>CM056586.1:65715678-68530678 GCA_029721435.1 Gymnothorax reevesii | reverse complement strand
AGGGATTCTGATGCTTTCTAGAAGTATTAGAAGCTTCTCATCACTTAAGTGGTAAAATTCTGAACCCATATGTCCTTGCAAAATGATCAAACACTGAAACAAGGAGAGGTTACTTATTACTCAGTAATGATCTTATGAGTAGACGTAGAGGAGAGAAGGCAGAGGAGGACCTGGCTCGCCATTGGTTCAACCTCAAGCTACTTTTTTGCAGTATTTAATATGGCACGGCCAAGCTATTCCTCCCTCATTTTAGAATGAGAATTATCAGACGGGATGTCTCTTTCCAATTATTTCTACTCTTTTCAGAAATGTATTTTTCCATCAATTTGTCTAAGGCACTTTGTAGAGAGCTAATTTTAAATCTTATTTCCGTCTATGTGAGTTGGGGAAATAGTGTGAAAAACACTTGGACATTTTTTTTTTTTTGCCAGTTTTTCTCTGACATCATAGTCCTGAAAATAGGCTTTGACCAGGGTTGTGAGAGTGTACGGGGTGTTAAAGAAGTTGAAGGCGGTCCATTGGAGCTCATGGGGCACAGAGCCGAGGGCATTAGCTAGGTCCAAGAAGATCACATGGAGGTCCCTTTTTTCCCGCTTTGCTGTTTGGATCTAGTGCCAGATCATGCTGGCATGCTCTAGGCACCCAGAGATGCCTGATATTCCCGCCCTCTGTACAGATGTATCAATGTACTCGTTTTTGCGCAGATATTCGACCATCCTCTGTGCAATGACCCTGAAGAAAACTTTACCCTCCACGTTGAGCAGGGAGATTTGGCGGAACTGACTGATGTCGGTTGCGTCCTTCTCCTGTGGGATCAGGACCCCGCCTGCCCTACGCCATACTTTGGGGATGGTCTTCTTCTGCCATACTGTCCTCATGAGCCGCCAAAGGAACCTACAGACATCTGGTGCATTCTTGTACACTTTATATGGGACTCCGTTTGGCCCAGGAGCTGATGCTGGTCTTGCCCGATGGACCGTCCTCTCCACCTCTTTCCAAGATGGAGGGCCAGTCTCAAATTGATGCCCTGGGGAGTCGATTGGCGGAATGTCTGAGGGAATGGCCAGGTGTTCATAGCGCCTTGGACCCGAATGCGTTGTTCTCAAGTGCTCCTCCAGGTCGTCCTTTGTTGTTTTTAGAACTCCACTTTTCTCCTTGGTGGAGAGGGTCTCTAGAAACTTGAAGGGATCTTTGTAGAACTGTGTTCTTGTTTCTTCTTTCTTTCTTCTTCGTTTCCGTAGGTTTTCTGCTCTATGGAGGGATGCCAGACGGATTTTAATGTCAGCTTGGAGAGTGCTTATGCCCTCCTTTTCTGCTCCGGAGGCCTTCTTTCAAAGTTTCCTGAGTTGTCTTCTTTCTTGAACGAGGCGCTTGATCTCCTCTTGCCTCCTGGACACTGGTGGGGTTGGACCCTGCTTGGCCCTTTACAGCTCTTGTGTTCCAAAGCGTTCTGCGCCGTAGTGATAGATGATGTCTGCCATCCTCTCCAACTTCTTCTCAACTGTGCCACGAAGCTGTTCGAAGGTCAGGGTCAGATCAGAATTCACCGTTTGCCACAGCTTTTATCAGCAGCACCAGGCCACTTCACACGCAGTCTGTGCTCTGGAAGTCTCCGCTCTACGGCAGGTCTGGGAGTTTGGGTGGGTTCCACGGCTGATGTTTGTTCCACCATTGATTCTGTGTTTGAGTTTACAACTTCTGTGACAGTGGTGCTGATGCACTCCAAGCTGTGGTTTTCGTCCAGTTCCTGTGCTTCACTCGACTGATTTGACCCCTTTCGCAGAAAGTAGTCAATGCGAGAACCCTGTCCCTCTTCCCTCAAGCACCTTTTCTTTCCCTGGTGGATCCTCAACCCCTGGTGAGATGTTATTTTTCTCCACCCGCAGGCACATATCTGCAGTTTGTGGTCTGCTGTCACAGTAAATGTCCTGATTGCCGTGATGTTCTCTTGCACTGTGCTGTCTTTACTCGTAGTCATTTCCAGTCCGGTCAATACCATGGTTGCCAGCTGATGAGTCTTCTTCCACCCCCGCTCTCGCAGTCTCTGGGGGTATTTTCCTTCCTTGCTTCTTCGTAGTTAGTTTCATAGAAGGCTAGCTAGATAACATGCCTTCATTAGCATTCCCTTCTGATCAGCTGACAATTGTTGTGGACAGGAGCAATCTTTTCACAAGCCAGTTTGCCAATATAACATTAATGTTTTGGCTCGGTCAGTGTCATTTCTGTCTCGTAACCTTAGCGTTAGGTTATGGTTGTAACGTGAATTGGCTAGGGCTAGCTGACAATGGAAAATTTTGGCCCGTTACTATTCTCTTGCCTGTATTTGACGAGGCTGAACTTTATTCGCCAGCACATTCCCCCTGTGGTATCAAAGATAATATAACTGAGCACTACAATCCTAAATTATGAAAAATTTTACTGTGGTACAACACGATACAAACAGAGTTTCGCTTATTTGAAATTTTGCTGTGGTATTTATTTTAATCACAACCCTGTTAACATGATATGTGAGGCATTATGCCTGATTGCACGATCTGCATGTTTTCTGCGGATGTCTCTGCTTTTTCCTTCAATTGCCTCAGGAAGCTGGCAACACGGTATGGGAGAGAATATGGCCAAGTACCAAAATCCTGAATTATGAAAAATTCTGCGGTATTTTTAAATTATGAGCATCTGAACTTGGTATGTGAGAGTATATGCTCTTTGCCTGATGGCATTATCTGTGTAATTTCTATGGCTTTATCTCTTTTTTTCTCCTGAAAGTCTTAAGAACTATCTGAGACTGCGGTATCAGAAAGAACTTGTACTGCGTGGCATTTTTAATTTGGTCCTGACATTCGAGACAATTCGCTTTTTGCCTGATGGTGCTATCTGCACATGGAGCCACAGAACATCTTCTTTATCCGGAAAGTTTCAAGAATTGGACACTGTACGCTGTCATATTGTCCCTGATTAAACAAAGTCCTGAATTATAAGAAAAACTACGGGGGTATTTCTTAATTATGACCATCATAACAATGTGCTTTTTATGTGCAATGTGATTGTTCTGTGTATTTTCTGTGGCTATATCTCTTTTTTCTCAAAAACTCTTAAGAAGCTGACACTGCAATATCAGAGACAATATAGGGATGTGCCAATATAGAACTGCAGTTTTCTTAGGTTTATATGGCCTCTTGTCTCCATGGGGCGTGTGGGCAATCTCCCGCCATTTCTTTTACCTGACCTGCTTTCATCCCTGAAGTGGTATTTAACTTTCAGAAATCTGGGGCCATTTGAAATACCTTTGGGCAGAAAATTGCATTCAGAAGTCTGCTAAATACCAAGTCAGGTCGGACAGCTTCCATCATGTTTTAAGGCATACATTAATTGGCTTACCCTAAACGATCAAGCGATGTATTTAACCTGAGGACTAACTAAAACCAATATGTTGCCAAAAATGATTTAGAATACTGTAGGTAATGAGTAGCAGACAGACCTAACGACAGTGAATGTCAATAATCTGAATATTTGTTTAAAAAAAAAAACTTCCTCTGGATTCAATCTCTCATTGAAATTTTAGAATACTGTTCAAGAGTAGATAAAAAGTGAAGATATAGCTGCTGGGTGGCTCACACGGTTAAGGCACTGCTCTGCAGTGCAGAGATGATCACCACGTCGCGAGTTCGAGCCTCGGCGTACCCATCGGCAGGGGTCGGCAGCTTTTTCGGAGTAGCGCACAATTGGCCATCGCGCTACAGGGTTTCAAATTGGGAAGGGACTGCCGGATTTGGGTATACGATATATCAGCTTTGTTCGTTGCTCCAGCGCCTCCTGTTGGCCAGACGGGCGCTCGCGAGGAAGACTCCGGGTTGGTTCATGTCCAGGTATCCTCCACCCTAGTTCTGAACTTACGAAGATTCAACCAATGAGTGTATAAGAATCAGTGGCAGACAGGCACGTGCTTCGGAGGAGAGCCGTGAACTGTCTCACTATCCTGAGTTGGCAGCAAGGGGTCGCAGACGAGCAGCTTTGTACATAGTTCCCCAATTGGGCATTCCAGATTCGGGTGGGATTGGAGATGCATAATTTATTCAAAAAAAAAAAAAAAAAAGTGAAGATATTGTTTATAACATGACCCTGAGTGTCTAAGAATATACAGAAGGAGGAAAATGTTTTGTTACGAGGATGGAATGTGAGGTATAAATTATTTTCGCATTCGCCTGAAATGGCCAAATGTACAAAAAACCAAGCGAACACATACATGCAAATCTGTGCTGTTTCACACTCACTGGGTAAACTGTCTGCATCATCATCAGGACCAGTCCTCCCTGCAGTGAAGTGACTGGTGCTCCAGTGCAGTGATGTCTGTGTTGTATGTCGCAGACCCACACGGGGTTGAGGATGTGTCTGCTGTTGTGTGCCAGCGCAATGTATTGTTGTAGGTGTTGTTTTTACAGCAAATGTATTGGTGAGCTGTTTGGGTCGTAAATATGCAAGTGTCCCCAGCCACTGTGGGAGAATGTGGTTTGTGTTCAGTTACAGAGCCCACAGGGCCTTGAAACTGTGTGTGGTTTCGCTGTTGGTTTAAGATCTCGATTGTTTATGTGACGCTATACTTTGCTGCGACACCATCAGCTTAATTAGTCGCCTACTGGAAACAGAGGGGACTATAGGATTGCACTCTCTGTCTGTCTGTCCGTCCGTCCGTCAGTCCGTCCATCTGCATTAGTGTCCGCTCCATAACTTCAATACCGTATGACCTAGGAACATCAAAGTTGGTGTGTGGATGCATTTTGGGTAGAGGGTGTGTCATGTACCCTATTCAGGTCGCTTTGACCTACCTTTTAGGAAATATAATATGCATACACCGGTATGCACACCGGTACTAGTATTGCGCAGTATTACAACATTCGCCGATAGGCGGTGCACTTGTTTAGTCTTGTGTCCATCCCACCTACATTCTGGAACTGATGAACCACGTTGTTCTCGTGGTTTTGCTGGACTCATCCTTCCCAGCCGTGGCCCAAAGCGGGGATGAAATTTTCACCTGTGATTTTAGTTGGCAACAGGGTTGAGGTTTGGAACCGCGAGACTGAAGCCTCGATGAGATGGAAGCATAGTGTTAGCCTGAATGGAATCTCAGGGTGTCTCACCCCTGCGACCAGGCCAACCTGGTCAAGACCAAACCACTAACGGTAGTGGTTCATTCATCCCATCGAACCAGCTTGTTGCACACAAAAGAAATAACTGGTGGGTATTTCGTGACATTGACACAGAAGAAAGAATCAAAGAAACCGCTTCAATTCGAAATACCACATTTAATTATCTCAGAAACTCATCTTAAAAATAAAGCTGTGCTTGCATCCAAACATGGAGTGTCTTAGTGTATTTTGTTCACTGAAGGGAACTGTAAATGAAAGAAAATCATGGCATTAGTGAAACCTCACGAATGTGGAAGTGCACTATGTCGCAAGGGAAATCGAAAGTGATCTTCGACGATACGCGTGCGCCAGGTGCGGACAGCCTCGATTTGAACTATCCCGAAGAATACCGGGAACAGCCGAAGGGCGTCGCCAATGCTGAATGCCTTAGACCAGTGCTTCTCAAAGCTCTGCTGGAGGAACACCTGTCCTGCACGTTTTAGGCCCGTCCCTGCTCCAGCGCAGGTGATTCACATGATCAGCTTATTATGAAGCGGCTTTTGGGGTTGATAAAGACTTGATGGTTTTAATCACCTGTGCTGGAGCAGTGGGAGATGCAGAACAAGTGGTCCCCCAAGAGTGGCTTGAGAAGCACTGCCTTACTCAATACAAGCCTGAAGATGATACCTTTTACCCTCGGCCCGACTTCAGGCCGAAGGGTATTGTCATCAGATAGTCGTCTGTCTGTCCGTCTGCCTGTCCGTCCGTGTGTGCACCGTCAGGCCGAGGGCGTTCAAACGCGGGCGTTTCTGGTATTTATTACAACTGGTGTTCTGACAATTTGTGCTGTTTTGTCAAAAAAATGCTCCCGTAATGTAACGAGATCACCTTACATTAGGCGTTTGTTTTCACCTTAATATTGCAGTATAAATCAGTCTACAGCAGTAACTGTGTTATTTATTTTAGCTTATTATGACATAAGCAGATGTTATGAGTTGGATGAGTTTGTTTAAAGATGCATGCCACATGCCATTACCATCTAATATCTATATTTTCAGGAAAACCCAGCGTGTACACGCAAATATATACGATTACAGCAGAAAAAAAACTTTATGATTTTTGAAGATGCATAAGATATGAGAGAAGAAACGGCCCGAGATTTTAGGTTTGCACAAGCGCAGAACTGTGAGGGAGCTTATTTTTATAGGTAACAAAATTTGACAGAACGTCGGCAATGCCACAAGATTATTTGGTTCGTTTAGAACAGAGATTCTCTGAGAATGGGGTCTAGTGGAAAGACTGGTAATTTCCGCGACATCAATATGCAGTAGGTGATTAGATTTCGGTGCTCCATCCGCCGATCTACCTTATTGTGTTTTTTTTTTTTTTTTTTTGTTATTATTTCTCTGTGTTAGAGCGCCAGATATTTTAACTATCCCATAGGCATAGAATGCGGGGGGATATAGTCATCGCCTCGTCCGTCTGTCTGTAATCATTTTGTTTCCAGAGCAGAGCTCAGAAGCTATGCAAGATATCCGCACCAAACTCGGTACATATATTCTATGATGGCTAGATGTGCCTTTTGGTACTTTGGAAATTTCGGGATTCCTATTTTTGTTGTTTCCATGGGAACAAATCTGGACTTGGTGCACAATAGGCCTAGTTCGTTTCCGGAGCAGAACTCAAAAATCATTCCATTTACTGAAACTTTGCATGTGCATTACCCAAGTACAGAAGTGGTGCCTTTTCATATTTTCAAATTTCTGAAATATTTTTATTTCCTTTCCATGGAAGCGATGTGAATTTGGACTCTGTCTCAGGGCTGGGTTTGTTTCTGGAGCAGAACTAAAACACTGTTCATTAATGACCCTTGTTTTTTTTTTTTTTTTTTATTGCCTTTGCCAATGTGTGCTTCATAGTCTTTTCCAGATGTTGCCAGTACATACTTCCTGATCATTCCAGAGGAAAATCACCGTAACATTCTTGTTTGAATTTCTTTGAAGGTGTAGGATTGACATGACTTTAGCAAATAATCAGGGGCCGGGGGGATATGTCGTAGAATTGATTAACATTCCCTGTTTTGACTTTATTTTACCAATGCCCCACTGAGTCTCCATGAAATGATGACATCACATGAAATTGTATGAAAAGTATTAAAATGTGAAATTTCGTTTCAGTTTTTCACATGGCGATCTGTTAATAGAGATGGGCTCATACACTTTGTGGATCCATAAACCCATTAACCCTTAGTGTATCTGAGGTTTCTTCCTGTGAAGACTGAAGGCCTTGTGCTGAAGGAGTGTGTTAATGAGCCATGTTTTTTAGGGAGAAATATTCACTGGCTGCATTTCCGCTATATTGTGACCTTTTATCAAGAGCCAAGTCGCAAAGTGTGTAGCCCATGTTTATGGCTACTTGTAACTTTTATTCAAACTATAGCAATTAAGTCATTGCCAACAAGGTGTCAGGACTCCAGCCAATCAGTGATCTAAATGAACCGATCGCTGAGAACCAAAAACCTGCAGAGACACTTCAGGACTGGGCTTTAACCTGGTTGACATTTTTCATGGCTAGAAATCAAAATGCTAACCCCTCAGCCCTTAAGAACTGCAGCCGGACCAGCAGGCACTGTGGCTCTCGGACTGGGCTTCTGCTTCAGAGAACCAGGGTGAAAGAGGGTGAAGTCAGAATTATTTTTTTTCCTCCTGCTGTTCGTCTCAAAGCGAGGCAGGACCCCCCCCCCATGCCACACGTGGCCAGTGTTTGTGGACAGGGTATATTTGGATTGGCTTTGAATCTGTTTGAAGCCTTGAATTAAATGGAAACACCTTTCTTCTCTCGAGCGGCAGTTTCACCTTTGTTCTTCAAAGGTGGAATTCAGATGGTGACACTCATGACCTCCGCTGTCAAATGCCACATTCCTTTAACGGACAATTTGTCCCTTCTCTCGCAGTCCTGGGAGTCTGTTTTCAGTACAAACCAGCCCATGTAGAACTGAAGTTAGGTCTTTCCTGGATGAAAAAGGTTTTTTTTATTTATTTCTAGTGCAGAGATTCGTGACTGATGTTCTTTGCGAATGGTGTAGTGATTCTACTCGACCTTTAAAAAGGCTCCGGTAAAATATCACCCACTGTAATGGTGCCCTGCCCTTTGTAATTCGTCGGATAAGTAATTCTATTTCTAAATTAAAACAGTCCCTTTCTTTTGAGGAGAGAAATGGCATCTGGTTGAAGGTGTATTTTGCAGGAGGGTGGCTTGATTTGTGAGGCTTAGCAAGTGGTGTTATTGCAAGAAGAGTGTGCCATTTTCTACATGATCTCACTCATTCTCTAGATCTTCGTGCAGTTAATGTGCTGCATACCATAAATGGTCTTTTTCTGTAAAAAAGGGAAAAATAATGGAATCTCCACATGTTCTTCTAGATTTTTTACTTCAGTGCAAATAACTAAATCACTGATATGACACAAAACTGTGTTTGTTAGCTTAACTTTCAGGCTTCATGAAACGACTCAAACAGATTAGACTGAATTATTGTAATTAATGGCACTTTTTCATCATGCATTTTTCTAATCAGTTCTTGTGTTCAAGAAATCGTATTTTGTAAATTATATCCATATAAAGTTATTTATTATAATCATTGTCATTATTTGGTATTGGAGTGTGACCATCAATACTGAGCTCATCAGAGTTGTCCTTCTTTTCAGACTTAGTCATTTTTTAAGAAATGTGGGCCAAAGGGTCCATTTGTCAAATAAATCAGTTCAGACAGAAGGAGCTGAATGAGAGAACTTTTTATTGGCCCTGAAGTTGTGTGAGGTGTTTAAGTTGGTCATATTAAAAGTAAATTGTCTGGCTGAAGTGGAGAAACCATTGCCTAAAGGGTTCTGAAGGGTCCGTTTGTCCTGTGATCATTTTTGAGACCCCCCATAACCCCACTAATGATCTGATGTCCCTGAAAATCATATGAGTTACAGTAATGTAATCATATTTGATGAAGAAGTTGTCAAAAAGCCTTCAAATACACAAATCTCAATTACCTGGACCCTCTAATATCCCAAAAATCATTATCGCATGAAACAAAATCCACTTTTAAAGGGTTAATATTGGACACAGTTGACCGGCAGTGGTCGGCAGCTTTTTCAGAGTAGCGCACAATTTGGCTATTGTGCTACAGGGTTTCACATTGGGAAGGGACTGCCGGGAAAAGGGAAATTAAGTAAATAGCTTTGTTCGTTGCTCAAGCGCCTCCTGTTGGCCAGATGGGCGCTCGTCTGTAAAATTGTAAGTCTGTTCATGTCCGAGTATCCTCCGCCCTCGTTCTGAACTTGCGAAGATTTAAGCAATGAGTATATAAGAAGCGGTGGCTGACAGGCTTGTGCTTCGGAGGAGAGCAGTGAACTGTCTTCACTCTCCTGAATTGGCAACAACGGGTCGCACACGAGCAAGACTTGTACATAGTTCACCAATTGGGCATTCCAGATTCGGGTGGGATTGGAGATGCGAAATTTACTTTAAAAAAAATAATGTATATTCACTGTATTATACATAGTTGAACTAGTATCCCATTTGTAAGCATTGCTTCTGAGAGGGGAGGTAATCACTGACCCCTTTATCCGTTTTTGGCGCCTACCTCATAAAAGAGAAGTTATGGGTCTCTGGATATGGTTACAAAATACTTTTGTAAGCGCAGGAAAAAAGTGGGCGTGACACCCAAATTTCCCATAATGCCGAAATGACTAAGGATGTGAAGCTGACATTTGGCATTCCATGATCTGGGGTCAAAAACTAATTTTAGAATTTTTTTTCAGTCAAATCTGAGAGATGTCACTGGGGAAGTTTCTGGAAACTGTGTGACTTGATATGAAATTACCCACGTAGCATTCCTGGAGCCCTGCAAAGTCTGCCTGTAGATTTTCTGGGTCCGCATCTCTCGGCCAAACCATCAATTTTGCCTGTGAGGAGAGTTCTGTTGTTTCGGGGATATGCTCTACTATCATGCATCGACAGCTTTGTTTGGTTATTTTTTCTCTGTTGAGGGTAATATCCCATACTCTTTCTATAGATATTTTTTGTTTTAAAACAAATGGGGCAAACGGACAATCTTTGGCTCATCTTTATTCCTGAAGCATTTGGCCTTCTGGAATATGCCGCTGGCCTGAATGACTGTGCATTTACTAATAAAATATAAGTTAACCAGACACAACATTTAAATATTTTGTCTTCAAACTATCTACAATGAAATGCAAGTCTCAGTGAATTTGAAATTGACTTGTAGTCCCTGCTCTGTCCGAGTTGCGGTTGTTTGATTGAGCTGGAATTAACTGGACTCGTGCAGGCAGAGCGCGCTCTCACTCATCGACACGCAGTTAAGCATCAGTTCTCACAGCGTCATCGCGGCATCATTCGAAGCAGGGAGTCCCCAGCCCAATCGGCCGGTCCAACAAGGATCATTGGTGCCGCCGCTTCCAGGGGAGATCTGGGGGATTCTGAGGCCGATGGGGAAAGTACAACCCTGGCGTAAAGAAAGTCGCACACTCAAACATTTAGTTATAATTCCTGTAGCTTTGATCACAGTGTTAATTTTTTGTGTCTTTGTTTTGACAACCGAATGTAAGGTCAGAAGATTTATTTTCTGTCGCTGTTGCCTTAATCTTTTGAAACGAGACAGCTGAACCACTCAGTAGTCGTCTCCTGCTCGTCCCAATAACCCTCAATGTGGTTCAGGTCAGGCCTTTGGAGGCCAACTACTGTGTGAAAATTTTTCCTCGTGTCTGTTTTCCTCACGCGTTGTTTTCTTTGCGAGTTGCAGCCAATAATTTACCCCCTTCTGAAATATTGTAGCATCTTTTCCGCCACTACGGGATGCAGCTGAGATCTCTGTGAGGGTAGCGTCCCCCGCTGGAGTCGAGACGGTGACGTGCGCATCATCAGTCTGACTGTAGCGTATGAGCAGTGTTTCAGGGATGTGCTGTGAAATCTGTAGGAGGAGTTTATTTCAACAGCCAAGTATCATCTGGGACGGACGGACGGACAAACTCTTTGTAGGCGGCGGGGCTTGCGTTACGTATATTTCATGTCCTGTGGCTACTAATACAGTCTGTTTTATGTGGATGTGGTGGCCTGGAGTCTGTAGGAGCGAGCGGGAGAGCGATGGAAAAGGAGACTGGAGAGGGAGGAGGTGGTGAGAGGGGCGGAGGAGCGTAAAGTGGGGCCGCCGTTGAGTGTGTCGACGGTAGTACCGTGTTTTTCTGTGGTTTTAATGACCGGCCGGACAATCATTAACCCCTCTCCAGCTAGAATAATGTTGGGCCTTTTAAGATACACAACTGTATCTTATCTGAGAAAAACTTCAGCCGTTACCTGGTAACCACAGAAACACGTCGTGATGCTTGATTCCGCTCTCGCCTCTTTTTTCGAAGATGTGACCAATGAGGGTTGATATATGCTAGTAATGACAATGGCAGTGACTCATATGCTGTTTATCACAGCATGGCTGCATTGGGTTCAGCACAATTAAAGTAACATGTATAATATCTATTAAATGGAATCATGCAAAATCTTCAAAAAAAAACTATGCAGCTGCTTAATGGGGAAAAAATACGAGGATTTGTTGCTTTTTTACAGTAAGATCATATCATGTTGATTATTGGGCAGCAAGAAGTTTTTTCATTTTAAAAGAAAACCTTGACAGTCTTTACATTAGCAGAAATAGAAATGGGTCACATTTTTATTTTAAGATCATCTTGAATCAAGAAGAATCAGTCCCCCCCCAGCAGAAACACCTGAATAAATGGTACACAATTTTTTGATGCAAAGATTACGGATTATTTGATGATTAATGAGTGAAAGTTCATTGGATGTGGAGAGTAATGATCGGACTTGAGGTGATATTTTGTTCCAGCGCAGTATTTAATACTCTTTTCTTGTCTTGCTGTTCAAGTTTCATTCCAGATTTCTTTTTCAGTTTTTGCATTTTTTTTCACAGACTTACAATGGTAGTGAATGGGGCATAGCATTGCCATGCAAAGAAATCGCTATTTTTACATCATTAACAAGGCTTAAAGTAGCTCCTGTTATGGCCCCAATTTGTTATTACAATTTACAACACAACAGCAACAGCAAGGGATGACAGACACAATTTTAAAACTTAAACACATTTAATTTTTAACAAAGACAAACTAACTACTAACTAATCTACTGACCAAGATTGAATAAAAAAAACAGAAATATTTACAGTCCCTTTGGTGGGTTTCCTGGTGATGTGCTGGGTGAGGAAAAAGGCTCAAACACAGGCAAAAATCCACAAAAGAAACTTCACAGGTCTTGAACAGAATGACAGGTCTGGTCACATGTATCCTTCTTCTTGCAATTTCTCCTACTACTACTGTCTCAGTTCTTTTCCTTATATACTCTTTTGCAGACCCCACCCACATTTAGACCTCTTTTTTTTTTTTTTCGGGGACTTTCCCCAGACATGTCCAGGACATGTCTAAACATAACTCCAGTCTGGGCTTAACAAAAAAAAGGTAAAGACTGCCATCTAGTGGCCTCTATTCTCATTACACTCCACACTTCATTGGTAGAATTCCGAGGGCCCTGACATTTATAACGAGGCACTGAGAACTTTGAAAATGCACAGGTATTTTTTAAAAAAAGACTGTTTATGCAGGCAGTACCTTGAGGTAGTTTCCAGTCGCCTCCATCTTGAAAGTCACGATAAGTCGATTGACGAGCACAAACGAATAGGTTGGATTGGGGAACAGATTGCAATCTATTCATTCGTGCTCGTCAATTGAGTTATCATGACTCTGATTCTAAGATACCCAAATTTTAAAACGTGAAAGTGCCACCTGGTGATCATGTTGGTTATCCATGCAATGACAAGAAATCTGTGTGCAATGGAAAAAGATATTTTTAAAATCAGGGTTATTTTAATTTTTAAACCAGACCAGTGCCAAATTCATCTTAGCTGTTTCCTTTTCAGACATTAAAGGTGAGAAAATTTTGAGGTATTTAGTCTGGCACTTTTTTTGGTTTTTAGAGATATTTGCTCCCAAAGTTGGGTACAGGCTAATTTTTTCCTATTTGTACTGTGGATTAACATTAATAACCAGATGCTAATCGGGATAGGTAGACCATTAATTTGAACCATCCTTTGGGTTAAACAAAGGACACCAGAAACATCTTTGGCACTTTGCTCCATCTTGGAGCAGCGGCTACAGACATTTTGACAAAATCTCCAGTTCACCTATTTGCAGTGATGTTCAACAGCCCTTTAAAATGTTAACCAAGAAGATAGAGCCTCGAAATTAGCTAAATCTCCAGGCCCCTCAGGACATTTTAACATGCCAAAGGAAGTTTAATGGCACTGTTTACCAATGTCTGGATATAAGGGGACAAATGTTCAAAAATATATCAGTATAGGGGGCACTGTTACCAATATGTCAGATCTGACAAAACCAGACATGTGCCATGGAGAAGTTTATGGAAATGGAGTATGTGTCTTATGTACATTGTGAAAACACTGATGTTTCACCACTATGTCTGTTTAGCTAGTAATGCCAATAGGTGGCGCTCCACATACCAACGTATTCAGATCTTGCAAAATCAGACCTATGCCACGGATGTACACATCTTTCCCGTTACACATGTATGGGCATCATTGTGCCAAATTTCATGCAATTCTGAGATGTCAACTCCATTAAGTTTCTCCAAAGTGCCGATCTCTCAGAATATGACTCTTAAATTCTAAAGTAATGCTGTGATTGCAAACCCAGAGTCTTCAATCAAGTCCTAGATCCCTGAAAATGGGTGTCCCAGTGGAAACGAAAACCTGCTCCTATCGTAGCCCTTTTTGGATAAGAGCACCACTGTACCAGAGCTGGGACAGTTGCTCTATCATCAGGTGACTAGGAGAAAACTGCTCTCAGGTCTAAATCCTGTTTATTCAGTGAATATTCAACCTCTGCATGAGGCCTAAGAGAACAGTGACGTCCGAGATCGCTGTTTGAATACCTCTGTTGGCCTGATATTTTTAAATCCTTTTGTGATGTGGTTTTTGTGGGAGTAGAGGGTATCTACCGCAGCTACTCTGTTCTATACTTCGGAGGGTTTTGTAGAGAACAGATTCGACTTGCCCTCGGTGAATTACGTAAGTCAGTCCTGCAGAGTCAAGCTTTATAACAGAATCAAACTGAATTTCTGTGGCCTTTTAGGGGGCCTGAGGTTTATTGGGCCTTTGGGGGGAGTAAGTAGTCTATTGAATTCAATGCCTGTCTGGTCATCATAGCAAACAGTAACCTGCTCCCTGTGTTAACGTCATGTCTGGGACACCGAGGCGTGCTCGCTATTTTAAATCGTTACTCAGTGGCTTCCTGGCCGAAAGCCCGCAACGACGAACGGAGTGTGGGATGTCCTGAATGCCAATTGTTGTTTGTTCCTGTTTGTCTGGTTTAATTTGCTCTCAGTCGCTGGAGGGGCCGTCGTCGTTGCCCTGATTGACCCACCAGCCTGGTGCAGCATCTTTATCAGGCCAGACATTTATAGCATTACGCTCTCTAGGTCTGGGCCCTTCTGACCGTAAAATATCAGCAACCGATGATCATAATGTAGCTCTGCTGATGTTAGCTGGTGGATTATTGATCATTTGTTATACCACAGGCTACATTACCTTTCCGATATACAGTATTTTGAAAAAGTATTTTTTTCCCCTTCCGTATTTCTTATATTTTTGCATATTTGTCACGCTTTAATGTTTCGGATCATCAAACAAATTTGAACGCTAGAACAAGACGACCAGAGTGAACCCAAAATGCAGTTTTTAAGCGATGCAAAACTCAATTTAAGGGGCAGTTGTTTTTTCACATGGGTGATGAAGGATTTGAGTAACTCTTAAAGCTGTAGTTTGTGTTTAATCATGTTGCCTTTGTCTTAGGTTGAAATTGGTTGGATGATCTGAAGCATTAAAATATGTCAGATAAGCAAAAATAGGAGTAATCCAAAAATAGAAGAGATTCTTTTTGGCAGCACTGTGTTATTAATCATGTGTACCTAATACATATACTTACATGCATTATTTTTGATTTGTTACTAGCCCCTCACCATTTTAAACTTACCGAGAGGGATAATTAAAGGTCTGGATGGAGCTGGGGTTCGGGGGGAACTTTTAGCTTTGCAGCAGCAGTGATTAGTGTGGTAATTGTGGGATGGAGTTGGTAGGTAAATAATTTATTTTATCGCTGTCTAGAAACTCTTTTGTTCAGGTGACTAGCTCACTCCTGTATCATTAAGCACACAGTCTCTCAATCACTGTTGTTCTGGTCAGTCACTGTCTGCTACTTTGCCAGTCTGTTAGTTACTCAATTGCAGTTTTTCAGTGAGACTGTTACTGTCACACACATTTATGTACAGTCCTGAGCATGTTGCCCATTCGGTGCCGTCTTTTAGGTCAGAAATTTTACAAGTTAGGGGATACAGAGTCATGGCCCGGATAGGAGATGGTGTTCAGTAGCGCCATGAGTCGCTCTCTGGCTCCTGTGTGTGTGTTGCCCTTGCAGGCATCTTTATGCATGTGTGTGTTTTCCCTTAACGTGTGACTTGTTCAGGCTTGAGCACATTTGGACACTGGAGCTGAGTTTCTGCAGCTATTGGAAACCAAAAATCCATATTTGACCAGTTAAATCTTGTCGTTACCTCCGCCAAGGAGGTGATGTTTTTGCCTGGGTTTGTTTGTTTGTTTGTCTGTTAGTTTGTCTGTTGGTTTCCAAAATAACTCAAAAAGTTATGGACAGATTTTGATGAAATTTTCAGGGAAGGTGGGTATTAAGTCAAGGAACAGGTGATTAAATTTTGGCATATCTAGGCCAAAGTACTGCTGAGATATACGCCAAAGTTCAAGATTTCAAGTCTTTCCAATGGGCCGGAGGTCCAATCGACGTGCTTTTGGGTTTTGCTGCCCCCTGGCGGAGGTCTGCGCTCTCTGAGTGTTTTTCTGGTTTTGATCATTGTTTATTGTGGGGTTGTTTTTTGGTTTGGAGTTGGGGTTTGTGGTGTTTTTCACCAAAGTCTTGTAGTGGCTGCTCCAGCTCCCCATCATGACTGTTTGAGGGAATGTGATCCCCTAATTTGATGATGCTCAAGAGTTTGAGAGTCAGCAGTACAACCAGTAAGTACAAATGTTTGTATGTGCGCATAGGCGTAGGTTTAATTTGAGCTTTGTGTGTGCGCATGTGTGTAGGTTTAATTTGAGCTTTGTGTGTGCGCATGTGTGTAGGTTTAATTTGAGCTTTGGTTGGGACAGAGGAAATGCAAGTGCATAATGTGAGAGCGAGATATTTTTTTTGCAATAATTTCAGCATAAATTTCAGTTTACAGAGGTTATCCAAATGAATATTTGTTTGAATTTTTTATGACGCAGTTGATGTGCCTCTATAATTTTCATTACATGCCATATTCATATTTCTCTAATTTTCATGGAAGTTAAATACTTTTCATTTGATTTTTGAATACAATGGAGTTGGGCCCTTATTGAATTCACCGATTAATTCTGTTTTTAACGTTATTAGCTAACATTTATTATGAACCTTAACAAACAATGGACAAAGCTTTTCGCTATTCTTCATTACAGGAAGGTATATAGTATTATTGGCTAATGATACAATCATTATACGGAAATGTATTCGTTGGCTGCGGACAGATGTTAAAGCCAATGGTTGTAGAAACCATAGACCTAGAAATGCTTGTAGGCTGCTAGCGTTGCTCTGTTGCTTATAATTCATGTAGTTCCCATATAGACAACTGTTTTATACTGGGAATTTTTTGAAGGAAAACCCAGATTTGGTATTTTCAGACCCATCCCAATTTAATAAGCAAAACCCATTTTTGTAGATCAAAAATCACCAGTTCAATGTCCGTTTGAACTTTGTACTAAAACTGGGTGCTAGCTAGGCACTTCCATCTAGTTGCTGGCTGTTTGGAGTAGGCTAGACAGTCAAACTGGGAACACAATATACACACACGAACACAGTCACTACCCTTGCCTGTAGATGCATCATCAGGAATACTCATAACATTAACATAACATGAATGGCAAGAACAGGCTGTTCAGCCCAAGTAGGCTCGCCAGTTTCTTTATAGTATTGTGAATATATCCCCTCAGATACTGAATGACTCAGTGATATCTAGCTTTAGGTCAAGCCTGCTCTTGAAAACCCCCAAGGTCTCTGCCTCAACAATATGGTCAGGCAAGCTATTCCACATTGAAATTACTCTTTGGGTGAAGAAATATTTCTGAATATCAGTGCTAAATTTACCTTTGGTCAACTTCCATTTGTGACCCCGAGTTCTACTCACAACACTTGGTTGAAGGAATCCTACATAATTCACTTTGTTAATCCTTTTAACGTATTTAAAGACCTCAATAAAATTACCCCTGAGTGTCCTTTTCCTAAGACTAATGAGATTAAGGATCTTCAGCCTCTTCTCGTAGCTTTCATCTTTTATACCTGGAATAAACTTAGTGGCTCTTCTCTGAACTTTCTCTAGAGCCTCCATATCTTTCTCAAAGGATGGTCCCCAGAACTGTACACACTACTGCAGATGTGGTCTAACGAATGTGTTGTACAAAAGAAGCATCACCTCTTTAGATTTGTACTCAATACTTTTGGCAATACTTATTTAACTGCAACGGCACAATGGCTAGAGCCAGTCAACAATTTGGTCAACAATCACTCCCAGATCTTTCTCGTGTGCAGCACATTCCAGTTTTAAACCTGCCATGAAGTAATCCAGTCTAATGTTTTTATTATTTTATTTCCCATATGTACAACTTTACATTTTGCTATATTAAATTTCATTTGCAATATTTCTGCCCAATTCTGGATTCTATCCAAATTATCCTGAATCACTTTAGTGGACCCTTAACTATTTGCCAAACCCCCCAATTCAGTATCATCTGCAAATTTAATCTGCTCTCAATATTCCTATCAAGGTCATTAATGTAGATGAGGAACAGCAGGGGTCTCCAACACCGATCCCAGGGGGACGCCACTCCCCGACATACCTAGCTCAGATGAGATAGCTTTGACTACCACTCTTTGCTTTCTGTCATGTAACAAAGTTTTGAATCCACTCCAGAATACCTCCTGTAACTCCAATGGAGCTCATTTTAAAAATGAGTCTCTTAAGCGGTATTGTATCGAATGCTCTCTGAAAATCCAAGTATATGATGTCATAAGCCCTGCTCTGGTCATAAGTCTTGGTGGCCTCTTCAAAAAATTCCAGAAGGTTTGTCAGGCATAACCTTCCTTTCCGAAAATCATGTTGGCTATCTCTCAAGATATTGTTACATTCAAGAAATAAGTCCAGCTCATCTTTTATGATAGATTCCAATATTTTGCACGCAATGCAAGTTAAACTGACTGGCCTGCAATTTCCTGGCTCTGTACGCTCCCCTTGCATATATACTGGTATTGTATTGTATTATACTATATTATATACTCTCGCTCTTACTCCCGTTCTTACCTTCTCCCGTTGTGTTCTGCCTCCCAGTTGGTGTCCAACGTGCTGATCTTCTCCTGCACGAATATTGTGGGCGTGTGCACGCACTACCCCGCAGAGGGCTCCCAGCGACAGGCCTTTCAGGAGACCCGCGAGTGCATCCAGGCTCGGCTCCATTCGCAGAGAGAGAACCAGCAGCAGGTGAGGGGGCTGATGGAATACAGGAGGACTGTGGGAAAACCTGCTACCTCCGGCCTGATAATGCTGTAGCTGCTCTCTGATCGCAGTGAGAGTTGAGGCATAACAGTGGCTAAAGCTACAGTGCCCCTCAGTTTTATTTTCTCCTGGAAATAATTTGGCAAATGTAATATTTACAGTATCAAATTAAGGATTTTAGTTTTAATATCTCTGGTCTCATGTTGTTCGTGCTGGTCACTGGGGTCGGCCGTGTCACAATCTTTTGAATGAGGTAAGCCGTCTTGCCCAGTACACTGATTCATGCTAATGGGGATTGGAATGGATTTGATTGACAGGTAGAGATGGGAAACCTCCCCCTGCCACAGTTAGTGCGCACTGATGACATCACAATGACATCATCTCTCAGCAGGGCGACTGGGCCTATGAGCAGAGGATGGGCTCCATCCTCACTGTGCAATTACCACAGTCTCTCAGTGCCGTTCTTCCCTTTTCGATCTTCCTCTCCATCATCTATCCTTACCCTTCTCACGCTCACCCTCTCCCTCTATCTGTCCTTTCTCCCGCCCCCTTCTCTTCCTCTCTTCCACCCCGTACTTCCTCTGTGGACGCTGCCCTCCCTCATCCTCATCTGTCTCTCTCTGCTCTGTCTTCTGTTTTCCTTCTGGATTCTTCTACTCTCCCCTCCTCTCTCCCTCACTCAGACCCATCCCTCACTCTACCCCACATCTCGCTCTCTCCATCTTCATTTTCCTCTCTCCTCTCCTGATCTCTCTCCCTCCCTCCCTTCAGGAACGTCTCTTGCTGTCTGTGCTTCCCCGTCACGTTGCCATGGAGATGAAAGCGGACATCAATGCCAAGCAGGAGGATATGATGTTTCACAAAATCTACATCCAGAAGCACGATAACGTGAGGTAAGCGCAGCGCCTGCGAGTCGGAGGAGGCGGAGTCAGCTCGAGGAATGAGCCACTTTAACCAGAACACGGGGGTGACCGTGGGCGCAGTGGTGCTTCCTGTTGTAGTATTAGTATGTATTTGACTTGCATCAACCTTCAGCGACATTTGTGACTGCTTTTTAATCGCTTTTTTTGTGAATTGCAGGACTTAATCTTGAGTATTTCAAGGGCTTAGCAAAGTTAGCCCTTAACTAACTGATAACTAGTTTTGAAGTTATCAAAAAAGTATGTCATTACCCAATTCACTTGAAGAGTTTCAAGATTGTTGAATCAACAATATTCTGACACTTAAATGTTATTGTGCAAAAGAAACTGGTCATTTGCATAATTTACACAAATTCTCAACAACTACTGTCAATAGCCACTTGGTTACTATGAAACGATTATAGAAAATTGGAAATGGAGATTAAAATGATACATGACCTTTGACCTAGTGTGACCTTGAAGGGTCAAATGCAAGAGCACATGCACCTGAAAAGTGGATCAGCTCATTGAGCAGCTGAAGTGTGTGTGAGGGGCGGAGTTTGCTGTATCTGGCGCCACTTGTGTTTTTCTGATATCCCTGATTTTCTTTTCAGCCTTGAGGCCTGCTGCATGGTTGCGTGCGCGATTTGGACCAAGATAGATCCACGTCAGCTTCTAATGTTATATCATTTTTTGGGATGGCGTTGAATGACGTTAAATAAGTTAAAACAGTTCTATTAATTCTGAGGCCAGCGTCAGTTAATTCGCACCCTGAATAGGCCGTCACAGTGTGAAAAACTTATGGTATAATTCCGCTGTCATTCAGTTACGCCCCAAAAAATAACACATTGCAAAGAGAAACAGGTCTAATATGATACTTTTAATTCTGTTTAGGGTGGTTAATCATTCAGGATAGAATTTTGAAAGCACTGAGGTTAGGATTGACTACAGGCCCAAAAATCAATTCCTTAAAAAAGATAAATAAATTCATTTTACCCACCAACCCCAACCCAAATTCTTAACGTTCTTCAGCCGTATTGACTGAGGCACGGATTAGTGTTGCTCCTGGAGGTTGTATTTGATTTGGCCGAATGTTGTGCCAGAGTTTTTCTCCACCTGCAAAATAATTGCATCTTCCTGTCACGCACCTCACTTGTATTTGAAACTTCTTTGTTATCCATATTCAACTCTAATTTCAAAATAAACTCCGCCTAAGGAACAATTTTTATTTGCGTTTGAAAAGCTGTGTTGTATCTCGTCAGTGACATGGAATGACATGTAATGATGTGTTGTTTCTAATTGTCTTTATCCGCGTTAAATTTGTATGAATCCTTAAAAACTCCGGCTGGCAGCTGACTGGCCCCAGGGTTTGAACATTTGGAGCTGGAGGGGTTTGCAATTATAAAAGAGCTCTTTTTAAAATAATGAGGCCCAGCGGAGTCTGCATGACTCTCCTCGAACAGCTGAAAAGGTGCTCGTGAGTCGATTTACAGTTTCGATACCTGCTTTAGTGCTCTGAAAAGCAGCTTAATTTAGAGTCAAAATTTCCCCTTCTCATCGAACTGGTCTGCAAAAATCCATTTTTCTCTGTTCTCTGCATATTTCGAATACAGCAGTAATGGTCCAAGATGCTATCTCATTTGTATTTTTACCCAAGTTTCCTGTAGTAGTAGTAAAGGATAATTGCTGGGCTTAACGATCTGTTCTCATCATTATAACGTTGAACGAATGCCACAGATGTTTTTAAAGATAGTGTACTGGAGTTACCCTCCTGCTCTCACGTGTGGCCTCCAAATGTACTTTGTACCATCTTCCTTTGCGGCTCTCAGGGGTGATGTGAAGTGTGGCAATGCGACTGGTTCAGATTTTTGAACGAACCGAACCCTTACTGGGGCATATTTCCCAGAAACGCTCATCTCCTGTTCTAAATCTCATAATTTCTTTGGGCCTTTTTCATAGAGTAAGAAACTAGTCTACATTATACTGTTCATTTGCGATTATAAATGTCCTTCTTACTCCGCAGAGCAAAGGGTCGTGTGGACTAGTGTTATCCACTGAGCCGAACAGGCAGCTGTCACTATTTCACAGGGCTACATGTCAGAAAATATTGATGCCATCTCTTTGGTATTGGTCACACATGACACAGAGGTGGGGGAACAATTTTGATTGGTTTCATTTGACCTTTGAGCTAGACGTGTCGATCTTGACCTTGAAATTAGTTTCTGGAGTGTCTCTCCGGAACTATTAACACTAGAGTTTTATTATTTGGGCTCAAACCAGAGCATTTATTCCATGGCTGTGCCTCTCTAGCGCATTTTCGATCCTGAATATCTGGCTCAGGTGCTTCATTTCTTTAAAAATACAGTACATGTTCATGGTAGGTCATGGAACTTCTTCAATGATCCTGGTGCGATATTTGACGTTATTCTTGTGACGACCTTGAATTTAATATTTGTCTCTGGGTAAGAGTTTACCTCAGAAATTATTGAGGCTAGAGCTTTGATATTGGGCTCAAATGGTTTGTTAGAATTTTGACCTTTTCATTGGATGCAGCGACCTTGACCTTGAGGTTTGTTGCCGGAGCGCTACTCAAAAACTGTAAACACTACAGCCTTCACATTGAGCTCAAATGAAACCAGGTGTGACTTTTGAGTGTTAGTTAGCCTCATGACCTTTATCCAGGGCTATCAGCCACTAAACATGGAAATGGGACTTGGTGTTCCATGATAAAGCTATGAATTGTCCATCATCCATGCAAATAGCTCCAAGGGCATCATGTCGTCACACTGGACTGAAAATCAGTCATTGCTGTCTCCTAGTCATAGAAGTTGAAATGTTCTTGGGAATGCCCAGAAATAATTTAATCCAGATAATGGATTATGGATAAATATTGTAAAAATTTTTTTGGATGTATTTTACCTACCTCTTATGCACACCAGTCCACTGTTTTTGGATACCATTTTCCAATATAACAGAGAAGATAAAGGGATAACCAAATCTGCACTATATCTCTGACATCAGTTGGTTTATATATGGTACCATAGACACCAGATGAATTCAGCATTCACAGTTTTCAGTGATTTTCATATCTTCATTTGTTTATGATTGCCATGGCCCCATGAGTATGTTCTTTCTTTAACTTCAGTAATGGCGTTAGCGTTACCTGGATGACGTGACGTGTCATGCTGCAGCTTTTCTGCCTTTTGCTTGCATCTCCATTGAATAATAGTTTTCATTTGGTCGTTGTTCTCCCTGCTTTTTCTGTATTTGAATAACCTTAAACCAGTTCAAGTCTGAAGATGTGATTTTCTGCAAGCAATTTAGGCTTACTCAGCCCAACACTGGCCCCATCATCCAAATTTTATACCCCAACTCTGAAAAAGTTGGGACAGAATGAGAAATCCAAATAAAAAGAGAGAAGTGATTTCTAAATTTCACATTTACTTCAGCATGTATGAAGGCAAGATATTTATTGCTATAGACAGTCAAATTCATTTTATTTATAAATATATAACCATTCCTGCCATTCAGGCTTGCAACAAATTCCAAAGAAATTGGGGCAGTGGTAATTTAGGGCTAGTAATGAGGTAAAAAAAAAAAATTGATAAATGTAGTGATTTGAAAGCGATGATGTCAGCAACTGATTGTGATTATGATTTGGCTCTAAAAGCAGAATCCAGGAAAGGTGCGGTTCTTCATGAGCGGAGGGCCTGCCAATATGCCCAAAAATGCATGAGAACATCGTTGAGGAACATTATTTTAAATCCTTACAAAGAATGATGAGAAGAGATTTGGATTTTTAGTCCACTACAGTGTGTTAAATGATTCGAGGAATCTGTCGGAATTCCTGTGCGTAAAGGCTAGGCTGAATACAGGTGATCGCAGCTCACAATATGACTGACGGACAGATAACCAAACTGACAGGCCCACGAGAGATGCATAACAAAGGCTATAATGCTACAGTTGTGGTGGCACCAGAAAATGACACCAGAATCGGCTCTCTTGGTGCAATACTTTCAGAGATATTGTTTTTTAAATTTACTAGTTATCACTAATCGGCTCAAAGGTCGTTAGCGAGTTTCCCTCTGATTAAAAGGCTTAGAGCAAAAATTTATCCAGTTCCGACCATCAGTTGTCGGTCTTAATTGTCTTCCCAAAATTTTAAAAAATCTGAGAGGTTAAGGGAAATTCTTGGTTGATTTGACCCGTCAATTTTGTTGAAGTTAAGTGGGCGGGGCACGGAAAGTCCCATTAAAACTCATCATATCGGTGCTGTTTCACCTTTGACTGAAAAATCCTTCCGCAAAATAAAAAAAACAAGGTTACACGACGAGGACTTATGGTTTTTTAATGTAAATTTCTGCATGTATTTTCCATGTTACAGCCTCTAAACGGGTCACGGCTCTGTACAACCTCTGCTTACTGCTGAACTCAAGTCCTCGTTAGGTCCGAGATCGTTAATGTTACATCACTGTGCATGACCACAGGGGTCAGGTCCAGCTCATTATCCCTGACTAGACTGCAGTTATTACTAGATCTTTGTATCATTGGCTGCGATTGTAAGTGGCTTGACTCAATGATATGACCTGTCAGAGTTAGGTAAATGCTATATATTATTCTGTAAGTACCGTATAATAAAATGGACTACTTTGCCCTTCAGTTTGCCTCTGTGATTTAAATTTGAACACCTAACTTATTCACTTGGCACTGTGCATCACCTCATCAGCCTCTAATCATACCCTGGTGTACCCATCTCTCTGGAACAGGGTAAATCTGGACTCATCAGATCACATGACTTTTTTTCCATTGCTCCAGAGACCAATCTTTACGCTCGCCAGTAAATGAAAGCCTTTTTTTCCGATTAGCCTCACTGATTAATGGTTTTCCTAAGGCTGCATAGCAGTTTAGTCTCAAACCCTTGTTCTCTTCACATTATGCGTGTGGCAATGCTCTGACTTTCAATATCAAACAGTTATGAGTTCTACTATTGATTTTTTTTATTGATCCTTGAAGATGATGGTTTACCACTGTCCTTTCTGGTTTTAATAATGCTTTGGACAGTTCTTCACCCAGTTTTAGTAGTTTCAGCAATCTCCTTAGTTGTTTTCTTTGTTTGATGCAGGCTGATAATTTGACCCTTCTGAAACACAGTAACGGCTTTTTCCTGACCACGGGATATGTCCTTGGACGTGGTTGTTAAAGAAATGAGAAGCGATTCACTGTATCAGTGAATAAATAACTTGTCGCCAGCTGAAACATTTTAATCACTGCAGTAATTATTCAATGGAAGGTGCTTGCCTATTTGCTTAGTTAAATCCAGGTGATGACTTTTTTTTTGGCCCGGCAGTGTGTATACAAGAATTGATAGTTTGAAAAAAAAAATGTGTGAGTATGTGTGTGTGTGTGTGTGTGTGTGTGTGTGTGTGTGTCAAAACTTCTGACTGGTACTGTATGCCACAGTGGACTGGCTGTTGATTCTCGCAGATCTTAAAGGACCAGTGTTTATATCAACAGCGGGTAATGGGTTTAAGCTTTCGTACCTTTGCTGCAGGCATCTCATGGCATCAAGGCTATACTTATTTTTTTTCCTTTTTTTTGGGATAGTTTTTTTTTTTTTTCTGTAATGCAGCTTTGTCAGTGGAGTAGACTTAAAATGTTTCTTGATTCAAACCCGGTCAGTGATGAGTTTAAATGCGATATTGAGTTCATGAAATGTTGTGCGTCTTCTCAGTGTCTTGTGCTCCAATCTGTTGATGAACAGGAGCGTCTATAATTGCCATCTAGTGGCAAATGTGAGAACTGCATATATTCCACGTGCCGGCCGCGCTATTTTCAGGCTGTTGTCTGACTACTGTAGTTGCAGTTCAAGAGGTCCTCGGGGAAAAGTGATTGGCCGTACTAAAGTACTACTGGCACTACTGATGATGTCAGATTTAGGGGGTAGGATGTTCACTTATGCGTGGGGAGTGAGTTGTGTGTCTGCAAAAAGTTCCCGGATGTATACTAGATCGGGCAGAATATTTTGTGGGTGCATCGTAAGCTCACTATGCATACATAAATTGCCCTAGATGCAACGCGACGTAAACCGCTAGAAAAACTTGCTGAGGAATGAGGAGAAGAAGAAGCAACAGGAAGAGTTCGTTCGTAGTGAGTAACGTGTAGCGTAGCTAGTGTGTGATGGTGAGAATAGCGTATGTAGACCATAGAGCGCGGTTTCCAACACGGCCATTGTGGTGCTTTTTCTTGCCGGCTGTTGACAAATGGCGTCAAAAGTCTCTGGCTGCTGATCGACCGTGAAAGTGCCCGCTCTTTGTCCTATGCCAAGATTTTTTTTTGATCTTGTAATCGTTAACAATTTATTCATTGTAACGGGGTGCGTTAAAATCACGGGGCAGCAGTTGGGCACATTGCGTTCCGCCCTCCAGGGTGGCAGTAGGTGAGAATACAATGAGAGACGCGTTGTCTCAGACAGTGACTCGGGGCTTCTGTGAAACTGCACGGTTTAAAAATGGTCTTGAGCACATGCACGCGCTTACAAGAGTCACCTTGTTCCATAAGCGTCAGGAGGGACGGTCCCGGAGGCACAAACTGCGCGATGTTCAGGACAGTGTGTCTGAAAAGCTGTCCGATAGGCTCCTCAGCTGGACTCATAGTTCTTCCTCTCAACAACAAGAACATGTACAGTGCAGTCTGGTGTTTGACAGTGACACAGTTTTCACAATTTGACTCAGATGCTGAAGTTCAGTGAATAATTCTTTTTGTCTTTATAGTTTTAAACTGTCATTTTTAATTTGTGGCCATTTACAAATTGAGCTAAGAATCTTGAAATTGTGACCTTTTGCATACCAGACCACTACCCTGACTGTACTGTACGCCCGACCCTGCTGTTTATTGATCATACTTTGCACAGGTTATAGCAGCTCACCTGGGCTTAGCTTGCCTTACCCCTGACAGACCCCCCCCCCCCACACACACACACACACTCTGCCATTGAATACATCTGCTTACCGACCTTTTTTACCAGGCTACTGGAATCCTGCGATATTGTGATGACCTGGGTCACTGTCCTCCATATCGATCACCTTCACTCCAGCTGGTGCTCTTTGAGTATAAGAAATGACGTACTGTAGTATGTGTGGATTTTGTGTTGTCCAATGCTTCAATGGAGAATACAGACATCATTAACTCACCAGGAGACACATTCACCAAACCTAATTTTATCATCAACTTAGTCAGTGCACTCTATTGAGGTGGGAAATCTTATATAATCCTGCGGAGACTGTGTTATGCATGTTGTGCTTTCTCTCTCTGTCTCTCTCTCTCTCCTAATCCCTTAAGTGGAGAATTGACATCCTTGTTTGTAAATAATAGATTTTTAATCATTAAATGTCATTGCATAATGCATCGCCTGGATTTCAGTTGCATCTCTGGCTGTTCAACTACAGAAGTGAAATGAGGTTGACATGCAGTCAGGCTGGTGTTCAGTCATAACATCAGGCAGCATGTATTGTCTGGTTAGCCGTCCAGAAAACCCACTCGCAGGTCTGGAAGTGCATTGTGGGTACTCAACTAGATTCTCCCATACTCCCTTTCTTGAAGCCAAGGCTTAATTAACAAAGAGGCGCAGAAAATGATATTCAGAATTATTCTCTTCACGCTATATTGTCCAAAGGTTGGAAATGATTGAGAAATGTATATTTTCTCGGAAAAGTCCAGAAAGTTGTGCACCAAACTGATCAAAAAGTATAGTGAAGACATTGTGTTGGGCCTCCTCAAGCAGCCAGGTCATTTTCGGCTTGCTGGCTCAGGCTCTTCTAGACGAAAACCGTGCTGTGGGATGCAGCGTCCGTCTGCTGTCTTTCTCGTGAGGTGTTATGATGATGGTGACGGAGAATGCTGTCAAACACATTGTGCCAAAATCCGTTTGTTAGAGATCTGGTGACTGTGAAAGCATGAGGGATTTAGGAAGCTAATGGATTCGTCTTGTTACAAAGAGCAATTATGAAGACTCAGAGTTTAGGTGGAAACTCAGGGCAAATTATTTTGACTGGAAATTTTATAGCTCATCAGGCCTCTTACTGGAGCTGGATCTTTACTGTTAGATTAAGCAGGAAAATGCTTTGTGTCTTAAATGTGCCAGAACTCCTTTGAGAAGTAGGTCTTTAGAGATTTGGTCAGTTAGACCCTTTATCACTTGCTGTGATGCACCGTGGTCGTGCCTCATCTCATGAGTCAGGAAAGTCGCAATTACAGCCGGAAGTTTGGACAGAAATAAAATACATCTCTATTGCAAGGTTTATTATTTGTTTTAGATAATCTGTAAGGGTTTATAATTTCTTAATTATCTACTGTAGTCATTTTGCTTTGTTGTTTGCCTGTTTGTTTGCTTTGAGAGAGAGAGAATTTGAATTATCGAGTGATTCCATCACGAGCCAAACAGGAACAGCTGAGGAGAGACGAAAACATTGTGAAAGTTTGCTTAACCCCTTTCTGCAGATGTGGACGCTTGCGTCTATAGACCTGCAAATTTAAGCACGCTGTTACTGTACTCGATCACTAGATGGCACCCTCGGATCAGTTATTGAATGTTCACAAGCAAGCAGACCTCGAACGCGGTTCTGAATATGGGGAAGTTCACTCCGCTCCCTGTTTTTCAAGAGCTGCATGAATTAAACTCCTCAGCTAAGCCTGATGTGCAAACTGGTCAGTATCCATGCCCATAGCATCGATCCAGCAGTTTAAAAAAATGATCTCTTGAGACAGAAAAAATCGTTATCCTCTGTAGCAACCACTTTAGCTACAGTGAGCCAACGGTATTCCAGTTAGTGGTAGAAAAATCTGTTTTCTGAAGCAAAAAATTCGACATGGTATTGTTTCTCTCACATTCTACTGTCAATTACAGTCATTACATGCAAAAAATGCGTATTTATTTACCGTGGATTTGCGTGTAGATTCCTTCATTGACAAACTCAGCGCTTCCTTATATCCACCCGAGTACTGGTGTTGATAGCTAATCACTCAATCATACACTCAAGCTCTTCTGCGTAACTGCAGAGATACATTCCATGCCCTTGTGAAGCTTCCCCATTAACAATGTATTGATTGGCTCGTTTCTTATCCAATTCCTGAGTGTTTAAACATTTTAGAGTAAGTGAAACACATTGATTGGACAAACACAGAGCATACAAACCTATGCGTATCAGCAGGCTCGGTTGTGTCCTGTCTACGTTGCGCACATTGCGCAGCTGAAATAGACACGATTTACAGAAAAAAAGACTTGCAAAATTGGCCTTGAAGTGTTCAGTTATATTTGGAGGATTTAAATGAGATAAGGACATGGTCAATGGGAATTATTAAGAATGAAACGGGACCGGAGGGTTCCTGCTACTGGATACATTGGTCTCTGGAGGAGGGATTCATGAAAAAGGTTAGGCTGCTACTATTGATTTTGCTTTGGAATGTATACCATACTCAACAAAGTAGAATACTGACGTTTTTTCCTGTTTAAAAGTGAGCTGCCCGTGCATTTGGGCGGACCCCCAGATATACTCAGCAACAAAAGTTTCTGTAACACCAATATTGTTAATTATTTTTCATAACGCAATTATGAAATTGTCATACATGGTGATATCAGACTGAAACAGTACACGTAAACACAACATTGAAATGGAAATCATGAAAATGCGAGAAAATGACTTTGCACGTGAAAATGTGCGTAAATCATGCTTGTGGATGGCAATAAAAGAGGAGAATTTTTGGAATGTTCACATTGTGCCTGATGAACGACGGAAGCATCACTTATCGAAAACACAGCCATTTCGGATCAGGAACTCTACCCTCTGAATGCCAAGACTGTCTGAAAATGATCGGTGGAGGGCCATTGGGATGATTGAATCCGGAACCTTGCAGAGGGAAGTTGCTCATCGCCTGAATGTCCACCGAAACACCATTTGGAACTTATGGCAGCGTCATCAGCAGACAAGACATGTCAGACACCGTCCTCGCAGCGGCCGTCCACGAGTAACCACTCCCAGACAGGACAACTGGATTCGAACAACCCATCTCCGAAATCGATTCCAACCTGCAACCATAACTGCAAGAACGATACCTGGTTTGAGGCGACTGTCTGCACAGACAATCCGTCGCCGTCTCCGTCATTTTGGCATTGTCCCACGTCGGCCAGCAAGACGTCCAATACTCGCAGTACAACACCGACGACTGCGTCTACAGTGGGCACAACAACATCGACGGTGGATCCAACATCAGTAAGGTCTTGTACTCTTCACTGATGAATCAAGATTCATGCTTAACCGATGTGATGGTCGTTTACGTGTATACCGTCGACGTGGAGAACGTTATGCCAACAACTGTGTTCAGGAATTTGATCGTTTTGGAGGTGGTAGTGTCATGATTTGGGGAGGGATCACGGCTAGAAACAGAACAGATTTGCTTGTTATTGATGGAAATCTGACAGGTCAAAGATATCGCGATGAAGTGCTATGGCCATTGGTGGTACCGTTTTTGATGCGACATGGTCCCGGAATAACGCTGCAACATGATAACGCCAGACCACACGTTGCAAGGATTGTACAGCAGTATCTGATGCAACAACATGTCAATGTCCTGCCATGGCCAGCCAGATCCCCAGACATGTCCCCAATCGAGCATCTTTGGGACAAGATGGATCGACTTTTGCGGCGGTTGGATAACCCGCCAGCTACACTCCAGGAATTGCGACAACGTCTACGTCAGATTTGGAATGACATCCCACAGCAATTTCTGGCACATCTGATTCGGTCCATGCGCCGGAGATGCGTTGCTTGCATCATGGCACGAGGAAGTCACACCCGGTATTGAAGTGTGAAGGTCACAATTGGTTAGACGTCAGACAAGTGCTTCATGACGCATGAAAATGACATTTTTCGTTTTGAGTGACGTCGGCACTGAAAAGTCAGTGTTTCTCCTGTTAAATAAACATATTGATTGCATTGAGATCTTTGCGTGTCATTTATAACATACACATAAATGGTGTCACAGAAACTTTTGTTGCTGAGTATATGTTCATTGCACCGTTCTGTTGAATCTAGGGAGGTATATATATTGTGTGTTCTTTCCTGAAAGTGGAATGTCTGTTCTGTTAAAATAAGGTATTTTCAGAATTCAGATATAACTGAGTTTTGTGCTTGGAGAGGTTACTGGTGACCACTGATGTTCAACTGCACTGATATTGATAAATTCATGCTAAACTCAACCAGAAAATCATTAGTTCATATTAAATTTCATGCAAATTTAATTTGCGTTAAATACATGATTATATTATGATTTGACAGTGCAACATTTTGAGAGATCTCAGACTTTGGGTAGCCACTTGCATAGCTGTATAATTTGACTAATAGCATGTAGGTAATCGAGAATGTAATGTTGAAGATGAATTCTACTTGAGGCCAAAGAGTTTATGATCCCAGAAATGTATAGATTTAAGCCCCAGCAGTTTTTCAATTCTCAGTATTTTTTTATTTATTTATTTTTTTGCATTTTCAATGGTGAATTTTCATGAAGATTTTTTTATGTTTGCAGCCCATTTTCTCTACCAAAATCATGAAAATAAACTGAAATACTATGTAATTCTAAATGCTCTAAGTGTCTTTTCTGAGTTGAGCCACAGTTTTCCTCTTTATAAAGCTTACATTTGTTAACCCGTTAATAGCCTAATTTGGCTTCTGCGCAAAGGGGTTAAGAGAATCTGAGTATCTGTAGAAAGAGAAGAAGGTCCTTGTTGGATACAGGAGAGATACGAGATTCTCCTTCTCAGTACAAACTCTGCATCTTCCCCACAGTCAATGTCTGGTGGCGATATTATTGGCCTGAGAAGATGGAGATTTATTGCCCTTGGCATGTAAAAAACCCTCCTTCAGTTTTTTTATTGATTGGGTTGTACTATGTGACATTACGTGTTCTTGAATTTACAGTTCACAGACCACTACTTGAATAGACTCCAGCGAGAGCTTCAAATCGACAAGCCTGGCATTCTGGTCAGTGATCACTTATCATAATAAACAGTGTGTGATGCATCAGGGTAAATGATGATGGGTCTTTAAGCTGTGTTATATAACTCCATTACTGTCAGTTACCTGTGGCATAAATCAGCATCCCAATCCCATACAACAGGGTGCATGAGTTTTGACCCCATGATGAAAATGGGGAGAAAAGAGGCTTCAAGTGAAAAATGATAAAGTTCATAAGTTTTAGTTTCAGTGTCTTTTTTTTTTTTTTTAAATGAAAACCATTGGTGTGAAAATTGATAGCACTCCTGGTGATTATTGATTGTAAAACCAGATAAAAGGATGTCTTGTGCTCTCTGGAGCTCATCTCCTCACTTGCAAGGGCCAAATGGCATCTATGTGTTTGAGTTGATTTTCCTTTATTTTGCTTTTCTGAAGTGGTAAGTGACAAAAGAATTCTGTGCGCGTGTTACCGGTCTTAAACAGTCTACAGACAACAAGCTGTTGGACTGTGAGGATCTATCTTACATCATTTAGCAACAATAGCTGCATTTAGCGCTCTAAGGGCCTGATTTACTAAGACCTTTAGCACATGCAAAATCTTTTTGCCCGTGCAAAACCAGTAACATTGCCCATAATTGACCAGGGTAATTGCCTTGCCCCAATCATTGGCAAGGTTTTTGGTTTTGCTCGGGAAAAAAGATTTTGCATGTGCTAAAGGTCTGAGTAAATCAGGCTCTCTGGGTTAAAATTCAATAGCTCCGGTTGAGAGCCGAATTCATACTCCTAGAGCAGAGCTTTTAGTTTAATATTTTGTCCGCGATGCCTGCAGTTGGTAAACAGGAATGACTGATAGATCTTGCGTAATTGGCCTAGTCTGCATACGAAGGCTGTGCAGAGTTATGTCATGAGAGTTTTAACGTAATTTTCAATTTGTGACTGTAGGTTGTATAATTGCATTTTTAAATCAGAACATTAATGGAGAGTGGGCTTGAGTGTATGTTGGGGCTGACCAGATTAATTTGCTGTCTTTTAAGGGTTTTGGGAAAGGTGAAAGTTTAATTTGAGGCATTTTTTTATGATTCATGCATGCATATAGATGGGATATATGGACAGAGAGGAAGACTGGTTTACAGAAAAGTTGACTGACGGGCTTTGGTTAAAGGGCATGTAGAAGACCTGGGCAGACGTGCTGACGGTTGGGTCGTTAACGAGTGGGTCAGCAGGCGTACGGCAGGAGTGGGAGGGCGAGGGTGGGGGGCACAGGTGGGGGTGAGGTGGAGGGTTTGGGCTGACGGTGCAGTGATCAGTGTCAGAGCTGCTTTGTTCACGGCCTGGGAGATGAAAGGCGGCGTTTGTGATGCTGCGGCTCATGGCGGTCGGGGATGGCGAGGCACTCCTCACTGCTGTGTGCTGGCTCTTTAATCCTGTAATGCAGTGACCCGCTGTGACTCTGGGGATCAGGGTTCAAGGGTGGAATTACGCAAGAGGGATGTTTACCACTCTCCCTGGGGGAGTGCACTTTCCCGTACCTTCCTTTCTGAGAGAACAGAGGAGACTGGGGGGGGCTACTGTGAGGTTCACCATCAGCATTCGCTCATGTCAATAGCAGCTGCTCTACCAAGGCTCTTCCCTCTTTAAAACCTGTTCCAGGTCCTTGTTACGTTCTGTACAAATCCTTGCTGAAGAGCATTGTTTGTAGTCTCAGATGTTTTTGTTGTTTTGCAGCCAGACCTTCTAATTGAATTTGTTTCATTCTGTTCTAGGCCATAGCTTTAAATATTCTAGGTTCAATATCATCAGTTTTAAGAATTTGAAGTTTCAGGTCCAGTCAATTTTCTTGTTTTAACTGACCCTATATTCAGTGTTGCAATAATTGTATTAATGACATACTTCTCCATATTCAGTGAGTTGTAATGACTGCACTGAGTACAGCAGTAACAGGAGGGGCCGGGCTGGTTTCTGCAGCTCTTCTGAGGTCTCGGGTCACCTCCCGCTCCCCATGTGTGACTCACACTTTCCCCCCTCAGTTTGCACGGGTTTTGAAACCCACGTTGTGCTCTTTGGAAAGTGGCTGTTTTCTGGAAGATGCTATTTGGCCGGCTCTAATCTGGCTGCCGTGGGAGGCCTGCGGAATTGTTGGGAGCTATGAATAAACTATTGATTGAGCCATGAATAAACTTCTATTTTAGTCCTTCACTCGCAGTGATGAGGCGGCGCCTATGACTAAGACGCCACTGCCTGCCAATGGAGGCCAGTTATTCGCATCAGAGGGTCTCAGTTGGACGGAAACTCTGCATGATACTGGATTTTGAGCGTCTGAATTTAAGCATTTTCATTTGCCCCTAACAACTGCGGTGGATTTGCCCATGATGACCTCATCTCTGTCTCAGTCGCGTTATGACTCTTCACCCATCATGTTTTATTTCATGTCGCCTTTCCTGGGTGGTTTTCGCGGTTCAGTATTAGCTCCAATTAGGGAAGTATTAACAAAATCGCTGATTGTCTCTTGTGAGGAGCTTTTTTAAAAATTATATTTTCTTTTTATTTTAATTTAGTTTTCTAGAACTATGTTGCTACCAGTGTGTTCTACTTTTGTAGAACTGGTCCATCTGTTCTGCCATCTTCAGTCTTCGTCGGTCATGTGACCCAGTTCTGCAGTCACATGATTATGGATGTCACTATGTTACCTGTTCATTTATTTTGACTTGTGTTTAAACGCGTGTGGAGGAAATGGCTGGTTCGTGGAGTGAGTCACTAATGACTCCTTGGCTCCTCGGTGAAGCTCTCTGCTCATTGGCTGAAATGGGTCACGGGTCAAACTTCGCATTTTAGGCCCTGTATTTGTGAGGCCACACTGTAAAGGGTCAGAAGTGACCTTGAACTTGAGCGCAGATGAGTTGGGAAATGATGGCGAGACGTACGGCCTGAGAGTAACTTCTGCTAATACAGCTGCTATCAGACCAGAGGCCAGTTTGAGGAGCTGCAGTTGGGTTAAATGGGGTTAATTTTGGTTAGAAATGGGTTTGGCTGTCTGCACTAACATGCTATAATATATACATTTTTTGTCTTTTTTTTAGCTCGCCGGGACGAGTAACGTCCGGAGAGCTATTGTCGTACCCCCGGCGTCCGCGTCCGTCCACGTGCAGAAAAACTTTAACCTTGCCCCGGCGAGCTTTGTTGTCTTTCTGACAACTCTTGTTTTGGCTAGTTTTTGGCAGGTGGATATTGTTGACCAGACAGGGGACAACCTCGGAGTACCAAACGACTCATAACTAAATGCTTCGCCCACTGTTAAATAGATTTTGTTATGCCGCCCCCACGTGTGTGTAAATAGTGTAAAGAGGTGCAACACTGTTTGGGGTTAGTTTAGACCTGATGGTGTTTATTTCAGCCTGATCTTCATTCATTTCTATATCATTTGTGTGGAGCTTCTCCCTGAGACCCACGATTCCTTTCGCTGTTTAAAAACCAGGAAAAGGACGCTGGGGCTCACTGCTGTTTTCATTCAGCTGATTTCTGGCTGTATGTCTGCTGTATTGTAAATTTCAGATAATGATGATAAAGCTATGGAACTTGTGGTTTAATATGATCAAATCATTGTGGAATTGGCCTTCACTCATAAACGAGAGTAATTCTTTTTTCATTGTGGGTATTGGCGTTTTGATGGGCTGTCACTGGCTGGAATACAAAGATGCTCCATACAGGAGCCACATCAGTTGAATTATCTTCACAAAGTGACAGCTCATTTTTTTACATTACAATAAGCACTTACAAACCTGCAGCTGTGTACAAGACGCTACAGGTGATTGGCTCTTACTGTCGGGAGTGATTATTTTGTGATGGAGTTTAAATTTGGCTCATTACCTCTTGCACTCTGAAAAACCACTCATGAATATTTGCATTTGTCAAAGTATTGTTCTTTGTTTAGGCTGCGGTTTTCTGCTTAATTAACGGATTCTGTGTTAATCTCGTCTCAGCCCGTTCTCTGTACGCACTTATTAGAAGAAAACACAAGTTTGTTCGCCCAGTCTTTTATGGAAGTCGTATCCATTACACTGTTCGCTGCTGAAGCCATTTACAAAAAAAGAGGGCGTGTTTTTGATCTGAGACGCCTCCTCTCGCCCTGTGGTACGTTTACCTCTGAGCGTCGAGCGCGGTGATCCATTTTATGACCGTCTCGGAGAGGATTCCTCGTGAGCATCATGTGAGGCCTTCGCTCACAGAACGATCCTGTGAAGACGCCTGTGGGTTGGGTTGCGTTGCGCTGCCCCGAGGGTACTGGTGTTCAACAGAACCTTTTGTCTAACTTGCCATGTGATGCCAATTCAAGGGGCCCAGACTGCACTGGCACAGACATCTGAGTACCAAGCGTACCGATCCTGACCCAGCAAGGTGTGCGAGATGCTGAGGTGCATGAAGCACGTCTAAGACCAGCTACCCAACACCCTGCTCCCCATCCGAACACCACAACCCAACCCCTGTAAGATGAACCTCACTGATACCACACAGTCAACAGTTGGAATCTCAAAATTCGGAGCAGAGAGAGATCTGTCCGGCTCCAGACCTGATGAAGGGAGCAGCAGTGCTGTGAGATGAAATGTGTGGGTGTGTTGGGTCATCTCTTTAACCTGTAAGGGGAGCAGACCGTTCATATCTTCTGCATGATCCAAACGGGCTGTGAAACACATGACGCAGATCCAAAACCCTGCCCATCTTTTGGCCCAGAGTCGGCGGCTCTGGGCAAACTCCCATCCCCCCCGCAGCGGATTGCTCCTTATCGAGAGTTTCTTCGGCAGTGTTGGATGGCGTGCTGTACGGCGGCCATCTGTAATTTTGTAATTCTGCAAGCTGAATTACGAACCACGTGCTTTGGGTTGTGCGGTAACGCAGGGGTTAGCACTGCCACCTCACAGCATGATGGTTGTGGGTTCGAATCCAGTCTTGGGCATCTCTGTGGAGCTTGTTCTCCCCTTATTTGCGTGTGTTTCCTCAAGGTTCTCTGGTTTCCCCCACCCAGAATAACATGCATTACAGAAACACTCCTGCCAGCCCCCCTGACCAAGGAACTGGCTGTAATACTGGAGTTGGTGCCCCGGCACTGCTGTGTGGCTGCCATCTGCTCCTAACTGTAAGATGGGTTAAAAGTTTTCAGAGAAATTCCTGTTCGGGGTTAAATAAAATATCTACCTATTTGTCTACCTAATGGCCTGCCGTAAGAGCCGCACACAGAGGCTTGGGACGAGCCGCTGCCTTCAGACAGAGGCATTCGCAGCGATTCGAGCGATTCTGCTGGGGAAGATTTCTGCCTTTAGCTCGTGCCAGATCTCGTGGTGACGGTTGTCAGTAACTCCTTTGACAGCGGCGCACATTAACCCTTAGAGCGCTGTAATGAATTTTCAAAAAATTGTTCAATAAATTCTCTTGTGCCGTTGAAAACCTATTATGTGACGACCTATTTAAAAGAGCTCCCCTGCGGGCATTCAGCGCTGTAAGGGTTAAATACACAGGGGGTCACGCCTCCTCACGGCTCTGATGCGTTTCCTCTCTGCCCCTCCTCCCTTTCCCATCTGTCTCCTCCTCCTCTCCATCTCTCTCTCTCTCTCTCTCTCTCTCTCCTCCTGTTGTTGACATGAGTGATGGATGAGAGCGAAACTCCTTTTGAGAGGACGAGGTCACATTGAACTGTTTTTGTCTTCCTTCGCTCTCTGCGCTCGTCTCTTCGCACAAAAGAGCCGGAGTCCGTTACTTCAGTCTCTGAAAACCGTTCCTCTCCCCGCTGTCGTGAGTGGGGTGCCGCTGAACGCGCCCGCAATGCTCACCGTCTCGTGTTCTTTTTGTTCAAAATGACAGGGGGGGGGGAAAAAAAAAAAGCCAAAGGTACCTGTGCTGGGACGGTATTAGAACTGAGTCACCACTGTCACATTAGCCTGCTATTTCTGGCCTGGTTGTTACGTCTTTGAAATCCTGACGAACCAGACCAGCTCTAAAAGAGAGAAAAGAAAATTGGATTGGGGGGGCGCGAAGCAAATCTGTTGGATTGTGCGTGGGTAACCATGGTAACGGCTAACGTGTGGCAGGAGGCTAATGGAGGGGTGGGTGTGTGGGCAGGGCAGTGGTGGCGGAGTCCTTGTCGTTTGAAAAGCCGCGTTCGAGGGGCTTGAGCACGAGAGCTGCCGCTCGGACAGATGCCCTCCCCTACCTACTGCCCCGCCCCTGTGATTGGTTATTTTTGTCATATAGCAGGACACTGATCTGAGGTCAGATTTAATGGCTCCCTATCATGTTATGGAGCATCATATGGTGAAGTAACCTCCGCAGAGGGGAAGGACAGAAACTTCAGCGAACTAATTCATCAGAGTGATCTTTCCCTCTTGTGATGTCACCATGGACAGATTTTAAAATGGGTTGTAATGGCTAGTTGGCGAAGCACCTGATGACATGATACGGGGCCTTTAAATCTGAAGCTGCTTTATTTTGCAGTGTGGGACATTGTTTTCTGTTCTCCGGGGAAAAGAGCCTATTAACCAACTGCATTTTCACTGTTTCTGTGCTTTTGTGTTCATGTTTGTGGTTGTGTATGTGTTCTTGTGTTTGATTCTGTGTGTGTGTGTGTGTGTGTGTGTGTGTGTGTGTGTGTGTGTGTGTGTGTGTGTGTGTGTGTGTGTCTGTTGCAGCATCCTCTTCGCAGATATCGAGGGCTTCACGAGCCTGGCATCTCAGTGTACAGCCCAGGAGCTGGTGATGACCCTGAACGAGTTGTTTGCGCGCTTTGACAAGCTGGCAGCTGTGAGTCTGCTTTTCGTCACTCAGTCCAGCTTACAGCACTCAGTCACACACCTGCACGTGGTCATTAGCACATGCTAACACACAGAGGTGCACACAGGGACAATCCCTACCTCACACACTAATGTTTTTGTCTTAAATGTTGTTTAATATTTTCCAATAGTCAATTTTACTGTCCAACCTCAGTATTTATACTCATTCTACCCTTCAGCTGTGTTTCTGTGAGGGTCGTTAGAAAGGAGCCATGGAGTTTGAAAGCGCCGTTAGCCTCGTCTCATGTCCTGAGCTAATGCAGCATGTGATGGGTATTTTTGATAAGCAACACACACACACACACACTCACAGGCTTTCAGTTCCTTCCATTTGTTGCTGTATTTCTGTGCTCTCAGTAAGCATGACTCAGTCCCATTACTCCCCCCTACCCAACAAACACAGGCTGGCGCCTCCACGCTGCAGTAGGGGATTCTGGGAAATGCAGAGGTGAAATGCTGCGTGATGTGTGTGAGAACTGATAGGGTTGTAATGTGCATCTGTGAGACAATGTGATCTCCCATCTCTGACACACACACACACACACACACACACACACAGATCCAGAGTATATGCACGTACAAGGCAGTCATTGGATTTCACATTGCTGGCTTTATCTGTAGTTGCTTTTAGCCCTCTGTGCAAATGCGCTTTTACGTTATTCTTAGGGAACGTATAACTGAGAGCCAGGGAGGGTGAAGTGTACAGTAATCTTTATAGCACCTGGGATGAGACCAAACAAATTATGGTTACAATCACTTGCCGACCACCTGTTTCAAATCGCATTGTTATTCAAATTTTCACCTCATTACTAGTCCTAATTCGGCCCTGTCCCAACTTTTTTGGAATGTGTTGCAGGCCTGAATGGCAGGAATGGATGCAAGTTTACAAATGAAATGAAGATGACCGAACAAAACATTAATAATCTTGTCCTCATACTGCCTGCGATGGGAAACGAGTCAAAGTGAATTTAGAAATTACTACTGTCTTTATTTGTGCATTTTCCATACTGGTGCAACTGTTTTCATTAACTGGCTGTAGCTGCGCTGTTGATGTACTTGTGCGCAGCACAGTTCTTACACACACATGTATCGGTGCATTCTGTACTGACACACGTATGCAGTCTCACTGCTACACGCAGGCTGGCTCAGGTGTGTGTGTGTGTGTGTGTGTGTGCCGATCGACAGCCGTGGACCAGGCCTCTCCTGCTCTGTTACAGTAGTGCTGCGTTAGAGAGGAGAAAGGAGACACACTGATAGGCTGGGATATGGGGGTCATTAGTCAGCCATCACTCTTACACAGTCACAATACAACTTTACATAACCCAACACATGTACTTGCAGTGCCACTCAAATCTGTACATTTCAACCAGTATGCATGCAGATACGTGCATTCACACACACACACACACACACGTGGGTACTGCACCTCATGGGTACTCACACACGTGCGTATACTTGCACACAGGCAGCACAATGGCTGTGATTGTTTTATTTTGGACCTTGGGATGAGATGACTCTCAGGTGATGATCACGACGCTCCTCCTGTGAGCCCCGCGGAGCTCAGCCCTTCGTCCTTTTACACGCCCAGATATGTCCTCAGAAACACAGAAATATAAATACACACACTCATGCACACATGCGCTCATGTGCACTCCTCACTCATGCACATGCTCACATGTACACTCACATAGATTTCCACATGCTCTCACGGATGCGCAGTGATATACAAAATACCCACACTTGTGAGCGCTCACACGCACACACGCACGCACACACACACACACACACACACACACACACACACACACACAGATTACTATAGACCTGAGTGTGTCCATCTTCAATTCATTTTATTCTTCTTTTTGCCTTTATGTACAGTAAACCACGATACAGAGACTACAGGAGAAGTATTCTACAACATGAAGAATATCCTCTTATTTGTGGGGTGTTTCTACTGTTGTTATTGCACAAAATATTATGTTATATTTTGATGATCAGCACCCATCTGCTTCCTGGTATTTTCACCGAGGGCCTGTGGTTCGGTTCAGGTTGTTCAAGAGATGTGCTTTTTCTCTCCTCTGTCTGATCCAGTCTCAAATATTTATTTATTTCTTTTTTGCCATTGATGTTTGAACATGATTTCATGGCCCAATTGAAAGGAATCATGAGCGCCCCCTCTGGCCCGGGGCAGTCAGTGTGTTTATTTAGTGCATTTATGTCACGGCCACAGCTCCCTACCCCCTGCTCTATTCAAACATCATGTTGGTCCTGATTGGATCATTTAGTTCCCTATTACAGTTTGCCACGGCGCATTGGAAGAGAGCTCAGCTGAGGTCATGAGTTTGCTCTGAGAAAATCAGTCAGTTTGGAGCGAGTTGTCCAGCCCACTTGACAGTTTTGCTGAAATTGTCTCTTTTTAATTATAACTGTGTGTTCTGATATGCATGATGAACTGTTATATAACATAAAATGTTTCCCTTAAGCTGGATGTACTTACGGTGTGTCTTTTACTTGGTGAATATATTTATAATTTTCTACGAGTCCTTGGGCCAGGCGCACAGAATTATATTAATCACTATCGCTCATTATAATGCGAGTCACCAGGATTTACTGAAGCCTCGGAGATCACCGCCGCGGGACAGAAACAGTTGGGTTATAGAACAATGACGTTTGGGAGGAAAAAAAAAACATCACAGAAACTAACTATTCAGTGTGTTTGAATAAAAAACTTTAGGGCTTGTTCTCGGTGATTCTTGCGAGAGGTAGTTGCCAAGCGGAGGCGATACTTTGAGGAAGCAGTTCCCTCCCTGTATTGAGTTTGACAGATAGTAGACCAGTTGGCGTTTGGGGAAGATGACTGTGATTCTGATTTGTAATTATTTCTAGAGGAGAAATTTATTTGCATAACTATGTAACTATGTATTCGCATAACCAAACTGCTGACCAGCCTAAATGGGTCGTTTGGCGAATATCAGCACACGTGCTATGGTGGAATTTCTACAATTACTGGTTTTCTACATTAGCACTGTAGCGCCCCCCTGGTTGTTTGGTTGTTTTGGTTGCTTTCTTTCCCCGTACAATCGTTCAAATGTTTGGAATCAGAAGTGATCTTCACAATGATGGAATTGGAAGGAACTTTGTGTTACAGCTAGGCAATAACTTATAATACAAATCCAAGCTCTGCAGGGACTTTACGGAAAGGAAATGATTGAATATGACGTGCCCAGCTATGGATTTAAATCTCATAGTGCTGTTTCGGGATCACTTGGATTATAAAGGTCATGAAGTGTGTTCATCTTCAAACATGCACCTTTGGGGAAAAATTGCATTCCAAATACTAATTCATTAATCGATACCTTAATAAAATTAATGTTCTGAAATTCAAAAATTAAATCTCATGAGAGAGGAATCAGTAAGATTATTATTATTATTATTGTTATTTTAGTGGGAATAACATAAGTGTTTTTGCTGCCTGAGGCCACTAATCTGGAGTGATTGCAGACAGTGCAGTAGTGAATTTCCCAGCGTAGACCTATAAGAGTTTGTGTGCATTTTTGTGGGACTTCATCATGCCGCACCCTTCTGCGTAGCAATTCTGTATCCTTAAAAGGAATCCTTGGTCTCTGGGACGACTTACCGTTTTTTGCCTTGTAAAAAATATTCTGAAAATATTTAAACAATTTCTTCAACTTCTTCACCAGATGTGAACTCTATATATATATATATGTGTGTGTGTGTGTGTGTGTGTGTGTGTGTGTGTGTGTGTGTGTATATATATATATATATATGTGTATATGTGTGTGTGTGTGTGCAGGATTAAGAAAAGGAGTCACTTGGGATTTTTTTCCATTCTGAGAATAACGGGAGAATGATACCCCAGTGATAGTGTTATCCCAGCACTACTGTACTGTCAATTTACAACACTTCGCTGTGCACAAATTCACCCAATTTTTTTTCTCAAAATGAAAAACTTGGATCACTCTTTGAATGTGTTGGAAAACCTCAATTTTCATAAAATGACCCAAGCGACCCCTTTTCCTAGTCCTGCACACACATGGTTATTTTGGAGCGAATGCATGACCATTGTACAACTGTAACATCTTGTAATTTTTATCGCTGGTATTCAGTGCTTGGACTTCTGGTTGCGGCCTTTTATATATTGAATTGTGTTATTATTATGGTTTTCTGAGTTTTCTGGTGTCGCTGTGCTAATATCACTAGGGGAGACGCTTTTATAACCTCTGGGGCTTTCGTAGTAACCCTCTGCTGTTTTACTGCACTTCCTCTTCAATAAAAAATTATATGTAACTGTACCTTATTAACCCCTTATGTGTTTCATCTCTCCCCTCGTCTTCCTCAGGAGAACCACTGTCTGCGGATCAAGATCTTGGGCGACTGTTACTACTGCGTGTCTGGCCTCCCTGAAGCTCGAGCCGATCATGCGCACTGCTGCGTGGAGATGGGCGTGGACATGATTGAGGCCATCTCGTGAGTGTGCAGGACGCTGCTCTTAGTGTGCTGGTGTGGGTTTTGTGCCATCGGAACGTCCTCGCGCGTTTCCGTAACCCACTACATCGACTCGGACCTCAGTGTTAGGACGCCATGAGATTAATATTCCTCTATCAATCAAATTTTGCGTTACAGATGTACAGGCCAGCCAAACAACTCAAACTGTGAAGAACATGGTTCCAACTTTGGTACAGTTTTGTCCTTAATAGTGCCACATAAGTTATTCATATTTGGACATGTATTAGCAAAACATTATCATTATCTGAGGGTTAATACTGACAGAAAAATATGGCAAGGAAAACTCTAGCAGCAAAAGTAAACAAGTCATCAGGGAATGTAGTTATGATTGGGTTTGGTGTTTTAGTGTTCAGCTGATTGTGTGATTTTCATTGGGGGTCCGTTTAAATTCCCTCTGACCTTCGAGGCAGTGTCATAACGTGAAGTTTATCCTGGTTTGAGGTCATGCAGCGTGACTGTGGTCAGGCGGACATTTATGGGAGTCAGTCTCTTCTTTCGTATCTCTCTTGCGGCACAAGCCGATGTGCGGGTTGTTTTTGGCGGCGATACAGATCGATTTTTCCAAATGAAAACATGGTGCTCGTGTCTGGCTTCCAGGCCGCTTTGGTCAAGTCTCTTCGAGGCTCGGCACTCTGTCATCGCCAAGACGATTCGGCAGGAAATGGGATTTTGAATCAAGTTACACTCTGAAGGAAGCACATAGCCTGGACTGTGTGGGAGGTTTTAATTAGAAATTTTGTATCAGCTCTGACAAAATTAATTCCACCTCAGCGTTCAAACTGCTTTTTCACCGTGCCAGTGGATAGGAAAGCCTGTGTGCCAAACAAGGCATGCATAATTCACCATTAGGATCTTCGGTTTATTACATAATCCTGTTACTTTGCCTCCCAAGCATAACCTGCTCAATTTGTTGTTGAAGCCAAGACACAATTAAAAGCATTGTTTTGCAATAGAGCACTTCTTTCGAGTCCTGGGGCTCGGATGGTGGAAGAAGAGAGCACTTTTTAAAGTGCTGCCTTGTATATCCATATTTTTGGAGTAGCGCCAGGTTTAATTTTACAGTCACGGTCTGTTTTTTCATTACCTCTGTCATTACAGACGAGCGCATAAGCGACGTTATTTCGGTGGATATTTCACAGCAGAAAGCTCTCGAGCTGCTGAGGGTCATTGCGATGTCCTTCCTCACTGTGATCCCAACCCGGGGCCCGTTTAACCTCTCCTTTAAACGGCCCTCTGTCAGGCACCGCTACTGTAAGCAATGGACGAGAGCCAAGGCTGAGAGCCCAACAGAGACCGGGCCACGCGCTTATTTTTTCCTCACCAAGCTATTTTACCGCTTCCGCTCTGAGCCACACTTGGGCCAATCAGATTGTACCTACCTGGAATTATAAACCTATCAGATTGTACCTAAACGGAATTGTAAAGCAATGATCCTATGACCTGAGCTGCATTGAGGGTCGGCCCCGGTGGGCTGTTTTTACACCATGATGATCAAATCAAAATGACTATTACAGATGGTGAAATAACGAGAAAGCTACAAACATTGCTCTTTTTTACACACTGCAGTTCAGTGTTTGTGGGCCTGTATTTTTGCATTGCTTTGACCTGTTGAAGAACAATGGCGTCTCGTGAACAGTGATATTTTTGTGTGTGTGTGTGTGTGTGTGTGTGTGTGTTCTGCCCCTTCAGGCTGGTGCGCGAGGTGACGGGCGTAAACGTGAACATGCGCGTGGGCATACACAGTGGGCGTGTGCACTGCGGGGTCCTCGGACTACGAAAGTGGCAGTTCGACGTTTGGTCCAACGACGTGACCCTGGCCAATCACATGGAGGCGGGAGGGAAGGCTGGGTGTGTCTTCTACTCCATGCAGCGAACCGCCAGTTACTCATAAACTGCAGTTTAATTCACTTCTTTTAAATGCGTTTCATTTAGGTGTAAAAAAAAAAAAGTCTGCCTCCTTGTTTTTTCAAAATCATGATTTATTTTACTCATTTTACTGTTTAGCATTGGTAACGGCCGGGGTTCTGAATCTCAAAGCAGCAATGCGGTGCTCGCAGGATCGTTGAATAAAACCTAGAACCGGATTCAAAATCTGAAACATGGCCTGAATGAAAAGAACTGTTCTGGGTTTTACTGTGCAGTTATCCTCAACACAAAAAAGCCAAAAATGTGGACCTGATAAATGCATTTTCTGTTCTGAATTTAGATGAACTGAGGTGACTGCTGCAGTGTAAATTTGAAACCTTCAATCTGATTAAAAAACACCTGTTCTGAACCCCGTCCCCGCAGGCGCATTCACATCACCAAAGCCACTCTGAATTACCTGAACGGGGATTATGATGTGGAGCCGGGCTTCGGCGGCGAGAGGAACGGGTACCTGAAGAAGCACAGCATCGAGACCTTCCTCATCGTGGGGTGCAGTCAGAAGAGGGTAAGGTGTCCCCCCTAAACTTGAGAACCTTGTGGGATATGGCAGAACTGGGCTTGGTTCTGACCTTTGACCTCATCACTAATCAGGATGGCTGTGATGGGGAGAACCTCTCGTTCACATTTGTGGTTTCGCTCAGAGTTGTCACAATTGAATTTTGTAAAGTTCACTTCCTGTGAATCTGGGTGCGTCACTGCATCCCAAAATGCAAAAATGTTCCCTCCTGCTCTCCCTTAGGAACAGGAAGTGAGCTGATGTGAGGAGGGCACATTCTGTGGAGTTCGCCCCTGATATTTGCCCTCCTGTCCCTCATGGAGACTGAGCTCACGTCCTCCTCTGTGTCAGAGAGGCTCTTTCGCTGGGAGGTGTCGGGGGTTCAGCTGTGGTGTAGATTTGGCAGTAGTATGTCAGCATTTTACTGCACAGAGGAGGTCTGGTTTGTGCGGTTCTGTTAAAGATCAGCTCATGTTTTCCTCTCCCTCATCTCCTGTTCGTCTCGTCTCGTCCCCCTGTGCAGCTGTTCGCCCGTGGAGCAGCTGGTCCTGTGCTTTAACATCATTTATAAACACATGCAGTGCCGTTCACAACATATCTCACTCCAGCAAGCCTTTCACTGATTTTGCGTTGACTCCGATTTCACAAAAGTAACCGACATCAAACTAAAAACATAATAGGATGAAAATTGACAATTTTATTGACATTTGAAATTTTTACCTGACCTGCCCTCGACCGCGAAGAGATGGGTGACCCTGATGAAAGACTGCTGCACATCAGACGATGTAAAACTGAAAGCTCTGTCCTGTGAGCTTTATTTCAACTCGAACCAACCATTACAACAGAAAAAATATTTTCAGATATGTTCCCGATATCATCTTATAATTTTGCCAACTACCCCCAAAATGAAATGGCTTGTATTCCAGATTTAGCAACATGGCACAGAGGGTAGCACTGCTGCCTCACTGCAAGGAGGTTGTGGTTTTGAGTCTGACCTGGGGCCCTCTGTGCAGTTTGCATGTTCTCCCTGAGTTCACGTGAGTTTCCTCCCACAGTCCAAAGACGTGCACGACGTCAGGCTAATTAGAGACTCTAAATTGCCCGTTTGGTGAGCTGTCCAGGGTGGGTCCCTGCCTTTCGCCCAGAGTCAGCTGGGATAGGATCCAGCTCCCCCGCGACCCTCATGTGGAGGAAGCGGTATAGAGAATGGATGGATGTATTCTGGAATGTTCCCATCCTCTGCGATTACCAAGTTTGAAAATGATTGCTGTAATGTTGTTCATGCCAAGTTGTTAACAAATGGACAAATGTAAATTGCTCCATCATTTTCAGTAGTTTGTCGCATGTAGCCATTAGTTGAAATGGGGAATTTTAGTTGAAAAGTCTTATTTTGTCAATTTTGGGTTTCCAACTGATTCCTCTTCAAAAAAATGTTTTCTATCCATTCATCAAGCGTTAATGAAAAATTTTAAGTCCACTTTAAATTAAAGCCTAAAATTAAGCCCTTACATTAAACCATAAACTTAATGGATCCATTATTTTTGAACAGTGACACACAATGATCTCATAATTAGAAAATTCATGTATGGTGAGGACTTGGGGAAACTCCCAACCGTCTCGTATCAGTGTAAAGCGTATAATGTCCCGTTTCTGCCATTAGCATTCAATCCAGGGAATTCCCTCACCTAAGCCTATAGGAAAGCATTTTACATGTGATGTTTGGCACAAACAATACGAGATTGTTGCTACCATGTGACAGTAAACTGTTCTGATTGGTCCAGCATGTATGTAGGTCACTTCTGAAAGAAATGTTTTGGTCAAGAAGCCTGGCAGTTAGTGTAACTGGCCACAATTTCACAGGTTAAGTAGTTTTTTTCCACATGTTGATGATACGACTGATGTATCAGGGCGTCGTTCTGATGATCTCAAGAGTTGAACAGTAAATTTGGTATCATCAGAAAGCTGAGTTTCTCTTTATAATAGTCCATAAAACTCCATTTTTATTTTTGGTCATGTGATTGGAAAAAGATGGGGCAAGTCTCAAGTAAGGAAAGCAACACTCAGAGCTGGGAACAGCATCTTCTCCAGGGCGATGCTGTAAGAAGTTCTCTGGGGTGAGATGGACCCGTCCGGATGTTTCCGACCATACGCTTGACCAGGTCACCTGAGGGTGGAGTGACACAGATTCTGATGAGAGCAACTGGCTTCAGTCACTTGCACATGAATTTTCTGTTTGATAACCTGTGTTCTTAGATGAATCATAAATATGGTGAAAATCCCCAAACATCAATAATGGACAGGTCTTATGTGAGAGAACTAAAGAATGGGGACCTACATTTGAAAAGATGGATAATTTGGACATTTTATATGTAATATGATGTGTTATTACACTACGTGCAGTGTTGATTAGTACAATGCTGAGAGATAAAGGTATCTTTCCCACCATGAGTGTGTAGAGCCCACCTGTGTGACGCACAGCTGCTATTTTTGTAACAGAACATGCATCACGCAGCAGGTAAGTTGGGGGGGGGGCAGTGCTATCTTTAGCCTATGAAAGTGCTGGATACAGAGGATATAAAAAGCCTGCCTTGGGATGAGATCAGAAATGGAAAATGTTGGAAAGTCTTAGAGTGACCCTCTCAGGGCTCAGATGTGTATCCTGAAAAAACTTGTGACCTTAATAGTGCTGCTCATGAGGTCTCTGGGTAATCTGAAGGAACTTAAACTTTCTTCAAGGCAAAAAGTGGGTTAAAATTTTAGCGGCATTATTGCAAGGTCAGTGGAGACTTGGCTCAGATGTGCCCTTTGGGTTAATGTCAGAGGTGTAATGGTGTGTCGGCTGCATTTACACACCGTCTGAGTCCTGTACTCTAATCCCCACAGAAAGAGGAGAAGGCCATGATCGCCAAGATGAACCGCCAGCGCACAAACTCCGTCACGCACAACCCCTCGCACTGGTGCTCTGACCGTCCTTTCTACAACCACCTCGGGGGCAACCAGGTCTCCAAGGAGATGAAAAGGATGGTAAGAATTGACACAAACGTATCCCTATAACGAGGGATATCAGGAGAGGTTACTCGATCGCCGCCTCTCCTTCAAATGATTATTTTCACTCTTTTCAACACTGTCTGCACAAGAGCAAGGGGCCTTATCCCACATGTATTTTTGTATTTTGATTTGAATTCTGTGAAAGTGTTATGATTTCTGTTTGTGACACTGCCCTCTACACCCGTTGACAGTTGTGGGTGGCAGATCGTGTATTTTTATCTTCGCTGTGATGGCGTCTTGAGCGCCCTGCCTTCTGCATTGAGGCGATGAAGCTGCTGAATAATTGTCCACAAGAGGGAGCTCTTTGCCCATGAGAGGCTGAAATTCGAGGGGGCTGGTTAAGAATATATCACTTAACAAAACGAAGTTCTTCGTAAAAAGAAAACAGTTCCTAAAACTGAGGAATTTAAGGGAATAAACGAGATGATTCCATTAAGAATCTCTTGCTTTGGAAGGATTTCATCCTTAAATTTTATTCTCACTGTAAATCTGATATGCTTACTGTGCAATTTTACTAATTTTCACAAAATTGCTGGCATATCGTTGCAATGTTCGAACACTGGACAAATGTTTTTGCAATGGCTAGTGGGATACATAGTCTAATATCCAACCCTAATCCTATGTATTCATTTATTTTGATTCCAATGCTGCTCCTAATGGTCTTTCTATCAAGTCCAAATGTGACTCATTAAGCCCTCTTCTGATTCAGAGGACTTCGAAATCGACCCAAAAACAGGATTTCCCGCCTGCGTCAGTTTGCTAAAATTTAAGTTGGCGTTCTTGAACATTGCATTCATCTTCCAGCAGTGATTGACATCTGTATTTGAATTTTCTGTTCGTGGCATATTGATTGCACGCAGGTGATGATGTCACATCAGGGGTTAGAAGTGAAATTTGAGAAGCTGCGAGGCCGAGTCCGAATAATTACTTAAGTGCATTAAACTGGTTTCCGCGTGGAAGGCAAAATAGAGACTTCTTGCTGGCAGGTTTCGCAACATGAGTCATCAATGGCTTGGAGTATATGTCCTGTAGTCAGTTCTACATTATCCTCTGTGAGGTTGACGGCTGGATTGTGAACTCCTTGTTGGCTGCTGGTTCTCTCCGACATTCACTGTCTGTGGCTGCAGGCTTTGTTTTTCAGTTGACTCATTAAAGGTTGATTTACCTGGTTTTTAATGAGCGAAGTGAGCACTTAGTGTAGCTCAGTTTTGTTAAGTAACATCATACCCACCCCTGTCCACAGCGATCAAACACAATTCCTGATGCCCTCCTGGCAAACCTCTGTTGCTTTCATCATATTGTCTTGATTTAATGATCATGGAGGGACAAGGGAGCTTGTCTGTCCCCAAGCCCAGTATTATCATGTTTCAGTGGAAAATATTGTTAATTCCAAGCAAAATTGGATTTTGAAAATGTGTTTTGGTCCCCACTCATCCTCCAGAGCTGGAGTAAGGTTGTGTCGGCAGTACACTGAACTAGCACGTTATCCGTTGTTTGTTTATTGCGACCAATTACAGCTTTAGGAACTGGTGCTATTGGCTACGAAGCAGAGAAGGGAAATCACGAAAAGGTTTACTCCCTGTCCTCCGTACAAACATCGATGTGCTTCGTACTTTTGTAAGATGAGTCCTTGTCGCACTGTTACCAGTCAGATTGTGTCCCTGAACTCATTGTCAGGCGGCTAGGGAAGGTGAGACAATTAAATAACCCAGGATTGGCATCACTGGGGAATTTCCCTTGGATCTTGTGATCAATAATTATTATAATTTCTCTCTGAGTCCCTGAGCATCACTGCATGTTCTGCTGAAAGGTGACCCCATGCGCTTGTGCTCTTGTGCTACTCTGAAATAAGCTTTGTATAATCTGTAGATGCACAATGCTGTTATTAACTTGAATGGTTGGCGATCAAAAGTGCTCCTTTGATTCAGTTCTGGACAGCAATGCTATAAAACGGGCTGCCGTTTCAGCATGGTGTACATTCCTACATGGTTAACCCTTAGAGCGCTGAAATAAATGTTTCAGAAATATAAATTTAATTGTCTTTTGCTGTTGAAAACCCCACTGAAACCCCAGCCCTTTAAGCGGGGTTCAGCACGGGTCAAAGGCGTCGCACATCGGGCCGCAGTTTCATGGCAATTACTAAATTATCATTTATCCATTAACCCTTAGTGCACTGAAATGAATTTGGAAAAAAATATAAATTCGATCATCTTGTGCTGTTGAGAACCTATCATGTGGCAACTTGTTTAAAAGAGCTCCCGGGGAGCTCCTCCTCACACATAGGTTTTCAACAGCTTTGATTTGATATCTTCCATAATTTAGCAACAATAGCTGCATTTAGTGCTCTTAGGGTTAATAATTCCCAAAACTGAAACCACTACTTGTGCTTTATATCAGTTTGAGCCAAAAAGCAATAATGATGCAACTTTACAAACCTCACTGTTTTAAGCACCTTAGACCATTTGTAATGAACACCCTGACTTTTTATTTTTTTTATTGTTGTTGTGAGCAATAATAGACAAAATTAAAGTGACACATTGAATTTCCAGACCAGAGGTTGCAACTGTAATGTTGTGAAATTTATGCTTCAATCTTTAACTCTCATCTTGAGATTTTTCTTTTAGGGGATTTACGGTGCCATGAAAAATTCTATGCTTCATTCCTCATTTCTGCTTTTTTTGCATATTTGCCACACTTGGTTGTTTTCAGATCTTTAAACAAAATTTAACATATAGCGAAGACAACCTGAATTACGACAGAAGTGATCATTTCATTTATTGAGACCACCTGGGGGGGCACCACCTGGCCCTGTATGTGGAGCGAAACTCCTCACTCAGCCACTCACATCTGCCAGTTAAACTAATTCATCAGATGATTCATTTAAATGAGACCAGATGCACACAGGCTTGATGATTTCTGGCCAAGTTAAACTTCACTTAAATGAAATGTTTCCAGCATTGTGAAATTGGCTTGAAGGTCTCACCAAGCAGAACAAGATGCTGGGATCAAAAGTAATGCAGGATGCGATGAGAAGATTATTTAAATGAGTCCCTGTGGAATAGCCTGGAATCCATACATATTAAGTGCCGGTCGCTCCCAACAAACACTGACTGATATCAGTCTGGCCTCAGTCGTATAGCCAGCGTTAAGCCCTTACATCACTAATGAAGTGAATATATGAATATTCATGTTTTCTGCTCTTGGCTGATTGGGTGACCTTTTGGCGAGAACCACCAATCACGCAGCGCCATTTGCAGAATGAATGCTGACCGGGTTATCTGTCGGATCTTGTCAGAAGTGGTAGCTAAGCAGGCGAGCATTTAAACGTTGGGACATACAAGTATCTATCTTATATCTGCATGTTGTGTGTATATTTCCTTTTGTACAGCGTAATATTTGGCCATATCTGCATTTTGTTTATTTCAGTGGGATTCCCTGGTATAATAAAGGCTAAATTAAATAATACTCAAATTGCGTAACGTATTTCATTGTAATTGGCATTAGCTATAGCTCGAAGGGCATGATTGCATCAGCTAGATTAAAGTGATACTCCACCCAAAAACTATCATTTGTATATCAGTTACTCACCATTAGATGTCTTGAATGGATGAAGTTGTTCTTCACCTGGCGCAACCTTATGGCCACTGGAGAGTTTTGAAAAATTATCCAAATTCCTTTTTTGCTGGAAGCAAATGGGTGGTAACCCGTAACAATGAGAAAACTCCACACAACGTCCTTTGACAAACTTTCAAACCATCGTCCAACGCATCATCCAGAATAAACAAGTCTGATTTGTCCACTTGTATCCTCAGAACTCTAGAAACGTGGTGATTTTTTGCTAAAAATAATAAAATACCACAGTTATGCTTCAAGTAAGCTCATGCATTCAGCGGAAGTCCCCCCTCCCGGCTCGTTGCCCAGAGACTCTGCTGCCACTCAGATGAATACTCGTATAAACAAGAGCCGGGAGGTTGGACTTCTGTGGAATGCAGAACTGTGGTATTTTTATTTATTTTTCAAAGGTCTGTCTAAAAGGGCGGGGCACCCTTGTGACTGTGAGCCAATCACAGATCTTGCATGGATTTTGTGCGAATATTTGAAAGTCAAACGCTGGCCTACCGACTGAGGCCAGACACATCAGCGGGTGACCGTTGGGAGCGAACAAAGCTTGATTTGGATGGATTCCAGGCTACTGTGCAAAGGCTTGTGATGCTATTTCTTAAGCAGTGGGACTCCAGCAAACCAGAGCGAGAACCTTCATCTCTAAATGACGAAAACTTTCAATTGTGAAGAATCCTCTCAGGAGTGACTGGCCTTTCAGAATTCTTTCAAGTAGGCATCAAAGACCCATTTCGGAAGTCCTGAAACACCATGGATGTCTTTGGAAGGATCTTCAGGTCTTATTCCTCTGATGGGGTCGGAATTAATCATCGGAGAAAGATCGGGGGGCAATCTGGTATTCATGGGGAGGGTTTGCTGCTTCAGTGCCTGGGTGACCTGCCACAACTGACAGGCCTATAAATTATGCTCTTTACCGGAAGATTCTGATGGAGAATTCTGAACTTGTGTGAGCAGCGCCATTAAGTGGGCTGGTGGAGCACTGCATTACCCCTGGAGGCCTGCCCTGCTGTTACTGGGGGGTGTGGCAAAGAGAAGTTACATGTTCAAGAATTATTAACCCTTAGTGCGCTAAATGCAGCTATTGTTGCTCAATGATGCAAGATATCGGAATCAGAGCTGCTGAAAAGCTATCATGTGGCGACTTGGTTAAAAGAGCTCTTTTAAACAGGTCGCCACATCATAGGTTTTCAACAGCACAAGATAATCAAATTTATCTTTTTAAAAAGTTTATTTTAGCGCTCTGACGGTTAATAGCATTTATTAAAAATAATTTTAAAGTGTGCATATTGTATACATGTACAGTCAGACTGTTTAGTCATTGAGAACCATTAAAATTCTTCAAGGATCCATTTTAAAAGCACGAAATCTTGGACGTTGCAGAGTGAACATCAGATCTTTCCTGTTTTATTACTTGCCTCCCGCTGTGCTAAATCGGTCACATGGTGATTCACCAGCTTCTGTTCATCTCAGGAAACGGTGACCAGGCGGACGGATCTACTCTGGTTGCCGGGGAGATTGTTGATACACTCCTGCCTTGGGCCTGTGTTCCATAGGTGTTCCCTTGATTATTGCTCTGCATGATTGACAATCATTTTATTTAATTTGGTTCGGCAAAAAGTTGAGATGTGTAGGTGATCAAGGGACAGTCTGGAATGTCAATGTCATACAAAATGTCCCCCTGTTTGAGGTGTCATGGCAGGGCAACAAAACTGTAAGAAATTATCATTTTTATCTCTTCTGTGAGATGTTGAGTGACAGTTTATTTTGTTGGAGAAAAACCAAGGTCAGACTGCATAGATGACATTAATGCACAATGCAGACTAGACATTACTGGAGAATGCAATGCGTATCATCTACTGACAAGAGTATGAAAATATTATAGTGGAAATATGATCGTGCTACGTAGAGTTTGCTGAAAACGTGGAATGTGACGGTTTCCAGATTGGGTGGCGTAGTGGTTGGCACTGGTTGGAATCTGGCCAGGGACCTTTCTGTGTGGAGTTTGCATGTTCTCCCCGTGTTCGCGTGGATTTCCTCCGGGTACTTCGGTTTCCCCCACCCACAAAAACATGCATTACACACACACTCCAACCAGTACCCCTGACCAAGGAACTGGCTTTAGAACTGGAGTTGGTCCCCAGGTGCTGCTGTGTGGCTGTCCACTGCTCCTAACTATAGTATGGGTCGAATGCAGAGGACAAATTACCCCACGGGGTTCAATAAAGTGTATCTTACCTTAATCCTGAAATTGGATTTTTGCTTAATTTTATGGTACTTAATATCACGGGCAGTGTCAGCAATAGTCTGCATCCAGGGTTCTGCAGGAATCGTGGGCTAATATGATAGTTTTACTCTTCCGTTTACAGGACATGGAGTGAAGTCAATATCAAAAAGCTCTTGCCTTTGTTTCTGAAGGTCCGTGTGGGACAGTAGCCAATGCGCTGACTCGAGAGGATGTATAATAATGAAGGAGAGCGCCTAAAGCTTTGTTAGGAAGAATGTTGATGAAGCCCTGGAAATCAGGGGAAAGTTTCAGTGTTTAGTTGTATTACCTCCAAAGAACGGACTGTGTGAAATGGCCATTATGTGACTGTTGGCATGTCCGTGCAAAACACTGTTCTTGGGTTTAATTTAGCAAATGATCAGGTCCTTACAGAACTGGTATGACCCAGCTGTCCTGGGATACAGGAGATGGGTACATGACAGGAGATCTTAAATGATTATATGTACAGTGTAGAGGGCAGGTGTGGTTAGGTGACAACAATGTTAAGTAATAATCAATCAAGTACCCTCTAGTTGTAGTAGTTAATGAATTTGTGTAATGCTTTATAGTAGTAATTTGATTATTGTAGTAGTTAACAATACTCCATCGTATGCTACTGTTTGCGGCCATCTTTGAGATGAGTTAAATGACACGTGAAAGCTTCACATGCTGATCTGCGTATTTAGAGCGCTTTTATTTGGAGTGGATATTATAATGACGGATTAATCCTGTGCTACCCCCCCCCCTCTTCAGAGCGCATCTCAGTGGGCCTCGTACATCTCAGTAAAAATGAAGAATATTCCAGAAAATACTCCCCCCTCTGCCCTTATTTTATATGCGAAGGGAAACGCAGGGAAAATGACTCATTTGAGCTGTCTAACCGTGTGACTCCTCAGGCCCTCCGCATGCAGTTAATTACAGGCCCTAAAAATGCAGGGCCATTTCAGTTACTCGATTTTAGTGTTTGCTTATAGTTTTTATTTCTGCTGTATAAACTTGGCTGAATATTGCTGTCTGTACCTGTGTACTGTACTTTCTACTGCCTGTCGTTGCTTTGCGCACCACATGACCTGATGTACGTGGACAAACTTTGGTCTGGGGCTGGTTTGATGGTTCTGCTTAGACAGATTAGTTTAACTGAAGGACAGTCTTGACACTGTAGCAAGCAATGATCTCACCCATGGATCTGTGCTTCAGTAGTTTTGGGGGGGCTCTGTCCTGTGTCCGCATGTCAGTCCCCTCGCGCTCGGAGTTCGGTCCATACATGGTATGTCTTGGTCAGAGAGGAGAACTTGACTGGTCTGCATTAAGTCCTGACCTCTGCCTAATCAAATGACATTTGGCCCAGCTGGTAAGCAGACTGTGGGACAGGTGTAATTGTCTAAAGCAGGATCCTCAAATCTGGACCGCCGATACAAATCCAGCCCAGAGTTTTTCTCCTTCCGGGTAATTAAGTTAAATATTGCCATTATGATCAGCCAGACTGGTTTCACATCGGACTCCCAGGTGATGAGATGGCGCAAAACCAGCAGCTATTGGCCCTCAGGGACCGTTATTTCAGGAACAGGGTTTTAGGGTCTTTGCTGGACCTGCCAGAAGCTTCTCTGGATGAATGTGGAGCAGATCGCTGCCGCAGGGGTTTTGCAGATCTGGTGAAGCTTTTCAGCAGAATGGTGGCTGGTGCAATAAAGGCCAGCCTCGTCATTACTCCTTTCTACTGCTGATGATTTTGGAAGGAGATCTTGATTGAGCCGTTGTACACATATTTCTGGCCTTTAGTACAGGTCGGACATCCTCTTTGCCGTAAATGAATTTATTTGTCAGGAAGGCCATAGTTTCTGTGAATAGTGTTTTTGTCAGGATGTCAGGGCAGGGCTGGGGAACCGGAGAGCCCATCGTCCGGCATGTTCTAGATGTGTCTCTGCTCTGACGCACCTGATTCAGATGATTGTGGCTACGAGACAGATGCGCGATAAACGAAGCAGTCCCTTAAATTAGGGGTGTTGGAGATTTGGAGTCATCGAAAGCAGTGGGTCTCAACCTTTTTGGGTTCCTGGACCCCCTGCATATTTTTGATCAACACCGAGGAACCCCCCCCCCCCCCCCCCCCCCTCCACGGGGAACGGGTAACAAATTTTACCAAAACAGCAGAAACTGCATTTTAAATTGCATTATTACATATTTATTCACTGTCTTGGAGGAAAATGTGAGCTTTCAACTGTAGCTTCTGGAAATTCGTAACAAAACAACATATTTATACAGTGGCTTCCAGAAATATGCACCGGTAACAAAACAGCATATTTATGCAGTGGCTTCTGGGACATATGGGACAAACCAGCGTGTGTATATGGGACTTATGTAACAAAACAGCGACACGCATGTGATTCTGCTCCCCTGAACTCAGACAATTTTCGTGTGAAGAACTCCGCTGTCTTGTCTACTGATGATTGGTGTCTGCAGCTTAGATGCCGCTGCAGATGCGCAGGTTTCATGGTGCGGTTTGAGATTAACTCTCCACATAAGACACACACAGGCTGAGGAGGGTCAGAATCGGTTGCTGTAAATCCAAACATCTTGTTTTCTGCTTTATAAAGTCTCCTTTTGCTGTGTGTTCTCGTTGTCTTCTCCGGTGGCCTAGAGTCCGTTTCGTCTGAAACGGATGGCGTTTTTTTGTTTTGTTTTTTTTTTACGTGAGACATTTCTCCATGTCACATTAAAACGTTTTGCCTCCTCTTCTTCCTGTAACTGTGATTGTTGTCGCTTCTTTGTTTGTAACGTTATCTTAATCTCTAAATCTCGAGTGCGAACCCAAACCATACACTCAATGACCCGAACCTTGCAAGTAAGAGAGTTTTCCTACCGCACCTTCCTGCACATATTTTACAATAAAAGCATTATTAAGAAATGAATGGTGTTTGCCCTCTGAAATGCTAGGGGGCTTATCATTTGGAAAGGATGCATATCCAGTTAAATTGTATTAACTGTATAATGCATTAACTTTAACAGTGCATATGGGAGCGGATCAAAACAAGGCCTCGTAGTAAAATATGAGGAATTATACTTGTGAAACCGATGGAATTGGAGAAAAATCCTATTTCCTTCTGCAGTTCAGGTAAATAAAGGTCTCGGTCACATTTGAGTAAAATAATGCTATGTCCATCCAGGTCAAAGAATCTTTTTAAAAAGATATTTTATTATCATGGACCCCTTGCAATTACACCACAGACCATTGGATGAGAAACACTGGTCTAAAATACACTGGACTGTAGCTGTCCAGCAGTAGGGGTCCTCACACACTCCAACTGTATGACCGGTCTTTGGTGTTGAAGGAGCACTTGAGTTGATTTGATCTAAAAATAGAACATGCTTTCACAGTAGCCTCCTTTGAACAAATCTGTTGTTTTTACTTTCTTACAGAAGGGGGCAGTGTTGTACCATTCAGGGCTGCTGTGCCACACAGCGTTACTTGCAGGAACATCTTCATTTAATTCCTCCAGTGTTGCAGTACTTTGTCACACTGGCAGACAGCCTGTGAATCGGTTGTGTGATGATTAGAATTGCAGAACAGTAATGACCGGATGGCAGAGACGCCCTTAACTCCTCAACAAGCCCTCACATTTGGCACAAATACACACCCCTCTGACACTTTTAGGTTACTCATAATTTCTCCGGAAGATATGTTTGATACTGAAATGAAAACTCTCGGCTGCATTGAGGACCAAGCCTCAGGTACCTGAAGTGTATTTATATCACCATGCTATGGTTCGGTCTGGTCCGGTTATGCCCCTCCTGTGGTGTATTGGCTCAGTCTGTCAGAGGCTCTCCTGATGCAGGACTGAACAGAGGTGTAGAGTCCAGGATGTGAATGAGCTTTTCCAGCCGCGGACTCAGCCAGCAGTTTTCACTCACCACTCCTGCCTCTCGGCTGAAGAATTGTGCTAATTAGTGGATCAAGGCCATTCAGAAGAAATGCTGGGGCGGACTCTGTGAATCTGGCCTGTGACACTGAGTTATATCCTATTAGCCTGCAGTGTAAGGGCCCTTCGCCCTCCTCTCTAATGCAGTCTCTCTGTTTCTCTCACTGCAGGGCTTCGAAGACCCCAAGGACAAGTGAGTACCAGAGAACAGCTTTTCTCCTCTCCTCTGTGATCATACGGCTTTTTTCAGCGGCTGATTTTCCACTGCCTTGCATCTTTGCTTGTTAGCTGGGCTAATAATCAAATGAGGCCCACATTTTTAAGGTCCTTACACTGCAGTTATATTCTACCCTGCAGTGCTGGCAATCGGAGGCGCCTGAAGGATTATGAAGGACACCTGAGTCCATTCTTTTTTGTAATACTGTTATACAAATGATCAACCTCCAGATTCACCTCACTGCATATGCCAGGCCTTTAACTGACTTGGTCTCAAAATGAGGCTCAAATGAGGAAGGACATTTACCGAATACACAATACTCCATTCTCACTTGCTTTCCTAAATTCTCAACCTGGCTCTTTCGACCTGCCACCCAATCATCCCCTGATCTGATTTGCTGTGCAACTTGTCCTCTCCCTCTCCCCCTCAACCCCCTAGGGCTCCTTGCAAAAGAGATTTAAATCTCAGCAGGACTTCCCTGGTGAAATAAATAAATACATTTCCTTTCCTTAGCTTGTATCCCTGCACACTGACAGCCAGGAAAGAAAGTAAGAAAAGCGATTGGAAAGAGCCCAAGGTGTCGTGTTGCTGCTGTTTGCACTTCGTCTCCTTGCTGTCTCTGGCTTGGCAGGCAGAAGTGTATCCTGGGATTTGAAGTGCATGAGGGTATTGGCTATTGTTCAAACGGGTGAACCCATCCCACATCATCGCCTGCCAAACAAGCTCATGCAGTACATCCCTGCTGACGGACGACAGAGGGAAAGACCGTGTTAATATGGTGCTGAAACTCCGCTAACGGAACTAAAGTCGTTTCAGAGAAAATGGCGATTTATCATTTGCTCTCTGCCTGCTGTTGATGAATTGCTGGTTGATGAACTGGAAAAGAGATTTTTGAAGCGCTTGGTGGTATTTCACAAAGGACAGTTGAGTTTGCTGTGTAACTGGGCTGAGTGCCCCAGAATAACTGTATTTACTTCAGTTCAGGTTTCAATTTTATGATGGTCCTCGGTTTAACTTAGCACACTTCTCCCAATAACTGTAATCCTGCTTTGTGAGACTGACCTCCTTAGCCAGTTGAAATCACTGATCATCACCCCCCCCCCCCCCCCACATACACAGACACACACACACAGCCCTCGATGCATCTCTGTCCTTAGAAGGAAGGGCGTGAGAACAGGTGGATTTAGCCCAAAAAGTTTCAGGAGTTGTCATTCTGATTCTGTGAAGGTGGAAAAAAGCATTTTGTCTCGTCTTGTGTTATCTAGGCATTTCATTTTCAGAAATACGCAAGAAAACCTGAACCCAGAGGATGAAGTGGACGAGTTCCTCGCTCGGGCCATCGACGCCCGAAGTATTGATCGTCTGCGCTCCGAACATGTCAAGAAGTTTCTTCTGACTTTCCGGGAACCAGACCTGGAGAAAAAGGTGACTAACTTTTTTTAAGTTCTGTGCTGAATCAACTAGTGAATCATGTTGAGCCTTAACCCCTTGCACAGAAGCCAAATCCGGCAATTTATGCATTACCCTATTTTCTATAATTCAAAAATTGAATTTCATGGAGAGGAGGGAAATGGCTAAAATGGAACAAGGTATTTGTGGCATTTAGAACACTGTCTTATTTCAGTATATTTTCATAATTTTAGAACAGAGTAAGGGCCAGAACAAGGAAAAATCTTCATAAAAATCAGCTTTATAATGTTTAAACAAAAATAATGCAAGTTGAAAAATGGATGGGAATTAAAGCAATACATTTCCAGGGTCATAAACTGCTTGATCACATGTGTGCTGCATCTGAGTGTGATATTCAAAATTACAGAGCCAGATGAGGTAATTATCCAAGTGGCTCTCCGAGCAGCTTTCAAAGTGGCTCACCAAATTGTGCGCAGTCAAATCATAAAATAGTCATATTTTTACCACGAATCCACTGTTTTGGCTCATGGAGCACAATATGGATGAATGATTCTCAAATGGTAATTCACACAAGTCCATCAATAAAGGTGTGAATGGATATCAATAGTCTCGTTAAAGCTCTCCAAATCCCAAAAAATGCTTTTTCTCCATTAAAATGCACAGAAAAAAAAGTCTCCTTTTTTCAAGAGAGCCCCATTAAACAACACGTACTCATAAAAAATAGCTTCTATTATTGTCGGAATGTTCACCTTGCAAGAAAACCGTGTGCTGTTACCCCCTCCTATGACGTGGACGAGGGGTTTGACTTTAGGAGGTGTGCAAAATGAAGGGAAAAAATGATGAAAATTATTTAGTAGAAACACAGGCTGCACACTGCACACACGGTGAAATGTGTGAATACGAACGGATAGAATGCAGGTGCAGTGACACACCCATCATTATGCAGCAGACTCCCCTGTATTTGAACACTTTTCTCCATATTCTACAGTCTGCATCTTTAGTTTCACTTGCCCTGGGATCTCAGTAAAAGGGAAACTACATTCTTACTGCCTTCCACAGGCAGTTTCATCAGAGCCAAGCTGCTGACCTGCTTGCATTCACCCCATACTGTGCATTAAGAGCACAGTGATCTTGTAATAACTCTTTTCATGCTGTATAAGGAGTGCTGTGTAACTCACTGACAGTAATATCCCAAATACACCTTACATATTCATAAAAGATATTCCACCATCCGGAAAAAGCAGGCAATAGACTACTCTATCTTGAATACAAATCATTGCATCTAGTGCATCGATCAGCCACAAGATTGAAATCTCCTGCCTAATATTGGGTAACTCCCGGTTCTGCTCCCAAAACAGCCCTTTAAGACTGGTGTCTTTTGAATTCCCAAACTCACGGTTTCCTGACAGCGCATTTCCCGGAGCATCACACTCCCTCCTCCACCTTGTCCTCTTCCCACAGTGCATCTTCATGCCATATTTTCCCAAGTAAATGGTGCACACGTACCCAGCGAAGGTGCGGAACAAATTAAAATTACTACTCTCGTTGCATCTCGGTCTCACTCATTCGAGATCCTCTACATATTTGCGTTACTAGCAAAGGCAGTTAGTGATAATAACCAATGCGAGTAAATAGTTGAAGCAGTATGATAATCATGCCAACGGTAGTAAACGGGAATACTGATGAAAGCTAGCTAGCTGAGCACTGAAGGCAATGAGAGGCCTACTTGCACACCTGCGGAAAGACTCAAAATACTTTACAGGCACTGCTTCCGCGTGAATATTCAGTGTACAGTTTGAATCTACCCAACGTCTTCCCGATAGTGCAACTGAGTGCATCAGTAGAGTAGTTCCATAGATGCTAGCGTCTACATCCGAACAAAGGTATTAAAGGACATTTTAAAGGGTGCATTTTGTGTGAAAAGAAGGATGTATGGCAAGGTATGAGCTTTATTCTTACTCTTGTCAAAAACATTTTTTTTTTAATTTTCCACTTTTTGTTTTTTCACTTACATATTTTACCCAGCTGACTGCTCAGTGTATTGGATGGTGAAAACAATTTTTTTCACTGACGATGTGATAAAAACATCTGTTTTTATTTTAGTGCAGGTTTCAGCCTGGTGAAATATATGGCTGTTGATATCAAGACATGAGGCTTGTTATCTTGAGAGGGGAGAAATTAATTACCAGGTCTTGGCGAGATATGAATTGAAAGTAATGCACTTCGGTGGATATTTTTGGTTTTGATATTCTGATTCAGCTTGGCGTTTGTGCTCCTCATTTTTAGGTTTGCAGCAGCATTTGGCAAATGCTTTGATTTTAAAATGGCTTGATTTCAGCTGTATAATTGGGCCCTTGATTTGCGTGCAGGAGTGTGAGTTAAATCGTGTTCATTAGAGAAGCTGTGAACAATCAGTATCCATGAAATTCACATGTAACAGTATAAATGTGACTGAAGTGCTGACTGGTGTTGTGCACCATATATTACATTTATTTATTTGTGCTACATGCACTGCTACTCAAAGGACTATGCCAGGGTTTGTAGCTGTTCCTGAAGAGACTTTTACGGTTACTTGCGCTTAAATAATCAATTAGAGCAGTTGAAGGTGCAACATATTTCATGTGGTTGTTTCAGTCTGAAATGGGTGTAAATTTTAATGTGGTAATAAAATCAACCGAGCTTGTGATTCTCTGGGTACCAGGTTACAGTCTCTTGAATTAAGATGCTTCTGTACCTCACGTGAGAATTTCATCTGAAAAAAAGTATTTCCCTTCATGAGGCTTAACTTCACTACATTTCTCGATTAAAACTAATTAATGACTCCATCAGTAAAATAGTCATAAGGTGCCCTCTTTGTTGTGGGTAGTAGCACAACAGTACAAGTCAATAAAAGAACGTTTGCTGCTCATAAACTGTTTCTGTAATGTAATCTGGTTCAGGCAGGATTGACAGTCATGCGTGCGTCTGAAACGTGTCGGTAACCAAAAGAGCTGGTGATGAACGCTGATCATTAGACTTCCTCCTCTTTCCGCCGACTGCTTCTGATTAGAGTTTCGTGGAGATACCACAACACCAGCTGGAGCTGAAAAACAGAGAAAGCTGAAAATCTATCCCAGCGAGCATTTTTCGTTTTAACATGAGCAGCTAGATGCCGCAGTCAGGGCAGCATAAATCCTTTCCACCGAGCTTGCACATTTCGTCACGTTTTCACTAAGATCCTAAGTGATGGTGGAGTTTATAGTTGGAACTAGATCAACTCTTGGAGTGCTGAAATCATTTTTCAAGAAATTATGAAGTTCATTATCTTGTGCTGTTGAAAACCTGTCATGTGGCGACTTGTTTAAAAGGGCTCCCATGCGGGAGCTCTTTTCCCAACTTCAGTTGATTGAAGTTCCCAATAATTTCAGAGGCACGCAAGGTTTTCCTTGAAAAAATTCTGAGAGAATGATTTGTGGCTTATTCAGTATTCAAGGAAATACGAATTTTGGGTGAAAATTTCAATGATTTCCATAAGCCAGACTTGAAAACTCGTTTCGGCTTCCTAGTTTCATTTCAAATGAAACCAAAAGATTATCGCGAAATGAACAACATTTACATAACTTAGATTCACATTTGTATTTTCTACATCATCTGAATTTTTTTGGAAACAAGGCTGTGCATTGATAGCATACATGCTTTCCATAACAGTGCTGCAGTCATATGGAGCAGAGAGAGCGAGAGAGAGGTGATAGATACCCATCCGCGCGGGTCTCCTCAAAAAATCACATGAATGTTTGAAACCGACTGCCATCCCCTCCTGGGATGAGCAAAAAATAGTTTTTGTGCAGGAATGGCTTTCTAGGGAACGAAAGTGAATGGTTTTTCCTGCACAAAATATGCCGTTTTGGGCTCGATGAGAATTGAATTGGAAGAGCCCTGATGTTTGAAGCCAACTCATCATTTTGCTCAGGAGGCCATGACCCCAGCCGCCCTGAGAGGAAGAGTTTCTCTGGATTCAGAGATGTGACCCCACCCGCCTCCCTCTCCCTCCAGATTTCTAATGTAAAATCAATATATGTTAATGTGCAGATGGGAGTAAACCAGTGTCCCTGAGGACAATGATGACATGCCCTAGTCTTTCATACAACGCGTTTAAGAGTTAATTATGGTCTTCTTCAGGGGAGGTTAATGGAAATTGGTATTTTTTCTTTTAACTGTTTTTAATACTTTTGCCTATCTTTTGTGAGAGGCACAGATCATTTACTGCACATTTTAATTATTTTCAAACTTATTCATAGAAAAACATGACTGGATAGTTTCAAAAATTCTCAAAGTACAAAAAAAAAAAAGGCTGTTTGCATGAGCCCCCGCACTGGACGGTGTTTTTTGGCTCCAACTGCTTGCCAGAACCAGAACCAGAAGTTCTGCCCACGTGGAAAGTTGGAAGTTCTAGAACTGTTGGATACGGGCACTGCACAGCTGGAGTGTAATCGTATCCAAAAAGGCTGGATGGGAGTGTTTGTTTTCGTCTTAGCCTGGAGCTGCTACGCCTGGTTAAACAATGAATGATGGTCATCTGTCAAGGTCTTCCATGGAGTCAGATTTGGGCCCTGTTTCATGAGGCAGGATTATTGAGTTAGCGGAGACCGCTCAGAAGATTTTTGGCTGTGATGCATGATAAACCCATAAATCCTTTGTTTAATAAATCTCTCTCGCTGTCTCTCCCTCCCTCTCTCTCTCTCCTCCTCTCTCAGTACTCAAAGCAGGTGGACTCCAGGTTCGGAGCGTATGTGGCCTGCGCTTCCCTCGTCTTCCTCTTCGTTTGCTGCATTCAGGTCGTCATGGTACCGCGGTGAGCGCATCACTGCCTCTGCCCTGTGCCACATCGCTGCTGCTCCCACAGTTATTTATGCAAACCACGTGCTGTCAAATTCACACATACAGAAAAAAACCTGTTATACAGCCCTTCAGTTTTAACTGAAGATGGTTTAATGTGGCATCTGCATCTCTTGGATGTATCTGCTGGGGTCAAGTATAACTCAGTGAAGGTTTCCGAGATATTTGCTAATTCTGAAATCCTCTCCGTTGTTACTATGGGAACAAAACCATGTTTCCTGAAAGGTCCCATATTATGCTGTTTATTTTTGCAAGTTTTTATATTCTTGTATCTCCTAAAGGTAGGTTAGTAAAGGTTTCAGCAAAATGAACCCATAAAAATCCATAATTTTTAGGCCATTAGCTGGCTGTGATTCTCTCCCCTCAGAAGTACTGGCCATTTTGATTGGTCGTTGCCTCCTGCCGTTGTGTTTGTCGAAAGTGAAGGATGCCGAAGTATAAAAGAGAGAAGACTTACAGGCTTCTTTGTCTATTAGCTGGATCGACAACAGGTGCTCGCCAAATGAATGGTGATTAGTGGGGCTTTCATTTGAACAGCTGACTTATCAGGGTATTTCTCAAAAGAAGAAACAATTACTATTCCTCTCTCCCAGATTTAAAATGCTTATGTTATCCTGACCTTGTGCAATTTGATTACACCCACTTTTGATTCTGAATATCCAGTGAAAACAACTGTTGCCAGCTGTCAACATCACCAGCTCTATCTGAACGATCATACAAACCAGTTTGCCTTATTGCTACGCGAATGTTTAGTTGTCATCCAGAACGATAGTGCACATTAAATAGTTTGCGAAAAATACCATGTCAAGTGAAAAAAAGCTTGCTGATGCTGGCTACTGTACTGGCATAATTATCCTGCAATCCATTCATCATCCAAGCAATTACACATGAACTATTAACGAACAAATTATTTGTGGGAATAAGCATTCCAGGTCCCAGAAAGATCGCTGTGGAGACTGGAGCTGCTTTGACTCGGCTGTGTGCCTCGTAGCGCCGACATCAAGCAGATCTTTGTTTGTTGTTCAGAAGCACGCTGTAGTGTGGAGGTCGGGGAATACAAATTAGCTACCGACTCCTCCAGGCCCAATAAAGCGGAGGGAAAGCGGGCTGCGCCATTGTAAACGCTACAGATGGCCAAGGTTATGGAATGTCCCCTCATTCATCGCTCCAACCCTCCGCCAAACTGGCGGTATTTTTATCAGGGTGGTGATGGAGGAATGCGGAGAGCGGCTCTGGTGTCTGGAACCTTCTCACGTCACCCCTTTGTCATGTTGCTCTCCGCTCCCTTCCTCCATCCCTCCCTCACACCTCTTTATAGGTGCTTCATTACATCTCTCCTCGCTCATCTCTCTCTCCCTCGATTGCTCTCTCGGCTCCCTCCTCTTCTCCTTGCTCTGGTATAATTACTCCTCACCCTCTCATCTGTCTTCCTCTGCTTTCTCCATCTTTCGCTCCGCTTCCCATTTCTTTCATTTATTTGTGTCACTCTTTCTTTCTTCACTGTCCTGCTCTAATATCTCTCTCTTTTTTTTTACCGCCAGAACCACTTTGATGGTGGGCTTCTACGTGACCTGTCTGATTTTGCTCCTCGCAGTGATGTTCGTTTCGGCGGTGTACTCCTGCTTCGGGGTAAGTCTCCCTAAATTTGTTGGTCACAGATCACACAGCCCAGACCGCTAGAGGAGCAGAGTTCAAGATCAGAGCCCAGAGGAATACCGCTCAGAACTACATTTCCCAGAATTCCACAAGATAATGCAACTGTGCGTCAGTTGTGACCAGGAAGAGTACAGCACATCTCAGACAATTGCACTTGGGACAAGTCTAGACGAAACTCTGATGCTTTTATGACGACAGCCACTAGGTGTCGCCTGGTAGCGCTGCCTCCATTTCTGGACTGAAGACGTCAGGCGGACTGACTGAAAATAGCTCAGACCAGAACAGAAATGACGGAGAAGCCATGTAAGCTAAAGAACAATTCAGGTGGAGTAAACGCAAGCAGTGTTCAGCGACAAACTGCAGAGGTGCAAAAAGGCAGAAAAAATTTGTCTACGTAATACTTGTGGTTGCAAACCCCCATAATAGCTAAGTAATTTATTCACTGCACCAATGAATACAGATTGTTTCAACGCACAGTCATTCTGGTCTGACAAATCTATACTAACTAAATGACCAAGATGTTTGACAGTACCAGACCAATTAATGACACAGCCATTCAAATACAACCCGTCATAATCATTAATAGGTGATCCGAATTTCAAACCAACTGTCTTCTTAGCATTAAATGTCACATTATACTCATTTGCGGAAGATTGGCATAAGTTAACCACAGACTGTAAGGCACGTAGGCGGCGGCTGAGCAAAGTGATGTCATCAGCATATCCCAATGCTCCAATATAATGAGTATCTAAATGACAACCAAGCTTTGAGTGTCTTAACAAAACAATCAAACATTAATATAAACTGTAAACAAAAAGGGTGATAAGACGCCCCATTGTTTAACACCATTAGCGCTGTTAAAATATTCAGACTTACAGAAGTCCCATGAAACACACATTTGCTGACGAGTGTAGCTATCAATGAATGAATTATATGAAAAGGTGATCTCCGCTGAATAAGTAATGTAAAAAACTTACTGTAATGAACTTTATCAAAAGACTCGACTCGCACCCAAAAAACATATAAAAACATCACCGTCACATTTCATATAGGAATCGATGGTCTCAAGAAACATAGCTGTACATATTGTCGTGGATAAGCCTTGTTTTAATCCGAGCTTTAAGTCAGAAGTTTTACTGGCATGAATAGGTTCATTGATTTTACGTTAGCATGTAGCATCTACTTGCTTTCAGCCCAAAATGGCGGAGGCGGAGCTCTGCGTGTTGCAATGGAATGTTCCACTAGCTTTCACTTCTTGGCAGTGTATATACTTTGCTCGGGATGCAGATGCCGCTGTGTGGTATAGCACTGTCCTGCATAATTTTTTCCTGTGCTGGTGAGTTTCAGGAAGTTTTTTTTTTTTTTTTCAGTTCAATACGTTCAGCAAATTAAGGTAAATTCAAAAATTGTTAGAAAAATCCTCATGGATCCATATTCCTATTGTTTATACTCAGGAATCGTGCTTCATTTCCTGGTATTTATTGTGTGGAGGTGAGGTGCTCATTTGGTTAAGTCCCCGCTTTGTGGTTCATGGGTGAATCTCATTTTCCTCGAATCGAATGCGTGCAGTTACGAGTTTATTATACCCCCCGCAACAAAGTTTAGGGGGGTATACTGGATTTGCTTTGTCCGTCCGTGTGTGCGTGCGTGCGTGTGTCTGTGCGTGCATGTGTCTGTGTTTGTGTGCGTGCGTCTGTCTGTGCGTCCGGACCTAGATCTCATAACCTACTCATCCGATTTTGAATTTTTTTTTTCTTGCTGGAAGGTCTGTTGACTGTGGTCCTGCCCTACTACTTGTTGTTGCGGGGGGTATCCTGTAAGCCATGCTTACTGACTAAATCTAGTTTGAGCTGGCGGGAGGGGGGTTCAGATGGATGTGTACAAGACATCATTCACTCCCCACGGGCCAAAAATGGAAACCACAAGACTGCATTTCGACATTTCATATAACCCATCTGTCTCTGCTTAACTGACCTGATGCAGATTACTGGTGAGACCCAACATTTTTGGACAATCTTTGTTCTTTTGAATTGGCGAGGCGGTTCATGCATGGACTGCGACCACAGCTGCAGACCGTCGTACTTTTCAGATTCTGCTGTGCATTGAGTCTGCTGGTAAACGCTTGTGAGGAAAAAAAGACCGAAGTGATGTACTGTTATGGACCAGAGAGAACGCAGGAGGTGCTCAGAGCAGTGTGGAGCTCATTATAGCACAAATGAACAGTAGATGGCTGTTCACTCCGCTGCATATTTACCGTGGCGGTAATGTGAACCTGGATTACTTTTCATGGGTTGATGACTGTTGAGCAGCGAGAATTAATAATACAGACCTGAGCGGGAGCCACCGTGTGAGGCGTGCTAAAGTATTGTGATTACATCCATTTAATGAATCTGCATCTGCATGAATGGCTGGTTCTGTGGGCCAGGATTAGGAAACACTTGTGTAGGCGCATCACACTTCACACTGACTCAGATGTGGCCTCTGTTACATACGCACAATGTGCACAAGGTTTTTCTGAGACTGAAGGCCGGGCTCAATTTTTCTTCCCCTCTTTGTGAAGCATCTCCCTGTAAATGTCAGACACAACATAAATTGATTTGAAAAGTAGTTTTACCTTGAGTCATGTCAGCAATTGTGAACGTGATTTTATTTACTCATTTCGAAGACGCAGTGTGCTATGTTGTACTGTGTGCTTAATGCAACTAAACAAATAAGTACCAGGGTGATATTAAAAACCCTTTTTTTTCCCGGCAGAGGCTATTTTGGTGATTTAAGTGACCCAGTTGACCTCTCTCCCTCTCTCAGCTGTTTCCAGTGCCTCTGCAGACCCTCTCCAAAAAGATCGTCCGGTCCAGGATCAACAGCACCCTGGTGGGCGTCTTCACCATCATCCTGGTCTTCTTCTCTGCTTTCATCAACATTGTGAGTCCAGCCCCCTGTTGCCTTCGTGGAACGCTTTACAGTGCGAGCAGCGCAGCTGTGTGCTGATTGGTGTGGCCGTTCATGGTCGTTTCCCACAGTCAGCTCATGTCGTTGTCCTACAGTGATCTTCATTCCTGCTTCTGGAGAGCAGATCCTGCAGCCTGTCAGGACCAGGAATAAACATCACTGTCACAGCTTCGCAGCTTAGAGTGTCGAGATAAATTTTTAAAAACTTACTAATTAAATGATCTTGTGCTGTGGGAGCTCTTTTATGCCTGACGAAGATCCAGGGTGATCGAAACGTTGCTTGTTTTAATTAAATAAAGTTTATTTTTTGGAGCTCATTTGGCAGTGTGCAGACCTACCTTCTTCGGCTCTTTTAAACAAGTCACCACATGATAGGTTTTCAACAGCTTTGATTTTGATATCTTACATCATTGAGCAAAAATAGCTGCATTTAGCGCTGCATTTAGCGCTGACAATCCAGAGACTGGCCTCTACACCTGTGTATCTGACCTGTGTGTGTCTCTCTCTCTCTCTCTCTCTCTCTCTCTCTCTCTCTCTCTCTCTCTCTCTCTCTCTCTCCCCCCCCAAAAGTTCACCTGCAACACCAGCAACATCCGCTCCTGTCTGGCTGCGGAGTTCAACATCAGCAGCAGCGGTGTGGATGCCTGTCACCTCCGAAACTCCAGCCGTAACTACACCCTGCACACGCGGGAGGGCTTCTGTGGGAGCCGCTCGCCCAACTGCAACTTTCCAGAGGTGTGTGAGCCCAACCCCAACTGATAAAGGCTGTGCCTCATCTGGGACTGACCTTGTTCAAAAACATGCGCTATAGGAACACTCCTATAACATGGACTAGAACTTGAAAAAAGAAAGGAACAGGTGCTTAACAAGCAGGCAAAACTAGGGAGGAAACACCGATTGAAGAGGAGGGAGGTACTGATGAGGCTGGTGCCTTTAAAGGAGGTAAAAACATCCTAAAAACCACTGAAAACATAATGCTGAATGTATTCCTCCTGAGAACATTACTGTCAAACTACGATCACATCATTACTGCTGATTTACTAAAATCACGTTTTTCTAAACGTACAGATTTTCAACAAGAAAATACAGATTTCTCCGCAACTGTACATCCAACTAACTTCATATTTTGGCAGTTTTCTTCATTTTGTGATGATCTATGTCTCTTCTGAGCTCTTTTTGCAGTATGTACCTCTGAATTTGAGTAAATCAAAATTTGCATATTTAATTAGCCGTTTCCTGCCAAAATTGATTTGCGGGGGTCAAAATCAATACCAGAACATAAAAACATACAAAAAAAGCTCTGTAGTGACTTTAGGTAAGGTTTTTTACCTTCACATTACAGCTGAAATTATAACCAAACACTGTTTAGTTATCTAAATAACTGTTTCTCTATCTATATGTTCATTAAAACAGCCGTTGCCATGGCAACCACTGATGAGATGCTACAGAAACTCAGTGTTTTAAGTTGCGATTTCTAATAGAATTATTTTGATAATAATTCTTTGTTTAAAAAGTGAATATCTCGGAAAAATGTTTCCTTAACTATAAGTCCCTCAAACAATAATGTATAAATAAATACCTTATTGACATTAACATCATTCGTAAATTATTACCAGATGCAAAATATTAATCAGTTGTGAGTAAATGTTTGTTTACTGCATAAACTAATGTTAATTATTGTAACCTTATTGGAAAGTGTTACCAGTTTTTTTTTTTTTTGTCATTTATTCGCAAGAAACTTGCTCTGATGGACTTATGTCTTTCCAGATCACATGATATCTGATATGGACCTTGCTCCATCCAATACAAACCTTAGCCCATTCAATACAGCCCTTAGCCCATCTGATATAGACCATTATCATATACTTCCTCATAAATATGGGGAATCTGCCCATGTGGTACGAGCGCGAGCATCAGCCCGCCGAGCAAAAATCCTGTATCACCTGTATCTCCCCGCCGGGCAAAATCCCGTATCAGTGGCAGCAACAGTTGCCATAGCAACAGTTACGAGCGTCTTTGGCAACACATCGCTGCAGATGCTGATTAGATGCTGTCATGGCGGAGAGGCGGCTGAAATTTCTGAACTGGACTATGTCATAGAAAAAAAACTTGAGACAGATTATTTGCTTATTTGTTAGCAGTATGCGTAATGCCGCGCTTTGCAGCAATATTCATGTGAAGCGCTGTGGTAAAACGTTTCGTGCGGAAGCTATCTTAGAAACGCAAAATTATGACCTTAATGGAGAAAATCACGTTTACAAGCTAGCTAGCTAATTAGTAATTTCATTGACTTGAAAACACCGCTGACTAAAAGCAAATGCTAGCGCTACTGACCTGTATTGATGACAATAATAACCTGAAATAAATGCTTTGGATAAAATGCATTGTTATTTATGGTCAAAATCAGCATATGAAAAATAGAACATCATTTGTGCATTTTTATATCGCACCATGTTTCAACCCTCAGCCACTCAAGCTAAAGGTCTCGGGCTGATACTGGGGTCTCGGGTCGATACAATGTGTGATATGAAAATGCCCATATGATATTCTCCATCGTTCAATCTAGCATTGACCTTCCAGTGTCAGATATAGACCTTGACCCATCTGCTTTAGACCCCTTGCAATCTGCTCTAGACCCCAGGCAATCTAATGTAGGCCTCAACCCATCTGGTATAGATCCTGTGCCACAATGCTATGACACAGTATTTGCCCTTTCCTGATTCATATATTACTCCTGCAGGGGAGCTCTTTTAAACAGGTTGCCACATGACAGATTTTCAACAGCTCAGGATAATTGCATTTTTAATTCCTTGAAAATGTATTCAGCATTCTAAGGATTAATGGAGTGAATGAGTCTGAAGTATACGGCGTGACATGCTGTTGCCGCAAATGGAATGATGGTGGTAGAAAATTTGTTGGATAACAGGTTTGACTCGTCATTATCATCAAAAATGCTGAACTGTAAAGCTCAGTAGCCTCTAGTGAGTGGGTCTGAAGGGGGATGGTGTAACCGCCAGCTGCAGCTACATCCCTCACTACTGAGCTGGTGCACCGAGGAAATGAGACACGCAACTTAAATTGTGGGGAAAATTATTGACTTTTTTAATTATTTTAATTTCATTACCTTGAATTTTCTGCGAGTTAAATTTTAGTGGCTGCACATTTACTCGGGCCGCTGTGAAGTTAAATCCTGGGCTGTCTTCAGCTCACAATCTGTCCCTGCTTTAGATTTATTTAGATTTACTCAGCATGTGATTTTTGCCACATCCTTCGAGAACCAATTTGAAAAAAAAAAATTGATTTTTCTGGCCTGAAGATATTGGTGTGAAAATATCCCCAAAAGTATTTCCTTTTTTTCTGGATGTCCCTTGTAGTCTTGGGTCCTTCGGGTTCTTCCCCTGGATGAGATGAGTTTTCAGGTCTGTTAGCAGGAGCTGAGGAACAATCCTGCGTGATTTACAGCGGAGCTGAGTGACATGAGCCTGTGCAGCACTACAGCAACATTCAGCACCGCTGATCTCACCCCAGCGAGCCACCGCTCATGTTCAGTGTGTGCTCGAGTAACGCTCTCTCTCTCTCTCTCTCTCTCTCTCTCTCTCTCTCCCTGCGCTGCAGTACTTCTCCTCCTGCGTTCTCCTCAGTCTCCTGGCCTGCTCGGTCTTCCTGCAGATCAGCAGCATCGGGAAACTCTTCCTCATGCTCTTCATTGAGCTCTTGTACGTGCTCATCATCGAGGTGCCTGCAGTCAACCTCTTCGACAACGTGGACCTGCTGGTGACGGCCAGTGTCATGTGAGTCGCTCGCCAAACATCCCGACCCCCTAAGACCTCAAACACCACACATCCCTCTGAACACATGGACAACAGCCCAAAGGCACGCCCAGACTCTTCTAAGTGGGGGGCCCCCCCCAAGTCAGGCTCTGATTACATGACGGTAGCACCATCGTGAATCTCAGAACCCCTGGCAGACCCTGCACACACGCACGCGCACACACACTCACGCACGCGCAGACACACACCCTGACCGCCCCTATGTCATAAGTCAGTGAGCACTGATGTATAATTTCTATCTCTGTCGCTCCTTCACACAGCCGGGTTTAAAGCGGTGGCTGCCGGCTCTGACTCCGCTCATTCATTCGCATCGCTGTCTCTGTCCAGCTCAGCAACTTTCAACTATACTTTATTGCCTGAATTTCTTTTCATACTGTTATGTAATCTGTGTACATTTTACTTGCGCCAAGTGTACACATACCTGTGTAAGATGTTACTGCAAAGGTCAGTTTGCATAAAAGATTCAATCTGCAGCAGCTGGAATTGGCAACTCTTCGCTACAAGATCGGTCAAAATCCAGACAGTTGACCCCTTAAGAACATTATATTTGACAATGTTCAAGTGACAGGCGCATATACAATACATATGAGCCACTCAGGCGGGACCCGCTTATGTGCGTGCAGGCGATCTGTTCCCGTGGCCGGGAACCACTTATTCGCTGATGGGTTTGCTGGACGGTGTGTGGTATCAATATGCAACTGCTGTGAGGCGATTGCCGTGAATGATTTTTGTACCAATATTGGGTCAGACTGATGAGGTACCTGATCGCTCATTGGGTGTGTATCCTGAGCTGAATATGTGAGATTAGCGAAGAGAATGGGTCCTTGGAGTCCCAGTTCAGATGTGACGCTAGCAAAGTTAGTTTGTGTGTCAAACTGTGCAACATACTGTACCACACAAAACAGGTGCACTGGAATGTTACATTGATTTATTTATTTTTTTCTGTATTCATTTATTGAGTGAAAAATGATGCATAAAAGTTCAGTTTCTATTGTTGTGTTCTTCCATCATCCAAAAATTGTGGATAAAATACCTTTCCTGGCAATCATCACAGCAAACAGGCGAAGAATGTGTGTGAAATACTCCCTTGGCGATTGGCACAAGAGCCAGCCAACAATCCCGGCCACGGCAGCGCGCCCGCATACTCAAATCAGACCACGTGGTATGCGGGTCAGCGAGCAAGTCCGCATATGTGAGTTTCCCGTACACAAGGGGTTAACATTAAAACACCATTAAAAAGCAAGGCGAACACTGTTTCCATAATGTCAGTGCTTAAAATATTCCACCAGCCAGTGACATTTCTATTCTTGTGACTGTGTCACATTAGCTAAGATCAGTCCGCAGTAAAATATGAGTGACCAAACAGAGAAGCTTTTGTCCATGATTATTTTATAAACCTCAGCACTTAGACTTGGATTGCAGAATCCCAAGGCATTTCGGCAACTACCAGAGACAGGCTAGTTCCAGAGCAGTTAGATTAGTCGTTTAGACTATGTGCCTTTTCCAGTGAAAGTTTTAAAATACTCTCAGCTGAAAGCACGTGTTTGGTTTAGTTAGTTTACGGTTATGGAAGTGTGGGGCGGGGACAAGTTCGTAGTCTGTGATGGAAACTCAATGGTTCCACCTCTCACCTACATAAAGCAAATCACTGAATAGAATTTTTAGTGTACCACCTTGTTTGGCCAATCAGATTTCAAGAGTAACCTGTGCCACCCCAGGTCCTTGCACCAACCCCCCGAAACCTCACACGGACTCCCCTGTAATACCCGTAACACCGCCATATCAGAAGGAGAGGAAGACGGTAGCTATAAGATCGGTGGAGCAGTGATACAGTCCAGGGGCGCACAAGCTCCGTCTGCAGGCGTTTTCTGTCAAAAGAGAATTATTTGTTCTGTCACAGTGTGATTACACAAAACGCTTTATTTCACTCGAGAATTGGATCCTCGCAGAGACTGCCATTATGCATATTGCTACGTGATTCGCAGATCGAGATTGGTCATTTTCAGTCTTCCTGCCACTGCAGGCAAGGGAAAGAGTCTCTCGTTATTCTGGGCATCGGCACTTTCCGCAGTCGTTATGTCCATCGATTTATACCTCTGTTTTTTTTCCAAAATAATCAAAGGTATTGCATTTTTATTTAATGTGCACTTCTAGAGATGTGAACCCAAACCTGCTATTAAACGGCCCTGGGGCTACATTATTTTGAGCTGCCGTATTGTTCAGCTCCGACGTTATGGGTCTTTTATTAGTACTTTTAAACGTTTTGGTGTAATTTAATATTGTGCTGCAGCCTCTCCTCTGCTCTCTGTGTCAGGCCTGAGCCCTTCCACATCTCACACACACACACACGCGCGCGCACACACACACACACAAAGAGCAGAGGCGGTGCTGGAGACAGTGACAGGTGAAGGGAATGATCACTTCCTGCGCGAGTTGCCGACAGGTAACGTTACGCGTGTTACTGTAAGTGCAAAGAAAACTTCACGAATATGAAGCCATTACTTTATCTAAACAGCTGTTCAACGAGCATAAGCATGTAAACACAGCAGGTTTTACATTAGCGGAGTGCGCTCGCGCTGCTAATGACGAGTTGTTATTAAGAAGGTGAAACAAAAGCAGTCCGTATGTACTGTAACGGTTTAGCTTAGTTTGCCTCGTGTCTTAAATTTGGTGACATCTTGTGACTTCACTGCAGGCTGAAGCAAACCAGCCCCTCCCCGCTGTATCAGTGATTCCTGAATCGGAGCTGTAGAGGGAGGTGGGACTGGAACAGGAGGAATGACTGATACTGACTGATGTTCCAGTTCATTCTGTCTAAATTCACTGAGTGTAATAATGTACAGACTTTGCTGTTCTAATCATTGTTATTGAGGCTCTAGAAATAACATTTAGTTCTATTCAAAATATTAATAAATTCCAATCATGTTCTGAATTTATTCTTTTTGTGTTATTTTTTATTCAAAAACTTAGTTGGATAGTTGAAATACATAAGGAAAGAAATGGAACTCCTTCATAAATAATGGCATACTCTTTGGAGATAAAATTTTATATCTTTCATGCAGAAATTGGTGCTTTAGCCTGGGGTTAAAATGATGGCCTTAAACGCTCCATACTGCCCCACTATTTAAAAAAAAATAAAAAATTCCGACGGGGGATGCCCTTGACACCCCCCCCCCCCTCGTGTTCGACACTTATCATCCCTCAGCAAATGGACACTTGTAAAAAATGAATGAAAAAGTTTGCACAAACATTTTTTTCTCACGAGCACTTATGAGCTCACCAGATGTAAGAACCAGGAGATATGAATTGAACGACCTTATTGGCTGCACAATTTCTGAATTGAATGACCTCATTGGCTGCATTATTTCTGAATTGAATGACCTTTTTGGCTGCATTATTTATGAATTGAATGACCTTATTGGCTGCACAATTTCTGAATTGAATGACCTCATTGGCTGCATTATTTCTGAATTGAACGACCTTATTGGCTACATTATTTATGAATTGAACGACCTTATTGGCTGCATTATTTCTGAATTGAACGACCTTATTGGCTACATTATTTATGAATTGAACGACCTTATTGGCTGCATTATTTATGAATTGAATGACCTTATTGGCTGCATTATTTATGAATTGAATGACCTTTTTGGCTGCATTATTTATGAATTGAATGACCTTATTGGCTGCACAATTTCTGAATTGAATGACCTCATTGGCTGCATTATTTCTGAATTGAACGACCTTATTGACTACATTATTTATGAATTGAACGACCTTATTGGCTGCATTATTTCTGAATTGAACGACCTTATTGGCTACATTATTTATGAATTGAACGACCTTATTGGCTGCATTATTTATGAATTGAATGACCTTATTGGCTGCATTATTTATGAATTGAATGACCTTTTTGGCTGCATTATTTATGAATTGAATGACCTTATTGCCTGCATTATTAGTCCCCTAGTGGAAACGGAGGGGACTATAGGATTGCACTCCGTCCGTCCGTCAGTCCGTCCGCCGGCATTCGTGTCCGCTCCATAACTTCAATACCGTATGACCTAGGAACATCAAAGTTGGTGCGTGGATGCATCTTGGGGAGAGGGTGTGTCATGTACCCTATTCAGGTCACTTTGACCTACTTTTAGGGAAAAATAATATGCATACACCGGTAGGGGACTAGTATTGCGCAGCAATACGACATTCGCCGACAGGCGGTGCGCTTTGTTTTGTACCTCTGGCTCCTGCTCCTTCCTAAGAGCAGTTACCCCTCACAGATCACTGTGCAGGCGCAAAGCCCAGACATTTAATTCAATTACACACTCTTTACTTCACTGACATATCGGTCAATGATAATGGATCCCCTCTGTAATGGACTGATACCCGCTTGTTCTTTTTTTATTTTGTGAAATGAACTCCTGCGGTTTTATCCATTTACATAATGAAGCCAGGAGAGATAGTGCTGTTGCTTTTCAATCCCCTAAACGTTCTCTCTCTCTCTCTCTCTCTCTCTCTCTCTCTCTCTCTGCAGGAACAATGGAACATGGTAAGAAAAGCTTCTGCTCTCACTGCAGTGTTCTGCTGAAAGGTCACATTAGTGCTCATTGTGACTGTTGGGTGTCTGCGCTTGTGTGAAATGTCTCCCTGAATTGTAGCTCCATAGAGAACTCGAGAGTTCCTCTGAAGATCGTGACGCCGGTGGTGCTCACCATGTTTGTGCTGGCGCTATACCTGCACGCCCAGCAGGTGGAGTCCACAGCCCGACTCGACTTCCTGTGGAAGCTGCAGGTGAGTCTGCTGTAACTTTACACATTTTTTATTTCTCCTCTTTCCTTCCTCCTACCCTCTCCCTCCTCCTCGTATCTCCACTTCATACTAGTGTCTGCACTTCCTCCTGACATCACAACTTCGTTATGACATCATAAATTCCTGACTCTGCTTCCTTTTAGTACTTATAGATACCATGTTTGAGTGCCTTGAAAAAGTATTTTCCCCCTTCCTGATTCCTTCCATTTTTCTATGCATGTCAGACTTAAATGTTTCAGATTGTTGCACTAATTTTGATAAACCCTAACTGGCCCTACGTGAAAAAGTACTAGCCCCCTTAGTTACTATATCAATCACATAAACATTGATAATAGGGTTCTGTTTCAGTAGACATACTCAGGCATAATTACTGCCAGTCCTGTTGAATCTAAACATTATTTAAATAGAATCTGTCTTGCAATCTGAAGTAGGCAAAAAGCAGCACATTTAGACACGATCCACAGAAATTCAAGAACAGTCGTTGACATGTATTAGCATGGAAAAAGGTTACAAAGCCATCTATAAGGTTTCTGAAACTCCTTCAAACCATGGTTAGGCCATTAACTACAAAAGGAGAAAACTTGGAACAGTGGTGAACCTTCCCAGGATGGTAAGGCCACCATATTTCCGCCGAAAGTGCATTGATGACTCATCCTGGAGGTCACAGAAGAGCCCAAACTATGGAGAACAGCAGGCCTCATGTGCTTCAGCTCAGGTCAGTGTTCAGGATTCCATGATATGAAAGAGACTGGGCAAAAATGGCATCCATGGGAATGATAGAAAGAAATGAGATTGTTTGCACTCTGAAATAGCCCCCAGAATGAGGGTTCAGGGAGCTACATTAGTATGCTGGCAATCTCTTCATATCTTCGGGATATGTCTCTCTACCTGTCTTCTAGCTTTTTTGAATGTGCAAGTCTGTTTTTACTGATTCATGGGAGAGCTGTGATGTGAAAACCACTTCTGACCAAGAAGAGGACTCGGGCATTTCTAGCATACTATAATATTATATGGACTGCGGAGTCATAAGTGGAACTTTTTACATCTGGCGAAAAGCCAACACAGAATTCCAATGGTCAAACTCAGTGGTTGAAGTGCGATGGCCTGGGGCTGCTTTGCTGCTTCAGAGCCTCGGTGACTTGCCACAATCAATGGCATGAATGATGATCTCCATCAGAAGACCTTGAAGGAGACTGTCTGGCCATTAGGGTGCGACCTAAAGCTCAAGCACAGTTAGTTTATGCAGCGCGACAGTGATCTGATGCACAGGAGCCAGTCCAGCTCTGGCTTAAGAGATATAATGAAGGTTTTGGGGTGGCCTGGTCAAAGTCCTGACTTGAGTCCAACTAAGATGCTGTGGCATGACCTTAAACAAGTAGTTCATGCTGTAAACCCTCCAGTGTGGCTGAAGTAAAACAATTCTGCGAGGAAGAATGGGCCGGAATCCCTCCACAGCGATACAGAAGACTCATCGCCAGTAATGGCTAATGGCTGATTGCAGTTGTTGCCGCCAAGGGAGGCCCAACCAGTTAATAGGTTCTGAATATTTTTTTTACCTTCAATAAATTAGATGATCATTTAAAAGGTGCATTTTGTGTTTACTCATTTTCTCTTTTCTTTATGTTTGAAGTAATTGGATGATCTGAAAGATTTAAATATGACAAAAAAGTAAAAATGGGAGAAATCTGCAAGGGGGAAAATACTTTTTTTCATGGTACTGTATGCCATTGAGCCAGGAGAAACCGTTAATTAAGACTGAATCTCTGGAGATAGTTTCCTCTTTTAGTATGTACATTTTCTGATGTAAATCTCAAAAGTGGAGATGAAGGATATTTGATGTTGTGCTTTTGACAAAGATAAGAGTTTCTTACATTTTCCCTGCTGCAGTCTCGTTCAGATTTTCTTGAGTAACTGTTCTAACGGAGTCACTCAGATTTCTTATACCTCAGAGTTACCCGATTCAAAGAGATCTTCCAGCACCTTCCCTCGCTGATTACAGTGTAAGAAAGTACCCATCCCACAAAGAGCTCAGGTGGCGCTGTGGGTAAACAGAGGGCATACCTAGAACTAGAAAGTTCAACCAGCAGTGAGTTTAAAATCTTGAAAAGTGAGTTTAAAATCAGTGATGAAATGTGTGGCGGCTTGTGCTCAGCCACTGAGCGCTTGTCAGGCTTCATGAAACAGCTGCTGGCTACAAATATTACTGCATTAAACTGTTATAGGGAAACTTGCAGGTCGCAGACCCCATTGAATAGATTTATGAGATGATGGAACTGAATTTTCATCAATATACTCTTATGGAGGCACTGCAATAACTTCTGGAGTCATGTTCTTACTTCTGCATCTAAAAAAGCCAAGCCAGAAGGGACATTATGATATGAAAGGGAGAGCTGTCAAGATTGTCAAAAAGAAATGATTGGATCTTGACCCTTAGTGCCAAAATAAAATTTTTAACCCCTTGCCACTCTGTCGGCTGTCAGGGAACAAGAACAGCTTTCAATATACTTTGGGTACGCCTTGAATAGGCATTTTAGGCAAATGTTACCGGAGTGAAAAGGGGTTTTTAAAGATATGAATGCAATTATCTTGTGCTGTTGGAAACCTATCATGTAGTGATTTGTAAGTGGCCACATGATAGGTTTTCCACAGCTTTGATTTTGATATTTTACATCATTGAGCAACAACAGCTGCATTTAGCGCACTAATGGTGAACACAAGTCTTGACACTGAAGAGGTTGCAAATGTTTATTCATATGCATATCACAGACAACGGCCTCATAATTATGAGCCTGTCAGGTGTCCAAGAGTCCAGGAACAGACTGCGGTTAGAGGTAATGATGTTCCTGGTGTGAGGAGAACCAGAGGGGTGTGAGGCAGGTGTCTAGACTGGCTTTAGCTCAAAGATGGCTATACACTTGAATATATCTGCGGGCACTGGCTAATAATTTATAACGCTGCGTTCGCATCCTAACATTGTAAATTTATTTGGACTCATCGCTAAAGAATTATGTGGATATGTGCTGGGAACCCTACGTGCCGTCAGTCTCACCTGGTCCTGGCTTCAATACTCCGTCCTAAACACCTTCAAACTGCCTGGAAGATAATGCATCTGTCTACATTCAGCATCTTACACACACACACACACACACACACACACACCAACCACATTTTTTTGAACAGATGCAGCAGTGAAGTCCTGTCTCTCTTCGTCAGCAGAAAACACACTCAGGCACTACAGCTCGCACTGTTCACTTCCTGCCTGTGACAGCCGGTGCGCTGAAAACTGGAGAGGATCAGATCGTACCTCTGAGCTTCAGTCGTTTATTTAAATTGACATTACATGAACTCTGAATACAGGCAGGACTATCAGATGCAGCCAGTTCACCTTGAGAGGGTAAGATGAGAAATAAAACGCGTCATTTTGACACAAAGTTACATTTCATTCCAAGTTGGCCTCATTCACTAGCGGGTACAAGTTAATCTTAGTTTTTTTTTTTTAATTTAAATAATCATGAGGTGCAGGTTAGATAAGCTGCATTCAGGATGTGTTAAAAGCAAACTTTGACATTAACAAGCTTATCTGTTTCATAAAGTGAATAAAACATTTTTCTTAGCAGTTTATCATTTAATTGCTGCAATTAATCGCCACAGCAGTGCATTAAGATACAAGCGGTGCGTTTAACTGCCGATGGATTATTCTAATCATTTTAACTTTGTTAAAAAAAGAAATTGATTGGAAAAGAAAGGTAAGGACTTTTATTAAAAGGGATTTGTCTGTCCTCCTTTCATTTTAGCTTCGCAGCTGTCACTGTTTCCTACAAGGAAAATCCTGGACTCAGTGTCCTGACAGGCTGGAGTTTGCAACACCTTCACAAACATAATATTATTTGGTGATGACAAATGGTGAAATCCAATATAAAACCACTGAAAAAGGACCAACTCACAATGTCAAGAAAACAGACACCGCTACCTGCTACCACGCACTGAGCTGAGGCAGACCTCAGGAGACTGACTCCCTGAAATTGTTTTGTAATAGGACACAATGTTGGAAAGAAGGCGTTTTTAGGGGCTTTGCTCAATACGACTACTTTTTAATGGGTTTGTGGCTGTATGTTTTGTGAAACGTATGAAATCTTTCATTCACTTTCCAGACAGGCATTTTCAGACAAGATTAAGTATACATCTTAAAAAAAGAAAATGGAACTGCATGTTGCCCTTAAAACGGTCTTTTCACCTGCGAAACTCAAAGCTCCAGAGGGATGGCTCTTGGCTGCATCCCAGCTCTGTGTTGCATGGCTCAATAAAGCCAAGTTAAACCCTTTTCAGAAAGGTGTTTGACGTGAACTGCCTCGAGCTGGGCGAAAAATTGAGTGAAGAACATACCGTAAGTGTGACTTAGAACCAGTATGTAACCAGTACGCACTGGTTCCTGAACCCAAAATCTGGTTTGTATTTCCACTGCGGACAGTGCTCTTAAATGTAGGCAGAGTTTGCTGGTGGTTATAGCTGCGTCAGCTGCAGAAGTTGTGTGGTTAGTCCTTCTCGAGCGAGAATGACTATTCTCTCTCGATCTGTGGATTACAGTGTTCATAGCTCCTCCTTTAAGTATCATATCAGTGCGCCAGGTATGTCAACAGAGGAGTTAGAGATAAACAGGATGGACTGGAACAATTTTTGTGGTACCCATTCACAACTTTTGACACTGGAAACACAAAAAGTGACCATTCTGATGTGTAACAAACAGAACTGAGCTGAAGGGAAGGGCTCGGGGGGCTCGTGGCCTTGTGTTCCTCTCCTCCCTGCAGGCGACTGAGGAGAAGGAGGAGATGGAGGAGTTGCAGGCCTACAACCGGCGCCTCCTGCACAACATCCTCCCCAAAGACGTGGCGGCTCACTTCCTGGCCCAGGAACGGCGAAACGACGAGCTTTACTACCAGTCCTGCGAGTGCGTGGCCGTCATGTTCGCCTCCATCAGCAACTTCTCCGAGTTCTACGTGGAGCTGGAGGCCAACAACGAGGGCGTGGAGTGCCTGAGACTGCTCAACGAGATCATCGCCGACTTCGACGAGGTGAGGACACTTCTGCTTATGCTAACGATGGGCAGCTCTGGTTTTTAGGGCTAACATTTCATTTTATTTTATCATTTTGTTTCTCTCTCCATCTCTCTCACTGCTCCCACTCACACCCTCCCTCTCTCCCTCTCTCTCTCTCTCTCTCTCTCCCCTTCTCTCCCCTCCTGCTCCCAGATCATCAGCGAGGACCAGTTCCGACAGTTGGAGAAGATAAAGACCATCGGCAGCACATACATGGCGGCGTCGGGCCTGAACGACTCCACCTATGACCGAGCAGGGCGCTCGCACATCCGAGCTCTGGCTGACTACGCCATGAGACTCATGGACCAGATGAAGTACATTAACGAGCACTCCTTCAACAACTTTAAGATGAAGATCGGTGAGGCTCCTGCTCCGCCTGATGAGCTTGGAGCAGCCTGTTTGTGCGTGCGCTCGGCTCTTAATCAATTCGCAGCTGCCTGCGCATGGAGCTAATATGTCTCTGTCTGTTCACAGGCCTGAACATGGGGCCTGTGGTGGCAGGGGTCATTGGAGCCCGGAAACCGCAGTATGACATCTGGGGCAACACTGTAAACGTGGCCAGTCGTATGGACAGCACTGGAGTACCAGAGAGGATCCAGGTACGGTGGCACGTCTACACACACTGGGCATGTGCCAATACCAGATTATGCTGTCATGTTAACTGCATGGGATTCTATCAAGATTTACAGTCATATCACAAATAATGTAACTGGGGAAAAAAACTAAAGCTTAATACAACTTCATTTTAAAAGATTCATTCACTCAGCCTTTATTTTAAAGGAGCCGTATGTAAGTTTGTGGCCAAAACTGGTACTGCAATCACACTCAAAATAGTGCAGAGCGCAGTATCCCCTCCCCCTCTCCCCCAGACGAGAAGTTGCCAGCTAGGTTGCCAGATCCAGCAAGAGCGTCGACAACATGGAGCTGCTGTGGCTACGTTTCAATATCACCAATGATTTGCTCTGATAGGGTTGTGTTCAGTTTAGAAAAGATCGAGACTAATGACAATGGTCATATTGGTCAACTTGCTCGTCACTCTTCTGTGTGGATAGCCCACTAAAGTCCATACTATAATGTGCGTAAAAAATTAATGAGGACTCTTTTGACCAATGTACTGTCTCAATTACATTTCCTATTGCCATAATGGCTGTGCTAATGTTGGAACGGTTTCCACTGCGTCGCATTATGCCAGAGAAACGGACTCTAATAATGCATTGCTAATGTTAGCAATGACGAGTCACGATTTTTATTTCTCAATTTGTTACTCAGTCAATTTGATGACTCACCTGCATATGCACTCATGTACCATGAACGGACATACATAATGTTATTCCACTGTAGAGAATAATTGAAATGTCCGTGTCTACATTAACCCCTTTCTGCAGATGTAGTTGCTCGCGTCTATAGATATGCAAATTTAAGCACTTAGTTACAGTACTCGACAACAAGATGGCACCCCAGGATCAGCTATTTAATATTCACAAGCAGGCAGAGCTGAAATGCGATTTAGAGTATGGAGAAGTTCCCTCCAATCCCTGTTTTTCAGGAGTTGCATGAATTAAACTCCTCAGCTAAGCCTGATGTGCAAACTGGTCAATATCCTTGCCCATAGTATCGATCCAGTAGTTTTAAGAAATTATCACTTGCGACAGAAAAAAACGTAGTACTCTGTAGCAACCATTTTAACTACAGTGAGCCAACAGTATTCCAATTATAGGTTAAAAAAATACGTTTTGTGAAGCAAAAAATCCGACATAGTATTGATTCTCTCACATTCTACAGTCAATTACAGTCATCACACACAAAATATGCGTAGTTCCCTCCCATGGATTAACGCGTAAATTCCTCCATTGACAATTTCAGCACTCCCTTCTATCCACCCAAGTAATGGTGTCGATAGCCAGTCACTCAATTATATACTCAGATTCATCTGCGTAACTCTACAGTTATAGTTCACGCCCTCGTGAAGCTTCCCCGGTAAAGATTTATTGATACACTCGTTTCTTATCCAATTCCCGAGTGTTTAAACTTTCCTCAATAACTGAAATACATTGATCGGAAAATAAGAATAGGATACAAAGCTAAGCGTAAAAGTTAGGTCGGTTGTATTCTTCGAATGTTGGCCACGTTTGCGCAGCTGAAAATGATGCGAAATCAAAGAAACAAAGACACTTGAAACCGGCCTGAAGTGTTCAGTTTCATTTACAAGATAAGTGTTGTATGGACGCGGTCAATGGGAATTATTCCGAATGAAACAGTACTGGAGGGTTCCTTCTACCCGATACATCTGTCTCTGGAGGAGGGCATCAATGAAGAAAACAGGTTATACTTCTACTCTGTTTGCATTTTGCTCATTATAGCTTTTTGCTGTAGAATTTATACCGCGTTTAAAGACATTGAATGTCGAGGTTTTCGTTTCTCCAAATGCATGCTGCCCACGCACGTCGGTAGATCCCTCGGTACGTTCAATACACCATTCTGTTGAATATGGAGGTACATGTCGTTTGATTTTTCCTGAAAGTGAAATTTCTGTTCTTTTAAAATAAGGTGTATTTCAGAATTCAGATATTACTGAGTTAGTGAGTTTTTACCCTGATATGGTCTACGGTTATGAGCTTGGATATGAGAGCGGTTAGCTTTTCATTGCAGCGTGAATGTTATAGCTGTTTAATCAGCACTTTATTTAATACATGGGAGACTTCGAAGAAAAATGGACTATATTGTTAACTTTATTATGGAGAAAAGGCATGTTTTGTGTTTGGAGAGGTCACTGGTGACCAATGATGTTCCACTGCACTGATATTGATAAATTTATGCTACACTCAACCAGATATCATTAGTTCATGCTGAATGTCATGCCCCAGAAGTTAATTTGTGTTAAATATATGATTAATGTATAATTTGATAGTGAAACATTTTGATGGATCTCAGACTTTGGGGAGACACCTGGATAGCTGTCTAATTTGGCTCATAGCAAGCGGGTAATCTAGAATGTAATGTTCAAGATGAATTGTACTTGTGGTCAAGAAGTTTATGATCCCAGAAATGTATAGATTTAAGCCCCAGCAGTTCTTCATTTGTCAGCATTATTTTTTTTTGCTGAATGGTGAATTGTCACGAAGATTTTTTATGTTTGCAGCCCCTTTTCTCCACCAAAATCATAAAAATAAACTGAAATGCGATGGGAGTCTAAATGCTTCAAGTGTCTAGACTCAATTGAGCCAAAGTTTTTCTGTCTGTGAAGCTGCAATCTTGAATTATAAAGCCTTAAATCAGGTAACGCCTAAAAAGCCAGATTTGGCTTCTGCGCAAAGGGGTTAAATAGAATTAAGTTCACCAAACTTAGCTGAATCTTACCTGCCCAGGAGAAAATCAGCAACTTTGGCGCCGATCTTCAAATTCTTCTCCGCTTTCAGCCTTTTCCATCTTTCAAAGGCGTGTCCTATACAGCTCCTTGTTTTGTTTCTGATTTTGTCAAAACATATTTTGGAATCATAACGAGGCCTTTTAGGTTTAGTAACGTCGGACATTTGTGCTCCGAAACGCTGGTAGCTGCAGCTCAGTAGTAACTGGCTACCTGGATGCCGAAACGCTACTGACTTCGCGATTGGGAGATACAGTAGGTGGAGGGCGGCGCAACAGCCCAAAACACAGAATGACAACATCAACATTAGTTGTGGGCTGCAACGTCGCTTTTGTAATGAGAATATTCTGGCTGGGCTACTGTTGTCACTGATAGAAGTATGTGAAATTAACATCATTCCTTAATGTCTGGTGATATATCAGGGCCATTTCATCAACATATATTTCTTACATACTGCTCCTTTAACTGGGAAATGCACTGAGTTAGATGCCTCATTTACAATATAGCCAAGTAAATAATAAACAAAATCCTAGACACCAGAGACATAATTAAAACATCAAATAAACAAACATTATTATTATTACCCCTTGTTTTTGAAAAACAATACCACTGTCTATATTGAATAAAAAGTTGAAAATATGGGAGCAATGTTTCATAAACAATGTAATTAACATTTTACAAACAGTAATTGACAACCAACCACCGTAAACCTGCATCCCTCCTAAGGGTAGTATAACATTTAGTGCAAATTTGCCAAACCATAAAAAACAACCCCATGAAAGGGCAGAATTTTGTACGTTGTCTGCATGACAACAGTGAAATGAGCAAACCGTCTCAATGAACCAGGCAAATACTGTAATAAATTAAATTCCACAATGCTCTCAAAATGACTTCTAAAATACTGGCCACTCTGCTGAGTAAAAATGTTGTGTCTCCCTTTCAAATGCATCCTGGTCATAATCTCATTTAGGTATTAAGGTATTTTCCTAATTTTCACGAACAATTTAATAAAGGATTAAGGAATGGAAGCTAATGTAAATGGTAATACTGAAGATATTAAAACTACTTCAAAAGCTTAAAACAGAGAGGATACAATATTCGGGAACACACAGTGCTGACATTCTGTTATATGGTAGGCAGTCTTGATAAATGACATTGCACTGATCGCTGGATGGACTTTAATTTAATGTTCTTTCGTACTAAATAATATGAATGAATAATATTTAATTTTGATTACTTCCAAGTGCACACAGTGTGAAAGCATTTAAGGCAAAGCTTATCAGCTAATAAGCTGGACAGCTAAGAAGGCAGCAAGCTAGCTGATATTAAAATCACTGGCCTGTTTCACTTAAGTTATCTATTAGCTATGACTTTCTGACCGTTTGAAGATAATACACCATCAGCGTTAGGAACACACACATTTTGCATCGACTGTTACTTTTCCTTGAGTTTGCCGTTTTATGATGGTCGGTTATCACTGACATGCGATACCATTTTCAAAGTATTGGGAAACTCTGCAGCAAGATCCCCCCGCCCCACCGCAATGTTTAAAACTAGGAAGGCTTTTCTCCAATTGAAGTGTGCACGATGAAGCAAGTTCACGATTACAGTGGATTTACACAGGCCTGACGCGTCAACGCCTGCAGACGCTTCGTTCCCCTTGGTTTGGCCGCTTATGGGCGGTTCAGCATTCCCAGTGACGTCACTGTCCTTCAAATGCTGCCCTGAAATAAGTGCTGTCCAATTTAATGTTGGCGGAAGTAAATTGACACCACTAACGATATTAATTTAACTAACTATTACTTCTTACCGCCTGGGTTTTGATTTTGGTAGGAACTGCAATCGTGTCTAAAAGCAAATACGATCAGAATGACAAGTTTTAATGCTTGCGAACGCTTTGAAGTCTTCCCACTTAGCGCATATCTCACCGAATATAAACGCGATGATGCGGCCTTCCCCCGGCAGCATTGAGCTGCTTAATGGCCTACAGGATTTATTTAATTTTTTAGCTAAAACGATAAACTTACCAGAGACGCCAACAATCTCTGCCACCTTCCTCCTCGTGCTGTTTCTTTTGATATTGTCCCCATAATTTGGCAGGGACCCTCTAATAAAACCGGAAAAGACAAAACTATACAGTTTCTCTTTTATATATTTACAGGGAACTTGCGAGAAGCAGAACTATTATTTCAGAGGTCATGTGGCCTTGAAGACAGCGTACACACTGTCTGCTATCCTTTGATCGGACGTTCACTACGCGTTTGCTGGATTCATTACCATAAACCTGGGATACACCAGCTTCCTTGACGCGCCACAAGCACCAAATTTGACGTGCCACTCCCATCATGCATTGCCCCACTGCTTCGGACGCCCTCGCTGCTCTCCATTGAAAATGAATGGGAGGCGTTGGCGTCAGTTGACGCGCCGGACCAGTGTAAATCCACCGTAAGCCAGGCTTTCTTTGCGCAAGCTGACTCAACAAACCCAAAACTTGCAGTCTGAGATACCTTAAGTTGCAATGATAGGTTAAAAGGGAGCCACCTTTGTGACACTGGAAATCCCGGTTTTAAGGTGCGTTTACTGGTGCTCAACTACGCGGCTATGACTATGGCACTACGACAAAAACTATTTTTGTCGCTAGGTGTGTTTATTGAGATGCGACTACAACTACACACGACAAAAAATTTCTGGTTTGGGCCTGGGGTCCTCGGGCATTTCCATCTTGGCATCAGTCCTTTTAACATTAGTACGCTGGTTGGCTGAGGACATTATTGTGACTGGAATTGCGGCATTGCTTGCAAAGCAATTTTACGGCGTCCATATGATCAGATCGAGTGCAGTCATAGATGAAGGGATTTTTACGTGCTAATTCGACCAGGCGTTCCACATCCTCAACGCTGAGAACTCCTTTTCGGGGCATTTTCTTAGGTAAAATAGCAAAATAAATGCTGGGAATCCCCTGTTTTAGTCGCGTGACAACGATCTGGAATGTCCCATTGGGCAATCAGATTTTTTTGTCGCGTAGTCATATAGTCGTCACATGCTAGTATAAACCAAATAAGAAAAACATGTATTGCAATAAAAGAATTGTCATAGTCAGATAGTCGTAGCCGTGTAGTCGAGCGCACACCTTTAGGCTCTCCAAACTGGTAACCCACCAATCGCCCTCTGTAGTACACCCGTTAGCTGACCCGCGGCATCGTTTTGGAATCCAAAATACTTGCATGCTTCGAACTTCACCCACTTTGAAGGCGGAAAACTGTTCATGAAGCTGTCCTTCTCTCCAAGGAGAGAAGTGTCCTTCTCACCAAACAGTAGCATACACCATATCATATTTGTTTACATCGGAGGGCTGGTGTTAGTTGGGCCCAAACACCTCAGGTTTCAGAACTCTGGTCAGACAGTGATTTCACTGTGCAAGTCTGCTGGAGTTGGAACTTGAAGAAATTGCACCCTGTTGAGAGGTTACTGGGGTTTCTAAGCAGAAATATTTTGATATCCGTGCGGTAGCTTTATTGTGCAGGATAACTGTCATGGTGTATGATATTATTGCACTCCGGCACATGGCTAACACACACACACACACACACATAAACCAAGAGAAACTAGTGAGAGACACACACACACACACACACACACACACACACACACAAACCAAGAGAAACCAGTGAGAGAGAGACACACACGACACACATTAACAAACTCTGTGCCTGTGATGCTTGTGATTTAGGAGTGTGGCGGTCGAGTCCTGTATTTTTCTCAGTGAAAAGCGTTTTAAGCCCACATACGCTGTGGAGAGTCATGGGGAAAATGCTGTGAAGAGCGGTCTCATTCTCGCTGTCCTTCAAAGCTATGAGAATTGGCTAAATCTAAAAAAAGATTAATTAATTCCTTTTACTTTCACAGCTAATGAAATGTGTCCATTTGTCAGGCTAAATTGCTTGCTGTTGGTTATTTAGGACCAGATCTATTAGCAAAGACTAATGCTTGTTTTTTTTTCCTCGCTGCCCACTAAAAGACCTTAAAGACAGTTATTTGTTGCCCAGATTCTTTGCAAGCATCTGTCAGTTTAAGCAAAAATCATTAATCAAGACTTTAAATGCTGAAAACGCTGGAAGAACATTGAATGCCCTTATATTTACGTATTTGGAATAGCCTCACTCAGGCGATTCAGCTCCTCTGAAGGTATAATTTAGTAGCCAAATGCCAAATACTATGATTTAGACGCAGGTTGAGTTGCCTCTTATTTATGGGCGAAGGCAGTTGTTGAAAAACGACTCTTGCAAAAAGCACGTAGGGCCCGCAAATCAGAAAGTCTTCCTCTTCTGTTATTGTTTAACCTCATTGTACAGATATAGACACTGGCATAGGCGCCAGCAGCCATACCACTATTCGATCTGCTCCAGCCGCATGGCTGAAGCTAAGCAGCTGTGGGCTTGGTTAGTGCTTGGATGGGGGACTACCTGGGAAAAACAAGTTGCTGCTGGAAGAGGTGTTTGTGGCCAGTAGGTGGAATAATCCCCAATACCCCAGTGCAGTGATGGGGACACTGTACTGAAGGAGTCGGCGTCTTTAGGACGAGACGTTACACTGAGGTCCTGACTCACTCTGGTTATTGAAGATCCTACGACACTCATCAATAAGAGTAGGGGGTTCCCCGGTGTCAACGCCTGGCCAAAGTCCCAACCTGGCTCTCACAACCTGCCTCCGAATCATCCCCTGATCTAATTGGCTGTGCAATTACCCTCTTCTTCCCCACCTCAACCCCCTAGGGCTCCCTAGAAAAAGAGATTTCAATCTCAACGGGACTTCCTCGGTTAAATAAATGAAATTAAATTCTGAAATGTAATCGCTAAATAATTCTGTAATTGAATTTTCAAATGTCTTGCTTCACTGGATAAAGCCTTAAATAGGCTCATTAACAACAGGCAAAAACAGGCTTTATTTGTATTTTACATAAAGGGGTTTTAAATGAATGCTTAACCGTGGAAACTTGAACTCAAAAGTGTGAAGCGTATTAATCTGTGTTGCAGGTGACCTCGGACTTATACCAGGTACTGAACTCCTATAACTACACGCTGGAGTGCCGCGGTGTGGTGAAGGTCAAAGGTAAAGGAGAGATGATGACCTATTTTCTCAACGGAGGTCCACCCAGCAGTTAACACCCACAGTGGAATGAGCTGTGGGCCTGGCCCCACAGCTGGACTGGCTAAGCCCCTGCCCATTGGACACTGGGACTTGCAGGATGCTGCATGACTGACTCAGATATGCTCCGCCCCCTTTGACACTTGGGAAACGACCTCTAAGCGCAAAGACCTGCTGATCGTTGAACAGCACCGGCGGAGACCACGCCTCTTAAGGCAGGGTATTAATAAAGAGTGACCAGGTTTTCTGAAGAGACCAAAGAAACACAGACTTGCTGCATAGACACAAGAACACACACACACACACACACTCAAACACACTCTCACACACAGGTCAGTGCACTGACCCACATGTATTTCCTCAGTTTATACAGCGGACAGGAAATGGACGCTCCTTGTTGGCCTGTGACTGATCCTCACACACAGCACCAGATGCACTAAGTTACTCCGCCATTCTCCTCAAATATTCCTCTGACGGGGCGCTCTGCACGAGGAAGTAGAAAACGCTCTTAGACGTGTAAAACTAAAACGTTTAATGAGTGCATGTGTATACGCAACAGTGTACACACACACGGTCACGTCGTCTTTGTACACTGTTGAGCGGTAGAGTAAATACAGTGTCAAAACCAAGCGTGTCGACCTCCTCTCAAACACGATGCCGCGGTTTTCGCAGAATGAATCCGCCCGTTCTGAGCCTGTTTCACCATGCTAATGTGCGCATGCTCAGTGTGGTACAGAGAGAACAGTGTCAGTCAGGTGCGCGAGATACCAGTGTAAACTGGTTTGTTTGCAGTTCTTTGAGAGCCTTCTCCCCGTGGTGTGTAAACTGAAGACACTTTCAGATACAAGAAAAGGTCTGTGTAAAGCTTCTTTTTGTAATTTTTTTTTCCCCGCCATTTTCTATTTTGACTCCGAAAACAGATCTATCAGATATTTGAGATTCTATATTTTGTATAATTATATCTGAGAGAATTGTGAGCACCAGTGTGTATTTTAGATGTCCATCTGTGACAGACACGTATTGTAAACTTTTGTTTGTCGTGGGGGGTGGGTGTAATTGTGGCGCAGTCTCTGAGTTGACCCCTCGTTCACGTGGAAGTGCTTTTCAAAGTTACGGTTTGTTAAGGACCATTTGATTGCTGCCATGGAGATGCGAACAGCTCAGGATGGAAACACAAACGCATGAAAACTCGAAGGGTTAAACTCAACTTAAAGCCCAATTTTGGTGTCCTAATCACTAGTATAGCGTCTGTTCGAAGCCAAGCCTCTCACCTGAGCCTCGCCATATACCGCAGCCTATTGTGTGCCCACATTTCACTGAAACCTCATTCGCCTTCATCAAAAACAGACTTTATATACTTCTAAATATTCAACATTTTAATTGAATTCTGAATTAATTGGTCATCAGTTAATGGCTTGATGCTAACCATCCCGTCAGCCCTTACTGACCGATTTACTGCAAATTCAAAGAAAATGTCAGTTATTTAGAATTTAAAGGTGTCTGTTTTCTGTGTTTGTGAGGTTTCAGTGAAGTCTCCCTGCAGTTTTGGCGATATGGTGTAGTCTAGTCGCACTGCGCTGCCCAACCCCAGTAAAACATGTAAACCCCTACGGTGGATGAGATGGTACGACCCGATGAATGTCAGACCTTCACTGGATAGAGGCCTTTCTGCAACCCCCCCACTTGACCTGGCGTGAACTGCCAACCATAGATACCCAATGTAATGATGAACACTCCCTCAGTCCTGTGGCCTTCAATCAACACTGCTTTTATATGCATCGCTGTTACAATCTAGAAAACAAGAACCCCCCCCCAAGCCCCAAGTCTACTCCATCTTCTCTGGAAAAAAAATATTTGTCAACATGAGGTCAAATATGAAAGAATATAAAAGAATATTTATTTTTGATGTGGTAAGATATTGAACACATCATATTAATGTATCAGGTGTTGCCCTTGTCTTATATGAATTTTATCCATCAGCTGTGAATCAGGTGAGGGCAGTTATGGGCCCTGGGGGGCCTAAGAGGTATTTATGCTGGTTTAGTTTTTATCCTTAGTTTCAGGAACCAGTTTAGACTCATGGAACCAGATTAGGTGAATTAACAGGAAATAACGGCTTAATCTGTAACGTGAAAACCAACAGAACCTATGGTTCTGCAGGTCAAAATTTCGGACCCCTGCTGTCGAGTGTTTTACAGGTTTTTTAACACCAGTCCATCATATGAGCGTAATTTTCCACACAAAACTGTCAAATAATTTTTTTAAATGTATCTGAAGCATGTCTCGACACATTTAAAAGGTCGTTCGTGCTGAATTTTACAGTGTACCATGTTCACCTCCTGTACGGGACTGTTTTGTCTTTTTTTTTTTTTTTCTTCTTCTTTTTAACTGAAGTGCCATTCTGAGGATATGTTTTAAAACATGTTCATATTTGTTTTGTGATCAATGCTGTTTGCACTGGATTATGGTTCTGCTCAAAGAAAGGTTAATGACACGGACTTAAAGGCGGGGGAAAGTCAGCTATTTCAACAAGCACTTGGACTATACCAAACAAAACAAATTTTAGTGGCTTTTCATTTTGTTCTGTATGCTAGCCTTTCATTTCATCAGTCACGCAACTGCATCTTTAGAAGGTATCGGCGCTGAAGCGTTTCATCTTGTCATGTTTTCTTTCTCATCTTAAAGCTGTAAGCGCAGTGTTTTGCTGTATCATTAAGAATTTGTTCTGGCGCACGATATTGTTGCGTAGTATCACTTTCCGGCCAATAGAACAGTGAACAGTTAATAACGGACTTGCAGTGCAAGCTGCAGGGATGCCTGCCTCTTTATTGGCTTCCCCGCCCAAACAGAAAATGCAAGAGTTTAAAGTTAATTTACCCCTCTAAAATTTGAATGAAGACGAACGAAGTGCATTTTATATGGATGGAGCCCTGCTGTAGGCGTGGAGGATGCAGGTTTGGTGAACAGGACTGACCTTAAATCCTCTCCGCTGGATTTCTTAAAGGATTGTGATTCTCTCCAGATGTGTATCTGGAGCAAAGATGGACTCGATTCGGTTTCGTGGAGGTACAGTTTGAATGTTGCTGCACAGACCTCAGACACCTCCTTATCTTTAATTCTCATCCACTATTTTGCAACACTATGGTATTTGTGTTTCCTTGTCTTTTTTTTTTTTTTTTTTTTTTTTACATCAAAATAAACAATTATGTGAGACCTGCTGAGATCATCATCTGGAATGTTGTCTACTATGTTCTGAGGTCCACTTTTAGAGTCAGAAATTTTTTTGTAAATGCTGACAATGAGTGCTTCGCTGAACATTCAAGTGTAGATATTACTATCACTGCTGGCGATTATAAACAAGACCATCAGGAAATGGCGTATCCCCCTGGCCCCACCTCATCAACTTTGGATTAGCGAAAGGCACCAGGTCAGGTCATGATTAATGTGCACGCCAGGATTTGTGAGAAAATGTTGAACAGTTTGCAAGTTATGCTCCAGAAATTAAATGTTCGGAGACGGACGGACAACTGCACTCATGAATACACTACCGCTCAAAAGTTTGGGATCACTTGCAAATTTCTTTGTTTTCCAAAGAAAAATGCATTTTCATGCATTTCACCAACATTTTTTCCATTTCACAACCGATTGAAATTAATCAGATGATTTTCAAAGAATGATCTACATTTTTGCATTGAGGCCTATTTTCAGCAACAGTCTGTCCTCTGCATCAATCTCCTGGTATGGCTGCTAATCTAAGTTAACCATTTTATAAGGCTAATTGATTATTAGAAAACCCTTCTGCAAATGTGTTGCACAGCTGAAAACCGTTGAACTAATAAGGGAGCGCACCGGGAACATGGCATTCTTGAGGTTGGTTTAGTACCTGAAGCATCAGCAGTTGTTTGTTTGTTTAAAGGCTCAAAATGGTCAGAAAGAAAGAACTTTCTTCAGAGACCCATCGGTCTATTGTTGTGCTTAGAAAAGAAGGTTACTCAATGCGAGAAACCGAAAACTTAAAATCTCTTACCATGCTGTCAACTACTCCCTTCAGAGAGCAGCACAAACTGGCACTAACATGGACAGAAAAAAGGAGTGGGAGGCCCCGATGCACAACTGTGCAAGAAGACAAATATCTGCAAGAGTGTACTTTAAGACAAAGACTCCTCACAGGTTGTCAAATAGTTCCCTTCAAACACCAGTTTCAAGTATCAACAGTGAGGGTGTTTTTTTTTTTTTTTTTTTTTTTTTGATGAAGTCAAAGTTTGAAGTACTTATTCATCATTATTTGAGACTCTGACAATGTCAGCATGTTCTGTTAATTTGCTATATTTCCTATTCATTTCAAATGCGTTTCCATGGAAAACAAGAAAATTTCCAAGTGATCCCAAACTTTTGAGCAGTAGTGCCTTATACGCCGGGGGATAACAATATGGTCGCAGAAGACTGTAGAAATGCATGCTGGGCTGTTTGGATCAGGGGATTGTTAATTGCAGTCTGCCTCCTTGGGGCGGCCTCCGATGCAGTTAACCCTTAGAGCGCTAAACGCCGCTATTGTTGCTCAGTGATGAAAGATATCAAAATCAAAGCTGTTTAAAACTCTCTGCGGGGGCTCTTTTAAACAAGTTGCCACAATAGGTTTTCAACATCATAAGAATTAAAAAAAAAAAAAACAAATTTCATTTATTTCAGCGCTCTCAGGGCCAACTGCTGACTTCATTTCAGGATCATGTGACCTAAAAGCTATCAGTTACCTGGCTAAAGAGGTTCTGTGCTCTTATGGATCTCCAAGACCAAATTAGCAAGAAATATGTTTAAAACTTAAAAATTATGATAAAAAAAAAAAACGTAGAAGGACCTCAGGTGCATTGGATTTGAGCAGAGAAATTACTGGAAATAGATTTGTAGTATAGATTTCTCTGTTTCTTCATAATATGCACGTCAAGAGTAGGCTACAAACTGTTTGCCTCAAATTTTGCCCTGAAAGATCCAGTGCAGGGGGGGGTGGCTTTGATTTCAGAGCTATCTTCGAGTTAATACATTAGGTGCAATTTGACACGTGATACAATGGACACAGAAATAATTTCTCTTATGATTACATGGAATGCTGAGGCATATTATTTGCACCATTACACAGTAATTCTGATGCCAGATATAATAAAGGCGATGGGGCCAAAGTGATACCTTAGTTTCGGCTGAAATTGATTCAGATGAAATGAAGGCACGGGATGATTGCCATCGCTGCTTAAATTTGCCTTTTCATATTAAAGCAGCTCACGGTTGCTCAGTGTTCGGATCAGTATCCAGCAGGGGGCAGTAATGATCTTTAAGTGAAATAGACAGCGGATGTGGGCTGGTAACAATGCCAGCTTAAATGTGAGCTGCTTGGGCGGGAATCAAGTACTCTTTTAGAAGAATATTAAATTTGCACTGGCAAAATTCAAAGAATTTCAATTCAGATTCTATATATCTGTGCACTCTTCACGGCTGGCCATACAAGTTTCTGGGGATCAGTCGTCCTAATGCTGCCGATACTCTTTATAATGGATGATCAGGAGCGAACCATGAGTTTATTGGCATGAGCAGTAAACAGGACTGGGCTGCTCCTTGTTCCTTGCGCAAATGGAAGGAGATCATGCTGAGGGGTGTGAATTAAATCCTGAAAACCAGCCTGTGCCCTGGTGAGGTTTTCAAGTGCAAATGGATCCTCCCATTATATGCTCCAGCAGAATAGCTTTATTGTACTGCACACCAGGTTTCATTTGCACGGTGAAAAGTGGTTTTCTAAGAAGCACAATTTCAGAACCTTACCTGCACTGCATTCGGTGCTCTGTCTGTTACGCAAGTCTTTTATAATCCTTGGTTGTAGGAAAAGGGCAAGTAGCTGGTCTGCGTGGCCTTTCCTCACCGAGGTCATCCTGAGGTCATGCAGGCCTAAAACAGATGCTAAATCACACTTGTTCCCCAGAGAGCCCATAGGGGGCAGTGTGATGATACCACTGCCGCTTCACTGTAAGATTTTTGCAGGGTTGAGTCAAACCTGAGCCTTTGTGTGTGGGGTGAGCACATTCTGCCCGAGTCAGTGCGGGATTGCTCCAGGCTCTCTAGGTTTTCTTCGCATCCAAAGATGAGTACATTTGGCTGAATAGACGCTCTAAGTTACCCATAGGTATGAGTTGTGTGTGAGCTGGGATTGAGTGATGTGTGTGTTCTGTGATGGATCGCTGAGATGTCCCGGGAGTTTGCCTCGTGACCCTTATATGCTGGCAGCCTGAGCTTCCCAAACCCTGACCCAGAGTAAGCCGTTCTGATAATCGATTGGATGGACGGACACATACAAAAGACAAGAACTGAAACTGAATCCCAACCGTATTCGATTTAATATACAGCCCCCGGGCATTGAGAGATATCAGCAGTGCCCCAGGTGCTCCTTATGCGCTCACCATAGATCCTCCACACTGCAACCACCTAATGTGAACTGTATCAGTGCCGCAGAGGTCACGGGATGTGTAATCAATGGCATCATGACGAGGGTTTTACGCTGACGAATCAAACCGAGTCAGAGATCGCTGGTGCTGATGATCTTGCAAAAGTGTAGAATCTTTTGAATTGTTTTACCTCCCATATTTGCACAACACAGAGATATTGATTTCTTCTCCCAGTAATCTGCTGTGAATTGAAGTGCTGTCAGACAGTATGACAGCTGAGTATGAGCTCATCTCGAGAGACATGGCGAAGTCTCGTCCACGCGCAAATCACTGAGGTCCTGGACCCACAAATATGATTAGGAGTCCACCAGAAACGTTGATGGCAATAATTTTTTTTAAAAAAGCATAAAATGTGCTAAAGCGATATATTTATAAGCAAAATAATATGAATTGTTGCATTCTCGATCTAAGGTGGAAGGTAAATTCAGAAACGGAACAGAAGGGCCACACACTTGCACAATCCACTACCTCGGACATCCCTTTCAGCTTGCAGTGCCGTCCCAAATTGATTTCAGTGTCCAGCCCTGAGTCTGGAGGTCTCCATGTCTGTGGACAGAAACTTGGAGCGAATGCAGTTTTCTATCCTCAGCCGCTCCCTCAGTGACATTCAGCAATTAATTAACATCGGGACTAGGGCGAGAATGCAAATCAATCACCCGTGGACCCCAGACAGTTGGATAAAGTCTGCATTTAAAGTTGGCAAAGGTAGGGAATGTGGCATATTTTTGACGCTTCTGCTTGAGCATTCAGCTGAAGTACACCTGCGCATATTTAAGCTTTCAGGAGTAAAATGGTCTTAATTATGCGCAGGCGTGCAGAAATGGCAGGTTCTTCGGAGCTCGCAAGCATTTGTGTTTAAATGCCACTTCGAGAAGAGTATAATTTTCAAAACTTGCTCCCGCTTCCCACAGATTCATCCGTCCCCTTCAGAAGACCGAGGTCAGGGACAAAAGCTGCTCGGCAATGAAACTTTCGGCTTTTAAAATCGCAGCCTCTGATTTTCTGGAGGAAATGAATTCAGCACAGTTCTCAATTATAGCTAAATGCATGTCTGAGACATTGAAACTGGCTCAGGGGCTTTTAATAGGACTGCGCGGCATGTTGGTGGAAAAAGCAAAACTTGAGAAGCCATTTGCTGTTATAAAGGAAATGGTTTATGGTGATATGTGAACACAAAACTATAGTCAGATGGGTTTTTTTTGTAGTTTCTGAGGGGAATGTCATTTTAAACCTTAAATGCACATGCTACCAGGCCCACTATTTTTAATGTATTCCAGTATTTAACACCACTGATGGCCATATGTGAAAGTTAACAGAGCAGAGCCGGCATTCACCTGGTCGTGTCAAACGCAAACACTGAAGAGCAGTGGCCAGGCCACCAAAGATTCAGTTCATCTCATGCAACATTTCAAGTTATACTGCACCCTGCACATGCAGGATTAAAACTGAAACATCTGTGCCTTCATTGTGTGTTAAAAAAACAACACAATCAATAGGAGCGCAGAAATCGCAGCTGACCATACATGATGAGGCTGTTCAGTGTTCAGCTAGACTGTGTGTCGCTCATAGAGACGACCGGCACACCTGGGTACTTCGCCAAACGTCAAGGCCACACCCCTTTTTGGGGGATACAAAACCTCAGATCCCATTGACCCCAATGTAATTTGATGGGTTTTCAGGTGTAAAATTTATCCGATTCATTTAACTAAATTTCCTGTTTATAGTCATTTATTAATATGACTAGCAATTATTTTGCTACCTTGCCCGAACCTAAGCATTCACGTTATCTTAATAAATTAAAGGGGACCTATTTTGCTATATTTCCATATTTATTTTTTGATCTTGGACTCCCCTAGAGTACTCCTGATCATTCAAAGTCCAAAACAGGGTCCTTATTTCGCTCATACTGCCATCCTCAAAATACCCATTTGTAGGTCATAGTAGTCTCTGCCTGAAATGCCTCATTGGGGCGGCTCTTCCGCCATGGCCCTCACTCTCCGTGTGCCCACTTTCTTCTGACTGGCCAGCTCTGTGGAGGGCGGAGTTAGGCGGGAAGAGGCAGCAGAACGCAGTTTTCCGGGTCCTCCTCCCCAGAGTGAAACGTGAGACATGGCTGCCATCAGATAATTTGCGGCGGGCAAATTCTGCAATCTAACGCAGTACATGTCTATAGATCTAATGCAATGGACTTGTTCTAATAAACGCAGCGGCGAAAGTAGGGGATGCAGAAAGTGGACCAACAGCTTATGGACTGCTTCGCTGTGTATTATGGCCTGCTGGTTTGTGTGCATAGCTGTGGTGTGTTGTTGGCTTGGAGAAATGAACAGCTCCTGCGCTGGTATCTGACGGAGGGGCGAAAAGCTCCAGGCTAAACGGCCATTTCGGAAATTGCCCGTGGTAATGGTTTACTTATTACTTCGGAATGACCAGCTTTTCCTCACAGAAAATAGGCGTGTTATGGATAGTGCCAAGAGCTAAATAGAGCTCCGGTTATGTCATGAACATAATACAGGTTTTACAGACCATACGTTCCGTTTCTGTGAACCGTTGCTCATGTGGAGTTAGCAAATCGATCACTTTTACAGGAAAGAATTTAATATTCAATCGATTGCAATGCAGAGAAATTGTTTGTTATACTAGACATGTTATAGCCGGTGCGCTTCCCTATTGCTTTCACCCGTAGCATCAGAGAGCTTGCCCAGACATTGGAGATGAATCAGGCTGAGCCCGGTCATGGGTAAGTAAAGCGATCGTTTCACAAGCACCCAAAAATGCACCCCAAGCCTACGTCTGGTCTAATTGCAGCCCAACTCGGCAGACACATACAGCACCTCTCCTTTTAGCTTCAACTGTAGTGGCTACAATCAGGCAACGTTGAAACTGTCACATTAATGCTTACCGAAGTGCATATGAGTTAACCAGGAGCATTTTTAATTAGCAGAGCTCGCGAACTAACATTCAGTAGCTGATGAGTGGTCATGACTTTGAATGTAATCTGTTGCGCGAAAAATTCGTTTCTTGTCCGGTGTGAAAGCTGCTTAACGCGCCCATAATGCCTGTATTCGCGTCTTTGCATTAACTTTGAATGTAGCCTAATCTGTCCAGCGAAAAATTTGTTTCGTGTCCGATGTGAAAGCAGCTTTATGGATAGTACGGGACAGCTGGAGAGAGCTTGGTTATGTTATGAACATAATACATGTTTTGAAGACCATAAGTTCCATTAGCGAGGACAAGTTGCTTACGTGGAGCTAGCAAATCGAACATTTCTACAGGAAAGAATTACCTACCTCCGTCTTTTTTGGCTTTTTATTTGCTACAACAATTTCTAAAGGGGGATGAAATTATGTCAAGGTAGTGCAGAGAAATCATTTGTAATCACGGTAGAGCTTCTGCATTTCCCATTGCTTTCATGGTAGCACCAGAGAGCTTATTCAGACATTTGTGAAGTATACGGCTGATCCCGGCCATGGATAAGTGAAACGATCACTAACTGTAGTGGCTACAATTGGCAACATTATGTTGAAACTGGCACATTGATGCTTACCGAAGTAATACAAGCATATCGATCAGAATTACTGCATATAAGTTAACCAGGAACATTTTTAATTAGCACGGCACGCAAACTAACATGCTGTAGCTGGTAACCGAGCGGTCATAACCACAGACAAACCCTTGCAAGACAGGTTTTACAGACAGCAAGTTCTGTTACTGTGAACAGTTGTAGCAAGGATCCAAATTACAAACAAGAATTAAAAGTTAGCTTCAAATGAGATTTATGTTCACACACCTTCTCTAGAATTTCCCCTGATATCACTCTTGCATATTTAGGACACAAACATTAGCAACAGTAACTTGGCTACGTTAGCCGCTGTGCTACAGCCACGATCAACTGGTTATCACGTCAGGTTGGCCTATGCAGTAAAAGCAACTTACAGCTTCTGTGTCTGTGAGTCACGGACAGTCGCGACCGATACAGGCTTTATCTTCAGATATTTTACAAAGCCTGCGTTTGAAGCCAGTTGTTAGTGCTATCGCTATCGGTCCTGCTCGCCACCCGTAACACGTTAGCTTCACTTACATTTTTTGCTGTTATATCGTTACTTGCAGATTGTGGCCCCAAGCGCTTGATCAATGCAACTGCTTCAGGTTTGAGAAGCAGCTGAAACGCTTATCCTGTGTTGAATTATTCTTTATTAACAAAGCTGTCTTTGGTGAAATGCTGAGCACAAACAGCTAACGTCCCCTTTGGCCGTGGCTGTTTGCTGGTAGCAAACAAAAAAGCTACCCACTGATTTCTGGTGGCATCCTCTTGTGGAAGAGAAATAAAAGTTTTTCTTCGCGTCCAAAAGTAAACGGACAAGCGGCTTTGGGAAAGACGTTGACAAAACTGCACCTCAAATGATCTGCGGTTCTTCTTTCGTATTTCCAAAAGTGTCGACGCTACTAAGGCATAGTATGATCTGCCGTTGTTAGTGCCTGCTAGAATCGTTTCCGGTGTGGGCAGGTCCAGCGCCGTGATTGGCTCTGGCTAGGTCTGTACTAATTGGACGGCACAACCTGATGTCAGGTTTTGCCCAGATCTCGCAAAAATCTCAGGAGTTGTTCAGAGTGGAAATCACGCTCACGAAATCACGTTCTTGGATAACATAAAAACCCCTGTATCTTATTCCTTTTCAGAGGTTGAGTATGGACATCCAACATTATAACATTACTAATATGTATGAAAAGAAGGATCAGCATAATGGGTCCCCTTTAAGGTTGATCGGTCCACCCTCTTGCCCTTTCAATACCGCAAATTTCAAAGTCTCTGTCAGTTTGGGGAAAAGAATAACTGACAAATGCACATAACGTTAGACCGCAAACCTGACTCTGTTGGCTGATGCTACTTTATGTTAGCTAGTTAAGCAATTAAAGAATAAAATAATTACATGAGACAAAAATTGTAGTGAATAAACCTATTACAGTATCAAGTCTTTTACACTGCTCAAAAAAATAAAGGGAACACTTGAACAGCACAATGTAACTCCAAGTCAGTCACACTTCTGTGAAATCAAACTGTCCACTTAGGAAGCATCACTGATTGCCAATCAATTTCACATGCTGTCATTCAAATGGAATAGACAACAGGTGGAAATTATAGGCAATTAGCAAGACATCCCCAATAGGAGTGGTTCTGCAGGGGGTGACCACAGACCACCTCTCAGTTCCTGTGCTTTCTGGCTGATGTTTTGGTCACTTTTGAATGCTGGCAGTGCTTTCACTCCAGTGGTAGCATGAGACGGACTCTACAACCCACACAAGTGGCTCAGGTAGTGCAGCTCATCCAGGATGGCACATCAATGCGAGCTGTGGCAAGAAGGTTTGCTGTGTTTGTCACCGTAGCGTCCAGAGCATGGAGGCGCTACCAGGAGACAGGCCAGTACATCAGGAGACGTGGAGGAGGCCGTAGGAGGGCAACAACCCAGCAGCAGGACCGCTACCTCCGCCTTTGTGCAAGGAGGAACAGGAGGAGCACTGCCAGAGCCCTGCAAAATGACCTCCAGCAGGCCACAAATGCGCATGTGTCTGCTCAAACGGTCAGAAACCTACTCCATGAGGATGGTAAGAGGGCCCGACGTCCACAGGTGGGGGTTGTGCTTACAGCCCAACACTGTGCAGGACGTTTGGCATTTGCCGGAGAACACCAAGATTGGCAAATTTGCCACTGGTGCCCTATGCTCTTCACAGATGAAAGCAGGTTCACACTGAGCACGTGACAGACGTGACAGAGTCTGAAGACGGTGTGGAGAACGTTCTGTTGCCTGTAACATCCTCCAGCATGACCGGTTTGGCAGTGGGTCAGTAATGGTGTGGGGTGGCATTTCTTTGGGGGGCCGCACAGCCCTCCATGTGCTAGCCAGAGGTAGCCTGACTGCCATTAGGTACCGAGATGAGATCCTCAGACCCCTTGTGAGACCATATGCTGGTGCGGTTGGCCCTGGGTTCCTCCTAATGCAAGACAATGCTAGACCTCATGTGGCTGGAGTGTGTCAGCAGTTCCTGCAAGACGAAGGCATTGATGCTATGGACTGGCCCGCCCACTCCCCAGCCCTGAATCCAATTGAGCACATCTGGGACATCATGTCTCGCTCCATCCACCAAAGCCATGTTGCACCACAGACTGTCCAGGAGTTGGCGGATGCTTTAGTCCAGGTCTGGGAGGAGATCCCTCAGGAGACCATCCGCCACCTCATCAGGAGCATGCCCAGGCGTCGTAGGGAGGTCATACAGGCACATGGAGGCCACTAACACTACTGATTCTCATTTTGACTTGTTTCAAGGACATTACATCAAACTTGGATCAGCCTGTAGTGTGTTTTTCCACTTTAATTCTGAGTGCGACTCCAAATCCAGACCTCCATTGGTGAATAAATTTGATTTCCATTGAAAATTTTTGTGTGATTTTGTTGTCGGCACATTCAACTATGTAAAGAACAAAGTATTTAATAAGAATATTTCATTCATTCAGATCTTGGATGTGTTATTTCAGTGTTCCCTTTATTTTTTTGAGCAGTGTATATTAAAGGGTATCTACGTTACTTTCTAAGTTTAAAAGAGAGTGGTATGGCCTGTTATGAAGTGGTTCCTACACATATAAACATGGGAAGACACTGGATACACAGCTTTAACTCTTCATCTTCTCTTAACTCTCCTTTTTGGATTCTTCCCTTTTCCAGGTAGGATGGGGAGCCTGAGGTCCAGACTGGTCATTTTGGAGGTGCAAACCCGGCACACAACAACTTTTGGGCATTTTACTGCTCAATTATTGTGCTTATTTCTCATTGATTTCAATGCATAAGAGCATTTGTTTTTCCCAAAAAGGGGTGCGGCCTTTGCGCTGAGCTCTTGACGTTGAACTGGTCGTCTATTGGCCAGTTGGTTGGGGTGAAACTTGTTGACATGGGAATAGTAGTTGATGACCTCATCTCCATAAACTGGGCCTTTGGTGAAAGGAAAGAGCTAATTTAACCCTTAAAGCACTGAAAAAAATATTAATTTAATTATCTTGTGCTGCTGAAAACCTGTCATTGCCATGTGAAAGATTTATAACCGCTTCGGTTTTAATATCTTGCATCAAAAGCTGCATTTAGCGCTCTAAGGGTTAAATGTCACACCATGGGGCGATTAATTAACTTAATCGCAAACTTAATCAAGTTGAGTTAAAATCCCATTAGTTAACTTTTGAGAAGGGATATTAACTTAATTGGAAAAAAAATCAATGAAGTTTTGATTAACTTCATAATTTTTGCTACAATGTTGACTTGGTAATAGACTACTTATGTATTTTTTGTAAACGTGTAACTACCGCAATGATGACATTTTGCCCTTATAATAATTATGGTTTTACAATGATAAATAATCTTCACGTATTCAATTATACTACAAAGTATTTTAATTACTTTAAATTCTAACCAATGGAAAAGTTTTTGTCCCATCTCAAATTTAATGTATTAATATTGTTACTTAATAGCAATTAGCATGTCTTCCAGCATGGAGAAGAAGCCAGGGTTACTGGGAGGGTGATTTCATAATAATTACTCTCTTAATTGCAATTGCCATTTAGCAGATATGTGGTTGTTTGTGGAGAACCACACCCGTGTTTGTCAAGTAAGAGCATTTGCTGAGACCCAAGAGGTGATTGGGAGTGAAATTATGTGCACATTGTCTCAATTAATTGCAATGCCCCTGTTCAGGTGAGGTGATCTGTGACAAATGAGATGTGATAGTGCTTCTATACACACTGCCCGTCCAAAAAAAAAAAAGGTCTCACACTCAAATATTTAGTTGGAACCCCTGTAGCTTTGATTACATTGCAAATTCATCTGGTCATTGTTTTTATAACCATATGCAATGCCAGAACATTTATTTTTGGCCGAGATCCTGTCTTCTCGACATAATGATTGAACCACTCGGTGGTCTTTCTTGAGCTCATCCCAATAACTTTTAATGTGTTTAAGGTCAGGACTTTGTGGTGTCAAATTTGTTTTTGAAAATGATTCCTCATACATGGTTTTCTTTGCCAAATACAGACCAATAACCTACCCGTTCTGAAATACTGTAACATCTTTTCCACCATCACGGGATGTGTCCTCCAATGTGATTTTTTAAGAAATTAGTAGCAACGTGCTTCATCTGTCAGGGTTAAAATGATTATTGCCAGCTGAAACATATAACCGCAATAATGATCCAGTTATAGAATTTGTTCATTTATTTCCAAACGGTTTTTTTTTTTGTTGTCTGGACGGGCAGTGTATAAGGATCTAGAACTGAAAATGACCCCATATACAGGTTGGAATCTACGTCAGATTGTTAACAAAAATTCAATAGTTCACAAGTATCAAAATGAGTAAGGATGATGTGAGAGGAATTTAAACTTCCTCCTGGAGTTGTACCCAAAGGCAGTTACAAAGGTCAGTGTAAGCACTGCCAAAAGGAGGTGTAAGTAGCAGATGGAAGTACCTCAAACTTTTGGGGCCATCTCAAGGTAATGTTTGCATTTAATCCATTTAATTTATTTGATGATTGATGAAAATGTTGGATTTGTCGTGCTTGAATTCTTTGGAATTCTTTCCTTGCCACAAAATGTTTTTGTTCAACAACTCATAGTTACAACTCAGTAGTTAAATCAATCAGCATATTTGAAAATACTGTCTAAGGCATTGGAAACAAGTTAACTTTTAACTTAACTTGCCAAAATTAAATGTCTATTTAGAAATTAACTAGTTAATCTAACAAGTTAAGTTAATTGGCCCATGCCTGTTAGAGTGACTGTGGTGGCATATTATTCCCGGTAACCTCCCCCCCGGTCCACATCCTGGGGTGATGACTAATGCTGCACTCCTCGGGCTGCACTAAATGCGCAACCATAACGTTAGTTCGCCACTCACTTAGCCCCATTCGTGCCTCCGAGGGCTTGTTTTAATATTCTGACATTTACTGGCGCTTGAGACACTGGGCAGGTAGCAGGTCTCTCAAGCGCCAGCCAATCAGCGCGCGCGTCACAATTTCATGGCTGTGCCGTGAACGATTCTGGGCAGGAAGTTAGATTTCAGGGGCGAAGTTTTGCCTTTTCCAGACTTATTATTCGGAACGAGGGAGAGTTGCGATGAATGGTTGGTGCCGAACGAATCTTTAATATGTCGTTGTTACGCCGATACCAGACACAAAGTAAAACAAAAGAGTTTTGACGCTAGCAGCGGTGGAAGACAAGTGGTGTCTGGTGATTTCCATTTTTGCAGGCTTTGTCAATGGCATATGAGCATATGTCTCTGGGTCAGTAAATATCAGAATGTTAAAACAAGCCCTCGGAGGCACGGATGGGCTGCTGACTGGGAGAACAGACTCGCCCGAGATGAACCGTCTCTCGCCTGAAAAGTGGACAAGATCAAGCGGCAGCTGTGAAAGCGACAAAATGCTACCGACAGACAGTACCCAACAGCAAGCAAAGAAAACACAGGAAGACTCAGGAATACATATCGTGCTGAATCCGTCTTTCGGCCGCATTCATACTGCTGACGAGGATACTGCATTAGCGCTAATTATTATTTACCACTCAAGATTTGTTTGTAGAAAGATTAAATATTCATTGCACAGCATGAGACTAGTACAACAGCATTAAATATTACAATTCAGCAAAAAAAAAAATTAGGACTTGAACAAAACATGGGCTTAGTGACATAAATCAAGAACCAATTAGCTCTTTAAACCAGGGGTCAGCCAGACGTTTCCCATCATGTTCTGGTCCTAGCAGTCAGTAGAAAGCATTTGTGGCCCCTGGCTCTCGAAACAGCATCCGCCTCAATCGATCTCATGACATTACAGCAGGTCTGGATGAAGTCGGACACAAATCTATGTAACTGGCGTGCACTGTGCGGGGTCATCGGTGATCGATTCCGCGCAGGGCTGGCTCATGTCTAACGAGCCCAACATGGTGTCAGCAGGGTACAAACTCAAATTCAGTCGCAAAGAAGAGTTCTGCATAGTCTCTCGTTTCACTGTCGCCTTTCCTGGGCCTCAGGCATACGGGCACACTGAACTGCATATTACCTGACCCGGGTATGGCAACAGCCGGTTTAATCTCACCAACTGACGAGTTCTTTTTTAAATAATTAACCAGAAACGGGGTGAACTGTGAACATTTTTTAACTCTTAGAGGACCAATTTCAGCGATAGTTGCTCAATGATATAAGATATCAAAACTGTTAAAAACCAATCATGTGGCAACTTGTTTAAAAGAACTCCCGCAGGGGACCTCTTTTAAACAAGTTGCCACAAAGGTTTTCAACAGCACAAGATGGTCAAATTTATATATTTTTATCAAATTTATTTCAGCGCTCTAAGGATTAATGGATAAATGATAATTTTGTAATCGTCGTGAAACTGCGGCCGGTGTGCGAGGCCTCTGACCCGAGTCTAACCCCACTCAGAGAGCTGGGGCCTCTGTGCAGCCCAAAGATCTGCATATCACACCGAGGGCTGGACCAATAAACGAACACGGCCTTCTGGGACTGAAATTCGCGTGCAGACGGCTTCCTGGCAGGGCCTTCATTTTCATTTTTGTTTTGGAGACCTGACGCTTGACGGGCTGCTGTAAAACAGCTGTTACATCTGAGACAATATATTACTGTTCTTTTCTCTCCGAATTGCAAAGCTTCTGGGGAAAAACAAAGGGCCCCAGCAGCAGGGTTACAGTTTGCTGGGCTTTCGCATGTCATTCAGTATGCACTTACTGCGATTACAATTCATTCAAAGTATTATCAACAAAACAAAAACAAACAAGTCAAATGGCAATATGTCAAAGCTTGAAGCTCCATGAGCAACTACTGAATTAACATTCAAAAAAATTCAGACAATGTACAATTCAGTGTTCTGGAAGTGTTCCACAGCAAAACACAAAAATATATCAGCTCAAATGCACCAAAACTGTAAAAACGGAAGGACTGCAATTCATTGACAATGCATTTCATCCATGTCCATTTAGTCTTCAGTCAGTCCAGGTGCAGTTTCGGCTGTCGCCTGCTCGTTCACATTCCCAGAATGCACTGCCGGGAGGCTGTAGGCAGCACAGAGAGCTTTCCGGAATCTGGCAAAATCAGTCTCCAAATTCCTGAGCATTGAGGATTGACAGGAGGAGGATGAGGGGTTACGAGTTCCCATGAGCCTCAGGGGCAGACGGCTCTCCGTCAGACGGTGTAGTCCGGGGTCTTCCCCTGCGGCCGCCTGAAATGGATCTGCAGCGTGGCAAAGGCTCCGACGGTCACGTGGAACAGGATCTGCCAGACGTTACGCAACTCATACAGGTACATGTTACACAGGCAGATGAGGGCGAAGCACATGACAGACTTGCCGCTCCTCCACACCGTGCAGTAGGCAAACAGGTAGCACTAGAAGAGAGAGAAGCACACAGAAGCAGGTTCAGACCTCCAGCCCGACTCGCACAGCAAACACCGACTGGTCCAGCCAGAGAACATCCTCTCCAACAGGCAAACAACACACAGTTTTCAGCTCTTACCAAAAAAAAGTACGTGTTCTCAAATTTCTGTGATTCTTATGTACCAAGTAATCAAACCTAACACCTCTGAAATACAGCTAATTAGCACACGTTCATGAATGCAGCCTTTCCGTATATTTCAGCCAATAATTTAAAAAAAAAAAAAAAAACTTTTTGTGGCAACGTTCCACATGTTACGTTTGTCTTGCCTTGTAAGCTACCTCCACACAACTGCGTTTTCATTTTAAATGGCGTTTTTAAACAAGAACAAATCTCCACACTAAAATGCAATCCTGGAGTTTTCAATGTAAAACAGTGTTAGCAGCGTTATAAAAAGCCTCCATTTTAGGGGTTCATAAACCCTGGAGTAGTGTGAACGCTTTACGACAACTTAGCAAAACTTCAGCGTTTTAAAAATTAAAACATATTTGTGAGGATGTAGCCTCAGTGATTTTAGAGCAGTGCTGCCCAATCCTCTCCCTGACTGCATTCACACAGCTGCTCGTATCACCGTCGGCATCAGCCATCAAAGTGCTCAGGAATAAGCGGGTTGTTACCGTCACATCAAGTTCAAAAGTCAGTGACAAACTACACTAAAAATGCAGGAACTAGAGTGTTTTTACTCATGAAAAAACAGCTCCCTCCACATCCCCAACAGAAACCCCTCAATAGCAAAAGGCACCAGTTCAGTAGCCAATCAATGCACCCAGAAAATTTGGTAAAAAATTAAAGCCTTTCCTAAGTAATGGTTGGGAAACCGTTAGGGAATGCCGACGCTGAGGGGAAATGAGCCAAAACGATATGTCCCCCCTTGGAGAGAAGGGAGGGGACATAACCGACGACCAAATGTGAGTGCGGATGAGGTTTGTTTGAGAAGTGTTTACTACATATCCACTGCAAACAGAGTCATGTGTGACTCAAGACATCGCTGAAGACCCACAGGAACAAAGTGCAGCCCCTCCTCAGTGCGCAGTGCAGAGACCGATCGATTCTCGCCTCCGTTTTTTTTTTTTTTTTAATTTTTGAACAGATTAATTACACCCCATAAAGCGACATGGAAGGTGCCATATTGTGCAGTGCTAGGCATCGTCATGGTTACAGAGCATATTTACAGCTGGCACATGAGTGACTTGCGTTACCATACCGACGGAGACAGCAGATTTCATGCCGTTCTGCTGCAGTGCGTGTGACACACAACAACATTTGCTCTTAAAAATGAACACGGCTGTCACTCCAGTTAACCGACAGTTTGAAAGCAGCTCCCGAGCGCTCCCAGCCAGATCCACATATTTAATGCATTCAAACCGAGATGCACCTCAGGCCCTTGATTAGTCACATCAGGTGTAGCTGAGGTGAGAGGCGGGAGTCACGCGTCTGAGGGCATTCGAGCGGAGGTTTGGTACCACTGCTCAGGAGACAAGAGCTCCCACCATCATCAGGGCTGTCACTTACCCTAAAGGACACCACAGTCATGTCCACTCAATTCTCACGTCCACTTAGAGAAGTTAGAATGTACTTTCACAAGTACATTAGATGTAATTAATTTAGGAGAGGAATTAATGGTCTTCAATGATTAGTCGAAGTTGGGGCTGACGGAAAGGCATATGTAAAGAATTTGCAGACCATGAAATAAGATTAAATTAAGAAATTAAAGGGGAACATTGTCTTATCAAACACCAGTCTTAGTGTTATTTGGGTCCCAATAACACCCCTGCTTATTGTTAAATCAAAAACAACTGTTTATCAACTGAGTACTTAACACTAAACATGCATGCTGGACCTTTTAGAAATAACGTGAGTAACTTGCATATCCCACTATTAATGCAACACAAGCTGGATTTCTGTTCATCTGTAATTTTGAGCAGCAGATGAGATTGACTGCTGATGCTTATTTCCCAGGATCCTACAGTAAGTGCAAATATCCCCTGGAGAAAGACGCTTCAGCTCCTGTTCGAGTGTCAACAGAGCATCACATAAATCTTCATAAGCAGACGTCCTGGTTCCACATTTCTTAAATATTGGCCAGGTGTTGGTGCACAGACCGACATTCTGAAATATTCCCTGCTGAATCCGCACCTCCGCAGCCAGTAATTCAAGGTAAATTTGTTATCATGATTTTTGTGCATCATGAATACATTCATAACCAGTCGTGTGCATAAAACGGCCACATTTTGGACTACGCACGCGAGAGAATTCCGTTATTTACTGAAAAAAAGAGAGTGCTGTTAGATGCACTATATGGGTTATAAATATCCAGCTTCTCTTTGACGGTGTGGTTTAGCAGTGCCTCTCAGTCCTCAAAGATTACCAATTAAGTATATAAACAAAAATCAAAAAACCTTACACCTCAGAGTACTTGGTTCTAAAATCTTGCCCTCTAATGCCGGGTTTCATCCAATCTGACCACAAACGAAAATACATTGTTCATTTGTATATATGCAGACACGCCCTCTGAAGAACTGTATCATAAAAAAGATTTTAAGAGCATTAACCTTTAGAGAGCTGAAATAAATAAATAAATTATATATATATATAATTATCCTCTGCTGTTGAAAACCTATCATGTGGCTACTTGTATACAAGAGCTCCCCAGCAGGAGCTCTTTTAAACAAGTTGCCACATGATAGGTTTTCAGCAGCTTTGATTTTGATATCTTACATCATTGAGCAACATCAGTTGCATTTGGTGCTCAAAGGGTTAATAAAGGTTACCGTAAAGAAAGAAAATAAATCCGGCCTGAGGCTGGTCACGCACAGTCAGTAGCAGCTGTACATCCCCTTATGAAGTGAGATCACAAATGTACTGATGAAATATACTCAACTGAACCCCCTAATGCTGCATAACAATCGCTGCCGGTGACTGAGTCTGTGCTGTGCTGTTTTCAAAGTCGGAAACAAAATAAAAACCAACTCTTCAAAGGGTTAACATCAAAGGCAGAGGGAGATGGAGTTTTTCATCCGTCAATATCAAGCCCCTCCCCCCTCCCTCTCCTGTCACTCACCTGATACAGGCAGGCAGCCATCCCCAGGAAGAAGGCAATAACGTAATTAAAGTCTTCGTCTTCATTCTGCAGGGAAGAGGGAGGGGCTGTAAACAGCACATTCTGAGCCAGCCAATCATGCAAAGTGGGAGGGGCAGGTCAATAAGCAGGCTTTTTAACGCGTCAATAAACAAGCAGAAGACACAAAGGACGAGCTTGCGGTAAAATGAACCCGCGCGCAGTTCCCTCAGATTTCTCGACAAAACGCCATTCTGCAACAAACCTGTGCAGCACACACTCAGGGACCAGGGTGTGCCGTGACACTTGCATGACGGGAGCTCATAACCACATGACGGCAATCGCTCCTGTGAGGCTCCATCACAAGCCAGTTAAAGAAGTTAACCCTTAGAGCTACAGTTGCTCAATGACGTAAGATATCAAAATCAAAGCACAAGAGCTCTTTTAAACAAGTCGCCACATGATAGGTTTTCAACAGGACAAGATCATTAAATTTATACATTTTTTTTTACTTTTATTTCAGTGCTCTAAGGGTTAAGATCTACAACACAACAGGGATGCATTTTTCCATTACTCAGTCCTTCAGAATGATTAAGCAGCAGCATCCTGCAAACACCTCCTCTAGGGGGTGGTCTGGGGTTCTTACCTGTATGATGCTCTCGATGGCGTGGACTCCGCGCAGTAAGTTCAGACCGGTGCACAACAGGCTCAGCACACATGACACGATACCCGGTAGAGTCACCGGCTCCAGAACCTGGTTAGGAGCTGAAAGGACGAGATGAGGTGTCATGTACTGGAGCGAAACACACTGCCCTCACGAGAGAAAGAGAAGCATAGTACTTTCTACAGACAACCATGCACCTTGATATATGCTACCAGGCTGGTACATCTGTATCATGGGCACTGTGCATTTCATGTGACGATGTCACAATAACATCAAAGCAGCGCAGAGGAAATCCCAGTCACACAAGAGGTGTAATCACCGAGCTGCTAATGAACTAATTTGTAGATAAAATAACCTTTATAGTGAGAGCTGATCTGAAGAACACCTCTTTATTGCATTGTTTTTCCTTTTGCCTTCTAATCTGGAATGGCCCATCAGAACTTACAGAATCGTGAGCAGCTTGTTTCAGTTCCCTGCCTCCCTACTGCCAACTAGAGGTGTTTCGGAGTCACTACAGGCTGCAGGATCCACCATCAACCAGCGGTGGCAGCACCGAGGCAAAGAGAAAACCCCACTGACTTGGAAGTTTGTCTCACTCTGTCGCAGTAGCCTTGCTTTAGAGGGTGATTTAGGCAAGGACTGCAAAGATTTTTTTTGCTGAAATCCACAGATCAGATTAGGAGGTCTTTCACTCTAAGCAGTTCATTAAACACGTAGTGAAAACCACAATTCATTGGACAGTGACATTTTTTTTTCTCATTTTGGTTCTGTCAACTGAGGAGGAGACTGAAGGCATGAAATCCACAGAGCCAGAGAGAAGGGGAGGTGGCCGGAGCTCAGGCCTGACAGCAGGGCAGATACCAGCGTCTGGTGACGCTTCCCTCACAGACATCAAGCAGTCACTGCATGAAGAATATGGAGCCAAAAGTTTGAAATAATTACATAATTCTACATCATGTTAAACGATTCAACATTATTTGATGCCCCTGAGAATGAGCTGGGGGGGGGGGGGGGCTCTCCCATTACAGAAGCTGCCCTTTTGAAACAGTTCATCTGATATTGATGAAAACTCCTTTAAACTTCAGGTGACAGGCTGCACTTCGTCTTCATTGGCGCGGTGTCCTTTGAAACTCAAAGTGCTAAAGTACTAGACAGTCGGTCACCTGCAGACTGACGTGATTCCCTGGAGGCCCTATAACTGAAAAGGCCAACTCATCCTACATACAATAATAATAAAAACCATATTATTAATACAGCAATCACTCCCAAAATCAACAGGCTTTGTTTGGTCATCACACACAAGGCTCAGGCCAAATATGAAATTAATTCCTCAAGAACTGTGACCAGCAGAGTGCTCACGAGAAACCTCTGTGGACGCAGCAGCAGACGCGGCGTAACAATCACTGACCCATAGTGTCCCCGAAACTCCCCGCCACCCTCGGTCCCGCAAAATGCAAAATGTAAAAAAAAAAATTAAAAAAAAATGCAAGAGGCAGTACTTTCAAGGGGTCGTTCACACATCCCAAATCAACTTGAACAATTTCTGATGATAAACCATACCACACCGCACCACAACACTATGCCACACCATGCCAACTTTATTTGGTCGACAAACGGGTTGACCAAAGTGCCGTACAGTAACATTGATGAAGATTATATATATACACACACACACACACACACACACACGAATTTAGAGGACACATCTCCTGTAAAATAACAAATTTAAAAGGACAACAAGAGTCGCCAGAAGATGACATATCCCCCCGGCCCCTGATTGTTTGCTAAAGTCATGTCAATCCTACACCTTCAAAGAAATTCAAACAAGAATGTTATGGTGATTTTCCTCAGGAATGATCTGGAAGTATGTACTGGCAACATCTAGCAAAGACTATGAAGCACTCGTTGGCAAAGGCAATAAAAAAAAAAAAAACAAGGGTCATTCATGAGCAGTGTTTTAGTTCTGCTCCAGAAACATACCCAGCCCTGTGACTCAGAGCAAATCCAATTTGTTTCCATGGAAACAAAAAAAAAAACATTTTCAGAAATCTGAAAATATCAAAAGGCACCACTTCAGTATGTGGGTAAAACACATGCAAAGTTTCAGTAAGATCTAATGAACGGTTTTTGAGTTCTGCTCCAGAAACGAACATCTCTCTGTACAGAGTCCAAACGCAACTGGTTTCCATGGAAACAAAAAAAAAAAAAAAGACTTTCAGAAATCTGAAAATATCAAAAGGCACGACTTCAGTAAGTGGGTATTACACACACACAAAGTTTCAGTAAGATATATTGAACGGTTTTTGAGTTCTGATCCGGAAATGAACTTGGCCTGATGTGCACCAAGTCCAGATTTGTTTCCATGGAAATGACAAAAATAGGAATCTCGAAATTTCCAAAGTAGCAAAAGGCACATCTAGACTATACATAGAATATATGTACCGAGTTTGGTACTGATATCTTGCATAGTTTCAGAGTTCTGCTCCGGAAACAAAATGATTACGGACGGACGGACAGACGGACGAGGCGATGCCTACAGCCCCCCGTACTGTATGCCGGGGGGATAAAAAAGGACAAGGTATAAAACGGACGTAAAGAACAGCAGGGAAACGCGCGCGCACACACACACACACACACACACACATACACACACATACACACCAGGGAACAGAGGTGTGTTTTAACAGGGGATTTAATAACGGTCATTGAAGGAGCCTGTATAGGGAGGTCACTCCACATCTTTAGAGCAAACACGGAAAAGCTCGATCCCCTCCGCTTTTCAGCCTGGTTTTTGGAACCGTTAAAAGCAGGCCTCAGATTTTCATAGGGCCGAAGACAGTCTGAGATATGGGGGGGCAAGACTATTCAAAGATTTAAAAGTGAACAAAAGAATTTTAAAATGGACTCTGAACTGCACAGGAGCCACTGAAGGGAGGCTGGGACGGGGAAATGTGCTCGTGCCTGCGAGTTCGTTAAAAGACGAGCTGCAGCATTTTGGACTCGCTGCAGTCGTGAGAGGGACCCCAGACTAACTCCTACATACATGGCATTGCAGAAGTCCAGTCGAGATGTAATAAATGCATGGATTACTCTTTCAACGTCCTGTCTCAACAAAACAGATTTTACTTTAGACAACCGTCTCAAGTGGAAAAAGCTGTTCTTCACAACAGAGCAGATCTGTTTATCCAGCTTAAAATCGGGGTCCACTTTTATGCCCAGGTTGGTCACTAGGGGTCGTTTTAAGGACACCAGGGAACCCAGGTCAATATGCGGAGCACCACAAACATCAACGTGTCCAAAAATCATGACCTCAGTTTTCTTATCATTAAAACTAAAGAAATGTTTTGCTATAATTGAGACATCCCAACAGTGGTTTCAATGAATACCCATCTTTCCTCTACAGGGGTAGAAAAATTTGTGCATCATTTGCATAACACGATAAACCCATAAACGATAGCTCAGAGAGTAGAAGGGATGCTGAAATGTGATTGGCTAATGGCAGCCATCTTGTTGATGCAATCACATTGTACCCATAGATGCAGATACCGGAACTACACTAAGGAAAATGCACAAATTCGCCACCATAATCCAAACGCAGAAGAGCGTGTCCAGTATGGATGTGTTTGTACAGACTCACTGAATCCAGAAGAAAATTAATATTTTTTTTCTGAGACCAATAATTCAAAAGTTACAGGCCAAAAGATAAACTTTGTTGTTAAAGTGCCTTGTGGTGAATCAATATAAAAAATCCAAAATATCTGGATCAACTCCAGTCCAGCACATGCTTGATGTCTGCGCCAAGTTTCATAGAAAAATATCCAACGGTTTTCAATTTATGTTCTAGACATAACATGTTTACAGATGAACAAAGCAATAGCTACACCCTCTGCACTGAATGCCAAGGGGATAAAAATGCGTCCCTGTCCAATGAATTATGATGCTCAATGTATATGTTATGCTAATTATGACTTTAAACAACACGCAGAAATAGCGCGGGAAGAACTTACTTTCAGGATGGGACTTCATCACAATATCGAGGACTTGTTTGGACATCACAGTCGTCCGAACCAACTGTGAGAACAATTCCACGTTGTAGCTACGCTCTTCCACAAACCGTACTCTCCTAAAGTCCAACTCTTCCAGTCAAACGAGCCTTACAGGCACCAAAACAGAGATCTACAAATGTCCCATCTAAAAATGATTGTTACTAAGTCAATGCTGTGTGCAGATTGTAAAAACAACTTTCCCCCTCGGGACAATGAAGTATGAATCCATGAGACACACAGACCGGCTTTGAATGGGGAGGATCGCGCCCAGAAACACACACATTATACCTTCATTCAATGCCAGACAATCTGCATGGACTCTATAGATGCAGCATCTAACGCCAATCCACCCAGCTCTCGGCAAACGTTCTTTTAACGCTCCCTCAGCGCAGTAAAAGGACGAGACGACCGTGGCGTGACGTTAAACCGTCTGGAGGACCCCCTCCTTCTGCTCGGTCGAGCAGGTTTCACCAGCAGCCTCGGGCACACAGCTGCGCCCTGAGGACTGTTGCATTGTGGGACTTTCAGAGGGGCTGATTCAGTGTGAAAAGACAGAGTGTGTATCAGCGAGATGGACAAAGGCTCTGGCCGGGCAGGTGCTAATCGCCAGGCCGGGGTCAGCAGTGTGTGACGGCGCCAACACAGGAGTTACTGATGCAGAACAGCACACATCAGGGCACTGACGGGGGGGTCGGGGCAGTGAGGGGGGGGGGCACAAGAACCGCAGCATATCGGACCGACCGCCAGGGAGCCTGTGCCTTTTCGTCTCCTGGTGCGATACGAGCCAAACGCAACGCAAGCGTACGCAATACTGACAGGCGTATGCAATATGGATGACGGCCTGCATGCATCTGTACTGCACAGGTACACTAATTATACGCCGCCCGGGGGAGTGTAGGCAACGCCAACAGCTACGCAAGTTTCTCAGAGCTTGTAGGCCAGAGGTCGAGGCGTCTGAGGTCTTGTCTTAAGGAGAGGAGAGCGTCAGTCGGCTCTTCTCAACGACGGCGAGAAGCTCGGGAGCGGATCTGAAAACAAAGCTTGCAGAACGAAATGCAGCTACTTTATAGTACAACGGCAGTTCAGATTACGATAATATCAGCAATATCTCTGAGCAGTTTGTGTTTGTTTGCCACCGTAAGTGTGAGAGAACATAAACGCCTTGTAAAGAAAATTAAGCCAAATTGTAACAGACCAGTAATATTTATGAATACGGCCAACAGCCATTAACAGAACAAAATAAGGTCGACCACATTGTTCCTGCATTGCGTGTATTAGAGCTGAGGTATTCAGCCTTACCCAGAAAGGGCCAGGGAGGGTGCAGCATTTGGTTTAGCTAAGCACTACCACACCCGATTCTACTCATTAACCTTGAGAATCTTTGCTATAGACCTCGATCAGAGGGATCAGAGGCGTATCGGCGTGGTTTGAGTGAAAGCCTGCACCCACACTGGCCCTTCCTGGATGAGACTGAGCAGCCTTGTATTGGAGTCTCACCGATGCCCTTGTATTTGGGAGCGTGGAGCGAGTAGCCATTGGCGACGCCCACATCCTCCGCGGAGAGCTGGTAAGGGGGGCGGAGCTTGATCTCCGTCTGCATGTCCGTCAGGTTGATCTTGGTGGAGAGCGAGCGGGGACTGTTGTAGCGCTGCTTGGCCTTCTGGATGAAGGTGTCTGACAAATGCACAGGACGAAAGGGCAGGTTCTCAATCCAGGTTACAATCTTTTCCGGAAACTTCAGGCGACTGTAGAATGGCGCAACCCTGCTCATAAATTCTGTTTTGTTTGGTTAATTTCTACACAAATAAAACGCATCTCCACAACAGTGAGAGATCTAGCTGAGCTGCCAATCTGTTGACATGGTACCCGGACAAAAGATTATCAGAAACAAGACTGGTCACCCCCAGTTCACAAATCTGACAGAAATGAGTTCACCAAGTCCCCCATAAATATACCCATCCCAGAATCAGTGTGTGTGTGTGTGTGTGTCCACTTGGAAAGGGCGGTGCTACTAAAGCCATTAGGGAGCTTCATCACACGAACTTGTGACAACGTCCATGCTAGCAACATTCCTCAAATGACAAGAAAATAAACAGGGAACGGATGGAAGCAGGTTGACAATTTATTCTCTCTCTTACCATTTATAAAGTGCAACATAGATCTCTCATTAGATTTCATAATATCTCAAAGGAGAGAGTATAAATGAGCAAAGCCTTGCAATTCATCAAGTGCCAAAATCATTTACGTAGGCTGAAGTGGAAAATATTGACAATTCATCCAGGATTTATTTACATCCGACCGAACCGCTACACCTTTGACAGTACCTACGAGCTGTACGTCTGCGCTAAAGGTCTTCCCTGGTCTGATAAGCCGTGTCGCTGCTCAATTTGAGTAGACCCCTGTCCCCATACTGACTCTATCCAGATATAATGAAGGACCCATAATTTCATAACTGGTCTCACAGGTTATGGACGAGCTTGAAGAAGAATGAGAGTGAGATTTGCTTTGCTAAACGAAAGACAACATCCTCTTTGACCCAGAAATTTGAGTCGCTTTCTTCAGGCCAAATTAGGACAAAGGAAACCTTCAAATAAGGAGGACCTCACCGAACTCGATGAAGGAGTAGGGCCGGATGGCGGCGTTAATTCGCTGGGTGTCGTACGTGACGATGAATTCTTTCTGCAGCTCATCCAGGAAGCAGAAGGCCAGGACGTTGGGGTAAGTGTCAGTGCAGATCATCATGTACCCGACCCCTAAAGAGCTTGTGAAACTGGGAAACAAACAGTTTTGTGTAAACGCTGCACTCCGTTACGGAATATAATACAACAATACAACAGTCATCAGCATGGAGACACTAAATCTCATTTCAAAACGTCTTCATCCATCTAATATTGAACCCGCTCAGCCCAGCCCAGGGTCAGGGAGCAGAGCTGGAGGTCCAATTCAGGACATGTTCAGTGAGAAGCTGAAGTACGACCTCGATGGGTTGCTCGTCCATATGCAATTTCAAAACATTCTGAGACTAAATTAACATGCTAGCAGACTCAAAATTGTTCCACTTAAAATCATTTACACAATAATCTAACTATAAAGCAAGGAGACTCGGTCTGTGTGCGTGTCCTTAGCAGATCTCAAGAGCAGTTCAGATCTACTTCATGACAGGGGGGTGTATTGCTGGGGATATGAAGGGTGGGTACTGGGTAGTGTAAAATTTGGCGACTTGGACATGGGGCATGTTGAAAACTTTAACAAGCGTACAATGCTCTGTGCAGCACTGGGGGTGAGGCTTCAGGGCTGTGTGGATGAGTCGTAACCCATGTCCGCAGTCTGTCTTTACAGGCCGTGACTCAATGTTAATGTGTATTGAGTGAACACTACATGAGTAATACTACATTCTGTGTACATATTTTATATTTCACAGAGGCTTTGCTGGCCATTACTCAAAAAATGCGGTTCATTAATATTTTAAAAGTGAAGAGTAGGTCTGCATATTTGCAAAACCAACATGACATCTCCTTCAGACGAGTCCTTCCACGCTTCTAAACACAAGCAACTGACTCATGAGTATAAACATGATTATTCCTCGGCTGAGCCAGTGAGATTAATGCATTCACTATTCCCTGTAGGAAATAAAAACATTTATTATTTTGGTGCGAAGCGGCATTTTGCGAACGACAGTCAGAGTTGCGGAAAGTGCCTTGCTGCAGTTTCCCCCTTGCGTCACCTTGACCAGCCCTGCACGCCGTGCAGTCGGATCTGTTACTTGCGTTTGCATCATTCCTCAGTCACTTTCCGCCACACAGGAGGACGACCGCACTCGAGCAAATGTCGTCTCCCGCTGCCTCTGGGGAATTACACTGGGAGACAAAACACTGAGAACAAGCCTGGAGTCGGCGGAGCGGAATAGCAGCGAGAGGTTCCGGGAATATCGTAACGCCTGCCGAGAACCATGAACCCCACGGCGTTTCGAGTTGCGCCCAGCCTGCTAATCAGGCGGCAGCTTTAATCGCCACGCGAGGCATTTTAATTCGGCGTTAGATGGCGGCGCGAGGCGGCGAAGCGCGGCGAAGGTGCAAGACGCCAGGCGCTCTGTCTGGCTCCTTCACCGTCTCAGCGGGGAGATGAAACGAGCGGATGAGTCACCGCGCGGAGAGGAGACAGACGCCCCTCTGTTCTCTCTCTAAACTTTGGGTGATGAATCGAGGGCTTTAAAATGGCAGCCGCGTCCCTGCAGACGCGCACATCAGACATCAGGAACTACAGCGCAGCGCCTTCATTCTTACGCAGCAGATTAAAATGTCACTTTAAACCTGATGTTTTTGCTACATTTTACCCCGCCTCTCTCCTTCACACACTGCTGGTCTCCATAATTCACTCTCTGCCATCCGTCTGTACGGCTCATATCCAAACCTTATTCCTGATCAACGTCATGGATGGTGCTTGAGTGTACCCTAACACACATTAGGCAAGAGCCCGAGTACACACTGAACAGCCTGCGACTTCATCACAGGACACACACACACACACACACATGCACACGCACACACACACACACACACACACACACACACACACACACACACACACACACACACACACACACACACACACACACACAGAGAGAGAGAGAGAGAGAGAGATGCTCGCACGTGCACACAAACACACACAAACACACACACGCACAGAGATACTCGCACGCGCACATAAACACACAGAGAGAGACGCTCGCATGCCTACACACACACACACACACACACACACACACACACACACACACAGAGAGAGACGCTCGCATGCCTACACAAACACACACACCACTTTGCTGAACCAGCATGTCCTTAAGAACTAGACAGTCACCAGCACTGAATCAAACCTGGTTTTGAAAACTCCAGTTTATTCCTCCTCTACATGACCTAGCAGGCGATTCCACACTAACCATCCTCAGTGTTGGAAATGCCTCCTGAGATCTGAGCCAGATTTACCCAGGGTTATCTAGCATTTATCACCCCCCGAATAACAGTAACTTTGTGAATCCAATTTACATACTCCGATCATAACAAAGTCTCCTTTTCCCAAGGCTGAGGATATTAAGGTTCCTAAGTTGTTCCTCACTTTTATATTTATTCCAGGAAATAATGTGGTGGCTGTTGTTTTCATTTTTTACAGAGATATAATGCTGACATCACTCATGCAGTGCAGCCCAAGAACTCCAAACAACACTCTAGATACACTCTGACAGAGGCATTGAGCAAGATAAGTACAACTTAGATTTATGCTCATTGTACAGCTTTTGGCCACGTAGCCCAGCATACTGAACGACTTTGGTGAAATAATACTGCCAAGTCTTTTTCCGAGTTCACCGTATTCCAGTTATGAACCTTAATGCTTATATAGAACTTTGCAATAAGCTATATTATGTTTTATATGCCAAATCAACCAGAATCACATTAATAGAGTCCAACCTGCTTGCTAAGCCTAACAATTTGCATTGCTTGCATTCATCTGCAAATTAAACCAAAGAACTTTCCATTTCAGTCAAGGTCATTTACACCACTGAGGAAAAGCAATTGGCTTTCCAGAACAATCCAATTCCAATGCCTTCTCTTCATATAACTGCCGAGAGGAGGGGAAACAAATTTGCTAAACTGACTCACAGGGAACATATTAAACCCAAGTTTCTCTGGGCTGATAAATCACCAGAACCTCACTTACTTCACATTGTAGCGCCCACTCTTCAGCGCGCAGCGGTCGGGGAACTGGCTGAGCTTTTTGGAGAGATTCTTCAGCTGCTTCTTGGTCTCCTGTAGTCCCCTGTCCTGCTCGTAGTCTGTGGACGCAGAGAGAGGCAGGCCATCCCTCAGCCGCACCACTGAGGCAAAGAGGACCATAGACATCTTACAGCTCAGTCACTGAGGACCTGCAACACAAGTACCATAGACATCTTACAGCTCAGTCACTGCAGACCTGCAACACAAGTACCATAGACATCTTACAGCTCAGTCACTGCAGACCTACGACACAAGTACCATAGACATCTTACAGCTCAGTCACTGCAGACCTACGACACAAGTACCATAGACATCTTACAGCTCAGTCACTGCAGACCTACGACACAAGTACCATAGACATCTTACAGCTCAGTCACTGAGGACCTGCGACACAAGTACCATAGACATCTTACAGCTCAGTCACTGAGGACCTGCAACACAAGTACCATAGACATCTTACAGCTCAGTCTAAGGGGACCAGCAATCCATAGAATAAAATAAATACCCCCAGAGCCCTAAGCGCCTGCAGGTAAACTGGGCACAAGGACCATTCAGTGTGCAGTTCATTAAAAGCAGCCTTTTTTCTTCTTTTTTTCCCCCTAAAAGATTCAGCAGAATTCTGCTCATTACTGGGAATCGCACTCTGATCACACGACTACTGAACTGGGAACCCGCAATTCAGAAAAGGCTCACAACAGTCAGAGACATCTTCCCGCACTCATGGCTGAGGAAATCTGAGAGACTGTCTGGCAGTTCCAACACTTGTCATACAAACAACAGGCAATGCTGATTTGATCAGCACTAAAGAAACAAACGTAGTCTCCTTCACAGTGCATATCTTATCTCCACAGATACACTATATTGAAGTTCTCGAAATGAAAACAAGAGAGGAATTAATGAATATATTTTCCATCAGGCATCTGCAAAAAAAATATCAACACATCCCACAGTAGTGTGAATTCAGGCTTGTGCCTCTGTGATTGAAGCCTGCTTATGTAACACAAATTTCTATAATATACGGTGATCCAACAGCTCCGCTACTAAACGGCATCACTAGATACAACAAATGCACAGGTTATTTTGATTAAAACCCTTTCAGGAGATTATGTGTCAACCTACGCACATTCATTTCTTTTTCTATATGGGCATTCACTCAAGAATGCTGTTTTAGCATGTTTTTTGCTTCAAGAATAATCTCTTCCACAAAATTTTAAAAATTCAACAAAGCAAATGCAAAAATACAAGTATATGTCCAGGGTTCTCCGTACTTTTGAAACCACCTCTCTGTACAGTAAACTGTAGGTGTCTGCCAAGCGGAGTAAAAAAAATTAGACGGGGCAGCCGCCAGGATGCTGAGACATTAGGAAAATATATTGTCAGAAATTTTAGGCACTTGCAAAATACAACAAAATTAATCCCATAACCATTGACATTTACAGTGAATATTCACAGAGCTAATCAGTGAATGAATAAAGCCCTGAAGAGCACGTTTCCCTTCACCGCATTCATTGAGGACTAGAGGCCTATCTGGCAGTGGTCAATTGTAGACGTGGATCAGAGTTAGCCTGCGCGTTAACGCCAATGCTTCCTGCAAACCGAGACAAGAGAAGACATTACCACTGCTGGGTACTGTTCACGAGCCAGTCATTTTATTCTAACCCTACAACATGATGTTGAAATTGACATGTCACTTGCTTACTTGCACCAGTGATGCTAAGTTTGTTGCATTGTTCCCGTTATTTGACGCTTATGGAAAGAATAGCTAGCCAAATACACTGAACAAAAATATTAACACCCCATGTCAAATATTGATGCCACATGGAGTTAACAACTCTATGTGAGCATATGCTGACTTTTACTTGTACAATGGGGATATTTCTCTTGATTTGTAGACCATTTTTTAATCCATCTCTCTGTCAGTGAGCATTTGCTCAGTGATGCAGTGATTTCACTCAGTACATGGGTGGCGCATTTCCAGACGGAGATCAGACAGAATGAGCAGTACCCAGACACTCCTTATACTCGGGACAATAAAAGGCCACCCCAAAATGCAAAATTTTGTCAAAAGTCATCAAGCCTCAGATGTCTCAGGTCATGTGGGAATGTGCCATTGTCATGCTGGATGCAGGGATGTCCACCAGAGCGGTCGCTGTGCAGCTGAATGTTAACTATTGGACGACAGGCCGTTTGAGAGTTTGTTTCCGACAGACGTGCAGTACTGAAAATCGACCTCATCCACGTCGGCCACGTGTGACCAAATCTGCATAAGATCGCTACATCCGGCTCGTCCACCTATGGGATCGGCTCAGATCAGCGACACGCACAGTGGATGAGACCGTTGGTCTGCACAACAGACCCATCACACCACAGGCAGTCTGTAACCGCCTGCGGGAAGCCAACTTGCACGCTCGGCATCTTCACCATGGTCTGGATCTCACCGCTGTCCGGTGTCGGAACCGACTCGCATGGGCATGGGCAAACGCACACGTACGATGACCCATGGGACGCTGGAGAAGAGTACTATTCACAGACGAATCCCGGTTCCAGTTTTTTGTTAATAACTCAAAAATTTGACATGGGGCATTCATATTTTTGTTCAGTGTATTTAGCCAAGTCACTTGGCCAGCTGGTTACATATTCTAACATTTACTAATTTTGCGAAGGTTGGTAAATTCATGAGTTGCAGGGGGTTTGTGATGCTCCCACTAAAGTCCACGACGATCTTGGTGGCGTTAATGAGCTAGCTATCTACTTAGCTTGGTTACAGAATTTTGCATTAAATTAAGTGACTCTTTTTATGCATTGTTTCAGAGGACTAAAGGCTACTTTTTCTATTCTCTATAGTCAACGGTATGCAACTAGTGCTCATATAACAAATGTTGGATTTGTTACTAACTGAGGCTTGGAATTTATAAGCAATCTGCATTTGAAGTGACAGGTCCCTAAGCTTTACATTACACTAACGTTAGCTGTGAGCTAGCCAGTAACGTTAATTGCATTATTTCCCGGCCCATGAGGGGTAGCTAGCAGTCTTCCTAGACTGGTCAGTACATTGTCAAGAATTCACTTGAAACAAAGTCCAGATTTTTTCTTTAGTTGAGACTTTTTCTAATGCACTGCTGGGTGTTTTTGTCAAACAGCAGTCAGGAAACTGCTGGCTGTTGGCCTTTGTGGAAAACCGGGTATGTCATGAAAACAGTGACGATGGGAGTTAAATAGAATTTCACTATGGGGATCATCATCCATGATTCCAGTATAAATTTTTAAAGGCAGAGTAGGTAAGATGTTTCAGTCATTTTTGTAATATCTCTTGGAATTCTCGTAACAGCCCTATTGCAATAAATTAATTGGTAAAATTAATAAAAATGAATAGTACCAGAAATGAAACGGTTTTAAACAAAAATGAAATGCGCAACCGTACAAGTAGACATGGTCAACAACATCCCCCGCCAAAATGCCTTCTTTAAAGATACTACGAATAGAGGCTCCCAAAAAAGTCACAAGGGCAGTAACTGTGGGAAAAATACTTGTGTGCTTCTTATTTTCAAATTCCATCAGGAATATCATCCCAAATGATATGATCGGATGGCCTACCAGTCTTCTATCTACCCAATCTACCAGCGAACACCTAGGCACCCTGCCTGTGCACTCATTGTGCACGCGTGTATAATGTTGCTAAAAGCTGTGGACCTTGTTGTATGAGAAGCCAGAGAAAGTTCGGCCAAAATGAGCAGTTCCACCCTTACCTACAACAGCTTGCACAGCTAATCAAAGTGAGAGAGAGAGAGAGAGAGAGAGAGCGAGAGAGAGAGAGAGAAAAGCAGAAAAGACAACAAATAATAATAATACTTTAGGTAGCAAAATAGCCCTGCCTGCTGCACAACCCCCTTCCTGGACCCATCCTCTTTGACCAGACGTGCTGGGTTCTGAAGTACCTACGTTCAGGATCAGAGCCAGTTCTTCAGATCATGGAAGGTCGAAAATGAGTCATTGTACAACACGCAATGACGTCTTCTGTGCAAAATTCTGGCACAGTAAAAAGTCACCCAACATGAATTGAATCAAAACTATGCAAAATATACAAATTCATGCACGAAGTACTTCCCTTTGTACATGGCATATTTAAGATAGAATAATGGGCAAATTGTGGTAATTCTGCCCACAAATCACTATTAATGGACCATCAGACAATTCAAAAGCAAGCGCCGTCTGTGACTCAATGTGACGTAAAAATGTCTTCGAATGCGTTCAAGTGCAACTCCTATTGAACATTCGCAGTCACACCGTGTGAGGTTATATTCATGGACCCGCGTAGAGGTAGAGTTGACCAATCGAATGCAGTCCAAGAGTTAGAGAGGGCACGTTCAAGACCAAAGGGTCTAACACTAGGTCTCGCGAAGGAAAGACCCCCAAGATTTGAATGACTCAGGAGTTCTTGCACGTTTTCCAACATGGCTGCAAACTAGGGTTTGAACCAAATTCTAGTGAACAAGCTGCGTGTAAGAGTGGATACCAATGTTGACAATACTGGACGCCATCTTGAAAAGCAAGGCGAGACTGTTCGCAGATGTCTCGCATATCTACACATGACTAGATGTACTTTATTTGTTCAAGGCAGAACATCTTGAACGTGCCCCAGGATCTTTCTCGAGCTTCTCACCAAGTTACTTCAATCAAGTGACTCACCTGCACTGTGCCTTGTTAAAATGCGGCCAGAAATACATATGAAACTATGTTAAAAAAGTTATTATTTAAAAAAAAAAAAAAACCTTGTACATTTTCATTTTACGCACAGTTGCTAAACTGCAAACTGTTAAAAAAGCATCAACAATGATTGTTAAAAAATGTAAATAAAATATTAGAAGGGGAATGTATAAGTTCCCGCATTGCACTAATGGGAAAGATTTCAATGGCATAAACCATCTTTAGCGCAAAGGGTGGCAATATTACTCGCTTGTAGATAAATGTCACACAGTAGGTTATTTAGGGTCCCGCGCATTATTGAACAGGGCATTGGATTGAGGGCTACATGCTGCACGAATCAGAACCTTGGACAGCTCTTAAACTAATATATCTCTGCAAACCCGGAGGCTGCAGATTCAAACCCACAGCTCTGGGGCCGCATTTCTACGACCTTAAGCTTAGGGCTGGGGTCCTATAACTGCCGTCCTGAAACTGCTGCCTCCGGTTCTGTAGGGACACCCTACTCACTCCAGCAGTCTCCACTCGGAATCATCCTGTCCCAACACCGCACATCTTCCAGCCCCCAGCTGCGAGTCACATTATTCATCGTTATATTGGGAAAAATAGGGGAGGTCTAACACGGAAATCACAGACAGCACACAAATTCAACGACTTCATCCACTCCCACCACTGCAGGCCATATTTTTTATGCAAGCCGTGTCGCACGGAAGATAACTGGCATCTGCAAAATTTAGCCAAGAAAAGTAGGTAGCCGACGAATTTGGAACCAGTCGAAATGTACCATTTTTAAATATTTTTCCCCCACAGATTAATTTATGCCAGGAGACTCGCAGGCTCCAGAGCCTAATCGAGCTGGTAGAGCAGCCATCGCCCAGTGGGTCCACGACAACATTTACCGATCCGGTTGACCAGCGAGCAGCGGGCTAATGTCATGCCAGCATCTGGTAACGAGCGATATATTATAGCTTTAAACAGGCAGCGCAATACAACCGCATCGGCGATCCCCATCACCTGCGTCCAGATGAACAGCCCAACCTCGCTTCTAACATCATAGGCTGCTTTCACACCGGACGCGAAAAGAATTTTTCCGCACGGCAGATTACATTCAAAACAATTCGCGTCGTTGCATGGACTTTGAATGTAATCTGCCGTGCAGGATATTTCTTTTCGCGTCAAATGTGAAAGCGGCGACATACATCTAGCCCTAGCCTGCCGCGCTCGATTCATACTTTCTCCCGACTGTGCTGCGTCTCAGGCAGACGGGACGCGTTCATGTCTCCCTGCAGTTTCACAGCATCGACACGCCGCTAACGCGCACAGGAGGCCTCGCCCGCCCGCGGCTCGCATGTTTATTGACAGCTTCACGCACGCTGACCTGAAACAGACCGAGCAGCTCACGGGCACGTCCGACCAGTTTTCCCGGAGATGTTTATTTCCTGTAACTGAACAATGCAGCATCGCTAACTGCTAGAATCATGTGTCAGCGCTGCTGAAAACGCCTCAGTCCCGGAAACTCGGGCTACTTTGCGTTTACGTGGCTACGCGAGGTGCATTGTGGGTAACAGAGTGGCCGCCTACCTGAATCAACTCCGCACCAATCTCCTGGAAAAACCTAGTACGCGTGTCACTTTTGGTAGAGTTTAACCCTTATTTGCAGTGGTTAAGAGCGGCGAAAACCTTGAAACACTAGCTATTAGTGTCATTTGAACTTTCAAAATAAAGTTTCAATCATATTTTCTTCTGTTAGGAAAAGACCAGAACTTTTTTTTTGTTCAATTGCGAGATTTTTTGCCACTGATAAACTTACTAGGTTTTTCCAGATCACAGGGGCATTGATGTTGTCAATCCGATCTCGACCACTCAATTGATAAATATAAAGCATCGTAAAAATTATATCCATGACTGCAATTCAGTGGTTTCACCTTCACCGCACTGAAATGTGCGAAGTTTGGAGTACTTGATTCTGGCGCTTTTAATCTATTAACTAGCCGATACCCGTGCTATGCGCTGGTACGATAACAGCTGATTGAATTAGCCAGTTTTACTTGCAAAATCACGTTGAAAATGCACTTTTCCCTTCACAACTACGTTCGAAACCTGGCCCATCGTCTTTGTCACACAGTAAAACCGGAGTGTACAGAAAACAGACTCATTATTCACGGTGGTTTCGGAGGAGATCTGTGAAATTACGCAAATCGCCAACTCAGTGATATATAGATTATGCACCACATGCGAAAATTGCATTGCATGGGCTTCTATTGCCGAACAGAGCTTCACTCCAATAGTGTTGGCATTTTGGAGTTGTCTTCATTTCGTCTTAAGTTATAGTATTTTTTTGTGAAAATTTTGTGGATGCATGTGATAGGTTTATGAGTTAACAGCAATTCTGCAGCTGATATTTCAACACAATTACAATATGCAGTACACCACCAGGTGTGAAACGTTTTTACATATTATGTCATACTTTGGTTCACGTTTTAGTGAAATATAAGCAGTCCTGATGTATGAAAATAATCAAAATGGCCCAAAGGACTAATAGTATCAAGTCATGAGGGATCTTCTTTCCACATAATGGTTGCCTAATTCTATGGAGTCTATATAGAAGCCGTTTTTGGTCAAATAAATAGACACATACAGGGAAATAGTTTCCATGTTCTGAAAGCGGAATTAAAGTCAAGCTAATTTATAAATAAATACATATATACCGATCAGCCACAACATTACGACCACTTCCATGAAGGGGTGTACTTGGTCTGCAACTATGTTCAGGTAGGTGATACATGTTAAAGTAACATCGTATGAATGTCAGGAGCCACGGCTCCCCAGCAGAACATTGCCCAATGCATCACACTGCCTCTGCCAGCGTGCCTTCTTCCCATAGTGCATCCTGGTGCCATGTCTTCCCCAGGTAAGTTACATACCCACATCCGGCCATCCACATGATGTAAAAGAAAACGTGATTCATCAGACCAGGCCACCTTCCTCCATTGCTCTATGGTCCAGTTCTGATGCTCACGTGCCCATTGCAGGTGCTTTGCAGTGATCAGGGGTCAGCTTGGGCTCCCTGACCGGTCTGCAGTTACACGTTCCCATATACAGTAAGCTGTGATACACTGTGTGATCAGACAGCTTTCAAAACCAGTATGAACTTTTTCAGTGATTTAAGCAACAGTAGCTTTTATGTTGGATCGGATCACTAGGGCTAGACTTGGCTTAGTGCTTTGGCCAGTCATGAACCTTTCGCCCGGTTTACTTCCTTGGACCACTTATGGTAGGTACTGACCTCGGTGTGCCAGGAACACCCCGCAAGATCTGCAGTTCTGGAGGTTCTGACCCAGTTGTCCAGTCATCAGAATTGAGCCCTTGTCACTTACTCACATCCTGACACCTGCCCAATACATCTACTTTGAGGACATAATATTCACTTGCTGCCTAATATATCCCACCCACTGACAGGTGCCATTGTAATGAGATAATCAATGTCATTATTTAACATAAGGATTTGCTCTCTCCTGATTGGTCAAGGCGAGCTCCACCAATAACTGCACACCGTGATATTCACTGTGCAAAAGTGCGCAAGAAGTGAGTATAACAATCCAACCACCTCCAGCGAAAAACAGACTAGGCTTCCCCACAGGAGCTCCTGACAGCATCTGTGTTTTGTGTCTCTTCGTCCCTGTGAGGAGCTTTACGTTAGACAGACAGACAGACAGAAAGACAGAAAGAATAGGGCTAATATGACACTGGATGGAAATAAACAATCAACAAACTTTCTGTGCAGCACAGAGGGCAGGAGAATAAATGGACGTGGAAAAACAAGCAAATGAATAACAGCTGAGGGACGGGACATGAGGAACGCAAGGAGGGGTGAGGTAACGAGAGAATAATCCAATGAAAGGATGGCAGACATGACATGTGGAAGGGACGGGTAAACACGAGCATGTGGACAAGGGATTAAAGACAAACAAGAAAAAAACACCAAGATGAAATAAAATGAGGGAAACTGAAATTAAACCTGACATAAATACAAAGATTACGATTCCTGACACCCATATTTACTTCCATGACATACAGAGTAAAGCAACACATTAAAACATAAAAACAGGATACAACCATAAAAGAGAAGACCAAAAGAATGAAGACAAATAACTAGTCCCCAATCCCCAATCCTTGGATAGACCTAGAATAGGCTTTCATGTGAACTTAATTTCAGGTCAATCGGACAAATGGTTCTGAAGATATGGCCAAAATGGTCATTTTCCATCACAAAGTGGCACCTAGTGGCAAAATATTGAACCATGCAGGTATGATGTCATCATGTGACACGTTGTGAGGTCATGACCTTGCAGTGACATATAGTTTCATGTCAACTGGACAAATGGCTCCAAAGATATGGCAAAAATGGTCAATTCTATGTGACAAAGCTCCACCTTGTGTCAAAATTTTGAACCAAACAGGTGTAATGTCATCGTGGGACACATCCGCAGATCATGACCTTTCATTTGCACTTGATTTGAGGTCAATCGGACAAATATTTCCAGAGATATGATAAAAACTGTGATTTTTCAGTTTTAGGCCCCTGGTGGCCAATCTAGAAATTGTAGATTGTCCAAAATCAAATCAGTTTTTTCTCTTTATGATACTTACTTATGTGCAAAACTTGGAATTTCTGAATGTAATATTACTGAAGTTATCACGTTAACACGAAAATAAGTTTTTGGCCCCGGGTGGCCAATCTAGAAATCGTAAATCGTCCAAAATCGAATCAGTTCTTCCTCTTTATGATACTTACTCATAAGCAAAACATGAAATTTCTAATTGAAATATTACTGAAGTTATCGCGTTAACACGTAGGGTGGCGTGGCGGCCAGACCAAAAACATAATATCCCCGGAACGCACGGGGATATAATTACTCTTATATTGTGGCCATCTTAGCATCTTACTTTTGACATGTTTCACTCTGCCTGAAGGAACAAATGACTGAATGTCGTGGAATGGTTTCAGCTGGGTGACGAAATCAAGGCAGTGGAATACAGTCCTTCTTGAATTTTTAAGGGTTTAATCTTCTATATTAAAGGCACAAAACATGTCTTGTGTTTCCAAAACAATTTTATTTCAAAGCTTTACATGAAATGAACACTTCAAAGGACCAATTTTGTCATTTTATGACATCAGGGTACTTATACAGAGTGACAGTATTTCAACATGGTGGGTGTTTGTCTCTTTAGGTCTGGCAGTAAAAGCTTTTACTTTTCAAGAGGAACCTTTTTTCAGATACTTCTATTTTATCCTTGACATGAAATGCATACCAAGCAAACAACGTATTTCTTTCCATTAAAACTGCCTAAATGCACCCCTAAATTGAGCTGATCAATAATCAGTAATATTGGACAGATGTTTTTGCCATCTATCAGCTGAGGCCCAAATACCTGTGGCAGGAGTCAAATAGGAGTCATTCCTGTTATGAACTCGCTGTGTAAAATAGCCCACATTAAAGATGACCATATTTATTCATGGGCATCAGCCTTCTTGCTCACAATTAAACCTTGTCACCAAAATGCCAAGCTTTTGATGATCTTTTCTAAGTTTATCAGCTCAGCTTTATGCCAACTGTATTGGCATGTAGGCCAGGTCCCCTAAGAGTAATCTCATATTTAACAAGTCTCTCCCTCCTGCGATGAGGCCAGTTGCTGGATTCATTAGTATGGAAACGAGCAGTGTACTGAATCAGTGAGCTGTGGGTAATGAAGTAACATGGAAGAAAACAGGTGTCAGTGTTTCGAGGTTCAGAGGACAAGTCGGCAGACACTCATGCAGATGGTTTCAAAGGTAATTTACCAGCTTAATGAAGCAATTTAATCGCTCGTCCCAATTAATGGCACTTAAAGCACCCTAAAGCGGGGTGAATACGAACAGTCAGGTTTCAGAAAATATGCATATGAATTTAGCATTTGTTCTCTATACAAGTGGATAATCTCATGGATAGACACAAGATATCATAAGAATATCTTGCTGAACAGACAAAATGAAATGTTTACTCCTCTGCAGATGTCCCAGGTGTTCCCATTCGCCCCATTTTACTCCACCTTCTTGATTTCATTCCACAAATTAAAGGTGGACAAGGACTCCAGCACAAACACATACTGCCTAAGGACCATAACTGCCATTTCTCCATCTGGAAGAACCCCAAGTTTAGAGCAGAAGAATCTAGAAAAAATACAGTGGTCTTCCTCCTCACATTAAAAGCACATTGATTACTTAAGAAGCAGATAATATTTTAATTAGCCTACAATAAACCAGATAGTGGTCTGTAATGATTTTCTGGAAAAACAGTGGCCTTGATAACTCGCACTGTCAGTGGGTGATTTGGGAATTCTGCCTCTGACCTTTAACGCTGCAATTAGCTTCATTTTCAAGCGCTACTCAATGTTCAATGTAGTCAATAGTCATTATGAACCTTCGACAACATGGTTTCAGTCAATGAAATGGACAAAACCAAAGTGATTCAATCGTCATGTCACAAGATTGACCTCACAAAATCACTTGCATTTATTTGGGGGCAAAAATAAACGTTAATGAATGAGTATAAATACGTTGTAAATCAAGGGGCAGAACTACTGACGGCCAAAATTATTTTCTCATCTTTATTTTCTCCTGCTGAAGACCATCTGCTCACTGTAGCCGTCCTGTCAGTTCTTACTCATCACTAGACCTGGGAATTTACCAGATGTCAGGAGAAGGGTGATATTATTCTATATTTGATTGATGTTTGATCCTGCTTTCAAGTTATTACTTTGTATTGCAAAATTGTTATTTTTTTTTGGATGAAATATAGTATTTGCCGGAAAGCACATTGTTTAGATAAGCTTCAGAAAGAAGACTGGATTGAGTTGAAAACGGCATCCAAGCATGAAAAGTTCACAACTAAAATATCAAATGAGTATGTATTATAATTATAATTGTATGTATTATAATTTGTATTATAAACAAAAACATTCTTACAGGAAAAAAAACAACATAATGATGCCATAACTGGAAAAACTATGTCATGTTCCGAATGTTTCGCTATTTGTTTTTTTTTTTCAAATGTTAGCCGCCATTGTTGGTTTATGAGTAATCTTCTCATTTAATTCTTGTTATTCAATAATTGTCCTGCTCGTCACCCTTCTCATTGTTTTTCCACCATGTACTAGCATCCTCTAACTTCATCAGTTTTCACCTTTGTGTATTTAAGTTCCTGGTTTTCATCTGCCTTTTTATTGGACTGTTATCTCCCATCCTTGATGCTTAAGCTTTGCTGCAAAATCTCTGTTTATTAGGGATATTCATTCAAGTGCCTGTGGCCCTAGCGAGTGGCTCTTCTGCCTGTCCATTCTTCATTCTAGTCAGAGAGTGTGAATTTGCCCAATGCCCTCAGCCATTTGGTTGGATTTCCTGGCGTCTGACTTCAGACCAGTCCCTTCTATTAGGCCTAACCTGACCTCCAGGGTTCCTATTTAGTCTCGCCTGACCTCTTTCCATTTTCTGATAATCCTCATCATTTCTGTATGTTGAAAACTCCAATTTTTAATTTATTAAAGAGGCCCTAGCAGTTTATTTGTGATTTATTTGCAGCTCCTGTGCTCTGAATACGTGCCAGTACTGTGTATTGCATGTAGGTATAAACATTTCATGATCAATTTTTAAAAAAATATTCATTAATCAATCTCAGGCATACAAAAATATGAGCCATGTCAAAATAACGTGGTTCTCAGTGTCAGTGTCTCAATACCACCCCCCGCCTCCCAATTCAATTTCATCCTGAAACCAAATGCGAAGTGGAGAGGTAAAGCCTGGAGCTGGGCAAGTTTCCGTGCTGCTTGTGTAAAGGACCCTCCACCAGATGTTCTTGTCTCCTGCAATCAGAAAAACTCGCCCACAAAGGCTTTCCAGTGGCAGGTCTTGGGATATCCCCCTTTGCGTGTTGTCTGGGAAACTAACCCCACCATTCCAAGCCGAGGAGAGAAAAGTGAAGGTACCACCAGCTCCACCCTGGCCCACTGTGCCCGGAAGGAGTAGAAAAAGCTGGCACCCTCCTGTTTAAACATATCTTGACATCCCACGACCAAAGCAACCATCAACACCACCTGGTCTCTGAGAACTGAGTGGGGCATCAGGTCTGGATGGTGACCAAAGACATAATCTCCCTGTGGGCGCAATCCAAACAGCTTTTCACTTATGGTGGCTCCTATATAAATAATGTCAACAAAATGGTGGTTGGGCCTATTGGGAAGAGAAGGCTAATGGGCATTTTTTGCTCTTCTTTTCACCTCACTTCACTGAGCCGCTTATTACATTGGAGCGCAGTTCTCAAAGGACTTAGCAGCACGCAAGCTGTGTAAGTTCTTGTTCTTCCCCTGATGAAATTGACTGTTCACTATGGCATTAACGCACTAGTTTTAAAGGAAATGGCAACACCTGATCTGATTGGCCTAAATAAAATCAAACACCCTCCACACCCACAGGTATTTCATTTGTCTAAGCTCAAATATTTTGACAACAGAACCACAGCTGTTGCCTCTTATAATGAAATTACTGGTGATACAGCAAATTCTGTGTCTCGTTAGTATTATGATCCAGACAAGGACCTAAAGGCAGATTCAGGGTAGAATTCACAAGGGAGTTATTTATGAACAAGAATATGTTAATAGTAGAGGGAAAGGCTATAACCCAGAACAGAGGAAGGGCCAGTCCCAGTTGAGACAGGAGAGGGTAGGGGCGTGTCTGTGCCCAGGCCAATGGCCATCCTGGGGCAGAAGCCTGGTGGTGAATCCCCCCTGCAGAAAAGGAGTGCTTGACAGTAGAACCAAAGGGTTTAACAAGAATGCAGTTGCAATCCTGGAGACCACTGCTGGCTTGGGAAGTGTTCCCAATAAACTGACTCAGATATTCAGCCTGGAACAATGGATTAACCCTTTTCCGAGCGTTGACCTGAGAGCGGGCCACTAGGCATAATTGCATTTTTACTCCATCAAATATTGTACTGCATTGTAGAGCCATATATTGTTCGAAGGTTTTAGGACTTAGCATTTCAACTGCATAAGTCATTTTATGATGCAAAAACAATAGCTAAAATAGTATTTAAAATTGTGTCGTAATGATCCTCAGCCTGACTATACAGTTCCATAGGTGTAGCATTCTTGTAATTAGTCAAAATATTTTGAAGTCATTGTTTTTACCGTGGTAGCCCTCCAGAGATAAGAAACTATTTAGTTACATATGGGGAAAAAGACCCAGCAGGAAGTTGTAAAACTACGGTAAATGTCAATATGACCGTAGCTAGGCGAGCAGGGAAATTGTTTGATGAAACATCCACAAAAATGACCAAGAAAGAAATCCATAAAATATTTTGGCTACATTTTGGAGTCGTTATATTTGAACCTGCAGTTGTTAGGCATCTGACTATGACTGTATTATTTTTCTAGGTCGATGACCCACACGGAAAGAACCTATATAAACATATAGGTTTTAATCCCCACCTTGTATCAACCAGCAGTGGTCAGCAGCTCTTCTCAGAAGTAGCGCAGAATGGTCAATGTGCTACAGGGATCCAAATTGCGAAAGGCCTGCTGGGAAGGGTTATGTAGATTAGAGTTCCCCAAGGCGTGTCCTTTTGGCTAGACGGGCCCTCATAAATAAGATTCTGACCAAATTTGAAATAAATTATCTGCTGCCCTCGTTCTGAGCTTTGAAAGATTTATCCTTTAAATGCATAAAACACAATTGTTAATGCCTTAGCGCTGTGTTCACTCTATTGAATTATCAACAGGGGGCTGCATGTGCGAAGGCTGGGAGTTTGGAATTAGTTCCACAATTGGATATCCCACATTCGAGTAGGATTGGAAGTACCAAAAAAAATTAACATATGGGTTTATGTATGTACCTATAATATATGAAAATGGCCAATTAAAACTTCAAGGTTTTTTTTTTTTTTTAGATTTTATTTGGCGTTTCCAATCCCATCCGAATGTGGGATATCCAATTAGGGAATTAATTTTAGTTCCCTAATTGGTTCAATTCTATGTATGTCGCATATATGTGAAACCTATATGTGGCCCATTAAAACCTGTATGTTTATATTTGTTCTTTCCGTGTGGGGAGGCCTGGTCAAAGTGGCACAGGGGCAGAAGAAAGCATTGAATCTTTTTCTGTCAGATGAAAACTTATATTTCCCGTGCTGGTACTCAATTTAAGTAAGAGCAATTCTGACCATATGAGAGCAAACAGCTGAGTGTCACCTTTCAAACAAGGAAATTATTTTGCCTGAAATTGAAATGGTACAAGAACAATGAGCATTTTAGTTTGAGAGGAAATTTGCACAAAAAAGGACTGTACTTTAAAGGGTTAAAAAGAATTTGGTCCCAATATTGACAATCAATATAAAGGCTTGGGAGCTTGTTCCTATTTAAAAGACTCTGAAGAGTAATTATGTTTTTTATCATCATTAATTTACCAAAAGCACATGGAAGTAGAGCTCAGCTCAGCACTGGAAGACACAAACTGACTGAAACGTTTGTAGGGTATGAGCCGTGACAATCCAGCCACCGCATTGAGACTACAATGAACTTACATAGACAGGACATTCACAAAAGAGGTGAGACATAATAATGATAACACATGGGAGCAAAGCAGAAGACGAGACAATAAATCAATTAAAGGAGATTTATCCACAAAAACAAGAGCAGACTGCTAGAACAGGGGAGGACACTTTAGGCTGTGAGAGTCAGATTCTGTGAACAGCAGTGTTGGAAAAAGTACTCAGATCATTTACCAGGCTGTGTGACCAAAAGATTATATTAACGGTAAAATGCTGCTCATGCACTGACTTGTGAGAATTAATAATGTGCGTTGTTAAGTGTGTTAAGTGTATTTAATATATGAGTCACAGCCTGATGTTCTCCAAAATCGCCTCTTTTATTTTTATACTTTGAGTATATTTACATGGTAATCGCCTACCTTTACATCAGCTGGATTTTAAATTTGCAAAGATGAATTTTTACATCAGTATTGATAGTTTTACTTCTGTAAACAATGAGAGTGCTATTTCCAACTCTGCTGGTCACAGAATCTGACCTGCCACTAAATTAGGTGTATGGGGTTGGACACGCCCAGTTTTGATCTGCGATACGCATAACACTTCAGTTTGACAAGTGTGTTTAGGTTGTGAAATTAGAGCACTTTGTCTGTCAGGACTGCCATACAGGATATCAAGGTCAGGACGGCTCCTAAATGCGTAAAAATGCCCTCCCATTCTTCTTGACCTATAACTATAAGGCTAGAAGAGGAACTTAATTTGCTCCCAAGTCGTTTTTCTTCTCAGTTTAATGTTGAGGTTTAGAAGGAGTCCTCGTGAGTTTAAAGGTTGCAGATTGCTCCCATGAATTCTATTGGCTCTGAGAGTTTACTGTGTTCATAATAGATGCAGCACAGCCTGACACCCAGACGATTAATCGTTGGGGGGGGAAAATGTCTCAGGAGAGAAGCTGTCAGGAGGAGGGAGAGAGTCACAGGCACTCACTGTGATGAGCGTTAAATAACAGTCACCCCTCTAACAGATACCTGGACTGACCGAATGTGTTCCTCAGATTTATGAGGACAACCAGCACCTCCTTTATTGTAGTCAATATTCAGGCTTTTCGATTTTTTTGTCACCCTGAAACCATTTGATTGCATCTTTGGGCAATAACAGTCCCTTCCCTCCACAGTTCGCAGGTTCATAAAGTCAGACAGCAAAGTTCTGTTTTATTTAGCTGAGATAAAGGCCTTTACAGCTGCTTATAAATGATACTGGAGACCAGGAATCGCAACATCAAAAAATAATGAATCCCTGAGCCTTCTCAGAAATTGATTGTGCTCTCACTTGATCAATTCAGCCATTCTAACCCATGGAAAATGTTCCAGTACGTCTGCTTGGCAGGCTTTGTAGAACAGCTGGAAACGGGTAAACAGTAGATTTCTAAATGATCCACGCTCAGAAAAAGTAACTGACTCACCTGCATCCCATCAGATTGGGTGGCCAGTTCTCTGATTCACACTACCGTCTTTTCAGTTTTTCGCCGTGTATGAAGAATATTTCCAGCGAGCAAGATTTATTTATGCTGAGTGCATTCTCGTGCATTGCCTTTAGATCTGAGCGAATGGCTGCAACGTTGACTCACTGCCACAAGCCCATGACACTTCAACAACTGTGTCCCTGCTACAAGCTAAAGACACTGCAACAACTCAGTCACCGCTATGACCCAAAAACACTACAACACTGAGTCACTGCTACAAGCTAAAGACACTACAATGCTGAGTCACTGCTACAAGCCCAAAAGACTCCAACACTCACTGCTATGAGCAAAAGTCTCAGAAATGCTGAATCACTGCTACAAGCCAAAGACCCTGCAACAAAGAGTCACTGCTACAAATCCAGAGCTCTCTCACTTGTCCGGGAAGCATCACTGTCACCCTCCTTCAAAAGATGTAGTGCTTATGAACAAAGCCAAAGAACTTGTTCCTCAATCTACAACATGCACTCTATGTGTTTTTAACTCTTTCTCCTCTGAGTTCATACTCATTGCCTGAAGGGCACTTTCTAGCACCACGCAGAGCTTACTAATGCTACCACTTTTCAGCTCTATAATCCTCTCATGTAGCTGGAGCAGTTAAATAATGAGATATCACAATGGAGGTCACCTGACAAGCAATTTTAGTGGCCATAAGTGTCTGGGTGCCTCATCAATCCATATATGACAAAGGGCAGACGGAGCCTCAATCAACCGCAAGAGTAAAGGGATTTGAAGTAAAAAATATCTGACCCAAAGGCTCCATCTTGAAACTTTTGAGTAAAAACAGCTAAAAAATTTGGCTTGTATTTTATATTAAACTGTATCACTGGGATTTTCATCTCCAATATGAAAATCTCTAGAAGGTGCAGCCATGGTTATAAATGTTGCGCCAGAAGTCTAAAAAAATGGAAAAAACATTAAAGGGCATCTAAAGTCGATTCCCATTGTTTTTGTTTATCGGCCAATCAGCGAGCCGCACCTGCGCAAAGGAACCAAAATAGAAGGATTATTTACGCATGCACACAAAACATTGGTTGTTGAATGAAATTGGACAAGTGACAATGCAAGATGACAATAAAAGCAAGTGATTTGTTCGTAAACACTGGACGTTCAATGTCCCGTCTGTGAATCGACTTTAGATGCCCTTAAAGTTAAAACAATAAAATTGGCCCTATATTGCTACTAAGATCATGAGGTTGAGCATTCCTTCACAAAAAAAAAACATGTTGGAAAAGTCTCATTGTGAAGTATGGAAACTTCCTTAATTTTAGAAAAACGGTGCGCCCAACTCTGTCATCAAAATCGAAAGAACTACTAGCAGTGGCAAGTAATATTGAGAGGTTATCCCAAAAAGAAAGGCTTTGCAGCATGAAAGCATACATATTGATGAAAGCAAACATGATTCTAAGCCCTAATCTTAAAAGGTGTGATCATATGAGCCATGATCACAAAATTTATGCTCAGGTCACATATTTACCCATCATACAGGGAATTCTTCTCAGAAAAAAAAGGCTGTGAATCATGCTTGCATGGCTATACATGCAAATTCCCTGGCTTTATCTTAAATATGGCAAAACCTATTGAGAAAAAAAAAAGTAGCACTAAAATTAGCACCCACTATCCATGATGTAAAACAGATTGTAAATAAAGATTGTAAAACATTGCTGGATGACAGAGGGTGATAATCAATATAATTTTTAGGCTTTACATTAAAATATCCAAATCTATGAGAAAAAATAAAATTGTGCCAAAGTTGCATCAATGTCCATAATAAAGGGATTTCTTCCCAAAGAGAAAGTCCATGAGACAGTAAAGGGAAAAAAAGCTAAATTTAAAGCTATTTTTTTCGACTAGTTTTAGATTTCCTGCCTGTTAAACGGCTGAATGTCAAGTATGAATCTAAGTTAAATCGCTCCACTTATACTGACCAAAAAAAAAAGAAACGCAATTTTCAATTTCTAGACTTTATCGAGTTTAACTGTTATTAATCAACACTTCATTGGTATCAAATGAAAGAGGGAATCTCAGACAATAGATATTACAGAAAATCGTGGTGGAATAGCTCCTTGTTGGCTTTTGTTTAGCAATGTGAAGTTGGACATTACGAAACACAAATGGCACTATCAGTATCTCATGTGTCCCCCGTTAGCGTTGCGGACGGCGGTACACCTGCGTCTCATAGACATCACCAGACGTCTGACTGTTGCTTGTGCAACAGTGTTCCACTCTTCGGTTAGTGCTTGTCTTAGCTGACGCACTGTAGCTGGCGGTGCTTGACGTCTTCGGATCGCAGTATCCAGAATGTCCCACAAGTGTTCTATAGGTGAAAGATCTGGAGGAAACGCTGGCCAGGGAAGGATTTCCACGTTTTCGGCCTGAAGGAACCCCATACAGATACGTGCCTCGTGCGGACGCGTGTTGTCCTGTTGGAAAGTCAGTCGGTGACGTCGCACAAACGGAAGGATGACTGGACGGAGAATTTCATCACGGTAACGGACAGCGTCGAGGCCTTCAACAAAATGAAGGTTGGTTCAGTGTGTAGCAGACGGTCGGTCATGCCAGACGCTGGAGTTGTAACACCTGAACAACCAGATCTGGGGCGATCGGCCGAGTGTCCAGTGGCATTAAACCTGGTTCTGAGGCGACTAATTGTGGCAGAATGCACGCCGGATTGATGGGCAACTCTATCTATCTGACTTCCGGCCTGTAGCATCCCAATCGTGCGTTCTCGTTGAACTTCCATTAGTCGCGGCGTTATAACCCGTCTGATTTTTACTCATTTTCAGTCGGACTTTTGTAAGCCCTGGTGTCAATGAGAAACTCAAAACAAATATGGGTGTGTTAGGACAATGGCGGAACTCGAACCCAAGCACTGCCGATGTTTGGTTGCTCCAGAATAAGCACTGTGACCGCGAAAATTTGTAAGGTAGAAGTATTCACCACCAAAAATAACTCAGAGCAAAAGCATCTTTCTTAATGGGTTTGTCGAAATGTGGCACCGGATTACGTAATTGGGTTTCTTTTTTTGGTCAGTATATTATGGAGTCAATTAAAAGAGCAGAACAGATAGGCCTATTTCCTTTTTTTTTTTTTAACAATGGCCTTCTGTGAGAAAATTAAATGCGATGGCTTAAAATGAGCAGTTCTGGTGTATAGTGAAAAAAAAACAAGCTTATGTAGATCTGCAAAGAATGAACGTTCATCATTTTATTCAGTTCTTGTATGAGCAGAGGCACAAATCTTTATTTATTTTGAACATCTAATCAGTATGTATTTATTCCAATGACTTTTAAAGCCCATTTTTGCCGAACTCATCCCCACAGAAAGGAACAAAACGGAATCTTTATGGGAATATCGACAATTACAAATGGCACTATAGACGCGGAAATATGCCTACGGATTGTTCTCTCTTTTAGTGCGCATGATAAGTGCCTGCAGATCGCCCGCTCTCGGAGGAACTGAACAATTCTTTCTGCGTGGCAGCGAGGTGCGTGATCAAGCGAGGGCAGCGCCTGGGTTGACCGCAGCGCAACGGTCTTTCCGTGGGTCATTCATCACTAGTAATAATAATAATAATAATAGTCTTATTTTAAACCAGAGTTTAATTTTAATTAAACCGACCCTGTCACGCTGTATTAGTTATTGTGTTTGCAGCCTCTAAACACTTATAATTGAGGAAAAATATGAAGGTCCAGTGGCAACAAGACCATTCCAATCACTTACCTATTATGTTCATTTGGATGAATGTCTTCTCAGATCAAAGGGCTAGATCGTTTTCAACGAGGTAAGCTTATTATGGAGATAGTCTTTCAAAGAGAATTTTTCAAAAATTTTTATCAAGGTTCCTCAACCCTTAGAGCACTAAATGCAACTATTGTTACTCAATGATGTATTGTAAGATATCAAAATCAAAGCTGTTGAAAATCTTCGATGTGGCAACTCTTAAACAAGATGTCAACGATAGGTTTTCAACAGCACAAGATAATTTATCTTTCTTTTTTTTTTTGTTTCACTGCTCTAAGGCTCGAAGGACTTGGCAAAATATAGCTGCCGAGAGGTGACAAGTTTAAAGAGATTCATCAAGGAAAGAAATGAATGAATCATTCTTTTATTGTTTGAATGAAATATCCCCTTTGCATCAAAGAAAATCTCTCTGACATGGGCTTATGTTGGATATTCCCACTGTCAATGAACATTGCAGGTAAAATGCTGGAATGCAATAAGGTTTTTGCAGCACCATCAGACAAAGTTCGGTAATTGCTGACAGGAGCTGGCATGCATTTGGTCAAAAACAAAGGTAAAATATTAATTAAAATATTAATTAATAAATATTTACAGATAAGGAGTGAAGGGACAGAAGACAAATCCATCAAGTGGAGACCAATTGATCTCACCTGTCTTATGTAGTTTTTGACACCGCGGGTAAACAGCAGTTTACATCCACGTGTGCATCCGTAACATTCCGTGACAGTCATCATCGACTAAGACCTCAATGATAGGATTCAAACTGAGAAAAAAATTCTTGTAACGTTTGTACAATTTTATTACTAAGAGTACCACATAAATTATGCATGTTTGGACATGTAATAGCAAAACATATGCATAAATATTAAATTATCAGAGTGTTAATACTAACAACAATATAGATTACATATTGTAGAGCTGTAGAGTTATAGTCTTGGACAGTCTGTGGTCCAAGAGCAATCAGGAACATGAAGAGACTGGGAGAATGTAGTGCAAGCGACTGGTCCAAGGTCAGAAACCAGGATGGTGAGTTGATTGAAGCAAGGCAAACTGCAGGCACACTCCTTCAACCTGGAATGAGGGAAGTACTAGAAAAAGTCATTTGGCAGGACTACAGAACTTGGGAAGAGTTTCCCGGATAAAGAAATTCTTTGTTTTCTTCAATATTACATTGAAGATGAAATATGGAGAAAAAACAATCCAGCAAAGAGAGGACAAAGACCAGGAACTTGAAAGCACAAGAAGAAAATCAACTAAATGTAAATGTTTGTGGAAGGAGAGGATAGGAGTATTCATTCATTCATTCATTCAACCTTTATTTAATCTCTAGAAATCATTGAGGACATGCCCTCATTTTCAGTGACATTGACAGTTAAGAACAAATAAAACATTAAATACAAAAAACAGTTACATTTATGAACAGAATTGTTTGTCTGCATGTTTTTAAATTGACCCTTGGTAACAACTGTACTGAGTTTTAATGTGCGTTGTACAGTGTTCCAGGAGTGTGCCACACAGAAAGTAAAGGATATTTTCCAAATTCCACTGTTTACTCGCAGAGTTTCGAGGAATTGCCAATCACTTGTGGGGATGTGATAGTAACTGTTAGCCCAGTTTAATAAAGAAGTGATGTATAGCTGTAGTTTTCCAGTAAAGGCTTTATAAATAAACTGCATCAGAAGCCAAAGCCTGTCGCATCCAACTACAGATGGCCGACCAACTTTATCACAGAGTGTGCAGTGGCGAGTGGAGTGGCTGTCACCTGTGATTAATCTCATGGCGGAATGATCTAGTGGTTTTGGGGTGGAAGCAGAGGCCTGTTTATAGATTACACTTCCATGATTCAAAACAGGCAAGAAAATGGCTTCAATTACCTGCTTCCTATAGAGTGGAGGGAAATGTATTCTGTTTCTGTACAAATATCCTATTTTTGCCTTAATTTTGCGGTTAATGAATCGATATGTAATCACGTTTCCAAATGTCTTGCTTCACTGGAATGATTTTCCAGTCTCTGTGACAAAAATACTGAGTTATAAGGCCTAAATAGGCTCGGCAACAACAGGAAAAATTGTTTGTATTCTGCATAAAGGGGTTAAACGTTAATTTTTGATCCAGCCAGATACCAAGATGATTGTACTGAGAGACCCTTTCAATATGACCTTCCAATGTTGAAATATATGAACTATTGTCTGCATTAGCTCCGGCTCTTGCTCCGGCTCTTGCAAAGAGCGTATTTTTAATTTTGTCTGCATTCAGAATGAATTTTGAATCAGAGAGAGCATTTTGCAGTTTGTAAAGTGCTTGCTGTATGATTTCAGTGGCTAACTGTGCAGTGTCAGCAAAACTGTTCAGAACTGTGTAATCCGTGTAAAGATGAGCATTACGGTTAGTTACAATACTGTACACAGTGTAAAAAGAACAGGACCCAAAACAGAACCTTGTGGAGCCCCCTTTGATAATGATGAATAGTCTGAGCAATCATTTTCTAAAATCACACATCACAGTCTAATAGACAGGTAGTCACATCCATTTAGTGGAATGTCATCAAACCCAATGTCACGCAGCTTCTGTAGGTGTATGGTGTGATTAACGCTAGGGTCAAATGCTTTGGCTAAATCCATGAAGATGGCTGCACAGTACAATATTATTTAAAACTAGTGTAATTGCAGTACTGAATTTGGCTCTGAAACCACGCTGATATGGACTTATAGAATTTACTGAGAGGAATAATTTCAGCTGATTATCAGTAATAAATGACACCAAGATATTAGCAAGACACGACAGTGTGGATATTGGCTGATAGTTATTGAGTTAATTTTTATCACCACCCTTATGCAGTCGAACTACATCTGCAGTCTTCCAGACCTGAGGGATAACTCCTGTGGGCAATGGAGAGATTAAACAGATGAGTAATTTGTTCACAGATAAGAGGAGCACAGAGTCTTAAATCGCATGGGTCTAGTTCATCCTCCCCTCATGGTCTCCTACTATCTATTGATTGTAGTGCTTAATAGAATGAAACAATAATTAAATAACGAGAATCAATAAACCAAACAAGACCAAAACAGACAAGATAGCTGGATTCTGGGATAAAATAATGAAGGAAGTACTCAGGACGTAAAACTGGATAATTATTCATTGTGATTGGAGGATGTGATGTCTAAACTTTGCAGGTGCGACACGTGTTTGGAATTTCAAAGCTCATTAGAACTGATGGAAAATCTTTGAGGAGACCATGTTTACTCCAAAGTGAGGGAGGACAAATATCGATTCCCAAAATGGTAAACAGTTTGTTAACAGGAACGAAGTTTGGCTGATGTCAATCAAGTATTCGCCATAAATTCTGTATCTCTCGTTGCCTTCTGTGGGTTCGCCTTTGTTCTTTTTCCCCGGCAAAAAGGAGATGCAAGTGGAAAGCTGCATGAATAACCTCCTATTTTGCATTATTTTGACTAACTGTACCCACATTCTTGAACATTAATCAACTGGATACTGTAGTAAACCATTGCCAGCAATTTTTCAGAGGGAATTTTTCCACATGCAGGTAAAGTATCTCCCGTAAATTTCAGATCCTGTAAAACATGCCTGTTTTACCACTATCAGTGCCTCAACCACTATCATTGCTCCCCTGGCTTGTTTCAAGAGTTGCCAGTTTGTCAGGCAGCAGATCTCTGGGGGGTGGTAAGGGGTAAGAGCTGAGAAATGTTCCGGCACATTCCGGAATATTCCTGCCAGATCTGAGAGACGAGGATTTTGCCTGCAGGAGCGGTTGGGGCATCTCTTCTGACCATGGTCGTATCTTACAATAAATACACAGACGTCGCTCAAGAACCCTACTAGGGCTCCATTTCTCTCCCTCCAGGCTGAAGAAAAGGACTGACCTCTGACCCTGTAAAGGCGCAGTGATATCTCTTGAGCAGATGGGTTATGTCTCATCACCGGTTTTACCAGACAAGGGGCAGGGAGTGCTGTGTGAGGGACGCTGGGAGTTTTGTTCAAATACGGGGGCTGGGTGACTCGGAGAAGCGAGAGAGGGGAGGGGAGAAGAGTAATGTATTTTAATGCCCCCTCCTGCGGCACAAACACCAACACCCACCACTCATTCAGAGCCTTCACAACAAGTGGCAGTAAAACCATGGGGAATGAGAATTGAGCCGAGTCTTTTCTGGGCACGATGACAGGAGGATAACAGCGCCGACCCACAGTGCTCCGGAACACAACAAAGCGAGCTGTCAGCTGCATTTCTCCATGTTCTGCCCTCTCGGAGAAACACAATAAATAAAACCCCCTAAACTGGGATTGTAAACCCAGTGCTTGCTGGTGATATTTCACAGATTTCAGATCATACGTGCTTCGGAGAGGGTTAATCAAACTTGACCTCTCTGGGTAGTTCCTCTCCACTCAGTGTCAGGTTTGCTTTGTCTGAAAATCCCATGAATGGCATATTTTCTTGATGCACATTTCCGCAGACTGGATTAGAGATCTATCGCAAATCCCACAGGAGTACAGCTCGCTGGTTTTACACGTTATAATGCACTTGTGTCCTTGAGAGACTTATTTGCTGAGAATCCTCCAAAATTGGCTGCCAACTCACAGGATATTGCAAAAACAATGTGAAAATGTGGCCACCCAGGACTGTAGTTTAAAACTACAGGACTATCCATTCATTATTCATTATGTAATGCAATCGTAACAGATCCATTATCACCCTTATTCCTGTTCATGGTGACCGGGGGCTAGAGCTATTCCAGCATAAACAGGTGAGAGGCAGGAACAGCCCCTGAACGACCCCCCGATCCACTGCAGAGAGCACGCACCCTTCATTCACCCCTGTGGGCAATGTAGAGTCTCCAACTGGCCTATGATGTGTCTCTGGACAATGGAAGGGAACCTACATGTACACATTGAGATCATGCAAAATCCATGCAGAACGGCCGCGGACCGGATTCGAAACCAGAACCCGCTACCTGCACCACCCACTGCGCCCTCACTGCCCACTGCTCAGAGCCAGACGCAGACCTGCACACCGGTGGGTACTGGGGGCAGCCCAGCTTTTGTTCGAGCTGTGGGGAGAGGTACTGGGACTGTGCAGAGTCGTGTGTTTGATTCTGATCACACTGCCCAGCCCCGTTTCATCAGAGTCCGTCTCATTTATGATATCTATTGATCTGGATTTTTGCTGCTCCAACAGAGGGGCGACACACAGAATACTGATGGGCGGCGCTGCGAGGGACAGTATATCCTCACTAATGCAGGCAAGTTTGGAAAGAAGTCCCCAAAAGTTGTGGTGATGCTTTATAACACTTTTTTTTTCCTTTATATAAAACATGTTCAATTTTAAAGACAACAACATGGATAATTCATAACTAAAGTACAAGAAACAAACATAATACAAAAAAAGAATTAAAAGCAAAACTGAGAAAGCCAGACAAACTGAGAGACAGCGCTTGTAGGCCTTAACAGGACTCGACTCTTGAGTGGTGTCGGGGTCTTTGGAACTCGTTTAACCTCTTGGATACCAGAGCTTTTCTCTAGATTATGTTGGTTTCACAGATAAATTTGTAATAACTTTATTTCTGGTGATAGACCTATAAACTATACATTTTTGGAAAGAGTATTGTCTGGGCTATCGATCGGTATTGGTTTCAAGCATATATCTGTAACTTGGAGATCAATAACCGATATAGATGGATTGATTTTGTGATTTTTTTTGTGATTCTCACCCAAAAATTCTACAAATAAAGACATTATTTGTCAAGTATTACTTTTATTTATTTATTATGAATCACAAATCAATCACTAATCAGCAATCATATTTCATATTCCCGACTGTCAGTCAGGATCTGTGCAAGGGCCTCATCGCCCCCAGACCTCGCCCTCGTGCTCATTTGCTCAAAAAAAACCCAATAAAAGTGACAATGGTTTGCGCAATTGTGTTCACAGAATAGACCATGTGTTACCGTTTTCACTTCCTGTTTCAGTGCTAAAGTTGCACCAGTGTCGCCATCTATAAACTAAATGAGAAACTAAACATAAGCAGAACATAGACCAGCACTAATATACCAGTACATAACGAGCCCCACAGTACCAGAGTCTAATGGAAACTAATATGGCAACCAATTTTTCTGCCCTAGGGTATATAGGCAAGAGTTAAAAGATTTATGAAGTAATAATTTTTTCAACCCAATGACTCATTGGCCTTGACGCGTATTCTGTGCACCCCCCTTAAGCGGTTTGGACGGTGATCTGCGCTGGGCACGAGTAGGGCGCACGCATGCGCATTGTGCACGTATGTGGCGCTGGTTGCTATGCGACCAATACAGACGCCAGGATGTAGTTCGTTCTGGCGCACCTTTTCTCTGGCGTACAGTACAGCTGCTTCGGATGCACTATGTACAGTGACAGTCAAAGGACAGCTCTGGCAGTAGTTCTCCTGAGGAGGGGAACACCGGCAGCAGCAGGATGAGTGTGGGAACATGACATTCTCATGGTACGACAGCAGTTAGGGGAGTTTAATCTCATTCAGGAGCTGCAGTTCCACGACGACCGCTTCCAGGTCCATTTCAGGCTGAGCAGGGAGCAGTTTACAACTGTGGTGGTCTGTAATTGCAGGAAAAAAGAAAAAAAAATTGCCTATTGAAGAGATGAAAAACATATCGTTAGCCTCATAGTCAAATTTTAGCCAAATTGAGATATCTGCCTAAAGTGCCGTCCAAATCAAGTAAGATAACTACGACAATAACTATAAAGTTATAGTTTTAAAAATCGTTCCAACTCATGTAGATGGCGAAGTCCACACCACAACTATAACGACAACAATAATGGCAAACGATATCGGTGTGATCACTTTCAGAGCAATTTTATGAACGATGGAAAAATTGACTGCCCATCAAATCCGTCGGAATTTATAGGGCTTCACATCAACATGTCATGTTCATTCACCATGGCAGACCGGGCCAGATTAACACAGTGCTCTGCCCCAGTGTGACCAATCATGAAATGCCCCCTGCTAAAAAGTTACATAACATGGCTTATATATAGATATATAGAAATGGACCACTCTTCTTAGATAATACTAGCGTTTCATTTATTAACAACTTAACTGGCATACAGCAATAATGACAGCTGAAGCTGAACAAGCCTTCAAAAGAAGATTGCCAATGGTGATAATAATAACGGTGCTTTCAAGGACAGTGAAAACCCTGCTGCCTTCAGGGACTGTGCCCAAAATCTTAAGGGGTGATCTGGGGTTAAATGGGCAAAATTTATTTTTTGAATAAAAATATCCTAGAAAAACCCACCGTTAATAATCACTAATTGCTACATGAATTAAAAACTCAACTTTTCAATGCAGTCTAATGCATTTTCCATTGATTTCCTATGGTATTACTTTTTCCACGTTTCTCATGTTTGTGGCATTGAAAAAATCAATAAAATTTGGGCTGCAGGTACTTTACTTCATTAGAAATGCAATGACATAGTCAAAATGTACCTATCTGTTACAGATTTTGAATATTTTGAGTATTTGTCAGATTCTGCGCAAAATCATTTTTTCAAAATGTGAGTAAAATGCCCCAAAATCGCAAAACTGATAAACTGGGCAAAAATTGGCTATGTCATTGCATTTGGATAAGCAATGGCTTTTAAATGATGAAAGAGAAACTGAATTCTATCACAGAGTTAAAGAAGAATTGATGCCAGAAGTTTTCTGCATATCTAATAAGCTTGCTCAGTTACCATGGCAACCGCATAAACAGAAAAATGCCAACTTGTATCTTTTTTGGTGGTTATTGCATATACCTCTTTAGATTAATTCTGAGTTGTTTCCTGGTGTCATTTTTCATTTAACCCCAGATCTCCCCTTAATTATGAGGATTTTCCATCCAGTCACTGAAATGGCACATAACTTGGGTATTGAAATTGATAGCGACAAAGGCCACACATTTACATTTACTAAATACTATGAACTGAAATTCTATGGCAGAGGGTTCTAAAAAGGGAAAGGCTTCGTGCAGTGAACTCTCTATTGTCTGCTTCTGCGATCACGCCAACGTTCTCCGTCTCCGAGTTCAGCTGTTGCCGTCGGCCCGCCTGCGACAGGCTCCAGTTAACGTCAGCTAATGCTATGCGCGGCTATATCTGCCTGTGTCTGCCTCGTTAGCATTAGCCCCTAAAGTACATGGCTAACTTTAGTAACGTAAGCACTTGCTGCTAGCGCTGGAGGAACGGAATTGACGGGCGGAACAGTTGCGTCTCTCCGGACAGCTCCTTTGCCGCCAGTAATGTTAAAAAAAGGGAGATATTTCTGGTACATTCGGTAGCGTGGATATCTTTCGTAATTTTTTCTTCTGCTATTTTCCGAATAGCACAACCCCTCCGTTGCTTCCCCCGCCGCTCAGTGTGTTGTATCACGTGATGTCAGAACGAAAGCACATCGTTGTGATCAACAACTGATTAGGGATCAGTGCCCATTCAGTTTCGAAATGGCGGGATTCTAGCTCAGCTTGCAACACTGATCTGGGACCAGTTTGGCCTTTCAGTGACTTTGGCAAGGAAGTTCCAAATCACAGTTTTTAAATTTATATTCTTTTTAAAAATATTCTCTTTTGATATCAACAGCTAAGTTTGAATTTGTTCATGATATACATACGCATCTCTTCCGACTAAAATAAAAAAATATTTTATGCGCGCCGCAATCACACGCACAATGAATGGCTGCGGCGGCCGAGATGTGCTCTGAGCACGTGCTATGTGAAAGCGGATTTACACATCGATGCTTCTGACTTAGCATTTGCGACAACTGAACCAGAGGGTAAGGAAAATGCAGTAATTGATGGTGAAAACAAGTGAACATGGTAAAAATGAAAGAAAAAGGTTTGCTGTGTACAAGTACCTCTACTGGACCTGCTGTTTGTTTGTGCGTGTGCGCGTGTGCATGTGCGCCTTTAGATTTTCAGCATGTTTCATAGATTGCGTACGACCCTTTCCATAATTTCACGCATTGGAATAATTGCCAAATGTCCCAAGCTAAGTCCCATTACCAGCCCCCTGACCCACCCAGACTCATCAAATCAGCACCAGCGCCCTGACCCACCCAATCTCCGCCAGCCCCCTGACCCACCCAGACTCACCAAATCAGCACCAGCGCCCTGACCCACCCAATCTCCGCCAGCCCCCTGACCCACCAAATCTCCACCAGCCCCCTGACCCACCAAATCTCCACCAGCCCCCTGACCCACCAAATCTCCACCAGCCCCCTGACCCATCCAATCCCCGCCAGCCCCCTGACCCACCCAATCTCCGCCAGCCCCCTGACCCACCAAATCTCCACCAGCCCCCTGACCCACCCAATCTCCGCCACACCCATGAACACTGGGTGGGTTTAAAAAAAAAAAAAAAAACACTCTCAGAAGGGTGAGTTAGGAGTAAAATAAAAACAGGAATAAATGGGCACTAAATCAAAAGTGTTTCGTTTTTATGAAGCCTATGTCCCACTTCCACTCTGAAAAACATGCATTAATTTTTCAAGGCTTCTTGGCAAATGGTGCCGTCAGTGACTCACTGATTAAGTAATCAATTAATCTATTCGCCATCCATCAATCAGACAGCAAAGCAAAGAAACTTAAAGAAAGGATTTTAACTGCTTCTACTACAGACTTGCCACTGACACCATATATTTTCAGAAAGTTACAGGTATCCAATACCAACATAATTATGACTAAAGATTCTAATGATTTGGCATCATTATAGTACATTATGGCTACTTATAGGTTTCCATATCTCAAAATAAACTGAGGGTTAAAGTCATATGATCCCAAAGTTAACATTTGCCATTTCCCCCCACTAACTGCATCTCCCCCCCCAAAAAAAAATTGTAATAGACATTTATCACCCAAGACAACACCAAGGTATTGCTGCAATAACAATTTTGGACTTAATTTTACCTCAGCTTATCATCTTTATGGGAAGAAAAAAAGAATTATCTGTCAAGATACTGCCAGCTTCAACATGAGCAACAGCATAAAGTTAATCAGAATAAAGTAATAAAATAAAACTGCATTTGAGTGAAAATAATTCAGCAAACATGGTGTTTCATGGTTGTGAAAAAGTATTTGCCCCCTTGGTTATTTTTTTTATTTATTTTTGCATTTTTATCATGTCCTGAGTGTTTTCTGTAGCAGTTTTTGCAGCTTGGAGTGGCAGGGTGAGCGCTGGGGAAAATTCCATTTTTGCCGGAATTATCTTTTGAGATCGATGTTTTGGGTTTTCAAATGTTCCACTCACTCTGAACCAAATGTTGTCAGATCTGAAACCATTTAGGCTGACAACAATGCCAAATTAGAGGAAATTAGGAAGAAAGCTTTTCACAAAACGATCTATACAGTATGTTCACCTTAAAGTACCTAAAAACAAAATTAAGTATTTAAGTGTTATTAGACTATATCATGCAGCTCTAAGCCCGGTAATGGTTTATTCTTTGAGTCCTGGTTATTCAATGCAGGTGCAAGCATCCTGGTACATAAGTGGAGAAAGTCGATGACCGAGCCAGACATTCGGCCTTGCAAAGCCCCTTTATCTGATGATAGCCGTACTCCTCCAAGGAATTTATGTTTCCTTTGCAAACAGCACAGTCATTATTGTTAACTGGAATATATATATATATATATTTTTTTTTTTCATATGACAATGTCACCAAGCAACAATACCATCAATCACTTTTCACTATTCTTGTTAAATTAATTGGAATTAATTGTGCGAGAGGAAGACGCCCATATTGGAGAGAAGTGTGGGGTGAGTTAACATCTGTGAGTATTTCAGCAAATAAAGATTGTTTAGAGACTGCAGTAAATTTTTCTGTCTCTTTTGTTGTGGCAGTAAATCTGCCTACGGCATCATTGATTGCACAATTAAAATCTCGAGCCGAGATACTCCAAGGGCACATAAATTCCACCATTTTAGATGGGATTTCAGTCCTATTGAAAATGGGGTATGTTTATGGGACTCGGTTCTTGGCCGCATAAACATTGAGGAGAGCAGGCATTTCCATGTACCATAAACCATGAATTAAAGCAGAGTTACACTGAAGTTGTTTTGATAGCCTGTTCAAACTGAAACACATGCAATTTACAATTGTGTTACAAAATTATGCTGGATTAATTTTCAATGTATAAATTTTTAAGGAGTTCAATTACTGAAAACAAGCAAGATAGCAGAGTTAGCGTAATGAATAGAACAAATGCATTATACGCATCATTAAACATTGGTCAACATTTCTACTGGTCAAATCAAGCAAAAATGAAAACAATATTTTACTCTTCTTAAATGAAAGGAGGTTTTGGCTGCCGCGGAGGTTCAGACGAATCACGCACTCATTCTGCCGGAGCTGTGTGCACAGCATTTATTTACTGTGGGAGCCAGCCCAAAGCATTTTAATTACTTCACCTGGGACAGAATCCGGAGCACGAGATATCGTTTTTGGTAGGGTTTTGGTTTCTTCTTTCTTTGTTGGCAACATAACAGCAAACTGGCTCGACCAATCTACATGAAACTTTCAGGATAGGCGGGCATTAGTCCAGAATAAACATCTATAAATTTTGGAGGTCACTGGGTCAAGGTCACTTTAAAGGTCAAAAACGTTTTCCAGCAATAACTTTGGTAAAAACGATCATATCAACTTCAAACTAAATCCAGAATCTGCATCCTTTGGTTCGGTTTCCACTGGTGTGGTACAGGATGGGGTCTCTCTTATACTTGTCTTGGCGGTTGGGGGTTAAATATCAGGGAAGTCAAGGCCATTGCTTAAATTAGCTTATTTTCCATGATAACTCAAAAACAGTTGGGGATGCAGAGGTGTTTATTATCATGAACATATAGGAAGTGACATATGGGATTTCATTCGGCACTAGACTTCTGACCCTGAAAGGTCAAACTGAAGGTCAAAAATTTTCAGTTTTATCTAAGAGAGACCACATTGATAAGACTGCATCAGAGGCTGAAGCTCTAAAATAAGTGCGAGTGAGTGAGGTTTGTTTTGCCCGGAAGCACTTGGTAATAAATTGTGATCAAAAGAAAGAAAGTGTTACTGAAATGATTGGTTTCAATAATAATGGCCACTGAGTTATTAACATAACATAAATGGCAAGAACAGGCCTTTCAGCCCAACTAGGCTCGCCAGTTTCTTTATAGTATTGTGAGTATATCCCTTCAGATACTCAATGACTCAATGGTATCTAGCTTTAAGTCAAGCCTGTTCTTGAAAACCCCCAAGGTCTCTGCCTCAACAATATGGTCAGGCAAGCTATTCCACATTGAAATTACTTTTTGGGAGAAGAAATATTTCCGAATATCAGTGCTAAATTTACCTTAGGTCAACTTCCATTTGTGACCCCGAGTTCTACTCACAACACTTGGGCGAAGGAATCCTACATGATTCACTTTGTTAATCCCTTTAACATATTTAAAGACCTCAATCAAATCACCCCTGAGTATCCTTTTCCTAAGACTAAAGACATTAAGGATCTTCAGCCTCTTCTCATAGCTTTCATCTTTTATACCTGGAATTAGCTTAGTGGCTCTTCTCTGAACTTTCTCTAGAGCCTCTATATCTTTCTTAAAGTATGTTCCCCAGAACTGTACACAATACTCCAGATGTGGTCTGACGAATGTGCAACAAAAGATGCTACAAAAGAAGCATCACCTCCTTAGATTTGTGCTCAATACTTTTGGCAATGTATCCCAGCATCTGATTAGCTTTTTTAACTGCTACGGTACAACGGCTAGAATGGCTTGGGGTTACACAAGAGAAAAACGTGCACAATCCCAGTAACCTTAGATTATTTACTTACAGTAACCAGCTGGAAACCAGTTTAATTCCCCAAAAGCCATGACAACAGAGGCCAGACTATTCAAAAATTTCATGCAGGCAATATTGAAGGATGGGCTTCCAATATAATTTTCTATTAAAAATCTTTTGATCAGAGGTGAAGGACATTGTCCTGCAACAAGGTCCCGTATCATAGAGGTTAGTGCTGAATCAGCGTAACACTGCTTTAGAGACAAGATGCTGTAGCTCAGTTGTAACTCAACTTGGACTGATAGCCTTGCTGCAGAGCATTAAGTACCAGATACCCGAATCGCCAAACTTCCAAGGGGCGAGAGAACTGAACCGGTGAACAACTCAGCATTTATTATCACTCCCCAAAGGCACCCAGGTTTACGTAGAGGAAAGGCCACTGGTACCTGCTTCAAAAATCCCTCAACCAATCCTAGAGTTTGTTAAATACCATTGAAAAGAACTATCTTACAAGTTCCAGAACAGTCGCTTTTTTATTTATTTTTTTTAACCATTTTAAGGGTTTTAAGGTCAGAACTGGGACAACTTGGTGAAACATGACTAAGACACTTAGCCCAGCATCTTCAAGTTGACTTTACATGGTTCTCAGTTGCAAGCAGATTTTATCTTCTTCGCCATCAGAGAGGAGCGTAGACGCCCGTCTGTCTTCTGCATTAAAATCTTCATTTCTCCTTGTGCTGGTCGGTAACTAACGTTATGGATCAATAATCACCTGCAGACATATCTGTACATTTCAAACAACTTGTGCAAACATTTCAGAGCTTCAAAATCCTTTGCTGTTCAGAGGGTGCAGTGGATTTTTGGAGATTAAAAAGAAATAAATCGAACAGCGGGGTTAAAACATTTTATCTCCACAAAAAAAAATGACTGAGGTTAAAATTCAATTCCCCCCATCGCTGAAATTCTTCTGTATCACATTTACCTGTTTTGAAATTCTTTGAAAACCATTTCATATTTTAGACCTTGTATTGACAAACAAAATTACAAACAGAACTGTTATAATCATCGGCACTTTTGGCAACAATGCAAGAAAAAAAAACATATACTTCTGAGCCCTAAAATTGATAGCTGTGTAAAGTCTGGAACCCTGTTCCACGGTACAGCAGCTGCCAGCCGAATATCGATCCTGTGGGGATGGATGTGTGTGTATACCGAGCTGTCAAACCTGGTTAAGAAGCGAATACGTGCTTCACTTCATTCAACACCCACAAAGAGACTTAATTACAGAAAAAAGCTCAGCTATTACATGAGAAAGTTCAACAAACTGTCAGCAAAAAGAAAGTTATTTAATAAAGGCCTGAACCAGAAGACTCTTGAGCGGTGGACACAACCAAGCCAAAACAAGTATAGACCTCGGGAAAGTAGGAGTTGTTTATTTTCTGGTGATTTTCAGACATAAAATGGGAAGAAACTGTACACATGGCTAAACAGAGAAGTGAACAAAAAGGCAGGGCTAACTTCTTGGCAAGATGTTTATGATTCACGTAAAAATGGAAACCTTTGGGATAATATGGTGTGCAGCTCTCCAGTGGAACAGTCGCCCTAATGGAGACATCGGCTGGCTACACGGGACAGGAGGTCTGTCCCACTCAACCAACGACTGGATCAGTACATAACGAACACAAGTCACACAGCGGTCATCAAACACACTGACCTCTCAGAACGTTCCGGTAACGGTGTAGAAGGGTGTCCACATCGTTCACGAAACACCATGAGCGCGTTGTGTCTGCTAACGGTTCTTTGCATTCTCCAGATGCATTTGGAGCTACGTCTACTGAAAGCCTCAAACAAAAAAAAAAAAAACAAAAAAAAAAACTTTTTTTTCATCCAGCAAAACAACTTCTGTATACAACTCTGCGCAAACCTCCCGCACAATTATATCCTGGCTACGTTGGGCACGGGAGGTTGTAGACCAGACATCTCTACCCAATTTTTTATTGTGTCAGACAAATGTAAACAATTCTTAATTCAGTAACTTAAGCTCAACCCAACTGGAATGCAATTTCCAACTCCGGACTTTCTCTCTTCCTTACATTTCACAATCCCTGAGATCCAAACACATAATTAACATAAACCAAACCCTGAAGAGTAAGAGACCGGAGCAAGTGCTGACGGGCCTTAAAAACCATCAGTTAAAGCCTCCAATAACAAACAAACACCATCACTGTCCATCAAGATTAAGACAAGAGCGAATCGCCCAGGTTTGGTTCTGCAATCTCAGCCAAGACTCCTTCTGTCTTGGTCCTTGTTACATTGGGATTTATTTTAATCACTTGACTAAGCTGTGGAACTGAGACTAAAGTCACTCTATAATCAAACATTTTTCAATAATATTGACTGCCACTTGAATTTGTAGTAGAAATCTGGCAATAAAAGTATTGGGAGTTTTTCAGTACAAAAATTCTCCACATCTCTCCCCCTCTCTTCACTTAAAAAAAGTTAAGTCAGGTGTGCTTCAGGGATACCACTGTTTAGGAACTGTAACACGAGGTCGAGACTCTGAGGAAATGGACCGCTAGTATATGGGGACGTGCAGCCAGCCCGATTGACAGAGAGAATGTTCACGGCCCAGGGGGAACACTACTGCCCTCTATGGACTGATAGTGGTAGTGCTGTAGAACAGCGCAGTGAGGGTAGAAGGGCATCTGCAGGGCCTGTCCTCACTTTTCCGGGGCACAGCCTGCACCTGCCCCCTTCCATTCTGCCAATTTTGGAAGGCCTGAGCCCCCACACAGCAAAGACGGGACTGTCCCAGTTTTTGGTGCACTGCCATGTTCGAGACAGGAGTGCACTCTGTCTACGGGCAGCTGAGGCGGCCGTCGTGAGGAAGGGAGACGGGGCGGATTTTCAGTTCGTTTCCTGCTGCAGACGGAGACGCTGACCCAGCGCGAACAGCACTTCCTGTCGGCACTGCCGCACGCGGACAAAGAGCAACACAGCAGCGACAGGCGAACAGGACGATGCCTTGAAATATGACAGGATACCATCACGTTGCAACAACAACCCAGCACGCTAACGGGAGCTCCGCTTTTGCACACGGTAAACTTTGGCCACAAACGCAAAATGTCCCCAGGAATTCTTATGACAGTGTTCAGATTTTAACATGATGCAATTAATGACTTCATTTATTGGTGAATCCAATGATTTATACACCTTAGACGAGGCGCAGCCTCAGAGAATATCACTTGGCCAAGGTGGATAAAGCACTGGATTCACCGATAGCTGAAGTAAATTATTGTTTTATTATATGACCCTGCTTGAAAATATAAAGTAAGAGGAGGGCGACGTCTCTAACGTAAAGCTCCTCACAGGATGAAGCGACATGAAATAGGGACACCGTCAGGAGCTCCTGAGGGGAAGCATAATCTATTTTTAACTCCAGGTCTTCGGATTGTTATATTCACTTTCGCGTGGAGAATATCACTGTTTACAGTGGCCGGCAGAGGTCGCTTCAACCAATCAGGACAGAGTGAATCCTCAAGTCATATAATAACACAATTTGTAATTGGAATTGACTTCTAGTTCATTTTCATCCCATTTAATAATTTTCTCGACATACAGAAACAAAGCTGGGATAAAATAATATGCAGCCAGATCTCATATTTCCCACAGAAGAATGTACTGTGTAAACTCAACCCCAATGAGAGTACTTCACTCTCGTTTAGAGTGACTGCTTTTTGGACGAGGCCATCCTGACATGATCACATAAGCACAGAGCACTACCGATCAGCCTCGGCACACACTTAAGGCCACAGGTTCAGCTCAAGAGCTACAGGTCTGCTTTGATCATTAGCTTTTTTCAATGCAAAAGCCAAATTATGCTTCTTTTTTCATTACAAAAATATCTGTTTCTAAACATACAATTATATATATTCTGTTTTCCTCTTCACAGAAACAGGAGGGCATTTCGAAAACTCCTGACCCACCCCCCTCCCCATCTCTGACATCCCAGAGACGGGTGGAGGCAATATATGCAGCGGGAAAAAAAAAAAAAAAAAAAAAAGAACTGAAGACCACCTTCTTCCTCAGATAACTGTCACAGCTAAAATTAAAGCTGCCAACTGTGCCAGTAAAGGTAGGGTAGGGGTGTGGGGTATTGCATAGATTTTTAGTTAAGCATTTCATTGCAGTCACAGTATTTTTGAGGGCAGAAAAAAGTATTTTGTTTTTTTTTTTCATCCTTGATCAAAATGTTCTGGTTGAGGTGGGAATGGGGAAGACAGTCTCAAGTGTCAGGTGGCGTAAAAAAATGGTCTCACAAATAGCCAGGCTGTGTAGAAAAATCATTGTCTTTAGCCAAAGAAGGGCCTTCACAGGCGTCAGCTCTGAAGGGTCCTGCACAGGTCACAGTGTTTCAGCAGGCTCCACCCCTTCTGCACTAGTGTCCCGCCCCCTGCTGTGTTATAGCTCCTCCCTCCGTTTTCCGCTCTTCTCCTGGTCCCGCCCCCTCAGGCTGCGCATAAATGCGATAAACCCCTCCTCCTGGTGATGAGAAGAGAGAGTCATCACCGCTGTCAATCAACATTTCTGCTCAAATTCACTTACACATATAGAGCTCTAGCATTTCTTTTAAATAGATGCACATCCCAAATGCACATTAATCAGAGGACGCTTTTATGAGAAAAAAAAGCAAATGGAAATTCACTGACAGAACGATCACTAAAGTAGCCTTACAATGAAAGCATCAGCTATGTAACGTTGTGATTATACAGCCATGGCCTGTCCACCTCAAGCCTTTTCCATCAAGACACAGCCAAAATTCAGTTAGGAAGTTGTACAGTCATGAAATCAATTTGTCAGTTTATGATGCTGAAAGAGAGGGAGAAAAGATTCTTCATCTTAATTATTAGCTGAGGTTCACAAACAGGTCATGCACCAGAAAGGCACACTGCGGGGATTCGAACCCCAGCACAGCCTCACCAGGTCACAGCAGCACAAACTGCTGGAGCTGAAGTCATTTCCACTTCTAACCTCTGACCCAGGAACCAGAACACGTCACACCACATAAGCCTGAGTTCTTAGTCCAGTGTGGACGATCACAACATCCAATATTATTACTATAAATAAATCAAAGTATGGGAAAATATATTAACCCTGTAGAACCTACAGACCCATAAATGGGTTTGTCAAATGCAGCTGCTGTATTCAAACCTTCGGAATTTCAGACCTGTTTTAAATTATAGTGGAGACCCCAAGGTTTCCAACAAACCCAAATACGATACCCAAAGTCGTAAGTTAGATTTTCTGACCTGGTTTTGAACAGTGTCGGTATAAAGCCTGAAATATATTAATCGCTGCAGTAATTACCCAATGGTAGGCTAATAGCCTAATTGCTAGGTTAAATCCAGGTGGTGACTTTTTGGACAGAGTATATATGCTGTGTATGTGTACATATATCTCCCATAAATGATAAAAATCCATGTGATACAGCCCCTGAGACACAGGTTTGGTATCACACAGGTCATACAGCTCTCTTGTGTTGCGATGGGTCAGATTCTGTTCAAGTAATACTGTGCGTTCGCAAAGGTTATTTCACTAATTCTGCTGATGACCGTTCACCATCGCTGGCGTTAGCTTCTACTTGAGAGTTTATTCAAGTCAATGGAATTAATAGTTTGTTTGGCAGAAGGCTAAAGCTTTTGGACTGTAAAGTAAAAAGTTACACATGTAACTGCTGTTGCAGACACTTTAATTTATTAATGGCATAAAGAGCATTAGCGTGCTAGCAAGCAGATTATTCAACCCATTGACTTGAATAGACTGCAAACTTGAAGCTAACCATAACGTTATTTTTCCACTTACCAAATAAAGCAACACAGACATTTTTATGGGATAAATAATGACTGAGCCTGAGATATCAAATATATGGAACTCAAGCAGTAATTTTCATTTATTCAGAGCCTTTGGAATAAACAAAAATTACTACTCTCATTTAATAAATTTGATATCTCAGGCTCACTCAATGGAGATCCTATATATATATATATATATATATACACACACACACACACACACACACACCTTCCCATTTTTATTTTCCTGTATTTTTATTATTTAAAATTTTTAATTTAAAAATGTAAAAACAAATCTATTATTTTTTCTTCATTGGTGTACAGGGCCAGCGAGCAGGAGTGCACTGCAGTACATTGTGCTCAGGAACTTGGAGGAAGTGGCCCATCATCTCATTTGCAAAACTCAAATCACAACGAAGATGGACACCCGTCACACATACTGCCTCAAAAGTCCTTAAAAAGCCTTCAGCGTTATTGGCAGTGTGGCATACGGCACATTGTGAGGCGCATCTGTTTGAAGTTTGTGATTAACGGCTGGCTCTGCATCACTGGGGTTGATTTCCGTGCTCTGAATGGCAAAGTCAAGCAGCATTACTCTACTGAAAAAGGAGTGCAATAAATAATCTGGAAAAGACAAGGCATAAATAGACATAGAGAAAAATTTCAGGACTGAAGGAAAAAGCAAATTGTAATAAACATTTTTTTTTTTTTCTGCTCAAATTTCCGCAGTTTTGGTCCAGTGTAATGTAGGACGTAACCGGTGGTTTTCCGTTGTGGTTTGAGTGATGAACACACCTCTACAGGGCTGCCTCCAATCAAGCAACCCGCCTGTGCATCACTTTTATCTTGATTTTAAGGCATTTTCAAAGAGCACCAGCACCTTTGTTATGCTGCCGCAGCGCATTAACATCGTCTGTAATCACGCTGTGGTTCTATTTTCGTCACGACAAATCTTTACCGATTTACTCTGCAAAGTAGACCTGCTCAAGGCCGTGAATAACGGATACTAAGAATACCGGTCAGATAAGGTAAAATTCTCTGCGTTTTCCAATGCCATTGTTCTCTGCAGTCATTACATTACTTTGCACCAACGGCACTTTGCATACATCAGGACACCGTCTAGCTGTCATGGCGTTAAGTTGCTTGGACAACAAACCGCTCCAGGTTCTCATTGCAAATGAGGTTCAATTGACAAAAGCTTGTACTAACACTGGAGGTTCATAAAGTGACTTTGCATCGTTCTGACCGCTTCGGCTACATCCAGCTGAGATTTCCTGAGACTGTCAGGACCGGATGCGGCACGAGCCAGGAGAACCTTCCAGAACACTCGTGATGGAAGAGCCTGAGGGCTGTTCTCCACTCCTGTTCCCATTTTCCTGCTTTTTCCAATCTCAGAGAATGAAGGGAGGCCGGGTGCTTAATTTTTAACGGCCCCCCTCATCGGCTCACTGAACACGAGTTTGCCTGCTCCCTCCAGCGAAAACCCTCGCAGTTTAATCCAATAAATCAATGAATAATAATAAACAAACAAATAAATAAATAAATATAAATAAATACAGTGCTGAGAAGAAGGTATTAGCCCCTTTGCCAATTTCTTAAATCTTGGTTGCACTTAGGTGTGTCAGATTATCAAACCAATATATATATCTATATACATTTCAATATTAGACAAGGAAAACCTGAGTTTGCAATTTTTTTTTTGTTTTGCGAAATGCAGTTTTTAAATGAACATAGACATGTCATTTTTTTGAAGGAAAAAAGCCCTTCCTGGCCCCATATGAAAAAAAAATTGCCCCCTCAGTTGCTAAACCAACCAATTAGACAAACTGAATAGATAACAAGGTTCAATTTAATGAAACAAACTGAGGCAAGATTGCTGCCATCCCTGTTCAAACAAAGTCATTTCAATAGAACCTGTCTGGGAAAGTGTTATAGGTGAAAAGCAGCACATGATGCTGCGATTGAAAGAAATTCAAGAATAGATGAGAAACACAGTTATTGACATCTATCAGTCTGGAAAGGGTTACAAGGACATTTTTAAGGCACTGAGATCCCATTGAATCATAGTGAGATCCATTATCTACAAATGGAGAAAACCTAGAACAGTGACAAACATCTGAATGACAGCAGGCCTCACTGGCCTCAGTTAAGGTCAGCGTTCACCATTCCACTATAAAAAAAAAGAAACCGCAAAAAATGGCATCCATGGAGAGCTGCAGGGCACAAACTACTGCTGACCAAAAAATACAAAGCCCCATCTCATATTTCCCAAGAGATATCTTGATGACCCCAAGAAAATAGAGATAATATTCTGTGCACTGATGAGTCAAAGGCAGAACTTTTTTGGAGACACTGGTCCCGTCACATCTGATGAAAAGCTAACACAGCATTCCGCAGTAAGAACATCACACCAACAGTCAGCTGCCGGTCAGAAAATCCTGGAGCCGAATATCGGACCATCAGTTGGTGGCCTCAAGCTCAAGCGTGGATGGGTTATGCAGCAGGACAAGGATTCAAAGCAAACAACTAAGGCACCCTCTGAATGGCTCAAGAGAAAAAAAAAATGGAAAAAAATTTGGAGTGGCCAAGTCAAAGTCTCGACTGGAATCCAATTGCGATTCAGTGGTATGACCTTAAACTGGCCGTTCAAGCTTGAAAACCCTCCAATGTGGCAGAAGAGAGCATCAAAATTCCTCCGCGCCAACAGAAGATTCATCGCCGGTTTAGGGGGGGCAATTATGTTCTTCACAAGGCTTATGTAGGTTTTTAATAACTCTTTACCTTCAACATATGAACGGATCATTTAAAAGCGGCATTTTTCATTTCTTCATGTTGCCCTTGTCTAATATTAAAATTAGTTGGATGATCTGAAACAGCTAAATCTGACTAATAAGCCAGAACAGAAGAAATAAGTATAGGGTCAAATATTATTTCACAGTACGGTAGATTCAAAACCACAATCTTCTCGCTGGAAAATTATTGTGCCATCAACGGCACCACCGTACCACCCGGGGCGAAATTATAAATTAATTAAAAAATAAAAAAACAAACTAATTTTAATACATTTTAAAAAGTGAGCTTAATGTGTGGTGCCCATTTCTGAGTCAAACATTTGGTGGCCATTCTGACTGCATAGTCTGACAAGTATTGGCGGAAACGGTATCTGCAGCCGTCCAGGCGAGACCTCTCTTGCACTTACCCCTCTCTCCCCGATGTACTTCTCGGAGAACTTGCCGTAGTTGTAGTAGTTAAAGGTAGGGTACCCCTCCACACTCTCCTGCTTGCACAGGTCATGGTTCTGCCCTTTGGTGCAGTCGACAGCGGCGTACGCAATCTGAAAGCACAGAGAACTTGACTCGACTCGGGGGTAACTGCCTTTCTTGCAGTACTTTGGAAGTAGACACCGAGAATTTCTGCAACACTTCAGGAACCCGTGGGATGCTTGCAAATGCATGTAAAAAGGAATCGTCCTCGCTCAATAACCTTCTTAAACTACCATGACTCTTATCAAGGGACACAGGAGCAAGAAGATAAAAGGAGGAAGAGGCGTTCAAGTCTCCGCGCCGGCCCACAGGGATGCACCTAATGTGGCTACTCGAGGGTCATTATTGGGCCAAGGCCCTGTCACCACCTCTGCACTCATCTACATTAGACAGCCCCCCAAGACAGGATGGGAGTTCCGCCTTCACCTTTTTTGGATGTAGAGATGAGACGAAACTTCATCCCAGCCAGGTCCTCCTCCACACAGTGGCAGTACCCCAGGAAAATCCCCGGTTTGGACCCTTGAAGTGCTTTCAAAAACTAGAGCCACATTTGGGCGCATGACATATTCAACCTACCCACAGGCCTGCTTTCAAATACGTCAAATGATTTTCTCAAAATTGATGTAAAGCGCTAATAAAAAGTGCGCGATAAGGGGAACCATCAGCCTGATCTTCGAGTGGCGGTTTTAATCAACAATAGAACACAACAGGCCTGCACGTAATTTTACGGGAGCACAGTCTGGAAGAGCAGATTTCGCTTGCATATCACGGCATTCCCGTTTACCTGAAGAGCTCCCTTTAGGCTCGATAAGATGCTGCAGGCTGCGAGGCTCATTTGCTTTCGTTGGACCGAAGAGAAAGATACACAAATGACAGGTGGCGTCTCACATGATTATCCTGATAGCAGGAGAGAAAAAAGCTGAACTACAACTCCCATGAGGCATTGTTAATTAGACAAGAGCCGTGTTCAAAACTGTTCCCCTTTATGTGCAACACTGTGCATAATGAAACAATGTTGTAATGTGGGTATTTATCACTAGTTTGCCCCCTTCACGCATTATCTCGTAAATATTAAACTGTAGTGCACGTCAGAATTAATTGCCAGTTATAGCTGCTCTGGAGCGAAGCCCTTGCCCAATTAACATGGCTGTTTGAATTCTTTTCTCCCTCTTCTCCTGAGTAGAGTTAGTGTACCATAAAAACTTTGCACTCCTTCACTTCCCCTTTTCCGAAATTTGCAAAAACCCAGTCTTATCAAGCTCTACCTCTCAGAACGAGGGGTAATACGCTCCACAGAACATCAACAAATCAAATTTATCTTCCCTCCTTTTAGCTTAAGCCTTAGCAATAAAGCCCCAAATGAGCTACACAGACATAAAAAAAAAAATTACACCTCTAAATCAATCTGTCAGTTCGCTAAAAGGTTAAGATATTTTAAGTCTGAGTGGCGTGTGTCACTGTGCAGCACCTGGATCTCATCTCCATTACCCTGAATGACAGATTTCCATCATGAGCGAGACGCGTTATTTAGCACTTTCTGCTGCGGATAAACATATCTGATGGGCAGGTATCCCAGAGAACCAAGCTGATACTGCTCCTTTAGAAAGCAGAGCTTTCTTCTGAAATCACAAGGCTGTTCCACAAAGATTAAACAGACAAAAGAACAAAGCTGAAAGGCCCTACTGTGGCTAATATACTGTAGCTTAGCTTTGAATCCACCTCACATGTTGCCAGGAAACACTGAGCTACAAATGCCCCGCTAGAGAGGTGGAGGAGGGGGTCGCATTTAATCCACAGTTCCTGGCCCAAACATTTCCTCAGACACAGCCAGTGAGGACTCATTTCCTGGGCAGACCCACAGGTGCCCTTTAAGTGGTTATATAGCTAAGTAAATATAAACATATTTGTGCAAAGAGGGGTCAAACATGTCTGGGCCAGGGGCCCTCACTGGAGCCTCTGGGGAAGGATGTGACTGGACCGTGGGTGATTGTGAGGATGAGGGTGCGTGTGGAAACCACTAACAGTACCATCAGCAGCCAGCAGGGGGGACCAGGGACCCCCCAGCAGAAAACAACAGATGCTCAATGACTAAACAGAATATCGAGCAGATTATTATTATCTGCACAGAACAATGCTGCTCCAGATATTTCAAGCCAGGCGCACAGAATCTCAATCAGAGGCTAAGAAGGTACACACCCTGCTTGGGGAGATAAATCAGAACAGTGAAAAAGAATATTTACCTTGGCCGCTCATTTTCACATTTGTTAAAGTTTAATAATCTCACCGCATGTTCAGGAGATGAAAAAGGCCAAAATCAATTTCAAAATTCAATATTCTATATACACTCTAATCTCCTTACAATTACAACGCAGATCCTGGAAGGATCTGCCACAAGCTTATTTGTGGATATTCAAATCCAACTGGATGAAAAAAATTGTCTCTCACCTCCTGCCAGGGCTGCGCAAGATAGAAATTTAGTGTTCACTACTATCGGTTCTCACAAGAGATGTAAATTTAGTGTTCACTACTATCAGTTACATCCCCTTCTCACCAGAGATGTAAATTCAGTGTTCACTACTATCGGTTATATCCCCTCCTCACCAGAGATGTAAATGTAGTGTTCACTACTATCGGTTATATCCCCTTCTCAAGAGAGATGTAAATTTAGTGTTCACTACTATCGGTTATATCCCCTTCTCACCAGAGATGTAAATTTAGTGTTTACTACTATCGGTTATATCCCCTCCTCACCAGAGATGTAAATTTAGTGTTCACTACTATCGGTTTAATCCCCTTCTTACCAGAGATGTAAATTTAGTGTTTACTACTATCGGTTATATCCCCTTCTCACCAGAGATGTAAATTTAGTGTTCACTACTATTGGTTATATCCCCTTCTCAAGAGAGATGTAAATTTAGTGTTCACTACTATCGGTTTAATCCCCTTCTTACCAGAGATGTAAATTTAGTGTTTACTACTATCGGTTATATCCCCTTCTCACCAGAGATGTAAATTTAGTGTTCACTACTATTGGTTATATCCCCTTCTCAAGAGAGATGTAAATTTAGTGTTCACTACTATCAGTTACATCCCCTTCTCACCAGAGATGTAAATTTAGTATTTACTACTACCAGTTATATCCCTTTCTCACCAGAGATGTAAATTTAGTGTTTACGACTATCGGTTATATATCCCCTTCTCACCAGAGATGTAAATTTAGTGTTCACCACTATCGGTTATAACCCCTTCTCACCAGATGTAATTTAGTTTTCATTACCATCAGTTATATCCCCTTCTCGCCAGAGATATAAATTTAGTGTTCACTACAATCAGTTATATCCACTTCTCACCAGAGATGTAAATTTAGTGTTCACTACCAGCAGTTATATCCGCTTTCCACCAGAGATGTAAATTTAGTGTTTACTACTATCAGTTAAATCCCCTTCTCACTTGAGATGTAAATTTTGTGTTCGCTACCACCAGTTATATCCCCTTCTCACCAGAGATTTAAATTTAATGTTCACTACTATCTGTTATATCCCCTTCTCACCAGAGATGAAAATTTAGCGTTCACTAACAGGCAGTGTATATTGGTCATTAAAAATCAGATAAACCTCATTGCAACAATATAAAGCCATACCTAGCTTACATGAACATGGTTACAGTAGTACAAAAATACCACAAGAAAAATAAAATAAATTCCAAAACAAAATAAATTCCTGTGTGGTCAGTCAACTATCAAAATTTCCTATTTCTTGCAAATATATACACCCAAGATTACCCCTGGTTATGCGTAAAAAGGGCTGGTTCAAAATTCAGCTTTCAATTTTTCCATTATTTATGAGCCCTCCAGAAAAAAAAAACCCCCATAAACAACAGAGCCTAGAGTTCCAAAATAGCCTCACAAAACATGTTCTTCCCCTTGAAACGTTTCTCACATGTCGAGCTGGAGTCAATGGCCCAATCTCCACACTCAGGCACTCGGGTGACTTCGAGGCTCATTCCAGGGATGCCCCCAGGGGTTTACTGCCGTCCCACCTTCCAATCTTCGAGTGCTTGAGGGCTTGTCCCTGTTTACTTTGTTTGATTAGCGATCCAACCGTTGATACGTTCAATTACCATTTTGAGCCATTATTGTTTGTCACATTCTGAAATTTAGATAGCCATGAAAAGCACAGATTTGCCTGAGTAAGTCTGCAAGATTTTTTTTGTAGGGTTGCATTCAGCCATTTTGTAGCCACAAATAATTTGTATGTCATGTTCCATAGATTAACACAGTGTTTTCCACTGTGGCTATATTTTCAGACAGGTAAAATTCAGGGCCTTCTTAAAAAACAATTTTCTTTATTTTGAACTAATCTTTAATTAGAATGTGTTTTTACTCGTAAAAACCTACGTCTCTCCCCGGCCCCCTTCCCTGCCTAACCCACCACACGCACGCACGGACGGACGGTCGGACAGAGAGGCACATAAGATCCTGCACATAATTATATGCAAAAATGCTACAATGAGAGATGTAATCCAGAGCAATTTTTTCAGAACTAATTATTCTAATAGACTGCATTTTTTCAGTCTAATAGAAGCCTATTTAGGTCTGTCCATTTCCCATCATCACTTCTTAAAACATCACAGGAAAAATACTGGTTTTGTATGGTTGGTTGGCTAATGGTTGACTGGTAGTAAGGCAAATACACAAGAACAGATTTAGGGTGGGCTAATGATGCCTTAAAAAAGGTGATGGAAGCAGTCCAATCTCGCTAGCAGCTAGCTACCTTCAAACACAATTTTCCTCCCAAAGGCATTTCAAATGGTCTGACGTTTGATCGCCATTTGGGTCATTCCATATGAAATCACCCAAGCTCCCATCTTGATGGTCTCAGAAATGCTTCATTTGGTAATATATTGTTGCCTGTGATGAGGAAATTAAATTGCAGGTGGTTTCAAGTTGATATCTCCTTCCGTTCTCATTTTAAGGGCCCCCAAAAAAAGGGGGCGTGGCCCAAGTTAACCCTCTGGTCACAGTTTGTGACCATTTTCAAAGGGTTATAACCAATGAACTAATGAGGATACAAATTTCATTCTTTCAGGATATGTTTATTCTGTTTAATAGTCTGCAACAAACCTTTTAATATAGTGATTAACCCTTTGAGTGCTTTGCAATTAACCCCTAAACATTGAAATTTTGGTGCCAAACATGTCGATTTCAAATTAAATATTGTGCAAGTATCCTTAGAATGTCCCCTTTGCCATTTACATTGTTGATAATATACCTGACAGAGTTTCAAATGAAGGTAAAAACATCTTTCTACCTTCATCCAATTTGGAGAAACATTAACCCCTTTTCAGCTACGAACGAGATATCAACTTAAAACCACCTGCAATTTAATTTGCTCATCACAGGCAACAAAATATTGCCAAATGAAGCATTTCTGAGACCATCAAGATGGGAGCTTGGGTGGTTTCATATGAAATGACCCATTTGTTCAAGACTGCATGAGGTAGGAGTCACAGAAAGGCTCACAAGCTCGTCTGTTCGGCCCAAGGCAGAAGTTATTTTATTGCGTTTATAATGACCGCGATTTGACTTTTCATCCAACCCTAAGAGGACAGCAGTTTAAATTTGGCTTCACAGATAGTCAGTTGTTCGGAGTATCATGCTCAGATGTAGAGAACGTCTGGTCAATGAGTTAATGATCCAGGCGATGTATCATTTTACCTCTCAGCTATTTCTCAATATTTCACCATGAAACAACTCCAGTGTTGAATTTTCCAGAAGTTTCTTTGTGTTTGCAGCACTTTCTTTGTCCCCAAATGTAAAAAATAAACTACATTTTACTTCCAAACGACACAACTGTCTTGCTTCACGCAAGTCATTTTTCTAGTCTCAGCGAAACTCACATTCTGACGTACAAAACCCTACATAGGAGTCATGCACTTCCAGAAAAGGACTGGCTTGATTTGGAATCTGTGAAAAGGGATTCAGAAAGTGGGATTTTCAGCAGATAAAGACTGAAGGTGACCCCTTGTTCCAGGGAGGCCCCTCTGAGCTCTCCTCCGGACACCACTGAAGAAAAGGACCACCAGCACCCAGACATAAAAGACAATGTCCAACCTCGGCATACTCAGTTCTAATGCCTTCCATGTCCCGTCCAAAAAGCACATTACTGAGGAACAATTCTGAAACCTGACCCGTCCTCGTCCCTGTCAGCCAAAGTCCCAGAGTCCACACCCAGATGACAAGCGGTTGGTCCCTGCCAGCCATCTAGAATGTTCTTATTGCTCAGAGAGGAGGATTAGGCTGCCTGCACAAGCTTTTTCCTCATACGCTGATGAGAGACAGCTGGCATGGGTGTGCCGGACTCGCCTGAACTTACGAGAACCGTTTCATCACCTCAGTTTAGCTTTAGACATCCTCCCAGAGTGTCTGAGATACACGACTTCCAGAGAGAAAAACAGCACTTTGTAATATTACAACTCAGCGCAAAAAAAGTTGATAGATTCACTCGTTCTGCAGCAATCTCTGTCCAATAAGTTAACAAATTCCAAGGGTATGAAGACAGACAAATATTTGCCAAAAAATGTACTAGAAGATTAAGGCAGGATGATGTTACTCGGCATAAATTTTGAACCATCTGAGGAAAACAATTTTTTCATTTCTGAAGCAAGGAAATGGCTCATGTTCAGCAACACTGAACACTGTACATACAGACAGCTCATCAAGACAAATATCCCAGAAGATCATGAGACAGGAGAAAAAACCCAACGTTCACAACACATCTCCTCCACCTGTTTCGGGTGTGGGGACGGACTCACCTTACGATCTTCTTTAAAGAGGTCAGCGGCTGTCGTAAAGTGGGGGACGGCGTTCTTGCAGTGGGGACACCCTGTGTGATGAGAATCGAGATACTAATGTTAAACACGTGCTGGATCAGGTCTGCACGCCACGCAAGGAGTATAAACTCTGACATAAAAACACTGAGAGCCTCCTGCATGTTAGAATTAAAGTCAAAACTGAATATGCACAGCAGCAGACAGGATTCCTGTTCAGGTAATCGGAGTAAAGGGACCCTGCAAGGCGACCCATCGACCGGAGCAGGAGAGGGACTCGTAAGGCCCACAATGAAAACGGACAAGCACTCAAAGAGCTTCAAAAAGCCACGCGTGCCACAGACTCCTCATGACACCTTCACCTTTTCACCTTCGCTAGACCAGTCAGACCAGTTAAAACACCACCGTTTTGTCAAGAGGCAGTTTAAAACAGTCCTCAACCCCCTCAGCTCTACAAACACACACACACACACACACACACATATTTGCAAACATGCAAACAAAACTGTACTCACACTTATTCTGCCCTTCAGAATAACATAACATTAGCGATTGCTCAGAATGCTTTATAGACCTCGATAAAACTCCCAGATTGGCTTCATAAATGAGATGTCTCTAGCGTTCCCCCGGGTCATTCATAATCTGCCAGCCTTCCCCACATGGCCAGCGTACACAGCCCCCTCCCTCCCCAGCCCCTCTCGCTGTCAGACAGGAGACGAATGGGGGCGTGCGATTTTCGAGGAAGCGGCGGGATAAGAGCCCAGCATTCTGCCTGTCAGCAGTCATCCACTGGACAGATTTAAGACGCATGATTGACACAGGACCTTTTTATGGACTTCATGATTTTTAAATGTTTAATGAGTAGGAACAAAGCAATCTATAAATATCTGGCTCAACTGAATTTTAGCAATTCGGACAATTCTCCGAATAAGCCCAGCATATTTTGCAACAATAGTAAACAAATAATTCAAATGAGTATTTTTTTTTTGTACGACCAAATATCAGCGATAGGCCAAATCCCAGTTCTCTAGCACCAGTGCTACCTCATTATCGGACCCAGAGATGGCGAGGACACCGCAACACACTTCCTGCTTCCCAACACCTTAGTTCTAGCACTGCAGTGTGAGCCCCACACAACCCTCCACTTAAAACCAGTTCAGCCAGATTCTAGTAATGATGACCACAGGGGCAGAGAGCAGGAGCCGCCAAACCTAAATGTAAAATATACAACTCTATAAACCCTCAAACCTCAATGTAAAATATACAACTCTGTAAACCCTCAAACCTCAATGTAAAATATACAACTCTATAAACCCTCAAACCTGAATGTAAAATGTACAACTCTGTAAATGCCCACCCCTAAAAGTAAAATACACAACTTTACAAACCACTAAACCTAAATGTAAAATTTACAACTCTATAAACCCTAAAACCTGAATGTAAAATGTACAACTCTGTAAATGCCCACCCCTAAAAGTAAAATACACAACTTTACAAACCACCAAACCTAAATGTAAAATATACAACTCTATAAACCCTCAAACCTGAATGTAAAATGTACAACTCTGTAAATGCCCACCCCTAAAAGTAAAATACACAACTTTACAAACCACTAAACCTAAATGTAAAATATACAACTGAATAAACCCCAAAACTATAAAATATACAACTCTATAAACCAGCAAACTAAATGTAAAATACACAACTTTACAAACCATCAAATCTAAATGTAAAATATACAACTCTATAAACCTTCAAACCTAAATGTAAAACAGGGCTTGAAATTCACAACGGCGATGCCCTACCTGTTTGCCCTGCTGCCAGCCTATAAAAGCCCCAGTTCACAGCAGTGGAATGCCGTGCCCTTTGCCCGCATTGCTGCAAGTGCCCCTCGGCCAAAACACCTACCCAAAATAAATAAATCACACAGCTTTTCCCGTTTTTACCAGTGGCGGCTCGTCGACCCTAACAAAGGGAAGCCAAAACCTCGCCCTTCAAAGCTTAATGTCTTAAACTTTCGCAGTTTACTTTTCTTGATCAGCAGTTGCACATACAAATTGGTAGAAGGACAGTCAACTTGATTTTCGATAGCAAATGATGACGCAAATTATCAGTACGTCTTTATAAATTAGTTGGCGAGGCTTCTTTTGCAAGAAGCCACGATAATTTGTTTTCTACTATCTTGATATAGAAGTAAAGAATGCTATGTTGCACAGCTTAGCTATTGCTTAATGAGCCTCACTAATCAATTTGCAAATCTATGCTGTATGGAATTTATAAAGACGTAGGCCAATGGTAATTTATGTCGTAATTTATGTGTGAAAGAAAACCCCCCACAATTTTTTGGGGTAATGTATAACAATGCTATCGAAAATAAATTTCACAGTTCTTCCCTTTGGCCTCCCTTTGTTCAGGCCGACGAACCGCTCCTGGTTTTTACAACTGTATTTTTCGCCCTTTTCTTGCAATCGTGGGCGCAGAATTATTCTTGAATAATTTATGTAGCTCCTCTATTTTTAACTTTGATCACAATGCCGACAGGTGAAAGGAATAAAAAAAATGCCGAATTACAGTCGGCAGCCGCAAAGTGTGGCAAATGGACGAAGTTATGGAGGTAATGAAATTCTCTTAGGTTGCGTGTTGACAAAGCTCAGGAAGTGGCCTTTATAGCCAGTATTTAGCGCTGTTGTCAGTGTGAGTGTTAGAATGACAGGAGAAAGTCTGAATTTCGTGGGTGGCAGAAGATGGACAAAATGGCTAAATATGATTCTTTTTTCATTGAACCGGCGTTTGACTGGAATGTTCTTAGCTTGTACTTGCATTATAGCAATGCCCAAATGATGTCCCAGTGCAATACTGAGCCCATTTCCAAGACGGTGAGCTGGGAAAAATACGGGAAACAAATTTTTTCAAAAATGGTTTTGATTTGCATAGCGCAGGCTGACTGGTCACTTTATGTGAGGAACATCTGAGACTGCGGACCTTTACCTTTTAATAGCTAAAGTGATGACCTAAAGCTCCATAGCTGATTTGTTGCTGTGCCCCCAAGGTAGCGGCAGACTTTGCTGTGGTGCCCCTTATATGGAGGCACATTTGCCGTAGTGCCCTCATATATTCAGCATGGACCACCGCAACTTTTACAGTGCCCCTTATCACCTGTAGTTCGAGGCCTGTAAAATATGCAACTCAATATACCCCCATTCCTAAAAGTAAAATACACAACTTTACAAACCACCAAACCTAAATGTAAAATATACAACTCTATAAACCCCAAAACCTAAATGTAAAATATACAACTTTACAAACCACCAAACCTAAATGTAAAATATACAACTTGGCAGCATGGTGGCACAGTGGTTGTTGCCTCACAACAAGAAATGTTGTGCGTTCGATTCCGGCCTGGGGCCTTTCTGTGTAGTTTGCATGTTCTCCCGGTGTTCGCGAGAGTTTTCTCCTGGTACTCTGGTTTCCCCCGCCCACAAAAACATGCATCATCGGAACACTCCAACCAGTACCCTTGATCAAGGAACTGGCTTTAGAACTCCCATCTCCAAACAAAACACACATCTACATAAATCCCCAAACCTTCATGTAATACACCTGTTTGCACGCAAGTCATGTTATCAGTGGTAATTTATAAATGTTACTGAGCAGTTGATTGTTTATACACACTCAATATGTATCATTACAGGCTCTAGTATAGAGATTGTTCTGCCCTCTACCGTTAAATATCAGAAATCACCACGATGGAAGATTGTCCAACATCTCAAGAAGTTGCTCTTTACTGTATCCAAAATAACACCACAGCTGGATGGGAATAACTCCACACCCTCCCAGGTCTTCGCTGCATAAATGACTTCAAACATTCATTAAGCGAATGTCAAGTCCCTCAAAGATCCGGTTAGCACAAGCTACTTGCAGGCAGAAGGTGAGATTACTGCCTAAGCAATGTGCCGTACAGAAATACAGTGAATGCAGCTCATCACATCTACATAAGAAGGTAAAAAACACATACATGTGCACACCTGGCTAATTGATGTAGAGTGCTTATAAACGCAGCTGAAACGGTTACTGAGTGCATGGTTCCATTTCCAATGCATATACCTGTATAATATCGTCTCAAAATGACTGCATCTCAAAGCACAGATGCCTGGAGCAATCTTTTACATGCCCCACTCAAAGTACCCCACTCCAACTCTCTTCAGTGTTTCCGGAAAAAAACAGGTTTGAGTCTGGTATCTCATGACCGCAGATTCTGCCTGAGTGGAGCTGAAGTCTCTCGCAGTGACGAGGCTTTTCTTGTGTCCCCCTTGTTCACATTATAATTGGCTTACCTTCCCTCTCCAAATGGCTCTTTCTTTCCTCTCTCGCCCGCTCTGTTTTAATTAATCCGTTTTGCAAAAATCCCACAAGCACACGAGAGGGAAGGAGAAATAAGAGTCCCTGCAATAAACGCACAGACAGAGCCAGGATACAGGGCATCGGGGCATTGTTAAGGTTATCAAACAGAAATTAGCTGTGAGGACGCAGGTAGGGCCAGAGGGTTGGGGGAGGGGGGGGGGGTAACATCATGCTAAATACTGCAGGGTTTATGAACAAAGCCAGTGACTGCCCCCCACCTCTCATAATTTCTGCACCCCGCCTGAGATCATGAGTAATTGAGCCTTTTCTGCATTCTTATTATTATCTGTTTAGATGAGAAGGATCCAGCTCCGGCTCTCCGTCAAGTCAGCTCTGATGAGAAGGGGGCAGCTACAACTCTCCATTGGTTCGCTCTCTGATGAGAAGGGTACAGCGACAGCTCTCCGTCGAGTCTGCTCTTCAATGAGAAGGATCCAGCTCCGGCTCTCCGTCAAGTCAGCTCTGATGAGAAGGGGGCAGCTACAACTCTCCATTATTTCGCTCTCTGATGAAAAGGGTGTGGCTACAGTTCTCCGTCGGGTCTGTTCTCTGATGAGAACGGTACAGCTCCAGCTCTCCATCGAGTCTGCTCTTCAATGAGAAGGATCCAGCTCCAGCTCTCCGTCAAGTCAGCCTTGATGAGATGGGTGCAGCACCAGCTCTCCGTTGATCAGCTCTCTGATGAGAAGGGTACAGCTCCGCTCTCCGTCAAGTCAGCTCTGATGAGAAGGGTGCAGCCCAAGCTCTCCATTCTCTGCTCTCTGATGAGAAGGGTACGGCTCAAGCTTTCAGTCAAGTCCGCTCTGATGAGAGGGGTGCAGCCCCAGCTCTCCATTAACAGCTCTCTGATGAGAAAGGTGCAGCCCCAGCTCTCTGTCCAGTCAACTCTGATGAGAAGGGTGCAGCACCGGCTCTCCGTTGATCAGCTCTCTGATGAGAAGGGTGCAGCCCCAGCACTCTGTCGAGGCAGCTCTCGGTTTCCTTGTTGCCCAGAGCAGCACTTACAACTCAGAAGCAGATATAAAGGGACAGAATCTCCTAGATTTTATGATGCAGTGGAAAAGTATCTGCTCCCTTCCCAATTTCTACTTGTTTTGCTTATTTGTCACATTTAAATGCCTCAGATCATCCAAATAATATAAGTTACGGTGCAAGTATTTGGAGCAGATTGGAATTTCGGAACGAGTTGTGCCACAGAGGGATTTTTACATCCCTCTGCGGGCCAACAAACATCCCTCTGCGGGCCAACGAGTTCCGAAATTCCCCAGACGCTACAAACACCAGCACGGTAAACTATGTATTATATGTGCCATTTTTTGTCTTCAATTGCGAGACAAAATAAGCTCTAATTCAACAATTCATATAGATTTATTTGGTTCGGTAAGAACAAAAAAAAGGGAACTATTTGATGTAGTATGAGTGTACTGGTACTGTCAGTGAGACGTACATGCAATACTGAGGATTACAGCGATCACAACAGACATTCACATGTATGATGAAAAATGGCTAGATTTGCAATACCTGTCCAACAAGAATTGTCTACATAGGTAGCAAGAACAATGCAAAACAGATGTGGGGCACAAAATCCATAATATCAGCATTAAATAATCTGTCACATTTGGGAATGTTCGTATGCAAACACAAAGCCACGGACTCTCCATTGCTCACTATCAGCGCGACCGCAGTCATACTGGGTCATGTACTCACTTTAAAATGAAGTTATATTAGCTCTTGCCGCTGAAATGATATCTGGATCTTCCGAAATTGTCGAGAAGTCAATGGTCCTAGTTGAACAGCGAGAATCCAAGTCATCTCGAACACAACGCAGCCCATATCTGATAGAAATATTGACTGATAATCCGTTTTTGCTACTTCAAAAAAGCAACCGATCTGGAAAGAACTCCAAATGAAAAGCTAATCATTCGTATCATTTTGAAAATAACACTTGCTTCTACCGCCTGAGGTGCCACGCAAACGTCCGACTTGAAAGTAGTTCCTACCATTCCAGCCCTGCATGGCATGAGGGTACATTATGGTACGGGTGTGCTGGTGCCGTCAGCGAGACGCGCATATAATACACTTCGACACTGGACAAAGACAACGTGAATAAACACAAAATGCAGCTTTTAAACGATCATTTCTTGATGCTTAAAGATTTATTCAAAACCCTTTGCATCGATGTGAAGAAGTAACTGCTCCTCAAATCCTAATAAATAATTGTGCCACCCTTGACAGTAACTACTGCGATCAAACATTTGTGATTTATGGCAGTAAGTCTTAAATATCCCTTCGGAGGAATTTCGGCCCGCTCTTCTTGTGAGAATTGTTTCAATTCAGACACATCGGAAGTTTTTCGAACATGAACTGCCTGTGTAAGGTCATACTGCAATCAGGCCATCTCAATCGAATTTGAGCCCAGACTTTGACTAAGTCACTCCGAAACCTTCATTTTGCTAATCTTCAGACATACAGAGTAGGACTTGCATGTGAGCTTGGACTCACTGTCCTGCTGCATAACCCAACTATGCTAGAACCTCAGGTCACAGACTGATGGCTGGACACTGCCCATCAGGATTCCCTGGCAGAGAAGCAGAATTCAGGATCATCATCACCATCAACTATGGCAGGTCATCCTTATCCTGAAGCAGCAAGGGAGTCCCAGACCGTCACACTATCCCCAGAGTGTTCGACAGTTGGGAAGATGTTCTAATTTTGGGATGCTGCATTAGCTTCACACTCAATGTCAGGGAACCCATGTCTTCCAAAAAGTTATGCTTTTATCCCATCAGTCCATAGAATATTCTCTCATAACTCTTGCAGGTCATCAAGAGATTTTTTTTGGCAAATGAGAGACGAACCTTTGTGTACTTTTTGGTCGACAGAGGTTTTGCCTCTCCCATGGATGCCAGAATCACTAGATTTTTTTTTTCTAAAAAAAATCCATCATATGAAAAGAATGTAGGCAAAATTTTGGTTGTTATGGTTCAAGTGTTTGGGGGTACACCTCATTTTTAGGAAATTCTTATCCTACCTTATTTTTGCCCCAATTTTTCAAATTATTATATTATTATATTATAATTATATTATTATTATATAATTATAGCTCCATTACTAAGAAAACATTGTCATCAATATTCCTCCGACACCATGTAATCCAGTTTTCTAACCCAATCAATGTAATAACCACACACAGAAGTGGTGCACACACACTAAATTTCATTCACAGAGGTAAAGTAGTTTGAGTAGAGTTGTCCCCATTTATCTGGACTGACAGACAGAAGAAAGGATAGATGGACTGACTGAGCTCCATTGCAACATCTCCACTCCACTTGGTGTCGTGTCAGCGAATTCAAAAATGCTGGCAACACGTAATTTTCAGGACTGATAAACATGTTTATACATTATCCCACGGTATAGATTGAGCCTGGTAAGAAAATTCTGGGGGAGAAAAGGGCGTTTCAAATGGCAAATTTAATTTTCACCTGCCATCCACCTATCCCACATGATGATATGAAGCTTTAACCCTATAAACTTAGTCTTTTTCCACTTATGTTTTTCCTTAAGAAAATGTAACATTTAAAAAAAGCATTCTTTTTGTATTGCAAGACAATGTCAGTCATCTTAAAATTTGCACTGATTAACCCCTTGAACACTAACTTTTCACTGAAGTTGTCCCTTAATATTGCTGAAAGTCAGGAAAAGGCTTTTCATATTGTAGGACGATGGCAAATACATGTTCTGTCTGCTGGTTGCAGCACTTAACTGATGCTACATCGCACTTATATTGAGATGAATATTTAAAGCCAGGATGACATGTTTGTGCGGCCACAGCAATACTTCAAATGGAAAATATCAAGATTTTCTACATCAGTATTTGCACATTTCCCATTTCCCTGACAAAAGTGACATTTAAATGGATGATTGGGATAAGGGTTTTTCATTTAGAGCAAATAATAGACTTTTGAACAGTGTACACACGGGTATTAGCACTGAAAATTCCATGTGGCTAGCATTTTTGTAAAACAGCAATAAAAGGTCAAAAATGGTTGCAAGCCAAGGGTGGGATAAAAATAGCCTTAATTTGAACTACCCCATACACCCGTAGCGGGCATAACTTTAATAATATTCCTTAAAGAGAAATAAAATTTTTCTTGCACTAATTAAATTTATTTTAAGCACAAAAATATCATGTAAGGTGGCGAGGGAAAAAACAGGCTTATAACAAACGTCCTTAATGCAATCAGTGAACAACTGACTCACTATCTTCTCAAACAATCAAATTCAGACATTTCAGGCAACCTAGATGATACAATAAAATTTTATTAATTGAAAAACACACTGATAAAAGGGACGAAGTTATTTGACGAAAACACAAAAACACTCATAAACAACTTCATAACATGAACACAATGCTCCGCCACTATCAAGGTTGCCAATAGTGACTTGTCAACCACAAAGTCGCAGACATTTGAAAGCATCCCTCGCTTTATCATCTATTTTATTCTAAATGGGACCATAATTTACAAAATTAACATTATACTGCACTGCAGAAGCCTTGAAGCCTGTGACTGAGACTATAAACTCATTAAGAAAATGCTTGCAGAGGCAATCAATCAAATGAGAAGTCGGGCCCTTTCCCCTGAGACCCCACACGATCAAACCTCTTTTTGCAAGCAGTAGAGTCACTCAAAAAATGCAGGTTCAACTTCTTAACTGTCACCTGCATTTTCTCACATTTGGCCACGATTGGTACCTACCACGTCAAATACTCACTGCTCCCACATACAATGGTTCTATTACACAAAATACTCTGTGTCTGTTGTTGCTGTTATGAGTATTTACATATAATATACAGCTTAATCTTCAATTTTGGGACAAACAAGGTGGATATCTTGATTGAACAGGTTCTTAGCTATCGAACAAGACCAAATGGAACAGATAATACATGGTTTGACCGTCACAACGCAACTTTGATGATGAGGACTGACAAGTTTCATTGCACTCAAGTATGTGGTGTCTATGTTGAGAAATTGATTTATTGCATTTCTTAAGACTAACATTGGGCAAAAAGGTGGGTAGAAATAGAATCCTGAGAGTCTAAGCTTTCAAATGGTACATCGTTTGCCTGGATTGGTTGAGGATTTAGGTCATAGTTTACAAATGAAGGATTCAAAATTTGTTTGAAAATTCCGTAGGGCCCTAATTAGGGCCCAGTGTCAGTTCACAGGTTAAGGTACTTTGCCTTAGCTTTCCTTTTCAGACGCAGAGAATACATTCTTTTTTTTATGCAGAGTATGTATCGGCCATTGCTTGCTCCATCTTAAGTAAGGGTATTAGATCAGAACAATCCCATCTGTATGACATAATATTAAATGGGCTCACAGGCCTTCAGATTTGACTAAAGGACCCATTTGTCCCACGGCTAACTTTCCTGCTCTCTCAGGAAAAATAATTTAAGTGTACAAATAAGGTACATGTATCAGTTTAATTTCGAATCTGATCCGATGTTCACATACACACAATGCAATTATAAAGTATTCGACAAAAATTGAGCTTTTAGAGGTTCTTCATATCTCCAATATGCACATCAAGAAAATTTTGCCAAATCAAGAGAATTCACATCCAGGCATATGCATGGATAGGTACGACTCAAGGGACGGGAAAATAATCATTTTACTTTGGGGAATCTGCTCCTTTAGTACAGAGACTGAATATTCCAAAATTACAGGTAAATTCTACAAATTCTGAAAAATAATGGTGTTCCCATGAAAATCACTCCCTTTGTAACATCATCTCTAAACCCCTTCGGTAGGTAACCCCACAGTACTTGGAGATTCTGTTCTTGTCCTAAATATCAAGTTGTCTAGTGAACAGTGAAATTGGCTGCAGAATTAATGGAGCCACTGTAACCACTGGATCTAAAGGCTTGTTTCCCAAATATCCAACCCCACAGCTGAACTCATTCAGCACAGTATTCCAACCGAACCTCCATCTTGTACCACGCACACGCACACACGCGCGCACACACACACACACGCACGCACGCACGCACGCAAATACCAACGGCATAATACATCAGCCCACTTGCCAAGTTCTGTGTTCTCAAGATTATTAACTACCCTTACTTAAGTTACAAATGAGCACTTAACGCCCGTGCACGGAAATTAGGATGCAGGATTAGTCTGAATTCCCCAGGCAGAACAAAACAAAGGTAATACATTTCAAGTTGTGTTCATAGGAGCTAAGGTTGAAAGCTTAGAAAGCGGCTTTTGATACAAATAATATTTTGTTTGAGGGTACTGAAGTCCCTGCATCTGAAAGAATACTTTGATCCTGCCCAAACCCCAATGAAAAACCCTCAGTGCGCGGAGAGAGGAAAAAACAGCTTCGCGGAGGAGAGAAAGAGCGAGGTTAAAGGAGATAACGCTGTTTTTCCTGTGCGTGAGCCAAAGGCATCATTTCATGGAGGAATATTTAAGGAACATGTTGCTTTCAGGGACCAGTGCACTGCTGTTACCCTCATACCGAGCTTTAATGAAACCCTACAGATATGTTCTGCTAAAAGAGATGTTTGCAATTCTGCATTCTATCTAGTCCAACATATTTCCTTCAGCAAAGTACCTTAAAAAGATCCAAATGTTGCTCCCCCCTATGCCACAGTCCCCTCTGAGCTTGTCCCCAAGCAACAGAACACGACAGTTTTTGACGCGGCATAACATTGCCACTACATGACATTAACATTGTGAGAATGCATTGCGTCAGCTGCATTCGACACAGATACCACAGAACAAGAACCTTCCGGTCTATGGGCTCATCTTCACTGACTGAAATAATTAAACAAGCCGACTAATGCAACAGCAGAATGCAAGGAGGGGGGCAGGGGGGTTGGTATCAAGTACATAATAAAAATCCCGTGCATTAACTTAAGAAATATTCTCCGTCATAAATGCACACTGGTGAATGGGAGCTTCAAAAAATTGACATCAGAAACTGTCATAAAAAGTCCGCAAAAACACGGTCAGTGATTTCAGCAGAATTACATAACTTAAGCTCATGACACGTACAAACCCATACATGGGTCCATTAAATTCAGCTGCTGTATTCAATCCTGTGGAGTTTCAGGACTATTTTCAATTCTAGCGGAGATCCCAATGTTTCCAACGATCCCAAATACGTCCTGCTGAATTATAGGGAAATGTGCAAGATGATATGCAAGATCTTGATATTTTGCATTTGATGTAATGCTGTAGCCATAAAAACATGGCATCCTGGGTTTAATTACTTCTCTCACTAAGTGTGATCTACAAAAGCTTCAATGAAGCGCTGCAACCAGCAGATACAGAACATCTAAGTGACACTGTGCTACAATGTGGAAAAATGAGCTATCTTAAGGGAAAAAGTGAGAGAAAGTGAAGGTTAAGTGGTTAATCAATGCAAATGTTAAGATGTCTGTATAGTCCCCCCAGGAATCTGCAGAGAAAAAGTGTTGATTCCACGGAGAACATTCCTGATTCTGCGGAGAGCAATTTTGATTCAGCGGCTTGAAAGTTGATTTTCCGCAGGCATTTAAAAAAAAACTAAAATGACCAGTTATAAAGCAAATTTATGTAATAATGAAGCAAGAATTCTCTTATGAAATTATTTGCAATACCAAAGCACTGCGAAACATTGTGGTTATAAAATAATCAACATCAATATTAATTTTGTCCCTCTTGAGCAGATTTATTTGCATAACTTATAAAGTGCAAAACATTTCACCAAACTATGGGTGAACGAGGCTTAGTAACAGAACAAGTGCAAAAGATTAAAGTAAAGATTTAAACAAAGTGTAAACTATTCACTGTATCCTCTGGATATTGTAAACGTTACTGCATACCATAGACTGTATAAAGAGATGGATGAAGCTACCGTGATGTCACCCACTGGTTTGAAGATGAAGAAGTGAGTCGAAGATCCGGGGAGGAACGTGGCTCTGGATCTGACCAAATCGGACGAGGACCAGAGGATAGCCACGCCCCAGAAGCATATTCTGGCTTTATACATTATTCTTGTTTATATGGGAACATAATTCACGAAATTGAATGTCATGATATATCGAAGGAGACCTGAAACTTGCTATAGCTAACATAAAATGATGTGAAAAATAATTATTTAAATGAAAAATCAAGTGGAAAAGTAGGATCGTTTTCTCATAGACTTCTATTTCATTGAACTTCTTTCTGCAACCACTGACGTCGCCATCTGCTGGCCATTAAATAGAATGCCATTCTACGGTACTTCCACATGGGCTTCTTTTTTCAGATCAGGGTGCTGCGTCCATCTTTTTATATAGTTTATGCTGCATACAGCAGAAAAAAAATCAGTTTCCGTAACCGGCAGCACCAGCTGTGAGTCTTAGATCCTGTTTATCTGACCGCAAAATCTAGCGGCCGGGATGAAAAATGCATGTAAAATATAATATTCTGCACCTCGCCCTATATTCCGCGGACTGCTTTGATTTCCGCGGAGGGCTTTGAAATCTGCGGTAAATTCCGTGATCGTGGAATCGCGGATTCATGGGGGGACTATCTGTAAGCATTAGTAGAAATATGATTATCATTACAGTGATGATTTTCAGTAATACTGCTGTCCTGACGACAGAGGGACACACTCACAGGGGGCGTAGAACATCACCAGGGCATGTTTCTTCTTTTTTAGTGCCTCTTTAAAATCCTCCGCTCCCAGGTGGCTGACGCTGGAGGGCGTGTCTTCCCACGACTGTTCTGGAGGGGGCGGAGCCTGTGGACTGAGGGAGGGACAAGTGCAGCAGGAGATGAGCGGTAACAGATCTCACACCCACCCATCAGTGAACTGTCCAATTTCATAAATTACACTCCCACTCAGAAACTTAAAATCACTTCTCATTAAAGTAGTTCTTACTGCTGTATGCAATAAAAATTTCTGCGCAGTGGTAAATTATATGAAACAAGCACAAGCCAATCAGAGATATCAAAAGTAGCAAAAAAACATATGCATGGTAGAGTGAAGGGACCGTTGGACAGATGAACTGACGAACGGACAAAGCCGAAATCTACAGTCCCCCGACCACCCCTGATAAGTGTTTTTGAAAGGCCATTTCAAGGGGTTTAGGAGATATTCTACGGCAGGGCTACTCAACATTATCCAGAAAGTGCCAGTGTGGATGCAGCTTTCATTCCAAAACAAGCACTTACCCACCTGACACCACTAATCAACCCTAAGAGTCTCTGCTAAAGAGCTTGATTAGTAGGATCAGGTGTGTAAGTGTTTGGTTGGAATGAAAGTTGCACCCACACCAACCCTTTCTAGATAATGTAGAATAGCCCTGGCCTAATGAGACAGAACAGAGATCAAGGTCACAAGTCAAAGATCGCTAATAATGTCCAGTAGAGGTCGTAGGTCAATTTTAATACTTGTGCTGGTTTTCTTGACCTAAATTTGGTAGGTTTTGCAGAGCAACATTAAGCCCATTGTGCAAATATAGACACAGACACCAGTAAATTCTTAAACTGAATTGCTAAATAATTCTGTATTTGAATTTCCAAATGTCCTGCTTCGCTGGAATAATTCACCCCCCCCGTCTCTGCGACATGAATATGGAGTTACGCAGCCTTAAATAGGCTCATGCGCAACAAACAAAAATTGGCATTATTTGTATTATGCATCAAGGGGTTTAAAAAGATGATTTTTCAGGAAGTTGAAAATTGCAGGAACGGTAAAAAAAGACCAGAGGGAAAAAAGTTAAAGGTCACTGGTGAAGGAAACATTCAACAGGCAAAACAGTGGATATGGCCACAAGCAATTTCGAAAGACCCTCTATCGCCTGTGTCGGAGATATGCCCTGGAAACAAAGAACAGCAATGGAGCGAATCGTTGAAAGGTCAGAAGTCAGAGGTCACAAAGAAGGCAACAGCTCTGAAGCTTTAGTAAAAGGTCATTAAGTCAGAGTTCGACAGTAAGGCGGCTGAAAACAGCCTCAGAGAAATGGCTCTGACAGACAGACGCACGGATGTACGCACTGACAGACAGGGCCCAAATCTATAATCATCCAACATGCCCCTCGAGCGCCGGGGGACTAAAAGCGCCAACATTTAGTTTAAGATGTTTTCTTTCGTTTTTCAACAATGTGGAGCAAAAAGTTTTAAAATGAAAAATAACGCCGCTATCTGCTCCAGTGATTTATCAACACAGTATCCCGCGAGAGAGCTCATCACTGCTTTGCAAATTGGGGTATTAATTTTATGAAGTTATTATTCTTAATGGATTCCCACGAGGATGCATTATTCCCCACAGCTGTGTCTTTAACGACCTGCAGACTTTACAGACTTTACGATCCAGGTGATGCCACACAAGCTCGACAGGGTTTAACTCGGGCGACTGAGACGGATGGCCTGTGTTGAGCTGGATGCCCTGCGTTCGGAGTCGGATGCCCTGCATTCTTGAGCCGGATGCCCAGCGTTCGGAGCTGGATGCCCTGCGTTCTGTCACTTCCTCTCCAGAATGTGCAGGCTGAGTTTGTGTTCGAGCAGAGCCACGAAACTAGAGTTTTGTCACTTGAATCCATATGAAAATCACAAGTGATCCCTGTTTTTGAGCAGCAGTAGTGTATGTGCTCACGAGTGCTAAAGCAGGAGCCTACAGCAGGGTGAGGAGAGCCAATGAAACGTGCAATTCCCTCTGTATTCAGTTTCGACTCTGGATTTCTCTTCACATCGGAGCTTTCTGTGCGCAGGGCGTACTGAAGGAGCCACAGTTATACCCACACGCGCGGAGAGACCACCACGAACAGCCCAACAAGGGAGGGTGAAAGCGATGAACAATGGAATCCCACATGAATACCCATACAGGCTGTTCTTTAGCGGACGGGTGCAACCTCACCCCCCCTCCTGCTATGGGCCTGCTGGCTACAGGCTCCACTGGCACAGACTGCATCCAATCAGAGTCCCAGGTGCTCACTTATCCATAATCTAATCAGTGAGCTATGCAGCAACCGCCTATCAAACAGCAGGGAAAGCCAAGGTGCATTCTGGGTAAAATTCTGGGTATGGTGATTTCTAGAAACACTGTGGCAAAAAAAATAAAAAAATCACAGGAGCTCAAACACGCCACCGTATCTGACAGTATTTTTCCAGTTTTTGCAAGAAAAGAAACAGATTATTATAAAACATAAACTATACTTATTGAAAATAAATAAATACTGACAAATGCTGTTCTCTCTGTAGGATGTGGGCAGGGTGCTGACGGTAATCCCACACATTAAGCTCCATCTAAATCCTATGCAGAGATGCATTACAGAATTTAATCAAAGAAACATGAGTCCCTCTGCCAGTGTAAATCCAGGTCATGAAGACAGACGAGCAAAGTTGCTGTAATGCTGCATCAGCGTTGATGGGACGTTGCTGTAGCGTCGAGAGAGCCCCGCTGTGCTGGCTGGTGTGATTTACAAAGGCTAGCCGGCCGGTTCAGATTTAATTCCACGCGGGGGCATGTTCGCCCGCTCACTGAGCCGTGATATTGGCATCTCATGGGTTTAATCACGAGCCGCACTACACCTCGCGGCTGCGGTGCTTTACAAGGTCATCCTTCAAAGGGCCTGATTGGATGGAGATAGGGCGGAGCATGCAGACAGGCTGTACTGTCGACACACAGCATGCTGGGGGCGCTGTGGAGCCAGACTGACCTCTGCCAAACAGGTGAGGCCCACTTCAGGACTCGCACATAAAATACACGTGAGCGAGGCTGGACTGTGAGGAGGTGCAGGGAGAGGAGCAGTGGGTTCGGTGATGAATGACCGAGACCTGTGTGCGTCACAATGCCACAGTTACCTGCTGGAGAATTTCAACCACTTCTGTTTCTTGGTCTACACCTGAAATCTGAAACTGCAGTTTAACTCCAGCAGCTGATTGGTTGATTGACTCCACCTGACTGCATCTTACAAGAGCACCAGCTGCAGTGCGGAAGAGGCTGGCTGGATGAAGACTGGTTGTGGGCACAGTTTTGGTTTCGCTTGACGCTTTTTTTGGTTCTGGTGTTTCTCTGTGGCGTTTCGACAGCTTTTCTGTCTATTTTTGGGCTGTTTTCAGTTTAGGTTCAGGCCAGAGTAGGACGCTGCGAAAGACTCACGCTAATGAGGTTTTTGGTCGGGGGACAGACGGACTTCAGAGGATACAGGGTAACAGTCTTCAGCAGCCCTGCTGTGGCCAGTCCAAACAGCAACAGAATTTTATGTGTATTTTTTTTTTACTGATATTTATTCAATCTTTTTTTGGAGATCTTTATTTTTGTACTTAAATTTTTAGGCCCAAGGACTTCAGTATTGCGTCTCATTAGATCGTCTCTGACATCGAAATGTGCAGAACTTGGGAAGATGCAATCGCGCTCATCCAGGTGTTGAACCTGTGACCTCTCGCACCCAAAGTCAGAATGATACCCGGAGACCTGGGTACGCAACACAAATTAGCATCTCGTTGCAGGTAGGGGGTGGGTGGGGGCAGGCGATGCTAAATTAATGTTTTTTGTCCAAATGAAAAACAGGGTAAAATACACCTGGCATTTTACGCCAGACCATCAATACTCACCAGCTGCAAAAACGGCATTTCTGCTCTTCGATAAAAAGACAGAGGAACATGCCCCTAGAGTCCAGCAATTACCCCCCACCATCATTCACAATCTGTGCTTAACACAAAAAATACATCTGAAAACATCAGCAGAAGAGCTGAGGCACCAGAACCTTCCGTCTTCAATATATTAACAGGATAACTGAATCTATCCCAACAGTCCACTCAATTTCTGTTCCGCACTCCTGTTCCCTACTGAGGGGAGAAAAGAGAATCCCACCACCTTCAGATAAACAAGACATTATAACCCCCCCACCACCACCACCGCCACTGCCGCCGCCGAGGAGAGTCGTACTGCTGACTCAGTATGGGAGGGCGGGGACATTGAAATGTAATCAAAGGGGCCAGATTTATCTGAGCCTCTCACCTGACCTACAGCTAAACCACAGTCCTGTACAGCAGGCCGGCTGAGGGATCTCACCTGACCTACAGCTAAACCACAGTCCTGTACAGCAGGCCGGCTGAGGGATCTCACCTGACCTACAGCTAAACCACAGTCCTGTACAGCCGGCCGGCTGAGGGATCTCACCTGACCTACAGCTAAACCACAGTCCTGTACAGCCGGCCGGCTGAGGGATCTCACCTGACCAACAGCTAAACCACAGTCCTGTACAGCAAGCCGGTGGAGGGATCTCACCTGACCTACAGCTAAACCACAGTCCTGTACAGCCGGCCGGCTGAGGGATCTCACCTGACCTACAGCTAAACCACAGTCCTGTACAGCAGGCCGGCGGAGGGATCTTACTTGTGGAGCCACTCGATGATCTTGTCCTTGCTGCGCAGGTGGGGCAGTGTGTACTTATCCTCTCCTTTCTCGAAGTACTTCACCGTGGGGAAGCCGGAGATTTTGAAGCGGTCCCCTACGGCCTTATGGATGGTGGCGTCGACCGCGGCCAGCACCCCGGGGCTCTGAGACATGGGGGACCAATGAGAGAAGGGCGGCGATGAAAGAGAACTGACCTCACTGAAGACCACACAAGGTAAAGCTTACATTACTCAGCTGTATAATTACAGTGGAGGCTGCGCTAGTGTTGTGACTAATGAACACGACGGGGATGTAGTGGGAAGTTCAAGATCAGGAGGACTGCTCATAAGCAGAAGTCACATTTCAAAACCATGTTTTCACTCCTCGTTAGCTCTGGTATACAGGCACACTAAGAGCACAAAAGTAGGTGCAATACAAAATTGGACTGGCGCTGAGATGGAGGCAAATGTTTTCTTGTATATCAGAGTTTTCTTGTAGTTTGTTCATCTTATTAATATAAACACTGGAAATAACAGGAAGATAAAAGAAAAAGTCATGCTTCTTGCTCAAGTTTGCTGCCACATGTTATCCAGTTCAATGTTTTTTCATCATCATTCCTTTGGCCCGTAATAAAGAAACTCACTAACTGTTCCGTGCTGACGCTACGCTCGTACTGGGAGCACCGTGTGAACCGCACGACTTGACCTGAAATGGTTCTGAGAAAATACAGCTTTTGAAATGCACAGGAGGCAAAATAACTATGCAAGTCAGCGCAGAGCCAGCATTTGCCACACAAATACAAAAATAAACAAAGTAATGCAAGGCAGGTTTTGATTCATTTCAATAGCAAAGAACCTCACAGTGCCATTGTTTTGTGATAATACGAGAGCTCGAAGGCTTATCCTTCATGACGCAACAGGGATGCATGTTCTCTCCGGAGGACTGCAGCGAAATTAATTCCAGGTCTTGCTGTTTTGGCGCAGGCTTCAGGAACTTATTTATACAAACGTTCTGAAAAATATCTGGCAACACACTGCCCTTGAACAGCATCTCTGAATTAAAACCAATGATTTAATGAATTAGGCTGAGGATGGACTGTGCCAAGACTGTTCTGTCACCAGCAGTTTCACCAAAGAAAAAAAAAACAGCTACAGCTGCCAAAATTCTGCAGAAAATTACAATGTTCACAGCAATTCTTAGGGCTCTCTGATTACAATACAAATGTTGACCATATGGCTATTAACGAAATGAACTAGTTATAAAGCAGTGTATGCATTTAATAATACCTATTTTTGAACACATTAAGCATTCTCAGAGGAGGAAATTGAAACTCTTATAAGGAAAATGTGCACTATAATCCTGAATGTCTGGTGTCCATGTTCTCAGTGCAAGAAGAAAAATAAATGACCACATACTTCTCCAGGGAGCGCGTTACACATGCCTCCATACTGGATAATTCAGAAGGACTCTGCAGTAATGCAGTGCTGGGCTGTGAGCTGCTACAGACGGGCCAATCACAGGCCTACAGGGGCAAGGGAGCAATGAGGTAACCACAGCCGTCACCGAGCTGGACTGATTCTCGACTGGCTCGCTCACGGCTGTGGAGTGTGGCCTTGTCACGATGCGTACACACCCAGCCCATCCAAACAGTCGAGCGTCCGGGCTCCAGTTCAGCGAAGTTTCTCAAGTTCCAAGGTCCAATGTTTTTAAAGTTCCTATGAACTATAGTTATTACATTCCTTGTAGGTGTGGTTCTCATGCGTTTTTTTCGGTTTTGTTTGCTGCGTAGAGACGGACCCAGCTGAATACCACGGAACTTACATCTTTGTCCTTGTTGAGAATCTCGGCGGCCTCGTCGTACTCCGGCTTCATCTTCTTACAGTGACCGCACCCTGGAAGCGCACGGGCAGAGGGGTGTGAGTGGACGCACGCAGCCCACGGCTGCTCCACTGAAGTGTGTAAACACAGCTGTTACTGCACACCTCCGGCGCAGGAGACGCTGTGTTTATACACCCTTTACAATTACAGGACAGGCAGGAGCGGAGAGCGAAATACACACATTAATCTGTGGGCATTACACATCACCACTTCAGAGCCAGCCTTTCCATTAACTCATTATCTCCATTAGAAATCTTAATGCAACTGGTGACCGAAGTAGTCCGAGAGCTAAAATGGAGGCTGAGGATAGATGTCTCTCAGCAGCAGCTTTGCGGCCGAGAGGATCTGCAGCCATGCAGAGCAGTTTAAACACCGCACGACAAGAGCAGCGACACCTAAGCGGTTAATACAATATGGACGTGAAACAACCAAATTAAAAATGACAGTCACTTCTTTAACCCTTTGACACATAGCTTTCAGAAACCAAACGTGACTGCTCCGCTGAAGTTGAAACCACTCATACCCAGTTCGGATAAGCTCAAAGTTTTCATTAAATTCTGAGTTAACCGTTGCATTTCATGGTATGAGACAGTGAAATTAAATGTTGCTTATACATTTCAGCACAAGTTAGATGCATTTATCTACAACAAAATGAAACAGATTTTACATTGCGAGAGCAAATATTCACAGATACACAAACAGGTTGAATTTAAATCTTTGCTGAAGACCTTGATTAGTAGTATCATGTGTGTAACGGCTTAGTTGGAATGAAAGCTGGATAAGTTTGAGGACCCCATGGAAATAGAAAAACACAGAAAAATCCGTATTTAGGCAGAGGAGTCAATCAGCTTAATACAGAAGTTTTCACATGCGGCTGCGAAAGGGTTGAACTCATATTAGTTGTTTACGAATCCAGTGTGCTTTAACACAGGGCCAATTAAGGCAAAAAGGGGTCACGGTCCCAGCTGGCCTGATCATTGCTGACCAGACTGATCCGGAGGGAGATTCAACTGCTAGACGGACAACTCTGGGCGAGCGACCGAGTGCCGGCAATTTACACAAGCACACCCCTGAAAACAGGATCATCATGCGGCACCATGTCAACGCAGCCATGCAAGAGCCCAGAATTAATCTCCTAACAAAGACTTCATTACTTATCAAAAAATTATAAATGATCTTGTGCTGTTGAAAACCTACCATGTGTTGAAACAAGTCGCCACATGATAGGTTTTTCGACAGCTTTGACTTTGATATCTTACATTGTTGAGCAACAATGGCAGAACTTAGCGCCCTAAGGGTTAATTTACAAAACGAGCTCAGTCTGACGCGTCACTCGCGAAGCCTCATGTAGCTGTTATGTCGCAGGGAGGCGGGCGGCTGCCAATGTCTGACACCATGGAGAGGACGGCGGAAAGCTGTCGGGCAAATTTCATCCAGATCAATCCCAGCATTATCCTCTCAATTACAGCGATAATTAAGAGGGCGATTATTATGGCGCTGTAAATAGAAACCGATCGCACATTACACCGAGGCAGTGGGGCAGTGGGGCGTACTGAGACGTGTCCGTGCGACCAAGCGGTTGGACGCTGAATTCGTGTTTATTTCAGTTCAATGACAGACGCACTCCCAAAACAAGCGCGTGTTCGGCCTGCACCGCGCATCGTGTGCTCCGTTTTTGACAGCCGGTTTAAACAACCGCACTGGGCTTTAATGAAATAAATAAACTAAATGAGCGTGAGAGAGAAGATGGCGTCATCCCCATTACACGGTGATTGTGCCAATTTAGACGGCGTTCTGTCCCTCTGATGTCATGGCTCAGAGTTCGGGCCAGGCGAGGAGCGTTAGCGGGAATCCTCAGGGGACACGTTTGGAAAATGGCGCTCCAAAACTCGCGGAATGCTCCGGATTTTCAATGGCTGCTGTACAACAGCCCAGAGTAACTGAAAAAACTTTTCTGAATAGACAAGACTAAAATGCCACATGCGCTTTGACGACCGCTGCACATTCTTGACAAGCGCACATTTCTCCCTCTTATACGAAAACAATCGTACAATAAAGAAAAGCGAAAATATATAATCCCCGACATCCATTTCCGCAGAACCAGTTAAAACAGGAAGAAACAGCGTGTAGAAACCCACAATAGATTTTGACAAAAACATAAAACTGAAATACCAATGCAAGGCATTCTCAACTGCAATTACAACCACGTTCGCCCATTTTAGGATGCAACTTGAAAAGTGATTTCCATCTCCCCACCTATGAGCTGAATATCTCAACAATCAACTGTATGAAATTGTTTTTTTCCCCATTGTCAAAAAACATGATTACAAGGAAAAAGAAAATCACAATAAACGTTTCAAAATCGCTGCTTCGCTCGAGCTAGTTCCATTGGGAGGAGAACCCAGCTCTGAATTACTTAAGACAGTTATTTGCACCAAATCATTTTTTATTGCTTTGTGAAAATGAAAATTGCTTTGCATACGTCGGCGCCTCAAAGGGAACTTTGGCAAAGAAAGTGAGCACAGCCCCCTCCCCCCTTAAAGAAGACGGACAGAATCGAGTCGCAGGGATGCTATTTTTACTCCAGCGTATCATCTCCATTCTGCTTACACCATCAACTCCATTAATTAACTTTCTGGGAAGAGTGGTCTGCGTGTGTGTGTGTGTGTGTGTGTGTGTGTGTGGGGGTGGGGTGTGAGGTGGTGGTGGAGAGGGAGGGCACAGGCATAATGTGGCTTTCGCTGTCGGAGGAGAATAAAGGCTACTTCACCACCTGCAGCATCAGATATCTTCATCACAAAGCCTAAATCTCAGCTAGGGTCCCCACCCGAACCAAACCTCAAATGGCTTGCCTTGTAAAGGCTCGTTTTTGTGTGGAATTGGCCAATTTCCGTACCCCTCAAAGCCCGAAAGGCCATCATAACTGCCTTACCGACGCTGACCCTTGTAGAGTCAGTTCAGAACACCATGTTAAATTACCAGCACTAGCTGGGTCATCATGACTCAGACTAATGCCACTCACGGAGAACAGAGGCACCTCTGATTCATTCATAATGAACTTCCTCACTCCTGAGGGCCACTTAAGACAAGGAAAAGTTTGATATAAAAATATAATAAGCCGTCCACAGCACAAGTGTCTATATACAGCAGAGGCAGTGATGTCATCTCATTGACACAGCAGGGGTTCTGCAGTCAGGCACAGGTACAGTGGACACACGTACAGCATGATGAGGTTAATTTAAGGAAATGACTCAAAGCTACAGGTCGACGCACTCGGAAAGGGTGCTGCTTGCGGTGAACGAGTGACCATCATGGCAGCGCCAGCTGAGGCCAGCAGCTTTGGGACATCAGCACATAATTGGCTTTGCGCTGCTCAGGGAAATGGGAGGAATGCAGCCCGTTTGGGTGAGAAGTATAGTTAGTTACTCAAGCGCCTCCTGCTGGCCACATGGGCGCTCGTCAGGCAGCAGATGTATGGGGTTCCTCTGCTCTCTTTTCGTTTGAAAACGATTCTGAAGAGGCGGCAGCTGACAGATGCTCGTTTTGGAGGAAAACGGCAAACTCTGTGTGCTCTCAGGAGACGGCAGCGCAAGTTGCGTCCAAGCATGCTCTTTCAAAGTCCACTGATTGGGCATTCCAGATTGGAGTTTGACTGCAGATGACAAATATTTTATAAACAAAAAAATAAACGTGACTGAAATCACAAATATACCCCAAATGGGTGATTTTCCATCTGTGGCAGCAAGAGCAGCAGCACCAGACGCCAGCAAACAGGTGCCACCCCCCCCATTCATCTCCGAGACTAAATCAGGCAGCAGTGACCTGGGGAGGGAGGTAGGCGGGGTGCAGGGAGGGGGCGCGGTAATCGGCTTAGGTGGCTTTATTGATCCCCATTAGGTGGGCTGTACGAGAGACGCGGAGTCCAATAGCGGGACACTGTGATCACTGGAGTGTTGAGACGGAGAGCAGGATAGGGGGAGGGGGGGTGGGGGAGAGGGAGGTCCCGTCTCTCCCACTTCCTGTCTCAGCAAAGGAAGCCGAGGGCTTCAGGGTAGGGGCCGAAGGATTAGGGCCCGTCCCCTGCTCGGGCACTGCGTGGGATGGCCTTTGTTAGCGGGCGGGGGAAGAGAAAAGGCCCGGCAGGTACTGGTGCAAGTCCAGCATCGGGAGAGGACAACACAACGGTGCATAAAAGGAACAAACGGTGGAAAACGTCACAGGCGAGAAAGGCTTTTGTAAAAGTGAAATACAAGAGCGGATTTAATTGAGCACACCGGTACATTCAGAGATGTGAAAGGCCTTAATCTGCAGCAGAACCCCCCTGTGAATGACCTGCTCTGAGCTTCACGCCAAACGCCAGCCCCCAATTACACACATTCCAGAGGCCCGTCAGGGCTCATCATTCACCTAAAAACAAGAAACTCGAGGAGAACATGGAGCCGGGGCCTGATATGGAAGCCCAAAGCAGAGCCGAACCAGACCTCCAATCGGCCTACGTCACACCGATCCTGTCAGATGTAAAAACAGCTCACAGCGAGCTCTCGCTCAGGCGCAGCGCTACAGTCCTCTGCTGCGTGTCAGGTGATTCAGACTGGAATACGCTGCAGTTTCTGGAATTTGTCATTTCTTACCTCTGGAAGCTTGTTTGTGATTAACCCTGATGATATGCTAATGAGGTCGTTGCAAGTTACGTGTCACATGATCCCCGACGCAAAATGTACACAAAGGTTGATCGCAGCATAGTGAAAATGGGGATATCTTGTGCTGTTGTTGCTTGCATCAATAATAATGCTATTCAGTCGTCTGGAAAATACGGCAAAATAATTTTCCATCAATTTCCACAAAATAATGAAGCCCTTTTGAAAGATTGGCTTGCTAAATTAAGAAGAATTGACCGTGGAAAGCCTTACAAGCCAACAAAATATTCATTTCTTTGCTCAGAGCACTTCGAGAGAAGCTGCTTCATGTACCAGAAGTTCATAAGAAAGTCAGCGGTTTTGTTGCAATGAAAACTGGTTTTAAAGTGAAGATTTGAACAAATTAGTGGAAAATATATATTCAATAGAAATATTAACCATAAGCCTGAACGCCCCCGTAACGAGGGCAATGAATTTGCATAATAAATACAGCATGTTTCCTAATAGCAGCATATCCTCTTAAAGCAAAGAAACTAAGCGAAAAGTTTGTGATGACCGTTTTTACCTAAACAGAACAAAGTTCAAGTACCAAGCAAGTAAATAAGCATCTAGCAAAACATTCAATAAAACAAGATCAGTGCTCTATCGCAAGCATTTTTACTGAATTTGTGCAATGCATAAACGATACCTCAAATGAAAAAGGAGAGTCCACAGATTCCAACAATATAAGCCTCGTCATTTTAAATTGACACCACACTCAAATAACAGCAGGCATACACTTTAAATGCTACAGAGATGAGAGAAATGTTTCTTACCTTTTTCATATTTTGTCATAAAAGCTGTCTGTGGGTAAATCTGCGCTTGTTATTGTTTAGCCAGTCTATCTGAGCGTCCTCTTGCCATTATGCTATGCACTGGAAGACCTCAGCAGTATAATCACTTAAATGGTTTTTTTTTTGTATTTTAACTATAATTAACCGCTAAATATTCAACTGTTGTTTTCAAAGCCGGTTTATGACAATATGCAGTTCAAACACAGCACAGCTATACAAGTGCTAAATCGACCAGTGAATGTATAGTCTGTTGAGCTCGTGTTGTGGATAAGGCAGAGCATTTAGACCTGAGGTTCAATATCCGCTTGTATGAATAAATAATAATTAATCGATGCATTTCCATCCCATCAAAGCCATCTTCCTGAGTTACTATGGGGATCAGGTGACTTACACTCGGTTTCTGCATCCAGTGCAACGCCTCCATTGAGTCCTCGGCCCAAATACAGATTTTTCCCTGTTTTTCGATTCCCTCGGGGGTCCTCAATCTTATCCAGAGAGAGCCAGTGTGGGTGCAGCTTTCAAACCAACTACACACATGATACTACTGATCGAAGTCTTCAGCAGAGATTCTGATTCAAGCTGATCATGTATCTCTGAATATTTGCTCTCGATGTGAAAAATCTGCTACATCTTGCTGTAAATAAATGCATACAACTTGTGCTGAAATGTATAAGCAACATTTAATTTTACCATTTCGAACCATGAAATGCGATGGTTAACTCAGAATTTAATAAAAACTGAGTATATCTGATATCTGGTCTAGATCAACGTGGGCAGAGCAGTCATGTTTTGTTTTGTAAAAGCCAGGTGTCAAAGGGTTAAAATATCCAGAGCCAAGAGAAGTGCAGCAACGATGTTTGATTTCCAAATGGTCATCCGGAAAATTCTGTTCATCAGAAATATCAAATCCGAACACATACACAGCCAGTCACCGTAACTCACTCCATATGGTGCAATGTGTTTTTGCTTCATCAGGGATAAATAAAGCAGTTGTGACAACACAACTATTTAGCTTTTGTCAGTTGTGATATAGCATCACATAGTTCTTGCAGAATTGACCTAACAGAAGTTATCAATCCAATACCATTATACAATTCATCTCCCTATTGATACTAGACATACAATATTATTCAGGGAATAAAATGATATGCAAGGGATTTTACTACATAAGTCAAAATAATATTGCAAGATGAACACTAATGTATCAAATGATCTACTTATCTGCTGTCAAAAAGAGATTATCATATTTCTGCGATGAAGTCACTTCCCTATTCCTTTTAAAATTCCTGACTAAACACTCCATTGCGAACATTTAGCACGGCTTAGTAGCACGCGCACACACACACAGGAGACTAATGGAGGCTTCTTCCATCTAAGAAAAAATGATTTAAAACATAAAATTCATTGGGCATCGATTTGTTTTCAATTAAAATAAAATAAACAAACCCAAGTCTACCAGAAAAATGCAATCGTATGAATGAGAACTGACCAGAGACTCACTTCCACCAGGCTTGAGCTGGGCTACAGACTTCCTGTGGCGACTGTCCAACCCTGCCCCGGCCCTACACCGATAATAACTACCTTAACCACCTTTTCTGGGAGTGTGGAGTCACCTCTGCAGAGTGTGTGTGCTCTGAACCGTGGAACTGAGGCCCCGGGGGACCGTCGAGCAGCTGCGGGGAGCAGTGAGGCAGAGTCTGTGTTGCACGAGGTGCTTTGTAGAGAGTGAAACTCAGTTGTGGTCATGGGGTACGTGTAGATAGGACCTTGCTGTGTCTTCACAGGATAAGAATATAGATGGCAGGAATCACAGTTGTGGTAAAACAGAGGAGGATAGAGGAATCCGCAGCTGTGGTCACAGCACATGTGGAGAGGGGAACCCCGACCTGTGCAGTTATGGAGAGCGGGACTCACATGGAGCATAGAACATGACCAGGGCAGACTGGTGCTCCTCCAGGAAGCGATCGAAGGTGTCGTCCGTCAGGTGAAACACCGGAGAGTCCGTCTCTGACCAGGGCACCTCCGGAGCTTTCGGCTGAGGGGGCTGAGGGCTGTGGGGGGGGGGGGGGGGGGGGGGATGAGAGGGTGAGAAAAAGCTGCTGCAACGCCACCCAGATGACTCTCCTTCCTGTGCCGAGGCCAGGCCTGAGACAAGATGCAGCCTACCAGCCCGTTCACATCTGCAGCCTCCAGCTATTGGGCCCATCTCCAGAGTTGTAGTCAATACTCAACAGGGCCAGAGGGCAGTAACTATTCCTGGTCTCTGTCCATCTGCAAGACTTTCGCTCGCACTTTTGTAATAGAGGCTTTGTGCACGTGTCATTTGAACACAAGAACGCTTTCATTTTCACCCACTGCAGGACTGCAGTGAAACACCAGTCAAATGAAGCTCTTTGACCATAAGCTCATTCCCTTGAGTTCAGACACTTACCAGGAAATACTAAAACGCATACATCTTGGTCTCTCTATAAATCTACTAAAGTAAGCAATCAATAGACTCTTTTCAACAACATCAAAAATTTATACTCCAGAAAAAGTTTTAGAAGTACAGTAGAGAACATCTGGCATCTCACCAGCTACGACAGCGAAGCTGGTGTCGTTTTCAGTACAACGGTCCTTAACCCCTTTGTGCAGAAGCCAAATTTGGCTATTTTTGGGTTACCCACTTTAATGCTGTATAATTCAAGATTAAAGCTTCATAAAAAGGAAAAATGTGGCTCAATTCTGAAAAGACACTTACAGCATTTAGAATTACATAGTATTTCAGTTAATTTTCATGATTAGGGTAGAGAAAATGAGGGCATGAAGTGAGGGCATGAAGTGCGACTATACAATTACGCAGAAAACCCTGAGTGTATGGTTGAGTGATTGGCTATCAACGCCAGTAATCGGGTGGATATAAGGAAGCGCTGGATTTGTCAATGAATGGATCTGCGCGTAAATCCACGATAGGGAACTACGATTTTTTTTTGTACATGACGACAGTAATTAAAAGTAGAATGTGAGAGAATCAATACCATGTCGATTTTTTTGCCTCAGAAAACTGATTTTTCTGAACCATAACTTGGAATACTGTTGGCTCACTGTGGCTTATCTGGTTGCTACAGAGGATCGCGATTTTTTCTGTGTCAAGATATCGCTTTTTTAAACTGCTGGATCGATACTATAGGCAAGGATATGGACCAGTTTGCACATCAGGCTTAGCTGAGGAGTTTAATTCATGCAGCTCTTGAAAAACAGGGCGTGGAGTGAACTTCCCCATATTCAGAACCGCGTTCGAGGTCTGCTTGCTTGTGAACATTCAATAACTGATCCGGGGGTGCCATTCAGTGATCGAGTACAGTTACAGCGTGCTTCCAATTTGCAGGTCTATAGATGCGGGCGTCTACATCTGCGGAAAGGGGTTAATATAAGCTCACACCCAACTTCATATTCAGTCTTCATTTTAATCCCAATGACTCACCTGCAATGTTTTGAGGCTGCAACTTCGAAGGTTGCAATGCTATTGTGTTAAGAACTGTCCACAAACAGAGAAAGACAGAGATGTGTGAACACCAACAACAAAAAAAAAATAAAAAAAAATACTGACTGCTTCAGGGTCCTCAATCTTATCCAGAAAGGGCCGGTGTGGGTGCAGCTTTCATTCCAACTAAGCCGTTACTCTCCTGATACTACCGATCAAGCAAAGATTCAAATTCAAACAGATCATGTATCTCTCAATACTTGCTCTCAATATGTAAAATCTGCTACATTTTGCTGTACATAAAGTCTCAATTTCACCAATAGTTATGCTCGCAATGCTTATTTTGTGTTTCGGGCTCAGTTGGAAAGTACTGCACCAACATTACTTGCAGATACTTTAATTTAATGTCTACAGTAGCCAGCAATGTAAACTGTGGCGTTGAGCAGCCCGTTTTTCATGTCGCTCTGTAGCTAGCTAGCTAGCTGCTGTACACGTCAAATCATGTTGGAATAATTTAGGCCTTACTTTTACAAGCCAGCTACATTCTCTGAACAGATCCTGAGTTTACAAGTAGCACTTCAGCATTGTGCTGTAATGTTGGCTTTGCGTTGCGGAGTCCTGTACAATCCAGTAAGATTGTACATTACTTGTTACCATTTCATACCATGAAATACTGTGGTTCACTCAGAATTAAAAACAACTTTGAGCATCTCTGAACTGGATAGGAGTAGTCTTAATTAACTTGGGCAGAGCTGTCATGTTTGTTTTTGTAAAAGCTGGGTGTCAGAGGGTTAAGCAAATCAAATTAATTTCTCCTGACACAAATGTGAGCTCGTTCCAAGGTAAGGTGCTACACTGCAGCAAAGCGGGGGTCACAAGCTAACAGCTGCCATAGTTCTTTTGACAGAGTACAATCTTTTCTACATGTAGGTTAGGCAACCGCCTGAGGTCTAAGGATTTGAGAAGCATTAAGCTTTAGGATTTGAATTAAAGAATTAAACTCAGATGGACCCTGTACAATTACCTGCCTTGCACCCAGACCCCAAGTCCAACTACCAATCTGAAATTTTGGAGAACTGTGGTTCCATAAAATAGGGAGATGTCGTCAACATGGAGTATCCAAAACAAAGCCTGAATCGAGTATTTAAGCTTGGGGTCTCAAACTGGTCCATAAAAATGTCAAGGGGTTGAGGTTTTCATTCCAGCAAAGCAGACGCCCACCTGATACAACTGATCAACTGTGCAGGCTGAGATCAGTTGATTAAATTAGTTGTATCAGGTGAGCTCCTGCTCAATTGGATTGAAAATCTTCAGCCCCTCAGCCCTTTATTGGACAAGTTATTAAGCCGTTTTTAGAACTTATGATTTTTTTTTTTTTGATGGTTAGTTTTGTCCTGTCAGATGGTAGTCGCGATTCTGTCTCTTGTTCTTGTTGAATACTGTACTGTTTTTTTCAATATTGTCTTGAACTGTGTTGTGTTTCTGTTATACTTGTTCGTGACTTGCTGCATACCGCCAGATCACCACTGAAAAAGAGACTTTGATTGAAGTTTGAGACCCCTGGTATAAGGGGGGTTTGGGACCATGACTAGCAACCTGCGAGTGAACATCTCGCCCGAACCAACACATTAGTGGCATAAACGAAAAGGACAGAGGGCCTTGCAGGCATTATGTGAGGGTGTATTGAGGAGCATCAGGCGTAGATTTTCAGAGCGGATTACGCTGGGCCTGCCTCAGGGTCAGCGGTGCAGCTGGAGGACTCCGCAGCCCGTCTCCGTCAGTCAGTGCACTTCAGAGGAGCAGAACCTCACCGTTATGGCGGCAGTGAGAGCCACTCGTCCCTGTTTTGTACTGGATTTGTTCTTCCTGAGTCTCACTCAGTCTCCATTTCTTGCAGCCCTGAAGACCTCGCTTACAATGGCGGTAAGCGGGCCCGGACTAACAATGAGCTGTTTTGGATGGCTCTGGCAGGCTGCCAGCTGTGCAGTCTTCGTGGACGCTGATTGGCGGAGCACATTGGATGGGGCGGGAGTTGGGAATGGGCTCATCCCAGACACAGCCCAAAGACCCACAGTAAGCACGAACAGGTAAGGGGTGGGGTACTTTATGGCCATTTCAGACCAAAGATTTGTGGCTCGACAAAACAGTTTTAGAAGGTAGCAGAGGAAAGTCACAGGGGTGAAAGCCGTAGCCCGTCTCGGCTCGACTCGAGCCGGTTCCCGGCATCGCCGGTGATTCTGCTGGTCAACTCGCAAGTGGCTGGTATCAGAACATACGATAAATTCCAACAGCCAATCAGTTTGCACAGAAGTCAGCTGTTCGAGTCGGCCACAAACTCACAGCTGATCAAAATGACAGCATTTTCGACGGTCCTGTCCGTGTGACACGCGCCTTATGACATACTCTTCCACATTTGAAAACGCGACAACGCATGCAGCCACAAGCGACCCAAAAAGGCTTGAGCGAGGGATACGGAAGTAGAGAGAGTTGTTGCCGTGGAAACCACACACTGTCCTGTCCCGTCACATTGATGTAAACTGGCAGGTTTTCAGAAGGTTGCGCACAATACACACTGAGGTTCATCAGCGAGTGCCGGCACGTTCCGCCTCATCTCATCACCATCGGTCACGGCAGCCCTTCCCAGATCACTTAACGACACCTCAAACTCAAGCTAACGCTTTACGTGCTTTCAGTCCAGGACATAGAGACATAATGACCTCAACATGAAGTCAGTCAGTTTTTCTTAGATTTAACTCCAGCTCAGTGAAGCAAAACAGATTTACTTCAATTCCCGCACTCAACAATTGCAAGTGGGGGTTATGCACAGTGACACAGGACACTGTATACTGACCAATCAGAGCCAATCTAAGAGCCTGCATTGCCCTCCGCGCGTGTAAAGAAATCATTGGTAATCGTCGTATCGGCAAAAAATCCTCAGGCAGCGTATAGTTAAACCTGCCCTTTAGAAATGCAGGAAAGGGATACGCTCCACACGTCTGGGAACTAAAGACACAGGAGTACGTTAAGGTCATTCGAAAAATAACGTGCTCAGAAATGAGCGACACAGAGTCGGCGGCCTCATTACTCACTTCCTCATCCAGTCGACGATGTCCTGGGCCGTGGCTCCATAATTCTCGTAATGATGCAGGAACTTCCCCTTCCTGAAGCGAGAGAATGAAGGAAATGTTAGGAATTTAGGCACCGAATCAGCACCAGCCTGCCCTGACTGAAGAGAATCAGCCAATGAGGAATTATTTATCCGCATTTCAAACAACTCAAATTCCTAGTCCAAAAAATAAAGTAGTTAAAAAACTACTTTTAAATACTTTTGAAAAACTGGTTTAGAAATTTGAAGCACAAAGATGAAATACGATTGGGAATTGAGATAAACAAAATGTGTCAGGCCTGACTGATCAGAGTTAACTACAGATGGAAATTAGCGATTCGCTACAATCTGGTGCATTAATCTTTTCACGTTTCTTGATATACATGATTAATGTCACTTGCACATTGTCCCTTATAAAGAAAGAAATTTTTTTTAAAAAAAAGGTCACACATCCTACCATGTTAACCCTTGGAGCGCTGGCATAAATTTTTTCAAAAATATGAATTTAATTGTCCCCCCTGCGGGAGCTCTTTTAAAGTTCTGCCCACATGATAGGTTTTCAACAGCTTTGATTACGAAATCTTACATCATTGAGCAAAAATAACTGCATTTAGCGCTCGAAGGGTTGATGATCACTCGTCACGACCAGAAAATGCAGCCGCGACAGTTTGTGTGACATGTGCAGCATGTACACATACACATGCATGAGCGCACATCAAACACTGACTGGTGTTTCACATCAAACGCCGACTGGTGTTTGATCACAGTAAAATGAACATGACAGAGTCTGTGTGCTAAAGGTAATGCAAATGTGAGCGCATAAAATCTGACAGGTATAATCGTGGTTCAATCCGAAAATCAGCTAACAAAGACATTAGTGCAACATCTCTGAAAAAGCACAGACAGCTACACGAGGGGAAACTGTGGGCTTTTCCCCTCGCTTAAAATCAGCTGTAAGATGGATGAATAGATTTCCTCTGACAGACACAGAGGAAGCAGGACATAAAGAATGCTAAGTAAATGCAGTGTTCGGGGGCACTTAAAATGAGCGCTGGCCACTAAGCTAATTAAGTTTTTTTTCCGTGACAGACAGCCAGCATTGTCAGCTATATTTAATTAAACACATTCTCTCAAAACAAAAGCCCAGGCAATGAATGCAATTTATTCTTCTCCATTTAAATGAGAGAGGATTGAATTACAAAGACCCAGATGCGGGATCTGAGGTAAAATGTACCTTCCTGAGGAGTGTGTACAGGAGGGCGCTGCACATGTAAACCCATCTACTCTAATAGCTTTCTTTATCCCGCTCATCTCTCGCCGCCAAGTGAAATTAATCTCGGCCTGCGAAGAGTGTGGCAAGGACTCGACGCAGGAGCTGGGATTGGGTTAATTTGTAACTGTCACTGATCAGAGACAACCCGAGAGGAATATAGAGGGAGTAACACATGAACACTGCGGTGTTTTCAGGAGACTAAGGGCCGAAACTGTAGAGGAGTGTACACTTCATCTCACAGGCCAGTGCTCATTCACAGTAAACAGTAGAGGAGTGTACACTTCATCTCACAGGCCAGTGTTCATTAACAGTATAACAGTAGAGGATTGTACACTTCATCTCACAGGCCAGTGCTCATTAACAGTATAACAGTAGAGGAGTGCACACTTCACCTCACAGGCCAGTGCTCATTAACAGTATAACAGTAGAGGAGTGCACACTTCACCTCACAGGCCAGTGCTCATTAACAGTATAACAGTAGAGGAGTGCACACTTCATCTCACAGGCCAGTGCTCATTAACAGTATAACAGTAGAGGAGTGCACACTTCACCTCACAGGCCAGTGCTCATTAACAGTATAACAGTAGAGGAGTGTACACTTCATCTCACAGGCCAGTGCTCATTAACAGTATAACAGTAGAGGAGTGTACTGTTCACCTCACAGGCCAGTGTTCATTAACAGTATAACAGTAGAGGAGTGTACTGTTCACCTCACAGGCCAGTGTTCATTAACAGTATAACAGTAGAGGAGTGTACTGTTCACCTCACAGGCCAGTGTTCATTAACAGTATAACAGTAGAGGAGTGTACACTTCATCTCACAGGCCAGTGCTCATTAACAGTATAACAGTAGAGGAGTGCACACTTCACCTCACAGGCCAGTGCTCATTAACAGTATAACAGTAGAGGAGTGTACACTTCATCTCACAGGCCAGTGTTCATTAACAGTATAACAGTAGAGGATTGTACACTTCATCTCACAGGCCAGTGCTCATTAACAGTATAACAGTAGAGGAGTGTACTGTTCACCTCACAGGCCAGTGTTCATTAACAGTATAACAGTAGAGAAGTGCACACTTCACCTGACAGGCCAGTACTCATTAACAGTATAACAGTAGAGGAGTTGTTATGGCCCCAATTTGTTATCACATTTAAAACAACAGCAACAGCAAGGGATGACACACAGTTTTTAAAACTAAAACACATTTAATTTTTAACAAAGACAAAGACTAATAACAACCTACAACTAAAGACCAAGATTGATAAATAAGAAAAAAACAGAAATAATTACAGTCCCTTCTTGGTGGGGTGGCTTGGTGATGTCCTGGATGAAGAAAATGCTCAAACACAGGCAAAGAAATCCACAAAAGCAACTACACAGGTCTTGAATAGAAATGACAGATCTGGTCACACGTATCCTTCTTCTTGCAATTTCTCCTACTACATTACTGTCTCAATTCTTTTCCTTATATACTCTTTTGCAGACCCCACCCACATTTAGACCTCTTTTTTTATTTTCTGAGACTTGCCCCAGACATGTCCAGGACATGTCTAAACATGACTGCAGTGTGAGCTTAACAAAAAAAGGTAAATACTGCCATCTTGTGGCCTATATTCACATTACACCTCCATTCCAAAAGGGAAAAATTTTGACTCATAAAGGCAAAATTTTTCTTTTCAATACAAAATGGTTAAGTGAACACTTGTCTATATATACATATCATACAATATTCAAACACATGATATATATATACACATTCAAACACGGGATAAGCAATCAGCAATTACATTGTCTGTACCCTTCACATGCTTAATTTCCAAGTCAAACTCCTGTAAAATCAAACTCTAATTCAACAATCTCCGATTCTTGTTTTTCATCTTACTCAAAAACGTTAACGGATTGTGGTCAGTGTACACAATCATTGGCTTTTGTCCTGTACAAACATAAACCTCAAAGTGTTGTAATGAAAGGACCAGAGCCAACAGTTCCTTCTCTATTGTGGAATAGTTCCTTTGGTGGCGATTGAACTTCCTGGAGAAGTATGCCACGGGATGCTCAATGTCATCAGAGTCACTTCTCTGTAGGAGCACAGATCCACAAGCTTGGTCGCTAGCATCGACCGCGATGGAGAACGGTTTGTTGAAGTCAGGAGATTTGAGCACGGGGAAGTGACACAGCAGAGACTTCAGGTGATCGAAGGCTCTCTGGCATGCATCATCCCAGGTGAACTTTACGCCTTTCTTCAGTTGGTTAGTAAGACTGAGAGCAATCTCAGCAAAGTTCTTGCAGAACTTGCGGTAGTACCCGATCATTCCAAGGAAGCGGCGCAAAGCTTTTTTGTTGTCAGGAACTGGAAAGTCCATGATGGCTTGGACTTTAGCATTTATGGGTGCCACCTTACCCTGGCCTATGACGTAGCCAAGATAGGTGACAGTAGCACAACCAAAGTCACTCTTGCTCAGGTTAACAGTCAGGTTAGCCTGGGTCAGGCGCTGGAACAACGTCTCTACATCTTTTAGATGTTCTTCCCAGGAGTCACTCCATGTGATCAGGTCATCGATGTACGCACTCGTGTGTGGCAATCCGGCGATTGTAGACTGCATCATCCTTTGGAACGTGGCTGGGGCGTTTTTCATGCCAAAGGGTAGGACTTCATACTGGTACAATCCAGATGGTGTGGCAAAAGCAGAGATGCTCTTGGCCCTCTCAGTTAAAGGCACACACCAATAACCCTTCAATAAATCAATCTTGGTCAGAAACTTTGCTTGCCCTACACTGTCAATACAATCATCAATCCTAGGTATTGGAAACACATCAGTTCTAGTTACAGCATTGACTTTGCGATAATCTGTACAGAATCTAGTACTTCCATCAAGTTTTGGAACTAGCACACAGGGTGAACTCCAATCGGAGTTGGAAGGTCTGATAATATCATGTTCTAACATGTACTCAACCTCTTTCTCAACAATCTTTCTCTTTTCAGGATTCATCCGGTACGGATGCTGTTTAATTGGTTTGGCATCACCAACATCTACATCATGAGAGGCAATAGAAACTCTCTTTGGAACATCAGGAAACAGATCCTCATATTTCTTGATCAACCTTTCAAACTGATCTCTCTGTGAGGGTTCTAAGTGCTGGAGTTTTACATCAAGATTTTGCAACACTTCAGTGTTTGACAATTTACATGAAAGAACTTCAGCTTTAATTCTTGGTTCATCATCTTGAAACTCCCCCTCATCTTCACACGTTTCGACCATTGGAGAATCTGAAGTGACAGCTGCAACCCTAGCATTTCTGTCATGATAAGGCTTTAGCATGTTAATATGACACAATTGTTTTGGTTTTCTCCTATCTGGAGTCTTCACAATGTAATTGAGATCATTGAGTTTTGTCAGAATTTCATAAGGACCATGAAATCTAGCCTGCAATGGATTGGACTGCAAGGGAAACAACACAAGGACCTTTTCTCCTGGTTTAAACTCACGGCTTCTAGCCTTATGATCATACCAAGTTTTCATTTTTCCCTGACTTGATTTCAAGTTCTCTTTGGCAAGGTCACAAGCTGCACGCAATCTTTCCTTGAACTTGCCAACATAGTCTAACAGACTGATATGCGGCTCTTCCTCTTGCCATTGTTCACTCAATAATAGCAAAGGTCCTCTCACTTCATGACCAAACACTAGCTCAAATGGACTGAATCCAGTAGACTCCTGCACTGCTTCTCTAGCTGCAAACAACAGCAAATGAACACCTTCATCCCAGTCTTTCTCATGGTCATAACAATAAGTCCACATCATTGTCTTGAGAGTGGAATGAAACCGCTCTAAGGCACCCCGACTTTCTGGATGATAGGCACTAGAAAGAATCTGCTTTGCACCTAGTTCATACACAACCTGCTAAAACAATCCTGAAGTGAAATTGCTACCTTAGTCTGACTGAATTTCCCTGGGAAGGCCAAACAACGTGAAGAACTTTATCAAAGCCTTTGAGATTGCAGTTGCCTTGATGTTACGTAGAGGTATAGCTTCGGGGAATCTGGTAGATGCACACATGATTGTCAACAAGTACTGATTTCCAGATCTAGTCTTGGGTAATGGACCAACGCAATCAACAATGACCCTAGAGAATGGCTCCCCAAATGCTGGGATAGGCTGCAATGGAGCTACAGGTGGGTCTAACTGGTGTTTTCCAACTACCTGACAAGTGTGACAGGTTTTGCAAAAGTTGGAAACGTCTTTCCGAAGCCCAGGCCAAAAGAAGTGTTTCATGATCTTATCAACAGTCTTGTTAACACCAAGATGACCTCCTAAAGGTAAACTATGAGCCATTGTTAAGATCTCATTCCTATAGACCTTCGGAACAACAATTTGCCTGACCACTGCCCAATCTGCATTGGCAGGGATATCAGGAGGGCGCCACTTCCGCATCAACACACCATCCTTGAGATAATACCCAACTGGAACTGCATCTATTTCTTTTTCAGGAAGGGCTCTCCTCTTTAGTACACCAATTTCAGGATCATTAGTTTGCTCCTCAATCAACCGCTTTCTGGACAGAGACAAGTCTCCAGACACATCAGAATCACCAGACCCATCCGGCTGGCTGAATAGAGAACTGATAAAAGTATCTGATAAGTCCTCAAACGGAGAAACCATAGTAGGCCAATCAGAGTCATGAGGCGAACCACCTGAGTCCTGACTATTCAATGTACTGGACGGCACCACAACATCATCTTCTTTAGCCTTCTTGGCTATAGCACGAGTCACTGCGCAAGAAGGATACAGAGATGGGTCCTCATCCCCATTTTCAGTGCTCGGCTGTGAAGTAAGATGTACAGGGGGAACTACTTTGCCCCCAGCCAGGTCATTGCCTAGCAACAGAGAAACACCCTTTATAGGTAGACTTGACATAAGTCCCACCTTTACCTGTCCTGTAACTAAATCTGACTTCAAGAATATAGAGCGCAGGGGTACAGATACAGTCCTCCCTTCAATACCTTGTACAAGTATGAAATCCCCTGAAGCGGTCTCATCACGTAACTCCAAGGAGTCCATCAACAAAAGTGACTGAGAAGCTCCGGTATCCCTTAGGATATATATGGGGACAGGAGTAGTATGCTCATTCAGAGCCACAAATCCCTCTGACACAAATGGAAGAAATTCCTCCCTCACAAAGTCAGCTGTATTAGGCTTTTTAGCCCCACAAGAAGCAGGCAATTTAGCAGATTGGTTATCCACTACAGGGGTTTCTAACCTTGTTTTCACAAAGGCATTTGGTTTGGTATCCTTTTCTTTTTCTTTCTTAGCTTTAAGGAACCAACAGTTAGTTGTAACATGACCAGATTTCTTGCAATAACTGCAAACTAGACCACTTCTGTCACTGTCAGCTTTCACACTTTGATCAGACCTGTTACTGGATTTCTGAGCACCATCACCAGATTTGTCTTTGTCTTTGGGTGAGGAATCTTGGGTATCACCGTAACCCTTTTTCTGAAATTGGGACCATTTATTGTTACTGCTACACTGAGATTTGGACTTATGAGTGAGAACATATTCATCTGCAAATTTGGCAGCTGATTGCAAGTTCAGTGCTTGCTTCTCATTAAGGTAGGTCTTAACATCATCCTTAACACAGTTCTTGAATTCTTCAACTAACACCATCTCTTTTAGTGAGTTGAAATCATCCTTGACCTCCATAGAAGTACACCAGCGCTCAAAGCAAACCTTCTTCTCATTCGCAAATTCCACATAAGTCTGATTTTCAGATCTCTTCAGACCTCTGAATTTCTGTCGGTAAACCTCTGGAACCAACTCATAAGCTCTCAAAATAACCTTTTTGACAACTTCATAATCAGAGGAATCATCTGCAGACAAAGCCGAATAGGCTTGTTGAGCTTTACCCTTGAGGACAGTTTGCACCATCAGAGGCCAGAGTTCCTTTGGCCACTGGCAACTCTTTGCTACCTTTTCAAAACACTGGAAATAGTTGTCAACATCCTTTTCCGAAAATGGAGGCACCAGTTTTACCTCCTGGCTAGCCCAAAATTTATTTTCAGTTTGAATTTTTATTTTTAGTTGCTCCATTTGGAGTCTTTCTTCTCTATCGAATTTCTCTAATTCAAAATCTCTCTGTCTTGCAAATTTTTCTAACTCAAATTCTCTTTGTTTTTCTTCTCTTGCTAATTTTTCTAACTCAAACTGCCTTTGTTTTTCTTTTTCTTCCCTCTCAAATTCCCTTTCTTTTTCTCTTTCCTCCCTTTCAATCTCTAGCATTTTTAATTTAAGTTCCATTTCTATATTTGGATTTTCCACTGGAAACTGTTCCAGATCTCCCGGTGCAAACACATTTTCATCAATGTAATATTCAACTATCTCTCTAGCCAGTCTTGCTTTTCGCATGGCTGGTTTTACCTCTGTCAGCTCCAACTGTCTGCAAATTTCTAGCAGTTCTGTCTTTTTAAAAGACTTCAAAACCCCTATGGTTGGTGATGCCAAGAAATCATCCATTGCTGTTGTCAATATATATCTAGGAAAATTCACAAAAACAATTTCACAATTTGGAATGTTAGATTTTCAATAAATTACTCACACAATGGTCTCTCCCGGACGAGCCCCCAATTTGTTATGGCCCCAATTTGTTATCACATTTAAAACAACAGCAACAGCAAGGGATGACACACAGTTTTTAAAACTAAAACACATTTAATTTTTAACAAAGACAAAGACTAATAACAACCTACAACTAAAGACCAAGATTGATAAATAAGAAAAAAACAGAAATAATTACAGTCCCTTCTTGGTGGGGTGGCTTGGTGATGTCCTGGATGAAGAAAATGCTCAAACACAGGCAAAGAAATCCACAAAAGCAACTACACAGGTCTTGAATAGAAATGACAGATCTGGTCACACGTATCCTTCTTCTTGCAATTTCTCCTACTACATTACTGTCTCAATTCTTTTCCTTATATACTCTTTTGCAGACCCCACCCACATTTAGACCTCTTTTTTTATTTTCTGAGACTTGCCCCAGACATGTCCAGGACATGTCTAAACATGACTGCAGTGTGAGCTTAACAAAAAAAGGTAAATACTGCCATCTTGTGGCCTATATTCACATTACAGAGTGCACACTTCATCTCACAGGCCAGTGCTCATTAACAGTATAACAGTAGAGGAGTGCACACTTCATCTCACAGGCCAGTGCTCATTAACAGTATAACAGTAGAGGAGTGCACACTTCACCTCACAGGCCAGTGCTCATTAACAGTATAACAGTAGAGGAGTGCACACTTCACCCCACAGGCCAGTGCTCATTAACAGTATAACAGTAGAGGAGTGCACACTTCACCCCACAGGCCAGTGCTCATTAACAGAATAACAGTAGAGGAGTGCACACTTCATCTCATAGGCCAGTGCTCATTAACAGTATAACAGTAGAGGAGTGCACACTTCATCTCACAGGCCAGTGCTCATTAACAGTACAACAGTAGAGGAGTGTACACTTCATCTCACAGGCCAGTGCTCATTAACAGTATAACAGTAGAGGATTGTACACTTCATCTCACAGGCCAGTGCTCATTAACAGTATAACAGTAGAGGAGTGCACACTTCACCTCACAGGCCAGTGCTCATTAACAGTATAACAGTAGAGGAGTGTACTGTTCACCTCACAGGCCAGTGCTCATTAACAGTACAACAGTAGAGGAGTGCACACTTCACCTCACAGGCCAGTGCTCATTAACAGTATAACAGTAGAGGAGTGTACTGTTCACCTCACAGGCCAGTGTTCATTAACAGTATAACAGTAGAGGAGTGCACACTTCATCTCACAGGCCAGTGCTCATTAACAGTATAACAGTAGAGGAGTGCACACTTCACCTCACAGGCCAGTACTCATTAACAGTATAACAGTAGAGGAGTGCACACTTCACCTCACAGGCCAGTGTTCATTAACAGTATAAAAGTAGAGGAATGTACACTTCACCTCACAGGCCAGTGCTCATTAACAGTATAACAGTAGAGGAGTGCACACGTCATCTCACAGGCCAGTGCTCATTAACAGTATAACAGTAGAGGAGTGCACACTTCACCCCACAGGCCAGTGCTCATTAACAGTATAACAGTAGAGGAGTGCACACTTCACCCCACAGGCCAGTGCTCATTAACAGAATAACAGTAGAGGAGTGCACACTTCATCTCATAGGCCAGTGCTCATTAACAGTATAACAGTAGAGGAGTGCACACTTCATCTCACAGGCCAGTGCTCATTAACAGTACAACAGTAGAGGAGTGTACACTTCATCTCACAGGCCAGTGCTCATTAACAGTATAACAGTAGAGGAGTGCACACTTCACCTCACAGGCCTGAAGTCATTACTGTTTAAGCACAGCCTCTAGGCTCCTGCCAGTAACATCAGCGTGAGGTCATTAAACAGTCAGGGGCCCCAAGGTTTCCCCTCAAGGTGAACACAAATGTCCCCTGAAACCAATTCACCCCCTCCTACAGATGGAGCCGGTGCAATTAGCACTCAAGTAATTAAAAACCTGAGTGAAGTAAAAGAGAGCTCACGGAGCGTGTGGACAGGCGGTAAAGGAGATGCAGAGGTGATACAGAGTGACCCCAGAAAAGCTCAGTCTGACAGGATGAAACAGGAAGTGCAGAGTTGGCCGTTTTTTGACACACCTCCTGTCTCCTGCTCGCATGCTGTGATCACCTTTGTTTAGCTGTAAGGAGAAATTCAACGTCTCTCCAGTGTAAAGCAGCAGTCAGGGGTCTGTCTGGTGGATCGACCAGGAGCGATCACCAGAAAACAGACATCCAGAGTCAGTTTCTCACAGACTTGACCCCCTCAAACACTCTTCAGCTGATGATGGGGATGTTTCCATGGCCAAGAGAAATGAGGAAAGACCAGGTCATTCCTTGGACCGCATCAGTGACCTCCCAATCCCCACCCACCAGTCAACTCTCCTCATCATGGAAATAAAATATTAATTTGCGCGCGCGTGTGTGTGTGTGTGTGTGTTCACGAGTGGATGACCGTGTGGAGGCCGGAACTCACTCAAAGTAGCAGAGGGTTGGGTAGCCCTTGACATCGTACTCCTGCTTGAGTCCGTCGAATTCGGCCGGATGCACGTTCATGCCTGCCAAAACCTATGCCGGAGAAAAAGGGATAAAGACCACATTATCATCAGACCGCATGTGGGCACTAATGAACATGAACGCCATGACGGGGGACTGGTCATCAGTGTCAGAAATATTGTGCACCCTGTGCTCTGCTCAAGGAGGGGAGGACAAACATCCTGCCCACAAAGCATCATAACTACCGGCACTGACAGTGCAAACCTCCACCAAGGCAGGACAGCCGAAATCTTGCTGAGTGAACATGGCTCATAAGATATTTAAGGATAGGTTCCGTCCCTGATGTGAGACCAACCAGCCCACAAAATTTGAGTGATGTCATTGGCAGCGAAGTTTAGTTAACGCATGTCATAGGATTTCAAGATGGCTGCCATGGTGGCCATATTGTTTGACGGATCCCGTTCTGTACTTTTTGAGTAATCTTGTACACAAACAGACAGACAAACCAACGCAGGTAAAAACATAACCTCCGTGGTGGAGTCAATGAACATTCCAGGGAAAAACGAGGCAAACCCAACATCTGGGCGCACATAAATATGTCATATATCAAAAAAATTGTATGAAGTCAGAGGTTGATACAGTGGAATAATTTCAAAGGTACATGGCTAAAGTAAATATACATTTTTATTTACCATTGGAGCTAAAAATCACTATTGTAGTTAAACTCTGTTTTCTCTGCTGAGCATTTAAAGCAGCACCCACATCTCACGTTAATGTGGTTACAGTTAACACAAATCTAATCAATTTCATGGTGCTAATGCACAGGCTTCAAGGAAGAAAATCTTTAAGTGATGTTTAAGCTATTAATCGATGGCTGATGACCCATAATTCCCAGCAATGTGTATCCACAAACAGTCACAGCGGCCAGCATCCCAACGGACCAAAAATACAACAGCCACAGAGACACACAAGCAGCAGAGAAACTTTTAAAGTCAAAACAGAAAAGAAATCTGTGCTCCCTAACCTTTTCAAAATAACCCCAGGAAGGCTCCTGTCCTGGTGAAATGAAATTTTATTGAATCACAGGACAACTGTTTCACATCGACACGGTTGTTGGTGGTTCAAGTGGATTCTGGGGGATACACCGCCACTGTTACTGTGAAAGCAATTTTAACTTGGAGATCTGGGGAAAATCTTATCCACACTGAAGTACGAAGCTTTTTTTTTTTTTTAAAGGAGAAGGGACACAACAATCGGGGCTCCCAGGAAAATGTGACGACTCATTCAGTGCCCCGTTTCCTGTTACTCAGGAATACATTCTGCACTCTGTACTGTTCTATGGGAATACATTCTACACACTGTACTGTTATATGGGAATAAATTATGCACACTGTTCTGTTATATGGGAATACATTCTGCACACTGTTCTGTTATATGGGAATACATTCTACACACTGCACTGTTATATGGGAATAAATTATGCACACTGTTCTGTTATATGGGAATACATTCTGCACACTGTACTGTTATATGGGAATACATTCTGCACACTGTACTGTTATATGGGAATACATTCTGCACACTGTACTGTTATATGGGAATACATTCTGCACACTGTACTGTTATATGGAAATAAATTATCCACACTGTTCTGTTATATTGGAATATATTCTGCACACTGTACCGTTATATGGAAATAAATTATCCACACTGTTCTGTTATATTGGAATATATTCTGCACTGTGTTCTGTTATTTGGGAATACATTCTGCACACTGTACTGTTATATGGGAATAAATTCTGCACACTGTTCTGTTATATGGGAATACATTCTGCACACTGTACTGTTATATGGAAATAAATTATCCACACTGTTCTGTTATATTGGAATATATTCTGCACTGTGTGCTGTTATTTGGGAATACATTCTGCACACTGTACTGTTATATGGGAATACATTCTGCACACTGTACTGTTATATGGAAATAAATTATCCACACTGTTCTGTTATATTGGAATATATTCTGCACTGTGTTCTGTTATTTGGGAATACATTCTGCACTCTGTTCTGTTATATGGGAATAAATTCTACACACTGTACTGTTATATGGGAATACATTCTGCACACTGTACTGTTATATGGAAATAAATTATGCACACTGTTCTGTTATATGGGAATACATTCTGCACTCTGTTCTGTTATATGGGAATACATTCTGCACACTGTACTGTTATATGGAAATAAATTATGCACACTGTTCTGTTATATTGGAATATATTCTGCACTCTGTTCCATAGGAATACATTCTGCACACTGTTCTGTTATATGGGAATACATTCTGCACTGTGTTCTGTTATATGGGAATACATTCTTCACTCTGTTCTCTTATATGGGAATAAATTCTGCACACTTTTCTGTTATATGGGAATACATTCTTCACTCTGTTCTGTTATATAGGAATACATTCTACACAATGTTCTGTTATATGAGAACAAATTCTGCACCCTGTACTGTTATATGGGAATAAATAATGCACACTTCTGTTATATGGGAATGCATTCTTCACTCTGTTCTGTTATATGGGAATAAATTCTACACACTGTACTGTTATATGGGAATACATTCTGCACTCTGTTCTGTTATATGGGAATACATTCTACACACTGTACTGTTATATGGGAATAAATTATGCACACTGTTCTGTTATATGGGAATACATTTTGCACACTGCACTGCTATATGGGAATACATTCTGCACTGTGTTCTGTTATATGGGAATACATTTTGCGTACGATTCTGTTATATGGGAATACATTCTGCGCACTGTTCTGTTATATGGGAATACATTCTGCACTGTTCTGTTATATGGGAATACATTCTGCGCACTGTTCTGTTATATGGGAATACATTCCGCACACCGTTCTGTAATATGGGAATACATTCTGCTCTGTGTTCTGTTATTCAAGGATATAATCTGAAGACTTCTCTCCTCTATAAGAAAAGACTTCATACGTATTTTTTTCTGCATACATGGGAATAGAGTTATACTATTCACCATAATGTGGAAATACACTCCTTGTGTAAAAAAGTGCGTATTTCAATAAGCAAATTCTCAAGAGCCGGTGATTCAATTATTTTTGCAGTGATGGATATGTTTCAGCTGGAATTAATTATTTTTATTCCTGACTGATTGAGTGCATACTTTCTCATTTCCTAAACTAACATGTCAGAAGATGCATCTCATGGTCATTAAAACGATTTTGCGGTCTTTCAGCAGGGGAAAATTATTGGCCAGAATCAAGCAAAGATAACTGCTAAGGAGACTGCTGAAATCACTGGAATTGGGTTGTGAACTGTTTAAAAATTTATTAACACCTTGAAGGACAGTGGTGAACTGCCAACTTTGCAGAAGAAATGGGTTATGGAAAAATCTTGGCTGATCCTGATCAGAGATCACTAAAATGCTCAGTAAAATCGACGTTAGAACTCTGGATGGTAACAGCATTTCCACACACACAGTGCAACAAGAACTTGGAGGATTGGCACTAAACAGCTGCCTGGCCACAAGAAAGCCGCTTGTTAACAAGGCTAATTTGGACAAAAAAACAATTTCACTTTACTAGAGAGTATAAAGATTGGACTTAAGAGCGATGGGAACAGGTTATGTGATCTAATGAGTCCAGATTAGCCCTATTCCAGAGTGATGGGCACGTCAGGGTAAGAAAGGAAGCCCATGAAGTGATACACCCATCATGCACAGTGCTCCTCTGTACAGGCCTCTGGAGGCAGTGTGATGATCTGGGGTTGCTTCAGTTGGTCAGGTCTGGGCTCAGCACGGTTCTGCAGAGATAAAATTAATTCAGCAGCCTACCTGAGTTTACTGAAAGACCAGTAACCCATCAATGGACTTTTTAATCCTTGATGACATACGCAAATTCCAGGATGACGATGCAAAGATTCATCGGGCTCAAATAGTGCAAGAGTGGCTCATTGAGCATGAAGGATCATTTTCACACAGGAATTGGCACCTGAGAGTCTGGACCATAGGCAACTGAAAGTCTTTGGGATGTACTGGAAAAGGCTTAACGGGGTCAAGAATTAAAGCAAATCTGCCCGGAAATAAATGTTGTAACGTAACGTAAATTGTTGAAACAATACAAAAAAAGAGTGCAGTGATCAAAGCTAAAGGCAGCCAAACAAAATACTATAGAAAGTAACATCTCATGGATGAGCAGTGCGTGTTCCCTAACTCCCCCGCCCCCCCCTCCCGAGTGCCTGCTTGAGATATCTTAAAAACTGACCTCGAGTGTGATCGCACGCCATACACTGAAATGGGCACACTTATAGCACGACATTGTGCTTTGTTCACCAATTCGGTTGCCATGACAACCAAAATCGAAAGATGTTGGGACCAACCCAAAAAGGAAAAAGGAAATCAGTTGAAATCTGTGGCCTGTAGACCGTCCGCGAGGAGATGTCCACAGACGCGGCAGCAGGGAAGATGATGACTCTGAGTCCTTAGTAGCCGCCTGGCTTCATCCAGGGGCGACAATTATGCAAACTGTCCATCAAAGTATGGGATACATTTCATAACGGCCCCCAGAAATGCAGAAAACTACAACTGCAATGTTACAAGAGGCCATGAGGCCAATCTGCCCATTTACCATCGTTATCCCCCTAAACATCCCAGCTTCGCTACTCTAGGAGCAGTACAGACAGGCTACAATTTCAGCTTTATGGTGATGCATAATCCGAGCAAAAATGTGGACCAAACATTAAAACAGCCGCATCACCATGAATACTGCTAAAGTGAATATTGGCTTATATTAGCGGTCCACAGAAATGCAAAGCTATGGGGTTTTGCAGCACATTGGATGTGTTCTGAGTATCAAACAGTCACTAGTGAGTCATACTTGCGAATAGTGCAGATTTCCACAACTGTTATAGCTGCCAACATGCCCAGGGGCCCAGAATCAAACAGCTAGAGAAACCAAGAAAAGGCAAAGAAAAGTTTAAAAAGAAAAAAGTCCCCCCAAAAAAAAAGAAAAAAGAAAGAACGAACACAAATTTGTTCTCACTACTTTCCCCCCCCCAAGATATCCCCAGGAGGGATCTCTGGTGTTGGTAAAATGACATTTTACACAATTCTGGACGACCCATTTTACATGAATACACTGATTCAATTCCATTTTGGGGGCTAAATCACCAGTGTTACTTTGACAGTGAATTATACAGGAAGATCTTTTATGTACATTTAGTACTAAGTGTTTTTGGGCTCCAGAATATTTTTTCATTCTGTATACTGTTCTCCTTTACACAGATATACATTCTGTATACTGTTCTCCTTTACACAGATATACATTCTGTATACTGTTCATTCTGTATACTGTTCTCCTTTACACAGATATACATTCTGTATACTGTTCTCCTTTACACAGATATACATTCTGTATACTGTTCATTCTGTATACTGTTCTCCTTTACACAGATATACATTCTGTACACTGTTCTCCTTTACACAGATATACATTCTGTATACTGTTCTCCTTTACACAGATATACATTCTGTATACTGTTCTCCTTTACACAGATATACATTCTGTATACTGTTCTCCTTTACACAGATATACATACTGTATACTGTTCATTCTGTATACTGTTCTCCTTTACACAGATATACATTCTGTACACTGTTCTCCTTTACACAGATATACATTCTGTACACTGTTCTCCTTTACGCAGATATACATTCTGTATACTGTTCTCCTTTACACAGATATACATTCTGTACACTGTTCTCCTTTACGCAGATATACATTCTGTATACTGTTCTCCTTTACGCAGATATACATTCTGTATACTGTTCTCCTTTACACAGATATACATTCTGTACACTGTTCTCCTTTACACAGATATACATTCTGTATACTGTTCTCCTTTACACAGATATACATTCTGTATACTGTTCATTCTGTATACTGTTCTCCTTTACACAGATATACATTCTGTACACTGTTCTCCTTTACACAGATATACATTCTGTACACTGTTCTCCTTTACACAGATATACATTCTGTATACTGTGCTCCTTTACACAGATATACATTCTGTACACTGTTCTCCTTTACGCAGATATACATTCTGTATACTGTTCTCCTTTACGCAGATATACATTCTGTATACTGTTCTCCTTTACACAGATATACATTCTGTACACTGTTCTCCTTTACACAGATATACATTCTGTATACTGTTCTCCTTTACACAGATATACATTCTGTATACTGTTCTCCTTTACACAGATATACATTCTGTATACTGTTCTCCTTTACGCAGATATTCATTCTGTATACTGTTCTCCTTTACGCAGATATACATTCTGTATACTGTTCTCCTTTACACAGATATACATTCTGTTTCCTGTTCTCTTTCACGCAGATATACATTCTGTATACTGTTCTCCTTCACGCAGATATACATTCTGTATACTGTTCTCCTTTACGCAGATATACATTCTGTATACTGTGCTCCTTTACACAGATATACATTCTGTATACTGTTCTCCTTTACACAGATATCCATTCTGTATACTGTTCTCCTTTACACAGATATACATTCTGTACACTGTTCTCCTTTATGCAGATATACATTCTGTATACTGTTCTCCTTTACACAGATATACATTCTGTATACTGTTCTCCTTTACACAGATATACATTCTGTATACTGTTCTCCTTTACACAGATATACATTCTGTATACTGTTCTCCTTTACGCAGATATACAATCTGTATACTGTTCTCCTTTACGCAGATATACATTCTGTACACTGTTCTCCTTTACACAGATATACATTCTGTATACTGTTCTCCTTTACACAGATATACATTCTGTACACTGTTCTCCTTTACACAGATATACATTCTGTACACTGTTCTCCTTTACACAGATATACATTCTGTATACTGTTCTCCTTTACACAGATATACATTCTGTATACTGTTCTCCTTTACACAGATATACATTCTGTATACTGTTCTCCTTTACACAGATATACATTCTGTATACTGTTCTCCTTTACGCAGATATACATTCTGTATACTGTTCTCCTTTACGCAGATATACATTCTGTACACTGTTCTCCTTTACACAGATATACATTCTGTATACTGTTCTCCTTTACACGGATATACATTCTGTACACTGTTCTCCTTTACACAGATATATATTCTGAATACTGTTCTCCTTTACACAGATATACATTCTGTGCACTGTTCTCCTTTACACAGATACACATTCTGTATACTCATCTGTTAAATGGGAATAAATTCTCTGAAGTATTCTCTGCTTTATGGGAAAACGCTCAGCATTTTACAGACAAGAAGAAAGTCCTTTGACCCTTAGAGCTCTGAAATAATTTTTTTAAAAATACAAATTTAAGTATCTTGTGCTGTTGAAAACCTACCATGTGGTGACTTGTTTGAAAGAGCTTCTCTGTGGGAGCTCTTTTAAACAAGTCGCCACATGATAGGTTTTCAACAGCTTTAATTTTGATATTTTACATCATTGAGCAACAATAGTTGCGTTCAGCGCTCTAAGGGTTAATGAATGAGCACTGCTGCTGTTCATCTGGCCCGTTTGTAAAAGACCTGTTTGTTGGTTTCATTTGCTGCCGGTTCTGTGTATTGATGTTCTGTAGCCTCCTGGTTGGACTATGAGATCGTCAATGCTCTCCTTTCCGGTGTTGATTATGCTCTGTGCTGGTGTTACTTCACGCGGGTCATCAAAGGACTCAATAGTTTGTCCTGCGTATGCAGTTCGTATAGTGTGGTGGGATTCACCGGGGGAACTATGACCCCATAACAGAGTACTGTGCAGGACTTCCCTTCCAACTGGAAATTTTGTGGTCTCTAATCGATAAGGTTTGGCCGCTCTCTAAAGCTGTCGGCCTGGTAACTGTCCCATTTTTTTGTTCCACACCGGCCTCTACTATTCTGTCCGAATGTCTCCCTCTCCTCTACCCGTACCACCCACCTCCATCTATCTACCTCTCTCTTCTCCATTCCTACAGAGTATTCTCAGACTCTCAGCAGAACTTTCCAGAACACAGCAGGGCCAATGAGGAAGCAGTGTCCCAGGCGAGCACAGGCATATGACAGGAGTTTGCTTTTCAACCCCCCCCCAATCCCCCTCCAATAATTGCGAGTTGAAATCTTTCAGCAAGCGAGTACAGTCCGCCACTGTCCGTCCTTGAGGAAAATAAATCCCCTCATTTCTACAGCTGCATGGAGCTCAGGTGATAATGGGAACCTGCGTGAGGAAACGCCCCCCCCAGTCAGAGAGAGGAAATCTTACTAAGAAGACACACACACACACACACACACACACACACACACACGCGCACCACACACACACGTGCACACACACACGCACGCACACACGCACGCACACACGCACACGCACGCACACACACACACACGCACGCACGCACGCACGCACGCAAACACGCACGCACACCCACACACGCACGCACACCCACACACACACGCGCACACACACACACGCACACACACACACACACACGCACGCACGCACGCATGCACGCACGCACGCACACGCACGCACGCACACACGCACGCACGCACACACACACGCACGCACACACACACACACACACACACACACGCACACACACACGCACACACACACGCACACACACACGCACACACACACGCACACACACACGCGCACACACACGCGCACACACACGCACGCACACACGCACGCACACACACACACACACACACACGCACGCACGCACGCACGCACGCACACGCACGCACACGCACGCACACACTCACGCACGCAAGCACGCACGCACGCACGCACGCACGCACACGCGCACACAGACTCAGTGCCTACATCACGCAAAACCCCAAACCAAAGCCAGGTTTCCTCTCCACACAGGTGATTCTCCTCAGAAAAACTAGGCCCAAATCCCGTTACTGCGGGTTCAGACATTAAAGCCCTTCCTCATATTTCTGCCCCTTAGTGGAGGAAAAAAATAACCAGACATTGAGACGTTTGTTGGCAGCTGTAGCGACCCCTCGCTCTTTAGATCATTCTTTCATCCTGGTAGCATAGCTGGCATTTTTTAAACTTAGTGAGAGTTGAGGCTGTTCCTTCCAGCTTAATTCTGAATCTTCATCATTATTGAAGCCTTTTTCCACATGTGTGTGTCCGTGTGTGTTTGCTTTAGCACAAACATGTATGCGCTACACAAAGAGTGTGAACACTGACAAGGCTAGAACTACCAAGGGAAGTGCCCTCTAATATAAAAAAAAAACAGTAAAGACGAGCAGTATTTCCTCCATACCTTCACAAAAGCAGACGACACATTTAAATGCACTTCACGTCGTGAGGAGAAAGGGAGGAAAAGCGAAAGCTTATTTATTTATTCTCAGGTGCGCTTACATCTCTCCAATTATATTACCTGAACTCAGTGATGCCATTTGATCGTAAATTGTTGCGGCTCACGTAAGCCGTTTGGCACACAAGGGCGTGTGTATTTGTTTGTTCATATCCCCGAATGGAGCGATTCGGAGCGCGAAAAGCAAGGACCTGTGAAGGAGAGTAATTTACACCCCCGACCCAAACCGTACCCCCCCCCCCCCCCACGAGCTCTAGAGCAGGAAGCGAAGGACAGCCTCAGCTGGGATCACACTTACGTATTTACCCTTCATTTCTGTCGCTGCTCGCTGGAACACTGGCTGCATTCTCTTACACACACCACACCCTGCAGAGAGAGAGAGAGAGAGAGAGAGAGAGAGAGAGGGAGAAGGAAAGCAATTACACGAGCGGTGTTCAACGGGACCACTCTGACACCAGCAACTTCATTTTCTGTTCATCAATTCGTTCCCCTTCCATCACACAAAAGTAAAAGGTGAACAGCAGGTAATTCTCCTTACAAACACTGGGAGCTCAACCAGCTTTAGATATTACCCTGGACCAATTTCAAACAAAAGGCAATTTGAGAAATTAGCGACTAATGTTTAATGAGGGCTCGGCCAGGAATGGGCTGCGAGGCACTGAGCATGCTCAGGGTAATGACAGCCTGTGGGGGTGGGGGTAGGGTGGGGGTACAGGAGTCCGGCACTGATGCACCAGGGGAGGGCTTCAGGGGAGCACGGCACAGCGCAAAGCCCCGCTAAAACAAATCCTGCCTTTATTATCAACAAAGAGAAAATTAATCTTTCAGAATGAACAGCAAGCAAAAATAACCGCAGTACTAAAATCAAATCCAGGCCATTGTTTCCCGGGCAGAATCGCCAAAATTCAGAATCTGTTACTCATGATGTCCCCTGTTCACCTCTGCGGCTAAAACTTCAAATTAGTGCATTAAGAAGCAGGGAACTTGGCAAAGTTCACACAGACTGTGCTGGAAGTGTTTTCCTGTGTCGGGGCGAGGCACTCTTATCAGAGAGAAATCCAAATGTTTCCTAAACGTTAACCCTTAGAGCACTAAATGCAGCTGTTGTAGCTCAATGACGTAAGATATCAAAACCAAAGCCGAGAAAACCGCGCACGTACAGGTTTGTTTAAAACAGCTCCCGTGGGGGAGCTCTTTTAAACAAGTTGCCACATGATAGGTTTTCAACAGCACCAGATCATTTATCTATAATTTCTTGACACTTTATTTCAGCGCTCTATGGATTAAATCTTCACGGGCATAACGAAAGCTGGGTGAGAGTAAGAGTTATAGTACTGTATTACACACCACGGTCTCAATGGCCACAATATCCCTTTCTAATGAGAAATAATTAACACTTCACACCATTACCATCTAACTGCAGGGTACTGCGCTAAAATGAGAGCAAGAACTGAACTGTTACTTGTGTGCAAGTAACAGGCCCCTCAAACTTGCGGTGAAATATGGCGGGGAATGATTGATGTTTCGAGGCCGTTTTAATTCCAGTGGTCCAGGGGCACTAATTAAGATCAATGGCTAAATGGATGCCAGCAAATATCAGGCATTTTTGGCGGGCGATCCAAAAGCCTCTGCCAGGCCAGAAGGCAGGGTCTTGGCCGCAGGTGGACCTTTCAACGACCCAAAGCTCGCCTCAAAGTCCATGCATAATTGGAGCCAGGATGACTAAATTGGCGTTCTGCAATGGCCAACTCAGTCAAGAAACCTCAATCCAATCGAAAACCTGAGCGGGAGAGGGCATTTGATGACCACAAACCCAGGACCACAACAAGGACCTGCGTAGAAGGTCCAGTGGTCTAAAATTCCATCAAACGTGCCTTAACCTTGTCAAACTGAACACGAAATGAGTGTGCCATTATCCTTATCAATGGTAGCTGTAAAAGAATGACACCACATTAATTGTGCAATCCTGATTTGGAAATTAATTTCCAATAATTTTGGTTGGTTCCATTAAAACAGGGGTGGGGACCCTCATCCAGAAAGGGCCAGTGTGGGTACAGGCTCTCAGTCCAGCCAATCAGTTACACACCTGATTCTACTAATCAACCCCTGGAGTCTCTGCTCAGGACCTGGATCGGTAGAGTCGGGTGTGTAATGACTCTGCTGGAGTGAAAACTGCACCCGGGCCAGCCCTTTCTCGCCGAGGTCCCCCAGCCTGGCATTGGAACTATAAAGTACAGTATTTCTCACATGTTGGCAATTTGAGAATATTGAATGTCATTTTCATTTAGTATGTTAGGATATTTCAAGGCAGGGGTGCCAATAATTCTTGTGCCCCCCATGCAATCTCCACAGCAGAACTCCAAGCGGAAAGGCAGAAATATGGAAACCCCAAAAATGAAGGTACGAGTGTCGCCTTCCTGAGTCCTAACATCTCTCACTGACGCTGGGGGTTCTGGGTCGTGATCAGCGATGCCACCAACTTCATTATTGAACGGAATCTGTCCTCAGACGAGACGTCTTTCGCCCCACTTCTCCTACACACTCGGACGCAGTTCATCAGCTTCTCTGAATCAATACAGCTCATGGAAAAATGGCCCTGTATTCAAAAGCCTAATAAGCTAATACACTATAAAGGAAGTTACTGATAAATGATCAAAACATGACTGGAGTTATAAATTATTTTATGATGCAGGTCTGGAGAGGTATTGGATATGGACTGCTGGCCAAGCTTATCAGATAGGCTGCTCACAGCCAGGATCTGAAGGTTAATTCACATTCCCCGAGTCCGTGCAGCTCGCTGGCAGAGTGAGGTTCACAGCCTACAGTAAATAATGGACGAGGGTCAGGACCCCAGGGCCACACTGTAAAGGGGACTTACATGGAGCATAAAACATCATGAGGACGGGTCGGTCCTCTCTCTTCAGCAACTTCCTGAAGTCCTGTGAAAGACCGAGATGGAGAGAGGCAGGGAGGGGAAGAGAGAGAGAGAAAGAGGAAGATGGGGAGAGGAAGGGAGGGGGAGAGAGAGGGAGAAAGGGAGGGATAGAGCGGGAAAGACATTTAGCTCTAACACTTCCTGGGTCTCAAGTTTCCTGCTGATTTCAAGGCCGAAACACAACAGAGAACATGAGCTTCTGCAGATTTACACTCATCTTACTCCTCTCCATCAGCTCAGCACACACACGTACTTAAACAAACACACAATCAAACAACAGTCTGACAAAACACAACTATCAACTATAAATTCAAATACATTGCACATACACACGTACACACACGCACGCACACACCCCCGCTGCTCAGAGTTCTACATATCAGCCATCTCCCAAATTTTATTAAACTTCAGTCCTCTAACGAAATCCACAATAGTGCTAATCACAGTCAGCGTGTAGCTTTCTTAAGAAAACACCTAAGTTAAAATGGCCTGCTGGCCTGAAGGCCTTGTGTCCCCCGTCGCACAAGTGACCAGAAACATGTGGCAAGAACTGTTTTGATGGCTGACAATAATGTGGTGCACTGCACCACTAATAATGTGAAGTACAATGAAAATGTAGCTCATTGGTCATTGGTTGAACAGAGAGATGGATGAGGGATGGATCATTGTGATATGAGCTAAATATAACCATGAGTTACGAGAGAGATGACAATTTTCATGACTTGTGGATGATGGACGCATGGCCAAGGCATAGTATTGTGCCCATGGCTGAGATCTACCTAATAAACCAACAAGAATGTCATATGAATTTGGTGAGCCTCCATCAAAGCTGTCAAAAGTTATTGCGAGTACAGTGTTCCTCACATCTTTTTGCTCAATGACCTTGCGCCGGGGCGAGGGGGGACAAATATTGTGCAGACACCATTAAACTAAACCACACATCCCTATGTTGGCAGTCTGTACTCCCTTACAGGAATGCGTCTCTGGCTTCATAAAACAACTGAATGGGAAATGGTGTGTCGAACATTAATGACCGCAACACCATTGCGAAAAAATGCCCGAATATCCATGCAAAATTTACCTTTGGTCAACTTCCATTTGCGACCCCCGAGTTCTACAAACAACACTTGGCTGAAGGAATCCTACATAATCCATTTTGTTAATCCCTTTAACATATTTAAAGACCTCAATCAGACCACCCCTAAGTCTCCTTTTCCTAAGACAAAAGAGATTAAGGATCTTCAGCCTCTTCTCGTAGCTTTCATCTTCTATACCTGGAATTAGCTTAGTGGCTCTTCTCTGAACTTTCTCTAGAGCCTCTATATCTTTCTTAAAGTATGGTCCCCAGAACTGTACACAATACTCCAGATGTGGTCTGATGAATGTGTTGTACAAGAGAAGAATCACCTCCTTGGATTTGTACTCAATACTTTTGGTAATGTATCCCAGCATTCGATTGACTTTTTTAACTGCTACGGCACAATGGCTAGAGCCTGTCAGGGTTTGGTCAACAATCACTCTCAGATCTTTTTCATGGGGAGCACATTCCAGTTTTAAACTTCCCACGAAGTAATCCTGTCTAATGTTTTTATTATCTACATGTACACCTTCAAATTTTGCTACATTAAATTACATTTGCCATATTTCTGCCCAATTCTGGATTCTATCCAAATCATCCTGAATCACTTTAGTGGACCCTAAACTATTTGCAAAACCTCCCAATTTAGTATCATCTGCAAATTTAACTAATTTGCTCTCAATATTCCTATCAAAGTCATTAATGTAGATGAGGAACAGCAGGGGTCCCAACACCGATCCCTGGGGGACGCCACTCCCTACCATACCTAACTCAGATGAGATACCACTGACCACCACTCTTTGTGTTCTGTCCAGTGACAAGTTTTGAATCTATTTCAGAATACCTCCTGTAACTCCAATGGAGCTCAATTTAAAAATTAGTTTCTTATGCGGTACTATATTAAATGCTTTCTGAAAATCCAAGTTTATGATGTCATAAACCCTACGCTGGTCGTAAGTCTTGGTAGCCTCTTCAAAAAATTCCGGAAGGTTCGTCAGGCATGACCTTCCCTTATGGAAACCATGTTGGCTATCCCTCATGATACTGTTACGTTCGAAAAATAAGTCCAGCTCATCTTTTATGATAGATTCCAATATTTTGCACGCAATGCAAGTTAAACTGACTGGCCTGTAATTTCCTGGCTCAGTATGGTCACCTTTCTTATATATTGGTATTATATTGCCCTGTTTCCAATCATTTGGCATTTCCCCCAGTTTCTAAGGACCGTCTGAAGATAGCGGCTTATAGATGATCTCACTCACTTCCCTGAGCACTCTAGGATATAAGCTATCAAGACCCGACGCCTTATCTGTCTTTAGTTTAAGCAACTCGTCTAATACTTTATTATCCCTTACCTCAATTTCCACTAAATAATCTTGAGCATTGGACTTGCCCTCTGGCTGAATAAAAAGCCACTCTAAGGTAAAATTCTCAAAAAAGTAACTGTTTAAGGTATCCACAATATCCTCGTTATCATATAGCAGCGATCCATATTTATTCTTTATGCACTTAACCTCCTCTTTGACTTTCCTTCTTCTGCTACAGTACTGAAAGAAGCCCTCAGGATTAGTTTTTGCCCCCTCTGCAATTTTTCTTTCATACAGTCTTCTAGCATTCCTCAGATCTTTTTTGACCACAGCCCTCATTTTACAGTATTTAGCCTTAGTGTTCTCATTGTTATCCTTTATGTACATCTTATAAAAATTCCTCTTTTCCCTCAAACTCCTACGGATAGGTGTGGTCATCCACTGAGGATTCTGCCTTTTCAGCTTACTTTTGGACACCTTTGGAATGAATTTGCATTGTGAATCAAGTAAAACCCCCTTAAATCTTTCCCACATCTCATTTACAGACTCACAGTGCAGGAGTGTCTCCAATTTTATTTCACTTAGATATGAGCACATCCCATCAAAGTTTGCTCGCCTAAAATTGAAAATTTTTGTCTTTGAAGACACCTTTTTAACTTCCCATGAAACATCAAAATTAACAGCAGCGTGATCACTTGTCCCAAGTGGCTCCAGTACCTCAACATTGCTAATTCTATCAGGGTCATTACAGAGCACCAAGTCTAAAATTGCCTTCTCTCTTGTAGGTTCATTAACATACTGCACCAAAACATTATCATTTACAACATCTAGAAATTCTCCCTCCCCCCTACCCTGTCCTTTCACCATTTCCCAATCGATACCAGGATAATTTAAGTCTCCCTTAATAATAGTCCCTCCTCCTCTACCAGCTTGCGTAATCCTCTTAAAGAGCATTTCATTGGCAATATTGTCCAAAGCTGGCAGTCGATAGCATACTCCTATGTTTAAACCTGTCTCGTGTTTGCCAATGAGCCTGACCCAGATATCTTCACAGGGCAAGGAATGTTCAATTTCAGGAATTTCCTGCACATTTATGTTTTTGTTCACATAGAGTGCTACACTCCCTCCTTGCCTATTGCATCCATCCTTCCTAAAGAGCTTATAACCTTCAAAATTATATTCATCTCCATCCTCTTCACAAAGTCATGTCTCTGTAATCCCAACTATGTCATAGGCCTCACTATAACAAGTTCTGGAAATTTATTTTTTATGCTTGCATTTAGATAAAAACATTTCAGGTCATCATGAACACTCTTCCCCTTCGATTTCCTATGTACCTGCTGCTCCAAGCCCCTCAATACACTTTGTTGCTTTAAAAATATATCATCAATAATGCATGTAACACTGTCAGCTTCCATCAGGGCAGTCTGTATTTCCCTCTGTGTAACACTCTCTAACCTCCCTGCCCCACCCCCGAAGTCCCTAGTTTAAATAACCCTGTGCTACCCTCAACATACGCTGACCTAGTGCAAAGGTTAAGGTGCAGCCAATCCGGCTTGAACAGGTCACCCCTGTCCCAGTAGTAGTTCCAGTGCCCCATAAACCTATACCTCTCTTTCTTAAACCAGGTTCGTAGCCATGTGTTAAACCTCCAGATAAAATTCTGCTTCCCTCTGCTTGCAGGTGGTACTGGTAGAATCCCGGAGAACACTACCGTGGAGGATCTGCTCCTAAGCTTTTCAGCTAATTCCACATATTTACCATGCAGAACCTCAAACCTACCCTTACCAATGGCATTTGTCCCAACATGGACTATGACAGCTGGATCCCTCCCCGCTCTAGCCAGGAGCTTGTCTGCAGGCTCCAGGAGGTCTCCTACCTGGGCACCAGGCAGGCAACACACCGTACGAGACTCCTTGTCGCGTGAACAGACTAAGGTATCTATTCCTCTAAGTATTGAGTCCCCCACTATCACTAACTCTCTCTTCTGAGGGGTAGAGTCTAACAGGTGCCCTGCTGGTCATCAGTCCCCTCACTCTCAGGGTCAGGGGCCAAGTCGAGTTCCTGCAAGGGCCGGAATCGGTTGGACACCTCAACCACTGGAGGAGCTGTCGCTGTACGGCGTGCACGCCCTTTCCTGCGCTGACGTCCTACAGTCACTCAACTTTCTCTCCCTGTCTGCTCTGGGATCCCAGTACCACCCTGCTTTGGCGTACACACCATTTCTCTAAACGACATACTACTTAGTTCCTCTATAAACTCTACTGATTGGAACCATGTCGCGCCGCCAACTGGCCCTGAAGATCAAGGATCTTGCTCTCCAGAGCCAAATGAAGACTCTTTTTATGGCACAGAAAGTGCATTAACCATTGTGCAACCAAAAGCGGAAGAGGACAGTGCTTCCGTTTTCCCTGTTAGCTAGCGGTAGCTATCCCCATTAGCGGAAAGCAAAGCTGTGTAGGAAAGGAGAATAAGCGGAAACGGTAAGATGAGTTTGCATTAGGGGAATGTGTCTACGTTCCCACAGCTCTATGTTGAAGAAATTATTCAAATTTATGCCCAACAGCACTATGGCTCATGGTGAAAACATCTTGCATTCTTCCCCTTCCTACACCTCACAGCTCCACCAAATTTGGTGCAAATTAGAGCAGTTTTGTTTTTTTTACGTAATCCTATGATTACTTATAAATGTTGGAACATTGGGCTGTTGGAACATGGAGCTGTGGGAACATAGGGCTGACCCCTGCATTAGCTAGCCATCAATGACACATCATTTGTTAAACTCAACTCGCTCATTTCATTCCACTTATATATCACTACAGGCATCCATTCCATCCAAAAACATTTTTTAATTTTTAGGATAAAAAAAATGTATTATTATTTCTGCCAGTTTTGTTGCCTACACAATTTCCCATTCAAAGATAATACATGCAATGAAAATGAAGTTTGACTCCACTAGAGCAGATTTATTAAAAAAACTAAACAAATAAATAAAATTATAAATACAAAGGCAATTTGAAAAAATGTTAAAGAAAGGTAAGAATAACAAAAACCCCAGCGATTATTTGTGGAAGGAAACTGCGATTATCTCCCAAAAAAAGTGTACCTTGACTAGGAGTCAAACCTTCAGACTCTCCCTTGCAACATGGCATTTTATCCATTAGGCTACGCCAGCTGACAACAACTCTGCGGTCAAATTGCCCATTTAACGAATGGGTAAAGAAAATACCAACTGTACTGTTGGAGTCTCCGTATTTGTGCGGAATAGTGCAAAGATTCTGTCAGAAAACAACTTTGAAAATGAATGTTAAATATTTAGCGGATAATTATTCGAACAATACCTCAAACAAACTAGTGATGCGATTATATTGTCGCGCTATTCAAGGACATACAAATTGCCCATGGACTCAGTTTGATGCACTGGGAACGCAAGGCTGTAACTCAGGCTAGGTTTCTGGGATTAACGTGTTTTAGAGTTTGTTGGAAACATCAGAACCCATAGAATCAAATGCCCGCATAGTCTTACTGACAGAATCACAAGCCAATCGCGGAGAGGAAAATACATTGCAAGAAAGTTGAATGTTAAGGAGCTGAGATCTTTGAATCAATGCCCTGGGGAAAAAAAAACAATGCTTGGAGACTGGAAGATCTAGTTTCATTATAACACAGACACATTGGGAAAACAATAGCAAGCGCAGATTTACCCTCAAACTGTTTTTTATTCTAAAATATCAAAGGTAAGAATTTTTTATACATCACTGTAAACTGTAAAGTGTATGCCTGCTGTTCTTTGAGTGCGGCACTGGTTTAAAATGACTGGGCATACATCGTTCGATTCCGTGGGATTTCCTCTTTCAATTGAGGCATCGTTTTTATGCTTAGCACAAATTCAGGAGAAATTCTCGCGATTCAGCACTGATATGATTCTATCCAATGTTTTGCTACTTGCTTATTTACTTGCTTGGTGCTTGAATTCTGTTCAGTTGAGTAAAAATGGTCTACATGAGCTTTTTACCTAGTTTCTTCGCAAAATGTGGATATGCCACATGATAAGGTTGCGATTTGGAAATCTGCTGTATTTATTTTGCGTAACAACCGGCCCCGGTACCGAGCCGTAGGGCTTTAAAGAGATTAAATGAAGTTAGCTTAAAAATTAGATGGAAAATAAAACCAGGGGGAGACCAAGTAAACAAACAAACCCTGATTTGCTTGCTGTGGGCATCGCATCTGCTTCCCCAAATGATAAGGTCAAGTCCCCACCACTCAGAATGCTGCCGAGTTAAATCAAGTCAAAATCACTTAATAGACCACCATAGGTTCCAAAGACAATAAATCTCTGTTTTTCAGCTTTGGGGTACATGTGTGTAACAGGCTGGGAGTGAGGCCATGTAAAAAAAAGGCAGATTTCTAACCTTTTTCTTGAATCTCAATGTTTGAAATCGTTAGACCAGGATACTCTTTTCCAGAATGAGCTGCAGTGGGCGCAAGGCTTTCATTCTAACCATGCAGTTACACACTGATTCTACTAATCAAGGGTCTATGGCAAAAGCTTTAAGGGTTGATTAGTAGAATCAGGAGTGCGACAGGTTGGATAGAGTGAAAGCCTGCACCCACTGTGGCTCATTCTGGAAAAGAGTGAGTATCCCTGGTCTGACAATTACAAACAAGGAGATTCAAGAAAAAGGTTAGAAATATTCTTATTTTTAAATTTCACCATTATAATTTTGATCAAAATATTGTTCTCAAAAAGTGCTTTCTAACCATATAATTTTCATGAGAAAATATTAAAGTCCAGCAGAATAGAGGCCTGATGTTCTGCTGACCTATCCTGCTAGCAGCCTGCCTCAGGCCTCTGACTGCCAAACAATTACAGAGTAAGTAGATTTTTTGAGTGTAGTTCTCAAAAAGTGCTTTCAGAATATATAACTTTCATAAATAAAAACCTATTTTAGATATGAAGAAAGTCATCTGCAGCTCAATGGGGCAAAATGACCTTCTCCAGCTGACGGGAAATTACACACTGTGAGATTCCTAAAGGTGCCTGGTTTACCCAGAAAATACGCATCTTCATCAATGACATTGTATACAAAGTTAGTTTAGACAAAGTGCTCCAAGATAATCAACTCCATGTGTCTATCTATAATCTGGTTGTCAGTGTGATCGCCAACAGACCCAAGGGGTCTGGACCTCATGTGAAATGGAGAAACAGACATCCTGATTACAAATTGTTATAAAATGCTAAATACACACAAACTGATGGCAAATTTGATATGGCTGTTTTACCTACATCCTTATCTGTCAGAGAATGTTAAGATAATTAGTATCTGAGCCTCAGAGCCATGACAGGGAGTAGAATGTGTGGAAAGTTTGAGCTTCGTTACAGCAGGGAATGCTAAAATAACAGTTTTGGGGGAAAAAACAACTTAAAAAAAATTATTTTAAAAAGCACACATATTTACACATATACATTTAGTTAAGATTTTGTACAATAAATACATAATTGATTGATATTACTGTGTGGTATTAACTTTAGGAGTAATTTAGTTTTAAAAGTTGAGAAGTCCTGCTTGCAGTGCTTGATACCCATAAGCTGAAAAACAGTCAAATATAAGACAATAAAATGTCAAAACGCCAAACCCTCAAAACTCTAGGTCGCACTAACAAAAATCAAACCAGTGAGTGACCAAACAGTGAGACAAAACACTGATTTGCTGGCAAAGCATATTGCATTTACTTCCTTGTATGATCAGTTCTATGGAAGCATACAGCGGACAATATTAAAATGAAAATGCATTTCCTGATATGCTTTTTCTCCTTCAAGAAGCCCGTGCCTTATTTTTATCATAATGAAAATAATGAAATCCTCCACTTCGCATTTTCATTTTCAATTTCATGAATTCAGTTTTATGACTAATTGAAAATTAAATCACATTTCCCATTTGCATTTTAATTTTCAAAAAGTGCCCTGATATGTCTTTATTAAGAAAATGAAACCAAAACACAGATCTTATAATGGAAATGCTTTCTTGGAAATGCTTTCACTTTTTCAAGAAGAAATTGCATTGTTTGTACCATCGTGACAATGATAACATAATCGTCCACTTTTCGTTTTAACTATCAAGTCCACGTATGCACTTTATATAACAAATTGAAACTTACATCACATTCCCCATTTGTGTTTTAATTTTCAAAGAGCTCCATTTGGAATTCAGTTTTGATATTAATAGAAAGTGGAAACATTAACTAGCTAACTGCATATTTTTTTGAAAATAAATCAAAGCAAACACTTCTTTGTATCCTCCAAAATACATATTAGGTTCCATTTAATATCAATTTTGTTGCTTGTCCTGTGCTGTACTGACCGAGGTTAACAGTATAAAGCAGTCACACATTTAGCTAGCTATGCCTGGGCTTTTGCCGATTGATGCTGGGATGTTGCCACAAAAAAGAATCTGTGGGTGGAGATATTCAGATGAAGGGCGGAACATTCTCACGAGCCTGCATGTGATGCAAGAAGGGGAGCCAAATCTGAACGGCATGCTGAATAACATGAAAAAGGCAGCCAACAACAACAAGAAAATTAATTACTGGGTTGTTTTACTTAACAGTCAGTAGGTTGATAAGTACTCCAGACACTGAAATGTGTGCGCATAAGAACTGAAAAAGTGAGCTTTTCCATAATACGTCCCCTTTAAAGGAAGCTCTTAAGGAAGAGCACCAAGACATCCTCCATGACTCCGCCCACAATCAATAGCATGCTTAATTTGCTTCTATGCTGGCCCTGTTCAGCAACGCACCCACCCATGCTGCTTACTGCTGTATTTTTATGATCTACTCTTCATTGAAACACAGTGTTTCAAGTGGTCACTCGGAACAGACCTTTTCCAGGCTATCATTCATGCATTTACTGTACTAGATTCTATCGAGAAGTGTGTCACACTAGGCAGTTGTTGGATCACTGCTAACCACAACCATATGCCTTGTAGCAGAAATGGTAGATGGCAGATCGACCAAAGTAACAGTGGAAACGCCTCTGGCGAAGCTTAATTGAACCCTGCTGATGGAAGAGACTATGCAAGTAAAGGACAGTGATAGGAACGCGACAGGGATTCAGTGAAGGGATAGAGCTTCGAGACCTGAGAGGGCTCCGAACTGACATTCAACTAGCATTCTGTCCACTGGATTAGTAAGTAATACAACCAGCCCACTTATGAAAATTACTGGAGGTCGTACTCTGCCTTTGTCACAGCAGACTGGGGTTCTAGTTCAAACTGGGATTCTTACAATTGTTCATTTGCAGAAGCTCGGCTCTGAGGAAAACTGAAATCGCCCTGCCTTCTCGACCAGCGCAAGCAATAATACCACTCAGAAAATGCTGAGGAGGGCGGGCAACAGAAGTTGTCCACTGCCATTTTAAGTAAAGGGCTCCAAGGGCTTAAGACAATTCCTGACAGGGGTGATTCATTTTTTTGTTTATTAATTTTCCAAAGGTTGCTGCTGTCATTTCATTTTTCTCACCTGACATTTTGCCGCAGGCAAAACATCTGCAGCCCAATGGCACCATCTCCCAAGAAACTGATGAAAACCCAGTAACCACAACGGCTTGTAAAACTGCAATTGAAGGCATCGCTTTTGTTTAAAATGCATTTTGATTTGGTGGCTACCATATGAGCGCGTGAATCTGCTGAGTGAGTAGATGTTGAATTTCCAGCAATATTATTCCTGATGAGCACTCACTTCCTGTGGATACATTTGCTGAAGGCTAAACTTTCCCCGAAACCGCCACCAAACACTATTTCTGAAACACGCCAGAGCTCAGACATTGTTGGTTTTATCAATTTCCATCCAACTGTTAACAGCGATGGATTCTTTCAAATGAGAGGAACCCACAGAGATGTGCCAAAGATGGCCCTGTAAAACACTCACCCAGAGGGAACAGCGTTTGTTTGCGCATATAAAGCTTTTGTAAAATCTTTCAAAATTTGACCACCGAGGCTCTGGTGAATCTTGCTGGTCTACTTTCAAAGCAATAAACAATTTTACAGAGGACTTTTTCTGAAGCAGAATCTCAATCGATGATGCGGTGTGAGCAGGAGGAAAACAATGGTTGTGCAGCAAAGTTTTCCAGCCAGAGATGTGCATTAGACAGAGATCCTGTCATGGAAAGAAAAATAAAGCCACTGGCATGTAGCTCACCTGGACACCCGTAACCTTCGAAAAGCTGTCAAATATCAGTTTCTTACTTATTTTATCGTTTAAAGTTACAATGGGAAAGGGTCACAGTGATGCACTTACATAGAACTCCCCCTACATTACATTACAAGCGTAATTAAGTTATAATAGTACACAGTGCTGAAGACTACACTGGTCATATAATGCGCCTATATACTCATACATAAACACAGATGGCAAGCGAATGCATCAATCACATTTTTTAAGATATAACAAGTTGGGGATTATTACATTTAATTGGAAATGTCGATTTTTCAATTTAAAAAATATTATTGGGATATAGTAATGGCAGATGCAACACTCAAACTTTGTTATAGAACATGAGAAATATCCAAAAGATTTAATGAATTGATGAACATGCACAAATATAGCGGCATTTTGTTCTTGACCAAATTCACTACCCAAAACGATAAAGAAATGAGTCTTATATTCTCTCCCAAGTACTTTATCTGCTTTGTTGTTTGCCGAAATCTATCCATATACCAAATTTCTGCTCAATTAGAGCAAATATCGCCAATCAACAGCTCTTTAACATTTTCAATATGGCTGCCAAGTTTTGGCTTCATTGGTGCAATGGTTTCAGATATTTGCATCCAACACCTGAAATGTGGGCATGGTGCAAGTCCAGAGGTCAAACCAGAGTGAAATTTGAAATTGTCACAAAACCTACCAAATAAATTTTGGGACTTGCTGAAAGCTACCCATATAGTTAATTTCAGCTCAAATGCTGCCAACATGACAGATAAAGCTCGTAATGACATTTTCAATATGGGAAATCAGATTGGAAAGCCTTGTGTAAAGTTTGGCATCATCATTGCTAGGAACCTGCATGACAATTTGCAGCTTCACAGGCGCAGTTTTATCAAAGAAGATGTTTACATATGACCTCTGAAATATGAGCGTGGCATAAGTCTAGAGGTCAAATTTGAAATTTTCACAAAACCTACTGAAGAAATTTTGGGTCTTGCTGAAAGCAACCCATATGCCAGATTTCAGGTCCACTGCGGCCAAAATGACGGAGATATGGCTCTATATGACATTTTCAATATGACCACCATGGCGGCCATGGTTGAAATTGGATGGGAAAGTCTTACATAAAGTTTGGTGTCCTCATTGGAAGGAACATGGTAGCCAAGTTGCAGCTTCGTAGGTTCTGTGGTTTCAGAAAAGATATTTAAAGAGCACGAACGATGAGAAACGACGGAAACCAGGCCAAGGCATAGGAACACTGGACCTTTAGTCCAGGGGAGATAATAAAAAATGTTTTGGCCAATTCTTTTTCCTCTTTGAGCTAAAGGAAATACTGTTCCCAAGAGGCCTGAGCTGATGTTTCTGATTATGAAATAGACAGAGAGAATCAGGAAGTCAGCAGCATAGAACGGCACTGGCCGCTACATTGGCTCACTTGCCATACCACTACTAAACCTATTCCTGCTGCGTGGCTGAAGCTAAGCAGGTGTGGGCTGGGTTAGGACTTGGATGGGAGACCACCTGGGAAAACAAAGTTGCTGCTGGAAGAGGTGTTGGTGGTCAGACGGTTGCGATCTTCCCTCTGGTGGAATAATCCCCAATACCCCAGTGCAATGATGGGGACACTGTACTTAAGGAGATGCCGTCTTTCGGATGAGATGCTAAACCGAGGTCCTGACTCACTGTGGTCATTAAAGATCCTATGAAACACTTCGATAAGAGTAGGGGGTTCCCCGGTGTCATGGCTAAAGTCCCAAACCGGCTCTTTTGACCTGCCACCCTTGAAAAAAAGAGATTTCAACGTCAACAGGACTTCCCTGCTTAACCCTCCATTAACCACCGTAGCATATCTGCTACATAAAGTGAAAGGGTTAACAGCCTGGACACCCTGCTGGTTTTGTTTCTTATTGCCAAATAAACATTTGAGAAAATCTTGAATGGTCCGTCACTTTAATTTTTCCATTCGCATTATTACCCAATGTAGTAGATCTGCTACATTTTGGAAAGGTGGGCCAAAGGGTCTAATTTTTTTCTTTTTTAATATTTTTCCAAATATTGGACCATAATCAACATATTTGCCTACGGAATTGATTTTTACACAGTTGGAAAGGTACTTGGTTAACAGGGTTAAATAAAGGTCATATAAAATGAAATAAAAAATCATTTCAGGTGTTATGACGAGGGTCTTGTACGGTGAAGTGAAACGAAAGGCGCACCATGGCTCTGCCCAGAAGCTTCTATAAAGACTTGGGCTGGCCAATCCCGCTCCGGGAGATCTCACATCCTGCAGGTTTTCACTCATCCATAATCAAGCAAACTATGTTTTCAACTGCGTCAGGTCTTGTTGGACGGTTCAAATCAGGAAACTAGGGCTGAAATGAAAGCCTATTGGACGACAGATCTCCACAATCTGGGCTCCACATCACGTTGCTTTATTTTTCAGTCTTTGACCAGCTCATTACAGCCTGGGAATACCAAACCTGAGATGAAGCAAGTTTCAATATGCGTAAGCTCACCCTCTCACTCTCGATGTGTGTGACGTCTTTGGCATCCGGGTTCTCCTCCCACAAAGGTGCCCCAGTTGGGTCCTTCAAAAAGGCAACCATGGACTGCCAGGAGGGAAAAAAAAAAAAAAAAAAAAACATTTTTGAGCAAGCTTGTCGCCAGTCACTTCCCACGCCCAGGAAACACATTTAAATATGTCATGGAAAAAAGAACAATACACACGAAAACCCTTACAGCCACAGCTCTCATTTTGCATATCTTTTTTTGGCAGAACAGTTTCTGGCACGACGCAGAGCCTTTCTGGACAATTTGTACTTGAATAATGAGCCCGACTTTGTGGAGGAGTATAACGCTTTCATCTAAACCCATTATAAAAAACAAACAAAAACCCTGGAGCCATTTAGTTCAAAGAAACAATGACTCCAAAAATTATGGGAGAAGTAATCAAGGAGATAAATTACCTAATACACCATCGACTCCAAAACAACTGCCATTCTTGGAGAAGATGACCCAAATATCTGTGTAATATAAACCTGGGTTATGAGCTGTCTTGTATGCTCAATTATGTAAACAATTTTTCTGTTTTAGCAAAACTGTTCAAAGACAGATTTTGAAAAGTAATATTCCTTCATAAAACACTGGGTTTCATAATTATGGGCACAAGAGTACTCCACGGACTGTCACTCAGCGAAACACTCCTATCTAATCATTGCAATCGTGCTTTACGCAATTAGAATGTAATTTAGTCTGAGAACTGAGATGGCCATGAGTAACCAGTGATTCTGAAGTTTGTTTACAAGTGATTCAGAGGAATTACTTAGATCACCGTGTAGAAGGTGATTTAAGCTCTCTGGTGGAGTGAAGGCAGACTTTTGGATGCAATGCCTTGGTACTTCCTGAAGTTCATAATTCCACTGACCTTTTCATGACCCCCAGAGGCAGAACGCAGAGACCCCATTGCAATAAAAATATACGGCCATATGAGTCACATTCAAACTGATCTTCCATTATGAATAATGATGTTCCCCCATTTCATTACTATTTAACATTTCTAACAAGTAATTTTATTACAATAAAAACAATTCTCAGATTTTTGAAAATAAAACACAGGCCATTAACTGGGTTTTTTTTTTTTTTTTTTTAACTTTCCAAAGCTCCACCCATTGCTCAAGGACGCCAGTAATGTTAGAGGTGACTGTAAATAAATTATGCACATTCACTAAGATGGCTGTAAGTGTTTGTAGACTGATCCTCACAGAGTTTTAGAGTTAGATTGAAATTCACATAAATCTGCTATAAAGTTTTATATAAAACTATAAAACTCACATCAAGGAGCAGCTTATTATTGACTGTCATTTCTTTATTCGGCTGAACATAAAAGGAATGCAGATGCATCACTGACCCAGAGAAATGGAGTCTAAAAATTGAGCTCTGAATACAAAACTAGAGAGACCGCGTCCACCCATACAGGAGGGCAGACACACAGACTGAAAGGCACATATACAGACTGACAGAAAGGCAGAAACACAGACTGAAAGGCACATATACAGACTGACAGAAAGGCAGAAACACAGACTGAAAGGCACATATACAGACTGACAGAAAGGCAGACACACAGACTGAAAGGCACATATACAGACTGACAGAAAGGCAGAAACACAGACTGAAAGGCACATATACAGACTGACAGAAAGGCAGACACCGAGACTGACAGTCAGGCAGATGCACAGACTGATTGAAAGGCAGACAATCATAGAAAAGTAGATACACAGACAGACAGACAGATACACAGACAAAGGCAGACGCATTGACTGACAGACAGAAAGGCAGAAGGGCAGGCAGTCAAGGCTGCAGACAGACAGACAGACGTTACTCCGCTGGATGTAACGGAGGCAAGAGCCACACTGGCTCTCGAATAAAAACAGCCGTTCGCTCATCTCGGGAGCCTCCTGCCAGAGCAGTGTAAGAGGAAACCGGTCCAGGAGATGGACTGAGCCCCATAAATGTAGATCTGCAACATCAGGCGTCCGGCTCCATACTTACTTAACTATTGGACATTTAAAGGTCAAATGCTCACTTTTATTTATTTACAAAACAGCACTGCCTTCAGATAGTTATTCAATGAGGCGGCAGTATAGCGTACTGTTGTTGTATAACGTAATAAAATATGGTTACTTACTCAGTTAGTGTTCTGGAAGTTTTTCAGGATAACAGCAACAAAAAACAGCTCTAATGCGATGATGTGATAAGAGCAGTACACATCACCGCCAAACGTGCCAAAAGTGTCACACTAGAACAAATTGCAGACGATGTTCTCGGTAGTAAACACTCATTATTAGCTGCATGACCCAAAAACGGAGATGCACGTTACACCTTAGAGTGCTGAAATAAATTTTAAAAATACATGTAAGTTTAATCATCTTCTGCTGTTGAAAACCTATCTTATGGTGACTTGGTTCAAAAAGTTTTTCAAATGCTTTGATTTTGAGATCTTACAGCATTCAGCAAACATAGCTGCATTTCTCTCAGGGTTAATATCCACATCCCACACAACTAGGCTCTGGTTAATCCAGCCTCCTGACTAATTCCTCCTAAAAGTGAGCATCATCCACTGAGCGCATACATGACGGGCGTACGTCACGCAAGTCCTCCTCAGGACTCTTCAGCGGTGTTGTCGATGCTCCCGACTCACGGAGCATCATCACTTCCCCGAGAGAAGCGAGCCGGCGAACACTTCTTTGGGCCAGTGAATGCTGTATTCTTTCATCATCTCAACTGGTTCCCCACAGACGGGACACTACGCCTTCACATTCACCGAGAAAGTGTTCCTCACTCAAGTCGATTTTAAACCTCCTCTTATCTGCGTGCCACGGTCTTTCGTGCTCGATGTCTGACAGTGGCCCGCATCAGGTCTAGTTATGATGTAAATTTATGTTCAATCATATCCTCCCCCCACAAACACACACACACACACACACACACACATTAATGCATATATGCGGGCACACACACACGCACACATACGGCCCTAGTGCTAGTATGGTCCAAAAAGCACCCAGGCAATAGAATAACTTTCATAAGAAAACATTCCCTATTTATTACGCCCCACACTAAATTGCACAATGACTCCGTCACAGTGTTAGAAGCGAGAGCCACAGTGTCGACAGGCAGAATTAGTTCTATTCATTGCGTGCAATTTTTCAAGCCACTTACCTACGTGCTCTGTTTAATTAGAAAATCCAATTAGGCCAATCTCATTAATGGTCTCACTCTGTTCAGCTCAGTTCTCCGGATGACAGAGGGGTCGGTACCCCAGCTATGACCGAGAAATGGCCACATAAACACAAAGAAACAAGGTTATTTTTAAATGGCACTGCTTTTGTGCTAACTGAATTCCTGTTTGCACACCATAATAAAGCTTGATAAGTGTTACTACGGCTGCAGTGAGACTGTGTGCCCTCAAGGGGGAGGTCGGGGTCAAGGAGGACGCACAAATTCAAGAAGCTCGGAATCCTGTAGCCTCTCAGATAATTGAACAGATAACCCTTTTTCTCTACCAAACGCATGCCACAGTTCCGTCGAGGAGTCTTAAAAGGCACATAAAACAGCAGCTTTTACAACCGCGATTCCAGCAGAACCGAGACGATCAGTAAAATGTAAATAAAAACAGCCAACCCTACTTTGCAAGACCCTTTTAAACTAAAATCATTTCCAAAAGCACCAAGACAATATAAATACTTACTTGATCTCATAAATTTTATAATTCTTGAAAACCATATTCATTTCAAAATGCTTTGTCTGCAACAGACTGCTTGGTAGTTGTATTTCACAACTGAGTAGCATCGCCTCTCTTAACACTCATTACTTGTTTTGGTCATTTTGGAATGGACGACATTAATTGTGGGAGTTTCAGTAGCAGAATTTGTTCCTATTCTTGTCTGATATAGGACTTCAGTGGGTCCACAGACTTAGGTCTCTCCTGTCATATTTTCCACCCCATAACAATATGAGCAATGAGACTTTGTGGGAAGCAGGCAAGGCTTGTCCCAGAAGACCATGCCGAAAATGCACATTTGTTATTCCAAAATGTGCATAAACCCTTCTGCATCAGGCCGAGTGAACTAATGTAGCCCCAAAATACAACCGACTCTGACTTTTGAATGACACCAATAACAGGTGGGATGGGCTGCCTCTTTGGTCCTGAGAACTCTACAGCCATTATTTTCAGAAATAATTAGAAAGATAGACTAATCTGACTACAGCACTACTGTCCGCTTCCCCTTCAGTTCACATTAGATAAGCTCGAGCCCAAAGATGTCGGCAGTGCTTCTGGACGGTGTTGAGAAATGGGTTCCTGTGCTTAGTACAAGCTTAATGATGCCACGACAAACCGTCACTGCACCGCATCCTCTGAAGAATATATACAAGCCCACGTGGTTATGTCCATTGCAGAATGATGTTGGTTCTTAACACAGTACTGGCTGTGGACTTAAAGGTCAACAGCATCCAAAGTTGATCTTCAGCCTCGTCTTTAATGCATGGTGACAGCTCCGCTTTCCACTATAATTTGGACTGTCAATGGCGATATCCCTCAATTCTGTGCAATGGCATGTCGAGAAACATTCTTTAACTCTTACTGTGCCAAATGCAGCTATTGTTGCTCAATGATACAAGATATCAAAATCAAAGCTGTTGAAAACCTATCATGTGGCAACTTGTTTCAAAGAGCTCCCGCGGGGGAGCTCCTTTTAAACAAGTCGCAACATGATCGGTTTTAAACAGCCCAAGATGATTACATTTATTTATTTAAAAAAAAAGTATTTCAGCGCTCTAAGGGTTAATTGTTTGACTATTTACTACCACAGCTTTTGGCAAAGAGGCAAACTTCAAACCTTGTTGCTGGTAAATGACTGTGTGTTTTGTGGCAGCTCGCTTTCCCCCCAATCATAACTGACACAGGGGTTACCTGTTCACTAGTTTACCAGTGGAATGTCACAAATGGAAGTTTTTTTTTTTTTGAAGATTCCACCCCTTTTCCAGTTTGAATATTTTTGGAAAACATTTCAAGTATTAAATACAGAATTTGAATATTTACTAAAATCAGTGCAGTTTATGACGTAAACTTAAAATAGCTTTTCTCTGTGCCGTTTTCAACTAATTGTAAGTAGAATCATTCAAAATATCACATAATTTGATTTTTATTTGCACTTCAAACACTGTCCAAATTATTCTGGGATTGAGGTTGTAATTAGCTTGTAACAAACCGTATGGAATAGCCTGTTACACGCAGAATGAAATGGCTACTAGCCCTGGGATGAATAACAGATCCACAAAGCTGATGAATTTTAAAAATGAGCCATGTTCTCCACTCGAGGGATGTTTGCCAGAAAGCCAGAGGTACCAAGATCCCAGCACCTCAGCAGACACACTCATACAGGATTTTAACAAGATCTCAAAGCAACAGCTCCAGGACAAAGGAGCAATGAGTATTCATCATAAAATTAATTTTAATAAAATGAACCTGACAAAAACAACATTAAAACAGATTTTATGAAACCTGGTTATAGTTTAACTTTTCGCTTTTCTAATGCGTCTTCTGAGGAAACTAAATTAGCAGAGTATTTCAATCTTCACAGATTACCTTGAAAGTTGATGGTCGGCTGTACTCTGTGTGGAAGGTTCCATCCCTGGGCGGAGAGACAGACAGTGATGCGGTCAGAGTCACAGGTAGTGCTGCACGATTAGGTAAAGCGCGATTGATTATAGTGGACCATATTGCGATTTGCGATTACGATATGACTTTTTTTTTTTTATAATATCTTGAGCCTACTTGCTTTGTCATCAGGGAGAGTGCAGAGAATAAAGATGATTTTGCAGGGTATTTTTCTCAACTCAAAAAATGCAAACATTAAGGTGCATAAAGTTAATTGCACTGTTTTCAAAATACATTTTCCAAAAGAGGTTTTTCCTTTTTTGAAAATCAGGATATTTCCTGCAAAGTGCAAATGCGGTGGCACTATTGTAAACTTAGATGCCTTTCTGCAGGCATTTTTGTAAACCTATTACTACTTAATACAAAAAGCAAAAGGTTTGTACAGAACCCTTAAAAAAATAAAGGTATTTCTGCAGAGTACAAAAGCAGTAGCACCATTGGGCTTTTGCGGATTTCAGTGTCGCTTTGGCTTTACTTTGCTCGGCTTACATCACATACATCCCTTGTGCTTCTCTCTGCTGCCCCAAGTGTTGATACAGATCGGTAGTGTTGCCGCGGTATGTGGAGATTTTAACTTCGCAAGTTTTACACAACACGTCTTATTCGGTTCAACGTCGCCGTACCTGAAATCAAAGTATCGCCTTATGCCGAGATTCCAAGTCTCCCGCACTCGGCCCAAGTCTCGCGCTTTTTTTTTTTTTTTTTGGCTTTTTCACTGTAATCCGAAATTGTTCAATGAACGCTTATTGATGAGATTCTCACGCGGAATTAAAACCCTTGTGCATTGAAGTTTCAGTTTCACTTGCATAAAGGTGGACATGATCGTTTGAATTGTTTAAATGAAATAAGAACATTTGAAGCATCTTGATGTAATTCCATTGCTTTCAATCCCACAGTAAAGACAAGCATGAGAGTCAATCGACTTCCGTGTCACTAGTGGGGGGATCCACCGTAATGCACGTGAGACTGATTAACATAATGCACAATGACTTAAACTCTGCGAGTGAATTTCTTCAGTGCGCGTTGATAGAATAATTGCTGACTAAGACACAGGAACGTGATGCCACTAAGAGGTGAGACACTCACGCCTCATCTCTGAATATGATAGTAGATGTTGCGGGGTTTTTTTCCGCCACAAACTCACTCTCAGCCCGGGCTTGCTCACGCTCCTGCTCATGATTTTATTCTGAGTAAATGTTGATCTCCTAGAACTATAGCCAGTAGTCACGTGACCATACCTGCTGCACAGACCACGGCTGCATCTCAATAGTTTTTTTTTTTCGCAGGGGAAAGTTTAACTCCTGAAAACTGATCCGGAAATGATTACCTGCCGTGGCAACTATGATAAGCCTTTGAAATTCTTTAAATGTAAAGGAACGGCGTCTCAGTGCTTCCCAATTTACCTCCTTTAGCACAGGGTACACAGACGCATCCTTTTCGAAAAGAAAGGAGATAACGCCATTCCACAATTCTGCGCAGCAGCAGTATTTAAAGGGGCAAATATTCATCTGACCAATAGCCTACAGAAACGCATGGGACCTCATCATGTTCACGCTGCCTGCTTTAAGTGAATTCAGATTTTCTTATTAGCGCGGTTGTATTCCTAAGCGGTAGGAATTCCATGTTACACCCTTCCTTTGTCTTCAGACGTTTTCCACATAGATTAAAGAAAAGTGGTGTGGAATTATTCGATAGGACGTAATTTCTGACTACTCGGACACAGCTCAGGATAGCGCTTGCGGGTATAACGTCAACAGACTCCATACGATTAAAGGAAAGGTATACATGTTCACTGGCAGCACACGCTTATTTAGATTGAAATACAAATCACCGCCTTTCTTGCGGTTAAGCGATCGCACTGCTTGACATCGCGATTGCAATTGCCATTAGATTAATCGTGCAGCACTAGTCACAGGGGCAGTATATACAGGAGACGGCATTTATAACTGACTGCACACACAACTTACTTATAATGCAGGAGCTCCACCCCTCCATTCTTAGCACCAGGGTCCACCTTCACCTTCTTACATAATTTTCGTCCTTCCGAGTCCCTGAGGGCAGAGAAACCGAGGAGGCCAGAGAGTTTAAAGGCTGCAATGATGCAGAGAATAGAAAACTGCAGCTTTTAAAGGGTACATGTTATGGAAAACTCACAAAATTTGTGCATTTACATTTCGGTATCTGGAGTGCTAACAAACCCACTAACCAATCCGTAAAACAACCCAGTCATTTTTTTTTTTGTGGGCTGCCTTTTTCATAAAACATAGCATTCAGCGTGTGATTCAGACTTGGCTCTCCTTCCTACATCACATGCAAGCTTGTCAAAATTGTTCCGCTCGTCATCTGAATATCTCCACCCACAGCTTACTTTTTATGGCAAAATAAAAGCCTCAATCTGCAAATGCCCTTAACTAGGTAGCTATATGTGTGCTATTCACTATTAGTCTGACTGCTTTACAGCACTAATCAGGGCCTCGTTTCCCAATAACGATCGATTGTAGGGCTCCAAGTGGGTTTGCTACAAGCGATCTTACGAGAGTACCTCGTTTTTAATGTGCGTTTCCCGAAGAAGCTCTTATGCGGGAGCATGTGCACAAGAGTACTTCGTTACTTCGCTTTGCGCTGCTGTCCGTTTCAATGGTGCCGAGATGTTTAACTTATTGATTATAGGCCACAATCACCAATTTAAATGTAGGCCTGTGTAAGCTATGTCATGGAGTCAAAATGAAATTAAAAATACATAAAATAGTTATGAATAAATAAAACAAACACCCTGGAAGCAAAGTAGGCTATACATAGTAAAGTAGCTAATGGTGACGTGCCATGGCTGCTTGGCAGGAATTAGCCTACACACGCAAAAACATCCTTGTAACTAATAGTCTTGACCGGTTTCCAATCATCCTTCTCATTACAAAAACTTTTCCAATTATAAAAGTGATCTCTTGACAGTTAAATGTACAGCTCGTATCTGAATTCAATGCTGCGACTAGTAAATAGTACAGCTCAGGCAAAAAAAAAGTTTCATGTACTTTATAAAAAAGGTAAACTCTCTTACTACCCCTCTTGCTTCTGCACTTCATGATTGTTTAAACTGTAACAGAAAACACAGAGATTCGCGACAAGAATCCACATTTTAATATCGTCGACTGAAATGCAACTTGGCCTCGATATAATTTATTTTTCCTCTTACTTTTACGAGAATAACTGGCCACTTTTGATGACGTTGAATTATGTTTTCAGAGTTCATATAATTTCAAGTTAAATGAATGATTGTTAACACGTCAAAACCAGTCATTTATTTAGAGGTAGGCTATACTCTCTCATTCTCCCCAGCTGACCGGTCGCCAGTGAGTTTTGATTTGTCTGTTGCCCTGAAGTAGAAAATAAGAATCAAATCTTTCATGGTTCTTCTCATATCTTTTGAAGCATTGGCGATACATTCAGGTATTGTCACTCTGCAATCAAATTATTGCACTTAGTATATACAGGTATCCACTGAGAATCGGAAATTTGGCAAAACAGAGAAAACATTTTATATAACTATGTATACAAAACGACAGTCGACTCGGCTCTTTGGCTGGACAAATAGGCATAATGTTGGATGAGGTGGAGGCAAACAAAGTCACCTTATTCATCAGACTGAAAGGTAGCTTTATTAATGAAAATAAAGCCGTCGTTTGAGAAGACGATGATAAAGAGACAGCGAAAGCCATGTTCGCAGGCGTTTGCTTGGGGACTGTAGGTACCCATTTCGGCCGTAGGCTCTCTCTTTATCTTGGGGGCAAATCCCACAATTACCCCCCGAGTTGGGGAGATTGAAGTTGCACTGCCGGTGCGTGCCCACGTTCAGTTGAGACCCACACTTCTCCCCATCAAAATGCTGTGCAGTCATCGCAGTCCAGGCGAGAGACCCCTGATGTCACCGTGAGGAGGCGGAGCAGGCTGATGACAGATTGGCAGGCGTTAATCAGCTAGGAGATGTGGAATATATGGCTGGTTTAGGAGCACATTAACAAATTATTGGACATTTTTAGAATACGTTCCCCTCTCATGACCAGCACTCCACTTGCATTATTCACCACAGTGACACTTCTGCATTTTCTTCATTATTCTTTTCACGGTTCTTCTTGAAAAGTATAAAATTTTAATTTGTTGAAATGTGCATACCTATAGATTATATCTTTTTGTTGTGGCATCTAATTTCGTCTTTTCTTCATTTGTTAATGTAATTATTATTATAGGTATAATGTCTATATTTGTTGTTTGTTTTTGGTGAATGCGTGATTAAAAATAGTCATTCAAGTTCCACGAATCACGACTTTCATTTAAAAACAGCATCAGGAGTCATGATTAAATACGATAATATTTAAAGAACTCGTACGCAGAAAAAAACATTATAATTCGCAATGACTCCTGCTGGTCCTTCAGAAGCACGTAGCTTTCTACGAGTGGTCTTCACCACTCGTAGATCTACGACGATAGCTGAGAGCGTCTTAAGTTACAATAGTTTGGGAGACACTCCACAAATGTAAAATGCCTCGTAAGAGGGATTCTACGATCATCGTTGCCTGGGAAACGAGGCCCAGGATTGGCACTGCATAGCACACGACTCACAAAAACCTGATATTATAGGGGACCCAGTATGCCTTTCAGAAGATTAAAAAGCAGAGCCGGTGGACCTCATTTATTTTCCAGGAGAATACATAGCCAGCTAGCAAGGTAAGAGTTTCCACTTTCTATTCATATTCAAACTGAATTCCAAGTGTGACCTTAATTAAATGTGTCTGGCTTGGGTGTTTATGTAACCTGCTCGCGAACTAGCCAAGTGCTACCCTCCAAACTAACTTGCTTAACATTAGGTAGCATGCACAATTTACCTTTCTATAATCATTGCGTGGTTCATTAAGCTGGATTAAAGGTGAATTTCGAAAACGTTGCTCGTATTTTGTTCACTGGCCAGAAGGCCCATTCCGAACAGATGGTGAGCGATGACAGGAATCAAATAAGCAAGAAACCATAAAATTCTTATGCTTTTTCTTGCAAAAAAGTAAAAACCCCCCTTTGGATGTCCAAGAATACTAGAGGTCCCCTGTAAAAGCTGTGAGGAGGCCAAAAACAAAGTGGCAACGTCTAGAGGCAACAATCAGCTCATATTTTTAGAAATGAAAAGGACGACCTTGAGAAATGGGACCGATTCATTCTGATCGGGACAGAGGTAATGTTTCATGATAGATCAGCAATAAATGACACAAGATACCCCATTTTCCTCAGGGCTCCCCAAAAAATATCCCAGCATCCCACTTTGGCATCGCTCGTTCTTAAACTGCTGCCCTTGAGAATTCACACTCACATGACCTCTGGCCTTTTAATCCTAATGATGACAGGAGCATATTTCAGTCATCAGTACGGTGATGCAACCAAAACCAATAAATGCGCAGGACCAAGTTCCTCAGTGCAACCATGCAGGCATAAGCATGATTGTACATTACATTTTTGTGAATGCATACGCACACATATCTGTTTTTGTGTGCATAGTGTTAAATACTAGGGCAGATCATACGATATGGGAAAAATCTGAAGGCCTGATACAGCCTGTCAAATCGGTGATCTATGCAATCTGGGCGATGGGGACAGTGATTTTATAGTTTCCGTGGGCTTTTGATTTCCATGTTCTTCAAATAAACATCGAGATCGAATACGAGCCACAATGCTGTGCAGTTTGCCAAAATACATGACACATTTTCCTCCGAGCATTTTCAACACTACGAATCAATACAAGCAACCATAATCAGATGCTTTCAGTTTACATAACCAAAAAAATAAATGTTGTTCTTTAACTTTTGGGAAGTGTAAGGCTGAAAGTAACTTGTCGGATTAGCACAGAGCCACGCTATTCAGCAATAAAAACAGAACAAATTTTTTGCTTAAGTACTGGAAAACCTAATATAAAAAAAGTGACATGTTATTTTGCCAAATCTCAAGATGGAATCACTCAAGCAATAATAATAATACAGCAAAAATGAGTGAACCAATATTAGTAACCTCATCACCAAAGCAGTGTTTGTATTAAAACTAGATTAACCCAGAGTGTGAAATAAATAAAAAAAAAAAAAAAAAAAATCAATTTAATTATCTTGTTCAGTTGAAAACCTATCATGTGGCGACTTGTTTAAAAGAGTGCTTTTAAATAAATCATGATAGGCTTTCTACAGCTTTGATTTTTATATCTCACATCATTGAGCAACAACATCTGCATTTAGTGCTCTAAGGGTTAAAAAACATTTTCTTTGGGCCACCCCAAAGCATGACAGCACAGAGCCGTTTCCACAGGAAAAACTAAAGTTAATCATCTCTGCATTTTCACCCTTCCAGCCTCCACCACTGCATTTCTCAAAACCGCCAGCCATAATTAGCGCAGAAAATGCAAATATGGAGGCAAAAATGAGGCGGAGAATTGATTCGGTGGAGAGCTAAACCCTCCACTGAAATAAAATTCAAAAGAAAGAATTCAATTATGGCGGCAAGAGCCACTGCCCCTCTGGAGGAAGACGGGCTCCCAGCTCGAAGATAAAGCCAGACAATGTCATTGGCGTTATACCTCCCCGACAGGCTTTGTCTGAGCAGAAAATTAGGGGTCATAAAGAGAGGCGAAGTGCTGCACAGTTGTACGAGAGCTTAGAGATGACTTGGGACTGTGTACCTGGATATTTCAGTCATGGGAAATGCACAGAGGAGGAGAGAAAGAATCTTTTCTCCAGGAAACTGAAGTCCCTTTGACTAACTCTGTACTAGAGGCCATGCACGGATGTGTGGAGAATGGGAGGATTTCTGCAGAAGCCTGTGCATTTACTGACCTGGTCACTAACAGACCATTCAAAGACTCAAAACGAGAGAAACAGAGATATGATCTACTGCTTTCTGCTTTAGTGTGTGAAAGACTCAAGATCCATAAGCCCAACATCCAGGAGCCTAATCAGGACGCCTCACATCTAACTCAGGCGTCCGAAACACTAAGATCGAGATATATAGGGCAGGACAGTCACGTCTCCATAAGTCAAACTGTCAATCATGAAAGTCCCAGAGAGCTGACTCAAGGGAATCCCAGGCCAACGAGATCGTTTTCCATTTTGATCTTTGCAGAAATACAGATGGCACCATAATTCATTGGACAGTGACACATTTTTTGTCTGTTTGGTTATGTTGGCTGAGTAAATCACAGGCTTTGAATCCCATGTAACGCGTTTTTACATGAAGAGGAGGGTGAACGACGTGCGCAGGAACTGAAGAAGCTTCAGAGCAGCACCAGACGAAACACTCAAAGTCTGGCGATGTCTGTGGATCGAAGATGTCACGTACACACTGTACGCTATGGACAAGTGACCAATTTTTGAAAGTGATTACTCAACATTACGTTCAACCGTCCAATATTCATGCTCCTGAAAATACAGGGGCTACAGACACAAGGTACCGTCACTTCTGTATGGATCATCCGATATCGGTAAAAACGTGTCCGGCAAATTGGTTTCCATACATTATAGCACACGAACACCCAGTTTTTACCGCAGCTTGAAATATTGTCCACTTCTAACTTTAATCCTCTTAATAATATCAGATGGGCCGTTCGCCGGATGTACAGTGGATGTTACTGTCAAAATAATCCAGAAAATTTCTCAAAGATAAATCAGCAATTTTTGCAAGTTTGCTTGGGGAAAGGCTGGACTGAAAAGAAGGGACTGCGCTGAAACAGTCTGCCAACGCTGCACAGCCAATTCTCTCCTATTCATTCTGCTCCATCATTCAGTCTCCAGACCTCCTTGAATATCACTGAGGATTATGAGTTCAGGGTCCTATCCTTTGTATGCCGATTTCAGGCTAAGCCAAGGAAACGCACATTTCTAGGGAGGCTTAACAATGGCATTCTTCATAAAAGTAGTCCTGTTTGAAGGTCAATACAATACAATTTGAGGCTTTGAAGTTAGAGGAATCATTTTCGCAAAAAACTAAGTTCAATAATTGGCGAACTAAAATGCTTAGTTAAGAACATTCCACTCATATTTGTGGTTTTGCGCCTAACAGGGTAACTCGAAGTTCCTGTCACGGACCTTCCAGTGTTGGAGAACCAGGCTTAACAGTTTGATAACACAGCAGACCAGAGAGGCATCCGAACCCCAAAACAGATTGGACGGGCGAGAGAGTCAATTCCCTTCTGACACACCCATGTGTGCAGTGCCGAGCACCCCTCTCCTGAGAGGAGAAGTCAGTAAGTCAGTAGGCAACAGTGCCAACGGCGCCCACACGCTGCACCCCAAGGTGAGCCACAGACACAGAGGTGAGAGCTCAATTAATTCTTCATGCCTGGGGGTATTTCGGGGGGGTCGAGTGGTGGGGGTGCAGCAGGTGCAGAGGTGCAGAGTGGAGCTCCACACCAGCCCCAGAGCGAGGCGCACAGGCGCACCGACAGAGCTCTTAAAGTCTGTGGTGTGAGACCTCGGCCACGGGAGCAAACTGCACAAATCTGTCAAGAAAATCTATTATTTCACTTTAATAATAGAACAGGCAGCGTCACCAAAGGCCAGGCTTCTGGCTTAATGCGTCTGTCGGAGGCCTCCGCCTGTCTGCTGCTGGGCAGGTGGGCAGTTACCTCTGAAATTTTCAAACGAACGTCCTTGGCTCGGCCCTGATTCATACAGAATCTCCATCTGTAATGGATATCTAGCGCACTGGAACCAATTAGCCGGCGACTCGCAGTAAAGCTTTGTGAGCATCAAAGTGAGATCTATGGACGGAATCTGCGCAGAAACACTCACCACCGCATGATGGTACTTTGTTCACTGATCCAAAACGATCAGAGCCCATTATGACCATAAATGATAGCGATCTGCTGACAGCTTAACTAGCACACACCTTACTACAGAGCATCAGTATAATGACATCACACTGGCTAACAATGTTCTTGAATCACAACCCAGGAAAAATAAAAGCTGTTGTACCCATGATACAATCTCCTGTCATAACCAGTCATGACACAATAGCACAGAGTGATAACTCATCCATCCACCTAATGAGCCCCTGGCATGATGACGTATGCGCGAGGCATCATGGGATTGACGTGGGGTCTCGCCATCTTGCTTTCGCAATAACAGATATAGTGTAGCACATGAGCTGATTAAAGTTTGGTTGAATATGCAAAGTTGCGTCACACAAAATTAATATGCAAAAACGCACGGCATCGCACGGTCCTGAACAATCCAGCAGGACCCCACATTTCTTTTTTCATTAGCTGGCTAACCAAGCTAGCTAGCGCATTAAAATTATTTGCGATTCAGTCCAAGCTCCATTAAGAGTCCACTGCACCAATAGTTAACACAAGCGATGTTCATTTCGGGTATCTGGCTCAGTTGAAGTGTACTGTACCAACGTTACTCGCGCACACCTTCAATTCACATCTGCTGTCGCCAGATAATTCGCTACCTACAGAGCTGCATGAATACAGTGGCGCTGAGCAGCGCATCTTTCATGTGGCTCCGTAGCCATCTACCTAGCTATTGTAGACGTAAAATTATGCAGGCTGGGTAGGAATAATTTAGGCATCGTCTCTACTAACTAGCCAAGTTACATTCTCTGGACAGATCCTGACTTCATAAGCAGCACTTCAGCTGCTTTTTATCATACTTGATTAATATGCAAAAAGACACAACTGAAAAAAAGGGTCAACTGCAATCCAGTGAGATTGAATGTAACAGTAGACAGAAATGAGGCGGAATGGAGTCTAAAGCAGTGATGAGTATCTGCGTGTGCATTAAACTGCACGCCAACAATAAATATTTTCAGTACAGTATCTTGGCAAAAGTGTAGCAAGTGATTCAGTTTGTATTGTTGTTGGGCCTCGACGCTCCATCAAACGTCGCAGAGCATATTCAGAGTTATTTTCCCTCTCCAGCAGTTCAGCACCTCTGACATCCTCACTTCGGTATAATACAATACCGATACCCGTCGCCATTTTTGTCTTTGCTGGACTTCCTTTAAATCCCACAATTCCATGCACAGACTGTGACATCACGTCATCGATCAATCGGTCAGGGAAATGTTTTTCATACATTACGCATGCAGTATGGCCCCATGACTGGTTGACACAGCTGTTGGGTTGTGCTAATGATAGAACTCTGCAGGCTCTTTCACATATGGTACAGTGAAGAGAAGGTCAACAGCAAACGTTTCTCATGTGTTCAGCCGGATAAACCAGCCACACTCGAAAAAGACCTCTCGCGCCAGCCAATTCAAAACCAGTCTTCTCACACAGAGGTGAAAATGACCACGAGGTGGAGAGTTCTGCTCAGGAGACTGGTGCACTGAGTGACTCCTAATTTAGCAGCACTGAAGCAGAACGCAGGTCCAGACCTACAGCTCCATTTCAGAAACAATCGGGAGAGGTCGGGTCCACGAGATGAGAAGGGGGCCGTCGGTCCGAAATATTCCCCAGTCACTCAACACCAGCCTTCATGCCTGACCCCTCCAGATGTATTATAAAACGTCCAACACACCATACCGCTATGGAGTGTCACAGTAAAGGAATCCCACTGGAAACGACACCTGGGATTTTTAGAGCCTTTTTTCTCAAGTTCTTTGTCTTGGTTCATCTCGCAGAAACTATTGATTAATTTCTCTCGGAAGTTTCCACTTCCAGTAAGTAGATATTTAATTACACCCGTACCATGCAGGAGTTCTCTGCCCACTGGCATTTAACGGAAATATTGCAGCGGTAAGTCTCCGAGCCCCCACTCCGGGGAGAAAAGTGATGAGCTCGCACTCTATACGATGGCGGTGATCCGCCAAAGCAGCGAGTCCCTCCCAGAGACCGGCGGGACAGTTATGCTCTAGCGGTCCTGGAGCTCTGTTTTGGCTCGGTCCCCCGGATTCGACTGATGCACTCGCTGTGCAGACCGGAGTCAGCCGCACCTGCACCGATACCTTCAATAAACCAGCAAGAATGAGCCGGGAGGACGAAGTGAGATCGAGGAATGCCAGGATACACGTGCACACGCTCACATGCACGCGCAAATACTCACACAAGTCGACACGCGAGGCCCAGGACACAGACCCATCAAGTCGCAGTTACAAAGATGTATACAAATGCAGCAGTACATACGAACACACACACGCACACAGGCATGCGCACGCGCACACACACACACACACACACACACACTCATGAATGCGGAGGGGGTCGGCATACCTTTTAAAAAAAAGATGAGTATAATTGTCTCCTCGCTTTTCGCCAGAGAACTGCTGACTTGCCAATGTAGTATTTATGCATTTTAAACCTCATTCGCACACATTATCCCACTGTACTGCGCCTGCAATAAAATAAACCCATTTTCTCGCCTTATTCGCTCATCCCGGGGAGAGCACGTCTTCACTGTCACAGATAATTCCAGAAAGCTGAAGAGAAGCCATTTTACTCTTTTTGATTATTTTCTGAGGTCGGAGACGCATGAGGTGGTCAGAAAGGCCTCTTTCATCTCTTTATTAATCCTCCTTTCTGAGCTTTCAATTGAGGCTCGGGTGGCTATGGACAGGCAACGTAAGAATGGAAAAGGAATTAAAGAAAAAGGAATTTGCTGGAACTTCTAGGGAGACGTCCTCCGTGGGCATTACAGGGATACTGTTGGAAGAGACAGATTCATCTTTACAGATCTGAGAGCAGTGCAGCCTGGGCTTCTGGGGCCGAGAGACTCTCTCCACATGAGCTGGGATTTGTCAGAGCTCCCAAAATGAGATCTAACGATAATACTGACGCAGTTTCCAGACAGGTAACTCACTACAGACAGACTTCGGAGGATTAAGGGCACTCTTTCCTCAAGTCTCAGCCCTTGAGGGTCTAGGATCATGGGTTCTCTACCCAATCTTTGCCTAGTGCCTTCCTGAGCGGTCATCTGCGCTAACGATTCGGTTAATTAATGCTAAGGAGAGAAAACCGGGCTGGTTTTGGGTTTAACGCCAGATTTGGCCACCTCTTACAGGATATCGTAGTAAAAAAAAAAAGAGTAGAACCGGAGTCAGGACACAGTAACATAAGCACACAGACTAGTGACAAGCAAATGAAACATTTAACACAAGGCAACATTGTCACCAATATCCCCCGCCACGATAAGAATGGTCATGGGGGAATGGGGATAACTTGCCCCTATGAAACTCCCATACACAAGTTCAGAGTCAAGGACCATAACTCCGTAAAAAAAATATTTCTCGGAATCAATTGTCAACCTCATGCAATAGGGTCATTAGTACTGGCCACACACAAAATTTCACCCATGAAGGCGCAATAGTTTCCAAGAAAACTTGTCCCCATTGCAAATCCCATACATCAAGTCGACGAACAGACTCAAGGACCATAACTCCATAAAAATAAACTTCACTGAATCAACTGTAGAACTCCTTCAATAGGATCATTAGTACTGGGCACCCACAGAATTTCATCCACATAGGTGCAATAGTTTCCGACTAAATTTGTCCCCATTGCAAATCCCATACACTTAAGTCTACGAACAGAGCCAAGGGCCATAACTCTGTGAAAATGAATTTCTCAGAATCAACTGTCGAACTCATTCAATAGGATCATAAGTACTGGTCACTAGGGCAGGGACGATTCTGAATCGACTCTTTTTTAAGGCGTAGTACCACTACCTGCTGCCATGGGGCGAACATTCTCTTTTCCTTCATTAAACCCAACGCAGGTTGAACAAAAGCGTCAAACATCAAAGGGCATGTGAAATGCTTCCGGAAAAATACTTGACTCCGACATCAGTATTTTTCGGCAACATGCTACACGGAGCCAAAAAAAAAAGGACGACAGAATCGTCTCCAATTAACCAATTAGGCTGCTCTAAGAAAAGTAACCTGTTCCAGTTTACTCCCTTGATTAGCAATCAAATGGTTGAGGCGTCTACTCTCTAAGTTGAATGAATGCTGTTCATTAAAACAGCATGTTTGATTGCTGCATTATGAAATTTAAATGGCCATAGAACAGCACAACATGAACACGATTGGCATTGCCTTGGCATTTCGTACGACTGTGATAATTTATATCTCACATTCACGTTTCACCCGCTTTACAGAATGTTTTCCACCTTGTGTATTTTTTAGACGCTTGAAATTCAGGGCGATCTGAAAACAAATCCCGAATGGACGAGCGCCATTCCAATATCCCCAGATCCACTTTGTGGCAGGGGATAATAAAGTTTTAGTAAGGTGTTGGGCCTACATAAGTCATCAGATCAGCTTAACCTGCCCTCACAAGAATCAACACGTTCTTCACGTCAAAAACTCTTAACTGGAGGGATGTGTCACTTTCCACTACCAAAGACTCCCTCATTCGGAGGTTGAATGACGATACCAGGAAGGGAAGTCTAACACCTCGCTCAGAATGTCCCATATGAGCTCAGTTGGCCTGAGATGTGGTGACTTTAGGCAGCACTCAAGTGTTATTGAACAACGTCAGTCTGATTTTTGGTTGAAACGGGGATGGGAGCATTTTTGTACTAATTAGGCTTTTCCTCGTCACATACAGTAAGATGTATATTTTCAAAAATCCCTGTTTCCCCATGCTTTGCTACAGCAACACAAACCAAGTCACTGGTATTCAAGCAGAAAGCAAAGAAGTTCATCTTAATGTGGTTTTCACACATGAAATTTCCCATTTTTTGTAATGGATAAACCTAGCAGGTTGAATTGGCCGACTGGCCAACCTATCAAAATATTGGGGACGACCAATGAAAACTGTACAGCAGTTGATGTCACCAGCCTAGTACGTTCTAATGCGGATGGACAGACTGATAGAGAGACGTACGGACTGTTGGAGAGACGGACGGGCGCCACATGATCTCCCTTTTAGGCTGTTGCCCAGCGGTGGATAAAAACCATGCATTGCAAATGTGTTGCTGGCAAAAATTAAATAATGGAAGACTGACTGTCTTGAATAATCCATTCCAATACATTCAGAGCAGCTGTGAGCCAATGCAATCCAGCACTGTAATAACCCTCTCGCCATGCACAGCACCCAGATCACACCCCCCCTATACAGAGGCACCTATAACGACATCTGACAGGATAAACACTTTCACCTAACCGCTGACTGTCCAAGAGAGGGGGATAAAAACAGGAAAAATGCTGGTTTCTTTGAAAGCTTATCCAATACAGACTTTTGAGTCGAAGCTCAGTTAATTCCACGGGCAAGAGGCTGATTTTGAGAACACCAGTCTGGGAAATAATAAATCTCTGTGGACCCTCAATGATCTTCAGTGTTGACCCTGTGACCAGAAAATCAATGGGACTCAGAGGAAGGGCACTATCTGTGTCAAGTCACATAAAAATCTATTCAGAAGCTGCTGATGTAGAATAAATCAAAACACGCATCTGGAGCATCCGTGAACTTTAACCCCAAAAAAATCCATGGGGTACAGGAGAGCAGAGGTGGCCAGTGTTTGTGCAGAATTTCTGAGTACCCAGGTGTATCCAATCGTGCCAAAAGTCCAGAGATGGCTTCACAGAAAAAGGGACAAAATGTCAGACTCATGGGAAAGCTGGGGTTGACAGTGTCCTTCTAAAATTAATAAGCAGCTGGGTAGCAAACTTCAGAATACAGAAGTATTCTCCTGATGCTAAAGGAAAACTACAGCATAAATTGATGACACACCTTGTCGACAGGATCCAGCGGTCAAATGAAGAGTCAAAGATATCAAGTTACCGGGCTGTGCGTTGGCCCGCACGGGATATACTCCCTTCTGAACAAGTAATTCTTATCTACTAACTTATTCACTTCAATGCACCTGACTTCTTAGAGCTTTCATCAGAGCAGACTTCATTAGCACAGGTTTCTGTATTCTACTCAGAGCCGTCCCTCCAACAGCAGGCTGGGCTCCCTGTATATCGTGATGAGGACTTTCTCTGCCCAAACATTTAAAACAAACTTATGCAATTCAGTAATGGCAGCAATGCCAGCGAGATGCTAATGAAATCATCCAAGCTTCACAAGTTTTGTTTGCTCTTTCAGGGAAAAAGAGGCAAGACTACTAAATCGGTTACGAGACATTCAGCAGAAAAATTTGGAGATAGACAGTTTTTTTAATTCAGTGCATCACTGGACAGAAACAGGAAAAAGTCTGAACCTCGCTAGGCTGGAGAAATGGACATTTACTCTGCTCAGACCCTGTAGCACTTTTGGAAGTAATTTGAAAAGCATGGAATCATTGGTATCAGAACACAGGAGCCAGAACCTGAGGCTCAGAAAAAGTCAGCCTCACCAGAGACCGAATGGTCTCGCAACTGGACATCAGTTCAGAAAGAAAGTTCCAGCTTGAATGAAATTTCAGGACTGTTCTCTCTGCATGAACTAAGCAACACCCCTGAGCGGTATTCTCTCTGCACTGCAAGCGGTGCCCAGCGAATGCGGTTTGCCTCCAATACTTCTGAAGCTTTGCGGAAGTCGGGCAAGATACTGCTCATCTGGTCCAGTTTCAGCATCCCAGACAAACACTGCCGGTGGGCGAATGAAGCATTCTCAGATACTGGGGGGAGTTTCGGTCACGATGAAATTACATCGATGCTGGTCACCACTGGGAACCCGTTTTAGCACTTCCTAGTAATCTCAGGGTTTGCATGATGAGTGCGGGAGAGGAGATCCCAATAGAAATCAATTTGGCAAATGAGGAACCAGGCAGAGCTCTTCAACTCCAAGAAAGATGAACCTTTCAGAACTCAATCACAGTGTACGTAACAGCATTTAAAACGCACGCGCATGCACACACGAAAACACTAAGACAAACATACACACAAATACTAACGCCCACACACACGCACACACATACACAGACATGCACAGACACAGACACACACACATACACAGACATGCACATATGCACACATCTGCAACACAAATGTTGTTACTGTTGGAAAAAAGAAGAGAAGAAACACACTGCACAGGTTAATAAAGCTGAAAGTTCTGCAATGCCATGGTGTGCCTCTCGGGTCAGTGCTAAACTCACCCACAATTGATCCATGCGATAGTTCCCTCTCCCTTCACAGCTGATGCCACCTCAGACAACAGCTTTAGTTTGGCTGCTCCGGATGTAGCTGTCACAAAGCGGAATGAAAAAAACCGTCATTATTCTCAGCTATGCTCAGAATGCTGGAAAGTTCATTTACATTTGATATGTCAGGAAAACAAGACAATGTGCTTCAGTGACATAGTTACTCTGGCCAAATGGTAACAAGCCCTTCTCCTGGAAATGTACTATAATGAAGAAGTTTGATTTTCACTCAAATCTGACAACTGTTTCTCTGAAGCTGCAGCTCAACAACACCTCAAATTGGTGAATGCAGTGTGCTGCGTTAGGACAGGAGTGTAAAACTGCAGGATGGTAGATCTTCAGGGCAGGATCAGCACAATTCTGGCCACGAGCATTTGATTCATGTGTTCCTATGCTGACACATCTAGATATCTTCAACAAGCGACTCATTGATCATTATAAAGGAGGGATCCTCAAATCTGGACCTCAAATCTAAATCCCTTTTATCCTTGCACGGCTGAACAAGAAAAGCTGCGTTCCCAGCAAAGTCAAGAATTTGAGATCGGCTCAGTGGGTTTGATTTTTTTTCTTTTTAAAGTAAACTTTTTCGGCCTGTTGTCAATCCTAAACTGGATCCTTTCCCAAATCTATCCTGGATGATGAACCACCCAAAACAAAATTTTAACCAGACAGTCCGGTCAGCCGCGACCGCATGGGTGTAGCCCCCAAAAGCTCGCTTATCCCGTTTTTTTTTTTGCTTATTTTCTGGCCAATACTGTCGCCATGGCAACCAAAATCGATAGGCGTCACAAGAGAAGTTTAACACATGTCTATACCAAATATGAAAGGAAACGGTCAACAATGACAGCCTGTGGTGTGTCCGCAAGGAAGTGTCCACAGACACGGACGCGGCGACGGAGACAACAAGCACGAATCTCTAGTAGCCGTCAAGACTTCCTCCAGGGCTACAATTATCACGTTAGATCAGTTTCTTCTTCCAATGCAACTTTTATTAAGCACAGGCTAATGACATGACCGTGGTATAGTATTCGGTTTCACACAATGTGGTAATCTGTTCAGCAGTGTAGCAGGCCGCGTTGGAGTGCCTTACACTTTCTGACATCGGAGTCCAAGTCTTCAATATCCAAGTCCTTTTGTAATGAATTCTACCCCCAGGCCTTTCACCAATACTTCTGCAATGTATACAGCAGAGTAACAGTCTTCTGTTATGTTCTGAGAAACACGTTACTGCTATTCCCACCAGGTGATGTATTGGAATGTGTTGTTGAATCACAGAAGCAGAGTATATGTAGGCTGCCGCGTGGCAGAACTGTTATTGGAAACACGGTTACATCCACAGAGACCAAACTAAAATTTCACTCAGATGTGTGACTGAGGCGAGACCTTGACCCTGGCGCTCACTTAATCTGCATTTCCCCAATTAGGCTGTTTGAAGAGATGATATTTCATGTCAGCATTTATTATTTATCACACTCATCTCATCTTCCTCCAGTAATGGCAGTAATTGCCACAGCTGTAAATAAAGCAGAATTTGGAGCAGCCGTATATCACAAATGAACATTTGTGAAAAGAGTTAGTGGTGCAAACTTGCTGAGGTGAGTAAAAAAAAAGCAGCGCTGAGAAATGAGAGGGGACCAAAACACTAACGAACGGTGTGTCCACACAGCTCATTTCAGTTTTTACAGGGTCATCTTCAGGGAGGCCAACCGGGTCCTTCGGTTCCACACCGATCCAAAATGAAAGCAGAACAAACCCACACATCCTGGGACCGCATATTTGGGTCCAGCAGCACCTTATAAAGCAGGACTGCGGCGTTAGCTGCACTGAATAAAACCCTGGTCTGTACAGCTGACTCAGTGATCCTGCTTTAACACACCCCGAAATAAAACTCTTCTCTTCAACTAGGCAGCAGCATGGTATTTGCTAACAAACCTAAAGTCCAAAAGGAAACAAAGCTCCAACCGTTTACCTTAACACGCAGGTTACATGCAATATATCTCAGCTAAGATGCACGCCAATCATCCTCTTTGGCGTGGTAAAAAGATGATTCTGGTGAAAGCAGCAAACTTCATTGCAAAAGCTCTTTGGGTCTCAGACTGAAGATATTGGGCTAATAAATTACAGCCGGGCTTCATAAACCACAGGACGTGCACCGTGGTTGGTAGAGTGACAACAGAAATTGATGGTGCTCCAAGCTCAAGTTCAGCAGACAGTCACAAAGGAAGCTTCCCGGCCAATCAAATCTGCATGGCACACCCCGTCCCTTGCACTTATTTTAGCTGTTCAGTGAGTTGATCTACTTTATGGGTACATGTGCTCTTGGCTTTGATTTTTTTTTCAAGGGCACTCAGGTCAGTGGTAATGATGTCATTTTACTGGCTATATACTGTAAGAGTTCCTATATGTGATTAATAGTAACGAAGCGACTATCTACAGTAGTTCCTAAGATATAGCCATCCGAAATCGAGTCAAGGTCAAAGTTGGTGGCGTCATTTCAATCTCCATGTATGATCCTATGTGTTTTAAAGTAACGAAGAGGCCCTTTACAGTAGTTCTTTAGATCTAGTGTAAACTGTGATTCAGTTCAAAGGCATTGACCTCTCTGGACTTTCACCCCAAACAATTTTTGAAACTATGCTCTTTTCAGGAAAGCAATGGATTGGATTATATTTTACAAAAAGAAAGGGGAAACGTTTGCCGTTGGTTTGATGTAATTCAGACTGCTTGTGATCGAGTTTTTGGCAAAATTATTTCACCTTTTCAGTGATCACTGACCTTGACCCAATTAATTCCAAACTTTAATGGGATCTTTTCAGGGTCATGACCGAACTTTTAGCCAAATGTGGTATAAGGGTCATTCCATGTCAAATCAATCAAGAATTTGCAGACATCTCTTGGAATTTTGGGAAAGTTTGTGGATGAGTGGGGACCTATGAGCAACTAATAAATCTGAAATATTTTTGCTCAACGCCTCCTAATTAGTGAGTAATTTGTTAACGAAGTGTTGACTAATTAGTGAACGCCTGCGACTTCAAACGTGTGTATCTCCCTTATTATAAGAACTAGAGAGTTGGTTCTGGTCTCATTGGAAAGCTCTTTTCAATGGTAATTTTCAACTGCTGTACCTGCATACATTTGCTCATATATCTCTTATATATTAATTGCATTTACAGCCCTTTTTTTTTTTTTTTTTTTTTGCCTGCGTCCCAACTTTTTTGAGACCTGATGCGGCCAGAAAATTTTAAATAAGCTCATTTTGTGGATAAAAATGTAAAATGTCTCAGTTTCAACATCTGAAATGTTATCTACAGTATATTCTATTGTAAATAACATATGAAAGCGATCTGAAAGTCATTGCATTTAGATTTTATTCACAATTTACACTTCGTCCCAACTATACTCAGCAACAAAAGTTTCTGTGACACCAATATTGTTAATTATTTTTCATAACGCAATTATGAAATTGTCATACATGGTGATATCAGACTGAAACAGTACACGTAAACACAACATTGAAATGGAAATCATGAAAATGCGAGAAAATGACTTTGCACGTGAAAATGTGCGTAAATCATGCTTGTGGATGGCAATAAAAGAGGAGAATTTTTGGAATGTTCACATTGTGCCTGATGAACGACGGAAGCATCACTTATCGAAAACACAGCCATTTCGGATCAGGAACTCTACCCTCTAAATGCCAAGACTGTCTGAAAATGATCGGTGGAGGGCCATTGGGATGATTGAATCCGGAACCTCGCAGAGGGAAGTTGCTCATCGCCTGAATGTCCACCGAAACACCATTTGGAAATTATGGCAGCGTCATCAGCAGACAAGACATGTCAGACACCGTCCTCGCAGCGGCCGTCCACGAGTAACCACTTCCAGACAGGACAACTGGATTCGAACAACCCATCTCCGAAATCGATTCCAACCTGCAACCATAACTGCAAGAACGATACCTGGTTTGAGGCGACTGTCTGCACAGACAATCCGTCGCAATCTCCGTCATTTTGGCATTGTCCCACGTCGGCCAGCAAGACGTCCAATACTCACAGTACAACACCGACGACTGCGTCTACAGTGGGCACAACAACATCGACGGTGGATCCAACGTCCGTGGGATCTTGTACTCTTCACTGATGAATCAAGATTCATGCTTAACCGATGTGATGGTCGTTTACGTGTATACCGTCGACGTGGAGAACGTTATGCCAACAACTGTGTTCAGAAATTTGATCGTTTTGGAGGTGGTAGTGTCATGATTTGGGGAGGGATCACGGCTAGAAACAGAACAGATTTGCTTGTTATTGATGGAAATCTGACAGGTCAAAGATATCGCGATGAAGTGCTACGGCCATTGGTGGTACCGTTTTTGATGCAACATGGTCCCGGAATAACGCTGCAACATGATAACGCCAGACCACACGTTGCAAGGATTGTACAGCAGTATCTGATGCAACAACATGTCAATGTCCTGCCATGGCCAGCCAGATCCCCAGACATGTCCCCAATCAAGCATCTTTGGGACGAGATGGATCGACGTTTGCGGCGGTTGGATAACCCGCCAGCTACACTCCAGGAATTGCGACAACGTCTACGTCAGATTTGGAATGACATCCCACAGCAATTTCTGGCACATCTGATTCGGTCCATGCGCCGGAGATGCGTTGCTTGCATCATGGCACGAGGAAGTCACACCCGGTATTGAAGTGTGAAGGTCACAATTGGTTAGACGTCAGACAAGTGCTTCATGACGCATGAAAATGACATTTTTCGTTTTGAGTGACGTTGGCACTGAAAAGTCAGTGTTTCTCCTGTTAAATAAACATATTGATTGCATTGAGATCTTTGCGTGTCATTTATAACATACACATAAATGGTGTCACAGAAACTTTTGTTGCTGAGTATATTTCGAAATGGGGTTGTATGTCGCGGACAAATTTGTCAATAAGTGCCAAAAATTCATGAGGGTGATGTAGTGCGCGAGTACTGAAGTGAAGCATAGTTCTGCTGTGGGCTTATCCCAGCAGTGAGAACAACGAAGGCAGGGTTTCGCTCAAAATGCTGATCTGAATACAGCCAATTCCTTTAACAGTAGAAAGAGTCTTCCACAAATCACGTCCAGATTTCCATGAATCAGTGCTATTCTTTAGCCAAGATGAAAGAACTACCAGAAAAATTATTGGAATGAATTCATGGGTGAAAGAAAGATGTCCAAATATTTTTGATCACTAATCACTGAACTTTCAGATTTTAATCGGCAAACAGCAGCGCACAGTTGTTCACAAGTCTGAGCGCAACACAAGGTGGCGCATTGGTGGGCTTAGCGGCAGAGCAGGGGCACGGCGGTTACTTAAGTGGGAGGGGTATTGACATGCTGATTGAGGTAAATCTCGTTACGGTGAGCCGGGAGGTCTGGGATTGGGGTGGGGAGTCTCAGAGACAATATCCCGTGTGAGACGGAGGAGCAGAGAGCAGAACTGAGAGGCAGGAAATTAAATTAACGGGAGGACAAGCACGCACCGGAGAGCCCGGCACTCCGGAGACGCACCCTGCCGTCTGCAGCCAGACGAGCCAACCGCGATCAATCATCGCCTGGCAACAGGGGAGCAGGCATCGGTCTTACCGAGGGACCAAAGGGCAAACGAAATGCCCAGTGAATTACGATAAAAATAAATGGATGTGGACAGAGCAGCTCTGAGAGTCCCCCTCACCGCCCCCGAGGGGGTACATATGAAATCCTGAGAAGAGTCGCACATTAAGGTCATGCAAATGCACTGATCCCTGTAATATGCAAATCCCAGCCTACGCACCCCCCTCAGACCCCAGCGAGGACGTGACTGATTTCCCTGATCGCTCAGCCCGATGGAGTTCATGGGGTTTCGGTCACTCCGGGGGGGGGGGACTCAAAATTCCAGTAATCTCAAAGTGATCAGTCAGACCGACCCCACCTCGGCAAGCGCAGATGAAGATCAATCTTCAACGACAAATGGCTCTGGAAAGAATAACCACCAGCATTATATTAAAACTAGGTTTGAGCTGCGTATATTTTTAGTGTAAAATACAGCCATTCATGCTCATGACGGCCTCTGACCAGAACAAAACCACACAGCACGTCACCGGCTTCGGTCGATTCACGCGTCGTGTAAAGAGCAAAAATTGCTACTCCTGAATCTCCAAAATGTAATAATTATTTCATGTCACAGTAATTTCTCCCCCCCGTGTTTAATTCTAAGACTCAAAAAAAAGGATAATTTGATTCAAAATTACAAAAATACCCCACAAGGTGCCCTTTCATAAATTGTGAACCAAGTGAAAAAGTATTAGAGGACTAACAGAATTAAAATAATATTCAATATGTTCTCTTTATAATGAAAGGACCAATTTCTTGAGTAGACAATCACTATGGGTAAATTGCAGGGCCTCCTTTGTACGAGCTCAATGTTCGAAAATTGCATGTCTAACAGCAAAGAAATACAGCTGCCCATCATGAAGACCATTCCAGCCAAGCATGGGCAAGGATTCAATATTACAGAGGAGCAGAGTGGGGGCAAAACTGACTGAAGCTGGTGAAAAGGATGAGTACATTGGTATTAGAGCAGGAGTAGGGCTGACCTGACTTGGTGTAAAGGATGAGGACATTGGTATTAGAGCAGAAGTAGGGCTGACCTAACTTGGTGTAAAAGATGAGTACATTGGTATTAGAGCAGGAGTAGGGCTGACCTGACTTGGTGTAAAAGATGAGCACATTGGTATTAGAGCAGGAGTAGGGCTGACCTGACTTGGTGTAAAAGATGAGCACATTGGTATTAGAGCAGGAGTAGGGCTGAGCTGACTTGGTGTAAAGGATGAGCACATTGGTATTAGGGCAGGAGTAGGAACGATCTGACTTGGTGTAAAGGATGAGCACATTGGTATTAGAACAGGAGTAGGGCCGATCTGACTTGGTGTAAAGGATGAGCACATTGGTATTAGAGCAGGAGTAGGGCTGACCTGACTTTGTGTAAAAGATGAGTACATTGGTATTAGAGCAGGAGTAGGGCCGATCTGACTTGGTGTAGACGATGAGCACATTGGTATTAGAGCAGGAGTAGGGCCGATCTGACTTGGTGTAAAGGATGAGCACATTGGTATTAGAACAGGAGTAGGGCTGACCTGACTTGGTGTAAAAGATGAGCACATTGGTATTAGAGCAGGAGTAGGGCTGACCTGACTGGGTGTAAAAGATGAGTACATTGGTATTAGAGCAGGAGTAGGGCTGATCTGACTTGGCGTAAAAGATGAGCACATTGGTATTAGAGTAGGAGTAGGGCTGACCTGACTTGGTGTGAAAGATGAGTACATTGGTATGAGAGCAGGAGTAGGGCTGATCTGACTTGGCGTAAAAGATGAGTACATTGGTATTAGAGTAGGAGTAGGGCCGATCTGACTTGGTGTAAAGGATGAGCACATTGGCACTAGAGCAGGAGTAGGGCCGATCTGACTTGGTGTAAAGGATGAGTACATTGGTATTAGAGCAGGAGTAGGGCTGACCTGACTTGGTGTAAAGGATGAGTACATTGGTATTAGAGCAGGAGTAGGGCTGACCTGACTTGGTGTAAAAGATGAGCACATTGGTATTAGAGCAGGAGTAGGGCTGACCTGACTTGGTGTAAAAGATGAGTACATTGGTATTAGAGCAGGAGTAGGGCAGATCTGACTTGGTGTAAAAGATGAGTACATTGGTATTAGAGCAGGAGTAGGGCTGATCTGACTTGGCGTAAAAGATGAGTACATTGGTATTAGAGCAGGAGTAGGGCTGACCTGACTTTGTGTAAAGGATGAGCACATTGGTATTACAGCAGGAGTAGGGCTGACCTGACTTGGTGTAAAGGATGAGCACATTGGTATTAGAGCAGGAGTAGGGCTGACCTGACTTGGTGTAAAGGATGAGCACATTGGTATTAGAGCCGGAGTAGGGCTGACCTGACTTGGTGTAAAGGATGAGGACATTGGTATTAGAGCAGGAGTAGGGCTGACCTGACAGGGTGTAAAGGATGAGCACATTGGTATTAGAGCAGGAGCAGGGCTGACCTGACTTGGTGTAAAGGATGACCACATTAGTATTAGAGCAGGAGCAGGGCTGACCTGACTTGGTGTAAAGGATGAGGACATTGGTATTAGAGCAGGAGTAGGGCTGACCTGACCGGGTGTAAAAGATGAGTACATTGGAATTAGAGCAGGAGTAGGGCCGATCTGACTTGGTGTAAAGGATGAGTACAATGGTATTAGAGCAGGAGTAGGGCTGACCTGACCGGGTGTAAAAGATGAGTACATTGGAATTAGAGCAGGAGTAGGGCCGATCTGACTTTGTGTAAAGGATGAGTACAATGGTATTAGAGCAGGAGTAGGGCTGACCTGACTTGGTGTAAAAGATGAGTACATTGGTATTAGAGCAGGAGTAGGGCTGACCTGACTTTGTGTAAAAGATGAGCACATTGGTATTAGAGCAGGAGTAGGGCTGACCTGACTTGGTGTAAAGGATGAGCACATTGGTATTAGAGCAGGAGTAGGGCTGACCTGACTTGGTGTAAAGGATGAGGACATTGGTATTAGAGCAGGAGTAGGGCTGACCTGACTAGGTGTAAAAGATGAGCACATTGGTATTAGAGCAGGAGTAGGGCTGATCTGACAGGGTGTAAAAGATGAGCACATTGGTATTAGAGCAGGAGTAGGGCTGACCTGACTTGGTGTAAAGGATGACCACATTAGTATTAGAGCAGGAGTAGGGCCGACCTGACAGGGTGTAAAGGATGAGCACATTGGTATTAGAGCAGGAGTAGGGCTGACCTGACTTGGTGTAAAGGATGAGCACATTAGTATTAGAGCAGGAGTAGGGCTGACCTGACTTGGTGTAAAAGATGAGCAGATTGGTATTAGAGCAGGAGTAGGGCTGACCTGACTTGGTGTAAAAGATGAGCACATTGATATTAGAGCAGGAGTAGGGCTGACCTGACTTGGTGTAAAGGATGAGCACATTGGTATTAGAACAGGATTAGGGCTGACTTGACTTGGTGTAAAAGATGAGCACATTGGTATTAGAACAGGAGTAGGGCTGACCTGACTTGGTGTAAAAGATGAGCACATTGGTATTAGAACAGGAGTAGGGCTGACCTGACTTGGTGTAAAGGATGAGTACATTGGTATTAGAGCAGGAGTAGGGCTGACCTGACTTGGTGTAAAAGATGAGCACATTGGTATTAGAGCAGGAGTAGGGCTGACCTGACTTGGTGTTAAAGATGAGTACATTGGTATTAGAGCAGGAGTAGGGCTGACCTGACTTGGTGTAAAAGATGAGCACATTGGTATTAGAGCAGGAGTAGGGCTGACCTGACTAGGTGTAATAGATGAGCACATTGATATTAGAGCAGGAGTAGGGCTGACCTGACGTGGTGTAAAGGATGAGCACATTGGAATTAGAGCAGGAGTAGGGCTGACCTGACTTGGTGTAAAAGATGAGCACATTGGTATTAGAGCAGGAGTAGGGCTGACCTGACTTGGTGTAAAAGATGAGCACATTGGTATTAGAGCAGGAGTAGGTCTGACCTGACTTGGTGTAAAAGATGAGTACATTGGAATTAGAGCAGGAGTAGGGCTGACCTGACTTGGTGTAAAAGATGAGCACATTGGTATTAGAGCAGGAGTAGGGCTGACCTGACATGGTGTAAAGGATGAGCACATTGGTATTAGAACAGGAGTAGGGCTGACCTGATTTGGTGTAAAAGATGAGTACATTGGTATTAGAGCAGGAGTAGGGCTGACCTGATTTGGTGGAAAGGATGAGCACATTGGTATTAGAGCAGGAGTAGGGCTGACCTGACTTGGTTCAAAAGATGAGTACATTGGTATTAGAGCAGGAGTAGGGCTGACCTGACTTGGTGTAAAAGATGAGCACATTGGTATTAGAGCAGGAGTAGGGCTGACCTGACTTGGTGTAAAAGATGAGTACATTGGTATTAGAGCAGGAGTAGGGCTGACCTGACTTGGTGTAAAAGATGAGCACATTGGTATTAGAGCAGGAGTAGGGCTGACCTGACTTGGTGTAAAAGATGAGTACATTGGTATTAGAGCAGGAGTAGGGCTGACCTGACTTGGTGTAAAGAATGAGCACGTTGGTTCGGGTCCTGAGGAGCTTTTTGAAGTCCTTGTGGTCGCTGACCTGCTCTATGAGGGGAGAGACTTTTACGGCTCGCAGGACGGATGTAGCACATATCTGAGTGGAGAGGAGAGAGATGGGCGAGAACTTCCTTCATCATCATCATCACACTGAGGACACATGACATTCATTTACCACAGTCATACTCCGGAAAACATACAGAACAGCACAGTACGACTCTGCAGCGGACGCTGAGACTGTACCGAGCAGCCCGGGACACAGCCGTAATGAAGGCCATGAAGCGCTTGGATATCAGGTACAGAGTAACAGGGATCAAGGCAGGCACACACCGTGACAGAAAGGGCATTATGGGTAATCCCTCTCTGTGGCACCAATCATGTGTATCGAGACAGAGGTGCATAGAATGCCCGGCTCAGAAGTCCTGGGCATCCGATTAAATAACCACTGCCTTCAGTGCCAGTAAATATGTACAGATTTGGCAAAGCGGACACACTTTAAATGCTCTGGCAGTCTGTCCATCTCAGACTTCATCACGTTAGTCATCTCCTGCATCACTGCTGATGCTGGTACTTTCTGAATGGATAAACTTACAAGCAGAGACATCATTTTTTTCCCTTTCACGTGATTTCGTCATTCACTAGAATTAGACTTTGTTCCGCGCCTGAAGTATCAATGCAATTAGACTGCAGGGCACCCAAACACCCGGGAATGGTGGCCTGCGAGTGGCTGCACCAGCAGCGAGAGCCGTAATTGGCTGGAAGCTGAAGTGTGACTCATGCTCAGCCTCCAGTGTGAAATCCACACCTCCTCCCTGTCACTTATTAAAGTTTTTCCCCGTCCTGTAATACTGAGCGAGACAGATGTGCCCCCTCACTTCCCCCCCCCATCACTCGCTTTATCTCTCCCTCATTCAGTCTACCGCCTTTTTCCATTTTTCCATTTAAATGTTGATACTTTAGTTTCAGACGGGGTGCAGTAAAAGATTTTTACGCCTGATTTTATTCTCGACTAATGAACAGACAATGATAGTGTTAAGGGGCATCGTGATGTGAAAGTTTCGCTCTCTGGCGTTCTCTCGCTCTCCCAATCTCTCTGGGGCTTTCATCAGATTTAAGCAGTGAATGATCTGAGCCAAACTCAGGATAAATAACCCCGCGACGGATCTTCTCATTTGTAACAAGTCACTGCCGGGAACAACGCGAGGCGCAGATGACATGGATTAGATTCAGTGAGTCGCAGTTAACCCTTTCAACGCCATGGGCAACTATAGTTGCCCAAGAATGTAGGATATCAAAATCAGACACTACTGACAACCTAACATGTGGCACCTTGTTTAAAAGAGCTTCTCTGCGGGAGCTCTTTTAAACAGGTTGCCACATGATAGGTTTTCAACAGCTCAGGATAAATACATTTTTAATTCCTTGAAAATCTATTCAGCGCTCTAAGGGTTAAATTACGATGGAGGGAAATCACTGGCACAGGCACCCAACGAACTGCCCCCACCCACCCCCAACTCTCCCAGGAGACGAGAGCTCTCTGGGGAACATGGAAATGGGGTCTGGCTCGTCAAGCGTGTTGATTAAACACTAGGATTCCCGCCGCCCGCCAGGGAGCGGCAGGGGAGCTGGTGTTCATGGGTAATTAGGGGACTCGCTCCCCGCTCCTGGCTAAACGGCCTCAGCTCTCAGGTTCATCAGCGGCCCTGGGAACCGCAGACATCCTGTCCCCTCATTTGCGAACCTCTCACTGTCCTCGCCACTTAATAACAATTCATGAAACGCACTCGGTGTCCTGTGATCCCTGTATTAAATTTCTGCTCCATTTATTCCACCTTTGCTTCCACGAGTCCGAGAAGCGCTGGCCACATCCGTCACCTGACTCTTCTTCACCTTCGTCGTACCGGATATTTCTCTTCGGCAGCTGTTTGATGGGTTTTTTTCCTCCAGAAGGACGTCTCCATCCGGACTGCCACAAGTCTGGGGTCAGCCCTATTAACGCCAGAGTCTGTGATTGAGTGACTGAGCGAGTGACCCAGTTACACCACTGGAGTGTTCAAGTCCAGCTGTTCGAGCTTCGAGGTAAAACACAGTACCCTGGTCAGGTCTGTCTGCGTCTCATCATCTCTTCCTAATCATTAGTGGCCAAATTTTGGTTTTGATTATTCATTTGGCTGAATAAATGGCTTGATTGCAGGTTATGCACAGTACACTGGAATTGATTTAAGGAAAGCTGATTATGCCAGGGCAATGGAGGCTGTCCAATCTTGCTGGTAATAAGCGGACTTCAAATCGCAGTTTTTGTCCCGGAAGCATTACAAATGACCGCATCAGGTACGCATCTTAGAAAAGGTAATAAGCAAGGTCGTCTGCCTGCCTCATAGTGGCAGTTACTTTTATTGCGCTTAAAATAATCGCGATTTGGTTTATCGTCCAGTGCTAACGCAGACCTTAATTTTCTGCATAAGTTTAGAATGCCACTCTATCAGGCCACATTGACGCTGCTAAAATATGGCGAGTCGGTGCTCAGGCACAAAAATCTGAGCTCCTATGAGACACGCGTGTTACTAAGATAAAACAAGACAGAATAGTATGAGGGAAATCACATTATAAACTCATCTCACCCAGGTTTTGACAAAAAAATACACCCTGCACTCCATTTGTCAAAAGCCAACAGTGATAAACATTAAGACTGCTATTAACTGCGCCCGTGTGGACCTCAGACAGGAGGCAGGTTACGGGGACAGAGATGGAATTACAGTCGTTACATGAACACTGGGTACGTGAACATTTCTATTGAATAAGCACTGAATACGCAGGTTTTCCAGAGCTGCAACGAAATCATGTGGGGAACCAGGATTTATCTTCAAAATCCGCACTCTGTCTGTCTGTTAAATATACTCACAAGTACACATTCACATCAAAAAGGGCTTAGTAATTTCCAAACCTTGTTTCATAAAAAATGGGACAGTCTGTACAATAAAGACAGTATTAAGATATTATAAATTCACTTTTACCTACATGTAGTCAAACACAGCATAAAGGAAGAACATTTAAAGTTCCACCCAACTAACTTCTGTAAATATTCCAAAATTCTAAATAAAACAAGAGTCATCAGAAGATGACATATCCCTCCGGCCCCCGCAATGTAATCTCAGAAATCCCAAAATATCAGAAGGCATCAGTCTAGGACCTGATTAATACACTCGGCAAGTTTTGTTGAAAAATACTGAACAATATTCAAATTCTGTCCCGAAAACGAAATGTCCCTGGAGGAACAGACAAGATGGACAGATGACTGCACTGACAGCTATATCCCCGCATTAAACGCCGGGGGGATAATGACGGCACCACATTCCTAAAAACTTGGGACAGGGAAGTGGAAAGACTGGAAAAGTTGTGGAATATTCAGAAACACTTTGGACAGGTATCAGCTGATTCAGTTATGATTATTATCAGCCATAATGGGCACGACGTGTCACCAGCGAGAGGGTTTGAGTTTCATCATTTCACCAAAAGCAGCGTGAGCAAACAGTCAAACCATTAAAAAACATTTCCCTGAGTACACATGGAATTTAAGGATTTTCCCATAAACTTTCCATAAAAAAGGGAAAAGATTCAGAGAATTCAGAGAAATAATAGCAATCTCTGTGCGTAAAAGACGAGGCTGAACACCGATATTGGATGCGCATAACCTCTGAGCCCTAACACAGCAGTATGTTCAGAAACGAAATGCTTCTGTCATGGATATGACCTCATGGGCACATAACTGTCCAGAGGACCAGTGTCAGCGCATGCAGTTCCTTGTGCCGTCATCAAACACACGTCACGCGTACGACCCTTCAATGCAAAGAGGAAACCATACACCGCCAAGCAGAAGCACAGCTGACCTGTCTGGGCTTGAACTAACCTGAGACGGTCTGATGTGAGGCGGAGAGAAGGGCTGTGCTCTGACGAGTCCTTCTGCCTAACTGTCTTTGTAAATAATGGACAGTGTGTTAACAACATCTGTTCAAAATCCAGTGTCTGTTTATGGACTGGGGCTGCATTACTGCTTCCAAAGGCAGCTTTTACATGTGTGAAGACCGATGCAGTAGGTTACACCTAAACCTCAGTGGAACCTGAAGAAAACCCTCACGGACACAGGGAGAAACGGGCGACAGCGCTTCCACAGATGATCCTCCTGACTCCGTACTGCCATCATGAGGCATCAGTACAGGCAACTGCCCCGCCGATACGCAATTACTGACTATACACCTGGGAGATGCTCTCTAAACATACAATTATTTTGTAATACAAGCCTTTTACACTCACTGTGGAGGTGTACTGGATGGTCTGGACTCACGTTGGTCAAAAACCCTGGGACTGAGTTCTCTGACAGGAATTCGGTCTCTTTTTTTTTTAATAAAAAGTAGAAGCAAAAAACTGCAGGGAGTCCAACAAAAAGGCGAGCAAAAGAGGTAACGGCTCACTAGAGTCCCAGATGCATCAACACACACAACATGTAACTGGGCAAGTTGTCAAATAAGCTGAATCTGAGTGTTCCAGGTGTGCGAGGGACGGAGATGTGTCCCAGCCAAAATTTAAATGATTTGTCAAAATTACAGCCTTTTCAAAGAAGCTTCCATGGAGCGGCGGGTCCGACCACACTCAGGTTCTGAGCTACGTCCTCACGGCTGTCGTATTTCCTGAGGAGTCACGTATTATTCTCGCTTATTTCACAGCTAACGAGAAGAATAGGCCTGATCGTTCCCCGCACTCCATTTACTCAGCCTCTCAGGAACAAGCCAGGTCTGAATCTGAGCGGCAGCACTGCACCTCAGCAGCTGAGCGGTACCTTCCTGTCCCCACAGGAAATGGAGGGAAAGATGAGGAAGAGGGGGAGCGAGAAAGACAGGAGGGAGAAAACAGAAAATCGACCCCTGCTGATGCCATTATCTTCTGTCCCTCCATTACTGCGTCTCGTGACCTCGTATTTGGGCGATATCCATTATACAGTCAGCTCGTTCCTCAAAGGAATCAAGACAATTTCGGACGGCTGACTGCTTTTCACAACGGTAATATTCTGTTTCAATGCCAGGCAAATATTGAACCTGTTCCAGAAACCAATCAGCCCAGCATTTTTTAAAATGGGCTACAGCGACCAAACAACAAAAACTAATTTTCTGTAAGGCTTTAGAAAGGATGGCGAACTTTAAACCCAAATAGAACCACCCCTGTTCGCCACCCTTTTAAGGACCTCGCAAGTTTCTCCTCAGCAGGACACTTCCTACAATCGCACCTCATTTCGAACCAAACCTGGCTGCCCCACCATCTTAAAAAATAGCGCGCTGTCGCGAGCAGGACACCTCAGCCTTGCGCTTGCTCAGCCGTGGCAGCCATAACGATTATTGCAGCGGGACAGAAATCGATAGGGAGCTTCCTCTAATCACCCCCAACATACCACCAGAAAATGAGAGCATTTGGCCATGGCGTTTTTCAGCTATCATCCAGAAACGAGAAGTTAACGGAACGACAGACAGACAGAAGGACGCCGCTCACCACGACAATACCCCTCCACAACTTCGCCTGAGGGGTAAAAAATCAAAATGAAAAAATGTACAAGGAGGAAAGACTACCCTCAAAAATAGTCACTTTCAACATGCCGATTCCATGCAGCCTCCAAAACGTATTCTTTTTCCATTAACTATTTCTGTCAAAAGAAATAACTTCACCTTTTACTGGTGAAACTTCTTGGGATGGGAGAGTAGTTACTGAGAAAAAAGCTAAAACAATTAGTTTGGCATTTTCAGTGAAAGTACTAGCTTTCGGTGCAAAATCTACACAAATCAAACACCATCTGCAACCAGAGGGTGCATTAAGGTTAATCCTTAAAAGGCAATCAAGGATTCAGCCAGGCCCGTCATTTAGATGGGCATTTAAAAATTTAGATGAGTTTAGACAGGTGTGAGTTATTGTGTTATGCATCTAAATTGATCTTTTCCCCCTTCTGAACCAGCATAAATCTTAAAACGACCCTTTGAAAGATGGGTGTAGGCGCTTAAACTCGAGGGCAATGCTTTTCAACATCAGTCCTGGGACCCTCAATTGTTTGCTGGTTTTTGTACAACAACAACTGTAATCGTAGAGTTTCAATTTAGAGCCAAATTGATTCCTGTCCAATTTGATACGTTTACAAATGTTATGACTTTTAATTACTTGCAGAGCAGAAAAAAAATGGCAGTTGGTAGATCACAGCAGACCGCAGACCTCACACACTGAACATACAAGAGGAGGAAGACTGAAAAGGGCAGGATTTAGGGCAAAATCATTTTGGTTCAGGCTCACTGTGCCAGTGTCAAATGTCAATTCTTACAAAGGCCAAACAAAATAAAGTCCTGCGTTTCTGGCAACGTCAATTTTGGGTAGGGACGGCAGGTAGACCTGTACTCAATCCTAAACCTGATCCTCTCCAAAATCTATCCAGGAAGATGAACCTTCTTTCCGCAAGACTACGAAAAATGGCAATGGGGAAGATGCTACTTTCAGATTTTTTTTGGAGAAGACACTCCTCTGTACTTCCTCTCCGAAGTACATGTCTGTACCGAGAAAGGGAAGCAACACAAATACAGGGAAAATGTGCAAATCCCACTCATTAAGGCCCCGGGGCCCGGGCCGGATTCACAATCTCCACATAGAAAGGCCCCAGGCCGGATTCACAAACTCCCCACAGAGAGGCCCCGGGCCGGATTCAAACCCATAAAGGTCCTGCTGTGAGGCAGCAGCGCTGCCCAAGCCAGGAACCATTTGCTGTCACTATGTAGTTTTTTATTTTTTTTTTTCAAACAGACGTTGACCCAGGTATTGTGTACCTCTGTCCTGAGCCATTGTAGCCAACCTTGGACCATCTCCTCTCGCATCGTACAGATATCGCCAGTCATAACTCAGTAAAGATAACATCCTGAACTTGAAGGCAAATTACACAATTGCACGCATCGAGGAATCGATAGGCCTTCATCTTACAAAAATTTTACACCTATTGGCCACTGAAGTTGGGTCAAAATCAGTGAAAAGTCAGAGAGGACAGGGGAGAGCGATTTAGATCAATAAACTTAAGTTTGCCTACATAGGCAATTATTTTCTTGAGCTGACAAAGTGCAGAAATGAAATGCCCAAATTGAATTCATTTAGTTTGCTGGTTCCCGTTACGTGGGGTGATTGTTTTGGGGCACAGTAGCACAAATACTTTAGTCGACAGCTCAGAAGCTTTAGTGGCACCAAAATGAGGAACTGAAATCTGCTCCGTGATTCAGTGCAGTAGATGTCATTCGTTTAGGAACCAGAGTTAAAAATGGCATCGGGTTTCAGTACCCAACCCAGGAACAAACAAGCCTGCACAACAAAATGTGGTTAAGTGGGAAAATTTAAGTTATTGTAATTAATTTAGCAAGTTAAATAAACAAAAGCAGAAGCTGGGTGAAATCCTTGCCTCCTCCTGACAAGTGGGGTTTTACTTTAATTCGTCTTCTGTCATTTTTGGCCCTATTCCTTCAGGTTTAGTAAAAGTATGTTCTTGCAAGATAACTTCTGGGAACAGTACACCAGAATTTCATAATCACATTAGCGGCATGAAACTGTACATACCTTATCCTAAAAATGAGTCCCATTGCATGAACATAAAAATGTCACTCTAAATAATCATGATGAGCCAGTATCCTGCCTGAATTCACCATCTGTTGACATAGAAAATCTGCTTTAAAATACAGCTTCCCCCTCTGAATCAGTGCAAATCAGCCCCTCTGTCAAGCCATTCACCATCTCCTTCTCCTTAGATTAATCAGAGGTGCATCTTTAGAGTAGCGACAACAGGGGTAACAAAAATATGCATCACGTGACACATGGGCACCATCATGGGGCCAGCTCAAAATTTGCAACTGATTCCAACGCTAGCTCTCTACAGCATGGAAAACTTTTCACGTACCGCAAGTAAGCGCATGTCATGTTTGCATGTACATCTCACTCTGATGAACATTCAATTTGCCCAAAAAAGGCCGGTTGCTGTGCTGGGGGGGGGGGGGGGTAACTGTCCCGAAGGGGGCAAACAGTTGCAGAGATTTTCCTTTGATCCAACCTGACGGAATGTTTTGGAAGGTGCATAGACTGTATTGGAATGCACGATCACCATACATACTTTGCAGTGTAAATTAGTTTTCTTCAAGCCTCCAATACCGTTATCGCTACTATACACTGCAGAATTTCCATTGACACTGCTTTATATATATAATTTGATTAAAATGTAAACACCAGTATCTTGGCTGAATGCCAATTGGGTGTACTGCGAAGATGGTTCAACATTAGCCAGGCTTTATTTACGTGAGCTGGCTTGACAAACAGTAAACAGCAATCACAGATTCCGTGTCTTACCGAGGAAGGTTAAACCCTCCTATTATATTCGAGTTAATAAACCATTTTTGGTTTGAGGTCACTCCGTTCCTCGCAATGAAAAACTGTTTAAGATGTTTGTCACTGAAACAGTTACCCAATCTCCTCTCAGCTTATTTAATGCTTTTCCACTGACAATTTTAATAACCAAGTAAATAAAACGAGACTCCCCTTCTTATACGTCAAGCATCAATTTTACATTATTATAGCAGAATGAATGAGACCAAATGTGAAATGAGTGAGCAATTAATTTGAACCTGCCCTCAGTCTTTGGCAAAACAACAAAAACCAGATTAAAATGATGATTTTATGTAAAAATTGATCCTGGGCGTCAAAATGACCCAAACAACACTGATGCAGGTAACGCATTGACAGAACATAAAATAGATATTTTTTTTAGTTAAATTCATGTTTCACTTGTAAAGTTAGGGGAAAAAAGTCTAGCTGAAAGTAGTACGTTGACCATGTTTTTGGAGACATTGAAACCGATTCGGGTTAAACTGGCCCGGAACATAACAGGAGGGTTAAAAGAGCCACTTTCCTGACACTGAAGACCCCGGCTTTAGGCTCAACATACTTCGCCAACCCAATAATCTCATTTCATAAGTACGCCCCTCAAGTGGTGCTTAACGCCAACAGGATGTTACGCCATTACCAAATTTCCACCAGTCATTTTAGCGCTATAGAACCGATCCAAAAAAAAAAAAAAAAAAAACAGACGCAGTGTTAGGACTATGGAAATCCATGATTCAACTAATGATACGCATCCGAACATAGAGTTGTATATTTGACAAAGATAATACTTGGATATAGTTTTAAAGCAGAACATAGAGTATTTCACACTATAAAGGTAACCATGTAGATGATTTGAACTTGCATATTTTATATGTATTAAAAATTCATGACTTCAGAAGGAAGCTCAAAAACAACATCATATGTTTTTTGAATCAGGGTCATTTCACATGAAGCCAACCGGGGCTCCTATAGTCATGGATTTTCTTCAAACTTTGATAGGATGTTGCTTTGGGTGGCAGATGAAGACTTAGAGTTTTAGCTCAATCGGCTCACTGGGTCTGATTTTCTGAGGGGGGATCAAAAATGTTTCCCCATAATAAAAAAATTCTGGATATTACAGCAGGTTATATGCTCCTTATATTTAGGCAGCTGGCGAACCCAGTTAGTTTCATGAGTCCAAACCAACTTCTTCCCTGGTAACAACACACAGATCTAAAGGCATCGTATTGTTCTTTCTGCCTTGGAATTTGAATAAATCAATTTGCTGGCTGGCTAAATAATCAATAAGGTCATACAGTCGTCTTGAATGCATTTCCCTAAAGCAAGCTTCACTTTGTCTGAAAGAAAAATGAAAGTTATGTTGACCAACCAAAATGGAAATTAAATGAAAAAGAAAACGAAAGTCATTGTTATGATCACCTTATGCAACTGTACTAGCTAATTTTGCAAACAGAGATAACAATACAGGGACTCTCTCTCATTTCAATTCAGTGACATTGATAATATTCTGTGATTTGATTGGTTTAAAGCCGAAGTGCTGCTTACTTCCCTTGGCCAAGTCCTGATACTCTGGGGTGCGTTCACACCACCCAAAACAGAAAAAAAGTTTGTGTTTTAGTGACCGCCTGAGCATTTTGGCAACTTTGATTCTGCGCGAAAAACGTCATTGTTTCAACCAAATGAGAACCAACGGTTCAGGTGGGATGATCAGCGATTCAAGAATGCGGAAAGGAAACGCACCCGTATTTTGAAGCTGTACGTCGCTCTGCGCAGTGTCGCTCTGCGCCGAGTCGGTCAGCAGTAGATGGCACAGGATGAATGCACGACACGTCCACAAATAATTTTGGTCTGGCGTTTTCTTGCGCCTGTGTAAACATGTTTTCTGGTCATTCTTTTCACGTCACAAACACGTTTGGTTCTGGTCGTGAAAACACCCCCCCCGGCAGCGGCCAGTCACTGGCAGGACAGTAGCTGCATCAGATTGGTTGATCCTTCATTTTTTTTGCCAATGGATGCCATCTTTTCCCGGGCTCCTCGGTGACATGAAATTAGCCTAAAATTGACCCAGAGCGCAATAGTGTTTCACCACAAATTAATCATGCAACATTTAGTGCAAACCTCCACCAAGGCAGCACAATCCAAATGTGCATGAGTGGGAGCAAAGTTGCGTTATCGCTTGTGATAGGATTTCAAGATGGCTGCCGTGGCAGCAATATTGTTTAACTCATCGCAGTGAAAATGAATAGGGTCAATCCTTGATGTAATAGCAATGCACCCACCAAATTTCAGACAAATCCGGGCATCACTTTTTGAGTTATGTTGTTCACAAACAGACAAACAAACAAACAGGGGCGAAAACATAACCTCCGCTCCAACTTTGTTGGCGGAGGTAAAAATTGTAAAATACTGCTCGCGAAATGGAGAAGAGATAGCAGCAACAGCACAGCACTGCCGGCCCTGTTAGACTGAATTAATTAGAGTGACAGCTAAAGTCCAAAAAAAAAAAATACATGAATAAAAACAGGGGAAGCCGGACCTCCCTTGGCCTCTGGGATAAAACGCCAGTGGACTTAAGGCAGGGATATTTCATCCCATGTTTGTGAACCCAGGCTGCCTTCCGCCCCTACACAGTGTTGTAATTAGCCGTTCAACTGAAATTGGATAAGCTGGATTACACCGTTAACAAGGTGTGCAGCATTCTTCAATCAAGTGAACTCTTTTTGCTTTATACAAGCATTACATAAAAATGAAGGGCTTCAACACAAGCCCAGAGCCAACAGCACATCACAGAATATCAGAGATAATAGCTTCTCAATCAATAATAAAGGACTACACCCAAAATCATGTGGATACAAGGGAGCAGAGGAGTGGAGGTGCCTGCATTATCCGCGAGCAGAAATCTCCCTTAATGTCTCCGGCGCTGCCGTTCGGCAGCCGCAGCCGAACCCCAGCAGGTGCATTAACCCTCCCTGTTTGCACTTCTGAACATAAACAGGATGTTAACCGCGTACGTCCTGCTAGCAGGAGTGAGAAACAGGTCAGGACTGTAATGTTTGCTTTTCTGTTAGTAAAACCATCGCAGCTCCATAGTGTTCCCTTTAGAATGGATTTTTAGCGCATGTCACACAACACCAGGCTTTGGAACACATGCCCTCAAATTAACAACACTAAATACCCCTCGAGTTAACCGTTAAAACACGGCCTGAAATAAATTTTAAAAAAAAATGTATAAATGTAATTATCTTCTGCTGTTGAAAGCCTGTCATGGGCGACCTGTTTAAAAGAGCTCCCCAGTGGGACAGAATCACGGGCCCAGAACTGGAGGTGCTGATCCTCATTCGGACCGCTTCACACTAAGCTGCGAATCGCTTCAGTGCATGTTGAAGGTCACAGCCCAATGAAAGCTACAGGACAACATCATCTGCAAACAGCAGAGGCAACCCTGTAGCCACCGAACTGGACTCCCTCCACACCTCGACTGCACCTTGACATCCTGTCCATGACAATCATGAACAAAATCGGTGACAAGGCACACCTTTGGCGGAGTCCAACACCAACTAGAAATAATTCCGACTCGGCGCCAAGAATGCAGAAACAACTCCGGCTTCGGTTGTACAAGGATCCAACCAACTCCCCCGAAGCCCCATACTCTTGCAGGACCCCCCACAGGATACCTCGTGGGACGCGGTCATAACCCTTCTCCGAGTCCACAAAACACGCAGACTGGGTGGGCAAACTCCCATGACCCCTCAAGTATCCATGCAAGAGTAAAAAAAATTTGGTTCACTGTTCTACGTCTAGAACAGAATCCGCATTATTCGTCCTGGATCAGAGTTGCGACAATCGGACGGAGCCTCCTTTCCAGCACCCTCGCACAGACATTCCCCGGGAGCCTGAGCAGTGTGATCCCCCTATAATTGGAGCACAACCTCCGGACCCCTTTTTTAAAAATGGGGACCCCCATACCAGTCTGCCAGTCTAGAGGCACTGAACCTAACATCCACGCAATGTTAAACAGGCACATCAGCCATGACAGCCCAACAAAATCCAGGCCCGTAAGCATCTCAGAGCGAAACTTGTCCATCCTCAGGGACTCCCCACAGTGAAGGTTTGCGACCACTTCAGCGTATTACATTAGAGACATTGGCAAATACTCGCCCAAAGCCTCCTTAATGAAAGACATGTCTGCCAGATTCAGGAGTTCTTCAAAGTGCTCCTTACACCGACAAACAATATCAACACTGGAGGTGACCAGTTACCCACCCCTGCTGAAAACTGTCTGAGCGAAGCCCAGCCTCCCCTTCCCTGAGTCGTCTGGCAGTTCGCCAGAAGCTCTTAAAGGCTGCCTGAAGGTCCTTATCCATGGCCTCCTCAAACAGCTGGTTACCTTTGGCTCATCTTAGAAAATATCCAAACATTAATCAGATATTTTACTTGAGTCTACGGACATCTTGGCTACAACATTACAGCCTACTACAACCCTGCACATTATTTCAAGGAAATACTTTTAATCAGAGATCATTTAACTCAGACAATACTGTCAAAATAAGCAAAATAACTGCGAACATTAAGCCACAGGAAGAGTAGAATATACACAGCAATATTTTACCCACAATAGCACAGTATTGGAGGTATGGAACTATGGATATAACTGAGCATGGTGTGACATTTGATGATCTCGACTCAGCTCACAAACAGTCATATAAAATGTTTACAACACATCAACCCCATTCCTTAACTTCTGCAAGGGAAAGGAGAAGCTCCTTAAAACCAAAAAACTAGGGAGAAATTGGAAGATATCTTGGGAAGGCACCACAAGACGAGAGACACGGGCAGTAACTTTAGGTTATGGTACAGTACTGCTGTGGGTTGAATATCACAGGGCATATTCCACTCTTCCTGTGGCTCAATGTTATAATTATTTAGTGTATTGGTCAAGTGTTATCCAAAGGTATATTTTCATCGTAATGTGTAGTGTCTAAAGGTCAATATACATAAACACGACTAAAAACCCAGATGAATAAGTTTGGGTATTTTATAAGAAAAGCCACAGGTAACCAGTTGTTGACATAGACCCAAAGCAATATGCATCATGAACAAAGACACACTTAAACAGGGGAGAAAAATCAATGAGTCAGACAGTATGACTCCTGTCAGGTTGTTTATCCACCTTTGAATTCAGACCTGTGACCTGATTTTTACCTGCTGGCTGATAAAAAGTGACAATTTGCAAATCATAGAGGTTGGAGCAAAACAATGGAGAGGACTTCTACTTTCTGAACCTGGATTCTCCACCTCGGCTTGATCAGTGCGTAATGAGGCGCGCACACCGCAAGCTTCAGAAGCTCGGAGCGCAAGGCAGCTTTACTCAAACTTTAATACAACTTTGTGCCGCTCTAATGAGCTCGTATGCACTCGATGCAGTCATGAAAAAAATTACATTGTCAAATTTATTTTCTCGCGGGTGGTTGAGAAGTAGTGGTCACTTATACAATTTAATTCGTCACAGAATATACGGGTTATGACTTGAGAATGTCCAGTAATGTATTTGTGAATAAGTTATATGACGAATCAGAAGAACAGAAGAATACCTCAGATGAAGCAGTAACTATCTTAGCTTGGAAACCAGTCTGGACATGACTGGACTGATTCACTAGTTTTTTGGTACAGTCCCTGACAGTATTCAAGACAATTCCCCACAGACGAGTAGAATTGTCAGGAGAGAAGAGAGGATGACATGAAAACACTCATTAGCGCATAAAACTCAAGCAGATCGGTGAGACATTATTTGTAACAATTTAATTAAATCCAGATACCGTTACATGCACGAACTTTTAACCACTTGAATGACGAAAATGAATCCAGGTGCTCGCTAACAGCTAAGTGGCTATCCACACAGCCCACTTTGAAAAGATATAACTGTTAAATGGTCAGTCGACTGCATCAAGAAATTTCACCGGATAAATGAGGGCATATAAGACTGAAAGCGATCGCGCACCGGGTTCTTCAGGTTAAACTTCCCTTCTCCGATCGGACAGCGAGATCATCCGCTCCTCTGCCAGCCTGCAATTCAACTTTGCAGTGCGGTAGCGAACGGTTCAAAACTGATATAACCTTAATCTTAATATTCCCAAAGTTTTAAAACACCGCGCACACGCAAGTTTAACAATGGAACGATTATTCATTATGATCAAACCATTTACCTAAATAACTCACCAGCAACACCAATAGATACATTTTGTGTCCCCTTATCTGACTCCTGCAGTGGATCAAAGTGGCCATGATACAGCTGCCACGTCTGGACACGCATGCGCAATCCTGGGAATACGGATTCGTCTACAGAACGCGAAGCTTCCTGGGAATTGTAGTTTTGAATTGCAGATACGCAATTGCGATACTAATCAAAGCACTACACTTCCATTGATTCATTTTTTACGATACAAGTCAATATTTAACGCCCACTCATAATAAAAATACATTGTGAGAGAGGGGATTTTTATCTCGTTTTAATATAAATATTTTCGCGGCTGCGGGCGAGGATGTGAGTTTGTCGGGACGGAAATCAACTGCGAAGTCATTTCACATCTTTACTCATTTGCCAAACGGAACGCACTCTGGTATCACTAATATTTAACGTATCTATTTAAAGACAATGGGGGGTCCAACAGACACAGCAGTTTAAAAGTTAAAACGTTGTACAAAATGTTTTCGTTGCAAAAATGTCTCAACTCGATCATAGCCTTGGTCTAATGAACGAGCGACACAAATAGGCTATATTTCATGACAGCGCAGACACAGTAATCTGAGGACAAGCGTGCAACCAGTAATTCCTTCACGTTTCAACAAAATATTAGTGATTGCAGGGTCACTGTTGGTGCGCACAATGGCTCATAAATATTACTTGCTTTGCTCAACCATCACTTTACTGTAAGTATTTTGGTGCCCCCACCTGGATTAGGGTGCATTGTTTCTGCGCAGGCTGGCAAGGTTGTCAGTGGAATCCTTGAGAAGATATTCCTCGAAGGTCTGGTGGACGATTGAAATGACAATGAAATTTCCTGGAGCTTTTCCTTTGTCTCTGTATGGTCATACTGAGTGGCGCAGTCGAGGGTATGCGCAGATATACGGAATGTATCCACATTTTTTTCTGTCAATTTCCAGTACAATCATCCATCAGCCAAAAAAAAAAAAAAAAAAAAAAACCATCAAAATTAATAGGAGAGCCGATTTCTGTACACCTCTCGTTATACAAACAGTGAAAAAAACATTTAACACACGAATATACAGTGTTGTTGTTACAATTCGTTTTCACATTGAGTAAGTATTTGGCAGAAAAAAAAGATTCTCAATATAAACAGATGACCTCACTGTTCGGCTGAAACAGTAAAATCTTGGACTCTTTGAATGATTTCCCGAGCAGCACATGACACTGAAAATTCAGGGATGTCCAAAAAGTAGAATTAAACCATTTTTGGTCAAAATGTTAAGGCTTTGCTCAGTGAACCATCTGATTAAATTATTGCGAGGTGAACTAGATTGCTACGCAGCATTGTTGCTGTATTGTATGATTGCCATTGTCAACCAATGCTCAGTTACTGTAATTTCAGTGGATTCTGTTTTTGCGGTTACACCCGTCCCTAAAATGTTGACCACCTCCCGGAAACCAATTAAAGGCAATAAAGGAGAAATAAAGATGATCTCTGACTGTACGAAGATGGAGTTCCAACATGCCAGCACTGTAGCTTCTCCAGCATACCAAATATACTTGAAACACTTAATTGCCATGGTACCTCACTCACGAATGGCGATGGGGACTAACTCACCAAAATAGGGGTGCAATTCCTTAACTACAAAATATATAACGTTTACCAATCAACAATAACCAAAATTCTTGCACGTGGTATAATGACGTATACGAAATGTCAGAATTATAATAAATCTCCCCTGAGATCAAATATATATCACTACTTTGTAAAAGTTTTTTTTGGATTCAACACCCCCATACCAGCTTCCTTTGTAATAGCCCCTGTAGTGGCTCCAGATCGCGGAGAGCGCGGATAGCAGCTGGTTGCTGTTCAGTGCGAAGGATTGCGTGAGAGTGGATGCGCTGCGACTGAGGTGCAGGAGTAGGTGATCTCGCGCTGTGACTGAGGTGCAGGAGTAGGTGATCTCGCGCACTGCCTCGTGCATCTTTCAGAGTCTTTTGGGACGCCAATGCACGAGCCGTAAGGGCAGGTAATGTTTTTGTATTTTTATGCGATGAACGATTTTGATTCATTTCAAGCCCGAATACTTGCAAATCAGTTTCGGAAACTTAGTTCATTTCCTTGCGTTTCTGTGGGGTGGTGCATATTCTGTATTAGCAAAAAGCGCATTACTTTATGATGCATAGCGCATGATTGTTGCTATTGTGTCAAAACGATGTCGTCAAACTGCCTTAAAATCAGATCATAGTCAGTTATTGCTGTATTGTTGCCCACAAGGCTGCTGCGATTCTTGCCTCCTGTGTTGTAGCCCGTCTTTTTGCACAGACGAAGTTGGATGGCTCGAATTCTGAGTCCGATTTCAAGAGAATTTCTTGGGAACCGTATTTGATTGGGGAAGCTCAATAATTTGGGTTTCTCGTTTCTTGCTGAATCGAATTATTAGTCAGCAATATGCTTACTTTGTTGTTGAAGTAGCATTCATAGCGTTATTTAAGACTGTGGAAATCTGTCTCGTGCATCAGTTAGCGGCTCTATTATATTCCCTCGTTTTTACTTGCTGCTCACGTTCCCTAAGAGGATCAGTTGGGCAAAAAACTGTGGAAGTTGCCGAATTTTGACACTTGCTTGCTTGCTTTTAAAATGTGAATAAATGCTTTCTCAAACAGCTGATAATGGTTTGTTATTTGTCTGTTTGTTTTATGATTTTACATTGTTTAAGCATCGGATTTTAGTTTTCAATTTACGCTTGTCCTTGTAAAGTTCCTGTGATGTTTGCGCTGTATAGCTAAATATAATTAAACGGTAAGGTATTAATTCAAGCAGACAATACTGTTGCTAACCAGAGAGCCTATTTCAGATGAAGTTTGAAATGTATTGTCGGAACAAAGCAAGAGTTGCACATCTTTCTGAATTTAGGATGATGCACATTTGGCAACTAGGTTAAGGAAGAAACCTGTTGTAACTCGAACTCGGTATGATAAAAACACTGGTGTACTTATAAGATTGGGGTAGTATTATCAGAAGAACGGAATGCTGTTTATCGTTCATCAGTGGCTTGAGTGGTTGATGTATTTCTGCAGTTGCAGATGGAACTTGGATGTCTTGATTTGCGATGCTGAATTTGTGTGCGCGACGAATGTTTCTTCCTTTCATGAGTTAATAAGGACGGCTAATGTTACTCAGGTAAAATTGATTCAAACGGTATTTTGCATTAGTGAATCTGAATGAGTGTCTGTGCTTTTTAACACTTGTAACAATAAATTAAGAGTTTGTTTCCAAAACGCATTAAGTGCCAAAATGACAAAAACTGAGATAATACCAGAGTGATAACCCTGTGCTTCTTACACGAGGTGCAAAAATCCATTTTTAGAAATTCATAGTATAAGTTGTATTTTTACATGGTCAAAGTTTCTGTTTTTCTATAAAATGCAAAAGGCGCCAACATAGAACAAGCTGATTTACTTAAAATGAGGCAAATGGACATATTGCGTTTTGGAAACAAACTCTTCAAATAGTTGGTGCAGGTCAAATGAATGACTGATGTTGTGAGAGAACTACAGTACCATTTGAATCCTTACTGCAACTCTGTTCTTTCCTTTTGCGATATCACATCAGTGGTTAAACCATTTCAGCGTCTGTGTGCTGCACCGAAATGCCAAGAAAGATAAGTATTTCGTGGTTTCAAAATCGATTGTTGTTGACCGCAAGGCTTCTTGAAAACAGAATTCCAGCGACTCATCATTCGCATGTGAAAATCATGAATATAATCAAAATGTAAAATATACGTAGAATGTGTGTGTGTGTGTATATATATATATATATATATATATATATATATAATTTTATTTTATTTATTTATTTTTAAACTGTGGGTTTGGACTAACATTTTATCATAATCGACAGAGAGCACTGTTGAGCAGCTTTCTGGACCGCGCAATGCCTTGATATTCCCTTAGTTTGGAGGAACTCATTCAAGTCTGCAATTGAAGTTTCTATGTTTGCGCTGCACGTGACCGTTAAATCATATATCCAACTGCGCGTAGTAAAATATGAATTCATTCGGCGATGCCACCTTTTTGCGAGGAAATGACCTGCCTCATTCGATTTATGCCTTTCATATTCTTCTATGAGTGCGGAGGAGATTTTTGTGATTTTTCAGTCTTAGCATCTATTTCCTCGATTTTTCGATTTGAACTTTAAAGCAGAAAGACCGGCTACCTCTAACGAACTGATAAGCTGTCTTTTACCAAGCGAGAGGCTGATGGATTTCTTTTGGCCTGTGCATGTTCGGTCTGGCAGCAAATCTGTTTCAGAAATAAACAGCAGCTGCGTGGTGCTGGTGTCATTGAAGAGTGCGTACTTGATATGTGTACTGGATCACATTTAATTAAGCCTGAGTGTTAGGTCCTGGGCTTTTTTTTGCGCATTGCTCTCACCCTGTCACCCCCAGACCATTCTTTGATCCAATTCTGGATTTGTCGTGATTTGCATCTAGAAGTTGCTTACACTCTAAACCAGCAAAGTGCTTAAAGCTCAGAGGTTTATTTCAGTCATGCCTCTGTGAGCAGCCAGAATGTATTTCTGCATGAAGAACTGGCCTCCGTGCGTTTTACAGCCCGTTATCAGTGTGACAGAATGCGGGTTCCTGTAAACGAAGCACAATGAAATCTTTGCTTCTCCCGCTTCTAAAGCGCCCGTAAGACACCCACTGGCTGTTCATTAATTTATTGTAATGCTGTCCTTCTCTCTTTTTACCAAGGGACGACAGTTCACTCTTACTCGGTTAATCAAACATCTTAATGTCAGCCCTCTGTCACTTATTATTAGTACTTTGCTCCTTTCATTGGCCTGCCTTCCATTTCAAATCGGCACTTTTACTCTATGCTATGCGGCATATTCAACTACACTTCCCCGTGATAACAGCAACATTTCTGATACCTGTGGTAAAACGAAATTGCTCTGTTTTTTTTTCTCTTGTTCGGAAGTTAAAATGCCTGTCTAGACGCTATTATCTGCTTCCGATTCACAACATTGTTTGTCTAGTCTGAGTTCTTGCGAGGTTATTAATGTTATTATCTGCCATTTTAAGCCGCAAGTGAAATTATTAGTTTTGCGATGTATTTTAGATTCCCTTCATGGTCAGAGGGCTACAGTCTCTGTATGCCGAAATCAAATCTTTAAGTGTGAATCTTTTCTGTCACCATCAGTTATGGAGTTTACCTGCAGCGATGTGAACGCCACCTTCATTGTCATTCTTGAGAGATTCACTGCTCAGATTGTACTTCGCCAAGTAATTCATTCATTAATTTTAGAGGAAAAATCTCCCATGGCTTTGTATTAAATGTTGGGCAAATTAATCTCCTCTATCATTAATATTCAAACGTTCTCATGCAAATGTCCCATTGAAATGTTTTCCTTGCCGGTCCTTTCACATGTTAAGCATCCCACTTGGTTCTCATCTCTCATGAACTTATTAGGGCTCTTGTAGGTTCTCGGTCCCTGAGCTCTGCCAAGTTTTTTTGAAGGACAATCTAAACTGGATCCTTGTCCTGACACTTGTCATGGTACTTTTGTATCCATAGAAACATCATTAAGGGATGGGGCGAAACACAAGTGCGGTTTCCATTGACATTGCTGTTTCATGAATACGAACGGCAGCAAATAAGACTAAAACCTGGACAGACCTCATAAAATATTTACTGGCGTATTTTTGAGCCGTGTAACATTAATTATTTCATTCTTTGAAACGTCAATCGAGTGGACTGAGCCAATAAATGTTTAATGCCAGAAACTTAACCCGCCTAAACCGCTTATATTTTTAATTGGAAAAATCGGCACGTCCTGCACATTTCACCTATCTGCTAGACATGGGGAAAGCCGGAACCTTGGTTGGACTGTTGCTGTGAACAGAAGGAAATTCTTGCGTAGAAAATCCTAGAACCACCTCGGTAAAATATGTGCAACTTCAGTGAGGTGTGTTTCTCGTTGTTGGGTGACTGATGTACATATTCCTTTATTTATCAGCATATATACGCGTGTTTAACATTGAAATGAATGAGGACAGCATGCAAACACGCTGCAGAAATGCATAATACATTATTGAGAAAGGCCCATTGTGCTCTTTGTTGCCTTTCTTAGTTGAAGGCGTAATAGTACAGTTTTCCGCCCTCATGAGTTTCTGTTTCTTGCGGTGTTATGGTGTCATGGATGCAGCTAATCAGCAAATAATATAAATTTGTTGCGTAGTCTGCAGTATCTCACAACGATAGTCATACAGGCCCGGCGCTAGAACAGGGAATAGCTAACGTTGATTTTAAATTAAGCAAATACCCGCCCAGATGAATTATTGTCGTCTTACCTAACCGGGAAGAACGAACAACACCTGTTAAGTGTAGAGTGCTCTCGGAGTGAACCTTTTGTTAATCATGAAAATGACTGCGAACTAACGGACTAACAATAGTTTAAAACGGATGTTTTGTCCACCCCAATTCTCAGTTATACTGAATTTACCCCATGATTTCATCGCTGTTAAATCGCATATGGAGAGAAACCGCGTCTTCACTTGCCAATTACGATAATTGGAAAAGGCGTCATTAAAGGAAAATGATTGAGAACTAGCCAGAACTATACTAATTGTCATAAAGGGACGTGTCTGTGCCCCCCAATTCCCTGTTCCAGCGCCGGGCCTGTATTCATGAAGGGCCGCACAGCTTCAATGGTAATGATCTGATCAGCGTCCCCTCTGTGTGCAAACACTGCTCAAAGAATAAAGTGATGGTGCTCGAGGAGCTGTGGTTGATGATGACTAAACTTGTGCCTGGAAGGTTTGTTGGATATTCTGGCTGTATTTGATCCTTGTTCTGTTTGTGGTAGGGTCACACTCACTTCACATCGGGGGACTGCCAAGCAGATGCTGCCAATATTTAAAATTTAACTTGTGGCATACTTTGCCCTCTACAAATTGGGATGGATGGCCACCATATGCCCCCAGTGCAAACCGTGATGTTTGGGATTGGGTGGGGGCGGGGTCACTGTCTCTGCTGATCGGCGGTTTATCTGCCTGTGCTGATTTATAAAATCCAAGAGAACTCCGCTCCCTTGAGAGATCTTAGAAAGGGGTCTCGTGACTGCGCAAACCAATCATTTAATCAGATGAGATGTTGCATCACATGGAAAGGAAAATAGCAGTGGAGTGCTACGTAATGCTGGAGTGATGGATTTGGATAACTGTGTTATGAACGGGGAGGCAGCAATGCCCCAAGTGGAAAAATATAATTTAAAAAGTTTGCAAAACAACAAATACAAAAAAAAATTGAAATGAACCCATAAGATCATCAACAATCTCCTCCCACCCCTGTTCTTGCTCACTGTCTCGTCAGTTTCATCTGCTCCGCACAGACGTCCCAACATGAGTTTTATTTTTAAATTTGCTTTGCTGACTTACTGTTTGCACTCCGGTGCGTCACACTTTCTGAAAGGTTCTTGCACTGTTGACTACTGCAGCTGGTCTCCAGGAGTCATCTGCTCGATATCATGGCTGTTATTCCATCCTGCTGCTACCTGGGATGTACTGTCTCACAGAACTGCTGCTGTTTGGAGTTGTGGAATTACATTACATTGCAAATCATTATATTACATGGTGTTTCACTGTACTGCAGTACAGGCATTAGCAGGCACACTTATCTGGAGTGATATACAAAGCTTCAAGTGTTTGTTTATGCGTCAGCATCTACACTGAAGTGACAAGGGTTCAGGGCCTTGCTGAAGGGCAGTGTCCTACCAAGTTAAGCAGGCTTTAGGCTACAAACCCAGTTCCTTAAGCATGAAACTGCCCACTTAAAGCGATTATTAGTACACAATGCAGTAAGTGTGCGATAGCTGTTATACTTGTGTGGGGCTCATGGGAGCATGTTTAAATTATGACCTCAGTAATGCGACTCCTTTCGTTTCAGTGTGGCTGGCGCAAGTGTCATTTGATGTCTACAGCTAAATGAATTGTTAATTTGTCAGACTTGGCTACGGAAACTGTTTCCCTGGTTTTGAATGTCTTGCACCGACTCGTGGATTATTGTATTGTATTAAGCACCCTTGACTAATGGAAAGTTAGAGTGTGAAGTCAGTAATGATATTTGATATTCGCAGCGAGGACTCCAGGCCTGGGTTTTCTATCCAGCGGGAAGATAAGTGATGCTCATTTAGATGTTACGCCAGCTGCTCAATACTAGGAACACATTTAAATTTTTGATATCTCAGAGATGAAATATACTCTCAGGTGAACTCTGTGTAATCTCTACCGGTTATTTTGCAGTTTATTTGAAGCTGTTTATTATTTAGTTTATTTTAGATTTATCTAATTTAAACATTTATTAAATTATCCATCCATTCTGTATACCGCCTCTTCCTCACTAGGTTCGCGGAGCAGCTGGAGCCTATCCCAGCAGGCTCTGGGCGAAAGGCAGGGACCCACCCTGGACAGCTCGCCAATCCATCACAGGGTACACACACACCATTCACTAACACACTCAAGCCTATGGGCAATTTAGAGTCTCCAATTAGTCTGATGCATGTCTTTGGACTGTGCGAGGAAACCGGAGTACCCGTAGGAAACCAACACGAACACGAGAACATGCAAACTCCATACAGAAGGGCTTCATAAAATTATTCTTGTAAAATATCTGCCAATCCATAGTGACTCCTTTTATTATAACATATTTCCTCCTCACCTTTCACTGCACTTCTTATCACACGATTGTAGTTGCATTGACACAGACAGATCGCAGGTACCTGTGTGACCTGTGGAGGCGCTGTTATGCGATATGCCTGGGTACCGGCGCTCAAAAAGACTCAAACGAGTGCTGGCCTGGCAGGCTGTGGCTCACCAATGGGCGCATCTCAAAGCGTTGGCTGCATCCTTCTAAGGCTGCATTTTTAGGGATCATCACTTCCTTCCATCTGCCAGACTGACATCTAGAGTAAGGGACAAGGTTAAATTTAGGGTTAGGTGTAGGGTTTGGGGTTAGAGTTAAGGTTAAGGCTAGCGAAACCAGTGATGACTCACTTAAAACAAAGCTGTTTAACAGAGATGAAATGATGCTACGTCAGTTCGGCAGATGGAATTAAGTGACAACCCTTAAAAATGCAGCCTTCTAAGGATGCTGCCTATGCTGTGAGATGCACCCAATATTAGTGGTTTGGTCAAGATTTTCATCCGCCTAGGAAAAGATTCATCGCTCATTTAAAGCTCGCGCAGCCAAACATGTCTATGAAGGGACTCTTTCTATGAAGTAAAAGAGGGGAGAATTGACCTAACTCAAGCACTGCAAACAAAGGACTTCCTATCTTTAAATTAATTTCTGTGAATTTCTGCTTCGGGGCTGTGCATTAAAGAATGGCAGTGAAGGAACTCTGTTCTTCTCTGGGGTGATGTAAAACTGAGTGCTGCACTTTAGATTACTGTAGTTTTTCATGTTCTATGTCATTAAACATCAAGGATGTCTTTAATTGCAGATTGTCAAGACCAGAGTCAAGAAAAATTCATTTATTGACTAAATTCTAAGTTCTTGTTTTTGTTCCAATTGTCAGAAGTGCAGTTATTGATTAAATGACTGATCGGGAAATGGAGATAATTTTATGAAAGCTTTGTGCTGCATATTTGTGGATTGCATTCTGACAAAAGATGAGCTTTTTTATGTCACAAAACTTTTCTTGTAATTACTCAGCTGTCTAACAGATGGAAGAAACCTAATTATGTCGACCAAAAGCCTGTATCTCAAAAAGATAATAAGAAAATAAAGTGAGAAAATGACTTTGGTACATGTTTGTGAGTATGAGCTGGGTTCAGACCTGGAGTGAGTAACATCAGAGTCATGTGCTATGAGTGCTGGCACTAGTTTTATTTTCACATCAGCAGATTTTACTGCTACAAATGATCTGTAAACCGTGTCTGTCATAATCCCCAATACACTGCCTGACAAGAACTGCTCATCCAAAATCAAGTCGTTAAAAGTTAGCAGTGGAGCAGTGGCAGATTCATGAATCAAGGGAGATTTCAGCAGGGGGATAAACCCCCACCATCTACAGTATTTATTTTATTTATTTTTTTGGTTTGGTGGTGTATTTTTCCCGCTGGGTCTCCTGCTGTGGATTTCCGTGTAGGTGGGATGTCTGAAAATCTCGTTACGGAGTCGTGTGCATGAGCGCGGCGCTGCTTCCCCTCCTGCTGCAGTAACTGCCTCCAGTCTCTTTGGGAGGGCTTTCCAGCAGACGATTTCCATGTGATGTTCAAATGTTTACTTCCATTTGGGGTGGAAAAGCATTGGCGAGTTTTTAGGCTGTGATTTTGGTTAATTTAACCTCTCTTTCATGGCAATTTCAACCGCATTTTACGGGGGTGGGGTCAGGGCTCCATGGCTGCCTGGCAAGTTCTTCGCTGAATTTGAAGCATGTAGAGACAGGCCTTTGCGCGCCGGGAGAGCGGGACTTCCCCAGACTGCTGGAAGTGAATGTTAAGGAATGACATTGTTCGCTGTAAAGCATCAACGTTGTACAGCGCCAAACTCATGAAACATAGCTGTAGATCAGCCTGGGTGTCCAATCTTATCTGTGAAGGATCAGTGTGCCTGCAGGTCTTTGTTACAACCCAGGGCTACGGCACTTGGTTCAGCTAATTAACTGATCTAGAGGTTCAATCAGGACCTTGATGAGTAAAGTCAGTTCTTAGCGTTGGGCTAAGACAAAAAACAACACCTACATCGGCCCTTTGTGGATTAGATTGGACACCCCAGCTGTAAATCAAGCATTGTCCACATACTTTTGGCCGTCGTGTCTTTACATTTACCCTTCAAGGTATTTTCTAAATTTTTCCTCATGCGTTTTCTAAAGAAATGTAATTTGCCAACAAGTGAACAGAACGGGCTCTAGTGTATCTTGACAATGTGTGTGTGCGTGTGCGTGTGTGTGTGTGTGCGTGTGTGTGCGTGTGTGTGTGTGTGTGTGTGTGTGTGTGTGTGTGTAATGAAGGGTTTGGGGGTGAAAGGAGACACACACTGCACTATGGGATACACTGCATTCTGACCTTTTTACTTATGTTGTAGTCTTTTGCTGAAAATTGTTTAAATTAATTTCTCCCCCCTCAGTCTGCACTCAATACCCTATAATGACACCACAAAAAACTGAATTTTAGAATTTTGCAAATTTGGGAAAATTGAAAAACTCAAACGTCATGTTAACAAAAGTATTCAGACCGTTTACTCAGTACTTGGTTGAAGTACCTTTGCCAGTGATTACAGCCTGGAGTCTTCTTGGTTATGACACTACAAGCTTTGCACACCTGGATTTGTGGATTTTCTATCATTAAAGAAATCTCTGAACTGCTCTATTTAACCCTCCCTCAAGCCAGCCAGTCCCCCAGTCCCTGCTGCTGAAAAACAGCTCCACAGATGAAGCTGCCCGCACCATGCTTCACCATGGGGATGGTATTAGGCAGCTGATGAACAGAATTGCCTGGTTTCCTCCAAACACGATGCTTAGAATTGAGGCCAAACTGTTCTATCTTGGTCTCTGAAGACCTTGTTTCTCAGAGTTGGAGTCCTTTAAGTGCTTTTTTTTTGCAAACTCTGTGTGGGCTGCCATGTCTGTCACTGAGAAGAGTCTTCGGTCTGTCCACTCTGCCGCGAAGCCTCCATACAGGATCTCTCGAGCTCAGCCAGAGTGACCAACAAGTTCTTGGTCACCTCTCAGCAAAGCCCTTCACCCCTAAGTGCTCAGTCTGGATTAGGCAGCTAGTTCTAGGTAGCGTCCTGGTTGCTCCAAACTTCTTCCGTTTGAGAATTATGGAGCAAACTGTGTTTTTGAGAACCTTCAGTGCAGTAGAGGTGTTTATATATCCCTTCCTCAGATCTGTGTCTCAATACAGTCCTGTCTCTTATCCTTGCAGGCAGTTCCTTTGACCTCATGGCTCAAAATTTGTCTGAGATGCATTTAGAGCTGTCAGACCTTATATAGACAGGTGTGTGTGTGTGTGTCTTTCCAAATCATATCCAGTCAGTATAATTTAGCACTGATGGACTCCAAACAAGGGTTAGAAACATCTCAAAGATGATGAAGCGAAACAGAAGGTACGTCAGCTAAATTTCAAGTATCATGGCAAAGGGTCCGGATACTTTTGTAAATGTGATATTTAAATTTTTCCTTTGTAATCAATCTGCAAAAATTCTATTTTTGTTTTGTCATTATGGGGTGTTGAGTGTATACTGATGAGGGGAAAAATGATTTTGCACGATTTTGAGCATAAGGCTGTGACGTAATAAATATGAGAGAAGGGGTCTGAATACTTGTGCTGACCAGTATTTATGCTGTTATCAGGCCTCTCAGTATTGAACGTATTCAGTTTTACATTAAATTGGGTAATTGTAGCTGTTGTTTGGACAGAAAAATGAAGCACCTGGCATCCCTGATGTGATCAGTTGGCCAGAAGTTGATTGAAAGGAATTTTAAGCCTTGTAGACTAATGGTATTAGTTTGAAGTTCAGATTAAACCTTTCAGTTGATGGAATATTTGGGCCAAATGTTTGGATTCTTTTGCTGCAATAAAAATGAGGGCTTCATATCTTGAATCTCAAAACTCAATTGATATTAGCTACAAAATGTGTTTCTTTCGCTGAGAAACGCTAATTCGGTGCTATTGTATTATAGCGGTGTTGTAGTGCTCTAAAAGCAATTAGTCTTATATTGACCCAGGAAAAAAATGCATAATTGTCTTTTCTCCGCACAACTGAAGGGAATCAAAGGAAAGAATATCGATATCTCTGTTATGGAAGTGTAATTTAGGTGCTTATTGTACTTTGGGTGCATTTGCACGTAGAAGAGCATTTGAGGTTTTGAGGCAAAAATACACTATTTGCTTTCTGCCGTCCTAGGCAGCAGTCAGCTACATCCTAAAACTCTTACCAGTCCGATAAATCCTCAGATTTTACCCTAAATGGAGCTGTTCTCGACTGAGGTTCTGTTCAGATGCGGGTCAGAACTACGCATTGAGAACACAATATTTTTTTGACACTGGGCCCATGTGAATTTTTGCTCAGAGGTTTCAATCCCTTGATCTCCTTGTTTTGAGGTCGTCCTGGTTACCCTTTAGGTTGAAACTGGAGCTTCTCTCTGGTTGAGTTGTAATTTTGCGGTGAAGGGTGTAGGCTGATAGATTGTAACATTCTGAATCATCGTCAGCTGTATTTCTCGCAGTCGACTTCAAATAGTAGTCCCATATTTAATCCTTGTACAAAATTTGGTTGCGCTCGGGTTCCTCTTAAACAAACTGTAATTGTGTTTCTTCGCGCCAGTGTAATCTGTGTATCTGAGCACTGGCTGTGGTTGGCATATCGAGCTAATTTACTGAGGGAGTTATCAGTTTTCTCCTGACTTGTTGGAGGCACAGAATCACAATGATGTTTCACTAATTTGCCCGCTGATGACATCTCTGTTATTCGCACAGATCTCATCTCTTGCGTACCCCCAGCTCCAGGCTCTGGGTCCTGCTGTGTTTCTATTAACCGCAGCTTCGTCACCGTTGCCCGTGATAAACGCGAGGCGGGAGGGAGTAAACGCCGTAAATCGGCCGGGGCGAGGGCCTCCCGCTCAGCAGATACATCAAAATAACGGGCGGCGATGCAGCGCTTCGAAGCCCCCGCTCCGGGAACGCGGATCCTCTGCGCCGTCGGGGGGCCCTGCAATTGTCACCTGGATTTCAGAGTTCCTCGCCTAAAGAATGACGTACCCATCCCCCATAATCCCCCTCTGCTGACCCCCCCCACCACCGTCCTTCCCCCTGGTTCCAGCTGGAGCTGAGAGAGGCCCATTAATTTCCCTCAGTGTTTGGCAGGAAGAGCTCGCATGGTGTGGCTGACATATTTGCTGATGTGCGCAGTGCTCGAGGAGCGGGGTGGGTTGGGGGTGTGGGGGGGAGGAGGGTAAGGGGTGGGGGGGTGACTGGCCCACTGTTTGGATTTCAGATTACCAGCACTTGTTGCGTTTGATGTATTGTGGCATTATTTAGCCTGCAGTGGAGGAGGAGGGGGGAAAAAACTGTTGTGGCTTTGACTGATTTACTAGCAAATTGCAGGAATGTTTCAATGGCTTCTTGTTATGTTTTGGTGCGGAAAAAAAAAAGATGGCTGGAGGGGGAGGGGGGGGCGCATGTGGGTTTTCGACTCAAAGTTTGTGCAGCAATTTCACTCCCAGCAGAAAACCCATCACGCTTCTGCGGTGGGTACTTGATTGCTTGAAATCAGTGAGCGTGGACTGAATTAGTTATTCTTTAGAGGGTTTTCGGGGCTCGTCTACTCTCCAGTAGCCCATGACAGGGATATAGACCCAAATTCTGGGCCCTGTGCAGTTAGAGTCTCTGTGGGGCCCCCTCCAGGCTTTTTGGGCCCCCACACTGAGACCCTGCATGATGAGATCCGCTCGCCCCTGCACACCCCTGTGTGAAGCCCCTGATTGGTGGAACGAAACTGTTCCTCAAACCTCCTGTCTGCCTTGTCTCTAAACTCACCTCAGCGCCGCACCTGCCAGTCCCTGGTTTCAGAGATTTGACAAGAGTCAACGGTGACTGCTGCTGAATATTTGGTGTTACTGCTGGTGTTCAGTTTGTTGGGAGTCCCAGTGTCTCTTTCCGACTCATGCTGATTGAAAACAAAATGGAGATGCATCGTTGGTGTATACAGATTTACATAGGTCTGGCAATTTTTATGAAACCCATGTTGCTAAAAGAATTGGGCAGTATTAGCACAATTTTTATGAATTGCTCTGCTTTTCATAAGGAAAAAAGTAACAGATAAATTTCAGGTTTGCAGGAGTTCTTTCAGAGTTAATTTCATATCGCTAAAGAGGAAAATGCGTTCCCGTTGACGAGTTCCAGCTTGTTTGACTCTTGAATGGGTCAGGTTTGTTTGCTGGTTGCATGTAGGCGTGGGCGTAATGGAGTCCCCCTCGGCTTATATAGTGCTCCTCTCCGCAGGACAAGGCCTCAATGAGGTAAACACAAGGGAGAGGGACGGGGGTCGCCCCACGATCGATCTGCTCCATTGTGGAGGTGGGAACACTGTTCCCATTGATGGTGTGGAAGGCGTAGCTGTGGAGCGCTAGAGCAGGGGGGATGCCTGCCTGTGGGGGCCGGTCGGCCTGCAGCTAGGGTTTGGGAAATGGATGTTAAGGCCATTGTGGTGCGCTGTGGGAACGCTCGACACACTCGAGTGATTTAAAGCTCGGGCAGTGATCGTATCCCCTCTGTGACATGCAAAACGAGGGACGCTCGGCAAATAGAAACACAGGAGGAGGCGGGCGGGTCTACTGGCTGCATTGTCTTTGATATTACCCTCCTCATCCTGGTGCCATTAACTCTAAAGAAAATGCAAACTTCTCTCAGGGGTTTCGGACCGCGTTTTTAGAGCACATCTCGTCTGCTAGTTCCTCGCAGCCCTCTATAGCATTTTTTGCTACATTCGTCGTACCTGCTGTGTCTGAGCGTGCTAGCATGGCTAGCATCAACTCGAAAACCTCTAAGGAAAACACACGGGCCTTCCTTACTTCAAGAGATCACATGACTGCAGTTAGGATCTTGACTAATATGACTTTATCACCTTGAAAATAATGTAAAACAACAGTGCTCCATCATCTCTATGATGCACTGGAATCCCGTGTCTCTATTCACCTCCGCCCACGGCATTGCTTGTCTGCCCATATCTGTTATTGTAAAAAAAAAAGCATCTGAGCCATGTCTTTGCAGAACCTTTTTGTATTTGTGTCTTCCAGCTGAAGAGCTTGAGGCTAACAGAATACATTAGCGTGTGGATGGGCTACTACCTCAGCTGTGTTTACTGGAGTTTGTTGCTTCTGGGAACTAGATCTTGTACAGTATTCCTTGAGGTTCCTCCAACCCCCCAAGATCAGTCGCTGCTTTCAGCCACTCCCTGGCGGCCTGATCTGTGTGGTCCAGACAGGAAGTGACATCATCCTCCACTCCTGCTACAGGCTGGCTCTCATGTAATGAATGGAGTGCATATGCGTGTGCGCTTGTTTTTATGACAGATTTAGCAGCAGCTTGTGTGGAACACCTATCTGTATTTTCCTCTTACGGATTTAGCAATGGCTCATGTTTAGCCGTCTTGTTTAAATTCATTTACCTGCCTGAGGGCCGGAGAGGAGAGCGACGTATATAATTCATTCTGCAGCCGAGACTCTGGTCAGATATTTAAAAAGCCACTCGAGACTGAATCTTAAATAGCAGCAGGCGCGTTAACTCCTGCCTAAATCACATTATCCCGTTCGGCTCTGACTGTGGCTCCTAAGACGAGTCTAATCATGTTGGGAGCGTAATTACAACAAAGAGAACCATTTCATCTCTGCTGGGAAAGACTCTGTAATGAGTACATTTCTCATCGAGCCCTGGAGACACTACCTGAATCACTGAAACTCGTCGTACTGTCGTTGAGCCAGACCCCCGTGCTGTTGGGTCTGTTTGTTCAACTCTGGAGCCCTCAGGGCTTGATTACTGAATTAATTTAGAGCATAATTACCAAACTATTCACAGTTATGCTCAACACTCATACAGCATGAGCCTACCGCACACCCAATGGCTCTGATGCGCTGGTATACAAACAATCATCTGAGAGTTGCAGAATTCGTCAGCATTCATCGTTTACGTGAGGGGACTGTACTGTTAATCCCAGTCCCCGAAGTCCCTCCCCATTCCTCGGAGACTGTGTTTCTGAAACATTTATTACTGGGACCCCGATTACTAAAACTTTTCATCAGGGGTCCCCAATCTTTCCCAGAAAGGGCCAGTGTGGGTGCAGGCTTTCATTGCAACCAAGTAGTTACACACCTGATACTACTAATCAACCCCTAGACTCATTGCTAATAAGCTTGATTAGTAGCATCAGGTGTGTAGCTGCTTGGTTGCAATGAAAGCCTGCACCCACACCGGCCCTTTCTGGGAAAGATTGGGGACCCCTGCTTTACATTATCAGGACCCAAATCAGGAATGCCACTCAAGGACCCATCACGTACATGAGCAGCCTAATGGAAGCCTTCCCCTCATAAGCTCCTGAAGCCCAGTTTGGTCTCAGTCCAAATGGCCCATTTAACAGAAGACATGACTGTGTTTCTGTGAATGTGCCTCAGTGCTCTGCGCACTGACACAGGAGAGCGGGCCCGCGCACTGACACAGGAGAGCGGACCCGCGCACTGACACAGGAGAGCGGCCCCCGCACTGACACAGGAGAGCGGCCCCGCGCACTGACACAGGAGAGTGGCCCCCGCACTGACACAGGAGAGCGGGCCCGCGCACTGACACAGGAGAGCGGCCCCGCGCACTGACACAGGAGAGTGGCCCCCGCACTGACCCAGGAGAGTGGCCCCCGCACTGACACAGGTGCAGTCGGCTGTTTTGCCCTGTTGCTTAAGCTGGTGTTTTTTGGCTGGGCTTCGCTTGGACCTCTCCGGCAACGGGTCTTGCCAAATGTTACCATTTACTCTCTCAGTTGCCTTTGTGGAACCCAGATGTGCTGTGATTACCTCTGCCAGCGGAAAGCAGGCACTGACAGTTATACGAATATTAACTGTGGATGTCTGGGAATATAAAAAAAAATTATGCTGAATTGGAGTTTTTTTGCTCTAGTTTTGAGCGTAATGCTTCATGAAGACAAAAAGTTGTTGTGGCAGCATTAAACGTATAATTACAGCCATCGTTTTGTGATTAATTTTGTGACATTTGGAAGAAGAGTGTATCAGTGTTCCCCCATTTTATGGTTTTTACATTTCATTACTATTTATTACATCATTGAAAAGCTTTGAACCCAAAGAATTCTCTACAGACTTTTATTATTTGTTATTATTATTAATAATAATATTAATAATAATACCTCATCCTCGAGCAACCAGCCGATTTTATTCTCTGTAGCACGTTTCAGGCTGCTAACCTGCAGTACTATTATCAGCTTATTAAAACATATTTTCACCACTTGGTTTATTCTTGTGGGACTCAAAAAACTGAGCTGGTGTTTTTTGGTCTGTCGAGGACCTGGTCTAGGTTTTGAAAGACGCTCGGAAACGGTCATTAAATCTGGGAAGATTTAGCGGAGAGACAGGGTGTGGGCTACATCCCTGTGAAATTGGATATTAATTGTGGATATTAATACTGAACTTGAGTGCTGGATGGTTAAGATGTGGATGGTGGAGTCCTACCTTGTCATAATTTTAGACAGACTCTTGAGGACCCTGCTGTTATGCAGAGGGTACTCATAGAATTAAAAACAGTAGACCAGACAATGTCCTGGGGTGATTTTATGAGGTATGTGCTAATAATGAGGGCCATCGTCCACAATAGTCACGTTCATGCTACTGTTTTAGACTTGTATGATGATAGCATTGTTTCGAGTTGTACTTCATTATGAAATGACCGTTAGGGCTGTACTTTCTGAGTAATGTTGTTATTTTAATATTCTTGAGAGTTAACGAGCAAGTTTAGCGGTGAGAAGGCTGAATTGATAACATACTTTCTGGCCGCAGATAAAGGTCTCTTTTCCAATAAGTGCAAACCTGTAGCTCAGAGATGCACAATAGGACCAGCTAATTTCTGATTTGCTTTTTTTGTTTGGGGAAAGTAATCATGCTTTGAAATGCAAAATGATCCATGCATCAGTAAAAAGTATATTTGAGTCAATGTCACCGTGGGCGTAATGTCAGCAACGACTGTGAGACAGGTAAATTATAGTGTCATTTCAAATAAAATTATTTGAACTATAGGCGAGTTTAGCAAGTAAACAAACTAAAGTTTCTGTGTCTGTGGCAGATGTTTTCCAGTGCTGTTCTGCTCCATGTTTTTTGAAATGGACTTGATCAGTTGCGATATGTTCTTAGCTGTCTTTAACTGTGTCACATTTTTCAAACAGTGCTAGCGAGTGCTGTAATATCATCTGACAACAGCGTTACTCTCTACATCAGACTTGACATTTCTTATTTGATGCCATACCAAATTGCAGATTTTGAACCCTTGACATTGCATTATTAGAAGGTACACAACAGGAATGCTAAGTTCTGTATTTGAATAATAGCACCAACTTTGGGACTGACTCGGTGCCGTGGTGTCAGATCAGTGATTCTGATCCACGCGTGTATGAACATCACTCCTCTCAGCTTCCCTCTATTGTTTGCAGTCCGGGCTTCATGAAACCTTAGATGTGGCTGCAGATGTATTTCTGCTGGCAAATGCTGCTAAGCAGGACTTCCTGAAGTTATGCAGGTTGGGTTACTGGCTCAAAGGTACAACACTGCAGTTGCACCCAGAGATGTGAAACTATAGCCTGTAATGTGGCACCTGACGCTTACGGTCAAAAGATGACACACTTGTTTTTGTTTTATGTCCCAGTGAAATACACCCAGTTTTGACTTCGACTGTAGGTGACCTCAGAAGGCAGAATGCAAGATGTGAATAGTGAGAAGTCTAGTAGAATCTTTTCCATTTCACAATAACGGATGCAAAATCAACCTCTAAAGGAGTGAAAACTGAGAAGAAACAATCACAAGTGCAGAGAGCGCAGAGTGTGCAGTGAGCGCAGAGTGTGCAGTGAGTGCAGAGTGCGCTGGGTGTGCAGAGAGCGCAGTGAGTGCAGAGTGTGCAGTGAGTGCAGAGTGCGCTGGGTGTGCAGAGAGCGCAGTGAGTGCAGAGTGTGCAGTGAGTGCAGAGTGCGCTGGGTGTGCAGAGTGTGCAGTGAGTGCAGATTGCGCTGGGTGTGAAGTGAGTGCAGATTGCGCAGGGTGTGCAGTGAGTGCAGTGCCCTGGGTGTGCAGAGTGTGCAGTGAGTGCAGTGCCCTGGGTGTGCAGAGTGTGCAGTGAGTGCAGAGTGCGCTGGGTGTGCAGTGAGTGCAGAGTGCGCTGGGGCATCTCCAGGGTTGTGTTGGGTGTGAAACGTCAGGCAGCGGCGGCTGATGGACAGAAGGCAGGGAGGGTGTTACATGCCTTTAAACTGCTGATCTCTCTTCAATCATTTTCCCTGATGAAAGATACTTTAACTTTCCTCTCAGGTGATTCTCTTCTTCTGATGAGAAATAAAATTTGTCATTTGGAGGCAAAAATGTGCACATTTCCATCTTTGTTATCGCCGCCAATGAGGTTATGTTTTTACCGGCGTTGGTTTGTGTGTTTAACTGCTGATGGATTACTCATATTATTGGAGAGCGTCAAGAACAATGATTGAAATTATTATTGAGTAATTGAATAATATTTTCAAGGGATGTTTTCCTGACCCCCTGTTTTCTATTCAGCAGCTGCCATTTTATCAGACTGACCTCGTGGAAAATAATCCCATGAATCTGCAGTAATTAGGGCAGAGGGTGGTGATGGATCAATCACAGATTCAGTTCTGTAAAACAAGTTTTCCCTCTCTGATCACCTCAAAATCTTTTGTGTCACAAAACATTTGACCAGCGACAGGCAAAGTTCCCTGGGACAGAAAAGGCTGGTGTCACCAGCTGTAATGAAGTGACGGAGAAATCCCTTCAGCAAGGCCCCAAACACCCCCCCTCCCCCACCCCCTTGCTTCTAGCTGGGATCTGCCCCTGCTATTAATTTGGTTCATTATTTCTAGCTGTTTGCTAAATAAGCATCACACATGCTATGTGTCCTTTGTGCTAGGCAGCCATTACGCTTCACTGCTATTATTAAAGGGGTTCGATCCCTCACACTGTCCTGGGCAGACCGCGGGCAAGGGTCAGTCCCAAAGCTCCATTTTGGCTCAGCTGCTGCCGGACAGTCCAGCTATTCTATTGGCTGCGTTTTGCGGCAGGGCTCTAATGCTAACAGCTCACGTCAAGCTAGCCAGGCTATGGCAAACGTGGCATCTGGCGAAACACTCAGCAGAATGAGTTCTGTTTGCCCCATCGGGGTTTGCCTTCCCTCAGCTTCATTCAATTAAACTCAGACGCACTCTTGTGCTCCCTTCACCTCTCCGCCTCGGCTTGTTTGGCGAGGACAGCGGTTGTTTCTATGGTGATAAGTAGCTTTCTTCAGGAATAAAGGGCTGTCACACACGCGCAAACACAGGGTCTGGTGTGACAGTGATTAATGTCCAGTCGGAAACCTCACACAAAACCCAGGGTCATCCCACTGTCCCGCCGGGATAGACGGGCTGTGGACGGAGGTTAAATACCAGGCTAGCTGATGTTTACACCGCGCTCCAGTCACACCGCTGGTGAAATGGCCGCCTCTCTCCATTCTGATTGGCCGGTCTTGCTCACCGCTCCTTTCTTACTCACTGTTTTGTTTCATAATCTGCCATGAAATCCTGTGAGTTCTGTATTAGAAACCTGATATTTTGCTTGGAAGCGGCGTGTTTTCCGCAGGAAAAATCTGAAACACATTAGCAGAGTGCCCCTCCAGTGAGGTTTTACTTCAGTGTACAGTACCCCTGTATACTCCTGTGTCCCTTGGTATTCCTACAAGTTAGCCAATTCAATTCACTTCAACGGTGTCCTTTCATAGCCTGAAATATACTTCTGTGAAATATTTATTTATTTTTTTCATTTTGATTATTTTACCTTGACAAAGTAGGGCGACTGCACACACATGCTCACTTGTAGCTGTGCTATACTTACAAAAATGCCCAGCCACTCAAATAAATCACTTTAAATCAATAATACAGCTTAGCAAAAACATCATGTTAGCAGAAGTTATGGTCAGTAGTTTCAGTATGTAACGTCCTCAGAGGCGTCCAGCGCTCTGCTTTGTAAGTTTGCTAGAATAACATTTCTACACTGGAGGTTTTTTTTAACCTTTATTTAGCCAGGGAAGTCCCGTGGAGATTTAAATCTCTTTTTCAAGGGAGCCCTGGGGGGTTGAGGTGGGGAGGGAGAGGACAAATTGCACAGCCAGTCAGGTCAGGGGATGATTGGGTGGCAGGTTGAAAGCCAGATCGGGCTGGCAGCTGCTTAAATGCCTCCGTAAACAGGAGAAGAGCGCGCTCTGGTATCGCATGAATTTAATGCAGTACAGTAAAGTTTTGGGCCCGCTGCCTGGTGAAGTCAATTAGGCTGCAAACATCAATTAGTGCTATCAGAAAATGTAACGTTATGCAGATACATGCAGTGAACCTGGACTGTTCGTTTTTACTGCTTTTCATTTTTGCGCTCCCGTGGTCCTCCCGCCTGTTCTCGACACCGCATCAAAGATTCGCGGAGCACAGCAGTTAGCATGCAGTGCGGGAGAAACCTGCCTCCGGTTTAATGAGGGAAGAGTTCTGACGCGCGGCTCGTGGCGAAAGGTCTGTGCGTCAGAGATAGCGGGGAACTTTCTTGTTCCGAATTACGATTTCCTTACTCAAGGAATTGCGGGGCAGGGGGTCAGTGAGTAGAAGGTGCTCTGCTTGATTAACACTGGGCTGGGAACCATTTTCCTGAAAGTGATAACTTGTCATTTACATGTATGAAATGAATAATTCCCCTGGCTCTGTCGAAATGAAATTCGCGGACACGCTGCCAACAGATAGGTGTGCATTTACAGGCTCAGCTCTCATTAGCTGAAGCACCAAAGCTGTGCAGGTTTTAATGGTTTCCTTTCTTCATGTCACCTGACCGCTGTGGCCTGAAAATTAAATCTTCTCCTGCAAAGCTTCATGGCTTCCTGCAGGGCTTTTTCCGCTGCCACGGGCAAGTCCTGCCACATCAGCGTGTTCTAATAAACGGGGTCTGTCTAGAGTTTTGTGATGTGCTGATGCCCAAAGTCCCCCCCCCCTGCCCAATCTTTTATCTTCACCCTGCTACGACCCCACGCCGATCTCCCTCTCTCCCGAACAATCTGCCCAGGTCCACATCACCCCACATCACTCAGAAGGGAAGGAGAGGGTAAGAATTTTGGGAGAGGTGTGTAGTTTACCCTCAGAGACTCCATTATCCTCCCTTGAGTGGCCCTACACAGCGACCCTGGGGTGGGTGTATCCTCGGGTTTTGGGGGTGGCACAGAGCCGCACTCGACGCCGCCGGAGAAGAGCGCCCGAACAGTGTGTCGCCTGTCTGAAGCAGGTTAGCTAAATGTTTGAAGAATTAACGCAAGTATTTCTGTGCACAATGAGGCGCTATGTGCTGCACAAGGGCTCCATTGATGCTGGCTGAGAGCGCCAGTGTTGGAGGAACCCTTCGGAGAGAAGGTGTGTCCGGCAGCGTACGCAAACTGCACCCCCCCGACCTCAACCCACCCCCGCGCTCCTACCCCCGCGCAACAAAGGAGCCCCAGTCCTCTAACAGAGACTCAGCTGTGCTGCGAAAACAAGCTCTCAGTTTGGACGGCTATCAGGACAGTGGCTATAAAACGCGAGAAAGACGCACCCCGAGTGACTCGCTCCTCTGTTCTCCGCACGTTGTGAATCTATCGTCGCCCTGCGGGTCGGCGGTACTGCTGCTGACCAGAGATGTAGACAAACGGAGCATTTCTGTTAGTGCAGCACCAGTACAGTACAGTTTGTGATCAACCTCAGCTTGAATTTCAAAATGCGGTGGGGTCACAGGTCATCCTGTCCTCAGAGCACCTTGATTTCCTCGTGTCCCCCACAGTGTCCCGTGTGCCTCAGGGCGGTTCAAGGTGTGCCTTTGCCCACCGTTGAGTATGCATGTAGGATATGTACACTATAGGGCATTTCCATGTGACTCGTGATGTTTTTTGCTCAAATTTCAAGCTATTTTGTGGTGCATCGGCTACAGTTATATGTTTTTAGGATTTCAACTGTTGAGTGCAGGAACACATTTGCATAAAGTAAAGGTTTTCCTGAAAATACAACTTATTTCCAGTAAAAAAAAATGCATCTTTGATGGAAATTCAATAGGTAAAAAATTACACTATTTTCTCTGTTGGCATGGAAACACCCTGTATATACAACAGTAGGCAAGTGTGCTGATTCGGACAGGACCCTTCCTCCTCCAGGCTTTAGGATGAGGCCTGACATGGGGGTGACATTTTCATACGGCAGCATTGAACGGACAGTGTTTTGCACATTCCGTATTCGACTCTGGGTCTCTGTGTCGATACTGTACTGCAGACCTCGGTGCAGAGCTGGACGGTACATTGAGTAAGCATTGAGTAAATCCTGATTTCTGTCAAGTTTCAATTTTAGCCAGTTGTTATCATCACGGTGATCTCAGGGAAAGTCATGGTGTGTGTTTGGTTGATGACTGTAAACGTAGTCTTCACTCCATGGGGGATAACTGACTCCCCCTCTACTCCAGGCCTTAAGTTGTTCATAATGTCTGTCCCCGTTACATGGATTCCTTGTTTGCCTTCTCTCACCTCACACGCTGGGCCTCACCTCAGCAGCGCTTCACTCATTCATTTTTGTATCCCCGGGTGACGAGTCGGGGATAATATGGATCAGCGATCGTTGCACCACGTCTGCGGCTTCTCTAGAGATTTTTTTGTGAGCGCTCGACAGGCCACAGATTTTAACTGATTTGTTTCATATTTGGCTGGGGCCTTGAGTGATTTTGGGAGCAATTGCTTTAGGGGGTCAGGGGTGAGTTTTTATCATGATTTTTGAGCCCTTCTGTGGCCTTATGTTCTGTAGTTAGCCTGTGCTGCTACTGCCTGTGTCAGCTGCTCTCTGGTTAAACTGTGTCCTCCTGTCTCCTGCTCTCTGCAGCGCTGTAGTTTACCTGACTGCAGATTTTACATCTCAAGTACTGAGAGGAAGCAAGAAATCAAAGCTGGGTTATAAAAAGTTGATGATGCATTCAGTTTTTTAAAAATTTACCATCCAGGAATTTTTACGTGCATCCATATTTTTTGGACGATTCATATTCATATAAATCATGCAGAACACAAAACCGTAATCTTCTGCTCACTCGTCCAGTTGATGAATGCATTTCCGCTGCTGTAAAAATGCAGTCGATCTATAGATTTTTTTCTTTTTTTAATCTTCAGCGTATACAGTATTAGTATTTAGTACCGACACAAAAAAAAGTTTCTACTGCTTTTGAATTGATGCCAAAAGCAAACACAGTTTTTCCCTCCTCTGACCCGAGCTCCAGATCTCTGCGGGACAGATAAATTGGCTCGCTGTCAGAGGGAGAACATGACATACAAATGGGATTTAAATTTCAGTATTGTTAGTTTTGGCCTTCCGAATGCTTCTGACGTGTTTAAAACGCTTGATTTAAGCTGCAGATGTACCTCAAGTGACCTCCGGAGGGGAAAAAAGGAAAAACTCAAAGCTGTGGAATTGGTTGCACTCAGGGTTACACTCAGAGACGTCCTGAGATGGATGCAATATGCTGGGGTGCTTACTGCAGGATTGGAGTGTTGGGAGTGGAGAGGAGGGCCAGTGTCTCTCCTCTCACTGAGGCATTACTGCTCTCTCTCCCACTCTTGGGCTGTCTGGAGCTGCAGAAAGTCATGTTAGGTCTTCCTGCACATCCGTGCTCCTGGTGGCCTGTGTTTGAAGGCAGAGCCTCTCTAACCTCTTCCTGCAGCTCACTGGCCTGTGTTTTCACTCCGGCCCAAATGGTTCCGATTCTGCGAAACAATGGGGCAGTGCGGCGTCTCACTGCTGACTGAGGTGTGCCATGCTCAGACTGAACTGATACTAAAACATGTGGAATGGTAGATCTCAGGGTGAGTTTGGGATGCCCTCCCTCAGGCTATGTGAAAAAGCTCACAGTCCACACTAACCGAGAGCACACTGCCCCCCCGATAATGACCTCACAGGAAGCGATCTTCATTTTGTTTTGTTGCTGTTTGTTTGCAGATCTAAGGTGTATTGTGCTTGCATTGTACTATGAAGCTCATCAGCGATTTAAAAACCTTTGAACAGATGAACATGTAACGTTTCATTGCAGGTTGGTTACTTGGGTACAGAGCAGGCTGACTTGTGTGGTCTTTGGAGGTCCACAGTAGCTTCTGTGGTTGTGTAGTATTAACTGTGGAGGTAGTTTTAATCCTTTACACCGGAAATGCGTTCATTTACAAAGTCACACATTATAGCTGTATGCCGACTGAAATACATGCTCAAGTATTATCGGGCACATGCACGAGCTCATGCAGTGACGCTCACTCACACACACACGCACACGCACACACACACAGGCACACAAGCGCGCACACACACACACACACACACACGGACGGGCACATACTGTTGCATGGCTGCACAAAATCATATGCACACATATTTATACACAAAAATATACGCATGCACACACATTTGTATTTGCAATATTTATGAGAGAATGACACAGCCTTTCTTGCATCATAACTGAATTGTGCCTAAAACAAACCTTAACCAAACCATAACTGTGAGCACAGCCCTAGCTATAATCAATCAGCAGTAATCCTCAATGAGCCCCACTCGAAACATCCTTACAGCTCCCAATACAGTTTCTCACAAGTTTGCTCTCTCAAGTGTAGCTTTACAAACTCATGTGTAAACGCAAACACATACACACACACACTCTCACACAGAGACGCACACACACACACACAAACACACACACACTCTCACACAGACACGCACACACACACACACACACACACACACACACACACACTCTCCCCCTTCCTCTGAGTGTTGGGTGCGTTCAGCGTCTGTCACCTGTCATCTCCAAATCTCCCAATCAGATGCAGCCGAGGGCTGTGATCTGTCACCATGCAGAGCCGTGCGTTTGATCTTCCGTCGCTCGCGCCGTTATCTAAACCTGCTTCCCCTGCCCACCTGAATTTTAATGAAGACATTGACTGCTCAGCTCACAGACACACACACACTCACGCACACACAAATGCACACATGCGCACAGAAGAACAAATTCATGCTTGTACACACAGTCACACGTGTGCACACACGCGCGCGGGTATTTATGCCTGCAGCCGGTTCATGTGGACAGTCAGTGCTCTGGGACTGAAGGCCACTGGGGGCTGAGCGGAGTCGGGTGGAAACGCGCCACCCTCCCTCCTCCCAGTGTGATCTGGTGGTAGCGTCAGTAGCATCAGTAGCTGGGTGATGCTGCCCGGCTGTAAATGGGTTTGGCTCTGAACAGCGATCTGGCAGGAAGAGCCCGAGGGGACGATTGCCGGAACATTCTTACTGTCCCCTTCCCCACTGTCACTTCAGCCGTGTCTTTTCTCCCATCTTCTTTTGTATTAGACCCCATCCTCAGATTACCCATCGGCTGGACGGACTCACTATCGCTGTCTTCCTTTCTTTTCTCTTCTCAGCTGGGCCGCTGCACTCTTTCTCTCTCCTCTTGACCTCTCTTTTACTCCTGACTCTCTCACAGTCTCTCCCCGCCTCACTCTCTCTCCACCGCTATCCCCATCTCTCCCGTGGAGCAGGAGCGGCCAAGTTATCGCTTGCCAAAATATTCAAGTTTGACACATTCACTGACCAGCCAAAAACATCAGAGCCACTCACAGATGCAGCGAATGATATCGAGTATTTCATAACAGTGGCACAGGTCCAGGTCTGCAGACAGATCTTAGCTGGTGAGCGAACAGTCTCTTCTTCTATTATTATGGTGGATGTGGGAGAAATGGGAACTGAAGGACTTTGACGGGCGCCTAATCATTATAGCCTGACGAGTGGCTCAGAGCATCTCTGAAGTAGTGAGGCTTTTGAGGGGCACCCTGTCAGCTGATGTGAGCGCACAGAGGTCCAAAGAGGGACGAACCATGAACCGGCGACGGTGTTTTGGGCACCTAAGGCTCATCGATGCATGAGGGCTATGAAGGCTACCCCATCTGGTCCAAACCGACAGAAGGGCGACTGGCACAAGTCGCTTAGAATTTAGATAATATTTACTTATGGAATGTGTCACAACACACACTGCATCATGCCCTGCTGTGTATTGCACTCTTTAGCATCCACGCCAGTCGTCAAAGTGCCCATTCTAACCCCGATACACCTCTTTAAAATCCCACAGTGGGCACCTGAGCTTCAGAATTGGAACTGGAGCAGCTGAAGGTTGCTTGGCCCAGTTAGTCCCATTTTCTTCTACACTGTGTCCTTTGGCTGGTCCATGTGCACCATTTACCTGGGAAGAGAGGGCATCAGGATGCTCTGCGCGTAGAAGACGAGTTCGTAGATGGAGAGTGTTACTCTGGGAAATGTTCTGCTGGAAAACCCTGAGTTTTGGGCATTGAAGTTGCATCCGTTTGATTCAGCTATTTTTGCTGCATGATGATGATCTTCCCTATGTTAGGCAGGTGGTTTTAATCTTGTGGCTAATTGGTGTATATCAGTCCGTTGAGGTTTGCTTGTTTTCTTCTAGCCAATCTGTAGCTTTCAGTTCCGTACCAATCCTCCCCGAACTACACTCATGTAGACCTTAGTCCAGAACAGAAATCTGTCTTTTTTTTTTTTTTCTTTCTTTCGTGAAAGTGGGTCAAGGTTCAACAATGATACCGGCCAAAGTTCAAAAATCGTTTTTTTTCGCGGTAAATGTCGCGTAGCACTCATTCAATACGATCGATTCATTTTTAATGGTGCAACCAGAATTTCATCCATCACTTTTGCCTTTAGCGCTCTGTGAAAATAATTTGATCTCTGCACTAAACAGAGGAAATTATGACCAGGAACCCGAGCCGCTGCCCTCCATGTGCCTATTTACTCTGTTTGACAGAGATCAGATCCATGCATGTGTTTTACTGCCGATGTGCTTTAGTTGAGTGTATCCGTTTATTGACTGTGGTGCAGATATACATTGATCGCCTTGCTCCTGTGCTAGAATATCGAAGCAGATTTTACAGCACCTCGCCCTGAGGTCTCGTAGAGGGCTTTGGCCGGCTTCTTTAAAAATCGGACAATCATACCTTCATGAGGCAGAGCCAAATCGACCTTATAGTTCAGCTCACAAAAAACACTAAACTTCCTTGTTGGATGCAGAGTGTGTTTCTAAAACTTTTAGCTGGTCAAACGTTGGAAGACGAGCGGTTAGAAATTGAAAGTACTTGTTTCCCTTGCGCCCATAAACTTAGCCTGCCGCCCGGGTTCTCTTAATTAAGATGTTTAAAAAGTGCGCTAATTGGCAATTCTCAGTTACTTCAACAGTGTAATGAGGACTTTTGTTTTCTGAACGTGGATTGTCCACCACTGCAGTTGGTGAGGATTTGTAGACAGGGATTTGTGCTCGTCAGCAGTGGCGACTGTCCGCTCGTCAGCAGCGAATGGGACACTGCTGTCATTCCTTCTGGTAAATTGCTACTCCTGGGCAGCTTGTAAATGGCCACCGAATCTCGTGGACACTTTTTTTTGGCTGAGATGATGACAGCCTCGGAGCGAGAGAATGACGTGCCTGTCGTCCTGTCCTCAGGCTCGGCTGGTGAGAGATTCAGCTGAAAGTTTTGACAGTTTGTTTACTGGCTCGTACCTGGAGTGTGTGGGTGACGGTTTGGTTGAATGCAGATTTTTTTCCGGGAGCTGGTGGGCGTTTGGCACCAGCAGGGTGTTTTGTCCTGGGGGGCTGCGATGCGGTCCATCGAGCTCGGCTATCAAAGACAAACTGGCCCTTTCCTTTGGTCTTTAAAGGTTTAAAAATGGCACCCACTGCAAACCATTTGTTTTCTGATGGTCTGTTGGGCAGTTGGGCCAAGCGATTTATCTTCGAAAGTGATTTATTCCCACCATTAACTGTAATCAGGTCCACTGGAGAGGGCAGGTAAGTGGTCTCTCTGTGTGAATTTTGGTGTAATTTCTTATTGAATCAGTATTTCATTCAACATCTTTGATTTTTTTTTTTTTGACTCCTTTCTCAGACTTGAGAACACATGTCGACGTGTTAACCATAAAAGAACCTTCTTTCTTCTTCCAGGCTGCTGTCGGATAGTCCGTCATGTCTCATTGAGAAAAATGCAGCCTCTGGTCTTTGCTTTCGGTTTCAGATGAAAACGTAGAACAGTTCTTCTAAGGAGTTTGATCTTGTCTACGTTTGATGCTTTTATCTCTGGTCTCGGCCATCACCAGCCCGCAGTTCTTGGCTTTGAATCAAAAGGAGTCACATCAATGAAAGTCACACCGGTGCATACTAACCATAAATCTAAATCTTTTCATTGGACAGCCTTACCGAAAATGAGATCATAAATTCATCACACAGCTATCAAACTTTGGATTAATTGTGATTATGAAATGCTGCATCTAGTTGAAATGGCGCCTGCCACATGTGAGTGAGCACTGACCCTTTTTAGAGAATATTTTACTTTTATTCCATGAAGCTGTCGCGGTTAATTCCCTCTTCCGCCTGTGGGGAAGGCTTTGTGTTGCTCCCTTGGGCCCTACTCCTTTTGAACCCAAATTAGCAGCCCGTTTTTGAACATAATTTCTAATTTGAACCTGTCACTTGGCTCTGTAATTTTAGCAGTAATTGCGAAGTGCTTAAATGTCAAGTGCTTTTAAGTGAACGATTGGCCAGGATGAATATTCAGCTTTAAAGGCTTGATTTATGTAGTAAACAGTTTTTTTTTTTTTCCCAGCGAGAAGTTCAGCTTCTTTCTGCGTAGAGAGGTAACCTAGAGCTTGGAGCTGGAGTTCAGAGTTTTGTCGGCAGGATAGGTTTATTCCCCTGTCCTACGATTCCACAGGTTTGGGATGGAACGGTTCCCTATCTTCAGTCTTTGATGTTTGCCTTCTGGGGGCGGGGTTTTCCTCTCTTGCTGGTTATGGGCTGCCACTCGTCGTAACTCATTCTGTTAGCGCCACGCTTTCCTCGTCCCGACGGAATTCTCCCTCCGAAACTTGTTTCATTAGATGCTGACAGGCCGCGGCGCATCGGCTCCTCCTGCAGGATCCACCTGAGGAGATAAATCACAGGCGAGATTTTTGTTCAATTACAGCTCTTTACCTTAAAGCACCCTCACCCCCACATGTCTCTCTCTCGCCCGCCCCCCCAGGAGAGCACCCTCACCCCCACACGTCTCTCTCTCGCCCACCTGCCCCAGGAGAGCACCCTCACCCCCACACATCTCTCTCTCTCTCGCCCGCCCCCCCAGGAGAGCACCCTCACCCCCACACGTCTCTCTCTCTCTCGCCTGCCCGCCCCAGGAGAAAATTAGTTTTGCGAAAGCCAGGAAATGGTGGTGTTTCTGGGGGTCCCTGGTGGACGGAAGCTTGGCAGTTGACCACACATGTAGGACACCTCAAACTGTGGGTGAGCACCGCTACCGTGGAATGGGGTGGGGGGGTCTGCTGGGTGCTGACAGGGAGAGATTTGCTCTCGAAAACTCTGTGGTTTTTGATTGGTTGTTGTGCTTTTCTGTGTAATTGTTGGTGTTGCATGAGGCCTGGGGTCTGGACTGTGGTAACAGTTGTTCATCAGCACACCAGCAGCAGGCACTGTGTCGTTTGTGCTTATTGTCAGTGCTGTTTTCTGGGGCTTTGTTTGGTGGCAGCTGGATATCGTATTTATACGTGTGGAGTGAGTTACCCACATGCTAACGGTTGGGTGGGTGGGGGTAATAATTCCACCACCCCTATGGATTGGATGGAGGCAAGTAGTGGCTCCACTTGGCACAGGTTCAGTCAGGAAACTCTGGCATCTTCACACCACACCCAGGGTCCTGTGGAGTCTCAGATCTGATGTATTTCATTAGTGCAGTCTGTCTGGACACAGTGTGGGTCATTCCAGCTCGATTCAACCAGTGGCTCCCAGGTCACCGCTTTCAGATTCTTCAACACCTTATGAGCCCCTAAGAACAACAGTGGTCGAACTCCAAATTTGCCTTTTTTAAGTTTTGACCTTAAAATAGTTATTTTGTGCTCAATCTGTTTAGTACGATAATGGATTAAATCAGAGTAGTTCCAGCACTACACATTGAGTGGTTATATGTTCCACAGTTCAAGAATGCATAAAGTATTCAGTGCAATAGTGGCCTAAAATGGAAAATAAAAAAAGTGAGTTGGACCACTCTTGTTCTTAGGGACTCATGTTTTCATCATATCATCTTTAGTTATATAGGAATTCATGGTAAAAATATGGTATTGTTATATAACTGGCCACATCCCCAAATAAGGATGTGAATAAATAAGCAATTTTGAGAAAATTTCGAACTCAACCAAAATTTAAAAAATTGTTCTGGCTCCATCAATGTATTGATAAATGTAGTTGTCCTCTACATGTGGCCCAATATGTCAAAAATAACAGCAGAAAAAATGTCATTGCTTTATCTAGCATATCGTTTGAGTTATTAGAGCTCAAAGGAGGCAGTGATTTTGAACGTTTTTGGTTTTTCGGGCATTTTTAGAGCCTTGTGAGAAGAAAAGGGTACAAGCTACAGCAAATGTGAGAGTATTTTCATAATTTACAGAAAAAAGATAGCCTGTGACTTTTGATTTAAAAGCTGTACATTAGAAACACTTGGAGATTTTCTTGCTTGAAGTTGCACCGAGAGGCAAGATTAGTAAAATGGAAAAAAAAAAAAATTTCCAGGGGCTGTAACTTCAAAACTATTTTAGATACAGAGCTAATATTTTGGGTCCCTAATATAAATATGGTAGAGGAGCACCTGCGAATTTTTTCAGTAGAATCTGAGAGGGTGACCTGGGAAATTTCTCGGAAATTGGTCAATTTGAGCTGGAATGACCTACCTGCTTTTGGGCTTTCAGCCTCTATGGAATTACTTCATATGAGGCCTGATTCATCGACTCAGATAAAACAGTGAATCGTGTTTTAAATTCAGTTGAAAATTGAGGATCACCTCACAAAACTCACTGTAGTGCAGGGCTAAGCTTCATCCGTGTCAATAAAACTGACTAGATATTAATTCTGCTGTTTGAAAAGGCTGTTTTCTTGAGTGGCATATAATTATGGGTTCCTTTGTTTTAGCGAGTGAAATTGCTTGTTGCAGTTCACTGTCCTTACTTGTTTAGCTCGACAGCTTGCTAGCTAGCTGTGTACAGCACAGCATATTGCATTGTTTTGATAATTAGGCTACATTCATCTGTCATCTAATAATACCGTATTCATCCTAGTGGTTTTTCCTTGCACCAGATTTGTCTGTCCAGAACTTTCTAGTGCTCTTGACAATTCTTCTTCAGCCAAAGGGAGTAGAACCTGATATCTACTCAGGTTCCTGGTTGCTTTAAAATAATGAGGACAACTTTTTAATAAAATTTTGGTATGGGGTGGATTCTGACATTCTTTCAATCCAGTTACTGTTTAAATGCATTTTAGGGTTTTTTCTTGTATTTCTGCGGGCACAGTGGAGAGAAGCAGGAATGATGGAGAGTGAGGACGAGGGGAAGATATGCGGACCATAGTTCGGATCAGTTGAATTATGAAACCAGCTCTTCTCTGCGGACGGTCGGTTTCCTGCGCCTGCATGGGAAAACGCCTACGGTCTGTGTGTCTGCAGCTTATCAGCAGCTTCACTTCACAAACCTATCGAGTGTTTGATAACTCATCAAAGCGCAGGGTGAAATTCGTTCATGTCTACCGTTGGCGGTTTGTATCTGAGCCTCCCTCGACTGCAGCCTTTTTTGGCCTGAGGAGCTACTGTGCCTGATAATATATTTCTCTCTCCACATCTTCACTCTTTCACTGACCGAGCAGCTTCCCTGAGGTCAAGATCATTCCTCCCTCCCAACTCGGGCCACCAAGTGACTTCAAAGCCTGGCAAAGCAGCGACAGTTAACATTCTCTCTCGAGATAGGCTGTCCTATGGGCTTCCATTTCAACCCTAATTTCTTGATTTTACTAATTATAGCAGCTGAATGCAATCTGTTGAGTGAGGTGTACTTTGAATGGGGTCTGTTACCATTGTGATGACATGATGACAGCCTCTGAAAAATGCTCATGTATTGTGTGTGGTTTCAGTGTGAGTTAAATTGAGCAGGTAGTCACTCTTTAGTGTGCATTCTGCCAGGTGTTCAGGTGGTGTAATGATGAGTGACGACTCTGATTTTAATGATGCTGAGATGCAAGTCAGACGATCCGCCTCGATCGTTGCCCATTCTCGTGCGCTATCTTTTCAGCAAGTCTCGCACACCTCCTGGCTTAGATTCTCATAGCAGCTGCAGAAGCAGCTAAAGCAAACCTGCTGACATAAATGTTCTTGGGAATCCTCCTTTACTGTATGATCCAAGTTAAAAAATAAATTTTACTCTGCAAACTAGGACATCTAGTCAAACTTCAGGCAGCCCAACCAGTCCAAATATGGGTAGCAAGATGAAGTATTTACTTTTTCGTCATCAAGTGGGCTGCATTTGGGAAATAAGGCAAAGCATGTATCCAAGAGTCAACGCCTGGTTCTGGAGTGTGTTCTGAGCTAGATCTGCTACTGATGCATGCTGGGAAACCATGTCAGGACCAAGCAGCTCAAATTAGCAACATAAAAAGCACTGTCGAACGCTGGAGCCCTCCAGCGAGGCACACGGGGGAAGTTCCGGCACTGGGATGTTACTGAGTGATAAAAGATGTGAAGGCCTCTGGGTTCTATACTACTTCTTATTACCCAGCCTGAAGGGGGATTGTTATTGGTGGCATCTGTCTGTTTTTGTGTCTGTCAGCAGTTTAGTAAAAAGACAGTTTGATCAAATTACACTGAATTTTCAGGAGAGGAGTGAAATGGTGCAAGGACCACTTGATTAAATCTTGGACCTAACTGGGTCAAGGTCAGGGTCACTGTGAAACTTGGGCTTGGCACCTTTTGTACACAACCCTCCTCCCAAGACAGTGGGCATATTTGCTTATGGCATGTGCAAATAAAATAAAAAGGATTGATTTTCACACTCTACAACATTGAAAATACTTTTCCAACTCATTATTCATTGCTTTACTATATGAATTCTGTTCTTTATTGAAATACATGCTTATCTCAAAGTTCATGACTGCAACTGATTCCAAAAGAAATTATGCAGGGGCAATGTATAATGGTGCACTGAGTTACAATAATGTGTTTTTAAACCGATGATGTTATGCAGGTGAGGTCATGGCGTTACTGTATAAAAGGAGCCTCCGAGAAAAGCCTAGTCCCCGAAGAGCAAAGATGGGTCAAGACTTACCACTTTGCTTGCAGATGCTTAGGCTTATAATCGACATAAACGACATTCCCCAGGGAAAGTTAATTGGCTGGATTTTGGGCATGTCTTTCTCATAAGTGCATGATATAAATGGAAGTAATCCAGTTGGAACTCAAATCTAGACATTGTCAATTGCAGGGAAGTCCCTGTATTTTCCAGATAGACTGAGACAAACCACATTCTGCAGAGATTAGAAGTCCGTGGCTGCATAAGCATAGGGTGCAGGATTGGCCTGACTGCAATCCTGACCTGTCTCTGCCTTATACAGTTGTATACTGCAGACCTGTACTCATGGAGGAGTGGGGGAAAATTCCACTCGCTTGATTTGACCGACTGGTGTTTTTTGTTTCCAAATGCTCGATGAGTGTGATTATTATAACACACGGTGATGCTACACAGTGGTTAACAGACTGTGCTGACTTTTCTCTACTCACTTTTAGTCATCAGATTGTATGTTTTCTCTACGCGATTCAATTCACATGCTATAGCATCCAGTAATGTGTCGCACTGTCAATATAATAGAGAGTGAATCAATCTGTCCTTTTTGATTTTATTTGCAATTTCTATGTTGTGCCAATTTTTTTGGAACTGGGGTTGTTTATGTACTTCACAGTACTACATACAGTATGCTCTACTTTTATGTATAGAAGCCTATTAGCAGGAGGTACAGTAGCCTATATGAACTATAAATATCTGCTCAGTTACCCAGTTCTTGATGAATTGACTCTGCACTCTTGCAGGTTGGTAAGTATGAGACTATCCACTCCAATCTGAGGATATGTGCTACCATATTGGGTGACCTGTGTTAGAATTCCTAATAATATTTGGATGTGGCCCCCAATTTTTGCCCGTAGAGCATGGAGATGTGTTTTCAAAAAATTATAAATTGTCTTAAGCTGTTGAAAACCTATCATGTTGTGACTTGTTTAAAAGAGCTCCCTCAGGGGAGCACTTTTAAACAAGTTGCCACATGATAGGTTTTCAACAGCTTTGCTTTTTATGTCTTGCATCACTGAGCAACAACAGCTGCATTTAGCGCTGTAAGTGTTTGGGAGGCATCTAACAGGTTAAGCATACAGTGTGTACAGGTGTTGTGTGTGAGGTGTGGAGGGATGCAGGGGTGCTCTGTGTTGGAGGGGTGTAAATGGTTGAGTATTCTGTACTCTCGCCAGTGCGATGCCTTGGGGCTCTTTCACAGCCCTGCATTTTAATTACTGACTCCTGCCCCTCCGGTGTGGAAGAGCTTCTCGAGATTGAGAGCGGGATGGAGACTGAGGGAGAAATGCGCTCTGGGGATTGAGGAAATTGCTGTTCTTTCTTCATTATTGCCTTTACTTGGGCTTTCTTTCAGTACTTGTGCGAGTCCGACGCCGCTCGTTGTTTCGCCAATAGCTTTCTTGCTATCTTCAATTTATTTCTAATACTTTAGTCACAGTTATTATAGCCCCAGGGAATTGTTTTGGCATAATTAGTGGTCACTTCAAAGGTCAAGGTCATGACAACTGGTCACGCCCCTCAAAATTCTTGTTAACACTATAGCTTCAAAGGTATTAATGTAAGACGGCTGTAACTTGGTATCTGGCAACTAAAGCACAGAACTCAGCTTCTATAAACTTTTGGGCATATTCCATGCAAGGTCAAGGTCACAATGAGGTCATGACATCTGACCACACCCCACTAAAGGCTTGTTTACGCTATAATTTATGATAGAAACCTGTAACTTGGTATATAGCAAGTGTATGGCAGGGTAAATCTATCAACTTTGGGTGTCTTTCCACTCGAGGTCAAGGTCACAGCAAAACTTCATTACTGTTCAGGCATCTATAACTTGCTTGCTATCTTGAAGCCATTTAGCACTTTAGTCACAGTTATTATACCACCAGGAAATTATTTTGGCATAATCACTGGTCACTTTAAAGGTCAAGGTCATGAAATCTGGCCACGCCCCTCAAAATACTTCATAACTCAATAACTTCAAAAGATTTTATGACAAAAAGCTGTAACTTGGTATAAAGCAACTATAGAACAGGAGTCAGCTCTTGGGCAAATTTCGTTCATGGTCAAGGTCACAGTGAGGTCATGGTCATGGATGTGCTCATATAAAACTTCTTATTGACACAATATTTTTTATATGTTCGATTATTCTTAGTAAATTTCATGAATTTCATATTTATAATAAATATGTCCCAAGAGCAGGTGAAATGGAGGGGCTGAACTGTTTTTGCTGTGCCCCGCAAACTCTCTTCTAGTTCTCACAGGTCTGGCATGAGGGCCGTGAGGAAGTAAATATTTTAAACATGGCGATTATGGCGCTTATGAACTTATGGCGCTTTTCCATTGCGGGGCACGGCTGCGCGAGACTCAACTCTACTCAGTTTTTTTATGCATTTCCATCGTGGGTAGTAGTACCTGGTACCGTTACCTTTTTAAGTATCTTCTCAGCCGAGGTTCCAAGCGAGCCGAGCCGATGGTACAACGTGAGGTCAGTGCGCTACAGACCACTGACTGGTCGTGTGACACAGGACAAGCTAACATAATGCATAACCTTATCGACATTACAGTGGATTGGGATGATTTTCACAGCAACACAATCTGAAGTGTAAACACCACGAGGTGACTCAAGCGGGTGAATACGTACCCAAATAAACAAGCTAACTAGCTTTATTGTAAGCTAATTTAACTCAAAATAATCATTTCAGGGTCACACAACAAAATGGCAACTTTCAGACAAGAAGATTATATTATCATAACCAAACAGGTAAAGGGGGCAGCAAATGCTTAGCTGTCAAACATTGGGCAACTTGCCGGCAATTATCAGCCAAATGCACGCCAGTTGGGCACCAGCCGGAAAAGCAGAATATGGCAGCCCATGGCGCTAAAACAATGGGGCCAAAATGGATAACTGCCAGATAAATAATCGCATAACACCATTACTGAGAACCAATACAGCAGTCTATCGTTACCGTTTAATGTTCCTGTGTATGTGTTGAATGCTGTGTGGAAAACGAGTCCATGGTACCTAAACATGGTGGAATAGAGCCAGCACAGACCAGAGCGTCGAGAGGAGAACAGACACTCTGGTTTGCAGCGGGACCTTTGGGAGGAATATGTGCTCTGATAAAAGGCACAGAGAGTTCACCTGCACAGAAAGGAGACATCTTCTGCAATAAATAATGACTCCCAGAGACGAGCCTGTTTTTATATTTGTTTACTTCCTTTGAGTAATCTTCTGTCGGGTGATTGGTTCTGATTAAAGTTAAAGAAGTTCTGACAGAAGGCCGGGCTCTGCTCTCACACTTCTGCAGACCTGTGAAACTGCCAACTACAGTGAAATACCATCAGTTATAGAGTGGCTCTCTGAGGCAGATTTTTACTGTTTCTTCGCTTCATCCGTTTGCTTCTGTTCTGCTGCTCGGCAAATTACCTGCATCTGACCTCTGGCATCTCTCATTATTTACTGGCTAATTGGTCAGGTGGCTGCCTGGCGGGTACTCAATCTGCTCAAGAAGTATGCACGTGCACGCATGCACGTGCGCACAAACACGCGCGCGCACACACACACACACACACACAGCCCAATTCTAATACCTGATTTTAAAACTTGACTTAAACTTAACCATAAGCCCCTAGACCTGAACCCTGTCCTTAGCTCAGAATGATGCTCTTTCCTCATGGGAGCCCAAAAGGTGTCCCCACAGTACTGTTTTTTTCAGACTTCACTACCTTTGTGGGGTCTTTTGTCAGCCATGCATATGGAAAAGCCTTCACACACACACACACACACACACACACACACACGCACAGCACTCAGACTCAACGCAGTCTCGTCTCAGCGTGGGCACATGTTGGTGTTAGACTCGCAGCATCTGTCTGATTTTCAGGGAGAGACTGAGTGTGGCGTAACAGGGGCGTTTGTGAGCACTGAGAGTCAGTCAGCGGTGTGCCATGAGGGGGCGGAGTGTGGGGGTGTGGCTGTGCCATGAGGGGGCGGAGTGTGGGCGGCGTGTGGGGGGTGTGGCGAACGATCAGACTGTTGCTCGTAATAATCCTCAAATGCTTTACACACCAGGATCTCAGAGTCTCGCATGCCGACTGGCGCACATACACCCTACACACACACACACACACACACACACTGAATCAGGTAGATGGATAGGAATCTTGGGACCTTTTAAGCCTCGTTCCCCCCCAAACAGTCCATCTCAGTTCAGCTCAGTTTGTGATTACACATCAGAATGGTCATTTTTGCTTTTCCAAAAGAACGCCCCAGTTTTGCCTACAACCCTCTGCTGAGGGACAGTTGTTCACCGATCTGATGCTAAAAAGTGGAGCCAAGAACCCTGCAGTGTGATGATGGGTCGAGAGGGAATCATCATTCCTGCTCGACGAGGAATAAACACAAGAACAGCCCTGCCTGCGTTTCAGAGCGCTGACTGCGGTGGAAAAGCAGTGTGATCTTGGGTTTTAGGTTCTGGTCCGTACAGGATTATTGAAAACGTGTTGGTGGAAACGCGTGTTTAATGCGTAATGCTCTGGGCCCTTTGCACAGTTAACCCTTTGAGGCTCTCCCCACCTCAGCTGTGGTTCTGCCGAGGCGCCTGTTAGCGCATTCGGGTCGGCCCTGCGCTCCAGTACACTGGCTGCGGACACTTCGGTACTGTGGGGGCTGGTAGGGCAGGTTGTGCTGCTGAGATACACGGGGAATACTGTACTGACGTATGAAAAAGCACATGTGCTTATAAGGCTCCATTAAAAAACTATTAGTTTATCATCCCTGCCAGCATCGGAATTCATGGCACAGCATGAAAAAAAGGGCAATCAGTGTAATGCTCTCAGAGATCGCACAAATGTACTCACAGACAGACACTTAAGCAGTTCACTTGAAACAGTCATGTCCCTGTGTCGTTTCCAGTCAAGTACCTGGAAATAAACAGCCGTACAAACCGGGGAAAACGTGTCACGAACATGCAAATAAACTCTATGAAAACATATTTATTATAAAATTAAAAAAATCCGCCCATCCGTATCACATTATCAGATTAAAGGGATGATAAACTAATGCTTTTTTTATATGGGGCCTTTGTGAATATGCGCCTATATTCGAGCACATGCGCATGCACCTATAACTGAGACCAACCACAGTTTTCCTGCTCAAAACACATCGCCGAAGCGCATTCCAGTCAAATTTCACTTATGGTAGAACGAGATTGATCAGAATTTAAATCAGGTATCAGTCTTGGTGTCCTGCAGTGGGGTGAAGGCCTATAGGTGGATGCTGACCGTATTGCACAGAGGCAGCCGGCAGCCAATAGGACAGTCAGAATACAATAATGCTGTGAGGGTGCGGAATGTGCAAGCCGAGATGGTTGTTCATGTTGTGGCAACACAATCAGAACTTGTTTTGCGACGGTTGCGGGACAATGGCAGCAAAGTAATATATGAGATTCTATACTGGACTTTCTAGAATATGCCCAATTTTCCCAAATAAAGGCGTTTAAACCTATCGTGTGCCGATATTTGTCAGTGCCCGAGAGTGAACGATGAGGTGTACCTGTATTCGAACATTGACGAAAGCGCCAATACGTGAGACAAATTAATTTTTCTAGCGATACAAAAATTTGCATTATTTTACTCAAAGGTGCATGCGCTTATATGCGCATCAATACGGTTGCAGGTTTAACCCTTTCTTCTCCTGTTCCACAGTCCTTAAATATTTTTTTGCTTCGTAAAAGAGGTCTGCAGTTCCAACACATTTGACAAGAAGAGAGTGTAAATGGATCCAATCTAACAACGAAAGTTTCTCCCTCAGACACATATTTTATGTCTCCGTACGCTTGCATGTGTGTGCACCGAGTAATCACTGCCTCCTCCGGTGCGTGGAGATGCCCTGTGACCATGTCTGAAGGGCAGCTGGCCTGATTTCCTGGAAATCAGACTAATGAAGGCAAATTCAGAGCTTCTCATGTTCTGCCTGTTGTTGTGAATGTGCCTTTGTAATTGGATTTTAAATTACCTTCTTTCAATTGATCCCTCTCCCGTTTGATGCAGGACTGAATTGACATTTGATTATGTCTGACTGCCTCGCTCCAGCTCTTCTGCTCGCAAGAAGTGGGTAGGAACAGTAACTGTCTTTGTCCTGATCTGTGACAAACTGAGAGGCGCCATGATGGGCGATGTCGTGATGAAGAATTGGCACCCTCTTCATTTTTCCGGCCCTGTATATTTTGTGATGTATTGGCATCATTAGTCTGTGCGTCTGTGTGCTTAATGTGGTTTGTGTTGTGTGTATACGGGTGAATGTTGTTATATACAGTCGGGTCTTTAGCCAAATTTGCAATGATGCAAGTAGGCCTATTCATCATTTTAGCTTAATGCACCACCACAGTGGATGTGATATCCGATGATCAAGATGTGCTTGAATTGTTGAAGGTAATCTTGGTTTTTAAGAATATTTTGCATTAACTGTGCAGTAAAAGCAATTTTCGGAGCTCAGAAGTAATTGGTTCAATTAACAATCATGAATGGTCAGTTTTGGCACTCAGTCCGACTGTCTGAAGCCTTGAACTCACAGACGTCAGCAGACACTGGGCTTCATTTGCTTGTGATGCTCTGCTGGGCCTCGCTGCAGGGGTCTTCCGCTCCTGCTAGTTCTCAGGGTGTTGTATCTTTAGTTTTGCCTCCAGCGAGTGAATTGCCTGCTCAGATGGGTTCAGGTCAGGTGACTTGGCCATTGTGGAACATCCCACTTATTGGCCGTAAAGTGTTAGGTGTTCTAGATGATTCCAGCAGCACTGTGAAGTGCTGTTCAGCGGGTTTGGATGCATTTGGCTGAATCTGAGCAGATAAAATAAATCTTGATTATTTGTTCTTGACTTTTAAGAATATACCAATAGGGGCAAATGTACTGATTTTGCAATGTCTATGCATGTTTTGATATTTCTGCCTTTTGATCACTTGCCTCTAAAGCAGTGACTTCTTAATAGTGAGAGATAATACTAACAGTCTCCATACGTAAATGCAATTCTTGAAATCTTTCATCGGCTCAGAAGTAAATGAAAAATGAGAGAATAACACGGAGCTAGCTATGGCGCGGCAGAGCTGCCTATCGTCTCATTTCTCTCGGGCTCTTAGTTCTTAGTTCTTCTGGATGACCACATTCATAAAATGCTGTTATTCTCACCCAAATTTGATGTATGTACCTTCGAATTAAAGTTCAAAGTCTGCACTTTGAACTCATATTCATGACTTAGTATCAATTCTAATATGATGTGGTAGACAGCATAAATAACCATCTTTTTTTTTCAGTGCCAAAATATTATTGTCCTGGATGTATGTATGGAGTCCTGTGTTTGTACTGTTTCATGTTCATTGGGGTTCGTGTGTGAATAGTACATTGTATTACGTGTACTTGTAAGAATACATGCCATGTAATGTGTGTACGTGTGTGTGTGTGTGTGTGTGTGTATGGTTGTGTGTGCCCATGCACATCAGTGATAGAATCGCCGATGCTATTTTTTGTCGGTACCGCGGTGTGGGGCCACACACCCCCCAGACTCTCTTCTACCGCTCTGGTGTAGATAAAAGGGCACCCTCATTTTCCCTTCCTGAAATTACACTCCTGAACTACTCTTGTTCCTTGTTTGAACAGATTCTCCCGAGCGTGTTGTACAAACCACCTTGCGCTTACCTCCATACATATGAGGTCACGGTTGACCTTCAGAGCTCCATTGTTTTAGCCTAGTTAATAATGAGAGCGCATTTATGGTTCCCCCTTATGAGCTGCAGTGATTCCAAAAAGCTCATTCCAGGTGCGCTCTCTAACCCACACCAGTGCTCTTGTTAACACATCGCTATCGGCAACGGCACGGTTTCGAGTGGAATCAAAGCAATTCTCGGAATGGGCTGGAGATAGCTCTGTTCTCGGTGAAGCGATACGAGCCACAATGCTGCTCAGCATTTCCTGCAAACTGGCCCCTGTGTTTCCCCTGCCTCTCTTCCGAACTCCACCCACCCGTGAAATGACCTCATTTCTCCAGGAGGTCGATTCGGCGAGCGGCACTTCTTTCCGGGAGGAGTTGGGAGAAGGTTCTTTAGAGAGTAGAGGAGCGCAAGCCTGCGTCACAGGTGGTTAGCTGCGGTTCCTCAGAAGTCACTTTGAAAAGTGCAAACGAAGGACAAGGCAAGAAAAACGTCAGCCTCATTCGCTCTCCAGGAGAAACGCGCACGGTGGGGCCCCCTTCCAAAGAGGTTTCCCGGGCAACGAGGGCAGGCCTTTAAATTCTAAAATGTTTTTAACTGTTTACAAAGCGAACAGGGGCCCCAACGGGGAGGAAAGACAAGGTGTTTGTGGTGAAGTGACGGCAGCATAGGGCCCATATCGGGGGCCGTGCGGCGTGATCTACATACTTCTGACGGGGTGTCCCTGTTGTCTCTATATGACCCATTTTCATGTATTTAGGGTAGGGGGTGGTCTCTATTGGCAATTCTCCCCCTCCCCAGTCTGTTTCCTTTACATTCTGGCTGGACTCATCTCTTTCCCTCCTCCATAGTCAGTTTATGGCTGGTTTATGGGGTATTTTTCTCACCTCCAACCCCAAACTTCAGGAGTTGGAGTAAACTGCACACTTCCTCCTCAGTCTTGACACCTCTGAAAGTGTTCTGGAAGTTTTAGCAGACTGTGTGGATCTGTTTGTGTATCAGGGGTCTGTGAGTTCTCCTCTCCTTCATTCCGTAAGCTACAGTCCAGCGCCACACAGAAAGCCCACCCCTCTCTCTCCTCTCGGCCCTTTCTCTCTTCAGTCTTTGTTGCCATCCTCTCCTTTCTCTCGCTCCAACTATTGTTCCATAATGGATGGTTCTTCGCTCACCGCTGTGTCTCATCCCACGCATTTCTGCCTCGGTGTGAGTGTGCTGTCCTGGCCGGCGCTATGATTGAGGATGGTGTTATGTGTGTGGGAAAGGGATTTAGATTTTTTTGGGAGGGGGAAGGCAAGAGAGGGTAAGGTGTTCAAGCTAATGTTTACTGTCTGGAGCCAAACGGCTCTCCATCGATGTCTTTCTTCCCTTCCTCATTGGTAATGTCGGCAATGTCCTCATTGGTAATGTCTCTGTTCTGGTCCTGCCTCGAGACGTATGGTAAAAGATGCTGTGGATCTCGGAATGGGGAGTGGAAAATATCAAGGGATTTGAACCTCAAATGCCGAAGTTCTCTTGGGAAAAAAAACCTGTTTTTCGAAAAACTGAGCTGCGGCGATAAGGAGATGATTTAGAAGCGCGCTTCGGTGCGATTACGTTCGTGCTCCTGTGCATTCGCCATGCCAGGCGTACGGGCGCAGTCTGATGACTGGGTAAGTCGATGGTGAAATGGAGAAAGACTCGTGTGCAGTTTGTCGGCTGCGGTATGCAGACGCCGAGATAACAGCCCATTCTCCGAGGTGCTGGCTCTTCCACAGGCAGTAGCTGCCGGGTACGAGATAATGAACCGCCGAGCACCTGAAGTTTGCCACTAGCTCTGGAAGCTCAGTTTCCACGGCTTTCAAAGCCTCTCGCTCATTCTCAATAACCCCTCTCCTTCTCAAGTTTCCCCGCTCAAAGCCTTGGTAAACAGAGAAGCTCCTTTCATGAAATCACCGCTCTGAGCTGTGCGCTATCCCAAATGTGGCTCGATCATTTGACCTAATTGCTTGCCCAATCAATGGCTCAACTCCAGGACTCTTGGTTCTGGTTAATTTCTGTCCAAAGTCCCAAGTCTGTCAGGCTTATTTTTCATTTCTTTTGTTTTCTTGCTCCAAAACCCGATTGTCTAAACAGGGAGGATTGTTGCAGTTTCCCCTCCTGCCGTTGTTTGCTCATATTTGGCTCTGCAAGACAATGCAGTGGAGAAAACAAGATGCACCCGGACAAAGGAAGCTCTTTAAAATATGAAAAGGATGCACATTCAAAGCACAGTGCAGCTGTGGGCCTATTTAAGATTCTGTTTTCCCCCAGCCAGACTAAAGTAGCATCATTAGCTCTGGCAAATTACCATGCCGGAATAGTGGGCCCAGCCATGGTACATTAGCGTGGCCTTTAAGTGTGGCTAAACTGGGGCTCATTCATTTTCTGAAGGAGAAGGGGGTCGCTCACGGAGACTTGGCGAGTCGCACAGAGAGAGCATTCACACAGGGGGGAAAGGTTAGAGAGAGAACGCAGCCGGGGAAACTAATATTTCGACCAAAATCTGTGAGCCAAAAACATATTTGATGCAGTTCGTACAGCCGTTAGGACATGGTTAAGGACAGTTAGTTTGGTGAATGAAAAATTGACAGGCGCCGTGCCTTCTGTCTCGGAACATTTTCAAATTTTAAAATGGTACCGTAAACTTCAAGCATCAAAGGAATCGTTGCAGTAGATGAAGCAGTCGTTTGGCCCCTGGTGCCGCTCATCTTTAGCTTGTTTCGGTGGACGGTGATGCTGTTGTTTACATCCTGCTTTCCCGGAGTTGCAGTGGCTTTAGGAGGCTGCCGGGGGGGGGTGAATGTTTCACCTAATGGTGTTCGTAAGGGTTCTGATCACTGTGGGATCGCGGGGGAGCGGGGGAGCGGTGGCGTTCGTTTGACGGGTCTGATGTTGCCTTTCCCTCTTCTTCCCTTCCTTACCAAGGGACCTACGGTTTAGCGCCCTGCAAACGCACCTTCCGCCCTCCATGAGCCCTCAGGGTCTCTGAATTTAGCTGCAGTGGCTTTGAACCTTACCCTCAAGAAATGAAAATCTTCCTTTACACTCACTCCATTTCACGATTTGCTTTTGCACTCGGATGACTCTTTGTCTCACGACGAAGGGTACTCCTGAAGACCTCTCTCGAACAAAACACATTTCTCCTTTTGTCAGTCCAGCAGGATGGATGATGTTTTAATGAATGTAACTGTGAGAAAATGACTGTGTAAACTGGTTCTGCCCTGCAGCCCAAACGTTCATCAGGGCTGGTGGGAGGTGTTCTGTCGGCATCATTAGCCCGGTGTTGCCCGTGGGGTTTGAGTTCTCTGTGAAGCGTGCTCTCGGCTCTGGTGCTATTGTAACAAACTCTATTAGGCACTGTCTGGAGTCCACTCATGGGCTATTTTCTGTCCTCGCACCTCTGGACTTTGTGAAAAGACTGTCTAAATTGGATTGAGAGGGTTAGTTGCCATCGACGTATCAGAATTTAAGTGAGGATGCACGGACTGTAGCGGCTTGCTGGTTGGGAGTAGATGGCAAAAATGTCCTTGCTTTCTCTGCGGTGTGTTGGCGAGACAAACTCGCTGAGGTCGGTCTCGAGCTGTGGTGAGCCGCACCAATCACTTCACCTGCTGATTTCAGCTGCTTACCCTCTCCCTCTCGTCTGGCTGAAGGAACGGGGATTGATTAAATCAACAGGCGAAGTGATTAGATAGAATGAAAACCTGCATATGCTCAATGGTTGAACACCACTGATTTTGAAGCACAACACTTGTAAATTAGCTGCACAGGCATCAGGAATCCCAGTGAAATCTCTTTCCTCAGATAATTATGCAGAGTGGCTAGTAAAAAGTCTTGTTCTCGAACGACTATGCACCAGGGTGTTGTTAACACTGTGATATCTCCAGGGGTGTCCGGCGAGGGCTTAGCAACACCAGCCACCTCCTCCTGTTCTAGATTAGGCTCAAAAACACAGTGCTGCAGTCAGTCAGTTTTAGGGTGGTTATGGTGTGTAAAATGACTGCTGCACACAGTTGGCTCATGATATGTTTGTAATTGCCAACAAATGTAAACCCCCACTTTAATGTCGCATCAAATAGTTTCAATTTAGTCTGCTGATGTATCGAGCTAAAAAAAAAGACTGAAATTATTATTAAATGACTTAAGGATTCGCCCTCTGATTTGTTGAGGCGAGCTCCGCCAGTCACTGTGAACAGTGATATTCACCGCGTGAAAGTGCGCGAGAGGTGAATATAACAATCCGACGACCTCGAGCTAAAAATAGATTAGGCTTCTTCGCAGGAGCTCCTGACGGTGCCCGTATTTTGTGTCGCTTCGTCCGTGAGGAGCTTTACATTAGAGTTGTCGCCTGTCGCTTGTTTTATGTTTTCAAGTAGTGTCATACAATAAAACACTTATTGACTTTAGTTATTGGTGAATCCAATGATTTATCTACCTTGGACAGGTGATAATCAGCGAGGCTGTACCTTTGGATTCACCATAACTGAAGTCAATCATTGTGTATTGTCACGGTCCAACCACTTGCAGACTGCAGCCTATATTCCTCTGGACCCATCCAGGTTGCTGGTGTGAAGGTTTACCTGTGGATGAGCTACAGAGGCCATATTCGAAAGTTGGGGAAAAGACAGGCAGTTTGCATTTTGCCTGCCAGCTCTGGCCCTCTGCTGTGTTCTGATGGGGATTTAACAGCTGAAAACTCAATCCTTATCGGGTATTTAAGCCCATTTTACCCTCGCATGGGGTTTCTGGAAACTCAGGGGGGCCTTTATCAGCTTCTAATTGTTCTCTTTATGACATCTCTCAGCAGCTGTAAGTTAGAAACCGGGGTTAAGGGCCCAGGTGGTTATGGGGGCCAGGGCCCATAAACTGGATTCAGTTCATGGGCCCATTAAACCGCATTCTTTTATTTCATTTACCAACAATTGCGGTGTCATAAAAATGAGCCCCTTCCTCGCATTTTATTCCCCTCTCAGGAAGATTAGCTGTCCTGGGAGAAGATCTCACGCAGACGGCAGTTGTCGGCAGGCCCCTGTTGGACACGGGTGGTTTAGATCCTGTACACTCAGGGCCTGATGTAATCAACGAAAGCCACTCTAATAAAAACAGCTGTCAGAGAGAATGACTTAGGTGCTTGGGGAGCTGCAGAAGAGAGTGATTGTAATCGAAAGAGAGGATCGTGCGAGCCGGTTCCTTGCGTGCGTGGGTGTGAATGCGGTGAGCGTTCCTCCCTCGGTGCCTGGATGGGTTCACATGAAACATTTGTCAATCTTCAGACAGAGGGCTGTGGAGATCCGACTCGCCCGGGTCGAGGGTCGACATCGTGGACCTGTGGCTGTTTCGGGCTGTTTCAATGAGCGGAGCGAAGGGGCAAACTTGGATGGCAATGGTATCGATCGGTGCATGTGCACTTCTGTTGAGCTGAGCACGAACTTCAAGTCCCTGAATTTCATAACGGGGTGCAGCTGGCTAAACTAGCTGCTGTCTCATCTTACTCATGGACTTATTTTGCTGTGAACTACAATGGGTTTCGAAAGCATACGCTTGCAGGCAGAGCAGTTCTGAGGATGGCATTTACATGCACAGCCATGCGCGTCATGCAGTTGTCATGCAAATTATACTACACTTCAAAGTGGCTTCAAATATTCGCTGAAGTCAGAAATGCCGCAGATTCCAGGTTTGCAGTTTATTCCCAAACTCTTGACGTGGAGTCATGCTACTTGAAAACTTTTTCTCTAATTCAGCATTACACTGACCCTCTTTTAAGAATTCGTACTGTGTAAAATGGCAAGACATGCGGTACGAAAACTAATGCAAAAAAACAAGAAAAGTTGGTGCTATGAGAGGAAGAGAGGTTGTTGGGAGGTCGAGCAGGGCTGTGATTGCGGACAGAACACACTAACAGAGCCAGTAGATGGAAACTATGAAGAGTGGGCGTATTTGTCTTGTAGGAAACTGCCTGTGGAAAAGGCATCTAATGCTAAAGTACTTGGTCTTCAAATCCACCCATATCTGTCCTGATAGGGAAGAAAAGGATTTTTATATGAGGTCTTTAAAATGATCATGGAGCCTAAGCACAAACTTGACGGCTTTCATCTTCTCGATTCACAGAAATAGTTGAATTTCAACCAACTTTAATTTATTGACTACTCATTGCATCACTTCAACATGTGAACTTAATTCCTCTAGTATGTTCCGTTGGAAAGAAGTTACCACAGGGAAAATATTACCCAATTCAAAATGGCTAGTGTTCTTGTTTTTTCTGATTTTCTAGTGTGTTTTATGAATAAATCAAAAGTAATTTTTTCTCAACCATAGGGTTTTGTTTAAACCAATGTGTGTGTGTATGTGTGTATGTGTTTTTAAAATGTATTTGGCTAGATTCAGGACAATTCTAGCAGAACGTGGGAAACATTGTTGAGCAGTGCTGAAAACTGGGGGCATATTCAGTTGAGATCTGTAGCCAACTCAGAACCCACTGAGGGTGACTGACTGCTGCAAACATGGCCTGCGGTGTTGGGAAATGCGCTGTTTAGCGCTTTCGCGGTGCTGTCCCACAGTACAGTGGGTCCTCGAACCTGTTTCACCCCCACCCGCCTCCCCCCGGGGCGCGGAAACCTGCCAGAAAGAAGCGCAACATGAGTTCATGTGCGTAGAATGTTGAATGGCACTCGAGCTTCAGCCTCCACAGGAGGCTCTGGGACCTGGGACTCGACTTCAGTGAAGCTGTCAGTTCCTGCCCTAATCCTGTGTCATTACCTCTTCATCATTTAGGGAGGATTAGAGGAGGCCCAACAATCTTTTTCGAAAGCAACACTGAACATTTGCAAGAAATCCTGCATTTGACCATGAGATATTGAACATATGCACCCAAAAAAACTAAAAAACGCTGATGAGAGGGTGGTGTGGAGAAAAAAAAAACATGACATTATACTGTAACTCAGACTGAAATATCACTGTCCCTGCCAATTCAGCACTGTATGGGCATTAGCGACTGTCCCCACCTCCTGCTCACAGCTTTGGTCCAACTAACAAGCATTACAAGCATAGAATATATGACAGCAGGCCTTCATACTGAGAATACTGATAACTCTAATTACAGATGTGCTTATGCTTGGAAAAGGTCGACATGAAGGACAAAATAACTAAATTCAGTTAGTGACTGAAGTCTTGCCTCCTTAAGATGCACTGCCCGGAGTGAAGATGACTTTGGTCGACACATATAGGCAATCACTAGAAGACAAGGTTAGTACTCGTACCCACATTCATACTCGACATAACCAGTTTGGTACGATCTGATTCTGATTGTTTCTTTCACACACAGGCCTCGAGGTTTGGTGTAGCACTTATTCCTGTCACTTGGGCGACTATTTCAGGCCGGGGTTATTGTTACTACGAGCGCGTGGAAGAAAGCTGAGCTGTCTTTTGATTGGCTGGATGCAGATGAGGTTTTGTATGATGTATGGTCAGTCTGCGGCTCCCTGAAAATCAGGAGACAAGCTAAGTAGAGAAATGAGGGAAAATCCATCGCTGAAACCTTTGTATACTTAAAAGCTCCTGCCTGAATTATGTCCTTCGAATTCAGTATTATGGTAGTTTTACACACACACACACACACACACACACACACACGCACACATACACGGAAACTCACATTTACATGCACATGCAGACAGACACGCGCATACGCACTCACACAATGGGTTTTTGATTAATACTGCTTGGAGACAGTTCACTATTTCCATTTGCAGGGCCGGCCTTTGGAAATTGCATTTCCATGTGCATTGTTAAGGCACCTTTTTGTATCTCGTAACCAAGATTAAAGCGCTAATTTATTGCGAAGGTGATGAAAGAGAATTTCAATGAGTGTTGCCTATTGCGAATTACCAGCCATTCAGGTATCATAGCCTACAGGTGGACATTCTCTGGAGCACCTAGAGTCTGTTTTATGGTTCTATCTCTGATGGGAGTGAGCTGTATTTACGAGATGTTTTCTCATTGTTCAGATTTTTTAAAGCGTGCGTATGGCATCAAACTCTGAAGGAAATGACACCTGCCCTTGACATGGTGATCTAGGCTAGCAGATTGCTGAGTGGCTCAGACTTTAAGCCTTTGAAAGAGGAGTATTTTCTCAGGTTTTTAACATTCTAAGTTGTAGAACTCCACTGCCTTCAGGCTACGCCCGCACTTATACATTTTCATTTTAAAACAGAGTTTAAAAACAAAAACGATCTCTGCCCTCACTAAACCGCAATGCAAGAGTTTTCAAACTGAAACAGTGTAAGCAGTGTTTGCAAAAGTATCCATTTTATGGGTTTGAAAACGCCGGAGTAGTTTGAATTCAAGGAGAAAACATTGCAAAAGTTTTGCATTTTAAAACGAAAACGTAGTCGTGTGGACGTAGCCACAGATTGCGGTGGTTGGTTCCTCCGCATTAGAACGTTACGAACATTATGACATCACGGAAGGTGAAGGAATGTGTTCCAGGTTCAGGACAGCGCTGTGATCCAGGGTGTTCTGTGAAACGCATCGTTAAAATACCCAGCTGTTTGAAGGTGGGAAAAGTCCAGAGATGTCTTATGAGGACCTGAAACTCAATAAACATACTGTTTCTCATGGTCACATGTAAATATCGGACTGTGGAATGGGTGTGCTTCAGATGTAATTATCTTTACAAGTCTACCACTGCCAGTTTAATCTGTCTATTATTTGAGTAATGGCTATGCTTTTCCTGGCTTTGCAGATTTCATTTTTTAGTTATTCCAGATTACTCTTCATGAATGATTTTCGGAATTATTGCTCTGCCCTTTGATTGCTTCTGTCCACTGTCTGTTAAATTTTTGCACTTTTGCATTAAATTCTTTTCCTGAAGTTCGGAAACTACCACAGTCCTTCAGCATATTCAAGGTTTACTTCAATGAAGCCGTTCAACAAAAGCCTTATTCAACCTTATTAGCTTCTCTGGCTCGTGTCAGGAGTGAAGTCGGAAAGAGAACGAGGTCGGAGTCCTCTGTTCTGGCACTTATTAGCACATAATAACTCTGAAGAGCTTTGTTAATGAGGATTAAGCCCGGGAGGGTTTTAAGAATGACTTTTGTTCTCAAATCCAGGGGCCTGTTTTATTGTCTCTGAGTAAGTACTGGAGCTTGTTTGGCATTACGATAGATTCTCCTATGGATGGATTGCCCTTATTTTATGAGGTTATTGCACATCCTTCAGAATTTGCCGGTGTCTTATCTGATGGATTGGTGCTGCATGCTGGCTGTGTCGTTTTAATAAGGATGGAGTGGGTGGCTCTCTTGCAGGAGTAGAAGCCCTGGCTATAAGCTTAGCAATCAGCCTGTTTGTGGTGTGTGGGCACAGTCAGCCGTGCCGAGGGTCGCGGAGCAGTGCAGCCCTGACTCTGAATGTTAAAATGACACTGAAGCCAGCCGGCAGAAACATTGGGGCATGACCTTATTGTGTTCCCTTCGTTTGAGGAATTGGCTAAATTAAAAAGCGTCAATCAAGACTCGGCCTCGTTACTGTAAGTTACGAGCGTTCGAACCTCTGCCAGATTTTGTTCTCAGGACGGGACGTTTTCAACTAACAGCCCGTTGGGATTCGTGTCATTAATATTTAATGAAAAACTGCACTGATCATTTTATAAAAACAAACCCTTGTTATATCTTTTTTTTAAGAGCCTGTGTGGATTCACATGGGTTTCTATTCCCTTGACACTGTTCTGGAGATGATAATAATTGCTGCAAATTATTTACCTCCGGCGTCAATTATGCTCATTGAGTCCTCAGCTGTGTCAGTGATGGAATTAAAAATCTTCAGGCCTCGAGTTTTATGACTTCGGAAAGCCATGAGACGGCAGTAAATAACATGCTTGGAAAAAAAACAAAAAAAAAAACAAGCAATTTCTTAATCCCAAACTTGTAGAGCTTGGCTGTCGTCAGCCAGGGTGTGTAGGCAGTTATTACGGTTTCTGTTCTCATTTAATTTCCTATTTTTTTGGCACAGAGCCCGGGTCGTGCACTAAAGACTCTGTAACAAGAAATCTCCTTGCAGAGCCACGCAGCAATTAGAATGAAGACCAGATGCTATTCTAGTTATTGCGAAATGAATTCAATTACCATTTGTGATGCGAGCGACCTGTAAACACCGAATTGAATTGTATCCTTCGGCATTACAATGCGCCCCTCCTAACTGTCCCTCATGAAGAAAATATAATTGAAAGTATCTTATATTTATCAAGCAGTCGTGTCTTGATTTTGTTTTTTTTCTTTCCCTCCGGGTCAGTCTGTTTAATGCTCACATTCGACTTCAGACGCCTGACTGTACTGCCATCCACATGCAGTTAGTCATTGGTAAAATCACTGAGTAGATGACGTTTAGTATTATTTAGTCTATCTGTATCGTTTCACCACACAATGGCAGACGCGGTGGCACAGTGGTTAATTGTGCTTGACTCGAGAATGAAAAGCTCTGAGTCTGAGTCCTGGCCTCGGCGTTCGTGGTGTGCTGTTGGGCAAAACACCTCACTCCCGCAGTGCCCCACGGAAGCCAGGTGTATAATTGGGATCTGGCATATTGTCAGGGAAACCTGACTAAGAGCTGGGGGGTAACCTGTGACGAACTGGCATCCCATCCAGGGGGAGGAGGAACACTTCAATCGCTTCAGTCTGCAGAAACCAGAGTGTGCTCGCCTGATGACCTTCTGGACTCAGGACAGACTTTGCCTGGCCTTCACCACACAACACAATCCCCTGCTTACTTCAGGCTTTGCCTGGCCTTCACCACACAACACAATCCCCTGCTTACTTCAGGCTTTGCCTGGCCTTCACCACACAACACAATCCCCTGCTTACTTCAGGCTTTGCCTGGCCTTCACCACACAACACAATCCCCTGCTTACTTCAGGCTTTGCCTGGCCTTCACCATGCAACACAATCTCCTGCTTACTTCAGGCTTTGCCTGGCCTTCACCACACAACACAATCCCTGCTTTGATCAGACTTTGCCTGGCCTTCACCACACAGGGGTTTTCCGCAGTGCTTTATAGTTGGGGCGGCAGCCTTGACAACAAATGCCCCCTGCCTTGACTACGTCCCCCCGAATGTTGGTTAAATATGTTACTGCGCCATCTGTCACCTGCTATGCCAACATTATTTTTTTGTATCGGGAAGAAGCTTATTATCCAGATATACTGTAACCTGTCGTCGTTGTGGGAAAGACATGTGGAGGTAAGATAATTATTCATCTAAACTAAACATCTAAACTAAACCTATCGACTGCTTGCCCACATATTTTGTTGCATTAAGATAGGCTATATGCAATTTATTTAATTTCCAGTGGCGGGCAGTGGAAAGAAAACTGGGGGGCCGGAAAACATCCCTTGAAACAGATGAGTTTAGTGACCCGATTTCAATCTTTGTTCTTGGTCAGCATGTTAATTTTCCTTAAAATGGAATGTTTTGGCCGAGTGAATAATACATTTAATAAAATGTTTTATTCACATACTTTAATAGGCAACTCTTCACAAAAAAACCACTGTAGATTTTCCGCTTTAAATTTTGTAACATCCTATGCAAGTCTTCAAACCTGTGCGTAATGATTGTTTAATTGAAAAAGATTGAAATGCACTCTTTTTTGCGTTCAACTGGTGCGTTTGATTTCTCGTCTTAAAGAACCTGAGAAAGGAGAGTTCAAGTGTCTTTTACCAGGGAAATTGACTGAAAACAGATCAAGACTAAAAAGCAGTTTAAAGACATGTTTATCGCCCTCCTTGTTCTCTGTCCACCGCCCGCCACTGTTAGTTTCTTATCAAGGCTACCGATGTGTTTGCGCGTGGCTTTCTGCTATGCTTGACAATTGCACGTGGGTTTCTCTAGTGTACAGTAATGGATGGGGAAAAAGCAGTCAAAAATATCAGGGTACTTTATTCAAAGAAGCCGGTGTTTTGTCAAATTTTGCTACCTATCAAAATATGCGACCTTGCGGTTCTGCGTTTGCGCAAACCTAAAATCTTGGGCTCCATTTCTTCTCTCACATCTCAAGTATCTTCAAATATCATAAATGTACGTCTTTTTTCGGTGCGCTTTTTGACCTGTAAGCCTATACATGTTTGCATGTACACGCTGGGTTTTCCTTAAAACGCAGAGATTGGATGATAGTGGCATGCAGCATACATCTTTAAACAAACTTACCCAACTCATGATAACATCTGCTTATGTTATAATAAGCTAACAAATAAAGTTACTACTGTAAACTGATTTATATTGCAATATTTAGGTCAAAAACAAAGCCTTTACGTTCACTTTGCATTACGGTGGCATTTTTCGACAAGCAGCACAAATTGTCAGAACACTGGCCTCCTTTACCATCTGTGCCGCCTCCTCTCCACCACCCCCCGCCACCGCCCCAGCCCCAGCCCTAGCCTCAGTCGGAACCCTGACTGGGGCTGTGCACCCGAAAAATTCAGGTTGGCTATATCGCACAGAGCACGGTGAGTGTAGCGTTAATCTTTTCTCAAGATCTCGTAATTACGAGATAAGGTGTATACATTTTTAATCTTGTGAATGCAAAGCGCTTCCATACATGATATCGTTCTCCTCTCCCCAAACATAACCACAATCGCAAAGCATTTGGGGAATTGAAGTCAAAACAGAAAACAAATACATTTTAAGTTCTTACATTAATTTTCGTTTAAACCTTTGGGGCGGTTGTGCGTATTTTGCACGCTTTTCATTCTTATATTTTTTTGTTGATGATTTTGCCTGTGTTCATGCATGTGGCATGAATTTTGGTAATATTGTGTGTTTTTATTTGATCTTGTTATTTCCAGCTCAGCTCTTACAGTAAGGCTAAAATACACGGCCTACATGCAAGTGTTACGCTATAAAAACTTTGGAATAAAGTTTTTAAAAGACTGTTGATTTTGTCACTTTTTTATTGCACTTTAACTGCTTTGTTAATTTATAAAGAGTAAATAAACGCTGACTGTAGCCCCCACCCAACCACCTTGACTAACAGATTTTCTACGGGAAACCCTGCCACACAATACAATCCCTGCTTAGTTCAGGCTTTGCCTGGCCTTCACCACACAATATAATCCCTGCTTAGTTCAGGCTTTGCCTGGCCTTCACCACACAATATAATCCCTGCTTAGTTCAGGCTTTGCCTGGCCTTCACCACACAATATAATCCCTGCTTAGTTCAGGCTTTGCCTGGCCTTCACCACACAATATAATCCCTGCTTTGATCAGGCTTTGCCTGGCCTTCACCACACAATATAATCCCTGCTTAGTTCAGGCTTTGCCTGGCCTTCACCACACAATATAATCCCTGCTTAGTTCAGGCTTTGCCTGGCCTTCACCACACAATATAATCCCTGCTTAGATCAGGCTTTGCCTGGCCTTCACCACACAATATAATCCCTGCTTAGTTCAGGCTTTGCCTGGCCTTCACCACACAATATAATCCCTGCTTAGTTCAGGCTTTGCCTGGCCTTCACCACACAATATAATCCCTGCTTAGTTCAGGCTTTGCCTGGCCTTCACCACACAATATAATCCCTGCTTAGTTCAGGCTTTGCCTGGCCTTCACCACACAATATAATCCCTGCTTAGTTCAGGCTTTGCCTGGCCTTCACCACACAATATAATCCCTGCTTAGTTCAGGCTTTGCCTGGCCTTCACCATACAGTACAATCCCTGCTTAGTTCAGGCTTTGCCTGGCCTTCACCACACAATATAATCCCTGCTTAGTTCAGGCTTTGCCTGGCCTTCATCACACAATATAATCCCTGCTTAGTTCAGGCTTTGCCTGGCCTTCACCACACAATATAATCCCTGCTTAGTTCAGGCTTTGCCTGGCCTTCACCATACAGTACAATCCCTGCTTAGATGAATCAGGCTGTTCCTGTCAGCATGTGGACGGGTCTCTGGATCCTCTCTTAGGCTTCTCGTACTGCGCCCATCGTAGCGCTTCAGCGGGTGCTGTAAATCTGCACTCTGCGTGCATGAAGAAGCATTTTATTTCTACTGAGTAATAAAGAGCTGCTTATACAAAGTCACTGCCAAGAGGCTGCGAAATCCCAGAATGCACTTCGCTTTGACACAGTAAAAATACAGTTCAGACGTACAGTGTGGCCCTCATCCCCACCGGGCATAATGAGTCATTGTCTCCCGGTACCGGGACATTGACAGCACAAAGTGAAATGGCTGTAGCTGGGTTTCGAAGGGCTGGTAATTAACCTAGTGCTTTTCTAGAGACGTGTCGCTGCCTCTGACAGTTCTGACTGGAACCAACCCACTTGGCATCACTTATCAGCTCAGTTTCACTTTAACTTTAGCACCTCTTGCCCTGGTATTTTAACAGTAATGGCGTTATCTAAAATGCCTTCTGGTTCATCGAAAGGAAGACGATACTCCAAAAAACAAAACAAAAAAAATCCTGAACTTAGTGACTGAGATGACCTCCTACAGGGGAATAAATGGAGTTTTTTTTTTTTTTTGTGTTATTTCCAACAAATCCTTTTTTTTATGTCATTATCTTTTTTGTGGTTTTGACTCTTTTGCTGGGAGACTCTGGCTCTGTTATTTTGTGTGCATGTAGCAGATTAATTAATTTGAGCACTTAGTAAGTTACTTAGTAAGTAGAGAGTTTTCTTTTCTACATTTTAAGCCTGTACTCTGTTTCTTTCAGTCAGTAGAGCTGACTTTTTTTTTTTTAGCAGCTTTTGACTGTTCAGTTGGCAAAATTCTAAACGCGTACTCGACGTCTCGCATCTAATGCCGCGAATATGAGATCACACACGTTTTACCGTTGGTCTCTAATTCCACCCTGATCCAGCCTGTTCCGCTCTGGGGCGGTGCAGTACTCCGGCTGTTCGGGTGGAGGAAGGAGGCGTCTCTCCCCCCACCTCCCCACCCCCACCTTCCTGTGCCCATCTTAACTAACTGCCCCCTGTCATTGATGTCATGTGAATTTCCCTCCAAAACCCCCTGTTGGTTGTTCATTGGTTTTCCCCTCCATTCATGTTTCTGTGTCCAATCAATGTGAACTCAACTGTAAACAACTGCACACTCGGTTGTGGCATATATTTGTAAGGGCCCATTCAGGGGCCTCATTTCCTGGCTCCAAGGGGGCCACAGATATTAGCAGTTATTTTTGTTATTAACTTTTGCTAAATTATTTTCTCACAATTTGACCTGCATAATAAATTTGAAAAAACACTGTCGCCTCAAATCATTTGGTTCAATGACATGGGTTATAATTTCTGGATGTGAAAGGCGCTTGGATAAAAGCAGGTTGGGCTGCGTACTTGTGTGATTAGCGTGCAGCGGTGAGCCGCTGCAGAGACTGTGGAGGGAGTTGTCTGTCAGACTGCGGTGGACGACGGCGACACCTGGGCTTTCGGACCAGTGGGGTGCTGCTTCAAGAGAACAATTCCGACTCACTCAGAGCTGTGAATCTTAGTTTTGTACTTTATGCTCCTGTGATTATAACCTATGGCTGACCTGCCTTACATTACTCCTTTGCATCGCTACAAATTAAAAAGTATAATCCTGATCGTCATATAGTGAGCTCACCTGACCAAGCGTTGTTATACAATAAAAAAAGCAGGCTTTTGGGACTCTTATTCGATGTTTGGGGTTTAGGGTACATTTTAAACTGACATCAAAAAAGGATGTCAAAAGCCTCCTTCATCATTGTATATTGACCCTTGGTCAGGTAGCATCTCTATATGACGAATCGGGTTGAGACTGCGCTCTTCGATCCCACCAAAGTAGACCTCATTCAACAGCTAGTGTGAGGAAACCTGAACCGGTTTTCAGCAGGTGTACGTCACTGTCAGATTTAACTCCAACCCAACCAACACACACCTCATTCATTCACAAGACCAGGACATCCCAACCATTTCCTGCAGATCTGCCACCCTGTCAGTTATCGCTCTAACCCCACCAACATACAGCACAGTCAACAGTGGGAGATTTCCTGGCTCCTAATTGGTCAAATCAGATGCGCCATTTTTGAGTAGTTTTGCTGGAGGAAAGATCTCCAGAGATGTCGCGGAGCAGCCTGGCCGGCAGCCCTTTCTATTGTCATTCATATTAGACGGCCTGAGAGCCCAGCTTTCCGCGATGCCTGCATTCACTGGATTCCCTGTCTGCAGAATGATGAACTGTCTGTGGATTAACTCGTCCTTTCAATGATTTCAATGCGCTCATGTTTATTGGATTTGATTTTTTAAATGCATGAATGATGTTCAGATATGTGAGCACTATTTGTCATGATTATTGATGGTTGTAAAAGCTTCCATAATTTCTAACAGCCATAAATTTTCTTCACATCCCAGCTTCAGCAATAAATCACAGTTTGCCTTTTATCAGTGCTGGCAAACTCAATTTTAATGTGTGTCAGGCTTACAGATCAACCATGACAATTTGCCGAGTATTTATTTTTAAGAATATTTTTGCTAATAACAGACCATGGCTGAATTAATTGATTATATTGAATAATTGTATCCCCTGTTGGGAAGTATTTGGGGAGAAGATGATTCCACGGTCATTGCCTTGCTGTTGTGGTCACTTCGTCTTTATCGTTTGAGAGCCATTGGTCAAATTTTGGTAGTAGTCACTTATACCAGTAATATGTTTTGCTTATCAAGTTTTATTCAAATGTATTGAATATGTAAAAAAAAATCAGTTAAGGTGTAACATCTTCATAATTGATGTCAGTAGGACCAATTCATTCGACTGCCTGAGTTTTACAACATTGAGACAGTATTTTGAATAATTAATACTTTGAAGGCCCATCATTAAAACATCTTCTGTCTAACAAGAGCCCAGTTTGCCGTCTTCTGTGGCTGAACTGGGCGATTGTTCTCATTAACTCTGAAGTCATGTTGCGGAGTTGAGGATGTGTTGCTTTTGAGCGCATGAGTCATATAACTGATACTGTGCCAATGAGTTACTGCAGCAACTGATTTTATTTGTGTGCGTGTTTTATTTCTATTTCGTCTGATCTGACTTGAACAACTGAGGCACATTGCTGACATTATCCACAATCTGTATGGAAGATTTTGCGCAATTTCTTTGATGTTACCAGGGTCTGACAGCCAGGGTTGAGCCAGACGCCAGTCTGCTCATCTTTCAGAATGGCATTTTAAAATTTTAGACCGGCTTAGACAGGTAAAAGTCAAAGTTGACATGTAACTTAAAAACTTGTCTCCATATAAACCCAACTAAATTTCAAAATGCCCCTCTGAAGGACAGGTAGAGCAATGACTGGCTTAACTCCTGCATGAGTCTGTGGAAGGATGAAAATCATTTCATTTGTGCATCATCAGGACTGTATGAATTATCTGTCCGCACTGATTTTACCATCTCTGTGCATACTGTACTTTTTGCTTCTAAATATATCTCCGTATAACTAAAGGCCACAGAAAAATTTACCCTGCCTAACGTATGAATTCGTTTTCTTTTAAACCTTTAAGCAGTGTTCCCAAACTCTCTCACCTGCATTGCACTGGTTTTTCTGAACCCCTCGTATTGTGTGACGTAAAACCCTGGAATACTTTCATCAACAATCACGCTTTTTCAGCTCCATTCCCGAAAGAGTGACAGTCCTCAGAAATGTTGCTCTGGAGAGATCGATTTCACGCTTGAAGAGAAGAAAAATGTCGATGTCTGGGTTAGCTGATGGTCACATATAAAAAAAGATTCGAGAAACTTATGATGAAGCACATTTCCATTGAGTTTGTCCCGGCTGAGACGTCTTTAGCTGAGGAGGCTATAAAGCTGGCAGTGCCTTATTCAGCACGCCCGTTCAAGTGCGGCTCACCGTTCTGCCACGGTTAGAGAGCGGGGAAGGAACGCGAGATCTCCATGCAGTGCAACCGCAGGACCTGACGCTCACCAAACCTTCCCTGGATCACCCCGCTGTCAGTCCTGGCTGCCATCTCCTCTGCAAAATGGCAAGAAATACCAACATCGTGATGCTCACTCGAGTCTTAATGTTCAGCCAATAATTGATTTTTGGAAGGGGTACAGACGAGACGGTATAGAGCTCGCTTCAGTCAGGCCTTTCCTCTCCGAACGTCATCCCATCGCTTCTCTTATCTGCATTTCAACCCTTCAAACGCAAAATAAATATCCAAAAAGAATTATTACTTAAATTATCTTGTACAGTTGAAAACCTATCATGTGAGGCTCCCCCACAGGGAGCTCTTTTAAACATGTCGCCACTTGATAGATTTTCAACAGCTTTGATTTTGATATCTTACATTGTAGAGCCACACTATTTGTATTTAGTGCTGTAAGGGTTAATTCTTTCAGGCAGCGGCTGTGTGATGAAGTTGGTCCTTGTGCCTGACGTCGACAGATTAATCCCTTTTTTAGTTGCACAAAGGCTTCCACAAAGGCTTCTCCATTTGTGCTTAGGAATATTAAAAGTTTTTTTTTTTCCTTTGTTGTCTTGTTGTTCGCCGGCGGTGAGTGATGAATGATTTCGGTTCAAACTCAATAACGGCTCTGGGCCCGCGCTCCAGCGTCATCCTGAACCCCTGCAAACATCCAAATTGCCTGTCAGTTGTTCAGTGACGGTCGGTGCTTTCACAGCGGGCCAGGTGAACACAATAGCGGCGCATTGTTGAAATACCGACCACCTGCTGACACCCCATCGATTAAGCTGTGTGAAAGAGACCTCTATAAAGCACTATAAAGTCCCATCGGTAACATTTAGGGAGTCATTTTCTAAAAAAATCAAAGTAAAAATGGGGGTAAATGCCCTAGAAGAACTGCATTATGGGGATTGTAGTTATATGGGGTTTGTAGAAGCTGTTTCTCTCGGTGGCTTTACATGCTTCGCTCAGGTTTTATTGGAGCCAGAAAAAATATACATACCGGGTGAGGACCATTCAGTGTTATTTGTGTTGCTCTTTTTACAGAAAAATTATCAAAAAGACACTTCACAAGAGGGCAGTTTGACAAATGCTGCCCATAGCCCCCCAAAATAGCTTCTTAGGCAAAAAAAAAACATCCAGTATGGCAAAAAAAAATCCTCAAATAGGGGTGAGAAAAACACCAGAGCGAGGAAATCTCAGGAGGCGCACGGCTGTCGTGGGTGAGCCCATCCTCTGCTGGCTCTAATAGTGAGTGTTAATGGGTCACAGTATTACAAGTCAATTAAAGGCCATTAGAGGGCTATTTTTCATGATCGAACGGGTGAGTATCGCTCACGTGGTGCATGAATGGGAATAAGGTGAGGACGGTGAAGATTGTGCTGGAGCTTTAGGGCGTGACCAGTCACGTTGTGCGAGGAACTGAGCCGAACTGAGCCAAAGTCGTCCTCGGACACTCCGTCTTACCGGTCAGGAGAGGGACAGAAGCCCTCGGAAAAAGAGAGAGAGAGAGAGAGAGAGAGACTGTGTTTAACCCTCCTGAAAGAGTAGGGCTTCTCAATACTGATGTTTATCTCCAGGAGCAGGGCTTGAGGACTGATAGTCGAGGAGTATTTAGGTTTGAGAATTAGTTGATTGCTTTGATAACCATCACAGTTAAGCCTCTTAAAGACGAGTCTCATCACGGGTTGACCAGCAGCGAGGAATGACTGAGAGGAAACTGTGCCGCACGGTCAGGAAATGGAGCTCGGGGTTGTGCTTGTGTGGAGTGCACTGTTCTCCCGCTGTGCTGTACTGTACTAATACCGTTGAGCGCTACATGGGGAAATAGCGCTCAAAGTATGCATATGTGGGACCTGCACACAGGGAGGCTATGGCTATTGCACATAAGCAAAGTTGCAATCTTTCATATCAATATAGATGACATTTTTGCCTTTTTATCTGACTGTGAATGTAATGGTGTGAATGGCTTTGTTTACTCAAGTGTGTGTGTCTGTGTGTGTGTGTGTGTGTGTGTGTGTGTGTGTGTATGGGCATATCAGTTTTGGTTTTATTTTGCAGTGGTAATCTGATCAAATGTGATAAAGGGGTGTGAGAGCTGAAAGCTAAATTCAGAGAATCTCTCACCTGTATCATATCAGTAGATTAGACAGTATGGCTGACTGGGTAAATTAAAATTAATCCCAAAGGAAGCCTCTACACCTGTTTAATACCTTCAGTTTCAATTTCAATTATTTTCAGTTTGATCTCCCTCTTCCGCCTTTATTCATGAGGGGCTCTATTTTGTCAACCTAATCGCAGTCGGCAAACGCAAATGCTAGCAGTATCTCAGATAGAAACTGGGCACGTATAACTCCATGCTGGTAATTTCATGACGGGAGTCAATAATTTGGCTGTGGTGCTGTTGTCAGAGGGCTTGGACTAAGAAGGATTAATTATCTGTGGGTGTGCTGGGAATTTGGTTGCATTAAGGCCAATCGGATTTGCCCCTGTCATTCCTTATAAAAAACTTTTGCATTAATGGCATAGCAAACTGGCAGTTTCTTCAGGTGCGCAACAAGCACTTAGCTTGTGTTACTGCCGCCTCCTTTAGCTGTTGAGAACTGCACTCCGAGGTCATAATGCGCGGAGGCGTTTCGGGGAGATAGAGGTTGATTCACCAAGCGATGCATTTTTTATGAAAAGATGTGGGCGATTTAAACCGTATATAAAATGGCACTTGTGGTGTTAAAACAAGGGAGAAACTGAAGTTAATTATTTATATTTCCCCCACACAAAGGAAATGTTCACATGTATAAGAATACCACTTCACACGCAGTATGGAAGAATACCCCCTCCCCCTTCCCACTAGACCCCACCACCATTTTATTGGCCATGCATTATTTATTGGGTACATCACGCATGTTCTTAATTAATATGCATTTCAGTATTATTTCGCATTTGTTATCCTGCAAGTGAATGTATTTGGTTTGAAGCGCCCCCAACTGTTTTTCCTTTGTGTGAGGCTGATTTCTTTTCAGTATTTGCTCAGAGGAAAAAGAAATGTTCAATTTCCGAACTTTGATTCTTGCATAATTAGACTCCTGTTGGCGGTGGGATTATGGTGTGGTGCGAGATACTGCGGCAGGCAGAAGAATCTAAAATGTAATGCTGTGTCAGGTGCATGAGTGTAAAGCTGCTTTCACACCGGACGCGGAACGAATTTTCCGCACGACAGATTGCATTCAAAGTCAATGCAAAGACACAAATAGGTGCGCGTCATTGCACTGACTTTGAATGCAATGTGACGTGCAGAAAATTAGTTCCGCGTCAGGTGTGAAAGCAGCTTAAGGGAGGGTATATGTTGGTAAACAGGATATACCCACCTGTTTCTTTTAGTCAATTTACAGTACAATCTCCTATCAGCTAAAAAGCCTTGGAAATACATAGGAGAGTGTACTCACTTTCTTCTTAGTGAGCTACTCATTAACCTCATAGTTGTGTACCTACACGTATCTCTCCAGAGAGCACTGCACCACGAGTGTGGTCTGAACCTTCAGACAGTGGAGTCGACATAACATTCTTTCGGGCTGAATGCATGAATTTCCAAGAAACGCTCGTTGTGAGCAGCCATTTGAGATTCTAGCTGAAATACTGCAAAGCTGAGTCAGCTCAATGAGTTATGGTCGTACAGACCTCCCCCCCTCAACTGACTTGACACGCTTTATTTTTACAGTTTTACCAGGATTTCTACACTTGGAGGTGAGGCTTTTTTTTTGTAATTTTTTTAAATTTTGTTTTTACATTTCCTAATACAGTAGAATTCTAGGCAGGGACTCGGTAGGTGCCACGTGCTTGCAGTTGCTGCTGTGGTTAGCCGCTGTGGTTGGCTGTAGTTGGCGCAGAACTCCTGATTTGTGGCCCTGATTCCGTTTGTGGTTTTTATTTTTTTGCTTTCATAGTTTGGCGCGTTCGGCCATCACAACTAAATTAATCACCAATCTGGTTTTGTGAATGGAGCAGAAAAAGTAACACTTTCTTACATTTGTGTGTCCAATTTGGTTCCATGGTGGAGGCTCATGGCATCGCTACAGTCCGATTGTGGCAGAAGCAGCCTTTGTGCCCTGAGAGGCGTTCCCCCTCATGTCCACAGAGCAGTCCTTCAGGAGCTGCGATGATTTTCGGATAGCTAATTCCTGTCCGTGTTCCTCGTTAGCACGCAGCACCTGTTTTGCGATGGTGCAGGAAGCTGCTGTTGGGGGAGACTTTACCGAAGTCGCTCTCCTCCTTTGATGCAGAACTCAATCACTCTGCCGGGGGTAACCGCCATCACGGCGCTGCGGTGTTCGCGGCTAATGAACGGGCCGGGGGTATGACAGCCTCCGAAACGCCGCCTGAATGGCGCCTTTGTGTTTCCGCGGCTATTAGTTCAGCCAGGCTAATTATGCGACCCCAGCACTGCCGCTTTTACGAGCTGACAAGCCCTGGCTCCCAACTTCCCCATTTTCCAGTTTATTTAAAAAATGTTTAAAACCAGGGCAGGCGATGGTGTTTGAAAGTCACTGCGTTTACTTTCAGCCCTGAGAGATTAAAAAAACAAAGAATCAATATTTGTTTTTTGTTGAATGCAAAACAGCCCATTAGTCGCATTCACAGCTGGCAGGAGAGGTCAGTCCTTCCCTTTGAATTTTAAAAAGCAGGACCCTGTCTTAACGAAACAAAGGGAATTAATCCTTTTACCTGGTATTGGATCGGAGAGGAGCGAGGCAATGTCACTTCACCTGCCATGTCCAATTATGAGACGTGCTCTTTGTGCCGAGTTGACCTCTCGACCTGTAAAAATTTGATTTATGTAATTTGTTTTTAATTTGCTGGGCTCTTAGCTTAGCAGTGCCGTTGACTGATTGACTGCAGATTAATAAATACATTTTCCCTATTTTCCAGTCATGTGCTTATTTAAACACTGGCTGTCTTGTATATCCTTTGTTCCTTGAGTTAATATCATCCACTGGAGAATGTGGTCCAGGAGCCAGATGCATTCTGGGTAATGTGCAAGTGTCTCATGGGGTTGGTTTTTAATACTTTGCCCCTTTGTGTACCATTTACTGTTATGTAAAATGATAGCAGCCATCATAAGTTTGTACAGTGTAGCTGTAGTATTGTGTGACATTGACAAAGCATTTCAGTATTGTTGTGAGTGTGTTTTGTGTTGCTTTGGTTGGTGTTAAGGTCGGTATAAACCTAGTGCTTCAGTCTGATTTCGGGGATGATGATCGTGACTCATTGCTGTGGTTCTGGGATGGGATGGGAGGGGAGGGGTGAGATATTTAGCTGGGGCCAGGGTTGGGGAGGGGTTGGAATCACAGTGTTACCCGGGAGTGGGGCTGAACTGATCATTTTAAGTGCAATAAAATCTCTGACACCATGGGGCACACAGTCGAGCTGGCTACTTTTCTTTTTATGGGTCCTAGCTGGTCTGGTCTTGAACAAGTGGCAATCAAATGTCAGAGGCCATTTGCTTCTAAGATAAAAATTGTGCTTTGGAGTCAGCTAATTACCAGTGAGGTTGGACAGCTTCCATAATCTTTTTTTAAAGGCATAATTAGCCTACACTAAATCTTTTCCCATGTACTTTGCCTAACTACCAGTCAAGCATCTTATTTAGCCAACTGACTAATCTACACCAAGATGTAGCCAGCAGTGATTGAGAGGTGATAATGAGAAGCAGGCAGATCTAATCAGGCTACCATATCAGATTGGAAAAATTTCAACAATATGAATCTGTAATGGGTGGTGATCGGACGCCAGGTGCCGCGACCGGCGAGAGAAAGAGCAATGAGCAGCCAGGATAAGAGACGAAGACAAAAGAGGTAGAAACCTTCGGTAAAGGTTCGCGCTTCCAAGGACGAATAAAAGTCCGCAAAATGGAAGCAGTGCGAGAGAAAATAAACAAGAGAGAAAATTTCTAAAATTAGCAATTCCTAACAATAAATTGAATATAACAAATCACTAGGACGTTTAACTAGAGATTTTATCCGGCTGAAGTGCTACTAATAAACAGACACTCTAGCAATATGTGTGGCGAACCCCCAGCCATATATATGGGGTCCGGAAAACTCCGCCCCAGCTCAGTCAGGAATTTGATGGAAAAAACTCTGATATCCTCCCAGATGATAGAATAAAGAAAGGTCCAACAATCAAACGCACACCTAAACCATGACAGGATCACACTGCCCTGCATCATTTTTTCTGAATCCAGTTTTCATTTTCTAATTAATTTTGGGGGGCTGATTCCAAAAATTGCTCCAGCGTGTCAGATTTTCTCACAGCGTATGATGTGCATTTCATTGCAGTTTCACTTTCAACCACCACTAGTCAGGTAAAGATGGTTTTCATAATCCGTTGATGACCAGATAAAACTGCCTCAAAGGCATGATTTCCATCCTCCTCTGAGCCTGGTGAGAATGATTTGTTCAATTCTCAGCTGATTTTCACATGATTCTGAAGACATTATTTTATCCTGATATCAGGCTCCGTAATATGGCCACTGACCGAAGAAAATGTGAACACGATCCAGAAGTTTTCTGTTACATCTGTGGAAGTTTCACTACAACCAAATAGCGACAGAGAATTACAGACTTTGTGAAAAAATACAGTACATGTGATATGATACTATAAGGAAAATCTTTTTTCTTATTTTGTGAAGAAAATGTGCATGATACAAACTTTGTATTCAAATTTTTTAACTCAGCATCCTGATATTAGGAAGTATGAGGCCTTTCTGGGAAATGAGCTGAAATTTTTTTTTATCAGTGAGCAGGGTGATGTAATTAGTAAAAAAAAAAAACTTCTCTGAATTCCATCTCTTGTTGTGGCATTTTTGCATTTTATCAAAGATTTCTTCAAAAAAAAAAAATTAAATTATGTTTTAAATTTAATGAAGAAATTAAATAAAGATGTTCTGGATGTTAAGCATCCAAAAATATATCTAGAGTGTAAACATTAAAAAAAAATTTTATTGAACGTGATACACAAATTGGTTTTGGTTTTGTGCAAAATGGCCAAGTTTACAGGTGCGTGCAGTGCAGGTGCGTGTTCTTTTTTTAGTGAAAATGTATTGACAAATGAAGCACCTATTACTAAAACCCCATAAGTCACAATTGACTTGACTTGACTTGTGGGGTTTTAGTAATCAGTGCTTCAAATACTGTTGTAGGCAGTGAGAACAAAACAAAGTAATTTCCACATGGATATTGCAGTAAAAAATATAGGTAATAAATCAATGTTTTCAATATTTTTTCTTTTTTTTATAACAATTGAAAGGTGTCAATTGTTAACTCTTTTTTTTTTTGACTCTTGCATAACATGAATGCATTTTGAAGGCAATCATTCCATGATTATTGATGCAAAAAAATTTGTTAAAACTGGTTTGAGACGACATTATTTTGCAAAATTATCTCTGATGGTTTGTTGCTCCTGTATATAAGATGACATGGACTTTGAGCAGCGTCACTGCGTCAGACATGATGCCACGATGGAAGCAGCTCTCTAATATTGTTTGTAGCCGATAAATATGAAGTCAGTGAAGTTTTTTCCGGAAGCATTTCACTTGGTCTCTGTTTGGCCACCAGTTGTTTTAGACCACATTAGGTATGATTCATGGAAAAGTGAAGCATCGAGCTCATCTGTTCGCCCCATGGCAGCTGTGAATTGTATTTCACTTGAAATGATTGTGATTCCATTTATTTCCCAGCCCAACCTGGGAGCAGACGTGTCCTGTGTAGAAAAACTGGCCTGAGGAGCGAATGACTGGCTCACTGGCCCAAGGTTCATGACCTCTCTCAGCGACGACCGGAAGGCAGCTGGTGCCTCTAAGATCTGAAACTCTGGGTCTGTCTGCAAGTTCGGTTCAGACAATCACAGGCTCTATTTTTGTAATGTATTTTAACCTCTTAAACTCCAGAGTCCCCCAATTGGGGGACCCTGAGACTCACCGCAGCAAAATACCTACAACGCCGCGCTAATTAAGTAGCAATATAGTCATATTACACATCAAATGAAACAGGAGAGCCTCTGCTACAAGCACATATAAGTAATTTTTACATACACCAAGCACAACTCAAACGCCAAGCATATTAATGTTCAAATATCAAAATCCGAGTAGCGTCAGAAAATCAACCCTCTCTCCACATTTCCATGTCTCCTTCTCTGATACTTCATGCTACACAAACAGAGATATACTCTATTCATTTTGGGTATGTCATTTTCAAACAGAAACCTAAAAAAGAGGCTGGGGCTTAAGAGGTTTTTAATGTATTTGTCTGTCACTACGTTATCAAGCTAATCTGTCACTGTTACCTGTTTTTTTTTTTTTTTTTTTTAAATCAAAGACAAATTTCTTCTCTGAGAAAAGGAGAATTTTTGGCGTATTGTGACATACCATCTATGTGAACTGAAGGATCATCTGGTGGTTTGTCGAGGATTTTGGAGGCATGGCCTGTAGTGCTATTTTCACCTCATTGATTTGCTTGACTGAAACACTTATCCATGGGCTCTTACATTTCTACATGCATTCCAGCTAAAATTGATTATTTTTCTGCTTTTGAATTCGAGCAGAATGAAGTCTGGTCCTTTGTCATAGAAAAAGATGAAAACACAATGGAACAAAGCGGAGTCTGAGCGAAAAGATGAATGCCTCGTAAATAATTGATGGTTTTTTGGAAAACATTTTTAGAGAACAACCGCGGACACCATTTTGAGCGCCGTGCTCCTTTGTATGATCAGGCTCTGCATGATTGGATTGGCTTTGCCTTGAGTGGACGATTTGAGCCACTGCTCGCCCAGGGCAGCTTAGAGCGATGAAAAACGGTTTTCCTTTGAGCTGCAGTGATTAGCTGCCTGTATTTGATATTTGTGTGTAAACACACGTGTGCACCTCGGGGGTGCAAGCTGTGGCCCTGAGTGCCTTAGGTTGGTGCGCACGTGACTAGAGTTTCACTTATAATTTATCATGATATAATCATAATTATTGAGCTCCCGAGCTCAGTTGACTGTGGGGAACCGGGTTTGCCAGCTCAGACAAGTTAGTTAATGCTCCTGCATACTTAACTCTCCTGTGACCTTTGCGGTATTCCTCTCTAATTCAGTCCAGCTTTGATAATGAGGCTGGCATTCTGAGTCAGGTCATGGCTCTGGCTGTCTGGAATGATTGAAACGTCACTTCACTGCGCTGCTCTACTTGCAGATGCTCTGCCTGGCAATCCTGCTTATGAAAAGAACATGTGCATGAGTGGCCCGGTGAAGGTATCTTCTTAATTAGCAGCAAGGTTTTCTTTCCTCCAGTGTCTAGAGGAATGATCTGATCTGGGGGGCTTTGACCTTATCAGCGAGCCTCCACACCCTCCCCCCGTGACCTTCCATCACCCCTGCTGTCACAGGCACACCCCAAACCCGTCAACCCCAAATGACACGATTAGCTCATTAGCGTAGCACAAGCCCGGTGCGTCACCGCAGACTGACAGTGAGAGCAGCTGAAGCTCAGTGCTTTCTCACTCGCACACGGCCCTGAGACGCCCCTTCGCTACTTGATGCATTTTCGCAAAAACATTGAAGAACATGAAAAAAATATCAAACATCTGTTGCATGCAGATCCACAATAAAGACTAATGGGAGCTTTGATAAAGATATTCGGCATTAATGGCACAAACAGAAAGAGGCGACTTCACCAAGCCCCGGGCAGAGAAATAGTCATGAACGGTCCAAATGAGGAGAGAGCGAACAGGATCACCGGGGCGAGGGCAGCTGTGGTCAGAGACAGGTCTGACCCGGGGCCACAGGGCACATTGGGCAGGGCCCATTCTGGAACTCTAAGGTTGAGGGACCAGACAACTTGCCGGTCTAGAGCTGGATAGCACTGGAAGACAAACCCAAATTAACTGCCTCTCTATCTGCCCCTCTCTCTAACTCTCTGTCACTGTCTCAACCCCTCTACTACTCTATCTGCCCCTCTATCTGTCCCTCTATCTGCCCCTCTCTCTAACTCTCTGTCACTGTCTCAACCCCTCTACTACTCTATCTGCCCCTCTATCTGTCCCTCTATCTGCCCCTCTCTCTAACTCTACCACTCTCTCCTCCCCTCTCTCTGTTCCTCTATCTGCCCCTCTCTGTAACACTCTATCTGCCCCTCTCTCTAACTTTACCACTATATCTGCCCCTCTATCTGCCCCCCTCTCTAGCTCTGTCACTGTCTCTACCCCTCTACCACTCTATCTGCCCCTCTATCTGCCTCTCTCTCTAACTCTGTCACTGTCTCAACCCCTCTACCTCTATCTACCCCTCTCTCTACCTCTACCACTCTATCCAGCCCTCTCTTTGTTCCTCGATCTGCTCCTCTCTCTAACTCTCTATCTGCCCCTCTCTCTACCACTCTATCTGCCCCTCTCTCTGTTCCTCTATCCCTCACTCTACCTCTCTATCTGCTCCTCTCTCTACCACTCTACCTCTCTATCTGTCCCTCCCTCAAACTCTTCCTCTTTGCCGCTCCTCCTCGTTCCCGTGTGCTCAGGATGTGAGCATGAGAATATGCCCTGAGCTGGGTGCACACTCTTCTGCACGGATAGAGCGCATACTGGCAGGGCACTGTGGGATAGAGAGAGCAGCAGTAATTAATGGTGATGGGTTATAGGCACAGCTCCGTCTGAGTTGGCTCTCCGCACAGCAGTCCTGACTGATCATCGCACACCAGGGATCTGTTCCTCTTCGGGGAAGGAGGGCTGGTCTGTAGGCCTGGGGCTGTTCCGTCTGAGAGCCCTGCTGAGAGACGAAGGCCGGCAGATAGAGCTTATTAGCAAAAACAAAAAGTTAAATTGGAGTGGTGGTGCAATTTGGGCTGTCTGGAACGGTACATTTTGGTGCGTAATTTTATTCCTTTTGTGTTCGTACTGATTGGGCTGGTAAGAGGGACCTAATGGCCACTTTCTCCGCAATCAGGATCCTTTCTTCCTCTGCTCTGAAGTTGTCCTTTATTCCACACTAATCATTGTTCTCTCACACTAGGGGAGGTCAGCAGTGGCTTCGCTTTGGGCGTTTAGCTTGAAATATGCAGTAATGTCTGGGGTCAGTGCAGTGCCGTCTCCATGGTGTGAGTACATGCTACCATGTAAGTTTGCTAATTAGACCAAAGAAATACCATCACTGTAAAGGTGAGTTGGGCAATGTTTTGATAATTATCATATTGATATCGTGAAGTGAGATGAGACGTCTTCTGAGATTTTGGATATCATAAAGTTGTGATTTGAAGTGTTGACTTTTCTTGTTCTAAAGGCTACACTACAATGAAGGGTTGCAGTTTTCTGCACTTATTTGACTGGTCTGTCTGTTGCCAGTGCTGGCTCCTCAAAACATTTCGTTATTATTCTTAGAAAACAAAAGTAGTTATGCCTCCAGTGTCACAGCAATATCAAGGTATTTGATGCAGAATATTATGATGTTCGATTTTGTCTGTATCGCCCAGCCCTACCATGAGGTAGAAGTGGAAGGTCCTAATACAAAGAAGAAACTGAAGCTCTCAAATCACCAGCATAAATTTATTTAGGTGCCAGGACTGATGTTTCGACGTGTCGACGCACCTACCTCCTCTGACAGAGGGGCTGAAGCTCCATTTTGGAAGTGGAAGGTTTTGAGGACCCCACTGGATTTCCCTGCGATTTGGAGCTTTTTTCAGCTACGACGCAATTGAGTCAGAGAAGGACCATAAACTCCGTCTGAACTCATTTAACGGACAAGTGGCCCTAACCAAACAATCTAATGCTGATTTCACAATCACAACCAATAAATGAAGGTTCAGGAATCCTGCATTAGAGTTCTGCAGAAACATGCCTGAGAATCTGCTGTGCGACGCGTGAGAGGCGACAGACATTCTCTCTGTTCCGGAGACTGGGGTGATTATACGTTTGTTTTTTGGTGAAATGTCCACCAGAGCTGTGTTGGAAATTCCAGTTTGTAGTTGGAACTGTGTGTTCGCTGTGCACATATAGAGGGCTTTACCTATCCTCTGGTTTGTGTCGACTTTCTCTGCACCCCGAAAAATCCTCGTGGCTGTGAGAAGAGACTCCAATGCGTGCATATGCACCCCCGCCCCCGCCACGCGCACACACACACACACACACACACAGACATGTGCACACACACACACAAACACACATCCACGTCCTCCTTATAATCTTAGATCCCAACAAACCGCGTGCTCGATGCCACCATGCCCCTCAGGCATGTAAACACCGATCTCGTCTGATACAGTGTCCGTTACGCCGAAGTGGGTCCATCTCTGTCCACGCTCCGATGCTCTGATACATCAGAAATTCAGCGTTACACGCCCTTCAGATGCTGGTAAAACTATACCCTCTGGGCCTGGCTTGTCTGGTAAAACCGTGTCCTCCGGCAGCAGGCTTGTGTGAATGTGAGCGCTAGCCCGTCCGCGGTGTGAGATTTCAGGGTTTTTCGAGTATTTCCTCAGCATTTCTTAAGCGATTCCATTGGCTGTTTTTCTGAATGAGTTGTGTGATTGGTTTCAGGGAATATGCCGAATGGCTCTCCCTGGGAAATAACAATATGGCACCTGGGGACAGTCACCATTGTATTGCTAAGTGAGGGTGAGGGGTGTGGACATCTTGTTAGGGGGGCGTTTAGACGAGGCTTACCTATGGTTACTGTGAATAGAGAGTCATCTCTTTAGGAGGGGCCTCGGTGGGGTTTGAATGTCTGGCTGGATGTCATGTATAACTGTCTCTCATTATATAAACTGCTAGTGTTTCTTTTTTCTGTGTGTGATGTTGACCTCTCCGTGAGCACCACCGTTTTCCACCGCAACAGAACTTCTAATAAACTGCTTCACGTGCACCATCAATACCGTTGGATTCAGGTTATTCACATACTGATGTGGAACCGTGAATGAAACGGTCTGTTTTGAAACGTCGAATCAGCGGTTAAAGAAGGAACAAAACAACAGAGACTTTCCTCAGCAGTCAGTTTCCGCCATGGCGGCTCAGGAGGACGCAGCTTCCTCTGTGGCACCTGAGCCTCAACTGCTTGTTCGGCAACTGCAAACCAACCATTTGCGGCCTCAGGCTTTCGCTGCAGTCCGGACGCTGGCATAACAGGCTCGTCAGAGACTCTACACGTCCCGCATGTGTGAGTCTGAGCACGAGTGCTGTGGGACCCCAGCGATGTCTGGGTGACTGTTCCCTGCTCAGATGCTGGGATTGGCTCCAGTCCAGCTCTCCCGTCCGCGACCCCGCCCACGTGACCTCTGCGAGTAAAAGAAATACGCAGATAATGGATGGATGAATGATTTGCGCCCCTCAGCTCCACCCTTCCCAATAACCATCTCATATTTATTTGGCGTCCCACATCTGGGCCCCCAGGCCCCTGCCCTCGGACCCTTATTACGAGCCGCTCTCCCTCCTGATTGGAGAGATTTGGTCGGGTTCAGGCTTTCAGAAGAATTAGGCACGGTCAATATAACCCTGCCTGAGGGGGTGAGGGATGGGTCAGAGTCACAGAGTTTGTGTGGTGTGGAGAGAGTTAGTGCGTCAGTGTGGCAGCAGGAGTCTATCGCTGGGGTGAAAGGTCACTGCCAGAGCCTGTGTGAGTGTGTTCCTGTGTTTGTGTTGGTGTGTGGACCAAGGAAATAAGCAGAACTGTTTATTTCTGTATGTGCGAGCTCACGTGTCGCAGAGGAATTGTGTCTGTTTGCATTGGTGAATGCGTGTGTGTGTGTGTGTGCGTGTGTGCGTGCATGTGGATTCATTTGTTTTCCAATTGCTCGTCTGTGTGAGAATTTGAATCCGAGTTTGTGTGTGGAAAGTAAATCTGTGTTTTTGTTTGTGAAGAATCCATCTGTTTGGTGTGTGTCTGTATGTGTCTGTGTGTGGGTGTCTCTGTTTGGGAGAGTGTGTCTGTATGTCTGTGAATGTCTGTTTGGATGAGTGTGTCTGTATGTTTGTATATATATATATATATATATATATATATATATATATATATATATATATATATATATGTTTGTGTGTGTGTGTGTGTGTGTAGGCATAGTTGTGTTTGCAGACACACTCCCCCTCCATTGCTCTTTTTGATCTCAGTTCCACAGCACAGCCTCATTGATTCCTTCCCCTTCCCAGGGGGCAGTGGGGGTTGTGGCTCCTGCGTTCTTTCAATCTGGAGTCAATCTAAAGGAGAGCGTCGCTTCAGACTGACACCAGAGAGAGCAGCTACAGGGCTGCACTCCTCTCTCACACACACACACACACACGGGCGCGCACACTCATGCAGTGTGCCGGCACCACCGAACCCTTGTGCTGAAGGCAAGAGCAGTTTCTGCACTTCCGGTAAAAACAGTCTGGGCTGGTACCAGTCTGTCATGATCTGACGTGTTCACAAGCCTCTTTGTGCCATTAAATGCTTTCTCCTTTGTGCATTACTCTGCTTTCAGAGAATTAAGAAAGTTATGAAGTGCACCAATGTTTTTTTATGCTCTGTTATGCATTCATTAGTATTTTCTCTGTAGTTAATGACAAAAACATTGTTTAAAGAAAATGAGAGTTGGAGATTTGTTATCTATATTTTAACACCTCTGATTAGTTTGGGGAATTTGATTATGTCGAGTTTGAATCACTGGAGTTTTTTCGGACTAATTTGTTTTGTGCAGCGATATGTGCTTAATTGAACGATGCAGGAGAACAGATGTTCTCGTTCTGACGGTGGAAATGAGATTTGTCGCTGCCTGCTCCATTCATAACCAGGGTGACAATGGCAGGTTGTTCCTGGAGTTTTTTTTACGGCGGTGATAGTAATGTCAAAGGATGGAGCTGCAGAAGATGCGGCGCAGGCTGCGGATTTTTCTCTCGTCTCGTCATGATTGCTCTTAATCATGAGTTTATGAGTATGTCTTCTTTAAAACCTCAGTGCGGCCGCCTGCCAATCAGCGCAAGTTTTTAAAATTCCTTCATGCCCCAGAGCTTCCTTCCGCCGAAGGTTGCTTAAGCAACGCCGCTGTTTTGATTTGGATTTTAATGGACACAAATCAGTGCCTCAGGATGCATCAATTAGCAATAAAATCTCCACTCTTGTATGAAATGCCTTGTTTGTGAGCAGTTCCCTGATGGACCAAGGGCTGTTTCATCAGCGTCATAATTGTTCCGGAAGAGTTCTGGATGAGGAAGTGTGTGTTATGTTGTAATTAAACCGACTCCCCTGAGCACTGTGAAGAGCCGTCTTTCTGAGTTGGGTGCGGCAGATGAGGTTCAAGCGGAAGTTGTCAGAGCGACAGTCGGCGGTTGGTGGGTTATGGTTAATGGCTACTGAGGTGACTGTTGGCTGGCAAAGGTTTACGCGGTTCCTGGATGGCATGGGCTGGGTGGCTGGTTATGGTCGATGGGCGGCAGATGATGGGTTTGGAGGTTGGCGGTTGGCTGTCGCCGGTATTTTTTAGATGTTGCGGGTCGGGCTGAGGCTGCCAGAGTTTTTATGGCTCGCAGTTGCAGGGCGTACCTGAGGATTTAACGGCCCGCGGAGAGGGATGTTCTCCTTCGGTAAATGAGTTTATACGGAGTTTACGACCCCCCTCTGGCTCCGTCGCTCCGTCACCGGGAACGCCGGTGCCGTCTCGAAGACCTTCTCCTCCGCGGTACGGCGGGTGTTCGCTCTGATTAATCATTCAGTGCGGAGAGACGCTCCTCCATCACCGGCAGGCCGCGGAGTTTGCACACGGCGTTAGTGCGGATAATGCCAGATCTGGAGCTGTGCTCCGGGTCACCGCCGGGCCCCACTGACAGACACCGCCTGCATAATTTACACCTCCTACTTTAAAGGGCTCCTGAGTTGGTGAGACACAACTGTGAGCTCTCCATTAATCTGGGGGCTGGGACGGCTGGGCGGCGGTTTGGCTGTCACAGACAACAAATGTCGCTAATCCCTCAATATGTGGTCTGCATGTCTGCTTTGTGATGATGTATTCCAGACTGCACCCCCTTCCATTTCTGTGATAAGATGTCAGCCCTTTCCCCGATGCAGTCAGGGGCCATATAAGGGTGAGCTAAGCTCTCTTTAGCGTGGGGGCCGCAACCTCGTCCCAGTGCAGTCTCAGGGTGGGCTGATTTCATTGTTAACCTGCTCTTAATTAATCCATTCACAAAGCGGATCAGACCTCGACTTCACTCGGTGTCTTGGGTTTAATGTGGCTGCTGATTGATAGTTTTTGTTTCGACCTTAATTACTTTTCGGGACAGTATTTTTTCAATCCGGAATGGGGTCACAGTGCAGCCTTTAGTAGCCAAATGGTCTCTGTGAGCTCTGATTTCAAAAGCTCTGATTTGCGGGACATTGCTGCTCTTCACCTGTTGACTGAGAGATGGCAGATTTACCTGAGGGTTTCCCTCCCCGTTGTTGACTTGTTTTTCTCCATTTGTTATTTTTCTGGAATGTGGATTTGTTTGGTGCCTCGGCATATTGTTGAGATGACTATCAGTGTGGCTCCTGCTGGAGTTTCATAACTGCGATAATCTACGCCTGTCTCTGTGCAGCCTCCAGCTCGCTATCTCACCGCATTTCATCAAGAATCAGTATCTGGTACTATGCCGTCTATAACTGGGTTTCCATTCCAGATCTCGAGAGGCTGGCTGAGCGGCCGTGATTGTGGCTGTCGCCCGACAGCGCCGTGCCAGTGCTTGGACACGTCTGTTCATTCCCACCCCATTAAAGGCTCTCTCGTGAGCGCAGGCCCCAGTGCTGTTGCCATGGCTGCAGTTTGGCGTCTGTGGGGAGATGAGGTTCGAGCACGTTTCTCTTGCTGGGGCGCACGCTTGCAGCCGGGCCTACAGCTGGAGATTTTGAACAAGAAATGCATGCTCATGCGGCGTGACTGCATAAATGCCCATGTGTGTACCTTTGTGATGTGCTATTTCAGGCTGTAATCCAGGCTATTCATAGCTGTAATTTTAAAAGTCTCTTTTACACAAGTACCCTATGCTGGCTGTTGTTATGCTGTGTCAGTTTGGGTCCCACCACAGGGCCGCCGGCAGCCTCTGCACTATTGCCTTAAGCTGCGGTCTGTAACTTCAGCGAAAAGAGCAAACGATAGAGATTTGATTATTAACTCCTCTGCCCCTCCTTCTCTGCTCTTCCATTCTTGTTCACGAGTTCAGTTCAAAAGCTATAAAGCCTAAAGAACCACAAGCTCCAGTCTGCCTCATTATGAAATAGGAAACACTAAAAATAACAAGAAGTAAACATTAAGAATTTACATATTGCTGTGACACACACCATCTCATCGGCATTATAATAGTGTTTGGTAAACAAAAAATGAGAAATGTATGTTACCTACTAGTGCATGATGTTGGCATGAGCAACCGACCCGAGAGAAACGAGGCTGTATGTTAGACTTGCAAGTGAGCAAAAAAACATTACATACACAGTGGTAGCATGACCAACAGAGCCGAGTGTCATGGTTTGTTTGGTGTGCGTGTTGTTTGGACTTTTCTTTGCGGCTCTTGTCCCGGGACAATATAGTTTTTCCTGGACTATTGAATTCTTTACCCAGCTGGCCAATTGAGCTGGGGTGGCACTTTCCCAGACTCTATATAAGCAGGTAGTCCGTGTCTGTTTTTAGCTTTGCACTATAGCTGAAGATATCTGTAGTCAGGTTTTGTATGACTTTCTATCTATAATTATTGGAGTGTCTTCTCCCTTTTTTCTATCTCGCTTGATTCCGTGGTTCAGACTATTATAAGTCCTTTGGAAGCGCGAGTATTTGCGTTTGGTCTATATTATTCTCTGTGTTAGTGCTGTGTCTGAGCTACTCTCTTTCTCTCTGGTCATTGCACTTGGCCTCCGTATACTACCGGCCATTACACTTAGGGAAGCGGGGCTACATATCAGCCAAGCACGTGAGCGAGCTAACGTTACCAACAAACTGTTAGTAATGGCTACCGAACCATGAGAAGCGAGGTTATCAGCCAAGCACGTGAGCAAACTAACGTTTCCTACTCAAAGTTAGCATTAGCTACCAGGCCGAGAGAAAGGCTGTATATCAGCTAAGCAAGAGATTTAACTAACGTTACCTACATGACTTTAGTATTAGCTACGGAATCTGGCAACTAACTATGCATATTACAAAAGCTACCAACTGAGGAATAACATGAAAACGTCCTCTACATTATTAGACTGCACTGGATGAGAGCCTTGGATCCGATGATCGCTAACTTTAACTGCACTGGACGAGGGAAGCGGAAAGAATAATGATACAAAACACAAGTTAGTTTGCATCCCTGTATACTTGAGTAAAGTCCACCTCCCAGCTGCTTGTGTGGCTTTCTGCTGACCATTATTTTCACCACCTCACCGGGCTAGGCCGTGTGAGTGAGTGAGTGAGTGAGTGAGTGAGTGCCCGTGCTCGTGTGTGTGTGTGTGTGTGTGTGTGTGTGAGTGAGTGTGTTTGTGTGTGTGCGCGCATGTGTGTGTGTGTGTGTGTGTGCGCGTGTGTGTGTGAGTGAGTGAGTGTGTGTGTGTGAGTGTGAGTGTGATTGTGTGTGAGTGCGAGTGAGTGTGTGTGTGGGTGTGGGTGTGTGTGTGTGTGTGTGTGTGTGCGCGCGCGTGTGTGTGTCTGCGCGAGTGAGTGAGTGAGTGAGTGCGCATGTGTGTGTTTGTGTGTGTGTGTGTGTGAGTGTGTGTGTGTGAGTCTGTGTGTGAGTGTGTGTGAGAGCGTGTGAGTATGTGAGTGAGTGTGAGTGTGTGTGTGCATGCCTGTGTTCTCTCTGACACTCCCAGACTCCAGAGAAACTAATGACTCCGCATCTGTCGCCCTGCAGTACCAGAGCAAACGAGCTGCACCTCTGCACCCTGAATCCCCTGCATTTCCCCACACATTTGTCAGCATTAAAGCAGATTAGGCACAGGAGCCTCCGCAGAGAGCCTGTTCCACCTCAGCTCCCGCTCCCTCTTCCCCTCCTCTGATCCGTGTCCAGCCGGCAGCCCCGACTCTCACCGGGGTCATTCTGCGCCTCTCACTCACTCCTCATCTCCAGACAATGATCCCCACGCTGTATCAACTAAATAACCTCTAAAGATGGAGCCGGCAGATTGGGGCTGACATGCTCAATCTACTCATTCTAAAATAATGGATGTATTCCCAATAATAATTTTAATGGTGTGCGACGGATGCAATGCTCAGTTTAGCTCAGATTTATTCTGCATCTCACGAGCGTGCTGTAACCTCATACACTGTAATATGTCTGCACTGATAACACCATGGCAGGCTTTGTTGAGTGAATAAAATCACTCATTAGACATGCATGCTCTCGTCTGATCACTTCCTGGCTGGAAACTGAGCCGGAATTGATTAGCTAGCAGCATGCACATTACAGTTACTTCACCAGATTAATGATCTATTGATAGCCCGACAAAATTATAAAAATTCATGACTGTAACCTCATCCAGTGCATTTTCAATAATGCGGTTTGTGTGTGTAGTTTAATCCTCCGCTATTGGCAGATGCTTCACAAAATATTTACATTTGTTGTTGCCGCTGCCGGGCTCATAACTTGTGCTATATTATCGCTACAGTAGCATTACATTAATGGAGAGGCAGCATTCGGCACAAGCTGTGTGTAGTAAGTTTGTTTGGATGGAGTGCCGTGAGTGAATGAATGCTTTACCAGTTATGAATATCTGATCATTGCTCTACTGATCAGTTCACCTCTCCTCTTAACCAGTCCATTACTTAATCTCTCCTCGTGGGATAATAAATTTGACTTGACTTCTTTTGTTCTCTTCCCAGGAGTGATTTGAGGGGATGGAGGAATTGCCAATATATGAGTATTCACAGTATAACATGAGGCATATCCGCCAATTCGGCTGCTCCATCCGTACTGACAGAGCAGAAATGTTGATGATTGTGTTCCAGCATCAGTGCTAAAAATTTAGCCTGGACAACATTGCTGGACAATTAGAAGAGTCCAATAGGCTGTGACGATACAACATTGGTTCAGGCCAATTGTTTTATTTTGTCCCAGTCAAGTGAGTACCTTAATTCTGATTGGATGCTTGCTCTCTTTTTAAAGTGTTCTGAAATTAGGAGAAAAATATATACTGTGATTGGCGAGGTGTTCAGGATGAGGGTGTCTGTCTTTGGCTAATGGTTTACCGCTCCCCCACCGCGACTCCAGGGGAGAAGAAGCCGTTTAGATGATGGATGGAATCTGTTCCATCATATATATGCTTCTCGGCCAAAACAAAAAATGAAAGTCACCGTGTGGCTTTAGATAAGCAAGCACTTAAGAGCCGATAATTGAATCATTAGCACCGTGATTAATATGTTTCAGGTCTTTACAAGTCTTTGAACCCTGACTTAAGCAGTGTGTAGCTTCTCATTTCTTGAACACCGCTGTTGGAAGACTCGTCCTGTGTGGTCATGGGAAAGATGTTGCTGTGTTTCAGAGGGGGCCATTTTTTTTTTAGCCGAGTCAAGTAAAGAGAACAGCAGAAGGACCGCTGAAACCCCTGGGATTGGGTTAGGAACCGTGGGAGGCATTGTCACCCCTACTGAAATTCTTGATGATGCGCTGGAGAAGACCTGTCAGAGTGGCTGTACTCTCTCATCATCAGTACAAGATGTCAGCCAAAACTTAACTCCGCTCTGGATGGAGCTCCTAGAATGGGCTCATGAGGGTTGTAACTGGACCTCGGAGGAATAAGGTCGCCTTGTCGAGCAAGTCCCGTTATCATTTACGTCACGTGTATGGACTTGGACTGTGTGCATCATTTACATGGGAAAGAGACGGCTTCATGATGCACCGTAGGAAGAAGGCAAACTGGGGGAGGGAGCGTAATGTTCTGGAATATTTCCCATTCAAGAAAAATTCAAGGACATCAACATCAGTTCCACGGAGCTGGTTTGGTGACATGAGGGCGGACCTTCTCGATATTACTCGGGTGGTTTTAATGTTGTAGCTGATCACCCTAAGCTTGGGGAAGGCCGTTATCTGTCAGGGAAACCCATCCCTGTACAGTATCAGCCGTCTCCTGTTCTGTTTCTGCTGATATCTTTCACTTTAATATTCATTGGGAAAATCTGCGCAATGATCTTACGCTTGACAAATGACTTAATCACAAATTTATTTGATTTTTAATATCATATCACTTCTGTTTTCCTTTCTAAAATTTGTGTTGTACTGCTGTCTCATCCTACAGTTGATTTATGAATCTTGACTCTATCTCTTGCAGAAGCAATTTTAGTTCATTCGTAGTTAATTAAAGGTCAAATAAGTAAGTAAAGAAATAAATAATAGAAATAAATAAATAAATAGTATAAAAGTAATTAAAATGGTCTGATCCGCAAACTCTAAATTCTTGTCCCCCATGCTGTGTTCTGAATACGTAAAATTTGTTTTTGAACCAGTGATGAGATGATTGCTGCGGTGAGCAGTCTTACTGGTGATTAATGGCGCTGCTGTTACTCCTGGTTCTGTCCCCATGGTGATGGAAATGGTCTCTTATTCTCCCGCCGTGGTTCAGTCTGTTGGCCTGCGGCTCACTCCTGTTTACATGGTGAGGCTGGGCACTGTGGCTCTGACTTAGAGCTTTGCAGGTAATGACCAGACATTCCTTTAAACCTGGAGTAATGAAGCAGACATTTGAGTAAAGCTGGAGTAATGAATGTAATTATGGACACAGGCGAGTAAAGGTGAAGTCATAAAAGATGCATTTCAGCAGTGCGGGATTAATGAGTGAAGCGTAAGTAAAACAGGAGTAATGGAGAACATGAGTAAAGCTGGTGTGATGTGTTAGACATTTGAGTAAAGCTGGAGTAATGAAGCAGACATTTGAGTAAAGCTGGAGTCCTAGAGGAGACATTTGAGTTCGGCTTGAGTAATGAAGGAGACATTAGAGGAAAGCTAAAGTAATGGAGGCATTTGAGTAAAGCTGGTGTAATGAAGGACGCAGTTGAGTAAGGCTGGAGTAATGAAGGTGACATTTGAGAAGAGCCGTTGTACTGAAGGAAACATTTGAGTCGGGCTAGAGTAATGTAGAAGACATTTGGAGTAAAGATGGTGTAATGAAGGAAAAATATGAGTTAAGATGAAATGATGAAGGAAGCAGTTGAGTCAAGCTAGAGTAATGAAGGAGATATTCAGGTAAAGGTGAAGTCATTAAGGACACAGTTGAGTAAAGCTGGAGTAGCGAAGGAGACATTGGGGGTAAAGCTGGGGTAATGAACCGTTGAGTAAAGCTGGATATTCCAGCCCTTAGTGAGGTTATGCCTGATGTGGGAATATCCCCCCCCCCTCTGAGATACACTGATAGTTGGGTAATAAGCGCGTAATGAAGAGGGTAATTGACAGAGCTGAAAGAGCTCTGGAGTCAGTGAATCTCCCACAGTCTTTGACGGACTGGGCTTGAATTGAAAGTTAATTAGTCCTGAGCGAAGGGAGATGCAGATGCCTTTGAACTTGAATGGGCCTTTTCCCAGAAACCCTCATGTACTTGCAATGCCTTGTGCTTTACAAAGGAATATTGGTTAATTCTTGACCATTATTTAAGTAGATTAAGCAGTTGGAAAGTGCTTTGTTGATTTTTTTTAAATTACCTTCTTGAGGACCAATTAATTTGAGTTCTCTCTTGTCCATCTGTTGCAGAGATGTAGGTTAACTGCGCAACTGAAATGATTAACAACAGCTAATGTTTGTCCAGCCCCTGGGGTCCATTTCTGGTCACATGTTTGTTTAGCACAGGGCTGTCGGTCCCGATCAATGCACATTATCCAGCAGGTGGAGCTCTCATTCAGCCGCAAACTTATGGAGTCACATTTGTAATGTAGTAGTACAGGTTTGGTGAAAAGTTGCAGGATGGTCGCTCGACAGTGATTGGTCAGGCTTGCTCTAGCGGTCACATGAACGGGGAGGGACTTCCCAGGAGTCAGGAAGTAGAAGTCCTCGCATGTTTAAGTTCCTCTATTGAGCTCATCTAGTAGATTCTCCTGGCTGAAGTTCCAATATAATTGGTAATCCAGGGGGCGTGAACAAATACTCGGGAGGAATTTTGATTTCTGAACTTTGCTTGTCCTCCTCTATGAATGAGTTCTGCTTTGTCACTCTACACAGTAGGCGAGTGATATTGTTTTCAGTGAAACCTGTCTGTCAGTCGCCCCATGCAAATACAGCTTGATCAAATTAGAAGAGACAAAATTTTTGGGCAAGGCATGAAACGGCCCAAGGACCACTTGATTAAATTTTGACTGCAATTTTGTCAAGGTCTAGGCCGCAGTCACCAAAAAGCTGAAAAATCACAAGCGGGGAATGTTGTGCCTGGTACCACTTGTTTGGAGTGGGAATCACAGGAATTGTTCCCCTGGAATAGGGTTGGACGACACTTCAATCATCAAGATTTTTAAGTCATTTTATTCTCACCAAGATTTCATGCTTTTAGAGCTGATTTTCTCCGGTAGTGATGACTCAGTGATGCTGAGGTGAAGGTCCACTGATCAGAGATTAAAAATCCTGGCATGTTTAACATCTACCCATGAACTCACCAGGTTGATTTCACTAATGTGTTTGTGCTCCCGGTGAAGAATTTTGCTAGTTCTTCAGACTAGGAGATTGAAAAGAAATGTTTGTCAGGAAAATAGCATGCAGGCTACTTTTACTGAGTTAGTATTTCTGTCCTGTGGAGTAGTGTCTGGGATCGGTGCTGTTCTGTTCAGAATGGGTGTCGTTCTGACCCTTCACACATGTCTATCCTCTCCCCTCCTCCTGGCTGGCTCGCAGGTGATTCCCTGAGGACCACCTTATTCGAGGAGCGCTTGGCCCGCCTGTTGTCGCCATGACCACGTCGCTGCAGGACCTCGCGCCCCCGTCTGTGTCCGGCCTATTGCTTCTCTTCCTCCTCCTACCCATCCCTCCAACTATGTCCCAGCAGCCCTTGCTCTCCGTGACGCCCGCCCCTCCCACCGCGGCCCCCCAGCCTTCAGCGGAATGCGCTCATCGAGAGCACCCCGTGGTCTCCTTCCAGGGTAAGCCCTCCTCTTTTTACCTCTCAAATCAAGCCCGCTAATCCAAATCCGCCTCTGGTTTCCCTTTATCCCGGGTAATTAGCCAGACAGTTAGCGCCACAGATTGGCCAGACTGGCTTCACACCTGACTCTCAGGTAAAGGTGCGCTAGAAATCTGGCAGTTCTTTGCCCTATAGGAGCACAGTCTTACCGTATGTCCCACATTACAACAGTACATTGCAGCACACGTGTACATTACTGCAATCCATGCTCTGCATACCTATCATTACAGCCCTCACATTGCTTCCCATACTTTTATACAATAGGCACCTCACATTCGACTTACCCATTAGAATCCTCATTATATTTTATCCGCGTGTTACATAAAATCTGCATTATATTATTATATTTCCATTCAAGCATTGTAAGGCTGGTTGGTCATTTTTAAATGACTGCCATTATTGCCTTCTCGCCACTTGAACAATACAATAATGGCTGTTTCTTTACCTGATGCTCAAGGTGGTTTGTTCATATGTGCTTTCTTCTCCACCTACTGCCTAGAAAAGGAATTCAGTGAGCGCAAAGCTGTGCGTCACATAAATGTATGTCCTGTTATTGGTTTAATTGTGTATCTGTCCTGAAAACAGTATTTATATGGTAGGAACCTTCATATTCATCACAGCGCTGGAGTAAGATATTCTTTCCCGAGCCAGTGAACCTTGCGAGCATCTGTTTGTAGGTCTGCACCTTAATCTCTGAAGCATGGCTTTGTTTAAGTGAAAGCCACTGTTATCCGATACTGCCTGCCAAAATCGATTCTGATCGCAGGGGTACGCTGTAGATCTGTTCGTCCGTTCTCCTCCGCTCTGGCTGTTTCAGCTCTGTCGCATTTTGTCTGTGCAGAAATATCGCCTGACAAATATTTATGTAGCTGTTACTGCGAATCTGTGGCCTGCCAACCAATCCTGAGTATCGATCCAAGCGCAGACAAAGGCATTATTACTCTATGAAGCTACTGCTTCTCTTCAGTTTCACAGTCCAGATGTATCGCCGTGTTTCCAAAAGATCAGTTCTAAGCTGCTGCTACCAAACCAAAAATTCTGTCTGCGGCACATCTTCAAGCTGCACGTGCCAACTTGAAGATCTCGCCTTATTTTTTTAACACCTTGAGATTTTGCTTGCCCGCACGCGAGCACGTAGCGCACGATCGCGTGCAGACGTATCGCTGCTAATCTGGGCACAGACAGTGCGTTCTGCTGGTTGTTGTGATTCAAAGGTTTGTTTTGACTGAAGCGACAGGTGCATAGTGTGAAAAAATGAGGCTTCAAGACTGCTGTGTTTGGGTTTTTTCTGGGAAATGCGATGCCTTTCTTCTTCTTGCGGAGAGGATGAAGATTGCTGAAAAGGTTTGGCGGAAGGAACACGGGAGGGAAACTGCCTGAGGGGTTTTTGTTATTGGAAATCTGTGCTGTCTCGCTCTATGCTTCATACAGACATTTCCTGAGGCTGTTTCATTTATTGCAGTGGCCAAGTTCAATGCCATTTTCAGGAATGATGTTTTTTTTGTGTATTGGAATACTGCTATTCAGTAAATACTAGGCTCATTCGTTACCCCGGACCCCCCACCCCCCTTACTCTGACCCCTGTGTCCTCACAGTGCCAGTGCAGTTTTATCACGCAAAATAAACACAGTGAGAAGCTGTATACAGCCCTGCTTTTCAAATTTAGCTTATCTAGGGATCTCGCCCAGCCAGTCTTTAAGATGACCACCATCATAAGTTTATAAAAAGCTTACATTTAAGTCACATTTGATCCCCCTTCTGAATGCCCTCAAATCTCTGTTTTTTAAAAAGAGATTTTTCCATGGCCATGCTATACATTATTGAGGGCAAAGGCTCTGTCAGTTTAATTTAAGATTAATCCCTTCGCTCCTTTGATATTGCTGCTCTCGCAGCTTGGTGTTGAAGCGATTCTCCTGCTGAGAGACCCCTCAAGCAGCGGGGGGGCGGGTTCAGCTGAGTATGAGCGTGATTCAGGCAGACCCTGAGAATCGGAGCCCGAAAGGCAGGTCTGTTTTTCTCATGGAGGAGTTTGAGCTTGTGGAACGGCCCAGTGGAGCATGGCCGCCGCATCTGGGTGCACTTCCTGTCAGGGCACGCTGGTCACCTTACAAAATCACTGGCCAGGTCCCCGGGCGATGTCCACTCCTCTGTCACGCCACACTTCCTGTTCTGTGAGATTCAAAAGCGACGTATATCCCTCACTGTCAGGAGAAGAGCAGTTTACCTGCCGGCGCAGGTCCTCTCACTGGACTTCCTGTCGCCCCAGACAGATCGAGCAGCTACTATGGATTCATAGTCGTCATCTGTCACGTCCGCAGAGATTTTATTGTGGACACTCAACGGGCCACAAGTTTTAACTGATTGCTTGGATATTTGGTGAGGGCATAAGTTATCGATAGATTGTGACACCTATTGATTTTGGTTGCCATGGCCTTAGAACTGGCTAAAAAAAGGACAATTTTGAGCTGAAAATTGTTGTGTCCCTAATGATTTTCTTATGGATGCTCTATAGGCCAGAAATTTCAACCAATTCCTTTGATATTTGGTGTGGGCATGGGTTATGATTATCGATTTTGGTTGCCATGGCAACAGACTTGGCCGAATAAGACACAATTTATTAGGCATATTGTGATGTTTTAGACAAAGTGTTTATAGGGAACATGCAGGCGCTCGGGAGCCCCTGTGGTCACGGGTAACCGGACTGTCCAGTTTAACCTGAACTCCTCCTACCTGCCCCTTCAACCTCTAGACCTGGACCAGCTCAAAAATGGCTATTATTTAAGGGTGAGAGGTGGCTTTTTGGTCATAGAATATCTTCAACCTTCCAGTCTTTCAAAAGCTTAGTGTATCAGGTGCTTCAAATTCTGCCAACAATGGAAATTACGCATACGGGTCCTTGTGCTGCATTTTTCTACCATTTGCGCTTTCATGAAAGAGTAATTTTGTTTCATATATTTGATTTGAATGGGTGCTTTGTGAGCATTTTAGGAAATCTTACCCCTCGCCCTGTTCACTCACGTTGGCCACAATCTTCTGGCTCTCTGCCTCTGTGTGTGAAGACACTGGCCAATGAGCTGCACGCATTTTTCAGGTAATTATGGATTTGAGAAGAAAGGCAGGTTTGGGTCAGGTTTGTATTTGTTGCCCATAGTGGATCCATGGTCTGAAGAGTTAACGTATTTGAAACGTAAACCGCTTGAAAGTGGTTAATCTGTACTGCAGTGAGGTTTGGTTCATGAAAGAGATCGTATCTGATCTGAGGATTTGAGCTCTCAGGTCTGGGTGATTACCTGCCCCACTGGAGGAGTCTTTGCATCTCAGACAGATTGGACTCAGATATTTCTCGCACGTGCAGCTCTGCGATGAGGTACCCAGGGGGACCCCGCGATGCCGGCGCCGGTACAAAAACACAGGATAGTGAATGCGCAGAAGGTCATCTGCTGAATCCTCCTGGATAACCACCTATCACAAGGGTACAGACACACATCTCACCAATCGCAGGGAGACAGGATGCCCCTGGAGCCGTACCTCAGCAGTCTTCCTGAGTGTGATTGGCTGGATCTGGTCAGAGCAGGCTCCGAGGAGCCAATCAATGTTGCAGGGTGGAGAAAACAGCATTTTAATTGGTTGAAGCAAGTACCATTTATTTGTCAGGATTTAGTAGTCATAGTAACTAGGTAATACTTCAAAGCCCATTTGACCATAATATTTTGCTCAAATATGAAAATACTCCAATTATCTGATACCCTTCCTGAAGTCACACACTGGGCAGAGAACCGTTTTGCAGTTCAGAATTATGACAATACTGCAATCAGTAGAATAATAAATGCTCTGCCCATAAGTAGCAAAAAAGAACAAAACCAGGAAAGGTAAACACATTAAAATAAACAAAGAAAGCATTTGATTATATTGTGAAGCTTTTGATTCAGTCCTGAACTAGACTGTCAAAGCATACTATTGCTTGGAAATTGTCTTGGCGTACACTTCATAAAAGATAGACCATACATGTAAAGGAACATCGAATAGACATACAAACCAACTCCCATTATACAAACTTTATTCATAAAATCTCCATCTCTAGCTTCATAAAAATACAGTATAAACTACAGTAGTAGTAATGTATCACAACCTCACCAGTTTTTAATTATTCTCTTATGAAATAAAAAATAAACAAATTAATAACATGCTTAAATAAAGTAAAATTGCAGTGAAAACAAATAGTGGGACAAAACAAAAATTCCTTAGGAGAGGAGGGCAGTGACGGATTTGAGGATAAATTGTCGACTAGATGCTTTTCTATTGCTCAGTGAATTCTGCCAGCCGCTCATGTGAAAGCTGCTCATTTGCGCCCCATATAAATCTCTGCCATCTCTCCCTCAGGAGTTGCATCATCGCTTCTGTGGCCCCAGCTCCTCTTCTCCTGCGTCATCGCAATGGTCTCAACTGTTTCATTTTGAATGCTCTTGCACTCAGAGCAATAAATGCAATAGATGTTTTCTGGGCAGCGCCGATTACCGATTGGAAAATGTCCAAACACCACTGCAATCGCGGCAGTCTGATTGGCTCGTTTGGGCTTTCTGAAACCCCTGTGTGATTTGGCTGGTTTGATTGGCTGGGTAAAGGGTCCGCCGTAGATTTCCGGTCCTCTGTGGTTACCATGACACTCTTTTCCAGGAGCATGTTTTAATCGCAGTTATTTAGAGTTGCGCTTATCCAGAGGAACATGTACCTCATGTATCCTCATTCCCTATTCCGTGTTTATACAGCTGGGTATTTGCTGCAGCTATTAAGGTTAAGTACCCTGAGTTATGGTACAGTGGACGGCTGCTTTCCCACAGAACCTGCTGCCTTTGAGCTGCAAGCCCCCTTCCTTAGCTGTTATGCTACTCTAGAGCCTGTACCTCTCTGCATGTGAACGTAGGACGTTTCCTGGAACCTTCTGCCCAGTCTGGTATCTATTCCCCCAGCTGTATGAGAGAGGAGGGGAACAGGCTACCCTCACACGTGGAGAGGTCTGGGCTCCAGTACACCCCTCCACCCCCACACCTCCCGTCTTCCCAAACCGAATCAGAAAGCGTTGCCTGAGCCCTTCCTCGTTTGTTAGTGCAAACAGGGTTCCCCCCCGTCATGCCTCGGGAGGAGATGCATTATTTGGCCTTTTCTTTTTTTAAGAAACATTGCTTTTTTTACGATGTGAATACAGTGTTAATTATGATGAGACTTCATGCTGTAACATTGCACGTGCTAAAGATGCACAACTGTCTTTCACAAGAATCCCTCCTTCGTGATTTGTTTTGTCTTGACATGGCTCTTGACAGTAGTTCACGCATTGAAGGATTTGAAGATGAAATGATAGATGACATGATTAATGACATCTAGATGGAGTTTTTTTTTCTTTTTGTTTGTTTGTTTCTGTTCTCTTGTAAATTTGTTACTTTATGTGCGTTAAGTGTACCGACGTATATGTATGTTTAATGTATGGGTATGTTTACTGTACCAATAAGAGAACGAAAATAAAGATGTATGTATATTATCTGTAGGAGAGTAAATTGTTGGTGAGATTTTCTTGGCAAGAGTGCTACCAACATATACAAAGAAGTTATTAAATTAATTTGCTATGTCAGAGGGATTGGTGAATGTGGACTTGCCGTCTGTAAATTCGGATGGGAATTTAGCGAGTGCCTTTTTATTGCTTAGTAGTTCACTTATAATATTCCATGTATTTCTAATGTTGTTAGTAGATTCTTTGAATTTATCAGAATAGTATTTCTTCTTTACCATACGGAGTAAATAAGTAAACTTGTTTCTATTATTTTTTTGTATGTGTCAGAGTTCTGTGGAGTTGTATTGCAAATAAACTTTCTGAATAATCTGTTTTTCTTAATAGAGGATTTTAAGAATCCAGCAGTGAACCAGGGTTTATTAAAACCATATCACTTATTAATTTTGTGGCTCACAAGCGGAAAGCACTCTTTAAATACAGCCATGAACAAATGCATAAACGTTTAATAGGATTGGTTGGCGTCCTGCTGATCATAGACATCACTCCAATTTACTTTTTCAACCATTCGTCTACAGCGTTTGATGTTCTCTTGATTCAACTCGCGGAAACTCGTTCTGACATTCGAAACCTTCTGTTTGAAGCTGTTACTTCATGTAATATGGACTACAGGAAAGTGGTCAGAAATGTCACAGCATAATATACCTGATTTTACTGGATAATTAAATGCGTGAGTTTTAATGTTATCAAACCTTGAAAACCACCTGCCCATTGCCCTGATTTCCTATTGGTGTTGAAACCAATTTGCTGTGCACATTTTGTTAGTGGCTGGCCTGATTACACTGACCCGAAAGAAGTCGACATCACGACATCGGCCCTTTCTTACAAAGAAAATAGCGTAACTCCTGTCCAACACCACAAGATTGACAAGTGAGGCAAGATGTCCGTTAGTGTTGGATTTTGTAATAATCCTGTGTTGCTATACATCTTGAGCGTGCGCTGCTGTTGCTGCGTAAAAAACTAACGTTTGTTGATTACTCTTTCCAATTGAAAAATTACTCCTTACTGCTGCACTTCCTATAATTATGATTTGTTGTTTATAAAGAGAACAAGATATGATTTGTTAATGTGTGGAAATTTTATATATATTAGTTTAGTTCTTATTTTTGTTGTAGATAATTTCATATGTTTAATGAGGCAGATCCTGCAACAATGATTTGTTGAAGCACAGCTCTCCTGTGATCCGGAAAAACCTAAGATCACAGGAGAGCTAAATACGTCTGTCCAGTTTCATGATTACCGCATGCCGCAGTGAGATTAATTACTTATTTGGTACGTGTGGTGCTATCAACCTGACTCATTTTCGAACTGTGCACATAAATTGAACACCTCCATGTCCGCGGATGTCTACATCTACTCAAATGGGTTTAACAGCCAGCAGGCTGTAACTGTATACATACAATTATCACTGCTATCCAACGTGTCCAATCACAGGTAGTGATGCCGACCTGTTTGCAGGACCATTACTGGATGTCGCCTTTATCAAACTGTTTTATTCCCCGGTCTAAACACTTGTTCTTGCTGCCACTCTCCTCCACGATGTGATCATACACATGAAGAAATTTAATTGGAGGTATTAAATCAGTGGTTGAGTCGGCGATATATCCGACCTCCTCGAAGGCTGCGATAGCGCTTATACTCTTGGTCGTGGGGCCTCTATTCTCTTTCTTGAGGCTCTGTGCGTCAACAGTCGCTTCAATAAATTTAGCCTTTTTCATTCCCACGCGGTTTATGTTCAAATCCTTGCACATCTGCCATATTTCCTGCACTTTAACCCCTGATATTGCTCATCACTCACTAACATAGGTTTTGACAGACGCTATGACACTCCCTCTTGCCATACAAACTTCATCTTACACATGCGCATAAAACAAGTGAATTTTGTGTTGAATCTTTTGATTTTGATCCACTTTTGCGGTGTTGTGGTGTATTATAGACCCTTTTGGCTCATCAGGCTTCATTTCTGACCATTTTTGGCCGACTTAGATTGGAATCCACTTTCACAATTTTTCCATATTGGTCCCTAACTCTAACCAGAACCCAAACTTTTAGGGTGCACTTGGCCGAAATATCACAATTTTGGGTCGCTAGTCGTCATTTGACACCATTTCAGGCCAACTTCAACCAGACTCAACTGTCATAATTTTTTTTTTTTTTTTTTTTTGGTCAACTTTTTGAGTGTTTTGGGCCAAAATGTGACCTTTGGGGTCACCAAGGGTCATCTGGCACCATTTTGGGTTGACTTCAATCCAGCTCAACATTCACAATTTTTTAAATTTTAGTCAACATTTGGGTTGTTTTGTGCTAAAATACGAACATTTTGGGTCACCAGGGATGATGTGGGAGCATTTCCGGCCAACTTTGAACCGGGTCCACTTTCGCAAATTTTCAATTTTGATCAACATTTTGGGTGTTTTGGGTCAAACTACAACCCAGTTGCCTCACCAGGGCTCAACTTCGATCCAGTCCCACTTTCACAATTTTTTTTTTATTTTCAAAAACAATTTAAATATTTGAGGCCGAAATACAATCCTTTAAAGTTACCAGGAGTTATTTGGGACCTGTAACAATTTCATGCCAACTTTGATCAGCCTTCAGTTTCAGAAATCTTCAGTACCTGTCAACATTTTGGCCATTTTCTGCCAAAGACCCTTTTGGATCATTAGGAGTAATATTTTTACCAATATACAGTATTTCACATTTCCGTACCAAAGAGTTTGAACATTTTGAATATTCTTTGCAGTCTGAATAGCCGTGTAAGCTACAAAGTCTGTAGACTTTTATTAAAATAGTAATTTGATTTGTGCTGTGGTTTTGTTTGCTGCCTTAGCCGTGTCAACAGCTCATTGGTTGGAGAATTATTGGCCCCCTCAGAAATACCACTTGGGGAAGCAAAGTTGACACCAAACACAAACAGGCTTCTGATGCCTTTCAAAATATAATACTCCGCCTCTGGAAATCTTATGAGCCCGGCCTAATCCTTAGTAAACAGAGACAATGAATGTAGTGAATGAAAATGATGGTTGAGCACTTGTGTGTCTGGGCATGATGACATACCGCAGCCTCTGGGCTAGCCTGTTAGCTTCTTGTCCCCGCTAGCTGCATTGCTACTGCCTCCACCTGCCGTGCTGCTCTGCTTGCAATGGTGTTGCCTCCACTAATCACAGTGCTACACTGCCAGTTTCTGTTAGATCCTAACTCACCACAGTGTTGCCTGTTAGCAGTAGTTTTGCCCTTACAACCCATAGTGCAATCTTGCCAGCGACTGTTCCACCCGCTGTAACCACAGCACTACCCCTGCTGGCCACAGTGCTCACTCTGTGTTGTGAGTTAGCTTAACGTTCAGGTATCTCCTGAAGCTAATATTTGTTGAAGTCTTAAAAGCTGACAGTCAGTCGGGTCAATACGAGCGCTCCCACGGACGCACACACAGCCATTTCCTGCCTCCAGCAGCCAGAGTGCAGCCCGGTTGCCTCTTCACCCTTTGCTCTCTCCTCGAGGCTCAATAAATTCCTCATTTTGCTGCCGTCAAGTGCAATTTACAGCTCGATGCTTGCGGTTGATCTCTTTCCTCTAATCTTATTTGTGACTTTTTTTTATTGCTTACAAAGTCTTGTTTTTGTTCATTAAGCCATTACAAGTTTATTGAATGGCTTGAGTGATAATTTCAAATTGATTGTCTGCAGAATTGCTACTTTGATCCTGGAATCTAGACAGGAATTGACAAATATTTTGAGCCTGATATCTGCTCGCTGTTGGAAACTGCAGTCGTCATCATTGGCAGCGTCTGACGCACTACCCTTGCTAAGGTGCATCAGTCATGATTTTAGAACACATGAACTAAATTTATGGAGAGTCGAAGCATTCTCATAAAAGTGATGGAAAGTGCTGAATTGGGGCCAAGAAAGTAATACCAAGGAATGAAATTCAGTTGGAAAATCAATACATCAGTTGAAAAATGAGCATAATGCTCGCTGATGATTTTTCATTTTTTTTCAATATAATTTCAATTAATTTGCTGCCCTAAGTGAATTGAAATGAGATTGAACCAAACTCTGGTGTGTAAACATTATTGGGAGATTTGGTACACAGTGTGCCTGGAGTTATTGACATTAACCGTGAGTGGTCTTGGACTCCCAGACCTAAACATCACATCTGAGCTGGATTTCTCTCTCCTCTCTCGCGCTCCGCTCTGCGCAGGAGTTTGGGGTCCCGGCTGAAGACCCATCCTGAGAGGTTTGCTGAGTTTTTCGGGCTCCGCTGCATCCTCCAGCCTGTCGTGGGCAAAAGTCTGCTCCAGGGCTATTTCTGCTCACGCTTTCGAGTGCGGAGCGGCCTCTGTGAAAGAGCCTCTGAACCTGCTATTCCTGTTTGTGCCTGCTGCTGTGGACTAGGAGCTTTAAAGCAGCAAAATCTATGGCCATCTTACGGAAGCTTACAAGTGTTCATCACAAATGGACTCCTAGATTTAAAATAGGCAGATGACTATTCATCTTGCATTACAGATCGAACCCTGTGAGCATGACTGAGACGGCAAGGCCCATGACTGTTGTGATAATTAGGAAAAGATTAGTTAATCTAGTGTGAATTTCTCATCTTGTATGCTAAAATGCACCAAGTACTTTAAGCCTGCAAGATAAATAGATCCTTCGCTCAACATTTCACAACTGGCTCATTTGTTTTAAATTGTTCTTTTCCCCTCATGGCGTAACTCAGGTTTTTCCGCTGCCAGCCTTTGATTGTAGGCTTTTGTACCTTCTGTGTAAACAAGGTGCCTAATTGATGAAGCTTGGCAGGCAAGGTCGTGACAAAAGGAGGAACGACCCTCGTTCTCCACCTAATTAAAGCTGTGCGCTGGAGATTAGCGTGGTGAAAGTTACACTCGTATTACACCTCGAGCTCGGGTTCGACGTGCTGTGGACTGATCCGTGCTTTTCCCCCTCTCGGCTGGGTCCTTTTTGGTCGGCAGGTTCATGACTGGCATCCCAGATGATTCGGCTCCTTTGATTGCTCTCCCACTTTTCCGATTGGGTCGTATGAGGTCACAGCAAAGGAAACTCGTCCTTCTCAAGCAGGAAGTTTACTGGCTGTGGGTTTTTTTAATTGTGAGGCGCTGCACTTTGTATGCAAATCTTTTCCCCTCTTGAGTTCGGAATGTGCTGCCACAGGGTGTACTTCCAGGGTATGATAGCAGACACATGCATAGCTGCTTTTTATCATACTTTTGAAATGAACAATTTCAAGAGCGATTGCCAGCCTTCAAATATTCGCTCCCTGGAGGGAAACATTACATTTTTTGTTGAGATGAACAAAAAGTCAGTTTAAAGTTTGTCAAAGCAGCGGATAAAGGCTTGATTTAGTGTCCCACAGCGAGGTCCAGCTACCCGCACGTCTCTCAGTACATTTGGAGGCTGTTGAATTAATCCACCCTGCTCTCATATCGGTGAAAGATGCATAATCCATCATTTTAAATGTGGGGCCAAAGCCCATGGGCTTGAGCTGGCGTTTATTTCTCCTCTACTGTGAATGAATTTCTGCTGCTCAGTCAGATTTCATGAGGCGGGCGAGCTCTGGTGTACCCACGCGGACGCTAAGGGATGCAACTGCCGGAAAAAAAAAAAAAAAAATCATTTTTATTCATATCAACTTTAACAGAGGTGCAGATGATCTTGGTGGGCCCTGGAATCTCTGGAATTGTTTGGAGAATTTATTAATGGTGTGTAGTCTTCGTGTACTCATAAATGCAGTATTTTTGGTAAAGGATGGTTTAGATTAAAGTGTAGTTACTGCAGTGGTGTTGCGTGATTGTCTGTTCGCTGTCCTCGGACTCCAGCAAGGGCCCCTTGTTATCTTCTCTTGCTGGAATATTTCAACACTTCAGGGTTTATTGTGTCATTTAATCTGCAGCAGGGTGGGGAGTTTCAGTGTTAATGAGCTGCATGCTAATGTGTGTGTGAATGAGTGTGTTACTGAGTATGTGAATGTAAGTGGGCGAGCGAGAGTACGTTAGCGAGTATGAATGTAAATGTGAGAGAGTATGCTAGTACGTATGTGAATGCAAATGTGTCAGAGTATGCTAATGAGTATGTGAATGCAAATTGTGACAGTATGCTTGTGAGTGTGAATGCAAATTGTGAGAGTATGCTAGTGAGTATGTGAATGCAAAGGTGTGCGAGTATGTTAGTTAGAATGTGAATGCAAATGTGTGAGAGTACGCTAGCGAGTATGTGAAAGTGCTTGAATGAGCTTGAATTGAACATGTTGGAGAGTATGCGACTAAAAGCATGTGAGTGAGAATATATGTTAGTGAGTTTGTAAATGCATGTGAGTAAGTGAGTTTGTGAGTATGTGAACCTGAGTGTGTGAGTGTGTGAAAGTCAAAGTGAGGGTGTCCATGAGAGCCTGTGCTGGCTTTCTATGAGACTGTGACTCCCCTCTCCCTGCGGTGTCTGTAAGATCAGTGTTTCTCAAACTGTGAGTCGGGGCCCAGTCATGCAGGGCCCTCTGCCACTGGGGGCCACTTAAGTCAAATTTTAGGATTGAATATATTAAAAAAAATAATAAATACATACAGTATAAAATGAATAAATACATACCAAATTTTGAGGCGCATTTATCATAATTCTGTGAGGCAAAGATTCTTCCAAAATTCATTAAATTGAAGGTTTCTAAAAATTGAAAAATGTACTATGAATTGCTGCAAGCTGTTAAAAACTAACTCAAATCAGTATTTAGTGTGACTACCCTTTGCCTAAAAATTTGGGATACTGTCCTGCAGTTTTGTAGTTGTGTAAGATTATTGGCTGTTTAGCTGTTGTAAGCGCACTGGAGAATATGCCTCAGTTCCTGTGCAGGCTGACGGTCTGACTCACGTCTGTCTCCCCAGGTATTACCACAGTCTTGATGAAGTTGAGATCAGGGCTCTGTCATGTAGTATTATTTGTATCAACTGTATTCAGTAAAATACAAAGTTCTTATATAAATTTTTCTACACTTTTTATACATAATTTTTAACATTCAGTGCTTCAAATGTGCTTCTCATCTACAGCACCACTGATATGGATAACAGGAATAAACATCAAACATCAAATTAAAAAAAAAAATCTAGGGTGTCTAAGACTTTTGCATATTACTGTAAATAAATAAATAAATAAATAATGAGAGGGGGCTCTACATGCCGGTGTCCCAATATAACCAACCAAACTTCATTGCAATCAAACACTGATTCAGGGATATTCATATTATATTTGCACAGATTATCTCTGCCGATGTCGTGTCCACACAGCATATTTACTTTATTTATTGTTTCCTCATACACATTTCCACTGTGTACCAACATGCTGATGTGGAGTAATATTCTACCCTCATATTCTTTTATACCAGTTTTTCAGGAGAGGCAGATAATATTAACCCTTAGAGCGCTAAATGCAGCTGTTGTTGCTCGATGCTGTAAGATATCAAAATCAAAGCTGTTGAAAACCAATCATGTGGCAACTTGTTTAAAAGAGCTCCCGAAACAAGTCGCGACAGGAAGAACGGTTCATTCTTCACAAACCTGCGTATACGCCTATGAGGGCCAACATAGACGCAAAAAGTGCATCATATCAAAGCCAGGACTAGTACAGTTCAGCCGCTATAATGAATATTGAAGGCTATGATGGAATTTAAATGTGGCCACACAAGACCGTATTAACCCTTATAGCACTAAATGTTGCTATTGCTGCTCAGTGATGTTGGACGTCAAAATCAAAGCTGTTGAAAACCTATCATGTGGTGACGTGTTTAAAAGAGCTCCCGAAACAAGTCGCCACATGATAGGTTTTCAGCAGCTTTGATTTTGATATCTTACATCGTTGAGCAACAATAGCAGCATTTAGCGCTTTAAGGGTTATTAAAGGATCGGGGGTGCCAATAGCACCATGCAGGCCCGTCGTTTCCTGAACCTCCAGGGTTCGGTGTGGGGGTGAAAGGCTCGGATTGTATGTCCTGTCATACTGTGTCCTGCTGTGAGATGTTAGCATGAAGTTCGAGTTTCCTCTATTAGAGCATGCGTCTGCTCTCACTCTTATAGGGTCCACAGACCCAGCCAGCATCTGATAAGGACTTGGGCCCCGCTCGGGCCCAGCCAGGAGACTTAGGTTGGGAATTCAGCTTTATGAGTTGGGGGAAAAACCACATGCGAGGACCATCTGACCTGTGGGTTCGATACGTCTGACTTCACAGCCACTAGAAGAGCATTGCTAAAGGGCATTTCTCAGGAGATACCGTAAGGTGAAGGGGATTTATCAGACCACTGCATTTATCATTAAGGCCATGAGCTGCTCTGAAGTATGACAGAATTGAATGAAAATTTGGAAAAAATAACTTTATCTTGAAAAGCAGTTTAACAATCAGAACTCAATCCTTGTTAGCATTTTTGGAAGACATTGGTCGAGCAAAACGTTCAGCTTTGAAGCGGCAAGCCTTTTAAGAGGGAAAAAGTAGTTTATGTGCATTGTTTGGCCCTCTTTTAGAGTGTCTCACCCTTGGGATGTCTTTGACCTCGCTATTTTCAGTCTCTGAATTGAGTGTTCTGCAGTTAAGTGATAAGAAATCAGGTTTTTAAAAAACTTCAGTAAATCCATTTAGATAACCACTTTTGGAAGGGAAAAGATCAAGAGGGCCTTTTTAACAGGGTGGCACTTCCTTATTTCTGTGCACATGAAAAGGCTCACTGCAGGCTCTCCGCAGGTCCGTCCAGCCTGGCACATTTAATTTGCGGACGCTGCATATCAAACTGTGCTTGATTTGAAGCAGGCGGACTGACGGTGCTGTTTAGACTGGGTGTCAGATTGCATCAGGATCAGGGCGCACTGCACACTGTGCTCATCTCGTTTGGGGTACAGATCCTTTCCTGTTGTGCCTCTCCTGTGGTGCAGGCCCCAGGGCATCCCGCTCCGGCCCTGAAGCGTCTGCTCGTCTCTGCGGCAGCCGTACAGACTCTGCTTATCGTCATGACGGTCCTGCAGTATTCGGCCATTTCCGCGGTAACCCTGCTTAGAAACAGAGAGATAAGTCAGAGCACAGTCCCCATTAACAGTGGTGACCCCTGACCCTAACTCGGCTGACTCTGGCGCGCATCTGTGAAGATTAAATCTCAGAGGCTTCAGCCCTGTTTAACCTTGTACTCTGTGTCTCGGCCAGTTCTTGCACCGTCTCATGACCTGGGCTCTGATCCTCAGTTATAACCCATCTCTACTGCACCCAGTACAGCAAGAGTTAGAGGAGTTCTGAGTATCTAAAGGGGTAAAATGTCCTGTATTTAGAGTGAAATAGTGACCTACAGAAATCGATGGCTGCTGCATGGGTTAAAGAAGAAGAACAGTATTGTGAAGGAGAGGGTATGGGGAATGGACTGGATGCTACAAAGACTGTATTTTTAATCTGGAAGGAAAACCGTGGTGGCACAAAATGAACTCACTGCATCATGCCTCCTTGAGAGAGCGGAACTACTGACCGGAGGGAAATCCAGGATGCGGCGGTACAGTTTTATACTTAAGTGTACAAATCTGAGTGGGAGGACAAGTAACCTGTCTCTGTCCTCCCCGAGGGACTGACACAGCTCAGCCAAGAAGGTAATGCAGCTTTGCATCCTGCTTCCAGCCGGCAGGAGCTTGCAGAGACTGTGGGACAGATGGTATCTGGACGTGCTCCAGGCAGTGACGAACTGCCTACCAATTTTTATTACGCTTTTTGGGTTAGTAAGGGGGAGGATTTTTATGAGGTTTTAATGGACTGTGGGACTAAAGGGGAGCTCTTGTAAAGCTGTCGGAGAGTACGCTCACACTCCTGTGAGCAAAAGGGGATTTTTTTTTTCAATTGGAGACCTTTGGCACTTCTGTGCACAGATTTTAAAATACTCCCAAAAGAGTATTTATTTAATAGTAGAAGCTGTAGATGCCTTTATCAGCACAGTGCATAATGGTTACTGTGTCCCTGATTATATCATCAGGGTGAGTTTTTTCACAATTGGTGACATAATAAATCGGAAGGAGACGTGATCTGAGATTAGCTGTCTTTGCCATGGCTCAGGAAAAAGTGTTTGATTATCGGTACGTCATGGGGACCTGTGGCTTCGTGCGCAGTGTGTCGTGTTTGGCTCTTGCAACAGCAGGCTCAGCGGGTTGATCAGCATCCAATAGGGAGGTTCTGTAAGGCTCTAGCCATTGGACCATTGTTATGTCAGATGGGCCTGATGGTGTTTCATGTGATTACAGCCAGAGATTCGGCTAATTGCATCTTGCCTTACAGTGATTCCCTAAGCTCGGTCCTGGGGAACCCCTGTGTTTGCTGGTTGTCTATTCCAATCACAGTTGCAATTGTAAGATTTTCATAAGCTGTTAATTTGTCGTAATTAGGTGCATTTAATGTTTAAAAGCGGTTATTTACAATCTGGAGCATCATTTTCACAGAAATATCCCTGTGTGCCACAAAGAATAAAAGACCCTCGAACATATTGGCCCTCAGTTATCAAACGTGCGTACACCAAAAAAATGGGTGTACGCCAAATTTCCCGCAAGGATCGGCATTTATCAATCTGAACGTGAGTGAACAGCAATAATCTCACGCCAGGTCAGACCAGATGTAAACAGATTTGAAACCAGCAAACAACATGCAGGAAGGAGTGCAGCTGTCAAAATGAATAAACCATATACAGCGATGCAGGCATTATGCTGTTGTTGCTCTTATTAGTAAAATGAATAAACAGGATAAATAGATAAATGAATTTATGAATAAATAAATAAATAAACAAACAAGAAACCTGGGTTGAGAAATTAATTAAACTTATATTTTGAGACAACCTGCTTTTCAGGCTAGACGGCTGACAATTACAATCAATTTGATTAAGCGCAATGCGCGGCTTGGCAGATATGCAGTGTGGTATGTCACATGCTCATGTAGTCAGATATATACTGAACGGCAAAAGAAACGCAAGTTAATAAAAGGCTGACTGGAAAATAAGTTTTTGTGTCATTATTTTAAAAAATCTGATTTATTACTAGCGCGTGTACATTTACACTTGTTTGATCAAACGCTTCTTTATTTTGCGGTCACTTTGACAGCGTAACCATATGAGAACATTAACTAAATAGCCAACTTGCGTTTCTTTTGTTGCTCAGCCTACGGACACTTTGACCCTGATCACATTTTGACAATGGCAGATCTTCTATTGTTAGAGGAGTAAAGTTCTGTCTGACATGAGAGGAACTTTCGGCACAGAGGAGATCTCCTCCGGGAAAGTGATGAGTGGCTGCTCGTTTTGTGTGGCACCCAATAAAATGTCATGGAGTAACACTAATAAAAGTACAATGAAGAGTGATCTCTGCAGACTGTATTTCAACAATTACCCTCGTGCAGCTCCGATCGAGGCGCTGGGGACTCACCCGTGTCCCCACTGCCTCATATTACCACAACGGAGTAAGAGCCCTGCTGCCACGCGCTCCTCGAATGGTGACAGCTGGTGGTTCGAGTCTGGTTGGTCTCCACCGGTCCGTGCGCTGCTGCACCTGAGCGCGATCTTAAAATCTTACTCTTTTTTTTTTTTTACCTAGGCTACATGTAAATCATTTGGATTGTCAATTATGTTGGCTATATAACATGAAATATCATGAATCTATAAATTGAATTTATTGAGGCCGAAGTTATTCGCACTTATACGTGTGGCCAAAGCTGAATTTTTTCTTGGCCACACTTATAAGTGCGCCAGTTGATGACCATTCCAGTGCCGCTTATAGAAAGTACCGCTTAAAATGAGTTTGGCCAAGAAAACATTTTTTAGCTTAGGACACACTTGAAATAAGTGTTGGCAATGAAGAAATGTGCATCTTGGCCACACTTATAAGTGCCTCTAAGGCGAATTTTGATCAATTTTTGAGCTTTGACACACTTAAATAAGTGCGAATAGTCACTTTGATTTACTAATGAATTAAATCAAATGTCTGCTGCACTTTGGTTTTCCACCTCACTGGTGTTTACCGCAGCAGCAGCAATAGTTTTCCAAACTGCAGCCTTCTGGGCTCCCTTCATGCCACTCCTAAGACTTCCAACTAAAATTATTTGTTTTTTCTACCTCGGACGTGATAATTTACCGTATATTTCCTCCTAACTGAAGTTATTTCTTCTTTGCTGTGTTTCGAGAGTCCATGTCGCAAAGTGGGCAGGACTACGCCTCCCGGAGCATGAATTTATAGGGGCGTGTCGTGTAAATTACGATGATTTCTGCCGCCAGATTTATCAACACCACGCCAGTTTTACACCGCAATCAGCGACATACACACTTTAAATCAGACGTGACACACGGGAGAACGCTGATATCTACACCAGATCCTTCACCAGATCCTACACCAGATCCTTCGCAAGTTTGATAAATGTGGGCCAATGTGACTCTTTGTCAACATGCAAACAATTTCATGCAACATATTTGGACAAATCAAATTAAACTGAGAAGAGCAGTAAACCTAAATTGGGATGCTGACTGCTGGTGTTTTGAGTTTTGACTATTAGTTGTGACTTCAGTTGCTTCCCTCATAAGCTGTCTGTTTTAGAGACCATGTGTCCACAGTTTCTACAGTTTGGAAACAAGTGATTGTTTACTTTGATCAGTTAAATTTTTCTTCTTTCTGTTCAGTTGTTTCCATCACAATGTGTATATTGCCTGTTCATTCTTCATGGCATGTATACATTGCTGAGTTGACATTACCAGTCTAAAGTGACTCAAATGTAAATTTTTTTCGACAATATGACCCAGATCTGATGTTTTCAGAGGTGTATGGACGCAGAAATCCAATCTCGTATCCAATCTTCAAATCAGAATTGAGCCACTTTCATACTTGGTCCTAGAATGGATACAGATTTGATGGGTGGCCATGTGACATGAATGATCTCAGTGAAATTGGAATCCGTTTGGCTTTTTTCCTGTATGCATGCGCAGAGCTCTGTTAAAAACCTAAAACGGTAGCCGCCTGATATTATTGGCTCTCTCAACCTCATCGTGTACCGCTGACAAACTGCCATCCTCGGGGCCAAAATCCTGCCCATACAGTCACTGTAAGTGCATTCAATTTCTCAGTTTGAATCAGGTTTTAGTACCATGAGTGCTCTTAGAAATATGTTTTTTGTTGTTCATGATGCAGATGACTCAGGCAAAAAAAACATATGAATGTGCACATGGCCACAGCTTTGGAGAGCGGATACATTCACCCTACAGATAAATACAGGTCACTTAAAATTATGAATGTCAACCATCAAGAGAGGCTGAACTGACCTGAGCGAAAAATCAGAATTGAAGAATGAGGCTTGTCGTGTAAACATACCGCATATCTGTCAAAATGTGGCTTAAGTGGATAAGTAACTGCTCTAAACACAAACGCACCCAATCGGGACAAATTAAAAGCCTGTTAAAATCCTATGATTGCGATTACAGTTGGAACAAAAAGCAGCGTGCGCAGGGGTGCCCCAGGACTGTGCTGCGGGAATCACTGGCCTATGGCGATGATACAGCAGTGGTCGCTAATAGGGAAGAAGACCAGAATATACAGTACAGGCCAAAAGTTTGGACACACCTTCTCATTCACTGCGTCTCCTTTATTTTCATGACTATTTACATTGTACTTTGTAGATTCTCACTAAAGGCATCAAAACTATGAATGAACACGTGGAATTATGTACTTAAAAAAAAAAAGCGTGAAATACCTGTACCTGAAAACATGTCTTATATTCTAGTCTCTTCCAATTAGCCACCCTTTGCTCTGATTACTGCTTTGCACACTCTTTGCATTCTCTTGATGAGCTTCAAGAGGTCGTCACCTGAAATGGTTTTCACTTCACAGGTGTGCCTTGTCAGGGTTAATTAGTGGAATTTCTTGCCTTATCCATGGGGTTGGGGCCATCAGTTGTGTTGTGCAGAAGTCAGGTTGACACACAGCCGACAGCCCTATTGGACAACTGTTAGATACATACATAATTCCACATGTGTTCATTCATAGTTTTGATGCCTTCAGTGAGAATCTACAATGTGAATAGTCATGAAAATAAAGGAAACGCATTGAATGAGAAAGTGTGTCCAAACTTTTGGCCTGTACTGTATGAGAGAGCTGCATCCGAATGCTTGACCAAGCCTCTCGTACCAGGCTCTATTTGCTCCGGAGCAGAACTATTATCTTTGTGTAACGGCAGGATTGGTCTTCTCTCAGGCTGCTGAGAGGTCTGACTGGAGATAGCTGTTCCTTCTAATATCTCTGAAGACAGGAATGGTGATGCTAAATAACTGTGTTACTTTTGCTCTTTGGCATAAAATTGACCTCTTATGGAGTACAGAGCAAAAGATGAACAGTTTTATTTTTCTTGGTCAGCGCTGGGTAATGGCAGTGATGCTGGATCTGCCCTTGCTGGGAGGGGGACGGTGTCTCAATGACCAGGGCAGCCATATGATGGTGCATCATTTCCAAGCATCGCAGAGACTCCTCTATCATGCTGAAGACATGGGAGACTATCTGTGAGCTGCTGAGGAGGACCAGGGGCTCAGGGCTGGACCATCATCTGCCTCTGATGAGCATACATAGAGCAGGTTTTGTAGGTCTTCCTGAGCATCACTCCTGTGTTGAGGGCTTTTACAGAGACATCATGAGTTTTGTAACTCAGGGGCCTTTGGTGGCTGAAGGAGCTGGTGTTCAGTGCCTCGCTCCTGAGACAGGAACCTCAGGTGGCAGTCAGCCCATGGGGCTCCTTTGTAAAGTCTTGCATGATGAAGGTGGAACATTTATGGAGCTTGTGGCATGGATAGATGTGGTGGACATGGCTCCGCTTCTGAAGGTATCTGCTGAATAGAATCCTGGTGGCCATGAGGCTGCCTCTGTCCACCTTGTCTAACGTAGAAGGTGCTACTTTTCAGTCTTGCTTTGAAGAGACCCCTGATTTCCCCTCTCATCATGCATCTGTGCTGCGGTAGCTGTGGAGGGCTGGCTGGAGGGACCTGTGAAACTTAACCCTTTGGCGCCCACATACGTAAATTTCTGTATTATGCTAATTGACTTTCCTGCCCAACTACAGATTTTTCTGTGATTTTCGATGGTCTTGGGGTCCTCAGTCTTATCCAGAAAGGTTCGGTGTGGGTGCAGCTTTCATTCCAATGAAGCCGTTACACACCTGATACTACTGATCAAGGTCTTCAGCAAAGACTCAAATTCAGACTCATCATATATATTTGAATATTTGCTCTTGATGTGTAAAACCTGCTACATTTCGCTGTGAATAAAAACATTCAACTTGTGCTGAAATCTGTAAGCAACATTTAATTTTACTCTTTCATTCCATTAAATGATATGGTTAACTCAGAATTTGATAAAAAAAAACTGAGTATATCTCATATCTGGTCTTAATTTAATTGGGCATGGCAGTCATGTTTGATTTTGTAAAAGTTAGGAGTCAAAGGGTTAATTAACTCTGGATGTCCTTATTGGGTTGTTTTTTGTGCTGCAAGCGAGAAGGCTTTGTTTGTGGCATGTTGAACGGTTCAATATATTCTTATATACAGTATATAAATGTTTGGCAGTATTTACAGTGTTTGCCGCATGCTAAGATTTAGAGGTTTTTGTGAAAGACACCTTCACCGCGGCTCTAATAGACTGTGCTCTGGAGGGGGGAGTCTGTGTTATGTGTTTGTTTGTGCGATTGATTGGGAGCTCAGTTTGCATTGCTGAGAGGCCTCTGTGGGAGACTTGGCATGGATTGGTAAACAGGGAGTTTATTCTGGGTCCATGTTACAGTGCTGAGCCGGAGTATCAGCCCTCCTGGGTTCCATTTTATTGATTTGGACTTGGACTCGGTCTCAGAATGGGCTCCTGGCGGGGCCGCTGGTGTTTTTTGCTTGTTTTTGAGGTGATGGTCTTCGAATGAATTCCTTGAGAATATCTGCTTTTGAATAGTTTTAGCTGTGCAGGCTTGCTTCTGAAAATGTGATACGTGAACAAGGTTTTATATGATGGGCACGGCAAGATGTGCATCTACACCAGACCTGTACGATAAAAAACGGGCAAATTCTTGGCCTCCTGTTGTATAAATTTATTCTGCTTTTTAAATTTGACTTTATCGATATTTAACTGGAGGTTTGTTTTATTTTGATAATGTTTTAGTGCTTGTCTATTTGCTTTTAATCTTTTTTGGCTTTCATCCTGTTTTTATTTTATTTATTTTTTTTTGCTCTTTGAAACATTGGTGTGGCTCATGATTACTATACGTTTGCTTCTGTCCATAATATTCTTTAGTTTTTTTAAAAGCCGTGTCACGATTAATGTGCCTGTTCACAATATCGCATTAAGACAATCCTCTCAACTGCATGTCAAAATTTACCCCCATCCTTGCTATTCCGGAAATCTTTTTGCATTGTATTTATTCATTATAGTCATTCGGGCATTATGCTTTTTATATTAAGGAGGTTTCCGTGGGAATTTGAGGATTCAAAGCGCTATTTTAAGTGTTCTAGCCGAAGGATATGAAGAATGTAAACTGGTTTGCTAACCGCCAATAATCGTGGAAGAATAAATAACTTTTAATACAGTTATTACTAGTATCATTAACACAATTCAAAACGAAGATGGATGGAATCTGATTATGACTTGTAGTCAAGCAGACTAACTGTGTTAGGATGTAAGTTCTGAGCATGTGCAGTAGTCGTGACGCAGCTTCTTTAAGTTTCCCTCTAAAGCTTTTTCTCTCGTGTTCTTATTCACTCTTTCACTCACAATCACTCTTTTCCCTCAATCAGTCCTTCCTTCCTTGCCTCCTTTCTCTCTCTCCCTCACACACAGAATTTTGAATGAGCTTTTTGCCAAGATGACCATAGGCACATATATAACATGCAACGCCCGGTCTCATAAAACATAATGTAACCATGGATATCTCCTCTCTCTCTCTCTCTCTCTCTCTCTCTCTCTCTCTCTCTCTCTCTCTCTCTTCGCCCAGCCCTGAGCCCTTGGATCTCGACCTTCTCCCACCCTGGTGTGAGGGACTTCTCCCAGCTCACCCTGGATCTCAGCAGGAATCAACTGATCGTTGGGGCGAGGTAGGGGGCAGCGCACGGGTCACACCCTCCACACACGGTCTGTGGGCTGAGGAGCTCTGGAGCTCAGTCTCCGCAGGCTGTAACCTCTCGTTCTGTCTCTGATCTCTCTGCAGAAACTACCTGTTCAGACTGAGTCTCCACAACATCTCGCTCATACAGGTATGGCCTTTTCTTCCCCCGCCTCCCGCAACAGCTGTTAACTCACTTGTCTTCTCCCCGGAGGATTCCGGAGCTGAGGTCTCCACACTGCTTGGCCGTGGTTGTCTTGGCGCGACTCGGCAGTTGCCGGGCCTGTGCGTGTGATTTCTGATTGTGGGCCGGAAGCGCTGGCCAGGCTTCAGCTGGATGAGCCTCAGGGGGCGCTGAGGCCGATTCAGAGGCGCCGCAGTGTGCGAGCCCACCCCCCTCCTGGCCTGCTCTCTCACTTACCGCCTCCAGATCCACCCGGGGGCGGCCTGGAATATTCCGGTCTCTACTGAACCTGGGCTTTGACTCAGTTGGCTTAAGGCCTGGTGGGAGCTTGGATCTGTATCTTTGTAAGATGAAGGATGTGTTCTCTATATTAATAACATTTCTTTAGTTTCGGTGATCTGGTTACTGTGGTTTTCATGACCCATTCAGGGGGTATATTTTGTAATCAATGTAGGAGAAATCCATTACTTTATACTTTATGCTTTATACGCAGGAGTGATTCACTTATTGCAACAAGAAGGGTTTGAATATGTAAAAATGGTATTCTTGCGAAGGTTTTTTGAGGTTGTTGGCTGTGCTAAATAGAAAGCAAACACATGCTGAGTGTTGGTCTGTCGGCTCGCCCGCACTACGTGTTCCAGAGGTGGTCAGGCGCTGGAATTGGCTGATTTGATGAATATTTTGTTGAAAAATCAACAGTGATTTGGTTGTGCGAGCAGCCTTGCCTCTCCGCATACTCCGTTCATGGGTGCTTGGCTTGTGCCCCTCCAGTATGCTGTGGATGCACCGTGTCTGTGTCGTCAGCGTGCCCTGTGGTTTTACACTGGGGACTCGATGCCGGCTGTTCTGGAACTTTCCAATCTGGTCCTTTAGACTGGAGCCGACAGTCGGTCAATCTTAATTCTCCACTCACCCACTTAACATTTACAGGCTGTCTGTAAATTTCTGGCACAAGCTGTGCTGAGCTGTCCCAGAGGAGCTGTTCTATGCTCCCAGTCGAACACTGCTGTCTCGGTCCGACTCTTCCAGAATATTCCTCGAGCCCGCGCGTGCCGGGCTGCTCTCTCGTTATTACAGATAAGCACAATATCAGGCATAGTACCAGGGAGTAAATTAATGAGCGCGGAGAATGCCAGCGGACGATGTGCGGGCGCTGTCTGTTCCTGACTGCGAGCTTAAATAGACTCGGAGAGGAGTAGAGGTCACATCTTGTTCACTGTGTCAGTGACAAATTTGTGGAGTCCGGTTATTCAGCTGAAATATGTTAGCTGTTATCCTGTGGATTCTGAACAGCGCTGTGTAAAAATGTTTGTAGTTTAGCATCACTTTCACACATTCGGTAACTGTGGACACAGCTGTGAAAAACCAGCAGTTCAAGGCTAAGATGTTAACAGTTAAGATGTTCATCTGTGATCCCCGTGGTCTGGGGTTTGAATCCCAGCCACTCCTTTCTCACACAGCAGTCGGGTCTGGCCCGGATCCGGCTTCAAGCTGGCACTGCTGGGAGACTGCTGGCATGGCAAGTGGTATGTTAGCCAGATGTGGCCCAGGTCCGGCAATGATTGCACCGTTTATGTGATGGCATGCCACATGTGGGCTGATTGTGCCCGACGCTGGCCCTGTGCTGGCCCATGTGAGGGCCAGCTCCGGCAAACTGGATCTGGGCTACTAAAGAGCCATTGTTCAGGCTGTATGTGGGCCAGAACTGGGCCATGTAAAGTGCATTATGTGGGCCAGAACTGGGACAGACCAATGTTGCTGTATGGGTTACTAGCTGTAGCCGGAGGTCCATACGGGCGAGGCAACAATTGGCCCAGCCTTGCCAGGGATGGTAGGGGTTTAGCCGGTTAAAATTTGCGTGTTCATCGCTCTGTAGCGGCCACTTCTGGTTGGCCAGACCCATTGAGCTGTACAAAATAAATTGTACGCTGACTACATGATCTTCCGACAGCACAGGCATTGAGCGATTGCTGGAGTGGCTGCATAATGCAAAAGAAGCGAGCGCGAGACGTCCCGTGAGTCGGAGGAATCATGTGCCACGGTATCTTGCTCCTGAGTCGATAGGAGCAGGTGGCTTTGCGATGGACTGAACATTTCAGCTGTTTTCATGGTGGGGAAAAAAGGGGAAAAACCAGTAGTTCTGTAGTCAGATGGCGAGGAAGTTCTAGGGCTTGACTTCTGGATGTGGCCTGTCTGTTGGGTCTTAGTTTTGTTTGTTACCCGTTCTTTTATGCCTGCGTTGGTTTTCTCTGACTATTTCGGTTTCAGTTTCCTGCAGGCCAAAGACTGGCGGTTTTTTGAGGCGACTCAGCAGTGAGTTCAGACGTGAGCTTGTTGACTTCTGAGGTGACGAGGCGAGGTCAATGACTGCTGGGAGTTTTGAGCTCTGAGATGTGCTCAATGAACCTCAGCGACATCCGAACCGTTCCTTCAAAACTATTGCTGCCACGTTCATCCAGGACGTCCTGACTGTAGCTTCAGGTTAAGATTGGTGTGACTCTTTCCAGCTTTGTCGCAGTATTTTTGAACTGAACGTTGACTGGACTTACTTCTGACGGACACGGCCTCCTGACACAGTGGTTGGGCCAGACTGCTCACGAGTCCGCCTCTCCCCCTTCATCTGAGCTGTTAAAGCTCTTCTGCATGTGTTCATATGGAAATTTGGGATTGGTATCATACCATATATCTCGAGTGGGTTTAGTATTTGGGATTTCTGAACCAAATAACGATCGGCCATCACAGTATTTAACTGCATTCAACCGAAATCCATCGAAATTTTCAAACTGTGTTGTGAAATGAAAGAAGCCTGGTGTCCTGGTGTAGCTGGGCTGACTGTGAATATTTATCTATAATATATTTGAGGACGATGTCTGTCTGTCTGTGTGTATGTACATGTTTTTCTCCTACATTTCTCAACCGATTGTCACCAAATTTGGTGTGAATATCCACTTGGGCACCAGGAAGGATTTGACGTTGCCCGATTTTTGAAAAACGGTCAGGCACGCAAAAAAAATGGCAATTTCACTCCGGGTAGCGGGTAGCAGCTAGTATTTTTATATATTTGAACACATGAAAATGTCTTTATCAGAGATGCACCCCCCCCCCCAAATACTTGGTGGCGTCTTTCATTGAGAAACTGCTGGCAGGAGAGTTATAACTCGAGAGCGAAAGGCGATCGGTCTCCAGCGCTTCGGCAGCGAGTGCCGGTTGGGTTTTTAAAGTTTCGCTTCGGAGCGGCGGGGGAGGAGGCTGCAGCAGATGCTGGTCTCGGCTTTGATCAGACCAGCGGCCGGCGACGAGAGCATCGCCGGCGACTCGGAAAGCAGGTGCTTCGTGGGCGTGGAAGCAGCATCCGCTCCGACTCGAGATGGTGCGTACGCGGTAGATTTTAATGAGTTTCGCCAGGCTCTTGATGCAGCCTCTCCGCTCAGACACAAGCCTGGAAAATTGCTGAACAGGAGAGTTTTCTGGTTTATTGGGTCACTGCTGCTCTGCTGTCTTCACATCTAACTCTGAGGGAGGAGAGACAGATTATTTCCTCTGGAAAGAATTTTATTACATTGTTAGAGTGTCTTTGCATCCTCTCTGAGCCGATGGAGAGGAGGCCGGTTCATCATGATCTGCTCCGGGGCTCGTCTTCTGGGCACATCATCTGCATCTGAGCCCAGCCCAGAGCGCATGACTGCTGTCGGGTAAGGGTTTGGGTTAAGGTTAGAATTAGGGATAGGTTAAGGTTAGGGTAAGGGTTTTGGTTAAGGTTAGAATTAGGGATAGGTCACGGTGAGGGTAAGGGTTTGTGTTAAGGTTAGAATTAGGGATAGGTTAAGGTTAGGGTAAGGGTTTGGGTAAGGTTAGAATTAGGGATAGGTTGAGTTTGGGTTAAGGTCAGAAGTAGGGATAGGTAATGGTTAGGGTAATAGTTTGGGTAAGGTTAGAATTAGGGATAGGTTAAGGTTAGGGTAAAGGTTAGAATTAGGGATAGGCTAAGGTTACGTTAAGGGTTTGGGGTAAGGTTAGAATTAGGAATAGGTTAAGGTTAGGGTAATGGTTTGGGTTAAGGTTAGAATTTGGGATTGGTTAAGGTTTGGTGAAGGGCTTGGGTTAAGGTTAGAATTAGGGATAGGTTAAGATTAGGTTAAGGGTTTGGGTTAGGCATGTGTTGTTTGTTGTTAAGATTAGGGAAAGGCTATAGAGACACACGAAGAATGAATGAAAGTCAATGTAGTATCCTCAGGCGGATAAACATGCAAAGATGAGTTTGTGTTTGTGTGTGTGTGTGTGTGTGTGTGTGTGTGTGTGTATGTATGTTTGTGTGTTTTTTGTGTGCGTGTGTGTGTGTATGTTTTTTGTGTGTGTGTGTGCGTGTGTGTGTGTGTGTGTATGTTTGTGTGTTTTTTTTGTGTGTGCGTGTGTGTGCGTGTGTGTGTGTGTGTATGTTTTTTGTGTGCGTGTGTGTGTGTGTGTGTGTGTGTGTATGTATGTTTGTGTGTTTTTTTTTGTGTGTGCGCGTGTGTGTGCTTGTGCATTTGTTTGCCTGGCGAGCGCATATTTAAAGCAATTCTTACCTTTCTGACATGTCGCACAGCGCTTAGTAAAAATTTTAACACGAACGACTCCACCTCCCTCCAAAGTCCCACCCTCTTCCCCCCAATTGCCAGACTTCTCCTCCGAAAAAAAATAAAACTCATAGTTTGTCAGACTACAAAGGCAGCTAAAACATTATGTGGGCATTTTGTTTTATACCACAATTAGAATGGAATATTATGTAATTACTGTTGGTTAGTTTTCACTTACCGGTGCCTCTGAATCTGACTCCATTGACCCGTTTCACTCGCGCTGCTCACTTCCTCGTGCCGCACGCAATATTTATTTTTTTGGTAGGAGAGTGAAACAGGTCAATGGAGTCAGATTCAGAGGCACCGGTAAGTGAAAACTAACCAACCGTAATGACATAATATTGAATTCTAATTGCGCCATAAAATAAAATGCCCTCGTGACGTTTAGTTACCTTTGTAGTCTGACGAACTACCATTAACGTCATTATCATAATTAAAGCATTTCAGCACCTGTTTGTTTACAGTCAAATGTGTCGTTTTTTTTTCTGTCAGAGCGGCGCGTGACTCACAAGCAGCGACAGCAGTAGGCAACTGGAAGGGGCGCTGCAACCGATGACAGACAGGAAGCTCCGTAAATCATTTTATTCGAGCTGAAGAGAATGATTGGTCGGACTTTTATCAGAAAAATATGAGAATTGAATATTTAAGAGTTTCAACACCTGGTGGATTTCTTTTACATTTTAGTGTGCCAAACGCTTTTTAGGAGCATTTTAAGATTACTGAAGAAAAGTTTAAAAATGCCAGAAAGGTAAGAATAGCTTTAATTTAATTACGTTTGTTCCAAACATGTCATTTTATTAATCATTATTTACAAGATATAATGGAAGCCTCTATAAATATATCTCTGAAGTATTTGAATGCCGGGATTTGAGTAAGTGCGTAAAATAAGCAAATCTGTCCCGATTGCACAGATGGAAACATGGGGAAATATTCTGAAGTGCATTCATGTAAAATAGAAACCCACACAACATTGATTTCATGCTTTAATTACACCATTCGCTCTAGCTAGAGCGCAAAGCAATTTTTGTTTAGTTTCTTTCTTTGAAAAGGAAAATGAGCCGCATTTTAGTCTCCAAATTAGCAGGTACTTATTGAGTGTAATTGCAAATAGCAGAATTACTCAGCTCTCTTGTATGGCAAATATGTAAATTCCCGTTTGATTGATTTCCATACTGTGCGTGTGCATTTTTGTTTTTGTGCATCTTAATTGGCGGAATTGTAAAGATTGAATGTAGACTTGACGCTTCCCTGAGCAGGAAGGTTTATAAGTACCAAGGCCACAACAGGCACAATGTCTTACTAAACTCCTACTATCATTATACTGGTTTGAGTCGTCACGCAGTCTGGGTTATCAGGCAAGGCAGGTCTCAGCTTGTTGGTACGTACTAACACTGCTGATGACGGGATAATTGTAATTGTTAAACATCCCAAGCAGTTCACTTGTTAAACCTTAGAGCACTACATGCAGATATTGCTACTCAATGATGTAAGATATCAAAATCAAAGCTGTTGAAAACCTATCATGCGGTGACTTGTTTAAAAGCTTTCTACAGCACAAGATTACAAGTTAAATTTTTTTTTTTTTTATTAATTCCAGCGCTCCAAGGGTTGATGAGAGTTTAGTATGTCAGGCACTGTGACTGATTGGTCACCTGTTCCTGTGTCTCGCTCAGTGCATCCTGAGATTCGCGCCAGCATTGGTTGCCACCTGGACGAGGCATTTACCCGTCAGACAGTGAACTGATGGTTCAGTGAGGCCGCTGGCAGGAATTTTATGGGCATTTTAGCAGTGACCGTGAGCAGTCCTGGCAGGCACGCGACTCCGTGCATAACGATTGACTCTGATGCTTAGAAACAGCTCTGGGTGATTTGGGGTCACGCTTTTCTTTGCAGTAAATAATTCAGAAGAGAAGCTGCAGATCTGGTGACCTCTGACCCTGAGCCTAACTCAGCCCTCTGCATGTTGAGTTGGTTAGGGCTGGAGGTGGGGTTTGTTGATGTCTGGTCAGTGTTTATGGTCTGGAGTGAGTGCTGGAGGGGGGGTCACCTGCCTGGAGCCAGAACAGATGCCTCCGGTCCACAGCGGGGCTCAGGGGGCGGGGACTGGGCTGGAATGGGGGGGAGATCGTAACAGAGCAGCCGCCGTTGAGCACCCGTGTGCCAGATAAGCGCCGAGTGTTTCTGAAGCTCGGAATGTAAACAGGCGCCAGTTTGCAGGGGGAGATTGGCATTACGAGGGCAACGTCACGCAGGAAAGAGAAGAGTCAGACTCCACTCTCTCTCTCTCTCTTTCTCTCACGCTCTCTCTCCCCCATTTCTCTGTAGTTCTCATTCTCTTTCTCCTCGTGTCTTGTTTACCGTCTCTCTCTTAGTCACAATCACTTTTGCTCACTGATTCTCATTATAATGTGACCCCATAAACACACAGACCCATATATGGGTTCGCCAGGTGCTGCTGCTGCATTCAGAGCTGTGCTACTCCGGGCTCAGTTATTCTGGTGGAGATCGCTGGGCTTCACCATATATGTGCTGCTGACGGTAATGCTGTGGCTGTAGAAATGAAAATAATGCCATGATGTGACATTGTCCTGCATTATAAAAAAAACCATCTTTTGGCTAGGAATCTACCTCAGGAAGTACTTTAGAGCTGGTTCAAAGATGACCGTGACAGAATATAAAATAATAAAACATGACATTAATGGATGCTTGTTGGTTTGACTGGAGTTAATGAAGGGCAGGGTCTTGAGATGAAGTGATGTGTCATTCTCTTATTTTATCTCTCTTTCTCCCTCCCGTCTTACCTGATTCTGTCTAATTCACTCTCCTCTCTTATTTACTCCTCCTGTCTCTCGCAGTCTCTCCCCCCCCCCCCCCATTCTGCTCGATTCTTCCGTTCCTCAGATACCTCGACAGAGAAACACTCTTGTTTGCTTATCGGCAGTCTGGCAATGTGCTTTGCCTAAGCGATAAAGTCATTATCTCACCCTGTCCGCAGAATTCTCATTTAAAAAAACAGCCTGAGAAATAGGCTACACTGTGATAAAGTCACATACAAATTCCATTCAGCTGCCTGTAAAAACACAATTCCTGGAGAAATCATTACCCAAAGACACAGAAGATCTTGGTTTGAGGTGAGCACTGAGCATTTTTATTCACAACTTTCCTTCAAGAGGGGATAAAGTCCTCAGCAGAAATTTCTTTGCTAGCTGTTCAATAGCTTTCCACCAAATCTGAGGATTACAGGCCACTGGTCGTGACTCTTGCATCCCATATATCTTCACATCTCTCCACTGACTCATTAATCAACTGTTGTAATTATTTTTTAAATTAAAAACCCTGACTGGCTTCACACCAGTGGGGAAGAGAGGTCATTCAGAAGCAAGAAACAACGCTTTTATAAGTCTGAAACGCATTAGATTTTCAGCATGAACTCATGACAAAAAAAAAAAAAAATTTTCAAGTGATTTAATAGCATATTCCGAATCAAGATCAGATTTAAGTGGCTAATCAATTTTTTCTTTTCTGTTCAGAATATAGGTTTCATTCACTGCCTCTTATGCAGAATTCCACGTACACTGTGGTCCCATAATAGTTGTTCTGTGAAACAAATTTAATGCCCTCGAATTGAAGCCGCCCGTCAGCTGTCTGCTTGTTAACCTGAGGGTCCTTACATCCAGTTGTAGCTGTTTAAAATGGTTGGAGTCCAAATACTTACGGAGCTAGACAGATTTCCTCCGTCCTTTCCATGGTGTCAGATATTGTTAGCCATCTCCCAGCTACATGAGGCTTTGTGAGTGACGCGTCAGACTGAGTTCATTTAGTAAATTAACCTTTAGAGTGCTAAATACAAATAGTGTTGCTCAATGATGTAAGATATCAAAATTAAAGCTGTTGAAAACCTATCGTGTGGTGGCTTGTTTAAAAGAGCTCCTGCAGGGGAGCTCTTTTAAACAAGTCACCACATGATAGGTTTTCGACAGAAAAAGATAATTAATTATACATATTTTTTCAAATTTATTTCAGCGCTCTAAGGGTCAACTTGAGGGTGCTTGCATCCAGTTGTAGCTATTCAAAATGGTCGGAGTCTGAATACTTATGGAACTGTGACTGGGTTAAACATTACCCAATGTTTTGCACCCCAACTTCTCCGGCTGTATAGTGGCTGTAGTCATGTGATTTCTTCTGCCACTAAAAATAGCCTCTATCAGATACTGGATGTGTTCGAGCGTGTCTGCAAGTATGCCGGCAGCGCGAGATTCCCGAAAAAATACGCGAGAATCTTGCCGAAGTTGCGCGATAAGCCCTCCAAACCCCGCTATGGCTGTAGCTATTGCGGGGTTCGGAGGGCTTATCGCGCAACTTCGACAAGATTCTTGCGTAATTTCTCGGGAATCTCGCGCAGCCGGATTACTTGCAGATGCGCTCGAACGCACCCACTATTTTAGTTTTGCGGTGCAATTCAATAAGGCTAGCATCTCTCATTTCATTGGTTCTTGTGATCATGTGACTTGGGTGTGCAGGAAGGGGATTGGGATTCTGACCCTCTGTCTGTGGGATTGAATAAACCTGATTCTACAGCTATCGCTGAATCGAAGGTATGGTTATGAACTATGAAAAGCAGCATTAATACAGTAGCCATTAGTGAACAGTTTTTAAATGCCACTGTGTTGTATACTGTTCGTTAATGCTTGAACTACTACTGAAAAAATGGTCATTTTATTGTTTATAAAAATTCTTGCCCAAATATTTGACATGGAAATAAATTACAAAGTACATTTGCTCAGTCATGCCTGAAAGGCAGTGTCTCAACATCTCAAATGGCTGGTTTCAAAATTACTTGCTCAGTTTCATAATTCTGCCAGTGAAATGCCATGAAAATGGGTTTGTTTGGATTAACTCATTACAATCTGGCTTCCCGCACGGTAGTTGATACCAGCATGTTTTTGACTCCTTGTGAACCTTGAAATCAAGTGCAGGTGTCGACCCTGTGACCCTTCTGCTATTTTCTTTCTGTAATATTCATCGTGTTTCCTGGGGATTTTGAGTTACCTGAATTTGTACTCGTCCTAAAGTAATGACAGACCCTACCTGTCCCCCGATGGCCTAGAGTCTCAGAATACAGCAGGAAGTTGTGCTGCTTCCTCTGGGCATAAGGCCTGTGACATGAGTCCTGTTCAGCGACACAAACCGCTTAGTGTAATCTTCTAAGTCTTGGTGGATACCTGTGATTCCGCTAAGGCTCTTATTCCATGTAAGAGCCTCTCTGAGGGGTTTAGCTGCTGATGCGGGGTTATTCTGCATTCCATTTGATGGAACAAGTTGTGAAACCAGAATGTTTATACATTTGTTCAGAAGAGTTGGAAAGATCTTATTTGAATGTAATTTCATATATACAGACTGACTCTTTGGGTGTTTAATTTTTGAGGGAAATAACGCTCTGGTCTGGCGTCTGTGTACAGTGCAGTCGATAAATATTTGGACGGAGGAGTTGACAGTCTACATTAAGAAATACAATTTGCTAGAGTTCTAAAACCAAATCGTACCACTTTTGAAGTGTTTACAGACCGCACTGTTAAGATACTTTAGAGGAAAAAATGACCGGATTTTGGGTGCGCAGGCGGAGTATTTGTGAAGTGAAGTGGATGCATCGTATTGAAGAATATGGGAGCAGACAGACTCTGACCTCATTATTTTCCTGTGTAGGATGGTTAGACCCCCGCAGATCCTCCTGCCTGTTCGCATAAGGGAGTAACACCTACATTTATTTCTCTCTCTGCCTCACAGAAAACACTTTTCAAATGTGACCCCATCTGTTTTCCAGTTGCGCGTATCTATTAGGCTGCGAATGGCGGCTCATTTCTTATCTTTCCTATTTTCTCCGTAAATGTGCGAATAAGCAGCCGACGTCAGGTTCTCCTGATTTTCCTCCTGAAATAAAGGTGGGCCATTCACTTGGAAATGTTCTATTTCAGTAACACCATTCCTGCCGGTTTCTCGTCTCTCGCCGAGCTTCCTTCCCAGGATGGAGAGCAGCAGTAATTTTCTGAGAGATTTCTGCTTATAGAAATAAATAATGAGAGGGAAACGGTCACGGTCAAAAGGAGCGTGCGTGTGCATCTCTCGTCCCTCCGAGCAGGTGCCTCCTGCGTTGGCATTTGTCTCTTCCCATTTTGCGTCGCTCTCGGCAGCGCACATTTTACTCGCCGCTTGACTTTCCCTCGCTTATTTCTCTCACGTTTACTGGCGATTTCCATTCAAACGTTTGCTCTCATATTTTAAAGGTGCAGTGCAGTGTGTTTGTTTGGCGGTTTAGGATATTATGTGCTGGACTGACTGATGGCTGCACTGAAGACTTTGAAATGGTGTGTCAGCGATATTTCGGCTGCAGAGTGAGAGTGTACTTCATATTTTTCAGCTTTACTGTTTAATAGCGCCCCGCCCCCCCCCCCCCCCCCACCTCCCCTCCTCAGAGCTTTTCTTGACGGGACTCGATGGGGAAGCGAAAGTTATTTTTCTTGAAAGGCCCAGCGCTGTTAAACACTGAGGTGTCCCCACGTGCCCTCTTGGCAGTGCTGCGGACGACAGCCGGCTGAAGACCAGCCCTCTGACCTCCGAAAATGGGAGCAGGAGACGAGAATCACAAACCACTCCGGAAACCGATAAGCTCAGCTGTGTCAAAATGTCGAAAGGTCTCGAGTCCTGAACCACTGTCTGTTCATCACATTAGGAGGCCTGGGATTTTACAGCTATTGTTGAAAAGGTTTGTCAGAACTGTTTACCGAAAAGCCGAATGGAGACTTTTTTTCGGGGATAAGTTTCTCCTGACCTGAAATGGCTCCACTGGTGGTAGCGCTGATGGGGATGCAAAAGCGTTTAGGCCGTAGCAGCACCCGCTGTGAATTCCCCCGAGTCTCATGGTGCCGAGGTCCTCCTGTTTCCTATTAGATACACTGAAGAAGATTTATTTTGTCTGAAGGCAGATTAAATCACCTGCCTGCCGGGTTTTTAAGGATGCCTGCGGTTTCATGTCCTGTTTCATGTCCATCTTTGTTGTCTTTCCTGCATCTTTCTTTCTCTTCCCCCTTTTTACTTTTCTTTGTTTAAGTTTTGGCTCATGCTCTCCCTCCCATCTGTGCTTCCACCCTCACCTGTTTGCCAGTATTAATTGCTGTGGTGAGTATTTAAGTTCCTGGTGTACATTCCTTCCCCACCGGACTGCTTCCCCTCACTGTCCTCAGGCCTGTTCAGCCAAGAGCTCTGAACACCTCGATCTTCGGAAATATGGCCTCTAACGTCTTTATTGGAGGCGTCTCCCTTTCGTCTCCAGTTCCAGTCGAGCGGGTCTGCCGGTCTGTCTCTTCCTCGAGTTTGAGTGGGCTCTGCTCCTTGGGATCGGAATCCCTGATCGTCTTCCCGGCACCGACCTCGGACCTGTCCTTTATCCCTCTCTGATCCTTGGACCTGTTCCTCATCCCTCTCTGATCCTCAGACCTGCTCCTCACTCCTTTCTGATCCTCTGACCTGTTCTTCATCCCTCTCTGATCCTTGGACCTGTTCCTCATCCCTCTCTGATCCTCAGACCTGCTCCTCACTCCTTTCTGATCCTCAGACCTGTTCTTCATCCCTCTCTGATCCTCAGACCTGTTCTTCATCCCTCTCTGATCCTCAGACCTGTTCTTCATCCCTCTCTTATCCTCAGACCTGTTCTTCATCCCTCTCTGATCCTCAGACCTGTTCTTCATCCCTCTCTGATCCTCAGACCTGTTCTTCATCCCTCTCTGATCCTCAGACCTGTTCTTCATCCCTCTCTGATCCTCAGACCTGTTCTTCATCCCTCTCTTATCCTCAGACCTGTTCCTCATCCCTCTCTTATCCTCAGACCTGTTCCTCATCCCTCTCTTATCCTCAGACCTGTCCTTTATCCCTCTCTGATCCTCAGACCTGTTCTTCATCCCTCTCTGATCCTCAGACCTGTTCCTCATCCCTCTCTGATCCTCAGACCTGTTCTTCATCCCTCTCTTATCCTCAGACCTGTTCTTCATCCCTCTCTTATCCTCAGACCTGTTCCTCATCCCTCTCTTATCCTCAGACCTGTCCTTTATCCCTCTCTGATCCTCAGACCTGTTCTTCATCCCTCTCTGATCCTCAGACCTGTTCTTCATCCCTCTCCGATCCTCAGACCTGTTCTTCATCCCTCTCTGATCCTCAGTCCTGTTCTTCATCCCTCTCTTATCCTCAAACCTGTTCTTCATCCCTCTCTTATCCTCAGACCTGTTCTTCATCCCTCTCTGATCCTCAGACCTGTTCTTCATCCCTCTCTTATCCTCAGACCTGTTCCTCATCCCTCTCTGATCCTCAGACCTGTTCGTGATCCCTTTCTTATCCTCAGACCTGTTCTTCATACCTCTCTGATCCTCAGACCTGTTCTTCATCCCTCTCTTATCCTCAAACCTGTTCTTCATCCCTCTCTTATCCTCAGACCTGCTCCTCATCCTTCTCTGATCCTCTGACCTGTTCCTCATGCCTCTCTGATCCTCGGACCTGTTCCTCCTCCCTCTCTTATCCTCTTCCCTGTTCCTCATCCCTCTCTGATCCTCCTGTTCTTTATCCCTCTCTGATCCTCAGACCTTTTCCTCATCCCTCTCTGATCCTCAGACCTGTTCCTCATCCCTTTCTTATCCTCTGACCTGTTCCTCATCCCTCTCTTATCCTCTGACCCGTCCCTCATCCCTCTCTGATCCTCAGACATGCTCCTCATCCCTCTCTGATCCTCGGACCTGTTCCTCATCCCTCTCTTATCCTCTGACCTGTTCCTCATCCCTCTCTGATCCTCTGACCTGTTCTTCATCCCTCTCTTATCCTCTGACCTTTTCCTCATCCCTCTCTGATCCTCTGACCTGTTCTTCATCCCTCTCTGATCCTCAGACCTTTTCCTCATCCTTCTCTGATCCTCAGACCTGTTCTTCATCCCTCTCTGATCCTCAGACCTGTTCCTCATCCCTTTCTTATCCTCTGACCTGTTCCTCATCCCTCTCTGATCCTCAGACCTGTTCCTCATCCCTCTCTGATCCTCAGACCTGTTCCTCATCCCTCTCTGATCCTCCGCCCCGTTCCTCATCCCTCTCTGATCCTCGGACCTGTTCCTCATCCCTCTCTGATCCCCAGCCCTGCTCCTCATCCCTCTCTGATCCTCAGACCTGTTCTTCATCCCTCTCTGATCCTCAGACCATTTCCTCATCCCTCTCTGATCCTCTGACCCGTTCCTCATCCCTCTCTGATGCTCAGACCATTTCCTCATCTCTCTCTGATACTCAGACCTGCTCCTCATCCCTCTCTTATCCTCTGACCTGTTCCTCATCCCTCTCTGATCCTCAGACCTGTTCCTCATCCCTCTCTGATCCTGAGACCTGTTCCTCATCCCTTTCTGATCCTCGGCCCCGTTCCTCATCCCTCTCTGATCCTCGGACCTGTTCCTCATCCCTCTCTGATCCCCAGACCTGCTCCTCATCCTTCTCTGATCCTCGGACCTGTTCCTCATCCCTCTCTGATCCCCAGCCCTGCTCCTCATCCCTGTCTGATCCTCAGATCTGTTCCTCATCCCTTTCTGATCCTCGGCCCCGTTCCTCATCCCTCTCTGATCCTCGGACCTGTTCCTCATCCCTCTCTGATACTCAGACCTGCTCCTCATCCCTCTCTTATCCTCTGACCTGTTCCTCATCCCTCTCTGATCCTCAGACCTGTTCCTCATCCCTCTCTGATCCTCAGACCTGTTCCTCATCCCTTTCTGATCCTCGGCCCCGTTCCTCATCCCTCTCTGATCCTCGGCCCCGTTCCTCATCCCTCTCTGATCCTCGGACCTGTTCCTCATCCCTCTCTGATCCCCAGACCTGCTCCTCATCCCTCTCTGATCCCCAGACCTGCTCCTCATCCCTCTCTCATCCTCAGACCTGTTCCTTATCCCTCTCTGATCCTCAGACCTGTTCTTCATCCCTCTCTGATCCTCTGACCCGTTCCTCATCCCTCTCTGATGCTCAGACCATTTCCTCATCTCTCTCTGATACTCAGACCTGCTCCTCATCTCTCTCTGATCCTCTGACCTGTTCCTTATCCCTCTCTGATCCTCTGACCCGTTCCTCATCTCTCTCTGATCCTCAGACCTGCTCCTCATCCCTCTCTTATCCTCTGACCTGTTCCTCATCCCTCTCTGATCCTCTGACCGGTTCCTCATCTCTCTCTGATCCTCAGACCTGTTCCTTATCCCTCTCTGATCCTGTCCACCCCTCGCCAGACTCAGACTGTCCCAAATTATGCTCTCTGCATATTGCATTTTGAGTGGCCTCTTCTGTTTCTGCCACTTGCTACTTTGACCTTCATTATGTCTCCCCACGAAGGGTGGGTGGACATATTGTTTTTGTCCGGTTTCCCATGTGCTTGCGCGTCTGTGTCGTGTTCCCACCATTTGCGGGCCATAACTCAGAAACCGCTTTATATCTTTCCATGAAAATTTGCAGACATTTCCAAATGCCTTTTCCTATTTTGAGGTTATTAACTTTTGTACTTTCTTCTTAAATATCTGTGGGCATCAATGAGGGGCGGCTGGGCTGGGGTGGGGAGAAACATTTGTTTTTTGCCTTAAAAACTATCTGTAATTGTTAAATTCACCCAAGAGGGTTTTACGGATCTGTGCCTGGTTCCCTCATGGATGTATGTAACAGGCGGTCCACAGTACTGAGGCCAACCTGGAGCGGAAGCTGGGAAGTTCTTTAATATATTCAGACACACTGCAGTACATGCAAAATCCCACAAAAAAATACATCCAAATGCATGCACCAACAGGCACATTCATACCTCTTTACACTAGGGCACCATGGTAACCTGCAGTATCAGTTTTAAATGCATGACCTCATGGCTGAACGAATCCCCGGCAAATTGTCCCGTGACTCATTTGATCTGCAGTTTTTGTTTTTTGTTTTGAGTTTTGAGTTGAACCCTGCTGATAAACAATCCTGCTCCTCAATCCGCAGGCTCAGCGCGGTGCTTCTGGTGCACACTGTATTTGAGTGGCCCTTTTACGGTAGAGCTGGTTTATTTGTTTAGCCAGATTACTGCTGTGATCCCACTCATCTCCTTACAGTACAGCCAGCGCTTCCGTCCTGCTGTATTCTGCTAGCCTGTGCTGTTAAACATTGCCGGCGTGTCACTGTGCCGCCTGTTGGTCTGGGTCTCCTGCAGTCGTCCCTTTCTTTCTCCACACCAAAAACGTGATTCGTTAGCATCGCGGAACTTCAAAGCCGCCGTTGGCGATCCCGCCTCCCCGACCCCGGCACAATGCACCTCCACTGTGAAAATGCACTCATTCACTGGGGGAGTGAAGGGGGGGGGGGGGGGTAGCGGACCCGTGCTAAATTGATTCCATTTTAAAATGGGGCTCATCCATTGTCGAATGGGGGTGGGGGTGGGTTGGTTGGGGGGGCAGTGAATGAGGTGTTTTTTGGGAAGGGGGTGCGGTGGGGGTATCTGCTCCCTCTTATGCAGGGATCAGTGTTCTGAGACAAAGGCGAAAGGCATTGAGAGTCTTGTCACATCTATCAGGGGTGGTGTGAATGGGGAGGGGGTGAGTGAATGCAGGGATGTGTGTGAAGGATGGAGCGGGGCAGAGCTGAGGGGGGGTGGGGGGTGGGGGGGGGCAGCGTACTTCACCCAATTTAAAGGGAGGACCTACTACAGCTCCCTCATTCTCTGCATTCTACTGCTCTCTATCAAAACAGGGAGGGACACCTGGTTTTATGGAGTGTGTGTAGTGTGAATGTGAGGTATAATGTGTATGTGTGCGTGTGTGTGCGTGTGTGTTTGTGTGTGTGTTTGTGTGTGTGCATGCGTGCGTGCAATAGATTGGGAGAATGGGACTCCGGATGCGAGTTAATACACGGGCCCGACTTGAGATGGATTTGTTTAAATTATTCGCTGAAAAGATTTGGGAGCGATTCGCATGAATCAGGGCTCGGTGTTTCATCACTGACTGGGGTCGCCGTCTGCATGTCTTACTGCACGGTTCTCATCGGTATTGTTCATGAATCCTGATTAGTGTCACACCTGCTTGTTTTCATTATAGATGCTGTATGGAGGATTTGTTTGATGAGATGGGAGCGGAATCATGTCAGCAGAACGGGGGGCTTTATCTTGATAAGATGCAGTTTAATTCTCACATTGCATTACTGCTTTATCACTGTACTGACTATGATCTCATCGGTGTGCATTCAAATTAGAGCATATATGAGGGAGAGATTATCCAGCATTTCTGTGTGGAGGCTGTACCTCGCTGAATTTAGATTAGGAAATGGGTTTCCAGCCCTGCCATAGGAAAAAAAGGGGAGTTACTGTAGGGAGAAACACGAGGGTAACTGGGTAATTGACTAAAGAGAGATTGCCTGAATGCATCGCAAATTATAAACGAGGGTTTCAAGGAATCAAGATCAGTGATTTATGGTCTTGGATATACGGCCAAATTTGAAAGGTTTAACTGGAGATGAAATTTCCTTTGCCTCTTTAGTGCTTGAGGTAAAATGCTGATCCTGGTGTTCGTGCAGAATTAAACTCTTCAGCGTCTCATTTGATAGCAGCGGTTGGTATAAGAAAAATCGCCGAGTTTGATGATGCGTTTATGTGATTAAGGATTTTATCACAGAATTGGAGCAGTTTTGTCTTTGGTTGCAAGTGTTGCGATTTTTTGTCAATATCTTGTGACTTGAAACCAATATAGGCCTGTGTAGGGACTTACTACCCAATTTGCTCTCTAACTTTCGGCTATATACATATAACATGTTCTAACTTTTGGCATTATTTGTATATCATGTTCTAACTTTCGGCTATATACATACATCATGTTCTAACTTTCGGCTATATACGTATATCATGTTCTAACATTCGGCATTATTCGTGTGTCATGTTCTAACTTTCGGCTATATAAGTGTATCATGTTCTAACTTTCGGCTATATACATGTATCATGTTCTAACTTTTGGCATTATTTGTGTATCATGTTCTAACTTTTGGTTATATGCGTGTATCATTTTCAAACTTTTGGCTATATACATGACTCATGTTCTTACTTTCGTCTATATACATACATCATGTTCTAACTTTCGGCTATATACATATATCATGTTCTAACATTCGGCATTATTCGTGTGTCATGTTCTAACTTTCGGCTATATACGTGTATCATGTTCTAACTTTTGGCATTATTTGTGTATCATGTTCTAACTTTCGGTTATATGCGTGTATCATTTTCAAACTTTTGGCTATATACATGACTCATGTTCTTACTTTCGTCTATATACGTGTATCATGTTTCAACTTTCGGCTATATACGTATATTATGTTCTAACTTTTGCCATTATTTGTGTATCATGTTCTAACTTTCGGCTATAAACATGTATCATGTTCTAACTTTCGGCTATATATGTGTATCCTGTTCTAACTTTTGGCTATATACGTATATCACGTTCTAACTTTCGGCTATATACGTGTATCATGTTCTTACTTTGGGCATTATTCATGTATCACGTTCTAACTTTCGGCTATATGTGTGTATCATGTTCTAACTTTCGGCTATATACGTATATCATGTTCTAAATTGCGGCTATATACGTGTATTGTGTTCTAATTTTTGGCATTATTCGTGTATCATATTCTAACATTCGGCTATATGCATGTACCATGTTCTAATTTTCAGCTATATACATGGATAATGTTCTTACTTTCCACTATATACGTGTATCATGTTCTAACCTTTGGCTATATACATGGATCATTTTCTTACTTTCAGCTATTTACGTGTATCATGTTCAAACTTTCAGCTATATACGAGTATCATGTTTCAACTTTCGGCTATATACGTATATTATGTTCTAACTTTTGGCATTATTCATATATCATGTTCTAACTTTCGGCTATATACGTGTATTATGTTCTAACTTTCGGCTATATACGTGTATCATGTTCTAAATTTTGGCATTATTCGTGTATCATGTTCTAATTTTCAGCTATATACATGGATCACGTTCTTATATTCTTCTATATACGTGTATCATGTTCTAACTTTGGGCTATATACATGGATCATTTTCTTACTTTCAGCTATATACTTTTATCATGTTCTAACTTTCAGCTGTATATGTTTATCATGTTCTAACTTTCAGCTATATACGTTTTTCATTTTCTAACTTTTGGCTATATACATGGATCATGTTCTTACTTTCGGCTATATACGGGAATCATGTTTTAACTTTCAGCTATATACGTGTATCATGTTCTAACTTTCGACTATATACATGTATCATGCTTTTCTCAGGGCATTGGCTCTTGGAGGTGGTGTTTTTCAGGAAATTCACCCACACTAATTTCACTCACGAAAAACACGCCTCCTCCGCCCCAGCCCTGCAAAGCCTTTACCATGCTTGTCATGAAGGATTTATTGGTTCTAAGGCCTGAACGCCAGAGTCTCTGTGCAGAGGAAGTGGGCCTTGTCACCCGCCATAAACCGCATTCACTAACTGCCAATTAATGCCTGGAATATACATCGTGGGACCCTCCGTTTTTTTTCCCGTCTAACACTTCTTTATTTTTTTTGTCCTTGCGGCTCAGTCTCAGTTGCTACATTCTCTGTTTACCGCGTTCTTTCATGGCGGGTCTCACCATTACCTTCTCCTCTTCTTTTGGGGTCGCCATTGTTGGCGAGCGATGTGAAGAGTGACGGCCGCGGTCTTAGACTGACGGGGGTTAAGCCCGTGTCCCGCCCTCGCCTGCCCCGCCCCCCTGACAGGATGCTAATGACCTGAAGGATGAGTCACTGCAAAGGCATCCCATCTCCCCCCCCCCGCCCCCCCCCTGCCTATCGCCCCTGAAGAAATGGCAGAAGCAAACTAACTCTATGAAAGCGAGGCTTCTTGCCACCTGTAGTTAGTGTTAGTGAGAAAAAGCCTGTCCATTGACTCTAAAGAGAAAAATTAGGCCCAGTTCACACTGAAAGCACATAGCCCTCGATGTGCATGGCGTGTTTAATTTTATGAAGCACTCTTTTTAAAAATGGCCAGGCCTTTCCTGCTGTCGCAAGGCAAAATTCCACTGACATTTTTTATGGTAAGTTGGCAGATTGGCAAATAAGAGGAAAGTTCAGTCTGTTAGTTGCCTGATTAAAATAATAGCTGGGCAGACATTATGCCCTCTCGCTTCTTTGGAGAGAAAAATAAAACTTTTTTCATATGTGGAAGGGCTGGAGCAGACAGCAGTAGCCAAAATTGAAACAAACTTGGTTGCTTTTGCCATTAGTGAAATGCAGACAGTTTAATTGATCTGAGGTCTGGTGGGACTACAATTTTCCAATTTAATTTACAAATTTCAAATTTTTATTTACAATTTTTAAATTTAATACTTTAATGCTGTTGTGCCTTTTAATACCAGGCAGCTGAAAAGGATGAGCATGAGAATACTGGTGTATATAATTTTGAGAGAGATCGAAGATTTTCTGAGTGGCTCCTCTTCGATGCATTACGAGATTGAAGGCTCTCTCTGAGACTCCAGCGGCTTCAAGTTTGGAGGAGGAAACAGGGCAGCCGTCCAGCTCTTTTTGTTGGGTGTTAACCTCTCCATGCCTGCCAATTAAATCCAATATAAATATAGCCCTGGCATGGACCTTAATTGCCTGGACTTGTTTTCAGTTTGTGTTTGTGTTTCAGCGGGTGTATAAAGTTAATTGTATGAAGATTCTTTGCCGTGGTGCCCAGAGAAAGAGTGAAACTTCAAACAGTTGTCCCCAGTTGCGACTTTGCGGGACAGTGGTGGCGACTGATCAATTGATCGAACCAATGAAATTTCACGGCACAGAGGGCTAGAATTTGCAGACTGCTCTACTCCTGCTGATTAACCTGCAGTAGGAGAGGGATGAACAGCACGTGGGTCGAACAGTCAAAGCCGGTTGAAAGGAAAACCTGCCGGCCTTGACCTTCCATCACACGCCTGGGCTTCACTTGGCTGGAGTGAGCGAGGCGGGTCTCCACTGGGAACTGAGCCAAAATGGCGACGACTAGTAGAAAGAGCCCTGCTGTTGGTTGTGTGAAGGGGTGGTAACCTTGGCGGGCGTGTATGGGGGGGGTACGAAGGGTCGCCCAGATAGAAGGCGTGTCCTTGTGACTTTGCCAAGTGGTATGTCCCTTTCACAAATGGGAGGTTAGGCCAAAAAGCATGTCATTCTGGGAGGCTACCAGGCCAAAGAATTCACACTGGGAGAGTGAAAAGGACAGAAAGCCGAGGAGTGTGATTGGACGCTGTCTCCTCGCGGGTAACCCACCAACTGAGGAACGTCTTGGCAGGCTGAAGGGCGTCTGGCCAGTATGGGCAGGCGTGGCTCCGTCTCTCGGTGCAGCGTCCATATTTAAGCACAAGAGATGCCAGCTACACAAAGTCAGTATAATTGGGGGTCCGGGGGACTCCTCAGTATCGCAGCACTTGAATGAGGACAGGAGATGCATTTACATGCAAATTACCTTTGGTTCCCCCAAACGGTCACGACTCCTCACCCCCGCAAGTCGGCGTTTTGCTCGTCCCCTTGTGACTAGTAAACAGCAGACAGTAAAGCTGCACTCCTAACGTCACAGTGCCAGAGTAACAGGGACAAATACTCCTGCTCGAGGGGTTTAAAAAAGTGCGCCGGCACGGATATCAGTGTGTGGTTATCGGTGAAGGACGAAGCCATTCCAAGAATGTTGGTCTTACGGTTAATTTTCGTTTCCTAGGCAACGGAATGGGGCCCAGACGAAGACACCAGGAGGTCCTGTCAAAGTAAAGGCAAGACAGAGGTAGGCATTCATGACCGTCTCTCTCGTCTCTGACTGAAAGTCGCTCTTACGTTTGACAACTGAAAGTAAAATGGCAGCTGTGGGGGTATAATGGGGGGCGGCTGAGCCTCATTTCTCCTGCATATTTAAAATGGGTCTTTTTTCCCCACTGTCAGACAGAAACATGGGAATTTTGGCGGGTCAGGTCAGCCCTTTTCTTCCCTTAATGATGATTGTGAACGCTGTGATCATTTAGTTTCATTTTCTTTTCAGCAGTGGATTTTAAGACAGTTACGCACCGGGAGAAGAATAGCAATCATTCTCTTTGAAGCCTGGACAATACGTCTGGTCTCAGTTCCATTTTCATAAATTGCAAATAGACAGTGGATTTGCCACTCAATATGAGAAGATTTTTCAATATAGTTTCAGTGGAAAAAAAAATGAAACCTCACAAAATGAAAAAGTATTTTTAAGTTATTACAGCTCGTATTCCTGCTAGTGACGAGTGGATTGAGCCCGTGGAGAGAGAGAGAGAGAGAGGGCTGTAGCTTCACATGAGCGTTAAATGATTTGCCTCATTCTGTTGAAAGAGCTGATGAGGATTTATGGCGATTGTGTTTTAGACCCCTGAATCCACATCAGAATAGAAATCTACGTCCCCCTGTGCCCCCTGCACCATAAATCTGTCCGTTAGAAATATGGTCTGTCAACCTTCCCCGTCATTAGCAAACAAGTCGGGGTCTGTAAAGTCTGCCGTACAATAGGCCACATGCGGGCAGCTAACCCCAGAACAGTAATGCCTGTGCGTTCTGCCCCCTACAGGTGGAATGCCAGAACTACATTCGTGTTCTGCTGGTTAATGGGAAGCGAGTGCTCACCTGTGGCACAAACGCCTTCCTGCCTGTTTGCACCACCCGTCAGGTGAGCAGGTGGAGGAAGGGAGGTGCAGAATCCCTGCGCCGAACCCAGGCCACCGCCCACCCCTCCTCTCCACTCCTACCCCCCCCCACCCCCCCCCGACTGAGGCTTCGTCTGCAAGAATATGTTTGAATTTTAAAATGCCTAACTTTTGCAATGTTTTCGCGTAGCGCCTAACTACTGTGGCATTTTCAAAACCCCTGAAACTGAAGCTTTTGAAAACCCTGCTGACCCCTTTTTAGTTTTGAAACTCTGGAACCGCAACCCCCCCCCCGAAGACACTGTATCAACATTCCGGCAGCTTCCACATCCAGGATGATGAGTTTGTAAATCACAGATTCAACAGATTCCCCATTTTCCAAGGGTGGTCGTCTTGAAAAGAGAAAAATGGTGTCCTGCCTGCCGGCATGGGCCTCATCACTCATAACGGAGCAATGCCGTTTGCAGGGGGGAATCGAATCGAAGGATTCTGATTGAAAACTGCGCTTTGAGAAGGATCTGGAGTAACTGAGTGTCTGCTGCGGTATCTGACTGTGAGGTGGTTGGAAGCTATCACTTTGGGCTTAACACTGCACTTTTAAGTCAAGGGGAAATGAATCCCCCTTTGTTGGCAGTTTGTGAGCTTCGCGGATAATGTAATTATTGAAGATAAGATCTCCTGATATAGCGGTTTTGTAACCTTTCGCCTCCCTGCGGCTGGCACCGCACTGGAAAGCATACTCTGCCCTCGTCACTCTCCATCTATCCTCCTTTAATGAAATAACCTGGCTAAAAAACATCTGTTTGTCCTTGCTGGCTGGTTGAGGCAACAATTCTTGGTGCATGATGAAGTGTTTTTCCCAAAAAGCCTATTAGGCGCACTGGCACAATACTACTCTTCCCCCCCCATAAACTTTGCCACCCCTCAGATGTTTTACCCCACCTTTGCATCCTGCCTGTCAAACGCTCATCCTTCTAAACCGCCAACTTTAGTCTCTCCGCTCCCTTGACAGAGGTGGTAACTAGCGAGTTTTAAAAACCAGTTAACCAGAGTTGCTCTTACAAAAGTGCAATCAAGACTTTGTCCCCAACATAGCAGGTAAATTGCATCCTGTGAGGTGCTAAAATGCTGCGATGGACATTTTTACGGTTTATGCACATTGATGCCTCGGCACACCTATGGTATGGCAGTGTTTCAATTCAGTTTTCATGTTCCGAAATGCCATATTGAGTTCCTCTGTCCGTCCTGACAACATCGATGCCAGCGTGGGCAGGATTCAATTACAAATGGTCGAATTCAAGAGCTATGCCATTATGACCGGTGAATTTAGATAATTATGTAACAGTAGTCAGTGAGAGGAGCTGTGTGCTCCACTTGTGGGTTATATTTTATCATTTCAACAAATGTAGTTTCAGTGAATTTTCAAAATGCGCTGAGAATGTTGTAACATATATGGCCGATGGAGTGAATTCATTTAGTTGAGGGTTTTAGAAGCCTGAAGGTGCATCTGCTTCTGTTCTGCACCACCTGAGTCTGTGTTCCTACCCCATCCCTCCCCGTTTCCCAGATCGGGAACTTGAGCCGCGTGTTGGACAGGGTGAACGGCGTCGCTCGCTGCCCCTACGACCCACGGCACAACTCCACGGCTGTGGTGACTGAGAAAGGAGAGCTCTACGCCGCCACAGTCATCGACTTCTCTGGCCGAGACCCCGTTATCTACCGCAGCCTGGGAAACATGCCCCCCCTCCGCACGGCCCAGTACAACTCCAAGTGGCTCAACGGTAAGAGCCCTCCTTCCACCACTGATACCGCGGATGCTTATGCGTCCTTCACCTTAGATACCACAGATCACACGTGTCAAACTGGTGCCATGGAGGCGGCAGGTTTTTATTCCAACCAAAACTTCCACAGAGAGCAGGGACTAATCTGTACATCACCTGCTGGAGTTTCTGGGTGGAATGAACACCTGCGGCTTCTGCAGCCTCCATGGCACCAGCCTGACACCCCTGCCATAGATCTTTATGCATCTTTAAGTGTAGAATCTGTAGATTCCTTCACATCTTTCATCATAGGCCCAGGAGATCCTTCGGACTATTTCACCACAGATGCCACAGATCTTAACACATCTTATAGATCCTTAAACATCTTTCACCATATATGCCATAGATCCTTAAACATCTTTCACCATATATACCATAGATCCTTAAACATCTTTCACCATATATACCATAGATCCTTAAACATCTTTCTCCATATATACCAGAGATCCTTATGATTATCCCACCATTGACTCATAGTTTCTAACAAACCTTTCACCAAAGATGCCAAAGATCAGGGCAGCCTGAGCCTGTTCCTGTTGCTCTGTTGTCCATTTTTCAGCCCAAATGACATGCTTCTTTCTACTGATCGGCAGCTCGACTGTGTTTCCAGCTACTGAATTCGATGTGCTTTGCATGGGCTTGAGTGAAGACTGTAAGGATGGCAGATCTCCAGGAATGGGGTTGGGAAGCCCTGCCACAGTTGTAACACTAACACTTGCAGTACAGTGTCTGGGGCCACAGTTGTAACACTAACACTTGCAGTACAGTGTCTGGGGCCACAGTTGTAACACTAACACTTGCAGTACAGTCTCTGTGGCCACAGTTGTAACACTAACACTTGCAGTACAGTGTCTGGGGCCACAGTTGTAACACTAACACTTGCAGTACAGTGTCTGGGGCCACAGTTGTAACACTAACACTTGCAGTACAGTATCTACAGTATCTGTGCTGGGGATTTTGGCCAACACCTTGGATGCTTATCTTTTGCTTTCTTATTCGGGTTTCTCCATGTACAAAAATGTCTTACCAATTGTGTGACTGGAGTACTGCCATGTACCATAGATACTCAGAAGTTATGTAAACACTCATAAACTGTAGTTTTGCACAGGACCATAGATGTTTACAATGCTGTGATTTCACCATATTCTATTCACACTTATGCACTGCATTTCACCTAAAAAGTACATGCATTTCCACCTTTACACTGTTTCAGATACAGAGGTCATGCACTTTAGTAGAAGTTGTAGTTAAGTATGTAAAGGTGAAGTAACTACTCAAAATTAGTGGGGAGAGGGCCTATCACTGATTGGTTGTGGTTGTAACGGCGTGAGATTATTGGATGGGTAATGCGCGGCTCTGCTGAGTGTCGACTACTTTTTTAATGTTCGCCATTAATTTTATCGTTGGTGGTGATTGGTGAAAATGTACTGAGATTATGTTGAGTAGTTTGTCATGGTTTCAGCCCTTTGCGACATTTTCATGCTTCAACAGCTCTCTGTTATCGCCGTAGCACCAGCGCACGCCTTTCGTAGCGCTAGATTTTTACTTTATTTCTCCTATAATATCGAGCAGTTTTTTGGGTTGCGGGGATATTGTCAGAGTCAGCAAACAGTTAAGATATTCGGTGTGAGAGTGAAATTGTGCTGGCAGGCACTTTTGCGTTTGGAGTTCTTGCAGGTCTGCTAAATGTATAGGGCGAGTCGCCCGGCGAGACTGAGGGCCGGCCATTACTGCGATATACACCTCACGCACACACACTTATTAATAGCTATTCTGTACAGGCAGCACACGCTCATTCTTCAGGGGGGAGCTGTTGAGCGGGGGCCGGAGCTGCTGCGCTGTCCCTCACAGACCTGTGCGCTGGAGGGTCCGAAAGATCCTCCCTCTGTGCTTCACAATTACTGGCATGTAATTAAGAAAAATGATCCACATGGATAATTGTTTCTTCCGAAACACAATTCCCCATCGCTAAAGTGCTTCTTCGCCGTTTTCATTGAGAGCGGTGCTGCATTTGTCTGGAAATGGTTTACCTCTGTGTTAAACTAGGACAGATAAAACATTGGGAGGCACCGCTGCAGCCAATCCTGCGTACATTCGCAAAGACAAATCGGCAGAAAAGCCTCGACTGAATTTCACACATAGATGGGCGCCCTGCTCGCTCTTCATCTCTCTACTCAAATTGAATCTCGACGGAAACCGAAAGGACTTACTGGAGGTGGCATATGAACGTAAGAAAAATGTAATTTTAAGGGCCTGTCCATTGTGAGCTTAGCCTGGTGGGTGTCTCGAATAGCACATCAGCCTGTTGCGCTGTGATTGGATTGTGACTCCAGTACAGTGGGCGTGCTTCGGTAGGCATGTTTCTCATTATGGGTTCCAACACCGCCGTACCCCCACAACATTACTGAAGCAGATTGACTGGGGGCTGCGCTTTGAAATGTGCGCATTTTAAATCTACCTGAGTCCCAGCCCTGGGCGCGCACCCTGCTCATTAAGAGTGCCAGCCGTGCGGATTTCCCTGGCTCTCTTCGCCGTGTGCGGAGGACCCCGTCGTGAATCATACGCTCCCCGAACTGGCTGTTTGGAGACTGAACAATCTGTTTCGTTTCAGCAGGGTGGAAGAAAAGCGTTTGTCATGTTCCTGCCCACGCTATCGAGCCGGCGCATATTCAACTTGGCTGTGACATTTTGGCAACTTAGTCACACTGTTCCGTACAAATTCATTTGCCTGCCATTATGGAGAAAGAAGAGCAGTATATATTCTTCTGCATACTGCAGATGCATTTATTAATGCTCCTGATTCTAATGCGAAATACTTGAGCTACTCTGCCAAACGCTCGGTGCACAGTCACATCATCTAACAGACTGTGACACATCTGCCAATTTAACACTGAAAATAGTAACACTATTGCAGTGAAAATGGTAGATTTGATGAGGCAGTGGAGTCAGAATACAAGAATACATGCATATCCATTAAAATTAAGTGGAGGTGTGGGATTCACAGGAACTCAGCTGTACTCACCGAATATGAGAAAATATGAAGATCATCTAAGAGCCCCAAATCAGAAATAGTTGGGATGGCATGTGAAATTAGATTTGAAATTAAAGCAGTGATATCTAAGTCATCGCTGACCTGCAATACCTTGGAATGCATTATGTAATGTTTCACTTCTAGAATTTTATTGATCTTTCAAAATGAAGTCATTTTAATTATGATGCTTGCAAGCTATTTCAAGAAGGTTTTACTACTTTGTAACTTTACCATTTCTTTTCACTATGCTGAACAAACATGTAAGGTCTGAAGGCAGTGAGTAATTGTTTTTGTCCCAATTTTGCCTCATTCCTCCTGCAAACATGTCTGAAGGTGTGCAACAGTACGGGGTCTGCATTGTGGCATTATGCTTTTGACAATGCGCTGCACATTCGTTATTGGAGAGAAGTTGGGACTGTAGGCCAAGTTCCAACGCCTGCTTCTCACTCAGCCATGCCTCTGTCATTTCTGTAGAATGGTCTTGTTGAAATTTGTACGGATGCACCTGGGAAAGATGTCATCTTAATGGCACCATATGTTCCTGCAAAATCTTATTTTGCCTTTCAGAATTAATGCTGCCTTCACAGTAGTACAAGTTACCCTCGCTAAGAGCATTGACACAACCCCATACTATGACAGAGCACGGCTCTCGGACTTGTTGATGATAACTGGATGACCCTTTTCTTCTTTGGTCCGGAGCACACAGTATCCATTTCTTCAAAAGAAGACCTGAAATATTGACTCGTCTGACAGCAGTATGTGTTCCCACTGTGTGATGGTCCACTGCAGATGCCTCTAAGCTCAGAGAAGTCGATGGCGCTTCTGGACATTTAACATTAGGCTTCTCTTTTGCCCAGTAAGGTTTCAACTGGCATGTGTGGGTGTAACTACATATCGTTGTACTTAGCAAAGGTTTGCCAAAGTAATCCTGAGCCCATGTGATTATATCACTCACATAAATTACAGCTCTTGATGCAGTGCTGTCTGAGTGAGGGCTTCGGCCCTTGTCCTTTATATGCGGAAATTCCTCCAGTTTCCTTGAATATGTTAATTATATGAAGTACTGTAGACGGGGAAATATCATAACCCCCTCTTTCTTTGCGGAACATTGTTTTTAAACTTTTCAATTATTTCCTTTGGTATCTGTAGGCTAATTGGTGATCTTTGCTCCTGAAGGACTTGGCCTTTCCTGGATGCTGCTTTTGCATCAAATCATGATAACAATCACCTGCTGATGTTAGCTGTTTCAAATCACCTCATTATTCAAGTTTTTTTTACACCTTATTACTCGCTGTAAATTGCTCCCTTCTCACTTTTTTATGGAACGTGTCGCAAGCCTTAGATTTGCAAGCAGGAATCTATTTATATTTTGAGATAAATTGAAGTTCATCTGACAAAACACTAAATAAATGTCTTCATTCCGTCTGCAATAAAATAGACGTCAGAGTAATTTTATAAATTACGGCTCTCTGTTTTTATATGCATTTTCATATCAAACTTTTTTTTTGATTTGGGGTTGTAATTCGGTTGACTGGAATAATAAATCCCATCAAAAAAATGCAATAGAGGGCATAAAACAGAATGCAGTAAAAAGCAGTGATTCTGAGGGAATCTGGGGACTGCTGTTCTCTTGTAAACATTCACCAGTACATGAGGGCCCTGAGATTGTGTGAAGTGGTGAGTCTGCCGCAGAGTGGAGAGGGCTGGCAAACGCTGCTGTAGAGGACAGGATATCAAATATACAGCAAGTGACATGGCTTCTGCGTGGCATAATGAGCACAATTTACCTCACTGTGCATTACTGAGAAGAGCATTAGCTTTAACATTATGGGTCCTGATGCGTCTTCCTTTGGGGAGATTTTCTGAAGATTCAGCAGGTCGGGGGATAAAAACAGAACGTTCTTGAGAACCCCTTTCTGCAGAATACTAATGACGCAAAATTTTCCCATTGTGTATGAGCCTATTTAAGGCTTTATAACTCAATATTTGTGTCACTGAGACCATGGAAAATTATTCCGGTGAAGCAAGATGTTTGGAAATTTGATTACAGCATTATTTAGCAATTAAATTTAGGAATTTACGGACGCCGGCGTCTAAATTTGCGCGGAGGGGTTAACTTAGATGTTTGCCTGTCCGTTTCAGACACAAACTGCCTGCCTCTCCCTGCCTGTCCCTCTCCCTCTCTCTCTCTCTCTCTCTCTCTCTCTCTCTCTTTCCTTCTATTCCCCATCTTGCTCTAACCCTCTTTTTTCCTGACTCCCCCCCCCCCCTTCTCTCTCTCTTGCTCTTTCTCCCAGAGCGCTACTTTGTGGGTTTCAATCACACGAAAAATAAAAAAGAGATTTCGAAATGGCTTATTAAATTTTTAGCACTTGGCTAAGTGAAGAGGCTGGAAGTGGACCTGGGCTGCGCAGACCTTAGGAGGATATGGCTTTTGTTGCGCAGTCATAATTATCTTATGCCAATGAGGATGAGATTCTCATCCTGGCGTTTAATTGCAAGAAACTTATCGGGCTTAACACTGTTAGTTTTAATGCAATTTCCCTTCTCTCAAAATTCGTGATCATTTGATTCATTGAAATGTGTTTTTCCAAAATAATTGTGCTTCTATCATTTTGCTTCCAGGTGTAAGTATTAACATAACCTCGTGCTCAAAACGGCTCAAAAACATCTGGGATTTATCATTATCGTGTGTGAGGTTCTGTATTTAGTATTTTTGAGGTGTCATAGCATATGCTGCAGTGTAGAAAAAAGGATCATTGCATTGTTTTAAAAAAATGTACCCTGCCTTCAGGTAAATCTTTATAACTTCAATAGGTGCAGTACATCTGCCCCCTTTGGCCAAATAAGCCCCAGGAATAATGCCATCTGCTCAAATATATGCAAATATTACCGCAAAGGTCTTACAAAGTCACTGCGTCAGCTGGAATGTCTTAGTGTCGGCCCTTGGCTCTCAAATACTGGCCTCTGGACTGATGGTCATTCCAAGCAACATGGATGCTGTTCCCACCAAAAGCCATTCAGTGTTCATGATGTCAGTGAAATATATTCTGAATTTTCCTCAACTTTGCTGGGCCACTGTCCAGTAGGCCACATTATCTAAGCGTAACTTACCATTTAAAAAGGACCTTCATCAGGAAGCATGCTGACCAGAGATCTGAATCCCAGACAATGTGAAGACTTGAATGCTCGGGGGTCTGTTTTTGGTTCGCTTTATTGAAAATTTAGTTTAAATGTTGCAGAATGCAGTCAGGTCATCATTCTAACTTCTTAACATCTTGCATTTTGTTACACTAACTAGGGAACAAGAACTGATACTTCTGGCACCATGCTATTAATAATACCTTGTCAAAAGCGTTGGTTAACATGCCTTCACTCCTAACTAAAGTTAAGCGCAGAGTGTCGTTGACCTGACATTGTGTGGCTCCTGAGATCATTACTAAAGTTAAGTGCAGAGTGTCGTTGACCTGATGTTGTGTGGCTCCTGAGATCCTTACTAAAGTTAAGTGCAGAGTGTTGTTGACCTGATGTTGTGTGGCTCCTGAGATCATTACTAAAGTTAAGTGCAGAGTGTTGTTGACCTGATGTTGTGTGGCTCCTGAGATCATTACTAAAGTTAAGTGCAGAGTGTTGTTGACCTGATGTTGTGTGGCTCCTGAGATCGTTACTAAAGTTAAGTGCAGAGTGTTGTTGACCTGATGTTGTGTGGCTCCTTGAGATCATTACTAAAGTTAAGTGCAGAGTGTTGTTGACCTGATGTTGTGTGGCTCCTGAGATCGTTACTAAAGTTAAGTGCAGAGTGTTGTTGACCTGATGTTGTGTGGCTCCTGAGATCGTTACTAAAGTTAAGTGCAGAGTGTCGTTGACCTGACATTGTGTGGCTCCTGAGATCATTACTAAAGTTAAGTGCAGAGTGTTGTTGACCTGATGTTGTGTGGCTCCTGAGATCATTACTAAAGTTAAGTGCAGAGTGTTGTTGACCTGATGTTGTGTGGCTCCTGAGATCATTACTAAAGTTAAGTGCAGAGTGTTGTTGACCTGATGTTGTGTGGCTCCTGAGATCGTTACTAAAGTTAAGTGCAGAGTGTTGTTGACCTGATGTTGTGTGGCTCCTGAGATCGTTACTAAAGTTAAGTGCAGAGTGTTGTTGACCTGATGTTGTGTGGCTCCTGAGATCCTTACTAAAGTTAAGTGCAGAGTGTTGTTGACCTGATGTTGTGTGGCTCCTGAGATCCTTACTAAAGTTAAGTGCAGAGTGTTGTTGACCTGATGTTGTGTGGCTCCTGAGATCGTTACTAAAGTTAAGTGCAGAGTGTTGTTGACCTGATGTTGTGTGGCTCTTGAGATCATTACTAAAGTTAAGTGCAGAGTGTTGTTGACCTGATGTTGTGTGGCTCCTGAGATCCTTACTAAAGTTAAGTGCAGAGTGTTGTTGACCTGATGTTGTGTGGCTCCTGAGATCCTTACTAAAGTTAAGTGCAGAGTGTTGTTGACCTGATGTTGTGTGGCTCCTGAGATCGTTACTAAAGTTAAGTGCAGAGTGTTGTAGACCTGACGTTGTGTGGCTCCTGAGATCGTTACTAAAGTTAAGTGCAGAGTGTTGTTGACCTGATGTTGTGTGGCTCCTGAGATCCTTACTAAAGTTAAGTGCAGAGTGTTGTTGACCTGACGTTGTGTGGCTCCTGAGATCCTTACTAAAGTTAAGTGCAGAGTGTTGTTGACCTGATGTTGTGTGGCTCCTGAGATCCTTACTAAAGTTAAGTGCAGAGTGTTGTTGACCTGATGTTGTGTGGCTCCTGAGATCGTTACTAAAGTTAAGTGCAGAGTGTTGTAGACCTGACGTTGTGTGGCTCCTGAGATCGTTACTAAAGTTAAGTGCAGAGTGTTGTTGACCTGATGTTGTGTGGCTCCTGAGATCCTTACTAAAGTTAAGTGCAGAGTGTTGTTGACCTGATGTTGTGTGGCTCCTGAGATCGTTACTAAAGTTAAGTGCAGAGTGTCGTTGACCTGACATTGTGTGGCTCCTGAGATCATTACTAAAGTTAAGTGCAGAGTGTTGTTGACCTGATGTTGTGTGGCTCCTGAGATCATTACTAAAGTTTAGTGCAGAGTGTTGTTGACCTGATGTTGTGTGGCTCCTGAGATCATTACTAAAGTTAAGTGCAGAGTGTTGTTGACCTGATGTTGTGTGGCTCCTGAGATCGTTACTAAAGTTAAGTGCAGAGTGTCGTTGACCTGACATTGTGTGGCTCCTTGAGATCATTACTAAAGTTAAGTGCAGAGTGTTGTTGACCTGATGTTGTGTGGCTCCTGAGATCGTTACTAAAGTTAAGTGCAGAGTGTCGTTGACCTGATGTTGTGTGGCTCCTGAGATCGTTACTAAAGTTAAGTGCAGTGTTGTTGACCTGATGTTGTGTGGCTCCTGAGATCCTTACTAAAGTTAAGTGCAGAGTGTTGTTGACCTGATGTTGTGTGGCTCCTGAGATCGTTACTAAAGTTAAGTGCAGAGTGTTGTTGACCTGATGTTGTGTGGCTCTTGAGATCATTACTAAAGTTAAGTGCAGAGTGTTGTTGACCTGATGTTGTGTGGCTCTTGAGATCGTTACTAAAGTTAAGTGCAGAGTGTTGTTGACCTGACGTTGTGTGGCTCCTGAGATCCTTACTAAAGTTAAGTGCAGAGTGTTGTTGACCTGATGTTGTGTGGCTCCTGAGATCCTTACTAAAGTTAAGTGCAGAGTGTTGTTGACCTGATGTTGTGTGGCTCTTGAGATCATTACTAAAGTTAAGTGCAGAGTGTTGTTGACCTGATGGTTTGTGGCTCTTGAGATCCTTACTAAAGTTAAGTGCAGAGTGTTGTTGACCTGATGTTGTGTGGCTCTTGAGATCATTACTAAAGTTAAGTGCAGAGTGTTGTTGACCTGATGTTGTGTGGCTCCTGAGATCGTTACTAAAGTTAAGTGCAGAGTGTTGTTGACCTGATGTTGTGTGGCTCCTGAGATCGTTACTAAAGTTAAGTGCAGAGTGTTGTTGACCTGATGTTGTGTGGCTCCTGAGATCGTTACTAAAGTTAAGTGCAGTGTTGTTGACCTGATGTTGTGTGGCTCCTGAGATCCTTACTAAAGTTAAGTGCAGAGTGTTGTTGACCTGATGTTGTGTGGCTCCTGAGATCGTTACTAAAGTTAAGTGCAGAGTGTTGTTGACCTGATGTTGTGTGGCTCTTGAGATCATTACTAAAGTTAAGTGCAGAGTGTTGTTGACCTGATGTTGTGTGGCTCCTGAGATCGTTACTAAAGTTAAGTGCAGAGTGTTGTTGACCTGACGTTGTGTGGCTCCTGAGATCCTTACTAAAGTTAAGTGCAGAGTGTTGTTGACCTGATGTTGTGTGGCTCCTGAGATCCTTACTAAAGTTAAGTGCAGAGTGTTGTTGACCTGATGTTGTGTGGCTCCTGAGATCGTTACTAAAGTTAAGTGCAGAGTGTTGTTGACCTGATGTTGTGTGGCTCCTGAGATCGTTACTAAAGTTAAGTGCAGAGTGTTGTTGATCTGATGTTGTGTGGCTCCTGAGATCATTACTGAAGTTAAGTGCAGAGTGTTGTTGACCTGATGTTGTGTGGCTCCTGACATTATTCCTCTGAATGTCCTTTTGAATTTCCTGTCCTCAGCTTTTATTCTCACCAAACCTGCTCCTCACACCCCCTTACTTCCTGTTCTCCCCCAACCCCCAGAGCCGCACTTCATCTCGGCGTATGACGTGGGCCTCTTCACCTACTTCTTCCTGCGGGAGAACGCCGTGGAGCATGACTGCGGCAAGACGGTGTACTCCCGTGTGGCGCGGGTGTGCAAAAATGATATCGGCGGCCGCTTCCTGCTGGAGGACACCTGGACCACCTTCATGAAGGCGCGGCTGAACTGCTCGCGCTCCGGCGAGATCCCCTTCTACTATAACGAGCTGCAGAGCACCTTCTACCTGCCCGAGCAAGACCTCATCTACGGCATCTTCACCACTAACGTGTGAGTGCTGCTGCACCGACGCCATCTCACCACCTCTGCTCTCTTCTTCTACTCTTTCGCGTGATTCCTGGGTTTCCCATTGCAGGGGTCTAGTAAAGTGCTTCAAGTTCCCCCTGTTGTATGAGTCTCAACATTCCAGTGCAGCTGTAAGTAATTTGGACAGTGATACAAATTTTGGGAATGGAAAATGCATTAAAATCTAAGACATTAAAATGCATTTGGGCGAGGTGTGGGTCCCTGGATTGGAGAGGGTCTAGATGCCTCTGGCCGTGTGCATTACCTGTTCCACTATAGGATCCTGAACCAGACAACTACAGAAAAATGATCTGAGAGCAGTTTCAAGCTAATGGATCTGAAGCGATGATTGGACTGTTTCTCTCGCAAGTAGGTCAGCTCTCAGAAGTGTTGCGGCCGGCCGTCCACCAGAGTTTAGCTCTGAAAGTGACGGTTAAATTATTCCCATCTTGACCTGAGATGTGCGCCTCCGCATTTGAATGCCATTCTCTCCTGAGTCATTACAAACCCCATTCAGGCCCCACCGCGGTGATCTGAATCCCTCAATGCAGATGTAGCTGCCCGTCATCCTTCTATTTTATGCCTTACGGCTGCATCATCTCTCTTTTGTGTCTGTCAGTCTTCACTGTTTCTTTACATCTGCCAGACTTCTCTTTGGAGCCAAAAGTTTAATTTATAACAGGAGCAGGTGAGCCTGGTTTAGTCAGACGCTGCTGTTCGGACAGCCTTTACTGAGTTTTCTCATCACAGTGAAGATTCCACAAACCCAGAATGTAATCGAGAGCTGGGATTGCTCTTACCTGACATTGATAATTAAAAGTATGAAATCAGAATCAGTGAAAGTATTTCATTATTTCAAATGTGCGCTGACAGGTAAAAATATTGTTTTTTTTATTTGTTATTCCTGAGATGCAGGAAATTATCCCAATTTGAGCATTTTTTGTCTGCACTTAGTGCTGCACTGGAATCAATGAAGTCTTTATAAAACAGTTTAGCTGCAGCAAAGCTGCTGGTTTGCATTCTGTCATAGGAGGAACTCACTCTAAGTTTTTGGGATTTGATTATGAACTTTTCAGGTTACTTGTGTATCCTAAAATTTTACATTTGCTACCATCCTGAGGGACTTCATGAGGGAATCAGAATTTCAACCATAGAATTTCAACCAGTTGGTTATTTTAACTACTCTGTCTTGTTTTGGGAAATGATTTACCATCTTTTACCACTGTTTTACCTGAAATAGCTGTGCGTGATTAAAGTGACTTTTTCACATGATGCCATCTTACACACACGTGGTATTGAATCGGTGGTGTTAAATAGTGATTTGTGAGAAGCCATAGGGTCACCGAATGATTTGGTGCCAGAAAATTTTACCAATTATAGTATATTTGCTAAATTCTTGATGGAATAGCTGGAATGTTCGCCTAGTGTGTAAAGGGACATTTGTGTGAGGGTCACCGCACATCAGTCAGGAGTTCAATCTACCGGTTTGTTTTGTTCCTCATAAGTTTATTTATAAAAACTATGCATTTCACAAATCAATTAACAAGTGAAACATACTGTATATACTTGGCTTTATTTGTTCAGAATTACACCTTGTTTTCTCATCTCCTTCACTATTTAATCAAGTTATCAAATATAGGCGTTTTGGGGTAAAAGCGCCCGTTATTATCCCCTTAGTTCCGCAACTAGGATTTCTAAGTAGACAGTGCCAACTAAAGATTAAAAAAAAAAAAAAAACATCATTAAATTTACATAATTTCTAAAATAATCTGACACCTGACATGATGCTGCGTTCCCTCCCTGGGATCTCCTAGGTATTGCATCATCTTCCATGCATATTGCATCAGATCGCCTGTGTATTGCATCATCTTCCATGGGTATTGCATCACCTCTGGTTAAAACAATAGGGTATCTAATTAATTCATACATTGAAGCTTCAGCGTGGCTTCTTACTGGTGCGAAATTGGGATTTCCTTGGATGAAGAATGCGACAAGCATGCATACTGCAGAAAGACGGGATAAATCTCATTCGCTGACCTTAAAATAGCCAAGAGACAGACTTGGTGGTGCAATGTCATATTCAGTGAAGATGACCGGATCTGTGTTCATCACGAAAAGCTGATGAGAAACGCAAGGGGATTCATCATAGTCTGTAACAAAGCTCGTGATAATGATACTTTCTCAAGAAAAAACCATGTCCATCCTCATGTCTGCAAAGTGCACAAGAGCTCACTGTTCAATTGTTCGTTTGACCTGTTTTTGTCAGAAGATATGTTACAGCGCCCGCCACCATATTACGGTGAAAGCGTTGATCAAAGGAAAAAATAGCCAATGGCTGTAAAGTGTTAATTTGACAGAGAAGGGCATTGGTTTCTCATGACAGTCTTATATCGGGAAATGAGGGATTATGCTGTGCTGGAAGCCACACTGGATTTTGCAACTTCGCTCTCTGGCAGCACCTCCAGTAATGGTTCTACTCTCCCGAGAGACAACTTCTCACAGCACCCTTGTGGTTTTTCATCCTATTTCAGTCAGTGGAGGTGACACTGCTTTCTCTCTATGGGTTTGGTTTGGTTGCACTTCTGTGCGCTTATTCTGTAAGACCTCTTGTGCATGTGCATTCCAAACAGCTTCATCAATCAAGTTCCAGAATGTTTTGATATTTACTCAGGGTACTGAAAGACAATTCTGACTTCCGAAGTTATTGAGGCTCTCTGATAATGCATTGTAAGGCTGAGGCGTGATTGACAGCCCCCCCCACCACCACCACCACCACCTCCTTCACCACTGCCTCCACTTTCTTGTGGTGGAGGAGAGTGTTCTTGTTCTCTGATGTGTTTGGAAGGCTTTAGGGGGAAAAACAACCAAAATGCTCCCAAGCGACTCCAAAAATACCTCATAAAAAGTTCAGTGGCTCAGGATGTGTTTGCACTCGGCCCCCGCGGGTCTGGCCTCCACTGCTGAGCGGCAGGTGTCGTGTGTGTCTCAGAAAACATTGACTCCCGGCTGAAGGGCACAGACTTTTTGTTTAAAGGTTTCTGCATCATCCACTTCAGTAGAGGAGGAAATGACTGTGGCCCACTGTGTAATCTCTGCACATTTGGCTCTCGGGTGAAAAAGGGAACACTTAAAGGGACGTGCGTCATTTACTGAAGTACTTTGGTACAACTTATCAGCCTGAAGTCTGCAGACAGCTCTTACATTGATATGAGTATCCCACGCTTCTGGGAAACTCTAATCCTGGTTTTCTTTCTAGCTGAGCGACCGAGGCTGTTGATTGGCCAGATCGCCGTTACCCGTGACTCCAGGGAATGGGGAGGTGATAATCAGCAGCCCTTGGCCCCCCTGGACCCTCGTGAGTGGCTGCAGTCTCCGTGCCCGCTGTAGCGTGTGCTCAGCTCGGTCACGGCTCATGTAAGGAGCCCTTATGTTAATGAGGGCATTATGTCCTGTCCGAGGAGCAGATCCCGGCTGATGGGCCTGTAAACGGACTGAGAGAGAGAAAGTGCTGATTCTCTCTGATTGGCTCCTCGGTGAAAATGCTCCGGCTCCACTTGGCATCTCTCGCTGCCAGCTGAGGGTTGGCCTTGGCTGTTGGAGGTCGACTTTGGTGAAGATGCTTCCCAGATGGCAAAGCCTCTCTCAGGCCGGATCTGCAGATTCTGGCCTGAAGTTATCCGGAACTGGCAAAGATCCAGCTCAGCGTTGCTGCTATTTTAATTCACAGATTTCTCCCTGCTGAAGTTTTTTTTTTTTGTTTGTTTTTTGTAGGAGGCTGAGAAGTTGAATATGACCTCTGATGTCTTCATTTTTAGCCCTGTGACATATTTCAGTATTTAGGTCTCGGGCTCACTTGTTAGGATTATAAAATTTTCTATTTCTATTTATTTATTTATTTATTTATTTTAATTCTCAAATTTGTTTCTTTATAGGTGGTTATTGTGCTGGTTGTGTTGTATGTTGTGTGTTATGTCTTTAATGTATTGTCATTTGTAGGATTCAACGTAAACTTTATGCCTCTTGGCCAGTTCGCACATGTAAGAGAGACTTGTCTCATGTGATTTTACTGGTTAAATAAAGTTTAATAATTAAAAACAACCTTGAAATTCAGCAAAACAATGCAAAAACTCTCTTCCTTAATAAGTAATTAGTTCTTATTATTAGTATGAAATCAGACTTAAATCTCACATAAGTGAAATTTAACTTTCCCATTAGTAAATTGTATGATGAGTCAAAACATCTCACATTATTTGCAGTATTTTTCTCATCTTGCCAAAAATAAGCCAAATAATATTTATATCTAAATATCAGGCTCAAATAATAGTTATGATGCTCTTACTTTGTCTGGTATTTGGGGTGTTGGTGAAGGAGACTGGAGTTTGGGGGTCACCTCGGCCTCGGAGGTGTTTTGCTGAAGAGAGAGACTGAGCTGCGTTATCTCTGACCCTTTGTGTTCCCTTTAAAAACAAATCAGCACCTCTGGACACTGAACTTTGAAATGAGTTAGTGCCTCTCGCAATGATTCAATATCTTATCCTCGGCCGCTGACGGGTTTGCTTGGCCGTCGGGGATGCCGTGTGCGCTGGGCTTTCTCGAATGGATTCTGTCGACTTTATTTGGCCTGGTGCGCAGTCATTGTGATTCTGCGGTGTACGGTTTCCTGGAAGGGACCAGCGCTTTGGTTGCTCAGAGGGTTTGGTGGGTGGGTTGGGCTAGAGCACAGGCGTTAGCTAATTAACTTTCCCCGCCGATGTTGTCCCCCCCGACGGTGCTCCTGCGCTCGGGGCACTCGGCTGACTCTGGCGAAGGCTAAGGTGCCCACCGCTGTTACCTGGGTTACCACAGCAATTCTGCACCCAGAAACTTCGCTGTGCAGGAAATTGCTTTGTCAACAATCCGGGCAGTTCTGTGTGTAATTGGGAGAGGAAAATTCTCTCTCTCTCTCTCTCTCTCTCTCTCTCTCTTTGCCTGCTCATTGTTTCTCTCCTTTTCTCTCACTCTCTCTGTATTTCTCTCCATACACTCACACCATCTGAAATGCATTCCTATACAAATGCATCCTCTTTCAGATGCACTGTTGCAGTTGTACACACATACGCACGCACATTGTCTCAAGCACGAGTACACACACACACACACACACACACACACACACACACACACACACTCTGTCTGTTTCTCTCTCGCTCTGTCTCTTTCAGACACACCTGCACACCGTCTTAAATAAATGCAAACATTTGCACTCACACTCCCTCAAATGCACTCTTGAGGACACATGCACACACACACACACACACACACACACACACACACACCCCTGGCTGATGCTCGTCTCAAAGTTTTGGGTTAGCGATTGAAGTCGTTGTTGCTTCACTTGCATGCCGATGCTCACTCACGGCAGTGATCAGATCCGTCCGCCACAGGACCCGCGTCAGTGGGCCCTTACAGATCTCATTGGGCTGTTTGCTGAAGAAACAGAACTATAGTAAACATCATCAGTCATCATTTTATGCCTAAACAAAGGTGCATTCAATTCAGTTTTCTCCTGGCTATAAAGGGGAATTAATAGAGCAGAAAAGTATTTTAAAATCTATCCGCCGCACGCTTGAGTGACCCTGCACCTCGCAGAGCACTTTCTCTCAGATTTATTCCACTTTCTGTTACATTCGAATTTGAAAACGGTGCGTTTGGAGACCCCGAGAGACTGGCACAAACATCACTCCCCTGTCACACGGAGGGAGGAAATAAATACTGAGGAAACGATCTCAGGAAGCATTGTCTGGGCGTCTCAGCGGGATGAGAGGGAAGTGTTCGAGATGGGGAGGCACGGAACATGCCGGAGCTCTGGGAGCACATCCTCTCTCTCATGTTGAAGCGCACCTCAGCTCATAAACTGCAGAGTTTTGGGGAGAGAAAAAAAAAAAACTTGCTTTAAAGGAAGCCCTAGAGCTTTGAAGCAAATTTGAGCGAAAAAAATAAATAAATTTTGCAATGTTGGCATCCTCCTGCAAACCTTATAAACAAATACATGCATCTCTGCAGAAACAAAGGACTCACTGCTGAGGCTCATATTTTGAGCCGGTTGCCATGTTGTCTGGATCGAGGTGTAAATGTGGCCTGGATTGTAGATGTTGGAGCACTGTGACTCTGCCTGGCTAACGGGTTTGGATTGACGCCTAGCGGCCCAGCGCTGCAGTCAGTCGTGCCCCATGGACGCCATCAGGCAGCCCTGCGGCCAGTGAGGAAGCCCCAGTTGTTTCTGCTCATATATCTGTGGCCACACAGCATAATTTTGTGGTTTCACACACACTTACTGCGCAGTCTAGGCAACCAGACTCTACCGAAAGCGGGGGGGAAATATCGACCACGAGCCTCAGTGTGGTGTGTGAGAATTTGTGTGGAGTAACCGAAATCCACTCATGGGTTTTCATGAGGGCCTGAAGTGCTCACTGTGCTGTAGTGTAGGGTCCTCTTCATCATTGATGTTACCCCCCTACCTCTTAACCCCTACTGTCTCATCCCCCAACCCCCTAACCCCTATCGGCTCAACCCCTACCCCCAAACCCCCTATTGTCTCATGCCCTCATGTGCCAACATGGAGATTTAAACTGCTGCTGAGTCCTCAGGACTGACGGCTTGGGGCGAGTGTTGTATGAGCATTGAAAAGATGGGCCCTGTTCCGGGAGGCTGTATGTTGATATGGAGTTAGCTGCTCTTAGCAAAACCTGGCACAGCTGTAGGTGCTGAAGTGTTCCTCCTTGTACTGAAGGATTCCAAGTTTACTCACATTGGTTATCCAGCTAACTCAGTGTTGATGCTTCATGTTCTCAGCCCAGATTCACCGGCGTGTAGGGCGTTAATCCCTTTGAGTTTACGTTCCCAGCTCGTTTTTTGCTTCCGGTAATGTGGAGCTGCAATGAATGACGTTGATTGAGATGCAGTTTTGCATCAAAATTGCATGTTTTCTTTCTCGTGTTACCTCAAGGAGGAAAAATGGCCACAACTGATGATGTTGCGTGTTTTTGGAGTTTACGTGATGTTAATTTTATTTAATGATTGAAAACGGGTCAAACCGAGTCATTACTGTCAAGAGATGTTCTGCGTTTCACCAGTTTTTTGCTCAGCAGCTGCCATTATATGAGGACAGAGTCAATCTGAAATCGAAAAATGGCGTCTCTGAACTGCTGGTAGCTCACTACCATCTAGCATTCCGCTGAGCACCACGGCATCAAGATTTTCATTTCAATTCAATTTTATTTTTATGGCATTTTACACAAGATCCGTCACAAAGATGCTCTGGAGACTCCAGAAAAGGATACAATGACAGAAGTCAGGTCAGACATTGTAGAAATTATCAGTACACAGTGCACAGTACACAGAGCAAAGACCAGGCGAAGAGACCTTCCTGCCACAGTACAGCTCGTTTTTTGCTTCCGGTAATCTAGAGCTCCTCCCACCTGTGGCATCTCGCTGGGGAGCGTCAGCGCCGAGGCAAAGGTAACACACCTTAGGCTTTGCTGATGAGAGTCGATGATTACGGCGGGCGGGGTGAGTGGAGCAGTTTATTGCGATGAGTCCACAGCGTGGGCCGCCTTGTTGGTAAGAAATGGAGAGATCGCACACACCAGCTGCGGAACTAAATTAAATAAATGATTGTCCTGCCCACACGACGGAGCCAGGCGCAGCGAGTCGCGGGGAAAACGATGTTGACCTGAGAGTGGAGTTTGCCTAAACTGGGCTGATTTCCTCCACCCTGTAATGAGCTCGTTGATAGAAATCTCCGGATAGGAACCTCCACTGCCCGCTATGACGCACACGCAGTGCTGCCTACGAGTGTTTGGAAACTGACAGCATGGAAAAATAACTTCAATTACCACACGATTCACATATTAATTTCCTGCGAATTAAAGCTGAACGTCTTTGAATTCAGATTCATCGCTTTTAAATTCAGCGTGCTGGAGTACTGAACTGAACAACTCCGTTTGTTTCATTACCGCAGGACTGCTCAGCATGTAAATGCTCAGGTGTACAGGTGCGCACACACACACACACACACACACTCCCCAGCTGCAGGACTGTAGCAGATTTGCACTGCTCAGGTGTGCAAAGATGGTTCTCCAAACATCTGGGAGAGTAGAGGGGTACAAGAGGAGCCCATTTCCCTGTAACACTGATAATCTGTCATGACACTCACTGCTGGCTGCCTTGTGGGGTTATTCATTTAATCCTCTCTCTCTCTCTCTCTCTCTCTCTCTCTCTCTCCTGCAGTAACAGTATCGCCGCCTCAGCTGTCTGTGCCTTTAATCTCAGCGCCATCACGCAGACCTTCAACGGCCCGTTCCGTTACCAGGAGAACCCGCGCTCCACCTGGCTGCCCACGCCCAACCCCATCCCCAACTTCCAGGTACAGCTCCCCCCCCATCCCCACCCCTCAGGGTTTCACAGAACCCTCTGACGCCCAGCTTTTACAAAAACAAACATAACTGCTCTGCCCCAGTTACTTAAGACCAGCTGTCAGAAATGCTCAATGTTTTTATTAAATTCTGAGTTACACATAGCACTTCATGCAATGAAATGGCAAAATTAAATGTTGCTTATACATTTCAGCACAAGTTGGATGCATTTATTTGCAGCAAAATGTAGCAGATTTTACACATCGAGAGCAAATATTCAGAGATAGATGATCAGTTAGAATTTGAATCTTTGCTGAAGACCTTGATCAGTAATATCAGGAGTTTAACAGCTTACTTGGAATGGAAGCTGCACCCACACCGGCCCTTTCTGGATAAGACTGAGGACCCCCGAGGGAATCGAAAATCGCTAAAAAATCTGTATTTGAGCAAAAGAGCCAAAGGGCATAATAGAGAATTTTCCGTATGCGGGTGTGAAAAGGTAAATTAGAGCGGGGGGTGATTGTGTTCCTGCTGCTGTTACAGCTCTGCTCTAAAGCTCTAAAACAGCTCTGCAGTTGAGCTCCAGCCGGAGGTTTGCGCCGACGCTTTGCAGCCGAAAAAACTAATTTTCTTTGCTCCCCTTCAATTTGTTTGCCCAGGATGTGGCGCCGACATAGTTTTTGTGGGAAATCGATCAAGTTTACCTTTCATTACATGAGCCTCTAACTGAACTGGAGCTGTGGCTCAGTGATGGTACTTAATTGGTGCTTTCATTAAGCTGATAAGATCCTAATTACCTTACTACTACATGGCCCAAAAAGGCTTGGACACTCTGCCATTCAGCACATCTCTTCCCAAAGTTATGGTCCTTATTGTGGAAGTGTGCCCCCCCCCCTCCCCCCTTACTTAAAAACCCCCACTAATTTTGGAGGACGTACACTCAAATGTCATAGAAGAAGAAGGTATTTTTCTGCTGTGTGACATTTATTGCCAATGGGAAACCAGGTTACATTATTCATGTCCTTCTGCCAAAGCACTAAAACAGTGCTTTGCATCCTCACATTTCCATAGAAAACTCCTTAATATAAAAAGCATAATGCCTGAATTACTAAAATATATAAATACAATACAAAATAAAGATGGATTGGCAAGGGTGAAATCAGATTGTGACTTGCAGTCAAGCAGATTCACTGTCTGAGGAAGTAAGTTCTGAGCGTGCTCTATAATTGTAGCACAGCTCCTTTAATTACTACAAAGAGAGTGAAAATTAACTACAAATATCTGCAATGAATGACGTTGATTGAAATGCAATTTTGCATCAATTTTGCGTGTTTACTTTCTCATGTTCCCTCAAGGAGGAAAAATGGCCACAACTGATGATGTTGCGTGTTTTTGGAGTTTACGTGATGTTAATTTTATTTAATGATTGAAAACGGGTCAAACCGAGTCATTACTGTCAAGAGATGTTCTGCGTTTCACCAATTCTTTGCTCAGCAGCTGCCATTATATGAGGACAGAGTCAATCTGAAATCGAATAAAGGCGTCCCTGAACTGCTGGAAGCTCACAACCATCTAGCATTCCGCTGAGCGCCACGGCATCAAGATTTTCATTTCAATTCAATTTTATTTTTATGGCATTTTACACAAGATCCGTCACAAAGATGCTTGGAAATAGTTGGAGTCTCCAGAAAAAGATACAATGACAGAAGTCAGGTCAGACATTGTAGAAATTATCAGTGCACAGAGCCAAGACCAGGCGAAGAGACCCTCCTGCCACAGTATAGCAGCTTTTACGACAGATACCCTGCACTGCTACACCCCTCCACTGCCCTGCTGTCACAGCACGCCGCGGCTGATGGTCCTCACACACCTCCCTGTAGTCTAAGGGTGTAGCCAGCACCGCAGGCACCATCCATACACCATCCATAAATCCATACAACCTCGACTCCTGTGCTGACCTCCCTGATGTCTAATGTTTGACATTATCACTATGACGTCAGGTCTGGCTGATATGCACAGCTGATTAACACCAGAACATATTTGTATTCATTTGAAAAGCAGTGGAAATTAACTCTCGAATTAGCTCCTTAATAAACTCAGTGGCGTGCTGTCAGGTGTTCTCAGAGCCTTCAGTAACCACACCCTTTACTGCTCAATTGCCCTCAAGCTGTTCTCGTTTAAGCTCGCCTGATGAACAATCAAACAATTTATCGACTACAACCAAGACCAATGCATGACCTATAATAAGAAATGATAATAGAAAAAGTGAATGCCTATTGCCTATATTCATATAATTGAAATGGCATTAAAAGGATGGCAATATTAATGCAAAAAATCAAAATCAAAACTTTTGCTGACTTTGCAGCTTTTATTTTTGCCATCCTTACAATTGTCACTCAGCTCTGCATCGTGCCTAACAACGCCCTTTAGCCGTAGGATATTTATCCCAGGATATAGAATGGATTCTCATGGCGTATTGCTTAATGAGCGTTGCAAACCAATTTACGCAAATCTGAGCTGTTTCATGAGCTGCATGTGCGCAGAATTTTCAAAGAGATCAACATTTATATGCGGAAGAAAACGCCAAATAATTTTGTGGTGCAAAGTATTACAATGCTATCAAAATACATTCTCATTCAAGCAATTAGTCGGAGCAACTTTTGCTAATCGGGAAAAGTAAACTGTGGGAAATTTAGGTTATTACGCATTGAATGGTGAGGTTTCTGAAAGCCTTGATTACTGTCGACGGACCGCCTCTGATTTGACCTTTGACGCCTGGCTTTTACAAAACCAAACATGACTGCTCTGCTCAAGTTAGACAAGAAATCAGATATACTCAAAGTTTTTATTAAATTCTGAATGAACCGTAAAGCATGGTAAAACATGGTAAATAGTGAAATTTAATCTTGTTTATACGTTGTACATTTCAGCACAAGTTGGATGCATTTATTTACAGCAAAATGTAGCTGATTTTGCATGTTGAGAGTAAATATTCAAGGATACATCTGTTTGAATTCTAATCTTTGCTGGAGACCTTGATCAGTAGTGTCAGGGGTGTAACGGCTTTGTTGTAATGAAAGCTGCACCCACACTAGCCCTTTCTGGATAAGATTGAGGACCCCTAGGCAATCGAAAATCATAGATAAATCCACATTCGAGCAGAGGGGTCAACTGGCATAATATGTAAATTTCCGTATGCTGGTGCAAAAGGGCTAAGAACTGAGGTTGCTTAGAGATGACATATTAACATTGCCTGCAGCCATACCACTATTCAATCTACTCCAGCTGCATGGCTGAAGCTAAGCAGGTGTGGGCTTGTTTAGTACTTAGATGGGAGACCACCTGGGAAAACCAAATTACTGCTGGAAGAAGTGTTGGTGGCCTGTAGGTCCCCTTCCCTCTGGTGGAATAACCCCAGAATGCTGCAGTGCAGTGATGGGGACACTGTACTGAAGGAGACTCCGTCTTTTGGATGAGATGCTAAACTGAGGTCCTGACTCACTGTGGTCATTAAAGATTCTACGACACTGTTCGATAAGAGTAGGGGGTTCCGCGGGGTCTTGACTAAAGTCCCAACCTCTCGACCTGGCACCTAATCATCCCCTGATCTGATTGGCTGTGCAAATTGCCCTCTCCCTCCCCACCTCAACCCCCAGGGCTCCCTTGAAAAAGAGATTTTAATCTCAACGGGACTTCCCTGGTTAAATAAGAGTTAAATAAATAAAATTAAAAGAAAACTGCGGAGTCACAGGCACTTGGGGCATTCCGCTCTTTAGAGCCATTGAAGGATTAATCATTAATAAATACAGATTGATACTTTTTTGACCTTATGAGACCTTGTTCACTTAGGCCGAAGATTATTGAGTCAGTCCAACAGAATAATATGATTGACAGTGGGAAAGGCTGAGTTTTATCTGGAATAGCTAGTAAAGCGGTTCAGTCTGGGAGACGAGCACGTCATTGAGTCGATTGAGGGGGGGGGCAGTATTATGTTTGGTCTTAACGCCAAAGTGCTGTAACATCTTAAAATGGTGCAAAGTTGCTTTGCTTCAGCTTGTTCTTGGGCCTTTGGGAGGCATGAGATAAGCCGGTAATTCGATGGAGTGTTTGGGTCTAGATTAGACTTCTTGAGAACAGGCTTAATGGCTGCTACTTCGAAGGACTGAGGCACACAGGAGGTGTTGATTACTTTCAATGAAACTGCAAACTGCCAGTAGCCCTTGTTTTAAAGAATCCTTTTAGCTTTGGGTTTATCTTGCTGGTTGACATTTTAGAGGAATTAGTTAAGGAAGAAATTTTACTCAAGTGAAAAATTATCCAGGCAGGCAGCTGGCTTGAGTGAGAGATCATACGAATTGGAGAACGGGCGAGGTGAGTGAGCCAGGCTAGAGGTGAAAGCACCGGAAACATTTTATGAAGGCTATTTTATCAGTAAGATTTTTCCATCAAAGAAAAGCATGAAGTCACTGCTGTGAATTATATTTAAGTCAGGACACTTTCACCATTGATAACAGAGCGACCTGCATCTGAGTTTGGCGGCGACTGTGCTCGAGTGATGCTCTGGAACAATCTGAGCAAACATGACGCAAACCTTCAGCAGAGCCTGAGATTCTGTACGTTTAAATTATGAACACGATATGAGCAGGTGCTGCTTATGAAGGACAATAATATTTACTGTCATAGACAAAAGTATTGGAATTTTTCCTGAAAATACATCAGTTCTTACTGAAATTATTATTGGAACAACACAAAAAACAGAATGAAAAAGCCAAATTTGAAATAATTTTACACAAAACCTAAAAAATGGGCTGGACAAAATTGTTGGCACCCTCAACTTAATATTTGGTTGCGCAACCTTTGGAAAAAATAACAGAAACCAATCGCTTCCTATAACCATCAACAAGCTTCTTACATCTCTCAACTGGAATTTTGGACCCCTCTTCTTTTGCAAACTGCTCCAGGTCTCTCGGATTTGAAGGGTGCCTTCTTGCAGCAGCAATTTTGAGATCTATCCATAAGTGTTCAAAGGGATTTAGATCTGGACTCATTGCTGACCACTTCAGAACTCTCCAGCGCTTTGTCTCCAACCATTTCTTGGAGCTTTTTGAGGTATGTTTCGGGTCATTGTCCTGCTGGAACACCCATGACCTCTGACACAGACCTAGTTTTCTGACACTAGGCCCTGCATTGCGGCCCAAAATCTTTTGATAGTCTCCAGATTTCATGACAGTGCTGAAGTTGAGAATGATTGGACAGAACAGGACATGTGACCAGCCTGACTTCTGTTCCTGACTGAACTAACGCTGAAGCTCCATGGGTGCAGAGGTCAGTTAAGGTCCCTCATCTTAGTTACCCTGGCAACAGTGTCAAACAAATACTTGGGATTGTGTTTATTTTTGTCTATTAATTGAGAAAAATATGAGCGAGAAGAAACTGTGATGGCTTCAGGGGTGCAAAGGCATTCTGGGATTTGTTCTCAGTTTGTACTCAGCTGTTCATAACTCGATTAATTTTTTGATCAAATGCCTGTAAATTGTCATGGGCAAGGCTGTACAAATCAGGGATTCATTAATAAAGAATTTGGCAACATCAGAGGAAGTTGTGCGCCAAAGGAAAAGTTTAGACGCTGAGTTTACGCAACAAGCTAATGGCATGTTGAAAGTGATAAAACTATCATCAGAGAGTACAAGATTGTGCGGCTAAATTACCAGCTGCTTATTTTCAGTGCTAAATGCCAGGGCTGGATCTGAAGTATGGCTGCCGCAGTGTGTGGGTTGAACCACAAATAGGGAAAATCCAACAAAGTCAGTAATGGACAGAAATGCTGCTCAGAAGAAAGCTTGCCAAAATATTAAAATCCCCCACTAGAACTTTCTTTTCTGTATTTGCAGCCTTTGGGGATAAAAAATCAGAGGATTCAGAAAGGAAAATAGTGTGGGCGGAGGTGGCCAATAAGCTTTAAGTAGGGTAAACAATGCCTTTGCTCTCCTGGTGTGTGAAGTAACTTGAATGACTTAAAGATAAAGCCAGATTTGAGATCTGCAGAATTCTGAGCCAAGTGCAACAGCGACACCACCACATCTCCCATTGGATTTAGGGACCTGATTATTTTTGTTACTCAGAGGGGCTCTTTTATTTTACGTATTCCACTCGGAACTTGCAGTCGGTGGGATTATTGCTCAGCTCTCACCTCACCTTAAAATACACGCTTCCTAATTAGCAACTATGCGATGATTCATTCAGTTGCATGGATCAATCAGTCGATTTACTGTCCGTTTCCCCTCAACTTACATTATTGTTCATTGCAATAGTAATTAAGCATTTTCCTATCCACATTAATGTCAATGTCTTTCGAAGCTACTGAATTCCTGTTGCTCACAAAACTGAATGTATATTTTTTTTGCCCCAGTGTCCGATCAGCTTGATACGCCCAAGAAAATGTTTTAAAAACGTTGTTTTGCCAAGTCAGGTCCACTTGTTTTCTCCTGTTAAAATAAAACAACAACCTGTGACATCACCATAATGCATTTTAACTCTCGAGCTGCTTTTGATTAGGAATCTGACAATTAACTGATCATTGCCCTTCTACAACTTTCCCTGAAAGTTGCCAATGGGGACCTCATCAATGATTTTACAACCATGAAAGATCAAAGCTGACACACGTGTTGAAACAGTTTAATGCATAACATGCGTCAATCTTCTATGATGCACTAATAACCAGTTTACTACATTTTTACCTACAATTAGACGTATGAAGCATTAGTATTTTAATGACGCTTTGGCTAGGAGGGCACAACTGCTCTTCCCTGCTAGTGTAGCCTGTACTTTAGAATGCTGAAAGCATTTTGATTAAGTGCAGTCTCAAAATAAATTAGTTGCACAGCTGAAAAAAATGACTGAAACAAGAGATGGAAATCAGAGAAAGTATTAGATTCATTGTTATTATTATTTTTTTTTTCCATCCCTACAATATCACTGCTGAGTACTAAATTGTGAATGTATCCCATCAGTGATCTCTGTCATTTCTTTATAATTTCTTCAAAATTACAGGCTTTTATAATGGTCTTGATTATTCAGTAAATAAATTGTGTGATTATTAATCAAGCGATCTTAAACAGGAAGAGCCATTATGAAAGCCATTATGCATTTAAGGGTCAGAGGCTCACAGCACATCAGTGAAAATCCTTTAATGCCGGCATTGATGCTAGGGGGGACGTTCGGCTTTAGGGAGTTAAGGTAAAATAATCATTTGGTTTCTGTTCGTTTGTCAAATCTGTGATCTGCAATTAATTCAATTAAAAACACAACTTTTGTTTTGAAGTTATGATTAATAACCCTGTCTTGAGGACCAGTTGCTCCTCTATTTGCCATGGGATTACAAATTATTTTCATCAAATTATCAGTGCAAACACCCCTTGTACGTTTCTTTAAGAACTAAGGAGCTGAGAGTGGTGGCGTGAACACAGTCTCAGTGGGATTAAACCTGGAGGAGTAATGAAGGGATGGTGCAGAAATCTATTCAGGACAGAGTGCCTGATGCCTGGCGTTAGGTCTGCCATTGATCTCTGTGAAGCCCACACCGTGAGAGAGGCACCACATGCTTATCCTGTAATAATGTGACATTAATAAGCCACACATCTCCGCACCCTGCTGCCTGGGGATGGAGCCATGAGGCTAATTCCACACTTTGTGAAAGCCCCTGAGCGAGGAGGGGCCATGTAACTTTGGCCACGTAGAAAAATGACGAATGATTTAACTTCTGCTGCAATGCAAGTCTTTACTTTTGACTGATGTCTTTATAATTGATTTGATAGATATTGACCCCATGTTTTGTAAGTAGTGCTTGTTTGTATAGAACTTTGTTCTAAACACGGCAGTCTTGCAGAAGAGGTCTCTGCTCACTGTGTGTGTCTGTGGGTTATTTTAGCCAACGCTGATTGGTTGGGTGGTTGTCGGCTAAATTCAGATTTGACAGGTGACTGAACATTTGGTTTTATTCAGACACCAGGTTTAAGCAGTTTCAGAGTATTTAGCACTGAAATAAATTTTTTTTAATATAAATTTAATTATGTTGTGTAGTTGAAAACCTATCCTGTGGCGACTTGTTTAAAAGAGCTCCTGGGGGAGCTCTTTTAAGCAAGTCGCCACATGATAGGTTTTCAACAGCTTTGATTTTGATATCTCACATTATTGAGCAACAATAGCTGCATTTAGTGCTCTAAGGGTTAAATATTTGATCGATTGATTGATTGATTGATTTACTCCACAGTGCGGAACCATCAACGATAACGGCCCGAACGAGAACCTGACGGAGCGGAGCTTGCAGGACGCTCAGAGACTGTTCCTAATGAACGACGTGGTTCAGCCCGTCTCAATCGACCCGCTGGTCATGCAGGACAATCTGCGATTCTCCAGACTGGTGGTGGACATCGTGCAGGGGCGGGACACGCTCTATCACGTCATGTACATCGGCACCGGTGAGCAGGAGGGAGGGGCGACCCTGGGGTGGGGATTAGCTGTTCATGAACACGGGGAGCACTTTGCCTCCTGCCTGGACTGTCAGGGCACAGCGGAGTAACGACAATGTCGCCGCGATGGCGGCACCTGCGCCTGTAGCGCTGTAAATGTCCCGCGAGGAGAGGTGGCTTTGACTGTTATAGGTGTATGTGAGCATATCAAGTAAAGACTGACTTTTCATGACACTGTGATTTTGAGACAAAGGCTGTAAAATTGTGGGAATTTTTGACTTGACTTATTTCTCACTTCATTGCATTGAAACTAATTGGTGAATCACTCTAATTGCTTGACGTCAGTGTCACGAAATGTCCATTTTCACTCGATGCATTCACATATGGCATGCAAGTTTTGACCCTATGCCTGTGTTAATACTGTGGTATGAACAAAAATTGAAGAGTTCATTTGCAAAAGCAGATAAAGGCCATTCTTAAAATGAATAAACCAACAGCAGTTTGATGAATATTCTTTTGAACACACAATCTAAAAACATCATTTCAGAAAAGTAAAAAAAAATTTAGATATCTTTCTGAAACACCCCTAATTGCTATTCCATGACGTGTACAATTAAAAAGCATGATTTACAAAAATAAATCAAAATGCACATAACCGTTTTTGCAAATGAACTCTTCAATTGATTTCTGTCTCGCAATTTAATTTGAGTTTGTTGCATTGAGAGTCAGTCACAGCTCCACACTCCTTTTTTTTCTTCTCCAATCAGAATATGGCAGTATTCTAAAGGCCCTTGCCACAACCAATAAAAACCTGCGTGGGTGTTACCTGGAGGAGATGCAGCTCCTCCCCCCTGGAGTGCGGGAGCCAATCCTGAGCCTGCAGATCCTGCACAGTGATCGGTCGCTGTTTGTCGGGCTCAACAACCGAGTTCTGAAGATCCCTCTGGAGCGATGTTCCACCTACAGAACCGAACAGTGAGTACCTGGGCTGTGGTCTGCATGTTTTCTGGGCCAAAGACCTGTGAGGTCCGGGGGCCAAAGAATAGAAGTTTTGTCAACTAGTTGTTCAACACTTGAACTCAGCTGAGATCACCACTTATTTATCACTAAATAGAGTTGTTTTTCAACTTTTGAAATAAATGCTGAATAATAATGAGAGGACCATAGCCTTCTGAGCATGGATCTTGCAGCTCTAACTCTGCAGAGGCGTTGGCTGGGCGAGGGCTTTAGAACCAGCGAGCGGTGAGCCTGGTAACTCTCTGTTTTCCTCTGCCTGAGGTAACGACAGTTGAAGAAGCTGAAGCACAAATTTTTACCTTTATTTTTGTCCCTGTTTGTCCTCATATGCTTTAGTAAGTCAGCTGCTCTCGGGCTGACAGGCCTATAATTGTACCTGGACGTCATGCGCCATTTTGTCAAAAGAAGGGGTGGCTTCCTGCGTTGTTTTATGTGCAGTTACATTGTTTAATGGACTGTAGGTGCATCATGCCTGTGTCTGTGCATTAGAAAGAGACTGAGGGAATCAACCAAGGCAGTGTTTGCTACTCTCTGTGACCAGAATTTTACTGCAAGTAAAATCCATGACTGTCTGGAAGCTTAGGAATATTTTTGATGAGGGATGTGGTTCTCAGAGAACTGAATATTGCAGGTGTCATTGTGTATTAACATGTGAGGTGTGCAGCTGAAACCTTCCTGACTAGACCTGGCTTAGATTCCTGTGTAAAGATCACTCCAGTCTAAAGGGCTGTGATATTGCTAACTGCATAGAGGAGCAGTAAGTTGGTCTGGCGGTTTGTGCGGTGAGATGAATCAGGTCATTAACTGCAGCCCTTAGCCAACCGCTGGGGAGCCGCCATCCGCCCGCGGCGAGTCACTGAGACAGAAACAGCTCCAGTGCTTCACTGAGGCACGTGACGGCGAGAGGCATCTTCTCACTGCACCCTGGTCTCCGGAAAATATCCAGCTCTCAGTCCCCAAGGTCGAGCGGTGTCACAGAACTCATTCCTGCAGCAAATACCTGCTTACACACACACACACACACACACACACGCGCGCGCACGCACACACACACACACACACACACACACACACACACACGCTATGTGCACAGTCCTATGCATCATAGTACATCATTACTCTAAAATGCTGCTGTTATCACTTAGAAGTTGCATTGTTACATCACCATTATAGCATATTGCATATCTTAGAGGAAAAAGCAAGCAAACGACGACAATGCCAGTGCCTTGCTAGAAGAAAGGGAGTCTGCTGAAGAAATGAAAAAAGGTGAGGGAATATTATATTCAAGTTTATATACAATAATTTAAGATCATTTAGATGAAATAAACCAGCAAAATACTGACTTAATAAGTAGCCTGTGAGGCATTTCTTTGCCCATTAACCGGTGACGAGCAACAGGAAGAATCTGCTAAAAACATCGTTAGGGTTCCGTTCAAGGATGAGTGCGATAGCTGCCACATAATTAGCTACATGGTATATTACAGTGCGCTCCATTGCCTGACTATAATATCCACCTCCTGCATGAAGAGAGCAGGGCGCAATCGATGTCATTCTTGCAGCTGTAAACAGCCAAGATGACAACGAACTCAAACTTGCATCCTAAGTCATCGGAGACACATGCCTGAAATTAATATTTGGTCAGTTTTGAAAACTCGGGTCATAGCATGTTCTCAAGAGTATTGTTAGGTTAAGGGTGTGTGTTTGAGCGTGTGCACAACCATGCACGCAATTCATGGGAGCAGACTTTCCTAAGGATTCCTAAATTTCCACGTCAATGTGGAGCTTCAGTGCCTCGTGAAGTTTGTAGGGTTATTTTCCATTCAGTTTTGTTAAAAATGCCTCCTCTGTGCCATTAAATGACTCTGTTCCACACACTGCTGGTGTTTGGGAAGAGGTCAGGTCAGGACCGGGCTCCCGAATGAGTGTAGTTGTGTGTCAGAGACAAACAGGACTCTGATCCAGACTCACTCACGCTGCTCCCTTCAGAACCCGTTCCAGAGGAGCTGTGGGTGCAGAGCACTGGCAGAACTCAATTTGAGGAACATTATTAACATTATTAATATTTCCAGCCTGGATCACCTCAGGCTCAGAAAGTCATGTTTTCTTAAACAAGTTCCTGGGCGTTTAGTTCCTTTGCATTCGCCGGGACTCTCTGCCGCTGAGGACAAATTAGACTTGAGTTTATCGCTGTGCCGTACTGTCTAACAAGAGCCATTTATGAATTTATTTTATGTAAATTGCTCTTGTGTGTCGGTGGCGAGTCTGGCGGAGCGTTGTTATAATTACATTTGACCTCCCGTAGCGCGCTGGCCTCCGCTGACTCGTGTGGAGCACAGCTCTCGCTCTGCAGTGGGAAACTAATTTACTTTTCTCCGGCTTCAATTTGTTTGGCTGGGACATGATGCCGGGCGAGTTTTTCTTGGAGATCTATCAACATCACCTGTCATTACTTCAGCAGCCGAGGCTGTCTGTGCCTTACACCTCGCTGCATCGTGTCCCATCCTTTTCGTCTCCACAGGTGAATGAAATGCCTATGGTCGTCATCACCGGCCGCGCACTCGCGCGTATATGCACCCTCACGTACACGTGCAAGGGGTGGGCTTATCTCTGTGGCGTCAGAATCTGTGGTCACTGATGGACGTTATGCACGGTCGCCTCGCCCTTTAAGGTGCCAATAACTGAAGTTCTCTTTGTAATGTCATTATTTCAAATTATTTTCAAATCGCGGCTTCCACCGATATTTACCTGAAGAAGTAAAAAGTACTTTCAGTATTTTACCACTTTCTGTTTTTGTGCTCGTTTTTTTTTTTTTTTGTTGAAAGATATTATTATTACTCCTGCGCTGTCATTTATCGGGGGCGATTGCGGAGTCAGCATTAAAATATTCTGGTAAGAACAGTACAGTCCCATACTGGTTATTTTACACCTTATGGATGCTAACATGAGGCCTTCTGCCTGTGGTAACAGTTTACAATAAGCGTACATTAATTGACATTAGGTAATGCAGAAAGAAGCATTAACTATCAGTTAATTGGCAGTAAACTAATGTCTACTAATCATTTACTAATGGTGTTCATGTTAACTAAGGTATTAATTTATACATTATTGAATAGTTTGATAGTTTGAGGTGTTACTTGAGGGTTACTCAAGGGATGTTTTAAACTTTTTAATAAGGATGTCAAAGAGCATTAATAAATGGTAAGTTAAGGTTACCTAATGCTTATTTAGCTCTCTGCATTAGTTAACTGTTAATTAATTGGTAGTTCATGCTTATTTCTCACTCAGTCTGTCACACGTGATCTCACTCCTCTAAAGGTTGAGCGCTGATGCTAACATGAGGGTTTCTGCCTGTGACCTCACATCTCTTTAGCTTGGAAGCTAACCGGAGGAGGGCTCCTCTGTTGTTTTTGGTGTGAGCTCCAAACGTGGCGAATCTTGTTTAGTTCAGCATGACCTGCTGGGCTTCCGGGCGCAGACTCGAGCGCTCTGAGGGGTGAGAGAGGACGACCCCCTGCTGCTGAGAGTTTACTGCCTGTTAGTGAGCAGCCCCCCCCCTGCCCTCCACCCCGCTCCAGAGACACAGTTTACCCAGTGCTGCTGCCGCCAGCGTATGGAGTTATATTTGTGCCTCAATCCTGAGTGAGCAGTTGGAGATTTTCAGCACAGAAAAATATATTGCGCTCAACAAATGAACATGCAATGATAACCCTTTTCACTCATTTTTTTCTCTAAGCCCTCTCACAAACTCGTACTCGATGACATGCTGGCAGACTGCAGTATGCTCGCTCAAATCGTCTCTCTCTCTCTCTCTCGCTCGCTCGCTCTCTCAATCTGCCCGCTCTGTGCGCGCTCAGCTTTACCTGCGAGCTCGCTCAAGCTGTGCACAATGTTACAAATGTGCCACAATTCTGATTGGCTGCTTTCGCTCCAATTAGACGCATTATGACCAATCAGCAATGAAAAGGGGGAACGTTAATGACGAGATTCTAATTCAACTAGATTATAGTGCTGCTGTGTTGCGTTGTTTGGGTTAAGGTTAACGTTAAATCTCCGTGTATCTGGAGACATCGACTGTGGTGTGACCATTATGACTCATATCCCTCTTTAGCGATCTTGGCTGCTAACTGTAGCATTGGCCGATGTCCTCTGAACATCAAAACCAAAATGTCACCCCACAGCCACATTTGAGTGGTTGTGCTTTAGTGAAAGGGGTTATTATTGCACATTCATATTGATTATAGCACACATGCAAAGACATTTGTTGAGCACAGAATAGCTTTGTTTGCTTAAGTGGATGATTTTTTTGTACACGTTTAATTTTTCCTCAAAACAAGACTTGCGCACTTGCTCAATATATTTTTCTGTGCTCAAAATCTCCAATTTTTCGCTCAGCATTGAGGCACAAATATAACTCCATACTGGCGCCCTATCAGGGTGCTAAAACACAGCGGTTATGGGCTGCCCGTGGCGGAGCTGCATTGGACTGTGAGGGGGGGGGCATATAATGAGAAACTCAGTGTACTTACTGCCATCTACAGAGCGTGTGCTTTTAAGCACTCTCTCATCTGGAGGTACGGTTAAATTAGCGCAGATTCTGCCCCAGCCATAACTGTTTATTATATACCCAGTAAGGGATGCTGCGGACCTGCGATCTCCGTCCTGCATCCGCCGCGTCCGCATAGATATTCTTCAGAGCGTTCTACGGGCCACACATTTCAACTGATTAGCTTAATACTCATTCACAACGTACAGATGCACACAGTCTCACAGTCTAATGCAGGCTCTCTCATTCTCTCTCTCTCTCTCACACACACTGTTCACACACACACACACACACACACACACTTTTAGCTGTTGAGTGAAACTCTCTCAAACTTCTCCCTTTATGGGGCTGTAAAACAGGCTGATTGAGGTTCTGATGAGGAACCGCCGCTCCTGCAGGTCCTGCTGGGACGGGAGGGAGGTCTGCGTCTCTCTCAGCAGGTGAAAAAACACAGATCTTCCCTCACCATCTGATCGCTCTCCTGATTGGCTCTGAGCTGGTGTTAAGGGCATGTGACAATCTGATCTTAAGGTTGATCTAGGACTGGATGCAGTTGGCAGAGAGTGATGACTGTGTCCTGAGTCCTCGGCTCAGCTCCTCTGAGCTGACGTTAGTTAAGCAGGGCTGGGCCTGGAGGGGAACCGTCGCTTCTGAACACATCCTGTTCACTGCGGTTAAAGGAGCGCTGCGGCCCGTCGTTGACATGCACTGAAACAGGTGGAGCTTCATGTAAAGGGAGAGAATTTGCATCTGGCTGCAGTGAAATTATGATTTAGCTCCGCATCTGCTAATGACCACCATAGTGTCTCTTCCTGGTGCACTGAACTCTCCACAGGCTCCATCTCTACCACCCGCCATTTTGGCTCTGGTGATGGTGGTTTGTTGCTTGACTAGCAGCTGCTGGGTCACTGGTTTGAGCTCCCTATGTGCAAATAAAGATGCTAATTTAAAAATAACATACATATAAATATTAGCCACCACCATGCAAGGAAACAAAGGGTTTTGCAATGCAGCTCGTCCAACAGTTCTTCCAGACAAGTAAAAACAAGCGTTTCCAGAAGCTGCTTCATCTAGATGGGTGACATTGTGTGTGTTTATGCTATTACTCATGATGTTGATTGGCCTCAGAAACGGGGCTCCATGGAGGCGGGGATACTGATGATAGTCGCTTCTGTTTGTTTTCAGGGTCGGCTTAAGCAGAAAGCGTTCTGAGAGAACTCAATCACTGATGACAGGGGCTGGTATGGAGGTGCTGTGGGTCGAGCTGTTACTCGCAGCAATAAAGTCGTGGGCCCAAATCTAGCCTGGAACCGACCAGGGAGTCAGCGTTTTCTCCCTGTGTTCACATGGGGTTCCACTGGGTGCTGTGGTGTTCTGCTACAGTTCAGACACACGTATGCTGGGCTGATTGGAGACTCTGAACGGCCCATGAGTGTTAGTGTGTGATTGAAGATTGCGTGTGACCTGTGATGCGCTGGGGATCTGTCCCCTTTGTCCTCTCGCCTCTCTCCCACTGCATGCTGGGATACGCTCCAGCAGGGTGGAGAGTGGGTGGATTTTCCCTGATCTGAAGCCCCGCCCCTGCCCCTCTGGATCCTGGCCGGGTCCCTGAGAATTTTACTGCGCTAATGATGGTGCAGTTAAAAGAGAGATAATAACATGTTTGCCTGTAGAGGCCTTTAAGAGGACAGTGGATTTACACTGCTCTCAGAACCGCTTTTAATGCTCCATTATGGTTTGGACAAACCACAGAGATTTATGATGTCCCGAGACACTCTTCTATTGTGAGGGCTTATCGCACTTTTATTCCCTCTCTCTTATTAGCATATTTATAATCCTCATTTCACCGCTTACTGCTGTGGGGCAGTCTGATGTCACTCAGGTATTGGGGCGTTGTGTTGGGTTCCTCAGGATTGATGTGGGGGAAAAAAAACGTGCGCAGGTACACTCAAGCAATTAGATGTGTGCTGACTCTCACACACACACACACACGCGTGCGCACGCACGCACACATGCATGAAAAAACACAAACACACTGGGAAATGTCTCACACGCTTGTGTTTATCAGTAGCGGGCCAAGCGGCATTTCATTCAGGCCCTGAACTAAAGTGACGCATCCGAGACTAAAGCCGCTGAAATTCCATGCTCACCTGCGCTGAAGAATTGTTGAGTTGTAAAAAAATGGGAAGGGGATCTTTAACCCTTTGGCACCTGCATACACAAATTTCTGTATTATGCTTATTATCTCCTCTTCCCGAATACAGTGTTTTCAATCTCTTTGGGAGCCTCAGTCTTACCCAGAGAGTGTTGGTGTGGGTGCAGCTTTCATTCCAACTAAGCCGTTACACACCTGACACTACTGATAAAGACCTTCAGTAAAGATTCAAATTCAAACTGATCATGTACCTCTGATTTGCTCTAAATATGTATAATCTGCTGCATTTTGTTGTAAATAAATGCATCCGACTTGCTGAAAGATATAAGCAATATTTAAATTTGCTATTTCATACCGTGAAATGCTATGTTTAACTCAGAATTTAATAAAAACTGTGAGCATATTAGGTATCCGGTCTTAATTAACTTGGGAAGAGCAGTCATGTTTGGTTTGTAAAAGCTGGGTGTTGGGGGGGTTAAGAGACATTATAAGGGTTTTCTGCTGCGGCAGCCTTTGGCGAGACGTATGGAGGCTGGAAGAGGGCTCTCCTGCTCGATCAGCCCCTCAGCCGCTCAGTAAATCTGCCCCAGTAATGCTCCAGTGCAGCTCTCTCAATTACAGGGAGAAGAGAACAAAAATAACCCTAAAACAGGCCGTATATCAGCCGCCATGGCCTTCTGATAAGCCCAGAGCTTTTAATAGGCCTTAGAAAAGTTTAGAAAAGTTCCCCTATTTTCCCAGGTGCAGCAGTACGCATCTCAAAAAGCAGCAACGACTTGACTGTCGCTTGAGTTCAAGTCAGTTTAATTTGTGTTTCATGCTTTATTTTTTCAGAGGATAGCCATGTGGGAGAGTTTCAAAGCAGTAAAAATCAGGACTCAGGCCCCAGACCGCAAGTCTCCCCATGGAGAAACCATTAACCACAGTGAGGGACAAAACGTCCCACTGGGGAGGAATATTGTGAGGAGCCTGGCTGGGGTGAGACATCTAGCACTGACCAGTGGATCAAATACAACAAACCCCTTACAGCAGCCTCTGATGTCAGTTTGAGCAGCATTTTATACAACTAGCATGTAGCTGGCCGTAGATAAAAACTCTCCTAACGTTGTTCGTGTTGAGTTGTATGGAATTGGAACGGTTTTCTTGTGGGGAGTAGCTACAGCCTTCATGTTGGACATTGTTGGACTGTAGTTCTGCCATCACTGGACTCCCATCCTCACACCACTCCCATCTAAAAGTAAACTCTTCCACCCTGGGGCTCAAACCGATGTTGTCGGTGAGTTTATTTGGCCGTTACCGGAATAGTTAATTAATTCATCCCCTCGATTGTCTGTATGAATTTTTATTTATTTACTATTTATGAATTTATTTTTTTATTACTTTGTGTTTATTTTTGCACAGTCTCTTACCGTACTTTTGGCTTTCTGTTGATCAACACTTCATAGACTACTTTGTCATATCTTTTTCATAATGCGTCAGATATTTTCAGTGGGTGACAGGTCTGGCCTGCAGGCAGGTCAGTTAAGCACCCAGCTTCATTTACTACAGAGCCATTTTGTAAAACATGCAGAATACTGTGTTTGGCATTGTTTTGCTGAAATAAGCAAGACCTTCCCGTCAAAGATGTCTGGATGGGAGTATATGAATCTCCAAACCTGTCTACATTTTTTTAGCATTAATGTTGTCTTCACAGATGTGCAAGTTACCCATACCATGTGCAATAATGCGCCCCTATACTATAATGAATGCTGGGTTTGAACGGTGCACCGATAGCAAGCTGGATGGTGCCTCTCTTGTTTAGCCCGTAGGACTTAACTTCCATAATTTCCCAAAATAATTTCACAATTTTGATTGGTCAGACCACAGGACAGTTTCCCACTTCGCCTCAGTCCATCTGAAATGAGCTCGAGCCCAGCGAAGGCTGTAGCATTTCTGGATCTTGGTTTAATATTTGCATTAAACTCGCATTTGTGGATGCAGCAACAAACGGTCACTAACAATGGCTTACAGAAGTGTTCCTGAGCCAATGCAATGATTTCCGCTTCAGAATCACGCCTGTTTTTAAGGCAGTGCTGCCTGGGGGCCTGAAGATCATGGCCATTCAGTATTGGTTTTCGGTCTTGTCCCTTGTGTTCAGAGATTTTTCTGGATGCTGTAAATCTTTTGATGATATTATGTACTTAAGAAAATGAAATCCCCATATTCTTTGCAATTTCACATTGAGAAACCTTATTTTAAATTGTTGAACTTTTTGCGCATGCAGTCTTTCCTTGAGTGGTGAGACCATTGCCATCTTTATGTCTGAAGGACTTTTTATACCCAATCATGTTACCAATGTTACCAATTAACCTTATTTGCAGTGAGATGTTCCACTAGGTGTATTTTTTGGCCAATCTTCAATCTACAATCTTCTGTAGCCCCTGTCCCAACTATTTTGAAATGTGCTGCTGGCATCAAATTCAAAATGAGCAGATGTTTTTGAAAAAACAATTAAAATTAACTCATTTTCTTCATTTTTATATGTTGTGTTTGCTTTATATTCAATTCAATTCAATTCTATAGGGTTTACATGATTTTCAAATCATTGCATTTTGTTTTTATTTACATTTTACACGCTATTCCAGCTTTTTGAGAAATGGGTTTATATGAATACTTTATGATACTGCACAATACCACTAAATTTTGTCGTACCACTTAATATTTTGATAGTACTGTATTTTTTTGTCGCAATAGCCACCATTTGAATAAACTCTTACAGTCCTGCGAGATGGTACGCCTGATTTGTGGAACTAGATTGATGAATGCAGTATTTACAATATAGTGTGTTAATGCTGCGCATTGATATGGGCTATTGCTTGCTCACAAATGAACATCTGGTCATATACAGCTCACACATGGCATAATGCTCACACATGACATCTGGTCATATACAGCTCACACATGGCATAATGCTCACAAATGAACATCTGGTCATATACAGCTCACACATGGCATAATGCTCACACATGACATCTGGTCATATACAGCTCACACATGGCATAATGCTCACACATGACATCTGGTCATATACAGCTCACACATGGCATAATGCTCACACATGACATCTGGTCATATACAGCTCACACATGGCATAATGCTCACACATGACATCTGGTCATATACAGCTCACACATGGCATAATGTTCGTCGGAAGCGTCTGACACTTGCAGGCTTTCACCAGAGGCTACAATTTATGAACTTGGCCTTCTGAGAATACGTCTTTGTCCTGAGGAAGGCAGAAAAAATTTGCTGCTGTACTACATAATTCATATACCTTAATGATTTTCACATTTTCCCTGATTTACGTGGCCCAGAGGTCTTGCCTAACCGGTGTCCCCTGGTTCTCATTTTAAATGCTTTGTTCCCTGTGGATATTTTGTCTGTGTCCCCAAGAGCTTCCATGGATAGCAGGATTTACTTTAGGGTGTTTTTGGGTTGGGGAATGATTGAGTGACAGCGGGGGGCTTCTTTTTTGGGCTAAAGGGATTTGTGTTGGGGTTTGTAAGAAAGAGGTGCCGATTACCCTCTAGCTTATTGGACACCATATCTATAACAGTGAGAGACTAAAAGTGACATCATTTTTCTCAATTTTTTTCATTGAAGTTGTGCAAGGATGATGGATGTGTCTTTACAATCCGCATTTTGACTTCAGCAGCGAAGCGTGTATTCCCCTGTGGACCGTGAATTAAGTCTCTGTTTGACAAGCCACCATTCACAAACGCTCTAAACAGATTCAATCCAAACCCAAGACAGACAGAAGTCCCAAAAACACGTGTTCTGCCATGAAATTGCACTTGCAATAATCCCGCAGGACCGATGACCGAAGTGTTTCCACAGTTCAGTCAGGACACTTACGTCAGATTTGCCCATTTGTTGAAGAACGTTGTGCATTTGGCGGTGACTCTGCTAGAGTGATGCTCTGGAACAATCTGAGCAAATATGACACAGACAGTCGTTGAGATCACAACCCCCCTGCAGAGCCTGAGATTCTGTACATTTAAATTAATGAACACAATATGAACAGATGCTGCTTATGATAAACAGTGTTATTTATAAAGGAGGAGGCTGGGGATGTGGGGGAGAGGAGGTGCTTATTTTTAGGTGACCAGAGTTGGAGCGGAGTAGAGGGCATGGAGCCAGAAAAATGAATGAATGCTGCCTCGGTTATAAAAGCTGGCCGATTGGTTGTGGGAAGCTGAAGTCAAGAGTGATTGGACAAAATGGGGCCTGTGTCTTGACCTGACTTCTGTGCCTGACTGAGCTAACGCTAAAGCTCGGATTGAGCAAACGATACTGAAACTGCTCATTCCGAGTCAGTCTGGTGCAAACAGGCAGAACAGCAGTACGCCGGTTAGGGCCAGAGCCTGTAGAGACGAGTGCTCCACGGGGCAGCTGGTGCCGGAATCACATCTGAACCCTTTTAATCGAAGCGCAGGCCCCAGTCACCCTGCTGTGCCACAGTGCATCTGGTCCCCGGCTGGGTTACAGCAAGGGCCCTGTTTACTGCGGCCTTCTCACCCCATCCTGTGCTTCCTCTCTACAGCCACTAGGGGTCAGATGGTCTCAGCGTCTGCTCCTCCCTCTGCCTCTGGTTTTACAGCTTTTCCTCTCCCTTGGCTGTCCTGTCCGGACCTGCTGAAGTAGGCGAGTGTCACGTTTGAGCTGCCCGTCGTTGCGTTCTGCTGAGTGTCCTTCCTGAGCTTGCTGCTGTGGAGGTCAGCACGTTTAGTGCCATGCCAGGGTGGGGGGGAGGGGGGGGGGGGCCAGGGGGTTTATGCGACTCCTGACGAGGGTCGTCACCCCTCTTCGATCTCCCCGCTGCTCCTCCCGTCTACGGCCGATACTGGTGGGGCGACAGGTCCATCGGTCTCACGTCTGCTAATAAAAGTCTAAAACTGGTACAGCTCTCCCGAGGACCGTCTGCACCGTCCTGCAAACTGTAGAAGCCTCGCAGCTTTTGGGAAAAGAGCTGATGGAGGCGGGGGGGTGGGTGGGTGGGTCAGAGGAAAAAAGCCCTGCCTTGAGTGAGATGAGGTGTCAGGTTTGTTTTGCTCTGGTAAAAGGGGTTGGCTCTGTGTATCCAGTGTGGTAAGGTGGCATTGCTGGGAACAACAGTCAGTGACCTCTGACAGCTGGAGTGCTGCATTAGCCGTGAGGTCTGTATGTAACACCGGACAGTTTCCTCCGCGCAGCAGAATAAAAGCCGTTGGTCTGTGCTTTTGCATCATTGCCCTGCTGTAGGGCTAGTTTGGCTGCGCTGTGTTTGTTTGTTGGGGGTCACACTTCCCCTGTCCCCGCTCTCCCCTCGGTTTGACATGTTTGTGTTGTGTTTGGGTTCTGCTGTCAGCTCCGACTCTAACCGTCGGGGTTAGTGGGTGTGTCCCTCAGTCTCTCTCTGTCTCTCTGACCATACCCCTCTCTCCTGCCCGCAGGCTGTGCCTGGACGCTCGGGACCCCTACTGCGGATGGGACCGCAAACAGAGGCGCTGCACGACCATCGAGGACAGCTCAAATATGAGCCTCTGGACTCAGAACATCACCGTGTGTCCGGTAAGGGACCCGCCCCCACACTGTGCAACACTCCGTTTGAGAATATGGTCAATATTGAGATCGGCATTTGGTGTACAGCTGTCCTAACCTTTTCTTGTCAATCTGCCTGTGGATTGTCATTTCAATCCAAGCAAAACTCAAGTCATTCAACCGTAAAGCTACCCAGTCCTGTTCTCATCACATTAAACTCAGTCTTTAAAAGAAACCCTACCCCAATGAACTAAGATATTTCAATTAAAAGAGGGATTTTCAGCATTTATATTGATCGTTGGAGCCCCCAAACAAAACTCACTGGAGATATAAGTCATGATTTTCTTGTCACTATCCCAGCCCTCTCAATGCGGGCTGCAAGTGGCCATCATTTTGAAACTCCCCCTCCCCCTCAGTGACCTGTTGTGTGTAAATGCATTCTTAAGCCCTTGTTTAGTTCATGTTCTTATATAACAACTGACATGAGTTAACGACCTAAATTACTTTGTTTACTCTTTAATCGATCAGAAAAGGCCTGAAAACTCTTTCCTCGGCTTATGATGCTGGCATTTGCACTCCCGTATGTTTGGCAGTTGGCCATGATGATCGCCCATAAGCAACTTTTCCACACGAGCTAGTAAGATTATGTATACATTCCAGTTCTACGTCAGGTGCGTCACATCTTCGCAGGGGGTCGAGACGGAACGTAAGAACATGGCTGCATCCGTGTTGAGCAGATAACGCAACCAGTCTGATATTTTCAGAAGCCTTTGATACCTTTTGAGAAGCTCTAGCCAGGCACTCAGAGTACCGAATTTTATGATCGATACATCATACTAAAGGGTTTTCTGTCCTCAAGAATATGATGTATAGATATGTACTGAGGTTTGGTTTCCTTTAAGAAAACAAGAGTTATTTTACAGCTGCTAACTCATAGAAATGGTCACTTAATCAGGGTTGAAATGAGAGCCTGCAGGATGATGCTGTATATCTTCTGGAATGGGGTTGGTCAGCTTTGCTCCAGGATGTCCCGGGGCTGGAGATCACTGCTCACGTGCTGAAGTTGTTCCGCTCTGAAATCTCTCACAGCTGAGGAACCTGACCATGAACGGGGGATTTGGTCAATGGGCGGCGTGGCAGCCGTGTAGCCATGACGACGGCGACAGCTCTAGCGCCTGCGTATGCCGCTCGCGGTCATGTGACAGTCCCACACCCCGCTGCGGAGGGCGAGTCTGCGATGGCCCCACCATCGAGGTGTCCAACTGTTCCAGGTATGACAGGATACCGTCGAACATTATCCTGCGAAGCGACTCTCAGCCCGCTGAGAGTCCCTCACAGTTTCTCCCCAATTCCTGCTCCCTCTGCCAATCAACTCCCAGCTCCGCCCCCCCCATCTGTTAACACCACACCTGCTCACTCTCTCAACAATTAAACCCACAGCTAGGGCTGGGCAATAAATCCATATTATATCGATACTGTGATATAAGCAAAGATATTGTCACAGATTTTGGATCTTGTAATATCACGATATGATGTAATTATTTGCTTTTATGGTGTTAAAGGCTGCTTTGTAGTAAAAGGGTGGAGTTTTCTGCACTAATTAAACTGTTTTAGCTGTTGCCTGTACCTGCATGGATGCGATATAAACATAATTAATGGCAGTTCATCATAAATCGCATTTCACAAATATTTTGCGAATGCACCGACAGTTACCCCGAAAAATATTGCTACACTATCGATATTGAGGTATGGGTTGGAAAATATCTTGATTTTTGTCCATATCGCCCAGCCATATGTAGTATACACCAACCAGTCAATCAATCAATCAATCAATTAATTCCAAGGTATGCTGACCTACAACTTCTTAGCCACACGGATAATCACCCCTCAGCTGCTCAAACCCTCACTAAACTCACCTCCCCAGCCATTTAACACCCAGGCCACTCACCCCTCCCAACATCTAACCCCCCAGCTGGCCTCACGTCATCTTCTCAAACTCCAGCTGCTCAACACTCCATCCACTTAACCCCCAGATTTTCACACCCAAAGAATCAACCTGGAAGCCACTGACATTGTCACTCACGACTGACCGTGCTGTCCGCCGTGGCTCAGATTGCCACAGGAGTTCAGTCAAATTGCCATTTTATACAAATATTAGCGCAGTAGTATGAACAACAGCAAACTGTGCTTATTGTAATTATCCCAGTTGAGTAAAACTTCTCTGGGCAGAACAGCATCCGCTTTAGTGCAGCTATGGAGTGAAGACCGCGGTGCTGCCTCCTCTTGGGGGGACAAAATATAAATGGGGTTTCCAAAAATGAAAGACACTGACTAATAGAAATCTTTCCTCCCCCAAGCCTTAGCATCACACTGCTCCCTGTGTGTGCAGGGCTTACTCCATGACAGTGTGTGAGGGCTCGTCCTGCTCTCTCTCCTCTGAATCTGATAAGAGTCCTTTAAGTCTGCATAACCACACTAGATTAAAACTGAGGTGGCGAAAATTGAATTGCGTGTGACAGGAAGTAGCAATTAAATCATGAAAAGTGCAACGCCAGAACAAAGCACTTTAGCAGATTGAGAGGATTTTTTTATGGGCAGTTTAGCTTCTCTAAGCCCCTACCTCACTGTTCTGTGGTCCAGGGATCTTATTTAAATGGAAACCCATTGGCTTTATGTGCTTTCAAGGACAAAAAAAAGGTCTTTGGTCATCTAAACTCCGCAATAACGATATGAAAATTGTATTACCTCTTTTCATTTGGGAATGGTGCAGGGGAGGTCTTTTAAACAAGTCACCACGTGATAGGTTTTTAACAACACAAGATAATTACATTTATAAGTTTTTGAAAATTGATTTCAGCGGTCTAAGGGTTAAGACTAAAACAGTGGTAAGACAGACAGGTTTTTTCAGTGAAGACTGTACTGTGTCGTTTGTAGCATCTGTGTTTTGGGTTTTGCACTCAGATGCTGAGCTCCCTGTTTTTCAGGAACGGGGGCTGGACGCCATGGTCCTCCTGGGGACAGTGTAGCACCAGCTGCGGAATCGGGTTCGAGGTTCGGCAACGTTCCTGCAACAACCCCTCGCCCCGACACGGGGGTCGTGTCTGCGTCGGGCAGAGCCGAGAGGAGAGGTGAGGGGGCACTGGGGGAATCGGATTCGGGAAAACCAGAGATGGCTTCTGGTAGAGGCTGCCTGACTGACCACGGGGCTGTTTGGAAGTAGAATGAGTGCGCTGGGTGCCAGAATGAGAAGGAATGGACACAAATGGGGAAAAATCTTGCATTCAACAGTTCTTGGTGGCACAGATATATTGTCTCTGGAGAGTAATTGGTTATGTAATTTAAAAAATTTGGTCCTACTATTGCAATTTTGTCATTTTCACTGGGCAAATCTGCTCTACGGCACGAGGGCCGTAATGAATCACAAAACATGGAGTGGGTGCTTCTGAAGGAATTTCAAATTCCTGGACTCTGGGCAGTGGTGACACCAGAGATCACACCTGTCCCCTTTAGTTGTCCAATTTGGCTTCTTTTCTTGTTTTAAAAGCTTTACAATGCCACGGTAATCTATACTCCCGCTGAAGAGCTTTGAGCAGCAAGTCGCCGGATAAGTGGCTGGCGCAAAATGTCCTCTCAGAGTCGTGTCTGGACAGCTTGCGGCCCACTCTTCTCGCTGTTAGTGCTCTTGAAATGGAGCTGTAAGGCTCTCTGGGAACAGTTTGGTGGGATCGATACGCCCGTAGCTGTATTCACTAAATCGGGCTCTAATGAACACAGCTTTCTGAAATTGTCCCTTTAATGAGCCCAGCTCCTTTCTTTAATGGCATTTTAAATTATTTTGACCGTCTATGAGGGCTAACTGTATGCTGTCTGTCCTTTCTGCTACTCAAGACTTTGTTTACTGGTGAATCAATAACGTAGTGGCAGCAAATCCTGATATTCACTCAATCGAGCAGACGAGTTTGTGACAGTCTTTGTGATATCTGAACTGAAAAGGTTGAAACAATGTGTGACTCTGGTGGGTGCGATTGGCTTCATTATTGTAGAAGTGGTTTCAAAGTTCTGTTCCTATTATCTGAGCTGTATTGCAATGTCTGGGCTACAATCAGATACACGGAGAAAGATCATGAATGACAAACAAATCCAAAATGTTATGCTTCAAAGAAAAAGTTGTATTTTACATGGTGGCTGTTTTTGTGCTCGTCATATTGATCTTTGTGGCCCTGCTGATCGAAATCCTGCACATGGCAGTAAAATTTTTCTTAATATCTTAATAAAATATCATAATTAAACCATCAGAAGCTCAATTAAAATTTATTTGGGTCAGTTACCACACCTTTTTTTTAATTTCAATTCTGCATTAAAAATGAGAAAGGCTTTTATTTGAAGGTTGTCCGTCAGATATTTTTGATTAACCGTCTTGAAAGAAGATTGCAAACTGTGTCAAGGAGGGACCCTCATTTATTAATGCTCCGTTCACACAGGACATAGGATTGTGAGGTATGTTTGTTCCAAAACAAATTTCCTGATTTGTGAAATAAAACTTGATGATAACTTAATGTATATCTGAAAATCTTGTCAATGTGTACGGGGTATTTTGGAGAGAATTGGCGTTAATGATACCCATGGCAAAGTCGGGGAAGTGCATCCAAATTGCTTAAATAACATTCTTCAACTCAGAGGTCCATCGATGTGGAGGAATTTTTACCCACTTTTCTTTGCAGAATTGTTTTAATTAAGCCACATTGGAGGGTGTTCGAGCATGAACTGCCCATTAAAGGTTATGCTACAGCACTGCCATCGGAATCAAGTCGGAACTTTGCTCTAAAAACTTCAAACTTTATTATTTATTTGAGCATTCCGGAGGTGTACATGTTAATGCGCAGTGTCTTGTTGTATAACCCAACCGTGCTTGAGTTTCTGGTCACAAACTCATGGCCAGACATTCTCCTTCAGGATTTTCTAGTAGAGGGAAGAATTCATGGTTATGTCAGTTGTGTATAGTCAGGCAGGTCCTGAAGCAGTGTAGCAGCCCCAGGACATCACACTTTCACACCCGTGTTTGACTATCTATAGAATGTTCTTATTGTGGGATGCTGCGTTAGCTTTATGCCAGATTTAACGGGACCCATGTCCTCCAAATACCAGTTTTGTCTCAACAGTCAACAGAATATTTTCCCTGAAGTCTGGGGGGGTTATAAAAATGTTTTTTAGCAAATGTGAGACAAGCCTTTGTTTTCTCTTTGGTCAGGAGTAGTTTGCTGCTCTTGGATGCCATTTTGCCTGGTCTCTGTCTTATTTTTGACATTAATGAAAGCAAGTGAGGCCTGCAGTTCTTTAGATGCTTGTCTGGGCTCTTTTGTGACCTTATAGATAAGTTGTTGATGTGCTCTTGTAGGAATTCTGGTGGGCCGACCACTCCTGGGAATGTCCATCACTGTTCCGGGTTTTCTCCAGTTATACATAATGGCTCTCACTGTGGTTCACTGGAGTCTCAGAACCCTAGAAGTGGCTTTATAACCGTTTCCAGACTGATAGGTGTCAATGACTTTGTTTCTAGCCTGTTTTTGAATTCCTTTAGATCGCAGCATTACAGTACTGTTTGCGAAAAGATGGAAATTGCAATGTTGTGTCATATTATGTAGCCTTACAGGGTCAGATACTGACCTTGGTAAACACTGGTCACTGGCGACAAAACCAGCCGATCGGAAAAACGGCCCATATAATGAACCCCTGAAACGTGCAATTACGCTGAGAACAATCCTAAATATTAATATAAAAGGATGTACAGCAAGCTTAAATTTACCATTTAACTTCGAGATGGCACTTTTACATTTGCATTTCTGACATGAACCAGTACCGTCAAAAACGCAATGTAATTAAATGCCCAACCAAAATTTTTCCAATGGGCTACTTGGGGATTCCGTGTTATTACATTTTTTGTCTAGAAAATTAGTGTATATTCATTCATTCATATTCTGTAGTAAGTATTTTTAACTCGTTCAGGATATATAAATCAGAATCACTGACATGTAGCCACTTTGTCTTTTACTTCTCTAATATTTACATCAGTCCACACATTCCGCCTGCTATTTCATACGCCAACCCAGTTTTATAAGTCTCTAAAGCTTTGTTTGGTCTTGCAAGATGCCCCGACATAATGAACTTAGAGGTATGTTTAATTCTGTGCTAATTTTTTCTCAATTAATTTCTGCTTGAATTCTTATATATTTTGGTAGTCCTAATATAAATGGTAATATTGTGTGGTAATACTTCCTATAAAGGAAGACGGGTTGTGTGAATAATCCATCACTGTAAGCAGACCCCTGTTGGTGAAAAACCAGTTATCCATTACTAACTTGATAGGATATCGAAACAATACCATTAGCTAGCTGGTTAATCTTCCTTCTTTTCGCGAAAAATACTGTTTATGCTGTATTTAACCTACTTCACATTGGCAGACAGGTTCTATTAAGTGATTTTAATAATTAAAGTGCACTTAGTTTTCACTTGGTGCCAGGTTGGGTTTTCTCTTTCAATAAATGAAGTCATTAAAAATCTGCATTTGGGGTTTACTTGGATTGTCTTTGTCTAGTAGTTATATGATTAGTTTGATTTCATGCTTGAATGTAAGTGTATTAGATTGGCAAAAATGAAATAAATCCTTAAAGGGGTAGATCATTTTTCACAGCACTGTGCGTCGTGGCCTTGTTCCTGTGAGCGCCATGCGAGATTTCTAAATGAGGCCCTGCAGTAGGAGGAGAGGCAGGCGGCCCAGACCTGCTCTGTGACAGCGCTCCACTCGGGGACGCTGGCCTATCAGTCGCCTCACAAAGAAAAAGCCGCTTGTGAAAACTGCAAATAAGAAGAAAAAGGTTAGATGAGAAAAAGTTTAAAGCGGTATAAGGTCAGCAAGGCCTTGAAGGCGAGCGTCCCAGTGTCATCCCTTTTGTATTTCTGTGGCTTGTTTGTGGTGGGTTCTGCTCGATGAACCTGACAGTAGAGGGCCTGCGGGGCGTCTGCTTCTCCAGTTAGAGGTGCTGCGCGTGTCCTTTTGCACAGATGTGCATCTGGAGTCTGTAGTTCCCTGTTGGTCCACCTCAGGTCCTGCTCGATCCCTCTGTGCATGAGAGTAGTGTGCTGTGTGTATTCCTGAGGATCGTCTGCAACATCATGGCTTAATGCAACTCATCCTTCGACATTTAATATTCTATTAATTTAATTATTTGCATTAAATACATTCTTTTGTCAAGCTGATTTTCCACTGGTGTTATAAACCTTAAAAAGGGTTTGGGAGTCGGTTCAAAAAATCCTCTCAATCTTAATTGAATTCTCAATTTAATATACTGTACCACTTTCCCTTTGTAAAACATTTTTACTTCTTTTTTCACTGTGCCTGAGATATCATCCATAGGTTTAGTGTTGCTAAAATTAATTTGAACACTTAGTAAAACTTCTTGTATGAAATCTTACTTCTTGAGTGTGTGGGATAGTCTTCATCTCTTTAAAAAAAAAAAAAAACTGACAAGTTTCTTGAAGATGATTTCATTCTTAGCTATTTTGGGCCATTTTGTAGTTTTACAATTGCAGTGTATTAAATCTCAGAGAAATATGGGTAACTTCTGCCGCACTGTATATGGCCTCCTCTCATTGGCTCATTGGCACAGTTTGTTTCAGGTCAGGTGACGCTGTGTGTGATGCTGGTGCGCTAGAGTTATGGCTGCTGCAAAATGGGGTTGTATTTGAAAACTGAATTTAATAGATTATTTCATAAATTAATTGTAATTTGCAACGTTATCAATACTTTCTCTCAGAATTATCAACATCGCTCTGTGATTCCAAATCTTGAACAGAAATGCATGTAAACAAAAAGACAGGCCGTGTTCTTATTGACTGAACATATCAATGTTGTTCCCTTACAGGCAGGTAATAAATCTAAAGATGAAGAGTTATAAACTTGTGAATGTCTGCATGAATGAGAGAAGAGGCCAATCTTTTTCAAAAGTGGCTGATGCGGCTCCAGATTTCTATTTTTGCCCAGCCCTGAGGCACCTGCTTGTTCGTATCAAATTCTTGATTGAAAACCACGATAAGTGAAACACCGTGATTGTTTTTGGTTGGGCACCCGCCCCTTTTGGGTGAATTGGATTCCTGTGGTGGCAATGATAAATGCTCTAGGCTACACACTTCTCTTAATGTTTGACTGACTGAAGGGATGCTCTGTGTCCGCAGGTTATGTAATGAGAAGCTGTCCTGCCCGCTTCCCGTCTTCTGGTCTTCATGGGGGTCCTGGACCAAGTGCAGCGGGGAGTGTGGCGGAGGGGTGCACTCGCGTGTTCGGAGCTGTGAGAACGGGAACAGCTGCCCCGGCTGTGCCCTGGTATGTCTGCACTACATATCCCACAATCCTCTCTCTCTTGGGAAACATAGACCTCCATCAGCACTCTTCCAGATCTTAGAAGTTCTGCTCTGTGTGCTGTTGTTGGGGATAATGTTCACTGAACAATTTCCACCATTCGTGACACAGCTGCTTAATGTTTCTCATCCTTCTGCATTTGATTGTATATTTCTTACATGCGATTATCTCAATGTGTTCTAACTGATTTTCCATTTGTGATATTACAAACCTTAAAAAGAGTTTGTGAGAAACTTCAGAAATCTTTTCAGTTTTAATTGAATGCTTGGATCAATACACTTTACCTTGTTCTTATGACTGGGTTTGGGTCTTTCTGGAGCTCTTTTATGTATATCTTGTAATTGTGTTACTTTTTTTTTCATGTTGCATTGTTTGTTTCAGCAGTTCTGTGTTTTAGTGTAGCCATTCCATACATCTGTCACCTGCCATGCGCTTTCTGTTAGTGTTGTAGTACTCGAGACCATATTTTCCTAAGGTCTCGGTCTCGTCTCGGAATCAACCGCATTATTACTCGGTCTTGTCTCTGTCTCGGATAAAGCGGACTCAGGAATTTTTATTTTCCCCAGGTCCGGTCAAGACCACACCTGCAGGCATATCACTAATTTGCCTGTGAATTTTCTGATTTATTTTTGACATTATGCTGTGATTGGATGTAAATCTTCCTGCTTCAAATACGACCAATAACATTAACTTGACGGCTGTCACCCCTTCCTCCTGCCCCACTTAACATGTGCTCCAAAAAGTGGGGGACAGGTAAGGAAGGTGTGGCAGTCGGGGAGATGTTGCCAGATCTTGTTTAATAAAATTTGGCTACCGAAACCACAAAGAGTTTATCTGCAATACAACATCCATAAGAAAACACTCAGCAGGATACAAATGCTGCAATACAGCTATTACTCAGATATCTGGGCCCCATAGGAACACTCCAACCAGTACCCCTGACCAAGGAACTGGCCTTAGAACTGGAGTTGGTCCCCAGGCGCTGCTCTGTGGCTGCCCACTGCTCCTAACTATAGGATGGGTCAAATGCAGAGGACAAATTACCCCACGGGGTTCAATAAAGTATATCTTATCTTATCTTTATCTTGAACTTTTGTCAGCACTTAAAAAGGAAGCGTATATAAAGTTCAGTCGCACTTGCAAAGCTAGCTAGCTAATGTTAGCAATCTGCCTTTGTACCAGAACTCTTCAGAAATCTGTTCACCCTTCACCATAAGAGATTTAGCGACTGTAAACATTAGCTACCAATGTACATACTGTGTGTTTCAAGGCACTAGTTTCAGTTGCTTGCCAGCTGTATTTGCAACCAAACGTTAGTGTTGGCTAGTGGCTGCATACCACACCAGCCAGAAACATAGTTACACATCGCAGTGCCGCTCCCTCACTTGGGTGAGAGAGCTAGAGATGTGACAGCCGAGTGGAGCCAGATGCTAGCTTGATGGAGACAGAAGGCTACATTGCTTGACCATAAGCACACAGCACTGTACTTAAAGAGGGCTAATTTGGACTTTGAATGCACTTTTGCTGATTGAATAACGTATAATGTTTTTCCTAACATTTATTTAAAAAAAGATGTTAGATACTTAAAAGAAAAATACGCATTTACTCCTTTGTATTTCTGTGTTATGGTAAGGAAATTAACTGGTCTTGGCATACAATAACATATCAATCATATCGTTGTAACTATTTGATAATAGCGGCTGCCATAGGCTAATGCCCTTGCTGTGTTTGTATTGTGTTGATCCAAACATTAATGTTCTAATACAGGACACACATTTTAGATCAGTAAATGAGGTTTTTATACTAATCTGAAACCATTTTTTTTGAAACATTTGCTCTTTTGACTTAATCTTGCTCTGCCTTGGTCTTGGTCTTGACTCGGTCTCGTTACACCCTGGTCTTGCTTATGTCTTGGTCTTGGTTTAGGTGGTCTTGACTACATCACTACTTCCTGTTTTCACTCCCTCGTGAGCACCGCCCCCTGTTCATTGTTTGATTGTTTCCCATTTGTAGCCACATCTCCCTGCACCTCCTTGCACACCTCACCTGCAGCCCATTGCAATCAGTCACTTAGCGTCCCTATATGTTCCCCCAGTTTAGCATTTGACCTTTTAAGTTTGTTTTTCAGACTCTTCTGAGTGTGAGCATTATGATGGTTGTCTAATTTTCTGCTCTCGGCTTGGTTTGTTTTCAGTTCCTTAATTCTGCCTTATCCCTCGTGTGCAATTGTCTACCCGTGCTTGATATTTTTGTTTGGATTTTGATTACCAAGTTTTCGAACGTGTGGCTTTGGCCTACCCACTTCCCGGTATTTGATCTTTAGACTACTCTTCGATAACCATTCTGGATTGTTCTTTGAGCGCTGCATTCTTCCTGCAAGTGTTTGACCCGGACTGTCTGACCAAGGATCCTGGCCCCTGTCTGAGCTGAATATTTTCTGCGCATGAGTTCTGATGGGGTCAAACCCACGGTCACCCCAACCATAATTGTCATTTGATCCTTGTTTCAGTGAGTTTTATCCTTGTTGCAGCAGTAAACCAATGAGCATGAACAGGCTGATACTCTTTTTGAACCATGGTCTCTCTCCCACACCTATTCTAGCTCTGCTTTCACAGCATAGTCAGCCTGAAACTGCTCTTCATTAGAAGCCAAACTCACTAGATTTTTTCAGACAAATTTAAAATCCAGTTGCAATTCTTTTTGTGTTAAACTGCAGATTGCCGAAGACTGTGAAAATAGGAGAATGAGTCCATTTCTGCAACTATTTCAGTTTTATATTTCGGCTCATTTCCATTACTATTTTTTAATCTAAATCTGTCAATGAGGTGAGATAATTTGAATTATTTCAAGATATGCCATTTAATTGGGGACATTCAAGCACTTTTAAAGCAATTTTAAATGAACCAATATTTTCCTTAATGGTTGAGAAAGAATACGTTATTTGAAGTGTAATAATAAAGCATGTTGTTGCAGTGTGAGATATGCAGTCTCACATCGACTCCAAAGTACTTTAAAGAAAACTCTTGAAGATGGGTTGCGTGTGGAGACATTCATTTAGATCTTCATTAGCGGTTATAAAGATAGAAGGCACTCTTTCTGGAGTCTACAGAGATTAATGACACTCCTTCATTGTACTAAAACGGCGCATCATATGTTACTTGTACATCATACTACAGACATACAGTACACATAAAAGCACAGCCAAGGACAGCTACCACTGATATAAGCAAACGAATGAAAATTTAGCCATTGTTGCAATTGACCATTAAAAATTTAGTTCATTTTGACTATTTTGTGTAAATGTACGCTGAGTAACTTTGCTGTCAGTTACAAGCTGTTAGTAACTGTATGGCCAGACAAAATCAGGGCTAGTATGTACTTTTCCCTTTGCCACGGCCATATCCTCCATCGCCATGGAGTTTATAGAGGTTTCTGGCAATTGGACTGCCATATTAAACCTATTCTATTTAAATTTGGTGTAGGCAATGGAAGTGGTGAGATCTCAATGCAAATAAATTTTGGATAAAATCAGATCAACAAAATAAGTGAATAATTGACAAAATGGTTAATTAGTTGAGAGTCTTAATTTTGTCACCCTCTGGGCTTAAATTTGTACTGAAGACTGACAGGAGGTCTCACATTGCGCATCAGGTCGTGACTTTGAATGTGACTGTAGACATTAGGGTCAATGTCAAAGAGGAGAAAAGCCTTTATCTTGTTTATTATTACTTTTTGTACTAAGGTTTGTATTAGGGACTAATGGAGTCATATATTACCAATCAGTTTGTGGCCCTGAGTTGACCTTTGACCTTGGGTTCCAAGGTTTAACAGAAAACACCCTACATCTCACTTACTGCACAAACCACTCACGCACATAAGACAGACCAGTATCATTCTACTTTCGTAAATTACTTCATTCTGGAACAAGCCTGGACTAATTCAGTCACCATTATCAGCCTGATTGATTGCTTAAGCCTTAAATTGCTGAAATACATTTTATAATGTAAATTCAATTATCTTATGCTGTTGAAAACATATCATTTTGCAATTTGTTTAAAAGAGCTCTCCTGCGGGAGAGTTTTTAAATAAGTCAGCACATGAAAGGTTTTCAACAGCTTTGATTTTGATATCTTACATAATTGACTAATAATAGCTTTGCACTCTAAGGGTTAAAAAGTAACTTGTTAGTTACATGTAATCAGGCAATATATTACCACGTTTTGAGCTTAGGTTTGCATCTGGAACTAATTGGAATATATTTATTGTGAATTAGTTTGTGACCTTGGACTTGAGTTTTGACCTTCGAATCAGGGCTAAATGATGATCTTTCAGTGTTACTCTGGTGACCGAGTTACACAAGCAGTGGGGATAAACGTATTTGGCTGTTAGTGACCAGACTTGATTTTAGTGAGCAGTTCTGTGAGAACCAATCAATGTCCTGATCTCCTGAAAAACTTCATGATTCAAGTCACATACACCATCCAGAATTTCACACATTTGTTTCAAGTAGGTAATGTTTGAACTCAGTAATCCTTTACAAAACCCCAGCATTTGCTTTGTATAAAGCAATTGCTCTTGCAGCCTAAAGCTTCAGTCTTGGCATGTGAAAGATCCTTCCTAATTTTAGCAGATTTAGATCTGGAATTAAAATTGCAACTCCACCCCCGTATTCATTTATATTCCTCCTATTAATACCGCAGCACAACGCTTTTACTGCAGCAATCTCACATATCACATCAAGACGTGTTTGTAATGTTGCTCGTACGTGTTAATTATCTGCCCGTACAATTTCTACAATTTCAACGACAAATGGCTTTCTTGCAAACTTACGCACATTATTTATCAGCAGGAGGTCTTCCTGAGCTGCTAATTGGTTGAATGAAGTGTGCCAATAGGATTGAAATTAAGTCCTACAAGCAGCTGAATCTCCACCACAAGGGTTTGGCTCCATCACTTTCCATGAATCATCTCGCATAATTCATCCCTCATCGCAGGGAAAAGTCTGGATGTCTCTTCAGGCCCACAGGATGACTCTGATGATTCCTGCTGATGTCTATGGTACAGGGCAGTAGCGCTGGAGCATGCTCAGTAGCTCTTGAGTGACTCACTGTGCCCCTCCCCCCCACCCCACCTCCTCCCCTCCCCCTCCCCCTTAATCCTCAGGAATATAAGGCCTGTAATCTGGAGGCGTGTCCTGAGGTTCGCCGAAACACCCCCTGGACCCCCTGGATGCCAGTTAACGTGACGCAAGGAGGGGCGAGGCAGGAGCAGCGGCTGCGCTACACCTGTCGAGCCCAGCTGTCCGACCCTCATGAGCTCCAGTTCGGCAAACGCAAGGTGGAGACGCGCTTCTGCCCGAACGACGGGTCTTCTGCCTGCGAGACCGACAGTGAGTCCTGCTGAATCTTTGCGTTTGTGCCCCAAATCAGCAGAGAGGAGAAAAAAAACGCATCCCAAACAGTGCCACTGCATTCTCACACCGTAGGCCTTCGCTCGCTGTGCCACAGGTGCACTTCAGTCTTTATAACGTCAGAGCAGAGAGGCCGTTTCTCACCACAGTCGTGACTGACCCGCCTCAGACTTTGCCCACAATGAGGTTCCTCAGCCAGAACTACTGTACCTGCAGACTTTGAGCCAGCAGCCTGAATCAGCTGTGTTATCCCCCCTTCGGAGTACGGACTCTTCAGAGCACAGCGTCACTAAATTATTGTGTTCACTACCTTCTGCTGTCATGAAAGGCTTTTTTTGGCCCAACCCTGTGGGTGGTTCTGCTTTTCTGTGTGTGCAGGGATTTTAAAAGCCTTGCAGTGCTATTGGAGGCAGAGAAGAATTGTGAGTTATATATACTAATTATATATTTCATCTGGTTATATTTAGTGGTTGAATCTGAGAGGCTACAGGATTAAGACAGACACTGCACTCAGATGCACTAACCAGCCGACTTTTCTGTTACCTTGAGCTGGCAGAGATGAGGCCGTGTTTGGCTAAAAAATGATGCACTAATAAAAAGTGAAGCTCCGTTGGCATAAATACTTCCCTAACTGAAGTGAGAGTTTGCTAAAACTTGCTTGTGGTCACACAGGGAGTTATTACCTGGGGATGATGAGAATAAATTACCATTCCACTCCCCTGTCAGATTATTGTATCCCCCAGACGACGAGATTGGGCTACTATTGATCAGCAATTGTCACGTAGCGTCCGTAGAAATTTGCTGGTGAGCGCTGTACTGGCCACAACCTATTAGTTTCATAGTTGGCATGGGCCTTGGGTGTGGTAAGGCAATCCAGCCTATTGATTTTGGGAGCGATTGCTCTAGGGGGTCCGGGCATATGCGTCCACCAGCCGGCGACCAACTGTCTAGTTTTTGTCAGAAGTGATGTGATCAGAGGCCCACTTTATTTCTTAAGCTCGACCAGTAAAACTGAATCACCGGTGTAACCTGAGTCTTAAACACAAGTGAATATATCACATTAAATTTATCAGCTGTTTTCCTGCTGGGGTCTTGATGGCGCGTGGAACATTTTTTGGCTGCTTCGCTCTTAACGATCCTCTCCTTCACATAATTAAACCCTCCCGCGGGGAAAATACTGCAGGAGCCGCGGGTCAGTGCATAACTCAGTTTTTTATGTGGTTGTAATGAATTGTGCATTAAGCATATGGTCATTTCTCCCTGCTATAGGGGGAGTGAATGATCTAAAAGTACCTGTCTGTCTTCATTAGCTTTATCCAAATTCAATGACGGCTCTCTGCAGATAAAATTGCCCCATCAACAAACCTTTGAAGGGCATTGTCGCATGTGCCCATGGGTTTACCAGAAGGGATCTATTATCGCCTACGGTGTGTCACGTAACAGCCTGCAATGTTCGGTATTTACTTGCTCGGGATGACATCACAGTGGTGATTTTGTTGGCGTACGGGGCGAACGGCGGGGAGAGGGCGGTTAGGATGCCGGCACTGCTACATGGCTGTAGTTTGCGCTCGATCTCTTTCCATTTTGTCTTTGAATTGGATCAGTTTATTGTGTTATTTGAGCTCTGGGCGAAGTGTTCCCACATGCCTCCGCAATTCTTCATCTTTTACTGTGTTTTCCTGCACTTTCGAGCTCAACATGTGACATCAATACATGACGAGTTCAGCGACGCACATCTCCTCTGTGGCTCTGTGATCAATTTAGCATCAAATAAAATGATGAATTTGTGTATCATACATGCAGCAACCCTTCGCCATCCTCTTCTCATTAGCCTTGACCCTCAACACTGAAGAAAACTGCAAAACTGAACAAGCACGATGTAAACTTTCTGTAGTACACAATGCCACACGCTGTATTTTTATTCGCTTACATTTTGTTTGCTTTTTTTTGCTTGTTGCTATGCAGAAGTACTGGCACAAGCACTAAAACGCCCGGATGACTGACCAAGTCAATGAATGTCATAATATGTATCTTGTCTAAATTGTTGGTATGCATACCCTGTGTCATAACTTGTAGCTTCTGTAATATCCTGCATACTTCAAGGTGCATAAGGTGCATATATGGCCTATGTGATATCCTCTGTATGTTACAAATGTACAACGTAATACATGTAATATTGAAAGAGTGTAATAACCTGTACCCTGTGTAATAATGTGTATGCATTTCCTGTGTGATGACCGGCTTGCATGATCAGCTGAATGACCTGGAGACAGTGTGATACCCTGAAACCTGTGTCCCATAGCACTTGTAGAAGACTTGCTGAAGACAGGTCGGCCCATGGTTCGAGCAGCAGGAATCGGTTGGTCTGGCTGGGAGATGTGGTCAGCCTGCTCTCAGGACTGTGCCAAGGGCTTTCGAACCCGCAAGCGCAGCTGTGCCACCCCTGAGGGAAAGAGCAGCCCCTCAGCCTGCAGCGGATCTGCAGTGGAGTACCAGGAGTGCAATCCGCAGCCCTGCTCAGGTAAAGCCTCTATTACACACTGCAGATCCCTCACGCACAACTGTAACCCCCAGCCCTGCTCAGGTAAAGCCTCTATTACACACTGCAGATCCTTCACACACCACTGTAGCCCCCAGCCCTGCTCAGGTAAAGCCTCTATTACACACTGCAGATCCCTCACACACCACTGTAACCCCCAGCCCTGCTCAGGTAAAGCCTCTATCACACACTGCTGATCCCTCACACACCACTGTAACCCCCAGCCCTGCTCAGGTAAAGCCTCTATCACACACTGCAGATCCCTCACGCACAACTGTAACCCCCAGCCCTGCTCAGGTAAAGCCTCTATTACACACTGCAGATCCCTCACGCACAACTGTAGCCCCCAGCCCTGCTCAGGTAAAGCCTCTGTTACACACTGCTGATCCCTCACACACCACTGTAACCCCCAGCCCTGCTCAGGTAAAGCCTCTATTACACACTGCAGATCCTTCACACACCACTGTAGCCCCCAGCCCTGCTCAGGTAAAGCCTCTATTACACACTGCTGATCCCTCACACACCTCTGTAGCCCCCAGCCCTGCTCAGGTAAAGCCTCTATTACACACTGCAGATCCTTCACACTCCACTGTAGCCCCCAGCCCTGCTCAGGTAAAGCCTCTATTACACACTGCAGATCCTTCACACACCACTGTAGCCCCCAGCCCTGCTCAGGTAAAGCCTCTATTACACACTGCTGATCCCTCACACACCTCTGTAGCCCCCAGCCCTGCTCAGGTAAAGCCTCTATTACACACTGCAGATCCCTCACACACCACTGTAACCCCCAGCCCTGCTCAGGTAAAGCCTCTATTACACACTGCAGATCCTTCACACACCTCTGTAGCCCCCAGCCCTGCTCAGGTAAAGCCTCTATTGCACACTGCAGATCCCTCACACACCACTGTAACCCCCAGCCCTGCTCAGGTAAAGCCTGTATTACACACTGCAGATCCTTCACACACCACTGTAACCCCCAGCCCTGCTCAGGTAAAGCCTCTATCACACACTGCAGATCCCTCACACACCACTGTAACCCCCAGCCCTGCTCAGGTAAAGCCTCTATTACACACTGCAGATCCCTCACACACCACTGTAACCCCCAGCCCTGCTCAGGTAAAGCCTCTATTACACACTGCAGATCCCTCACACACCACTGTAACCTCCAGCCCTGCTCAGGTAGAGCCTCTTTTGCACACTGCAGATCCCTCACACACCACTGTAACCCCCAGCCCTGCTCAGGTAAAGCCTCTATCACACACTGCTGATCCCTCACACACCACTGTAACCCCCAGCCCTGCTCAGGTAAAGCCTCTATTACACACTGCAGATCCCTCACACACCACTGTAACCCCCAGCCCTGCTCAGGTAAAGCCTCTATCACACACTGCTGATCCCTCACACACCACTGTAACCCCCAGCCCTGCTCAGGTAAAGCCTCTATTACACACTGCAGATCCCTCACACACCACTGTAACCCCCAGCCCTGCTCAGGTAAAGCCTCTATTACACACTGCAGATCCTTCACGCACCACTGTAACCCCCAGCCCTGCTCAGGTAAAGCCTCTATTACACACTGCAGATCCTTCACACACCACTGTAACCCCCCGCCCTGCTCAGGTAAAGCCTCTATTACACACTGCAGATCCCTCACACACCACTGTAACCCCCAGCCCTGCTCAGGTAAATCCTCTATTACACACTGCAGATCCCTCACACACCACTGTAACCCCCAGCCCTGCTCAGGTAAAGCCTCTATCACACACTGCAGATCCCTCACACACCACTGTAACCCCCAGCCCTGCTCAGGTAAAGCCTCTATTACACACTGCAGATCCCTCACACACCTCTGTAGCCCCCAGCCCTGCTCAGGTAAAGCCTCTATTACACACTGCAGATCCTTCACACACCACTGTAACCCCCAGCCCTGCTCAGGTAAAGCCTCTATTACACACTGCAGATCCCTCACTCACCACTGTAACCCCCAGCCCTGCTCAGGTAAAGCCTCTATTACACACTGCAGATCCTTCACACACCACTGTAACCCCCAGCCCTGCTCAGGTAAAGCCTCTATTACACACTGCAGATCCCTCACACTCCACTGTAACCCCCAGCCCTGCTCAGGTAAAGCCTCTATTACATACTGCAGATCCCTCACACACCACTGTAACCCCCAGCCCTGCTCAGGTAAAGCCTCTATCACACACTGCAGATCCCTCACACACCACTGTAACCCCCAGCCCTGCTCAGGTAAAGCCTCTATTACACACTGCAGATCCCTCACACTCCACTGTAACCCCCAGCCCTGCTCAGGTAAAGCCTCTATTACACACTGCAGATCCCTCACACACCACTGTAACCCCCAGCCCTGCTCAGGTAAAGCCTCTATCACACACTGCAGATCCCTCACACACCACTGTAACCCCCAGCCCTGCTCAGGTAAAGCCTCTATTACACACTGCAGATCCCTCACACACCACTGTAACCCCCAGCCCTGCTCAGGTAAAGCCTCTATTACACACTGCAGATCCCTCACACACCACTGTAACCCCCAGCCCTGCTCAGGTAAAGCCTCTATTACACACTGCAGATCCTTCACACACCACTGTAGCCCCCAGCCCTGCTCAGGTAAAGCCTCTATTACACACTGCAGATCCTTCACACTCCACTGTAGCCCCCAGCCCTGCTCAGGTAAAGCCTCTATTACACACTGCAGATCCCTCACACACCACTGTAACCCCCAGCCCTGCTCAGGTAAAGCCTCTATTACACACTGCAAATCTCTCACACACAGCCACACACTCTTTTAAACACCCCAAAGTCCGAATTCTGCTCTGTATTCCGACTCATCCACACACACCAGTGCTGACTGCAGACTCTGGCAATACTGGCCCTGCATGGCTCCATTAGCTGCTGCTAAGTGGGTCATTTGCGGTATTAGCTGATGAAGTGCTTAGTGCCCCTGTGTGGCTTCTGGCTGTCTGTCGGGAGCTATGCTCAAACGCTCTCTCGGCCTTCTCCATCGACTCCCCTGCACCATGCTCAGCGTCAGTCAGTCAGCCAGTGTTTTGTCTCGAGAGAATGGACAGCACTCAAACCTTTGCAGGTTTGTTGAGGAGATTCATAAAAATATACAGGGGTGTCACTTGTGATGTATGGATGGGTGGGCTAAGTGTTTAATGGGGGGGCTGATCTGGCATATTATTTCAAACCACCGATGATTTAAACAAATTCTGTTCATTTTGGGAGGGCTAAAGAACTGTGTAACCCTCTGACACCCAGCTTTTTCAAAACCAAACATGACAGCTCTGCCCTTGTAGAGACAACTCATATCCTCTTCAGATATGCTCAATGTTTTTAATAAATTCTGAGTAAAGCATAGCATTTCATATTATGAGATAGCAAAATAAAATTTTGCTTTTAGCTTTCGGCGTAAATTGGATGCATTTCTTTTCAGCGAAATTTAGCAGATTTTGCATATCGAGAGCAAATGTTCAGAGACACATGATCAGTTAGAATTTGAATCTTTGCTGAAGGCTTTGATCTGTAGTATCATGTGTGTAACGGCTTAGTTTGAATGAAATATGCACCCACACCGACCCATGCTGGGTAAGACTGAGGACACCAAGACCATCGAAAAACACCGAAAAATCTTTATTCGGGCAGAGGGGTCAATTACCATGATATGGAAACTTCCGTATACGGGCGTGAAAGGGTTAAGGGCTTAGCAACACTCCCAGAAAGCAATCTAAGCAAATGTAGCTGAACCGTGTATGAAAACCGGCCACTAAGTTTGTGGTAGGTGAAAGAACGGTGTGACTTCTATAAGAGTGTGAAGAGAAGCTGGTGGGCTGGAACGAGGCGTGTGATGACCTTCAGAAACTCTTCTGATGGAGAGCGATGACAGGCTGAAGAAAAGATCTTTTCTTTGAATTTCTGAACAATAGTGGCACCGCACTGCGCCCTGAGTGTGGGACCCCAGGCTTACAAATGACGATAAGATCCTTTTAGGCCTGAGAGTGCTTTGTCATCTGTGCGAATACTTGATAAATATCATAAAACATCATAATTTAGTCGTCCTTTGATGCAATGCACGTCTGTGACTGAAAGCTATTATTACTTGCTGACATTGAAAAAAGTGCCTTTTCCGTAAGTGGCGAAAGCTGAGCGATTCAAATGCCACTAAAATATACCTCTGCCGTTAACTCCCAAACTCTGCCATTAACTGCCTAACTGCCATTAACTCCTAAACTATGCCATTAACTCCCTAACTGCCATTAAAGCTGCAGTTCGTAACTTTGAGGAGAGAGAGGACTTGTCATGAAGAAAAAAAATGCAACTTTCAGACCTCTCCCCCTCCCTCTCCACTGCACTCCTAAGACCCTCCCCCAGAAGGCTGTCGTGCACGCGAAAGCATGCGAGCTGTTATGCATGTGACTGTGGAGAGATTTTGCACATTCGCATTATGAAAATGGCCAAGTTGCCATGGTTAGACATTACTGTTGTGAACACTTAACACTGCTGGCCAACAAACGAGCAGAAATAAATCATGTCGACATGAAAAGTAATCTGCAGCAGTATGTATTCAGTATAATCCCAGCGCACACTTATTTCAGTAAGTTACCCATTTTTTGAGTTCAGAAACTGTTGTGAATCCTGCTGAATGGCCAGTAAACCATCTATGACAGCATTCAACTGTGAAAGCACAGAAATGTTACACATATTTATGAGGACAACAACACAACTGATAAGACTGCCAGGAAAGATATTTACTGCTGCTTTGTAATAAAACGATGCCAGTAACGTTAGCCCTAGCATTGGAAACAAGCTAACGTTAGCTCAACTGCAACATCACAGTAACATCAGATGCACTACAGAGTACTGTAGCAATTACAAGACTCTGGCTATTCGAACAGTGACTGTGCTTGTAAGCGACGTTCATTCGCTTATTTGCAGTGTGAAACTGAATTGATGCCAGTTATGGCTGGGGTTAGTACCAGCTGTGAGCGACGCCAACTCGCTTATTTGCAGAGCATTGCAGAGCAAAGATGAACCAACGAATAAAGCAGGGGTTTACCTGTCAAGCAGAAAAGTTGCCAACTCTGCGATGGTTCTTAATCCTCCCAGATCCAGGAGTTCCTTCCACCTCTGAAAAGCCACTCCGATGTTCCCTCTGGTTTTATCCCGGGTTTGGTTAAATTCTTTCTTTTGTGCTTTTCTTTCTTCTGGCTTCCTCCTCTTACGTGTCTTAGCCGTGTGTGCCGTTGTCGGTAACGGAGGCATCGGTATTTTTTTCCTCGCTGATGGCTGTTGTTGTGCCATTAGTTTCTCTAAGTTCCTGAACCCTCTTAGAGATTTGAGCTTGACTGAGCACTGGCGTGAACTGAGGAGGATGAGGGAGGGGGCTGTCCGCAGCGCGTGCATGTGCAGTTTGACAGTGTCAGACACCATCCTGGCTCTAATTGGTTCTTTTTGGTCGGTCCGAACGATTCTTTTAAATTGCAGTAGGAGCAGTAGGCGGGTTTAAAGGAGCCGTTTTTAATTGCAGAGTACCAGTTTTATGTAATACTGTCTGAACACAGTGACAGTTTTAGCAAAAATATCAAAAAGTTACTTTTATACAGGCTGATATATACTCCACAAGAACTGAGAAATTTGGTCTTGTTCTCGAGGCTGCAAGAACAAAATGACGTCATTTTGTTCTCGCAGCCCTGGTTTCAGAGTTCTTGCCGCTTGTTCTCGACACATCATTTGGGCAGAACTTTTTTCTCGTGTGGTGTCCTGAAAACTATCGTGTGATTGGTCAGAAAGATGGAGTGGGCGCTGACCTATGAGGACTTCCCTGGAGTTCGGCACTTTAGATTCTTGTGAAGTATGAAATGTCCCAGTCAAAATGAACTTTGTTCTTGTTCTCGCAGCCTCGACAACAAGAAGAAATTTCTCTGTTCTTTTGGAGTATGTATCAAGCTTTAGACTTACCATCTGCAGCTTTAACTCCAAAACTCTGCCATTAACTCCCTAACTGCCATTAAGGGGTCAAGCCTGGGTTCGCTCAGTTGAAGTTCTTCTAAACACTAAAAACACATAAAAATTGTGTCAACTGCAAAAAGCTCAGAATGGAATTTGATTTTAATCAAATTTAATAAGTTTGTTACTGTGAAAACCGTACATTATTGGCGAAAAATGTGAAATCTTGTGGCAACAATATCTCAGAATCTATTCCATATTTTCCTGTAATAATCTTTTTTATTTTGAAGCTAATATCACCAGCTATACAATGACGTACTCATTCTTGGTATTTTCATGGGAAAATAATTTGAAAAACTATTTGGTTGTAGAATTTTGGAAATGGGTGGCAGAACCTGCCTGGCAGATGGATCATAAATACACCATGTACACCATGTATCTCCCCAAAAATGGCTTTTTCATTGTATGGAAGATAACAAACTGATGCTATGGTGAAAATTTCAGAGCAATGTGGATTTTATGCCCGCCACAAGCCTGATAAACTATGAAATTTTGCAATGCGAGAAAATCACGTTTTTGTCGCAAATCGAATGCACTGGAGGCGTTCACATGATAAAAATCCACTTTAAAGATAGTATTCACCCTCGGCCCGACTTCTGGCTGTAAGGTATTGTCATCTGTTTGTCGTCTGTCTGTCTGTCTGTCCGTGTGTGCACCTCTAAAGTCAGCATCAATAAACTAGTTACCCATGCCAAAACATTTGCGGTAATGTAGGGAATCCAGGCCAGGAAAGAATTTTTCAGATCGAACCAATTTTTGGGGGGAAAATGGCATTTTTGGCGTTTTTGAAAAAAACTTTGTCGTGGACTGATTTTGATGAAGCATTTGAGCTAGGGGGTTTATACCTAGGGGAACGATCATATATATGCGGGGCTCTAGATTAGTGAAAAAAATTTGAATTTTCCAACATTTTTGTGGGACTTTGGGCATTTTTGTATTTGTAAATGTATGTTGCGTGGAATTCTACTTTGGTTATTGTGTAATTGTTCTGGGACACTTTGAGTCAGGCGGAGGATATTCAAACGCCGGTGTTTCTTGTTTTGGTCTTAAAATCACCTTTTATCAATGTTTTGAAAGATTTTTTACAAAATTAAAACAAATATTTTTTAAAGTCTAAACCTAGTCTTGACCCCGTAACTCCCAAACTCTGTCATTAACTCCCAAACTCTGCCATCAACTCCCAAACTTTTGAAGGAGTTCTCTCTCCCAGACCCTCGTGAGAATTCTCACCTGAGCCCGTTCACATAAACTCCCTGCCTGACCTTAAAGGACCCAAACTGCTCACTCTCAAGTTCTGAGATTCAGTGATAATTAGTTTTGTTCACATAATGTCTCGATTATCACACATTTTTCCCCAGCATGGATAACTTAGGCAAATATTAATTTAATTTCATCTCAGGCTATCAAATGAATGTGCTCACAGAGGCGTTTTGTGTGAATGCGGCTGGCTTCTCCCCTCGCCTGTCATCTCGACTCGCCGTCTCCGCAAGCTGGTCCATACAGGAGCGGCTCAGGAGTTACCATGTTATACAGCTGCATGTAGATGAGTCCCTGTCCCGTTACGGGCTGGTGCTAGTGTGACACACACCATACACTAACGAATGCACACACACTCATGGACATGGCACACACACACAACTCATGCGCAGACACACTCACATCAGCAGACAAACTACACTCCATCTGCAGTGGGTAGGTTAACTCCGTCTACCCACTGCACGCTTTCGTACTCTTTCATAATAATGGCCACTAGGTCACATGATCGCAACCATCCAATCAGGGCAGTCATCCTGCTTTAAGCTGAGAATCTATAACATCGTTTGTCATTGGCTCCGGGCGACCCAGGTGATGTCACACATCGTCTTCCACGTGCGAACGTATTTCCTAATCTTATATCGCACTGACATACCACGCACAAGCATGAAAGCCCTTCGGCACAACGGTGTTCCCTTTTTTTGGGAGTATATCCTGCCATGATCATCGTGGATTGTTTACCGTTTACATGTTGTTTCCGCTATTCCGTCTGCTGCTGGCGACGCATTTGTAAGCTCGGCGCTGATTGGTCCTCAGTCGTCGTCGACTTGCGGTTGCCACCTAATGGCCATTATTATGAAAGAGTACGAAAGCGCGCAGTGGGTAGACGGAGTTAACCTACGCACTGCTGATGGAGTGTACAGACAAGCATGAGCTCTCAGATATGCATGCGCACACAGAAACACACACACACGGACGGATAGACGTGCTCTCTTGGGCAGGTGCACACCAGCGCACATACACACTCGGAGGGAAACACGCACACACACAACAGACAGACACACACACTGAGAGGTGGGTGTACACACCACAGCGAAGTGGGGAAACAAGCGTACACACGAGCAGACTGACATCGGCTCTCAGACTGGCATGCGCGCACACACACACACACACACATACACGCATGCATATACACACAATACACACTCGCAGAAACGTACACATTCAGACAGGCAGACGCACACAAACCACTGGTACACAAACAGACACGGACAGACGTAAATGCTAAACACAAACTTTCATTCTTTTAGACTGCAGTTAAACCCTAACAAGCGATTTCAATTTGTTTGAGTACCGAGGTATTTTAGATCTTGTACAGGACCTACTCAGTGTCAATATTGATGTCCTTCACAGATCCCAGGATGAATCCGCTAACAGAAGGCCAACACCCTTTTCATTGTCCGTGTCTAATTAAAGGAAATGTAGAAAGTGCAGTTGTGACAGGATGAAAAGAGATTGGTTACGATTTGGACCGCCCCTCCCATCATTTTCTCGATTTGCAGAAGTGCTCGTAAACGGAGAGCGGTTCTCTCCGCGCGGAAAGCTGCCCACAGAGACTGGAGCAGAGCTGTAACTCGTTCGCTGTTTCCTGTATTTTTGGAGAGGGCTGTATATTCCCTCACAGCTTGTCTCTGTACGTGCGCCAGACTGCCAAAAATTCACACTCGCTACTTGCAGCCCAGGGCATCAATTACCTCGTTGGTAATCGAGTTACATAAGTGGAGAATTTTGGAAAATGTGGTCTCTCAGTTAAACTGAATGGGCTCTTCACTTGCATTAAATACAGTGAATGGTTTCCATGAACAGAGTCAAGTCTATTAGCACTGGGGTTGGACAATATGCACTTTGCCCACGCGAACACGCACACACACGTACACACACACACACACACACAGTCGCACACGCACACTTACGCTCCCTCTCACACACACACATAATGCACACTCACACTCTCTCTAACACTCAAACACACACACACACACACTTGCACGCACACACCCACACACGCACACTTACACTCTCTCTCCCACACACACTCTCCTTGTTTCTGTAGCACTGGAGAATGGTGAGTGTAGTTGACCCTCTGTTACAGAAGGCTGCAGCTTCAAACTGGTCTGCAGCAGCTCAAACACAACAGTGGGGGCGAATAAATGCCCTCGTCATCTTATGTGTAAAAGGGCCCAGAACTGTACGCTGAGTCCGGGATACATGTGTGGCAAAAGAGAGCGTTTTGCGTAGAACTGTTATAATTACTTTTAAATCAAATCTCAGTGTGGCTCAAAACAGAGGAATATTTTAATGCATCTTTTGTCTCCGATGGGCCTCCGTGCTTCAGGGGAGGGACGATGTGTGACTGTATTTTAAAATATAATAATACAGTACATGGCTGCATGTTTGGAGTGTGATTTGGTTAAATAAAATAAACTAACCTTTTCTGTTTGTGTATTCTTGTTTGTCTGAGTGTGTGGATGCATGTATGTGTGTGTTTGTGCCATCGTGCTTGTGCATGTGCACTGACAGGCGTGTGTATTTGTGTGTTTGTGTCCAGTTCAGGGCGCCTGGTCCTGCTGGAGTTCCTGGTCTCAGTGCTCGGTCACCTGTGGGGGGGGGCACTACCAGCGCACGCGCAGCTGCAGTAACCCCGCCCCCTCCGGCGGGGGGGACATCTGCATCGGGCTGCACACTGAGGAGGCCCTGTGTAACACACACCCCTGCGAAGGTAAGAGAATAACACACACCTCCCACTAAGGCGAATAACACACACCCCTCCCACTGAGGAGAATAACACACACCCCTCCCACTGAGGAGAATAACACACACCCCTCCCACTGAGGAGAATAACACACACCCCTCCCACTGAGGAGAATAACACACACCCCTCCCACTGAGGAGAATAACACACACCCCTCCCACTGAGGAGAATACCACACACTCCTCCCACTGAGGAGGATAACACACACCCCTCCCACTGAGGAGAATAACACACACCCCTCCCACTGAGGAGAATAACACACACCCCTCCCACTGAGGACAATAACACACACCCCTCCCACTGAGGAGAATAACACACACCCCTCCCACTGAGGAGAATAACACACACTCCTCCCACTGAGGAGGATAACACGCACCCCTCCCACTGAGGAGAATAACACACACCCCTCCCACTGAGGACAATAACACACACCCCTCCCACTGAGGACAATAACACACACCCCTCCCACTGAGGAGAATAACACACACCCCTCCCACTGAGGAGAATAACACACCCCTCCCACTGAGGAGAATAACACACACCACTCCCTCTGAGGAGAATAACCCACCCCCCTCCCACTGAGGAGAATAACACACACCCCTGCCACTGAGGAGAATAACACACCCCTCCCTCTGAGGAGGATAACACACACCCCTCCCTCTGAGGAGAATAACACACACCCCTCCCACTGAGGAGAATAACACACACCCCTCCCACTGAGGAGAATAACACACACCCCTCCCACTGAGGAGAATAACACACACCCCTCCCACTGAGGAGGATAACACACACCCCTCCCTCTGAGGAGAATAACACACACCCCTCCCACTGAGGAGAATAACACACACCCCTCCCACTGAGGAGAATAACACACACTCCTCCCACTGAGGAGCATAACACACACCCCTCCCACTGAGGAGAATAACACACACCCCTCCCACTGAGGAGAATAACACACACCCCTCCCACTGAGGAGAATAACACACCCCTCCCTCTGAGAAGAATAACACACACCCCTCCCACTGAGGAGAATAACACACACCCCTCCCACTGAGGAGAATAACACACCCCTCCCTCTGAGGAGGATAACACACACCCCTCCCTCTGAGGAGAATAACACACACCCCTCCCACTGAGGAGAATAACACACACCCCTCCCACTGAGGAGAATAACACACACCCCTCCCACTGAGGAGAATAACACACACCCCTCCCTCTGAGGAGAATAACACACACCCCTCCCACTGAGGAGAATAACACACACTCCTCCCACTGAGGAGGATAACACGCACCCCTCCCACTGAGGAGAATAACACACACCCCTCCCTCTGAGGAGAATAACACACACCCCTCCCCCTGAGGAGAATAACACACACCCCTCCCACTGAGGAGAATAACACACACCCCTCCCACTGAGGAGAATAACACACACCCCTCCCACTGAGGAGAATAACACACACCCCTCCCACTGAGGACAATAACACACACCCCTCCCTCTGAGGAGAATAACACACACCCCTCCCACTGAGGAGAATAACACACACCCCTCCCACTGAGGAGAATAACACACACCCCTCCCACTGAGGAGAATAACACACACCCCTCCCTCTGAGGAGATTAACACACACCCCTCCCACTGAGGAGAATAACACATACCCCTCCCACTGAGAACAATAACACACACCCCTCCCACTGAGGAGAATAACACACACCCCTCCCACTGAGGAGAATAACACACACCCCTCCCACTGAGGAGAATAACACACACCCCTCCCACTGAGGAGAATAACACACACCCCTCCCTCTGAGGAGGATAACACCCACCACTCCATCAGAGGAGAATAACACACTCCCCTCCCTCCGAGGAGAATAACACACACCCCTCCCTCTGAGGAGAATAACACACACCCCTCCCACTGAGGAGAATAACACACTCCCCTCCCGCCGAGGAGAATAACACACACCCCTCCCACTGAGGAGAATAACACACACCCCTCCCACTGAGGAGAATAACACACACCCCTCCCTCTGAGGAGAATAACACACACCCTATTTGGGGGAAGACACACCTTTTGAGGAGGAAGAAGTGCCACAAATTGGGGGTTAGACACACCCACTGTCTGGGGGAGGCAACACCCCCTTTGTGGGAAAAGACACACCCATTTGGGGAAGACACAGGCTTCGAAATGACTGGCTCTGTAAGAGCCGAAATTGCATTTTGTTTCTAATTATATGCTTCAGCAATATTTAAGTTTAAAAGTATTAATTGCATTATTAATTGTAAATAAATAAATGGATTGTGGAGTGTTTGTGTATCCTCTCAAATTAAAGAGAGCATATTTCTCAATTATGATACATGCGTATTGTGCACAACTGCAGTTATTTCATACGGGGCTTGGTGCGCAAGGCAGGAAAAGCTAGACATTGGGTGCTTACGTGGCCGTTGGGTGCTAAGAATCATGTGCATGGCAGGTTTGTGCGCGTAGTTTTTTGACCGCAGTGTTCAGATAATTAGAAGGAAAAAGTGAATTTTTTGGATATTATGTTCATTTGTAAATTATTTTTGAACGAGCAAGCGTATTTTCTTTAAAATACATTTTTGTTGAACCTTTTAAATCTCTAGAATCTGTGGAATTGTTTGGAAACATGCGAGTCAAGTAATCCTCATTCCTTGCGGCAACACCAACGAAAAGGAGCCTACACACTATTTACTGTGTAAACTACATACTGTGCCACCCATCACAAAAAGCCAAGTAAATACCCAGAATGCACCACAAAGTGTAGTGATGGTCCCTATTTTGGACTGATGTATGCCACAATGCTATGTGATCGCACCTTTACTGGCAATCCACAGGAAGAGAGGAAACCGCTCGATACTGAATACTTCTGGACTCCTAGTACAGAGAATTCAACCTGCTTTAAGTGCCCTCAGCACACCCATCGAACAATCTCCAACAACAGGGAACATACTAATGTCTGCAATTGTCTTAGAATGTTGTTCAACTACCTACCATGGCACAGATGTCTCTAAACAATTCCGCAGCAGGAATAGACCGCCATGGCACACCAAACACACATCTGTGTATGTCTGTGTTTGTTGAAGAGTGCTTGATTGGTGAGCAGTGGGCTTAACACTCGCTGTTACTGGAAGTGTGCGGTGCATCCTGAGCTGTTGACTATCCATCACGTGGCAACTTGTTTAAAAGAGCTCTCCTGCTGGGAAAAATGTAGATTTTCAACAGCATCTGATTTTGATGTTATACATCATTGGGCACCTATAGTTGCCATCAGAGCTGTAAGGGTTAAAGATGCCTGAAGGAGGTCATGCCCTGTAAGGAGAGGAAGGCCTGAGTGCTGTGGAGAGAGAGACGCTCCCTGTGTGGTGAGATAAGTCATAACCTGAGTTGTGGGAAAGACGGATGTCTCTGAAATGCTGTTGACCTTGTGACAGTTGTTTGCAGGATTAGGTGCTGCTTTCATCTTTGGCTTAAACTTGCAGCTTCCGGTTCTAGATAAACCCAGTAGGGGTCAGTTGATGAAGCTTAAGAAAAACCCCTTTTAAAACTGAATGCTTTCGTGATCATGGCTGTGCAGTCACTAACGTGATGCCTGTAAAGCGATCGGCCACAGTCAGGACTCACACGGGCGACTTCAGTGCGAAACGTACATTCGCTATAGAGCGGAGTCTTTTCTGAATCATTCATTCCACAGCCAGGTGTTTAAAACACTTGACTGACTGGGTTTAACCGGGAGTCGGTGACCTTTCACTCCAGGGAACCAGCTAGTGGAAACTATAGATGAAGCATTGAATCAAGGCTGTCACAAACAATAAACGCCCATCCCAGCTCAGCCAATGCCTCTCATTTCCTACCATTTCTCTGCGTGGGGTTATTAAACAGCCCTGCTGTTTTTTTTGTTTTGTTTTTTTTTTGCATCAAGACTAGGGAATCATCCAGAATAATTCCGTTAGATGAATTACATATTCGATACTGCGGGTGTTACCCTGTGTTCTGTTGAATCGGTTTTGCTCTGCAGCTGTATAAATGGTGCTTTGTTATTTATGCCCGGGCCTATCCTGGAATCCTGCTTCCATTCCCCTCGAATCCTTGAATTTTATGTGCACTTTGGCACACTTATTTATTTTTTTATTTGAGTCTTAATCCATGCTTGGTGTTGTTAAATACCACACTATATATTTTTATTGCTCTGTAGTAAGAAACGCCTGTAAAAGTCAATGCCTCTGAAAGCAGGAATAGCTTTAGCTTCGCTTGGCTCTCAAAACAATTTTTCTCAGGGGAATTAATTCCACAGTCGTAATAATACGGCCACAGGGGACTGCATTTTATCATTTTGAGTTTGTGTCTGTGTTTGTGTTTGCTTTGAATACAAATACCCTAATTTAGCCAGGTTAATGGTTATGTGCGTATGTAAACATGCCTGTTAGGGAGGCTCGAGTGGCTGGCATGCTAATGGCTCCCCTCGGCCAATCAGCCCCTTTGACGGTGTTCCTCTCATAAAAATCACTCGTAGCTCATCAGTGGGATAACGTCGGAGTCATTGGCACAATCACTGCACAGGTCTTAAGAGAGCACTGGATTGTGGGATAGAACAGATGGCCACAAAACTGGCTGGGATGAAGTTGAATCGTATGCATGAATATAAATATATATGTTTTTATTTAGTTTTTTCCGGAGGTTAAATATGCTGATGCTTTATGGGCCATTTTATAAGGCTGCCTCTGTCTCTGATTTAAGCAGAATGGTGATTGGCTGGTTTCCCTGCTCCTAAAACTGTCACGGCAATGAAAGCAAATGGAAATAAGACTTGAGCTGCTCTGGTCTCACCTCTCAACTGATGCCACCCTGATTTTACCCAATTCTGCTCTGACCCGAGTCTGACCCCCTCCTGCTCTCATACTGTCCTGCTCTCACCCAGCTCTCTCTGGCGCTGTACTGCTTCGTACCTAAACTTACTCCACCCTCCTCTGATACCACACTGCTTTGATCATAATCTGACTCCACCCTCCTCTAATACCATACTGCTTTAATCTCAATCTGACTCCGCCCTCCTCTAATACCACGCCATTCTGAACTAATCTGACTCCACCCTGCCCACATACTGTCCCACTGTGATGGTACTCTGAGCGCGCCCAGCTCTGACTCTGACCCCGCCCACCTCTGACCTGGGTTCGGCTCACCTCTCCCTCTCCCCGCCCTGCTGTCACAGGCGGCTGGACTGCCTGGTCCGATTGGAGCCCCTGCGATGATGTCACTGGACTGCAGATGCGCAGTCGGACCTGTGACGACCCCGAGGCGGGGTCCTCTCCCTCCCCCAGCCCAAACCCGTGCCAGGGTAACAGCACCGAGCACCGGGACTGCCTGCTGGACGAGATCCCAGGTGACCCCTGACCCCCGCCCCGCCCCCCTTATCGCTTCCACAACCCAAAAACTGCTATCAGGCCAAACTCTGAAGTACAGCCTGTGTTCAGTTTAATGGGGGCATTAAATCCAGTCTCTCCTCCCTGAGCAATTCTGTCCTGAGCTGTTTTGTCTCCTATCTTAACCCTTACAGCACTGAGATAAATTGTCAAAGAACTATAAATCAAATGATCTTGTGCTGTTCAAAACCTGCCATGTGGCAACTTGTTTAAAAGAGTTCCCCCCGCAGGAGCTCTTTTAAACAAGTCGCCACGTGATAGGTTTTCAACATCTTTGAATTTGATATCTTACATCATTGAGCAACGCTTTTTTAATTTAGCGCTCTAAGGGTTCAGTGAGCAATTTGTGCTAATTATTGTCCCGCCTGCCTTATGCCTGGTAAAGGGAGGTTGTGAAACCAGCAGTTTTCAGACCCTGATGACCATCGTCTCAGGACCAGAGGTTTAACAGTAATGTTAGCTGAAATCAACAAGATCTGCAGGAACAAATAAGAAACGAAAACAGCTAAAATAAGTAACATTACAATTACCATAACAAACAACTACAATAACAACATTATTAACAATCAGAGCTGCTAGCAGAGCGCGAGGGTCCAAGCAGGGTTAGCGCTTTACTGGCTGAGAGACAATATGGGAGAGCATGATGCTGGATGTACAATGTTCAATATGATCAAATTTCTAGCCAATCAGTTGAAAGGTGTCAGAGCAATGAAAAATAGGTTTCTAAGATTTTTCAGAATGACAGTCATAAAGAATAAGAGGCAATCAATTAAATCATCATAATTACTTATGTTGTTAGGAGTCAAGTGAAACAGTTCAGGTCAACAGGCCAAACAGTTGCTGAGATGTTGTACACTGGTGTTAAAGTAACACTGAGCCCCTTAAAATTCCATTCCATCAATGTGAACATAATAATACCGTCCATCCGTACCCCTCGGAAAAGCTTTCTAAAAGATTGCATGTCTGAGTCCAGGCCAATTCTGCTTTTGCCCTTGACTTCACAGTGTCAAATGTCCATGTGTTTAGTGAGATGGTGCGAAGTCAAATAACGTGTTTTAGGTGCTTTTTTTGTCAACCAAAATGGTAAACTGTTGTGTGCCCAGTTGCACAAATTATTCTTCAAAATCTAAAGGCATAAGTTATCACAGAATGCCCATGCCACTGCTTCTATAAAGATTGTGGGTTCAGTGAGTTAGTGGAGGAAATCTATTGACACCGGAGAACCTTATGTGTGCATTTCACACAAAAGCGATGGTTGATGGTGTCATTGTGTTCTCAGATTGATGGAATTAAAAAAAAAAGGTATATTTTAGGGGCTCAGTGTTCCAGGCTGTCCAGACTCCACAACTGCGGCGCTTGAATTTAAATCCAGCGCAGAATTTCTTCTCCTTCTAGACAATTAAGTGCACAATTATCACCACTAATGGGCCAGACTGTTGTCACACCAAGAGAGGGTGGAATGCTAACTATTCTTGATTCTCAAGGACTGAAAGTTCCCAATTTTTTTTTGGAAATCACAAAACATGGTACTTGAGACATGTATAAATTTTGGCTTAAATATGATGAAGCATTGCTTGGTAAGCACTTCCTATTTCCGCATCTTCCCTGTCATATTTGGTTGTAAATTATGGCTGAAGTTGGTTTTTCTGTTGCACATTTTCGACAACATCACCGCAAACTTTGATGAACAATGAAGACATTTTGAAGGAGGACTAATGAGAAGGAGAATGACGATGGGAGATCGTTAGACTCTGCTTCTCCCGAGGGTTCCAGAGATACTCAGTTTATGATGGTTAAGCACTTACATCAGAAGTTATGACCACAAATATAAGTACATATTAGGCCAGATGATTGCGCTGTAGGACCCAAATTTGCTGTTTTGGTCAATGGAATTTGCAGCCATCAGTGTAACACATTTCACAACTTTTTACTGTAAGGTGCTGTAGACTTCTGTTTCCGAATAATTATAAGGGAAGACAGAAAGCAAAAATCAGAAATAATAGATACCGTTGCTTCTTTGGTGCATGGCCCTTTATAATAATGATATTGAACCCCATCAGTGTCGAGGCTCTCTAGTGAGGGGACATTTTTGTTCTTTAAATTGCAGAATCAATATTGCTAGAGGTATCTTGTGGCTAAAGGTCCTACAGCGCTACATTTGTCCCTTCCCGTTTTCATCTATTTTTGCATATTTGTTACAGTTAAATGTTTCATACAGTGTCATTTAACGAATTGTAATTTTAGACATAAATAACCTGAGTAAACACATTGTGCTGTTTTTAAATGATCATCTAGCCCTATGTGATGAGGTAACTGCTCCTTTATTTACTAAATCAACAAATTATACAAATATAACTAATAAATTTGTTCAGTTTGACCAGGCACATGATTACTGTTAGCCCTGTTGAATGGTATCACTGAAACAGAGCTGTCTGGCAATGTGAAGGAGGCAAAAAGTGGCACATGGTGCGGCAACTTAAAGAAATTCAAGAGCAAATGTGAAACAAAGTTGTTAACATAACATGACATAACATGAATGGCGAGAACAAGCCGTTCAGCTCAACGAGGCTCACCAGACTTCTGTGACATCTGTCACTCTGGAAAGAGTTACAAACCCATTTCCATTGCTCTGGGATTCCAACCATGGTAAGAGCCATTATCCACCAATGGCAAAAACTTGGAATGGCTGGCCTTCCCAGATTCCTTCAAGAACGCGTCAACAAATCATTCAGGTTATAAAAGAACCCTGCCTAGCATCTAAAAAACATCAGGCCTCACTTGCCTCAGTTAAGGTCACTTTTCACAATTTCAGAGTAAGAAAGAGATGGGGCAAAAATGGCATCCGCAGAAGATGTGCAATGCGAAAACCACTGGTGGCCATAAAGAACACAAAGGCTCATCTCACATTTGCCAAAAAAAACATCTGAATGACCCAAAAAAATTTTGGGATGATAGTTTGCGGATTGATGAGTCAGAAGTCAAACTTTTTGGAAGGCAGGGGTACTGTTACAACTGGCGTAAAGCTAACGCAGCATTCCAATAACAGAATATCATAAAAACAGTCAAACACTGTGATGATAGTGCTATGGTGTGATGCTGCTTTGCTGCCTCAGGACCTGGGCGACTCGCCATTATTCATAGAACCATAAATTCTGTTCTCTGCCAGAAAAACTAGAGGAAGAATTTACAGCCACTGTTTGTGACCTAAAGAGTAAGCGCCAGTTGGGTTTTTGCAGCAGGATAATGATCAGAAGTTGTCTTGCTTATGCGCTTTCGGAAAGAAACAAAGTGAAGGTTTTGGAGAGGTTGAATCAAAGTTCTGCCCTATATCCGATTGAGATGCCGTGACATGACCTTTAACAGACTGTTGATGCTCAAAAACCCTTCAGTGTGCCTTAATTTAAAGATTTCTGCCAAGGTGAGCAGGCCAAAGTTCTCCACAGTGATTAAAAATGCTCATCAGCAGGTAATGCAACCAGTTATTAGGTTTTGGGGGGCAATTGCTTTTTCTCATGGGTGATGTAGGTTTTATATAACTCTTTACCTGCAGTAAATGAAATGATTCTTTAAAAGCCGCATTTTTTTGTTTACTCACATCATCTTTGTCTTATTTTAAAATTTGTGTGATGATCTGAAGTATTAAATATGACAAATAAGGAAAAATGGAATAAATTTGTAAGGGGGCAAGTACTTTTTCCATCACTGTAAACAATATGTTTTTTTATTCCAAGTATTTTACACTTGAATGTCCAGAAGGGACTCATATTTACAAATTTCCATAATTTATTGGCCATATGTTGCCTGTCATTCTCTCTTCAGTGAGGAACGGTCCGTTTCGAGAGGGAAACCTCTCTGTGATAACGAGCAATGTTCTGATGGCCAACAGATGAATGTGAAAACTTGGAGGATTTTCAAAGTCAGCCGGTTCTGGGCTGTTGGATGCAGTGGATTATTGGTGGAAAGTATTTCCCATAATATGGGTCTTTAAAGAAAAAATATTGTATCCTTAAAGACAAGATAACATTTGTTAGGTTCAAATATAAGTACCTCTCACAGGCTAAATAATACATGATTTGACCTGTAGCTCGGGGGTAGACATTTAAGTTACGTACCTGTAGGGTGAAACAGCCGTGACGAATGTTACACCTATTTGGGATCTCGTTTAGCTTTTCTCCTGAGAGTGGGAAGTGTTTTTGCGCGGGCCTGGTTGTGACTGAAGAGGCCTGAGTGGTTTGGAGGGTTGAGTCTGGTCATTTATGGTAATTATGGTGCCAGCCTACCCCCCACCCTCCCCCCTTTCTCTTACGCTGATTCTAAGGCGACACTTTGGGGTGGGTGGGGGGGATCAGCTGAATCCAGAAAATTTACCCAGCCGTAGGGTCCCAGAGAAGGCAAGCCATGATCATCCTGGCACATCAGTTGGAGAAGCAGAGTTTTTGTGTTGGATACCGCTGTGCTGGCGGACGTCACATCAATGGATTCTTGCCTTTCTCTTCCGCAGTGATACTTCCTGCTTCTGGATTCGACAAGGACAGGCAGTGTGGTGGTAAGTGGATTGTTCCCCGCCTCTTCCTGCCCATGCTTTGATAACCTCCATATCTTTTGCCCATCCATCCAGACCCCAAATGCTGAGGGGACCCACAGATGGGCTCGGTGTAGTGATCATGCTTGGGCCCCAGGTACTCATAGCACATATTACTGGGCCTGTGGTTCCTAGAGAACAAGCTGTTGGAGCCCCAGGTTGTTATATGGTATGAATTTGAGCCCAAGGTGGTGCAGGGATACTGTTTTGTGCCCTTAATTTTCATATGGCACTGTTGGGCCTTCGGTTCTCGCACAACATTCTGTTGGACCCTTGGTTATTATAGGACATGATTTTGAGATCGAGGTGGTAATAATACAAGATTTCTTGCCCATAGGACATACTGTTTGGCCCCAGGTTCTCATGGAACATACTGTTTGGTCCTAGGAGGTTCTGGCAGAATATACTGTTGGGTCCAGGGTTGTTCTAGGGAATGGTTTTGACACTGATTGTGGTGATAGTGTTCTGCCTCTGTTTATGGGCACAGGGGGAGCGGAGTATCCATGATTCAGGAGCTGTAAGCTGTAGCCACCCGTTAGCCTTAGCCTGCCTCAGTATAGTCCTTCTCTTAGCATCATTACCGTTGTAGATTACAGCTTAGACTGAGCACTGGAAAGGCCAAAGCTGCAATATCCCATTACTATCACTGCTTCTTAGTTCCCTCATTAGTGTTAATCATGCTTTCCTGAAGCCACCATAATCTTTGCTATTATATGAATGGGGTTGTGAATTTTCCTCAGTCCATTGCGCTCGTGTGCAGCACCAATCTGGCCCTGAGCTGGAATGCACATCTACTGAAGACATTTCAGCCTCTCAGTAACAGGAGATGTAGCGCAGCGGCGGATGTGCTTAAGCGCGAACTCGACTGCGCGTGACTCCTCCCTTCTCCTCCACAGGGTTCACGCTGGTCCACCTGATAGCGACGGGCGTGTCCTGCTTCTTCGGGGCGGGGCTGCTGACCTTCCTGGCGTACGCCTACTGCCAGCGTTTCCATAAGCCTTCGCAGGAGTCGGCCGTCATCCACCCGACCACCCCCAACCACCTCAACTACAAGGGCAACACCACGCCAAAGAACGAGAAGTACACCCCCATGGAGTTCAAGGTGCAGAGCTGGACACCAGTCCTCACGCACCTTGCTACACCCGCCCTCTCACCCTCCCCCCCAAATTCCTTGGCCCTTCCCTTGGTGCAGCATTTCTGAACTAATAAGCTCATCTCTATGCCGTGCATTACTCTGCAGAATGAGGTCTGAGCCTTTGTTTTCAATCTATCAAGGCTTTTTCTGGCCACGGCCCAACATGGCAGTATGGAGAGTACGCCGTCACGTCTGAATATGCGGGATTGCATTAGTCAGCTTCAGGTCAGCCTGGCGATATTTTTAAAGCTTATTACCAGAAAAACATCATTATGATATTGCGGGTAGGGAGCTATGATTTAGATGTAGTAGTCTGTGACTTGAAGCCATTGGTGAGATGGATGGTCTTGTGTTTAATTAAATGCGTGTGTTGTTCTTTCGTCTATTGCGGTTGTAATATTCTTGGAATATCGCTATATTCTTTCATACTGGATTTCATTCTCTAAGCTTCATCTTTTTGAGGGTATTGTGTTTATTGTCAGAGACACTAAGAACACAATCATGCGCCAAACATGTCATTTTCTATTACCTCCCTCTAAAATCATCCCCTGGTCTGGCCTCCAAATTTCACCAAACGTAGAAAAGATCTAAATGTCTCAAATGTAAAAAATTTATCCCTCATGGAGCACTGTTTTCAGCCTAAGTGGCTCATCAGGCTGGTGCTTAACCCCGGTTTCAGCAGCATGAAGCGACTCAGTATCGCTGCTCCCCCTGAATAGGGTGCTGGTCCGTCGCAGGTTACCCCCCAGCTCTTAGTCAGGTTTCTCCAACCATTTGCTGGAGCGCAATTATACACTGGAGTGGAGTGAGGCACTGTGGGAGTGAAGTGTTTCACCCAATAACTCGTCATGAAAGCCGTGGCAAGGACTCAAACTCTGGGCCTGTCGTCCCAAGTCAAGTGCGCTGAACCACTGAGTCTCCATGTGCCACTCATGTAGTACAGACAAAATAAAATAAATAAATACAATGCAGGAGCGGCAGTAAATGATAAACCAGTTATGAGTTTAATGAGGTAACAGGACAAGTTGTGAGTCTACAGTCTTCAGTGTAGTTCTCAGGACGTCCCCATGAAGGAAACCTGATGAGCATCAGATCAGATCTTGCAGCCAAATAGAGGTAGTTTGGGAATAAGGTGACTTTCTTTCCATTAGGATTCTCATGTGTGCCTGGAAGGTTGAAAATGCAAATATGTTTTTGTGTTTATTTTTGAAAGTTTGATCTTTGTCATCCTGAAGGCCAAGGATGCACATCCGGGTGCTGGACCGAGGTTTTAGATGGAGGGACTCTGATCGCACTTTAAATATTTTACCCTAGAAATTTTTCAGTTTTGAGAAGAGCCAAACTGTGTGTGTGTGTGTGTGTGTGTGGGTGCGCACACATATGTATCTCCCCAGATCTCCTGGAAATGCCACCGATGTATAACTGACCAAAGTGTGAAATGTCATTTCTAAGCCGTAAGGAGAATGCGGAGGCGACTTTGGAGTTGGAGAAATGGGATTATAATGAACAGGACTTCATGAGTGGATAAATCAACAAAATTTTATATGAAATTGTGCCAGAACCTTCATTTTTAGATTTATCTCTTTTTTAATACATTTTTTCATCCTGTAATATTTATCTTGTACAATTTGCAGTTCTTTCACGCTTGGTAAAACCTGTCAGCCAAATTGGTGTTGTCAAGCAGCTATGATATCATCTGGCGAGCTGCGAAGTTGGTGTTTAATTACTCCCTGTTAAGGACGGCCTCTGGCAGTCAGCTGCAGGAGGCCTCCAAACTCTTTACATACTTTACAATAATACTAAATACCTAATATTCATCATGATTTTAATGGGCTCGTTCTCACTTATCATTGATAAGATAATGAGAATAAATAACCAACCTCCCTTGCAAGTGAAAAAAGGGGTGTGACGCGCCAGTTTTTATGGCTGATAAATTAAAAACTATAAAGATTTTACAGCTAAAACTGGGCATGGCTTCATGATAGAACCCGAGGTATTGTTAGAAAATATAATCAGAAGAACCTGAGGTAGTCGCCATGGGACCACTTCTTGACTTGGAAAGACCCAAATTCTCACCTGCCTGATTCTGTCACAGGAGATCCACACACACACACACGCACACACACACACACACACACACACACACACCTGCCGTGGACTCTTTGAGATGAACAGCTCAATCTCTCTGATTACTGTAACTCCAGTGCCTAAAAAAATGCTCAGCAACATTAAAACTACAGTACCGTGCTAAATTTTTTGGCACATTTGACACAATCATACACGGTAGAGTAATTAGGAAGAAAAATAGAAACCATGCACTTTTTATGAATTCTGGATGATTACTTATCATTTCATGAAAGAAGTAACATTAAAATCTGAGTGAAATTGCCATAAAAGCGATATAGAGAGAGAGAGAGAGAGAGAGAGAGAGAGAGAGACTGGGCGGTCATACCGTTAAAGAGAATTACCTTTTCAAATGCAGTGCAAAAACATGCAATAAATGGTCCACTCTGCTATTAACCCCATAAAACCACAGACCCGTGTCAGAGTCCATCAAATAAAGCTGCTGTGTTCAAACCTGTGGAACTTCAGGCCGATTGTAAATTCTAGAGATCCCCAGGTTTCCAACAATCCCAAATATGTCCTGCTGAAGTACAGGGAAATATATATAACATTATGCTTAAGGTTTTGATGTTTTCCATTTAATTGAATGCTGTAGCATTAAAACCATGGCATCCTGGGTTTGAATATTTTTCTCCATATAAGCGTGATGTAGCTTATACAACAGATACAGAATTAGTGTGTGACATTGTCCTACAATATGACACATATGCTTTTTCCAACTTTGACCCGACTTAAAAGAAAACTTCAATGAAAAGTTAGCGTTTGAAGGGTTGAGTTAAAATCGCCGAATGGGGCAAAATTATTCATGTTTTCTTGAATTAAGACCTAAAACCTATGAAATGAATATGGCCTTCGTCTCAATCTTGCCCTTGGCCTGGGCTGATGGAGCCACTCCTGCTTGTATAAGTCCCAACTGATGCCCTCAAGGGCCCCGAGGTTTATCCAGAGCATAAACTGTCTTATCTACAGGCCAACAAAATCACCTCCAGTGTAAATAAGCTTAAATTGCAAAAAGCAGAGCTAAGCACCATGATGTATTCAAACAATACATCGGCGGTAAATGGAAAATGTCCCTCCTGCCCTCACCAATAAAGGTGATGTTTGTGTGTTTAATTACTGCCGGCCCTGAAACCCTGTTCTTGGAGGTGAATAATATCCCCGCCGTGTGTGAATGCTTATTTCACCTGTCTTACATTATAGCCTCAGAAATTTCAATTCCAACCTTACAGGTTTTTACGGCGCTTACTGACATACAAAAAATGAGACTTTTAATTGATTTTCCCCATTGAGCATTAAACATTCAGACATTAAACACAGGAGGAAATCATATTGGCCCTGTGTCATGATGCAGTCACACAGGGTCCTGACAGTCACATGACAGCTTTATGTGCTGGTGTTTTTACACAGAGTCAATGAAAGCTCCTGCAGTGTAAACTCTGCACAAGCGCAGATGTGTGTGCATCAGTCCGAGCTCGAGCGAGATTTCCGTCAGTCGGAAGAGTGTTGGTGAGGAGGAGAGAGGGAGAGCTGGCTGCATCGCAGCAGTATGACGGAGTGAAAGTTACACCGGCCACAAATAACTAACCTGGACCATCCACACGGCTCATCTGTTCTCTATAGACTATGTATCCAACAGCATTGGATGGAGGTCCAGCGACTGAGATGGCCATTGCAGAACATTGATTTTGTTGTTGCAGAATCTGTCTGTGTGCGGAATTTGAGGTGATTTAGGTCACTTTCTCTCAGGAAAGTTTACCTGAGGTAGAGTCTAACCCTGGCTCAGGCAACCGGAGTGTCTGCCGAAGTTATTTGAATCTTCATGTATATCGTGAGGCTCTTGATCTCAGCCGTTGCTCCCTGACCGCTGTAATTGGCGCAGCCCCAAAACATCAATGATCCGCCGCCATATTTCACCAGGGGTATGAGCTGCCTTTCCTTGTGTGCGTCTCTGTTTTTTTACGCCAAATATGCCTCAGCTGTATCAAACCAGAACGCATAAATTCTAAACATTTTCATCTGACCACAGCACCTTTGTCCACCTTAGAATGGAAATGATCTTTGGAGAAGAGCGATGGGCATTCTTGTGTCTTGGGTTCAGCAAAGGCTTTATACTGGCAGCCCTCCCAACGTGCCTGCGGTTACTGAGGTGGCGTGTAATGGTGCTTTTTTAAACCCGGTGACCCCAAAATGTCACCAAGCTTTGAAATAGCTTCACAGTGATTCTTGGGTATTTTTGAAATCTCTCGCCATCCTCTCTCCTCTCCTGGGGAGTAAAATGTGCTTCTGTTCCCTCACTACCTATCAGGTTTTCAACTGTTCCATACTTTGTACGTTTTTGAATAATTGCCCTGTCAGTGCTCAGAGGCATATTTCTTCTTCTGTGAATCCTCTTATCGCCATGACCAGATTTATGAAGCTGTATCTGTCTCTATTTCACTGCCAGTTTTTGTGTATTTGATGGTGCTGGATGACTCAGGGATTCGGCCTGCATGTTACCTCACTTTTATCCCTGAGTGGAACAGGGAGAGATGTTTCAACACGATGTAGTTTTTGAAAACTTAGATGAACTTCAGTTGAATTTCATTCCTGGTTTATATTTGGTTGATTTTATTGACAAAACCTTCAGGGGTATGAACCCTGACGAAGGCTTTATCGCCGAAACGTTGGTGAAAGTATAAAATAAAAACTTTGTGCATATTAAGTTCTGAGGGTGCCAAGACACTTTTTTTCTTGATCTGAAAACCTTAAGGGGTGCCATAACTTTTAAAACTTTCAGTTACACTAACTGTTTATTTTTATTATTATTAAGTAATATGATTAATTTTGGTTAATTCCAATGAAAAATTTATACATTACAGAATTTCTCCCTTTTTTGCAGTTTTTTAAGAGTATTTGCATGTGCGGTTAGGGTGGCCTGGAGCCCATTATTCAAATCAGAATCTTCTGCTCATTTTCACTGAAACAGTCTTCATTCGTTGTGATTTCTCTCCATTCTACCTCATCGCTCCTCTCCTATACAATTTGGACTTTGGTTAATTTTTGCACATTTTCAGCAGCTCGTAGTCTTTCTGTCGCGCCCCGCCTCTCCCCAGCGCCCCTGGCAGGAAGTCAGGTTTATTAATGGACTCCATTAGGCAGTTTAAATATCAGCCTGTTGCAGAACTGTTGCAGTCAATGACTGATCATACAGCCCCGTCCTATTGGCCCACACCTGGCTGAGTTCCCTCCTCTTCTCCTTTCTGTCCGTCCAGTGACACACCTGTATCCCCTGCCATGGCAACTGTTGCTGTAAAGGGCGGGACCATAGTCTATGGAGCCGAGCCGTTGGGTTTGTGGGGATGATTTCAGCGCACAAATGCAGTTCTCAGGCCCTCCATGTGGGTGCAGTGTGGAGCCTGAGCCCAAGTCCTACAGCCGCTGAGTCCTGGTCATTATGAGCCATGTTTGGTGTCGTGTCGTAACCTGCCACTGATTCGTTCACACATTACTATTGTATTTACCAGCTCGTCCGCTAAGTTAACAGATTGGCTCCAAAGGAGGCAGAGATGAATGAAACAAAGAAAAGAATATTTCTTATTGTACGTTTTTTGTGGGGAAAAAAAAGTAGAATTTGTATTTTTCCATTAAATTTACTCTTGCCAAGCAGAGAATGGGATCTCAAACACTTATATTAGAACTTGGCTGCAGCGAAGGGTAATGTTTTAGTGTGAAAAGAGATGTAATGGGCTTGGGTTATGATTAGTTCAGAACCTCTGAAATTCATAAATATGTGTAAAAAAAATGCCTGAATTTGCACTTGGTCCTGTTACATTTCTCCTCTTCCTGTATGAAAGCCCCTTCTTTGTAAGATTTTGTGCTGTTTTGCATTTTAATCACATGCTTTCCAGAGAAGTGATGACCGACTGAATCAAATCGCTGGGCTTCATAGATAAAATGTCTGTGTCGAGGCTAAAAATGTCTCCACAAGCCATTCAGTTGTATAATCTCTGAAATGATGTTTGCAGATAATTGCAGTAAATACTTCACACATTAGGCAGACTCTCGTCACTGACCATTTACTGCACTTCAGACAGGCTCGGCTTCATTCTCCTGTCGCTCTTCTATTCATCTCAGGATCATGAAAAGAGCGTGTGGAGATCGCAGCACGTCACACGTGAGCCAGAGAACGTTAGTCTGCTCGGTTGCTCGTTAGCCAGTCTGCACTGTGTGTGGATGAAGCATTACTGTCTGTGGCCGATGACCTCAGTGAAGTTAAAGCAAGACACCGGACGAAATCTGGACTCTTAACCCTTAGAGCGTTGAATACATTTTCGAGGAATTAAAATGTAATTACCCTGCACTATTGAAAACTATCATGTGGCGACTTGTTTAAAAGAGCTCCCCTGCGGGAAATCATTTAAACAAGTCACCACATGATAGGTTTCCAACAGCTTTGCTTTCAATATCTTACATCATTGAGCAACAATAGCTGCATTTAGCGCTCTAAGGGTCATTAGATATACCAATGTACTGTTGGTTTGAGACATTGTTTGGTCCCAGTATAGCGAAGATGTCCTGCTGTAGGGAGCACAGGTGCATTGTTTCACTTCTATCCTCTCCAGGGCTGTAACGCAGAGCTTCCTGGGTAAAGTTATTACTCTCGCACAGCGAGGTCTGTCACTACATTTTGACTTATTCCAGAGATAGTTTACTGTGCGCTTGGGCTTACTGATGCTCATATTTCAGTGTGGCTGTTGCCTGTTGACCACAGCCTCACTGACAGCCTTGGTGTATTGTGTGCGTTGTGCATGTGTTTGTGTGCACGTTAGGTGTGTGTTTGTGTGTGTGTGAATGTGTGTGTGTGTTAGACTGTATGTATGGTGTGTGTGTGTGTGTGTGTGTGTGCGTGCGCGCGAGTGTATTCATGTTGTGTGTGTGTGTGTGTGTGTGCACGCGTGTGTGTGTGCTTGATGGAGAGTGTACGTATGTTGTGTGTGTGTGAGTTTGTATGTATGTGAGAATGTATGTGTGTTGTGTGTGTGTGTGAGAGTGTATATGTGTTGTGGGTGTGCGTGTGTGAGAGTGTATATGTGCTGTGCTGTGTGTGTGTGTGTGTGTGAGAGAGAGAGAGAGTGTATATGTGTTTATGAGAGTGTATATGTGTTGTGCATGTGTGTATATGTATGTGTGGGTGTGTGTGTGAGAGAGTGTATATGTGTTGTGGGTGTGTGTGTGAGAGAGTGTATATGTGTTGTGGGTGTGTGTGTATGAGAGTGTATATGTGTTGTGTGTGTGTGTGTATGTGTGTATGTGTGTGTTTGCATGTTTGTGGGAGCTCCCTCATCTCTCCTCTCATTGATGGATTCAGTGCTTATCCTAATAGGGGTTCGCTAATGAGTTTATGTTGACGGTGCCATAAATTGCATTATTTATTTGCTAATCAGATCTGCATCACTTTCAGGGCTTTTCAATTTACAACTGGGATACTTAAGCTTATAACTCATTTATGTAACAGATTTAAAGAGCAGTTTTACCAGTGGAGTTAAAATGGGTTACCCTGTTTTCAACCTGCAACCCTGGGATTCTTCAATCTATAGCAGGGCTATTCAGCCTGATCCTGCAAGGGCCGGTGTATGTGCAGCTGTCACTCCTACCAAACACTTACACACCTGATACTACTGATCAAGGTCTTTAACAGAGACTCTTGGGGCTGATCAGTAGAATCAGGTGTGTAGCTGTATGGTCAGAATGAAAGCTGCACTCACGCCAGCCCTTTCTCCATAAGGTTGAATAGCCCTGGTCTATAGTCTGCTGCGCTGATTCTGTGTCTGATCCGGCCTTCTGCCCCCTGCAGACGCTGAACAAGAATAACCTGCTGCCCGACGAGAGGACAAACTTCTTCCACTCGCCTCTCCAACAGACCAACGTTTACACCACCACCTACTACCCCGCCACGCTCAACAAGTACGACTACAGGCCTGACTCCTCCCCCTCGCCGTGCAGGAACTACACACACAGCTGAGGCAAGCCCCGCCCGCCAGCCCCATATCGCCATGGCGATGTGACCGAACTCCTGCCCCTGTCCTGCTGCTCTCTTGGGGACCCTGAACTGACGAGGAGGTCACGAGCCGGCGTCTCCACGGTACGAACTGCAGGCTCCGCCCACACCGGGACACCTGAGCGAGAGCAGCTGTCATCACTCCTGCCGTCGTCGTCTTCATCAGCGCCGCAGGGGAAACTAACCGGACACCTTATTATTATCCTTGTTTATATTTTATTTTCTGCTGACAGTGCTCGGATGTCTTGGTTTTAAGATGGCACTTTCATGAGGATAAGAGGATTGTGCTCTTGAAGACTGGCACGCAGCGATCGAGCGCCACTCCTTCCCCCTCCGCAGCCCACTCTTCTGTGGAACTGGATTAAGTTTGTACCACAAGATGAGCTTCAAACTCCAGCTGGACATGCCACAAGGGACAGCCGTGTTTGTTGCTGAACGGTCCTTGTGCCGAATTTAGGGACATGTATGTGAACCCCCTTTTGTGGAAGAACTGGCCTAAAGCAGGAAGTACATATAGCCTTTAATAAATGGGACAAAAAGAAACATTATGTCACTGAACAGTGAAAGCCAGTATTGTAGTGATTGGTAAATACCAGAATTTCAACTTCAGCATATAAGGGGTCCAACTAAGTAAAGGGATCGATGGTATTTTCACAGTCTTTGTTGTGAGCCGTCAACACAAGGTTTATGGTTCTATAGCCCAAGAGAGGGAGTAAAGTTTACTCGGAAATTCGACGGGTGCGGAGTCGGGACTGATTGTCTTCCATTTCACAGGTTTCTGAAACGCATTGTGTGTCGAATTGGAAAATGTGTCTTTTATTTTGTATTTTTTTGCAGTCCAGCTCCGCCTACATCCGCGTGTAATCTGGGGACCTGTGTCACTGCAGAAAGGGTGGACTATTGTCTGTGTCATTGCAGAATGAGAGGACTATTGTCTGTTGTCTGTCCCTCCTGAACTCGTGCCAAGAGAGAAGGGCGTGAGTGAGAGGCGGGCTGTGCGTGATCCAGGCAGCCGGTGCGCCGCAGAACTGTGGGTTTGCCCAGGCGCGAGAGCCCAGACCGACGGACGATTGATGAGCCAATCTGGGGCGCCCTGTACCACCTTCACTTCTTTCAAAATGTAAAACATTTTTATTGGAGATATAGAATGCTGCACTCATCTCTGAAACGGATGAGTTCAGTCGACTGCAGCCGTGATCATATAACGTAAGATAAGTATGCGGGTCCGGATCGTTATTCACGCTAGTAAAGGTTGGCTCTTCAGACACTTATTTCTTACAATTTACAAAGGGAAAGTGTTATTCGAAGGAGAACAGGATGAACTATAACGGCTACATTAATACCGAGGTCAAACGTGATTGACCTGAATTGACTTTTCACGCAACATAAACCACACTAATCCTGTTTGGCGTTGCCTTGGCAGTGATGCATTCATGGCTCATTTTCATTTGCAAACAGGAACTAAAGTGACTGATACAACAGCATGCTTCAGTGAGTATTTACCCCTCTGTGTAAATGCTGGTGTGAGCTATGTTCACTGCATACTTCAATGACTTTCCCGCTTAACAATACTAAATCATGCTTCTAATAATGAGGTAATAAGGTCTTTTTAATATGAAAAGGTTTTAGAACATCTGTTTTGTGATTGTTTGAGAAAGGAGGGGGTACAGAGTTTTTTTTTTTATTATTTGTTTTTTTTTTGTATTTGTGAAATTTTTTTTGCACACTTTGCCTTGTGAAAAACATGTATTTGGGGTTTGTTTAGTTTGTATAAAGGGAATTGCATCTTGTCAGCTCTCAGCAGTCAGCCAAACATTCCCACAGTATTGCTGCCTCTTAGAGCTAATGTTATCATTTTGGCAAAACTTTGCAGTAAGGTTGTCCGTACATTTTTGGATTTGCTGGGATTGTGAACACCCGTTAATGTGCAAACCGTGACAGCACTCCAGATTTTCTGACTATTTGTGCGTGCAAACCTATAAGCACATGCAAGACCAGTGACACAGCCACTGATTGGCTGGTATGTTTGATCTGCACCTGTCATTGGCCCTGCTGTTGGCTATGCACCTGCTAACTGCTAAAAAAGGTTTTTCACTTGCAAAAGTACTTGGTAAGTATTGCCCTGCGTTTTTGCCATGCTGTGTGTAAAAGACGCAAAATTTTTATAAGCTACATAACTGTCATGATCAAAAAGTTGATAATTTATATGTAATTTTGTGATTTAATGGGCATTTTGTTGTTCTGCTATTTTTATCATGCCTATTCATCAAATACGAGCAGAGAAATACGTTAAGTTCGGCTTGAGAGTTTATCTGTACTATATCTGTACAGAACTGAGGCCCTGTTCCATGACAATGTAATGACATTTTAAGTTAGTGTAATGTAAATGTATATTGTATAGCTAACACTGTTTTTAAAAGCCTTATAGTTGTAAAAAAAAAAAGAATGGCTGAATTAATGTAAATACCAACCATAGGAATTGTAGGGGATGGAGTTTGTCAATACTTTGCATTGCAGCATGTTCCAATGGGCAGCAGCAAATAGGCGCGAGCTGCCAACGGCTAAAAATAGATCACGGGAATCCATGTAGCGCTCTTGTCTCATAAATGTTTAAATAGCTTAAATGGCATTTTTGAAAACACTGCAAAGTACATAGCTTGCACTGTCTTGGTTCAAAGCTACTAAGTTACCAATGACTGCGGTCCAGCTCAGCTCTATACACATTTGGGTTCATGCCTTAGGGGCTATGGGACTCAGTTGGTCTGAAATATTCCACTTCTGTTAGCTTCAGTTTTTTCAGCTTTTAGCCCTGTTAATGTAAGCCTTGGCCCAAACTCACTAGAGCAGCTGCTTTTTCATTTCCTATTTTCTTTGCTTTGGTTCCTTGGAGTTTCTGTCTGTATTTGCTTTATGTGATTGGACGCCTCTGCCTGTGTCTGTCTGTGATTGGACACCTCTGCCCCATGTCTGTCTGTGATTGGACACCTCTGCCCCATGGTTGTTTGGGATTGGACGTGCTGCCGTGCCAATGCCGTGCTCCATCCCGAAGGCTCGGAGCCCTTCTATGCAACTGACCTGATGGTACTGTTAGACGCGCGAACTAGACTGTAATCACTGCCTTTTAGACACTGTGAATTTTTTGGTACTCTATATTTTTGTATATTGTACATTGTAAAGAATAATAAACCAGAACCCTGATGCCAACCGATGCCACGCCTGCACCCGCAGTCTTATTTTCCGTTCCCGAGACCGTGGCCTTTTCCACAGTGCAGTTCGGGGTGAGTGGGGAGTATAATGATTCATGAATTAAGTGTTAAATAATATTCTACAAGCAATTATATAAAAATAAAATTTTGTTCCGGGGCTCAAAATTTCACCCAGCTGCCCTGATTGGAGCTAGTCTATCTAATTCATCGGTACTCTGAACGCATTTTATGGATCTGAGACGGCATTTCTATAGCCAAACTAAAGTTTATTGCCCCATATTCCCATTAATTTATGTCAGAACTTGGCGCTCCTGTGCTGGATTTAAGCGAAATTGGGTTGTCAACATTGAGCTGACAGGACACGCACTGACCCACCCTATTAATGAAATGCGATCCGTTCCCGGGTGATAAATGGGGGTTGTTTTTTTCTGTTCTCACTCTCGCTCCAGCTGAATACATGGCCGCTCGCCACCTGTAGCGTCTATGGTACATCTATAGCATCTATGTTAGAAATACAGTCGGCAACAACGGGAACGCGCACCAACTTCACATCCTGTCAGAGCCGAGGGGGAAAACCATCCTTCACCCTTTGTCCGCTGTACTGTAAAAACGCGGAATTTTACCTTGTTTTGCTAACGATAACAAGTTGTCATGAGTTGCTATTGCCTGCTGACAAGGATCGATGTATTAAAAAATGAAATACACTGGGGTTGGATTGTCGTCCATACATTTTTAAAGACTGGGCGAATGATCCGACTCTGGCCTGAAGTGTCATTTCCAGATAACAGCAGCGGTCAGTGGACGGAAAACAAAGGGGGCGGAAAACATACCTTGAAACTGATGAGATTATTGACCGATTTTAATCATAAACAATATGAAAAATCCATTTGCAGTTAAGTACACACTTTCCCTTTTAATGAAATGGCAAGGTGAGTGAATAATAAATTCAATAAAAAAATATTTCATTCATGTGCCTTAATAGGTAACCCTTCTAAAAAAAACCTACTGTGGATTTTCCGCGTTAACTTTTGCCACATCTTACAAAGCGCACTTTTTTGCCTTTAGTTGACGCGTTTTATCTCTCATCTTAATGAAGACAATTAGCTACACCTGAGAAGGGAGAATTAAAGTATCTTTGATCTGTTGTGGTTCCCTTTTATTATTTGGTAAAATGTAATACTTTAATTGGTGGGGCTTTTTTTTTTCGTTTGTTTTTTGTTTATTTGCCGTGCTAAAGGGCACACAGCAACTCTTCGGCATTATGGCTAATGGCAGAGACCAGTTTGTTTTCCTCCCAGGTCTAACCGGATGTGACGTTTGTGGGCGTTCCCATTTTTCCCGACTGTATCTATTTCTGTGGCATCTATGCTATACCTGTAGTGTCTATGTTATACTTGTAGAGTCTATGGTGCAGCTGTCGCTTCTGTGTAATACCTGAAGCCTCTATGGTATACCTGCAGCATCTATTGTATACCTATAGCATCTATGGTACAGCTGTAGCATCTATGTTATACCTGAAACGTCTATGGTATGCCTGCAGCGTCTATGGTTCACCTGTAACATCTGTGGTACACCTGTAGCATCTATGTTATACCTGTAGCGTCTATGGTACACCTCTGGCATCTATGGTATACCCGTAGCATCTATGGTATTCCAAACGGGCGCTCAACTTGGGAAACAGGATTCACTTTTTTGACCCATTCTAGGAAATATCATGAGGAAGATGATTAAAATGGCGCTGTTAGTCTTTTTTGTCAGGGGTTTGGGCAGGATATAAAAAGGGGACGATAGAGCAGGACTGGAGTTAACATCCTGTCTCAGGTAGACTGTTAATTAGTTATTGAAAGAAACGTAGAGGGATTTTCTCAGTTTAAAGTCAAGCCAGCATCCAGCTGTCTGGACGCCTGGGTGTGTCTAATGAAATGGAACCCAATTTTCAATCTAATTTGTTCAGTTGGTTGATTCAGCAACTAAGGGAGATTTTTGGTAGGGTTGGATAGCCTTTGTCCTTCAATAAATAAAATCATCATTTGAAAAATGGCTGCATTTTGAGTTTACTGATGTTATATCTGTCCAATGTTAAATTTAGTTTGAGCCGATGATTTACATGTTTCAAATATGCAAAAAACAGCAGGAAATCAGGGTTGGGCAAATACTTTTTCACTTCACTGCATATGAGCAGTTGTTTTTTCTTGATGTTTCGTTTTTTCCCGTCTTCTGTCGCCTCGCCCTACGGACAGTCAACAAGTTTACTCTCCAGTGACTGTAATGGGGGGGAGGGATGAGCCAATTAGTCCTGCTTGTTCCCCGTTATGTATTCTTCAGTAAGGAGAGTAATGAGATCATCACAATTTCATTGGTCCTTAATGAAACAATGAAAAGGACTAGAACTGTGTCTCGCCATCAAAATGTTTTACTTTTGCAGATGCTGTTGCTTTTGTTTTACCTATTAAAAAGTACTTGCTGACTGAAATATTGAAAACCTGAGTCAAAGTAGATTACACACGAATATGCACTTTGTAATAATTGCTAGCATGTTTGCACAAGTTTTCTACTGGCTGATCAGATGTTTGAGTTGTGCTGGAAAGATTTAATATCCATTTAGTTCCTACAAATTTGGAATGTGATCTAAATGCAAGATCAGTTTATATATTATTGCCATATTTTATTAATTTGTAAATATAATGTGATTGTTACAGGCTACTTAATTCTGTTGAATTCAAAGTGATGAATTGCTTTAGCAAAAATGCCTTGGTAAAAATGTGTTTATCAACACACCATGCGACCAAAATGCAATTTGCACCCATTAATATCTAGTGCATTTGACTTTGGGTCCTGCAAGTATTTGCAATCAATTCTGCTTTCATTTTAACAACACATGGCGTAAATTGGCACATTACAAACACAATCCCAAGTTTGAATTGTTCATTTCTAGGTAGCTGCGAGAGGGAGTGATTTATAATGCTCTGAATGCAGACTTCAGGGGAAATGAGGAAATGTAATTAATTAGGGTGAGTGATGAAATTGCAGTTCGGTTTCTGCAATTAGGAGAGCTGAAAATTGATGTTCTAATGTACTGGCTCTCATGTATTAAGTGGATCTTTGTTCTGAAACTGTAATTCACTGAGTTTCACCCCCCTGGTAGTACCTGTACAGGGATTAGGAGAATCCCTTTCTTGTGGATACAGTGTGACTCCTAAATCCCTGGCAATCAAGCCAAGACACACAGCAGAAGATATTATTTACACTGCATTTAAAATACACCACCCATAATTCATCTGTAGTCGCATTGGGAAGGTATGGGGACCAGCAGGACATTAATATTCTCTGTTGGAGGATAGTGGAGAGAGGTGGGGGGGCACCTGCAGTCACTTAGTGGGGGGTCAAGGAATGGCATGGCAGGGGGGGTGGGCGGGGGGGGACGACGCGCTGGAGTGCTCACGGCGGGATGTACGCAAGAACGCAAGTAGAGTTTTGCACCTTTCAAAAAATACAGCAAGCTTGCTTTCAAAAATATTTAACTTACTGAATATCAAAATATTTGAAACAAGAAACAGGACGCAGTTGTATCGTAGGAGATAAACGACATTAGGTGTGACTGCGCTTGGCAAGTGAAACTGCATTGATTCTTTCTGTTTACTTGCAGTTTTATGGAAAATCAGCTTGTTAGTTGTTCCAAGGATATTGGGCGATATTGGGCTTTGTTGTAACAACCTAAGTACAGCCTGCAAATGCAAAAGGTATCACAGATCAAACTGGGCTTGTCGTACCCTATTTCAATAATTTCATGACCAGGGGTGATAGTGCAGCTGTGGCGCTGTGGTCAAAAGGGTTACGCTGAGAAGGAGTAATTATCTGTGGCTGTGGTGAGGCTTTGGTTCCATTAACTCAAATCACATTAGGCGCTGTTATCACTGGCATGGATATCATTTAGCGAAACTGGTCTCATGAATCTGAATAATCACAATCTGACATGAAAGTGTGAGACAGCACGACTCGAGCTGTAAAAATAATCACACTGACAAGGCACACACACAAGGGCATGGAGTAAAATATATTCAATCCAGCATCTTGCCCACAGCTACAAATTATTTAAAAATTGGATTCTTCACTCAACATTTAAGACATTATTTCTATTGAAGGACAATGTTTCTCCTCACAGCCGAGCACCTAATGAAGTCATCTGTGATGGAGTAAGGTTTTCTCTCCTCAAAATGTTCTAGTGACAGTTCAATACTACAGCACAGGTCAGCCTTCCTCACCTCATTGTAGATTGCAGTCCATTATCCATTTTCGCCGTTTGTCTTGTTTGCTTGCAATGCTAATGATTAACTCTTTCCCAACAGCACTGCCAAATCCTGGTCAGGTGTGACCGCCGAGAAAGGTTAACAATCTTTCCGCGACCACATTTCTCCTGACATTGCATTACTTAGTGTTGTACATCAAATTGAAGCTGAGAATCTGCTGTTTTCAATGATCAAATATCAAAATGTATGCGATTATCAGAAGCAGAAGCTCCTCGAAGCGCATGATGTTATTTTACAGAAACATCCTTTGTTTTAGATCGCTTGCACATGTCAAACGTATACACTATAACCAGTTTTGTTTTCGCACGTCACTCGAAAAATTTCAGTCAAAATTACTGATAGTGTCACCAAATGGTATCTGTTATGAATGCTGGGGAAGAGTTTGTCCTAAATTGTAGTCCAAAAGAGTTTTCTAGTGGAAATTCTTCAAAGTAGAGTGATATTTCATCATTATACTGAAATATTTTAAAGAATTTATGTTGTGTGGGAGTGTTTTCTTAAGTTAATTTGCCCTAATGCAGGCCATCTGAGGAAGAGTTAAAGGAATTGCCACTTTACACTTAAGGGGCTCTAATTTCTTGGCGCAGTGCTGGGTGGTGCAACATGGCGCAGCCCATGCAGTGGTAATTTTGTCCCGTGCGCAGCCACTTTGGCAATTTGGTAGACGGACGTGCGCCGAGATGGGTGTGGCGGCGTTGTAGGGGGAGGTGCCACATATTCATCATGACGCAGTGACAGTTTCACAGCAAAAGGTTCCACCAAAAGTGCGCAGAGAGCTTGCCAGCTCCAACCTGGTTTACTTTCTGTGCAGTGGTAATTTGGCTGACCAGCGCACAGCGTGCACATGTCACCAAGATCTCACAGGCAGGTTTCCAGGATGTCAGGCACATTTCAATGCCATAAATAATTACAGCAACCACTATTTAATGTAACTATCCGAATCAGCACATAAATTATAGTATCTATATCGATTGTCCTGATGTCAGATCAAAGGCGGTTGGGACTCGTAATGGAAACTCAACCTGGCTTAATCAACGCAGCTGAATCTGTGATGCAAACTAACGACTTCACATCTTTCTCAGCCAACCACAAACTGCCTCGGCATCAGGTAGTGTGTATATATTCGACTTCTCTCATCTCAAAAAACGCTAAAGAAAAGAGAAAAAGCGAGACCCTTGGCAATGCATCCTTTACGCACAGGTGCTTCTGATTTCATCCGGGTCACGCATGGTATTTGTTTATGTTGTGATCTGTGCACACTATTTATCTTTATTACATGGGGTTTAAATATAGCTTACTAAATATGAGTGTCTTTATTAGTGGGCAGATATGTTTTGCCTAACCATAATGCCAACCTCCATCCCACCAAAGCCCTTTACACTGATGGTTGAGGGGGTGGAGGACGCAATGTCCTCCGCCAAGGTCATGACCACACTGGCAGAGGGGCCGCCTTTGGTGGCCATTTACCCTTTTCCACCAAAAAGAACCTGGTGCTGGTGCTAGTGCCAGTGCTTAGTTGGTTAAACCCACGAACCTCCTAAGAACTGGTTTGCTTTTCCATTGCCGAGGATCCAAATCAGAGCCACGCGATCACGTCACTGTAATTTAAGACCAACGGATCAGGAGAAAACAAACTTCGCTGGAGACCTGCGTCTCTCTCAGCAGCGCTCACGTAACAGCTGGCAATTCAGAAATACAGTATGTACTGCGGGAAACCACCAATAAAAAATTATAACAAAAATAATGCTTGTGTTCTATGATCAGTAAAGCTGCTTGCTCACTGGACGCAAAATGAATTTTTCGCACGACTGATTACATTCAAAGTCAATGCAAAGACGCGAATACACCCGTGTATTCTCGTCTTTGCATTGACTTTGAATGTAATCAGTCATGCGAAAAATTTGTTTTGTGTCCAGTGTGCAAGCGGCTTAATACTATTATTGTCACTTAGGTTTTATCGTTTTTAGCGGGGGAAAGGAATGCAGCCTGACTGATATGATCTCGTACTGAGTTAAGATCACATATTGAAAATAGGCTGTGGCAATTCTTACGTGACCGTAATCCAAGGCAGGCAGGCTATTCTTATGTGACTTTCAGTCAAGCATGCGAAGATTGAAATTGTCAAACTTGGATAATTTTCTTACCTTTCTTGTTCTCCTGTAAGAATAGCTAGGCACATGTTGGTTTGCGTGACGGATGCTCACGTAATGAGGATATGTATGACTATTTTTATGGGAGTTATCCTATCTGATTAACGGTCTAGTTCCAGATACTACCACGATATTGCCCAACCTTGGTGAAGCAAGTATACTGAGCAACAAAAGAAACACAAGTTAACTAAAGACGGACTGGAAAATAAGTTTGTGCGAAATTATTATAGAACATCAAATTTATTACTGGCTCGTGCACATGTACACTCGTTTCATCAAGCATTCCTTTGTTTTGCGGTCACTTTGAGTGAGTAATCATAAGAGTAGCTACATTGACTAACAAGCTAACTTGCATTTCTTTAGTTGCTCAGTATTAATCTGGGGCCGTTTCGTGGCTGTTTTGCTAAGCGACCGGAACCAGGGCGAGAGAATCAGGATCCGGAATTCAATGGATGCACCAAGATAATAAAAGTGTGGTGAAACTCTTTAATTTAAAGGATATAATTTTGTACGTCCATGTTTAAATGAATAAAATGTTTCAAAACCGGAGACGGAAATCAAGGGTGCGCCAGAATTTGAAGTTTTATTTTGGTGAACACTCTTACTTCAGTGAATTTGGTGAATTCCGGATCCGCTGTCTAGACCGGAACCAGAATCCAGACAAAATTCAGAGTGAACGGAAACCAGGGATGCGTTCAAAGTCGGCAACATGTTGCAAAACGTATATCTAAAGGGAAACACTAGAGCGCTGAACACCCCGTTGTGTCACGCAGCCGAGAGGGCCATACTGTGCGTTCTCTTGGCAGAATTCTTGGAGCTTGATGAAATAGGTTCAAATTGGTGTTTTATTTTTAAACTTTTTATGCTTCTACTTACCACAAACATGTCGTTTGATGTCATCAACCGTGGTCAATACCAAGACAGGCATTTATATACTACCCTCACTGGACTCATTGTGCCACTGCCTTTTTCAGATGGCGCGGTTTATATACATGTTGCAGCTGATTGGATAACGCCCCTGGCACACCCACCAAACAGTAGTGTTGTTACCTCCGACTCTCCTGCTTCGAAGCTTGTGTTAAAGTATGAACCAGTTCAAGGCAAAGCAAATGTATCGGTGCTTGGTTCGTTTGCTGCTGATCGCGTGATCAGTGACGTCCGAAGCTTCGTTCCAGCTCACATTCACGTGACCGCTTTGATTTGATTCAAAGGTGCGTGAAAAAGGGCGCGCGCTTGTGGGTTTGAAGTAGTCGAAAGCGGTGTTGCGAGTCAGGAGAGTTCATAGCGAGTTAGTAGTAGCAAAGAGAAAATTACAATGGAACCTGTAGCAAAGAGAGGTCGCTCTGAGATGTGGGAGCACTTTAATTTGATTTCCCCCAACAAGGTTGGCAATAGACAGGCTATAATTTTTATTACGCAAATATGGACAGAATTCTATCAGGAAAAACAACAGTTTTATTCATATAGGAATCCGCGTATTTATTTGATAATTTATTGGTTCAAGTTTTCATAACCATGTTCAACCCACAGAAACTGGGCCAAAATATACCGGTAGGCTATTATTTCAAACATGCTGCACTACAAGTTTTCAACAGCAGAGGTCATAGAGTTTGAGGCATTGAATGAATGAACCTTTTTCCGATACAATTGGCTGGAAAGCTTCACTGATTCAGAAAGCTTCACTTTGCCATCACTACCAAACAGGAGAAAACATACCTCAAACGCCGTTGTGCACTGTTGCACACCGGTCGGAGGAAACGGGTCGTTCAACCCAGAAACCGTAACAAAACGATATGCTCCGGTGTGACTTTGAATGCACCCCAGGCTCTTCTCCCCTGTATAAAGAGCCTGGTAATGCAAGGCTAGGACGAGATTTCAATTTACCGGTGCCATGGTTATGGGCTAAACCCTTCAGCCCCTTGTACAAGCTCGGCCGCCAAATTGACATGATTGACAAAAATTGAGCCAAGTCATACAATTTCAATCTGCACATGCCCGAACAGGAGTCGTGTAAGAATAGCCTGCCAGCAATGGATTATGGTCACGTAAGAATAGCCACGGTGTTGAAAATCAATGTATAAGGTATCTTGCACTGTTGTTCATGCATGTTAATCCCAAAATTTTAAGCAGCAACAGGGTGTAATAATAGGAACACGCTATCCATCATTCCTCTTTCCAGTGATGCAGGCAGAAGAAATTATTGAGCAACCGTCGTATTTCATTCCAACCTCATAAGTTTGAATGATCTGAAGTTTTGAAATTCCATTCAAGTTTGCTAATGGTAATAATTCACGGATGCCCTAGCTAACCAGCTAACTCATATTTGTCGTGCTTAATATAGACATAAGCAGTGCAGAAAACATGCCTGAAGCAGCAAAGTAAAATGCAACATTAATGCATCATGCAGATACAGGACAGAAGCTTCTTTATTCCAATATTTTAAGGTGAGGAGAGGAGCTCATTTGATTGGTGCAGATTTGACTCGGCTGTGTTAAACCCACTCAGGCCTTCTCTCCTCCCTCTTTGCCACTTGCGCCAGCAGGAGGGACAGAGGCAGGACAGAGGAGTTCTTGCGCCGGGCAGGAAATTGCAAAATATGCCTGGATACACCCCGTTGGCGCGGCGCGGCGCCTGCGCCTCGTCAATAAATTTAGAGCCCCAGCTGTTAAATACTTCAAATCGGAGGGTGCACTGCATGTGCTCACATAACCAAGCGTATTTAATCAAGGGCTTTCCTGTGACTATGCTGCATTAGCCATGGGTGCCTGGCATTCACTGTAGGCGCCTGAGACCTCGAGCCCAAATGGAATCCACATCGATCATGGCTAAAGGGCCATCAGGTCTGTTAACCTGGATTCATCCCCATGAAACTAAAAGAGAGAGACAACACCTGCGTTTGAAGGTGGTCCATGAGAGTTGAAATGCAAATGAGTTCTTTGAGGCGAAAATTGCACAGCTCCAGCTTGTGTACTGAGGCACAAACCAACCCACTGTGCTGCAAATTATTTTATGTCAAAGCACTACACTGAATAAAGGTGATAAACATGCTCTTGTGACTGAAGAAAATGTGCATGACGTTTCTGTCACCTGCATTTCTGTGTGATGACACGAAAATAGAGCCCACTGTCTTAGTTCTTTTGCAGACAGCTTTTGGTGTTCTCTTCTGTTCCGCCAGGTCATCCCTGAGCATTCAGGAGATCAGAGTTGTTGTGACAGCCATTCATATCTTACTTTTTTGCATGAAATACAAAAATATTTTTGTCAGATTAATTTTTTGGCCAAATTTATGTCTGGAATATCAAATTAGCTTTTGTTTTTTTACGCGTACATTCATTCAGTAAACATTTTTGAGAAAAACTAATGCCTTTTGCTTTTGTATTTAGGTGACTGTATATCAGCGTCCTTTGCCGGTGAACACAAGTGTTTAACTACTATCTGTACAATAGCTGATGAGCCTGCAGTTCACTCATAGGGATACAACATAAGCTATGAACTTGGGTTATCAAAAGGCAATAAATAAATAATTAAATAAAATAAATATTAAATAAAATAAATATGAAACGCTGCTGGTGGGCCCTTGAGCAAGGCCCTTAAAAATAACAAACTGCACCCACAGCTTTAATCCTTTGTCAGCGTATTCTCCCCCTGTGTATCTGAGCTCTCTGGCATTTTTCCCAGTGTGCACTTGAAATACAGAAATGTTCTCAGTGAACCTTGCCTGTTTAAATAAAGAATAGAAATGCGCTGGCGCTCGCAGTGATTCCCATCCTGTCACACATTACGGGGGGAAACGGGGAAAAGCGTTAGGGAGCGAGGGACTGAAGTCTTTCTGTCAGCAGGATGGAGATGTACTGTGTGCAGGAAACCCAGCGAGGAAATCTTCATCACATTCGGCTCTGACTGCTGCTGCTCTCATGAACTTCAGCTACATCAGCTTTTTCATCATTATGGTACACAGGCATCGATTCAGGGAGGGATGGTCTGGACATATATTGAGCAGCTTTCAGACGAGGCAAGAATATCCCGACCAATTTTGGGTGTGTGGAAAACTAAAGAAAAATGGAATCGTAAACCTAACATGCTCCAATCCTATGAAATGTTGGCACATCTGCAGCTTGTGGGTTTGTCCAATCTGAAGTGTTTATCTTTGCCGCTGTAGCTGCCTGACTAATGTTGTCCAAGAAAAGAATACAGCGGATAAAGATGCTCAGTACGGAATATCGTGATCTGGCTGGCTAACATTAGCTATACATCCATTTGTAATGTGGAAAGAAGCCACTAGATAGCAGTATTGACTTTTCTTTTGTAAAGCCCAGTCTGGAGCTAGGTTTGGGCATGTCCTGGGCATGTCTGAGAGGGGAAGTCCCAGAGGAAAAAAAAAAGTCTAAAAGGTGGGAGGGGTCTGCAAAAGAGTATATAAGGAGAAAAATTGAGAGAGTAAAGTAGTAGGAGAAATTGCAAGGAGAAGGATACATGTGACCAGACCTGTCACTCTTTTCAAGACCTGTGAATCTTTGTGGATTTTTGCCTGTGTTGGAGCATTTTCCTCACCCAGAACATCACCAAGCAACCCCATCTCAAGGGACTGTAAATATTTTTTTTCTTGTATTTATCAATCTTGGTCAGTAATATAAATTGTAGGTTAGTGTTGGTCTTTGTTTAATTAAATCTGTTTGAGTTTTAAAATTTTGTCTGTCATCCCTTGCTGTCTTGTATGTCGTCGCAAATTGGGGCCATAACACATTCAACTGAGGCCTCTATAGGTTTCAGGGTCCACTTTACTCGCGCTGAGCAGGTTTGCGGAGCCTGCAGAAGCGATTTGCAGCAGTCACTGAACACATTTCAAATATTCGATGATATTCAAGTACTTCACGACCAGTGGCTGGAATGCCGGGCTGTGGCTGCACCCAATCTGATGGGGACCTACTGACGTGACCACATGATTGAGGCAAATTGATTACTGTGGCAGTTTAAAGTAAAAGCGAATTTATTTCACACAGCAGTAAACGGATAATGAAAATTGGTGTTGTGCTTGTGCTTCATAAATTACTGGTTTAAGAAATTTCTTCGCTAAATAAAAAACCCAAGACCAAACAAATCACAGTTTTAAGAGTCACAGTTTAATCAGTCTATGTTTTCATTTTCACTAGGTCTCACTTAGACCAAGATGCAGATTTTTTTTCAGTGAAGTTGAGGGTGTTTAGGCTGCATATATTCTGCTAATAGCAAAATATCCTTACGTCGAGATTTATATGAGTTATCATAACCAATCAAATACAGGCTATGATGATTAGCTAGCTGTCATTTCTTAGCAACTTCACTGAAAATGTAGGGGTCCATGGACAAAGCAAGAGTACGGCAAGAAAGGAAGTAGAAAAGAATAGGAGGCAGAAGAAAAACTGCCTGAGTTAGATTCCAATTTTTGTCGTCTCATTTGATGTGCAGCAGTTGATCACCTGCGCGACAACACATGGGTTTATGTCAGCTGGCCAGGTTGCTATCAAACTAGCTTGCTAACTAACAGACTAATACAAACTAAGATTGACTCCTATCTACACGTGTGCGAGAAAATGTTTTAAGTGGGGGGAGGTTTGCCAAACAAATGTGAAAGTATGACGTTAATATCATTTTTTTTCATCGCAGCATAAGGGCGCTACGGTCATGTTGCTCTTTGTACCAGCATTGTAGCAAGTAGGAGTGCAAACCAGTAATCGCCATATAAATCATAACTGGTCACAAAAATTGATTGTTGATAATCGTTCGGTAGTCTTACATTTTTTTTCTTCATTTTATCCCATTATGTTTCTTTGAAATGTTGGAGTATACCTGTCATTTAAAAAGCTAATATGCTAATTGCTTTGTTTCAACCTCTTAAACCCCGACTCCAGGTAATGCTGGAGGCTAATGCATAAGCATATAAAGAATAAAAAATAATGAATTAGATGGATTTTAAATAACTGGGATGGGGTGGTAGGGGTGGGGGTGTCCCCTGACTTTCCCTACCCTCCTAATTGTTAATTTATCTCTATTTTAAAACAGAGATAACGAGAAAATAGTTCCGCTCATATAAAAGCTGCACTACAATTTATGTTTTCTTACGCTAATATTCACCAATCAAGCAGAGCCTCCTCTCCAGCATCCTGGCATGAGTTCCCTGGGAGGCTGACGGTCTGATCTCCCTGCAGTGGGAGCTCACCCTCTGCTGCGGCTTTTTAACATCCCGAAGCCCTCCATCCCCCAGGCAGTTACGCTGGCATTACAGCATGTTCTGTGTCGCGCTGCGAGCCTCTGACCCTTATCCGCATATTGCATTCAATCTGTTCCTGTTTGAGATTGCTTGATTAATAATCGCACAATTCATTAATTCAATTCATTAAAATAATTAATCCAATACTTTCTCAGAATTTCATCTCCCATTGAAGCAATTTTTTTCAGAAGTGCAACCTCTTTAAAAATTGCTTTTAATCAAAATTTTTTCAGCCTTCAAAACAGGCAACATTTGCGGGGAGGCACAGTTGCACACTGACTGCTGTGATGCAATTATAAGTAATCTATTAGATCACTGATGCTTCTTTTGTCAAAATGCCAGTAATCGAATAATTACTTTAATTGCTAAGTAGAGCATCGTGAAAGTTCGCCGTATGGTATGCATGTAAAATCATTTAAAATTCATGCCTCAAACTTTCATGGAACTTTCATTGATGGAGTCTTTATCATCCAACTTCTGAGAAAGTTTTAGGAAGGCTACAATATGAGATTGTATGAATGGCAATTATCTGATTAATTAATTAGAAACAAAGTCTAAACCTTAACTGAACACCATCTTTTGCAGCAGTTACTGCATAACATTCTACTTGGAATTTTGTGAAATTTCAGTTTATGCTGCCCATGCAATCTCATATTGTCGCATTTATCTGATGCGAAGCTATACGTCTTTATCATTAATGGTAAAGCAGCTCATTGGTAGCCTATTTGCTCACTAAATTAATTAAAATAATAGTTTGAGTCTTATTAGGAAACAGGTTGAGAGTTCACCTGCATTATGCTAATGTCACTGGATGTAGACAGAGTTTTATTTTTTCAAATCGAACTTAACCTGTGGATCTGAGTCAGCAAAGGGGCATTTTTCAAAAATTTTTCGGAAGTGTATCAGGCGGATTGGACACTGAGGCAGAAAAAAGTACCATTTTGTGTGCTACAGAATTCAGAAGCTTCAAAAGACAGTGATGTTTTTTGTCACCAGAAATGCGGAAAGGAAAATGCTTGATAATTATTGCAATGAACAAAGTGCAAGCTAAGGGAAAATGGAGAGTAATTGTACTGATCCTTGCAGTTGAATGAATTGACACTTAGTTGTTAAATAAGAAACATAAATGGGGACAGGTTTGGAGAAGTAACGTGCTTTACGGTGAGGTGAGAGCAGGACTATAATCCCTCTGATGGCAGGTCCAGGATGGAAGAGGTTAAAATGTTGAAATAAAATAAGAAAGCAACAACAAAAAAAAAATGGTGCTGCCCCAACAGGCCTTGTGCATTTCATATCATAACGGATTCAGTTAATATGAATATGTTTCACTTATTATAATATATGCAGTGTTCTCACCTTTCAGACCGCATTGCATCTGCCTTCATGAATCAGAATGCTTGCGTTAAAAAAAAGAAAAAAAAACTTAATCTGTAGAACCCAATGTTAAAATTAAAAATCAAAGTAGATTATTGTTTCTATTTTGAATTGAGGAGGATTAGGAGCTACCACATTCTTTTCATGGCAGCTCTAGCTAATATTTACCAAGGGTGCCAACACTAGTGGAGGGCACTGTATGTTCTGCATATATGGTTGCGTACGCACAAGGTGGGAACGAACGCTTTTGCATAAAGTGAAATACAGTGCCATCGAACAGAAAGAGGGTTTTCGCTAAGAACAATGACATTCTTTGTGAAAAAGCTTAATGCTTTGCTGCAGAGTGTGAGTCATTCCTGACTGTTTGAAGTGGTTCAGTCTGAATAATTTATTTTGAGTTGTGGGCCTAGTTTAGTTTCACTTCTGTTCCCACAACATCACAAAAATGGCTGTTATTCTATGAATAGAGCTAATGCTTGTACAACAGCGCAAAGAGTTCGGAGCATTAAACTTTGGGAGGCAACAAAGGCTTTTAACTTCTGCAGAAACATGAAATATTGTCAATCCACCGACGATTCGCACCCGCCGGGCTTTTAAGCAATTTGGTGGTCGTTTTATTCAAAATGTTTCATTTGCAGAGGTTCCAAAAACAAAACACTCAGCTTTCTGTCTAGAGTATTTCACAATCAAAACGGACTGCGCAGCACTTGGCAGCATCTGATCCGACATTTACTCCACCTGAACACGCAGTCTGCCAGTAAAATGCCTTTTCACCATTTATTAAAATATTGTTTTCTTTTTTAAATTGTTTTTCCTCAATATTTTATCATTACTATGAACCAAATAATCCAATGTCTGCTATGCCAATGGAACTTCATAACTACCGATATGTTAGTGTTTACAACAGCAGAAACAATTTCATCTTGCACACCTATATCATCACGTCCAGTCTGCAGCAGAAGTGAGATTAAAAGCAGGCAAAACCTCATTGTGTCACGTCTCTAATTTCAAAACGTCCCGTGTATTTTTGGTGTTATATTGTAATGTCTGTGCACAGGTCATCATTCACAGTCGAAATGCCAAGCTTGGATGAGCCATTAATTATTCTTAATTAATCCCATAGGCATGGTTCATGTGATTATGTTTTGTTCCTGCATCTTGTCCAAAGCATTGTCTTCACTGAAACGTCTAATGTTGAAGCAACTATCACTGCACATGCCTCTGAAGGCCAGTTTGGAAATATGAAAAAAAAAAAAAAAAGAAATGATTCCATAAAAACTGCTCTTGAAATGTTCGAATCAGAGATAGCCAATCTCCTCCGGACTGCACTACTGTAGGGGGAGTGGACTGAAATCACATCTAAAGGACTCCTAATGGGCCGGCCAATAGAGAGAGGAGTTTATCTGGGAGTCCTGTGATTGGGTGTTCTAATCCATTATCCATCTAAGCCATTCCTTTACCACAGACTGTATAAAAAGACGGACACAGCACCCTGGTCTGAAAAAAGAAGTCTATGTGGAAGTACCGTAAAATGGCATTCTATTTAATGGCCAGAGATGGCGACGTCGCTGGTTGCAGGAAGAAGTTCAATGCTACAGAAGTCTATGAGAAAATGCCCCTACTTTCCCACCTGATTTTTCATTTAAATAATGATTTTTCACATTATTTTATGGTAGCAATAGCAAGTTTCAAGTCTCCTTTGACATATCATGATGTTAGTTTTTGTAAATTATGGTCCCATATAGACTAGAATAAAGGATATAGACTAGAATAAAGAATATGCTTTTGGGGCGTGACTATCCTCTGGTCCTCATCCGATATGGACAGATCCAGAGCCACGGTCCTTCAATACACGCTCTCGTTGAATAGGAATCACATTCGGTTTCAAAATGACAACATGGCGCAATTCAAATTGCCGAAATCAAGGCTCCCTTTATGGTATGCTGAAACCAATGGGTGACGTCACGATAGCTTCGTCCATCTTTTTACACAGTCTGTGTCTGTTACTGACTATGGTCTTGAATTTCCCTCTCTAGCGGCAAGCTAGCACTGTTAGCGTAATCCTCCGAAGGCATAGAACCTTTCAGCGCCCTCCATAATTATTGGCACCCCTGGTTAAGATGCGTTCTTTAGCTTCTAACAAATTCAGTTTTTTTCTAAATCATACAGGACCACAATGAAAAAAAGAGGAAAATCCAACCTTTAATTCAAGTGCATTCATTCAGTGGGGAAAAAAATCCCACATTAAGAAATAATTCTTTTACATCAAATCATGTGTGCCACAATTATTAGCACCCCTGATGATAATACTTTGTACAACCCACTTTTGCCTACAAAATTGCACCTAATCTTCTCCTATAATGTTTCACAAGATGGGAGAATACAGTAAGAGGGATCTTCAACCATTCCTCTTTGCCCAATCGCTCTAAATCATCCAGCGACCTGGGTCCTCTCCTCTGCACTCTCCTCTTCAGCTCACTTTACAGGTTTTCAATGGGGTTGAGGTCTGGGGACTGAGATGACCATGGGAGGAGCTTGATTATGTGTCTGGTGGACCATTTCTGTGTAGATTTGGCCGCATGTTTAGGGTCATTATCTTGCTGAAAAAACCCAGCGATGACCCATCTTCAGCTTTCGGGCAGAGGCCACCAGATTTTGATTTAAAATGTACTGGTATTTCAAAGGGTTCATGATGCCATGCACCCTCACAAGGTTCCCAGGGCCTCTGGAAGAGAGACAGGCCCACAGCATCACCGATCCTCCCCAATACTTCACAGTGGGCGTGAGGTGCATTCCTGCATACTCATCTTCTGTGTTCCGCCAGACCAACTTAAGAGTATTTGTTGCCAATAAGTTCTATCTTGGTCTCATCTGACCAAAGCACACAGTCCCACTTGAAGTCCCAGTACCGTTTAGCGAACTCCAGACGTTTGGGTTTATGATTGTGGGTGAGAAAAGGTTTTTTTCCGTGCATGCCTCCCAAACAGCTTGTTGGCATGTAGATGGCGCCTGATGGTTTTTTTGGAGACTTTGTGACCCCAATATGCTAACATTTGTTGCAATTCTTTAACAGTGAGCTTTGGAGAACTTTTTATTTCTCTTACCATCCTCCTCACTGTGTGTGGTGGCAAAATAACCTTGCGTCCTCGTCCAGGCTTGTTTAGCACTGTTCCAGTTGTTTTAAACTTCTTAATAATTCCTCTGACAGTAGATATGGGCAGGTGCAGGCGAGTGGCTATTTTGTTGTCGCCATTGCCTGACTTGTGAAGGTCGATACACATCTGCCTTATTTGAATGGTGTGTTCCTTTGTCTTTCCCATGTTGAATAGTGGATAAGAGAAATGGCCTCTGTCACGTCATATTTATACCCCAGGGAAACAGGGAGTGATGAATTACTAATTAAATGTTCCTAGATCTTCTGATCAACTTTATAAACTACTGTAGAAATGACAGAAATACTTCAATTACATTTATTTCGTAGGAATAGTTAGAAGTGGCAATAATTGTGGAACAGGTGATTTTATGAAAAATAATTATTTCTTAGTCAGGGAATTTTTTTCCCCCTTAAAATTCACTTGAGTTGAAGCTTACATTTTTCTACAATGTTCAGTGTGAGAGTATGCTTCTGCAATAAAAATTATTTTAAGGCTTTTAACACATATTAACTAGGGGAGCCTATAATTATGGAGGGCGCTGTGTACAGAAAGGGCCGGTGTGGGTGCAGCTTACATTTAATCAGTTACACTGCTGATTCTACTGATCAAGGTCTGGAGACTTCACTAAGGGCCTTGATTAGTAAATTAGGAGTGTAACTGCTGGGCTGGACTTAGAGTTGGCACCACAGGCCCATCATGGATCAGAATCCCCACCCCTGGCCCTGACAGTGACAGGTGATGCACCTGCAGTGTGAAAAGTTGGGCCTCAGCTTCCTCCTCCAAAGTCAACAGCAGCAGATTGCGTGACGGAATAATTTTTCTGTCTTCAGAAAGGGGAGAAAGAGTTACATTTTAACCCTTAGAGCACAATAGGCAAATATATATGCCCTATGATGTAAGATATCAAAATCAGACACTGTTGAAAACCTATCATGTGGCAACTTGTTTAAAAGAGCTCCCGCAGGGGAGCTCTTTTGATCAAGTTGCCACATGATAGGTTTTCAACAGCTCAGGATAATTTCATTTATAATTCCTTGAAAATGTATTCAACGCCCTAAGGGTTAAAAAACATAAGGAATTTCCCCCCCCCAGGATGCTGTCATTCACCAACCATTGTTACTCGGCTCAGATTTTTTAATGACGGAGGGCGGCTGGATATTGAGTCAGGCAGATGGACTTTGAGTTAGTGCTAAAAAGTTGGGTTTGAACAAAGTCACGTAAAATTATGTCTATCCAGCATAGAAAGAACACTGAGGTGCTGACCCACGGGCGTATTCATTATCATAATTGAGTTTCTGGACCTGGCTTTTACAGCCCCGTACAGTGCCAATCCCGGGTGCCTAAATCCACTTAACTAACAGGCATAGTAATGATCTACTGAACTGTGCAGCCATGGGAATCAATACTACCGAGCCCCTGATATAAAGGCATCTCCCATACCTCTTCACTCCCGGCTCTTACCGCAACCTGGAGTCAATATTTCACTAGCTGCTCGATTGAACTGCACCTCAGTCGGGCCTCCCAAGACTGTGCTTTTAGGAAAATACACGGGGAGATATACACGGGCTGGATTACCACCTAGTATTTCTCCGGAGCGCTAAAACGAAAGACATGAGAGGCAGAAGTGAAGAAAGATAGGTTTTCTATCTTGTCTTTTATCCTGGAGCAGGCCTGAGATCCTCCCCCCGGACATTTGTGAAAGGAATGACCTCCTCGCCCCTCCAAGAAGAAGCGTACGAGGCCCATCGTTCTCCTCATGTCTGTTTCTCTCTGCCCAGCCTATAAAGATGAGCGTCCGTGGCGTCACACTGAGGCTTTCGTCTGTTTTAATCCAGGAACCCGCTTGATACTGGGATTAAGAGGGAGTGAGACTTGGGCGAGGTCAGAGCTTCAGCCTGACCCCTGGGGTGGGGCGAGAGGATGGTGTGGGGGGGGTCATGCCGATATTACAAAACGAAACCAGAGAAATGTCCTGTCCTCCCGGCCCACCTGCGGCTGTGGAGCCCCAGTGTGGCTGATGGATGATGACAGAGAACTGATGAAGAAGCGGAGATTCAGCTCTGTGTGTGTGTGTGTGTGTGTGTGTAGGCCTGCTGTGAATAAACACTGTATACAAAACTCCTGTCTGATATCCATCATCAGTGGAGCCCCAGTCCGACCAACATGCGCCTTCACGGTTGGGTCATCACCTCATTCATCACAAGCAGCACGAATAACGCTGCTGCAGAAAATCACAGCAGTGGATGTGCAATAAAATTATCTTCTGTGAGCACTGACTGCTGTGACATGAGATCTTTTCACAATGTGTGTATCTACGTTTTTCATCTTTCATCTGAACACTGCAGGTTATAATTCTGTGAATTTGGGATGTATGATACTGCAACGCTAAAATCAAGCACTCGTTTTGTTTTGCCGAGCAGGAAGCAATCTAGGTTCAGAGACTAAAAATATTCTCTGGTAATTTGTTCCAATAACCTGGATTTTGGTCATTACAACAATTCTTCTGCCATGAAGCTGAAAAAAATGGGCAAAATCAGTTAGTCAACATAATGGGCGCCAATATTTTACTTTCTGACCCCTGGACAAAGTTACTTTTCTTCTCTCCACATTTCACTCAAGAAACATCTGCCAGCCACTGAGTCTTTTCCTTAATTATTTTCCCCAGCAATCCGGCTGTCTTTGTCAGTTTCTCTCGTTTTCCCTTATATACTCAGCCAAAATAAAAACTTCACACTCGTTTGGAGGTCTATAAATTAATCATACAAGAAACAAGGTTTTAAATAATGGTTTTATTTAATTCTGTACTCATTAAAGATGGTGCATCATAAAAATAATGTCCATAATATAACCAGTTCCTCCGGAAATGCTACGGAAATGTCCAAGAGTAAAAATGTTAAGTTACAACTTGACCTAGAAAAGCACTCAGAGAGCGCAGACCTCCGCCAGGGGGCAGCAAAACTCAGAAGCACGGCGATTGGAACTCCGGCCCATTGGAAAGACTTGAAATCTTGAACTTTGTCGTATATGTCAGCAGTACCTTGGCATAGATATGCCAAAATTTAATCACCTGTTCCTTGACTTAATACCCACCTTCTCTGAAAATGTCATCAAAATCTGTCCATTACTTTTTGAGTTATGTTGTACACCATCAAACCAACAAACAAACGCCACCAAAAACATAACCTCCTTGGCGGAGGTAATAAGAGCAGTGTGCAGGCCATTACGAATGGTTTGGGCAGTCACACGACCTCTAAACAATTCATTCCTAGTGGACATTGCAGTGACAAATCGATTATGCAAATGACGTAAGACAATTTGTCGATCTTCTGCTTTTGACGTCACACGTGGGCTACCAGAACGAGGTCGGTCAGCTGTGGTGCCAGTTTGTTGGAGACGTGTCCGAAGATCATGGATAGTCCATCGACTGCATCCCATAACCCCTGCAACGTCAGTGACAGACGTTTCCGTATTCAGCATGCCAATGGCACGTTCACGCTGAATGTTTGACAGCCATGGCTTTGAAAATCAACGAATAATTAACTGTAAAAACTTGTCTTTCCGAGATGTCACTCTAACGTGCTAACGTGAGCTCAGTTGCACATCTGTCATATGGTCATGTGACCAGGAACATGAGAAAACATGGTTTTAGCTTAAAGTAAGCTCACACGTGCTACGCACCTGTGCACGTCAGTTGATGTGTGTCATGATGTCTTTGACAACAAATTTATCCCAAGTGATAATAAAAACTCTTTTATTAAAAGTTTCAAGAAAATATTTACAAATTTATGAGCGTGAAGTGTCTTTTTTGACTCAGTATAGGTTCTCAGTGCCCCTCCCATTGTGCTCTTTCTGTCACTTTAATTGTTAATTGTTGTCCTCTGTATAGAAGTTCCCCGTCTACGTCTTTCCCTAGCTGGATTGTTGTATTCCATTTTCGATGTTTAACCTTAAGAAGGCATGTAAGTATTTACTAAGGGAAACTCGTCCCAGAGTCTGCTGACCTACCGAGTGGCTGCCATCCCGTTTACTGACCTTGCACCTATCCCACTAACTACGCCTCGCCTCACTCTTGATGTTCCTGAGTGCCCCAGCCTGACTTCGGACAAATTTCGAAAAATCTCCAGCTAAAGCTAATTGAGTCCTAAAGCCAATATTCCTCTTCTGTTAACAAAGGCCAAATTTCACATTTACCGGTGGTCTGTTCCTGGTTCCTACTTTGAATTCTTGGCAATAGACTCGTCAAACCCTGAGGGGTGAGGCAGCGAGGCAGTTATTTCGCCTTGAGCATGGCTTTGGATTCCTGATGATGCCGCAGAACAGTCTAGAACAGATGTCACCGTGCGAGTCACCTGGGTTTGTTCCCCTGATGCCCTGGGGAGGGGTTAATGAAGCCGAAAGCCTTAACAGCTCTGCCGTTCCCTGCCACCCACTCCTGCGTATCCCTGAACCCCGAAAATTACTGCTTACTTCTGCTCTCCCGTTACTAACACTGGGAAGCAGATCTCGTCTCCGAGCCCTGCACTCACTGCTGAGGCGTACTGTCCACAGACCAGAGAATACACAGCTCATTCAAGGCTTTCAATACTTGGATAGTGCCACTGGATAACTTCGACTGAAATTCTTGATAAGTACTCACAATATGTACATAAGTATTTGCGCATGATAGAAGATGGTCTCAAATTCAGCATCATATTCAGTTTTCAAACTAAATCACTGGAACATGAGGCAAAAAAGGTAAAACTGTGTCGCAGACCAAATTCATATCGATTTTACTGTATATGAAACGTATGCTACACATGCCCACACACACCAACGCACACTTTTGTTCGTCTTGCTGAGGTCAGGCAAGCACACAGTTCTGTGAAATGTGCAACACAAAGTGATTTTGATATGATTTGATACACGTGGTACCAGCTTACAGCTCATCAGGGTGCAGGATGAGAGAGAAATCCAGCTTTTCCCCCCCGAAACATTGCATGAAAATGTTCATGATTCCAAGGATAATTTACAGAATCCTCTTGTGCTACTGTAACAGTGGAGGGTTTGTGGAGCAGAGCTGCATGCTGGGATTTAAATGGGAAATCTGCTCGATCAAAGACTCCACTTTTCTCCCACAGATAGTGTGTTTCCGCTTCTCTGGCTGCAGTAATTACTTTGAACTCTCAGGACATGCAGGTTTAGTCAGGAAGAGTCTCCCAGAATCACGGAGTTGGTGATGGAATCGAACTTTGCAGCCTCCTCCTCTTCCTACTCCTTCAAGAGTTTAAACAGTTCAGAGGAACTGAAACACATTTTACAGGGTCAGCCAAAGATGTATGGCAGGGCTCCTCAAATCACGGCCCTCGAGGACCAAGAACTGCTGGTTTTCCACACTCCCTTTACCTGGGAGTCAGGTGAGATGACAATCCGGCCAATCAGCAGCATTAATTGTTCACTTAATTGCCTGGAAGGAAGGAAAACCAGAACTGTATTTGGATTCAAGGGCCGGATTTGGAGAGCCCTGATGTATAGACATACATTCGTGGTCAAATGGTTGAGAATTAATAATTCATTTGGACTAGGCTGTCATTATTGGGTTGGACAAAGCGCCATCTGAATTCAAATCAGTGGCTGCCAACGCTGTTCCATTTTAGGAGGGTCTAAGCCAGGGATATACAGATAGGGCTGGTGTACTTAGCGCTTTCGTTCCAGCCATGCATACATCTGATTCAACTGAATAACCCCAAGAGCCCTTATTACAGCCCTGATAGACAGAATCAGGTGGATCACTGCTTGGTCAGAATGAAGTCTGCACCTCCAGTGGTACAAACCGGATAAGATTAAATACCCCCAGGCAAAGAATGCGAAACCTTGGCTGCTGGAATTTCTGGTCACAGTGTGTACTCTAACGCTTCCTTTACACGAATACTGGCTTTTGAACTGTGCGCTGATAAGTCAGAAGATCCATCTCCTCTTTAGCCCTGAGGATCCAGCGTTTAGGATTCGCAGAAAGAATTTGAAGTTTTCATTGGTCAGATCACAGATCACTTTAACCTCTTTGTCAGTCAATCTTAAGTGAGCCTGGGCCCAGAGAAGGTGGCAGAATCTCTGGACCTTGTTTACATACGGTTTCATCGTTACACGGCAGGGTTTTAACTTTCATTTGTGGATGCAGCAACAAACTGTGCTCACTAACGATGGTTCACAGCAGTGTTCCTGAGCCCGTGCAGTGATTTTTACTGCAGGATCCCGTCTCTTTTTAATGCAGTGCCGCCAGGGGACCTGATGATCAAGGGCATTCGATATTTGTTTTCGGTCACGTCCCTTGTGTATGGAGATGCACCCAGATTCTCTGAATCTTTAAATTATATTACATACCATAGAAGATAAAATTCTTTGCGATTTCACATCGAGAAACCTTATTCTTAAATTGTTGAACTATTTGCCCATGCAGTGGTGAGGCTTTCACCATGTTATGGCTGAAAGACATTTTATATCCAGTCACGTTACTGATCATCTGCCAATTAAGCTAATTAGCTGTGAGGTGTTCCACCAGGTGTATTTTTTTTAGCATTAAAAAACTTTTACAGTCTTTTGTTGCCCCTTTCCCAACTATAGTGAACTGTCTTCAAAAACTAAAATTTCTCAGTTTCAACATTTTAAATGTTGTCTTCATACTATTTTCAATAAAATTTATGGTTTTGATGATTTGCCAATCAATGCATTCACATTTTACAAAGCATCCCTACTTTTTTGTAAATGGGGTTCTATAACATATCTATATTGTGTTTGAGATGGTGGAAACCCAGCAGCATTTTACAGCCTTTGGTTGAATCGCAAACCAGGAACCAGGAGAGTGGCATGGATTAAATATAAGATTAATTTCTGGATTAAGATTCAAGACAAAAATGTGTATCTCCGATTGCCTCTATGCAAAAGCTGTGGACATTGTAAACGGTCTACATTCCAAATCATGAATAATGAACTAAAAAAATATATATTTTGCAGAAAAATTACCAAATGCAACAGCCTGTTTCCAATACAGTGTTGTTTGAGTGTTAACATTATCAATGCAATAGTTTTGTTTATAAAGTCATCAGTGGCTTTTAAATTAAGAGGCAAGCATCTGGAGATCCTGAACCTTACATTTAATAGGTTCTGATCAACTGGGCATTTCCCCGGTCGTATCAGTAATGAGAAATAAGGCGAGAGGACATGTTTGTTTTAATGAGGCACTTACAATAAATGAAGGCTTCGTTAATACCGGCTCTGGGGTAAACGCAAGGTGGTTACCAGGAGAAATAAATAAAATATGCGAAAAGCGATCCAATCCATGGAAATGGTACGAAATCTGCAGTGAGGGGCAGAACAGGAACAAATTACAGGCATAAAAATGTCAAAAGGTGTGACAGCAAAACAAATTTACCGTGGAACCGGGTACCGTGGTTCACAACTCGGATCGTGTCGGTGCAGAAAATCATTCTATGGAGCACATGGCTAAGTGGAAGCAGCACAATTGCTTGTCAACAAAAGAAAACTATTGTTCTGAGTGTGCGCAGCTCTGAATGAAGCTGCCATTGAGGACAAAGAAAAGCACTGCTAAGGCAGTTTTACACGGTTACAAGGCTGAACAAAGATTTGTTTCTGAGGACCACTTATCACTGCTGGAATAATGTTACATCTGTCACTACTTTTTAAAGCGCTGGACGCTACATGCATGAATTTATTTGCCGTAAAATAGGGTGCAATTTTAAAATACTACAGTTTCCTTTTCAGGGAAGATTTTTCTTTTAACCACGAATCTTCTGAGGCGTGATGAATATGTTATAAAAGTGTTGTTAACAGAGTATTGTACCGTATGCTCCTGTAACCATCTCTATGGGTAACTGCAAGCTATGGAGCTCCACCACACCAACCTTGAAAAAGATGATACTGTATAAGAGGATCTCAACATACTGCAAAGGATGAGTCGCCCCTGGGGATCAAGTATTATTAGTGTTTGGACAAGTGATCACTAATACTCACTTAGGCACGTGACTCGGAAACCTGTTCCCTACTATCCTCAATCGATAATCTCATCCAGAGCTAGAAAAAGGCGCATCTGTTGTGCTTGTATAGGCCTGCCATTTCACCCCAAAATGACTATGGTTTCAGTCACAGTTATGGTTATGGTATGGTATAGGACTAAATACACAACATGCAAGTAAGTGGCCAATATGAGCAAAATGCTTCGCCTTCCATGTGCGCCATATCGTTTCTCTGATGACAGGTATGGATATTTCAGTCAAAATGTGACTGAAATAAACTTTTCCAAAAATTAAATACGTCTAATTGAGACAACTAAACAGCCTCTTAAAATTCTGTTTGTAACGGAGGTTGGAACAAAAACCAGCGCCCCCAGAGGGGCCCCGGCCGGCCAATGCTGAGAACCACTTCCTTACACTGTGATTACCATAAATTGATACTTTATTTCATAAATTAACTTTTAAAATTTTATTTACAATCATCGTTATGGGGCACACATGATTTTTACATTTATGGATTTACAAACTCTGAAACATGAGAATAAATATACAGGAATAAAAGTACATTTTTCCGTAGGTTTAAGAATAACAAAAAGGATTAGTAACAGAACTGTACATTATAAACACCCTTTCACCTTCAATTTCATATACAGTGTCAATAACCTGTCCGTTTGTCCCAAGTAACAGCAAACACCAGCAGAGCCTGTGGCCCTCCAGCGCCAGGCTTGAAGATCACAGGGCGACATCATCAGAGTAAGCTGGGATGGTATGGGAAATGCAGATAAAAACACAAAGCGCTGATTTCTAAATTCAGTTGAACTTGCATTTCATTGTGGATGGTACGAGGATGAGACCTGTCAAATTTTGTCAACTCAATTCCATTTTTTTATATATAAACCCATTCCTGCCATTCAGGCTTGCAACACATTCCAAAAAAAGTTGGGACAGGACAATTTTGGATTAGTAAATAACTTGAATAATGAAGTGATTTTAAGTGTCAGATGTCAGCTGATAATTGTAATCCTGATTTGGTACAAAAGCAAAATCCAGGCCCAGTCCTTTAGGATCAAAGATGGGCTGACGATCACCAATTTGCCCACAAATGCGTGAGAAAATCATTAAATGGTTTGAAAATAATGTTCCTCAAAAAGAAAGATAAAAAGGGATTTGAATATTTTACCCTCTGCACTGCACAACATGATTAACAGATGGAAGTAAATCTGGAGGAGTTTCTCCGTGTAAAAGGCGAGGGTGTGAGGGTGTCGAAAATACACTATCCCCGTTCACTCACTGGGCACTGCGCCGAGAAGTGATGTATCCAAATGGGCTCAAAATTACTTAAAATGTGTACAAAAATTATAGTCACCACACAAAAAGAATATTCATCCGGCCATTTTTTTTTACCTAGTAAATCTACAAATTACAGATTTGACACAAAACAATTTGTGTTTATTAGCATAACATTCAGGCTTCACGAAACTCAACTTAAAGACAGCATCTTTTCCAGGGACGCCTATGCATATTTCAAGAAGACAACACAAAACCACATTTTGCGCACATTAAAAAGTTATACCTGCATAAGAGGGAACGGGTGCAGGACTGGCCTACCTGCAGTCCCGACCTTAGTCAATAGAGAATGTGTGGCACATTTTGAAATGCAAAATGTGACAATGAAGACCCCATACGGTTACACATCTTTAGACCCGCTTGCAGGAAGTATGGGGCAAAATTAAACCTAAGACATCCAATCACATTCATCTGTAAACATTTATTAAGTGTTGTGAAAAGGAATGGCAATATTTCAACGTAGCAAATGCTTCGCTGTCCCAAGTTTTTTGGAATATGTTGCAATGATTGAAATTGAAACATGTAAAATTTCAAAAATCAAAAGTTAATGTGGTGAGGCATCAAATGATGCGGTGTTGTATTGTCTTCATTAAAATACAGGTAAAAGAACATATCACAGCTTCCATTTTTAATATCACATACCATCCCAACTTCTTTTCTGATTCAGGCTGGTATATAATTAAAACTATAAAAGGATAACTCACTTTCCCAACTTTATTACTGAGCTGTAGCAATAAGACTTGCACACTTGTGATGCGTCTCATGACTACCCCATCAACACCCAACACCGAAACATCGCCTGTCAGTGCTGCACGAGAACCAACAGCTGCTTGACAGCGTAGTAGGAAATGCACAGGTAGCCCAGCTCACACACAGAGTGCATGGGTCACATGTAAGGCATTGTTTCACAGGGTCTAGAAATCTCTGCACAGAGAACACAAACCAAACACAGAAAATTACCCACCGATGAACAGGAAAACCCCAGGAAGCTCTCGTAACCCCCACCGCAGCACCTACCTGCCAAACTGCAAAGTTCATGAGCAAGTCAATTCAAAAACCCCCGTATAACTTTATTTGAAGCAGGTCTTCATAACGCTTTATAATGACGCATTACATTGCTGCCACACAAACACGACACAACTGCAAATGAATTGCTCAAATAGGACAGCGAGCGGTATGACACAGGACACTGTACCAGATGACCAAAGGTAAAGCACATGACAGCCACATAATCTCACATAAACAGGAGAGGTATATCTCAAATAACGCCACATCTTTCACAGCCTCCTATGAAAACCAATCAGGTGGAGCTGGTCAAACTACACACGGCTTATTTAAGCGCGAGATTAAAAATAAGAGATTATAAAGTTCAACTATAATTTCTTAACAAGGGGAAATTATTCAAGTACCGTCAACATGGTAACACAAAAGAACCGTGAGCGCGAGAATGAGACCAGATCTATTACAGACCGACTGATAACGTGAGATCATTCCCCATCCCGAGGACGTCAAGCCAGTATGAAATAAAATGCATGGTTATTTGTGCAAGTCTGAAGATATGGCCAATGAAAGTAAAAACATTATTTAAAAAAAAATATTCACACGTAATATTTCACGGAGGAAGCTAGTGATGTTCACTTGTTACCAAATTAGTGAAATGTAACTGTATAGGGACCAGGGCAACATAATATTTCACAATTATTGACCACAGCTGAGGTGGATCCGATGATTTATCCACCTTGGACAAGTGATATTCAAATAATTGGATTCATCGATAACTCAGGTCAATAACTGTTTTATTATAAGAAAATATAATAAGCGAGGAGCAACAACTCTAACGTAAAGCTCCTCACAGGGGCAAAGAGACATGAAATATGGACACTGTCAGGAGCTCCTGCGGCTTCGAGCTCTAGTTCAAAGTCGTCAGATTGTTATAGTCACCTCTTGTGCACTTATGAATGAATATGACCGTTTACAGTGACCGCCAGAGCTCGCCTCTACCAAGTAGGAGAGAGCAAATCCTTATGTTAAATAAAATATGTAAACCAAACATTTTAATGCTGATGAGAACGATACTTGGAAGAAAAAAAAATGAAAAGAAAAAAAAACTCTTCAACAGGATGAAATGTAACATCAGTTTGATTTGACGTGAACTCAGTCAGCGAAGCCCCCCGTGTAGTTGGGGCGATGACGGACAGGGCAGGACACTGGGCGGTGACGAATGGATCGGAGGATCAGTGGCAGCGGGGGGCAGAGTTAGCGGCTGGGGCTAGCTGATGGAATGGCCTCCTTACGCCTCCGAGCCATTAAGTCAGCCTCGCCGCTAAATCTCCAGTGGAGGACGGAGAATCCAGGCGGACGGCGAACGCATTATCGACACCATTTGACACCACTGGAGTCCGCTGGTCTTTCAACGAATATCCAGCCATGCAACCTTGCTCCCCCAGGCCAGACTCCTGTCATGATGTCAGTCTCCAGAGGCAGCTCAATCTGCAGCCTTGCAGCGAGCAGAGGGCACCTTTCCTTAACATAACCTCCTGCCAACACTAAAACCTACTCCCTTAACGCAAAAGCCCCTGACGTTAGCCCTGCTGACGTTAACCTGAAGAAGCAGCCAGTTTTACATCCTAAAAATCATCAAAAAAGACTGATAAAAACTTGAGGGCCAGCGATACAAGGCCAGACGGACTGGTCCCCATGACTGCAGCGGACTGTTACAGGGGAGTTACACTAACTGGCCAGTGGAGTCATTCCCAGGAGATAGAAGATGATCCATCAGAGAACAGGATTTCCATCTCGGCTACTGATGAGGCCGGTTCACCGCGGCAGAGCCAGCCGTAGAGCTTAACGAGCGGCAATCAAGTCCAATGACTTTTTCGTCATCCATGAACGGAGGACTAAACGCGGCGGATGCAGTGACTTTCCACATAATGCGCGCGAGAAGTGCTCTCCCTTTTCTTTAACCACACATTAATAAAGTAATGCATCCATGCAAATGACGAAAAAGGTTTTAAAAAGATGTGGTACGAAACTGCGAAATTAAGGCACATAACAGAAGGAAGCTAAAAACAGCGAAGGGGAACTCCCAGGATCGCGGACGACTTGGCGAACGGAGTTTGGCGGTAAAATTGCAGGACCGCTAGAATTCTGTCAATGATAACACTGCACGGTCACATCCTCTGCACGCCCTTCAGCCAAAAATCACTGAGTCCTGAACAGCCACTGCATTCGCTGGTCTGCTGGAGTTTAGGGCGGCTGATAACGTTCCCGTAACGTTCCCTGAGCCATACGGCATCACTGTCTCATTTGGGCGGGGGGTTAAACGGATAAAACCCATAAACCACATCTCTAAACTCAGCATTATCTCAAATTTACAAGGCGATTGAATTTTCAATTCGAAATGAAAAAAAAAAAAAAGTCCCAAAGGAAAAAATGAAGCGATCGTGCTTCCCCAATCACACGATGGCAGTCCCTCTCCTAACACACGCCCACAGATGTGAACGGCTGCACCCGACCCTTTTGTGTGCAAGTAAGTGCGCAATTCGGCAAACACCAAACTCAACATTAATTAGAGATGAGAGCCCCTCCCCCCACACACACAAACGAACATCAGCAAACGAGTCGGAGGTTCCCTCATGCCACAACAGTACAGAAAACATCACAGTGATACATCACTTAAATAAAAACTGTAGATCACTGTTTACGTCGACCTATCTACCGTGCTTCATGTACCTCCTCATCGGCCAAGATTACATTTAAAACCACCATTAGCTTTATAAAACCGAGATACTGATAAAACATCCATTCTGACGAGAGGGCCAGCGGTCGCCTTCTCAAGGTGTCCAGTTTCTTTGTTGCGCATTACGCATTGAGCTGAGAAGTTCACCGTAAAAAAGTTTTAGTCCTTAAAAATAGAACAGTGACTCCTCTCAAACGGAAACAAAGACGTCCAGGTAGAGGCGGTCGTAGGACTCCCGAAAGAGCAGGATCAGTAGAAGGCTGAAGAGGCAGGAGCCGGTGAGGCACCAGTTCAGCCAGGAAGTTTCTAGAAAGAGAAGAAGACAGTTAGACACACGGGCCATCAGCACTGCTCCATATCCACAGTGTGAGTGAAAACAAAGGCACAGTCACCCCTCCCCTCCAAGTCAGTGATGTCATCAGCAGTGCAAGAGAATATCACTGTTAATTCGTTACATCATTGATGTCATCAGCAGTGCAAGAGAGAACTACTGTTAATTTGTTACATCACTGATGTCATCAGCAGTGCCAGAGGACACTACTGTTAACTTGTGTTATCAGTGGAGGCAACAGCTAGTACCAGCCAGTGATTTAAAATTCAGTATTGCCATCAACTTACCTGCCAACAAATTAATGCACGAAAGTTACCATCAAACTCATCTTCAAATCTGCATCCCCACCATATCATCCCTAATCACCTATCAGCACCGGCTCATTACCAAATGATCCCCAATCACACACTGCAAGCACCTATCAGCATCGGCTTATTACCAACTGATCCCCCTTGAGGTAGTTTCCAGTCGCCTCCATCTTGAAACCCATGATAGGTCGATTAATGAGCAAGAACGAATAGGAAGGACACGGGAACAGATTGCAATCTATTCATTCGTGCTCGTCAATCTGTTCCCCTGTCCTTCCAATTCCTTCCTGCTCGTCAATCGACTTATTGTGGCTTTGAAGATTTGAAGATGAGTTGATGGTAACTTTTGTGCATTGTTTTCAAGTTGGTGGCAACTGGAAACAACCTCAAGGTACTGTTTGCATAAACATTCTTTTTTTAAAAACTGCCTGTACATTTTCAAGTTCTCAGTGCCTCCTTTTAAAAGTCAGGGACTTTGGAATTCTACTAAGTGTGGAGCTACTTTGAGCCTTGTTAATGATGAAAAAAGGCGATTTCTTTGCATGGCAACGCCATGCCCAATTCACTACCATTGTAAGCATGCTGGGAGCTTCGGCTAAAAAGCCATGCATTTTGAAATATTGCGTGCCTATGGAGGCGGGGTATTCGACAAAAAATAGTACTCATTATCATGTTTCAACTCAAATTCAATTTAACAGCAGAATTCTCCTTTAACACTAAATTGTTTGCTCCTTCATAATAATAACTAGAAAAGCACTCAGAGAGCGCAGAACCTCCGCCAGGGGGCAGCAAAGCCAAAAGCACGGCGATTAGAACTCCGGCCCATTGGAAAGACTTGAAATCTTGAACTTTGGCGTATATCTCAGCAGGACTTTGGCCTAGATGCCAAAATTTAATCACCTCTTCCTTGACTTAATACCCACCTACCCTGAAAATTTCGTCAAAATCCGGCCATAAGTTTTTGAGTTATGTTGTACACAAACAAACAAACAAACCGACAAACAAACGGCACCGAAAACATATACCTCCCCGGCGGAGGTTGATAACCAATTTTGCACACTATTCCTGACCCACAGTTACACCCCAAGATGTTCCAGCTTCATGACATTTCTGGCATTACAGTCAGAAAGTCTAACATTAAGTGCAACAGAAGCCCAACAGGGTGTTGTGTGATTGGCCGTAATGTTTCACGGGGTGATCGGGTCAGGTTGCGTATTCCCTTAGAGTCGAACGGTTCAAACTGCATCGGAGGTCTGCCTCTGAAAGCAATACACAGGGCACCCCCTCTACAGGACTGACAGGGGACTGCGCAGCTTTGCAGGATGACTGTACAAACACTGCCCAGCTGTATACTGACTGCATAGCTCTCATCTGAGACTGTAGAGTGACTGTACGGCTCAGACGAGGGACTGTAGATCAACACAGCAGCTCAGATGAGGGACTGTAGATCGACTGCACAGCTCAGATGAGGGACTGCAGAGTGACTGTACAGCTCAGATGAGGGACCGTAGATCGACAGCACAGCTCAGAGGAGGGGCTGTAAAGCGACTGCACAGCTCAGGTCAGGGACTGTAGAGCGACTGCACAGCTCAGATGAGAGACTGTAGATCGACTGCACAGCTCAGATGAGGGGCTGTAGAGCGACTGCACAGCTCAGAGGAGGGGCTGTAGAGCGACTGTACGGCTCAGATGAGGGACTGTAGAGCGACTGCACAGCTCAGATTAGGGACTGTAGAGCGACTGCACAGCTCAGAGGAGGGACTGTAGAGCGACAGCACAGCTCAGATGAGGGACTGTAGAGCGACTGTACGGCTCAGATGAGGGACTGTAGAGCGACTGTACGGCTCAGATGAGGGACTGTAGAGCGACAGCACAGCTCAGAGGAGGGACTGTAGAGCGACAGCACAGCTCAGAGGAGGGACTGCAAAGCGACTGCACAGCTCAGATGAGGGACTGTAGAGCGACAGCACAGCTCAGATGAGGGACTGTAGAGCGACTGCACAGCTCAGATGAGGGACTGTAGAGCGACTGCACAGCTCAGATGAGGGACTGTAGAGCGACAGCACAGCTCAGAGGAGGGACTGTAGAGCGACAGCACAGCTCAGAGGAGGGACTGCAAAGCGACTGCACAGCTCAGATGAGGGACTGTAGAGCCACAGCACAGCTCAGATGAGGGACTGTAGAGCGACTGTACGGCTCAGATGAGGGACTGTAGAGCGACTGCACAGCTCAGATGAGGGACTGTAGAGCGACAGCACAGCTCAGAGGAGGGACTGTAGAGCGACAGCACAGCTCAGAGGAGGGACTGTAGAGCGACAGCACAGCTCAGATGAGGGACTGTAGAGCGACAGCACAGCTCAGATGAGGGACCTTAGATCAACAGCACAGCTCAGATGAGGGACTGTAGAGCGACTGCACAGCTCAGAGGAGGGACTGCAAAGTGACCGCACAGCTCAGAGGAGGGACTGTAGAGTGACTGCACAGCTCAGATGAGGGACTGTAGAGCGACAGCACAGCTCAGAGGAGGGACTGCAAAGCGACTGCACAGCTCAGATGAGGGACTGTAGAGCCACAGCACAGCTCAGATGAGGGACCTTAGATCAACAGCACAGCTCAGATGAGGGACTGTAGAGCGACTGCACAGCTCAGAGGAGGGACTGCAAAGTGACCGCACAGCTCAGAGGAGGGACTGTAGAGCGACAGCACAGCTCAGAGGAGGGACTGCAAAGCGATTGCACAGCTCAGATGAGGGACTGTAGAGCGACTGCACAGCACAGATGAGGGACTGTAGAGCGACTGCACAGCACAGATGAGGGACTGTAGAGTGACAGTACTACTCAGATGAAGGGCTTTGGAGTGACAGCTAATCAAGGGATTGAGCAGCCCATTTGGTTGCTCAAGAGGATGAAATGATCATTTTATTTAGTTGCCAGAGTACATTTAAACGATGAGATGGACACAAGTGCAATTAATCATCTCAAATTCGAGGGAAAAAGTGCCAAAAATGTGAAGCTCTTACCGAAAAGAGGACTCTCAAGTACACATTTGATCTCCAAAAATGTCACTCTAAAAAAGAACCGCAAAAAATTTGGATTTTTTTTCCCCCCACAAAGGGGTGCAATCTAGCTGCAGGAGAGGATTGTTCGGCAGCAGCTTTTCACAGCAGGCATATGAGACAAACCTGCTGAGTGTCCTCTCGAAGCACTCAGATCTCCGCCATGGAGGAGGTTCCCATTTGGCACCTCTCCAAATCATTCTTCATAAATCGATACTCAGTTATGCTGTTATGAATTCCTCCAAGTCAACAAGGGCTAATGAAAGGTGGTTTATTCAAGCATGTTGTTTACCCCCCGATCACTTCTATTTACACAGCACCAGAGGGATGCAGGCAAGACCATCAGCTCACACTCTCTTTTGGAACAATCCATTATTCACTGAGGGAGGGGGGGAACGGGGGGCTGAGAGTTGATGGACAGAGATCAAGGGATTAACAGGGTCGAGGACTGAACCAATCCAAGCCAAAAGGAGCTTTTTCAGCCTGTCTCCAACCCATCCCACCATTAACCCGTGAAACCTGCAGGGCAGTATAGAGGTTTGTCGAAAGCAGCTGGTTTATTTAATCCTGCAGAACTTTTGGCCTATTTTACATTCTAGTGGAGAAATTATGTACCGTAAATGATCTAGATATTTTATATTTCATACAACACTGACCATCAAAACATGGCGTCCTGGTCTGAATACATTTCACTCAATACAAGTATGATGTAGCTTCAGTTAAGCATTGAAACCAGCAGGTACAGAACATGTATGTAAAATTGCCCCACGATAGGGGGGAAAAAAAAATATTTATAAATTTGAAACTATTTAAGGGGGAATTTTAGCCGAAACTTTTAAGGGGTTAAAAATGAACCAGATGAAGGGGGGGGGACGGGACTGACATTTCCTGCATAAAGCAGATTTTCACAAACACTGACAACACAAGCCCTGAGGGCAGCCTTCCGCAACTGCATCTTTCAAAAGTCTCAGAAAAATCTATCAACAACTGAGCATTTCTTTTCAGTCTGTCATTTTCTGATGTGAAAATTGTCAAAATGCCCCCCCCCGGCCCTTCTGACCCAGCCGTCGTACCCCACATGCGTTATTAAGTTATTAAAGGCTCAGCAGAGGTTACCTTTTACGAAGTCAGAGTTGAGTCATGAAATTGCTCTCGAGACTACAGTTGCTGTAGACACTGACAGGACCAAAGTAACTGACTCAGTCAGTGGCAGACTGGGGGGAACACTGACAGAGGCGATAATGTGTTGACTGAAATAACCCAGCAGATCTGGGTCCTTGACGGGGGCACTGGCTGCAGGAGAGGCGTCTGAAGAGGTGCCAGCAGCACAAAATTTATTACTGTAATTACTTTCAATTATCATTCAAATCAACAACTTTTTTCAGCCTGTGATTTATGCAAGAGAGACGATTCATTATTTCCAGTTTCAGATAAATGTAAAATGTGAGTCTACCCCCATACATACACACACACAGACACAATAAACAAAGTAGTCCATATATATTAAAAAAGTAGCCTATTTCTTATTCTGTATGCATTTGTATAATATCTGAAATCTTTGAAAATAAAAAATTCCAAAAAAAAAGTAGCCTATATGCTATTATAATGGTTACCACCTTCTTAGAATTATGATGCTCAGCTATTAACCAGCCAAACTGCCAGCCCCTCAGCCTCTTAAAGTCTTTTCCTGACACACTTTCTGCACTTCGCTGAAGTTATTTTTTTGGAAAGTATTCCCATGCTAAAAGGCACTTTTGTACCAAGGCATTAAAGGCCCTGTCAGAGAGCTGTAGTGCAGGTAACAGCAGCGAATGCACAGTGGTCCGCAGCAGTAGGAGATTAACTTCATTTCTTTCGTGAACTAGAGAACATGTTGACACTGACAGATTCTAGTTTTATTTGGGGGTCAGCGCAGTAACATGTGGACAATGGTGAAATCGCAGAAACTTCCAGCAGGGAAACAGTTGTACAACTTTATTTAGTGTTCAAATGCGCTTTACTGCATCAATTCCCCCTGTGTGAACACACTGTCTTTTGGGTGCAGAATTGGATGATAATGGAAAAAAAGCCAGCAAGTCATGCACCGTGCCTCCTCTATACCCGCTTCTTCCTCGCTAGGTTCACGGAGCAGCTGGAGCCTATCCCAGCTGGCTCTGGGCGAAAGGCAGGGACCCACCCTGGACAGCTCACCAATCCATCACAGGGTACACACACACCATTCACTAACACACTCATACCTTTGGGCAATTTAGAGTCTCCAATTAGTCTGATTCATGTCTTCGGACTGTGGGAGGAAACCGGAGTCCCCCGAGGAAACCCACGCGAACACGGGGAGAACATGCAAACTCCACACAGAAGGGCCCCAGGCCAGATTCGAACCCATGACCTTCCTGCTGTGAGGTGGTTGTGCCACCTACTGTGCAAGACCAGACAAAAACAAAACTGATAGCGACAATGTGCTTGATCATCTCTCCATTAGACTGCTGACCTCAGTGTGGTGTATTAAAGTATTCTAAGGTATCACGCACTCAGGCCTCCTCAAATGCTGTTATAGAAACACAAATTTCACTATTTTTAGATCTCTGAACCTTCAGATATCTCTGACAGCTGAAACGTTTTGCACGAATGGAAAACAGAAGGGAAAAAGTGCCTTTGTGGACAGACCTTCTCTCAGACTGAGATGCTGGGGGAATCTGAAGAGGCGAAAGGGATGTTGATCTGAAGCATTTAATTTTTCATGATACTGGAGAGGTGCAGTGAGTGACTGGCTGGATCATGATGTAGGTGTAACTCTGCTGGTGCCTCAGGTAATGGAGAGAGAGATGTGCTGAAAAAGCACTTCTGATCAAAATGGTGTGTCTGAGCCAATTCCAGCAAAGACATTTCTCAATCCCAGAAAAAGGGTTTGAAAGATGGAGCCATTATAGCCCCAGTTATGCCAACCTATGTCTTCCACAGGGAACAAGATCCATGCAGCCCAATCCCAGAGCGGCTGCGGCAGTACCATACACACGAGTGACAGAGGTCACAGCTAAGCACTAGAGGACGGTCCTCTGCAGAGGAGGGGAGTGTCGAGCGTTAGCCCTCAGTGACATGGGCAAGGGGGGGTCACTCTCTCACACAGCAGGAGGGATATGACAGGCCCCAGGGGGGGTTAAGACAGAGCACGCTCAGATTGGTGATGACATACCCAACTTCCCACTGAGGAATATGTGAGAAGCCTGATTTTAACCCCAAGTTATCACTTTCATCAAGAGCTTCGGTCGACGAATCTCCATTCCGAGCGTTTCGGTAGTGAAGAGCTAACAGAGAGCTAACATTTTTCAGAACTCACAGAGGAGTCCTTCCGTTATTCCAGGGGGCCGGTTATAGGGGCCACAGAGAGAGAGAGGGAACAGGGCCGGGGTAAGAATAAAGCTTCGCCCCCACCGGAGGCTAAACTGTATTTCCGAAGCAAAGCTGGCCTAAATTCCCTCATCTCTGGTCGGCCCTGTCTGGTGTCTGGATGAGCTGCGTTTATAAAGCCTCTGGTGCGACTCCAGATCCTCTCTACTGCTCCGGTCCAGAGAATACTGAAGGTCGCCCCCGTCACTGACGAGGAAAGCCTCAATGAGAAACCCAATGCGGTACAGCAATGTCTGTGGCCGATTACATCTCAAAGGGGGGAAAGATGACCCAAAAATTAATCAAATGGCAATCAAATAAATAGCTTAATCAGGTGCACAAAAAATCGGGAGTTATCAAGCGTGATACAGACCTCAAACAGAAGCCAATTTTCTAAATAAGACACTGATGCAGCCAGACAACCAAGTGCTGACTTCATTGCAATTGTCCGCAGGCGGTGGTTTCACACAACTGACATGAGTCTGCAGGTATTTATGATGATGTGTAAAAACACAGTATAGCGCGGAGTCAGCAACAGGCAGTCGCTCCAAGATCAGTTGGGCTAAAAGTATACAAAAAGGGCGGTTTCGTTGCATTTCAATCCTCTGCTCTCCTCCGTGTGACGCATGCGTTATGTAATAACAAAGGCCGAGGAGAAGAGATCGAGGACATTAAACAGCTGTTGAAATGCAGCCCAGGTCTTGCAGGCAGGGTTAATCACCAGACGTTCAGAAGGGGACTCCCTTACAGCGATGCCAGCATGCAGCGCACTGCTGTCCCCCAGTGTACTGTCCCACAGAGGGGATTCCCCACCTCGCCTCACAGGACCAGCTGTCTTCATGCTCCGAGCCCTCAGGGACTTCAGTGTTTTTCACTGTGAGAGCATGTCCCCTGGAAAGGACCGTTGTGCTGCATTCACCGCTTTAGGCATTTGCAGGAATTTCTGACAGCTTTGTTTGGGACTTACTTGATATGATTTTTTTTCACCGTCTCATCAAACCGTGATTACGTTTGTGCAAAGCCAGCTTGGGATTGGAAACTTCTGTAAAGATCTAAAATTCCCTTCCTTATGCACGTAGTCCTTAATAGTCCACAAATTCTAAAGACATAAGAAACGTCAATATTATTATCAAAAAGTTTTAGTTCCCTAATTTCTTTGCTTACATAAGTGCAGGAGGACACTGACGGAAGCGAGACAGCGGGCAGATTGTCGCCCTTTCATGGACACGTCTCTCCATCAGTGCTGGGCCGATAAGACAAAACTCATTTCCATACATGCGCCAAGCAAAAGCTCATCTCACCTCACATCCTGTGCCTTTTATATAACAGTCACCGTTGAGGCGCTCCTTGTGCCGTTACGTCAACATCATTTTTTCATTTTTAAACTCCCTCCGTCCAGCTTTCACGTGTTTATTCTGCTCAGCTCTCCGTAACGGGGTTTTGGTAGAGAGCCATTTTCCCTCCGAGTGAAACGGCCCCAGAGCCGCTTGGACGGTTTCGCTCTTCAGTCAAGTGCCTGGGTCAGACGATGCTTTAGGCCATCACTGCCGGCTCGGCTTCGTTTATGAATGCAGGCCCTCCGCTCTGTGACCGACTGAGGGCGGCGAGCGCTCTTACGAAAGGAGCTGTAAGGTGCCCAGTGAGATCATACGAGCAAACGCAACGCCAGGAAAAAAAGCCAGCAGCTTTTAGCTTGTAAAGAGGCTTAAAAATTCGCAAATTTTTCAAAAAAAAAACAAAAAAAAGGCAGTTAGCCTGGTACATAAATAAACTGTCCTCTTATTGACCCCACAAGCCAAAAACACAGAAGCGCTAAGCAAAGGAAATGTAGTGTGCATTTATTAACTATATAAAGAAAGGAAAGCACTCAAGTGAGTTGAGGGAATTCACAGATGAACACGAAACGTTAAAACATTTAAAAGCGCGCAGCTTCCGCTAATGAAAACACTCAAGCAAAGACTCGTCTTTAATCTACGCAGCCTTTTCAACAGGAAATTAATCACCCTTTTCAAGCACCAATAATATTCTAAATTATTACTGTAAGATAAAATCACTCTTTTTTTTTTCCCATGAATGTTTTGAAGCAACTTAAGAGTCAGAACAGAGAGGAGAAATGGAAGTCGAACAATGGGGTGTGTACAGCAATGAAAAGGCATTTTAACTCTCAGTGCTGAAATTAACTTTTTAAAGATACGAATTTAATTATCTTATCCTGTTGAAAACCTATCATGTGGCGACTTCTTTAAAAAGTCGCCACAGGACAGGTTTTCAACAGCTTTGATTTTGATATCCTAACATCACTGAGCAACGGCGGCCACACTCAGCGCTCTCAGGGTTAATGCGGATGGCGTGGCGATTGTGGAGAGACTACGGATAGGCAGGGTGCCAGACCCTCGAGATTTGAAGCGAGGCTGAAGAGGCGGATTGTAGCCCAGCGGTTTGCCGATGGTCAGGGGCCGGGATTTCGGATACGGCGGGGGTTACCTGTGAAGTAGAAGGTCAGGAAGAAGAGCAGAAGTCCCGTGAAGAGGTTGCTGAGGAAGGTCACCACGCCACAGGTGATGCCCTCGGGCACGGGGTAAACCGTCTCGATGAAGAGCTCCAGGAAGATGGGCACACTGCTGTTGATGAAGATCCCCACCAGGATGCAGGAAGTGTAGAGAGTGGCTGCAGCGAGAGAGAAGCCTGCAGATTAACCACCTGCTCTGCTCGGCCCCAGCACAGCGGTTAAACGGCACGGGTGAGGAAGATCATGGAATATCAAGTTCATACAAAGAGAGCACTGAAAGAGTGCCGGGTGTGTGCAGTCAGAGAGAGCACCAACACTTCCTGATGACTGAGGTTAGTGGGTAGAGAGAGGTGGATCATGGGATTTGGAGTTCATTGAAGGTGCGCAAAGGAAGACTAGTGTGTGTGTTGAGAGAGGGCGTGCAAATGGGGTAACAATCACTTTAAACTTCCAGATGAAGGAGGTTAGTGGGTAGAGAGAGGAGGATCATGGGACGTGGAGTTCATTGCAGGTGCACAGAGGAAGACTACAGTGTGTGTGTTGAGAGAGGGAGTGCACATGGGGTAATAATATAACTTTAAACTTCCAGATAACGGAGGTTAGTGGGTAGAGAGAGGAGGATCATGGGATATGGAGTTCACTGCAGGTGCACAGAAGAAGCGTACAGTGTGTGTAGAGAGTGGGAGCCACCACAGGTAAATAAAATCGCTCTAAACTTCCAGGTAACAGAGTAAGCAGGTTAATGGGTAGAGAGCAGAGGATCATGGGGGACCAGAGTTTCCCCGAAGGTCTTCTTGTGATCCCATCAAAGGCTTTTCTCAGCTCGTCTGCATTTGGGTCTCTCAGCCTTTTTTGCAGAAGGAGAAATCATGAAAATGCTTTTCAAGGTGACTCAAGCTGGATTTGACATTTAGAACGAGAGCCTGAGTGGGTTGTTTTTCCCTCTTCGTATAAAATAACTGTCCCTCAAAAGCCTGCGAATACAGCAGGACGGCCTGCATTTAGAATCAGAGAGACCAGACCATGGATAAGAGGGTCAGTAAACAAAGCAGCCCAGAGAGATTAGCTTTCAGATTGCAGACGCCTGGCTGCCGGGATTTCAGACCTACAGCATCATCGACATCGTACATATTAACTGTAATTCATTCAAATAGACACTATGAGGGCACAAGCCACATACTCAATATCTAACACTATTAGTGTAACTGGGGGGGGACTGGCTAACAGTACGAGGAGTATGTAGGCAACATTTTAGAGAAATGATCTTACAGAATGAATCATTTCAGACGAGGGTGGACAATCGTATCATGACATATAATTACATTTGTGAAATATCAGCTGATTAAGTACTCTGCAGACCTAACCAATCAGCTGAAGTTCATATTTAATTATACTGAGTGTACGCAGTGTGCATAAATTCATCAAAGTAACCATTTGCTTTAGGGTACATTACTGAATACAGAAAACACAGCAAATGCCTTTAATTCCGGTCAGGCTGAGTGAGGGCTGAGCATGTGCTGATCTCACAGGGGCCTCACTGACCCCCATCACTGATCTCACAGAGGCCTGCCTGCACCTCGCTGACCCCCATCACTGATCTCACAGAGGCCTGCCTGCACCTCACTGATCCCCATCACTGATCTCACAGAGGCCTGCCTGCACCTCACTGATCCCCATCACTGATCTCACAGGGGCCGGCCTGCACCTCACTGACCCCCATCACTGATCTCACAGGGGCCTGCCTGCACCTCACTGATCCCCATCACTGATCTCACAGGGGCCGGCCAGCGCCTCACTGACCCCCATCACTGATCTCACAGAGGGCTGCCAGCGCCTCACTGACCCCCATCACTGATCTCACAGGGGCCGGCCTGCACCTCACTGACCCCCATCACTGATCTCACAGAGGCCTGCCTGCACCTCACTGACCCCCATCACTGATCTCACAGAGGCCTGCCTGCACCTCACTGACCCCTACAGCAAAGACAGTGGAGTGTGTGGGGTGTGTGGAGCTCACCTGTGGTGGAGGACAGGTGTGTGTGGAGCGCACCTGTGGTGGAGGTGAGGTGTGTGTGGAGTGTGGGGTGCTCACCAGCGGTGGAGGACCGGTGTGTGTGGTGTGTGTGGAGCGCACCTGTGGTGGAGGTGAGGTGTGTGTGGAGAGTGGGGTGCTCACCAGCGGTGGAGGGCAGGTGTGTGTGGTGTGTGTGGAGCGCACCTGTGGTGGAGGTAAGGTGTGTGTGGAGAGTGGGGTGCTCACCAGCGGTGGAGGGCAGGTGTGTGTGGTGTGTGTGGAGCGCACCTGTGGTGGAGGTGAGGTGTGTGTGGAGAGTGGGGTGCTCACCAGCGGTGGAGGGCAGGTGTGTGTGGTGTGTGTGGAGCGCACCTGTGGTGGAGGTGAGGTGTGTGTGGAGTGTGGGGTGCTCATCAGCGGTGGAGGACCGGTGTGTGTGGTGTGTGTGGAGCGCACCTGTGGTGGAGGTGAGGTGTGTGTGGAGTGTGGGGTGCTCACCAGCGGTGGAGGACCGGTGTGTGTGGTGTGTGTGGAGCGCACCTGTGGTGGAGGTGAGGTGTGTGTGGAGAGTGGGGTGCTCACCAGCGGTGGAGGGCAGGTGTGTGTGGTGTGTGTGGAGCGCACCTGTGGTGGAGGTAAGGTGTGTGTGGAGAGTGGGGTGCTCACCAGCGGTGGAGGGCAGGTGTGTGTGGTGTGTGTGGAGCGCACCTGTGGTGGAGGTGAGGTGTGTGTGGAGAGTGGGGTGCTCACCAGCGGTGGAGGGCAGGTGTGTGAGCCGCGTCAGGCAGGTCAGGGTGAACCAGGTCGCGGCCAGAGAGGCACCAGCCATCATCAGCACCAGGATGAGCTTCAGCATTCCCCGGATAGAGTCCGCAAACCTGCCGCGCGCACACAGGAGAGGGGTTACGGTGGCCTATCGCAGCCTAAGAGACAATAACTCACTCACCTCACTCACTCTCTCTGAGACAGAAGCCACAGAGATTCACATAAAACCCAGATAACCAGCTGAAAACAGATCAACATTAATCTTCACATACCTGAGCCATTTTTCAAAAATTCCTCAGTATATTCATGCGTAATTTTCTAAGCTTCACTATCTAAATAGTTTCCCCATTTGCCACAAATAAAGGCACATTAATGAACAGGTGCTTGGCCACTTATCCACTGTCATTTTTTGTGCCAAATGATAACAGCCTAATTATTCCGCAGAACCAATGTTTTTCAGTGCTGAAAGACTGTATGAGGAGAGGAGTTGAGATGCACCTCAGGTCAGATCTGGGTACCACCATGAGATGGCACTTCTTAACCCTTAGGGTGCTGACATTAATTTTTTAAAGACATAAATTTGATCATCTTGGGCTGTTGCAAATAGACCTGGGGTCAGATTGTAATCCGTATTACGATTACGATTAATAATTATAATCACTCATTTCGATGGGCCCGTAATCGTAATCTCTAATTTTGCAGGGACTGTTATTATTTGCTGTTGTACAAGTTGTAATTTTACAATACAAAAACAATGTTTAATCATTTCACATGCAATTTTATAAATATATAAATGCATCAATATACATCTACTATTACAAAGATATTTCCACAAAGAAACTGATCTAACCAGTCATAATCATGATTGTAATCTAGATTGAAATTGTAATCATAAATTCTAAACTCACGTAATCGTACTCTTAAATTTTCGGAGGACTGTAATCGTAATCATTAAAAAATATCCTGTAATCTTCGTAATCATAATCGCACTGATTATGCCTGATCCACCCCAGGTCTGGTTGAAAACCTATCATGTGGCGACTTGTTTAAAAGAGCTCCCGCAGAGCTCTTTTAAACAAGTCGCCACTTGATAGGTTTTCAACAGCTTTGATTTTGATACCTTACATCACTGAGCAACAACAGCTGCTCTAAGGGTTAATGATAACAAACCCAGGCTGATGGATGCCAACACACACAGGAAATTCACTGGTGACATTACTCAGCCGTACCCTGGCTGTCAACCTCAGCAATATGCTCTCCTTCACAGGCAGCAGGGACTGAGGAGTGTGATTTAACAGCCCAGCTCTGGGTAACACCAGCACCTTCTCAGTAATCCTGAAAACTGACCATAAACCACGGGCTGGAGTGGAGACCCACCTAACTTAACCCACCCAAGGCAGCACTCGTTTGTCACAGATACACGACGGCCAAAACTTATTCACTGACTGCGCAATTTCATCACTTATTTGAAGCAAGACAAACTGCTGCTGCACATGCCATTGGGATCGGAGAGATTCTGCAGGGCAAATATTGATGCCGTTTTTCCATTTTTTTATCTCTGAATTAAAAGGGCCTACTCGAGCATCCAAATAAAAAATAATAACCGTCACACCGTCATGGCATGAGGTCTCAGGTTACGGTACCAGGGCGTGTTTGATCATTCTTTTAAACTACAATAATGGAAATGTATGGATTATAACGAAGGCACGACAGCAGGGGTCAGAGGGACGAAAGCGTCAGACGTGAAACTGCTGCGGTTCGATTGCTGAGGGGGCGGAGTCAGAACGGATCATTCCGGAGGCCTCGTGGTCCTGAGGGCAACAAGCCAACAGCAACATTGCAGAAGAAAGTCAGTCTTAAGCAATGTTTTGGTCTCATGTGAGGCCAAAATATTACTCAACTCAACCAGAAAATATTACCTGTGTCACTGTAAAAGTTTTGCATTTTATAAAGCTTATCAAATCTTGAAATAAGTGAAAATGATAATGAATCTGTTTTATTTGGCAAACATTTAAAAGATGCAAGAATTACTCTGAATACAAGGGTAAAGTGCTTGCTGAGACTGACTTTTATTTTTAGTTGTAGCAGTAAGGGGAAAGAAAATGCCTCCATTTTCTGACTCAGAGCAGAGAAGCGACTTCCGTCTCCCACACGGGTCTGCATGACGCAATGAGCCGGCGTGTTGGTGCAGCCTCCCACCAGCTCTACGGTTTCAGAGGCAGGCATGCTAATCGTCTCAGTGTGTCGGTTCTCCCCGACATCCACCTCTTCACAGCCAGAGCTCCTCAACCTCATCATGGGGACCCAGTGACTGCTGCTGACTGTTCATAATCACAGTATAATAATGAGCCTGCAGCCACTCTTTTTTCATTTCACTTTTTACATCTACTCAAGGGAGATTTAAAAGTTACAAAATGCTACAAATGGTAGAGTATGACCCAATATATTTTCTTTTCAATTCATGTCCTAAAAATTTTGTCCTATTCTGCTATTTTTTTCCCCAAGTTAGAATATTTTTTGATGTCCAAAAGGGATGTTTACAAACTTTTTCGCAAAAAAATAAACAAACAAAATTCTATGATTTCCAGACAATGCAATTCCTGTCATTCCAAACCCTCTGAAAAACAGGCTATTGTGAGAAGGCGTGCCCTCTCAGAATGAGCTTTGTTCTCATTGGCCAGTGAACAGAGCCACTGTGTCAACAAACAGCAGTGATGTCATAATCCCCCCGCAGGCAGGTCTGTTAATACAGATGACTGAATAAGTAGCAAGCTAACTAGCCATGAAACTACAATGAGTTTGGAAAGGTAACGTCGACAAGCTAAGAAAGCACAGACTTACATTCACAGAAATCCTACATGCAGTCATCATAATAGTTTTCTACACTAGAATTCAGGCTCCAACATTGAGAAGTATCTGGAGCTAGTGACCACTCTCCATTTATTATGCTCGTAACACCATTAAAAATGGAATTAATTGGATTCAACACAGTCGCCCATTCTATCTGTTCCTCTTGACGTGTTATGCACAATGCTTCCAGCTGAACCAGCAAAAGTTTCTAAATTCACAGTGGATTTAGTATGTAGCTAGCAGGCTATTAAACCACACAATGATTACAGAGAGGTTGCTAATGCATACACGCTACCCTAGTTACTTTTGACAGTAGCACTTGGCTAGCAAGCAAGCAAGCTAGTTGCATCAACAACCAAGCCATCCACATTTGTCAGTGGTTCCACTTGAAATTCAGTTTGAATGCCATATTTAAAGAAAAAGGTGGCCCACAAAAAATGACTCAGCCACTTTAGTTCATAGTTAGTGGTAAGCACTCCAGATAGCAAAATATATGTGAATATGTCCAAGAGCTAAAAAAAAAAAAAAGTTTTCATGATATGTCCCCTTTGACAGATCAACCAAGTTATGATTTCATTTTCAGCTTTGAATATCATATATTGCAAACAACCTTATAAAACAAGAGAGTTTGAATATTTAATTAATACAATTAAATGACTTGTGAAGCCAGTCAGTTTCTTTTTGCGAAGGGTGTAAACACCTGACAAGAGTAGATCTGTGTAAAATAAATGGAGTTAATTGGCAGCAACAGGAAACATGAAAAACCTTCGTCCAATCAGAAGTGGATCCTCATATTAAAAATAGAACTAAAAACACATTTAAGAACCTTTCCTCAACAGGACATCAAACAGACAAACGTCAGCAAACACTGGTCGTCTCAAAGGCCGGGGCGAGGGGAATGGAGTATGATATAATCTCCAGGTTATGTGAAGCACTACCTAGTGTCTGATATTCATACATTTACATTATGGCTTCTAACACTGCCAATGCCCAGCCGGTCACACTACAGTTCACACAGCCCACAGCAAAGAATTACCTCACTGATGATTATTAATGGCATCGCAAAAATCTGAAAAGTGAAAACGGGCATTTCTGACGAGGCTCCTCCTACACTCCAGAGAATGGGAAGATGGAGCCGGAATTGCAATGTCCACCTCAGTAATATAACTGGTCACTGCAGGTGCCACTCCTATCCCTCAAATCAAAATAGTGCATGATTAATTAATAACGCAATTCAAGTGTTGGCGATACAGTGGCCACATTTTCTAAATCTGGGACACCATAGCCAACCCAAGAAGAAAATCCCAGTAAAACCCTCCTGCCATTACAAATTCAACTGTAAGCAGCAAGTTCGGTTTAGGAAGCAGCTGTCTGGTAACCTTCACAAAGCTGCACCGCCATGAACATCCATTCTGGATAACCTTCCGCCGATTTTTCAGGGCCACCTCCAGACGGGCACCTCTTCATCAAAGCCATCGCTCTTAACAAGAATTATCATCTCATTTTCCTAATTACAACACTGAGAGGATTAAAAGTGTCCGAGAGTCATTGATCCGGACCGGCCCAGAAGCGCTGAACGGACCCAACAATAAACCTCCATCCATCAGCCAGCGACCGTTCCCTGGTTCCGCAGAGTCTGCACTTTGAAGCATCGCAGTGTAAAGCCGTCCAACCGTCCACACGGGAGACGTGCCCTTCCCAATAACACCACTCCTGTCAGAGTTTGTCAGTTAGCGGGAGATGCACACTACCTTGGGAAACACAAATTCCAGACAGACGCAAGTAAGCCTGATTTTTCCTTTACTAATAATTTACTAGTAAATTATAATTTACTAATTGAATTTACTAATAACTAATAAAGAAAAATATACAGCAATGGTTTCTACTGAACACTGACAATTAATCATCGTTGTTCGCACTAATAAAATAAAAAAAAAAAAAAATCGGAGAACTTCCATTTTACTTCAGTTTGAAAAAGGTTTATTTCTTCTACATTTTTTTAACTGCTGAAAAAGGCCACGCGGGACCACACTGCTCCCGTTAAACCGTCTCACCTGCAGAATGTGCACATTACAGCCCAAGCACAGTTCACTTCACACAGCGTCCGAGTACACGGATTACAACTCATAGCAAATGCACTAATTTGACTCTGTACCCGGTTCTGCAGAGATGATTTACAGCAGATTCATTAAAAACCGGAGGACGGACACCTACTATACCCCACACTGCAATCCAAGGACAGCCTGATGTTCAGCTCAAGTGGCCATTAAATTAGCACAGCAAAGCTCAATGGCGCCCTCTGGCAGTCGGGAGGGTGTAAGACACAGTTGGGGGACAGTCTAAACACAGTGGCCGTTTATAAACAGTTCAACACCTGAAATATAACCTCAATCATGGTCGCCCAACTACATGGAGGTTTACCCAGTCGTGCGGGTTTCGCTGTGGGTGCATGAAAGCAGGGTGTGAAACGGGCAGAAAGATGAGGTTACAGCAGGATGGGGTGAAGGTTGTTAATCTCTTGTGCTTACCTGGCCATAGCCACTCCGAACACACAGCCGCCCACGACAGACCAGAAGCCGATCCAGCCGGCATCCACCTACAGGACAGAGACAGATGAGAGCTGGAACTGATTTGGCGAGAGAACAAAAGGCGTGAGCCGTCCCCTGCCGTCAGAAAACTGATGGTGCGTGACCAGTGCTCCAGACCTCTCTGAAATCTCGACTTTAAAGCAGCGTTTCATCCCCTGAAAACGTCTTTAAATGCAAACTCAGTGTTCCGCGGCACTCTCGAATAAAAGGGCGAAGTGTTTCACTGAGGAGAGAATCGCTGAACGCGGCAGAATATTCCAGCCGAGGAGCTGGAGCGTACGAGGACAGCCGTGATGAAAGGCGAGGGTGCAAGTTTGACCGCGACGAAGGTTGAAGGCAGCAGGTGACCTTAACGCGGGAGGCAGCCTCAGACCAAAGGAAAAACCCTTTCTGAAAAATGTTAGAAGCTAAAAAGTTTTTCCACAGAGGTTAATTCTACCCCGCAGGAGTCAGACAGCAGAGATTTTACAGTCAGCACAAGGGTTCTGCAGATATTTTTGCTTCCGTTAACACATGTTTGCGTCATGACTACAGGGCTGATAGACATCAAGTCACGACGTGACCACTTTTATGCCGAAAATAGACCAGCATTTCCTACTAATGTAATTATCAACATCAAAAAGCTTACTTCTTTGCCCTTCTCACCATCCCCATCGTGACTCCATTACTTGCATTATTTAAATGTCAAACCACAGTAAAATTGTTCGGTGGACTCTCCGACTCCTCAGTTCTGTTTTCAGTGCCGATGCCCCTGTAGCTAGGTATTTTTCGACAACAGCCTGTTCCCAGGTTACACCCCGATCCCCAGTTCCCCACTTACAGCTCCGACCCAGAGCCTAATACACATCAATTTACCCCATATTGACTACTGCTGAGCCATCTTCATTACGACGAGTCGCCTCCAGCGATGGTTCAATGATACTTTATCTCACAATAACGCTCAAACCAATTTGTTGAGTGATATGTAATCAGCCAGGATGCAAATGAGAGCCCCGTATGAGTGCGTTGGGGGGGTTTGCTAAACAATATGCTCTGAGTGTAATGAGAAAATTTGTGTTTCCTGCAGAGCTACGCTTAGTCGTGCATTTATGTACAGAGTCAATAGCAAGTAAATATTTAGAATGCTAGATTAAGCCAGTTCCACTGAGACTGCGAGCTGCTGGCACAGTAACTTGCTTTTCTTAGTTCCTTTTGTTTTAAGCTTAAAGCTCATACATGAGGGATCTCTCTACCAGATGAGCCCCATCCAACAGGAGCACGATTACTCTTATTCCTGTTAGTAACAGCAATGTAATCTCTCACAAGGCGTAGCTCTATCCAGTATTTCCGCAGAAGCGATCAGGCACCAGGTACTGTGACCTTACAAGCATTCGAAGAAAGTTTCACTCATCTAAAGTTCGAGGGACGGAACCCCACACCTGCCCTCCAAAAGAATAAACAAACAAACTAAGAAAACACACACGAATAGGTCTACATGTTGTGCGGTTTTGCTGCCAGCATAATGGACATTCTCCATTACCAGAGTGATTATACGTGACTGATTGGCCACATTCAGGCAGCGTTATTTAAATGATGCTAATTATGGAGCCCCTGTTCTGTGTGATTAACTCCTCTGTCTGCGCAAGCCTCGACTCCTCTTTGTTCGGCGCCTGAGACGAGACAATAGTTCTCGAGGGCTGATGCCGCCTCTTGCTGGAAACAGATTCTCTAGCGTGACAGATTGCCGGTCGATGGATTACTCCTCTTCCGAAATGGCCCTCCCATCCAGTCTGAAGTGCTTTGGTTTAAATGATTAATTCTCGTCCCTGCGTCCCCCGATGCCTCACCGTGAGGACTTCTTTCCCTGGGGGAGTTGAGGTGTGGTTTTGAGTTTGCAGCATTTGCTTTTGGTCATTTTTGGACAGCAAACTGACAGAAAATTGCCATGACAACACAATATGAGTGTCCACATATTTGAACCTGCTCAGGACAGACAGCAAAGCATGCTGGGACAGAATCAGTGATACAGACATTGAAGGTGAGATTGCATTACAGGCACTGAGGGCTGGCGGGATTCAAGGAGAATTCCGGTGTGAAATTGACTTGGGGTGTATTGAAACATGATAACGAGCACTAACCTTTGTCGAATACCCCACCTCCGTACGCATGCAGCATTTTGAAATACATGGCTTTTTAGCCGAAGCTCCCTACAGGGAGTTTAGGCAAACAGAACCTTGAGGTAGTTTCCAATCACCTCTATTTTGAAAGTCACAATAAGTCCATTGACGAGCACAAACGAATAGGAAGGATAGGGGAACAGATTGCAATCTACTCGTTCGTGCCCATCAATCGACTTATCGTGACTTTCAAGATGGAGGCGACTGGAAACTACCTCAAGGTACTGTCTGCATAAAGTCTTTTTTAATAAACTACCTGTGCGTTTTCAAAGTTCTCAGTGCCTCGTTTTAAATGTCAGGGTCCTCGAAATTCTACCAATGAAGTGTGGAGCTACTTTGAGCCTTGTTAATGATGAAAAATAGCGATTTCTTTGCATGGCAATGCAATGCCCAGTCCACTACCATTGTAAGCCTGTTGGGAGCTTTGGCTAAAAAGCCATGTATTTCGAAATGTTGTGTGCGTATGGAGGTGGGGTATTCGACAAAAGTTAGTACTTGTTATCATGTTTCAATACACCCCGAGTCAATTTCACACCGAAATTCTACTTTGTACTTTAAATCTCATGGATCTCATGGTTTTTTGCAGCACAAACCTCAGCCCTCCGACACCGGCACTGTCATCCCTGCGCCAGGAAAGGACCATTTCAAACACGGAAACATGTTACTGAGGAAGACCTGGGTCTCTAAAAAAACTCATGAGAATAAACGGCTTGCATAGCGTACTCGCCGTGAACTTTAAATTTACTTCAAGTATTCTTCAGCATAAATAACTACACTTAAGGTATAATTCAGCAAAGTACTGTTCCAAATGGTGCGCTGCTCTTGCTGTGATGCAGTTTCTTGGGGACACGAGCCCAGGCGTCACGTAAGAGCGGAAAACCACGGTGGGATGCGAACAGCTTTCATCTTCAGCCGACTGCAGGTCGGGCAGAAGCAGAGGGTCACTTTATATAAAATATACTTATCCCCTTTGTGCAGAAGCCAAATTTGGCTATTTATGGGTTACCCACTTTAATGCTGTATAATTCAAGATTTAAGCTTCACAAAGAGGAAAAATGTGGCTCAATTCAGGAAAGACACTTACAGCATTTAGAATTACATTGTATTTCAGTTTATTTACATGATTTTGGTAGAGAAAATGAGCAGCAAACATAAAAAATCTTCATGAGAATTCACCATTGAAATTGCAAAAAAAATTATTCTGACGATTGAAAAACTGCTGGGGCTTAAAACTATACATTTATGGTATCATAAACTCCTTGAGCACAAGTAGAATTCATCTTCAACATAACATTCTAGATTACCTACATGCTATTAGCCAAATTATACAGCTACCCAAATGTCTCCCCAAAGTCTCAAAATGATTTGCTGTCAAATCATTAAAAAAATCATGTATTTAACACAATTAAAGCTTTAAGGCATGAAATTTAATATGAACGAATGATTTTCTGGTTGAGTTTAGTATGAATTTATCAATATCAGTGCAGTTGAATATCAGTGGTCACCAGTAACCTCTCCAAATACGAACGTGCCTTTTCTCCATAATAAAGTTTAGAGTTTTGGCCATTTTTCTTCAAAGCCAGCACAAACACGCATTAAATAAACTGCTAATTAAACGGTCAGAACATTCACCCTGTAATGAAAGCTACCAGTCCCCTCTTCAAAGCTCACGAACCCATTTCAACACTTATAAGGAGCAAGTACACCTCACGAACACAGTAATATCTGAATTCTGAAATATACCTTATTTTAACTGAACAGACACTCCACTTTCAGGGAATATCAAATCCATTGCGTCTCCCGATTCAAAAGAAACGTGCAATGAACGTACCGGGGGTCCACACCAAAATGCACGGGCAGTTCGCGTTTTAAACAGGAAAAAAACCTCGACATTCAACTTTGTTGAGTACATATACATTCCGAAACAGAAAAAAAAAAAACAAACAAAAATAGCAGCCTGACCTTTTTCGTGAATCCCTCCTCGAGAGACACTGACTGTATAAAATAGAGACCGATGTACCCAGTAGCAAGAACCCTCCGGTCCTGTTTCATTCGAAATAATTCCAATAGAGCATATCGTTCTCATTTAAATCCTGTAATGTAACTGAACACTTCAAGGCCAGTTTTGCGAACCGATTTTCTATAAATCCCGTCTATTTTAGCCGCGTAATGTGCATAACGTAGACAGGATACAACCGAGCCTGCTGATACGCATTGGTTTGTATGCTCTGTGTTTGTCCAATCAATGTGTTTCACTTACTCTAAAATGTTTAAACACTCGGGAATTGGATAAGAAACGAGCCAATCAATACATTGTTATCAGGGAAACTTCACGAGGCCATGAAGTGTAACTCTACAATTACGCAGAAGAGCTTGAGTGTATGGTTGAGTGATTGGCTATCAACGCCAGTACTCGGGTGGATATAAGGAAGCGCTGGATTTGGCAATGAAGGAATCTACGCGTAAATCCACGGTAGGGAACTACAATTTTTTTTGTATGGGACAACTGTAATAGGCAATAGAATGTGAGAGAATCAATACCATGTCGATTTTTTTGCCTCAGAAAACTGATTTGTATGAACTACTAATTGGAATACTGTTAGCTCACTGTGGCTAAACTGGTTGCTACTAAGGATAACGATTTTTTCTGTGTCAAGATATCGTTTTTTCAAACTGCTGAATCGACACTATGGGCAAGGATACTGACCAGTTTGCACATCAGGCTTAGCTGAGGAGTTTAATTCATGCAGCTCTCAAAAAACAGGGAGTGGAGTGAACTTCACCGTATTCAGAACCGCGTTCGAGGTCTGCTTGCTTGTGAACATTCAATAACTGATCCGGGGGTGCTATCTAGTGATCGAGTACAGTAACAGCGTACTTCCAATTTGCAGGTCTATAGACGCGGGCATCTACATCTGCAGAAAGGGGTTATGAAGCTTTGCATAAAGATGGGCACAATCAAAGCCTGATGGGGATCTTCAGTGGTGCGTCAGACGGGTGAGAGTTCACAGCTGAACTCCGTCACTGCCACCACCCATAACACTGCGTCACAACTGCACCATCGCCCTTGGAAAAGTGCGATCTTCAAACAGTGCAGCTGTACTCCACCCCCAGTGCGCTCAGGTCTCTTACTTCAGGGTGTGACTTTAAGGTTTTTGCCTACATGCCCTTCTGGGCAAGTGCTTCTCAAATCTACTTGCCCAGTCTAAATTCCTACTTGCCCTGTCTAGGAGGTACTTTTTCTAGCTCTCAAGAGCGTAAATTTTGCTCACACACATACTTAGAACTAAAATCCATTGCCTGTCGACTGTGAAAAGCAATACACAACTTATTTCTTATGAAAAGTGTATTTATTAGCTATGCGTGTTAGCCCAGAAAATTATATTTAACTCTAACAGATCAGTGCAACGTGAAAGCTGCACCAGGTTGTTTTCTGAAGAAATTCAAACTCAGGAATTTCATATTTACAATAATAATAAGGTAATGGATACAACCTAGGGATGCACCGAAATGAACATTTTTGGCCGACATCGAAAACCAAAAATGAGAAACGCTTGGCCGAAAACCGAAACACCGAAAGAAATTATTGCGCCAATTTTTAGTACCATTGCATTTATGGCAATGACTGAGTACTTACCAACTAAATTAAAGGCATTGCAATTGCATACATTAATATTTATGCTTCAAAGAATAAATCAATTACAAAATTAATTAATATTTATACAATATTAATTAAGCACTGACATTCCAACAAAGTACAATATAAAATAAAATTATAAATAAAATGTTTTACCTGGTCCCACTCATGAATAACCTACAGGCCTATAACTGACTGGCCTATTATTCGCTTCCGCATTATCGTAAGGAAACTGGCTTCACTTGCCATCATTGAAACAGGTCTTCAAATTGTGTTTTTGAAGCGTGTGTTGCTTTAGTCAGCTTGAGAAATACATAGATATATCTAAACACTAGATGGCTCAAGGCAGAGTCGGCAGCGTCGTCACTGGACGGCCATCTTAGGACAGGGACTGCTCTGATGCGCTGTGCTGTAATCGCAGGTAAGGTGGATGATTTACTCGCTTAAATACTCGTAACTCGCTGAATTCTTGACGGATTTACAAAGGGATTGGGTTATTACAAACCATAATGCACTTTTTATATCAAATTCAATGGTTTTAATTATTCTTAAGTATGCAGTTAAATAACTACATCTCTGATGTTTATCCGACAAACCAAGCCGTTTGTTTGAAAATCAGTCGAGAATTTGGGAGAGTTGAGCAATTTACAGTTATTTCAAAGTCCGTGCTCCATTGGCTGTAATGTTATGAGTGATCGAGCAGTCCTGTCCCAAGATGGCCGCCCTGTGACGACGTTACTTCACATTGGCTCGCAGCGTGCTTGAGCCATCTAGTGTTTATGTAGATCTATGGATAAATACGCTGTGCGTTGCCTAACCTTTTAAACAAGGTTGGGTTTGTTCACCGAAGATGCTGCATTAATGAAATGCGTTTCTTTACCAGTGTCCCTGTTCGTAGCGAAATTAGAAGTAACGACGTTCCCCCTGGGAAACCAATTATGCTGCTCCTATTTTACGTAAATCGCGCGGAAAATAACTGTTCTAGTGCTGATGAAGCATTTTGTTTTTCGGAAAGGGATCACAGACGAGATGACGCATCGTAAAGCTTTAAATTCTAATACTCCTGTGAGTATCTCCTGTGATTCGCGCATTTGCTACGTGTTTTGCCTTCACTTTAAAAGTGAAATGTTTATGAAACTTGAATGTCAAGCTAATAAACAATAATTGTCTTGTCATGTGTCATTTGCTTCTTTGTTATGAAGGAAAAAAGGTAAATTAACATCCTCCGTGTGCGGTGATTCCATATTTTTTCACGGCTTGTAGTTCCATTGTGGAATACTGATGGTACATAGCCTTTTTTTATGAATACTCTACGCCTTTCACGGATATCATTGCTTTGCGTTTTTAGGTGGTACGTTATTAATGTGCAACCGAATCGGACACAACGTCAGCTGCTATCCCATGTAGGCCCATCAGGACAATGTCAAACAGATTTTACAATTAAACACTCGCGGGCTTTAGCGCCGTAACGTGGTGACGGTAGTCACACACAAATATTTAACAAAATCGACGGAATAGAAGTCCGGACAGGCACGTGCAAGTATAAAAATGGTGCTTTTCTTCTGTTTTTATTTGGTTTATGGTCTGTTTATACAGAGCTCCATAAGACAAGGAGGGAAGAAAGGCTTGGCTGTTCGAGATCAGGAGAGAAAATTCTCCATACCCTCCATCCGTGCTGTGCAGCGATCATATTTGAGGGCACTGCTTTAACGGTTCATGGGCAAAAATGAAGCTTAGTAAAGGAGTAGCCAGAGTTCACCAGCGCTTCCTTTTATCCACGTTGACATTAGCCATATGATTCAATGTAAACAATTCGGTTCATGGTAAATAGTCAACCAGGGTACAGTGAAGTGAGGAAACCAGAGAGTAATTTGATAACGTATACAGACATCCACCGACGTTTCTTATGACGGCGATAACTTCCTAGTAATTATCTTATCAGAGGGTCATTAAAAGCCTCTGTCATGTTAACTTAACTTTTCTGCTCCCACTTTAACAACGACACCGATTCACATTTCGATCTTCCCTATAGTAAGTGTGCCGCTTTCCGTCCTCCAAAAAGCACATATTTGGGGAGACAAAGTGTTGCTCAGCACTACGATACCAAAATAACACCGACTCGCACGCAACTGTTTTTGAAAATATAATTTTAAAGTGTACGCTCAGATGCCTCACTTGAGCGTACCCTGTCCTCAATCTAGTGTTCTACACATAAATCTATTCAGCCGACACGCTCAGCCAATGGGGGCAGCAACATACTGCATCTGGCGACTCGGGGGCTCTATAGTAACAGAAACGAGAGAGAAAAATTATAAAATTGATGAATAAAAACGCCCAGAGTCGTGCTTGCCCGATCGGGCATGTCCTTACAAATTTTGCTTTGCCCGACGGCTTTTTGAAGTTGCCCCGGGCATTCGGGCATCCGTTAATGTCACACCCTGTACTTCACCGTACACAAATCCGAAAAGCACTCCTCCTGGGTTCTGGGAGACTATCAGGGAATGGGGAACTGATGAAAGATTAGCAGTTGGCCCTGCATGGGGGAGTGCATTTCTGTGCATTGTGTATATAAATACTGTGCCGACAGTCAAAACCACTGCAAAGCCCTCAATGGAAGACGAAAACGGTCATTTTCTGAGGGAGAAGCCCCACAATCGCTCACATACCCACACTCTTTCTCACAACTGCACATACACACACACACCTCCTGTGCATTACACGCATACACAATGCATGCAGAAAATCGTGGGTAGGTACATGTGGTCACAAATGCAAATTCTGGCAGATACAATAATTCCCCACACTTTCTCACACACGCACGCGCACACACACACACACACAAACACACACAGAGAGACACGCCTCTTGCACAGGTGACCCAGGTGAAGTGCTCGCTGGGGTTTAGCAGGTCTTTGGGCTCTGCGCTTCAGTGTCGTCGCTCCTCTGCCGCAGCCGGGGCTAGATCTCCATAACGAGCGCCGACAGGCATCACTCATTATCAGCTAAACACACGCGGCCCTGATACGAATTCTCCCAGAATGCCTCACGCATCGATCACCTCCGAGCCGCCTCACATTAGTCTCTGGCGATACCAAACCCCGAGGCCTGTTTGACTAGATTTCATAAGGTCAGCCAGCCAAAACCCACCAAAAAAGGAAAATAACGTTAAATCTGAAACAAGCGTCTGCAGTAATAATTTATTTGACAGTATGGCACGACCTGGCTACACACTGCATCACAGAGGCACCTGCTCGCTGTGCGATTCATTTAAAATTTCACCATGTTAGAAATGCTGAGGGAAGTTATATCTACGTTTCATGGCAGAACAAGCAAACAAAAAAAATTACCTTTAAAAAATAAACAGTGCAGTGCAAAGTATTTGAAATGTCACTACGCATAAAAGCAGCTGTAAATCCTGAGAAGATCCAAAATGGATGGAACATGAATCACCTCAAACATAATCTGACGGTTTGCAATTTAACCTCATATCACTTATATTTGGACCTGCAGAAGCTCAGAGCCCAAACAAAACACTTTTCTGCTTATTTCTGCACTGTATACATTTTTGACAGGAAAACAGAAAAAGAATAATGCAATAAATCATTTACAGTGAGACAACAAGTCCGACAGGAAGCGGAGAGGACGGCAGTAATACTAAACGAGCAGTCTGGGCTGCGCTTTCAATTTATTCCGTACAGAAACTCTCCCGCTAACCCTGGAAATGATCGCACACTTCAAGAGAGCCTGTTTTCCCCACCTACGCCCACTCGCGGCTCGCAAACTCGCAAAAGTGCCGACTTTAATCTCCGCGCATCTCGCTCCGTCCTCCCCGTTTCCTACACTTGAGTTGCTAATGAAGCGAAATGGACGCCTGTGATTGCACTCGCTCGATTAAACTTCGGGGGATTTGAGCCCAGCCCTGCTTCTCGCTGGACGCAAACATTTAAAGATTTTCCAGCAGTCCGAGCAGCGCGCTTCATAATTCTCAGTGTTTTTAATAACACAGAGAACAGCGGTCAGACGGGCAGCAGATTGAAAACGGGGAACTCGGGCCCTCGTGGAAGGTTCCAGCATTTCACAAACATAATTAGACTCCTAATGAATGATCCAAGTTCAAAGTGTTCATTTCACATGGGCTTATTGGTTTATAATTAAAGTCCAACAACAGGAAAATGAGAGGGTTTGAACATTCTGCACCAGTATCTTCCTGCACAGTTAATTACAAAATGTTAATTTCGGTTGGTTAAATTGCTTGGGCTTGTTTTTGGTCACACTGGAAAAAATAACTTCACGAGCAAATTGCTCTGATTACAAGCCTGGTAATTTCACTGGCTTGGTCAGGGATAAGGAATTGCTTCACAAACTAGATCCAAGGACGTATATAGGTTCTGTTGAACAGGGAGAGATATAATAGATTTTCACGAAAGATTTTTGTCACTACTTATCCCATTGACCCTTAGAGTGCTGCAATAATTTGTTTGTTGAAAAAGGGTTTCAGTGTGATAAAAAGGATGAGTGCGGATATGGTTTCACTGTTGGCTGAGTTACAGCCGAGTACAAGAGTGCGGCACTTTATCCTGACGGGGCCAGTGTGGGTGCAGCTTTCACTCCGACAGAGCAGTTACACACCGGATTCCACCAATCAGGAAACTGCAGTCTTTGCTGAGGACCATGATTAAGGTGTGCAATTGCCTGGCTGGAGTGAAGGCTGCACCCACACTGGCCCTTTCAGGATGAGGTTCGGGATGAGGTTCCCCACCCCTGGTCTGGCGGTATGAGGCACTCGACTCGGATTGATTTAAGCCCCAGTGTAGGCAGCAGTGCAGCTGTGGGGCCCTTGAGCAAGGCCCTAGACTCCACAGTGCTCCATAGAGATTAAACACTGCCAAGTCTAGCTAACCGTTAGCCACTCTGGATATAAGCACGAGCTAAACAATGGTAATGTCCAGTGGTAATGACATGGTCACGGAGTATGGCGAGGGCACAGGGGTCGTAATGACACAAAGGGCAGCTCTGTACGCCCGGGGGGTACTATCAGCCTCACGAGGCTCTTACCTGACTGACTTTGATGGGGGTGAGGATCATATCGAGGACGCCAGACCAGCCGGCCACCACGCCCGTGGGGACAGAGTACGCCAGGGCGATCATCAGGAACCGCAGGTTACTGCAGGAGGAGAGGAGGAGTTGGGTTAGAAACACCCGGAAGCCCAACCTAACAAGCAATGCATTCAGTCTCCTCGCTTATTGATCTCGCACCCCAACTCCTGCCAATGCAGCCTGACGGAAAGTATCAGAGAAAACACTTCCTTTAAATTCAAGCAGGACATCATATACGCCCGATCTGAGCCAAAACTACCTGAACGTTTCTCACCGACACCCTGGACACTGGTTCAGTATCCTGTCTACAAGGTAAAGCCTCTCAGGTTGACGAAAGTGAATCAGCAAATAAAAGTCTCACTAAAAACGTACAGGGGCCATCGTTTCCCTCAACACCAGCAAACCCTTCCAGCGGCAGCAGCAGTGTACACCGCCGTCGACGACAGCGCAGATAACAAAGATCGATCTGCCAGCAAAACCACAGCCCTCTGTTTGTTATTGGAAAATAAGCAGAGTTAAATGAAGGGGGAAAATGCTAATGATCCCGAAGATGCTAATCGCAGAGCAGTCAATGATTATTTGAAAAATACTGGACCTTAAATGCCTTCCAGAGTGTAATTTCACAGTGACAAGCAGGAAGCATCTGTGGAAACTGCTTACAGCTCGAATGCTCGTACAAAGCATCCAACTATTCCTGGCGCTCAGCTAGGACCTCGCTGGGTGTGTATGGAGTACCATACGCATGCAGGCAAATCCCATAGGCTGAGAACACTTCAATCACGCCGTGGCCTCTCTGCTGACACCGAGTCTAATGCATCTTCAGAAAAGTACAAAGATGCGGGAGAGGAAAGGAGGAAGCTTTCATGCAATTACCCAGCAGGGCGAATGAAAGCAACGTCCTGTTGGCGCTCGTCGAGAGAGGACACCGATGCACATTAGCCAGCTTTCGCAATTAGGAATGATTGAATAATGCGGGAGTGAGGCTGATTAATCTCTATCACACATCAGAGGACTGAGAGACTGTAGAGGCGAGGCTGTCCCGTGATGGGGGATGGGTTGGGGGGGGTCGGACACAGATGGAGAGAGACGCTCCACTCCCCGCCATCACCATACCTGCTGACATCTGGAGCTCCACACAAAGCCTCTCACTGGCTCCTTCATTAGATTTGTTGCCAAAGAAAATTTGGCCCCCGAGGAAAGTGGGATTGAGCACAGAGAGGACCCCCCCCACCCCCGAACCTCCTCCTTCACTCTGAGAAATAAGGCCCGTCCACAGCACGGTCAGCAGCCAGCACTAGCAGTTCAAGCCACATCAAACACCACGCCTGACCCTGAAAGGTGGAGAAACAAATCTTCGGACGCGACCACCTGCGGTCCCCGCCCAAATACCGCCCCCATTCACAAATCCACTGAGGCGACCACCCGCAGTCCCCGCCCAAACACAGTCCCCATTCTCTGCCTCTGATTGGTCCGAGGCGGGTGGTAAACCACAGCGTGCAACAGAAGTTTGAGGTTCCATCTAACGTTTGGAATGTTGGGAGATTCAACAGACTCCTCTCGCACAGCTCATCTCAACATTCAAGAGTCTCCAAAATCCAGGCAGGGAGGGGGCAGCATTTGCCTCCATCCCAACCAGCCGAGTCCCTGCAGCCCCCTACAGGATGAACATGAAGCAGAGGGCAGGGGTAGATGCATCAACCAGAACCTCAACCATCAATGGAACCAGGTCCCAAAAATTTCTGCTCCACAATACAACGGCAGTCTGAGACCCCTACTGTCTCCATGAGGTACTGCAGCCCATCAGACCCATCAGCAGCCTGTAATATAATCTCTCCCCGTGTATATTTACGAGATGCCTGACTGTTCAGGTGAACAGGGGGTGCTGAAAAACAGAAGATTAACATCATTCAGTGACCTTTTAATGTTCTCTTAACTGCATTAGAAATGTTCAGGGATATAAATGTTCCGGATTTTTCTTCCACGACCTTTTTCCTTTGCACGGTGTGAGAATTGGCCATCCCTGATGACACAGCCCAGAGTGAATCCTAACGTCTATTTAAACAAGTTTCCCTTCATTTCTCAACTCTTCGATTTCTCATTTGCACAAAAACTCTCCCCCACCTCCCACTAAGTCCTTGATGAATGGGCTGGTGGTAATTATGTCCGATCCACACATACCATCCTACTCCTAAAACTAAACATAAAATCCACCGGTTGAGAGCTGCAGTCTAACTAAACCTGGAAAGACCATTTCTGAAACACATCCAACCCCAAAAATATATTTGTAAGAATTAATTTTTAAAATAAACCTTCTCTTCGGAAGAGCTACCAGGAGGGGATGGCCTTCCACTAGCAGATATCACTGAATTACTTATGTTAGCTCGCATTCCAAAGCATTTCCAGTCAAGTTAAATAACTGTAGACCTAGACAGCACTGGCTAACTGTGTGCCATGTACAGTGTTATATCTCGAGCGTATGGCCATGGTGCTGCGCCATGCCCGACTGACTGGGGGGGGCTGGGACCGCGTGTATTTTGCTGAGCCGGGGGGGTGGGGGGGGGAGATGCGGTTCATTTCATTCATATTTCGGGGGGGGGGGGGGGAGATGCGGTTCATTTCATTCATATTTCGCGCATCTTTCCAGTGCTTTCGGACAGGGGAAGGGCTCACGGCAGCACCCGTTGCTCGTTCAGGACAGGAACTGCAGAACACAATGTGCTTTCACGTCAGTCTCCGAAACAGCAGAAAACTCTCCAATAATAACAGAAAAGATTTTTGTCACTGGATTTGTCGTTAGTCGCTTTTGACAAAAAAAAAAGTCGCTAAGATGATTTGGAAAGTCGCCAGATTTAGCGAGAAAGTCGCCAAGTTGGCAACACTGCCATGGAAGGTCCGTCACGCGTCCTTCCCAACTCCGCTGCGCCACGCCTGTATTACTCACTCGGCGCGCTGGATGATGGCCGCAGCTGATCTCTCTGCTTAACCTCACTCACAGAAAAAGATCGTGCTCAGAAACCCAGAGCTGCGGATGTGCTGTTTTCTCAGTTACTCACATTGATTTCAGTTCCATTTGCCGCCGCTTAGAAGGGTGGCGCTTCTGTCGTTTCCCAGAATCCGGCCGCATTAACTCATGTTATAAACATAACAATCATAGGATCATCATGCCAACTCGTGAAAGAAGAAAATAAAAATGTTTTTTTCCCGGTAGGAACGATAAATTACCAAAAGTGTTGATCAACTTGAATGATAAGATTTTTAAAACGCAAATAGCGATTGTCTGACGAGAAGTCTATATTGCAATTATGACACATTAGCGAGCTGGGCCCGGACGATATATTCGTTTGCATCATGTTTCCTAAACTAACCGTGGCAAGCAATCAGAATAAAGAGATTTAGTCCCATTTCGTGGTTACTCTGCCCTTGTACCGAGCTTCATAGGCCTGTCCGCCAGCTAGGCTAGTCAGGGGGAGCTCTAGCAGGGGAAATTTTAAGTCCATTTTCTTGTTAGGGCCAGCGATAACCTGCATGTGATGAGATTGTCTCCAGTGATCAGATGAGGCGGATTTGCAAAATGCAAACTTCTCCCGTTGTTAAGTGGTTTAGGGAACCGCAAGTTTGCCACTGGCCTCTCCAAATCATTCACATACATGCTGTTGTGATGTGAAAATGTGACTGACTTGGAGAGCGCCTTGTGTGACTGGATTTCAATGGGAGTTGATCCTTTCACATCTCTAATCAGTTGTTAACATCATATGCGACAGTAAGGTATAGATAAAACAGCTGAACTGCAGGTTACAAGTAGTTCACAGAAATTTAACTCGGAGACAGAGGTGTGCTGTATTAAATTAAGATTGTTCAGGGTAAAATTGATGCCTTTTGGAAATAATTTGTTTTGCTCTCAGAGCAGAGTTATATTTCTCTTGTAATTGTAATTTGTCATTAGGAAAGAATAAAAAAAAAGCCTTTTTAGTGTTTAAAATCTGCAGAAGGCAGGTAGGATCACATCCAAAAAGCCACAACTCAAGGAAAGTGGCAGGTGTTGGGAATGAAGGCATGCAAGTTACCACTACAAATGAACTGCCCTTTTTTGGCAGGCTGCTGCTTGCTCGCCATGAGCTCTGTGCCCTTTTACATTCAGCACCATGTCCGCGGGAAATCCTACAATGAGCACTGATGTAGTCGGGATTAATTTTACACACCAAGCAAAAGTCGTCTTAGTCACCAAATTTTCGCGGATGGCTTGCAGAGGTTTTGGAGCATCATGAATAGCCAAGGGTTGCCAGATGCGTCAATTGGACCAGGATGCCTTGTTTTCATATTACAACTGCAATTCCGAAATAGTTGGGACAATGTGTAAATTGTGAATAAAATCAAAATGCAATGACTTTCAAATCACTCCAGCCAGTATTTTATTCACAATAGAACAGAGAAAACAGTAAATTTTGAAATCGAGAAATTTTACAATTTTGTCCACAAAATGAGCTCATTTAAAATTTGATGACTGCTACAGGTGTCAATAAAGTTGGGACAGGGGGCCTCTTTACCATGGTGAAGCATCCCCTCTTGTTTTTGACACAGAGTGGAGGCGTCTGGGAATTGAAGAGACAAGTTTCTTGAGTTTAGCCATTGGAGTTTGATGCCACTTGTTTAATACAGCCTTCCAGCTGTTGGAGAGTTTTGGGTCTCCTTTGACAGACTTTTTGTTTGATTATGCGCCAAATGTTCTCAATCAGTGAAAGATCAGGACTGCAGATGAGTCCGTGTGCTGAACTGGCCTTTCTACTACGAATCCATGCTGTTGTACTAGCTGCAGTATGTGGTTTTGCATTATCCTGCTGAAATACACAAGGCCTTCCCTGGAATAGGTGTCATCTGGGGGGAGCATATGTTGCTCTAAAACCTTCATATACTTTTCAGCATTCATGGTGCTTTTTAGAACATGCAAGGGTCCCACACCATATGCACAAATGCATCCCCATACCACCAGAGATGCTGGCTTTTGAACTGAACACTGATAACAGGACGGGTGGTCTCTCTCCTCTTTAGCCTGGAGGACAAGACACCCATGATTTCCAACAAGAATGTCAAATTTGGACTTGTCTGACCACAAGACACTTTGCCACAGTCCATTTTAAATGAGCCTTGGCCCACAGAACACAGTGGCACTTCAGGATCATGCTCAACAATGGCTTTCTTTTTGCATGATAGAGTTTTGCGTGGCATCTGTGGATGGCACGGCGGACTGTCTTCACAGACAGTGGTTTCTTGAAGTATACCTGGGCCCATTTAGCAATGTCAATGACAGAATCATGCCGGTGAGTGATGTAGTGCCGTCTGAGGGCCCGAAGATCATTGGCATCCGTATTTAGGTCTTCGGCCTTGTCCGAGATTTTTCCAGTTTCTCTGAATCTTTTGATGATGTTATGCACTGTCGATGAGGAGACCTTCAAAGCCTTTGCAGTTTGACATTGAGGAACATTATTTTTAAAGTATTACACAATTTTTTTCTTACACAAGCCTTCACGGGTTGGAGAGCCTCAGGCCATCTTTACTTCTGAGAGGCTCAGCCTCTCTCAAACATCCCTTTTATTGCCAATCATGTTACACTCCTGATGCCAGTTAACTTAATTACTTGCTAAATGCTCTTTCAGCGAATTCTCTTATATATTAATTGCTTTTTCAGCCCTCTTTTGCCCGTGGTCCAACTTTTTTGAGACCTGCTGCAGCCAGAAAATTTTAAATAAGCTTATTTTGTGGATAAAAATGTAAAATGTCAGTTTCAACATTTCAAATATTATCCATGTTCTTTTGTAAATAACATATTGGCTCATGTGATCTGAAAGTCATTGCATTTTGATTTTATTCTCAATTTACACTTCGTCCCAATCATTTCGGAATTGGGGTTGTAAATGTACAGGCCCAGTTTATGATACCGCACTGATGATATAAACGTGGTTTTAATAACCATAAACGAGTGACACCTTCCATATCCCCGAGTGGCACCTTCCTTCACCCAATCAAACTCAATGCCAGCTACCACACCCTCCACCCCCAAAGTTCACTTCGCCATTACACTTCTACAAACCCCAATTCCAATGAAGTTGGGACGTGGTGTAAAAAGTAAATAAAAACAGAATACAGTGATTAGCAAATCCTTTTCAACCTATATTCACTTGAGTACACCACTAATACAAGATATCAAATGTTCAAACTGATAAACTTCATTTTTTTCTTTTAAATATTCACTCATTTTGAATTTAATGCCTGCAACACTTTCCAAAAAAGCTGGGACAGGGGCATGTTTACCACTGTATTACATCACCTTTATTTTAAAAGCACTCAATAAGCGATTGGGAACTGAGGACACTAATTGTAGAAGCTTTGTAGATGGAATTCTTATATTCTTGCTTGATGTAAGACTTCAGTTGCTCAACAGTCTGGGGTCTCAGTTGTCGTATTTTACGCTTCATAATGCGCCACACAATTTTCAAGGGGAGACAGGTCTAGACTGCAGGCAGGCCAGTCTATTACCCGCACTATTTTACTACAAAGCCACGCTGTTGTAACACATACAGAATGTGGCTTGGCATTGTCTTGCTGAAATAAGCAGGGATGTCCCTGAAAAAGACGTTGCTTGGATAGCAGCATATGTTGCTCCAAAACCTGTATGTACCTTTCAGCATTAATAGTGTATTCACAGATGTACAAATTACCTATGCCTTGGGCACCAACACATCCCGAAACCATCCTAGATGCTGGCTTTTGAACTTTACGCTGATAATAATCAGAATGGTCCTTTTCTTCTTTAGCCCCGAGGACACGATGTTCATGATTTCCAAAAACAATTTGAAATGTGGACTCATCAGACCACAGCACACTTTTCCACTTTGCGTCAGTCTATCTCAGATGAGCTCAGGCCCAGAGAAACTGGCGGCGTTTCTGAGTGTTGTTGATATATGGCCTTCGCTTTGCATGGTAGAGTTTTAACTTGCACTTGTAGATGTAATGATGAGCTGTGTTAACTGACAATGGTTTTCTGAATTGTTCCTTTACAGAATGATGTTGGTTTTTCATGCAGCGACGCCTGAGGGTCACGGACATTCAATGTTGGTTTTCGGCCTTGCCGCTTATGTGAAGAGATTTCTCCGGATTCTCAGAATCTTCTGATGATATTATGGACTGTAGATGATGATTTCTCTAAATCCCTTGCTATTGCATGTTGAGAAACGTTGTTCTTAAACGGTTGGACTATTTGTTCGCGCAAACTGGTGAACCTCGCCCCATCCTTGCTTGTGAACGGCTGAGCCTTTTGAGGATGCACCTTTTATACCTAATCATGACACTCACCTGTTTCCAATTAACCTGTTCACCTGTGGAATGTTCCAAACAGGTGTTTTTTGAGTACTCCTCAACTTTCCCGGTCTTTTTTTGCCTCTGTACCAGCTTTTTGGAACATGTTGCAGGCATCAAATTCAAAATGTGTGAATATTCCCAAAAAAAGCAGTAAAGTTTCAGTTTGAACATTAAACATCTTGTATTTGTTGTGTACCAAACTGAACAGAGGTTGAAATGGATTTGCAAATCATTGTATTCTGTTTTTATTCACGTTTCGCTTAACGTCCCAACTTCATTAGAATTGGGGTTTGTACTTACGGAACATCACTGATGTGTGCATATGCATTGTGTATACGTACGGCAGCCCCAGTGGAGACCTTGAGAGCAGGCCTGGCATTGAGAATGCTGTGCAACTGCTGGACCAGCGCCAGGGCCACAGGCTCATGACTGATCTATGCAGAACGGAGTGGGTCGAGCGCAAAGCCCGTACAGCCAAGATGAATTAACCAAGCCTTTTTAATTTGGATCAAACCGCCGGTCCATCACCACAGTCACAATCTACCCATCCATTCACTGCGTATCAGCGACTGAACCCAGAGGAGGCTGAGCCACTGTCCCGCAATCCCCTGTGCTTCTGCGTCATGCTAACGACAGCTGCTCTCGCCACAGTGCACTGCCAGGCCCCAGATCGGCTCTGAAACGGCACAGCACTGCTCCAACACACCACCTCTACATGACAACACCCAAGGACCATCAAGAAACCCACTTGGGCTGTACATTTGTTCAATTTGTTCTTTATTTATTTTCATTTATGGGAAAAGCAAGGCAGGGCACCTGGAAATGGCTCAGACTCTAAACAGAGCGTTGAACGCAGTCGCCGAAATTTCACTCACAACTAATCAAACACAGCCTCCGAATCCCAACCGTGATAAAGAATCGCAAGCCGTATTTTCCGAGCCAAAACGCAATCTTGCTCGACAAACTCTGCAAAGAGCATCAGTGCTCTAAGAGTGGACGGGGGTTGGAGGGCAGCGACCCGAGAAAGCTGACGTCAGTTCTCCAGCGTCCTGCCAGACACCAGTCCCCCGGGCCCATGCAAATAATCGCCCTGATGGAGAACCCCTCCCAGCTGGCCAGCTCCCGTTTCATTAACCTTGCGGAGGCGAAATAAAAATCAATAACCGTGCACCTTTTCCGGATGAGGCAATGTTTGGTTTACAGTGTTTAAGTAAGCAGGATTTTTAACGGCAGGGAAAAAAACGGGCGCCGGAGGCATCATCAGCTAAGTGCAGTTTGTCCTTGGCCATCGCGCCGCACGCTTACAGGAAGAGTGCGGAGTGGAGTAGCGCCCTGAAAAACTCTGAGCAGCAACCGCTGCAGAAACGACACGTCGTGCAGGCGTGTCAACAGCACCCAGCAAGCATGAGACGTCTGCCCGACGTGCAGATCTGGGCACCCCGATCAAATCCACCTCTGTCCACACTCATGCTCACAGGAAGCACTTACATCCCTGGGAAGAGCTTCGCTGGGCTCCACAGCTCTTTATTAAACCTTAAAGCGCTAAAAGCAGCATTTGCTGCTCGCCGATATAATGAAAGAAAAATCAAAGCTTTTAAAAACCCATCTTGTGGCGACTTGTTAAAAAGAGCTCCCCTGCGGGAGCTCTCTTTAACAAGTCGCCATATGATAGGTTTTTAAAAGCTCAAGATATTTAAATTATTAAGCATTTGAAAATTGTATTTCAGCGCCTTAAGGGTAAAAATGCTGTATGATTACAGTAACTACAAAACACTGCGATTTACTGTCACTGCCTAAGGGAACAGATTTCAGGACAGTATCTACAGTGGAGACTGTAAACATTTGGACTGTGACACCATTTTTTGTTTTTTTTTTCCTCTGTGTTCAGACACAGGGCATTAAAAATTAAAGAATGAGGCATAACGAGAGACGGTTAGTCAGTCTTCAACATTCATTTATATATATCTTCAAATTACATCCATGAGCACTGGGTCTGTATGTACGAAACTGACGCCTCCCCCTTTTTAGCCTGCTTGGCCGAAAGGCCCAAGGGGCTTACTCTGTACTCGGGGCCTTTAGTGGTGGCATGTCGTGCGTGTTTGCGTGCGTCTGTACACTTTTGGCTTGTCTGCGCTCTAGTGTCTTCAGTTTTTGACCGATCCTTTTCATATTTCAAGTGCATATATGGTCATAAGGTCTAAACAAAGTTCAATTATGAGCCGAATCGGACCAATACTTTGGCCAATAGGGGGTGTTCCATTTTGGCCATGTTTGGCCAAGCGGGCGCAGTGGCTTTGCCACTATTTTTTAACCCTTTGAGCGCTGAATAAATTTAAGGAATTAAAAATGCAATTAACCTGAGCTGCTGAAAACCTATCATGTGTCAACTTGTTGCCGCATGATAGGTTTTCAACAGCATATGGTTTTGATATCTTACATCATTGGGCAACTGTAGTTGCCTGTGGCGCTCAAAGGGTTAATGGTCTTACTGGGCCAAAACTTCCAAACGCTGCCAAGTAAAATCCGTGAGAAAACAGAGACTGCCTTCTGCAGCACTTCATAAAAACACTGCAGACGCGTACGGGATGATGCAGAGCTCTAAACCTGTATAATGGCGCAGATGAGTTCAGGGACGTGTGGAGTTCGTGCCACTGAGGCCTGTAGTAGCACCTCCCTCCCCAGAGAGGCAAAGTGGATGGAGAATCGTTCTCGTGAAGCCACAGCCTCAGGTAAAGCCTCCCTGACGCACAGCGCAGATGATCCAGCTTCACAGGGAATGCAGACCGAGCCTGCAAATAGAGACTCTACCTGACTGCCTCCATTTCCCTGCCAAACCACACTTCAGGGACGCTAAGTGCCTCGCTTCGCCATGCTATACATTACGAATGCTGCGCTGGCTGGCTGCCTATCAGAGGAGGACAGCAGATGGCGCTTATATTTCCAGCGTGCGAGTCTGTGCGTGCGTGAAATGCAGGGATAGCCAGTGAAAATTCAGAGGGCCAGACCAGCCACCGTAAGCTGAGCTCCAGAATCACAGCCTGCTCTACCGGACCAGCGCCGGAGAGAAGCGGCAGAAGTAGCGGAGTACTGATGTGCCCGTCAGATTCACTGGTGAGAGCGTCAGAAAGTGGAACACAGAGTTCTGGGGTAAAGTATTTCATCACAAAACTGATCTGTCTTAAACCAGAGGTACCGCCATCTTAAGACGGTAATTAACCGAGAGGGAAAAACATCTCTTTGATGCACAATAAATAGCAACAGCACAGATGGGGCACAGCAATGCCACATGTGCCCCAATTAAACATCACCACAGAATACTCCAGAAAACACCTCACAGGAACTGCTGCCCTGTCTTTCACTGCGTGCTGGACCTGGTCACGTGTGTGTGTGTCTGCTGGACCTGGTTACGTCTGTGTGTGTGTGTGTGTGTGTGTGTGTGTGTGTTGGACCTGGTGACTTGTGTGCTGGATCTGGTCACATAACACAAACTCAGTGGCGAGAGCAGGCCGTTCAGCCCAACTCGCTCACCACATGTGCTGGACCATTGAGTCGTGGTGTGAGGAGAACCGATGGGGAATGTTGCAGGTGTCTTGATGAGCAACCGGCCTTCACTCTTAACTGGATATGATCATGTGTGCGCTGAATACAGTCACGTGTGCGCCCTGAATACAGTCACATCTGTGCACTTGAGCTGATCACAGGTGCACAAAAATGATTGAGCATGATTTTAATGAGCTGATGGAAAGTATTTCACATTTTTGCAGGGCTGAGACAGAGTGCGTGGATCAGACAACACAGATTCTGCAGAGGACAACAAGTGAGCAGGTGAGGGAGCTCGTCGTACCTGAGCAGGTGAGGGAGCTCGTCATACCTGAGCAGGTGAGGGAGCTCGTCATACCTGAGCAGGTGAGGGAGCTCATCGTACCTGAGGAGTCTGCAGATGCTGCTCCTGTAGCTGAGCCGCTGGCTGGCCGCAGCAACGCTGGGGGGCATCGGGGGGCGGGACGGGAAGTACAGCAGCACAGTGGCGAAGAGCACGGCGATCATCACGAACTCTGCAGATTAGGAAAAACACCGGTAAGCATTCAGAGTCATGAACCTGACATTACAAGATCACAGACGAACAACTTCTACCTAACCTGTGATATAACTGGCCCTTCGTTAAAACGCCACCATGTCATTCAGCTGGTCATTAACACTTCCCCTCATACTGCTTTCAGGACATATTTTAGCAAAAAAAAAAAATAAATTCACTGCATCCCAAGACACTCTGAATGTTTCATAAGAACTGAAATACGCTGCTTCAAAAATGGACTCAGCCCAGTTCAACAAAGTCAGTGTCACAAAAGGCTAGTCTGTGTAAATGCTAATAAATTTCCTCAATCCGTGCAGTGCTGCGCTACCAGAGCCATGGTTCTAACAAACACCCGTCTGCGGATGGGCTACATCTCTGACAAAATGGCTGCCAGGTCTCTGTCATACTGATGCACAGAGCGCCATTGACTTTATACTGTCTGGAGGTCCCTGTGCCTTTGAGACACAGTGGGAATCACAGTTTAAGAGGCTCATACAGCCTCTTAACGCCCCAACCTAAATCTGTGGGTCAGTGTCCAGCCCTCAGTTAAGCAGAACCATCTGAGCTCGCTCTCTCAGGTCTACTCGCTTTCACTGGACTGTGCCTCTGCGGAGCTGAGCTGGCAAACCGGCCTACGGTTCAGATACACGGAAAACTGGCCCAGCCCGCTAACTGAGCTCTTAAATCTCCCACTGTTTACACGAGGTCTGTTTGAGACTCCCTGATCAAAGAGGACAACAGATTCCCTGGAACAGCATCAAGGCTCCCGGGAGTCCATGTCCAGACTTAAACACCAACACTCTCTCCAGTGAATCAGTCCTTCTCTGTCATGAAAAATGGATGAAAGCTGCAATGCCTCAAAGACACCTCCTGTTTGTAGTGGAAAGTGGACTTTTTCCATTAATTTTACACCAGAGGAATAAGAAAACAATAAACACAATTGAAATTCTCTTGATCACTTTATGGGCCGGGTCACAATTTCCAGACAGGCATTTCAAAAATACGATTGTCCCAAAAAAATAAAAAATAAAAAAATCCCTCGCAAAATTACTTCAATTCTGAGTCAATGTTTTCCTTCTTTGGCATTTTATGTCAATAATATTTACATCAAATAAAGGCAGGCTATCATTTATTACTGAAAATGCTCCCAAAAACACTTATTTATGACTTTAATTTTCTGACTCAGTTAAGCAGAACAGGCTGGGTGCCACTCAGAATTTTTAAAAGGAGCTCAGTACAAGAGTTCTTACAGCTTTTTACAGAAGTAATTTTCATACAGAATACACTCAGTACATGCACAATAAGCGAGACCTTGTTCCTGATTGGATATAGAAACTAGGGATGATTCGGTCCATTTTTCAGTTCCGTCCCGATCCTGACATCTGAATTTTGATCTAATTATCATTGTCACAATGCTTGAGGTTACATGAGGCTCCAGTAAACTACGCAGTACTAATTTGAAAGAGCAAAGAATACACAGGAAAATGCTTTTATTTATTTTTCTTTTACATTTAACACCAAAAAAACAGGTCTTGAGGGCCAGCCTTCATAAGGTCACAGGTAAATATTTGAAATTAAAGAGCAAGAACTCAAAAAGGTCATGACAGATGAAAGCGACAGTGCTTTATCTTAATAGGACAAGTCAAGTTGGGCTGAAAGCAGAAAAAAACAGCTTCTCAGACTGAACACTAGAGGGCACTGAAGAGAGCTCATATCTCCCCAAGAAGGTTTTTACCACAAGCACAAATAATCAGCAGCGGAATCTGGATCTGCATCTGGACTGATCTAGATATTAAATTACCAATTCCCATTCATACAGTCAAACTTCCCGTAACATGTCTTGGAAATCTGTAGAGCAGTTACCAAATAATCCAGCTGACACACACGTAAACACATACAACTGATCTTAATACCTCCTGGAGGTGGTAATTAAATACAGTGCAAGAACTGCGTAGAGAAACAAACAGCTAATTGTCGTGTTTAATGATGCACGGAGGCATTAACACGAAGGTCAGCCATATAGTGTGATGAACACTTAACGCATCGCAACTTAAAGAATGATGCTGAATGCGTTAGAGTTTGCGGAGTCACCTTGATTGCAACAACTAGTTAATGGATACAACATTTGACAAGATTCACAATGTTTTACCGCCATCTAGCATGTCTGGGGAGAACAGCAGATGAGAACTGCTTGGAGCAGAGACTCACAGGTTGCCACTGCCAAAGAAAACAGCTTGATTTCCCTGGACCCTGTCCCTGAAAGTAACTAATCTCAACTGGATATCTATTGCCACTTCTTCAAGAAAAAAACAAAAGCAAGTATGACAATATTTTTAATGTCTCGGAAACGGTGCTAAACTGGTTAAAATCTCAGAAAAAAGATTGCAATTACATATCTTTCACTATTGTTATCGATTTGTGTGTAATTAAATCAGGTTTCTGCATATTATACATGACAAAATAGATTAAGAGGGCATTCACACTGAACGTGCTTCATCAGCTTGAAAACACAAGGCATGTCTGTCCAGATTTTTTAAAGCCTACATTGTAAATAGGGCTGAATGCATCTTTTCTTTGGTTGCTAAGTCCAGACTCCCGTCACTCACTTTGCTAACATTCTGGACAATTTTAACTGCTGTGGTGGACTAATGTCACCGCAAAATCTGGTGATTTGTCCATTTTTTTAATAAAAGATAAGCAGCTGGCTCTCTCTTTTGCCCTCAAGAAGAACAACTGTAAGCTTGTTTACACTCCGTTTGCATGTTGACGATCCCATCTGATATCAGGCTTGATAAAGGCTGCATTTCTCAGCTGTATTCGAAAGCGCCTTCACACGAGAACAACCTGCAATGATACAGCAGCCTAAATATGCAGCCTTTGAAGGATGCAGCCCACGCTTTGAGAAAAGGCCCTAGTCATTTTCGTGAAGAGCTATGGCTTATTATCCGCACTTACTTGACTCACAGGGACTCCAGCCAATCCCATTATATCCACAGTATTGGCAGTGTTTTCTATTAGCATCGTTGCATGGTAAAGTGCATGTGTCAGTCCTTTTAATCACTTTTCACACTGCAAGATCAAAGCCAGATTGCCCCCAGTGCAATCAAAGTTTGCATCTGGGTTTGTTTTCCGGAAATCATGGTTCATTTGCACATCTTAAAGTCACCATCAACGCATCAGAATTTAACAATTTCACGTGCGACTGTCTCTTTATTTTGAACATGCTTCAGTTTTATTAGAATTTATATGATCAATGGAAAAATTCAAGTTTTAGTCAAAATGTTTTACAAAAATAATATACTTCACTTATGTCTGTCTGAGGGTGCATTATCATGGGGGTCACTTGGAATCCAGCACAGTGCTGAATATAACTAAGACATTTAAAAAGGCATAAAGAGGTTCTAACTGTATATAATGGAGGGATATGTAAATATTTGTTAATTTAACCATCTGCAAATGTATTCATACGATCACTTTATTTGGGCCATAGGAATAAAGCATGTCTTCAAAGTGATGATTCTAACGAATTGCAAATACTCTTTGGCAACCAAACAAATGAGGCTTGCCTGAGAGGTGACGAATACCCATTTTTTTTAAATAAGCAATCAGCATATACAGGAACCCCAATGAAGTGTCATTTTATCTACAATTGCTGAACCACATCTGGGAAACATTTTACAACCCAATCTCAAGCTGCCATTGCCATTGAAGATTGTATGAAATGCATTGTGGAAACTAAATATGAGATACTGGACTTCAGTTAACGCAAACTGGTTTGTGGAAAAGATGTATTTCCCTAATTTAAAAAAAGCATTGAACCACATTCCTGGCCTTTATAGTGCTTGAGGTATTGGGCCTTCTATGACAGTAGATAAAAAAAACAAGTGAAAATGGGCACTTGTCCATGTTTTTGAAAAGCCGCTCTAAAATTTTAATTGTCAAAAAGATTCCTTTTTTCTGAAATTTTGAGGAAATGCATATACTCCAGACTGGAGTCACGTCCTCCATATCTGCTGTTGTTCATCGATGTAAAGTCTGCTAAATTTATTTCTTTATCTAACCTTCATTTCACCAGGTAAGTCGACTGAGAAAAATTTCTCATCTACCATGACGACATGAAATAAAAATATTTAAAAATTACATAAATAAAACAAATAAACCAGAAATAATTAACATTGTAAACAATTAGAAGGCATGACATTCTAGATCACAAGACAGATTACACAATAAAATAGCTATTAAAAGCAGGTTCATGTGTCACACAGTGTCTGTTTGAGTAAATGTGAAAAAAACAGACAAAGAAACAACGCTGTCTAATTTGAGAGTCCTCTGTAAGACATGCCAATCATGTGTAGCACTCTATTGACATGAATAACATCAAAAATTGGTTTGGACCTTAGGAACGGTAAGCTGACTGAGCCGACTGGAATGCAGGTTAGGGATTGGTGCAGAGTTCCAATCGCTGAATGTGAATCAAAATGTAATTTTTGATATTTTGACACTCTTTTTCCGTAAGTGGATGACAATGAGAATCAGAAACTGGACTAAGGTAGAAAATGACTATTTGGTCATAAATGAAGAGTGCTCCAGTTAAAAAAATAAATTAAAAAACTGTTGCACCATATGTGTGGCATTCGTAGTTTTGGAGATACAGCTTTTTCTAACTGTAGTCAAAGGCAGAATTTCACACATTTCTCCCTTCGGGCGTATCCTGCCACAGAAAATCAATGGTGTTCAAAGCATGACTATATCCATCTAATTCCAAAATCTTAACTTTGCTTCTTGTTGTTTTTTGGCTTTTGTGCTTTGGATAGTTGTGTTGCAGTGGTACACAGCGCTTGAGCTTCATTTGACAGATTCATACCTCCCGTTACTTTACAAACCAAACTTTATCTGGTTCACTCCATTGCTCCTCTGGAATATTGGACAGTAACCTGTTGAAGTTGAGATAGTGAGCAGTTTGGGACACTGTGGAAGAGTGAACGCATGCGAAGGGTGTATAGACAGCACCTGCATACAGAACCAGCTGGATCCGGTCCTGTATGTGACCGACGTGCCAGTCGACCACATCGACCGCTGCCTGCTGAGTTTCATTGGGCGCAGGCACCACCAGCGGGCCAATCAGAAAGGACGCTGCAGCCCCTAGGTAGCTGATGAGCGATGCAACAGCAGTCGCAGTGGCCCTCTGGTCTGGAGCAAACCATGTCGTGGAGAGGAGGGGGCCGGCACTCATAATAGTTGGGCCGGCTAAACCATTCAGCAGCTGACCCCCGTGGATTAACCTGGAGACAAAGGAGAAAATCAGAGATGGGCATTTTGAGAGAACAAGAGCACATAGGACAGTCAAAATAACGAGTAAGAAGAGCTAGCATACTGATGTAAGCTCAGATGAAATGGAGAGCTGGTGTTGCGGTCTTCCATTACAAAATGTTTCAGAAGTGAAAATGGGAACATCAATTCATATCCAGTTTTTTGCCTTCATTTTTAATCTAACACTGAGACAAGTTTTTAATATATAAAAGATGGGAAGAATTGCAGTCATTAGGGTATAAGTAGCAGCGTAAATGAAGTTCTCAATAGAGCATCATTCAATTTTTTTGGCCTGTAGGAGGCTCAGCAATCCTTTGAAGCAAATTTCTTTATAATCCAGGGACAGTATTTGAGAATAAATGGAAGATCGGCTAACTGTGGCTACTACTCATTCATATCTACAAACAGTACAACCACAGCCCATGATCAGAAAAAATACAAGTTCTTAACACATCAAAGAAAATCTCTCACAATCAAAAGTACCTCTGAGCCAAAATTCATTCCAGCAAGAGTTAATCCAGAACAAGATAGCGCTTTCAGCACTGCTTCCTATCCCAAACACAGAGTTCCTGTCTCGCCTTGGAAGCGTTCTGATGATGTTACGCTCCTCATGAATATTTATGAGCGAGAGCTGGAACATATTTTGGTTCTGAATGACTGGCTGCTAAAGAGAGCACGCTCATAAGGAGTGGTTAGAATCAGAGGCGCAGTTGTTAAAGGCTTGCTACTTGTGAATATTCATAAGCATCTGCTTTCAATCTTGTCATTAACTAAGACAGAGAAGGAGTATTTGATTTAAAACAACACATTGCGAAGGAGATCGCAATTCGTCAAACTTCTGCAATGAGGCTCGATGTTGTACAGAATTCAAGCCACAAACACACGTTGGCTCATTCTCTGTAAAAAGCTAATAAACACTGCGTAATGTTTAAATAAACAATGCGCCATCTGACTCTGCATTAAACTCAATAAAACATTAAAATATCGCGCATGAGTAACCAAGAAGAGGATGGATGTATAAAGCCGTACCCAAAACTGACAAAGCCCACAGAGGGAGCCTCGTGTACTCCAAGGACTGCTCCATCGGAGAGGAGCAAGAAAGTTCTGCTGGTCTACACAGGCCAGGAAACTGCCAACAGAGCGGAGTCTAAGGAGTCCAAACACAGGGGGCATTGTGGGTCCCCTCGCTGGGCCCCCCTACCAGTACTGCTGTCACGGCGACGCTGATCGACGGGTACCAAACACAACCCCTCCAAAATAAAATCTTTATCAAAAGATACGTTTCTGTCCTAAGCCCACGCCTTCCCTTTCAGGTCCATCTGTCTGTCAGCACACCAGTCCGTCAGTCCTCGTCTACATCTCAGGAACTGCCAGGCAGTTTCGTTAGGAATGCTCACGTGAGCGTGAGTGAGTGACAATGCTGGAGAAGGACCTTATGTTTTAAATTCTACTTTAAATGTTTTTTTTCCCGTCGCAAGTCTGATTGCCCAGTTGTACCGCAGCACTTTCTGCCCTCAGTTTCGGCAAGCGGACACAAATTCATCCGGCAGTTTCATTCCAACTGCAGGCGAAACTGGGTTAAGAGGAAGCGGAGGAGGACCCCTTTCGAGAGCGGCATGCACATAACTGATCAGCAGGGTTCGCATGTGCGCAACGACTCATCGAGACACTGAGCCACTAAACGCCACCCACTGCATCACACATCCCCATTTCGTGTAGCTCTGCTGGGGTAAACTCACCCAGGACACTGACGCATTCCAGGTCACAAAATCACTGGGACGTCCCCACACAGTCTCACTGCCTTACCAGAAAACAAATGATTGGGCATACCGGTATTTTTTTAAACTTTGTTGAGTAATTTGTCTCACGCTATGAAAACGCAAACTACATTCAGGGCCTCGAAACTCATCGCCTCCATTTTACGAGCGAGCAACACTAACGACAACACCTCGATATCACTCGGGATCAAGACTGATCCCCACCGAGCATAAAGAACCAATCGAACGAGAGGACTGACAGACATACACGTTGTTAACTTCCCCTCCAATCACCATTTCCGAAACCCTCAGAGACACACCAATCCCAGCCCCAGGACACCTGCACAGGTCACTGCGTTTCATGAGATGAACTTATCCAGCACAAAAAAATGAACCCGGAGACACTGCCCTCAGGGGCAGATTCCCCACCCGTGAGAGCAGGACACCGCAGTCACTTCACCATCCCCCCGTATGGACTTACAGAGAAATAAAGCCTCCAGTGACTGACGGATGGGGGGCGGGGTTGTGTTTCCTTACGTAAGGACACGCTGCTCAAAGGGACCCATCATCACAAATATCACCGCAACACAGGTGCTCGAGACACCGCCACACCGTCAACCGTAGCCTATAGCTGACAATTCCGGAAAATCAAGAGGGATCGACATGAGCGATAATGCGAAGAACTGTTTGCACAAACGACAGCGCAGACACTTAATAATCCATGAACATCTACATAACTGCACGGTCCAAACGTTAAGGACTCACTGAACACATGAAGGACTCCATCCATCCCTGAACCAACATCGCACGCAGACTCAGAGCGGGGACGGGACAGGCAGGACAGCCGCAGGGAGACGGGGCCGCAGGGAGCGGAGTTTTATTCAGTTCAAGTTTGTCCTGAAAAGCGTCAGTCCTGATTGCTTTGATACAGTGTAAAAGCAATCAGTCCGGACACTTCAATATAAACTTTTACAGAATAAGAGCAACTTATATTGTGATTACGGCCTGGAACGGAAGGCAAAATGACAGTTTTGTAATGATGATGAGCTTAATGCGCACAGACGGAGCCAGTCCGAAACAAGGCAGACCGTCACACCTGAAGCCAAAGCGTGAAAACGTGCATCGGGCGAAGCGCAGATTGACTGTGCATTCTTTAGCGGTCCAGCAGGTGTGAAAGCCGACTCCGACAGTGACTGGTCCATCCCACTCTGAGCCTGATTACGGACTTTGGACAGAAACCAGGCGCCTGACAGATGCTACTGATGAAGCAGAGTCAGCCGCATGGCGTCCCAGAGATGTGAGCCGCTAAAAAAAACAACGCCGATGTTTTGAAAGGACTCAATCACACGAGGGCGCCGCAGGGCATTTGCAGACGTCTCCAAGAGCAGGTGCACACAGCTTAGATTGGAGAGCATCCATTGGACCGCTTCCCCAATCAGAGACCACTGTAATTGCAGATATTTAGCAGACAATTACGTTCAAAAGGCACGAAGCTAGGAGGACCGGTCTGTTTGAGCAAAGTTTCCCTCTGCTAAAGGCAGTGCTGAGGAGAGCCAATTGCGTCACTGCACGGGAATGCAGAGAAAGGCTTCATTCACAAACCTGCCCTTCAGCAGGCTACTGAAAGGCTTGTCTGCTCAAGACGAGAGCCGGTCATCCCCAGCACAGAAAAAACATTTTTTTTGTATTTTTTTCCCCCCTTTTCAGAAACAAACACTACCGTCTCCGGTTTCCACGCTCAATCTTTAAAAACCTCCCGTTACTCTGCCCGTTTTTCAGAACCGAAGGCTTTATTTAAGAATCGCAATAGTGCCCTTGTGCACCTTTCTTCCTCTATTATACTGAGGTATGGCTAAACGAACAGCTCGACAGCCCTCATATCTAAATCATAATCAAACCTCCATCCCTACCACCATGACGGAACCATAACGATGCGTTTGTCAAGTTTATGACAGCATGAACGCAGCACGGTAAAAAGAACCTCATAATTCTACGAGTCTGCAGCCTCCAAGACTCAGTGGCAATGTAAACAGTGACACCCTCTGGTTACTTATTGTACAGGCAGTTATTTTCCTCAAAATTTAAATATGCTTACATTGACGTACCCCATAATGTCAACAGGTGCACAGCTAATTAGCCATTATGAGCCAGTACAAAGTCTCCCCTTCCTGACATCACAAGTGGGAGTGACCACCCAGAATAGTGAAATCTGATTGACCGCTTGGCTGAAGGTCATCAGTTCTTCTTGCCTCTGGTTGGTTACTTCCCCATGTGATGTCAAGAAGGGAAAAGATTTTGAAACAACTTGTAACAACTAATTACTTGTGCACCTAGTGAAACAGGGGACCTTTAAAACATTTTTTTTGAAATTTTCACAACCGCTCAAGTTTGGAAACACTTACCATTGGCGTTGTGCTTGTTATTTTATATGAAACAGACACCAATATGCATTTCAAGATGTAGATTGTAGATTTGGGGGCATAAAAAAAATGTAAAAGTCAACAGTGTAATCAGTTTTTAGTAATTTGGGAAATAAATTATATGGAGGCCGGCTATTATCACTCTGTCCCCCGCAAAAGCGCAGTAAACACTATTTTATCCTCCTTCTGTAATTCCGTAACTCTGAAACACCATTTCAAGGCTGAGACAGCTTCAGCCCAGTGGATTTTATCAGGAGACCTGGGACCTCACATCACAAGCACATCACTAGTTCTCAATGAGTTTCAGCGGACTGCAGTATTTCCTGTAAGTCAGTCTTTGTGAAGACAGGCACTCTCATATCCCTCCTGTGAAAGCCTTCCGGGTCTCAATGACTCTCTTGTCAATAGAAGTAAAGTCTCCTCTGATTGGCTTGCATTCTGCATGTCCCCTCAATCCCTGGCTGCGTCTTTCACAGTTGCCACACCCCTTATATCTGTGACGTATATATACACTCCCTCTTCTCAGCTGCAAGGTGCTACATTATTTTTGGTCATGTGCGCTTTAAACCAGTCAGCATTTACAGGCAAAACGCTCCGTCTTCTTGAAGCAAATCGTTATCTTTAATGATAATAATTTACGTTTCCTTCCAAGTTCAGTGAATAGGAACAAGTATCCAAGCATTTCTCATGGTCTCCAGGATTGGGACCGTGTTCCTGTTCATCCTTTCCCAGTCTGTTCCTCTGTCCAGTTCATTAAGGACAAGCTCCCAATCTGTCTACAGTCAGTAGGATCTGAACCGCGTTCCTCCTAAGTTACTCCATCCTGCCTTCATACAGTTCGGCTCCGGCAAAGTGTGCACTCCATCGAGCAGTCATTCCAGAACCCACTGTCCAGAGATTGGCAACGCCAGCATTACTTTACCCATAACCTGAGAACTGAACTGTGCCATGCTGTGCTGGGCTCCGTCCCACGATTACAAAATACGGTGGGTTGCAAAAATATTCACACCACATTAAAAAATATATACGTTTATCTTGATAGTTATTATTTTTATGAAACAATACGACAATGTTATGGCCCCAATTTCTTATTACAATCTACAACACAACAGCAACAGCAAGGGATGACAGACACAGTTCCAAAAACTCAAACACATTTAATTAAACAAAGACAAAGACTAATAACAACTAACTTACTGACCAAGATTGATTAGTAAAAAAAAACAGAAATATTTACAGTCCCTTTGTTTGTTGGGGTGGCTTGGTGATGTCCCGGATAATGAAAATGCTCAAACACAGGCAAAGAAATCCACAAAAGAAACGTCACAGGTCTTGAACAGAATGGCAGGTCTGGTCATCTTCTTGCAATTTCTCCTACTACTTTACTGTCTCAATTCCCCTCCCCATACACTCCCCTGCAGACCCCACCCACATCCAGACCTCCCCTCTTCAATTTTCTGAGACTTGCCCCAGACATGTCCAGGACATGTCCAAACACGACTCCAGCCTGAGCCCAACAAAAAAAAGGCAAATACTGCCATCCAGTGGCCTATATTCACATTACACAAAGTGCATACGAATCTGCACAGTCAGTTCAGTCGGGAATTTATTCGATGATTTACAAAAATTTTCTACCGTAGAATTTTATGAAAATGAGAAAATACTGATTTTGCGTCTAATCAAAAGTATTCACACCTTGGTCATACAGTAGTCAGTACTTTGTAGCAGCTCCTTTGGTGGCAATAACAGCTGCCAATCGCTTCAGATAGCCTGCAACAAGTTTAGCGCAATGACCCTTGGACAGATTTGCCCATTCCTCCTGACAGTAGTGCTCCAGCAGAGTCAGATTTGTTGGTGACCGTCGGTGGACAGAAATTTTCTGATCCCTCCAGAGGTTTTCAATGGGATTCAGATCTGGTCTTTAACTCGGCCGGTCTAGAGCCTTCACTTTCTACTTCTGAGACTATACTCGAGTTGCTTGAGACGTATGCTTGGGATCGTTGTCCTGCTGAAAGGTGAACTTCCTCCCAAGCTTCAGGCTTCTCGTGGACTTTAAGAGGTTTTCCTCCAGGATGCCCATATATTGGGCTCCGTCCGTAACACCTGCACACGGACAAGTTCACGAGCACCAGAGGATGAGAAACAGCCGCACAGCATTATGCTACCACACAGTGGGTACGGAAACCTTCAAGTACGCATGGAGTAGCTGAAATGACACAACTGTGCCGACTCCACAATGAGCCAAAACAGCACGGACGAGTCCTCACCAGTGGGGTAAGACTGGTTCCCACTCCACCCAAATCACAAAGCAAAAGAAAGAACACATTTACAAAACCAGAAAACTTAATCCCGCTTTCAGAGTGATTCATTGCAGTTGGAATCTTCATTTACGGGCAGGAAATACACCTTGCGGAGACGCCGCGAATAGACGGACGCTCACACAGACTACAGCGTTTAATAAGAGCACGGAGATTGATGAGAGCCAATGGCTCTTAGCTAAACAATAACACTGAGCTGTAGAGCAGTACTGAAAGCCGACCACCTGCCGTATATCACTGTTTCGCATTAATTTTTACTGCATACAATAGAGCTCGGTTGGGAAGCACTATATTGCTCACAGAGCATGCATTGCATTTCCCCTGCATATGAACGAGCAGCAGCTACATGGAGATTGCTGTTCGGCAGGGGCCCCGAGTCCGTCTGGGTTTGACAGGACTAATAAAATGCGCTCCATTTGTTCCAATGAAAGAAGACAAGTACATTCACAACACCGCCAAAAGTATGCAGGCACTATTGAGTCTGACTGTCTGTCGTGGCGTAGACGAGGCCCCTGAAGATCGCCCAACGCTGCTGCATAAACTGATACTCTGGATGATTCTGCGTCTCCAGGCGACTTGAGTCAGGTTCTTCCTCGTATCACCAGGCCCCGTACATGGAGCGAGGTCCGTGCCCGGTTCGCAGAGAATGGCGTGGAGGAACTCGCCTGGTCAGCACAGATCTCTGACCCCAAATCGGAGGAGACCGGCAGAACGGTCTCACCTTGGCCATGGAACGGAGGCCTGCAGATCTCGAGCAGATGCCAAAGGCACAAAACGACCACAACGCCCAAAACTTAGAGACACAGCGCAACAGAAGGACACAGAGCATTTTAGTTTTCCAAAATTTTTGCGGGATGGGAATAAAAGAGGGAGACGAGGGCGGAGTCTCAGAAAGTTCCAGAGAGTTTCATGCTTTCATCGTATTGAGTGTGGCGTCGGATTTTTACTTGGAAAAATCACATCCCAGTCAGATGAGACATTGTGGACGCAGTATATTTTTCTTGATCAAGTGATTTCCATGGCTGAAATGCGCTAGATATGACGGAGTATAACCACAAAATGATGGAACAAGAGTCCTCAGAAGATGACCTATACCTCCAGCCCCTGCAATCTAATCTCAGAAATCCCTAAATATCAAAAGGCACCAGTCAAGGACCTGATTAATATACACAGCAAGTATCATTTAAAAATATTCAACGGTATTCGAGTTCTGTCCCAGAAATGAAATGTCCACAGGTGGACAGACGGACAGACGACTGCACTAACGACTATATTCCCCCTGCATTATATACCAGAGGTATTTAAGTCCTGATTAGATTACATTGTGTCCTTAAAGTGGAATACTGACTTTTAAAAGGTTGAGGCGAACAGAAAAATAACCAATGAACAACACAATAAACATCATAATGAGCAACTCAATATTGGCAAGATGGATCATTCTCTCTTCTGAGGTGTAACGTATGAAATATTTACTGTTCACATACAGTATGTACACATGCACAAACACAGCGCCTGTATTCAACTGAACTGAAGCTGGAAATAATCACTGCTGACAAAGACGAGGTTTAGCTCGAGACTTCAATAATTTCAGACCCCTTGTAATAGGTGATTACCGAGCAAACAGAGAATGTAATAATATATTTGGAGGTACAGAGAGCGAAATCACATAAGAATCAGATTTTCCCTTTCAGTGATCCAATATTTATAACAATGATTTGTATAATTCATATTCTCTCAATAAATCAACACAGCTGCACAACAAAAGCACCATTCCCAGGTCCATGCTGCAGATTAACAACAGAAGCTACTTTCCCCAAGAATGATTGAAATAACCTTGTCCCAGTTCCTTCAATAAATCCTTTAAAACGCGGAATAAACCTCCAGATTCACTTAAATTGTGCGATTTTACAGAGGACTGGAATGTTTCCAGCAGTTTCCCTCAGTCAGATTTAGAAGAACAGATGACAGCTTTAGAGGGCGTCTGCAGTAGATAAGACAGGAGTACCGACAGCACAATGCGCTGCGGATGAAGCAGACGCCCACACATTCTGATCAATTCACATAAAAAACCCTCATTTCCAGGATTCGGTAATCCTGGCAGCCTCGGCCGCAGAGAACACACCAATCTAAACACGGAGAAGGATCATAACACAGCTGTACTGGTCTGCAGGGGAAGGACCGAATCTTTATTTAAAACACATTCATCTGCTGCGCTTTAACAGACCAAGAGGCTGACACTCAATTTCAGGCTTTACAGAATGTGTTTCCCCCTCCGATGTGCAGACGGTTCACAGGAGCGAACGCTTGAAAATTATGCAGAGAAGAGAAGGACAAACTAGGATCCACTAATTGACACGATATGAGAAACAAAAACCAATTAGCAACCACTCAGTTGACTTATTGTGCTGAGAACATAATCCAGTGGCATCTCTGGGCAATGAGACAAAACACTCTTCATCTCACGAGCAAAAGTGACCTTGAAATGAGCCACATTCGCCGCCCAAAGAGAAGGGAAATGCCCTGAGCCGGCGATGTTCTACAGGAGGGGCGTCCGAATCGCCAAAAGAGGCCAGCGTTAGGTCCAGGTCTTTATTTCATTCATGTCTCCATGCAAGTGACTCAATTTATACACGACTCATAACTGAAGACCATGATTAGTTGATAAGAGATAAAATGGGACATTAGTTCAGGAATAAAATTAGGACAGAACTGCACATTCCTGCCCTACAGGGCTCACAGGATTCTCAAATCATGCTTCCCAAAGGATCGTACGCCAGCCTGCATACACATGCGTCTCAGTGCTGCTGGGCCCAGATTAGACGATCCTGGAGGTTTTTTACTCAAGAATCATTGGTTGAGACTTTTGGAGGCTTCAGGGGAACCATCTCTGCCAGACTAAGGACAGAAGAGATCAGATACTGGCATAAGAAGGATGAAACTGGGAACCATGAAGGATCACTCCGACAGTGTTATGAACAATCAGATTCAGTGTAATGAGGGATAAGAGATCCAGTGTTTTGAGCAGTAAGATGCAGCACTCAAGGGAATCACTTATCCAGTGACATGATCGATCACACACACCGTTCTGGGGAATAACTGGTCCAGAGTTATAGATGACAGAATTTCCGTTATGACGGAGCAGTCATGCACTGATGTGAGTGAACAGATGCGATGTGATGAGGGATCAGCTGTGCAGTGTCATGAGAGATCAGTCACAGTGTTATACTGGATCAGCAGTGCTATGAGGGATCAGCTGTACAGTTTCATGAGAGATCAGCCTTACAGTGTTATATGGGATCAGCAGTGCTATGAGGGTTCAGCTGCACAGTGTCATGAGAGATTAGTCATACAGTGTTATACAGGATCAGCAGCACTATGAGAGATCAGCTGTACAGTGTCATAAGAGATCAGTAATAGTGTTATATGGGATCAGCAGTGCTATGAGGGATCAGCTGTACAGTGTCATGAGAGATCAGTAATAGTGTTATACGGGATCAGCAGTGCTGTGACAGATCAGCTGTACAGTGTCACGAGAGATCAGCCGTACAGTGTTATACAGGATCAGCAGTGCTATGAGGGATCAGCTGTACAGTGTCGTAAGAGATCAGAAATGGTGTTACACAGGATCAGCAGTGCGATGAGGGATCAGCTGTACAGTGTCATGAGAGATCAGTCATACAGTGTTACATGGGATCAGCAGCGCTATGAGGGATCAGCTGTACAGTGTCATGAGAGATCAGCCATACAGTGTGATACAGGATCAGCAGTGCTATGAGGGATCAGCTGTACAGTGTCATGGGAGATCAGCAATATTGTTTAACTGATCGTGGTGAAAATCAATAAGGTCCATCCTTGATGTAAAAACAATCCACCCACAAAATTTCAGCCAAATCCATGCATTACTTTTTGAGTTATGTTGTTCACAAGCAGACAGACGGTGGGCGAAAACATAACCTCCGCCCCAACTTTGTTGGCGGAGGCAATTAGAAAAATAGCCCAGCAAAGTGGGTGTTACCCCTCAGCCCCTGGCGTTTTCAAGTTATCCCGCCGACGACAAAATTCAAGATGCCTGCTGTGGCGGCCATACTGGACATCCGAGTGCCGTCGTATTCGATAGGCTTCTGTAAGTACACAAGACCAAGCAACAGAGCAAAAATGGCTTAGATTGATGAAGGCATTTTCAAGTTATCATGCGGAATACAAAATTCAAGACGCCAGCTGTGCCTCCCATACTGAACATCGAAGCGCCATCAAAATTAATAGGCTTCCGTAGGGACACAAGACCAACTAACACAGCAAAAATGGCACTGATTGATGAAGGCTTTTTGAAGTAATCGTGCGGAATACATAGGTTTACCAGACAGACTGACATCACACGTGATGACAATACCCATCTGCCCCTTAGCTGGGCCTGAGGGGTAAAAAGTAGAGACAGTACAGAACCAGGCCCAATTTCTTCCATTTTAGGTTAGTTGTCACACTTAAATGTTTCAGACCATTTACACTCATTTTAAAGTAAGCAAAATGCAGTTTTTGAATGATGATTTCATTTATTGAAGGAAGAAAGCTATCCAACACTCCCTCAGCTGAAGCACTGCACACACTGCAGGGCAGAATGTCAGGCCTCCCAGAGTGCAGTGCGGCTTATTAATGACAATGGGCTCACATCAATAGGACCAAATATTCGTTGGAAAGAAATCAGACTCCAAACACTCAAAACCCCTCACCAATTCAGGTGAGTGAAAGCGATTCACAAACAACAGAGGAGTTCGCCCCTCTGGGAAACAGCGTCAAGAGCGATGGAAGGCAAAGAGATCAAGAATCGACTCAGTAAAGCTAGGAATGTCTTCAATACACTCAACAATGTCTGGAAGTCCCAGCAATACAGTATTCAGACCAAACTAAAACTACTCCAGGACTGCGCGTCCTTTCTACCCTTCTAGATGCCTGAGAATGCTGAAGGACGACCGAGAATGAGCTCAACAAGCCATCTGTTCTCCACACAACGAGCTTGCAAAGAATCCTGAGAATATTCAGGCCAAACAAGATTTCAAATGAAGAATCGTGACAAAAATGTAATCATCAAAACATTGAAACCACAAATTGAGGAGATGGAGGTGGATAGGACAAGTTCTCAGAATAGAACAGGGCGATATTTAAACCAAATTTAAAGTTAGTTAGGAAAATGAGCCGTCGACCGTCACCCGTGACGACTTCTTTGGGCCCTGCGAAGTCTACTTTAAATCAGAGAAATTACCCAAAAACTGAAGAATCGGGAACTGCTTCCTCTTTCGTGTGCCAACTCTCAGCAGTGCTAAATTGCAAACCAGTTTAATCGATCATATGCGCATTCAATGCACATGGTTTTGCAAAAATGCATTTGAGCCATTTACAAATAAATTAAGGGTGAATTACCAATATATAAACACAGCACATCTGGGGTACAGAGACATGTGCACCCTGACATGCAAATGGTTGGGCACATGGGAAAATTCAGCCAGGTCAATCAAAATTTGCAACTTGTTTCACAGTATGCAACACGTTGACAGTAGAGTCAGGAAGTAACTCAAGTAGGCAGAGTAGACACTCAGGTTTCTCTGTAGAATGGAATTATTAAACTTGTTTAAGTAGGTATACCATAAGACTGAGTACAATAACTTCTATCGTTAGTAGCGAAGCCACCATATTGCCGATAATCTACCACTGAAAATATTGTTAAGTGAGAAGGATTTCACCGAATTACTGATGTACACCTTTGACAGAAATTTGATCAAGTTGGTCAGATAATACATAATCTTGGTAAGCTGTGCGTTTGATGTCACACGGAATACTTCTGTCTCAAATACCGGGAAATTGGGAATTTGGGAATGGGGTTTAAGTTTAGGAATGAAGCGAGAGGAATCGAGAATGGCTGCTTTCGAGAAACGGTTAAAAAATCAAGTCTCTTCTGCCATTCAAGGCAAAGTTCAGGTCAGAAAAATTTAAATAATGATGATACTGTATTTTAAATATGCACTTTAAAATTACATCAGATATGGCCACCTGCACTCAAATTTTACATTAGACAGTGTTTATGTGATGTGAAATTGAGACCTATGGTAGATGACCCCTAGATAGGCCTACTTGATCGATATAGCTCTCAATAACACATTATTTATTTCAATTCAGTAAAACCATGTGGGCCAACACTGCATAATGCAGCCCTCTCATATCAGGTGTGTTCTGGAATTGTACTGCTGTAGTCCTTTAAATAATTATACAGAATATGAAGTTTGACAAGTAATGTCATTTTACATTACAGAATCTCATGATGATGGTCAATAACAGTACTTGTTCCTACTTCAATTCCACTATCAGGTACATAGATAATCCTTTGCATTACGTAATAGAGTGATCACTGTTCATCCCGTCATTCACTGAGACAAGCTGAACTCTGATTTGCTTGGTAAAGATTCTTTTAAGATATTTGGAACTTAGATTGGCTGGACCTTGCAGATTGGAATCTGATGGGCAACTGCTCCTGGATTAGATTGGGCTACATCTCTTGTAAGCCGTATCACCCTGTCTGGCAGTTCGCCTGAAACACTGCTTGAGTTCGGATTGCCCAACATCTGCTGCGGGCAGGATCACCTTAAACTCCATCACTTTCCTCTGGTTTAGATTGTGCTGTATCTGCGGTGTCCCGTCTCCTCTTGGAGTTTCAGCTGATGATATTTTAAGGCGGCGCCCGCTCATTTTAAACTAATTAAATAGGCATTTAGCAATTATGCTTCGACTTAGTTCTTTAGGCTATTACCTTAGGAGTGAGACACCTTTGTTACATATACAATGCTTTTTAAATGAAATTCTGCCCACCAAGAAGTTTGGACTTAACTCATCGAAAAGGAAATTACTTAACCTATGACATTTTGGTAATTATTACAGCATTCAACACATCAGAGATTTTTCAGCCTGCTTTCCTCAACAAAAGTTGCTGTTGCATTTAGTATCATTTTGGACAACTAGCTTCAGGTAATCATTATACTAACTGCTCAAAAATCAAGGGAACACTTAAATCACAGATCAGATCTTGATGAACATACTATTCAAGCTGAAAACAAATTATATAATGTACAAAGGTTAAGAACAAAATGACACAATGGCGGTCAATGGAAATGAAAATCACCAACCCATTGAGGGCCGGATTCAAAATCAACCCAAAAATGAAAGTAAAAAAATTGAAATCACAGGCTTTAATATCCAATTTGCAGAGGTTTTATCACAGCAGCTCATAATGTGACTCAGCAGTGTGTGTGTGGCCCCTTTGAGCCGGTTTGCACTCTTGACGCTGTCTGGGCATGATGAACTTTGCATGTTCTACCCGTGTTCTCATGGGTTTACCCCGCCTACTGCGGTTTCCCCCGCCCACGAAAACATGCATCATAGGAACACTCCAACCAGCACCCCTGACTGTGTTAGGTACAGGGGTGAAATCCTTAGAGCGACTGTCAGACCTTATGCTGGCGCAGTGACTCCTGGTTCCTCCTGGTGCAGGACACTGCACAGCCAGAGAGCGTTGGCACTTCCTGGATCAGGGGGGCATTGATGCCGTGACTGGCCCTCTCATTCCCACGACCTAAATCCAATTGAGCACCTACGAGACGTTATGTATCCGTGCATCCGACACCGCCAAGTTCAGATAAGATAAGATACACCTTATTGAACCCCGTGGGGTAATTTTTTCCTCTGCATTCAACCCATCCTATAGTTAGGAGCAGTGGGCAGGCACAGAGCGGCGCCCGGGAACCAACTCCAGTTCTAAAGCCAGTTCCTTGGTCAAGGTAACGTTGGCTATGACATGGAGGTCTGTGCGACCCTCCAAGGGTATGCCTCCCCGGACCACCACTGACCCACCACCAAATCGGTCATGCTGTATGACGTCACAGGCAGCACAACATTCACCGCGGCGTCTCCAGACTCTTTCACACCTGTCACACGTGCTCCGTGTGAACCTGCTCTCATCTGTGAAGAAAACGAGGCACTAATGGTGGACCTGCCAATTTTGGCGCTCTCTGGCTAATGCCAGTCGAGCTCCACGGCACTGGGCTGTGAGCACAGGTCCCAGTAGATGACGTGGGGCCCTCATGCCACCCTCACGGAGTCGGTTTCGATGATATTTTGTAGGGCTCTGGCAGGGCTGCTCCTGTTCCCTCTCACAGAGGAGCAGATACAGTCCTGCCGCTGGGCTGATGCCGCCTACGGCCCTGTCCAGCTCTCCTCGTGTAACCGCCGGTCTCCTGGTGTCACCTCCATGCTCTTGAGACTGCGCTGTGAGACACAGCAAACCTTCCAGAAACTGCACACGTGGATGTGCTGTCCTGCAGGAGCCATCTGCGCAACCTGATTGGGTAGCAGCTACCGCTTCATGTTACCGCTGCGACAGGGATGCGAGCAGAAGACCAAACCAGAGAATAATCTGTCGGGGAAGATAAGGAGAGAGCGACTGTCTGTCCCCGTTTGGGGTTCGTCTTGCTGTCATCTCTCTATCGCACCCGTTGCGAATTTCATTCGCACCAAAGCAGGTGAAACTGATTCACAATCTCTTGTGCTTCCTGAACGGACAGACTGATATCGCTGAAGTTTCACTGACTCTGTGTTATACTGTGATGATCAAGTGTTCCCTTTATTTTCTACAGCAGCATATTTTACAGGACAGGACTTTGATGATGTTTATCATTTGAACAATAAACAGATGATAAAAATAGATGCAGAACTGAGGACAAATTTTACTCCAAGCGGTGTTAGCACTCTGAGCACCTTAAAATAGTTACCCCCCCAATCACACCGGCGTTCGATTCATTCCCGCGGTACTCAAGACGCCTACTATTCCTACAGATACTTCTACTTCTGACAGCCCTGGGTGTCATCCTGCAGTGTTACATAGGACCTGTCACAAGGGGTCACTCTTGCCATGTGATGGGAGTGTATTGGGTGATATGAGTACAGCACTGTGAGGCTGCTGATCCCCGTCAGCAGAACCCAGGGCGAAGGCGTTTCTCTCGGTTTACCATCTCTTCAGCTGCAGGTTGGGCAGAGGGACGCTTCGCATCGCACTTCCTGACACCATGAAGAAGGTGGACAACAGGAGGGACACCCTCAGACCTGAAACACAAGAGACACACACACACCTCAGACCTGAAACAAAAGACACACACACTCACCTCAGACCTGAAACACAAGAGACACACACTCCTCTCAGACCAGCAGATGTACTGTGTGGTATCAAAGCGAACCGATGCGGAGTGGAGTCCAAAAACACGGGGGCAGTTACCAAATTTTTGGGATTTTGGCTCCGTCATGCAGCACGCGAGATTGGAAAAAAAATGAATATATGCAGTCAGAGTAGAGACTCTTAGCCCTAATTTGTGGTATTCATAGGGCTTTCAACCCTGAGAGCATTAAATGCAACCATTGTTGTTCAATGATGAAAGATATCAAAATCAAAGCTGTTGAAAACCTATCAAGTGGCGAGTTGTTTACAAGTTTTCAACAGCACAAGACAATTAAATTTATGTATTTTTAAAATTTATTTCAGTGCTCTAAGGATTAAAATTACCAGTCTAACACCACTAAGTATCTTCATGAAAGCCGTGCCAGATAATACAGTCTAAACTTCATGAATGGGGAAACGTGAGAGACTATCTCAGAAAAGCGAAGAAATCATTATCGCGGCAGGGATGCCACAGTTTGCCAGCATCACTTAACTCTAACCCTGTAAAATGTAACAGCTCTAATAATTCTCCATTCTGGCTCATGGGGAGGCTGAGGCAATGCTGTATTTCAGGATTTCTCACAGCTTACCTGACCTAGTTTAACTCAAGCGCTGGGCTCGGCGTCAGTGCGCATGGATTGAAAGACATTGCAGGAATTGCGAAGGCAGCTGCGCTCTGAATTCCTGCCATATCAGCACATACATGTGCTCCACTTACGCTTATTATGAGGAACGTTTCAGAGGAAGATCACATCTCCGCAGCTCTTTGCTTAGCGTGAGAAATCAGCACTTTTCTGTCAAAAAGCCAGCACATCTCTCCGATGAAACAGAAGTCAGCTTGAGTTTAGCCAACAGCTACATTCCATATCCAGTCATGCATGAAATCATGACGGGGCAAAAAACTGGCCGTCCTGCCCAAAATGCATTTTTGTAAGAGCTGAGGAGTTTGACGTCACTCATAATAATGTTGAGGTTTTCAATGTAACTTAGGTTCAGTTTCTGTGGCATGAAGCGACAAGGAGTACAGCTGTTCCCCCTCGCAGGGTCCAGGTCATCTTCACAATTTGCTGGCAGCCAATCATGCACCTGGGTGGAGTGAAGCGTTTTTTTCCCAGAATCACACCGCGTGACTTGAACTCAGGAGCTTTAGATTCCAAGTCAAGTACTCTTCACCACCGCACCACCACGTCCTCCTGCAGCACTAGCCCAATTTCACCTTTTCAATGCAAGCAGGGACCAGCGTTGCTGTTTGCAAACGTTAGCTTGGTTTGTTTCGAAGGAGCTGCAGGAGTTTGCCATGTGTTCAGTGGTAATGGTGCGTACATTTCTGAGTGCTGCTACTCCACGCACAGTAATGCTCAGGGGGCCGTCAGCAATTCTGTCACCAAGCCAGCCGAATTAGTTCAGAAAGAGTTAGGAAAACTACAAAAATACGCATCATATTTTTGAAAAGGAAAGCAGACAAATACACATTGATTCATCTTGAAAACATGACAAGGTCCATCTGCTGGAATGTAACAGCGATGGGGACACTGTACTGAAGGAGACGCCGTCTTTCGGATGAGACGTTAAACCGAGGTCCTGACTCACTGTGGTCATTAAAGATCCTATGACACTCTTCATAAGAGAAGAGGGTTCCCCCCTGTGTCATGTCAAGTCCCAACCTGGCTCTTTCGACCTGCCACCTAATCATCCCCTGATCTGATTGGATGAGCAACTTGCCCTCTCCCTCCCCACCTCAACCCCCCAGGGCTCCCTTGAAAAGATATTTCAACATCAACGGGACTTCCCTGGTTAAATAAGGGTTGAATAAATAAATAAAAACAATAGCGTCACTTGGCCCCCTAAAGGTCAAACAACTTAACACAACCAAGATTTTAACAAAATGTAAGAGTAACTTCACTCACATGGCCTTGACAGAAAAAATGCTGTTACTTACGTTACATAATACGCAACATTACCAGTACATTGTAATGCAGGAAGTTCACCATACTGTGATGTTCACAACTTCCATAACCATGTCTATTTACAGAATAGAAGAATAGAATTTAATAGACGGCAATAATGTTTTAGGCACCACAACCTTCAAAGTATCCTTTATGCAACTCCATCAACCCCCCCCCCCCCCCCCCCCAATCCCCGGCATGAGAGGGCCACAGGCTTTTCCTGAACCACCAATACATGAAGGTTGTACTTTCTCAACATTATACACAACAGCCTGTAAACATGGTAAATTCCAGTGTTATATGGCGACCCTGTCACCTTTCAGAACACAAGTCACTCCATGCTTACATGACCCATTGAGTCACACCTGGGCGATTCCACGTGTCGTTAGCCTCACAGCATAAATGCCCAAGTCATTTTTTGGCTTACTGTTGCAATATCAAAAAAATACCTGCTAAAAATTGTGTTTTTTCTTGTTTTCTGAAAATGTTCAAATATGACTTAAAGCTATTCTTACCTTTCTGGAATTTTTACACTTTTTGTAAACTTAAAATGCTCCTAATAAGTGTATGGCACACTAAAATGTAAAAGAAATCCACCAGGAGTTGAAACTTATCGATATTCAATTCTCATATTTTTCTCATATAAGTCTGACCAATCATTTTCTTCGGTTTGAATAAAATGATTTGCCGAGCTTCCTGTCTGTCATCCGTTGCTGTGCCCCTTCCAGTTGCCTATCGCTGTCACCGCTTGTGAGTCGCGCGCCGCTCTGGCAGAGCTGGCAGAGCAGCAGAGCAGTTAGCCGGCAAATAAAACAGCTGCAACTGCCTCTTATTTAATGATTAACCGGGACAATTCTGGTGAGGTAAGACGTTATGAAAGCAGTTTTGCAAGAAAATATGTATGAATTCTGCCGAGACACGAAGCATCTGACTGTAAACAAACAGGCTATAATGCTATAATTGCTATAATTACTAACGTTAATGGTAGTTCGTCAGACGTTACGAGGGCATTTTATTTTATACCACATATAGAATTGAATATTATGGAATTACTGTTAGTTAGTTTTCCTTAACCGGTGACTCTGAATCTGACTCCATTGCTCGTTTCAAGATAATAATAATAATAATAATAATAATGCATCAATAATGCTTTCACACCGGACGCGAAACGAATTTTTCGTATGACAGATTACATTCAAAGTCAATGCAAAGACGCGGATATGCGGGAGATTCGCGAAAAGTCGTGCGAAAAGTTTCTTTTGCGTCCGATGTGAAAGCAGCTTCATTCGCGCTGCTCACTTTCTCACCGCCCGCGTCAGGGGAGGAGGGGAGCCTCAGAGGTCAGGCAGGGGGAGGAGGGTGGGACTTTGGAGGGAGGCGGAGTTGTTCAAGTGCAAATCTCTACTAAGTCCTGTGCCGCATGCCAGAAAGGCAAGAATGGCTTTAAGGCAACTATGCCATTAGGCTAACGATATGTTGTACAGACGTTCACAGAACATTTTTGATTCTGAACAGTTTCAGGCTTTGCTTGGTGAAAATCATTTGTTACCAAATGATAGACCCTTAACACCAAATGAATACGCCACCGAAGTCCCAAACCAATTTTTACATTATTTAGGCAAATTTGGCCAAATAAATATCTGTCGTATGGACGCAGAGAAAAGGCATTTTTTCCAACATGCAACTTCAAATGAAAAAAATCTGTGAGTTGATGCTGAAAAAAAAATCATGATAGTGATACACAATCTACAGGTAATTGCTTAAAAGGTGGAAATCCTTTCTAAAAGATATTTTAGTTTTCCATGAAGTATTGAGAACATTTAGTCAAAAAAAAAGTAACTGTCGTACGGACAAACAAAATCTGTCGTACGGACATTTCTGATTTTTTTGGAATTTAGCCCTGAATTTCATATTTTTTTCAGCATTTAAGAAATTCAACAAGGAAAAGGGGTTCCAGAATTTCTGAGTTTTATTCAAAATGCGAATTAAGACTCAAAATTCACCACACACCCAGTTGCAAAACCAGCAGAAGTTGCACACTTCATGTTTCATCACGCACACCAAGTATCCTGTAGTCACACTCCGTATAAAGCATTAAATTGCAATAATGTTCAATAACTGCTGGTCATATTAGCTCTGAAAGAGGAAGTAGACTGTGGTCTTACAACTGTGTTATTTGTATTTTAATCCTGCACAAGTAAAAATTGTCGTACAGCCATATGTCATACGGATATCAGCAGAGACATATCAACTAAATTTGAAAACACATCAACTAGAAAAGCTCAGTCAGGTCAGTGACCTTATGAGATTTTTTCTGTGACGGCCAATGTTATCAAATCAAGTTCAAAAAGAAACAGGTATGACGGAGGCTTCTACATATGGCCACTTGAAATATATTCCACATCTGTGAATGACAGAAGCTTCATATTCATCCTCAGCAATGTTGGTAACCTGACCAGGAAACTGTTCACCGTCACACACAACGACACACCAGTCATCAGCTGAGAGCACATTGGAAGGCGAACCGGAACCTAATACAGCAGGTGACGAAGACCAAGCAACAGGGCGTGTGTCCAGGCATTATCCTTCAACCACACACACACACACACACACACACACACACACAGATGGGAAAGGGCATGTTCATATATCTGAACTACTGCATCACTGGCATCTCCCAATGAACAGCTGGCATGCATTTTCAGTATACTTGGAACTGGTACGGCATTGGCCCATGACACTATCTCCTTGACATGACTCTCCTTCAAAGATGTGTTTTTCACATCAGATCAATAACCTTTAATAACCAGTTCTAGACATCTTTATTAAATGTTTAAATGCCTCAAACTTGCCACAGGATCACCAATAACAACCTCTAACTGAGGTTTGAATGGGAAATTGGAAGTTTGTCTTTGAATGACGGAGCACAAAATTTGGAGTGACCTTTGACCTCTTAAGCGGCTTCCGCCCCCTATTGATAATTTACAAAACCAAAGCAGCTTTTTGCTTCATTTGTATATCAATTCATTTGCAGGAAAGACCAGGAGTTCATGTGTCAGAACAGGCTGAAAAAAGGTTGCATGTCATGAGCTGGGCGCTCAGAAAGGGTGGATCTGTGATACTCCGCCAAGAAACTGCTTCAAAATGTATTTTCTCAAAGATTCACAGGTCTTTTAGTGTAATTTTGGTATAAAATTGTAGCTGATGAAGTTCTCCTTCATTTGCCACCAACATTGATTTGGTGGGATACTTTTGGTTCAGCGGCCTTTTTAGAAAAGCAATAACAGGGTGGATCGGAGCGGCGAAGGAGCGGTGGCGGCGGAGAACCAGCTAGATTATGGTTATAATGTTCTATTACTCTAGGGTAAGGCAGTGTATCTTTTATTAACTGGATGTTATCTACAAAATAAAAGAAACCTGGGTGAATTTGAATGAATATAAACCAAATAACACTAGTTTTTGTAAAAAGGGTCCATTTCGGGAAAAACTGACTTTTAGTAGCGGCTTTCAATGCATTTACCTGTTGATTAAATACATGTTACTCTCAATAACATTAGAACGGAATGACATAATACATTTCTATTTGCTGTTTTTGATTGGGCTGAAGGCATGTAGTATGCAGCAGGAGTCTTGAAAAATGGACCATATTGACCCAGTCACACTTTTGAGGCCCACCTCATGACATGTGACCAAAAGGGCAATTCTGTGAACTGTCGTACGGACAAAGTTTAGTATGCAAATCATGCAGATCTTACCAACAGCAGCCAAAGTTGCCAAACTCAGATTCATTCTTGATGAAAATACAAAATAGGATTTACAGTTACAACCAATAAGCTTTAAAAGGTGTGGTTGCCATGAAAACTTTTTTTGCATTTTTTCTGTCGTATGGACATAACACAAAGTCGTTTCTTGGTAAAAAGCTTTTTTTTTGTTGAAAAAATACAGAAATTTGCACAAAAAAACCTAAACTCTTATTCTAGAAGGAAAATTATGAGATTCTTTTAAATGAAATTACAGAATCATCAGATTTTGAGAAAAACTTCTCTATTCTAAGAAACTAACCCAAAAACACATTCAGAGTAATATTTTCCAAAAGTTTCGTATTGTTTCACGAATCCAAGATTCCCAGCTACATTAAACATCAATTGGTTTGCCATTTGGTCCACTTTTGAATTTCAGTTTGCAGAAATGTGTGGAATTGCCCACCTCAGTCTGTTCATTGCGGCAGCTTTCTCAAACTCTCGCAATGCTTCCTGATGTCGGATTCATAGATGTACTTAAATTTCACTTTTTTATTATTATTATTATTATTATTAGGGTCATGGTCGACGACGGTAAGGAGTCCATAAAAGTCCCTTGACAGAGTCTTCTTTGAATTGCAGCATTGGACAGTGGCATTCTGCTCAACAGTTTTTGAATTGAGTTACAGTTTATGAATTTTTTTTTTTTTGTAGAAAAACCTGGCTCATCTGAAATTATCCGCACATTTTCAGTTCAAAACACTTATAACAGCAGCATTAAGTGTCTGCTAGTAGGTCGTGTACTACTCAAAGAACGCCGTTTCGAAGCATTTAAAAATGTATCGAAACAGTGGTTGTTTCCAAAGTTCCAAAACAGTTTCTAAGGTCTGAAATTGCAATCTGTTAATTCATCACAATAGTGACATTTGCCCGACTCAATGAACTGAAGAAAACAGCAGTTCGCTCTCCAGTCTCCCTGACTGCTGAAACTGAGATTTAACGCAACAGTAACTGCAGTCTTTCAGATGCTGAAACTGGGCTGACTGATTGCTTGTTCTTCGATTCTATACTCTGTGAAATTCTGAATAGTTTTGTAAAACTGGCTGTTAACCAAAATCAAACAACTTGCTCCTTTCACAAGAGAAAACAAGAGCAACGCAGAGCGTGGCATATGCCCCCGCCTGCATGTTGATCAAGGGCATATTGAGATGGCTGCTGTGGCGGCCATATTAGATATCGCACAATGCTGGTTTTCGAAAGGAACCTTCCTCTAGCCACTCCCAATACGCCACTAAGAAATGGCATCAATCCGACGAGGGATTCTACAGTTATCCCACGGAAACGAAAAGTTAACGGACGACGGATGGGCGGACGGACGGACATGGTGTTGACATAATGCCCCCTTTCTTCTTTGGAGGGCGGGGGCATAATAGACTATTCAGTTTCGTGTTAATGATGGATGCAGAGAGTGACTTGACATAGATCAACCAGATACTCTGGGCAAAATCCTTCAAATGGAGGAAAATAAAACCAATATTTTATGCCCCCGCCCTCCAAAGAGGAAAGGGGGAATTATGTCGAGACCATGGCCGTCCTTCATCCGTCTTTCGTCCGTTAACTTTTCGTTTCCGTGGGATAACTATAGAATCCCTCGTCGGATTGATCCCATTTCTTAATGGCGTATTGGGAGTGGCTAGAGGAAGGTTCCTTTCGAAAACCAGCGTCGTGCGATATCTAATATGGCCGGCACAGCAGGCATCTCAATATGCCCTTGGTCAACATACAGGCGGGGGCATATGCCACGCTCTGAGTTGCTCTTGTTCTGTTATTAGAAGGGACCTCATGAACAATCATCGAGGTGCTTTCAAACTGATGAATTAGACGGTCCGGTCGGCTGAAACCGCATGGGTGTAGCCCCCGAAAGCCCACATCTCCCCTTTTTTTGCGCATTATTCGGCCAATACTATTGCCATGGCGACCAAAATCGATGTGGGTCATAAGTGAAGTATAACACATGTCCATACCAAATATGAAAGTAAACGGCCAAAAATTACAGCCTGCACAGCATCCTCAAGGAAGAGCGTATGTTTCAGCAGAAATCTGCACCTTATTCGGCCAATACTGTTGTGATGGCAACCGAAATTGACAGGTGATATAAGTGAAGTATATTGCATATCCGTACCAAATATGAAAGTAATCGGTCCAGAATTGCAGCCTGCACTGCGTCCACAAGGAAATCTCCATGTTTTGCCACTAATGTGTGTATTATGCGGCCAATACTGTCGCCATGGCAACCAAAATCGATAGGTGTCATAAGTGAAGTAGGACACATGTTCATACCAAATATGAAAGTAATCCGTCAAAAATGACAGCCTGTAGAGTGTCCACAAGGAAGTGTTTTTGGATGCGGTGGCGGAGGAGACGACACACGTGAATCCATAGTAGCCACCCGACTTTGGCCGGGAGCTACAATTATTATTATACAACGCACACCACTCTGCCATAACACTATGACCACTGACAGATGAAGTGAATCACACTGATTATCTCATTACAGTGGCACCCGTCAGTGGGTGGGATATATTCAGCAGCCAGTGAACAATTTGTCCTCGGAGTTGATACGTTGGAAGCAGGAAAAATGGGCAAGTGTAAGGATGTGAGCCACTTTGACAAGGATCAAATTGTGATGGTTCAATTACTGGGACTGAACATCTTCAAAATTAAAGCTCTTATGGGTTGTTTTTGGTCTGCAGAGGGTAGCGCCCACCAAAATCGGGCCAAGAAAGGAAAACTGGTGAAGCAGCGACAGGGTCATGAGCGGCTAAGGCCCAGTGATGCGCGCGGGGAAGGGAGGCTGATCCGTGTGGTCCGATCCAACTGAAGAGCTGTAGCTGTAGCTCACATTGCTGAAAAATTTAATGCTGGTTCTGATAGAAAGGTGTCAGATCACACAGTGCATCACAGCTTACTGTATATGGGGCTGTGTAACTGCAGACTGGTCAGGGAGCCCATGCTGACCTCTGATCACTGCAAAGCACCTACAGTGGGCACGTGAGCATCAGAACTGGACCATAGAGCAATGGAGGTTGGTGGCCTAGTCTGATGAATCACGTTTTCTTTCATCATGTGGATGGCCGATTGCGAGTGCGTTGCTTACCAGGGGAAGACCAGGATGCACTATGGGAAGAAGGCAAGCTGGCGGAGGCAGTGTGATGCTTTGTGCAGTGTTCTGCTGGGAAACATTGGGTCCAGCCATTTATATGGACGTTACTTTGACAAGCACCACCTACCAAAACATAGCTGCAGACCAAGTGCATGCCTTCATGGGAACAGTATTCCCTAATGGCAGTGGCCTCTTTCAGCAGGATAATGTGCCCTGCCACACTGCAGAAATGGTTCAGGAATGGTCTGAGGAACAACAATGAGTTCAAGGAGTTGACTTAGCCTCCAAAATCCCCAGATCTCAAGGGAGTCGAGTGAGAAGAGCTGGACAAGCAAGTCTCAACCATGGAGGCCCCACCTAACAACTTACAGGACTAAAAGGATCTTTTGCTTACGTCTTAGCACAAGATACCTCGGCACACTTTCAGAGGTGAAGTGGAGTCCATATATCCAGGATCAGACCTGTCTCAATGACAATATTTGGCTCATAGTCATAATGTTATGGCTGATCTGTGTATGTTGATAATTATCATTTCTACTAATACTTGTGTCAAAGATTGTATTTGAGTATTTTGTATTTTGACTTTCATTTGACGTGTACAGGATAACAACATGGCATTGTGCCATGTGATTACCATTTTCCAATCAGAATTCAGGTTGACACAACTCGACTTGGCCAAACTCCCCATTTGGCTTTGAGTAGGTCTAGGCAAACCGAGGATGATATCAAGTGAAAGTTGATTAAATTACAAATAACGTTTTCAAACACAAAACATACAATAACCTACGTTAAATTTCTTTATGACATCACCAGGACAACAAATAGGATAAGTTTGTTCCCAAAATAACGCCAAATCAATTTCAAATAAACAGCGAGGTCCTAAATGTCCCGCTGCAGGAGTGAACACGTCACTGGTCACTGCTCGCGCGTGTCAAACCCTGTCAGGATTTCCATGGAAAATTCAAAACAATGAAACCTAAGGACTGATTTTTCGCACAGAAATAAATAATGAAAAGACACAAGTGAAATAACGGAGACCTTTAGTCAGATGTGTCAAATTATCTTTTCGAACTTCATAACGATGGCCATTTAAAATGTGAGCAATTACTTTATAAGGCTAAAATCTACAAGCAATTGGCGCTTGACACTGTTTCACAAACAAAAACAAAACAAATCAGCTCACCTTTCTTGTCCATCAACCACATAAACAACAGCCATGGCGTATATCCAACCGGGCCCCACAAAACCAAAACGGCGATATCTGTGTTCTCGAAACCGTAAGCATGTTTGGCAGAGTTCTGTATCGGGCCCCATGTATTCCACACCATTCCTTGCATAAACGCCAGGAGAGAGAACATTGCGAGGACCAGCCATCTTCGTCCATAAACTCTGCTGTAGGCAGGATGAACACTCGGGTCGGGCTGAGCGGGGACCAGCAGGGGTTCCCTTTCGCCCTCCGTACTCGGTACGCCACCCATTTAACTTCCCAGGATCGTCGATATCGGGATATACCAAAATATTAAAAATGTTAAAATGAAATTCTTCGAAAATGTTGAAGGAACAGTGAAACAAACCAACAACCGACACCGCTGGTGTAGTTGAAACTTTACTGCGCATGGGCAACAACGAGACGGAAGTAGACGTCACTACGAAACTGCTACTCCGTGTTCCCCATTTTGGATTCGTGTCCCTGCATGGTCCCCTGCTAGCGAGCTGCTGTGTGCGGGAGCGGTAAGAGCCAACATGGCTACATTTTCACAAATAAACTTCCTCACTGAAGAAAGGTATCAGTCCTCACGTGAGGTTTGTTTACAAAATGAAAACTTCGCATAAGTGCGATTATGAATGAAGGTTTCATGTAAACACTGGTGAGAATTTTGACGAATTATATTAAGATCTATTACAAAAACAATTAACTCAACTGATTTTATGAATGTTTCCATTAACTTGAATGGCTATGACGTATAATATCTGCTTCCTTACACGGAGCGGTGTGGCTAAGCGCTGAGCTGGAACACGAAGTTCAAGTGACGACTGCGTCGCTGTCAGTGATCGTTAAAAAAGGAAGTTCTGTTTTGAAGCTGTTCTGACAAGCTGTACAACTCGTGGCTGCTTTTCCGAAAAGAATCCAAACAGCGTGTGGTAGTCAGGGAGATTGATTTTTTGTGTGTGCGCGTTGATTTTTTCCCCCCTTTATTTATTCTGTTTCGTGGGGACCGACGACAAATTTTCAAAAGTCCATGGCTGGCAAGCTAATATGATAAAATATTTTTGGCCTATATTTAGTGTTTGGTTCCTTCAAATTAATTGAAAGGAATCATTTACCTCGGCAATGTCATTAAATGGTCAATATGTAGCTGAAGTACAGAGTTGCATATTTTATATCTATATACAGCTGAATAGGTCTTTCTCTATTCAGTTAGGGTAAATTGTTTAGCAGTTATCTCTTGCTGATTATTTGAGCTTGCTGGCTTATTTCGCAGTGACATTTTTCTTTGATACCATGACTCTGCTGCTGTAAAATTACTGCATTTGGCTAGGTGCATTAAATGAAGCCATTCAGCTATCAAGGTTTGGCTGTACAGAATAGACATCACCCTGCTTAGGATTAATGGTGCTTGCATTTTTTTTTCTTAAAGGTCCCCTATTATGTTACCAGGTGCACAGCTAATTATTAATTTCACGCCATTTCAAAATCTTTTTACTCTTGACAACACGTGGGGAAGTAACCTACCCGAGGCAAGAAGAACTGATCACCTTCAGCCAAGCAGTCAATCAGATTTCATTATTCTGGGTGGTCACTCCCCCTTGTGATGTCAGGTAGGGGAGAGTTTGAACTGATTCAAAATGGCTTATTAGCTGTGCACCTTGTAGCATAATGAGGACCCTTGAAACTGTCTCTGTCTGTTCAATCTGCGGCTTAACGCTGCAGTTTTGTGATGCACAGGTATGGCTGTGAAGCCCTTCACGCCGGAGAGGGCTCGTGCCATACTGGAATCCCTTCGGCAGCCTGTGGTCTTCTTGGGCATGGCCTCTGATTGGCCAGCACTAGACTGGAGCGTGAAGCACTTGTCAGAAATCATGGACCAGAAAGTCATCCGATTCCGAATTGGGAAAGTGCAGGACGAGAAAAGTGAGGGATTATCAGAGAATTTTAAAAATCAATTTATTACAAGAGAATTTGTCACTAAAGAGATTGAACAGTTTATGTGCAGTATTTAGTAATGATGGGCTTGCATGATGACTGTGCAATTATTAGTTGACGGAGATGAAATTCAAAAATAAATACCGGTATGAACCATTGGAAGAGTAGGGTTTTATATATATATTTTTTTTTTTAGATTTTTAAAATATTTTACCATTCCTGTGCTTGTATTTCCAGTAGTTATCGTGATGTCAGCTTTATAATGTTCTGTATCGAACAGTAAAAAAAAAAAAAATGCATTAAATGGATCATTGTAAACGATCAAATCTTGAAGTAAGTATAGCTTTTAAGGAGCAGCGTAGTGGTGCAGTGTAGCGCTGTTGCCTCACCTCAAAAAGGTTCTGGGTTCATGTTGGCACAGACCATCATTGAGACCCTAAAATGCCCACAGGTATGAGCGTGTTGTGAATGCTGTGTGATACCTGCGATTAATTGGCGGAATGTCCAAAGTGTGTCCCTGCCTCTCACCCTCTGTATGCAGGAGTAGATGCATATCTGAGTGGATATTTGAGACCGGAATGTAACTCATGAGTTTAATTGTATCTCTGGACAATGAGTCGCCGCATCCACTGAGATTTTCCACTGTACAGGCCCCAAACTTTAACCAATTCATTCCATATTTGGCCTGGGTTTTGTGTGGGTTAAGGTCACAAAGCTGATCGATATCATGAGAGATTACTGATGGAGGTCCTGGAATACACATCAACCAGCGGCTGCCGACTGTCTAGTTACCTGGCCCCTCCCCTGGGGGGCCAGGTTAAGCAATGATCATGTCTCTGTGTGTGTGTGTGTGTGTGTGTGTGTCACTCTGTCTGTCAGCCCGTGGCTGGGGCCAGGTCTGCTATCTCTGATTGCCTTGTTTATTTATGAAAAACCTAATTTTAAAAATGTTTGAATCTTTTGATGAGCAGGAACGGTCAGCTTTCATTTAAATGAACACCCTGGACCTATAAGATGCTGAGGTCAAGAATTTCATCGGTGAAGTTAGACCAACATATGCCCTTTATTACCTTTTAATTTTTTCATTTATTTAAGATGTATTTCCTCAAGTATGTCTGTAGGTGTGTGTGTGTGTGTGTGTGTGTGTGTGTGTGTGTGTGTGTGTGTATATATTAATAACTCACCATAACTTCAGGAATTCTTTATCTTCCATTGATAACTCATCTCCCATACTCCTATAGTTTGGATTAAACAAGGGTCAAATAGTTGCATGGCAAAATAAAGGTCCCCAAAAACCTGGTCGCTCTTGTCTGGTTTTGTCCATATTTGTAATTTTATTACTAGTTTACGTTGACAATACAAATGTGCAAAACAGCCTGTGTACTGCACTGTATGTCAACAGAGTTTGCTTCTGCAGAAATGGAGCAGGCTAATTTATTATTAATAATTAATTATTATTTTTCCGGGTGTCTTCTGCTGAAGGTAAAAAAAAACCCTCTTGGGCATGAGATGTAATTTAATGCACTTCATTATAAATCTCTGTACCAGCATCAGAAACTGGTGCTCTGTCTTAACAATGGTGAATTACTCGTAATTCAGGCAGAGGGTTGAATTGGAATTGGCAGAGAATAAAAATATGATTCAATTCGCTGGTGCCTCCTGGGATCACTTTGATGTGTCTTGATTGTCTGCCTTTCGGTAGAATGAAATTAATTTGCCAAAATCCTTCATTTATTGACAATGGGTCTCTCTCTCTCTCTCTCTCTCTCTCTCCCTCTGTACTTCCCCACCCTTCACTGGCGAAGCTCCTTTGTTCGAGACTCAGTGCTCCTACACAGAGGCCACACTCTGGGAGTTTTGGTCCTGGGCCACAGGCCGGAGTGAGGGGAGCTCTGGGCCTTTTTCTCTCCATCCCCTCTCAGAGTGCTGGGCTTATGCGGACTACAAGTACATGTCCGTGCTGTTTGAAGACAAGCCCTCCATGTTTCAGGTATGTCTGTCTCTCCCTTCTGCCTTCAAAAGTAGGGTTTGAATGAAACTGCATTGTTATAACAGCACTGCTGCATCATTCTGTCATACGATTCACTTTGCACAGTGATTTCTCTAAATGGCAGTTTGAGGCGCTGAGGTTAGTTGATACACTCATTAACTTCAAAAATTTCACTTTTATTTCAGTTGTATATTGTGTGTTGGTAATCTGTGATTTTCAATGGTAGCATAAACATTGCAGGTGGTCTTATCCTTGCATCATCAAAATCGCATAATGCATTTGGATCCATGGCATCGAGTCATAGTACGTTGTTAATGAAAACAGAATTTATTCATCTCCCATCCAAGCACTAACCAAGCCCACACCTGCGTAGCTTCAGCCACACGGCTGCAGCTGGTCGAGCAGTGGTATGGCTGCTGGCATTATAATTTCTCCAACTCGCAGTATGATCAAGTTGTGTCGTTAGGCCTCCAGATCTCTGGGAGATTTTAACCCCCCATTTCTCACCAGTCTGTCAGTGTTTTTCTCGTAAACAGAGGTTTTAAAGTTATCTATTTATGGACCTGTCCTGGGGACACGCCCCATGACAGTGTGTACATCGTGATCAAAAAGGGCCCAGTTTGTGTAGGTTTTTATTCTCACCCAGCAACAGCAAACCTGTTTCTATATATCAAGGTTTTGGTTGAAATTAATAGAATTTGAATCGCTGAATGAGATGTTATAGGGCTGGACCAAAACAAATCATGGACCAGTTTTGACCCTTTATGGGCACGACTGGACCCCTGTTATGGTCCCAATTTGTTATGACATATCGGACAGCAAGGGATGACAGATAAAAATTTAAAACTTAAACAGATTTAATAAAACAAAGACTAACTGACCAAGATTGAAAGTTACAAAAATGAGATATTTACAGTCCCTTTGTACTGGAGATGGGGTTGCTATTTTGCGATGTCCTGGGACGGGAAAATGCTCCAACACAGGCAAAAATCCAGAAAAAGAGCTTCGCAGGTCTTGAAAAGAGTGACAGGTCTGGTCAAATGTATCCTTCCACAATTTCTCCTACTACTTTACTCTCTCAATTTTTCTCCTTATATACTCTTTTCCAGCCCCCTCCCACCCTCCAGACTTTTTTATAATTCTCTGGGACTTCCCCTCTCAGACATGCCCAGGACATGCCCAAACCAAGCTCCAGACTGGGCTTAACAAAAAAATGTCAATACTGCCATCTAGTGGCCCCCCCCCCCCTCCCCCACCCCACATTTCACCCCCTTCGTTCCTTATAGAATTAGAATGGTTCAGCCTTCCAGAAGGTGTCGTGTGTCCAGTGTTTGCAATACACTGTAGGTGTTATTCTTTCCATCAGTCTTAACCCTCATTTGATCAGTTTTGTCCGATGGCTTTATCTGCCTGCTGTCTGACCCTCAGAGCACAATCTTGCTGTAAAAGTTTATATTTTCACTCTCTGGAGTGATAAACATTTTTTTTAAATCAGAGGCTGATGTACCTTGCGGATTTTGTAGTTTATCATCATGGTTTCATCTCTCTGTAAATGATTCCGTGGCTTTTCCACCAAATCTGTTTTCCTCTTCCCTTACCAAGAGTAGCAAGAAAATTCTATTCATCCACAGCTGACTTTTCATGTGCCCGCGCAGTCACATGGGTTTACTCTGGGTGCTGTGGTTTTGCGTGGATCGGAGACTCTAAATCATCTGTACGGTGTTTGGAGGAATACGATGGGTGACGCAATATAGCTCAAAAACTGCTGAAAATTTAGTCAAGCAGGAAGTAAATGATAAAACCATCTGACCCCTGTGCAGGTCTTTATCTTCTCCTGCTCAGTACAATGTTTTAAAGTTTCTTTTAGATGATTAACTACATTTACCAAGGTAATTTAGAGTTGAAATGAGCCTTTGGTTTGATTTATATGGCTGGATTTGTCCTAATTAGGCCTCTCACTCTGGACCTTTGAGGTGGAGCAGAGTACATGTGACCTCAAGTTCACTCTAGTGCTCTCAGTGGCTGTTTATTAAAGACACGGTGCCAAGTCAGCTAAGATACGCTCCGAGGCCCTAATTAATTGACTGAAACCATTTCTCCTGAAGTGCTTACTTGCAAGTTATTACAATTTTTGTTTTTTTATTGATGAACTTGTTTTCATTTCTGGTTTATAAAGCATTGTTGCCAGCGGCTCTGGTAAGCTCTGTGGGTTCACTCTTCTTGGCCAGTATTTAAGTTTTGCACTTTGGCACTTCTGCTGAAATGCGCCTTTTCAGCTCGACAGACCGGGGGCATTTTTGTGATCAATAGTGTGTTAAAGTTTGTGAGAGCCAAGTTTACTTGGATTATCATTCACCGCTCCCTCGTTAAAGCAATAATTTTTTAATCTCCGATGCTCAGATGAGTCCATGATATTTTTCTTTTTAAAAAACAATTATTTTCACAGATTGTTGACTTGTCTGTGTTACATTCTGAATATTAAAAGTAAATCATTTTTTTCTGGAAATGTGCTGATGAATTAATGTGCTCTCTGGAAGAGCGTTAGAATCAGTAGTTTGTCCTCACATTTCAGCGGCACATGGTTTCGCGCCAGTGATAAACCAAGCTGACATCAGTCGGCACCGTCAGTGACACATCGTCAGGGTATTTTGAGTACACCGCTGTATGCTTTGTATTCACTGAATGTCCTTCCATATGTTTATCCTGTTAACCTGTATAGTTTCTGTGAAAACAAATTTCCATTTGAGGACAATAAACTAAACTATCTTATCAGCTCCCGATAAAGAATTGTAATTATTGAATTAAAACACAAAACGTGATTTAAAGGAACCCCAGAATGCAACTCACTGTAAATGGGGAGATGGCCGCCAGGTCAATATGAGCAATTTATTTAGTTGGAGCACATTTATCACGACAGTTGCTGGTGAAATCTCAACATCTTGGGCCATAACTAGCGGGCTGTTGGGAGCCCTTCAGTCTGGAGTTTCCCCAGTTTAACCCTCTCTAGCTTAAGTCTTTTTTTTTTTTGGTTTGTCTGGTCTCATTGTGTAGTAATGCTTGTATAGAATAGATAGAATAGAATTTTTATTCAGGGATGTAGGCCTTCCGACCCATATTCCCACAAACATAATCAAATACACATCACAAAATGAAAAATTATATAAAATGTACGAGTGTAGACATATCCACTTGATGACATTACAAGAGCTGACTATGATATTACACTGTATACACCAATCACACTACCCGCGTGCTGCACTGTCGCACAAGGCATGTGCAGTGAAGCGGAACATGATTCACTTAGGCACTCTGTATGGTGTACACAGTGCTTTGTACACTAGTGAAGGGAGTGTTATACATACTGTTGTACTGTCGTACACGCATACACATCATATGACTGAATGAGCTTTTGATTATACATATAAGGTGAATATACACTGATGTATATATTGAATTTCAATAATGCTTGTATAACCTCAACCCTGTTGTCAAAAATCACATTATTTACATAATTTTTTTGTACATTTTGGCCTATGGGAATATGTATGCTGTTGTGATCTCACATGAATGTTTAAAGATCGATTTGATCATAAATACAAAAGAAATTGAATCTCACAGAAGTTTGACCAAATCACACACAGAACCATTATGAACAGGATTTTTTTTACTTGGAAAATTGTTCTCTCAAGTGCTGGGATTCAGAGAAAAACATTGTAACCAACTCGCATCAAAAAGTTAATTTTTTTTTCCTATGAAGTCCTTTCAATTTCCCCCCACACTCAAACCTGTTTTGCAGACAAGCAGTTTACACTTGGTGTTTCGCCCCAATATCCTCACTGAATTAGCGGTGTAATTAACGATCTGCTTGGGGAGAGTGGAGCCCCCCGCCCCACCACACAGTCTGACGCAGGTGACCCCAAACAACAAACTGAAACAACGGAAAATGTGACATCTGATATCACTTTTCATCCATTTTCGTGTCAGGAAGCCAAATGAAATGTATAGACATGGATTAACAACTGGCTAAATGGAAGACTCGGTGCGCACAAGGCGAACGCTTGTCAATACTATCCAGTTGTGCAAAGAAGAATCTACATTTATGATCCTCTACTTATTATTTCATGCACTTGCTCTCAATGTTACAGATCTATGTAAGTCGTTGGGATGCGATAATTTCATGTTATTCCACTGCTCACTTCATTACCGATCAGTGCTACCAACAAACATGGCTGCCTATCAAAAATACCACCCTGATTAGTCTATGGACTCAAGCCAAGGGATCATTGGATTGTTAATAGATAACAATAGTTGTCTTCAACATGGGAAATTGGATAAATGTTCAAATCATCACATTCAATGTTGGACTTATGATTATGGATTTGTTTTTCAAAGTCTTCCAAAGGAGACCGCAGTTTAAGGCTGGATTACAAAGCTTGTGAGGTGGATACGATCGTTGAAACGGTTGAAAAAATTTCTAAGCTTCTGGACATACTAATAAGTCAATCACTTAGAATGTTCCAGAGATATTTAGTATTTAATCTACGGTGTGCTTTGATGCAAAAGACATCGTCAACCCCAGAGGATTAAAGGGGCACTGTCACTTCATGCTCACGCGTGAATCTGTGCTCAAATCTACGTGGTAGAAATTGTTACTCTTTGGTTTTTAAGGGAATCTTTGCAAATCTTTGCATATTATGAAAGGTCACGCTTGCGCACGTCGTGACCGTGCTTCTTTAAGATTATTGGTGCTTGTCTAGCACAGTGCTTCTGCCTCTGAGGCGGTGATGTACGACATAGATGGAGAAGATGTATTAAGTGCACAGCATTTGAAGTTATTTTCATGTTTGGCAGGGCGTGGCATGGTCGGATTTTGGCTATCCTGGCCGAAACGGGCGCGAGAGCACCCTGTGGATTGGCACAGCTGGTGCCAACACTCCATGCCACCTGGACTCTTATGGATGTAACCTGGTCTTGCAGGTACAAGGCAGGTAATGGCACCTTTTCATCACATAAATCAAAAGAGGACAGCATTATGTGATGTCTTTTCTTCTTAAGTGAACCTGCTGTGCAATATGGAACTCTTCAGAGAGGAAGTGCTTCATGGCAGAGAGACTGACACTAATTACCTGCAATAATGCACAGAAAGAAGGGAAATGCAAAGTCGTCCAGACAATGGAACGGAAAATCAGTCAAGTGAGTTTTTGGAGGCGGTGGAGTGTAATGACCTGCTAGTCTAACTTCTCAGAGGAGATTTCACAAGTCCTCAGATCACAGAGGGAACTTCTGTTCTGAATCACTCTTAGTCACGCGGATGAAACTAAATCTTTCCCTCTTTGAAAGCAAAAGCAATTTGTGCTCAGTGCGCCGGAGAGCGAATGAGCCGCAGATACGAACTTAAGAGCTGCAGAATAATGTCAGCACTTCTTGTGTTGAATATAGATCATCTGAAACCGCAACAAAGAAGAGGCCCATCTCATCTAAAGTTTGGTCTCACGATCACTGCTGCCCTCTATAACTGGCCATTTCTCTGTCCACATGAGGTCACACACCGGCTGGTAAAAAATAGTCACAGTTGGGATTTAAATGAGCAAATACTTAAGAGCTAATGATTGAATCATTATTGCGGTGATTATTGTATTAAGGCTGGTGAAAATTCTTTTTACCCTGGCTGAGGCAGTATGTAGCTTCTCATTTCTTAAACATCGCAGTTGGGGATGTTGCTATGTTTCAAGAGAGGCAAATTATTGGCCTGCTTCAAGCAAAGAAAAGCACAGAGGAGACTGCTGAAACCACTGGAATTGGGTCAAGAATTCTCTAGCGCATTATTAAAACCTGGAAGGACTGTGTAGAAAAGCCAATTTTCCCAAAGCAATGTGTTGGGGGGGAAAAAAATCATGGATGATTGCAATCAGAGATCACTGAAATGCTTGGTGAAGTCTCCTCGTAAAATATCGACCGTAGAACTCATGGCTGTGTTTATTTGTGAAAGCAAGAGCATTTTCACTCGCAGAATGTGGCAAGGACTTGGAGGATTGGGACTAAACAGCTTTGTGGCTACAAGAAAGCCACTTGTTAGCAAGGCTAATCGAGAAGAAAGAGACTTCAATTCTCTAGGGAGCAAAGAGATGGAACTATGGAGCCCTGGTAAAAGGTCATATAGTCTAATGAGTCCAAATTTGCCCTGTTCCAGAGTGATGGGCACGTCAGGGTAAGAAAGGAAGCCCATGAAGCGATACACCCATCATGCACAGTGCCCCAATGTACAGGCCTCTGGAGGCAGTGTTATGATCTGGGGTTACTTCAGTTGGTCAGGTCTGGGCTCAGCAACATGACCCAAACTGCTGGAATGACCTGAATGACCTGATTATCCCATCAATGGATTTTTAATCCAGGCATATTGTAGGATGACAGTGTCAGGATTCATCGCGGTCAGCGAGCATCCGGAATCATTTTTACCTCCACCAACGAAGTTGGGATGGAGGTTATGTTTTCGCCCATTATTTTGTTTGTTTGTCAGTCTGTCTGTCTAATTGTGAGCAACATAACTCAAAAAGTAATGCACGGATTTGTCTGAAATTTTTTGGGTGGATTGCTATTACATCAAGGATGGACCCTATTGATTTTCACTGCCACCGCTGAAACAATACGGCCGCCACAGCAGCCATCTTGAAATCATATGACATGCAATAACTCAACTTTGCTCCCACTCATGAAGATTTGGATTGTGCTGCCTTGGCGGAGGTTTACACTCTTCGAGTGCCTCTCGTCTTACGTGGTTTAACTCTCCTGTCGTCAATGTAAGATCTCAGCCCAATATTAATGCAACTCTGGTCGGAAATAAATTTTGTAACATTGAAAAAGATTATCGAAACAGTGTCACATCATGATCAAAACTAAAGGCGGTCCAACAAAATATAGGAATGTGCACCTTTTTTTTTTTTTTTGGCCCGGCAGTGAATTTAGCAGTTGCTATCATTCACCGTGACTGGAGAAGAATTCTCTCTTTGTCTGCTTCAAATAATAAGCTACTATTATGTTTGTGCCGTCTTCTAGAGTCCTCATAAATCTGCAGCTTTATCTAAATAACACCCGGCAGCTTCAAAAACCAGGTCTGTGTATTCATTGTTCAGGTGTCCTATGAAATGACTCACTGAGAAAATTGAGGATAAACGGTGTGAAGCTCTGCATGTATGACCAACTCTTGTTCTACTTTCATTGTGCATTCATATCTGTGTCAGCTCTTGATAATATGCTGCACATGAATGAGTTTATAGTCGATTGTGCACCTTCTCCTATCTGTCACCAAGGTACCACGCCCAGCTGAGGCTGCTTTTTAGAATTTGACATTTTCTGTTTTTAATTTTGTTTTTAATTCCTGAAACTACTATGAGAGGCAAATCAGTGGTAATTATACAAGGTCTGCTATTGTTTGAAAAAGCTCAGTTTAATTGTAACTTTGTAAATGTGTTATTTGCAGTATTCAGGAGTTTTGGGCATATCGCGGGGTGCTCCACTGTTGTAGTTTTTTTTTTTTTTACATTTTTGCTCTCTGGCTGAATTCATTTGAATGGCAATGAGGTAATAATTTTACAGTGCCTCAGCACACTGAGAAACCATGTATCCAAACCTCCTTCACTCGTCTCCCATAAGCTGTCGGGATACTGAAAAATGCTTCACATTTCATTCCTCAGCACCTACTGTTGCTCTCTGCAATAATAAATCCTGCCTACAGGCGCTCACTTGTTCACTGGTGTAGTCAGCTAAACCAAGCGCCTTCTATTTATTGACTGTTTCCACACAGTATGTTCCAGACAGTCAATCCATGGGGTGTAATGGGTATTGAGTTTGTCTGCACTGGGTGCCATTTTGTATCCTCTTGTTGTGTGATGCTTAAACCTCTTCTGCAGGAAAAGATGGCACCTTTTCCCCCCAGAGGACACTAGTTGTCTGTACCCCACCAGAATCCCATACGAGGAGTCCAGTGTCTTCAGCCAGGTCCATGTGGTTCGGCCGGACCGCAAGCGTTTCCCTGCTTTCTCCAAGGCCCGAGCCCATGTAGTCACTCTAGAGCCCGGACAGGTAAAATCAGTGGTAAAATATGCCTGCCTGTACAGGGAAAATGTAGATTTAGAGACCTGTGTGCCCAGTCACCTGTTTGGCATAGAACACTGAGAAGAATTTACTGAATAGCACCAATGCATTCTGGGTAGTTTTGACAGAAAGTCATAATGAAAAATGCTCAATGCTCTGGTGTTTTAACCCTTTTGGTATGACAACACAAATGTGTGGTTAGAATGTTCCAAACTAAACATTCTGATCCTGATATAATACGTTCACAGGGCAACTAAAAGCAGAGTGCTAGAAAGTTCTCTAGCACTGACTTTGAAATTTGAAAAGATGTTCTCAAAAGCTCACTCAATAAAGAGTTGAGAAAGCACTTCTTCGATGCCAGTGATCAATCTGACAGTAGTATGTAGGTTTTCTGAATATCAGATGACATCTATAAAAATACTTTATGGATATTCAAAATAGATTTGTCAAAGTTTTTAATAGAACTAGACGGTCTTCCATGTGCTTGCATTTTGTTTAGCGTTCTTTGGTGCTAATGCATTCTGCCATCGATTAATCAAAAGGTCCAGTAAGCTTTGCTGTAAAATATCTTGGGAATTTTGCAAAATTAGGAGAACAGGTTAAAGCGTGCCTATTATGTGACTTTTCACTGATCATTCTTGTGTTCTTGAACTCTACGAAAAAAGGTTTAATTGGGTCATTGTTAAGAAAACATTTGAGTTTCCTCATGCTTGCCAATGGTGCCCCTGTCTGTGAAACACTCCATTGAAACTCTTGCCCCTGCCCTCCCGCAAACCCCAGTGTGCAGTGATTGGTTCACTTGATCATTCGCTTGTGATTGGTCCGTTCGCGCCCCTCGCCACGCCCCTTATCAAAAATGGATTTCCACTTTAGAACCAAGTACCAGTTAAGCCTTGTGGGCGAAACCCACTTGATTCAAGGCCGTGTCAAAATATCTGCTTGGTGCGAAAATTCAAATGGTGACATCACCAATTGATTAAAAATAATGGCCAGAAGCGATTGGGGTGTTTCAGTCAGCTCTGGAGTCGTGAGTTTTGCTGCAGAGAGCGCCTCTTCCGGAGGTGACTTTATGTTGTTTTCCGACACAGACCTTTTAAATGCGCATAAAAACAATATGATTCACGCTACAACATTAAAGTAATGAAAAACCATGATAGGTGCACTTTAAGGTATGCTCTAAAATGTGAGTTGTGCCATGGCTCAGAGCAGAATTACTTTCTGAAAGCAAAGAACGGATGTTCTGTTCGTCGGGAGCATAATTTTGAGCTCCGTGACTGTCACTGTTTAGCCTCAGAGGATACTCGAACAGTCAGCTCTCACCTACTGGTTCAGCTATACTGCGCGGTCTGGCCTTTTAAAATGAATGTAAAATGGCTTAGTGTGGAACGGCTGCTGGTGAATGTGTTGCAGAGTTTGGTCATTTTGCAGGAGGTCAAATCTGCATGAAGCGCAATGCAATTCAGCTGAGCGTTTATCATCACTTGACAGTTTTGTTGTATTTGGTGGTGAACAGGAGCAGTTGAGTGATGTTATAGTTATGCACTTGATCGGAAGGTTTCGCTCCTGACCTGCATGTGAACCAGTGCTGTCAGCTCGCAGTGAATTTGTATATAGAAGAATCAGTGGTAAACACAAAGATTTCCTGCAGTTAGTCATTCTCTTTGTAAAATTTAGCACTGCCCACTTCCCCCCCAAAACACACTCTGGGTAGAATCATACAATATCCTAAAATCCAATCATTATGATAATAATAACTAGAACATTTCCGCTAGAAAATTTGAAAGATGCTGCGTGGATGTGAGGGAGCCCTGTATGGTGGTCAGGCTCCAGATTCACTGATGGCTCCTGTGTGACCTCAGGCAGTGGGATGGGAATCGATGAGAGCTGAACTGAGGGAGAGAACACAGCAGCTGGGTCAGAGAAGATGGTGTGTGCCTGTGTTGTGGTATCGTAGAGGTTTGCATATATGTTCATGTTTGTAAATGTGTGTGTATGGCTGTCTTTGCTGTGGGTGACAATATGCAGCCACCCACCCTTGTGTGTGCGTGTGTGTGTGTGCGTGTGTGCGCAGCTGTAATCGCAGGTGTGCGGCAGACCTGCTAACATGTACGCATTTTGCGTACAACGTACGCATTTTGACATCAAAGTACGCTGGTACGAGTTGATGCTATTTGAGTACGCATATCGCTGGATCTCTCCAGTTTCAGTTAATGCATCAGTTTAAGCTGACACACTCATCAGTTGATGTCAGGTGAGCAGAGGCGCGTATGCATAACGAAAATATTTCCACCAATCAGAGAGTGCGCGTGCCTCACCTGCCCTCCCAACCACGGCCCTCTCGGAAAAAACCTCGCTTCGAATTGAGTTTAGTCTCATTCCCAAGTTATAGGCTGCAAACCCTCTTCGCCACACCTCTGGGTCATCATATGTTGAAAATACACCCAATTCAAACATCGGTGAAATGGTAAATTCTACTATGGATGCAGCGAATCCTGTATTTTGATTAGTAGAATACCTACGGTAGAATACCTGGCGCTGCTTGAAGAGCTGACGTTCGATTATAATGCCGTTTCACTGCGTATTAATCTCATTGTCACGAAAAGCGAACGCCATTTACTTTAGTTTGAGATTATTTCGCTTTTATTTGGGTTTGTGTTCGCAGAAATACTGTGAAACGGCCTAAAACAATGAAATGTAATAACGAAGTTCGCAAAAGGCTTTCTGACATTCTGTTTAATGTTCCACATGATCGCCTCCAAAGGCAGCGTTTGATACGCTGTTTCAAATGCACCACTAATGGCGCTGTGCCACTACTTGGTACGGGCTCTACACTACTCTACTCGGTACCGGATATTTTTCTGGGAGGTTCTTTGCGTTGAGTGGATAGTACTGCCTCTGTGAAGCTGGTCATCATAGTGGCGCAGCACGAAACTTCCGCGATGTCATCCTCAATACGACACACAAAGTAGCTACAGTTATATCAAGTTTACATTTATTCCATCGATTTTGTGAAAGATTTTTGTGTTCAAATCCGGTATTGTATTTTCTGAATTGAATTGCATTTTCTATTTGACATTGTCGTGTCCAATTCAGTTGCCCGTAAAATTGCGTGCCACCCCACAACGCAAAGCAGTGAAATCCGTAAAAGGCATGGAAAGCGAATGTATATTTCACTCTAAAGTTCACGGCAAAACAAACGAGTTGTTAAAGTATGGGATAATTAAGTGATCATTGCAGAGCAGAGTTCCTCGTTGCAAATCGCAGGACATGGCAGCCATCAGAATTAATCGCTTATGCGTCATCTCATTTGTGATAACTTTAAGAGAAAAATGATTCGTTGACATCCGTCATGTTTTTTTTTTCTGTGCGATTTTATTAAAACGAGGCTTGATAGCAGAACTTTCTTAAGGGGAATTAGTTAGGGAACATAACTGGACACAAGACCGTCACTTAATTTCGCCATGAACGGGCCACAGGCAAAGAGAAACACATTTCATGAATGTAGCTTTGATGAATAAGCGAAACCGTGTTTGAAACGGCGTATCGAACAAGATGCCTTTAACGGTATAATACGATGATTATTATAACTGCGCTAATCTTAAAACTCCTCAAACTAACTTGAATGAGAGGTCGACGACAGAGTAGTCTATCGCAGTGACGATACACTCTGACCAATCAGTAGACCTTCGTGGGTCACATCACTTTATAGTACCTAGCACCCAGTTGGCTTTTCTAGAACCCCGGGAGAGCAGGTTCCAGAAAAGGTGGTACCAGTAGGTACTATTTTCTAATGGAAAAGCAAAAGAGGCGAGTAGAGTAGAGCCGGTACCGCGTAGTGGAAAAGGGCCATAAGATGAGAATGATGGAAAGTTAAACAGTGCTAGTGTTTAATACATGGCAAATTGTATTTGTTTTGGTATTTTTGCCCATTTTTTAAATTAATTAATTGATTGATTTGCAATGAATGTCCTCTGTTGACTTGCTTTTCTGGCAACATTTTCAGTTATTATTGACTATGGATTACGCAGTTATTTTATGTGTAACTAAGAAAAGCAAAGTACTACATCCTGTTCTGACAATAAATTCGATGGCTGTTTGAAGTAAATTGTATCTTTATGCAATTTTATTTACCAGTAGGGTGGGAGGTGATGGGGGGTCGGGGGTCGGGGGTCGGGGGTCGGGGGGGGTGGGGGGGGGGTCAGGTTGTACTCATAAATTTTCTTCAAGGTTGGCAGGTCTGGTGCGGGTCTATATTTGAGTTTGTGTCTGTGTGCTGTGATATTGTCGAACTTCACATTGGTTGTATCATCTTATGAAAAGTCCAACAGCTGTAAAACTGCATGATGTCCCCAACTGACCAGCTGACCTTCAGAGCTCAGTTTAGCGTGGAGTTCTGTGAGACTTGGTCAGCACTCTCTGCGCTTAACGTCCATTCTTGAGAAAGCTATGAATCATGTCAGAATGAGGTAAGAGAGGGCAGGTTTTTCTACGTTTTGACACATAAATTGTCTCTGTGGGTTGGAATTTGTGGGATTCAAAAGTGGTTGTCAGAGTTTTTTTGGAAGAATTTTCCAGGCTGGCAGTTAGAGTGTAAGTGACGTCTTGTCATTTATCCGTTTTTGGAAATAAACTTCATATAATCTGGGAAAATCTCATATCTAATATCGTATTATATTTTCAATTTTATAATATAATCAGTGTTGGCTTTCTCTGGCTTAAAAGGCTGCATTGCATTTGAGGGAGCCAATTTTCTGGGCAAATACTGTTCTATTAACCTCTGAACTTACACTGGCACTTTGTGATGTACTGTGAAAGACAGTGGCCAAATCATAAATATTATACGTATCGTATGAAACCGCTGAATGGCGTTATGAAACAATAGAGACATATAGCTCTGCACACAGAAATGTGGACGCACAGAAAATAAGGATATTCTGAGTGGCATTAAATAACTTTGCATTTCACCATAAAAAGCCCGGGTTGTCTGTCTGGGGCAGTCCGAAGTTTTGGATATTATGTTAGTCTGTACATTAATAACAACAATAATTAATTACAAACATTAAATTACAATCTCAATGCAAAACACAGTCTGCACACACAGCAGCTTAACTTCATCGGCCATCTCTTCTTAAACGAGGTCTGATTTCAACTAACTGACGTGAATTTTTGTCCTTTACAGCTGGTTTTTATTGGGAATCCACAGCCGCAATTCAAAATTGTTTTAATACTCAGTCTACAGATTGCGTTAGCATCGCCGCCGCCGTATTTGAACACTGTAACATCAGCTCTTGCACTGCGCATACTGCTTGTCTTTAAAACCAACAATCCTGCTCACTCCAGCACTCACAGCTGATAAAACACTCTTAACCCTTTGAGCACTGAATACATTTTCAAGGAATTAAAAATGTAGTGATCCTGAGCTGTTGAAAACCTATCATGTGGCAACTTGTTTAAAAGAGCTCCCGCAGGGAGCTGCCTCATGATAGGTTTTCAACAGCATCTGACAACTATAGTTGCCCACGGCGCCGAAAGGGTCAACTACATTACAGTCCGTGACCCTCGGTCTTCAGGAGCCACTGCAATCAGAGCACAGAGGTCCACATTCTAGCGCTGTAGCCAGCAGTTAACCAGCCACTGCGCCCAAATTCTGTTTCTACATCAAAGAATGTATCTCTGATCTACTAAACTGACATGTCACAAGTGTGAGGAACCTCCTGAATAACCTCTTCAATTTTGAGGTCTCAGTTAACATGGAAGTCAATGCGGCGGTAGGTTAGCGTTGGAGGTCTTTCAGCCAAAAGTGCTTGACTGTTCACTACCATAGTTCAGTGTCATACAAAACATATTTGTCGTATGTTTTGACAGATATTTAAGTATGCAGAGTAAAATTTGTCGGAGCGAGAGCAAGTTTAGGATAACTTTTGTGTGATATTTGAGGTGCTCTCTGCTCTAGTAGCAGTGACATCACATGCTTGAAGTCGAAACAGGACTTCTCATAGACTGCCAATGTAAAAAAAAAAAAAAATATATATATATATATATATATATATATATATATATATATATATATATATATATATATGAAAAAAGTATTATTAAAGAAGTATAAAGGTCAGGGGAGGTAAAATAAAATTAACCAGGTAAGCTGATTATCATGCAGTTGGAATGCCTTTTCTTGCTTAAATCATAATGGAGTAAAAAAATCATTGAAAGCTGGAGAATTTTCAGCGTCCTGTCCCATTGTTTCCTATGGGGAAAAGAAAGTGTAAATAAAGTAGGATAAATTAAGAAGTATGCAAGATGCCAAAAAGTTCCGTACAAGCAACCTACTTCAAAGCGAGCTGAATTAATGAACTTAAAGTCTGAATTAAATTTCTAGCTTAAAGTAAGACAGAGTTATTAGGAGACAAAGACATGCAGAATAATGAAATAAGAAAAGAGAGAGAATGGTGTGAAGAACATGAGTGTGAATGCTGGCCGGCGGGTGTTGACATGGGTGCGAGATGTGAGGTTTACGTGTGATCACACTGCGAGTCCACTCTTCTCTTCACTCCAGTGCTGCTGTCTGCTCAGGAGAGAGGCGTTAGCACAGAGTTCATCACCCTCTCCGCTAGCCTGCCGAAGGGGCCATTTTTAGCATCAGTAATTTGGCTTCTATCATGGATGAGCTTCACCTGAGTGGAACAATGTGGCACCTTAAGATCATAATCATTAGTGGCACCTTCCCCGCTACTGGCCGCTGCTGGTGACTAATAATAAGGCATTTAGTTTATTTATTTCCCTTTTAATGAGGAGCACAGTGTGCTCTTATATCCCCTGATTGAGATGTTTGGTCCACCACAGAGGATACTGGAGGCCCAGATCAAAAGCATCAACGTTGGGGTGCGGGGAAGTTATGCCCTAGCGCCGATCGTCCTGTTCTGTGGTGGCAGCACAGCGCTGGGGCCAATGGCTGACCTGTTCCTTTTGGAAACGCCTCCTACAACCGCCTCCTCCCTCCCCCCCAAATTCCACTGTCCACTCTGACAGGGGAGATCGTTAGGAGGCAATTAGCACCCTGTGCTGTGCAGGGCTCTGACAGTGTGGGAACATACATCCCTTCAGCACACGCTAATTAAGCAGAAGAGCTCGACTCACTTGCTGATTTCCCCTCCCCCCCCCCGCCACAGACACCCAAGCCGAGAGAGAATTAAAGCATCTGTGACACTCCGATCTGATATGAAACCATGTCCTCGAGCTACATCGCTCTGCAAATGTGTAAACGCTAACATTTTTAACCCTCAGGGCACTAGAGAGAGATAGTGTTGCTCGATGATGTGAGATTACATTGCCTCCATTGCTGCTATTTGCATTTGCACTTTTAGCTTTTTATCTTTTCAGCTTTTTATCATGATTTACTGTTATTTTACATATGCACAATCAATTTTACTATTTATATTTGCACTTGGAACTATTGACTATCACCTGTTATGCACTTTATCGTTGTACTTTTGCTGCTCACATCTTGTATGTTTTTATTACGTTCCCCGCAAATGTTGCGGGAACATAATGTTTTACCCTCCGTCCGTCCGTCATTCCGTCCTTCTGAGGTTTGTCCCGGCCATAACTCTTAAACCGTTCAATATTTTTATGTTCCCCACAAATGTTGTACTGTTTTCAACAGTACAAGATAATGAAATTTATCATTTAAAAAAAAAAATTTTTTTTCTGCACCCTGAGGGTTAATGGCAGATACAGCAATGTAATGCTGGCAAGATCGAATGCTTCGGGACACGTATTCAAAATTTTACGCCAAAGGCCTTCCATTAGTGCTTTTCAGATTGCTGTTGCTAAATTGTAAATTATTTGCTTGACAGTGCATCTGATGGACTGCTGTGACAAGTATTTTTAAATTTAGAACTCATAGAGCAATTGAACATTTATCCAAATCTGTTGAAGTAGCCATTGCCAGTCCATTGCCCGTAGTGCAGCTTCAATTAATATAATTTTCTCTATACAGGACTGTAGTATATCTCTTTGCGAATGTGGATTGTCATTGTGAAACTCAGTGCCATGTTTGTTGGACTGTGAGCTTCTGGATTCAGGTTTATTGCAGGGTGATTCACAACAAGTAGAAACGGTGTGACTTTATTATGTCATCGTAATGTGATTTTGAGGGTTGTCGCTAGTGGCCCTGTGCAATTCAAATGCTGGTCTGTTCTTTTGAAACCGGCTGTGGATGTATATCTTCACATGGACTTCGCCCTCCACTCATTACTTTGTTTCATTCCTCGTTCCTCAAAGATTATCCGCCCATGTCACGAATCTCACTGCTTTAGCGACATTTTAAAAGAAGTGCAATTGAGGCTCAAATGCTTTTTTTTTTTTTTAATTCAGCATCTCCTAACCCACTTAAATCGGGAATGTCCAATTGGCAAACTACGTACGAGCATGCTCGTACGTGACTCATGCTGCCATGTCGGGAGAGCGCATACAGTTTTTGATTCTCTGAGGAAATGCGCACCTGTCAGCCACCCACACAGGGTCAAACTTTGCCAGCTCAAAACGAGGGCGAAGGAAAACCGAAGATGTGCTCTCTTTGAATGTAACTGACGCTCCCTGAGGTAGCAAGTAAGAGGCCTCTGAGCAACAAACAGTGCTTACCCAAACGGCCTGTATCCGTCCCATCTGCCTGAGCAGCATAATCAGAAGTGTTCACTGCTCTCACAAGAACACTGGCCACTGTAGGCATTGCCATAGCTGGATTCCTGCAGTTACATTCACCTCTGCATCCAACGTGCAAGTTATGTAAGGGATAATTAACGAGAAGTTGTGCATTACACCGTTTTAATGCACGACACGGAGGCATTAAAACCGTGGAATGCCCACCTTCGAGTTGATTATCCCGCTTATACCATGGTCATTTGCCAGCAATATCAACTCGCAGCATTCAGAAATTTTGGTGAAAGTTTTGCACTAAAAAAAAAACCGAGCTGGTAATCATTAAAGAGGCGCCGTGCCTTCTCATACCCAATAGCCTACTAAAGGCCAAGTTAAATTGAACCAGCTATCTTGGTTCATCTTACGTTCATGGTGAAAGATTTTTTTTTTGCACACGCTTACATCCGTTTGCCAGCTGATTTGATAACGGATTCCATCTGAAATGGAGATTATGCATAACACAACATTATGTGCGATTATGCAGACTGTAGCTAACTTGCTACCCACAATTACAATGAACTTATGAGGGTTTCCGCTGTCAGCGAGCTGAAATCAGTCTGCTGGCATAGCACGTAGCTAGCGAACCGTCAGCAGTTGCTGACACATGAAGTGGACACGTTAGCTTCCTTTGCAACCGTACGCAATTACAATCGTTTAATGAATAAAGCCTGATTACTTCGCTGCTATAATATTTTCGGTCATTATCGCTCGAGTACCTATAGTTAACCGCCCCGCTGGACGCAACTTGTATGACGCCGCTAAATTTACTGGAGATAAATTAGCAGCGAGGTTTCTGTTGTACCCAGCCGAATACCACGTTTAACGTTGCTAGGGTTACAAGTTGGCTAGTGGATGAATTTCGAATGGTGAAACGACCGTAGCCGAACTACCTGTGCGGTCCCCCGGTTTTAATGCATACCTGCCAGCCAATCAGAGAAAAGTATTCACCCAGACCATGGTATAAAGCTTTAATATGCACAGCCAAAGCCGTACATCAACACTGTCCCAGAGTGCCAGCGCTGCTGCCTTCTCTGGGCTTGGTGTCATCAGAGATGAACTGTAATACAGCGGAAGCATGTTGTGTTTAGTGGCCTGATGACTCAACCTTTCAAATTATTTTTGGAAAAAAAGCCGCTGTGTTCTCCAAACTGAATATAACAAGGACAACTCAAGTGATTATCAGTGTCTGGTCCAGCGGCGGCTCGTCGGCCGTAACAAAGGGAAGCCAGAACCTCGCCCTTCAAAGCTTAATGACTTCAACATTTCGTAGTTCACTTTTCTTTATCAGCAGTTGCTCATACGAATTGGTTGAAGGACAATCAAATTTATTTTCGATAGCAAATGACGACGCAAACTATCAACACGTCTTTATAAATTAGTTTGTGAGGCTTCTTTCACTAGAAGCCAGGACAGTCCATTTTCTACAATCTTAATATAGAAGAAAAGAATGCGATGTTGCACAGCTTATTGCTTAATGAGCCTCACTAATCAATTTGCGCATCTATGCCGTTTCGTGAGCTTCTTGAGCGCGGAATTTATAGCGTAGGCCTATGGTAATTTATGTCGTAATTTATGTGTAAAAGAAAACCCCTCAATTTCGTGGTGCAATGTATAACAATGCTATTGAAAATAAATTTGACTCAACTGGCTGTTCTTCTAACAATTCGTATGAGCAACTTCTGATCAAGAAAAGTAAACTGCGAAAGGTTTAAGTCATTAAGCTTTGAAGGGCGAGGTTTTGCCTTAACTTTGTTACGGCCGACGACCCTCCACTGTTTAAATGAATGATTGAAAACAGGTGATGAACAATCATTAACATTAAGGGATTGTTTGGGCTTCCCCTGTTGCCAATTCACGAGCCGCCACTGGTCTGGTCCAAAAGCCAGAAATTGTGATGGTATGAGGACGTTGATGAACATGACGGGGATGACCTCTGCACTTACGAGACCACTATTACTGCAGAAAACTGCACATCTTTCTGTGACAACTCATGCTGCCATCTGTCCCCCTACACCAAATGCCAAACCACATTCTACACACATTACAAGTGCATGGCTGTGTGAGCAGAAAATGTGGGCGCTAGGTTGGCCCACCTGCAGTCCTGATTTGTCCCTGATTGAGAGCGTATGGCACATTTTAGAGTGAAATATGCAGCAATGAAGGCACCCACACAAGTGCTTCAGAGAAGACCTGCATAATGTAGGAATTTGGAAGCTTCTGCTTGTGCTCAAATGCTAATTGAGTGAAAGACACCCTGGTGTTCACCGTCAGAAAGTGTCAATGATGCCAACTTTTTTTTTTTTTAAACTCTATTACAGTCATTACAATAGCATATTTGAACATATGTAGATTTATCAATTTTTTATTTTTTCTGGGGGGCGGGGGGGTTGGGGGATTTTGTCCTTTTTTTTAATCGGATAGTCACAGTGGAGAGAGACGGGAAAGTTGGGGAGAAGAATGGGGAAGACATGCGACAAATGACTTGAGCCGGAGTTGAACCTGGGTTGCCGCAGGAAGGACACAGCCTTTATGGTGTGCACGTTTAGACCGATGTGCCACCGGGGCACTTATCAATTCTTTGAGAGTGAATAATCCTTTGTGTTCTTAAAGCTGAGGGGCTTCGACAGGTCCATACTTAATCTGAAGCAGCTTTAGCACAAGCGCAGCAGGACAGTGATCCCAATCACACAAGCATGCCCACCTTTGAATGGCTCAAAAGAAACAAAATGGAGGCTTGAGCGTGCCTGGTTGAAGTGCTGACGTGAATCTCATTGACAGGCAGTGGCATGACCATGAACGAGCAGTAAAAGACAATAATGTAAAAGACTCTTCGACAGCCTTCGCGACCATTTAATCCCAGTTGTCGCCGCCAAGGGTGGCGCAATCAGTTGATTAGGTTGGCGGTTCAATTATTTTTTTCATATGGATGATATGGATTTTGAAAAACTCTGTGCCTTTCACAAATGAAATCATCATTTAAAAGCTGCATTTAGTGTTCACTCATGTCTTTGTCCGAAAATATCATAACTGGATGATCTGAAACATTTCAGTATAACAAAAATAAGATGAATTAGTAAGGGGACAATACTTTTCCTCAACCCTGTATCAGCTTTGAAGTGTTCAACTAAAACATTTTAATCAAATATGCTCTCAACATAGACATATAAATCTATATAAAGTCACGGCAATGTCAGACTCTACCTGTAGTGTGGGTACTCAAATATTTCTTCCACGCAGAACCTTTAAAAACCAGATAAAATATTCAGCATTCTTAATTTCTTAAAAGGCTGGCAGCATTTTTTCTGAAGATCGATTTGCAGAGGTCCATGACTAACCTGCTGCAGAGTAACGGTTGCAAAAGGTAATACTGCCACCTACTGGCAAATGACTCCAGAGTGTTGTGTTCCGTCACACAGGAATCACATTATAATCAGACTCTTCCTCTCTGTGGGCCATTCGCTTAGAAATAGTGCAAAATTATCGCCTCCAGTATGATACCTGCTCTGACTTTAATCACTGTAATTCTGAGACACTGCTGTGGAAACCCCAGCTGAGGTTTGCATGTGCTGAACATTCATCTGTGTGTGTGTGTGCGTGTGTGTGTGCGCATGTGTGTGTGTGTGTTGAAGGTCTGTGTTTATGACCTAGACTTATTTAGGGCTTTGTGTTTGTTTATCTTTGCACTCTGTATGTATGTACAAGTTTAAATGGAAAGTGTTTTTCAGGCGCTGTATATTAATTGAAAATCCTTATACGTTTCCATTACGTTCCCTGACCGTCACCATCGAGTCTGACCTCAGTGCTAGGACACCATGAGAAGAATACTCCCCTACCAATCAAATCATGCCTTAAAGACGCACAGACAAGTCAAATGAGTCAAACTGAGAGGAACATAGTTACATCTTCTGTACAATTTCATCCCGAATACCGTAGTGCCACTTAAATTATTCATGTTTGAACATGTACAGCGTCCTCCATAATTATTGGCATCCCTGGATAAGATGTGTTCTTTAGCTTCTAATAAATTCAGTTTTTTTCTAAATAATATAGGACCACAATGGATAAAAGAGGAAAATCCAACCTTTAATTCAAGTGTATTTATTCACACATTAAGAAACCCACATTAAGAAATAATTACTTTACATCAAATCATATGTGCCACAATTATTAGCACCCCTGATGTTAATACTTTGTACTACCCCCTTTTGCCTACAAAACGGCACCTAATCTTCTCCTATAATGTTTCACAAGATGGCAGAATACAGAAAGAGGGATCTTTGACCATTCCTCTTTGCACAATCTCTCTAATTCATCCAGCGACCTGGGTCCTCTCCTCTGCACTCTCCTCTTCAGCTCACTCCACAGGTTTTCAATGGGGTTGAGGTCTGGGGACTGAGATGGCCATGGGAGGAGCTTGATTCTGTGTCTGGTGAACCATTTCTGTGTAGATTTGGCCACATGTTTATGGTCATTATCTTGCTGAAAGACCCAGTGACGACCCATCTTCAGCTTTCGGGCAGAGGCCACCAGATTGTGATTTAAAATGTCCTGGTATTTCAAAGCGTTCATGATGCCATGCACCCTAACAAGGTTCCCAGGGCCTCTGGAAGAGAAACAGGCCCGCAGCATCACCGATCCTCCACCATACTTCACAGTGGGCATGAGGTGCTTTTCTGCATACTCATCTTTTGTGTTCCGCCAGACCCACTTAGTGTTTGTTGCCAAAAAGCTCTATCTTGGTCTCATCTGACCAAAGCACACAGTCCCAGTTGAAGTCCCAGTACCGCTTAGCGAACTCCAGATGTTTGCGTTTATGATTGTGAGTGAGAAAAGGTTTTTTCCATGCCTCCCAAACAGCTTGTTGGCATGTAGATTGCGCCTGATGGTTGTTTTGGAGACTTTGTGACCCCAAGATGCTACCATTTGTTGCAATTCTTTAACAGTGAGCTTTGGAGAACTTTTTATTTCTCTTACCATCTTCCTCACTGTGCGTGGTGGCAAAATAACCTTGCGAGTGGCTATTTTCTTGTAGCCATTGCCTGACTTGTGAAGGTCGACACACATCTGCCTTACTTGAATGGTGTGTTCCTTTGTCTTTCCCATGTTGAGGAGTGGATAAGAGAAATGGCCTCTGTGTCACGTCATATTTATACCCCAGGGAAACAGGAAGTGATGAATTACTAATCAAATGTTCCTAGATACACTGATCAATTTTGTAAACTACTGTAGAAATGACAGAAATAGTTCAATTACATTCATTTCCTAGGAATTGTTAGGGGTGCCAATAATTGTGGAACAGGTGATTTTATGAAAAATAATTATTTCTTAGTCAGGGATTGGTTTTTTCCCTTCAAATTCACTTGAGTTGAAGGTTACATTTTTCTACAATTTTCAGTATGAGAGTATGCTTCCGCGAAAAAAATTGAGTTTATTTTAAGGCTTTTAACACATCTTAACCAGGGATGCCAATAATTATGGAGCGCACTGTATTAGCAAAAGAAATAGATAATAAATTATCTGAGTGTTAATACTGACAGAAATATACTATTTACAAAATGCAAAAACAGGAGCAGCATTGGGATACATACTGTAAGTTTATATCTCCGTTGTAACTACAAGCTGTCACATGTGCGTTCGCAGACAGATATAACCCACTTTTTATCAAATGGTAGCCTCCCCTGGGGTACGAGTCGCTATGGAGTTTGTCGGAGTAACGGCGTGTGTGTGTGTGTGTGTGTTTGTGTGACTGTGTGTATATTGGAACAAGTTTCCATCAGCCATGCTGGGATTCTGTATTTATAAGGTGACCTTGTGTGTGTGCGTGTGCGTGTGCGTGTGTGTGTGCGTGTGTGCGCATGGATGCGTTTGATAGATGACCTGGTGTGTGTGTGTCTGTGAGCTTTGGATCATTTAAAAGGTGACTGTTCGTGTCGCCTGCTGAAACTGAAAATCTCGGACACAGGAAAACATTTCCTCAAACTCATGATTATTCTTCACCTGTTTGCAGTCATTTTCTTTTATTAATACATTTTCCATTGATTTTAACAACCCATTAGTTGTAGAACCCACACTTTCTTCCTTCATGCAATATTAAGGAGATTAAACAATAAACTAAACCTGGAAAAGTGTTTTATTCACAAAGTATCCTTCAAGAGAAAGGATAAGCCGCTCTGCCACTGTCTCCATTAGCTTTTAGTGCATCCTGAAATGCTAATTATTTTAATGTGAACGTAACAATAATTGAAAACATTGGAAGAGTAGCTACATGTGCCAGCAGTTTTGAGTAAAGTGTATTTAATTCTGCTAAATTTTACATGAACAGTGGAAGGATGTTAAGTGTGTCAGCATTTCCTCCATCACCCACAGTTAATACGTTCGATTTTCCTGCCCTCAACTCTCTAAGCACGAAGACACGAAACACTGACCCCAGACCAGCTGACTTTCGCGCTTGTCTGCTCCTCCCCTCCCAGGTGCTCTTTGTGCCCAGACACTGGTGGCACTACGTGGAGTCCCTCGACCCCCTGACCGTCAGCATCAACTCCTGGATCGAGATGGTAACCCCCGACTGTTTCCTCGGGGATTTTAGGTTGAGTCTTGATAATTGAATGTTTAAGAGGCATTGCTGTAATGAATGAACTCAAGGCTCTGGGGAGCTCCTGTCTGAGAGACGATAGGAGATGATTTATCTCTGCGGGTAAAAATGCATCATATTTGCAGTTTCACAGAGGGAAAAGCTGTAGTCAGTTATACTGTCATTATAGCGGGGATATTATGTTTTGGTCCGACCGCTGCTGCCGTACGTGTTAACGCAATAACTTCAGTAATATTTCAATTAGAAATTTCATGTTTTGCATGTAAGTAAGTGTCATATAGTGGAAGAACTGATTCGATTTTGGACAATTTACAATTTCTAGATTGGCCACCAGGGGCCAAAAACTGAAAAATCACTGTTTTTATCATATCTATGGAAATATTTGTCCGATTGACCTCAAATCAAGTGCAAATGAAAGGTCGTGACCTGAGGATGTGTTTTTGAAAGTACCATACAGGTCCGTAGCCTGTCTAGACCTGCATCAGGATTTGTAGATTTATAGTATCTCATGCAAACTCTCTCTGTAGGTAAAGCAAGCTTTTTTCTGACATACACTGGGGTAACTGTGATGCCTTTGAGCCAGGACCCCTGGATCTGAAAGGGTAGAAAACAGCTGCTGTTGTGGACTAGTTACGTGGAGTAAATATACTTTTATGGAGTAGTGTGTGACCAAACTTCAAAGAGGGCTACTGCATCAGTTATTTCATTTCCTGTCTTTCACAGGAAGAAGATGATGAAGCGAGGGTTGAGGAGGCTCTAACAAGGATGATTGTCTGCGCCCTGAAAACCACTCCCAGTTCTGACAACAATGATGATTGGCTCAACCCCACTGAGGTAACGTCATTTCCTCGTGCCAGGGAACAAAAAAAGATTGAAAAGGGGTCACAGGGGTCACAGCATATGCTTGTGAAAAATTTTTTTTGAACAAGAAGTTTTGAGGTATTAAATTCATTAAAAAACAGAAAGCATCTTTAAAAGACATCACGGCAATGGTTGAAAAACAGTTTGATGTGTAATTTGTGTAAGTTAGAAGAAAGAAAGGTATCTTTATAAAACAAGAAAGTTTAAAACAAGGAGATGTTTGATTTTTTTTAGAAAGGGAAAGAATCTTTAAATGAAAATGAGGTAGTGACTGCAGAAGAGTTTAGCTGATTAAAAAAAAGGAAGAGAGAAAAAAGAAAGATATTTTTCCTCAACCAAAAAAGTTTAAATGAGGAAATGTTAGATTTATTAAAAATTGAGCTGTCGGATAGTTCACTCGGTTAAAAGCACCGTTTTGCGGAGCAGTAGTGACTATCATGGTGCGGGTTCGAGCCCCGGTCTACCAACCGGCAGTGGTCGCCAGCTTTTTCAGAGACGCACAACTGGCTATTGTACTACAGGGATGCAAATTGGGAAGGTACTGCCAGGAAGGGTAATATTAAATGGTTGCTTTGTTCGTTCCTTAAGCGCCACCTGTTGGCCAGCTGGGCACTCGTAAGGAAGATTCTAAGCTTGTTCATGTTCGAGTATCCTCCGCCCTTGTTCTGAAATTGCGAGAATTCAACCTGTAATGTGAATATAGGCCACTAGATGGCAGTATTTACCTTTTTTTTGTTAAGCTCCGGCAAGAGTCATGTTTAGACATGTCCTGGACATGTCTGGGGCAAGTCTCAGAAAATAAAAAAAAAGAGGTCTAAATGTGGGTGGGGTCTGCAAAAGAGTATATAAGGAAAAGAATTGAGACAGTAAGGTAGTGGGAGAAATTGCAAGAAGAAGGATACGTGTGACCAGACCTGTCATTTCTGTTCAAGACCTGTGTAGTTTCTTTTGTGGATTTCTTTGCCTGTGTTTGAGCATTTTCTTCATCCAGGACATCACCATGCCACCCCACCAAGAAGGGACTGTAATTATTTCTGTTTTTTTTCTTATTTATCAATCTTGGTCTTTAGTTGTAGGTTGTTATTAGTCTTTGTCTTTGTTAAAAATTAAATGTGTTTTAGTTGTTGAAACTGTGTTTGTCGTCCCTTGCTGTTGCTGTTGTGTTATGAATGTAATAACAAATTGGGGCCATAACAAATTGGGGGCTCAAGGTCCGGGATAGACCATTGTGTGAGTAATTTATTGAAAATCTAACATTCCAAATTGTAAAATTGTTTTTGTGAATTTTCCTAGATATATATTGACAACAGCAATGGATGATTTCTTGGCATCACCAACCGTAGGGGTTTTGAAGTCTTTTAAAAAGACAGAACTGCTAGAAATTTGCAGACAGTTGGAGTTGACAGAGGTAAAACCAGCCATGCGAAAAGCAAGACTGGCTAGAGAGATAGTTGAATATTACATTGATGAAAATGTGTTTGCACCAGGAGATCTGGAACAGTTTCCAGTGGAAAATCCAAATATAGAAATGGAACTTAAATTAAAAATGCTAGAGATTGAAAGGGAGGAAAGAGAAAAAGAAAGGGAACAAAGGCAGTTTGAGTTAGAAAAATTAGCAAGAGAAGAAAAACAAAGAGAATTTGAGTTAAAAAAATTTGCAAGACAGAGAGATTTTGAATTAGAGAAATTTGATAGAGAAGAAAGACTCCAAATGGAGCTACTAAAAATAAAAATTCAAACTGAAAATAAATTTCGGGCTAGCCAGGAGGTAAAACTGGTGCCTCCATTTTCGGAAAAGGATGTTGACAACTATTTCCAGTGTTTTGAAAAGGTAGCAAAGAGTTGCCAGTGGCCAAAGGAACACTGGCCTCTGCTGTTGCAAACTGTCCTCAAGGGTAAAGCTCAACAAGCCTATTCGGCTTTGTCTGCAGATGATTCCTCTGATTATGAGGTTGTCAAAAAGGTTATTTTGAGAACTTATGAGTTGGTTCCAGAGGCTTACCGACAGAAATTCAGAGGTCTGAAGAAATCTGAAAATCAGACTTATGTTGAATTTGCTAATGAAAAGCAGGTTTGCTTTGAGCGCTGGTGTACTTCTATGGAGGTCAAGGATGATTTCAACTCACTAAAAGAGATGGTGTTAGTTGAAGAATTCAAGAACTGTGTTAAAGATGATATTAAGACCTACCTAAACGAGAAGCAAGCACTGAATTTGCAATCAGCTGCCAAATTTGCAGATGAATATGTTCTCACTCATAAGTCCAAATTTCAGTCTAGCAGTAACAATAAATGGTCCCAATTTCAGAAAAAGGGTTATGGTGATACCCAAGATTCCTCACCCAAAGACAAAGACAAATCTGGTGATGGTGCTCAGAAATCCAGTAACAGGTCTGATCAAAGTGTGAAAGCTGACAGTGACAGAAGTGGTCTAGTTTGCAGTTATTGCAAGAAATCTGGTCATGTTACAACTAACTGTTGGTTCCTTAAAGCTAAGAAAGAAAAAGAAAAGGATACCAAACCAAATGCCTTTGTGAAAACAAGGTTAGAAACCCCTGTAGTGGATAACCAATCTGCTAAATTGCCTGCTTCTTGTGGGGCTAAAAAGCCTAATACAGCTGACTTTGTGAGGGAGGAATTTCTTCCATTTGTGTCAGAGGGATTTGTGGCTCTGAATGAGCATACTACTCCTGTCCCCATATATATCCTAAGGGATACCGGAGCTTCTCAGTCACTTTTGTTGATGGACTCCTTGGAGTTACGTGATGAGACCGCTTCAGGGGATTTCATACTTGTACAAGGTATTGAAGGGAGGACTGTATCTGTACCCCTGCGCTCTATATTCTTGAAGTCAGATTTAGTTACAGGACAGGTAAAGGTGGGACTTATGTCAAGTCTACCTATAAAGGGTGTTTCTCTGTTGCTAGGCAATGACCTGGCTGGGGGCAAAGTAGTTCCCCCTGTACATCTTACTTCACAGCCGAGCACTGAAAATGGGGATGAGGACCCATCTCTGTATCCTTCTTGCGCAGTGACTCGTGCTATGGCCAAGAAGGCTAAAGAAGAAGATGATGTGGTGCCGTCCAGTACATTGAATAGTCAGGACTCAGGTGGTTCGCCTCATGACTCTGATTGGCCTACTATGGTTTCTCCGTTTGAGGACTTATCAGATACTTTTATCAGTTCTCTATTCAGCCAGCCGGATGGGTCTGGTGATTCTGATGTGTCTGGAGACTTGTCTCTGTCCAGAGAGCGGTTGATTGAGGAGCAAACTAATGATCCTGAAATTTGTGTACTAAAGAGGAGAGCCCTTCCTGATAAAGAAATAGACGCAGTTCCAGTTGGGTATTATCTCAAGGATGGTGTGTTGATGCGGAAGTGGCGCCCTCCTGATATCCCTGCCAATGCAGATTGGGCAGTGGTCAGGCAAATTGTTGTTCCGAAGGTCTACAGGAATGAGATCTTAACAATGGCTCATAGTCTACCTTTAGGAGGTCATCTTGGTGTTAACAAGACTGTTGATAAGATCATGAAACACTTCTTTTGGCCTGGGCTTCGGAAATACGTTTCCAACTTTTGCAAAACCTGTCACACTTGTCAGGTAGTTGGAAAACACCAGTTAGACCCACCTGTAGCTCCATTGCAGCCTATCCCAGCATTTGGGGAGCCATTCTCTAGGGTCATTGTTGATTGCGTTGGTCCATTACCCAAGACTAGATCTGGAAATCAGTACTTGTTGACAATCATGTGTGCATCTACCAGATTCCCCGAAGCCATACCTCTACGTAACATCAAGGCAACTGCAATCTCGAAGGCTTTGATAAAGTTCTTCACGTTGTTTGGTCTTCCCAGGGAAATTCAGTCAGACCAAGGTAGCAATTTCACTTCAGGATTGTTTCAGCAGGTTGTGTATGAACTAGGTGCAAAACAGATTCTTTCTAGTGCCTATCATCCAGAAAGTCAGGGTGCCTTAGAGCGGTTTCATTCCACTCTCAAGACAATGATGAGGACTTATTGTTATGACCATGAGAAAGACTGGGATGAAGGGGTTCATTTGCTGTTGTTTGCAGCTAGAGAAGCAGTGCAGGAGTCTACTGGATTCAGTCCATTTGAGCTAGTGTTTGGTCATGAAGTGAGAGGACCTTTGCTATTATTGAGTGAACAATGGCAAGAGAAAGAGCCGCATATCAGTCTGTTAGACTATGTTGGCAAGTTCAAGGAAAGATTGCGTGCAGCTTGTGACCTTGCCAAAGAGAACTTGAAATCAAGTCAGGGAAAAATGAAAACTTGGTATGATCATAAGGCTAGAAGCCGTGAGTTTAAACCAGGAGAAAAGGTCCTTGTGTTGTTTCCCTTGCAGTCCAATCCATTGCAGGCTAGATTTCATGGTCCTTATGAAATTCTGACAAAACTCAATGATCTCAATTACATTGTGAAGACTCCAGATAGGAGAAAACCAAAACAATTGTGTCATATTAACATGCTAAAGCCTTATCATGACAGAAATGCTAGGGTTGCAGCTGTCACTTCAGATTCTCCAATGGTCGAAACGTGTGAAGATGAGGGGGAGTTTCAAGGTGATGAACCAAGAATTAAAGCTGAAGTTCTTTCATGTAAATTGTCAAACACTGAAGTGTTGCAAAATCTTGATGTAAAACTCCAGCACTTAGAACCCTCACAGAGAGATCAGTTTGAAAGGTTGATCAAGAAATATGAGGAATTGTTTCCTGATGTTCCAAAGAGAGTTACTATAGCCTCTCATGATGTAGATGTTGGTGATGCCAAACCAATAAAACAGCATCCATACCGGATGAATCCTGAAAAGAGAAAGATAGCTAAGAAAGAGGTTGAGTACATGTTAAACCATGATATTATCAGACCCTCCAACTCCGATTGGAGTTCACCCTGTGTGCTAGTTCCAAAACCTGATGGAAGTACTAGATTCTGTACAGATTATCGCAAAGTCAATGCTGTAACTAGAACTGATGTGTTTCCAATACCTAGGATTGATGATTGTATTGATAGTGTAGGGCAAGCAAAGTTTCTGACCAAGATTGATTTATTGAAGGGTTATTGGTGTGTGCCTTTAACTGAGAGGGCCAAGAGCATCTCTGCTTTTGCCACACCATCTGTATTGTACCAGTATGAGGTCCTACCCTTTGGCATGAAAAATGCCCCAGCCACGTTCCAAAGGATGATACAGTCTACAATCGCCGGATTGCCACACACGGGTGCGTACATCGATGACCTGATCACACGGAGTGACTCCTGGGAAGAACATCTAAAAGATGTAGAGACGTTGTTCCAGCGCCTGACCCAGGCTAACCTGACTGTTAACCTGAGCAAGAGTGACTTTGGTTGTGCTACTGTCACCTATCTTGGCTACGTCATAGGCCAGGGTAAGGTGGCACCCATAAATGCTAAAGTCCAAGCCATCATGGACTTTCCAGTTCCTGACAACAAAAAAGCTTTGCGCCGCTTCCTTGGAATGATCGGGTACTACCGCAAGTTCTGCAAGAACTTTGCTGAGATTGCTCTCAGTCTAACTAACCAACTGAAGAAAGGCGTAAAGTTCACCTGGAATGATGCATGCCAGAGAGCCTTCGATCGCCTGAAGTCTCTGCTGTGTCACTTCCCCGTGCTCAAATCTCCTGACTTCAACAAACCGTTCTCCATCGCGGTCGATGCTAGCGACCAAGCTTGTGGATCTGTGCTCCTACAGAGAAGTGACTCTGATGACATTGAGCATCCCGTGGCATACTTCTCCAGGAAGTTCAATCGCCACCAAAGGAACTATTCCACAATAGAGAAGGAACTGTTGGCTCTGGTCCTTTCTTTACAACACTTTGAGGTTTATGTTTGTACAGGACAAAAGCCAATGATTGTGTACACTGACCACAATCCGTTAATGTTTTTGAGTAAGATGAAAAACAAGAATCGGAGATTGTTGAATTGGAGTTTGATTTTACAGGAGTTTGACTTGGAAATTAAGCATGTGAAGGGTACAGACAATGTAATTGCTGATTGCTTATCCCGTGTTTGAATGTGTATATATATATCATGTGTTTGAATATTGTATGATATGTATATATAGACAAGTGTTCACTTAACCATTTTGTATTGAAAAGAAAAATTTTGCCTTTATGAGTCAAAATTTTTCCCTTTTGGAATGGAGGTGTAATGTGAATATAGGCCACTAGATGGCAGTATTTACCTTTTTTTTGTTAAGCTCCGGCAAGAGTCATGTTTAGACATGTCCTGGACATGTCTGGGGCAAGTCTCAGAAAATAAAAAAAAAGAGGTCTAAATGTGGGTGGGGTCTGCAAAAGAGTATATAAGGAAAAGAATTGAGACAGTAAGGTAGTGGGAGAAATTGCAAGAAGAAGGATACGTGTGACCAGACCTGTCATTTCTGTTCAAGACCTGTGTAGTTTCTTTTGTGGATTTCTTTGCCTGTGTTTGAGCATTTTCTTCATCCAGGACATCACCATGCCACCCCACCAAGAAGGGACTGTAATTATTTCTGTTTTTTTTCTTATTTATCAATCTTGGTCTTTAGTTGTAGGTTGTTATTAGTCTTTGTCTTTGTTAAAAATTAAATGTGTTTTAGTTGTTGAAACTGTGTTTGTCGTCCCTTGCTGTTGCTGTTGTGTTATGAATGTAATAACAAATTGGGGCCATAACAAACCAATGAGTGTAAAGAAGCAGTATTGATGGGCATGTGCTTCGGAGGAGAGCCGTGAACAGTCCCTCTCTCCTGACTTGACAACAAGGGGTCGCATACGAGCAAGCCTTGTACATAGTTCCCCAATTGGGCATTCCAGATTTAGGTGGGATTGGAGATTTTGATTTGAAAAAAAAAAAAAAAATCAAAAACTGTTACGTTTCATCCAAAGAAACCAGGTACGTATCAACTGAGGAAGCCTAAATTGGCACTTTAGTACCAGCTCTCGGGCATAGAAGACGCAGTAAGTCCAAGAGCACCATCATAGGCAGTGTTAGAACAGTCTGGATCAGGATCAGAAGGGAAGAGCAAAGTGGTAGTCCATGGACAATTCAAGGTCTGTAGCTGTGTGGTCAAGCTGATTGGCTGCACCTGCAGGACTCCATTCACAGGAGTATAAGGACTGTGTCCAGGCGAGATCTGTCTCTGCTATGGAGACCGCAGATGAGCGGGGAGAACGTGTCCCTAATAAAGTGAAAATTATGTCCTTTGCACTTAAAAAAACTGGGTAACACTTTACAATAAGGGTACAATAATTAACATTAGTAAATGCAGTAATAAGCATGTACTAACAGATAATTCACATTCAACTAATGCACCTGGTAATCATTTACAAATGATGTTCATATGAAATAAGGTATTAATTTAGAAATTATGGTTTAAAAACTTGAAGTGCTACATAGGGGATACTTAAAGGATGTTTTCAACTTTAAAATGAGGGATACACAGAAAATTAATAAAAGTTCAATTATGGCTACGTAATGCTTATTCAGCTATCTAACACGTTAGTTACCTGCTTATCAACTGACAGTTAATGAACTAATGTTAATTAATGTTCATTGTTGTACCCTTATTGTAAAGTGTTACCAAAAACTGATAGTGTAAGAAAGCTTCAAAAGCTCAAAGCAGGTGCTGGCAAGATTCAAACTAACAGGCAGAACAATCCAGCAAAGAGAGAACACAGACAAGCAACTTATGTAGATGCCACGTCATACAATTAGGGAAATGGACATGCATGAAAAACAGGTGATGTTAACGGAGGACGGAAGGCGAGACTGGACCCTCAGCGCAGCCTCCCTCATCATCATCCTCCTCTCGTTCTCTCCACCTCGAGGATTGTACATTTCTCACAAAAGAGGAGAAGGTGCATGAGGTCTATTTGTAGTGCTATGGGTCAGATTGATTGTGATCAATTAGTGTGTCAGAGTTTTCATCATTGCGTCTGGGTTTTGCCAGTATCAGGTATGTTTTGTGTTTTGAATAGACGTGTTTTCCTTATGAATGCAGAGATTTCCACCTTGAACGAAGTGTTTATTGCAAGAAACTGTCGTGTTTTGCGAGAGGTGTGTTGCAATATTGCGAACAAAGGTTAAAGCAGGACATGCGTTTTTACTTTAGGTGCCTTCGTTTAAGGCATGGTTGCAAAAGTCGAGGTTGCGATGAATGCTGCGATTTGATATCGCTGGCAAATGACCATGGTACAAGCGGGATAATCAACTCGAAGGTGAGCATTCCACAGTTTTAATGCACTTCGCAGAGGCAACCCGCTTCGCGTCGGGTGGTTCGTTGCCTCCGCGTCGTGCATTAAAACCGTGGAATGCTCACCTTCCCGTTAATTATCCCTTACGTATTCCATGAACAATAACAAGTCCTGTGTCATTTAGATGCCTGCATCTATGGTTACTGCTCCAATTTGCAAAGCATTTGAAGGAGCTGAAAGGATGTGGTGTTGCTGAGCGACCTCACATTACGGGCACAGTGCTGATTTAGTTTTGCAGGTCGGACTAACATTAAAGGTGCCGTGTTGATGTGGCGTCGCAGGCCGAGCTCATATCAAAGGTACTTTATTAATCTGATGCGTCAGGACATGACCACAGAGTAAAAATGCTGTACTGATGTGATGTTGTTAAACAGGCTTATATTAATGACTTTGAGTGCATATGGTGTTGCAGGGCGAGGTCACATCACATGATGAGAATCTGAATTACCTGAACCTGGCACTCAAGGCTTATGCCAAGAAACGGGAGGAGACACCACTCAAACCGTCCTCTCCGCCGCCGACCGCCACCGCGAACTTTCGCCCAGGGAAGAGGGACTCTGAGGGGCTCCCCAAACACAAAACGGGTCTTCACCCCACTGCCTGTGCCCACTTTGGGCCCAACCTCATGCCTGTGCCTGTCTGCAGCGAGAGGTTTGAGGGACACAGTGAGCCGGACCCCAGGTCATGCTGTCCCGCAGAGTCAGGCCCTCACCGCAGCCAGACGTGCGCAGCCCAGCCGGATGGAGGCGCAGCCCGGCAGGCAGACCCAAGAGGGAGGGAGTACAGTCCCTTATCCACCAATGAGCTGCTGGAGTTCCTGGTCCATCCAGAGGTCGTGGCCCTGATGACTAAGCTCCTGGTGAGGAGAGCGGATACACACGGCTGTGTGTGAACGTGATCACGGAACGGACATTTAACTCTGCTCCCAAATGTTTGAAACTTTTGTCGAATAAATGACTGAAAGTCCGTTTTGGATTATTTGGCAATAAGACGACCAGCACTGAGGTACACAAGAGAAGTTATTTTTATCATCTGGTAATTGCAACATGCAATACTCTAATCTAATTTTTAGGTTTTTAAGGTAATCTGAGATTTTGTTCTCGCTCATATTGCTGTCTTTGGTAAATTCTTCAAAGACAAAAATTCAGGAAAATCTTAATGATTGGGAACTGTTAAACATGAGCTAAAAAAACACATCACCTCATTTGCGCATTATTTGTTGGCGCTGTTATGTGATTCTGCAAAATAAATGCTTAAGCCAGCTAAAAAGATCATTTGGAGTCAAGTTTACTCTTACATTATATTTCACTTGCATAATATTGATATTAAACTCCCTTTAATTCGAGGAATCGCTAATAAATTTCTAAACTTTGCTGCCAGTGGCAAAACTGCTTTTCTCACCAAATCCATGCGTGGTATTGGCTGACTAGCTAGAGGGTAAAGGAGGTTAGTTCTCCATGTGGGAATGTGCACTTCCATTAAACACAGCAACTGATTCTCTTTACTAACAATGTTACAAAAAATCAGGTCTCTGTATGATACAAAACTACAGTATTTGCTTTGTGTGAATGACTTTCTGGAAAAAAATATATGGGAACAGTTCCAAAATTGTAACTTGCTTGCATTGCCAGTAGGCATGAGTATGCAGAAGGGAAAATGAGCAGCCAATTTGAGGAATTCAATTGAAGTACAGGGATTATGGTTTTTCATAATTTTAATGTTGTTGTGTGAATAACATCATTTTTATGCGCATGTAGAAGGTCTGTGTTGGTGAACAACTCGAATTCACCTGCAGAAGTAGGGCTGTCTGCTGCAAAACTCACTGCTCCAGAGCCGACTGAAACGCCCCAGTAGCTTCTGGACATTCCTTTCATCAACTGGTGATATTTACACCACCACTGGTTACATTATCCAACATGAAATGAGAAATCCTTCAGTAAGGATTAAAAGTTTTTACCCGCTGAAATATATTCATTACTCCAATAATGGTCCAATAATTTGGCTCTTAAATATTTCCTAATTTGATTCTAAATGGTGACATTTTAGGCCAGGAAGTGTTGGGGCAAAATATTTCCAAACCTGATGCGGAAAATATTGCAACATCTTGTAATTAATAAAGATATTTCAATGGGGTGTTTTTAATGCATTGCATTGAAGTTGTATTTTTCTAAGCCAGTCCACATACGAAGCATAACTATACTGCTGTACAATACAAAAAGGTTTTATCAGTGTAGAGCAGAAAGACCACTATCAACAGCTAATTTGAAAATGTAGTTTTTTGGGTTTGGTATTAAAAAAAAATAATACGTTTTATTTCTACACCACCTTTCTTAGACTCAGTTGCGTTACATGGCCCACGTTAGCGTATTTCACACAGGATAAAAAGCATCTGCTGGGTTGCTTTCTCACAGGATGGTGGGACAGTCTGCAGCGCTCAGACTCGGCATTCGGTGCTTGTACGGAGTAGAGGGGAAGAATTTCTTTTGTCTTAATTTGGCAAACAGTTTTTTTTTTCATGGTGGCTGTGCAAAGTGGAGGGAAAAGCCTTGGAGGCCCAGTTTTGGGAGAGACTGTCCAGTGATTGGCTGGATAGTGTTAGGCTCCGCCCTCAGAACCAATGCTCTATTATTCCCGCCATCTGGCAGCCTTCCAAAACTTCCAGCCGTTGTCATGGAGACTCCTGAGTTAGGTCACCATGCTGAGACACCCAGCACAGCACCCCAACAGGACGAGCTACACTAGAGATTCACTTTTTCTTTAAATCAGAAAGTTGAGGCTGAATCATGCCCGAGAGCATCCTGATGGTGAGATTGAGTACTGAAGGGAGGAACTTGTGTCAAATAACAGAAAGGAAAGACTCATGGCCTTAAGAGTGCTTTATTAGTTGCTTAAAATGCTAATTGTGCAAAAGATACAATGCCGTAAGCCATTAATTGCTTCAGACATTGTGAAATGAAATGGAGAAAAAAAAAATATTTTTAAGAGGCTTATAGACTGAACAAAAAAAAAACATTTGAAGAATATTTGAGGCCTAAATCCTCAAAATATTTTAGAATACTCAAAAATAGAATTCTTACAAAAAAGACAATGATTACATGTACAGCAGTAATCTGACCACTGGCCTTATTCTAAACCAGACAATATTTCAAATAACTCTTTTGGCTACATTGTAAAGTTTGACTACTTTACGTGTCACAAAATCTCACGTTAATAATGCACTTCAATTATGCCATGACTATTCAGATTAAGTTTATCAGACCATGCTGTTTATATGGTAGTGTCATATTGGGAGTATTGTCTTAATCGGGTTACTCCTTGTTGTAATCTGATTATTGCTTTCTCCGACGATGACTTTATCCTGATTAAGGTTATCAGAACATGCTGCGGTATGGTAGTGTCATTTTGGGAGTATTGTCTTAATCGAGTATTGCTGTCCATGTAAATTTGAGCAGTGAATGAAAACTGAACTTGCAGCAAAAGCCACCCCTAGTCTCGAAAAACAACTGAGGATCAAAGTCCAAAAAAAAAGCAACAATATTTCCACAGAAGGAGTCTTTTGAGGGCAGCACTGCATTAGCTCCTGAGGGGGGGAGTGTGACAGAGAGACCCATAAACTGAGGACAGGGGTTTAAATAGGCCTGGCAAACTATCTAGCAATGAACAAATCTGTGTCACCTGTGAGTGCCGACCTCACTTCCCCCAGGCTCACTTCTGATCACGCCCCCGTACAGAGGTCTGGGTTCAGGCTTTGACAGTTGAGTATTGGTGATGTAATACAAACTTCCCAACATCAGGTCATAGAAATATTTATTTTCAGAGTAAGAAAGTCAAGAGGAACTAGAACAAGCATTTGAATATTTCCTCACAATGATGTACACAGGTGAAGGAGTATTTTTATTATTTTTTTTTTTAGTGCTCTGGTTTTCGGGCATGAAGTGCGCGGAAATGGAAATGTTTTTAAAGGTGTTTCACGATTGTGTACCATCACTGAATGCAATTTTTATGGTCTTCCTGAGTACCGTTTACTCTCTTATTTTGCCACTGTGTTTTATTCTACTCAACTACAGAAAGGCAACAAGTAGTTGGCCATGACCTGCCCAGTGGCACACCGTACAACACAACATGTGAAAACACAAAGCATGTTCTCTTAAGTTAGGTTTGTATTTTTACAATCTACACACAGCAGTGCTTTAGAGCAGCGGTTCTCCATCTCGGTCTATGGGTACCCCAATGAACTCGCTGGTTTCTGTTCCAACCATAACTGCAACTTCAGACTAGTCCCAAGCAGTTACTTTTAATTAATTTAGGGTTATTAGATGTTCAGAGGAACTATTTACCTTCCGAATTCACACTGTGAAACAGTTGCCCTCATGGATTGTCAGTTTACGCTGGGCTTGCTTAGCTGCAGTCTAGAACATTTTTACTGGCGTTCATGAGTTGAACATGCAGCAGCGTGTTAAGTTAAACGTGATTGCTCCGTAAAAACATGAAAGGGTTCAGTTGATCTGCGGCTAAACTACCTGGAAACCATAAATTGTCTGGAAACCAAACATACGATCTTCACAGAGCAGACCACATAGCAGTGGCGGCTGGTGAACTGGCGATAGGGGAGGCTCAAAACAATCCCTTAAAATTAATGATTGGTTGCGACCTGTTTTTAATCATTTTAAATTTAAATTGGCATTACAGAAACTCAGAAAATGCTCAACATTATCAGGTGTGGCCAGTTTTCATTTATAACGCATAACTGTCAACTCTCATGCATTCGGTGTGAGTTTAAGTGGCATATTTACGTTCCTCTGCTGTAGTCAGCAATTATTCAACCACCGCGTATGTAAGAGATTCTCAAGCGGCATTGAAGTCTTGGTGCACTGGAGGGGTTAGAGGCAATGGAATTGCATAAAGAAGTTTAAAATGATCTAATGTAATTTAAACCATCATGAAACACATGCATGGCTTCCAATCCCTGAATAAAGAACAGCGTGAGAAGTCCAGAGTCGTAATTGGTATGGATTATGAATGAAAACTGGCCACATCTGATAATGTTGAGAGTTGTCGGACTTTCTGTAATGGTAATTTAAATTTAATATGATTGAAAACAGGTCATGACCAATCATTCATTTTAAGGGATTGTTTTGAGCCTCCCCTATAGCCAGTTCACCAGCCGCTACTGCCACACAGGCCTAGTGACATAATTTATGATTCTTTTCGCTTAACATATTCGCAAATATCAATATTATATAGTTTCAATACACTTTACATCACATCTGCCCAGAAATGTAAGATTGTTTTCCAACAATAAATATACTAATAGAACTGTTATTCTGTCTTCATAGCTTAATAGTTTGATAATCAAAATGTTCTCAAAGTTAGAGCCATCAATAAAGTATTTTACATAAGAACAGAGCAATACCATCCTTATTGTTGGACCAGTTGGACCAATGGTATTGGGTGGTGTTATATTTTAAGGTCCATCGTGGCCATTCTGGAGTCCAGCTTTTTACTTTAAGTAGCCTGAGTTCATAACACAGGTGGGTTTCTGATTCTGGTAAATGACCCCTGACTGGCCACGCCACTGCTCCCTCACTCCTTATGATGTACTTAACTTGGGTCTCAGACAGAGACTCATAGAGCTCTCTGTAGTTATGCTGACCCAATAACACAATCCGGAACAAACTGGTAAAGTACGTCACTGTATCAGAGATGGAAATTATTTCATACCCACACAACTAATGTATCAGAAAAATCTAAATGATGCTAAGGATGCACATTAAGACACCCTTACTGTCTATGCATTGACTGGCCTACTTGAGCATGTTCCAGATTTAAGTGATCATGTGACTTGTCAGGAAAAATGCGAGTTTAAACTCGTTGTAGACTCTCGCTAAGCTAAGCAAGCGTCAGACTGATAGCCCAATAGTTTTTCAATGCTATGAAGATTCCCCAATTTTGTACTATTCTTTGCAAAGTAGGCAAACAAATTACTTCAAAGGAGGTTACAAATGAATGTGGTTAATTGGCCCATTTGAAGATTTAACAGGAAGGCTAATTAGGTTGACATAATTGTTAAATAGATGCGACTTTGCTACTTCTTCCTTGTTCTTCAACACAATGCAACTGGGCCTTATTATCATTTGCGAGTTCATTAGGCGCATTCAGCTGATGCGGTTGACTTCTTTAAGTTTGGCAAACAAATCGATGGCTTTAGATATGAGTTATGTAAATATTTTGGTACACCCTTATTGAGTAGCAGACAACAGTTCTTTGATATCATGTTTTTCCATAAATGTACCAACTCTTCTTATGATTGTCCAACTGTTTTAAGCAAGTTTAGTTATAATGCTCCGATGAGAGTTTTAAGTCAATGTCCCACTTTTAACCTGGGGCGTAGTTGAATAAATGTGCACAGATATTCTCCTGTGATGAGAATGATGAGTACTTTTAATAGCATTTTGAGTGACAATGTGTCTGTCCATATCTTCTCTGCCACAATGTTTTTTAATTCAAATATACAGAAAATTTCACTGAATGGACGACATCCCTTTTAATTAGGGGCCGGGCAGCCTAAGCTGCCAGGACCTGTTGTTTTCCTGCATGTTCATCTTTCTTCTCCTTCTTCCGAGGAAATCCTACTTCCCATGTGCAGTAAATCACAAAACTTTGCCCGCCAAAGGTACAGTCCCATGCCAGATTTCCTCAGCTGCAAAAACAGGCCAATAGTCCTGATGGTGGCGCTACAGCAAGCCTCTAAAGTTCAACATTTTGAAAATTCGCTACAAATCAACCATATGTGCTACAGATTTGCAACTTTAACTAAAATGTAGCCCCAATGCTGAAGAAAATTTTGTACAATTTAACCTATTGCAAATTATGAAGACCCTCACTGTTTTTTTTTTTTCAAAAACTGTAAACATATTAAACTTATGTCCTCCCACAATTTTTGCTCAATTGACACCAAACTTGCTACAGAGCATCTTTAGACTGCCCAACACAAACAATACACACAGATTTTTGATTTAACAAATATTGAGCCTGCAGTGCATCAAAATGTTTGATTGTAAACGGCATTGTAAATTTTTGATAAATACATGTTCAATGTTCATTAAAAAAAGGACAAAATTTTGGAGTCATGGTAGATGATGTTTGGAAAATATCAGAATTTTATCTCAAAAACTATATTTTTACACAGCATTTTGAATTTCGCTCTCATGCGAACAATTGGGGTCAATGCAAAAACATTTTTAAACATTATTTTTCCACTTACGGAGCCAATAATTCATTGTTAAAAACAAATTACCAACATCTCCATGCTGTCTAGATACAATTTGTGTATTTTCAGATTTTTGTCTTAATTAACTGAATTTTAGATAGCCGTTTGAAATCTGCCTTTACACGCTAACAGCTGCTGTTTTGAATACAGGTGACTGGCTTAGTCAATTTGTGAAGCTACATGTGACATTTCCATTTGCCAATGAGCTCAGTGAGATAGAGCCTAGTCTCTTGTGCCAGAAATTGTGAGTTCAATCCTCAGCTGATGTAAAATGCACATTAGAGCCACCTTTTTTCATCATCCTACACTCTGCTTGTTCCTCAGAAATGCCAAATTTTGCCTAAAATTGCCCGGCCCCGACCACTGCTGCATAACAGCTATAATTTGTTAGATTGGTATCTAGTCTCTCGTTTTATTGTTTTGTTTTATGTGAGTGTGTATGTGTGTATAATGGTGGAGCCTGTAAATGCGACTAGTTCCCGTAGGTTGTCCTTGAAAATAAAATAAAATAAATAAATAAATAAACTTCAGAAGGCAGTGTATTTTTTTTGAGGTTGTGGGTAAATTATAGTGCATGATGGGAAATGGCTGTAAGCGGACTATCCGACTAGCTCAGACCGCTGGTCACATGACGTTCATGTGATGATCATGTGCCACTGAACTCTCTCGAGATGAAGTCTAATATGCAGTCAGCGCAGTTCCTTAGAACCATCTGTGGTTGTCTGGGTGACCATGTGGGTTCAGCCATATTGGTTAGGCGCTTGAACCCTGATAACCTAATTTAGAGAAATGGCTTCTTAATCATCCAAAGATGTTCAAAGAGGTTAAGAGTTATATGCACTAATTTTGGAACATGGGTTTCATGCACCTTATCCAGAAGCATACTGTTTAGCTGGTTGTATGGAGTGAATTACAACAAAAGTAGCAGACGCTGTGTGACTTGCCTTGGTTGACTGAAGCAGCATGCAATGCGGAAATTGTCCGCCTAGATGACAGCTGGTTCTACTCCGCCCTAGATGCCCTTGTCAGTTCTCAGACTGACATCTGTACAACCAGTTGGTGCAATAAACACTCCTGTTGAATTCTTCATCATCCACTAGCTGGTTAGGATTGGTGGCCAGGTTTACATAACAATTCAGAGTGTGCCGATTGACCTTGGTCTTTAATTTCATCTGTTATAGATAATTTACCTCTTTTAGTGCAATCATATACAGATTTAAATTTACCGCGTGAAATTTGCCCAGAGAAGATGTATTTTTCATGGTATACATAGCTATTTTGGACCATTTAAGAGTTAAGGTAACCCCTTCACATAAAATCTTAGTTCTGAAAAATTAAAACAGTGGGATTGCCATAGCAGTTGGATCGAATATCAGCATAAAAATGGAACCCCAGGATCAAATTTGAGAACCACTACTTTTGAGGCTGTTTTCTGTGTGTTTACCGCACTTTCAGCAGCTAGATGATAAAATACAAAATTTCACCTCGACAAAATCCATGGACTCATAATTCTGGTGTGCCAGATGCTTTTCCTCAGAATAAGTTCACTGAATAAATCAATTTAAAAAAAAACCAAAAAAAAAAAACCAAATACCAATACTTGTCATTTCCAATATTTCATGGTTGATGTTTATGAACCATTGATATTGACAAAATGGTGCTACTCTCACAACGGTCCCTCCTGCCAATGAAAACGATGATCTGAATTGACAGTCCTGGGGCAGAAACAAGTTTGTTTTAATTTCCTGTAAACATAGAAAAAATCTGAGTCCTCCTTTCACATGTGCATTCAAGTGGTGTTGGGCTACATCTTTGTGCTTTTGCACTCTGTGTTGAGGGTTATATTTTCCATAGTGTCCTTCTTCAGAACATCTCTGTCCTCATCTCTGTCCTCGTCCCAGGAGGTCTTGCCCAGCTGATCAGAATCGACGTAAGTGTAGAAGTGGGCCATTATGGCGAAGATGATGCTGACCGCCACCAGGAGACCAGCGAAGAGCAAAAACTCCACCCACTAAAGCACAAAACATTCAGGTTATTTCTCACCGGAGCATTCAGCACATTAGACTGAAGAAAAACCTTTTTAAATACGTAGTTAGAATGAGGAAAATACATCGGTGGTCTCCACTGTATCAGAAAGCAAGTAGATCGCTGGTACTGAAGACCTCCTAGTATAACCACTCGGCAAACCTTGCCCGCATACATGCTTGATTCACCTGGTTTGAAATTCCCTCAGTTGTCAACATTGCAACCAGACCTTCTCTGCATAGTTCACTCCAGTGGTCATCAATGGAGTAGTGTAAAAATGTTTCATGTAGATGACAGCATTATTAATTAATACTCAGTAACATAAACGCTATTTCATGTTATAGATTAATAGGATTTTTATTTACAATTTTGTGGTCCTTATCATCATGCACAGCAACCAAATCTGCTAGTTAATGGAACCCAATTTGAGTCGCAGGGCTTTTGGAACACACACTAGCCAGCCACCGTCTCAACAGCAACCAGCCAACCCCAGAGCTGCGAGGAAATTTGGAAGCTTCTTGTCACGTGTGGTGTGAACATAGCATGAATGTGCACTTTACAGATTGTTACACACGGTGTGAAAGGCTAGTAGCTCTGTTCACTGGCCACTCGGAGCGAAACCTCACATCGTAGTGGGGACATCCGCTCAAAACAGCCTATTCTTCAGAGGGGAGAGAATGACAGGCAAATGACCAAGAAATTATGGATTTAATGTTTTTTTGTTCAAAATTTCCCTCCTGGACATCCATGAATATAATACCCAGTAAAAAAACAGCATAACATGGGGCCTTCAAACCACACCTTCGCCTCACAAATACTTGGAAAATAGCCCTGCAAAGCAGGCGCTAACCCTCAGCCCCTGGATTGTTTGGAATGAATATAAATTGACGAAGGCGTTTTCAAGGTATATTGCGGAATACAAAATTCAAGATGGCGGCTGTGGCAGCCATATCCAAGCGTCATCAAAATCGATAGGCTTCTGTAAGTACACAAGGCCAAGCAACACAGCAAAAATGGTGTTAATTGACGGAGCCATTTTCAAGTTATCGTGCCGAATACAAAAGTTTGTTAGATTGACATCGCACGTAACGACAATTCCCCTCTGCCCCTTAGTCAGAGCTGAGGGGTAAAAATGTAACATTTATGCCATCATCTAAAACAATGTTACTTTCCCTCTCTATCTGTTAGCCAGAATTAAAAAAAAAATTACCTGTTGCAACCCAGCTCCCTCAGCAACGATCAGCACGATTACATTACCGAAAGCCACCGTCAGCAGCCAGCCAGCCTGTAGCACTGACTTCATACTCACTGGGGCCTGCACAGAGTGTGAGGTGAAGCTGTAAGTGTAGCCGTGGCGCAGGTCACAGATCTCAGCAAAACTGTCATTAAACTCAAGGTGTTACAGTTTTAGCCAATGATACTGAACGACAAATTTTCCACAGAAGTCCACTCGAAAGTACAACTTCACACTCTTGAAAAGACACTATTTTACTATTTTGTCATTTTGCATAACTCTAAATGTCCTTTTTTTTGTTATTTCTGTTGGTATCTGCCCATTTAGATTCCCAATATGCGTGCTCTAGTGCTACAAGGTCCCATAGCCAAACATAGGGCCCCTCCATCAACTGCCTGCAACTAGTAAGCTTCTACTGGATTGAATGAAGCCTAAAAAACTCACACTGTCCCACATTCTAATATTTCTCCACATGCGTACCTGAGAATAGGAGAACTCCAGCCCCGTTATGGAGAACATGACTTCACCTGCCGTCAGTATCACGTACTGCGGGATCAGCCAGGCAATGTGGACATTATTTGCCCGGACATCCTCTGTTTTGTCAGCAACAATTCCCTGAGGGCCCTGAAACGACACAAAGTTTTTCTCCTTCCTCCGTCCATAGAAATGCATATCATTCCATCAGAGGACAAAGTCCAGGTTTAGTAAATGACAGCCCTCCCCACTATTTTGTTCTGCAGTCACCAGTAGGCCTATTTGCCAACGAGGAAATTCTTTAGCCAGAAGGGGAAGATAATAAAATCAGCAGGCTGACCCTTACTTTCCAAACCCCACAGTTTCCACCTCCATGTTTTCCATGAAAGCCGGAGCGTCATCATTAGACCTCAAGAGACTTACGCTTCGGAGAACGACAGTATACGAAGCACCAAAGTCAAGGAGTCCCAGGTTTATCGTACGTTCCACCTGACCGTCTGTGCATTTCACATCTGTGTACCTGTATGAGGGAGAGACGGTCAGTATTTTATACCGCACTTCTGAAGCACGTTAGCGAGTCAAAAACCATATTTATAAGTAGTTCTTAAGAAGTCAGGAATAATATTAAAAAATTTAGCTGATGAAACAATGCTAAGGATAGTCACTACCTTAAAGTTACAAGTTAAACACAGAATCCGTGAAACTGATGTCACATTCCAAAATGGACTTTTTTTTCTGAAGCATCCACAAAGGTTTAATGGCAAAAAAGTGATTACAAGTGATAATATTCATAAAAATATAGAGTAAATAGAGTAGATAGTATTCGCATGGCCACAGTGAACGTGTTGGGGACAGGGAGAACAATATTGACTTTGTAATTAGTTGAGCTGATGCAATTATGTGGATCACTCAAGTACAATGACATGTCATCGGAGGATGAAAAGTTCTCGCTAAATTTTCTCCCAGTCACTAACAGATCTGTAAATCTATTCAGAGAAAAGTAATCATCTTCTGCCCCCCCCCCACTGTCGAGCCTTGCCCCCCTAGCTGCCCCCCTAACTTTAAAGTTCTTAATACTATACTAGTAAAACAAATCACCACTACATCTAAAAGCCCCTCAAAGCATTGATATAAAAGATGAATTCACCAAATATATATAAAATCTAAATATAATATTCGGCTCCTCAAATACTAAGCTACGGTCCTGGATCAAACGTGTGGAGTCTGCGTGACGAGCCTGCTGCTCCGCGCTGGCGTGTGTCAGTTGGTATTGACACATGTTGGAGTCTGCTTGCAGCATTTAGCCATGAAACTTTCTCCAAGTAAAGTCAGTTTCCCCCGGTGAATAAAGTTAATTTAAATTTGTAATAGATGGAATGTACACTAAAGGCGATGGTTTGATGCGTTCATTTATCGCTGGTCAAAAGTGACTCACTCCCGCGTGATTTGTTGGAGCATTTTTTTCTTCGGATAGTTTTGATTATAGTAAAAACGAGAACAGTTTACGATGCATTTAGCTAGATATCAAAAATAGGAGTGATTGAATCCAGATGGTCGCTGTTCAGTTCCGGTGTTATGTGATCAATATCACAGCAATGAGGCTGCATAATAAAACCAGGTCCTTACTGTCAGGGCAGTGGCTACGGGTCAGGACGTATCAAATTCCTCTCAAGGATCAATTATCCTTTTCATAGGCAGTTCAATGCTAACAAGCACTTCAACATACGGATGGTATGTCCTAATGAATTTGGCATGTGTCAGCTGAACCAGGCAAAATTTCTTAAATTCCATTGAAACTTGAAATATAATTGTTATTATTTTACCGTATATACAGGTACTACTCGGAAAATTAGAATATCGTGTAAAAGTCGGTTTATTTTGGCAATTCAACATCAAAGGTAAAACTAATATATTTTATTGACTCATTACATGCAAAGTGAGATATCTCAAGCAATTGTTTGTTGTAATTTTGATGATTATGATTTACAGCTCATTAAAACCTCAAATACAAAAACTCAGAAAATTAGAATATTGTGAATATAACCAATAATATTGTGTGTGAAACAACACACAGGCAGATGCTGGACATGGGCTTTAAATGTCGAATTCCTGTTGTCAAGCCACTCCTCAACAACAAGCAACGCCAGAGGCACCTTCACTGGCCTAAAGAAAGGAAGAACCGGTCTGTTTCCCAGTGGTCCAAAGTCCTCTTTTCTAATGAGAGCAAATTTTGCATCTCATTTGGCAACAAAGGCCCAAGAGTCTGGAGGAAGGCTGGAGAGGCGCATGATGGAAAATGCATGAAGTCCAGTGTTAAGTTTCCCCAGTCTCTGATGACTGGGGGAGCCATGTCAGCTGCTGGTGTTGGTTCCCTGTGCTTTCTCAAGTCCAGAGTGAACGCAGCAGTCTACCAGAACATTTTAGAGCACTTCATGCTTGCTTCAACGAACCAGCTTTATGGGGATGCAGACTTCATCTTCCAGCAGGACTGAGCACCTGCCCACACTGCCAAAAGTACCAAATCCTGGTTCAACAACCACGGGATTACTGTGCTTGATTGGCCCGCAATCTCACCTGACCTGAACTGCATAGAAAATCTATGGAGCATTGTCAAGAGAAAGGTGAACGAAAAGAGACCAAACAATAAAGAAGAGTTCAAGGCCGTGATTGAAGCATGCTGGTCTTCGATAACAGCTGAGAAATGCCGCAGGCTGGTAGTATTCTTGCCACGGCGGATTGAAGCAGTCATTCGTGCAAAAGGGGCCCCAACCAAGTACTAATTACTGATGCAAGATTTTCCTTTCAGAGGCCAGACATTTTTGTATTTAAAATCCTTTATTTATTTATTTATTTATTTTAAATTGATTTCACGTGATATTCTAATTTTCTGAGTTTTTGAATTTGAGGTTTTCTTGAGCTGTAAGTCCTAATCAGCAAAATCAAAACAAATAAAAGCTTGAAATATATTGATTTGCATGTTATTTGTCTATATAATATGTAGGTTTCACCTTTTTAAGTTGAATTACAGAAATACATGAACTTTTTGAGAATATTCTAATTTTCTGGGTAGGACCTGTATGTCTGTATAGATCTTGCAATTCCGTTTCTTTACGTAGCTCATAAGTAGCTACTTGCGGCAGGAGCAAAATCCACCACACGACCAGAGGTCTATGTAGCCTGACAATCATCAGAGGATCTGATCTTAGGAATCTAGCTGTTCTCGGTATTGAAACAGCGTGCAAAACAGCTTGATTTGGATATCTTTCTGAGACATTTTGCTGCACAGCACAACAATCATCGTCTGAAGCTCTCTTAAAAGAGATGGCCAATATCTGTCATGGTTATGGTTTTTGGTCTTTTGGTCTATTCTTTTTGGTTATTGTAACACTCAGGTTTTTGGTTCATTCCATGTCTCAGTTCCATTGCACTTGTCTCCCCTGTCTTGTGATCTAGTTGGTTCAGTCCGTCTTCCCTGTCTGTGTGCTCACTGACTTCGGGTGATTTAAATGAATTTCAGTGTTTAATATATTCCTCGATTCTTGTTTTCTTCCTTCGTCTTTCTGCTTTGATTATTAACAAAACTAACATTTGTATTTTGTATCATAGTCTACTAACACAACTAATCCATGTATATAAGATTACTAACTTACTAACGAGCACTCTAGTTTAATATATGTAAAGTTGCACTGCTACTAATTTAGACTACTCTCTGCGATCGCCCTGTTCTAATCTCCGCCTCTTAGCCTGTTTCTGTCCTCTCCTGAGCTTCAGCAAGAATCTCTCACACGCACTTAATCACTCTCCTGCGCTCGTTATCTGTGCACGTAGAACTCCTGGACCGGAGCTGTTTAAATGTCATAAGCTGTTTGTGTGATTCCCGTTCGTATTTTGTCTTTCGCCAATTTTCGTGGTTAGGGCTTCCCTCATGTGATTCACCCGATGTAATTAGCTCCATTCCCTGCACCTGTCTCTGTATAGCATGTGACCTTCCCTGTGTGTATATTAGCAGTCTTTTCACTCACAGCTCTTGCCAGAACGTTGATCAATACTTCTTTGTGCAGAGCGCCTCGTATGACATTGAATATTGTTTCTCTTCTACTGGATTGTCTGACTTTGATTCTTGCCATTGCCCTTTTTGTCTTGTTTTTGTCTTTCTGGATTTCATTTTTTTGTTCTTTTTTCTTTTTGAAATAGTCCTGGATAGCATCTAGCGTTAGGTTCACTTAAGTGACCGGAAAATGGCGAGCCTAGTTGGGCTGAATGGCCTTGTTACAACTAGTAATGTAACAAGCGATGCATAACGTAACAGGTGTAACACTATGTGTTTTTGTTGCATTATGCATCACTTATCCTACTCATAATGTAACAACATAATGCATAGTGTAACATTTTTACAAACGCATAATGCTACAATCTTTGAGGCATAGTGTAACAACATTTTCCAATGCGTAATGTTTAAACCCCTTCGACGCATAATACCAAACACCATACCAAACCACTAATCGGACCAAAAAGAAACGCATCAACAACTCAATAAAACAAGAATAGGTATCAATTTTACATTTTGTCGGGCTCATAAATACTTATACACAAGTAAACCCTCGCCAGGGGGCTGATCTTTAAATCAAGGAAAAAAATTGTCGTGGTTCTCGTGTCTCACCAGCACGATTCCATAAAATTGAGGAAAAGGAATTCCTAAGTTCCCTGTGTGGTAAGGTGAGCTTTAGAGCAGACTGTCCCGAGTGTGATGTACTAGCACACTGTACATAGAGTACCAGGATGCATGACTTGGAGCAGAAAGCCATTTAAGCGCCCATCACATTTCACTGCGAAGAATTTCGATTAACTCCACCTTGCTGTTATTTTTCTTTCACCGGTGGGCCAGTTGTGGGCGCAGGAACCTCAGCGCTGTACCGGCAAAGGTGTAAAATGCAAACACACGGCTGTGGCGCTGTGGTTAGTGATTTCACTTACAAACCCTTCATAGATAGAATGCACCACAAACGTAACTGGATATCAAACATTGATTTCAAATTTATTATTTATCCATATAAAAGTGTCAAACAGAATTTGCAATAAAGCTTGATGCGAACTTTACAATAAAAGTTGACAATGAACAATAGATAAGTCCTTTTAAAGAACGAGAACGCAATCCAGGCACTCACTTGTAAAAATGGAAGGAAAAAGTTATTAAAAAGCCTTTATTATAGTGGCTAGAACATTAAAAAAAAAAGCCAACATGTTTCGACCGCAATGGGTCTTCATCAGGGCTTTTTTTGAAGCCCCGATGAAGACCCATTGCGGTCGAAATATGTTGGCTTTCTTAATGTTCTAGCCACTATAATAAAGGCTTTTTAATAACTTTTTCCTTCCATTTTTACAAGTGAGTGCCTGGATTGCATTTTCGTTTTTTGAATAATTATTTTCCCTTTTTTTTCAAGAGCACCCGACGTACTTTTGTTCCTATTTACTCTTATTATTCAGAGCAACCGGTCTTCTCTGTTTTTTCCTAGATAAGTCCTTTTATTGGGATACCCTGACGTAGTGCTCGCTTTCAAGTCAGATCGATGCTCGTTGTTGATCCCAAATCATAAACATAAATTTTACATCTACCTTTTTGATGCATAATTACTCTATATAGAGCGCCACATCTCCAAAGAAATCAAACATAATGAAAAAGAAACTTGATCAATCTATGAGCATATCCTCAATTCTTCGATTTTTGCACGGCTCTATTCACCTCTCAAAAATAACTGAAACTAGATTGTTGTAAAGCTACTAAACTATGTTAATCCATGGGCGTTTCCTCGCCATTTCCTCGATTTTTGCACTAAACTATTTACCCAGGACTATTTAATATAATTGTAAAATTTAATGCAAAATGTAAAATTGATACCTATTCTTGTTTTATTGAGTTGTTGATACGTTTCTTTTGATCCGATTAGTGGTTTGGTATGGTGTTGTTACATAATGAGTTGAAGGGATTGTAACATTATGTGTTAGAAAATGTTGTTACACTATGCGTCAAAAATTGTAACATTATGCGTAAGTAAAAATGTTACGTTATGTGTCATATTGTTACATTATGCGTAGGATAGTTGATGCATAATGTAACAAAAACACATAGTGCAACACCTGTTACATTATGCGTCGTTGTTGCTTTAATAGTTGTAACAGGCCTGTCGTCACCACTCGTTATATTATGTCATGTAATAGTAAGATAGATTAGATGGTTGAGTCCGCAGCTGTTATACTTACACTCCTCTCTCCACAGTGCCATGAGGAGTCACCCCATAATCCTTCAGGGCAAAGAAGTTCTTGCCTCCCATGGTTACATTCAGATGCTCCTCATAGGCATTGACAAACCTAACCAAGATAACAAATCACACCCTGTTAGTATCTAATACAGTCATGATATCACTGACTAAAATCCATGGGAAATGCAGGCCTTGGTTTCTTAGACTGCAGACTCGGCAATGGCTCTTTAAAACTGCAATAGAAAGGGAATATTGCTCAGCTCCTTAGTATAAAGAGCTGGTGTATTTTAAAATCCGTCTCATTTCACAGCACAGCAATGATTTCTATTCATGTCATCAGGATATTCTGTCATGTACCTCACATATGAGTCTCCGCTTTTAGACTTGATGATTTGATCTTCTTCCTAAAATCAGCAGAAACTGACTTGAGATGAAATGAGACAAAGACAAGAAGACTTGGAACACGATACCATTTAAATGTCACCCATCACCGGTCTCATTACAGTGGCGTATCACTCCTGCATCAGCCTGTTTTCAGTCTGAATTCCATATCCTCAGTACAACATGAAAATGACGGGCATGAAACAGAACTGGAGTTTATAAGGAAAGACCAGAGCAAACTGTGAAGCCTGAATTAAATCTGCAGCTACTCTTGTTTTTACTCTTTTTGTTTGATCAGCAGCCAGTTCTTAGTTGTCCTACTTAGTTTGCACTTTTATGCTTTTCCAAGTTTATTCATTACCTGAACAGTCCCTCTTATTGAGACCTGGCTTTGTGGGCCCAGGTCTCTGTCAAGTCAGTGTTTTGAGACTACTTTAACAATCACATCTTGTAATCGAAGACCAGGGAGTCCTTGATCCTAAATTTGGGAGTTTTCAATTTAGCCCCACATTTAGCAGCAGCACATCATGCAACTTTTCATTTTCTCCAAAGAAATTTGGTTGTCTACTCACCAGTTTGCACTGAATGCTGAAGGGTTCACTGACCAGGATGAGACTGTAGGCTGTCAGCTCATTGAAGTCCAGGGGGCATGATGTAATCGTGCCATTATTTTCGATAGTGGCTGTCAGAGTTCGGTTCGGTCCGTTCAGTTGCAGCTTCTCATATTCCTGTTCATTGTGTCATCATAGAGCAAGATGATCATGAATGCATTTATTTATAATTTACCAGTAACTGTTATTAAACTAAGTGTGAAAAGCAGATCATTGGACAGAGAGCTGTTAGTGAGAGTCATGCAGCTGGATCCATGACCAGTTTTACCCAGAGCTCCCCATCCTACAATTAACTGGACTAACAAACACAATCGGGCTGCGACAGAAAGGGCACATCCCCTAATTCCCCAATCCTCAATGCCCCATTAAGTCAAATGTGACAATATAATGCACAATTACTGAGAGTTTGGTCAAAAATGCGCCAACTCAAATGAATTAGTAAATTCATAGCACTGAAATAAATTATAAATTGACCGAAATTATTAGAGCTCCTCCTCCAGGAGTTAGAAATGTCCAAAGAAAATTGGGGGGAAAAAATTCCAACAAAACTGCTAAAGTTATTCCACTGGCATAGAAAATCAGCCACGGCAGCAGTGAAGGTGAATCCATAACGTCCCCATAACGCCAGCTGGCCTCAGTTCCTCTTGATCTTTGGGCATTTTGCCTTCAGCAAGTGAAAAGCATGCTCATTTGGACTCAGGTCATGTGATAGACTTGGCCATTGTAGAAAATAGCGTTTTGTTTCACTCAAAAAAAGCCATGGGTTCTAAGCATGCTTTGGTTCATGGTCCATCTGCGCCATGAAGTGCCGTCCATTGAGTTTTGAAGCATTTCGCCAAATCTGCGCAGAAAATAAAGCCCTGTACAATTCAGGATCCATTTTTCCTTTTCTTGTAGTCAAATCATTAATAATTACAAGGGAGCCAGTTACACTGGCAGCCATACATGCCCACTCATTATCATGCTTCACAGAGGAGGCGGTATGCTTCACAGAGGTGGCAGTTCGCTTCACAGAGGAGGTGGTATGCTTCGCAGAGGTGGCAGTTCGCTTCACAGAGGAGGTGGTATGCTTCGCAGAGGTGGCAGTTCGCTTCACAGAGGAGGTGGTATGCTTCGCAGAGGTGGCAGTATGCTTCGCAGAGGTGGCAGTATGCCTCATAGAGCAGGCAGTATGCTTTACAGAGCAGGCAGTATGCTTCACAGAAGAGGCGGTATGCTTCACAGAAGAGGTGGTATGCTTCACAGAGGAGGCAGTATACTTCAAAGAGGTGGCAGTTCGCTTCACAGAGGAGGCAGTATGCTTCACAGAGGAGGCGGTTTGCTTCACAGAGGTGGCAGTTTGCTTAACAGAGGAGGCAGTATGCTTCACAGAGCAGGCATTATGCTTCACAGAGGAGGGGTTTGCTTCACAGAGGTGGCAGTTCGCTTCACAGAGGAGGCAGTTTGCTTCACAGAGGAGGCAGTATGCTTCACAGAGGAGGCAGTATACTTCACAGAGGAGGCAGTATGCTTCACAGAGGTGGCAGTTTGCTTCACAGAGGAGGCAGTATGCTTCACAGAGGAGGCAGTATACTTCACAGAGGAGGCAGTATGCTTCACAGAGGTGGCAGTTTGCTTCACAGAGGAGGCAGTATGCTTCACAGAGGAGGCAGTATACTTCACAGAGGAGGCAGTATGCTTCACAGAGGTGGCAGTTTGCTTCACAGAGGAGGCAGTATGCTTCACAGAGGAGGCAGTATACTTCACAGAGGAGGCAGTATGCTTCACAGAGGAGGCAGTATACTTCACAGAGGAGGCAGTATGCTTCACAGAGGAGGCAGTATGCTTCACAGAGGAGGCAGTATGCTTCACAGAGGAGGCAGTATACTTCACAGAGGAGGCAGTATGCTTCACAGAGGAGGCAGTATGCTTCACAGAGGTGGCAGTTTGCTTCACAGAGGAGGCAGTATGCTTCACAGAGGAGGCAGTATACTTCACAGAGGAGGCAGTATGCTTCACAGAGGAGGCAGTATACTTCACAGAGGAGGCAGTATGCTTCACAGAGGTGGCAGTTTGCTTCACAGAGGAGGCAGTATGCTTCACAGAGGAGGCAGTATACTTCACAGAGGAGGCAGTATGCTTCACAGAGGAGGCAGTATGCTTCACAGAGGAGGCAGTATACTTCACAGAGGAGGCAGTATGCTTCACAGAGGAGGCAGTATGCTTCACAGAGGAGGCAGTATGCTTCACAGAGGAGGCAGTATACTTCACATCATGAGCAGCTCCATCCCCTCTCCATGCAATTTTTTTCTAATCATTCTGGAACAAGTTGGCAACTTTATGTCACTGATGGCTTTTCTTGGCTAACCCACCTACTTCCATCAGGAGCAGAAATATTCCTGTTATTAGATTTATTCGTCCATCCAGTACCTAACCATTACCCAACCACTTTATTCCTACACGTCAGGGTCATGGGGTTTGGGAGCCTATCCCAGCATGCACCAGGTGAAAGGAAGGAATTTACCCTGGCCTGAACCCTTCTCCAAATGATCACAACGCACACAAAACACTCCCTCTCACACCGCACAGAGAGATCCAGACCAAGATTCAAACCTGCGACTGTCCCGCTGACAATAACTACAAAATTACTGCTTCTATTACTGCAGGAAGTAGAACTAGAAGTTAAAGCACACAGGTTCCAATTCAGCTAAGATTCTGCATCAAATTCAAAATTTGATCATTTTAAATAGTTGATTTTACATCTGTAAGGAAAAATCAAAAGTACATGGTACTTCATTGAAATACAATTTTGAAACAAATTCTTTTCCAAGCTGAGTCAAGCTTTGGTCTTGCTGAGGCCTACATAGATAAAGGTGAATTGCTCCAGTGAAAAGCCATAAAATAAGAGTAACAAACTAAAAAAATTCTTTTTATGACTAAGCTGGCTATCATTTAGATCAGACAATATTTTTCAATACACAATTGCAGCACTCAATCATGTCTAACCAATTACAATACTGAAGTCATGAGGAGAGATAAAAGAAATCAAAACATTTTAGCTCAATGGAAGATGAGCAAAAGGTAATGTCTGATAGCGGTGAGAGATCCTTATCGGTGCAATTTCTGCTAACAGCCGCCATTTGTAGTTTGACAAAGCTGCCATAGTAAATATTGAAGATAGCAGTTATGATGAAATCAAGGCTTCATATAAAGACATAAAGATATAAAATGGTTTCATTTATATTTCCGCTTACACTGTAAGACACAATTGGATGCGGGAAGAGGCCACTTCCTGGTATGGTCACCTGGACGTCACTCCCAGCCAGGTTAAGAACCTTAACCAGGCTCTGTCCTTCAAGTGGAGGCTCCACTACTGTTTTCTGTGGAGAAAATTTAAATACAATAAAATTAAATAGCATATAAACATAAAAAATGTATGTACCGTATATACCGTGTATGTGTATTTGATATAGGAACACTTCTGTATGGCTGTGTGCGAATTTTTGGTGGTGGTCGGAGGGGCCATAGGCGCGTACTGGCAGCCACGCTTCCGTCAGTCTGCCCCAGGGCAGCTGTGGCTACAAAAACGTAGTATACCACCATCAGAGCGTGAATGTGTGAGTGAATGAATAATGTATCCATTGTGAAGCGTCTTTGAGTGCCCAGAAAAGCACTATATAAAGCGTATGCATTATTATTATTATTATTATTATTATTATTATTATTATTATTATTATTATTGTTATTATATTATTATTATTATTATTGTTATTATTATTGTTATTATTTATATATATATATATACACACACTGCCTGGCCAAAAAAAAGTCACCATTTGCAAATTAATGAACAAATTCTATAATTGGATCATTATTGTGGTTATTAATATGTTTCAGCTGGCAATAATAATTTTAACCCTGACTGATGAAGCGTGTCGCTGCTCATTTCTTCAAAAATAATGTCGGAAGACACATCCCTCGATGGTGGAAAAGATGTTACAGTATTTCAGAACGGGCAGGTTATTGGCCTGTATTTAGCAAAGAGAACCATGAATGAGAAAAACAAGCATGTGGAATAATTTTCACAAACAAATTTGCCACCACAAAGTCCTGACCTCAAACACATTAAAAGTTACTGGGATGTGCTCAAGAAAAACCACCGAGTGGTTCAACCATTCTGTCGAAAAGACAAGAATATGCACTGATATCAAAGCTACAGGGCTTCCAACAAAATTTTTGAGTGTGCAACTTTTTTTTTGGCTGGCCAGTGTGTGTATATATATATATGTGTGTGTGTGTGTGTGTGTGTGTGGTACAAGTTGACTTAAGACTTATCTGTTGATAGATGGTACTGTACAGGCTTTTACAATTTTTCTTGGCAAAGTTCCCCATTTTAATAGCACGATATGTAAGATTTCACCAGAATTTGAGTTTACAATATTCAAAAATTATCAACAGAACATGATGACATAACAGTTTTGCTGTTATGTCAAAGACATCTGTCCATTGTGCAGATTTATCTACTGAAGTTGACCCGCAAAACAACTAATCCTGGCCTTATTTAGATCAGTAGCTGCAATATGTAAGACTGAGGTAAACCCTCCAAATTTACCTCAGTAAAGTCTTCCCTAGGTTGTCGATTTTGAAGCAGATACCCCTATGTACATCCTGCAGGGTGTTTTTTATTTGGCCAACTGACGTGGATGTCTTCTCCCTCACCGGGATTTAATTCTCCAGTCATCCATCACAATTATTGTCCTTGTTCTTCCAGGGCTTTTGGTGTTCCTGAACTCACCCAATAATGAATCAAACTGTTTATTAGGTCACACCGAATGGATTTGTTTTCATCGGCAAAGAATGTTCGCCTCTCTGGCACTGGCAGCTCTTTGAACTTCATATTCAGTGTTAACAGCTACAGATGTAAAAACCCTAAATTTAAAGTGGAAAATCTGCACTTTGAGGTGATATTCATTTTTTAAGATTAACTGTTGCTAACGGCAAAAAAAAAACAAAACAGTAAAACTTTGTCAATATTTATGGATCTCAGAATCAGCTCTGATGAAAGACCTACTGAAAGAAATTTCATACCGTAACTTCCATTTCCACCAAGGTGGCCGCGACAAAAGCGAGGGCTGCAAGCACCATGCCGGTCGTCATCTTCTTCAGGGGACTGAACAGGGGTAGAAAGTGTTTTAATGAACACTGGACTCAGCTTTAGAAAAAGTGCATAGGCCATTTGGTTACCTCATTCCAAAGAGTTCAGTGTATCAGTGTAAGAGCTCGGGAGTAGTTATTTGGTATAATATAAATGCTCGCGGTTCAACTCAGCTTCAACGGTGAAGACACAAGATTAACTGCATGCAAGGCATCCTATTTACTATTGTAACTCAGCTATTACAGCAGTACTAGTCAACTATTCGAGGGGACTCACGTTTATCAAGCAATTTGACACTTAAAAATGATATTACCTCCTAATATTAAAAAATATGAATCTCAAATTAACCCCTTAACACTCCTACGGCCTGTATACGGGCCCATCAGTGAAGTTAAAAACAAGAAAAGATTTCAATTTATCTTGAGTACGTCCTTTATAGGCATTTTAAGAAAATGTTACTGGAGTGATAAGGGGTTAATCAAACGTAAATGGCATTTGCAATAATGATCACTGAGCGTTCTCAATCTTTTTTTTTCCCTTGACATGTAGTAAAATGGTTCCGGGAATTCACAGCTGCGCCACTGAAGACGTTCCCAGAGATGTACAGCACCTGTGGTTTGCATCGGCCTGACCTTTCTGTCGACCAAAAACAGCTTGACTTCAATTCACTTGATGGAGAATGGAAATAATCAGTTTAACTGCCTATTTACCCCCATATGGCTTTTTTAATGAATTCCAACATTTTGGACACTGTCAGGTCAAGGATATAATTCTTCAACATGAGACCATTTGAGTGTACCTTCCCCCTTTTGAAGTTATTAACAGAAGTACTGCAAAACCGCTGACGATTCACAAACACAAAGTACTACAGCTTATATATAGTGTGTCCACTCAACTTTTGACTGGTAGGGCATTTAAACAATAATATTTTTTCCACCTGGCTTCTCAGATCTGTATGAGTTGCGAGCTAAAGGAAAAACTATTAAACAGCAGACCCAAGAGCTGTCATGCAGATCCCTGCCCAAAGTAACAGGCAGTCAAGTCACAGTTGTAACCGTTTTGATGTTGAAGTTGCGTCATTTTGATGGCTGTGGATAACTCATTTTATTTGAGATGCACCTTATCTGACCAGAGTCCTGTATTTTGTTTTGTGGAACTTCATTATACCCTAACTGAATGTCATTTTGGATAAAAAAACATAAGGGTAAAGAAAATTACAAGACCCTGGACTCACGTGAACCTTATCCTGCACAGCCCAATCAGAGGATAGACTCCAAAGTCAAAAATTGGAATAAATAGCAGGATCAGCAAAGGATTCAGCATCTGGAATGGTTAGACAACAGGAGTGAAAAAATAAATGACCAATCTTCTCCAAATTGCACAATAGACAATGTCAGCATCATATCAAGTTCCAACTCGAAACTTGCATAAAACACGCAGCCAAGCATTCTTGCTCCGCATTCCAAGAAACTGATAACATTTGGTGATTTACAGTTAATCGTAAAACAGCGATGCCAGCCTAGACTCTCTCAGGGTCAGCCAGTGGCTAAAATTATGAGTCATTTTTATACCTGTATAGTGATAATCATCAACTCAGCAAGTTCAGGAAAACTTGTTTGTTGGAGCAAAACAAGAGTCAATATGCGCATGTGGGCGAGCAGCACTGTGACTGTTTATCAGCATGACTTCCTGCACGTAATTAGTGAAAACAGAATTAGTCAAATCAAAACTAAAACAGCCATTTTGGAAATTACTCTATATACAGAATTCAAGTCTGAATATATGGATTGAAAGTCTAAATATTTGGAATTCAAGTTTGAATATATGAAAAGACAGTCTAAATGTTTGGAATAAAAGTTTGAATATATGGAATGAAACCTCAATGAATGAAATGGAAGGTTGAACACAGTGCTTAACAAATTTATTAGATCATCCGTCATCAAAATGAGAAAACAGGAATATTTTAGGAATTTGTCTAAAACCAAAAATTATTTTGTCATTTCTTTGGCAAATTAAGAACGGAAACAACTAAATAGTCCTTATTCACACATGAAAACCAAAAAAAAATAAAAAATTTAATATGGCCTCCTTTGGCCTTGATCACAGCTTGCATTCTTGCATTCAACCACTTAAACAAATTTTTATGTTCAGGAATGCAAGAAAATAACCGTTATTTGGCATCTTAATAAAAAAAATAATTATGTGCTTAGCTATTTTTTCTGCTTTTTTGTAAAATGGTAAATTCTAAAATTCATGGATAACAACAATAATCATATTTTAGCATTGAAAGTATCATTTCAATTAAAGAGCTTGCGCATACTGGTGGATTAACCATTACAGAAACATAAAAATAATTTTGGTAATTACCAACGCAGTTAATTTAGGGCTGCTGTGGCATAAACCTTTCATTGGGTGGTGGTCTAATAAATTTGTTAAGCCCTGTATATGGAATGAAACTCTGAATATATGCAAGAAAAGGTTGAATATATGGAATTGAAAATATGAAATTAAACATGAGAATACTGGATGAAAACTGACATCATCAAGGTGCTCGCGCCATCTTATACTTACAGTACAAGAGTGAATGCTGTCACTGCTAATACCTTGCAATAATGATCTTGTTTGCCACTTCTGGATTGTACCATGCACTATATAGAGTTTATGTATTCTTAGCCTGTGTCAATCTCCAACCCCACACACACTTGTATCCAGTTAATCACTCACCCTGCAAGTGTGTACCCATCCCAGGTGCCTGTGTATCTACCTGAGGTGCTACCTTAGCCAACATCTCTCTAAGAGACTGGTAAATTCCTTCAATGATGCATAACCTTCTGTCAGCAAAGTTTTGTTTATCATGATCAATCATAAGTACCAAGACTGTCACAATAATAGAAATATGATCCTGAAAGTAATGCAAAATAGATTCCAATGTGAGTTACTGTTCAGGAACTGCTCGCGAGAGACGGGAATCCAAAAAATGTATGCCTTTAATGGGGACCAAGTCAAAGCCAAAAAACACAGGAATTGCCAAGCCACAATACGAAATCCAAAAACAGTATCGACTAGACAGGCAGGGGTCAGAACCAGTAAGACAGATGAGCAGAGGTACAAAAACGATAGGCAAAAAGTCGTAATCAATGAGCAAAGCCAAGGGTCATGCACAGGGCATCCAAACACAGAAATCGTGGTCATATAAAAATGTGTTGAAATCCAGAGACAAAAACAATACAAAAAGGGCAGTGGCAAGAATCAAGGTCGGACAATCCAGGGGAAGCGAAACAATATTCAATGGCATACGAGGCGCTCTGCACAAAGAAGTATTGATCAACGTTCTGACAAGAGCTGTGAGTGAAAAGACTGCTAATATACACACAGGGAGGTTCACATGCTATACAGAGACAGGTGCAGGGAATGGAGCTAATTACATCGGGAGAATCACATGAGGGAAGCCCTAACCATGAAAACTGGCGAAAGACAAAATACGAACGGGAATCACACAAACAGCCTATGACATTTAAACAGCTCCGGTCCAGGAGTTCTACGTGCACAGATAACGAGCGCAGGAGAGTGATTAAGCATATGTGAGAGATTCTCGCTGAAGCTCAGGAGAGGACAGCGACAGACAAGGAGCGGAGAATAGAACGGGGCGATTGCTGAGAGGTAATTAGTCTATTAGTAGTGGTGCAACTTTACATATTAAACTAGAATGCTCATTAGTAAGTTAGTAATCTTATATACATGGATTAGTTGTGTTAGTAGACTATGATACAAAATACAAACGTTAGTCTTGTTAGTAATCAGAACAGAAGGGCAAAGCAAGAAAACGAGACTCGAAGGAATATTTTAAACACCAGACTTCATTTAAATCACCCAAAGTCAGTGAGCACACAGACAGGGAAGACGGACTGAACCAACAAGATCACAAGACAGGGGAGACAAGTGCAATGGAACTGAGACATGGAATGAACCAAAAACCTGAGAGTTACAATAACCAAAAAGAACAAATAAAAGACAATAATCATGAACACAAAAACCAGCACATACAAATGACCAAAAACCATAACCATGACATCCAAACTGTTTATGTCATATAAAATATGACCAGCTGTTTTCCATTTCTTAAGTATCAGAGTATTTAGGCCTATGCCATTCTGTAAAGGTGGGGAACTAATTAAACTATCACCCTTGATTACAAGGATATAACTAGTTTAAATTCTCCAGGTTTAATTCAGTATTCTAACATTTCTGTCATTATATTCAACTTTAAATCCATATATTCAAAATTACATTCTCTATATATAGCAACTTCCTAAATGGCTCGCTCATTCAGCCAAGTTTTCCAAAACACAAACATGCAAACAAACTTGCCATTGGGGATCTGTGCTGTTCTCCAGTGCTTGGCCTGGCATACAGCACGTGATTAAACTGTGACAGAGTCAATATACCTGCAACTGATCTGGCTTCAGGATGAAACTGCCCTGTAATGAAAAATAAAACATCATAAATTCGTAATGAACTCAAATCAAAATTATTTCAGAGAAAATCATAGCTTATATAGCTGATTGCACGATTAATACATTGTTTGGCACCCCCCCCCTTTATTTGCACTAAAGCAATGCTCAGATTTTTTTCCTTTCTGCTTAAATTACCTTAAATGCCCGAGAAAAATAAAACAAGAGAAATAAATCGTCAGACATTTGAATGATTTCAACATAAATTTTGTGTGAGAAAATTTTTCTCAGTCACATGCTGGAACATTCCATTTTCTCCACCATGCCATTTGCAATCAATAGTAAATTTAATTTTCACGTGTAAAAGGGGGAAAAAACTACCGATTGACCTACAAAGACAGATCAATAGAACGATTCTCCATACAAACACACAGAATAATGAGACAGTGCTTATGGTCCATATTGTGAATATTGGACAGGTGTGTTTTCATGGACTGTATGGACACATTTACTGTGGTCTCCAGAATTACCGGCACCCTGTGTTTCAATAGAGCCAACCAAAATTATTTACCCCTTTCATTTAAAATAAATTTCCTTCCAATCAAAGTTTTACAAATAATGGAACCCCTGACACTCTATCATGGGTGCCATGCCTGAGGACTATGGGCACCATTCATTTGGAGGAAATTGATTACTAAATGACTAAATAATGATGAAATAATCTTGTTTGCTTCCATTGAAACATTATTTAAGTACAGGATTTTCCGTATGAAGACATTCCGAGTTTCTCTTCATAATATGATTATTATTATTTGTTTTTTTATAGAATTTATAGTGCATTGCCTGTCAGAGGTGCCAATAATTCTTGAGCCCTGAAACGACAGTTGAAACCTCATGACTGCTGCCAGTGATTCCTCTGAATAAACAGCACGCAATCACAACCACAACAATATCTCTTTCAATACTATGATGGGTCAGTCCGAACATAACAATGCTTACGAAGGCCATGTTCGTCCTGGTAGCCTGGAGTGTCCAACGGGATCCCTTGAGGAAAAGAAACATTATTCACACATCCTGCTTCCCCAGGAGGAAAAGTACAATTTCCAAATATAGTCCACTTACAAACTGAAGGTTTCCAACACCTTACTTAAGCAGGTATGATTTATTCAAGCAAATATTTACAACAACACAGCATGCAGACTGTCTGAGAACTGTGACACGTAAAGATGTGGCTTTCCTTGAGTAGGGGAAGGTCAGTGGTAGGTGGTGGAGGTCAGGTGACAGGGTCAAACCAAATGATGTCCTGGTACTGACCTGCTGGTCAAAGAGGGCCCAGAACATGGGGAGTGGGATGTAGAGGAGTAAGACCCGCAAGACCATCTTGATCTCTTGAACCCGATGTTTCTGTGAGAACACAAACCCTGCTCTCAGTCTCGTCACAACAGTACCTTTGGACTGATTATCATGATGCTTCCCACCACTGCTAAGCCAATACACAAAAGTGACCGGCTGCTTGAAACTGTCATTTTCTTTATGACTTCTGTGGAATCCAATCGCTTTCACAATAGTGATGTATCTGAAGGATAGATCTGAAGTGCAGTCAGAATGAAGGAGACCCCTGCGAACCGTGACCGTGGTTGACCTTGGTTGACCCTGGTTTAAATTAACATGGTCAACCCTGGTCAAACCATGGTTTTGACATTTTTGTTAAATGGAACACCATGGTTGACCTTGGTTGACTTCAGTTCACCATGGTCAACCATGGTTAAAGCATGGTTAAAAATGGTCAACCATGGTTAACCATGGTGCAAAAACTCCCCAAGCGGGTGCAACCATGCTTCAACCATGGTCGGCCGTTTTTTAACCATGCTTTAACCATGGTTGATCATAGTGAACCGAGGTCAACCAAGGTCACGGTTCGCAGGGGTAGCGACCAGGAGCGAATCAGTGTTTAATTCTCATTCAAACCTCTGGCCTTAATCACTCAAAGTCCCATAATATTCACACAACCTTTTAACTTTCTTTTCGCTATAAGCATTGCAGCCAAGGGCAGCTCTTACTCTTCCATGTGAGTGAATCTCCCGGTCCTCATGGACACTATAACAGCATGCTTTATATGTTCACACCCCTCATTCTAGACCTGGTTATCATGTTTGTTTGCTTACAGAGTACTTGTCTTCTGCCCAGTCCAGCCAGTGAGCTCTCTTAGTCCCCGAGCCGCGATTCCTCCAGCGATTTTTGATGGCGAACTGCAAGGAGAACAAAAGGGCATTTCCAGAACTTTCTGAGACCAATCAAATTCACTGATTGATATTAAAGAACAAGCATGAAAGACTGAAATCCCTTGCCACAGGATGGCTGATATCTGGCCCAAAAAAGACACACTGGAGGGACGCACAGTTGGACAGCAGGACTGACAGTAGTACAAAAAGGCACATGTACACAATAAAATGTATCCATTTATTGAGTTTCATTAAGAAATATTGGAGTTCTGGCCTGAAAAAGAAGCATAACGGACGGACAGATGGATGGACAGACACTGGAAAAGACGACCCTCACGCCTACATCCCCATCCACCTCATGGCGAGGGATAAACAGCGAGGAAGCGAGAGGGACTCGACTCACCCCGATACACCGACACACCTCCAGCAGGATGTTACCCTCAGGGGGGGTTTTCTTGTACAACCTGCTGCCAGCGATAAACACAGCTGTAAGAGAGAGACTCATGAGAATGAAGCAGTTTGAAATTAGTCCACAACATGTTCATCCATCAAACAGCTCTGGGGGCCCACACTGTAATCTGAGAGTATGAGGCAGGGCTCGCCTGATGCTGCGGCGCTTCACTTGGCTGGGTGCCAGAAATGCTCAGCTCACGGACTGTTAATCCTAAAGGAATTCAGGGATCACCAAGTCCACATGGCGAAGGGATGCCTTGTCTAAACAGTCTACATTTTCCTGGACACGGTATAATATTTTCACTTCCCACAGAAGCTGGGTGAACAGTCTGTGACTCGTGACTGTGTGAAAAGGGTTCCGTTACTATACATAGCCTGGAAATGCACACTGCTTTTAGTTGGCAGACCTACAATTTAAGGATAAGCCAAGTTCACAATTGAAAATTAGCTGAATAGCAGTCCAAATTTATCATTTGCATGAAGGACACCAATTTCCACGCCAACAACAATAGTCACCAAATTTTATTTCATCACATTGCACAGGACTTCAGACATATACTGAAAAAACTGTAGTGAATTATCACTGTCCACTTCAGTGCTTATGAAGCGAAGCATTTCATGAACAATTGAATGTATTCAGACGGTCATGAATGATAACACAGAAGAGTATAGACAAATATACAGATTATTGCAGCTTATTTTTTTAATTTATGGTGGCTATCAAATACATTTATTCGTTTTATAAATTACCCATAGTTATAACATGCAATATCAACTGCCTGGATCAATTTTAAATCAAAACATCCATATCTTCCATCAACATTAACAGGAAATCAAATACAACACAATGGATGCGGGTTTGAACCCGCCCAGCACTCACCCAGCGCAATGAGCATCAAGAATGCAGGCACTCCGAAGGCAAGAGCGTAGCAGTCACCGCCAAAACACTGCACATCAGCTGGGGAAATCATACACACATAAACACAGGCACACATTCATACAGTACGAAGGTAATGCTTCATTTACATAGCAACTTATAGCACCAAAGGATACAAATTCCTTATCATGAACCACTTATATACTCATTGCACACAAACATAAATCCACAAGTGCACTGTCACACGCGCACACACAAAAACACAGCTATACAACTTTATCTAGGGACACAATGGAATAAGAAGATTCTTATTGGCTCAGTGATGTGACATTGTCCGAGTGCACTACCCTGGTTTAAAATAATTTTAAATGGTTCATAATAAGCATCATTTTATTCTATAAAACCTGTTTAATTTTAACATATTTCCATCACAAAAATAATACATTTTATTTTTTTCCATCTCAAGCCCTCAAAATGTCAGGTGGCGCAACCGTCCGAGCAAGTTAACACTGTGTGAAATGTATTAAATAGGTCTTTTAAAATATGAATGAATATAATATTAATATGGGGGAATCATTTTATGTTGAAAACCTTTGAAATAAACAATGTTTAATAGTTTCATTTTTCTTAAATTGTTTAAATACCTGCCCCCTACAATAACAAATCCATAAGTTACTTTTAATACCCAGCAAAATTACAAAATAGTAATGTTTTAGGCAGAGTAGACACCGGTATACTTACTAAAAAAATCACTTAAAAAAAAAAAAAGAGGGAGGTGTGTTTTTTTTTTTTTCAAGAAACTTTTGGTAGCGCTTCCTTACATTTTTTGGCTGGTGAAATTGCAAATACAGTCTAAAACTGTACTAAAACCCTGTAAATGTTGTGCAACCATTAAGAGTTGTTTAAACACACTCTTCCAACTTCAAATAAATGTAATCTGTACATTTTTAAAGATTTATTTAAAAAAAAATGTTTTAAAGGCTTATTTGTCATTGACCCTATTGTACAGAAAACTCATCACAATACCTAACAGATCCAAGCCTATTACCGGCAGAAACATTAACTAAGGCAGATCCAGAGACAAAAGAAATGTATTGTGCTTCTCAAAACTCATGAGCTAATGAGTATCCAACGTCATTGTGTCACCATAATCAATGAAGTCTGTTTACTGACAGCAAGGATACCGTGTACCATGATGAAGCCATTGCAATTCTACACAAAGGCAAACTGACCTCGCAGGATTGGTGTGATAAGAGTCGAGAGGACACTCCCAGCATTGATTGACATGTAAAAAATAGAGAAGAACTTCCTCCTTTCCTCAGTCTGCAAGTGAAAGACCATAAAAATTTTCACTGTTAAATAGATGCATCAGATGAGTAAGAAGATGCAATAAAATCTAAGAAAGAAGGTAAAAAAAATCATTTCACTGAGTCCCACAATTCTATAGTGAAATTCTGTACGTAAATCCTAAAATAAACAAGTGAAATTCAGAAACTCATCTTCGCACCACTACAAATTCAACCATTGTTTTATAATCAATAGTAAAATCAGTCTGAGTAAAACCTAACTGGCAAGGACAATAAGTCAATATTTAACTCCACAAGAACAGAACTGAATTGCTGAGGGGCCAAGGTCACTCATCAAGAAAGGCAACAATCCACATAAAATCCTAACGAATTTGCCAAAACTAAAAGTACAGAGCTGCGAAAAATGATTGGCTCCCTCTTTGGCACACTTAAATGTTTCAGATCATTAAACTAATTCGAAGATTAGATGAAAATAACCCGAGTAAACAAAATATGCTATTATTAATTATGATTTCATTCAGTGAAATGAATTTGCCCATCTTGAAACACAGTAACATCTTTTCCATGACCGCAGGATCCATCTGACATGGTTGTTTATGAAATGAGAAGCTGCTCACTCCATTGGTCAGGATTAAAATCATTATGCCAGCAGCAATAATAATTCAATCAAGCTCTTAAATATTTGCTTATTTAAATTTCAAACCGCAACTTTTTTTGGCCACACAGTATGTGTCATTATGATATTAAATGATGACAACATTTAAGTTACTTTACCCATTTTTCAAAGAAACAAAAAGTGTTTGTGGTAAACGAGCACTCATTAGGAGTGTGAATTCAGTAGGCACAGACAACTCCACTGTCTTCTAAGCAGGTCCCCTGTTTGATAGGTAAACATCGCTCAAGGATTCAGGTCCCCACTTGGCAATCTCTTTTAAAAAATATTTTAAATTCACATTTGAAGTAATATTATGGTAAAAGACCTAAGTAGTACATTTTCCATTCTATTTTTCTTTTCTTAAATATGTTGTGTAAAATTACAACACTACAATCTCCAAACCAGACTTTTTTGTACTGCAAACCAAACCCTCTATCACTGGTTCATTCTCATAATGTGGTGACGAACCTGTGCCTTGACTTTTGGGGCATAACACATTCTTCTTATTTTTTTTTTCAAAAAGAAAAACTAGTCCAATCATTCTTGACTTCAGCATTTCCCACCCAATTCAAGCAATCGTCATTACAAAAAAATATTCCGAATCTAGTTTTTTCACCGAAAAAAACTAGACTCTGGTGTACAGCCGGATTTTTCGACTCCGGTGTACAGCTTCCTAGTGCTTATGTCTATTGCATGTGTATTATGACATTGTACGATAGCAATTCTATCATCTACATCAGCGCTTTTCAAACCTCTTGCAGTACTATTTCTCCTGCATGTTTTAAAGCTCTGCCTGCTACAGCACTGGTGAGTCAAATGAACAGCTCGTTACCCGTGAAGATGCTTGATAATGATCGAATCATTAGAATCATCCGTGCTAGTGGGGAGAGATCTAAAACATAAGGGAGAGGTGGTACAGCAGTAGAGGTTTGAGAAGCACTGATCTATATCATTTGTTAATATTATTTTGGGAGTTTGGGAGTGTATCAGAAGGGAAGTACACTGCTCAAAAAATAAAGGGAACACTTGAACAACACAATGTAACTCCAAGTCAGTCACACTTCTGTGAAATCAAACTGTCCACTTAGGAAGCAACACTGATTGACAATCAGTTTCATGTGCTGTCGTGCAAATGGAATAGACAACAGGTGGAAATTATAGGCAATTAGCAAAACATCCCCAATAAAGGAGTGGTTCTGCAGGGGGTGACCACAGACCACTTCTCAGTTCCTGTGCTTTCTGGCTGATGTTTTGGTCACTTTTGAATGCTGGCGGTGTATTCACTCCAGTGGTAGCATGAGACGGACTCTACAACCCACACAAGTGGCTCAGGTAGTGCAGCTCATTCAGGATGGCACATCAATGCGAGCTGTGGCAAGAAGGTTTGCTGTGTCTGTCAGTGTAGTGTCCAGAGCATGGAGGCGCTACCAGGAGACAGGCCAGTACATCCGGAGACGTGGAGGAGGCCGTAGGAGGGCAATAACCCAGCAGCAGGATCGCTACCTCCGCCTTTGTGCAAGGGGGAACAGGAGGAGCACTGCCAGAGCCCTGCAAAATGACCTCCAGCAGGCCACTAATGTGCATGTGTCTGCTCAAACGGTCAGAAACCGACTCCATGAGGATGGTAAGAGGGCCCGACGTCCACAGGTGGGGGTTGTGCTTACAGCCCAACACTGTGCAGGACGTTTGGCATTTGCCGGAGAACACCAAGATTGGCAAATTCGCCACTGGTGCCCTGTGCTCTTCACAGATGAAAGCAGGTTCACACTGAGCACGTGACAGACATGACAGAGTCTGGAGACGCCGTGGAGAACGTTCTGCTGCCAGCACCATCCTCCAGCATGACCGGTTTGGCAGTGGGTCAGTGTGGGGTGGCATTTCTTTGGGAGGCCCCACAGCCCTCCATGTGCTCGCCAGAGGTAGCCTGACTGCCATTAGGTACCGAGATGAGACCCTCAGACCCCTTGTGAGACCATATACTGGTGCAGTTGGCCCTGGGTTCCTCCTAATGCAAGACAATGCTAGACCTCTTGTGGCTGGAGTGTGTCAGCAGTTCCTGCAAGACGAAGGCATTAATGCTATGGACTGGCCCACCCGTTCCCCAGACCTGAATCCAATTGAGCACATCTGGGACATCATGTCTCAGTTCATCAACCAACGCCACGTTGCACCACAGACTGTCCAGGAGTTGGCGGATGCTTTAGTCCAGGTCTGGGAGGAGATCCCTCAGGAGACCATCCGCCACCATCAGGAGCATGTCCCGGCGTTGTAGGGAGGTCATACAGGCACGTGGAGGCCGCACACACTACTGAGCCTCATTTTGACTTGTTTTAAGGACATTACATCAAAGTTGGATCAGCCTGTAGTGTGTTTTTCCACTTTAATTTTGAGTGCGACTCCAAATCCAGACCTCCATGGGTTAATAAATTTGATTTCCATTGATAATTCTTGTGTGATTTTGGTGTCAGCACATTCAACTATGTAAAGAACAAAGTATTTAATAAAAATATTTCATTCAGATCTAGGATGTGTTATTTTAGTGTTCCCTTTATTTTTTTGAGCAGTGTATTTTAAGAACACGCCTTTGCCCACCTCATGCCTGAGACGCAAAACCTTCCAATATTATGGTGCTCCTGCTCCACGTACTGTATCCAAAAGCATGAGTGTGTGTCCTTAATGGCAAAAGCCCACTAAACATTTTCTTTGATCAAATCTGCTTAACGAATCATTAAGTTCCCATATACAGAATTTACGTACTGTATGTTTAAGCAGATTTACACAGTGCGGGCCTAGAAATTCCTTAAGTATTTAACCCTTTGAGCGCTGAATAAATTTTCAAGGAATCAAAAATTTAATTATCCTGAGCTGTTTACCTCCCTGCGGGAGCTCTTTTAAACAAGTTGCCACATGATTGGTTTTCAACAGCATTTGGTTTTGGTATCTTACATCATTGGGTAACTGTAGTTGCCTATGGCGCTCAAAGGGTTAAAGTATTTCCCTTCTGTTTTTGTTGCTGTTTGTAATCACAACATTCAAAGTTGGCCCCTCCTCCCCAGCTCAACAACACCAGAAGCACCGCCCAACAGTGCAGTGCTACGTCTCACCCACTGACCCTGCAGACTGTTATGGGCTGGGGGCTCCACACACACACACAAACTTTCCATACAGACACTGCCCCACACTTCTAATGGTTTATAAGTGACCAATGAGAGAGATTAATTGAGTAACTTTCCTCTCGGAAAATCATGCACAGTATACAGGACAAAAAGAAAATCTTACCTGCATTTTAATCTTGTATTTACACAAACACTCATTTCTATTACCTTTTTCTTCGAAAAAAATTTTTTTTTCCACCGAGGTGAACAAATTTTGACTAATTCCTAGATTTGTCTACGGGGTAAATGAAATTATCTACCCATGGGAAAACTAGAAATGAGTCAAAATCACCCCAAATCAGTGCACCTTAAATAATAAAAAATGGCCTGAACCTTAACTTTACATTTCTGAAAGTGCACTAAAAGTTTTGATGCACGTACCTGAGAATCAGCAGTTATCAGACATGCAAACATAATTATATGCACATCGAAGTTATACAATGACTGCAGGGAGATTGACACTTACATGCTCCTCTTCGAACTGGTCCCCTCCGAAAGCGGCCACGCAGGGCTTGATCCCGCCCGTCCCCAACGCAATCAACCCCAGCCCCAGTAGCGAGAGAACACTGAAAACCAAACATCCCACCAGCCCCAACAGGAAACACAGGGCAGTGAGACAGAAACCAGAGAAGGTCTGAAACACTAATCTCTTTAGCAACTCTGGCACAGATACGAGCTAATTCTGGTGCAGGCGTCATGACTGCAGCCAGCATCGCACATACTAACAGCGATTAAGTGGTAGCCAATTGAATCATGGAGTTATAAAAGGGCCCAACTCCATGATTTTGAGAAATCCAGGTAATCTGCCTATCTTGTATAGATCTATGAAAATGAACTGAAGAAAGGCCCAACTCCAGTGCATTAAGCTGTTAACTGAGGTGAGTTCTTTAGCTTTGAGTTGAAGAACGGCCCATGTCCAGGAGTTGGGCCCCTCTCCAACGAATTTTACTGGTGGCCGCTAGATGGCAGCACCAGTTCAAACATGGAAGCGCCCAAGGAACGACACATGTCCGAATCTGAGGTGAGCACCCCAATGAACAAGCACCCATTGGCAGAGTTTTGGAAGTAAAGCAGACCTACTGTCATACCCTATGCAGAAGCAATGTTGTAGTTTGAAATAAAGTTCAAATTTCATTGGAGAAATCATTGTAGTCCTCTCACTTTGTCCGTTTAATTACAAAAGAGCCCAACTTTTTAATTACAAAAGGGCCCACGTTTCAATTGCTACCATTATTTTATGTGACAGGCAGTATACTTCATGTTCAGCCTAAATAAACCTCTGTTTGGCCTTAACATGTTACAGTTGGCTGTTTCAAATTTCCTTTAATAGCATTAACAGCAAACAGAAAAAATGCTCCCCTGAAAAAAATAACTTGGTGGAGTTGGGCCCTTTTGTAACTCCATGATTCAATTATAACAGAAATGAATGTTTTATCACTGAGGTTAGATTCTATATTTTGGGCGCATCAGCGGATTTCACTGCGACGTGACGAAAGTTAAAATGCTGCTTTGGTGATTCGTGCAGTTGCGGACGACGGACAGAAAGTAGGAAGGGCGTAAAACATGCCTTTAAAATGATAATTAGTGTTGATGTGTTCTCAATCATTTTCCTTAATAAAAGATACTTTAACTCACCTCCATCAGGTGTGGCCAATTGTCTTTGTTAAGACAAGAAATAAAATGTGTCGTCAGGATGCATAAAAGCACATTTCAATCTTTTTTCGTTTAAACAAACAAGCATAGGTTTGATGGCCTGCTTTGCCAGATAAGACAAAAGTAAACGTGAAAAATCCAGACTTGTTTTTTTTCGAGAAGGGTAGCCTATTAAGGCAAGTTAATAAAACGTAAAAAAAAAAAATGTATTTGGCCTTTTTGCTTGCAGCAATATTCCATTAAAAAAGATGCTGTGTGTTTAACTGCCAATGGATTATTAATATTGTAGGATAATGTAATTATCAAGAACAATGATTGAAGCAGCTCAACAATCATCTGTTTAAAGGGATGTTTTCCTGACCCCCTGTTTTCTTTTCTGCTACGGCCAATGGATGTGTGTGCATTTTTCAAAAGACAGAACTCCTTATTTTAATGGGACTGCAGTGAACAGTACTTAAATTTGTTGGCTATAGTATTTGTTCTTAAAGTCAGCACATGTAAGGATAGCAGACAATCTTCATGGAGGCTTCAGGAGAATCTGCAGAATCTGCTGTGAGTCCCCAGTGGGCAGTTCATAACTCAGACCAACATATGGAGAGATTAACTTCAGCAGAGTCCAGCTATAGGGTCCTGCTTAAAAAAATGCTCACGGGGTTTGAAAGAATGCAGCAGGTCTCTCTCTCACACTGCCTCTTACTTGCAATTGTCCCCTGCCATCGCTCGGAAGGAGCTTATTCTCAATGATAAAGGATTAGAAATGGGGAATATCAAGCCCACAGGCTTTCTGAGAACCAGCATGTCCCTCTCAGCTCCACTGAATCGCCACTCACATGTGCGTGGTGGGGTCGCCCACGTCTGGAATGGCACCCAAAGACTTGATCACATGGCCGATGACGTAGAGGATGGAGAGGTAGATGATGGTTCTGTTGGAGTCGAACAATGACAGTGTGTCACCTCAAATATGCATAAATCTGTATTGTTTTATTTGAGGAAGGTTGGCCTCCTCAGGAACAGGCATTTCATGACGCATATGAACAACAAAGCATCTGTTGTCCAACTCCAGTTTTCCTCTATTGAAAGGATACGGGGACCCTGCTGTTTGATACAGTCACTCATTTCCCCACACACTTCCCCTCCCGCTCCCCATAATTACTACAAATGATAACCCTCGCCATATCAATGAAGACGACATTTGACACCTTGAGGATACGTCCCTTTACAATTAATGTATAGGTCAGGGAAAAAGCCCGCTGATATACATATAGGTGTCGTATGTAGTCATTATGGGGGAAAGAGTAATGCAGTGAGGTCGTTGTTGCTGTGTTGCAGGAGGCGTAGGTATAAACACTTGATGCGTCATCAGTTTGATTACACAGTGCAGGGATGGCGGTGATGAAGTATGTTTACTGGCTACGGATGTACCGTCTGGACTGTGTCCAAAAACTCACTTGAACTTTCCAAGCCAAGAGTCAGCGATGAGGGCCCCCAGGACCGGAGTGAAGTAGCAGAGACTGGAGAAGGCGTGGTACACTGCCGTGGAGAGGTCATCATCCCAGTGCAAATAATGTATGAAGTACAGCGTCAGCACAGCTGTGAGCAAAAACAGAGAAATCAAGAAAAATGAGTAGTGCCGAGTAGTGCCAAGGACAACAAACCCCCCCCCTCGCACATATTTTCACCTACTTGTACGAAATTCAGTAGGGATCTATTCTAGGTCAGTGACAATCCCCATACCGAATTTGGGGTGAATCTGGCCATTAGTTTTGCCGCTAGAGTGTTAACAATCAAACACAGAAACAAACAAACGCACAAACACAGAAACAAACCGAACCAAATACAATACCCCTTTCCTCACCCTTTGGGTGGGGCGGGGTAACAGCATAATGTTAACAAAGACCCAAACAGCTGACAACTTGTGATGATGTCACTTATTCCTGAAGTGCAAGCAGGCAAATATTACTTCTTTATGCCAAAATAAAAAGTAATTGTTTTGTTTAAATGGAATAACTGTTTGGGTTTCACCACTTCCAGTTGCAGCGAGTGCCGCCAAAGGGCTCCTATAGGTTCACCCCCATGTTCCCTCTATCGAATTCTGAGAAAAAGAAATTATTCAAGTGAATAATACAGTGAAGAGACTAACTCATATCTCGACAACTCTGAACACGAATTCACACAAACAAAACCTTTGTCGCATATCTATCCAGCTCATCAATCCCTCCCAGAGCCGGCCCAAGGCATAAGCCAACTAAGCGACTGCTTAGGGCCCGGCGACCACTAGGGAGCCCCCAACAGCAATAAACAAAAATATTTTTTTATTTATTTTTTATTTATTTTGCATGTGTGAGTGATGATACCTTTGTGATCAAAGGTATTTTATCGTACAAAAACAAAATTTTATGTTAACGAAGTACTGCTGATGTAGGCCTAGTGATTCCAACAGTGATGAAGGCCAAACGTAATCCTACCGTGCAGTGCGCACTGCGCATGCAAAGAGCAGCTGGGCGAAAGCTGAACAATGTCACAAAAAATACAGATCCTTCAGAAGCAGAGAAAAGAAAGAGGAAGAGGAGACAAAATGCCATGATAAACCTATGTTTGCATGTCTTGGTAATGTAAGTTTCCTCAAGTTCGGAAAGTCCCTAAATATCCTTAACATTTTGATGCAACTGGTTGCGTGTAGCCGTTTATAGCAAATTGCAAGTTAACTAGCTAGGTAAAAACTAGAGACGTTTCTCTTTTACCTGGCTGGCAGAGGTGTACAGTAACGAAGAACGTGTACTTCGTTACAGCACTTAAGTACGTTTTTTATTTTGAGGATTTGTACTTTACTTGAGTTTTTTTCCCCCCAGGACTTTTACTTTAACTCTACTACATTTAAAAGACACTGGCCACTTTGATACTCATTACAAAATAAAATATGAATGCAATTCATCATTTAAGGATTATGTGGATTTGGCGTGTTCGAGAAGAACAACGGTGCTCGGCAGGGTATCTTTGTGAAGACGTGTCCGTCAGCGGACATGGAGCTGCAAATTTATGCAAGCAGTTACAATATTATTATACTAATATCACTAGATGACACCCCCGGATCAGTTATTGAGTATTCACAAGCAAGCCGAGCTTATTTAATACTGTTTTTGTACCTTAGAAGTTATTTTTATTTATCTTAGTGATTTTATTTGTTCTTGCACTTAATTGTTGTTCTTGCACTACAAATTGTTTTTGCGCATTGCTGTCGCAGTTTTTTTAAACCAAAAATAATAAACCAGAAGACACTTTTACAGTAAATGTATTGTCTACTGGTTTATTTTTGTTTTAGTAGGCCTAGATATTCAGTATCCCACTTAATGCTTTATCACTGGCAATGTTGTGTAAATCAACCCCAGTCTGCTCTTATAGCTGAATGTGCTCCATTTTTTGAGATTAAAAACTACATATGGGTAAAGACATGTCAGGCTGACTATAGGATAATGTAAACAACACTGCCAGAGCCGCATAGTTGCTGCAATGAGTTTATAATAGATGTATTAATGATCAATAATCAGTATTATTGGCAGAAATAGAGGGTCCCAATATCAAATTTTGCTTAGGGCCCCATGGAGGCTTGGGCCGGCTCTGATCCCCCCTATCCTTGGAAAGGAAGGCAGCAGTGTAAGGGCCAAAAGAGGCAGGGAGATCAATCCACCGCAAGGCTCAGGCCACTCACTCACCCTCACCTTTATTTGGAATTAAAGGCCTTTTTGCTTTGAGTCAACAGAGGTAATACCAACCGCAGCACCACGCTATGCCAAGTCATACTAGTCAGCTTACCTTTCATTCCATAGTAGGAGAATCTCTCACAGAACTCGTTCACTACAATGAAGGCGATACTCAAAGGATAGTTGGTTCCACATATTTTCTGAAAGACAGAGGAGAATTTTTAGACTTTTTAGAATTTTAGGAAGAAAATGAGGAACAGATAGATTTTAGCTCTACATGACAAAAACAAAAGGCCCAAGAGCAATTGCGATCATGACTCACTAATTAACGTAACTGGCGCATGCTGATAAAGCAAGAATGCATGCATACATTTCACACTGCACTTTTATACGTGCACAGCATATATTCTAGATCAGCAATGTACTGCAGTAGTTAGGCTACAGTTTTGTTACCCAGAAAGGCGGCTATTGCACATTTAAAAAAGGTGCTTAACCCCAATTGCTTTAGTGAAATTCCAGTATGTCATCTAACAATGGAAAAGTTATGCATGTAGCTGTAGATAAGAGCAATGGTTACATGCCTGTCATGAGATGGCAATAATATTAGAGGGCAAATCATTAAAATAAACCACTGAAGAACATTTACGACAATCAGAAATGGTAGGTCTTTTTGCACGCTGTGAATAGCAATGTTTTCCCCCAATCCCTGTGCACCATAATAATGCCCTTGTTTAAAAAGAGGACAGTTGTGTCCCCAGCCGTTGATGATCAATCTCCTGTGGCTGTAATATCAGTCATTATCTTCTGAAGTGCAGCCTGAGAGAAGTACTCTCCAAACCACAAAGCTTTGCAAGACGCCTGATGTAACACTGAGCATGTAAGCACTCTATCTGAATTAAGTCTTAAAAATATGCGTTTTCATAAGTAGGAGAAATTCAAACTCTTACTGGAGAGTGCTTAGATGATCCTCCTTCCTCGACCTCCAAGGATTTACCTGCCAGACAAAAATATGACATCTAATTATAATTTTAAAAAATAATTCAAGGTTGTTCACCAGAGGAGTAAGTATTTTTTTCCACCAAGAGCCTCAATTCGTGCGTACCATTGTGTTTTCACAGTGTGCAAATCAAACTGCAAAAACTGCAAATTTATAAATTAGCCAAAATTCACATACATTGACGAGCACAAAATATTGCAATTAAAAGTTCCATTAATACTACAGATGTAGATTGTCCCATGAGAAATTTGACTATTGCTTTCTTTAAAAAAAAAAAACTAATCAAAAATGTATCATGTAATATAAAAATAGGACCAAGGGGCCTGTAGCTTACCAGCAATCAATCTTATAGTGATGATACAAGTTAAGAAAATTTCATTTGAAGTTTGATCTTTGAATCATTGAAGGTCAATGTCAAGGTCACTAAATAAAAGTTCACTTACATTTATAAGACCCCCTGTATTACCTAATCCTAAGCTTTGAAGCAGGTTTGGTGATACAAGTAATTGAAAATTCAATATCTCAATTATGACCTCAATTATGAAAGGTCACAGTTGAGTGAAGTTGAGATCAGCAAATATATGACCTTAAATTCATATATGACTTTCTAAATGTCTCTACACAAACCTTTGCTCCATCTGTGACCATTTTGGTGATATAAGTCATTGTAATTTCACTGCTGAGTTTGACCCTCAAAGGTCACTAACAGTCTAGTTGAATGTCACCAAATAAAAGTTCATACAACGTATGTGACTTCCAACCAGTGAATAAAATACATGGGGGCGACAGGCGATTCGCCCGCTAAACCCTAGAAATCGCCACCACGAACACAAGATATAGGGGTGAAAATTTTTTAATTTGCCGAAAAAATCGTCCCCGTTCAAAATCAGGCTGTGGTCTGCGCAGTTGGCGCAATTAGGCCTAAGTCTCAAACAAGCTGCTGGACTATGCTGCCACGTTTACCATAGTAACCTGTCTGTGGACTGAAGCGCCACTTCTCAGCTTTTAACATTGAAATATTTCATTTTCCTTGACCTCGAGTCATGGGAGAGGCATCAGATAAAGGATAGCAGCAACAAAAATAAAGGGAACACTTGGAGTTATATTGTGCTGCTTAAGTGTTCCCTTTGGTTTGCGCTTAAAGCAAGCCATCAAAGAGAACAACAGCGCACATGGCTAAACATTACAATTAGCTAGATATAACATTTTTGCCACGTGAGGGTTAAAGAAAGGAGACGGACTACTATACTTTCAGAGATAAATCACCAAAGCGCAGAAGTTTTTAACTCTTTAACATCAATTTGAAAATTTCAAGTTGGGTGCCGATGAAAAAGTGGATTTTCTCTGAAAATTCCCAACAGATTTTTTTTTTTTTGCATTTTCTTTATCTGCTCACTAAGACCTACAAAATGACACAGGTCTTGTTTCAGTATCTTTTTTTCAGACTTTTAAGCACTTTAAACCCAGTGTGTCCTGTCACATTAGGAGTTCCACATGGAAACATTTTCGGTCCTTCAATGTTTTTGCTGTACATCAATGATACGTCAGACTGCGTAAGTCCGAAGACACAGGTTGCTTTGTTCGCCGATGATTCAAAATGCATAAGAGAAATCTGAAGTGTGCAAGACTGTTCACATTGCAGTGTGACCTTGAAAACATCTCAGGTTGGAGCCGCAAATGGGACATGAGATTCAACGCCGCCAAATGTAAACTTTTGAGCGTTGCTAGGGAACGATCCCCCTTTCTTCACCTGTGCATAATGAATGGTAATATAATTGAAAAAGTTGACTGCATGAGCGATCACGGAATTGTGCTATCATCAAACGCATCGTGGGCCGCACATGTAAATATATTAGTCAGCAATGCAAACCGTATGCTAGGACTGATTGAAAGAACTTGTGGTCACACATGTTCAATTCAAATGAAACAAAAGCTGTATACTTCAATCCTAAGACCACTTTTGGAATACTCTACCCAATCTTGGGCTGTATCATCAAAAAAATCTCTCATTCAAATTGAAGGTGTGCAAGGGAGACCAACTGAGAATATTCTTGGTTACAGTGATTGTGAAGGAAGCGATTACAAAGCCCGTCTACTGAAGCTCAACCTATTACCGCTTGGCTATAGGCGTGACATAATGGATTGTGTGCTTTTGTGCAAACGTCTGAGGGGTGAATATGACATTGCCTATGAGCACTTTGTCTCATTTCAAACAGATGATAAATTTAGGAATTTTCATTAAAAATGTAAGACAGAAATTTTCCGATATTCATATTTTAACAGAATATTTTAACTGCTTTTTATTTTAGCTAATATTTTAGCTGCTTTTAAGTCTAAATTATTTCATTACTATTCAGGAAAGTTTTACAGTAATTTTTCTCCCAGTAACTCTTGTCCATGGGTTGGCAAGTGTCATTGTACACGCTGCCGTATAATATAGTTAAATTCTTGGCCACTTGTCACTCTGTACTCACGAATGTACTGTACATGCTCAGCTTTTGATTGACTTTATGTTTCTGCAACTTTCGGTACTCGCTTCTGCTTTTAATTGTCTTTATGTTTCTGCAACTTTCCGAATACGTTTTTGGCCTCGCCACCTGTGTGATCTCATCCTGACTGTTGTTGTCAAAATTTAATAAATCAAAAATAAATCATGTGCTGGCGTATTGATACACCAATCAGCCCTAATATTATGACCACTGAGAGGAGAAGTGAATAACATTCATCATCTTGTTACAGAGGCACCTGTCAGTGGGTGGGATAAATTAGGCAGCAGGTAAATATTTTGTCCTCAAAGTTGATGTTTTAGAAGCAGAAAAAATGGGCAAACGTAAGGATGTTAGTGACTTTGACAAGGGCCAAACTGTGATGGTTAGATGACTGAGTCATCCTAAAACTGCGTAAAACTGCAGCTTTGTGAGGTTTGCTGAGGCTGCAGAGGTTAGTGGCTACCAAAAGTTCGCCAAGGAAGGAAAACTGGTGAAGCAGCGACAGGGTCATGAGCGGCAAAGACTCAGTGATGCGTGTGGGGAGTGGAGGCTGATCCAACTGAACAGCTGTAGCTGTAGCTCACATTGCTGAAAGATTTAATGCTGGATCTGACAGAAAGCCGTCAGATCACACAGTGTATCACAGGTTACTGTATATGGGTCTGTGTAACTGCAGACCGGTCAGGGAGCCCATGCTGACCCCTGATCACTGCAAAGCACCTACAGTGGTCACATGATCATCAGAACTGGACCACTGGAGCAATGGAGGAAGGTGGCCTGGTCTGATGAATCACGTTTTCTTTTACATCATGTGGCTGCCCGGATGCATGAGCATCGCTTACCTGGGGAAGTTGTTGCACCAGGATGCACTATGGGAAGAAGGCCAGCCGGCAGAGATAAGGTAAGATGCACTTTATTGAACCCTGTGGGGTAATCTGTCCTATAGTTAGGAGCAGTGGGCAGCCACATACCAGCGCCTGGGGACCAACTCCAGTTCGAAAGCCAGGTCCTTGGTCAGGGGTTCTGGTAGGAGTGTTTCTGTAATGTCCGTTTTGAAAACTAAAATTGGAGGCAGAGCATTCTCTTACAAAGCACCAGTTTTATGGAACAATCTCCCGAGACAAATTCAGGTTTCAGTCTTACACTCTGTCTTCAAGAGTAGGCTGAAAACTAACCTTTTTAGTCAAGCCGATTATTATTAGTGATTTGTGATTAGTTACGTATAAATATTTATTTGCTTCTGGTGGGACTGACTACAACCTAGTTTGATGGTAGGTTCACATGATATTGGAAGCCAATGTTAAGTAAATCCATGTGGAACCGGTGGCACTGAGCATGCATTAACGGTGCCAGTGGGGCTTGCTGCAGCCTAAGTCACTGGGGAGGTCCATATGGTACTAGTGTTTAGAAAATCAAAAATGATCTTGCAGCCTGGTGTAAGTGTAGGGCCTCAGTGCTGCAGGAAGTGGATGGAGGGGTGTTGACTGTTTCCTGACCAATTGCTCCTAAATTTTTACATGGCACATGACACAGGACAGTATTTTATTAATATGCAGTAGTTTTATCCAGTGCCTCACCCCACTTTTTTTTTTTTGTCTCTTTCCGAGGATCTTTCCCTCCACAACCCTGAGTCCTGGACCGTATGACCCCTGTCCCTCACCATGAGCGCTGGCTGCTGCTGTCCTGATCGGGTCCTGGTCCAGTTCTCCTCCATCATCGACATGCCACTTCCTGGAGCTACCAACGCCACTGTTTAGATGGACTGAAATTGAGCTCTATTACTATTTAATTCTATTATTTCTTTATTTTATTATTATTAGCTAGCCAGCGGAGGATGGGCTTCCCCACTATAGCCGGGTTCCTCCTGAGATTTCTTCCCACTGGGGAGTTTTTTTTTTCTTTCACCGCTGTTTGAGGATTTTTCTCCCTACTGGGAGTTTTTTTGCCTCATTTGCTGTAGTGGGGATTCAGCTGGGAACTGCCCGTTTTGTTTATTTATCCATTTTCTCACTGTAAAGGGTCTTTGTGACAGTCTGTCTGGGCTGAATTAAAAATGTTTTTCAGAGTGGGGGAAACCGGAGTACCCGGAGGAAACCCAGGCGAACACGGGGAGAACATGCAAACTCCACACAGAACGGCCTTAGGCCGGATTCGAACTCACGACGTTCTTGCTGAGAGATGGCAGTGCTCATAATTCTGCTGACCAAATGCACCTCTTTATGAAAATGGAACTTCATAATGGCAGCGGCCTCTTTCAGCAGGATAATGTGCCCTGTCACACTGCATAAATGGTTCAGGAATGGTATGAGGAACGACAATGAGTTCAAGGAGTTGACTTGGCCTCTAAATTCCTCAAATCTCAATGCAGACAAACAAGTTCCAACCATGGAGACCTCACCTCTCTGCTCACAGGATTTGCTACTACCGTCTCGAAGCCAGATACCACAGCACAGGGAGTGGGGACCCGCAGAATATTAGGCAGATAATTATAATGCTGTGGCAGATCCGTGTATTTTCCTTACTTTGAGAGTGCAAGTTGCTGGATTGTCACTTGCTAAGTACCCTTCAGTGACCAGTCAGTATTTACAAGTAAAAGTTTATCGTCTTTGGAAATTATTTGTAATCTTTTATAAGAATGGAAGTCCTCTTCCTAGTTCTATTAATTGGAATAAGCTTGCAAACATTACTATCGGTCTCCAGAATCAAGACCACAGTCCCTATCAACCATCACTCAGTCTGTTCCTCTGTCCAGTTCATAAGGAACACCTCCCGAGCCTTCCACGGTCATCAGTATTTGGACTACGTTCCTGCTAAACTCCACAGTCCTGCCATCAGACAGTTCTGCTCCGGTGAAGTATGCACTCCATCAGGCAGCTGTCCCAGGTCAGTGTTCTGCCGTTGCTGGTCGGCGCTGGTATTTTTTTTTACCAACCCAATTTCAACCAATTTTGCTCTTTCCGTGTGTCACAGATAATAGCTTCAAATGCTTTTTGGAAAAAATTGTGTGAAAAATAAGCCAACTTTGTTTGTTAGCCTGGGCACATTAAATTTGCATAAACACATATTTTGTGCAATCATTTATTTCAACTGAACATTTTACAAATTGACTGAGATTTCAAATGTGAAATATAAATCAGATATAAGAAATACATCTCTGAATATATTGCAAGACATTTTGATATTACATAGGACTAGACTTAAAACAAATTTCTCTGTGCTGCTTGTTAAAACTTACCTGCTCTCCCAATATCATCTAAACTGGTTGCACTTCAACGTGAGCACAGACGTTCATCATAACAAACTCCTCAAAACATTATTTCTCTAAGCTACTACACTATATTATATTCACATAAATTGCAATCATTTTTTGTTAAGTGAAAACAAGAGCAGCAAAAAAAACAACAACAACAAAAAAAATGTTACACCAACCTATCATGAATGTGGCCAATTCAAAGAGAGTGTAAATACGACTATAATGGTATCAAATACTGCAGTACAGCTATCAGTGTTAGCAAAACTAGACCCTGGTTTGCTATTTGACAGTATGTAGCCCATTAATATATGCAGATGACATTAATGTTCTTTTAGTTAATATAATGATTACAAAGCCTACATGATTTTCCTAGAGATGGTTATTACAACAACAAAGAAATACAAATGTATTTTAGATTTTAAGATTTTAGAGGTCAGATGGGTTGTTTGGGGGAATGGTGTTATTCATCCTCTAGATCAGCAGATTTATTACGGCTCAGCCTGATCTGGTCCACTGCTGTTCCTGGTGATAAATCCAGACATAATTTTGCATTTGGGCCTGTAAAAAATGCTCACCTATCTTTGCATTCACAGTGAATTAATAAAATCATTCAATATTTTCCACTGTCCTCAAAACAAAATGCAGGTCAGTGCACAGGGGACAGAATTGTTGGGACAGTTACACGTTACAGCGGAAGAAAAACAAACATGACAGGAGCTGCAGATGAGACAACACTTCGGAAAATGGAGATTTGCAGACACATTAACCAAGTAAAACAAACCGTACCATTGTACTCCATTACCTGAGCTGCACCCTGTATTTTCTGCAAGCCATTCTGGATTACACAGAATAAAATAACACCTGCAGCTTGTATAACCACGTGGTGGAGCATCTTTCAGTGCAAGTAACGTCACCCTTTGAGACTGAAACAGCCAAGGAAAAAGACAATCTTGCTCTGACCTGCCTTAAATTCACCCACGTGACTGATTACACATACGCTGCTGTCCTCAACATGACAGCATGGCTCTATTCTGTGATAATTCTCTGTCCTATTCACTGACCACCAGACAAAATGTCATTATCTCTACTTCAACCTAGCATGAATTCTTATATGAAGTGTTCTCCTAAAGACAGAAACCAAGCAAAATTAAGACCTCAGTAGGCCTTCATACTGCACAAAATTTGTGACAAGCTTGTTGCTTTTGTACACAGCAAAAATTAATTTAATTGCACTCTTCACCGCAAATATTCAAAACTTCTTAGGCTACGTTAACAAGAGTAACCAAAGCATTGGGGCCTAGGCCACACGGTAACGGAGTTACAAAATTATGTATTTTGTATTATAGCTCCAAAACTCAGTAAGATAGAGATACAATTTAAATGGTTTTGCGTAGGTCTTTCCTTGCACTTCAAATAACAAAATAGCCAACTTCCTTACTTTGATTTATTTTGGCCGAAAACTGCAAAAAACTGGTCGGTAACTGAGTTTGTAACTCCGTTACCGACCATTTTTTGCCATTTTCACCCAAAATAAAAAAAATGATCAAAATGAACTATTTGTAATTTGAAGTACTAGGGAAGACCTACACAACGCCATTTAAATTGTAACTCTACCTTACTTAGTTTTGGAGCTACAATACAAAATACACCAATTTTGTAACTCTGTTACCGTGTGACCTGGCCCATAGGCAGCCTATGCCCTACTCTAGATCGACTAAAATCAGAATTCTGAGAGCCACTGGTGACTAGAATCCTCATATGAAAAGTTGCCGAGATAAGTTAGGAAACCGCAGAGATTTTGAGTTTTAAAAATATAGAAAAGGGAGAGCTGTAATTCATTTAGAAAAATAATAAAAGGGAGGGCTGACTATGGCAAGCCGTTTTAACATTTAATAGCTAGACTGCAACTCATATCCAGATATCCGCAATTCCATTCTTGCTAGTCAAAAAGAGCATTTCAGGTATCTACAATTGAATTTTGACGAGTCAAAATTCCAGTTCAGGATATCTTTAATTGCCCTCAGTTCAAGATATCTACATTGTCCTTTTAGATATCTCAAATTGGAGTTACAACTAGCCGTTATTCAGTGGCAGATATCCGTAATTCACATTGCGGATATCTGCAACTGAAATGTAGATATCTGTAATGAGAAACCCCATTCACGTGAATGGCAAAAGTGACGTCATTTATCCCAGGAAGAATGACGTTGTGGATATCTGAAATGACAATTGCGTATAGGAAGAATGTCATTGTAGCTACCTGAAATGCTATTTCTGACTAGGAAGAAGTGAATTATCTGCTATGGCAAGCTGTTCTAACAGTTAATAGCTGGACTGGATATGTATTACAGATATCTGTAATTCATTTCCTCCTAGTCAAAAAGAACACATCAGATATCCACTATGACATTCTTCCTATCCACAATTGTTATTTCAGATATCCACAATGACATTCTTCCTAGGACAAATGACGTAACCTTTGCCATTCGTGTGTGTTGGGCTTTCAATTTCAGATAACCACAATTACACTCTGGATATCTAGAATGACCATTTTGGATATCTGCAATTGAATTCTTCCTAAGAAAAACTACCATTTCAGACATCTTCAATCCAATTGTTACTAGTCATAATTTTCATTTTATTCCAGATTTCCAGAATGTAATTTTGAATATCCAAAATACATTGTGACAGGTAAAAATGTCATTATGGATATCCAAAATTCGTATTATGACAAGTAAAAATGTAATTTCAGATATCTACAATTAGAATTATGACTAGCAACAATACAATTGCAGATATCCATAAAAGTATTGTTGATATCTGTTGACGGGTAGACAGGACTAGTTTTTCATTTTGGATATCCGAAATGAAAATGATGACTAGTAACGATTGGATTGACGATATCTGAAATGGGAGTTTTTCCTAGTAAGAATTCAATTGCAGATATCCAAATTGTTAATTCTAGATATCCAGAATGTAATTGTGAATATCTGAAATCGAAAGCCCAACACACACGAATGGCAAAAGTGACGTAATTTGTCCTAGGAAGAATGTCACTGTGGACATCTGAAGTGTTCTTTTTGACAAGGAAGAATTGAATTACAGATATCTGTAATGCATATCCAGTCTAGCCATTAAATGTTAAAACTGCCACTTACAGTTTTTAAGGATTTTTAGATATCTTAAATGTAGTTTTGACTAGTGCAATCAAAGTTGTAGATATCTTAAAATAACTTTTCTACTAGTAAGAATGTTATTGCAGATATCTTTAATTACCATTCTGACGAGTCAAAATTACATTTTGACTAGGAGAAATGCTATTATGGATATCTAAAATGTAATTACAGATAGGAGGTTCGATTAAATGTTAAAACGGCTTGCCATGTATGATCTGCAACACATATCCAGTCTAGCTGTTAAATGTTAAAACGGCTTGCCATAGCTGTCAAACGCAAACACGCAGAAAGCCACAGCACATTATAAATCCCGCACAAGTACGCTGGAAGATCAACTTAACTCCACATCCAAGTGCACTATGGCGACGTTGCGCTCTCTAGTGATGTAGGTAATAGTAGCCAACATTCCAAGTAGTCAGAGAAATATGGCCACGTATACTTTCTTTCATTTATGAGTTAGGCAGGCAGGAAATATTAGCAAATAGGACGTGTCCGACACATGGTCCACACTTTAAATGTAAACGTACCCTTTTTCAGTCCCATCCTTAAGTGCCCCTGTGTGTTTTCTCAAGCAAGTTTCGTGCACTTGAAATGGTTTCTGACAGCCTTCCAAGTCCAGCCTTTCCCCGTCTGTCTCCACTCCACTGGATACTCCACTTTATGAACTTGTTTTATCCCCGCTAGTTAATGTTACACCAAAAATCACGACGTCGAGCTGAATAACAAATGAGCGCGTCCACTTTGACTGTTTTAGGCACAAAATCGCAGGGATCTACAAAATAGCTGCACAGGCAAGTTTTCGTGAAACTGTCACACTCCGCGCTGCCTTCCACAGCATACTGACGGACGGCTCAGCTGCACCATCATTCACACGCCTTGCCTTAGGCGAATTTACCGAGACCCCAACGACTTTGAGGTTGTTCCGTATCCAATTTCGCTGGCAATATTTTAGACAGCGTCGCCACATCATCACTTTTGAGATGAAATAAATTTAGGGCGTGCATTGAGGGAAACAATGAGGTTTTTGAACAATTTAATGAACAAAGACTACTTCTGGAACAATGTCACGCAAATTGCAGGAGCTTATTGTTTTGACATCCATTATATGCAGGAGTTGAGACTTCCGGCACATTCTACACAAGAGCAGTCCCCGAATAAAGAGTGTTGTAGTCCAGCCGAAAGCTGAGAATATTTTGGGCTATAGGCTACCAAAAAAGTTAAATTCTCATTGTTCAGAAGGTCCGCTTTATTTAATTGTTTAGCCAATCAAAACGCCAGAAATGGTCACGCAGTAGTGAATGCGAGTGACCGTATGCAGTGAGCAGGCGGAGAGAAGCAGCGGTAAAGTTTGTGGAGACTGGTTCTAACTGTACCCAGAGAACAAGCTCCTCCGCTCCGGACCCGCCGCGGATCTGCCCCGGATAAGCTGGAGCCGGGGCAGATCCGGAGCTGAGGAGCTTGCTATCTGGGTAAGGCTGCATTTATGTCCGCACTTCCCCGCACTTGCGGACTCGCAGACTTTGCGGGCGCGTTCACGGGAAGTCCGGGTGTGCTGAGGGCTGCCAAATCCACAATTTATCCAGTCCTCAAGGGGCCTCAAGCGGACTCGGACTTCCAGAGAGTCCGCTTGGGGTGTGGACTTCGGCAGACTTCACAAGTGTAACTACCTACAATCCATTATATTGCGGACGTGACGTTTTAATTTTTCCAAATTGCTGACAGGAAAAAAGCACATTAACCACATTAACTTGTTATAAATTAATATTATTAAAATGTTACTTGAATAATGTAGGCCAGATATAAAATTCAACATCATGATACAGAATTATACGCCATGGAGGTGATCAATATGCATTTGCACGGAAAAATGACCGTTTATCAGATCTTTTTAAAATGCTGCAGACTCCCGTTCTTGCAGACTTTATGTGATGATGGCGATGACGTCACATTAAGTACGCCTGAAGTCCGCGAGGGCTCCGTCTGCAAGTCCAGTGGGTGGAGATTTGGATTCAGCCTAATTATCAGCAGTATTTCGAGTTTCTGGAAGTTATGTGTGTGCGTGCTTGATTCATGTTGCAAGTTACATGAGGGAATGCATCAGCAAATTCTGTCGCGTGTAGCGCATATCTATTTAATCTCCTGTGAGCTATCTTTGTGCTTGAGAGATCCACTGTGCTGTGTTTACTGCAACAAGTCACTGCCCTTTTTGTACTTATACCTTGCGCACATTTTTATCCATATTACGGTGGTAACTGTAATTGTAAGATGTATGCTGTGCGTATGACAAATCTGAGAGCATGTGTTCACCTGTGTCTGTATACATATGTATGTTTCATTTGCCCTTCTTTTGTGAATAGTGAGATAGTTACAATGCAACTGTGGTTATGTGGGTATTGACTATCGTTCCTTTGTATTGCATTGCAGAAACACACAACCAATTGTAAAATTCTTAACTTCATTAAAGAGAAGATTCTGGAACTGTCAGTGCTCTGGTCCATCTGAGTGGAGTGACATCATTATCCACTTCTGACTGACTGACTGACTTTACCGCTTCACACTACTCCTGAACCAAAATCTTGCTGTCCTTTTCAAATCTCCATTTCACTCATAATGTTAGAAAGTATAACTGAAATCCAAAACCCTATGGAATTGAACACTGCCACTAGAGGAGAGTATGGTATATTCTTAAAGAGCAGGATAGCATGCTGTGCGGTGAAAAATATTGTCAGACATATGTTTATTGAACATTATTATCAAGAGTAGAAGAAGCCATTCACAACAGTGTGCTTGGCAGGTAAATAATTGTAACTTTATTTAATTTGAATAAACTTCAAATTCAACATCAAACTTTTTTTTCTCCTCTTTTGTCGCATGTAATTGCTTCAAATCTGGAGGATCTCAGGTAAAACTTCTTTTTTTTTTAAAGTTAAGTAATGAATTAGATGAATGGAAGGTGGACTCACTGGTGGTCCATACAGGTAAAAATTTTTGCATCCCTTTAAAGTTGGTAAAATTGAACATTCTAGTCTCAGAGGAGGTCACTTCATTTAGAAAGACAGAAATAACTATGGACTTATCTATGGAGCTAAATTCCTGCCAAAGCCTCACAAATGAACAAAAAAAGTTTCACAAATGGCCAACGATTCACTAACAAAAATGTGGTTCGCAAATACAAAACATACCGTTCCTATCAAATAAATTCACAATATTTCTAATAAACAATTCTTCAGAAAAAAATCATTCCTAAAAAGAAAATATTATGTGATGATAAATGACTTCACATAATCACTATCCTTAAATTAAAGCCAAGTTTTTGCATGATGAATCATATTTTCAAAATAAGTGGCAAAATTTCACAAATTCAGCGAGGGTATGCAAACTTTTGAGCACAACTATGTGTGTTTGTGTTTGTCATCAGGATCAATCAAAAACTATTCACTGGTTTACAATGGTAGTAATACTAGCATGTTTTTATTTAACAGGTCCCACAGATCACCAATTCTGTCCCATTACTTCTGGAGAAAAGCATCAGGTGTGTAAAACTGTAGTGAGTTTCAGCTGAGCAGATCATCTGAGATGAAGCGGGTCTTTTCCCTGGCTGTTTTTCAGGTATGTAGTTTTAAGCTGAGTTGTTAGTTGGACACTTGAGTTAAGAAGTTCTGTGAATGAGTGAGGGGCTTAATTACGCATATTCTTCTTCTCCTCATCTCAACGGCGTTTGCTGCCGCTGCGTCCACACGCGCCCCCTCTCTGGTGACAGAATCAGGTCGGTGAAAGTGCTGAGCTGTGATTTATCGAACAGATCAGCTTCCCAACCCTTCAAACTAAGCTGTCACTGGATAAGGGGGCTAGTGTGCAGCTGGGGTTAAATACTGCTACTCTGTGAGTATATAACCGTGGGTTATACGCGGTTGACTTAGGTTCTCAAAAATGTGTTACCTACCATTGTGATTGGCTCTTAATTTCCATTCTAGGGTTCCTCCACAAATTCAAGATTGAAGCTCAGGATCCACATGCCATCGATTGCTTGTTTGATACCAACACTCTTTAACAGCCTTCATTTTGAATTAAAGTAGCTTTTGCTCTTCTGTGGGCTTGTTTATGATTATGTTAGTAAACTGGCTGCAGCAGTCCCTGAGATATCCGGAGTTGGCCAGTACAGCAGCAGGTTCCTGGGTTTCCGAGATGAATTTTCACCCTGCGTCTTCAGCTACAAGACTCTATAGTTTCATGATCTTTCCGTAAAAACATTGATGCAATCTTTTCTATCCTTTGTTGGTAAAATGAATCGCCAATCCATTTTCTCTACAACATGTATACAGCTCTCTCTTTAAAATGGCAGTTTCATGTCCAAATCTCATTTTTATGATGTCATACTAATCATCTTGACAAAAGATTGACAAGAGACGTTCCTAAGCGTGACACTGGAATTCAAGTTTGTGAGATCATGTATGTGACAGAAGATGCAAGTTCTCACAGAAAACAATTAAGGATGATGGTGTGGTGGAAAATTATTATTGCTGATCTGTTTTCTGTGCGAATTGTTCAAGGTCACAGTGGGTTGCTATGTTTTGTGCTTGAGACAGATTATTCTGTTTAATTGAGAAGCATTAATGGTCCAGGCTGTGTCATCTTATCAGTGGGAGATACTGAGAGGTAGAGATCAAGCGTCACAATGAGGGTATGTGCGCGTGTGTATGAGGTGCTTGTTTACAAAGAGTGAAAGTAAACGTCTGAGACATACATTGCAGAATGAAGGCACAGAGCATATTGTGGCTAAAATAAAGAGACCTGATATCAGCGTTTAGACAGATAATGAGGAACTGGACAATGAGTATATAACAACCAACCTGCCCCCCCACGGGTATTTCAGCACGCTGGGAAAGTGCTTCGAGGACAGAGTCTGATTTCTTAGTGAGTCGGGTGACACTCTCCATTCTTTATTATATAGCTGCAATAATTAATAAAGTCTTAAAATATATCCATTATGTTTTCATGCTCTGTTAGAGTGTCCTAATTTTTCCCCAGCAATGTTCAATACTGACTATGTTTTATCAACCAAGAATCAAGAACGGAGATGGTCAACTAGCATGAAATTTCTCCTCTAGCTGTTTTTGCAGAGGTCCAAAGTTTCTGAAAATGTCCAGTTTTAAATCCTCAGATCCAAGATGTCACAGGCAAGTACAATGAAGCTAATTTGGTCATTTCCACTGTATCAGTTGCCAAAAGTTATGTCCTGTTTCATTCTGGAAAGTTACTAAAGAAAGTGTTTCCATGATTAACTAGCAGCAGTGCCAGCATAAGCTAGTTGAATGAGAAACTTGCAGTTTTAAGAATTTACACAGAGTTCCACAGAGATGTGAGCACTCGGGAGGAAGGCTGCATGGAACTGCACTGGGTGTGTTAATTCCAGTCACAAGCACAGGGGTAACGCTGGTGAATCTTTGCTGACGGAGGACGAAAGAGTGAGCAAAGAAGAGGCAGAACAAATGGATGCTCTCATTTGATCACGACCTGATAAAGGGCAGCACCAGTGTTGATGGTGTTTTCAGAGGAACTCCAGCACAGATCTCGGGAAAAACACACAGGCACTTTATGAAACCACAGGGGTCCACAAACCGCGACAAACAGAGGCAAACCACACACATAAAATAAGCTAATGCACTCAGAGGAGGGGAGACTTGACAATACTGCAACCAGGAGGCAGAAACACAAGACTAAGATCAAACAGCACAAGGAGCCGCACCTGCGGGACAGGAGTGAGGAATGTGCAGAGGCAGGGAACTTAAGACACTGATAAAACAGCCAGGATCAATAAAGAGAGACACACACAGATTGCTGGATTTGGAGGAAAAACAATTGGCAAGAGAGGGGGAACATGGAACCACATGGAAATGTAGAGAAGTGAAACCTAAATAACATAATCAGAAGCGGAAAATAATTTCACCTACTCAAATAAATATGCAATACTGAGAAAACTAAGGGTTAAACTGCAAAGGCAGCTGATGAGTGGAGTGCGGGACGGGTGAGCTGGCAGACAGATGACCAGTGCGAGGGGTGCAGTGAGGAGCAGTGATCACAGAAAGGGGAGGGTGAGGCATGAGGAATCAGCAGAGCTGCCAACTCTCGCGCTTTGAGCGTGAGACACGCAATTGGCCCTCTTCACGCGCTCACGCCACACCTCCAACTTGACACGCAATAATAAATAATTAATAACTCTTTATTTAGGCTACTGTTGGGGCTTTGTGGACTTACAAGGACTATGGTACAGTTTGAATAAATACGTTTCAATTTGATTCAGTTTTGAGATAATATTCCGTAGCCTTAATGTTAGATTAACTGTGACGGGGAACTGAAAATATAACATGAAATTTTAAGAAAGGCTTGAAGAGTAGATTGAATGAACCTGCGCATATTGGTATAGTGACTCTGGCCAAACGTGTTGCGAGTGACAGTAATGCCCCTACAGGGCATTAATTCTTTGGGTATGATTTCAACATAACGTCGGTTTATAAGTAACGTTATTACTTGCTGTGAGTGACAGCAGTTTGGTATCAGTTTTGGTAACTTAACTTTCACGGGGGCCATGGGTTTATATCGCGCCACTCACACAGTATATAGTGTGCCAGCGGAGCCAGACCTGAAAATTTTTATGGGCACAAAACATCCCTTTAAAACAATAATTAGTCCTGACTTGTTCCCAGTAATTTTCTACATTTACAGTGCATGCACTCAGAAAACACTCCACATTATCAGGCATCGCTAGTTCTCCCCATTAAAGTAAGATAAAAATCATTCATTTGGTGAATTTAAATCACCATTATTCAAAACTGCAAAAAGGTGTTTCAAGTGGTTATTTATTACATTTCAATGATTTATAGATCGTAAAGCAAAGGTTAGATTGCCTGATGCGCTGAAAAGGTAGCGATGAAGTTCCAGAAGAGTTTGTCTCTCATTAAGCCTGGGTCTATTTGTAAGTAAATTATTTTTCTGTACTGAATTTAGTCCATTATTTTGTCGCTGTTAGATCGCATGGGGAGAGTAGCTGTCTTCAACTGCCAATGGATTATTACTATAATTGGAAAATGTCTTAATAAAGGAAAATGATAGAGAACTAGGCAGGACTATAGGGGAATGTTCTGTGCCCATCCAATTTCCAGTTCTGGTGACGCCGCTGTACACAAGCAGAAAATGTTCAGAGGCGTTTGTGCTCCAGGCACAGCCCTGCACAGCTTTTCCAAAAGGCAGGGTTTTGTGCCCTTGCAGGACAGTCCTCAAGAGAGAGAACTTGCATGTGAAAAGTGTTGTTGTTTAAGAAATCTGCTAAAGTAGCATTTTTAATGCTGTCTTATCAACCCCATATATTTAAGTACTTTCTGTATTTTTAGCACGTTACAAGTCAGTCAACAAAACATTCATTTTGTGATTGTAATAAAATGTTAAATAAACAGCTGGGATTGGAAATAGATATTTGTAAGGGCATTTCATCCATCCAAAGTTATTTATACTTGCACCTGTTAAGGCCCCATCACTGTCTGTTTTTAAATCCTCTCTAAAAACCCGCCTCTTTTCCTTGGTTCTCTACACCTTTTGAGATGTTGATGTTATTTGATTTACTGATTTTATTGTTTTTAATGTATGGCTGCTACTTTTACTTGTTTTTTTAATGTCTTTTAATTTGTATTATTTGTATTTATTTGTGTTTATACACTACTGGTCAAAAGTCTTAAGACAACCCAATTTTTCCAGTTTTTTAATAGAAAATTATGCAGTTTAATGTCTTGTTGTACTTTGTAACGAAAGCATAGACGTGATAGAACAAATTAGCAATCAAAGTTAAAAAAGAAATCATGGAATCAAATCATAAACCAAAATGTGTTTTAAACTTTTGACTCAAAGTAGCGACCTTTGGCAGATATAACAGCTGAACACACTGGTGGCATTCTTCTGCAATGGAAATCCAATACTCTTCTTCCCAAGTTCTTCTTAACTCTGTTGCAGAAGTTCCCATGAATGTGTGGCATTTGTAGGCTGCTTTGCTTTCACTCTTCAGTACAGTTCATCTCAAACCATCTTGATGGGGTTTAAGTCTGGAGACTCCATGTTTTCAAGTTTAACATCTTGTTCTTTTTTCCGAAGGTAGTTCTGGCAGAGCTTGGACTTATGTTTTGGGTCATTATCTTGCTATGAACCCCTGACCAACTCGGCGCAGACCAGAGGGTACAGTATGACGCTGCAGAATGCTGTGGTAGCCGTTTTGGTTAAGGGTGCCTTTCACTCTAAGTCACTGACCCTGGATCCAGCAAAACAGCCCCAGAACATCACACTTCCTCCTCCATGTTTGACAGTTGATGTCACACCCTGAGGAACCATCCTTTCACCTACTCAATAGCGTACAAAAACCTGGGTAACCTTACCTTTTGTTTACAACTTCTGACAGTTCACCACTTACCTTTGTACCATTTCAAGCTCTTTGTTGGACCGGAACGGCATAATTTTCAATAAAAAAAACTGGAAAAATTGGAGTGTCCTAAAACTTTTGACCGGTAGTGTATATTTTATATTTTATGCCTTGTGTGAGCTGTGTATTTTATGTATGTCTTTTAATTATTTTTCTGTACAGCACTTTGGTCTACTGTGGTTGTTTTAAAGCGCTTTATAAATGAAGTTGGATTGGATAAGATTGGAAGAATCTGAAGATGATCTTTGGAGCGTTGAGAATATACTAACCTTCAGGTTTAACATTGTTCAATCTGAATCCTGTTGCGATGGGTTGTAAGACAATTTAACTCTTAAAAATAACCAAGATGTCCAAAGAAAAGGCAGGAGCAGGAAGGGGATCTTGTGTTTTTTTTTTTTCAAGATCAACGACCAATCAAGAAAAAAGTCCATCAGTCTGAACAACGACAGCTAAAAAAAGCAATCAGAATAAAAGCCTGAATGATGCTGCTTTTTTTTTGTTCTTTGAGTGATTACAGCCTGACTCAAACTGAGAAGATGGACACACTTGCAGTGAATGTATGAATGGGATTTTGCCTTGGAGACTGACAAATAGTTTGTCATATGTACTTAAAGCAGAGGAGAAGGGGGAAAAGCTAAATGGGGAGCATTTCAAGTATTTAACTGTGGTCAGTGCATGGGTGCAGGCAAGAGCCGCGCGAATTCTGATCCTGTCATTGATATCGCCAGGGCACATACGGTATCAGATTTATATCCAATCTAGGACCACAGATGAAAGTGGCTCAAATCTGATCTGAAGATCGGATATAAGGTCTGATTTTTGTTTTCGCACATTTTCCCCAGTTTCGATATTTGATGTTTAACTGAATCTCCTGACATGTATTTGCCTTGTCTTATGCATTGCCCTGCTGCCACATGATTGCAGAGTAGCTGGCCACCTGCAGTGCTTGGATACATCAACATTTAAGTGATCAGTGCCATTTAGTTAAACAGGCTACTCAAGCAATATTTTTAATCTTCCAGTTTGTATAGTTGAATTTTCCCGGTGCATTCTCGTATGTCGGCTCTTTTTCAGGCCATGAGCACGATTCTGCGAGGGTGATGCTCAGTCAAAACCTTTTATATTTTTTAAAATATAGATATACGGGGCATTATTGTTTCGTCAATTTGTGTGACAATTGGCATGGTGTCCAATTCGTTTTATGTTGCTTCATTAAAGTTTTTGTAATCTATAGGTTTTAAGCATTGGTTCATGTTTGATGCTCAGTTCAGCAAGTTCATAGCAAATTATTATGGCTGTTACAGTGGCTTTGATTTGCAGTGTGGAAAAAGACGAGCTGCTGCCGCAACTAATGTTCAGTACCCCAGTGAAATTACTGACGGGAGCATGTTGTGCTCTGACCTGTCAATGCCTTTTGGCAAATTACCAGGGTGCATCTGCTTCTATAACCCAATCTGATAGCCGTCTAAAGCCGCTTTCACACCAGACATGGAACAAATTTCGCGCGCGCGTATTCCCGTCTTTGCATTGACTTTGAATGTAACCTGTCACGCGAAAAATTAGTTCCGCGTCCGGTGTGAAAGCAGCTTTATTCTTCGAACAACAAACGCATTCCAGGAGATTAATCTTAGCTATAAAACAACAGGACAGGCGTTGAGAGACTGCTGGTATGGCTCGTCTTTCCTAGCCTATACTTTATTGTGACCTCTTGTGTCAGTTTGCCTCTGACATAATTGCATACCTCACTTCTGTTGTTTTGTCACAATGGTCATGATGTCCAGTCATGAAATTGTATGTTGAATGTCTTCTTATCCCGCTTAAGCTGTGTTGATTTTGTTTGTCTCAGAACATCAACCTGTCAGATCACATTGTTAAGCCAATTACTTCATGCTGCGGGAATCAGAACTGCGTCACACAGTGGAGAAAACCAGATCCTTTCATGGAATGCTCCACTCAGCATCAGAGAAAAATAATAATGGTTTGTCAGCTTCCAGAATTATAGCAATGTGAGAGATGAAAGATGACTAAATGACAGACAGACATACAACCCCAATTCCAATGAAGTTGGTATGCTGTGTGAAACATGCATAAATACGATGATTTGAAAATCTCATAAACCCATGTTTTGTTCACAATATAGACAACATATCAGATGTTGAGAGTGAGCCATTTTACTATTTCATGAAAAATATTAGCTCATTTTGAATTTTATGGCAGCAACACACCTCAAAAAAGTTGGCATGGGGCCATGTTTACTATTGTGTAGCATCCCCTCTTCTTTTAGCAGCAGTCTGTAAATGTCTGGGATGTACAGAGGCCAATTGCTGTAGTTTTGGGAGAGGAATGTTGTCCCACTCTTGTCTGATGAAAAATTCTAGCTGTTCAGCAGTCCTGGGTCTTCTTTGCCGGATTTTTCGTTTTATGATGTGCCAAATGTTTTCTATTGGTGACAGTTCTGGACTGCAGGCAGGCCAGTTCAGCACCCGGACTCTTCTACAGTAAAGCTATGCTGTTGTGATGGATGCAGTATATGGTTTAGTATTGTCTTGCTGCAATATGCAAGGCCTGCCCTGAAAGAGACATTGTCTGGATCGGGGCATATGTTGTTATAAAAAATGAAAATTCCCTTATCACCTACTCACCCCAAGGCGAATCGAAGGGTCCATGAATTTCTTTCATCCTCAAAACACTTTTGAAGATCCAAAGAAAAACAGCATTGAAGACAAATCCAAATTAATCAAAGTCATCAGAAACCACTTTTTCAAGTGCAAAAAGCAACATTTAAAAACCAAAAAATTCCACCATACTGCTCATGCGGCTTAATCCCTATTTTAGTTGACCTGGCTAAGTTGGCCGACCATAAAAATGTGCGGTTTAGTCTACCTAGATGCCACCTCAAGCGCCGCTGTTCCTCGGAGCGATATGTCAATGAGCTGCTATCTTGTGTCGGGGGGCTCCCTGCTCAGAGTAGTGGCGCATCTACAGGTGACCAGCAGGAAAGATTACGGACAGAATCGATGCCACACTTTTGTGCAGCATATGGATGTACAAACCAATGGAACAATAACACAAAAGAACTGGGAATAACATTTCATGGGTGAGGAGTCATTTTTTACGACACAATATCGTTATTAAAGTTTTGAATGTTAAGTGACAGCTCTGATCGTGCTTCGTACACTACAACATTAGCAAGCGTATATTACCGACCCCAACGGGGAAAGAACACCGTATTCAGCCACTGCAAAATCAGAACTTTTTCCGTTGAACTTTATTTTTGGGTTACAAGTGAACCATCCGGGTCCGTAAAAATGTCAAGCGTACATCCATGTCTCACTTTCAACATCTGATCTGTTGTCCATGTCCTTTTGTGAATAAAATGTGGGATTATGAGATTTGCAAATCATTGCATTCTGTTTTTATCCACGTTTTACACAACGTCCCAACTTCAGTGAAATCAGGGTTTGTGCAACTAGCACCAATAAAATGTGAGCTGGGTGGGGGTGTACTTGTGGCACTGCTGTAAAACTTCAAACTTATATGTTCCTCTCTTGGGCAGCACCAGCCATCAGACTGTGTGTTGAGAAATGGTTTTATTTGTTTACGGCACATATACCTAATCAGTTTACTGCATTCAAACAGCACCTTTTGTGACCTGAAAGCAAAAAAGGAACCATATAATTCTTTAGTGGATTATCATCAAAACTACTTCATCATCCAACTCAAGCTATTAAAAATGGTACAAATAGTTCCAAGTTTCGCAATGTCAAGTTAAATGCTTTATGAATCTAACAAAATTTATTTTCGCAAGATGGCCTGACCATGTATCCATTGGAATGCTTTTAATATCATAATGTATCCCTTTCTTTGGTTTTTGATAATCATTCATGGTGAGTAATTACTGCCGAAGAAAATATAATGCATAAGTTTCTACCTCATTATCCTCCTTAAAATATCTTAAGTCAATGACAACTTTCACACAATAACAACATTAACTAAATTAATTAAACATAATGAGTCCAGATAAGATGACTCAGATTTTTTGTGATTTTTTTTGTAAAATTTTACAATGCCTCAAATAACAAGAATGCAACCCAACAATACAAACTTAATGCCGCCCTCTTTCCATCCCTCAAAAATGTTTAGCTAATGAGAGGCTGAAGGACACTTTGAAAGTGAATTGACTGACCATAGCTTAACCAACATCTGTGTAGGCTGAACTTATTTTGAAATAGATTGACACACTTTGAGCTAGTTTTCAGCTTAAATTGGTTAATGTTCCAGCTCATGTTCCCCCTCCCCTTTTGGTTTAGTTAACTAGCAACAGGAGATTTGTTCATGTTTCTTTTTGTCTTGCATTGTTAGTTTCATTTCTGCAAAGTAAGCGAGAGTGAAACGTGAATTGTCTTTTCTATTCATTGTAGTGAGCGAATATTTACATTAGTGCGGGTATTACTGTTACTAGCTAAGATGAGAATGTTGCTCAAAGCAACAAAGAGACTTTGGATGAAATTTAAACAGAATTTTTATGCCATAGAACACAACGTTGATTGCAAGACAGCAAAGATAGTTTATTATGTAGTTTATTTATGTAGTTGTAGTTTATTTATGTTCTTTTTCAGCTGCTAATTCAGTGCGTTTTGGTCATAGAGCGATGAACCTTATATAGTTAGCGTCCATAGAGTCTCTGATTTTATCTATCGCATGTGCGGTAGAATAATGTCATGGATTAGCTCGCACCACATAAGCGACACGTGCACTGTTCATTTTTTATTTTATTTAGCCTTAAATATTTAACTAGATAAACATTTGAGCTAAAATTTCTTTTGCATCTGTGACCTGGCCAAGAAGGCGGTACACAGCAGGTTGCATATTCAGACAAAAAACAGGACAATAACAATAACATGACACAAAACACTATTACAAAACAATAAAAAACAATCTGACTCCCAACCACGAACAATACAAAGATAAGATAGATAAGGCACACTTTATTGAACCCCGTGTGGTAATTTGTGATGTGCATTTGATTAAAATATAAACTGTAGACCCCAACTGAAGGCCCTTGTATATGATTTACTAAAACAGGGGTGGCCAACCCTGGTCCTGGAGAGCCGCAGTGTCTGCTGTTTTTTATTGTGACTCAGCACTTGATTGATGAATTAAAGCAGTTGATTACACACTTCATTTATCTCACCTGGTGTCTTAGGTTTACATCGAGTGGAGAAAACCAAACTCAGCACACCCTCTGGCTCTACAGGACCAGCGTTATCCACCCCTGCTCCATAAACTTTTGTCTTTGCTTTGTACTTCTACTATGTCTGCAGTACAGCTACGCTAAATGTCCAACCACATTGACAAATCTTGTTTAACACGTAGATTACTGTCACAACCTGCAAGTCTGCTTTATTGGCTCTCGGAGTCTTGTGGGTTGTTCCTTCTAATTGCTTGATTGGCTCATTATTAGCCAATTAAACCTGAGACACCAAGTGAGATCATTTCAGTGAGTAATCAACTACTTTAATCCATCAATCGACCGCTGAGTAACACCAAAAATCAGCAGACAATGCGGCTCTCCTGGACCAGGGTTGGCCACCCATGTACTTAAATCTAATCATAAACAACAATTAAGGCCTGGACTAAAATCTAAAATATATAATAAACCTAAGTCAAACATTTGGACCTAAAATCTACAATCTAAATCGTAAATCAATCAATTAAATTTAAGGTCTAAAATCGAAACTGTAATTACAATGCATAGAGTAACTATAAAAAAATCATACAAAGGAGAGAAAGTGAAGCAAAAAGATTATTTATTTACCAGTGGCAGGGGCAGCTTATGGTAAAGACTTCTGAAATGTTTTGTTAAATACTCGAAAGGAATAAGAAAATTTAACTTCAGTAGTGTTTGCAGGTCATTCCAAGACCACAGACTAAATCAAGTCAGACTCTTTTCTCCACCTTCTGTTCGCACAGATGGCATCTTGAACTGAAGCCAACTGTTAGATCTGACGTTATAGGAGTTACATAGGGGCACAAACTTGGAGCAGATGCACTCAAAAAAATGAAATGTTAGATTTTCTTAGATTTACTTAATAATGTTATGTCAACTGGTTCCACGCAATTGCTTTGCGTAACCTTTATTAGACTTCTAACATTTTTGGCCAGTTTAATTAGTTGCATTGAGTGGAATGTACTTAACTCGGTTTTGTGGAACCAGTTGACATAACATTATTAAGTAAATCTAAGTAAATCCAACATTTCATTTTTTTGAGTGTGTAAGACGGTCATTTCTCAAGAATGGCCTAATATGTTAAAATATACCAATGCTGCATCCTGCACAATGTAAGTAAGGACCATCCAACAAATTTATATATGGTACAATGATGAGTCCTGAGCTCTGAGTTCAGGTGTTTTTGCTACAAGCTCATTTAGCTCATTTGGTTGAATTGTGTTTCATTTTGGTGAGGATAGCTGGTTATAGTAGATATATGTACATAGTTATAATAGTCAACAAAAGTCATCTTAATAAAAGTTTTGTCCTGTTAAGTGGGTATATAATATTACTAAGTTGTTACATGGTTACAATGACTTGTATGGTGTTTATTGTGAGATACACAGCTGTCCTCGGTATTAGGGATGTTTGAGTTCAAGAGGTTAAAACATACCCCACATTCAAATGATAACAGGCAGAGGGGGTGTTAATAGAACAGCCATATGGGTAAAATATTTGTTAGTTCGATAAAAGTTAGCAAAACCAAGCACAATCGATGCTTGTACGGATTTTATGCCAGGCAGTTTGAACGAACTGACAACACGTCCGGATATACTGTCCGCTGTCACAGGTATCCAAATATCCATGATTGTAAAATGCATTACTCCTGCAGCTATTCGAGTTCAATACCTGTCATGTATGCATATTTTTATGAGCAAAAAAGGCAATTTATAAGAATTATCTTTGGATTTCTCTTTCTGAAGATGGAATATTAACCACCTCTGTTCCCCTTAAAATCATTCAGTTCGGTTCAAGGTGATAACAGAAGCCACGGAGGATGAAGGAACGTGTGTGAACGTCTGCGGAGAATTAAAAACTGCTGTATCAGGGCTGTGCTCTGAATGGAGGGCAAAACTGATGGGTTACAGAGTGTTACAGAATTTTATCGATTCATTGAACTGAAAACAAGAGTGGAAACTTTGCAATGATAAAAGAATGTTGTGTGATCTGCTAAACACTTAGAATTCTGCGTTATACCTTTAAGGTCAAGGTTTTAGGATCGCAAATATACGATTCGAATGTTCTCAAGAGAACATCTGCATGCTGATGTAACAATCATTACTGATGAATGAAAGTAACGTTCCAGCTCTGGACCACTGATTTTGGGGAAAAAAGAGAAAAAAAACAAAAAGAAAATAGTCTAACTTGTCTGCTGGAGTCTTTGAAGGTCTGAAGTCTTCACTGTAATAGGAGAATGGTTTGTATGTAAAATGCAGATGTTTTCCTTTTCCTCCTGTGGGGAAGCCAATCTATTAATTTTTTTTGGGGGGGGGTTCTTTCCTTTGTTGGACTGTTATATAGTGAAGAGAGACAGGAAAGTTAGGGAGAAGAATGGGGAAGACATGCGGCAAATGACGCAGGAAGGACACAGCCTTTATGGCGCACACGCTACCCATGAGCCAGCAGTGCGCAGCGAATATCACTGTTTACAGTGCCCAGCGGAGTTCGCCCCGACCAATGAGGAGAGAGTGATTCCATAAGCGATATAATAGAATAATTTGCAGCTCAGACTAATTTGTGCATTTAATTTTTCAAGGTTGAGGGACATGCGACTCAATTGCCTTGTTGTAGTCAAGGTTCTCCATTGTATTCTTGCTGGTCGAGATCCTCAAGCAAGCTGCCAGATGCCTGCAGCCTGTTGCGCTGGTCTAGATTGATCTGAAATGAAGGTTCTACGGCGCCCTCATGTGATTCTGTTATCCGCACGGGAGCCCATGTGTCACGCTCAGAAGTGAGAGCAACAAAACAACAATGGGGAGAAACAGAGTTAAGCTTCCACCAAATTTAGATTATGTTTTAAGACAATGAAAAATGATGCAAGCCACAAATGCCAGGCAAAAGCGGTAATAAGGTGGATGAATAGAAGTTGCGCCTCCGCGAGCTCCGTAGCCCCAGAGTCTAACAGGACAGAGCTAGAGTGACAAACACAGTGGCCGGTTTAAATGGCCTCAGGTACACATGCGCGCCCGTGTGCCCGATATTCCTGATTGCCTGTAGGGAACACGAGAATTATAGGACAGGCCCAGGAGAATGCGAGTAACGTTAGTGGGCCGTCACACATGGCACATACAGGGTGTACTCCAGCAGAGACAGGGTTCATGCGAGGTTGACTATCTTCAGATAACCTGAGAAGATTTTGTAATGTGACTACTCCTGCTTTCAAAAATAACTCCCCTGTGGTGGCAGTCGCAACGGATGGAGAAAAGCCTTTCGATAAAGTGGAATGGAGATACCTGGTGGATGTGTTAAAGGGTCTTCTGTGTAGAAATAACCACAATAATGTAAAAACCAAGAAATAAACATACTCAACATGACTTCAATCAGGAGAGACTCGAGTGAAACGAGTAAAAATGCATTATGCAGTGAGCATAAGTAGAATCAACATGCTTAAAATCAGACAAGTCTTTGGCGCTTGGACTCCTCGGGAGACTCGTAGAGCAGGAGCACGGCTCAGAGCAGCAGCAGGAAAATCCCCCGAAGAGTCCAGACACTGGTGGTAGTGGTGGCTGAAGCCTGGTGGAGCTGGAGCGGCAGTACGGAAGGTCTGATGGAGCAGGGTGGTGTTGGGGTGGAGGAGGGTCAGCGAACGGCAGCACGAACGAACTATGGCAGAGAGAAATGACATTTTTTAAAAAGACAGCAACATAATGATTGGCTAGTGATGCGACTGAGGCGTGCCACGGTTGGATAGAAGAGATCAGCCTCTACACCAGCTGACTGCTCAATTGATGGCCACAGAGATTGACTGCAGAGATTTATGAGTGAACATGGGAGTAAATGAAAAGAAAATAGAGTTGAAGTGCGCAAGAGAGTCTTCCTGACTGGACTTTTGCTAAGCTTCATTTTAACCTCAAAAAAGATAGCAATTTGATAAAAATTTACACGGTTGCCATTGAAACTGCACTTTAATGACAAAATCTGTAAATATTTTGTGGCACTGATAATTCAATAACCCGCGGACATATTTTACTCAAATGACTCTCATATAAAAGGTTTAAGATAGTTCCATTAAATGACAGGATTTTTTTTGTTTGGTATATTTGTGAATATTAATGTGTAGCTCTGTTGTGTAACCATAATGAAAATCACTATCATCAACTTGCTTCATTTTCAAAATTAACCCCCTAGGGATGCACTTATCTAGAAAATCCTACGTCATTTCACAGATCTCCAACAGATATAACTTCAGTCTGAATTTCAAGCCACTATCATTAATGATTTTATGAATGCCACAAAGTTGAAAATCAGTCAAAATTGTGATTTTCGGTAATTTGCATTTAAAGTAACAATTGAGAGAGGTAAAACATAGATTCTTGGTATTTACTGGCATCTCACTGCATTCTTTTATTTATGTTATGTGAAAAAAAAAAATTTTTTCAAAAAAAATTTTTTTTTTTTCATTTTTACCCTGAAGACCCCTTAAATCATTTCTATTTTAGCCCAGTAATCTTGGATAAAACAGTTTTACCCCTAAAGCATCTGCACGCACCATTGCTCAGATTTCTGATCCATTCTGCCTGGAGAGAGGCACACGATAGGGGTGCCCGCCGTTACCTGACTTGTTTGCTCTCACAGTTGAGCCTCTGGCAGTCAGGATCAGGTTGCATCATGGAATTCCAGGCGCACATATAGGAATAGATTTCCTTGTTACTTTGATGTATGCAGATGACATTTTATTATAAATTTCTATGCCAGAGCAATCATTATCAGCTCTATTGGAATTCATGGAAAAAAATATGGAATGGTTTCTGGTTTTAAAGTTAACTGGGGAAAAACTGAAGAGATTCCAATCTCTAATTTTGATAGAAGTTCAGTTTAAAGGACCTGTATCAGGATTACTGGGCATGTTCACAACTTTGAACAAAGTAAATCTGCTCAACTGCAAGTCAATCTAGACGGTGTTTTTCTTCTTCTATGATTATTGGTGATGGCAACCAGCTTATTTATCTTATGCTTTGACTAAAGCTTAAAATAGAACTATACATTCGCACATTTCCATGGACAGCTCCTTAAGATAAAAAGCATAATGCCGGAGTAACTAAAATATATAAATACAATGCAAAATAAAGATGGACTGGCAAGGATGGAATCAGATCATGACTTGCAGTCGAGCAGATTCACTTTCTTGGGACGTAAGTTCTGATCATGCGCTGTAATCATGACACAGCCCCTGTAAGTGTAACTGGACCAAAGAACATATGAAGTACTTGGGTGTGTGGGGCTCCAAAAAACTGAATGAGTTGTATAAGTTTAACTGCACCCCAGTACTGGAAAACATAGGAGCAGACCTCAAAAAATGGCAGACGCTTCCAATATCTATTCCATCCAAATCGCATATTTGCGATCCTAAAACCTTGATGTTTAAGGTATAATGCAGAATTATAGCTGTTTAACAAGTCACACAACATGCCTTCACCATAGCAAAGTTTCCACACTTATTTTCAGTTGAATCAATCAATAAAACTCATAAAATACTGTATTCCATCAGTTTTTCCCGCCATCCAGAGCACAGCCCTGATACAGCAGTTTTGAACCCTCAACAGATGTTTAGTAAGTAAGAAAAGCTTTATTTGTATAGCACTCTTCCCAGCACGAATGCACAGAGTGCTTCAGAGAGGTAAAACACATAAAAAAACAAGTGGTGCCAGGCACAATAAACCCCGCCCCTCACACATACGAAATTAAGTTGGGATCTATTCTGGGTCAGAGGCAATCCCTATACTGAATTTGGGGTGAATCTGGCCATTAGTTTTGCCACTAGAGTGTTAACAAACAAACTCCCAAAAACACAAACAAACCGAACCGAAGCAGGAAAAACCATGAAATAGGCTAAATATGGCCAAAAGTCTGCCTAAAATAAATGTTTTTTTAACCGTTTTTTGAAAAATAGTTCTGAGGATGAGGCTCTCAGCTCCAGTGGAAGGGCATTCCAGAGCCTAAGGGCCACCGCCCCAAATGCTCTGTCATCCTTGGTCCTTAACCTGGTCCGAGGCAACGCCAGGAGCAACTGGTCGGTTGACATCAAACACCGGCTGGGTGAATGTTTCTGGAGAAGCTCAGAAATCTAAACTGGGGTTTGACACTGGAGGGTTTTGTGGGTGAGCGCCAGGACCTTGAATTGGATCCGGATGTGCACTGGGAGCCAGTGTAGAGAGGCTAGGATGGGGGTGATGTGACATGACTTTTTCAATCTAGTGAGCAGTCTTGCTGCAGCATTTTGGACTAGTTGAAGCCGGTCTACAGAAGATTTCTTGAGGCAGGTAAACAGAGAATTGCAGTAATCAAGTCGTGATGAAATAAACGTATGAACAGATATTTCCAGCTCAGGATGTGACCGTAATTTGGCAATATTTCTACGGTGAAAGAAGCAAAAGTGGTTTAAAGATTTGACATGCTTATTGTTATGTCTCTCTGCTCCAATGTTAGTCCTCTGCCCCAATTGTTATTTTGTTTCTAATTCCCTTTGGTGGCGAATTAGTATTCTTTCTTTTCGTTTCCGGATGTGCACCTGCACCACCTCACCACCTGATGTCTTCAGAACCTATAAAGGAGGCCCTGCCCAGAGCCAAGCGGGAGAAAATTCGCTGACGTGGCAACATCAGATTTTGTCCTGGCCGACCGCTTTGTACTTACAAAAAACGCTACTTTTTTCTCTTTTTCCAAACTTGAAATAATTAAAAACCTAGAGAAACTAGAGCCTGTGTCGCCTCACCCACTTTTATGTTGCGGTTTTCTTTTGTTTTGTGCGGGTCGTAACTCTTATCCATATGCCTACACTGATCGAAAAAGACCCCCAAATTTCTTAGAAATGGGCAAACATTTCCCTCCAGGGACCCCATATGGTTAGCCACTCTGGAGGCAATGTTTTCACTTGCAATGATCAACACCTCAGTTTTTGCTGCATTAAGTTGTAAAAAAAATCCAGTGTTCAATGGCAGACAGACACTCATGTAAAGTGGAGAGACCCTCGAGTTTATCTGGTTTAAATGAAAGATGGAGTTGGATATCATCTGCATAGCAGTGGTATGAGATGCCCTTAAAAGAACTAATTAGACGGCCTAGGGGGAGCATGTAAAGGGCAATCAGAATTGGAGCCAGCATGGAACCCTGTGGCACACCACATGAAAGGAAGGAAGGTTCAGATTTGAAGGCACCAATCGCTATCCAAAAGCTTCTTTCTCTAAAGTAAGAGGCAAACCAACTAAGGGCACTCCCTGAGATGCTCACCTATTCCCTGAGCCTATGCAGCATGATGTCGTGAACTACTGTATTGAAAGCTGCACTGAGATCTAGCAGAACCAGGACAGAACATTCACCTGCGTCTGAGGACATCAAGATGTCGTCAGAGACTCTGAGGCTGCGTTCCAATCTGAAATAAGATACTGACTTCACTTCTTCCCTCCACTCGAGTGAGCCCTCCGAATGATATAGCAGGCAAGTAAGCCCTTCCCGAGCGAGAAAGGGCAATAGAGGGGACTTCGGGGGAGGGTTGTGGGAAAACGGATTGGAACAATCCTCGCTACATTTCTTCCACACTTCGACGTTTGTCAATAAGCCAACTGGAAGTTTGTGTTACCATGGAGCCGAGTGAGATAGTTGCCTGTACGTTTTACCTTTTACAGTTCAAGCAGAAAAGTATTCCATGTTCATGGCAAGTAGAAGTGCTTGTTTGATTGCTGCGGCACTTGTGACTGTTGTATGGGAAAATAAAGCTGCTTTCATCCCGGATGCGAAACAAATTTTTCGCACGACATATTGCATTCAATCGTTTCGTGTGCATTCGCGTCTTTGCTTTGACTTTGAATGTAATCTATTGCACGAAAAATTCGTTTTGCGTCCACAGTGATAGCGGCTTTTAGCTCCGCAACAGTCCTTGCCGATGCTATAGGCTACCTACAGCAAAAATGTACGTTAAGTCAAAGCTTAAAAAATAATATGAAACCGATGCCCCTCACCCCCAAACTTCACTATTTGCATATAACTCTGTCATAAATTAAACACTACTCAAACACAATTCTTACAGTTGTATGGTACTTTTCCTGCCACAATTCCCCCTTTTGCCAGCAGAAAAAAATGGCGAACGTGAAATTTTGACCGAGGGAGAATGAGCAAAGCATTCTGGGCAATATCAAAGCTTGGAGGGAGGTTCGTTGTTGGCTTCGTTTGAGGGAGGATAATCGAGGGCTTGAGCAAATGAAAATGCGCCCTTCCCTCCGCAAAACTGGATTGGAATGACCCTACAAATGGCAGCCATCTTACAACCGGGAATTTTTTGGGGATTCCCCCCTCGATAGGAGGGCGAGTGAACACGACGAAGCAAGCATTTTTTCGGATTGGAACGCAGCCTGAGTAGGGCTGTTTCGGCGGAATGTTTTTTTACGAAGGCCTGATTGAAATTGGTCTGAGATGTTATGGTTTGCAGATAAGTGGTGCGCTGGTTTGCCACCACATTCTCTAGCACCTTAGTGATAAATGGCAGTTTGGAGATGGGTCTGTAACTATTAGGCACGGAGGGGTTTGGCAGGAAAAGCCTGTGGAACAGTTTTAACTCTGGTATAGAAATAACACATGTTGCACTCTGTGACCTTCCCTGGCTACTGTGAACATCTTGAACAGAAGTGTGAATGATTTTACTCTATTCCCCAGGCTTTGGTTCATAAAAATTGAATCTAAATAAAATATGGACAAAGAGAAATATGTGAGAGCTGAGTTGATGAACAAGTGCCTGAGACTAACGACACTCTCTGTTTCTGTGGCTGCAGAATCCATGAAGGCAAGTGGCATTAGTTATCACTTTTTAATAATCAATGTGCATTACAGGTTTAAAATTAACATATCATTTTATGTCACACTGTGATAAACTGCCGTCAGGCATAGTTGTCAACACTCAATTTTAGTCTATTTTTGTGAAAGAAAACCTTTGTCAGAAGTGAACTGCTAACAAAAGAACTACCCACATTCACCATAATACGCAACACCACAGTAGTGGTGTGAAATTTTTGGAGTGAAAGAAGGCATTTTGACTAACGTACCAGCTCCATGCTGACGAGCCACACACTCTTGCTACAGCTACAGAAGCTAACTGGAAAAATGAGGAACCCATATTCAGTTTTGAGCGCAATATTGTGAGATAGGGAAATGTAATGAATACAAAAGTCAACTAATGTTTCACTCATTCATACTTGATAGAAAAAAAACTAACAATGACAGAAAAAAGAATATCCCATTGCTAGACAACCAAAGCAAAAAGAGAGGGGGAACATTAACCAGTTTTAGCTAAAAAAAAAAAAAAAAGCAGAGGCTATCTTTACGCCAGTCATAAACTAACTCCAATGCTCTATTCTTACGACGTTCTGCATGCACATGTGCAATATAGGAAATGCGGCCTTGGAAAAAAATAGCAACTCTCTGTGACTTGTGTGAAAATAGCCCACCTCTGGTGCATACGTTATCGTTAACATCACTAGACCAGCTTGCCGGCTGACTTTAAGTTATGATTTTGCTTACTCTAGCTAGATAATGTTAGTTATTAGCTAACAAACTTGGCCAACTTGCCATCAAGCCAACTTGCATTCCAAAATTTCTTGCAATGACAAAATTTTTGCAGCTAATCACCTCATCTACATGACACTAATCACTACCAGCTATTGAGTGTTAAGATTGACAATCTGACAGCTCCCTAAATATTAGCAAGCTAACGTTGAACCAAAATGCCCCCTCATAACTATGTAACTAGCTTGCTAAGATGACAGGTAACAAGCTATCTAATGTCACAAGTAATGTTATAATCTTGCTAGCTCGCGTCAGCTGATATATTATAGCTAATGCAGGGGTCTAAGCAGAGATACTGCTCGGTCATTGGTCTAAGTCCAGATTTTCTACATTGTGCTTGCTAAAGTTCTTAAGAAGAGCACATTGGAGTAAGATTTTGGACTAGCGTGAAAATAGCCACTCCCCCCCCCCTCAAAAAAAAAAAACACCTCAAAATGAGTAGAAATTACATTAAAAACTAGTTAAGCCTATTCAGGAACTGGTTAAGCGATGGTCAGTCGACGTCACTGTCAATTGGCTGTCAAAGCATTCTTCGGCCTCTCACTGGCTCAACCTTTTTGAAGCATAGGAAGACGGTGACCTTCAGTTTTTTATTGCTCAGTCAGATTCTCGTTATTTGAAGCGCTGTACTTTTTATGCAAAAAAAAAAGATGAGAAATTCATCTACTTAACACTGGTTTTGTTTGAAAGTTGTTGTTCATTTTAAATATTTTTAGGAGGATAATTATATGTTCTTTGGGAACTAATTTATCACCATGAAGTACTAAAAAAACAAAGAAAGGGATTTGTTATGTTTTCCCCCGTAGATAGATGACAACATTACATTTTGTTGGATTTGTAAAGAATTTAACTTGACATTTCAAAACTTGCAACTATTTCCACTATTTTCAATAGCTAGCGTTGGATGATGAACTACTAAAGCATTATATGGTTCCTTTTATGCGTTCAGGACACAAAAGATACTATTTGAATCCTGTAAACTGAACGCATGAATGAGCCGTAAGCAGATAAATCTATTTCTAGTCTAGTGCTGCCCAAGTTAGGATCATAAAAGCTTCAGATTTTACAGCAGTGCCACTGGTACACTGCTATCGATCAGACATTTCATCTGTGCTGTCTGTCTGTCTGCCATCTTTGTCATATTTCATCGCTCACATTGTTATAATTCTGAAAGCAGAGAAACCGTTATTTTTCTCTGACATTGAGTGAAGCATTCCATGGAGGGATCTTGTTTTCCAATGTGTGACACAGTTCTGATTCTGGCAGCATAATGTGGCAGAATTGTCATAAAAAGGAGAAGGCACAAGTCATTCACAGTCCAGTATTGATCACTGCATGTTTTTTTTTTTTTGCCTTTTATGTGACAAAATAAGTGCTGCCATGCAAAAAGGGGTAAAACTTGAGTAAAAATTTTGCCTAGTGCACAACCAGTAGCACAGAAAAGCAGGTGAACCCATTCACGTGAGTTCTAATTAATATGCTCACTCAAACACAAAAACCTTTTGCAAAAATAAGTAAGTAAACAAATAAATAAATAGTACGTTAAATAATTGACTTAACAATGTGATCTGACAAATTGAAGTTCTGTGCCGAACAATATCAACAGGGCTTCAGTAGGATTAGATGCCATTGAACATAAAATGTAATCACTGGACATAACGACTGAACAACAGAAGTGAGGTACCGTGAGCTATTATGCTAAAGGAAAATGACGTAAAAGGTAACAATAAAATATTGACCATCAAATACGAGCCAGACCAGCAATTTCCCTACACATACCCTGTTGTCTTATGGCTTATATTATACTCCTGGAAGGCGTTTGTTGTTCGAAGAATAAAGCTGCTTTCACACCGGACACGGAACAAATTTTTCGCACGATAGATTACATTCAAAGTCAAGGTAAAGGCGCGAATACAAGTGCTGGTCAACGAATTAGAATAATTTGAAATAGCGCAATCGTTAAATTTTCTTGATGCATTAATTGTGCAGAAAGCAATCAGGTGTTCACCGCGCCTATCCTACCTGTTAGAGTAATCACAGAACTCGTAAAAAATGTGCTCAGCTGAGCTTTCCAAAAGGCCCATTTAGGCCATTTAACTGTGACTCTGTTGTTTCGTTGAATTAGAATAATTCATAAGTCATTTCATTGAATTAGAATAAGTGCTCGAATTTTTGTTTTCTGTGAAGAGTGTTCACTGTGCAGTATAAAGTCAGGGTTGAGTAGAATTTCTAAGTTGTAAAATCAATCATGGGTCAGCAGCGCGACCTCTCAACCGGAATAGTGACTCAAATTCAACCCCTTCGCCTACATGGCTTGACCCAAACTAAAATTGCTGAGCAGCTCGGCATCAGCCAGTCTTCCATCTGCAAAACTCTAAAGGAAGACTGGAGCAAGCGCACCAACTGTTCCGGCGTCCGAAAAACTTCTGCTTGCGACAACAAGCAGCTGAGAAAGATCGCAGTCAGCAACTGGTTCAAGTCCACTTCTGAGCTCAGCGACTTGTGGAACAAGCAGACCGGCGTTAACGTCTCGAGATCAACCACTTACCGTCGTCAGCGCGAACTCGGCTTCAAGTCTCCCGTTCCAGCAGTAAAACCGATGCTGAACAAGAAACAAATGGAGAAACGGCTGAAGTGGGCCAAAGAACACGGCGAGTGGACTGCTGAAGACTGACAGAAAGTGGTCTTCAGAGACGAATCACGCTTTTGCATCTCCTTCGGTGACTAAGGTCCTCGTGTCTGGCGTTGTGGTGGCGAAACCTACAATCACGAGGCCGTGAAAAGATGCGTCAAGTCTCCCCAGAGCGTTATGGTCTGGGGATGCATGTCCGCTCGGGGTGTAGGGAAACTCTGCTTCCTCAAGAAGACTGTCAATGCTGCCGTATACCAACATGTTCTGGAAACGTTCCTGATTCCGACTGTTGAGGGACAGTTGTCGAAGAAGACCTCATATTTAAACAGGATCTTGCACCGGCTCATGCGGCAAAGTCGACCAAAGATGGTCTGCCTTCCCTACTCAATACTGCTTACACCTGTATTGCCAAATTCTGTCACTAGAGGGCGTTAGAGGTTCATCATATACCACAGTCTAACAGAATGCTGCTCAACCATGTTAGCTGCTGCTGTCACCAGGCGACAAGGTTTCTCCCTCACCTGCTGCTAACGCTGCTGTATCCCTCTCTTCTATCAGCTGGAGCTTGTCTGCATTATATTCACACTCAAAAAGCTATGAATATCTGACTCAAAACTACAACCCCAATTCCGAAATCGTTGGGATGAAGTGTAAATTGTGAATAAAATCAAAATGCAATGACTTTCAGATCACATGAGCCAATTTGTAATTTACAATAGAACATAGATAACATTTCAAATGTTGAAACAGACATTTTACATTTTTATCCTCATAATGAGCTTATTTAAAACTTTATGGCTGCAACAGATCTCAAAAAAGTTGAGACACAGGCAAAAAGGGCTGAAAAAGCAATTAATAATAAAAGGAATCAGCTGAAAGAACATTTAGCAAGTAATTTAGTTAACTGGCATAAGGCGTGTAACATGATTGGCTATTACAGGGATGTCTTAGAGAGGCTGAGTCTCTCAGAAGTACAGATGGCCAGAGGCTCTCCAACCTGTGAAGGCGTGCGTAAAAAAATTGTGGAATACTGTAAAAACAATGTTCCTCAACGTCAAATTGCAAAGGCTTTGAAGGCCTCATCTTCGACAGTGCATAACATCATCAAAAGATTCAGAGAAACTGGAAAAATCTCTGTGCAGAAGGGACAAGGCTGAAGACCTTTATTGGATGACCGTGATCTTCGGGCCCTCAGATGCGAATGCATCACTCACCGGCATGATTCTGTCTTTGACATTACTGAATGGGCCCAGGAATACTTCAAGGAACCACTGTTTGTAAACATGGTCCGCTGTGCCATCCACAGATGGCACCTAAAACTCCATAATGCAGAAAGGAAGCCATTGTTAATCATGATCCAGAAGCGCCGCCATGTTCTGTGGGCCGAGGCTCAATTAAAATGGACTGTAGCAAAGCGGCAAAGTGTCCTGTGGTCAGACGAGTCCAAATTTGACATTCTTGTTGGAAATCATGGGCATTGTGTCCTCCGGGCTAAAGAGGAGAAAGACCACCCCTCCTGTTATCAACGTTCAGTTCAAAAGCCAGCGTCTCTGATGGTATAGGGATGCATTAGTGCACATGGTGTATGGAACTTGCTTGTTTTAAAAAGCACCGTGTATGCTGAAAGGTATATAAAGGTTTTAGAGCAACATATGCTCCCCTCCAGACGAAATCTATTCCAGGGAAGGTCTTGTGTATTTCAGCAGGACAATGCAAAACCACATACTGCAGCTATTACAACAGCATGGCTTCGTAGTGGAAGAGTCCGCGTGCTGAACTGGCCTGCTTGCAGTCCTGATCTTTCACCGATTGAGAGCATTTGGTGCATAATTAAGCAAAAAGTCTGTCAAAGGAGACTCAAAACTCTCCAGCAGCTGGAAGCCTGTATTAAACAAGAGTGGGATCAAATTCCAATGGCTAAACTCAAGAAACTGGTCTCCTCAATGCCCAGACACCTCCACTCTGTTAAAAAGAAGAGGGGAGGCTACATCATGGTAAACGGGCCCCTGTCCCATCTTTTTTGAGACCCATAGCAGCCATCAAATTTGAATTTAGCCAATTTTGTGGATAAAATTGTAAAATTTCTCAGTTTCAATATCTGCTATGTTATCTCTGTTCTATTGTGAATAAAATACTGGCTGGTGTGATTTGAAAGTCATTGCGTTTTGATTTTACTCATTATTTACACCTTGTCTCAACTATTTTGGAATTAGGGTTGTAAAACGTAAAAGTAACTTTCACCTGCACACTCCATAGTATTAATGTGTTCCATCATTTTTTTTAGACTCGCCTGCTCCTTTCACTGGCAAGAAAAACAATGATCTTGATTATTGCCCGAGGTGCGGCAGTTCTTCTAATATTTGAGATGGAAAATGCTGTTTCTCACGGCTTTTGGGACGAGCACCCAGGACAGATTCAGTACTGATGCGGTGCATGTATTTTTCATAGCTCACCACTGCATATAACAAAATGGACAGTATGGAAGCTGTAACACCAGTGCTGACCCAGGTACTGTTTGCTACCAACAATAAATAATACCACAGAGCAAAATAAACTTTTCTGAACTTTGACTTGTAACAATATCAACATTTCTTTGTCACTCCAGACAATATGCTCGCTACTACTGGAGGCTGATCAGTGACCTGCCTGTACAGTGCAGGTATGTGATCTCCAGGAGCTTGCAACGGTTTTCGGCCCTGCCGCGTCTGTTCCCCGTGATGTTTGATGATCCATCTGAGCCTGTGGCCATTCCTACGGAAAAAAGGATGCTGAGGGTGCACGGGCGGGACATCTTGACCAGACTGGACCACAAAGCCAGTATCACATCCATATTTGGCTCCATCCTCAAGATGGACTCCACAAAGAAGGTATTAGTTCTCATCACTATTGTGCTTTTTTCTCATTTTGCAATTCAGTAAAACCATCGCTCAGATTGACAGAGTGTGTGCAAAAGAGGTTATTCTTCACATCAAATTATTAATTCTCCCTGTACATGTTGTTGGTTTGTTGAAAAAAAAATGATATACTTGGAGTGAGTGAAACCCAATTCTTAAAAGATAAGAGAATACCAGACACTGACAATATTCACACATTCTTTATTACTTTATTTATTTATAAATAAACACTAAATAAATAATTCTTTCGTATACAGGGGCTTAAGGCAATAAATGCTACCTTCTTGTGATTTCGGGTCACCAAGGAGTTCTCAGGCATTGACAAGCGGAGGGGCCTGATCTGGAACTGGCAGTAGCCGGCCGCGTCCCCAGATGCAGAGCAGCAGGTGTGGCTCATCTGATGCTCCTGTCTGTGACTGTCGCTGCTGTGTGGAGACTGAGGGTGAGGTAAAGCTGAAGCCAGATTTAGTGGGTGACCAGATCTTGTCGTCAAGCCGGATATCTATCACTTCATGCACCAGCTGCCAGCAGGGGTCACCCTATCCACATGGCATCTGTCCTGCTGCATCCTTGAGTGGGATGCTGGCGATGTCGCCTCACTGCTTCCAGTAAAGAGAGGGCAGCTGAGGAACTTAGAAGGTGGTCCTGGTATCACTAATGCCGCAACAGTGAACCAGGGCATGAAGAAGAGTGATCTGGCGCTGCACTGCAGGAGGAGGAGAAGAGGAGAGAAGGTGAGCATCTCGGCGATTGACCACCTTCTGCTGGAGCTGATGGACAAGGGCCAGAACTGTCCTGTTCCTGGAGCACATCAGGCGAGCTCAGAAGAGGCACGTCCAATGCATCCAGGATGAGCCACTCTACACCGTAACTGGATCCGCAACCAACGAGGGCGTCATCCTCACCACTTACAGACATGCCAGGGGCTCAACATCACCGCAGTCTTTCCACTGTCTCCTGGCCAGCATGAATTAAGGTAAACATGTATTGATTTGAAACTTTGTTTAAAAAAATTGTTGCATGTGGTGCCATCCAAAAGCGCATCCAATACTCTCTCTATCAAAATTTTCCACCCGGAGATGATAATGGGATAATCATGGATTATCATGAAAGGAGCTCTTAGCAACCCGCAATGTCATCCTTGAACAAAACTGTGAATCAGGTCAAGAGCTGTGACGTCACTCGTGGGATCAATTGTGACACATCGACTATTGTATGTGTATTTTACATTGCAAGCATGATGTGGAAATCCGCAAAAAAAGTCAGAATTTTTTCAACCCCTGCTTGACTTGGACACAAAAACACATAGCGATATTTTGAGCATTTAGGAAGCCCAAATCCAGAAAATTGCGAGGCAAAATAGCTTCCCACCAGTTCCCTCGTCTGAGTTTAGGATTCAAATGAAGTACTCTGGGAATCATCCAATGTACATAAAACTTAAGACATTCATTTAAAATTATATGAGCTACTTAAGGTCTTTTTAGTTTCCATGAGGTAATGTAAGGCAGACTTTTTTACGACCCAGAACTTCGTCAAGGAAAGTTTTATACTTCTGCTCGTGCACAGAAAAATTAGAAAATTGTGATTATAACATATTTTTTACATGCAATAACATGGTTTTTACCCCACCGGTATGGAATACCGTGGGATATAGTCATCGCCCTGTCCGTCTGTCCGTCCATCCGTAATCATTCTCATTTCCGGAGCAGAACTCAAAAACTATACCACTTACAAACTTCACATTCACAACTTCACTTACCCTTATGGTCTAGTTGTGCCTTTTGGGGGTTTCAGTTCCATGCTGCCCATAACTTCTGAAATTTACACCAAAAACAGCCCTAAAATTGGACTTTGTCTCGTTTCCGGGACAGAACTCAAAAACTATGCCACTTACAAACTTCACATTTGGTACGGAACTTACCCTTATGGTGTAGCTGTGCCTTTTGGGGGTTTCAGTTCCGTTCTGCCCAAAATCTTTTATTTCTACACCAAAAACAGCCCAAAAATTGGACTTTGTCCCTTTTCTACAGCAGAATTCAAAAACTCTGCCACAAATCACGAATTATGTGGAACCTGTGGGATATGTCATCTTCTGATGACTCTTGTTTTTAATTATTTGGCATCCCACCCGAATATGGAACGCCCAGTTAGCGAACTGCGTACACAAGCCTGCTTGAGTGTGACCCATGCTGCCGTCTCAGGAGGGCGAAGACAGTTTGCAGCTCTCCTCTTCTACCTTCGTAGCTCGAAACTTTGCAAGCTCAGAACGAGGGTGCAGGAAACCTGAACATGCGCAAGCTTAGAATTTTACTGACGAGCCCCCGACTGCCCAACAGGAGGCGCTTGAGCTACGAACAGTGCTATAATCCCAAATCAGCAGTCCCTCCAAATTTATTTCCCTGCAGTGCAAAGCCAGTTGTGCGCTGCTCTGAAAAGGTTACCGGCCACTGCTGACTCTAGCGCGACCCGGGCTCCAACTCGGACCGTGGAGCTCAGGACCGCTCCGCAAAGCGACACCTTAACCGGGCGAGCTTACTCAGTAATCCACCAATTCTTTTTGACAAGCATACTGTACACCTAATCTGCGAGAAAAATGAAACAATATGAGACCAAGATATGAACAAATTACGGCAGGCAGACGCGATGGTTGATGCTCTCGACTTCCTTACCACTTGTCCCTGTTTCCCACGAATTACGACATCAGAAAGGGGCCCTTTTTTCTTCGGTCTTTTTCGGGATGTGGGCGAGTTGACAGGGTGTTCAAAATGCCTCTTTTATTCTCTTCCTATTGAGTGTTCAGAAAGTGTTTTTTTTTTCATCATCTCTATAACATTAGCTGTCCGCAGAGGTATAATTTGCCCATTTTCGGATTTCTCAATACATGTCTACTTTGAACAATGGGGCTGGAAAAAATAAAAGGGTTTCATAATTTTTTTATTTTTACATCTTTATCGTTCGACACTTTTGGCTTTGGAGGAACATAGTTTGCACATTCTTTTATATTCCTTTTACATTCATAGGTGAACATTGAGAAATAGTTGATAATGAAGCTCTTGACCAAACATCCCTCTTTAAAGCCTTATAAAGCAGCAGTGGACAGGGGAGAGATCCTGGCAGATCCAATCTAAAGATGCATTTGTACCAATCATGATGTCATTAGAATCTATCTCAAAGACCGCAATGCCTCTGGGAGGGTTCATGGTCATTACAGTCGCAGAAAGCTGGGCGAAGGAATATCTTTTGAAATTTATCAGATGTTGAAAAACTGCATTACCATTGTTAAATCCAGCCTGTACTTTTTCAAATTCATTTTTAACAATGCATGTCCTTTGTAGTATGGTTAAACACGCAGCTATTCAAACTGATTAGAATAGAGCTTCACTCATGCTTTCAAAGCCATTGCAGTGATCTTTGTTCTGTGCTGCATAACATATTCCTCTCCATTTAGGACATAATTTGTTCTAAAATCTTTCTTGATGGAAGTTCTTACATCAAACAAGGGATTTATAACAATTCAATAAAAAAACTAAAGAGCTGGATTGTCACAAAAATCTAACATTTGCTGCCTAATCCTTTCTAAAAGAATGTATTTGTGTAAATAGAAACTCATCTCTGGGAATTATGCAGCTGCTGAATTCCATAATTTCCAAGGCATCATTGCTTACATTCTGTTGTGCGGAAACCACATGCAAACTGTAATCTGGATCATCTTCAACGTCCGTCAACCTGATCCAAAGGCAAAGCACTTCTTGGCCAGCCGTGATAGAGCGGGGCGTGCTGTTGAATTTGAGTGACTGTACTGTCAACACATTCTTATCCCGACTCATCATATAGTGATGCTACCTGAACTAGCATCGATATATGATGCAAAAGAAGGCGTTTGGCGACTTTATTTGAGGCTTAGGGTTCGGGTTCTGATTAAGGTTTAGGGGTTAGGGGGAAGGGTTTGTTTTAACCTGGCATAAAATAAGGATGCCAAAAAAGTCCTTTTGCGTTGTTTATCGACGCTTAGTCAGGCAGCGTCAATGTATGACGCATTGAGATGAGACTGGTCTCATCCTGTAATTTTATGCTTTAAACGCATAAACAAATCTTCTCTGTTTCCAAAGGTAAAAGTCAACCAGCATGGAGTGAACAAGCGGAAAGACTGATGTGGGCATTTGCAAGCAACTATCATCATGTATCATTAACCCTTAGAGCGCTAAATGCAGATATTGTTGCTCAGTAATGTAAGATATCAAAATCAAAGCTGTTGAAGACCTGTCATGTGGCCACTTGTTTAAAAGAGCTCCCGCAGGGGAGCTCTTTTAAACAAGTCGCAAACATGATAGGTTTTCAACAGCCCAAGATAATTAAATTTATATACCTTTAAAATTTATTTTAGCGCTCCAACTGGGTTGAGAAGGGTTCCACACAAGTTGAACGTTGTGTGTATATCTACAATCTGTGTTTCGCTTCCATCAAGAACTTGGAAGAGACTGGAGACAGTAAGGGCGTAGTACACTGTCTTTTGTTTAGACCCACCTTGACACCCCATAAACCCTGACTTTTCATTCCAGTTTTCCTGCAGCTGGTTAAAAAGTCAGAAAAGGCATTTTTGTCATACTTTAGAATGTCACGTGTACGTTCTGCGGGTTGTAGCACTTCTCTGAAGCAACATCACACTTATATTGAGAGGAATATTCAAACCCAGGATGCTGTATTTTTATGGCTACAGCATAACATCAGTTGGAAATGATCTAGATCTTGTACATAATTTTATTCACATTTCCCTATAATTTAGCAGAGCATATTTCCATTTGTTGGAAACCTCAGGATCTCCACTAGAACTTTAAAATAGTCCAGAAGTTTTGAAATAGATTTGAAGCTCCCTGCGTTCGCTGTTTTACACAAGTCGCCACGTGATGGGTTTTCAACAGCTTTGATTTTGATATCCTAACATCATTGAGCAACAATAGCTGCATTTAGCGCTGTAAGGGTTGATAAATGTGATTCAAAAAGTAGACAGAGTTGCATTCTATTTCTTTTCCACGCCTTCCTTTGTCAGCAAAACCACACTCCGGCCTGAAGTCAACCGCTGCCAATGTCAGTCACCCTGTCATCATCATAAAAAAGTACATAAACATGAATTCCAAAAAATACTTTGCCATTGTCATTTATGGGATTTTTCACTTCATGTATGTAGGGTCGAGGTATGTCTTGGCATGCAATAAATGCTTTTTATCACTATCTGTGATACATCTATTTGTAAAATGGCACACTGTTAATGCATGAGCAAATGCTGATTCCAGATAATAAGATAAAAATTATTATTTCAATCACAGAGCAGCTCTGGCAAAGAAACACTCTCATTCAAGGTTACTGCGCATGGGAAAATGGGATTTGGGAAATGATCTTCAAAGTCGCTTTTTTTGCGTGTATTCGTGTCTTTGGATTGACATTGAATGTAATCTGTCGCGTGAAAAATTCATTTTGCGTCCAGTGTGAAAGCGGCTTTAAAGGTGGTTTTTAAAGACTCCCCGTCCGTGACCCTGAGATTTTTCCTGCTAGTCGCGTCAATCCGTTTCATCCTCAGTTTCTTCTTCATGGGAAAAATAATGAGTCATCATTCTTCTTCCCCCTGTTCCCCTTCTCGTGAGTGCATGTGGGGAGTTATAACTGTTTTTCTCTAAAGTACACAGTCACCATTCTCCTCATTTAGCTCCAGATATCCACCCCATTCACTCAGAAACGGATATTCATGTGCTTTAAACTTCCATCTTTTAAACTTCCAAACTCATCCCAATCTTGATGGAGGGCAGATGTGTCAGAAATCAGAAATTTGTTTTCCTAAAGTTCTTGGCCAAGATTATTTTTCAAGGACTTCACCTTTTCTTCTCAAAAATATAAAATAATGGATAGCACCCCCTGCTGGTGACATTTGCTCCCAGAGAAAGGAGCAGAATGTTATGGTTACTGAGGCGGTATGGAACTGCAGATTCTTTGAACAGAGTTACTGCTGGGTGATACACAGGAACCAGATGATCCTGCTATGCAGAGAAGTAACTGTACAATGGAGTTAAAATTAATCTGCCAACATTTTTCTGCTTTAACCCTTGGAGAGCTGAAAAAAATTTTATATATATATTAATTTAATCATCTTGTTCAAAGTGCTTAATTTTTCTCATCCTATCCCTCCAAAAGTCAATCATTCATTATTGAGTGGACAAATGACCTTCAGAAGGACTCATAGGTACCTGTGATCCCTTTTGAAGGTCATTTCCATTTGAAGGTTAATTTTCCAACTAAGAATTGACAAAATTGTAGACCTTTTGAAGACTGATATCCAAAACTTTGCTCATATTTTTTGTACTTTTCTCTCACCCTGCCCCAAACCTTTCATGGGCCCCAGGTCCTCTGATTCTCAGAAGCGGAAGCCGGACATTAGTGGCACGTCGCCAGGGAGACCCGCGAATGGTATCTGGCTCCATTTTGTTTGCGCGCTCAGGTGTGGTGTCTGTAACGCCATTAGTGTGATCCTACTGCTGGGTCCCTCGGGGGAGGGCCGGGCGGGTACATTTGTTCCTCGCCTTGAAGGGGAGATGCTGGGACAGCCAGAGGAAGGGATGATAAACGATGCTGATGGCGCCGGGTCAGACAAACCTTGGGGGGGACAATTCTGCGGGATCACCTCATGTGTGTCTGCGAAGACTGAAATAACCTTCAGCGCCACCGTAGAGCACGATACCGAAGCGTCAGGCTGGGTATAATTGCTGAGGCAAGAGGTAATAAAGACAGAAGAAAGAGGCCACAAAACTCATTGTGTGAGGTTGCAAACTCAGCATATCACATGGTGATAATCATAATGAGAAAATATCCCCCCAAGCACTTATCTCCCCACCTAACCCCCTCTGTCTGTAAAGAAACAACCGCCCAGCCCAGCAGGTCATATTCTACAAACACAATGAGGACATTCATGATACATAATTCTCAATGGTTTCTTATATCCCAAACCAATTTAATCTAATTGGTCCTCTTATCAGATGGAGAATTGAACAGGGTTTTCTGCTAACTCTGCCCTGGGGTTCTGCGCAGGTCTTGCTGATGGAGACTGGAACGAAAACAGTAAAATGTGCGGAAGCATCGCTCTCAGGAGCTGCCATACAATATTTACAGCTGCAATAACTAAGCAATATGACCTCAGAGTAGAGAAGGAAGTCAGTGCATACTGAGCGCAAAAAATTAGATTTGCTGAGTACGGGTCATTGTGTCGAGGAATTTCACTGACAGCTCGTACTTAGAAAAACAAGTTAACATGGTCGACAACATCCCCTGCCAATCGTGTGCTTCTTATTTTCGAACTCCATCAAGGCCATTATGGTCTGAAGCAACACACTAAATTTTGTTGTCTTATCTGAATTAGTTTCTGAGAAAAGTTGTCCCCTTTCTCTCGGTCGGTCGGTCGGATGGACGGACGGACGGACGGACGCACACACGCATGGACGGACGGACAGAGGTCAAACCTATATCCCCCTCCAACATCGTGTTGGCGGGGGATAATAATGGAAGCACAAATGAAACTTGTACACGTCTAGAATAAAATAAAATACCATGCAAAAATGTAGAAGACCACAGAATCACACAGCCTCCTGAAACACTACACTGAATTGGAATGTAACGGCAAAACATGAAACGTTACTAATTAAAAGCTGCCACACTAGAATGGACCTGCTGTCCGGACTAAAACCTTCCAGGACGCTTCTTGAAAGGTTGAGTAGTATAACTGATGCATGAATTAGGGAGAGGCAAACTAAATTAGATCTGATTGTTCTCTTAAACCCGAGTAATTTACAGTGCCAGAAAATATATGTGCCCCGTCCCAATTTCTTGTATTTTTACCTATTTGTCATATTGGTATGTTTCAGATCATCCAAGTAATTTAAATACAAGACAAAGTAAATAAACACAAAATGCAGCTTTTAGATGATAATTTCATTTATTGGAGTTAAACAGAAAGAACCTCTATCACTCATGTGACAAAATAATCATCCCCTTAAAGCTAATAACTGGTTCTGCCTCCTTCGGTGCCCACAACTACAATCACACATTTGCAATAAGAGGCAGCAAGTCTTTTATATCACTGAGGAGGATTTGTAGCCCATTCTTCTAGGCAGAAATCCTTTAATTCAGCCACAATTGAGGGTTTTCGGGCCAGAACTGGTTGTTTAAAATGATGTCACGGCATCTCAAGCGGATTCAAGTCAGGACTTTGACTGGGCCACTCCGAAACCTTCATTTAGTTTCTTTTGAGCAATTCTGAGGTGGACTTGCTTGTGAACTTCAGATCATTTGACGCTGCATAGCCTAACTGCGTGAGCTTTAGGTCATGAACCAATGGCTGCATATTTCACTTTAAGATTTTCGGGTAGAAAGCAGTTCCGTCATTTTTGGCAAGTTGCCCTTGTCCTAAAGCAGCAAAGCACCCCCAGACCATCGCACTACTATGACCATGTTTGACCGTTAGCTGGAGCCTAACCCAGCTAACTACGGGTGGAGGGCAGGGCCACCCCCTGACAGCTCGCCAATCCATCGCACGGCGCGCACACCATCGTAGGATGCAACAGGAGTACCCAGAGGAAACCCACACAAATGGAGAGAACACCCAAACTCCACCCAGACAGGCCCCAGGCTGGATTCGAGCCCTCAGCTCTCTCACTGTGAGGCAACAGTATGACCTACTGTGTCACCGAATTGCCCCTATTCTAACATCTACACAGAAATGACAAATCATCTTCCCCAGATAAACACTTTTTTCTGCCCCAGCCTCCATTTTCACCGAAATACAGAGCAATGCACATCCAGGTGAAATTTTGCGGTGCAGTTACTGAGATGTCTAAGTACAGGAAATCTCCATTACCTAAGGACCTTCGCCTTTCCTGAAAACAATACTTTAGTCTGAAATTTTTACCCAGCACTCAAGTTATTATTGCTGACATGGCCTATGCTGATGGGATCAGAATCACTGTGGTAATAATTTTGCAATTACAGGAGGTCCTGAAATTATGCTAATCCTGTCAGAATAGGGTTTCGGAGTATTTTATCTGGATCTGTATGAAACAAACAAATATTTAATACCACTATTTAAGTCATAAAAATAGACTGATTCATGTGTCACTGGTGGAAATTCATGGAAATTCAAAGTATCTACTTTGTACTTTGCTAACAACGAGTATTGCATTGGCAGTGAAAATACAAAGTGCTATTTTAAATGGGCATATATGGGGTTTTAGTCAGGCATTTTATGTTGTAGAGATTTTGCCATCTGGCTACTCGCAGTAAACAGTAAATCCTTGAAATATGTTCTGGACTGTGATTGTGTATTTGTCGTAGTCCTGTGAAGGTCTCTCACCCCTAAATGGAACCTGTCCTGATAATGATAATAGTTCTTTAATTGTTGTTTTGGTTCGGCTTTCGGACCATAAACCTGTCCAATGACTCTGATTAAAAGGGCTATTAAACCTGGGGAAAATTACCTGTGTCAGTGAGTTCCCAGGACTGAAGCTGAGGTCAGGTGACCCCCTCCTCTGCCCCCATATCCCACATCCACGCCTTTTTCTATTAAAGTCACGGTGTCCTCAATGTCTTAGTAAGGATAAGCGAAGAACGGAGCACTGCTGACAAATTTGTACAGAGAGTCATTCAGAACATCAGTGGAAAAAGACGCAAGGAAGAGATCTTTTCCATCCCAAAGGTAACACGTCATATGACTGCACACTGTTCGCACCGACTCACTTATCACTTACATACAAATGGGCTTTAAAGTTAGTTTCCACTGTCGCGTGTTCCGTTGCGAACACCACGATTGGCCTTTCGTAGCTGATCGTGGAATTTCTCTGAAGCTGCTTTCACACCGGACGCGAAACGATTTTTTTGACGACAGATTACATTTAAAGTCAATGCAAGACGCACGTCGCGCGAAAAATTTGTATCGCGTCCAGTGTGAAAGCGGCTTAACTTTGAAATATCTAAAATTCAATAGCAAAAGCATCGACCAATGTCATTCCTATTCATTTAAATGCTAATCACTCTGCAGCATGTGCCTGCTTTTGAGGTCTAAATTGCCCCAAAATAAGCCCAAATTGCAGTTGGAGTCTGAAAAATTAAAAAACATTATTTGATACATGTTCACTGCTCTACTAAAATTATCGATGGGCTACTGAATTATTTCATTTAGTAGTATGTGCTACTTGGGGAAAAAAGCCAGCGTCAAACCCTGATACCGTATGCTCAACAGCAGAAAAAACTGCTGCTGCACATCAGAGCTCTGCGGCAGGGTCAGATGAACACATGTCATGAGAGTTGCTGATTTATTTTATATTTTATTTAACCCTTATTTAACCAGGGAAGTCCCATTGAGATTGAAATCTCTTTTTCAAGGGAGCCCTGGGGTTCGAGGTGGGGAAGAAGAGGGTAATTTGCACAGCCAATTAGATCAGGGGATGATTCGGAGGCAGGTCGAGAGAGCCAGGTTGGGACTTTAGCCATGACACCAGGGAACCCCCTACTCTTATTGAAGAGTGTAATAGGATCTTTAATTACCATCAGTGAGCTGATAACCACAGAGAAACTCTGACATAGAGTTGAATGAATCCATATCTGAACCAATCTCTCCAAAAACAATATGCTGGGAACTTCACAAAGCCACAGTATTTGTGCTACTGTATTTATTGCAGAACTGTCATTTCTGTCAGAGGTTAATGCACAGAAATGCATAACATGGTGTAAGGAACACAGAACCTTGCATCCTGAGCAACAGAACAAAGTGAAATAGTACGCTGAATCATCTTTTACTCTTTTAAATGCATCTTGACGAGTTTATTGTTAGACATAGACAAAGACGTCATCCAATCCTCAATTTCTATAACCAACAGCTATGTAAGCTGGTTGCTCTGGAATGGTATGGACAGCCCTTTCATGGGATTGAGTGAGTCTAATATTCCCTCACCTGTGACAGTTGTTGTGGAACTGGGTCTGCGCAACGTATGACAAATATGAAACATCAGGAAATTAGGAAAAGGGAGCATATACTTTTAATGGCACATCATGCATTCTGAGGATCAGTAATTGGATTCGGTGTTAATGGGCTTAACTGGTAATGCCTTTAATGCACTGCCCAGCCAAAAAAAAAGTCACACACTCAATATTTAGTTGGAACCCCTGTAGCTTTGATTACAATGCATATTCGTCTTGTAATTGTTTTGACAACTATCAAACATTTATTTCAGATCAGAAATGCCATAATTTTTGACCGAGATCTTGTCTTTTCGACATAATGGTTAAACCACTCACTGGTCTTTCTTGAGCACATCCCAATAACTTTTAATGTGCTTAAGGTCAGGACTTTGTGGTGGCAAATTTGTTTGTGAAAATGATTCCTCATACTTGTTTTGTTATTCATTGTTTTCTTTGCTAAATACAGGCCTCTAACTTGCCCGTTCTGAAATACTGTGACATCTTTTCCACCATCAAGGGATGTGTCTTCCAACGTGATTTTTTAAGAAATGAGTATCGATGCGCTTCATCAGTCAGAGTTAAAATGATTATTGCCAGCTGAAACATATTAATAACCGCAATAATGATCCAATTAGATAATTTGTTCATTAATTTTCTAATGGTGACTTTTGTTGTCTTTGCCGGGCAGCGTATATATATATTTACTGTATATATGGTGGTCCAGAATACACCATGAGCTGCATCCTGGATGTTTGGCGCGCGGGTCATGGCCAGCAGTTTCTGGTGGATTGGCCAGGGCGCTGCCCATGTCCCATGTCTTCCAGTGCCAGCATCTGGGGTTGGTCACAGGACCCCGGGATATGCCCCTCGGGTGAGAGGGGTACTATTAAGTTTCAAATGCTCTTTATTGTTTTTCACACAATCTACTCATTTTTTTTCTGGTTTCTCCCTTTGAGTTCCTGTTACTCAATTATTGACTCATTCATTGCCTTCCCTTCTGTGTTCCAGCCCCCACCTGTTTCCCATTGACAAGTGTTGTGACATTTATTTAAATTCCTGGTCTCCATTCCGTCCCTGCTGGACTGTTTCTCTTCATTGTCTTCAAAGTCTGTTCAGCCAAGAGCTCTTAAGACCTCAGTCTTCACTGAGGATATCGATAACCACTCTATTGGGGGATTTTTTCCCTTTCGTGTCCTGTACCTTCAGATAGCCTTCCCGGATACTGACCTCAGATCTGTTCCAGACTACGGCTTGCTTCGCTCACTCTGATTCTGTTCGCCTTCCACCTGACTCAGACTGTTCCTGACAAGCTTTCTGCCCTGCGCGTATGAGAGTTGTCTTTTCCGCTGTGCCACTTGCTGTTTTCGAGGTTATTACGTCCACGAGGCCTCTCTGAGCACGGATCCTTTACTGCTACATGGAACAGGGGTGCGTATAGTGAAGGTTTGTGTGTCGTTGACTCCGTGTAACATGGTTTATTATCGCTGATGAATGTGCAAATATGAAAAGTGCACTGCACATTTATCAAATGGCAACTGTTACAGGACATTCTGATTATATCAGCAAAGAGCACCATGTATAATGAACAAAGCTATTTTTAAGTCTGACCTTTGGAATTTTTCATCACCAACATTTTTAATCATCTTCTAATATCATTTTATTAAAATGAATGGGCAACGTTTTAATTGCATCTCATAAAAAATTAATGTCTGCATAATACAGCAGTGAAACTCAAAGGATGCCGCCCACGTCCACCCCAAGGCCATTTATTCTGTGCAATATGGATCCACCCCAGTGACCCTTGGGAAATCTGTTTGGTTGGGCACTTTTCAGTCATCAAAAGTGAATATTGAAACCCTGGCTTGGTGATGATGCTCACACTGAGTGACATTAGTTTTCTTAGTAAAGTGGTGTGAAGTTATTGTAATTTATGACAGGTTATTCAAGAGCCCGTTGGCTGCAAATAAAATGCCGTACAGTACTATATACTCGGGGGACACGAGTCCTTTGCATAATAAAAATAAAGCTAATTTTCACCTGTTGTGCACGAGCCTATTTAAGGCTTTAGAACTCAGTATTCATGTCACAGAGACTGGGAAAAATTATTCCAGTGAAGCAAAACATTTAGAAATTCAATTACAGAATTATTTAGTAATTCCATTTCAGAATTTACGGACGCCAGCATCTGTATTTTCGGAATGGGGTTAACTAACCACATAAAAATTGGGGCCTTCCTCTATTCTGGAGCTTTTTGGAACTCAGAAAACCAGCAAGGGATTTTCCCAAACTGAGACCAGCGAGGAGTTTGGACATTTGTGCAGTGGATTTGGGGTTGATATCTGACTTTTCCATTGGAAGATTTTACAGTCTTTTGTTTCTGAAACTTAGATTTTGGGACAATTTCAGGAGACACAAGCTATGATAGTGTTTTCTTTCATTTTCCTCTGTTTTGATTGATCATGTCTGTTTAATTCTTGTTTAAGGTAGTAGACCCTCATCTGTAGACACACACATTGAATATTCTGTTGTTACTTTTATTAAATTTCCTTCTTTTGAATCGGTCGCTGAGTTGTGATTTTTGATAAAGGTTGATCCAACAGGTTGCTCTGCCCATTCAATAGTTAATTACAATCAAAAATATTAACTAATAAATTAAATAATCTATTTTACATGTTGGATAAGTGAGAGGTTTTAACAGCTGAAGCACTTGTATTCAGAATGCTGGGCGATGAGAACGCCTGTGTGCTAAAACTGCTGGCTATCTGATCGTAATAATAATAATAACCGCAAATCCCATATTTCAATGAAAGCCAGACTGGAATTTCTGGTGTCAAGCGATGCTCAGGAGGTCATCGGCCGCTCTGCACGAGAGGCCACAGCTAAGCTACCTGATGCACTTCATCAAAGTTTGTTGTCCCCATTGAGGCAGCACCGAGCAAGAAAAATGAATTTATGCTATAGCACAAAAGCTGACCATGAAGACTTGGTCCCGATCATCATCTGTAAACAAGAGAAACATTGTCTTCTCAGACAACAAAAAGAAATCAGCGTGAATTGAAGGGAATTTGTAGCTGGTGGCAGCCAGGAGTAACGACTGCTGCCTGATAGCAGGAAACGTGCAGTCCTGACACTGCTGTACGTGCAGCTGACGACGGCGCAGCGGCAGGCGAGCTGATACACTGCATACAGATTGAGTGAGCGATGTCTGTCGGAGTCGCAGGTCGCGAATCGGCCCTTTTTATGTGGCATCGATAGCGCGGGAGGCCTCATTTTTCATTCTGGCTGCATTGCATATATTCTGTGTCATGTATAGGAAATGTCCTGGGACGAAAAAGATCAAACATAATCTCATGCAGGGAGAATGAAAGGATGGAGTTACGGGAAAAGGACAGGGAGGGCCAAAAGAAAAATCGAGATACATAACAGGAACCTACACCTTTCATTCTGTGAAAATATACCGCACAGAATTTATATGATTCAAAACTGGCTTTAAAAAAGTTATTTCATTGCAAATTCAGGCATCAAGTGGGTCATAAGTGGAATTTATAGACAGCCTTGTCAGTCCTCTTCTTATTTATCTCTGAGTGCGATGAAAGGATAGTGACTTCTGGTGAAATCGTGCCTTTGTGTAAGCCATTTATTTCCTGTCTTCAAGTTTGCCTCCGGCCTCAAGAAATTTGCATTTCCTCAATTTTGAGACTAGATGATTTCGATCACTATTGTTAAAACGTGTTGTCCGTGTTGTTTATGTCAAATTCTGACCCTACCATCTGCATGTCGCGGCAGAAATTGCAATTTGTCAGCCGAGAAGACGCTTTTCTGATAATTTTCAATCCAGTTCTCTTTTTTTCCTTTAATTTGGCATCTCCATTCCCACCCGAATCTGGAAAGCCCAATTTGAGAACTATGTACAAGGATTGCCCATATGCGACCCCATGTTGCCAACTCGGGAGAGCAAAGACAGTTTTGCGGCTCTCCTCCGAAGAAGGCGCTTCAGCCACTGCATCTCTACGCTCATTGGTCAAAACTTTGCAGTTCAGAACGAGGGCGGAGGATACCCAAACACGAGCAAGCTTACAATCTTACTGATGAGCGCCCGGAGGCGCTTGAGCAACAAACAAAGCAACTATTTTAGTATCCCATCCAGGCAGTCCCTCCCAATTTGTTTTCTCTGCAGCCCAAAAGCCCACTGCCGGCTGGTATGACCGGGGATCAACCCCGTGCCGTGGTACTTACTACTCCTCTGCAATTTGGTGCTTTAACCAAGTGAGCTAACCCAGCAGCTTGTCGGTCCAGTTTTGGTGAGCCTTTGCCCACTGTTTCCTGCTCATAGCTGGCAGAATAGGAACTAGGGACCGGTGTCACAAAGACCTTGCAAATCAGCAATGCAAGGGCTCAGCGAAGTGATCGACATCAAGGTACTTTAGCAAAATGAGGGATTCACAAAAGCCTGCAATAACTATCCACAAGAATGTTAGTTTTGGCGGTCGTAATTCGTGCATGGTCTCTTCTACCCAAAAATATCGAGCTGTGTTGTCACATCACGCCCATTGAATGTGTTCATTTAAGCGATGCAGAAAGTGTACCTGCAACCGGCTAACACAACTTGGTTCAGTCCAAGCATAGATGGGGTCGTGGTCACGTGTATGATAGTGAAACATTCGGCGACAAAATGGATGAATTTGAGCCCATGATCGCTAATCCCTTGTCTATTAATTGCACGGTACATCTTACGAGAAATTAAAATGTTTTCATTTTGGGACGGGCTTTTTTTAGCGATAAAGGCTGCCAGCCAATGATGTTACCCTCCTTTATTCCTTCTTGGCAACCATGTTAGTTAGGGAAGTTGAAGAAAAGATGCGCCTTCCTCATCAATGCAGTAAATGCTAGGAGCATGACATGAGATACTGTTGCCTGGCAATGGCCCGTTGAATATCCGCATGTGTACAGGAAATGCCCTGTGAAATAAAACCAAAGTGCCCACAACACCTGTAAATGCACAGGAATCGAACAAGATGGGCTTTCCAGAACGTTGTTAATATACTCAGCCAAAATAAAAATTTCACACTCGTTTGGAGGTCGATAAGTTGAACATACAAGAAATGAGGTTGTGATTTTATTTAATTCTGTACTCATTAAAGATGGTGTATCATAAAAATAATGTCCATAATATAACCAGTTCTACCGGAAATGCTACGGAAATGTCCAAGAGTAAAAATGTTTAGTTACAACTCGAATAAGAGCACTGCGCAGGCGATTACGTATGGTTTGGACAGTCACACAACCTCTAAACAATTCATTCCTAGTGGACGTTGCAGTGACAAATTGATTATGCAAATGACGTAAGACAATTTGTCCGTCTTCTGCTTTTGAACTCACACGTGGGCTACCAGAACGAGGTCGGTCAGCTGTGGTGCCAGTTTGTTGGAGACGTGTCCGAAGATCATGGATAGTCCGTCGACTGCATCCCATAACCCTTGCAACGACAGCCATGGCATTAAAAATCAACGAATAATTAACTGTAAAAACTTGTTTTTCCGAGATGTCACTCTAACATGCTAACCTGAGCTAAGTTGCACAACTCTCATAAGGTCATATGACTAGGAACATGAGAAAACATGGTTTTTGCTTAAAGTATGCTCACACGAGCTACATACTTCTGCACGTCGAGTTGATGTGTGTCATGATGTCTTTGACAACGCATTTGCCCCTAGTGATAATAAAAACTCTTTTATTAAAAGTTTCAAGAAAATATTTACAAATTTATGAGTGTGAAGTTTCTTTTTTGACTCAGTATAAGTTCAGCCAATTCAAAGATCACATGTCACAGTAACTGAAATCGCTTGAGAAGCTTTGTGTCATTTAGAGACTCTCCGTTTGATCCTATCAGGGATAACCCTTTCTTGACTGAAAAACACAGAGCTTCCTCTTCTAGCTCAAGAAACAATGGCATTCATTACGCCTCTCTGCACTTTAGAGCAGACAGGAGCGCCCACTAAAAATTGCCTGTTCATCAAGGGGCGGCGATCTGACTGCAATTGCCTAAATTTAACGAGCGCTCTGTGAAATTACGCCAAAATCTATCAAGGGTTTGGCAATGCGATTGCTATCGACTGATTTCAGTAAGTTCTTTGCGATCAGAGAGTGATGCGTGGTTCTGGTAAATTACAAAGTTAGCAATGACAGGACTAGATTAGAGAGTTCACAAAATTTACAAGGTCTTTATGAAACCAGTCCCAGGTATGGTTTTCTGTTCGTGTAGCTCATCCATTTCAATGTTTGACATTTTGTGCATTCAGAGATAGATTCTTCGTAGGACTGTGGTTTTACATGATTATTTGAATAACTTCTGTCCACTCTCTCCTGTCAGCTTAAATCTGTCTGAGCATCGTCCTCTCACTTCTCATTAGCACTTTCACCCACTGAACAGCTGCTCATTGGATTTTTTTTTTTGTAGCACTCTTCATGAAAATTTGAGACTACTGTGCAAGAATATAACAGAAAATCTGTGTTTGAAACTCAAACCACCCATTGTCATATCAACAAACATTTTAAGGTCAAAGACTGATGGATCACCTTTCTCATCCATCCTGATGTTTGGTCTGATCTACAACTGAACCTCTTGACCACGTCACATGTCACACCTTGACCTTTTTTTCTCCCAAAAATTTGGCCAGTTCTATCGCACTCCCTACTTGTCCTGTGAGGATGGCAGCAGCACAATGGCCTCAGTTATACATATTATACACCAGAAAACCTTGTCAATAAATATATACTCTTAGCGACAAGCATTCATTATTTAATAGTTATGGCAGGTTAATCTGACACTTATTTGCTCATCTGGAAAATATGCCATTGTTAACTGTCTATATTCTCTTTTCTGAAAGGAATTTCACTTCAGGGAATTTAAGGTGCCTTTTTTCAGGCTTCAGGTTTATTGTTTCGGTCTGTGAGCTTGAATAGTAGGTTCACAGGTTCCAGCAAACAGACAGAGGAATGTTCACATTATCACAGCCTTGTTTCCAGTGACCGAGGCTTAGTGTGGTGTAACCTGACACATCAGGTTGTCAAGTGATGCTTACAAAAATCTGCCTGTGGTTAAGTGGGTGTTAACCTATGCTTGACAGTGCAGAAAACTGCACAAGAACCAAAAGAAAACCGACTCAAAGATGTATTTAATGTTATATTTAATGGTAGAGAATAGCTTTGTTTGGCTTACACCAGTGACCCAAAAGCATTAAACCCACTCACAGATGAAGCAAATGACATTAATTACCTTGTAACATTGATGCAAGTTATGGATATAGAACATACATGGTAAGCAATCAATTGGTTCTTGTAGTCTATATGTTGGATGGGGGAGAAATGGACCATGGGAGACTTTGAGAAGGGCCAAATCCTTATCGTCAGTAGACTGGGTCAGAGCATCTCTGAAGAGGCAAAGCTTGCAGTCAGCAGTGATTACGATTACTTTCACACAACATTCCGGATGCTGATCGGGGAGTTGAAGTATTCCAGTAACGCAACGACCCATGTTAGCATCTTACCGCTGTTAGCATCAGGGGCGTAATTTTAACGGGAGTTGGGGGGGACGGAAACACGGCCTTAATGACAATTAGTCCTGGCAAGTTCTCAATCATTTTCCATGATTGACGCGTTTTCCAATTATCGTAATTGGCAACTGAAGACACGGTTCCTCTCCATGTGCGATCTAACAGCATCCAGCGATGATATGGTCGGGTAAATTAAGTTCAGAAAATTAATTTACTGCTTGCCTGTGAGTCGACAGGTAAGCGATTTTGAATAACGTTGATTTAAACACAGCAAATGCGCATCCTGATGACCGATTGCCGTCCTACTTAATCGGAGAGAACAACCAGCACCTGTTCATTATGGGCTGCAAAAAGTTCAGTGTTGCATCAATACTTAGGCCTAAAGAGTAGAGTTAAATCGCATATGGGCAGGAACCGTGTCTTCATTTGCCAATTACGATAATTGGAAAACGCGTCGATGAAGGAAAATGATTCAGAACTGGCCAGGGCTAATTCTCATAAAGGCCGTGTCTCCGTCCCCCCCAACTGCCTGTTAAAATTACGCCCCTGGTTAGCATCACCCAATTATGCCATTATTATGGTAAAGAGAAACCCAAATAAGATAGCTGGGCTACACAACTAATCACCGGAACATTTCGATAAGGTTATACCAATCCCAGGTTACTACAGCCCACACATGCTCTAAGGACATGTCAGTCCTTGACAAACATCGCCCACAACAGAAAAGGTTTACATTTTTGGGGAGATGAGGAGACAGATTTTTTTTTTTCTGTCTTGCAAGAAAGAGATGAGGCATCCTGACAGAAAGAAACATGTAACAGCTTTATTTAAATTATTCGTTGATAAACTGAAAGGATGCTGGCTTTGTCAGGACTGTTAATAGGTCAGGTAGCTTTGGAAAACTCTCAAAGTTGCTTACTTTAGAGCGAAAAATGAAATCACATCAACAGGACTGGTCCCTCCACCGTCAAGTATTTTACAACGATTTAATGTTGTGAAGATGTAATAGCAAAAATAAATGTACGCAAAAGTTATAGAATGATCCGCGTCCTAATCTCTACCCAAATGTTTGGGATAAGCGTGAGAAAGCAAGCATATGTTTTTCTTCTGGCTAGAGTTCCCTTTCAGAATACGCAAGTGTATCGTGTATACTGGAATATGGTTGGGGTTTTGCCGGTTGTGGTCCAATGAGGGGCAAACATGAATCTACAAGAGGGTGTTGGCATCTAAGGCTCATGGTTGCACAAGAGCTGTGAGGGTTATTCTGTCTGGTCCGAACTGACAGAAGAGCTTCTGTAGCCCAAGTAGAAGAGAATTTTAATGTTACTCACGTGAGGAATGTGTCACAACACACAACGCATCGCACCCAGGTGCATATAGTGTTTTGTCGTTGTCGAACACTCAGAGTCCACTGCCAGTAGCACCTACAACGGGTTCATGAATGTCAGGACTGGACCCTGGCGCTACTGAATTTATACCACAGTAATACCGGAAAAAAAAATGGTTCCAGTGAATCAAAACCCAAGCAAGGTCTTTGACAGTGCCAGCTTCAGTCATTGGCGCGCTCCCTAATGCGCAGTTGACCCCATTGTGTCGCAAACATATTTATGGCAGAGCAAAAACATACCAAACTGGACTAGGGCAATAAATTTGCCACCTACGACAGAAGAAAGTGTGAGTGCCATACCACCATTAATGTTTACCAAGACACAAAAGTAGAGCCTATTCTGTTTTAAAGAGAATAATATAACACAACCCAGCCATTTTAAAGAAAGCTGGAAGACCTCATTTGTCGCGAAGAACCACTTTTTTTGTTGTTTAACTGGCTATGGCTCCGTGAGTCCTCATTAAGACAAAATTCCTATTTCGTGACAACTCACAGAGATTGAACGAAGGAACCGCGGCCCATTTTTCTAGCAACAAAGAAATAAAACCAGTTTCACCAGCTTCTGAAAGATCACCTGCCCTCCCGAACAGCCATCACTCTCTTCAGAACTGACACTGAGAAATAAAATCACTGATCTTTCAGAGGGAAAAGATAATCAGCTCAGAAAATTAAAAGCTCGGTACCATTGATGCCAAAACATTGAGGGGAAAATTAATGAAAATTAATTTCAGGGCATTGCCAATGATCTATAATCAGGTGAAGAACTAATTGAACTGTTGATAAAAATGTTAAAAAACAGTAAAAAAAGAAACGTGAAGTCCAAACATTGGAAATCTAAATGAATCTATTTCAATATATTTAATATTTATTTCTGTGTTTTTTTATTATTATGGATTTTTTTTTCTCCGAAAACCATTGGTGTGGGAATAACTGGCTTTCCTAGTAAAACTGGTGATATTTTTTTCACCTCAGTCAAGAGTCAAGACAAACTATTCAGTTTTATTCCCCAATTACCAGTTATACAGAGATAAAAGAATGAGGTAACAAGCGTGCAGATTCCCTTGGGCATCCAAGACCATGGAAAAAGTAAAAGAGCTGTTCATTAAAAAAAAATCAAAGTGGCGCTATCGTTAACTCCAGGATAAGTTGTCGGTGAATCTTACAGCCCGTGGTTGTGCTAACGGCGAATCGATTGATTGATAGTGCGTGACGCTCAACTCAACACTCCTTCCTCAGCATCGCTTCTCCAGGAGTAAAAACAGTGCTATGAAGTTAAACAAGGAACCAAACACAGATTCAGGGTAGAACCTGCGAGGGAGTATTTATTGACAGGGACAGAGTAATGGCGGAGGGACCGGTTGTAGCCCAGAACTGTTGAGGGGCAGTCTAGCTTCGTTGTTAATGACTGGAGAGAGTAGGGTCCCAACGCTGGAGATCGATGAAGGCTTGGGAGGTGTTCCTAATAAACAGACTAACAGAAACAGGTAAGAACAATGGATTCACGAGAACGCAGTTCCAATCCTGGAGACTGATATAAGGGCTAGTGTGCTTGTTCCTATTAATAAGACTCTGAAGACTAATTATGTCTTTCTTCACCATGAATTTACTGAAATCCTTGAGAACAAACTGCCTGGAGGGCGAAGTAGGATAAAAATCATGACAATCTTGCAACCACACAGACATCACAGTGATCTTAAATAGATGAGGCATTCTCAAAGGGGGCAGGTACTGGAAGTTCTAAATACATGGAGGCCACTCTAATATGTTAGCTTTCCTCTATTGAGAGAAACAGGCAATGCAAGACACAGAAAAATAAAAAGGTTCACTCTTTGTAGCAAGAACGGTACCCAGAAAAAATATATATGATAAGCACAGCACTTGGAACACAGCACCAGGTATGCTCATTCACCATACTCCAGATAGTTATTTCTGATGCGTCAAGGATTTCTTACCAGTAAAGTATGGCTGTGGAACTTTACTGCAGGGCTATTCAACCTTCTCCAGAAAGGGCTGGTGAGGGTGCAGCTTTCATTCCAACCAAGCACTTACATAGCCTCTGTTGCAGACGTATTACGGTGTTCGGTTAACTTCCCTCCCCCAACAACGTCTGCGCACTCGAGCGAGGTTTTGTGTTCCGTGACGTAATGCTTGATGAGCCAATCAGAATGCTTATGAGCGATTTGCCAAATCCCGTAGGCAAATTTACGTAGACATCTTTCCTCTGGATAACTAAGTTGTCCATTGCTTGTTCCTGTAAGCTATTCATATTTTCAATATTGAAGGTTTTGCAGATTTTATCTAAAGCTCGAGAGGAAACATGTTCGCCACCGTCCGCCATTTTGGATTTATATGTTCATGCATATATAATTAGCTCCTGGATTTCAAGAGCTAGTTTCTGATTGTTGGAACACAAAACCTCGCTCGAGCGTGCAGACGTTGGGGGAGGGAAGTTAACCGAACACCATAAGACCTCTGCAACGGAGGCTAGCACTTACACACCTGACACTACTAATCAACATCAAGAGTCTTGGCTAAAGACCTTGATCAGTAGTATCAGGTGCGTAAGTGCTTGGTTGGAATGAAAGTCTGCATTCACACATCCTGCATTGCAGGATAAGGCTGAATAGCCCTGCTGTACTGTATTTTGGCCCCCATTTGAGCCCATGTGACTCTATTCATTAAAACACCACCATCCACGGTTTTGCAGGCTGCGTCACTCACTGTTTGCTGGTTCTGTTGCCATCCTCTGTGGGTTGGCCCTTGTTGTTGCTGAGGGTTATGGAGCATCTGGATGGACGCAGCAATGCTTCCCTGGTTAAATAAGGGTTAAATTTAAAAAATAAATAAAATGGCTTAGAATCCCCGCTTAGTTTCCCTTGATTATGGGAAGTTATTTCTCGCGCTGGAGGCTGGGAGGAGCCGCGTTTTCCAGGTTCAGTATGAAGTTCAGGTTCCTCTGAAACGGCTCTAAATAGTTGCTTATATGAAGACCACAAGTCACATTTTCATACTGTGGAGAAATGATGAATTAAAAATTCAAAATGATCTTCGAAACAAAGCACTGAAAAAATATAGAAAATAAAAAAAAATATATTCAATATTATGATAATGTATATTGTTATACATTATTATAAATATAATAATAATAAATATCAAATATACAAAATCGCAAAATTTGGAGTCATCGTTTTAGAAGCATTTTCTGTTCATGCTAATCAGCTTTATGGAGCAATTCAGTATTATACTCTTTGGTCTCAAAGACAGGACTAAGTGCTTTCTTTCATTCTCTCAATAGCAATTAATGATAGTAAAATTGTCATTTTGACTTTAGTATTAATGTTATCCCATTATATAAATGTATGCAGTGAATATACCATGTACTGTATCTTCATTAGTTAAAAATGACTTTTGCTTCAGTCATTACTATTATGTTTTCACAACGTACGATAATGCAACTATTAAAGAGATTTCACAGATGCACACGCAGATGAAATTTTTTGATGAGTGCATTCCTTGTGCAAGAACAAACAAATTTGCTCTGATAATTACATTCAAAAGAAATAATGACCATCTGACACAGAATTCCATTGGAAAAAACATATTTATCAATATGTAATATCAGGTTTGCGGCCAACAAAATTCTATAGAAACTGATTATGCTGCTTTGTGTAAAAGCAGCAATGTGCATCACAGAAATAAACTGACAGACATTTCTGATGCAAAATATAGAAATAAAAAAATTCACAGAGCGTAAAAATTCAGGTATACCTGTGTCTTGCAACATGAAAAGAAATACTATTAATGCAGGAGCATTGGTGAGACTGAAAGTGAGCAATCAGCAACCCTAAAACCTATAAATGTCTCCTTTAGTGGCTGGGGCTGGGGGGTGAAGGGATATACTTTGAATGGGCCTTTATGATGCTGTAAAACCACCCTCCCCTGCAGCCTAACCATTCTGAACAACCATGAAATAGTGTAAAAATGAGTGATTCTGGTTGCAGAAATTTGTGCATTGAAAGTTCGCTTCAAGCTGCCATTTTGAATGTCTCATTTGCTACCCTTAGGCTGGTGGCGACCAATCTCTCCCCCCCACAATCAAGAGCTAGATTCACTGCTGTTGCACAGCAAGCTTGTGGTAACAGCCCAGCAATCTGTTACAGGTCAAGACTCAATCCATCAACTATCCTCTGGAGTTGATAATACTGCAAGACAGAGCATTCAAACTGGATTTTTTAAGCCATGAAGACACCAGGTTTGCCAGATCTGAAGGACACCGAGTCTTCGCCATCCTGCTTTGTCTGGTCAAAATGTTAAAGCTCTTTTATTATTCAGGCTGTACCCCCACAAATTACATTTCAACAGGCATCAAAAATCTGCAACCCAACTCCAGAAATAATACACAGGTTTGGCGCTGGGTGAACATTAGCCCGCTTTTGAAATAATGCCGAAGCAACAATAAAAATGCAATTTCAGCCCTCTTTCGGTTCACAATTCCAAGGCAACAGGTGTTCTAAGCTTGCTTTACAGGTTTTACAATGCTTTTATTCATATCAAGAGAATCCTTTGAGCGAAGAGCATCTCAGTTCAATTACAGCACTGTGCAAAAGTCCTGGTCTCTCCACATTTTTGTGAACCCAAATCTGGCTTTAGATGTTTACATGTTCTTATGTGGAAAACAAAAAAGTAAACATCTAGAGTCAGACCCAAATCAAGAGTAATTTAAAACAGTTGATACAGATAATATAGCCTTAACAGAGCCCTGACGTCAACATCATCGGACAGAAGAGACAGAAGTCTGCAGAAGCTCTCCACTCCGCTTGGAACAAGCGAAACGCCAATCATCTTATAAAACTACAGCACAGCCGGACAGACACAATCAGCTCATGCCTGACACTCACTCAGAGATTCCTTATCTTTATTTTTATTAACAAACAATGGCTTTTTTTTTAAAAAAAAAAAAAAGAAGACTATTTACAAAAAATTCTGCATTTAAAAAAATTAATTTTTAGAATTTTCATAAAATGGTGAATTATAAATTCAACTTCTAAATTCATATTCTTCATCACATACTGTATTTACACCACTTCAGTTTTTTTTTTGTTTTGTTTTGCTGAACTGCACTGTTTTGCTGTACTTATGGGATGAGGAAAAATATCAATCAATTAAAATAAATGTGTTTGAAATGTTCAGTTTGTGATGGTGTATATGGAGGGCCAATTTGCAAAATGTGTGGATTAAATCAAGCTATGACTGTCTCCAAGGACATACTACCCTTAACTTTTCTCTAAATAACCATTCCTGAGAATATCAAAAAAATATGTATACATGTGAAAGGTCAAGCCTGTGTGAAACTTTCTAAACATGTAGATGCAAGTTCTCAGTCATGAGTCCGTCAGATAAAGCACCGTAGCTTCCCTATACTGTCAAACACTGTATAGTATCTTCAAGGTAAGCACTAGATATTGTCTATACTGAGTCTAACTGTATACCTTACTCTTGATGTAGTGGTGCTGGTAGTGCTGAAATGGCTCAATCCCAGAATAGAGAAGGTCCTGTTCCAAGTTTACTTCATATATTTTCTTAAGTTTGGGCAAAGCCTGTAGTGAGAGCTGCCTCACTGTTTGTTTTATAAATTCTGACTCAGATACTTTGGGAAGTTTGCGATGCACCAGCCACCTCAGGAGGGACAGTCACAGCAAAACCATCACAATTTTTCATTTTTCTATTTTTCCTTGGAACAAACAGGAGCTCAAATAAAGGCCAGGATTAGTGTGATTAATAAAAGCAAAGTGCACAGCACTGTGTAAAAGTAATCAGCACCCTAATTTTTAAAAATTTTAATCTGGCTTTTAATGTTTACTTATTGTTTTCCACATTGGTGTTTCTGAAGATAAAAGGTAAATCTGAAATTCCAAATGCTAATTTAAAAAATATTGTTGTTATTGTCCGGGTGTATCATATAGTCTTGAAAAAGACTGTTGTTGGCATCTGACGTTTCGACAACCTGAGCGGAAGTCATCTTCAGAATGATGAAACTATCACCAGGACGCTCACGCAATACCAACTGCGTTTACGCCTGTGTTCAAACCATTCACTCTTAAAAAATAGTTTTACAAATAAACATTTGTATTGCATTAAAAAAACGGGACAGTGTCTCTTATTTTTAGGTAAGGTGTAGTCACACCAAACACTGGCTTTAGTTTTGAACAGTTTAAAAAATGTAGGGTGCCTAAGACTTTTTCACAGTACTGTACATTACGAATTATGATTCACACGTTTGTTTCTTAACTCAGGATTTACAACGTTGCCATGCATAATTCAGAGCATAATCAGGAATATGGTATCATCATTATTTATAACCCCAGCTCTATCCAGCTGCACCATGGGCTGAGGCTGTAAGGAATGTGACTGACCACCACCTGATCATACTTGACCAATCAGCTGCCACAGAATGGGGAATAAATGAACATCTTGCCACCAAAAGTGACAACATTATGTCCCATTCCAGGCCTGCAGTTCTGAAGGGGCTTAATCTGGCCCAATAAATTAGCTTGTCTCTCCACTGATTAAATCCTCATTGCTTCCACACTTGAGTCGAGCTCACAGGACAAATTTGATTTCCTGCCATCGGGAGGATCTCAGGGGTGGAAGGCAGCAGAGGTGAGGAATTTCTAGATTGATTTCAGCACATCGATGCGCACGACTCCCCCTCCCACCCCTCATAACCTGCAATCATCTCTGTTTTAATTAATAACACCCTGTGGCTTTTCTGCAGGAAGCCAAGCAAGCGCCTCGAGGCTCCTGAGATTTTAAACGGTGAAATTCCTGAGCGAGCGTGACCAAGACAGCTTCTGAAATGGCTGTGGTTAGTGCCCAGCGGCAGCTTTAGAAGCTTGAAGTGTGGACGTGCTCTGCCTGCAGACACCAGGGCGCAGACGTCGGTGTTGGAGTAAAGAGACAGGACGAGACAGCCAGCCTGTCCTCACTTACACACCCTCCTGCTTACAACTCATGATCGTCCATATCACAGACCTGCACTGGTAAGGAATGAGATGAAATCAAATATGAACCATTATTTTGAATGGCATAAACATAAGAGAAGGAGAAACAAGCTACAACAACCAATCAATGAGCAATAATGTTCTCAAAAGCGAAGAAACCAAAGTCATTTTGAAAGACTGAGCGGTAATGGCAAACGAAATTTGAAATGGTCTTTAGCTGTATGGTATTGTATTGTCGCCAGTTACCTGAGCAATCCGCCAACAGGGTCACCTTGGCAACGGAGCCCTAATATCAGTCTGCTTAAGCGCAAGGTCCTTCTTACTTTTTAACCCTTAGGGCGCTGAAATAAACATTTTAAAAATATACGTTTAGTTTTCTTGTGCTGTTGAAAACCTATCATGTGGCGACTTGTTTAAAAGAGCTCTTTTAAACAAGCCGCCACATGATAGGTTTTCAACAGCTTTGATTTTCATATCTTACATCATTGAGCAACACTAGCTGCATTTAGCGCTCCGAGGGTCGAGTACATCACCCCCAAACCTCGCTCCCCCCCCCCGGCTGCCTGCATACACATGCAGAAACTGTCCTGCATGTCCTGTCCTGTCCTGATGGGCAACCTGCCATCAAAAGAAGGAAGTGGGAGAGCAAAGGTGCTCGGGGGAGGGTGAGAAGGGAGTGATCGACTTTTTTTTTGTCGGAAAGCTCTTCTCGATTTCCCCCACACTCTCAGAGTTTCCCTGTAAGTATGAAAGAGTTCTCCAAAATAACAGGGTACGGAAGGTAAAAAATTCTTTAGAAAAGTCAAATGTCCAGTAAGTGATCAAGTCTCTCTCTTGTTTGCGATCCCTCATCTATTTCTTGTCTCAGACTTTGTAGTAGATGTTCGCCGGGCTCTGAGGAGGCACCTCTTGCACGATGTAGACCGGGTGTCCATAGTCCCCGCTGACCTTCTCGTAATGCGGGCAGTAGTTGTTCTCTGTAGTCCGTAGAGGGATGATGATGTCACTGGGCTCGGAGCCCGAGTTCCCGGGGCCCTTGGGGTTGGCCAGTGTGCTGAGCGTGAGAGCCGGGGCCCGTGGCTGGCCGTGCTTCCGACCCCGCTTCCGGACCTTGATCAGCAGGATGACCAGGAGGACGATGATGATGATGAAGATGACACACCCCACACCTATGGCTGCAAACACGGCCGCCTTGGAGCTGAAGATCCCCTCACCACCATCAGATTTGTCATTGATGGTTTCTGTAGCGGGAGACAGATCACAGAATGCCACAAATGAGGAATTCTAGCTCCAATTAACCCTTAGAGCGATACAGGCAACTACATTTTCCCAATGATGTAAGATATCAAAATCAGATGCTGTCTTTGAAGCAAGTCACCATGTGATAGATTTTCAACAGCTCAGGGTTTTAGAGGTCAATCAAGCGCAAGCCCAAATAGGGCCTAAACTGCCAAATTACCAAAATTAGAATTTTGGGTTGCTCTTGTTCAATGCGCGGACTTTATCCCAAAGTAAAAGTTGGAAAATTGAATTATAGGGGTGGATGGTCAGAAAAAGTTGGGATAGTGCATGCGCACACCAATAGGTGGCGCCAAACATGGCAAAATGGTAAAATTTGAATGTATTCCAGCGCCACCTGGTGGTGTGCGCGGTTGACCGACAGGGCAAAGATTTGTTGCATAGTGAAGTATGGAGATCACCCTTTTAATTTATTGAAGCCATTTCTTGGGATAAGGACTACTGTCCATAATAGGTTGCACTTTAGTAACAGATGTAATGGTACACATGTAAAGCAATATCTGCTCAAAATTGCTCACGCGCACGCCACCAGGCGGTGCCGAAATATGCCAAATTTTACCATTTTGCCATGTTCAGCACCACCTATTGGTGTGCACATCCACTTTCCCAACCTCTAATAGATAGTCCAACTATATACCAGAGTGGTGCAGCTGTAAAAGTTCTGGGGCACTGATCGCACAGAGAGGGGTGCAAACTAGCGACAAAAATGGATTGCGGCCATATTGGAGCGCCCCCTATATGTTGCGCGAAGAAGATCGTAGGCCCTATTTCGGCCTGCAGTTGACTGACCCCTAAAACCCAAACCGGTGCAGGTAGCCAAAAAATTTGGGGAATTTTCTAGTTAGAGTAGGGAAATAAAAGCACCAGTTTCAGCAAAATTGAAGAAGGCGACTTTCACCTCCTGACTGAACCTTACAGACAATGGCTCTTAACTCCTTGAAAGTTCATTCAGCATTCTAAGGGTTAAGACTCTCTGCAAAGCATATGCTTCAAAAAATCATAACTATGTATATGTACAGCATACATGTACAACGTAAATCATTTCTAATTGCGTGGTTCTGTATAAACATGCTCCATACACACACACTGGGCTTGGGGTGTAAGGTTGGATCAAAGCCTGATGAATCTGTCATCATTAAGAGCTCAGGTTACAAGAGAAGTCAGCAGTTACCTCCAAGATACAGAAAGCCCAAATACTAGATCCAGCAAGAGCATTAGGATGGTAAACCGCAACGATGACAAACATGACACTTCCTGTCCTGCACTGTTACGGCCCGATCTAGGTAGTGCGACCACAGATAGATAAATGAAGGAAGCACGGGGAGAGAAAACTGTGGCAAGTAAAAAAAAACCCGAACGCTGCCCAGCACTCCGGTCCCTATACTGCCTAACCAGAGCTAACTAAAACCTACCGCTAGTCTTCGAAGGTTTACCAGGCACGGGGCGGCTTTTAAACACGCAACTCCAGAACGCTCCGTCCAGAAGCGTGGACTGAGCGAACGAATCGTGTACCCCCTTCGGAAACAAGTTTCCACCCAGAGTCACCTCCAAAAGTAATAAAGGGAAAATAACAAAGCAAAACAATAAAGAGGTATCCCGATGGAAGGATAGTAAGATCCAGCTGGGACTACCCTAGCTAACCAGAGTAACCGAACAGCGCACAGAAAGGGCGAGACGAGCGAGGTGGTCGGACACGCGAATCAACGTCAAAAACCGGGCATCTATTACCGAGCAACCAGATGGAAGGGCAAAAGCAAAAATCAAAGTCACAGAGCGACAGGCCAAGGGTCAAACACAGGAATCCAAACAAACCATATGCAGGGCAAGGCAAGAATCGTAGGTCAAAACAAACCGGTCCAACACAGAAGGCAATCAAAATACTCACAGTTTAGAAACGCTAATTACAAATGGAAGAAGAGCTAGTCTTCCACAGGAGTGCACGTGGCGCCCTTATAAACGTATCGCCCCGCCCCCGGAAGTGGAACGTTCCATTCAGGCCCAAGCAGAACCAATATTAGGGCAAAGGTCATAACACCTCCATCCTAAAGAGAAAACCTGTGCTTCCAGGTTTTCTACGAAGAGTAGCAGCGTGATAGTGCATCGGCAACAATGTTTTCAGACCCTCTTTTGTGGACAATTCTCAGGTTAAAGCCTTGAATGATTAAGGACCAACGCATGAGGCGCTGATTAGCATTGCACATGCGTTGGAGGAAAACAATTGGGTTATGGTCAGTATAGACTAGGATGGGTTCTGGACTAGACCCTAGATACACTTCAAAATGCTGTAAAGCTAGTAAGAGTGCCAGAGCTTCCTTCTCAATGGTGCTGTAGTTCAACTGATATCGGTTAAATTTCTTTGAAAAGAAACAGATTGGGTGAGCGATTCCAAGCATGTCCTCCTGAAATAGTACTGCTCCAGCTCCCGTGCCACTGGCGTCTACCTCCAACATAAATGGCCGGGTGTAATCAGGAGCAGACAACACTGGGGCATTACATAACAGAATTTTGACAGAATCAAAGGCACGCTGGCAGTCAGGGGACCATGTAAATTTTTGAGAGGCGCGTAGGAGGTTGGTGAGTGGCGAAACGACGGACGAAAAATTTCTACAGAAACTTCGGTAATACCCAGCCATTCCCAGAAAACGCCTGAGTTCTCTCCTGGTCCTGGGAATAGGGAAGCCTTTAATAGCCTCAACCTTAGCATCCACCGGACAAACAAACCCTTGACCCACCTTTTTCCCTAAATATGTAATGGTTCCATGTCCGAACTCACACTTCTCAAGGTTAAGAGTTAAAGAAGCTTCTTGGAGGTGTAAAAAAACTGACTCCAAGGTGCTGAGATGATGTTCCCAGGTAGCAGAATAAACTACGACATCATCGAGATAAGCTTCACAATTATCAATACCAGCCAAAACTTTGCTCATTAGCCTTTGAAATGTGGCTGGCGCATTCTTCATTCCAAATGGCATTACCGTGTACTGCATGAAGGCATCTGGAGTAGCAAATGCTGACAACTCCGAAGCACGTTCAGTCAAAGGAACCTGCCAGTAGCCTTTTAATAAATCAAGTTTTGTGACAAACTTAGCAGTTCCTATTCTATCAATGCAATCCTCCACTCGTGGAAGAGGGAAGGAGTCAGATTTTGTCACACCATTAAGTTTGCGATAGTCGGTACAAAAGCGAAAGGTGCCATCGGACTTGGGCACCAACACACAAGGAGAACACCAAGGACTCGAACTGGGAACAGCAAGACCATTTTCTAGAAGATACTCAACTTCCTTTTTCATAATAGACCGTTTTGTAGGGTTAACACGATATGCATTCTGTTTGATAGGTTTATGACCACTCACATCAATGTCATGTTCCAGTATTGTGGTTCTCGAGGGGATATCTGAAAACAATGACAAATGTTTCCCAATAAGCCGTGTTACATCAGCCTGTGCATTTACTGTGGCAAGTAAAAAAAAACCCGAACGCTGCCCAGCACTCCGGTCCCTATACTGCCTAACCAGAGCTAACTAAAACCTACCGCTAGTCTTCGAAGGTTTACCAGGCACGGGGCGGCTTTTAAACACGCAACTCCAGAACGCTCCGTCCAGAAGCGTGGACTGAGCGAACGAATCGTGTACCCCCTTCGGAAACAAGTTTCCACCCAGAGTCACCTCCAAAAATAATAAAGGGAAAATAACAAAGCAAAACAATAAAGAGGTATCCCGATGGAAGGATAGTAAGATCCAGCTGGGACTACCCTAGCTAACCAGAGTAACCGAACAGCGCACAGAAAGGGCGAGACGAGCGAGGTGGTCGGACACGCGAATCAACGTCAAAAACCGGGCATCTATTACCGAGCAACCAGATGGAAGGGCAAAAGCAAAAATCAAAGTCACAGAGCGACAGGCCAAGGGTCAAACACAGGAATCCAAACAAACCATATGCAGGGCAAGGCAAGAATCGTAGGTCAAAACAAACCGGTCCAACACAGAAGGCAATCAAAATACTCACAGTTTAGAAACGCTAATTACAAATGGAAGAAGAGCTAGTCTTCCACAGGAGTGCACGTGGCGCCCTTATAAACGTATCGCCCCGCCCCCGGAAGTGGAACGTTCCATTCAGGCCCAAGCAGAACCAATATTAGGGCAAAGGTCATAACATGCACCGAGCCAACCGAGCCAACCGAGCCAAAAAAAAGATTACACCGTAACACCTCTCCTGGAATCCAAGAGATGGCTTCCCTCACCAACGCCCTATACAATGAGGGGCCGAGAGCTTTAGAGTTCCTACAGATTAGTCTCCGAAAATCCATGAATACAGAGTGTGCTCCTGTTTATAAACATTTGTTTTATCATTATTTTTACACCAACAGTGCCCAACCCTGTGCCATGGAGGGCCGAGAGTATGAGGGTGCGATCAAGAACCAGTCGCGAGAACCAGGCAATGCAGTAGAACTTGCTTTATTAATAAAGGGGGAGGACCCCCGCAGGGCTGAAGGCAAAAGTACAAAGTCCACACTCCAAAAATCACAATCCAGTTGGGCAAAAATACTTTGTAGAATCGAAAACCAGGGCGGCAATCACAATAATTGTAGTCGGAGAGAAAAGGGTCTGGTTCACCGGTACAGGTATGTCAAAGAAGCAAAACCAGAATCCAATGGGCGTAATCCGAATCGTAACCAGGGCAGCAAACATAGATCTCGTGGTCGGGCAGAAAAAGGTCAAAACTCACAGATGCAACAATAATCCAAAATCACAAAGGCAAAAATTCCAAAGGTCGGGCGGTCCAGTCAGAAAGATAAACACTGAGTAATCAAGGCAAAATGAACCGTGGCACAAGAAGACTGAGGAAAACGATCTGACAGAGAGTAGCTGTGAAAAGACACCTAATATACATTTCCAGGGAGATCACATGTTGAGAGACACAGGTGCAAACAGTCAGACTGATTACAAGGGAACAGCACATGAGGGAGAATCTAATCACATGAAATTTGGCAGAAGCCAAAACGTGGACTGGGATCAGGGGACAAATCTATACAAAGACATACAGCTCCAGTTAAGGAGTTCTAACATGCATAGATAATTAAAGAAGGACAGCGTGATAAGACAGGGAGCTTCCACAGAAAATGCAGCAAAGATAATCAGGGAGAGACAAGAGGTGGAGACTAGAACAGGGCTAGTGCGGAGGGCTTGTTAATCGATTAGTAAGTGAAACTATACAATCCCTTGGTGCTTGTTAGTAAGTTAGTATTATATACAATGTTCGTTGGTGTTTGTAACTTCTATCGAAAATAACAAAATGTTAGTATGGTTAGTAAGATAGAAAAGTAAGACGAAGTAAGCAAACGAGATCGGAAGGAAGGCTGAAATCCAGAATCCAATAAATCAACCGAAGAGTGACACGCAGGACTGGGGCTGTGTGCCATAACAAGACAAGAGACCAGACGGGGGAGACAAAGTGCAATGCATGATGGAAAACATGAACCGGAATGTGACTATGGCAAAATGCAAAACATGGAAAAGTAAAAACTAAGACAATTCATAAACTAATCAAAGTTACCAAATCCCAAATACACATACAAATAATAGTCAGACATAGCAGATATCAAAAAACACAAAAGGCAGCTAGAATAAACAAGGCATGAGCATGGTCAAGGCAGATCAGAACATGAGCGAAAGCAGAATCACAACAGAGAGTTTGCAGGTTTTCATTCCAATCAATCACTACACCTGCTGCTTACATCAGTTAGTTCCCTCCTCTCAGCATGAAGGCTGCTCACCGGTGAAGTCGGCACATCGAGAGTTTGGAGCGCAATGGTTATATGTCCATTTTAGAGGTTTTTAGAAAAATAGATTTTTAGGTTTCCAATTGTACAATTAAACCAGGTATTTTATATCTTTTTTTACCAGTCACTCTTCTGCTACATGTTTCAGAAGTATATTAAACACCTAAGTTTTCACAGGGGTGAAACCGCAACATCATGGTCAAAATTGCCAAAAATGGACGTCACCTCAGTGCTCCAACAATTCTAGCACATGATGTGACATAACACAATGGTGATTGGTTGAAGGTAAGTTCGTTTGCAATGGAAGACAGACTATTCTGTATTAAAATTCATGATTATTCATCAAAATGTCAATGTTTAATTCATTTAAGCAGATTTTGTTGGACATATCACAAAATGAAAATGTGAATTCTGATTAAAAATGAATGCAGATGGACATACAGCTGTTGTGCTCCAAGGATCAGCTGATAGAGAGCTGTGACAGGGAGTAAAAATCTCTAAACCACAAAATTTGGACGTATAACCGCTGTGCTAAAACCCTCAACGCTTAGCGATTTGTTGGAATGAAAAAAATGCCACATGATTGGGCACCACTTTTATCACTAAACATCATCGCTCATTTAATGTGTTTTGGACTTTTTTTCAGGTGAAATCATGACAATATGATTAAAGTAATAATTATAAAAATGAGAGCCATCTGATGAAGAAAATTCTTGAGTGAACATGCACTAATCATCGACAAGAAAATTTATGAAGGTTTTTGACATTTTTTTTTAACTGGGACTTCTGCCTATATAAATACCATTTGTATACACGTTACACTGAAAGGCATACTGTATTGTTCCCTGTGTCTCACGACAGTGAGTGCATGGCCACCTGCTGGTAACAGCGGAGCAGATTGCTGTGGAAGTGTTGCAAATCAGGTCCCGTCACATTACCATGAGAGATCATTAGTGAGCCTTTAGTATTAAAGTTTCCTGCCAGAGCTGGGCTCTCAGGTCATTTTCTCCCAAGAGAAAAGAAGACAATATGAGTATTATGTCAATAAGTGTGTGTCACACCAGAGGTTTGTGTGAATTTTTATTGCACTTTATACATAATCATATCAATATTGCGCACTATAGTTACGTATGTAATGCACAATATCCCTGATTCCTTTTTGAATTTTTAAATGTGTTAAAGGAGTTTCAGTTAAATCATGCATTTGATGCCATTTTGATGTTCTGCTCAACCCATCCTGAGTTATGCAGATTACTGCAGGAGCGACACAGATGGCTACAGGGAAAAATATTAAGTAAATGTTTAGACTAGCAAGCACATGGAAGATGAACCCAATTTTGACAAACATTTATGCTACAAATAAAGATGTGCAGCCACCATAATGCTAATGAATTGTATGACAAAACTTAAAGGTGAATCATTCATATTATGAAAATACCTTTCAATTAGTTAAAGCTAAAACATAAATGCCACAACACGTCGTCTCACCTATTACACAACTCCCACAGGAGATGAACAAAAAAAGAGAAACCTTAACCATTATTCACTTCCGTAGGATATAGGCAGAAAATTAGCGTCCAATACTGCAGTGATGGGATGGGTACAGCAAAGGGGTGCTGCGTTTAGATGGAGACTTTAAATCAAGGTCAAGGTCAGCATGAACAAGAGATTGATTCCCAGATACTCAGGATATATTACTCAAAATCAGCGCCTCTTTATTGCACCTTTTCTCGTTTAACATGATTAATGCTTGCAGTGCAGTGCGTAGCTTCGTCAAGTACTCTAGGTCAAACAGCACGATCAAGGATGTCGACACTGGATGAAGCTCAGTGTATTTTCTCAAGTGAGGGCTGCATACATCCCAGTGTCCTTTATTTTGTCATTATAATGGTAAGGTATTCAGGGATTCCACAGCTGTGAAAGTTGTTTACAGCAGTCTGCCTCGGCACGCCTCTGCATGAGCAGCCACACTGCTTTTCCTGTGATTTGTGGATTCAGGGCCCGCCGCTCCTATTAAACACTCGTTTCACCTCACTGCTCCAATTACTCACTCTCTAACTGCAGTGTGCTTTCGCGAGAGCGCAGGCACACGCAGGGAAAATGGGACTCTGCGTTCAGAATATAGAGCACAGACACGCCTTGAACGCGCTTGCCGTCGTCTCCAGCTTCCCACAATACCGAACGACCCACTTCACCAATCCCCAGACATTCTCCCTAAATCCAAGACTTTAAAAGAAACGTTATTTAGATTGTTCTAGAGTCGGCTTGTTTTGTGTTTTGCGTATCAACAGTCATTTCGCTATGTTTCTGCCCTCTAGAAAGGGCTTATAGGCTACAAGGATCCATCAAACTGGCCATCTGGTGGACTTTTTGGAGTTGTGAGCCTCTTGCTGCTGTGAAGGTGCTGTAGACAGCCATTATTAAATTAACATTTTGTATTACCCGCCTCCCCCCTCCCCCCGTATTCCCGTCCTGTGCGTAGCGTACTCGTTCCCAATCTGTTCATTGTTTGTCTTGTGTAATTAAGTTCCTGGTCACTGTCTCACCTCTGCTGGAATGTTGCAGTTTATAAAGTGCCTTGTGTACTCTGTCTTTAGGACAGAACAACCACAAGCTTGGATCTATTTATCAGGGAAAATCTGAAATTCCAGTCTGCTACCTCAGGGAACGGGCTTCGTCCTGTTCCACCTTCGCTCCTGCTGGAAGGTGTGCACCTGCCAATTTGCCCAAAGCCACTCGAGACCCTATCCCAGGGCTGATCCCAAACCAGCCCCCTTGACTTCATCAGGCACCAATTCCTCTAGTATCTTACGACCTCTGCCTCGCCACAGACCATCCAGCACTGACAGCTCTTACCATTGTCAAGTTCTGCTTTGTTATTAAAGGCCAGCTTCAGCGTACTCTATGTTCTGTACTTGCCTTTATGCTGAAATCTGTGACATAACAAACCCGCCATATTATGGAGCGAGCAGATGTTTGGGACACTGGCTTGAATGCAGAACCTGAAGAACTCCCAGCTGTGCCTCCGGGCAGAGAGGAGGAGGGCGACATCTGAGGAAGTCAGGTGGGGAGCCATGAAAGTGGCCCATCAGGAAGTGAGCTCCCATCTTTGGTTGAGGATCTTGCTGCTCCAGTTGGCCCAGAAGTTCCTCTCCAGCTCAGAGCGCCTCCCTCATTGGCACTGGACACGCCCTGTCACCTGACCCCCAGTCCTGCAGAAGTCTGAAGAGCCTCAGTGGGTATTTGAGGTTGTTAGCCTGATGGGCAGCCCTGGAACCGATGCTTCTCCCCATCCAGCCCTGGTCCCCAACCTACTTTCGGGGACTTTCCTGGCCCTGGACGGCCCTCAGAGGGGCGCCCAAAGTGCGCTGACTGATTCCCGTCCACTCCAGGTCCTGCAGGCGCGCCCCCCCCTTATGTGCCACTCACCACTCACATGTCCACCTGCATTCCAACTCTGCATTATTAAAAACTACAGCAGACCAAAAATCCTTAATCAAATATTAACATGATGTTCTGAAAAAAGCCAACGCAAAATGGGGAGGGAGAGAGACGAGGAGGAGAGTGGAGTTGGAAAGTAAACTGTTTAATGATTATTTGCTTCATTTAATGATTGTTTGCTGCAAGCGCTTATTACCATCACATCAAAGCACTTTGAGAGTCCCAGCCGCAGAGGGAAAATTAAAGCCTGGATTGAAGTGCTGATCAAGTTTCAAAAATCAGATAATTATAAAGGAATCATTTGGATCCAGGACAGACACTCAGTTATTAAAGATAGCAAAGACATCAATGCTGTTATTTTTTGGCTTTCGGTGGAAATACTGATTTCTTTTTTTCCAATTCTGCTCCAGCAACCAACCCGAGCGGATGAAGGGGAGATGCGTGCGATGCATTTGAAAGACCACTTCCTGGTCCTGACAGCAAATGTTTTGCTTCTGCAGGAGAGAGTCCGAGTTGTTTGCATACATGCTCTCATCATAATCTGATAGAACCTGGTTACTCTTTGTGCGTGTATGCATGTCTGTGTGCACATAAGGGTGAGTGCCAGTGTCACCGTTTCTGTGCATGAACGCGTGCACGTGCGTCAGTGTGCATGTTTGTATCTGTGTGTGCATGTATATTTGTTTGTGCACGTATAAGTATGTGCATACACAGGCATTTGTGCGTTTGTGTACATGTGTCTGCATGTAACTGCATGTGCAGTATGTGTGAATGCGCGTGTGCGCAGGAGAAAGTGAATGTGCACGTATGTGCGCACACACGTGTTTGAGTGCATGTTTGTATACATGCATACATTGTTACAGCGAGGTAGGGAATGACCGGGTAGCTTGCTCCTGACTGTATGCGAGATGCACGTCACGAGCACGCATCGCATCTCAAATGCAAATCAGAGCTGGTGAAAAGTTGAAACTAAACTAGATTCCTCACTTATGAATGAATTAGTGAGGAGAGGGAACTGGATGAAATGTGCTAATTACTGGGGCTGTACCCGACTGAAATAAATCACAGTTGACCTGCTGTTTTGCTTCCTGCACAGATGTCAGCGCTGAGTGCACACTGCAGAAGATGAACAGCCAGAGAAATGGAAACCCAGCAAACAGCATCTCGGTCTGCATGCTATCTGCTGAGCTATTCGGCACCCAATCTCAGCTTATTTACATTGAGAGACTCATAAATTACCTTCTTCAGGGGCCAGCCGCCTCTCAGCCCTCCTACCCAAGCGGTCCTTCCTGCCAGGAATCGCTGCACTAAAACAGCGACAACCTGTTATAGCCTGCAATGACTCTTCCAAAGCTTTGGGTGAGAAAGACAGAAGAAGGTTCTCTCTCTCACTCTTTGACCCCAGCGGAGATGAGGGCGATTTGCTTCTCACAAACTTTTTTGTGCTACTGGCCGAGTTAGCAGATGACTTCACCCCCTCCACGGATACGCACACACTCGGAACATCAGTTCTGTTCACAAAACATGCGGCGACCCGTCCTATTTCACCAGTGAGTTCCGCAAGTTCTTGTGCTACTTCTGCTGTAAGCAAGTATCCCTGCTTACCAGCCTCTTCCAGCACTACCACCATGGGCTGCGTTGTTGCACTACAAACACATGTACAGTCAACAATACGGCTCCTGTCACAGAAAAAAAAAAAAAAAAAAAAAACTGTCCCGCCTTCATGGTGCACCTGCTAATCTCGCCACGCACAATGGTGGATGTGGTAACAATGACCCACTGTTCCTTCTGATTTGTGATGCCCTGATCAGATTTGTTGACCTCCCAGACGATATAATCTACCTTATATCTCATGCTAAAATTCTGGACATATCTGATCTGATCACAGCTCTCACTGACATCCACCCAACTGCTAACACCATTATTGTCCATGTTGGGACTAACAACATTTGGCCACAAGCATTCACTTAAAGTACTTTTTAAAAAAAAGCACTTTGAAATATTAGTAGAGACTACTGAAAGCTTGGGAAAACTCTACTTTATTCAGAATAGCAGCTCTGAACATTTCAGTCTGCTTTTTAGCAAGGATCAATGGATTTTTAACGCCTGTGTAGCAACAAGCCGTAATTTTGTTAGTCGCTTTGATTATTTCTGGACGAGGATGGATTTCCTCCAGCTGCTGTCGGGCTTGACTTTACAGTGGCTGCGGCAGCATGGCCTCGCCTTCCAGCAGATCTGACTGACAAAGGGAACTGAAGAAGTACTGTTAACAAATAAGTAAATGCAACTAAACAAATTTAATAAAACATTAACTATAATATGAACACTCCATGAACAGCGAAGGTAAATTTCTTCCAATAAAAAAAGTATGAAAATCATATCATATCATATGTGTTATTATTGTATTGTAAATGTGATGCGGAAAACTGAATATAACTCGTCTGGAGGACTGTGGGCAATTTAACATCTCAGTTAAGGGGCAGCCACTACAATATGCCGTGGTCTTCTAACAGCTATCCCTCTGGGGGCATCGTCTAGAAGTCTACGGGAATGACAAAGTTTGTTGTTGTAAGGGAGTCATGGCTTTATCTGGAATAATTTGCAAACACCTAAACGTGTAATCTTGCATGCTGAATCGCGAATCACCAGGATGTTGATGGACTTGGTTCTCTCATGATTTAAATAAATTAGAGCATTCAATCATTCAATCAATATCGGGCACACTGGTGCACGGGCGTGCAAGAGATCGCACTCACCGTTCTGACAGCTAATTTTTAAATATCTTGATTTGCACGACAATAATCTTTCACATTGTAATCTTTAAATTTTTAATCTTTTGCATGTCTGTCCATTGCTACTCATACCTGTACGTGTGACAAGCAGAGAGTACGCGCGTTGTGCACTTGCTTTAAAAGGCACATGATACTGTCTTAATAATGTCCCTTAAAACAGCAGTTAAAAACCGACTATTGACTTGTGACCAGGTTTTTGTAGGTCGATCGCTCAAGAGCTTTATGCCAACTCAATATAGCAAAACACCAGCAGTGTGCAAGACCACACTTCATTTTATGACATAAATGCCCAAATGCAAATGCATTAGATATTTATGTCGTGTGAAAGCTGGAGGGGAAAATGATATCTGCGTCGGCTGTGAAGTAGCAAAGACACTTTCGTTACGCTTTGCGCTGGGTGTTAGAGGCCTATGACTTGCAGTTGAGCAGATTGACTGTGTTTGGATGTAATTTCAGAGCACGTGCTGTAATCACGACACAGAATAACGAGAATAAACGGTGGCAAATGAAACAAAGTTCACCATATATTAATTATTCCATTCAATAAATAGGCTTAACACTCATTATCACCGACCAGAAAGAATTCTTGGTGGTTTAACTCCATTGTTTACATTTGCAGCTATCACTAAGTTTTTGAAATGACAGTCGGCAGGAAATAAGGGCTAATAGTATTCTACGCATCTCGTGATTTGAGCCGGGCTGGGCCCGTAGCCAGGATATCAGCCTCTGTGCCTTGAGGGTGAGGCAGGAACAGTCATGACGGGGTCAAATTTTCTCTGTTTTTTGGGTGGGTGGGGGGGTTCCCCTGAAATGTCCTCCATGGCAGACATACCTTTATCTATAAACCCTCCCCTGAATCTAGATGTAAATGATATCAAACCCCTCCACCGCAACCAAATGCAGCTTTCAGCAGCCAAGACCGGTATAAGTAGCCAGTTCAGCTACAGCATATAATCTGGAGGAGGGGGGGGGGGGGGGGGTCAGAAGCACCCACTGAACCCCGCCTGGATCCACCAATGACTTTTCTGCATATTGTTCCCTCAGTGTTAAATTAAAATGGTTAATTATAAAGACCAATGATGTTGATTACAAAGGAAAAATGTGAAAACCACTTTTGACCAAACTTTGCCATTAACAATAATCTTTTTCTAGGTACCTGACAAAGGTAGTGTTTAACGCACTTTGAAATACAACCCCAATTCCGAAATAGTTGGGACAAAGTGTAAATTGTGAATAAAATCAAAACGCAGTGACTTTCAAATCACAACAGCCGGTATTTTATTCACTATAAAATAGAGACAACACAGCAAATGTTGAATCTGAGAAATTTTACAATTTTATCCACAAAATGAGCTCTTTTCAAATTTGATGCCAGTTAACTTAATTAGTTTGCAAAATGTTCTTTCTGCTGATTCTTTTACAAATATATACTAATAGCTTTTTCAGCCCGTTTTTGCCTGTGTCCCAACTTTATTGAGACCTGTTGCAGCCAGAAAATTTGAAATAAGCTCATTTTGTGGATGTAAAATGTCTCAGTTTCAACATTTGAAATGTTATGCATGTTCTATTGTAAATAACATATAGGCTTGTCTGATCTGAAAGTCGTTGCATTTTGATTTTATTCACAACTTACACTTCGTCCCAACTATTTCAGAATTGGAGATGGATTTTAAACATGACTATTTAAGGGCAATCTAATGAGTTTTACCTTTCAAACGTGATTCAACAACAGTAGGCATTTTAGTTTGAGAGGAAATTTGCTCAGACAAGACTTTACTTTAAAGGGTTAAATAGGTGGTTTTAACTTTTTTCTTCCTCTTTTACCTCTGTGTATTTAAATTTTTCTCATTGTTCCTGCTATTATACTATTGTGTAATTTACTCTTTATTATTATAATTATGATTATTATCATCATCATTATTATGAGAGGACCAGTATAAAAGATGAAAGCTATGAGAAGAGGCTGAACATCCTTAATCTCTTTAGTCTTAGGAAAAGGAGACTAAGGGGTGATTTGACTGAGGTCTTTAAATATGTTAAAGGGATTAACAAAGTGAATTATGTAGGATTCCTTCGACCAAGTGTTGTGAGTAGAACTCGGGGTCACAAATGGAAGTTGACCTGAGGTAAATTTAGCACTGATATTCAGAAATATTTCTTCACCCAAAGAGTAATTTCAATGTGGAATAGCTTACCTGACCATATTGTTGAGGCAGAGACCTTGGGGGTTTTCAAGAGCAGGCTTGAGTTAAAGCTAGATACCATTGAGTATCTGAAGGGATATATTCACAATAGTATAAAGAAACTGGCGAGCGTAGTTGGGCTGAAAGGCCTGTTCTTGCCATTCATGTTATGTTATATTATGACCCAATACTAGAAGACAGCACAGTGACACACTGGCCATAAGTCTTGCAGAAGCAGTAGTTCACCACACCGCAGCAGACTGTGGCAGAACCAGGAAACAGGGGTTTGCCTTCGCTCACTCACCTGTGTTCACAAACACGGCAATAAATGTCAGGCACTCTCGCTGCGGACAAAATTATTACTATAAAAAGCCTTAATTTGAACATGGCTATAGAAGCATTTAAATGACCAACCAGTTTCGACCTCTTAGCTCTTAATCAGGGTACAAATGGGGGAACAATCAACAAGTCAGTATTTTCTAAACTTGGTTAGGGGTGTCACCCAATGTAGCCAAAGAGGAGAGAAATCGCAGGTGGTGGCAGCAGTGAGTCACAATAAGGAACCATGCCTCTGAGGTGCACACCTCTCTAAATACTCTGAAAATTCCCTATAAACAAAAACAAAGAGTATTACAAAACAACAATAAGTGTTGCCACTAAATGTGGCCATGTCCCCCGCCAGGTCACGGAAATCGACGGGGGTCGGCGAATCACACTAATACACATTGAAACCAAAGATGAATGAAATCAGTCAAACCGTTCATGAGATATCGTGTTCTCAACAAACGGGACGTGAGGGACGGATGGTCGGACGGACCGAGCTGAATACTATGACAATGAAGTGAACACCCATCACAATAATGATACAATAGCCTTGTAATACATTTGCAGATGATCAGGTCTAATCTAGCATAGTAGTGCTTTCCTTAAGTTACACAGGATGGGATCCGTTGTTGAGGTCAACACTACCTGTTTTTAAAAGTTTTAACTCACCTGTCTTCCCTGACTCCACCGGCCCCTCTTTCTGAGCTGGAGTAGCGGTGGGGGCCTTCACGGACCCCTCCATCCAATCACCCGGATCTTCTGTCACCACCGGATCACGAACCACTGCATTTGGGTCTGATCCACCATAACAATAAAACAAAAAAACAAAACAAGACAATGTAAACCAACAACCCGGCGAGCAAAAGGCTTCCAAACATACAGGAGTTAAGCCGCTTTCACGCTGGACGCAACACGAATTTTTTGAACGACAGATTACATTGATTACATGTACATTACATTACATGTCGCGTGTATTCGCGTCTTTGCATTGACTTTGAATGTAATCTGTCGTGCGAGAAATTCGTTTCGCGTCCAGTGTGAAAGCAGCTTTAATGTCGTAATGATTAGTAATAATTATGTAAAAAATAAGCCAACCACAAGAGTCTTAATTGCTAACTCTCTTCAGAGAGAATTTTTCCCAAAAACAATTTGTATAGCTTTATGATTTTTTTTCTCTCGTTAAACGTGCAAGTGAGCAATAATCCTCTAACAAGGTTGAATATCATTTCACAAAAACTTTTACCGAGAGCGCAAGAGATAATAATCATTCCTTGTCACTGGCGCTGAAATTACTGATTGTGAGCACATTAAAATAATTTACGGTGGATCTTTTGGGTGCGATATACTGAGTCGAGAGCAACACTTATAGACTTGGGTGAATTATAGAAACTGACTTGTGAAAAATGGTCATTAGAGCAGATATCGCCATTTATTCTCTCGACTGGGGATTCTGAATCTCAAAGGTCTCGAATTTATGCAGCTTGTAATAAAGAAGGTACAGTCATATAACTGAATACATTTCTGACTAAATCTCTTCCAGCATTTACATTCCAAGCATGACATTTTACAGCTTATACTGTTGAATTCAACCTCTTTGTCAGTTCTGTGGAACAGTATCATAGGGTTGACTAATGTTCACTAAAGCATTTTTTTCTCCCACGAACTGCCTTATCGGTTTGTGGAATAAAGAAAGATTAAGTCGACAGATCAAAGCATTTTTCTGAGCTTTTCATATTCTGCTTTTATTACCTCATTCTACTGGCAAACAGCAAAATCAAGCGTTGTTGGCGCCCTTGATAAAAATGAGGAATCATGTCTTTATAAATAAAATGATAACACAATTTATGCGCTTCAAGCACACGGAGGGAATTATAGAATCACTTCCCTTGAAGTAATTTCTTTCATGTTTCACAGTTAACCATTAGGTAGTAAACGCAATAGTATTTTTTAATGAAAACAACAGAGGCCCAATTCTCCTCATCATTTCAAATATTCGTAAGGACCAGCATATCACAAATTATAAAAAAATGATTCAAAGTTGTCATTTTGCTTCCTGGTATATCCTCAAGTTGTTGGATGGGAGGAGGAACAGAATGAATTCACCATCCTTCTGTAAATTTTATGTACATTTTTTAATGTGGCTATATGGCCAAGCTCAAATTTAATTTCTGTATTCTCATTGCATTGGTATTTTCATGATTTGTGAGCACGAGAATTAAGTCAGCCTGAAATTTTGGCTACAAAACGGTTCCAATTATGGCTGAATTTCAGGTCATCAATGGTCATCAATTGATGAACCGAAATCAATTTAATCAAATTCAGCAATCATCAATTTCAGCCAAGCCTAATCATTGCTTTGACTCATTCCTGAATATAAGCTCCCGCTGGCTAAGTGCTGTACACTGTGAGCAGGGAATTGCTGCCCTGTTGCCAATGCTGGCTAAATCTGTTCATTGCAAGCTTAGTATTTCAGTGCTAAATCCATTGCTAGATAAGCTCCCCCCAACTAGCGCCCACCCCCCCCCAAAAAAAAAAAAACCTGCTGATTTTAATCTCTCATCCCCAGTTAATTTCATGTCATGCTCACTTATGTTTTATCCCTCAGCAGACATCTTTGATTTGATCTTGGTTCATTCCTTCTCAGCACATTAGTATTCTCTGGAGGAAATTTAAGGCTGTGTTTTTGGGAAGGGTTTATGCACATTATTTTTTTTCGAGATTTATCTGGCAGCAGCTTAGGGCAGATGCTCCTAAATTACACAATCTCCCAGTTGAGTCCAAGTGCCAAAGATTTTGTCGAGGCTATCCTCACATCATCAGTGAATCTGTACACACTGTAACCTGCAATAAAAAAAAAGATCTTTCCACAATTCATTGGATGGAAATGAAGCTCAAGCGAATGGTCTGTCAGGACGACTCTTCTTTCGCAGGCTTCGGCCTGAAGTTAATTTCTCACTCATTCTGTCATCCGCTCCTCTCTCGCACAATCACTCATAATTCCCGCTGTCACTCTCTGGGGCAGTCAATCAGCTGATCACATGTATCCAATAGCACAGCAGCACCCCTACATTGTTAGCCTGTAATCTCTCAGCTACTGTTTTTTTTTAAACATGATTCTCTCTCTGTCTGCGGTCAGTGCCAGTCACACTGCTGTCACGCATGCGCTACACCTCCATCAACCCTTAGAGTGCTAACTGCAGCTACTGTTGCCCAATGATGTAAGGTATGAAAATCAAAGCTGTTGAAGACCTATCATGGTCTATCACCCTGCGGTAGCCCTTTTAAACAAGTCGCCACAAGATAGGTTTTCAACTGCACGAGATAATTAAATTTATGTATTTTTCTTAAATTTATTTCAGCACTCTCAAAGTTGATGCCCAGTCTTTGCAGATTCATCAGCTCCATTCATCAATCCCATCAGCCCATCAATCGGTGGGGTCTTCCGTCTTCACCACCAGAATCTCCTCAGGCCAGATGCTCATCGATTTTAAAGTTTCCCCGTTGAGTCCGGACGCCAATGATGTAAGGTATGAAAATCAAAGCTGTTGAAGACCTATCATGGTCTATCACCCTGCGGTAGCCCTTTTAAACAAGTCGCCACAAGATAGGTTTTCAACTGCACGAGATAATTAAATTTATGTACTTTTCTTAAATTTATTTCAGCACTCTCAAAGTTGATGCCCAGTCTTTGCAGATTCATCAGCTCCATTCATCAATCCCATCAGCCCATCAATCGGTGGGGTCTTCCGTCTTCACCACCAGAATCTCCTCAGGCCAGATGCTCATCGATTTTAAAGTTTCCCCGTTGAGTCCGGACGCCAATGACTTTGTCAAGGCTATCATCGCATTACCAGTGAACCAGTACACTGTGTTACGAGCCCAGTCTCATCCTGACACATCATACAATGATGATACCTGATCAAGCGTCGATATACAACGCAAAAGGAGGCTTTTGGCATCATTATTTGATGGCAGTTTAAAATGAACCCTACCCTCTAACCCCTAACCTTTAACCCTAAACCCCAACCCTAACCCTATGTATCAAATAAGGACGTGAAAAGCTGCCTTTTGTGTCATATATCGACGCTTGGTCAGGTTGCATCACTATACGATGAGTCGGAATGAGAATGTTGCCGTAATCTGTCATAAATTATTATCTTTAAGGAATTCATTGGTCTCTCCTCAAATAAAATAATAATGACTCTAGGGCCTCCTTATCATCACTTGGTGCTCGGGTTTAAAAAAATAAAAATAATTCCAACAAAAAAAAAAATAGGTTAAATACCAATCAAAGTTAATTTAGAAATCACTGATTTCTGTTTTTATGCACATTTTCCATGCCATCCTAGCTTTTTCTACAGTTGGGTGGTAGTTTGAATTTAATATCAAGAGGTTAAACAATAATGACACTACTTGATAACCTTTTTTGTTCGTATTTATCAAGGGTCACAATATTAATGGAGGAAACTGTATAACTGTACTAAAAATATGGATAAATTACTTTGTTTATAATGACATGCAGTCTTTTTTTCTTAATTTTTATCAACGGTGATATTGATTATGGATTTGACTGCTTTACTTTGCCATTTAATTACAAAAAGTATGCATTCTTTACATACAAGTCAGGCAGAAAGACAGTCACCATGATTTATGCTCTCTGTGGCTTCAGAGTGTAAACCTGAGCGACGTTTGTTATCTATCAGGCAGTACAGGCTATGCAGCAGGGAGACGACACTCTAGTGCAGGGGTGGGCAATCACGGTCCTGGAGGGCCGGTGTGTATGCAGGTTTTTATTCCTATCAATTACCCTGACTAATTGAGTTAATTGATTGCATGCACAAATATAGATTTTCGCAATGATTCGATCAAAGGAAAATGTTTTATGAAGGGAGACAAGACTAGTCTTTGTAGTTTCATTATAATTTAAAGAAATGCGCATGATACATCAGATTTCATAAATGGCTTGGCTAATTGAGACAATCAACTAATTAAAGACCAGACGTTGGTGTGAAAACCAGGGACAGATACGGCCTTCGCTGCCCACCTCTGCTCTAGTGTGTTCTCACACGGATAGATAGCGAGGATATCCAGTCATGCTGATGATTTGAAGTGTTTCGCAGCCTCTCATAGCTTCATGGCCTCATAAGCACACATCTGCAGATCGAAGGGCTCACTGGTTTTGTCTGGATGCAGATGGCAGAAAACTGCCACTGCAGCAGTGTCAACAAACTGTACTCCATTCATGGAAAGTACAAAAACACAGACCACAGACTGTTCCTCTCCTTTGTGATTACAGGATTAGGAATCTGTAATTATTATGTGTAATTATAGGGGTTTATACAAAATAAAAATGAGAAATCCACTACCAGCAAAGTAGCGTACTTCTAAAGCAATGAAAACAGTTTTGTTTCCTTTTAAAGAGGAGCATCATGACGCCATATTTTCCTGAATGCCCAGCGCTGACCTCTGCTCTACATTTCCCTCCAATTCCCTCTCTGTGTCTGTGCTAAAGATTAGTCTTAGGGAAAAGAATGCACAGTCTAGCTAATTTCACTTTGTTTTACCATAAATGCAGCAGAGGAAGTTGCTTTGGTGTTCTGTTTGGGCAGTGGACAGTTGACTTAATTTACAAAATTAAAAATACTATTCACTTCATAATACATGAGTATGTTTTCACAAAAAAAAAAAAAAGGGTTTGTCCTCTGTCGCCCCTGAAAGCAGTAATAAGCTCCACAGTGTGCTACCATAAAAAAATTAAAAAAAAAAAATCAGCAAAATATTTTTGAATATTTGACCCCCAAAGCCCAAAAGTATAATTTTGTCATGTAGGTACTTCTTACATACAGGTCTATGATGCCAAGTGATCTTCATTAGACAAAATACTAGCAAAACCAAAACTGGCTGGAGGTTTATTGGATCTCCATCACACAGCTTATCCTCTCCACAGCTCCAACTCCGGCCTCCTAATAATCTGCACCTCCTCTGCCCCACCTCCCCAGCGCCTTCCTTTATAAATATCATTGTTCATCATAAGCAGCATCTGTTTATACTGTGTTCATTCATTTAAACGTAAAGACTCTCAGGCTCTGCGGGACGGTTTGTAATCTCAGGGACTGTCTGTGTCGTGTTTCCTCAGATTGTTCCAGAGCATCACTCAAGCGGAGTCACCGCCAAACTCAGATGCATGTTATTCTGTAATAAACTGGTAAATCTGACATAAGTGTCCTAACTGAAATACTTAAATGTTCCTTTGATTTGTTTGAGAATTTGAAAAAATATTTTAAAAAAAGCCTGTACAGTTCCGTAACAACATCCTCAGTTGCATCTTAGCCCCTAACATCAGGAGAGCATTTATAAAAATGACAGTAATTCCTTCATTATTCATACAATATTATACAAACTGAAGCTGAAAGTTTACACTTCAAAAAGATCATTTTCTGTCAAATCCATTGTTTCTCAAATCCATCACTGAGGCATAAAGAGCCAAAATTGTGAACATATTGTCACTGTCTGATATAAGCACAGATCTGAGTGGAAAACTAAAAAAGTAAAAATATCCATCAGCTGACATGTTGGGACAGTCCAGAATACCATTCTTGAAAAACACCGAGTGCGACGTGAGTCAGTGATTAGTAATGAAATCTGTGCGTTACCCTGTCCGACTTTCATGATGATTTTCATGGTGAGGGAGTTACAGACGCCCCCCTCCCTGTTCTCCAGGCCCTCCAGCGTCCCGTTGGATGTGGCTGCAGGAGAGAAACGAGATGATCGTGAGTTATACTGAAGTACAATTACTTTAAAAACTTGAATCTGTGGTGAAAATGGAAAATAGCTCACACTATGCATCAGAAAGGGGGGGGTTCGCACTTTTAGAAACCTCAGTTTATCCTTGTGCATAACTGAAGCAGTGGTGTTGAGAAGGTTTTCAGGTCATTGGTGTATAATGTGAATGTGAATGAGGGAGGGTCCTTTAGTCCATTGAAAATTCAGGCTTAAATTGAACCAAAAATGTACGATGTGCAGTAAACAATTTCACCCGGCCACTGCAACTGCATTACGCCCGAGAGAAACTTTATCATCGCATCACACAAGGCAGCGGCAGACACTCCATTACTTTGCCCTTTTGATGCGGATCCCTGAAGCCGCCGTCACCACAGCTAACTGCAGTGTGTGTTCGGAGCGCCTCCATCACAGGTACGAGAGGCTCCCCGCCGGCGAGATCATTAGACCCACCACAGGCACAGCCCGCGAGGAAAACAGCAATCAGGGCGATAAAAGCGTGCGGTACCTCCTCACGGGGGCCTTACAGAGACACCCACTCAGATGGTAATCCCTTCCCCTGGGGAACGCAGGATGCTGTAATTACCATTTAGGCCAACAAGGTGTCCCCACTCAGCTCTACCGCTCCCACTGCATAACCGTGAGCCGCTGAATCTCCTGCGCTCTCTCTCTCTCTCTCTCTCTCTCTCCGCCTCTCTCCTTCCCTCTCTCTCCGTTTCTCTCCCTGATGCAGTTTTGCCCTGTGGTGTTCTCCGAGCATCACTCTCTCTCTCTCTCTCTCTCTCTCTCTCTCTCTCTCACCCTCTCTCTTTCTCTCTAACTCCAAGCGTTTCCTCCATCCAACGAGCTTGAACACTTAAAATTCAGTTTTTTGGGTTTTCCTTCAGCTGAGTGAATTTTACGGAGTATTTTTACAAGGTGAGTCACACCAGAAGCAATTACTGCAAACTAAAAACCGTGCAGCTCAGCTCAGCTCTGTCTTTATGAGCTCAGCTCAGCTCTGTCTTTATACCTGTAATTAGCGGCTGGGCGGCACAGCAGGCTAAACCCCTCACTTATCAGAGAGACCCCCCACACCCGCATTCACACACCCAGGCCCCCAAAAGCCCCCCCAACCCACCCATTCACGCACGCAGGCCCCGTCCCCTCACAACTCAGAGCTCAGTGCGATGCATAATGGCTCTCAGCTGGGGGTCTTTCTGAAAGGGTAGGCGGTGTCAGGAATACCAGCGCACTCAACACCAGTATCACCCCCCACCCCCCTCACCCACCCGTCAGCCTGAATTTAGCTGCGTTGCCTTATTCTGAGGCCCTGCCCCTCCCAATGTTGATTGTGTTCACTGTCAATCACTCCATTTTCCCCTCCTTTCTGCTTTTAATTGCCTCACACTCATCTCTCTTAAACCCACCAATACCCATCTCTTGAAAAAAAAAACAATAAGAAAATGCGCCGCCCCCCCCCTCGCTCTCTTATTCCACTCCAGCTCCCCCCCGCCTCCCCACCTCATTAACTTGTCCAGATTCCAGTCCCAATTAAAGTGTCGTGACAGAGAACCCATTCGGAAAATAGACGGCTAATTAGATCCCACTCCAGGAGAATCTAAGGCCTCCCTCTGAGGCTGTGACACAACGGCTCAGGGCGCTGAGAGCCAGGTATCGCACCAGAGGAGAGGCCCAATCGCCCTGCACGCCGCCCCTGGGAGAGGGAGACGCTCGCTAACCTCACGTTTCTTTCTCTTCTCATGATTCCCCTCCCCTCCCTTCCCCCGCCCCAAACCTCCCCTCCAATAAATCACCCCCCCATCCCATCTCCCACCGTCTCCGTCCCCAGCACTCTGACACCACCAACAAGCTCCCAGAATCCCTCTTTCTTTGGTTTTCATTTAATGAACCTTTCAAGAGCAGGATTATACAAAACAGCGGCTTTGAAGATCAAGTGCATTCTCCGTATTCTTTCATAGCCCCTGCTAATAGGAGACATGTCATGCTCCGAGTCCCGCAGTTCAGACATCTCTGCTTTAACTGCTTTCTATGCGAGATACTATTTCAGCACATTTTCAAAAGCTGACTCTTTTAGCCCCGGCTGAAGCTCTCTCAATGAAGGCACAGAGAGAGCGCGGTGATATGTTCCCCATAATGATATTGTTTCATGCATATTATCAACCTCCGTTTTAAGAAAACGATGAATAACCTGCTGGTGTTCAGGTAAATGGCAGATCACCCTGACGATGGAGATGGAGTTTAAAACCCTTCCACAAGTGGCCGTCATTACACTGGGTTCCCATTGTGCTTAAATAAAAAAACTACAATGCAGAAAGGAGTAAACAGTGAAATCAGCCAATGCTGCGCACTGATTGGATTTCACTCCTCTTCACTCTTCCCCAGCAAGGTTTGTGTTGCAAGAAAGCACTAAACCGGTGACTCTACTTCATGTGGTCTCTTTGGTTAGAATTTGAAGCCGATTTTACAATGAAAACACCAACAAACTTTGGCCAACAGCTCTAGGCCAGTGATGTTTGTAAATTAAATTAAAAAAAAAAAAACTTCAACTAGAGGAATAAACCTAAAGTTGAATTCAAAAGAGTATTTCCACTCATCATAGGTTTGGCTGCATCCACCATGACATACCAAAGAGCCATCAATCCATACATTATCAAAAGCACTTCTTCCTCATCTGGGCTGTGAGAGCTGGGCCAATCACACCCAACTATATGGGCAGCAGCACATCCTGGAGATCTCGCATGCCCATTCACCCACACACTCATACCTCGGGCAACTTATAGTCTCCTGCATGCATGTTTCTGGGCTATGGGACAAACTCCACACAGAGGGGCTGCATTTTTTTTTTTTTTTTTTTTTTACAAAGCCAGAGTAATCTATGGAGTCAAAAAACCATCATCTAACAGCCACTCTTCCCTGCGGTGGAGCATAATAAAGGCTGGTCTTACAGATTATAGACAACAGTGCATATTATTAGGAATGCCTCAAGAACAGGAAATTCAAAAAAGCTAGTTTAGGTCGAGGGCCAGGCATCAAAGAGCCAAGCAAGAAATTTAGGATCCCCGACAGATAAACCTCAACCGCAATTCGTCCAACTGTCACCTCCACAATACCGTATAAGGACAGGCATCAAACAACCCTCAGACACTCAGGTATCGCTGGTTATGAGGGGGAAACCAGGAAGTGCGACGTCAGGCAAACGGACCGAAGCAGGGATGCCAGCTTAGAATGAGAAAATCTGCTCCCCTGCTCTCAGTGCACGGGATGTCTGCCCACTCGTGTCTCCAGCCGCAGATTTATGGTTTAAGCGCAGCACAAATGCGTAATAATGAGAGAGGGAGTACACACACACACACACACACACACACACACACACACGCACACACACACACACACACACAAACAAAGAGAGAGAGAGCGCAATAAACAGAAAAATGATTCATGGTGATGGATATTACGCAGGGGGGGAAGAGAAAAAAATCACCTGGGTGACCTAATTTTGGCAGACAGGAGCGTGTAAATATAGAACAAGCCTGGACGAGCGAGCAGCAGATCCACACGCTGACACACTCTGCCAGCCGCCTGTATTCCCAACGGCTTCTGTCTCTCCCTCTCCTTCCCAGCGGCAGGCGTCGCCCGCTTCTCTGCCGCGGCTCCACAGGAGGCCTGGGGGCGGCTCAGAAGGAAGCCAAAGTGACATCTCTTCTGGTCCAGCTTCCCCAACCACACACACACACACACACGCACACACACACACACACACACACACACACACGCACACGCACACGCACACGCACACACGCACACACACATGCACAAACCCCTGTCGCATCCCACGAGCAGAGACACAAACCAAACACATGCCTTTTTTCATTTCTGCATTTAAGTGCTGAATCTGCACTTAATGAGAAGCAAACTGGCATAATTGCTTGTATCAATATTATTATTATTATTATTATTATTGAGGTGAGAAGTGAATTGGAGGATAAAGATGAAACGAAGCAAGAAGAAAATCAATTGGTGGCAGCAGTTACCCACTGAGCCCATTATGTCGTATTTGCCCTAACAAATAGCTCTTTCATGGTCTGTAAGCAGATGGGTGGGTGGTGTTGCAAAGAGGGTTGTGGCCCTCCCGCTAAATGATGTCATCACAGAGGCGTTAAGTTACGATTTCAATGTGCAAGTCTGGCCCCAACTTGTGACGGGCATCCATCACTGTAAGGCGCAGCGAAGTGGGTTCATGCTTTCCAGAAATTTTGACTTCAACTGAGTGTCATACAGTCCTAACAAGCGAAAATACCGTAGTACTTTGAATCACTCCGAACTTAAGTGTAAGACACGTCCGAAAACCTGCTGAAAACAGCAGCAGCTGTCAGTAGACGCGAATAGGTCTAGTTGTTCCTCGTCCATCGTAATGTCAGTGTCCGGGTCTGCACTATGCAGCGGTAGGATCATTTCAATCAATCAAAAAAAAAAAAAGTCATAGATACGTGTCTGATCCAATTACAAACCAATTTTTTTGTTTATCTTTTTTTAATAGACAGGCCTACATGTCAGATTCAATTACAATTAGCCTACAGTTCACAATCTGACACTTGTAATCACAGTTCCCGGCATTTGCGATGATAATTTTTTTTACTAGTTAGCAAGTGCCCCAACCAAGATCGCACTGCTAGAGAAATAGACCCGGCCTGACAGAACGAGATCAGTCATAATATCATACCTAAGGGGTTTTAAGATGGCCTAGATGTATACCACCATATTTTTAAACATTCCCTATAGAAATATATCAATTGCTCAGGGGTCCGTTTACCGAAATCAGAGATGCTAACTTCCATCGTAGGAACCTTTAACAATGAATGGACAAACTATGTAAGCTGCTAACTTAGTTAGCAACTACGCTTTTGATAAATGCAATGGGCGATAAAAGACAGAAATGGCGCTTCAAGCTAACTCTCCTCTAGTTATCGATCAGAAAAAGGCCGGAAATCAAAAAGCTGCTGAATGATTATTATTGACATTTACAGAAATATTAACCAGAGCGTATTTATTTACATGTGTTCCAGCGGCAGGCACGCCCGTCAAAAGGTGGCGGCCAGCTCTGCACGTATTGGCTGATCTGGAACGAACAATGTAGTGCCTCTAATTTATAAATCTCATTGGCAGTAGTTCTGGGAAAGGTGCCAAGGATCTACAACTCATATCCTACCCCACACCCCACCTCAAGCCTGACCCAACACAAATCGAACATCCACCCTAACCCATCCCACATCCAACCTCCATCCTAACCCAACCCACATCCAACCTCAACCCTAACACACCCCACATCCAACCTCCATCCTAACCCATACTACAACCAACCTCAACCCTGACCAATCCCACACCCACACCCACCTCCACCCTAACCCATCTCACATCCAACCTCAATCTTAACCCACCCCACATCCAACCTCCACCCTAAACCATCCCACATCCAACCTTCATCCTAACCCGCCCCACATCCTAACCCATCCCACACCCAACCTCAACCCTAACCCATTCCACACCCAACCTCAACCCTAACCCACCCCACATCCAACCTCCATCCTAACCAATCCCACAACCAACCTCAACCCTAACGCACCCCACAACTAACCTCCATCCTAACCCACCCCACGTCCAACTCCATCCTAACCCATCCCACACCCAACCTCAACCCTAACGCACCCCACATCCAATCTCCATCCTAACCCATCCCACAACCAACCTCAACCCCGACCCATCCCATATCCACCTCCACCCTAACCCATCCCACATCCAACCTCCATCCTAACCCATCCCACAACCAACCTCAACCCTAACGCACCCCACAACTAACCTCCATCCTAACCTACCCCACATCCAACCTCCTTCCTAACCCATCCCACACCCAACCTCAACCCTAACGTACCCCACATCCAATCTCCATCCTAACCCATCCCACAACCAACCTCAACCCCGACCTATCCCATATCCACCTCCACCCTAACCCATCCCACATCCAACCTCCACCCTAACCGACCCCACATCCAACCTCAAGCGTATTGTGATGCACAAAGCAGGGCAGCAGCAGATCCTCTCAGCAGTGGGGCCACATGAAAGGATGACCCCATTAATTTAGAAGCTCCTCCCCCACTCCGAAACCAAGCGGTTAGGATCCTCCTGCTTCCGTTCTGTGGCTGTGGTTGCGGGTTAGAGCCCAATAGCACTTTTCTCTCTACAGACCTAGAAGCAGTAGTAATTATGAGGGAGGAAGACACAGCGAAAAGCTGGTAATCCTGTAAAGTGTGTCTAAAATGCAGTTATATCCTGTCTCTGACTTCACAGAGCTTCTTCTCCAGAGAGTCACGCTTGGCTCGCTCACTCCCTGCATGTTACCCATTTGCACAGCTGAGTGTTGGAGGAATGCCAGGGCCATGTTCCAGGGTACTCATTGGCACCATCTGGGATTTAGACCCAAAATCCTCAGATTTCATGTCTGGCTCTCATTCTTATGTCTTGTTTTTTTCAGATACGCATCAAACTTTTAGCTCTTGGACCCCTCCTGAACTTGGAGGCATCCTAGGAGGCAGATTGTAAGATTTAGACACAGGATAGGCAACTGAGCACCCAAAGCTTTGTTTTGTATGCCTGTGACCAACTAAATGATCTCTGCAGATGAGGGCATGTCTGCCCCTATTCATTAATCACTGGTAGTTCGCAGATGTGCATTTTCAGTTGGATTTTTTTAAATTCTGCCGAGACAGGAAAAAACATATCCGGACATGCATAACAGCTTGAGTGCAGAAATATCTGTCTTAGTTCTACTTAAATACAACAATGGGGTGTATTTGACAAAAAAGAAAAAAAACATCTTTCACAAGTGAGATGAATGGCAGTTTTTTTTCTTTTATAATTTAAAGTGCACCATTGCCAACTACCCAACTGAGCACAGAGGATTTCCCAGGGTACTTTAATTCAGTATAAGCAGCTAGCATTTAGACTGTCTTAACCAGGTCAGCATGCTTCAGTAGAGATGACGATCAGTCGGGATGATGGCCCTTCTGCATGCATTGGCCGGTAGTTTATTTTTCACGCCATCAACTGTACCTTCAGGTCCCTCAGGCATGCTCACCCCTAACCTCTCGCTTTCATTTGGGGGATTAGCGGTTCAGTTAGATGATCACATCTATCCAGCAGTAAAGCAGCGCACCCACATTGCTAGCCTATCTTCTACTTTTTAAAATTATTTTCCCTCTCTTCATGGTACATTCTGAAGGCGCTGTTGTTTTGTGCGGACCCTCAATCTCCTGTGCCTGCCTTTGCAGATGCATTAGCTTCATCATTTCACTGACTTCATCAACCTTTCAGAGTCATCAGCCACCAGCTCCAACAGAGTCTGGACTCCATGTGGGGGGGTTTATCTCGCTGCTGCCCACGGCAGATGCTCCTCCAGTAAAATCTCACTCTGGCGTCCAAGTTCCAAAGACTTTTTGCCACAACGCAATCATCACATCTGCTCATTAGCGCAGTCTATATTTTGTAATCCATAATTATCTTTACATCATTCTTTGGACTCTCTCGATTGAGACTTATTAAATCTCGAACCAATTTAAAGTCTGTATACTTACTGAAGAGTTCTTAAGGATAATTTAGACGTGTACAGTCTGTTAATTGGATCTGTAATTTCCTAATGCTGTAAATTTTAGACTTTGGTATCCCTGGTGATGGCTGTACATGGCATTGTTCCCAAGGGGCTGTATGGCCCCAGCCTGAAGACTGATGTTCCAGCTGGCGTCTGATGGCCCACATGTATACAGGGGCAAATATCTTTCCTTTTCTCCCTGGCAACATCTACTCATTTTATGTGGCCAAATGTCAGCCGACTAAAGAATAAAATTAAAATGTGAGAGATGCCAGTTCATATTTGCGTCTGTGAATGACATGCACTGTCAAGATGGAACTAAATACGTAGCCAGTAAGTCAGCATGTCCTGTGAGAACTCTTATCCTCTCTCTCTCTCGAAAAACTCTTTCCTCTCATTCCTGAGTTTGATACTACTCTGATAATATCTGCTGGAATTAAAACCACGGCACACTGAGTTCTTCCATAACTTCACGCACATCTTGTCATCAGCAGACTAGCAATATTTTTGCTTGCCTCCATCAAAAAACATACTATTTGTGTAAATTACACAAAACATGTAAAAGGTAAGAGTACCATTCACAACCTCCACTTTTTTTGGGTTTTTTTTGGCCAGAATAATTTTAAAAGGGGGCACAAATATTTTTGGGGGGTTTTTATGAGTGAGAAGGGGGTTTAGAATGATGGGGGAACAATTTTAAAAGGAAGGGGTAGACGCGGCGCGCGTAAAACGCGGCGCGCGTAAAAAAAAAAAACGCGCTAATGACGATACACGTATGTGTTTTGTTACCTCCTGTCTTTCACTCTATGTCCTACCTCTTGAACTACTTTTGTTTTTTGTTTTTTTTTCTGTTTTCCGTCGATGATGCTGTGAATGAAGCCTTACATGTTAAGTCATACATTACATTAGTGTTTACGGTGAGATTCGAACCAGGAACCCTGTGAAGAATGCAATGTTAATCACACCATAGACTGTGGCCTTAACCACTACACCAACGGAGATTGTTGCCAGCTCACCAACATTACTTTCTATTCATCGCTAAAGCCTGAAAGACTATATATATATATATATATATATACACACATATATATACATACACACACACACACACACACACACACGTCTCCTCATTGACAATAAATAAAAGAGAAAATGAATATATGCGAAAAAAAAGAGTATATACTCTTTTTTTTCTCATATATTCATTTTCTCTTTTATTTATTGTCAATGAGGAGACGAGTGAATATCCATTTTGATGTCTTTCATGCTGGTGGCCGATCCGGAGACACTAGGTAAAATCATTTGAGCAGAACAAACTATTTGTGGCTGAGTTGGGTTAAGGTGAGGGATAGGGATAGGATTAGGATTCCCTATGAGTTGGATAGGGATAGAGATGGTTTAGTTCGTTTGGTGATGAGTGTGCCGTGCGGCACGCGGCGAGTACGGTTGGAAGAGGAGGAGGAGGATTTGGCACGGTATACACACACAGACACACGCACTAAACTTTGTGCGCATTCGCCTGCTTATGACAGAACAATAGATCAGTGTCGTGACAAATTAAAAACAATGCGCGCGGTGCCAAAGTCTTGCAATTATGAGGCACGCTGGTTGATCTCTCGCGGTGTGAGGCGCGGATAACATGAGCGAAATTATAGATGAGGTCCTTTTCCTTCTCAATGATCTATTATTGTCGTTAACGTCATATCATTGGGCAGCCTTAAATGCACCCGCGTGTTTCCCATTTCAAATGGGAAAGAAAGGGCGCGATGAAATTGGACGTACGCGCACAAAGTTTATTTCGAGACTATATAGGGTGGTATAGTCCTCACCGACCAACAAGAACCAAAATGAGTGATTGCACGGTGCAAGATGAGTGGAACTTGTGGCGGCTCTCTAGGCAGCTGCGGACTTCAGAGACCACGATTGAGTTCTGCAAAGAGCGGGGTCTGATTGCTCGCTCTCCGCTTTGTCGGCGGTGTCGCAGAGCCCTCTCGTGGTTTGCGAAAGCAGATTCTCGAGTGGGCTTCGTGAGGCGCTGCCACAATCGGAGATGCAGCACGCGCACCTCCGACCGCAGCATATGTCGTGGCAGCTGGTTCGCTGGTAGCAGGCTGTCGCTTGAGAAAGTCCTGGTGCTCACCTACTGCTGGGCGGCGCGGATGTCAAACAAAGCGGCAATAAAAGAATCCAGCCTCGACGGCGAGCTCACGAGCAAGGAGACCGTCGTCGACTGGTTCAGTTATTGCCGCGAAGTTTGCCTCCACGTCGTCCAGCAGTGCAGTGCCACCGCTATAGGGGGCCCGGGACGCGTCGTGGAAATCGACGAGTCCAAATTTGGCCGCCGTAAATACAACCGCGGTCGTTTGCGCGATGGCAAGTGGGTTTTGGGAGGAATTTGCCGCGAAACTAAGGAGGTTTTTTTCGTTGAGGTCGAGGACCGGAGTTCGGCGACGTTAATACCCCTTATTAAGGAGTATGTTGCCGCCGGTTCGCAAATCGTCACCGACTGCTGGCGGGCGTACGATTGCCTCAGCGAGGAAAACTTCCAGCACCTCACGGTGAACCATTCCTTAAATTTCGTGGATCCTGCCGACCCTGGCGTGCACACGCAAAATATTGAGTGCCAGTGGTGGCAGATCAAGAGGTCCTTGCCATCCACGCACACCAGCAGCAGCGACGGCTTAGGCTTCTATTTGGCAGAGTACATGTGGCGACGTAAACACAGCGGCGTCGACCACTTTGCTCAAATTTTAGCCGACATCTTGTTGCTCTACGCGCCACCAAAGAGCATGTAACATCTTGTCGCCACCACTCTCCAGACTTCTGCTTCGGCAGAGGTCTCCTATAAGGTCCAAAGAAAAAAAAAAAAAACAATGAAACTTTGCGCCCGGAACCGCATTATTAACGGTTCCGGGCACCACCACACAGCTTCATTTGCACACGGACACGACGTCCATTGAATAAAATCATCAGGCCAACTTCGCGTAAATTCCAAAATTACTCAAACAGAGGTCCAGGCGCGAATGAATGAAGCCCCACAATGACACAAGCGGCTGTCGCGTGGAATACAGTAGCGCGCGGAAACTGAGCGCTCGCCCTTGCGGCACGCGCGCGTGCTTACGCTGCGCAAAGTGCGCATGCCCTAGTATTGTCAACAGTGTCATGGCTGCCACCTTTATAAGCTAGTAGCACGTATAGCCGCTGTGGAAATTAATGTGTAAATTATCTTTACTGGATGTACGGTCGATGTTTTTCCACACCCGAATACTTTACTTGGTATCTAAACATTAAGGTAAGCTGAAAAAGTTGTGATTTTTTTCGATTTTGCTGGAGGTTGTGTATGGTACTCTTACCCATGTAAAAAATAGTCATGAAAGAGGAATGTAAACAGACGACTACAATTTCCACTGTGATGCTCTGCCAGTCAGCAAGGTCAGTTCGCGAACGAGAAATTCTGTAATTCATTTTTAGCTTGGGTGAATATGCTGCAAATAATGCTGATACCATATGCCATAGAAAGGGACTTGAACAGAATGGAGCGACTCCTGTGTGATGCTGGATATGAGGAGGGTGGTATTTCCCAGGGTGCACTGCTGTCTGCGTGGCCCCTCTTCTCTTTGTAGGTGGCGAGACACTCCCATAACAGCTTGTTAAGTTTACTGACACCTTCCCCTGGATCAACCGAAAAGGAGTCGTCAAACCAAGACATGCGGGCTGGACAGACCACCAACCAGTCGGGCTTCAGAACTTGTGCACATAATTGCATACACAGACACACACACATACAAATGTACACAAACTTGAGATGAAGCAGGCCACCGAAGCTTCGTTATGCAAATACGTGAGCGCACAATTGTGTATTCGTACAGATATATAGGGCAACATGCTCTTAAACATTTCACACAATTCTGAGAACGAATTCATAACTTGTTAAATGTCAGGCAGGGATATACGGTCTCAAAGATCCAAGAACACAGACGCAGGCCGTCTACTGCTCATTAAGGAGGAAACAGGTAAAGCTTCACTTCCATAAAAGAGGCCAGAACACAGCAATGTGACTCACTGACACATACTTTATTAAGATTCGGGATTCTTTTGTTCCTCTCCCAATTTCATACCTCTTAGAGCCATTTGTATGAAGTAAAAACCTGCCCCCCCGACGTGTTCCCTGTTGTGTTCTGGCAGATAATCCTTTTTTAGGCAAGCGGAGTCTTGTCACACAGAGGTCTTTATCCTCCATGAAGAGAGAGCTGAAACAGAAAGTTTACTGAGGCATTGCATTGCTGGGCCTCTTTCTTGTGCTCTAGTAGTGACCGGTCACAACCGCTGATGCTGCTTGACCGTACAAAGACCGCAGTGCGAGAGAGGAGAGGCTCACTGGTTTTGTGGAAGAGGATGATCGGCCGCATTTGAAATGAACCGATAATTTAAGCGAGGACACAAGAACTAGGTTACATTTCTGCCTCATTGTAACCCGCCGCATGCAGGGGTGATGTCATTTTCCAGGGCTTTGTTTCCTATGAATGGAAATCAGAGCAGTAAATCAGCACGCATTCAGCACTGCTGCCATAAGCTTGGTAAAGGTGGCAAAAACACCGAGGTCTAATAACGCTGTTTTCCAGGAATGTGCTAGAAATTGCAAACAGCAAATTCTAATAAACAGTCATGCCATTTCTTACTACAGCAACCACTTAAAGAAATATTCCTTCAAACCTGATAACCCAGCATTCACTTTTTCCTTCAAACCTGATAACCCAGCATTCACTTTTTCCTTCAAACATGATAACCCAGCATTCACGTTTCCCTTCAAACATGATAACCCAGCATTCACTTTTCCCTTCAAACATGATAACCCAGCATTCACTTTTCCCTTCAAACATGATAACCCAGCATTCACTTTTTCCTTCAAACATGATAACCCAGCATTCACTTTTTCCTTCAAACATGATAACCCAGCATTCACTTTTTCCTTCAAACATGATAACCCAGCATTCACTTTTTCCTTCAAACATGATAACTCAGCATTCACTTGTTCCTTCAAACATGATAAACCAGCATTCACTTTTTCCTTCAAAACATGATAACCCAGCACTCAATTTTACCATAAAACATGATAACCCAGAATTCACCTTTGAAAAGAAAAAAAGCACATTTCATACATCGAGTGATAGCGAGATTTAAACAGCTTAAATACGTGAAAGCCAAATAAATTACGAATTACTGGACTTTAATGTTAGCCAAGCAATTATTCCTTGAACAGAACCTGTGTGAATTATGAGTGCAGAAAGACTGAGTTACATTCATATGTAAGAGCAGATGACTGCATAAACCTGCCTGAAAGTACCAGAAGTGAAGCCAGAGGGCTGTGATCAGAGAATCAGTGTTTACTGTCTGGTGAATGAGGTCATTACAGTCGCTCTTTCCATTAAGGATATGATAAAAGAATCACAATTACAAGGGAAATAGATGAAGATTTCCACTATGATTTACTCTTGAAAGTGATTCAAATCACCCTAGTCAAAATACTCTTTTGTGTAACTTTTACTAAAAAAAATGAACAATGTTATCAAAGCATGTGCATCATTCACACCCCAACGAATAGCATGAGATTCACTGCGGTAAAAATACGGACATTTCAGTTTGGCAGTGACAAGTCCCACCGATATGAGCACTCAAAAGGAGCTGCCAATCAAAAGCAATAGAGCACTTCAAAGCGCTTGGACAAGAACCTGGATGAGAAGCAGGCTTTACACTACTGAACGCTGTGAAGTAAACGTTTGGAATCCCTTAGACAAGGATGCGCTGTGTGTAGCCCGATTCTTCCAGATATAAGGAGGTGCATGTGCGCGCGCGCGCACATGTGTGTGTGTGTGTGTGTCTGTAGTGTGTGCGTCTGTAGTCACGTGAATGTAAGTGGAAGACTGGACAAAAAATTTCAATGCAGAGATATCCGAGGATATTGTTAACAGCTGTGCACATAAAACAAAATGATTTTCTCCTAAACTCTCGAGTTACAGCAGAGAAGGATCCATTCTATCGACTGTAATTGTCTCCACTGGCTGCACCCCAGCTTCAGAAACACACAAACCAAGATGATCTGGTCTAACCTTCTGAGAGGACAGACATCTGCTATTGGGGTGGCCTGGCCCAGGACAGAGGGGGGTGGGCTAGTAAATGGGGTGTACATTGCTACCCTGAGGTGTTGGATTCTCAGAGTTGGACAATACCTCTCGAGCTTACCCCGCCCCCTCCTACAGAGAGCTATAACTCACCGCCACCCTCGATTTACTCTGATCAATTACAGATTTACGGTCGCCACTGAAAAGCCAGGCTGGCCACTATTTCCCCACGACCTCTCAACTGCTTTACAAGTGACGTTATCGCAGTCCCATCGAGCTGTGCTAATAAGCAGTTATTCAAACCACATGGCTGCACACTTGCCCACTGACTGCTCAGGTGTGATCTGCTTGGAGTTCCACGGCATTGTTTATTTTTATTCTCTCACATTGTTTGCATTTGTACCGCATTATCCAGTTAAATCGCTAAATGTACTTTAAATTCAAGTTAAAAACCTTCCTCCAGGGTGTTGCTGAAGGGAAGTGAACCAAAATTTCACAGGCTGTTTGCAGCGTTGATGTGGATGTTTCCGCGTTTGTTCGCCAGGAGCAAAGACCGAACCAGAGAAATGCTGTCGTAGAGGACAGCAGGGTATATCCCTGAAACTAGTTTTCTCCCCATAGGCAGAGTTCAGAGCTCGGTCTAGTGCTGGCCCACTGAAAAGGGAACAGGGCCCAGAAAAATCAACAAGCAAACTACCACAGGCTCCAGGAATGTACACAGCAAATTCCCCCTGATCCCCACTAGAACTGTCCCTGTATCACCAGAACTACATGACTGCTCTTTTATCCACAGCAAAGTAAATCAGACTGCCGTTCAAACAGTTTGACTCATTGCATTTGAAAACGTACCATCACCTAATGGTGGCGCTACAGTAAAAACAACAGAGCCACCAAAATCAATCAGTTTCCTCCTCTATGCTTCAGGAATGCTGACAGCAAATTTGATAGGATTCCCATAAAAGAAGTCGAGTTATTGCATTTAAAAAAAAAAAGAAAATTCTGGCCTGATGATGGCGCAACAGGCAAAATCACAGGGTCACCAACATCACCTCTATACATGAGAAATAGTCAGAGCAGGTTTGACGTGAGTTGCTTCAGAAATTTCTGAGTCATTCCATGTTGAAGCGTAAAATTTGACCTGGTGGTGGAGCTACAGACAATATTACTGAACCACCATGATCAATACCTGCTGCATAAAAGGGGAAGTTATGTTGAAAGCAGACTTGACATGATCCCAAGAGCAGGCTTGACTTATAGCTCGATATCATTGAGTCATTGAGTATCTGAAGGGATATATTCACAATAGTATAAAGAAACTGGCGAGCATAGTTGGGCTGAACGGCCTGTTCTCGCCAGTCATGTCATGTCATGTTATGTTATGAAAGCTGCTCAAGTTTTTTAAAATGCAAAAGGTCTGGCCTTGTGGTGACCCAATAACAAAGGTCACTGGGTGACAACAACATCAGCCCTTCTCTACCCGCTGGCAACAACCACAAGAAGTGTGACATGATTCTCATTAACTGTTTGAGTTATTGTACTTGCAAGAGAAAAGTTTGACCAAAGGATTGGGTTCATCCTCCATGTACTAGGAATGAATACAAGGAGTTTGATTTCATTCCAATAAAAATTGCTTTAGTTATTGTGCAAACATGAAGGATATGTGGCAGTATTCAAAGTGAATCGGCAATATACCCAAAAACTCAATGCGATAATACCAAAGTGACATTAATGAATCAAACATGATGGTAACAACTGTGGAATAACCTCCAGCCGTATCTTAGATTGTCCACATGCGTGCTGTAATTGCATGCATTTATATCAATTGTTCCCTGAATTTCCTATTTCTCAATTCGAAAGTCAAGTCATGTGAATGTACATCCAGTGATGATAATCTGTCACAATGGAGTTCAATTAACCTTCAACTTCAATGCAAAATGCCAGATCCAAGCAGCAGCTCTTCACAAATATGATTTGACATATTCAGTGATGTGTTTCCATTTAGACAAAAGGGAAGAGAGGTCTATAATCTGACACCACAGATAAATATGATCAAAACCCCCTGAATAACATGGACAAAAAATTTCTTTCCTCATGCAGAATCCCTCAAAATCCCACAAAACTTTGGTTCAAACATTTTTTTTATGAATGTCCCAAAACTGTCTGCTTTAAGGCCAGTTTTTGATCAAATTTTCCTCTCAAATTATTTATTTACGAGTTAAATTTAGGGAAATATATTGAATCCATTCCAGCCAAACAAAATAAGTTGTTGTAAGAGGACAAGAGTCTTAGTGGCATCGAGAAGCATGACGACCCATTTTTGCAGAAAAGACAGAATAAATTCAGTGACCATTTGATGACCTCGTGGTTTTCTTTCAGTTTGAATGAGTACCTCCTCGGTTTAAGCACCCACTGGCCAGCCAACTATGGTGCGACATCAAATGGCCACGAGTCTACCTTGGCCACCAGCGGCACAACGATCAGTCATTAACCCTTAGAGCTCTAAATGCAGCTATTGTTGCTCAGTGATGCAAGACATCACAATCAAAGCTGTTGAAAACCTATCATGTCGCGACTTGTTTAAACAAGTCGCAACATGATAAGTTTTCAACAGCACAAGATAATTACATTTATACTTTTTAAACATTTATTTCAGCACTCTAAGCGTTAAATTGCACTCTGTAGCAAGAGTTCTGATACGGGGGAGATGAGATTCCCAGCCTGTCGAACCAAAAGAAAAATAACAACAGTGAAAAGAGACTGACTAGCTCTGTAATGCATTTTAATGATTTTTTTTGTCTTTTTTTTTTTTTCGAATGATGGAGTCTCTGAGCCTCTCTCTCTCACGCTCTGAAGAGCTTCAGCCGGTGAGCCTCAGGGTGTGCTCTCACAGGTATGATCTCACAAAAACACATTCATAAAAAATATATTAACTCACAATGTATAGCCATTAAATCTAAGACAAGCATTTTTAGGTGGTGAGATATTCCACTTGTTGACATGCTGCGCATCGCTTTGAAAATGACGGATGCATTTTCACCCTTTGAATGGAAAACTTATCAGCCTGAGGGAGGAACTGTTCAGGAGATAATGAAATGAATATGAACTGGTAAACAATTCAGGCCACATTTAGTACATATTCAAAATTGATGACATTAACTGAACTAGTTATTACTTCATGACAGTAAAACAAGCCATGAAAGGAAATAACATGATGAATCAAGAATAAAATCCAACTTAATGGGCTTGAATTTTAATTAATTAAAAATAAGAGGGAAGAGAATTGCGAGGAAGGTCTGGCAGTATTTTTACGGCAGCGGCTGGAGGACTGGGGTTTGTGGGAGGCAGGGAGGGTTCAGATTGGGTGGGGTACGTGAGCGGAGTTTGAACTGAGCTCTGTGCCGCCCCAGGAGATCAGGAACAGTTGTCTAGCCCAATGCCAAATGAAGCTGAGGTTTTGGAGAGATTTCAGAGCTGCAGTGAGATTATAACTCTCCTCGGCTGCAGCAGAAATATTGGAGAAGACATTTAAATCCCAGGACTGAGCTGTACCACCATGGGAACCAACTGCTTGAGGGTTTGAGCTGGGCTCAAAATTCTCTTGTCTGGCCTGACTGGGCTATGAGAGATGGGGGGGGACGAGACCATAGCAAACCTGGAGTAACTTCTTACTGCTTTGCTGTTTTTACTGCTCCCAGTAAAATTTGGCCCAATGTGTTCCTGAGGGTAAATTATGATATTAAATATCTTATAGATCCCCATCCCCATTAACTAATACAGCTCCAACTGCTCATAAAAATGATCAATTCTATGAGCTGATTATTTAACGAGAGAGTTCAGGGTATTTATTGTACCGCGCTGCAGGTTTCACAGGCAGTACCTCACAAGTGATTGAAACCTGCAACTTCAAAACAACATTCTCTGTCACTCAGCCAGAACCACCACACTAATCAGAGGATCAGAAACAATGACAATGACTGCAAATGACATCTCGAGTATTTTAGAAAGTGCTCTCTCTTCCTTTTTTCACTGAAGAGTAAACGTTCTCATTTGATTTCTATTCCCAGTCATTTCAGATCTGGATTTGTCTTGGCGTCGGTGTTCGAAGAGTAAACAAGCTCTCCTCACAGCAGTCCAGCTCTCTCCCTGATGGAGGATGATGGACTGTCTCTGGGACCGTTTGGATCAGAACTGTTCATTGGCCTCCAAAACTCAACACAGCGATTTATAATAACACTAAATAAAAAGATAAAATCGTTGGGCCTCTGCTCACGTCCAAACCTGATTCCATCACTCCGAACACCCCTCAGATGTGAACCGTACATGACTAACAATGAAAAACAGAGGAGAAAAAGGCAGATTTGTCTGCCACATTATCACATTTTAAACACCTAATTTCTTAAAGGTGACCCGCTTCACTGTAAAGAACGTGGCTACGAGGGCTGATCAAACCCTCTCCAGACATTTATATTTGCAGTTCATTCTTTTTCCATTGAGCATTATTACATACCAAAGCTATGAGCGCATCTGCATCGTGAACTGAAATATGGTGTGTTTGCGGAGGTCTAGAGCAGTGAAGAGACTGGATGTCGGACAGGACTCCTCTCCAATCCTCAGCAGCGTGTTCTCACACGACACCCGTGGAGTCAGATCACCCCAGAAGGTAGACTTTGGCTGCCTCTCCACTTCCTCGACTACGAAGGCCTCCATCAGCTGACAAACAAGGTGCTGGGGAAAATATCCTCCGTGACCCAACACTGCTACAGACTCTGGGGGATTCTAGGTTTGTCTCAGAGGAAACATTAGCTCAGAATTTCCCATCATGCATCAAGAACTGAGAGAGCAAAGAATGCAGGGCAGCGAAGGATACGAGGAACAAAATTTTTTTTCAAGATGACCCTGTAGGATGCAGCTGTTCTCCTGAATATTACTCCGCAAGGCTTGCAAAGAAGGGAAACATGAAAAATTGTTTCATATTTTCTAGACGTCACTGCATTCCCCACAAGGAAATGGATGAGTATGACTTCTAGAAATTTCCTTGGATAATTCTTGCCAGTTCCATGTCCTGACCCATAAACAAACACAATGTAGCTAGAGGCAAGAGATTCCAGGTGTAATAAAGCCAAATTGAGTATATTTAGCGCAAACTGCCTTGGCTTCCATCCTCTCACATTAAATATTGAGGGTAATGTGTGGAAGTGTGGGTATATACCGTGTGGGTGCATGCTTGTGTGCTTATTTGTGGGCAGGCCGTGATGAAGCTTTTAAATCGTATTTCAGAATGTCCGTGGCATCCAGCCTCATAAAAGGTAATTGAAATGGTTGTTTCTTATTCCACACCAAGCAATTAACAAAAGATATGTGTTTTTCTCCTGCTAACTACAACTAGGCATTGAAATCAAATTCCAGAGGGGTAGAAAACATCTAATAAAGAGACAAATGTTTTCAAATAATTGCTACTGTGGTTTTCTAAATGCTGTTTTGGAGAAGAACCGCCGACAGTATCAGAAGTATCTGTTCGCATACCTTCACACATAAAAAGGGTAATAATGAAAGCCTATCTTACTGGATACAATCCAGTTTCCCAGCTCTCTTTCAGGGAAGATCTGGACTCGAACCTCTGAATTTGACTGATACAAAGTAAAATCTCTAAGATACAGGCATACACTATCAGCAGCATTTGTCACCGAAAGAGACTGCCAAGAAAATAATTGTTCCATCTTCGAGATGTACTTGAAATATAAGTAGCATCGCACCATCTGTCCAATCTTGCATGGAAATGGAGTCTTTCTCATAAACGATAGTGAGTTGGCCATCAGGGATGATTTTTCCCAGTACATCTGAAGAATGAGATATCATCTTCCATCTGAGGTGCTAATTTAATCCTTTGTGTAATGAATAATCCTTGAAGGGTAGCATGTGTACTCAAACAAAATACCCATAAAAAATAAGCCAAGTCTATCAAGTTTCAGCTGCTGAAGAGTCATTGAATGCACCGCGATTTTTATATCATAAAACACAACAAATTAAAACGGTGAGGGTGATTTTCTCCCTGCACTGGCCTGACATAGTCAGGAGGGGTCAAAATGTCAGTCTTTACTTCCGAGGATAAACAAAATCTGCATGACCCGTGAAATCGCCCCGAGCGTCACGGTCAGTTAAGCGTGTTCGTGGGAAGACACAACCAAACGCAAAGCAGTCGGTGACAACTGACCCCTCTCCACCGCTCGCGGCAGGTGGGACAAGTTTAACCCTTAGAGCGCTGAAGAAATATACAGTACAAGGAATTAAAAAAGTAATTATGCTGAGCTGTTGAAAATCTGTCATGTGGCAATTTGTTTAAAAGAGCTCCCCTGCGGGAGCTCTTTTAAACAAGTTGCCACATGGTAGTTTTTCAACAGTATCTGACTTTGATGTCTCACATCATTGGGTGCCTGTAGCAATCTAAGGGTTAAGGTTGTGGTAAGTTGTGACCTTGAAGTCGCCACCCGGGGAAAACATGGCCAACAGCCCCATCGCTGACATTGGGGGGCCGAGGAGGGCGATCGGTAAAACTCAGCAGGAATCCAATCAGCCGTGGAGGGAGACAAACAGAAGGATGGAGAGCGCTGCATTAGGACCAGGGCGCTGGGGAATACAGGGACTCCATCATTCAGCTCTCTCTCAGACTTAAAACAATAAAAACTCACACAAATATAAAGACAAAGATAAAGGCAATAGAGTGACCCCCGAGTACTGCAGCTCTGTGGCTCTCAGGAGGGTCGTGCGGATCCTAAGCACATACCACAGAGGGGGGACAGCCAAAATATCATTATTCAGATGGTCACTGAGCGAGGAAATAAGCCACTGTTCAGACGCACTAAATCAGACCTTCATCAAACACAAACAAACACCCAAACTTTGATAATAATATCCAGGAATATGAAAATGCTCTGTCTGGGCAACTCGTCACACAAAAATATTCAATCCATTAACTGTTAGAGCACAACTGTTACTCAGTGATGTAAGATATCAAAATCAGATGCTGTTGAAATGATAATGACATTTTTGATTCCTTGAAAATAAATTCAGTGCTCTAAGGGTATAATATATATATTGCTCTAATATATACGAGTGCTGAGTTTACTTTGCGGAATCTTGAAAATGTGTAAATTGAGATCTGTCCTGCTGAAGTGGGTCATAATCAGGATCCATTATGAAGATCAAAAAAAGCTCAATAAATGATTTTACAGCTGGTTGTACATAATGCTCGGTACTGGTTGGCAGCTGAAAAGTGAAAACAGAACTCAAATGACAGATGGCCTGTGGACGCTGTAAGAATTGAGGATGAGGGGGTGTGTGTGTGTGTGTGTGTGTGTGTGTGTGTGTCTGTGCTGAGGAATAGAGCGAAAAAGAAAAAAGCAGACTGAGAGGGAAAGAGTGAGATGGAGGAGGAGGATTAATCTTTCATTGTGCTTTTTCGAGGAGCATCTGTAATGTCCTAAGAGACATCACTATCTGTAATTTGATATTTCAATCCACACTGAAAAATGTTTGATGGTGAACCCTTGAGAGTTCAACTTCAGGGTCCTGGAAGAGGGCATTAGTGTGTGCGTTTGTGTTCAGCTGAGCTGACTGTTTTCAATCATCTCTGATGAAACATGACGACTTTCTATCCTTCTCGTGTTATGAATTAATCAACAATGGCTCCATAAAGAAGCCTCTTCATTGTGTGTTACACACTCCCAGCATAATATATCTCCAGGTTTACATATCTGCATCCGAGTCGAAATCCTCAGCTACAAGCGCCACAAGAAAGCAGAACTGCATCAGGCACAAGCTTGCTCTATATCAGTCTAACTGTAAAAAAGCCCCACAAGTTGATTATATCCCATCACCAGCATCTACAACAATCTCCTCACCCAATATGGAACAACCATCACTTCACACTTGACCTTCTCTTAAATTCTTTGAATCTTGCATTTTTTCATGTTGATAAAGCTGCATAATATAGAATTTTCATTTCTGTTATTGAGAAACATTCCCTGTGCAATCTTGCAAGGCACACATTAAACTGGAAGCTGCTCTCTAGTGAGCACTTGTTGAGTGTAAAGATGTTTCACAAACTGTGGTGGGTGGAGAGGTAGTCTCATAATGACCACTTCCTTGTATTTGCACAGTTTGAATCTATCTGGGCATGACGCCAATTCAGGCAGGACACTTACATCAGACTTAAGCGTTTATCACCGAACAGGAGTACTCAGAGAGTGCGTACTTCCGCCAAGTCCCCCACATGTCTGGGACACACGAGTCATTAATATGTACCAACACAAAAGCAAATAAAGAATTCCTGTATACAGAATTTTATCTGGATCTCTCGCTAAATTAAATCAGGTTTAAGTTTGGCCAAGACACACCCCTTGTAAAAATTTCATGAAAATCTGTCCATAACTTTGTCCATAATGTTGCTTACAAACAAACAAACATTTATACCCACAAAGGTATGAATTAGCTTGCTTAGGAGGAATGCGGTTTGAATCCCGATAACTGTAGAGGGATTAGAGGATTTTTCCTAATGAACTGGACAGAGAACTAATAAAAACGCTATGCCAATCCTGGAGACGATGTAAAAGATTTTGGAGCTCGTTCTCACTAACTAGACAAGGAAGGAAACTTCTGTAAATTACTATCATTAAAGATTGAGGTTTATTTTCAAAAGATTAAGAATTCTACTAGTAAATATTGATTGGTTCGAAGTGCTTGTACCAAATTACTACCCAGCAACTTGCAAATCAAAAGGGGAATAAATATGTCACAAACACCAGAGGCAGGCTAAAGCAGTGAGATCAGCAGGAATGCTGAGTGCAGACAGAGGAACATCCAACCAGACACTATTAAACCCAATTATCAAATAAATTGGTTGATTCAGAAACTAAGGGGGCAATTACTCTTTCAAACTGGGCCAGATAGGCTTGGATAGCTTCAATAAAAGAAATCATCATATAAAAACTTAATTTTTTCCTTACTCAAGTTATCTTCATCATATACACGGTGTTTCAAAAAAAGCATACCCAAATAAAATCATCATTTTTTATGAAAAAAACTTACAATTTTTTAAGTGTAATATGTCGTTGGAGAGGGCTGATTGAGCTCTTTCTAATGATGCCTAGAACATGCATTCATGTCCACGGGTGAATGAGCAGCAGTGCATCTTTCGAAGGGCACCCAGATCCTTACTGTACCAAATGTTGTGTTCTTCATTACGAAGAACTCGGAAGAGAAATCAAACAAAAAGATTGAAGATTACTCATTTATTCAGTGAAATGTTCCCCAGAGTAAATTCATGGCAATTAGTTTGATGATCAGTAACTTAAGTGCGACAAACATCCAAGAGTATAATAAATCAGGAAGGGGGCATTACTTTTTTTTTTACAGCACTGTATTTGTTTACTTCTTTATCTAAACGACAACTCATTTGCATAAACTCTGTTCAGGTTGCATGTTACAATGATAGCAAAGAGGAACCAATGAATTCATTCCAACTAATGAATTTCATTTCTCTGCATGCATCATATTTATCACCCTGCATCGCTTCTGCTGTTCAATGCTTGCATTTAGTATGACTAGTAACCCATTGTAGAGGTTCATTGTGAATTATTTTATTTTTGTTGAAATAGGCCTTTGTTTACAGAGGTTGAGCACTGAGAACAATGTCTCATTTGTAGTCATGTACTGGTATCTGAGGAGAAATCAGATGTGGTAGATGATTTAGACTTCCATTTGTTTAACCATCAGGGGGAGATGAATGTCCTGCTCTTTTGGTAGCCATCCAGCATATCTTCATGCTGTTGTGATAGTGGTGGATCACTAATTCTCTGCTCTGATCAATTTAGCATTAGTAAAATGCTTAAAAGGTCTCATAATGTGTAACAGCTCTTTTTACTTGCCCATACATATTTACTATGGTCATCCTTCAGCCTGTGCAGGCAATGAGAATGTGAATGTTAGGCCGAGACACGCCAACTGTTCAGTTTTTGGCTGCAAACACCAGCACAAATGTTTGTGCTCACTTCCAGTATCAGAGACAAAAGAAAAGAAAAAAAAAAAAAAACAGTGTTTACAAGTTAATTGGCCGCAGTTGCTGCCAATTTGTTTGATTGTGCGAGCTACTTCATCTCCGACTGCTTCACCAACCATGATCAGTACAAAAGCGGCTTTTCCATGAAACTGACCCTTGAAGAAGGTCCCTTGCAAACTATAATGTTACGTAAAGTAATGACGGCATATGTGCATTCGGTAAGTGTCACCCCTTTGTGATAATATTTGCAGCTTATTTCAAGTAAAGTGCAATTAGCTTGGCTTGATAACATGTCGCATATTAGCATCATTATTTTTCTTGATTTTTATATGGTCTATGGAGCTTTGTTAATGAATCAACCGCCTTGTTGGTGAGAATGAAAAAAGGATATGTATTTAGCTGTGCAACTTAACATGTCAACCCGCGACCAGGTGATCCATGTTGTTTATTGTTTATTGGCAAGGATCCCCATTGGCTGACGCAAGACGTCAGCTAGTCTTCCTGGGGTCCAACAACATTAAACCATAATAACAAAACAAGATTAAAACATATTGAGACGCATAATTCAAGGAAACGTAACCACATTACCACAAAAAACACGTGTGTGTTTTTTATTCAGCCACAACCCACACGTCTGGCCTTCTCCCCGGCTTCAATTTATTAACGAGGAGAATCTGGAGCTAGCTATCTCTTAAGTCTCTTAACTGTTCCCAATTTCTTTTAACATTTAGTTTGCTAGCTAAAGTGAATTCCTGGTGTAACAGAGGTTAAATCGTATTACAGCTTAGTTATCACTTTAGCAAGCTAGCTTATTCTCAAAACTAACAGTTGTGTTAAGATTACGTGGCTAGCAGGCTAGCAAGCAAGCACACAGTACCTGCGCACAATCATTGCGTGGTTTATTAGCTAGTTTACTTGCAAGCTAGATATTCAGTTGACTGTGAATTTAGACACCTTCTTTGGGACAAACATGAATGTCTATGACTCACTGACTGAGTAGCAGAGTGATAGTTAGCTCAGAGCTTACACATAACGGGAATTCCCATTAATGCGCTAACAGAAATTAGCATGGTGATTGCGACTATATGTACGGTCTAGCAATATATTAGGTTTTGACTTAGCTGGTATTGTTTAGCCAGAGGCAATGTAGGAGCCCCGCTGAAAGGAATTAATGGAATGAGTGAATCCAGTTTGGGAGAATACAGCAACCCAACAGTGGATTGAATATTATCCGACAGTCGCCACTGCACAGATGCTAGGGATGAATCAGTGGTAGAGACTGAATTCCAAATGTAGCCTAGTTAAACTGTTATGGTGATTCTACGCCCCCTGTGTGAACATAAACATCCCTGCTTAGGCTGGAGGCGTCATCTCTCTGTACTCTTTCAGAAGTTTAATAGCTACCTAACAACTAATTTAGTCATCTGTATTTAGAGACTTGCCGATCACCAGGGGATTTTGCTCTCCATTGACGATGGGGCCGGTGGATCTGTTCGCTGGCCAATCAGAAGACAGCTCATTTAATAGAGGGAACACCCTCTCAGAACAGCCTGATTTTCAGAGAGTTGGGAATGATAAGAATCAAATAGCCAAGAAATCATGGTTTTTATGTTTTGTTTTGCTAAAATTGTATAACCCTCCCTCTTGGACATCAAAGAATATTACATCTTGCCAAAAAAAAAAAAAAAACAGCATATGATTGGACATTTAAATGTGTATGATATAACGCGCTCATTTGTGATGGTGTCCCTTACTCCCTTCCTCTGCAGCATTCAGCCCTGCGTTAGCTATTTGGCTTCACAGAATTATTTTAGTTTCTCATTACCATTATTATAGTTTTCTTTGTTGATAATTCATGCCAACACTCAGGGTAGGATGCGCTATTGATTTTTAGCACGATTCTGAACATGGGTATACTTGGAAGCCAAACTTTCCATTTGGAATAAAGAGTAAAATGGTGATGTGTTTTCTGGATCTATAATGCTATAACTGCAGCTGCATGCTATTAAATAGGCCTGACAAGTTCAACCTGGAGTGGAAAGATGGCGGTCAGCATGAGTTCAGCGTGTCCTGTAGGAGCTGAGGGGAAAAGCAGATGAGTGTGTTTCGCCTGAGGTGAAATCTGTAGAGTAGAAGCATTCAGCACTCTCCCCTGTTTATGTTTAGAAAGTCCTCTACAAGTGTTTGACCACCCAGAAACTGAGCGGAAATGTTTGTCTGGAAATAAGCAGAATTTTTTATTTTAATCAGCCTCATGCAAGCACTTGGTTTATGCACATGTTTGTGTTTGTGTTTGCGTGTGTGTGTGTGTGTAGGGGTGGAGTGCATTTGGTGCCCTAGGCAAGCCCTCCACCCCCTCAAAACAAAACAACAACAAACCAATACAACATGTGCAAACTTTCTCCAAAAAATATTATGTATTATTAAATATGTTAAATAATGTTGTTAAATAGACCTGATAAATAAACAATAATATCCAAAAAATAAACAAAAAAAAACTTTAACAGTTCTACAATAAAGTAGCGCAACATCTTGAACCTTCAGCTTTTTTCTCCCGCTCTGCTTTTCCCGCCAGACTCGTCACTGTCACGTCTCTCTCATCTACCAATCAAATTCAAGAAGAAGGAGGGACCCACAATATCAACAGCAACGCCGGAGGAAAAATGGAGCCAGCTGCAGCAGTCACGCTTCAGATCAATTCGCTACAGTTTTGATTTTTTTGCTGTTCTCTGTTTAGGGACTCACGGTCTGCTGACAATTTAGTTTGTATTCATGTTCACTACAACTATTGAGCCCAACAGCTGTAGCTTGGTACTCTGTTATTGCTTAGGTTCCCTTTTATTGTAACTGAGATAGTTAGCTATATTTCCCAAGGCATAGTTTCGAGCCACATTAGCAGCTTGGTTACTTTGCTCAAACCACTGACTGTATACGGTTCCAGTCAGTGTTCGTTTTTGGGAAACGAACATTCAGTAGCTCAGTGTAGCTAAGACTATTCACAACTTATATTCATTGTATTAGCAAAACTTTCTAAGGTAGTACGTTAGCGTAGACTTGACATTAGACTTGACATTAGCACGATTGATTTCGGAAGTGCTAATTAGACGGTTTCTGTAACTTAGCAACAATGAGTGCAGGTGAGAGTCGCTCTGAAAATGAGGTCATGGGCGTTTCCAAAGTAAAAAAACGTTTCCTGTGGACACAGGCCCTAGCGTATGTTTAATTTACTTTTCATGTATAAGTATTGTGGCAGATAAAGAGGGATGCCCAAAATTGTACAAAAAGAAAGTTTGACATTACCATAATTGTTAAATCATTACACAATAAACATGGAGGCGCAGTGTTTGGCACTGCCACCTGACAGCAAGATGGTTGTGGGTTTGAATCCAGCTTAGGACCTTTCTCTGTGAACAAGCTTGCCCTTAGAGCACCGCACTGCCATGGTTCAGCCACATTATTGTCCAAAGAGAGAGGACACTTTTTGTAACAAACCTGCTATTCATGGAAGTATCTGTCTGGGGTTATTGTCTGGCTGTGATATTTGTAGATTTGACTGACTTGAAGAACACCCACCCTCATCCCCCACCACGCCTGTTCATTACTGCCCAGAGGTATCAAAACAGGCAGGCCCCGTCTGATCAGGAATCAGTTTCTGATGTGGACAGAGAGAACCTGTGGAGCCAACAGTTCTGTCAACCTCTGCCTACAAAACAGGGCTGCTGCTACTGCTACCTCTTCCACTGGTTAGCTGTTAGCACAGTTCTTCCAGGAAGGCTAATGACCAAAACTCAACTGACAATGGCAGTTCAACTTTCTCATGCAACAGTTCATCAAGAGAAAAGTCAATCTAATACGCTGAGTAAACATTAAAATGCTAAATTCATAGCTTTGCGTACATTTTCAGATGGAAAAAGTATCGAAGCTCTGTAGGGGTAACTACGGACAGAGGAGCACCACGTTTCAAGCTTTAACTGCCTTGTCACTCCAGCACACAGGCCTTTTGGATCACAGATTTTGCATGAGCCAGCAGACTGATTCATTTGTAATTGCGATTTGAGTGATTCATTTGTAATTGTGATTTCTTTTGAACTTGTGGATTCATTGCAAGCATTTCTGCTTTTTTTCCTCTTTTCACCTCCATGATTCATGGTGTTCTGGTCCTCTATTCTTCATCAGCCTCTCGGCGCCCAGGAGAACAAACTCGCAGCACTCGTCTCAGATTCCCCGATATTCCCCACCACAAAATATTATTCAGTATCCAATGTCCTGCAAGTGCCGCTTTGAATTCTGATTTTCAACTATACTTGTATAATAATCATGGCCATGTGCTACATATTGTACATAGAACAGTATTGGACTGAGAAGTGAACCGTGTTTTACCCTTAACCACACACACACACACACACACACATCCAAAATCTATGCTGCCCACACATCCATCCTTCAACCTATGATCTCCAATCTACCCCCAGAGATGAATAACTACTGTGGTTTTTAGAATCCTTGTCTAAAGCATTAATAAAAACTTCAAGAATCAGACAGCCAAGATAGGAGAGCATCAAAGTCATGGTAACATGTTCTAGATCGGAATCAGCTGTGCACTTACTAATGCGAGCCAGTTGCTCAAGGTCTGAGTGCACCACACTATCCCTGAAGGTAAAGCTCAAGCTGAGATCTATTAAGGGAGCATTTTTTTGCAGCCCAGTACAGATCCCAGTACAGATCCACAAGTATATGGACTGAGATGTTTTATTTTTAAAGCACAATAGGTCCCACAAGGCTCGAATATGGATATAAATATCCACAACCTAAAGCTGTATGTCATTTTACCATTTGTGGGGAGTGAACCATACAAGAGTTAAAGTCCACAATTGTTGCACTGTCCAAATACTTACATGCCTCACTGTATCACATAGAGAACTGATGTTTTCAGATCTCTAAAATATTTTTTTCCTTCAAAGATTTTAGAGTTTTAACAAAAAATATATTTTTGCAAATGGTTACGGTCACCGATGGAACACTGGAATGGGCGGGATGGACATTGCTGCACCTCCCCACCCTCCTTCCCACACCCCCGACCCCCCACTCACCTGCCCACCACCGACCCCCCCACACACACACACACACACACACCCACAACACTTCGATAGTCTCTCATAAGAGACTCAAAACTCCGCCAACATTGAGGGCCAGAATTTAACGGTATTTGTCTGTGGTGCACAGGGAGCAAACTTGTTCTATACTTCCAGGTCCTTAACAAATAATTTCTTTATATTATCAATTTTAACCCTTAGGGCGCTAAATGTGGTGACTTGTTTAAAAGAGATGGGAGCTTTTTTAAAGAAGTCGCTACAAGATACACGGTAAAACAGTGGAACGTGATATGTTTATAATCTAAACATCAGTGTGTAAAAGCTAAATGCCTGGCGATTATGTTTGTAAATAGGTTCTCTCATTCAAAACACTGATGTTTGTTGGAGGTTGCATTCGAGGTTTTTCGATTTGTTGAATACGCTGTAAAACTAAACACTGAAATGTTTAAAAAGTATTTCACAAAAGTGTTAACATATGTTCAGAACTTAAACTTTGGGTTTTACAGTGTAGGATTTCAACAGCACAAGTAAATTTATATGTTTAAAGAAAATCTATGTCAGCGCTCCAAGGGTGAAACATAAGTAAAGTTTCTGAAGTTTACCAACAACTTTTAGGGAAGATATTTCTTCATTTCCGTAATCATAGGCGTCACTAATGTGCCCTGGAGTCAGGTCATACAGAACGGTTGTCTGTTCTGGGATGTAAAGCCTGGCTTCATCTCCACACTCTGCAGCATAATTAACCACTGAGAAAAAGATGAAATTTTTGCTGCCCTGCAGTGAAGTTTAAATATACAATTAAGAGCAAGAAACTTGATATTTAAAAATCACAAAAATTAATATTTTAAGGCATCATGGACAGTTAATTAAAAATAATCGCTGAGAGTTGCTTTTCGATAATACAATTATTGCATTCATGGCCACTTAAGAGCTGATTTATGTTTAAATATCTGAAGAGTTTGTTTCCAAAAAGTGCCACAATCTCAAAAATTGACAAAATACCATAGAACGACAGCTCTGTGCCTCTTACACATAGTGCAAAAATCCATTATTTGAAATTCATACTATAAGGTCTATTTTTTCATGTTCATAGTTTCCATAAAATGCAATAGGCGCCAACATCGAAAAAGCTGATTTACTCAAAAGGAGTAAAATGGCTATATTGAATCTTGGAAACAAACTCTTCATATGCAAGGGCGTAGGTTTAATGTGATGATTGGTAGGGTAACATATGTAATGCGAGTGCGCGTAGCCCAAGAGCTAGAAAATTTTTGCATCTGAGTACAGATACTGCCTTTTCTGTGTACTGAGATTGTCCAAATGAGTGTTTATTTGTTATTTTTCATGATGCAAAGCAAATAACCTCCATAATCTTAATAGGTTGATGCCACATACATAAACTTCCATTTCTAATTTGTTGCCATCCAAATACTTTTGTTTGATTTTTTAATACAAGTTTACAACTGTAACTAATGTTATGAACATTTATTAAGAAGGTTACTTAGCAATATCAAACAATTGAAATACTCTGAGCCAATTCATAAGTTTCTTAATTACATAAAGCTATGTTTTATTTTTTTAAGAAGGTTAAAATCATGATAGGGAATTTATGTCGATTAAGCATCTCTCTGCGCGGTAATGCCACTGCAGCCGAGATGAACAATTCAAAATGGACCACTGACAATCTGAATAGGACAAGCCGCAAACCCGAGCGTTTTATCAGACCGGATCATGTTAGATTTATGATAACTGGTTTCTTTCATTCTCCACACTGAGGCAAAGTTGGTCAGGACATTATATTAGGTTATTTTTGCTGAACCTCATGAGACAAACTAATGCTTTCCCTATAATTCCACACTATAATACATAATTAGGATGTCATGTGAAACTCTGATACACCTGTATCCGGAACAGCTCGCTGACGTGGTTCCTGCGTACAAAATAATACATTAATAATTGCACCATCGCGGGATTTCGAGACTGAAATTCACCTCATAATTTGATATATCCACCCATGTTATGTCTGCTACAGCTAGCAACTTGACTACTAGCCAACATGTGACAGAACCAACATTTGGTTCGCTAGTAAAAACTAACAAACATGATTAACTCACATTAGTTGACATCATTTTCCAATGAAAAGTAACTTTAGTTAGCTAGCAAGTTTTTTACTTTAAATAGCTAACTGATTCTGACGAGTTAGTTTGATCACTTACGCCCTGGATGGTAAAAAAAAAAAAAAAAACTTAGTTATAAGAGTGGCAGTTACATACATGCCAACTCTCCCGCTTTTGGCGTGTTTTTTTCAGAATGAAACGCCCTGAAAGCGGTAGTCTACCGCCAAAAGCGGTAGAGTTGGCATGTATGCAGTTAACTGTCTTGCTACAGTGCTAAACCACACCAATTCAGGCGCCCAGCATGGCATTCAGTTTGGCTGATTATTAATAGCATTACATGGAATGATATTTTTTCTCACACTCTCAGATAAAGAGATTTCGGTTAAAGTGATACATACCTAAAGTAATAGCAAATATATGACATGAGTTGGGCAATGGGAAAAGTGCTATGGTTGCATGATGGAGAAAAATCTGGAACAATTGCCAAATTACGGTTCTCTGCAATAGGCAAACCATTGCAAACACTATGTAATCAAAGCCCCGGCAACTTAGTTGCGTGTCTCAAGCCCCACTTTGGACAAAAAAAGAAGGTTCATGACCTGAATAGAGTGGTCAATTTACACTTGACTTCTAGCCTTCAGGTAGCCCCTCCCTTTCAGCCATTCAAATGGTAGAATGCATAAATAGGTTGTCTTGGTGACGTAGCCTCCACAACTGGGTCTAATATGGCTTATCTGGAAAGACGATAAGAACGACTTTGCTAAAATATTGGTAGGGACATGTCCCCACCGTCCATACGCAAATCTACGCCCTTAAATATATGATTGTATTATCCTGTTAAAGCACATACAAACCTGTGATAAATGCTTCTGATAAATGAAACACAGAATTACATTCAAAAGTCATTGCTCAGCTTTCAAAATGGGTGAGTAGAAAGCCTACCAAATCTCCCAGTCACACTCTATTCGCCAATTCACTGCTTCCACTAATCCAACTTTGGACATTCAAAACTCTCTCTAAACAAACCATGCTGTGCTGAGAAAGGAAAAACTCATCTGCACCCGGCCCTGAGCAAACTCTGACAGTGATTGGGGCTTTGGGTCATGTTTCGTGCAGTCCCAAAAGGATTAAATTACTGTTCGTTTGGCATCTCACAGTGAACTTCCTTGTCAATCTCCCATCTAGAAATTGAATCTTCCAGGGGGAGGTTTGCTGGTGCCCAATTGGACCAGATGCAGAGGGTTCCATCCATGAATGTGACAAGACTGTCAATGCCAACTATCCCTTCCCCTCACACTGAATCTGTAAGCAGAAGTCTGCAAACCTGGCAAGAGCGTCAACACTGCTTATGGTGCAGAATAAATCAGAACAGCACAATAAGCCAGGGGAGAGCACTTCAACAGCTCTGCCGCATCACACTAGAGGATGATCCACGCAGCCAGCACCCGCCTCCTTCAGCACCTCACAGATGAAGCACACGCAGAGTCAGTGTGGCATCAGCTATGCAGAGCAGAAAGTCACCACTTCACTGTTTCTACGTGTTAAGCCAGCCACAATTCGAGATTGCAGATAATTTTCCAATTTACAGACAGTGATGAGAGATACATATTGCTATGTCTGTGACTGAAAAATGCTATATTTTAGTATCCTATCCATACTTATTACATTTCATGACTTTTTGTGCTTTAATTCACAAATTTGGAAGGTGACTATAGAATCTCTTTAAAAACCATTCACTTAGGCCATTGTGTTACCTATAAAACATGAACAATGAGGACAAGAACAAAAAAATAATAATAATAACAACAACAAAACAACATGTAATAATGATAGTGATAATATTCCTTGCACACATAATTTGCTTTAAAAAGCATAACAGAGTGATGCAATATTTAAAAAAAAATGCCAGAGGGTAATGGAGTGGTCACAGATACGTTAAATAATGTAGTTAAGCGTAGTGGAAGCCTCCCTAGCTTAACATTGCCTAACATGGTGCACTGTAGCAATCTGTAGTCACCCGTGGCTATCTGTAGAAATAACTAGGCCATTAACGTGAGAAAACCATGCACGGAGGTTTATCTGTTGGGCATGTTCAAAAGATAGCCATGGTAGCAGGCATTTTTATTGACGTAGAAGTAACTTAGTTAAATGTAGTTACACGCAGTTTACCATAGTAACAACAGTAACCTACCGTAGCCAAAAGTAGCATACCCCGTAATCAACAAATTTGGCGTGAATCTACAGGCAACTAAGGGCTACTACGTTACACTACGACTGTCAGTATGACTAACAACTGTGTACTAGGCTAGCCTGTACATCATTGAAGTACGTTTAAGTACGGTAAAGTAGGTTAAAGTACTTCTACATAGTCTGGGCTATGGTAATCCCCCCTACGGATAGCTATGGAGGCCAATGTATGTCTGGCCACCCCATAACACAATATATGAAGAACAAATTGAAAATGCATATCCCTCACATTGTACACTGGACTATGATGCCACCTAGATAAGCTGAAGGTGCCCCTTTAATTAATCAGTGTGTTTACGTTGTTAGAGAAAAATTTTTTTATTGCGTTAGTCCGACCGTTAAACCAGACCTTCAATATACATGTACACATGTTACACCAACAGGAATCGCACTAAATTGAATTTTGCAAAGTCGGACTAACACACCCCAATAATGCGGTTACTAGTCAAATAACTCCTACATGAACTCGCTTGAATCAAACTGAACTGGACTATGTGCTCTGCACATGCCCCGCAGTTCATCGAGCAGAGCTTTGACCCGCAAGTCTTGCAGACGTAAACACCAAACTGATTAGCATCAACTCTGTACTCTGCACAACTAGCAAGTTTGTACAGAACAGTAGCAATCCTCAGCTGCAATGGTATTAGAGCTCGAACAGTCAGGTCTTGAAGGCTCAAATCTTCTTCCATTAAGCCGCATAGTTTATCGAATGACCTGCACGTCATCTGAAAATTTTCCTTCCACTTGCCATCGGAAAACTCTTCCACAATGACGCTCTCCCATCAGTCTTTACACCTGACCGGCAGCCAACATGCATGAGTGGCCCGGAGGTGCATTTACCGAAAGCACAGATGCAAAGTCCCATATTTGGAACCCCTGACTGTGAATGAACGGGCTATTTTAGGAAACTCCCCTCAGGGTAGTAGAAAGGGCATAAAATGGAGCATAGCGGAGGTGGCGCTGTGGGGGCACTCCGGGAGCGAACAGTATTGCCGCCTGTCGTTAATACAATAACCACAAGGAGGTAGCGTGCATCTCCATCGTTCAAAAACATATCGTAGCTACAGCACGTATGAAATGTACAGAGCGGTAAAGTTGTTCATGTTTTCGCCTCTCGACATGCGACCAGTCTGCCACCAGCTAACATGTTGGTGCTCTGAATTGGCCGATACCCAAAGCGCCGATATTGAAATTGGTAAATTTGCACATGTTGTGCCCAAGCGTGAGAATGGGCATTTGCAGGAGTGAGTGCAAGTTCGTTTGTGCGAGTGATTCAGTTGTGTGATTTGTTTGTGTGTCTGTGTGAGCTGAATGTCAACTCCGCACAGCTTTAAGGACCAATAAACAGGAAAAAAGCAAACAAACTGCAGCAATGAGCGGCTATTTTTAGTGAGGTGCTGGAGGACGTACAACAAAATACTCTAAAAACACATGAACCATGTATTGATGAAACAACATGCCACAGAGGGTGGATCATGATAATTACAATATCACCAATAATCTCAAATGACCTCTTAAGGACAGCTACATTTAGATGGGGCATGGCCTGGAAGCTTTATTGATTTCCTGTTATGCCGGACATAATTTCCAATATGCAAAGCATAAATTATGCAGGTGGTGTGCTGGGGCTTTAGAAACATGCATATGGGATTCAGTCAGTATTATTTGGAGTAGGAGAATGAGCTCATGGGAAATTAAACACAATATTGTTGCACAAAATTAAGTCAAGAGGAAGAATCTGGAAGCATCAGTCATCGAAGTTATAAAGTATCATAAAAAAGGCCTGAAACATGACTACATAGCGTATAATAATTTTGTCATTTCAGTTCACAAAAGCCCAAGCCAGAAGTATTCCATGTTTTCTGTTCAATTTTACAAGCCTCTGAAGCAGAAAATCAATGAGACCATTGCCTAAACAAACAAAGGCATGTGGCTCGCACTGTATCGATTGACTCGATCATGATGCTGTTTGGAGTAACGGAAGTTTGTGTGTCAGGCTTGTAGGGTAATTGAAATATTGACATTCCAATTTTTACGCAATGAGAGCTACATCTTATCAGATGAGCTATAGTTCTGGGGGTGTGTTTTAACCTTGACCTTTATTGATCTCTTTCACGTCATGCCGCACGACCCAGTTTCTCCCCATACAGCCATCCGAACACGGCGAGACTATAAAGACATACAGACGCCATACAGAGGGACTCACAGCCTCATCTTTCACCCTAAAGTACAACATACTTTATGCGACAGTGTTTCAGATAAATGGATAATATTTCTACTATTGGGTGCTGTGTTCTCCATCTTACATATTGCCATTTGCTGAGGTCATGCAGAGGAACAGCGCCGAGTTCTTTCGAAGAGCACCTGTCCATTTTAGTTGGACTGATTTTAAAATCATCGATTGTTCGATTCCACTTGACCTGGCCCATTCCCTCCTCAGTCCCACCTAACATTAGCAAGCTAAAATTTACATCATGGGTATCAACCCCAATCTCACATGCAGAAATTAAAGTAGGGATGTCCTGAGCCTAATTTTTTTGTCTCCTGATCCGATCACAGAGCAGAATCCAGTTTGACGCCAGTATTGTTTTTGAAAAGTTATTCAAAGACCACGATGAACACAAAAACACCCACACAGACACAATGAAGACTTTGAACAAGGTCTACTCAAACTCAATGTCCCCAGGCTCTTCTAGGATATGGGAAAATCTCTTCTGGAGGTGTGAGTCAAACATCATCCCAACAGGGTCCTCAATGCAACCTTCACAACATGCATAGTTTTAGCAGGTATGTCTGGCAGTCTTCCCAGCCATCTGTTTGAGCTCACTACCAGGTTGTGATCAATTGACAGCTCTGCCCCTCTCTTTACCCGAGTGTCTCCTCCGAGAATCGCTACCTTATCGTTGTGGAGGAATTTGCATGGCTTTTGAGAGCTATGCTGCCCGGAGCATTAGCTCTGGGTAGGGTTTCCCATGGCTAATTGGTCCCAGCTGAGGGGCCAGACAAAATGCTTTTCTCCAGACCAATGCAATTCAATGGACCCCTATGGAATAGCATGTGTAAGAGCAGAGAACCTTGCTCAGAATAGGGGTGCCCTCCTGGAGCCAGGTCAAGGATGGAAGCTCATAGGAGAGTGCCAGGTATCCGGGTTTTTCCGAGACCTAGCAGGGCCTAGCCCAAAAAGGCTGCCTGGAGCCTCCTCTTCATGGGTCCAGCACCCGCGAGAAGAGGAATAGGGGTTGTGTGCATAATACAACGAATGGCAGATAAGGGCGGAGACCCAGGCGTTTAGGGACCCGTTATCGAAACTTGTGATAACTTAGAGAACATTTGAATGTGTAATTAAGAATATATTTATTGTCATATATGCCAGCTAATATACTGTGTAGCTATGACTATGTAGAGTAGCCTGAGGTATACTGTGTCCACAAGTTAAGTATGCACTAAAGAAGTCCCATATGATTTCAAACCGGGCCAAAGCGGACCCTGGCTTGCACCTTGCACTCGATTTTTTTACATTTAAAAAAGTGCATCAAAGATATTTCTATAAAAGAATTGAGACTTTAACCAATGAAAAGTTTTATTTCATGTCCGCGAAAAAAAGGTGAGCTCAAAGTCATTTGCACGTCCTCTTGTGCATGCAGAAGAGTCCTGGCATGGGCTGGCCGAATTAGTACTTGAGCTGGGCTGGCCTTACTTGATGCATCGCGCTACCCTTCATACTGCTCCTACTTGGGGCTATTGCATAGCATGTACTCATGTTCAAAAATGGCCAGAAGAGCCGCTCCCATTGACTCATTGTGGATGAAGTAGCAGTGGTCCTCGCGTATATTGTGAATTACAGGGAAAGAACGGGCCAAATGTTTCTATTCTGCAAACTAAGCATGCTTGAGCAGACATCACTAACAATCCTTCGACGTAGAGACAGTAGTGGCATGTCCAAGCAAATTTCCTCACGACAGAGCTTTCTCATGCAGGAATGCAGGGTTGTAGATGGTACGACAGCCCTTCAGGAACAAAGTAAGCCCTCGCCCTGATTATCATCTGCTGTTCTCACTGACTTTTGGGGGCAACCAGCCCTCACTCCTCAAATATATCAGATAAATCAACTTCCATTAGTCTGGACAGTCAGTTTTCTGGAACTTTCAAAAAAGAAATGTGTGTGGTAACTTTTTTTAAAGGGATGAATTTGTTTGTATAATCCATGACAAGGGGGCTCAATTATTTTAAAGAAAAATAATTTTGGAAGCAACTTTCGTATGCATTGACTGTAATGGTTATGGTTTTTGGTCATGTTTATGTGCTGGTTTTCTGTTCATGATTATTGTCTTTAATTTATTCTTTTTGGTTATTGTAACTCTCAGGTTTTTGGTTCATTCCATGTCTCAGTTCCATTGCACTTGCATCCAATGTCTTGTGATCTAGTTGGTTCAGTCCGTCTTCCCTGTCTGCGTACCCACTGACTTCGGGTGATTTAAATGATTTCCGGTGTTTAAAATATTCCTTCGATTCTCCTTTTCTTCCTTCAGCCTTCTGTTCTGATTACTAACAAGACTAACATTTGTATTTTGTATCATAGTCTACTAACACAACAAATCCATGTATATATATGACTACTAAATTACTAATGTGCACTCTAGTTTAATTTGTAAAGTTGCACCGCTACTAATTGACTAATTACCTCTCAGCAATCACCCTGTTCTATTCTCCGCCCCTTGTCTGTCGCTGTCCTCTCCTGAGCTTCAGCGAGAATCTCTCACATATGCTTAATCGCTCTCCAGCGCTTGTTATCTGTGCGCTTAGAACTCCTGGACCGGAGCGGTTTAAATGTCATAGGCTGTTTGTGTGATTCCCGTTCGTATTTTGAGTTTCGCCAATTTTCGTGGTTAGGGCTTCCCTCATGTGATTCTCCTCATGTAATTAGCTCTATTCCCCACACCTGAGCTCTGTATAGCATGTGACCTTCCCTGTGTGTATTTAAGCAGTCATTTCACAGCTCTTGTCAGGACGTTGATCAATAACTCTTTGTGCAGAGCGCCTTGTATGCCATGGAATATTGTTTCTCTTCTACTGGATTGTCCGACCTTGATTCTTGCCATTGCCCTTTTTGTATTGTTTTTGTCTTTCTAGATTTAAACCCATTTTTGTATGACCACGATTTCTGCGTTTGGATGCCTGTGTATGACCCTTGGCTTTGTTCATCGACTACGACTTTTTGCCTATCGTTTTTGTACCTCTGCTCATCTGTCTTACTGGTTCTGACCCCTGCCTGTCTAGTCGATACCGTTTTTGGATTTCGTATTGTGGCTTGGCAATTCCTGTGTTTTCTGGCTTTGACTCGGACCCCATTAAAGACATACGTTTTTTGGATTCCTGTCTCTCGCTAGTGGTTCCTGAACTGTACCTCACATTGACGGGTCACACCGGTGCTGGAAATAGTATAGGAATAAAAATGACTGAGAAGGAAGATGTAAAACCTTTGGAGAACTGAACTGGGCAGCGAAGAGGAAGACAGGGACATTTGGAGCCTCCAATGTTGATAAACACAAAGAAATTACCGGGAAAACATCCGAAAAATATTCTTTTTTTTTTGTATCATAATATTTGAATCTGCTGTTGGTCCGGCCTCTGACAGAGGCTTTATTGTGTTTCTCAGATGGTGAGGCTTGATCACAGCACCACAGGGACAGAGGAAAACACAGTCTTTTCATGGCAGACAAGAACTGACACATCCAGTGTTGTGACTCAATTTCAGAGATTTTCTCAGCAGTTCTGACCATCTTCGTTATTATCAGAAGGCGGTCTCTCGAGTATCACCTTTGGGAAGACTATGATTAGGCCAAAGTGGTTCAAGACTAAAAAGCACTTCAGATCGAGTGAAAATTTGCTCAGAGGTTAAGGAGTCAATGGTCTCCATATGCGCCTTTATAAGGTTGCACAGAGTTTAAAGTGAAGCTGGACTACATTGCCAAAGTATCAAAAGATATAACCCATATTTTTTCCGTTACGAGGATTGCACGAGGGGATTTCACAGTTCAATGCAAATTACACAAGCAACATAAAAGCCTACTTTGACAGGAAGAAAATATGCATTTATGCATGAAGTATACTATTCATGTAGGGAATATGAATGATGCATCCAAATATTGAAGAGTAAAAAAATAGTTTGATACAAGACACAACTTAATTTATCATGAGTTCATTTTTGTCTTGTCGCATTGCTCACTAGTTTAGATTCCATTTCTGGAGCCAGGAGAAAAAAAAAATAAAAAAAAACCTTGCCTGGTTTCGTTTCATTTTAATTTGGATTTTTTTAAAGCTTGTACACTAGCCTAAAAACTACATGCTGGAATCCAGAGAGAGTAACCTCCATGGAGACATGGCCAATGAGGAAGTAAGTCGAGAGCTGGCGAGCCCAGCAATCCATCCCACCATGCACTGGTGCAGTTCAGCAGTGGTCATCTGACCAAAGTACAGCGGCGAGGGCGGTCATCACCTCTTCCCACTCCCCGCCTGTTAAACTTCGCTTATGAGGTTATTCTGCTGCCAGAACCCGATTCACTGGCTGCCTTTCGGTTCAACTCCAGCAGTAGTCTCAGTCGCTTCATAATGCGCAGCAGCACCGACCGATGATGAACTGCCACTGTCTATTTACAACGTACAACGATGTGTGAGCAATGCCCTAAAAAATCAAGTTTTTTTTCTTTTCTTATTGCCTTTTTAAAAATAAAAAAAAAAACATTGATTTCATCATGCAAAGCCATTTATGAAACCGAAGCATCGTTCTTTACAGACTTTCCTTTCAACCTCTGCACAGTCATTCCCACAGGGCCTCTCACCCAGCTTTCTTCCTCAGCCTCGGTTGTGTCCATATTAAAACAAAGTCAAAATCACAGCTGCGGTTTGATGTCATGATTAAATTCTCTGCACACGTGGCATTTGTGAGTCAAAAGCTGTCTGATCTAGTTGGTGATTGTACATCCAGAACAACAGTGTGTTAAGATCAGCAGCGGTAACATTTGCGGAAACAAAGGCCTTCGGTAACATCACCTTTGAAGGCCTAATTACCTAATCCGGTCGCAGTTCATTTCAACAGATTAGCAGCAGTTGCTAAGACTAATTGGTAGAATATCCATCAAATTTATTTTCAATTGCGCTGTTGCTACATCGCATCACAAAGTCATGAGGCGTTTTCCTCTCCACAATGAACGATGACATATTGACAATTAATAACAATTACTACTTCTCACATGCACTTTCTCTTCCACTTAAGTGACTACAAATTTTCCCTTCTAAACTTTTCAAGCAGAGGGAACTTACTCTTTTCTGGTTTAGCATACCATCCAAACATGTCGTGATTTGGAGTCGTATACTGTGGAATTGCAGAAATCAACATGTAATCTTATATATTTTTAAACTTGGAACATCAATGAGAAATATTAACAAGCTCCAGGATACAGGCTTCCAAAAACAGGCACAGTACTCATAAAATTAAGTACACTTGACAAAGCTACCATTCTACACCAGTGCCCTATCATTTTACATCACACCAAACTGCATGGATCTATTATCTGCCATGAAACAATCCAGCGAGCTCAGAGCTTTTAGAATCCCACACTAACAAGGAACTGCTGATTAGCCACAAGAGCCTGAAGCCCCAATTTATTCCTGCTAAATTTAGAAACACTGATACCAACGGCATTCGTTTTGGAGCATTTATAGTAACCTTGTGCCCAAAAGGGGAAGGAGGCTTTTCTGAAAGGAGTAATTAGAACATTTTCCATCCTCATGTTGAGAAATATTCACTATATAACCAAAAGTGTGTGGACTCGACCTTTGAAATACAAAGAAAGCTGACATTTTTCAATTCTGATAATCTGGACCTGTATTCATAAGACATTTTGGAATAAGAACCCTAATTTGGGATCAGTTCTGCCTTTCAGCTCACATTCATCATGGTCGGGTTAAGGGCCAAGAAGAGCTGATCTGAGATCAGCACCTCTTCACTGAGAGGGTTCATGAGTGCAGCTCCTGAACTTGATCTTAAATTGTTTATTAGCTGGTGCGTATAAAGCCTGATAGAACAGACATTCAGCCGTCATTAGCAGTTCAAATCCATTTAACCATAAGCTCTTTGTATAGACCTTCACTCCCTCTCTTACTAAAGGCTCCATTGAAACTCATCAGTTGTGTTGGCAAAAGGGGCACGTACAGAGAAGGCAACAATTTCAAAACAATGGAGCAGAATTGAATGAAAATAACCTCATATGAAATTCATTTAGAATGACAGAAATCTAGAATTTAGAAATGTTTGTTTTATATGCTTGTCAATGAGGTTTCAGCAAAGTGTCCACTCAGTTTTGGCTATATTTTGTATCTTAGACCCTAACAGGATACTTTGGAGTAGGCAAAAAAAAAAGTCCAATCACGTTCCAGCCCATTTCACAGGCTGTCACATGATCAGGGTCACCCCCCCAAACACTGGGTGCGCTCGCGCGCGTCTGCAAGTAAGCCAGTTGCGCAAGGTTCTCGAAAAATTATGTGAGAATCTTGCCGAAGTTGCGCAATAAGCCCTCCAAACCATGCGATAGCTGCAGGATCTTGTAGCTATCGCAGGGTTTGGAGGGCTTATCGCGCAACTTCGGCAACATTCTCAAGTAATTTTTCGGGAATCTCGCTCAGCTGGCTTACTTGCAGACGCGCTCGAATGCACCCTTGAGACACTGAAGGGAGTCACATGATCAGGGTCACAGCCTTTACTCTGGCCCCATGATGGCCCTGTGAGTCACAGAAGGGCCCCTGGGATAGGATTACCAGAGCGAGAGATGGGACTGAACATGCAGGTTACCAATTGTGATGCTCTGGCCTGTAGTCATTGCCAGTGACTGAGCTGATTTCTTTTTTAAAGAGAAAAAAATGTATATTCATTTTTATATCCGTCATTTGAGTGAGGCTTTAGCTCTGGGGTAAATATTTACAAAGAAAATTGAGATTATACACAGTGGCACATCCCATCCAATTTAGTTGAGTTTAGCGGTGGGATGAAGATTTATTATTCAGCCTTGGTTTGTGTTTTTTCACGCAAACGTGCTTTTACAATCTCATGAAAAAATAAACAACTGTTTTAACATGTCTTTATTTCGAACACGATAGGGGAAAAGAAATTCAATTAAAAAGCCCCAGGACAGAATGTCAATGCCAAAGTACTATTGCAATATCAATGAGCTTTACTTGCGTTTGATGGTTTGTGCGGTAAGTGAAGTGGCCCTCAGCAGACACGAATGATGTACAATGCCAATTAACTCCGCTTCCGTCTGCCCCTCCGGACTAAACGGAGTTCACATATCACAGCACTTAAAACATACAGTAAGGAAAGGCAGAAATGCATGAATGCACCTGCTGATTAAATGTGCCAATGACTGTCCATTAGTTTGAGCATTGGCTTCGCAAGACAAAGTATTTGCTTTGACAATCTGCACATTAACATCATCTTGTGCGCTAATCTGAATTAGCACATTCAGTAATAAAAGGTCAAATGACTTACTGGGTTAATCTCACTAATGGCGTCAGACAGACAGACTAAAACAGGCTGATGGAGACTCACAGGTGATGAAGTAGTTGATGTTTCTCTTAAACTCCAGCCCCATGTAGTTTGGACTGAACTCCTGGAATTTGATGGTGAACTTGATGTCCATCTCAGGCTTGTTGCAGTTGACCAGAACATTGGGGTCTATGATGGTGCTGCACGCATCAGCTTGGTGCTTCTTCACCAGGTACAGCTTGTAGTACTCGTACGGCCGGCCCACCGCTGCCTTGGGGCAAATAATGTCCAGCCTGTCCCCGATCTCAGGGTAAATCACAAGACCCTGTCCGGACTGAAACCTGCAGGACACAGAGAAGGGGAGGTGGGGTGAGATTATTGGAGATCATGTCATCAAGCGCAGATTTACTGCGGACATATGATTTCATTTCTTACCCGACAGTGAAAAGCTGCGTCGTATTTTATCTGGTCAGTTTTGTGCGAGTGATCGTGCCAAAACCCGCCATCTTACACTTCTTAGAAGAAGAATGTTCACTATTGCCTAAGAAATACAAATCAAATTCCATTTTTTGCATTTTTATTTATTTATATTTTGGTGAATTTCCGTCTCATGACTTATTTTATTGAGCGGCCTCCTGTACAGTTAATGTCTGTTCATGGTGTTTATGTTTGTTGTATGGGAGGGTGACACGTTAATTAAGTTTACTACTACTACTACTACTACTACTACTACTACTACTACTACTACTACTACTACTACTACTACTACTACTACTACTACTACTACTACTACTACTACTACTACTACTACGATCTGGAGACTCAAGTGTACACCAGACTAATTTTGCTTTTCCTGGTGATGTGGCAAGTCCCATCAGTCCGATTTAAAACTTAAAAAGAATTAAGAACAAAGCAGCTCTTAGACCACAGTGGAATGACAGGGGTATCGGGCCACAAAGAGACAAGAGAGTAAATGGTAAGCGCTGAAGAGGGAACTTTATCAAATCTATTATTCATGATGATAACCGTTTCTATTAATAATGCAAAAGCTTGCATGCTCCGTATTAACAGCAAGAGGGCTGGGACGGCTGTACAGGACCTGATGTAGCAACCAGCACTTTCTAAAAGGCATTCATGGTGGCTCGTGACAAATATTACTGCCGTGGACAAGGCTTGGAACGATCCTGCGGCAGCCAACTCTCAGCCATGCCCAGCTGTGGTCTGCTTTCTAAGTGTTTTCCTCTGATTTCTACCTGCCTGAATAAAGCAAAAAGAAATCAACTCTCCTTTCTTCAACAAATAACTAGATAAACAGCTGTCAGTGGTGGTCTGAGAGTTAATAGATATTGCCGATTGGCTGCATGGACATGTCAGAATTAGTGGAAAAAACTGGCTTGGCATTCATTGCTTTTTGGCATGAAACTCTTCATGCGCCAATATTATCTGCGACTCATTATTTTCCATTCTGTGCCGTCTCCCCTATTCCAAGACAGCAGCTCTGAGTCATCTCCTGTAACGCTGATCAGCCTGATGAACACGCAGCATGGTGTCTCGAGTCATTCCTCGATACACAATCTCTTCAGATTCTAAAGCTGATGCTTACGGACTGTCCTCTTAAGCTCATCTCAAAAACCTTTTATGGTATGTAGGTCAGGAGACTGTGATGGCCATGGAAAACCTTTTCTGCAGTCTGTGAACCATTTTGGTGCAGATTTTGAGGTGCTATTTTGATTATTGTCCTGTTGTAAGGTCTAACCACAGCCCATTTTAAGCTTCCAAGCGGAGACTGTTAGTTTTAATTAAATAACTGCAGCTGTATGATTGAGTCCATGATATTGTGTATCCTAACACGATGTCCAGGGTCTTAGGGGAAAAAAAAAACAAAACAGCCCTACAACATTAAACACGCGCCACCACATTCCCCAGTAGGTATGAGCCACTTCTCTGAATGGCTACTCTGTCTGTCTACTCCAAGCCTAACTTTGGTGTTTTTGCTGAAAAACTCAATTTTGGCCTCATCTGACCATATAATTCAGCCAGTTGGAAAGTCCTGGTGATGCTTAACAAACTGTTGGCGCTTTAGTTTGTAGGTGATAGACAACGGAGACTTTCCTGGCAACACCGCTGAAATACTTGAGCTGATGTAGATGGTAACTGATGGTCGTTTCAGAGACTTTCTGACCCCAAGACTCAACTGATCACTTCAATTCTCCACCTGTGATCCTTGGAGATTCTTTTGCCGGTTGAACAATCCTGACAAAATGTGGGTTCAACGTACACATCATTTTTCAAGCTGCATCTAAACATCTTCTGTTGCTTTCAATGTTTTGGGGTACATTTGACAGTTTAGAGATTTCCTCCTATCCATTTCCTGATTGACTCAGCTCAACGACTTTTCGTTGCTCATTTTTACAGTGTTCATGGGTATGTCCAATGAATGACTGAGGCAATTTGGCCTGGATGACCTCATATTTATACCCCAGTGAAACAGGAAGCCATAACTGACCACTAACGAGGCAAAAACAGGCAAACAGGCAAACTTAAATATGTAAAATTTGCCTGGAATCACATGATTATCTTGGGGCGCTAAGTTTTGGGGAAAATTTATGAAATGCCAAGATTCTTTTCCCTTTCAATAATTTTACTTTAAGGCTTATTTTTTGGGGGGGATTTTTTCCTTTATTAAACCGTTATAGTGGAGAGAGAAAGGAAGGTTGGGGAGAAGAATGGGGGAAGACATGCAGCTAATGGCCCGAGTCAGAATCAAACCCGGGTCGCCGGAGGAAGGACACAGCCTTTATGGTGCGCGCACTTAGACCGATGTGCCACCAGGGCGCCCCTTTAAGCTTTATTTTAAGAATGAGGAGCTATTTTTGCAAATACACTGAACAAAATATAAACACCCCATGTCAAATACTGATGTCACAGGGAGTTAACAACTCTAAGTGAGCATATGCTGACTTTTACTTGTACAATAGGGATATTTCTCGATTTCTGTATGATTTTTTAATCCATCTCTCTGTCAGTGAGCATTTGCTCAGTGATGCAGTGATTTCACTCAGTACAGGGGTGGCGTATTTCCAGACGGTGATCAGACAGAATGAGCAGTACCCAGACACTCCTTAGACTGGGGACAATAAAAGGCCACCCCGAAATGTCAAATTTTGTCAAAAGTCATCATGCCTCAGATGTCTCAGGTCATGCAGGAATGTGCCATTGGCATGCTGGATGCAGGGATGTCCACCAGAGCGGTCGCTGTGCAGCTGAATGTTAACTATCGGACGATAGGCCGTTTGAGAGTTTGTTTCCGACAGACGGGCAGTGCTGTAAATCGACCTCATCCACGTGTGACCACATCAGCACAAGCTCACTACATCCGGCTCGTCCACCTGTGGGATCGGCTCAGATCAGCGACACGCACAGCAGATGAGACTCTTGTTCTGCAAAACAGACCAATCACACCACAGACAGTCCATAACCGCTTGCGAGAGGCCAATTTGCACGCTCGGCGTCCTCACCGTGGTCTGGATCTCACCGCTGTCCGGCGTCGGCACAGACTCACATGGGCAAACGCACACGTTCGATGGCCCTTGACACGCTGGAGAAGAGTGCCATTCACAGACGAATCCCGGTTCCAGTTTTTTGTTAATAAAAACTCAAATTTGCCATGGGGCGTTTATATTTTGGTTCAGTGTATTTTGAACAAAAGACCAAGATAAGAAGCGGCAAAGACATTTATTTTACATTTATTTATTGGAGGGCACTGTAATAGCTTCATATTTTAGCAATGAACCACAGCACAGTGAAATCATGTTATTTTTTGTGAGGAATTTCTTATTGTGAGAATTTTAGGCTATTACACCCCAAATTACATTAAATCAAATGTAGGTTATAGGTTTTCAAAAGCGACAGTTTTCCATGAGAGATCTCAAATCATACTATAACACTCGATAATTTACCGAGAGAATCTGCTCCTAAAATACTCTTTTATGCTTACCCCAAATAACTCAAGAACAGTAATACTTCAGCAGTCAGATAGGTCACCTAGCCTCCACAACCCAAGATCTTTGCCGTTTGCAAAAATATTGCATTGTGTCCTGCATTAATGCATATTTCACGGCAGATTCTGTTAGAATTAGGTTGCACGGCTATGGTTGCCGTACTTGAAGTGACTTATCTCCTTACAAAAACCCATAATAACAACAAGCTTTGGAATAAACTGAGCTGGCATTCGGCAGCTTTTTGAAAAGCAAATGGCTGTCCTTCCAGAAAAATGACATTGCAGAGATTGCAGCTTTTGATTGGGGAAGCCAGGGGGAAATACAGTGAGCTCTGTGCACCGAGTTCTCCGTGTGGATTTCGACATGAAGCATCTCTGTGCCTCAGTGCGATCAGTATCGACTAACTCCGGTTCCTGAAATTACATAAGTATACTTATGCCTTCAGCTCTTTAAAACCGTAACAACATGAGTAATGAATTCTGAAGCCACAAGAAGCAAGGATATTGTACCCTTTTTATAACAAGAGTTGACCAGAATAATATATACATGTTCTTCACTCTCTAAGCTGGGGTCCTCTAGCAGAGGCCTGGGAGCCCGCGGGTTCTGCGCAGGATCTCAGCTGTTCCTCTTCTGGACTGAGATGTCAGATGTTGTTCCCAGAATCAGCAGGAGCCACTCTCCCGGCTGGGGCGGTACAGCTCCGAACGCTCTGATTACCGCGGCACCGCAGTGCCCTTCGCTTCCCAAACCTTCACGGTATTTTTTCGAGCTTCTCGTGTTCCTTCTCCTTGATGTTACTGTCGCTTGGGGTCGTAACATCGGTCACAACTGCTTTCTTCAGCTGTTCGTCAACCACTACCTGTTTATCAGGCTGGATCTGGGGTCCCACAGGATCGTAACTCGGTCATCCTCAACTACCTTTAGAGGAGTCTTCCATTCTGACCCAGGGCTTCCAGCCTCTACTCCGCAGATGTTCCTGTACACTACGCCAGCCGCTTGGTTTTGGTGTTCCATGTACACGTTACAGCTTGCATCGTACACTGCGCTGTTATGTGCTGGACTGTCTCAGGGGCGTCTTGGCACAGCCTGCTCCTGGGATCCTGTCTGGTGTGGCATCTTTTGATTTATTTTGCTGTTTGACTATAAAACAACAAACTTCTGATCCACTCAACATCCTTCAAGTGACAATACGGGCATCAGCTCGCACGCGCGCACACACACACACTCACACTCACACTCACACACTCACATAAACATGAGAACAGACAAATCTTCAGGGCAGTGCAAATATCACAGCTTCAGACTTTGCCCTTATGGAGAACAGAGCTCAGGAATCCTGGCAGAAATTACCATGAATTCCCAAAAGAGACCTCCAAAAAACCACCATGAACCTCTGTGACTTAAGCCCACGCTGATCTTTCATTTCTCCTTTAATTAAACGTACCACTCCCTCAGGAATCCTGCGACAGATGTGCCACCCGTCCAGGGCTCCGCTGGTATTTCTGACAGCAGCACACAGCAGTGTTGAGAGGGTCTGCGATGACTCAGCTGAATACAGGCCTCTTCCATTCATTCTCACCAAACCAACTGGAAATCCTTCCTTCATGATAGAATAATTATTACACAGCACGTGCTATTCTAACACATGCTTACGGCATTTCTGCAAGGCAGGCACCGTTTCAGTGAGGCGTGAAATCAGATGAGATGTCTCTGCTCATTGAGTGTCGACAGTACACATCCTCCTCCGGGCTTGTTAAAGGTAGAGAACAGTGATATGAGAAAAATGGCCTGGGTTTCTGTGCAGATTCTTGTAATACAGGTTACTGAAAAACCGAGGCCTGCGCTGAGTTCCTGGTAACCGCTCCCTGTGTGAGGTCATCCCATACCCCCCTGCCGGCATCTCTTCAGTGTTTGAGGGCATTATAGATGACATTAAATCAGTGGAACACCCAATCTGCCTCATTCACACTAACACGATTCGCAAGTGCACAGACTTAGCATTCTTAGGAGTTATAATGATGGCTGGGGGCGTTTACAGAGAGAAATCTTCATTGATGAATTTCCCTTCGCAGGTCATAAAATGTATCCAAGAAAACAAAAGGAAGTATATTTTATTTTTCAATTAATTTCAATAACTCAATGCCACACCTTATCCTTTTATAGTTTAATTTAAACATTTGAATGTTATTTTTGTCCAAAAATATAAACCTTCACATGCTTACCAGACATTAAAGAAACCGATAAAAGGAACTAATCATATGGCTTAAAACTACAACATTAATAAAAACCTTAAAATCCTGCTGTGAAAACATGGGTGTATGGGTGTAAACGGAGTGGCAGAGTAACCCAATTAATATTTCAGATACCGATTGCATGGTACAATTGTACAGCTTTGCTTCACTAGCCTCTCTGCAGCACTCAAAGGCACACACACACACACACACACACACACACACACACACACACACACACACACACACACACACACACACACACACACACACGCGCACACGCACACACACAGACGCTTCTTTCGCTGGGCAATAACCCGCATCGTTTTGAACTTTGACTGATCATCTATAGTGGCTCAATGCTGAAAGATATCAAAATCAGATGCGGTTGAAAACCTATCATGCGGCAACTTGTAAAAAAAAAGAGCTCCCACAGGGGAGCTCTTTTAACAAGTTGCCACATGATAGGTTTTTAACAGCTCAGGATAATTACATTCTTAAATCCTTGAAAATTTATTCAGCGCACTGAGGGTAAAGTGCAGGTTTGGTTAAAATTTTACTGGTTAAAGGGTGCCTCATTCCAGTGGGGAATGTAGGGATATACTGCCTGATAGGGTAATGAGTAAGCTGCAATATTTCATGACATAATTTTGGCGTGCTCATCTTTCCTGCTCCGCTGGCGGACTTGGGTGAGGTGTCTCCCATAGGAAACAGATAACCTGCCATTAGTTTGTCTCAAATACCAATGCAGACTGACAGATGAAAGGCTGTAAGGGGGATTCGCCACTTAATCTCGGCCATTTCTTTCCTTAGACAGTGTGGCTCGTTAACTACAGTTTAAAACCAGGAACGATCAAACTAAGCTTTCAGTATGCGAGACAGCCCTGCCTTAAATATGTGTTTGATGGACATCTGGAGCCGCACATTCATGAGAGGTTCAATTCACAGTGCTCATTTTTGCTTAAAAATTCTTCGTCTTTGCTCTCTTGTCTTTGATGATGCGAATGTCTGAGTATCTCAGACATGTAATACGATCATCAGCCAAGATGTCACTGATTTCAGAGCAATTTTAAAAAGCAAACTCATAATCTAAGGGCCAACCGGTTAAACCACATTGTTATCAAAAATATTAATCTAAGATAAGAATGCACTGCCCTGTTACACCTTTCTCAGTATTATGAAAATATAAATCCAAGTTTATCAGCTAAATGGAACTTCCGTGTCAAGCACTTTTAGAGGATAAATGGCAGGTATTTTTTATTTTTATTTTTTTTGCTACCGCTTCTTCGCTGATATACACTAAAGCTGTTTTGGTAAGACAGTGGCCGTGTTTGATACCGTGTTCTACGGTCAACATACATTATTCTCACTACACACTAGCCACACTACACGCGACTCACTACGAACAAACTCTTCCTGTTGCTTCTTCTTCTCCTCATTCCTCTGTCAGTTTTTCTGGCGGTTTACGTCGCATTGCATCTTGGGCAATTTATGTATGAATAGTGAGCTTACGATGCACCCACAAAATGTTCTGCCTGATCCAGTTTACATCCAGGAACTTCTCGCAGACACAAACTCACTCCCCACGCATAAGTGAGCACCCTACCCCCTAACTCTGATGTCATCGGTAGTGCGAGTAGTACATTAGTGCGCAGTTTCAAACAAGGCCAGTGACATGCATTGGTGCACCGCAGTGACCTGCTCTCAGGTGTTTAGGGGGCCTTCAGTGATCAAACCCTTTATCGCATGATCGCTCTCAAGCTGCTCTCGTTCAAGTTCGCCTGATTATCAAACAATTTACTGACTGAATAACCAAGACCAATACAAAATCTGTTATGATTAAGAAAATGGCTCAATTTATAGCCTATACTTCATCTGACATTGTAAGGACACAAAAAAAAAAACTTTTGCTGACTTTCATCTGTCTGATTTTTTGCATTTATTTGAATTATCGCCATTCTACCGTCACTCCGCTGTGTGTCCTGCCTAGCAATATCCTTGAGCCATGACTAGATTCAGAATGTAGAACAGATTTGCGTACCTTCTTGCATAATGAGCCGCACTAAACTAATTTGATAAAATCAGTGTTTTTTCATGAGCTAGGTGAGTTCAGAATTTATAAAGACATTTTGCATTGTTTATGGGCAGGCGATAATCCCTCAAAACTTTGTGAGGCAATGTACAAAAATACTACAGAAAACAAATGTGACAGTCAGTCCACCAATTAGCCTGACCCACTGTTGCTAAGCAGGCAGATTAAACTAGAGGATTAGGTAATTATGCTTTCAAACGTGAGGTTATAGAAGACCTTTGTTACTGCTGACGGACCTTAGTGCTGCACAATGAATTGTCAATTAACGATTGAGCAACTTGCAAAATGGGGCTTTTGGAATGATAGTCAAGAAAACTTCCTAATAACCCAGTAGCCTCCAGTGCATCATGATGAGAAATCCAAGCTCAAACAGCTACATATCTATAATTACTGAGCTTATTAACTCATCTAAAATCCTGTCCTACCCACATCCAACTTCTTCCTTAAGGTTTCAACCTTAAATTCCTCACAGAAGCAGAGACGCTTGTCGTGCTCGATACCCCAGTTAATCTCTTTAGGAGGTGTACCAATTCTGTCCCGTAGAACACACACTGTCCGTAGTCATGTTCCCCCAACCCACACCTTTCACCCCAGGATTGCTCCAAACTCCTGAAATACCATTTTCTCCACAACATGGATCCTGTTTTTGTGAACAGATGTTACTCTCCACCGGACTGAAGAACAGTCTCATGTGGCTCTGTTTTAAACTTACAAACTGTTTCTCAGCCTTGTTTTTTTTTTTCTCTAACTTCTATCATTATTCCCCTTAGGAAAAAGGTTAAGAGGTCACTGATAAATATCTCTCAGAAGTGGGCAACCTGTTCAGTTCTTAAAGTAAAGAAGTGAAAACGACTCCAACAAAACAACACCTGAGGCCACTCTCATGCTTTAAGACGAAAGAGTCAGAGCGTTTTCACACAGCAGAAAAGGAACAGTGCCTGTCTGTCTGACTGCCCTTCGTCTGAACCTTGACTGAGTTCAGAGCTGAATGCCATCATGCAGAGATTATCACTGAATGACATCATTGCCACACCCTTTACTCACAGGTGGGCTTCGCCCGCATTACTGCTGCTCCACCTCCCCAGCGCCCTCTACTGGAGACCTATGTGCACTTCCCCATGCATGAGGGCCCAGTGAGGGCACAGAGGAAACCGCAGCTCTGAAGGATGTAGTATGCATACAAAACTATATTTGCCTGCCTTCAACCTGTATCTATGAAACGCTGCAGAAATGCAAATGTGTGCACTATGAACAGAAAAGGTTCTCTCCCGGAGCTGCTGTGATAATACTGTTTGCAGCCAGTGCAGCTGTGTGGGGTCAGTCTATCTTATCAATAAAGCACCCCACCCTCAGATTACAGACAAGCTTGAACTTTCACCAAACAGGTCAACTAAACAGGGTGTGTTTGGTTGTGTTTCAGAGTGACTTACTAACTCAGTGCCCCTCCCCCTCAGGCAAGGGGTCATTCTCTGTATCAAATTTTACTTGATTATCTCATTTCCTTTCCACAGAAATTTCATGAAAACATCCAAAAATTTGTTTCTTTTATGTCTTTATAGGCAGTTTCCATTATTTATTTGAAAAGGTATTCTGGAGAGGGAGTAGGGTACACCACATGTTCTGGAAAGCCATGAATAGTAATAATTGCAAATTAACATATTCATCATACATGTTTAACAGAGGCCATTCAATGAACCATTCAACAAATCGTTTTATGTACTTTTTTCTAACCACGATTTCGGCTTCACAGGAAATGAAACGCCCAGAAAAAATAGCTTATCCCTGCGTCGTTTGTTCATGGGACTAATCTTGCCTGCGCAAGTACAGTAAATCCCCTCTGTTATATGCAGTTATTAAATGCATCTCTGTTCCAAACATAGGCTCTTCCCACAGATGCAAAAACACCATCTAGGATACAGGTGTCTACAATATCGTCCCTATTTTAATAAGGCCTTGTGCCTGTATGAAAACACTCATGAGTATGCGCGCACGCGCGCGTGTGTGTGTGTGTGTGTGTGTGTGTGTGTGTGTGTGTGTGCGCGTAGATGTGTGCGTGTGTAATGAGCGCGCAAGCACAAAAAATTTGCAAGTGATCTCAGACCTGTTTTATAGTCGTAGATACAACATTGCGAAAAAAGAGATATCTTGAAAGAAGGAGGTGGGGCGATGATTCAATGTTATTGAACGGAGAGATATTCAAACCCATTGTGCGACAGGTTGTCAGTCTCTCATCATCGTTTCTTTGGGGACAGGGTTTAGCGTAATGAAGTATCACTCCTCATCTCAACAGAACATGCCACAATATAATCAATCACCCAAGAGACCAACTAAAGTCCTCAAAACATGGTGAATCCAGTCTTTCCGCTGAGCCTCGGCTCTTCAACATTACTAACAATAAAAAAGGAACTATTTTATGACTGCAAATTTAGCAAATATTTCCTGATGGAATCTGATATACAAGGTAATCGAATTCCAGCTAACTCACTTTTAGTGGAAGAAAAAAAAAATCAAGGACATTACAGACAGCTGAATTCATGCTTTTATTTTTTTATTCAGGATAATGCTTCAGCTACATAGATAATTAGAACCACTTAACTCAGTAATACCCTTTGCAGAGTAACGGGGGAAATAAAAACAGCCTGTAAATATTTCAGACGACACAGTTCCCATTCAAAATGAGGCATCAGTTCAAAGTCCTCCTGGATTTGCTTAAATGCAAATATTGTTAACCCTTAGAGCGCGGAAATAAATTAAAAAAATATATATAAATGTAATTATCTCCTGCTCTTGTAAACCTACCACATGGCGACATCATCTGATTAAGATATCCTACATCATTGAGCAACAATAGCTGCATTTAGCACTCTAAGCTTTAAACTTAAACGTCCATCAGTTGTGTCCCTGTTTTTCCATATACAGAAAAAATAAGTTTAAAAAAAGCATCAATCCATGCTGAAAAAGGAAACGGTTGCTGCTTAACGCACCAAGTGCTAAGTCCAAGCTGCTGTTATATGTGCAATCTCTGGCTTCGAGCGAAAATCTGGCGCAAGCGTGCAGCAGGTTAAGGGTCCCATTTATAAGAAGAGGAGACCTCAGAAGAGACCAGCGTTCCCTTGTTCCCGCCCCTTCACTTAGAGGCCTCTGACACACTTTAAACCTGAAACCCACTTTTTCTCTTGCAGGGCTATTCAGGCCTCACAGAACAAAAGGCCTCATTCTCTCCCCAATTGGAATTACAAGATGCACCAGTCAGGCATAAACACGTTTCCATGGTAGCACTGGGCCTCCACTCCTCTCTCTCAGCCGCCCTCTAACACACAGACACCCTTCCCTGCGCTGATTCACATGTATAGGCTCAAGAATCAAGGCTAATTGCTTGAGTAGGGTGATTTGATCAACCTAGGCTACAGAGTTTGTCACTTTTTATTAGCAAACAGCCAAAAGAAAACAACTAAAGTACTCATATTACTAGCATTATTTACTCAGCTCATAGATGATTCAGTGCCGGCGCCAGAACTGGAAATTGGTGGTGGTGGTGGTGGTGTGGGGGGGGGCTACAGAACATCCCTTTTTCACAACAATTATTCCTAGCCAGTTTTCAGACATTTTCCTTAATTAACACAGTTTCAACCTAAGCCTACACTGTCAGTGGCCGACAGCAACGGGTAAATCCCCGAAATTCCCCAGTCCTCGAAGCCCCCTTTATTAGATTCCCCTTTACTAGACCAACAATATCAGGCAAATTTGAGGTCTCTGTAAGTGATTGTTCTGGAGATATGGTTAAAAATTTGTTTTTTTTTCAATATATAGCGTCACCTGGTGGCAAACCTAGGAGTGCATACTTGCCCAAAATCTAATCAGTTTATCCTCTCTACCATATCTAGCCATATGCTAAAAATGAGAAGCCAATGTAAAGCATTTTGTGAGTTATCGTGCTAACGGCTAAAATCTGCGAACGCGGCAGGTGGGGCGAAACCATGATAACCCCGAAAAATCGTATTTCGGGGATATAATTATAGTAATAATCAATATGCAATTTGAGGCACGGCTTCTTTCTCCAGTGCGATCTAACAGTGACGAAATAATGGGCAAAGTTCAGAACAGAAAAACGATTTACTAATAAATAGGCCAATGCTTTACAGAAGATAAACTGCTCCGGAACTTCCGCGCTACTTCTTCAGCACATCCGGCGATCTAACCTGTTCTTCACGATTGTTTCAACTGTTGAGATGAAATAAAAGACCGTTTGAAATGTCTTAATATAATTTTACAGCTTCCAACCCCCGAGAAAAGAAAAGCATGACAAGCCTGGAGTCATACTCGATTCACGTTTACTAGTGGTGAAATCTACCGCAACGCAAGCAAAACTGAAAACTTCCATGGAGTAGGACTTTGGCTCATGTTAAAGTCACTGTGATTCCATCTGTCCCATAACCAACATGACATCTACAAGAAACCCTTGCTCGCTTACCATCTTCAGACCTTAACATGTGCTGTTGTAATGCAATAATCAAAGTTATTTGGTTCATCTGTGAGTGACTCAATGTTTTGGGACACTGGTGTAAGCCTGAGTAATGCTGTTCTGCGCATTGGGTTGTTAGCTCTGAAGTTCCTCACCAAGCACGAAAAATGTAAAATACACCATTTTAAAACTGACTTCATTTGAGGTGAATCCACCTAGGTGGAAGCCTCGATGAATATCACTCGTCCAAGGTGGATAAATCATTGGATTCACCTCAAATGAAGTCAATAATTTTATAATAGTGTATTTTACAACCCGTGCATCGCAAATCATTACTTTAGCATTAAGTATTTCCCATCTCAATGCAGAGTGCTGTGAATATAGCAGGAGAGTAATGTATGGATGAGCAGTATTAACATTCTTTGGCCCTTCCTCTTCCAACACGGGTTCACCGCATTTGGGCTGACGTGAAGACGACCGATTGAAGTGTGTGTTGTGCTCCACGTTTGTTTGGCCCAAGCAAATGAAGTTCATTACCTCCACCACAGAGGTTATGTTTTTGCTGGCGCCTGGCATTGGTTTGTCAGTCCGTCTGTTTCTGTACAAGATAACTCAGAATGTAATGAACAGATATCTCTGAAATTTTGTTGCCATTACATCAGGGATGGTCCCTATTGATTTTGACAGTGATCGGCCAAACAATATGGCCGCCACGGCAGCCATCTTGAAATCTTATTGTTGCAGATGCCTTAAATTTCTTACGAGCCAGGCTCACTCAGCAAGATTTCCACTGTGCCGCCTTGGTGGACGTTTGCACTCTTAGAGTACCTCTAGTTCAAACATTTTTTCTTTTTTTTTCATCCAGACACAATGGTTTTATACCTGCTGAAAAAATGATAAAATAAAGAAAACTCCCAGTAAGGCCAGAGAAGGGGGTCTGACTCCATGCCAAACTCAGATATGTGCACCCTTTTTGCTCTTCTGAATACTTTACCAGAAAGAATACGAACACATGATTCAGCAGGCAATGCAAAGCTCTCTCTCTCTCCACTGCCACTGAAGAATTTCCCCACAGCAATTGTGGGGCAAAGTGAAGCGATGGGGCATACCGGCAGCCCCAGGAGTCCAGCTCAGCGAGGCCACAAACCGCCGTCAGATATCAGCACACAACCCGCCCTCCCCCAGCCTTATAACGTGGCCCGGAGGTGGGAAATTTCCAAAGCTCAGTTCTTCACGAGTCCAGACACAACCCCCTGACATGCATGCATATATTACTGAGCGGAAAAATGACCAAAAGAAAAAACACATGCTGCACATTGTAAGTAACTGATTTTCTAATTTTAAGAGAACTTTATTTCCATTACGATTAATAATTTTTTTGCATAGACAAGCTAATTGGTCCCCGCTGGATTGCAGTGTGAGCCAGCGAATAACCCTGCTTAATATATCCTTTGTTTTTGCCGACAGATAATTAGCTCCGGTGTCGGAAAGTTCTCCTCTGAGCCAAGTCAGAGGGTTCGGGCGTGTTCACTGTTCCTGCCGGCAGTCAAAACAGTTCACAGCACCACACAAAAACACACACATCACATATCCAGAGGCCGAAACACACTGCACACCATGGGGCCTTTCAGGGCCTCCAGAAAGCAAGAATTTGATAAAATCTGCATTATTATTTTAGGAAAAACAGGCGGACCTCCCTCCTATTGTGCGTTTTCTTTGGTAATTCATACATATCAACTGAAGTGAGATGATAACTCAGAGGGATCAAAGCCCTATCCCGACATGGCAACAAGAATAATGAGTCAGCCACCTTGCAGACTACTCCACCGATCTAAAGAGGGTGACAATTAAACCTGCAAAATTATTGTCACTAACCAACCCCTTTAAAAATGTAATGCACCTTATATCAGAAGAATGGAACAGGGCATCCATATTTGTGTCCACAGATCTGCCCTTCAGTCGCAGCTCAGCTTGGAGGCTAAAAGCTTTGTGTAGCAGTGACCCTGCACCCAGCACGCCCTTCAAATACCCACTTTAGATGCTTTTTCAGCATTTAAGTGCCTTCGGTGCACAGCAATTATCATCTGTAACATAGACACATGGAGCAGAAGCTGATTTATAACCTTCTGCTAAAACATTTAAGTGTTTCTGTTACACCCTGACTCAATCTCTAACTCCTCAGGAGATGTAGCCACTTCGTCTTGCATCGCTTGTCAAGGATCACCTCCATGTGCATTAGATCCATTCAGCCAGTGAACACAATTCTCCGCAGGGCTAACCGCCACACAGCACAGACATCTCCGCAGGGCTAACCGCCACACAGCACAGACATCCCCGCAGGGCTAACCGCCACACAGCACAGACGTCTCCGCAGGGCTACCCGCCACACAGCACAGACGTCTCCGCAGGGCTAACCGCCACACAGCACAGACGTCTCCGCAGGGCTAACCGCCACACAGCACTGACGTCTCCGCAGGGCTAACCGCCACACAGTACAGACGTCTCCGCAGGGCTAACCACCACACAGAACAGACATCTCCGCAGGGCTAACCGCCACACAGCACAGACATCTCCGCAGGGCTAACCGCCTCACAGCACAGACGTCTCCGCAGGGCCAACCGCCACACAGCACAGACGTCTCCGCAGGGCTAACCGTCACACAGCACAGACGTCTCCGCAGGGCTAACCGTCACACAGCACAGACATCTCCGCAGGGCTAACCGCCTCACAGCACAGACGTCTCGGCAGGGCCAACCGCCACACAGCACAGACGTCTCCGCAGGGCCAACCGCCACACAGCACAGACGTCTCCGCAGGGCTAACCGTCACACAGCACAGACGTCTCCGCAGGGCTAACCGTCACACAGCACAGACGTCTCCGCAGGGCTAACCGCCTCACAGCACAGACGTCTCCGCAGGGCCAACCGCCACACAGCACAGACGTCTCCGCAGGGCCAACCGCCACACAGCACAGACGTCTCCGCAGGGCCAACCGCCACACAGCACAGACGTCTCCGCAGGGCCAGCCGCCACACAGCACAGACGTCTCCGCAGGGCTAACCGCCTCACAGCACAGACGTCTCCGCAGGGCTAACCGCCACACAGCACAGACGTCTCCGCAGGGCCAACCGCCTCACAGCACAAACGTCTCCGCAGGGCCAACCGCCACACAGCACAGACGTCTCCGCAGGGCCAACCGCCACACAGCACAGACGTCTCCGCAGGGCCAACCGCCACACAGCACAGACGTCTCCTCAGGGCCAACCGCCTCACAGCACAGACGTCTCCGCAGGGCCAACCGCCACACAGCACAGACGTCTCCGCAGGGCCAACCGCCTCACAGCACAGACGTCTCCGCAGGGCCAACCGCCACACAGCACAGACGTCTCCGCAGGGCCAACCGCCACACAGCACAGACGTCTCCGCAGGGCTAACCGTCACACAGCACAGACAGCCATGGATATGGCAGCCTACACCAGGAAATGCCACAAGAACATGTTAGCACATATTTGAGAAGATCGATGGTAGAACTTGGCAGATAACCCGATAAAATATGTGCCTCGGTTGACGAACAGTAGCCAAAATGATGCCTCTGAGAAAAGGGGATAAATGATCAAAAATCAAAGAAAGAAATTCTGGAGCACACGATTATTTAGGCAATTTATTACGGTGCAGGTGACTGACGTTTCGACTGAATTTCTTCTTCAGAGTCAAACAGAAGACCAAGGTATGAATAGAAAATTAAATTTCCCACCACAGAGGGCAAACAGTTTCTCATTGGACAAGGGAATTACGTCCGAATAACGCAGCCAATGGCCTCTACACACACACACACACACACACACACACACACACACACACACACACACACACACACACACTCAGGAATGAATAAACAGGCAAGAACTCCCTCCCAAAAACAAACAATAACATCCCATTGGTGGGAGAAAACTGCACTGGACAATAAATTGTGAGTCACTCAGCGATTCATGAAGCAGTCAAAAGCAAATTACAAGAAACAAGACAGATTCAAACCTTCATTTAATTCTAAGGGATCAATGGTAATAAGTGTGAAAATCCAAAAGGCTTCTTGATGGAGGAGTTTATTGATAATATCTCCACCTCTTCATGATGGGGTACTTCTCTCCATCCCCCAGAATTTAAGAGAAGCCACTGACCCAAGTTTAGCCTGTTCGCAATGATGCCATGGCATAATCTAAGTTTTTTGTGTGAATCACAGTCTTATGATCTCTACATCTGAGTCACATCCGCATCCGTTGCCAGTGCAAATGCAGTTGTTCTTCTGCATGCTGAAGCACATTTCAGTCAGGTACTAAATAATACACAGCATGCCCCAGAATGCACAGCATGATTACCTGGCTTTCATACACAGGGTACAATGGGCACTGGTTTCAAATTTTGACCTGTTTAATGCATTGTTCCCCAAGTGCAGAGTCACGTAGGGACAATCTGAGAGTGGGAATCTGTAATAGCGGAATCATGAACCCAAGGGGGAAGGCTTCACGATGTAAAGCTTTGGGTTCCCAGCCCCCGGTTCTGAATAATTTCACTGTTTAATATCCTTCCCCAGCCCCATATTTTGCTCTGTAGCTCAGCTCAGCAAATGAAATTTTGTAATCTGCTATCAAATATAATATTGAAGTTTTCCTTGCCACTGCTGCTATTGCTGGGGTTAAGGAGGTCGTGTTCGCTGTGAAGCTTGTTGTGACCAAAAAAAAAGAACTGATTTGAAGTTGAAAAGATTAAAAGAGAATTACGATTTTAAAACATTCATCACAACCGAAGGCTCTTAATAGGGCCATTTCACCGTAATCGTGACATGGGTGTTGAAAAAAATAAGAAGAAAGTTCATTCTGCTGCGTGACAACTATGGAAACATTTTCACAGCTCCCACAAAATATTTTCATATTTTAATTGAGCAATTAATATGAAATTTTGCCAAATTAGCGTTGCGTACAGGACATTTGTTTTTTGTTGTAGCTGTCAATTTTTGGTCTATTGACTTCATATTTTGGTAGGTTATAGCCTATTACAAGACAAATACTGTTATTTGTAACAATGGGATTTGTTATTGGCATGTCCTGAAAAAAGTGGACCAAAAAACGGATTTCATTATATTTCACAAAAAGACAAAAGTTTTCATTTCTTCAAAATTAACAAGAAAATAGGTCTTCTACACAATTTTGTCATATTAGATGGAGACAGATAAGAGTAAACTGAATTTGCAAGAAAAAAAGTTAGAATGTCCAAAAAAATTAACAATTCATTTTGTCCCATACGCAACGAGAATGTTGCGCATGGGACAACAACACATTTTTATGAGGCAATAAAAGGGTGAAACTGAACAGATATCCTCAGATATCGAAATTGTTTTACTCAGGGAATGCAACAGAGGTTGTACAGTTTTGACGAAACAAAAGACAATAGGCACCCTTGACCAGACTAACGATGCTCACTTGCAGCGCTCAGCAAGCACTCATGATTCACCTGCCAAGAATCATTCAGCTCAAACAACTTTATATCATGTGCCGTTTGCTTAGCTGCTGTGCTTTGGAGACATGGTTTCATTAATTACAGTGACTAATTAAGACACAATCAGCCCACGTTCAAGTGATCAGCAAGCAACTGTTGGCATGACTCATGCCTGGAATCGCTCAGTTCAGTGACAAACCAGGTGTTGCTTAGTTGATTATTCATGATCAATCAATAATTTTTGGTATTGATCACTTCTTAAAATAAATATATATGTTCTACGATCACATGACATTTGTTAGTCATTTTTACATGAATTTCAGTTAGACCACCCTGGCAATGACGCTTTTGTAGCAACTAGATTGCAGTGCGACAAATCTGTCCCGTACGCAACATTTTTGTATTTCTCGTACAAAATGCACTCTTAATGAGCTCACTTTCTAATTAGGGGTCAGATCAAAATCCTGTTAGCCAGATAGTTGCTCTACATTTTGGCCTAATACCTAAGCGAGTATTAATTTGATAGCCTCTTTCCTTGAACAGGATTCTTCAAATTCCCAAAGGTTGCAGAAATCCACGTCTCAGAGTGTCCCATACGCAATGCTAATACTTTTATTTAACTAGGCTTATGCCATCGGAGGCGACGGCTGGGGGTATATCCCCGAACGCCCCCAATCCTCCAATTCCCAAATCCTTGAATAGACCTTGAATAGACTAGCAATTGAACTTAATTTCAGGTCAATCTGACAAATGGTTCTGAAGATATGGCCAAAATGGTAATTTTCCATCACAAAGCGCCACCTGGTGGCAAAATATTGAACCATACAGGTATGATGTCATCAAGTGACATGTTGTGAGATCATGACCTTGCAGTTGCACATACTTTCATGTCAATTGGAGATATAGTTCCAAAGATGTAGCAAAAATGGTGAATTGTATGTGACAAAGCTCCACCTTGTGTCAAAATTTTGAACCATTGTGGGACACATCCTCAAGTCATGACCTTTCATTTGCAATTGATTTGAGGTCAATCGGACAAATATTTCCAGAGATATGATAAAAACAGTGATTTTTTTCAGTTTTTGGCCCCTGGTGGCCAATTTAGAAATTGTAAATTGTCCAAAATCGAATCAGTTCTTCCTCTTTATGATACTTATTTATATGCAAAACTTGGAATTTGTAATTGAAATACTACTGAAGTTATCGCGTTAACACCTAAATCAGTTTTTGGCCCCTGGTGGCCAATCTCGACATCGTAAATTGTCCAAAATCGAATCAGTTATTCCTCTTTATGATACTTACTTATGTGCAACATTTGAAATTTTTAATTGAAATATTACTGAAGTAATTGCGTCAACATGTAGTGCGGCGGCGGCGGTCGGACCAAAAACATAATATCCCCGGAACGCCATTCAGCGTTCTGGGATATAATTAGCCTGACTGAACAGGAGAATTCAGAAATATTACCTACTAGGTAAAGATTCCATAGGCCTTCTCAAGTTACAGAAAATTTTTGTTCATTTCTGTTAGTGTTCCACATCAACACTGGAAAGTTTATTGTCGTCCCGTAGACAAAAATTTGAATACCGTGAAATGCCCATATAATCTTTTTCCTCAAATTCTCACACCAGTATTAGGATGAATCAAACACAGAGATAGTACTGTCATATGAATAACTGATTGCTTGAGTAACACCAGAGCTCTACTCTTTCCTGTTATTATGCAGACATACCAGCTGTTGAGAGTCAGGATTTTCATTTTCCTGTTTTATAAAGCAAGTCCTCCTCCCTTCCTCCCCATACATGACTCTCTTCCTTCAAGTCTACACCACATAACACACCAGGAACAGAAGCCGGTGTTCGTCCTGGTAACACTGCACTATCTTTTCCCTTCTTCAAAATCTGGCACCTCACCAGCGCATTACATAGCATTACATTACATTACATGTGCTTAACTGACGCTCTTCTCCAGAGCGACGTACAAAGGGGCAAAATTTTGGTGCTAAAGTGCTGAGCTCCAAGGAGACAAGTTAAACTGCTATTAGATCAAATGACAAAAGGCGCACTAAGTGAAAGTTGTAGAACTAGAACGAACCGTAGCCCACTGAAAGAAACCAGCAACTTTAACAGAAACCAGCAGCACATTTAATAACACATAACAGCACAGGCAAGAACTCTCCAGAAAGCATCGAGAACAAATAAAGATAGCTTGAAAGTCGTGGTGTTTTCCTTGCTCAGCTGAATAAACATTTACTGCCCCCACTGAGTTCGTCTCTCCCTCTCTCACTCCCTGTGGGTGTTAAATATCCGTCTCTGTTTAAATGAACAAAAATCACATATTCCTCGGCGTTGTTCCCCAGCAGAGGAGAAGGCGTGTCCTCACTTCGCTCGCCGAACTCTCCTCGCCTCCATCACACCCATAACTCCCCGCCGGCGACCTCCCGCCTGACCCACCATCCGACAGAGCAGAACCACAGGTCAAAGAAAACAAACAAAGGCCCCTCCACACAAAAACCCTCAACAGCAACAGTTAATGCCAGACTGTATCTCGATTTAGGCTCTCGGTCAATCCAACCATGTTACATGTTGTTCTACATTTCTTGTCTTACAGACAGACTCAGAAATTTTTAAGAGCAGGCTTGAGTTAGCGCTAGATCCCTTTGAGTCATTGAGTATCTTAAGTGATAGATTCACTATAGTAATAAGAAACTGGCGAGCCTAGTTGGGCTGAATGGCCTGTTCTCGCCACTCGTGTCGTGCCGTGTTACTTAAGAAAACTGTAGCTTAAGAAAACTTTACACATGACCACAAATCATGGGATGGGTGGATGGACAACTTGGATGGGTGACAGCAGAGTAATATTGAATCATGCACTGCTGAAGACTATTATTTAATAGATGAAAACAAACACTGACGATACCAAAACCTTCAGCCAATAGACTGACCACAAAGAAAAGACTAATGATTAAAAAAAAAAAAAAAAAAAACACATTTACTCAGAGAATAGTGTTGCCATTATTTACACATTTTCAGTAATGCATTTCAAGAGCAGTCCACCGAGTAAAAAAAAAAAAAACAGAATCTTATCCAAATTTTCTCATGATTTAATCAACTGGCTTCCATTTATGGGCTTCTTTAAGTTCTTAGTCTAAATAGCTCTACTCAAATCCAAGCAGGAAGCCACACAGAATCTCAATTCAAGTGAAAAAAAAAATGAAGGGGGAGATCGGGCTATGCATATTACACCAATTAGCAGCAATAACTGTTATCACAGCTAAAACTAATCCTCCACAGAGCATAACCTCAGAAACACATCTGAGCTGTGCCGTAAAAGTCTCTCGTAATGACACTGTAAAAGCGCGAGAGGAGAGATGGAACAGTAAAGGTCTTTCTTTTTAAATAAAGTTTGTGCAGTTTGGAGCTGTTTATCAGTATAATTGATTGGAAACGGACAGTCATTTCCATGCCAAGATTTTGCCGGCTGCCAAGAAGCATTCGCTCCAAACTTCATTAACGTCACCATGAATATTCAACGGATTCATTGTGCACTCAGTCCACTGCACAGTTGCAGCTGCTCTGTAATTGCTTTGTATCGAACTGGAGAATAAATTCTACCTGAGAATTGCGCCACACTCAGGCTAACATTCTTCTTGAATTGGCTTTGAAGGAAGGAAAATAAATGAATTACCATTTAATCTTAGGTCAAGCAATGTAGGGGAAGTAACTTTTAAAATACTTAACAAGTATCCACATAAATTGAGTTCTATGTAGCCTTTAGCAAAGGAAAAAAAAAAATCATGTAATCAAGCAGACTGCAAGTGGGTGGTCTGTCTTTCCAGTATTTTGGGCATTATGCTTGTGGAGTGACAGAAATGTATTTCCATCCCCCAACAGAAAAAAAGTCTGATCAAAACTTGAACAATGTAAGACGAATTCTGACTTTTGTCAACTTCCCTCTTACTTGTGGATGCAGCCATTGTGATTGTTTGAGGTAAATCGTGTGACTAATCAGAGAGGCACCTATCGAGTAAATGTCCGGTAAAATGTATATATTGTGGTTTCAGGGCATCTATGAGCCTAGGGAAAATAAACCCCACTTATGTCAAAAATATTGGACAACATGCAACAAAGGGTTAATCGTCATCACTTTTTAAAAACCTGTATGAATAAAAGCATGAGGTCACTTATTCAATTTTTGATGGTTATTGGTGGACAATTTTTAAAACATCATTTAGGACATAGTTGGTCATTTCATATTTATGGTACCGTATTCAGTTGTTGATGCGATCTAAACACATAAATATTGATGTAATTATGTCCAAGAGGTTCAACATTATGTATCAGTGGTAAGACTAGATAAATACATGTTGAGTGTACGCACTAGTTCCTTTTCACAGTGAACAACACCACATCAGAGTAAATGTGGAACAAATGGTGTATTTGCCATAGCCCCGCCCACTATTGACTTCAACAAAGAAAAACAAACTTGTGATTAATTTAGTAATGAGGGTGCGTAAACAAACATATGGTCAGTGAACATACGGTACATGGCTAAGCTTCACGAGGAAGCGCACTAAAATATCAAATAAGATTCCTGTCTCTCTCTACTGAATACTGTCTAATAAAGGGACAACCCCCAAAAATAATCTTTTAAAAAACAAGCAAACATATTTATATTAGGTGTTAAAGCCCTTAAACTGGGAGAACTCACCACAGAGCCGAGCCTCATGTACAGAAAACAAACCCTGCCATATAAAGAATGGACGGTGTAAATAACTCAAGTGCTCACAGTTTAAAAGGACACATGATCGGTTGACACTTCAGAAGAACTGGAGAGGACATCACAGGGTCTCCCTGCAGACCCCTCCTTTCTGCAGTGAAACAGCCACCAAGGTCTCTTCAGAAGACATTTTGCTTCCGTGTGGAATCCAGGTAACTGAAGCAGTTCTAATGGGAGGAAACTTTTCTCCTGTTTCAAAGTCTCTTGATATAGAGTAGCATTTGCTTCCTGCATCGACATGCAATGACTATTTGCATTCAAGATAGCACTGTGTTCTCTCACAAGTAAATGTCCGTTAGAAAAAAAGCAGTTGGCGGCACAACATCCAAGGTGCTGAACTGCAGTGAAGTGACACTCGTCTTACCCTGGACTGTGTTCTACCACAGCAGTTCTTTCTCCAATTGCACCAACATGAAAATGGGCTCTTCGCAAATCTAATTCCCCTTTAACAACTCTCCCCCGAGCCAACACATGCGCCCGGCTCGCTGGGATTCTGGGTACCCCGATGGTAACATGATGACCTACTGCCACTGTTAAGGAACTCGCTCTGTATCCAACAAAAAAGTAAACATTTCACATCAGAAAACTACAGGAGGCTGTGATAAAGACAAAAGTTAAATGCTTGCCTCACAGTCGCAGGTGTGGATAATTTGAAACTTTGCACGCCGGGGGGGGTGGGTAAGGAAATCAGCTTGAGCATCTGAACAAGTCGTTCTAATCAGCGATTTAAAGTTTGTACTCAAGGCTACATTTTCAAGAAGCCTAAAGCTCAGCCACAGATGTGAATTAAAAGTACAGGAAGGAAATAAATCTTTTTAGAAAATATTGGAAGAAAAACAGTTTATCTTGACAAGTTGTGATGTGAACATAAAAATATCCTACATCCACACCAGTGCGATAACACAGAGTGAGGACTTATATTCTTAGAAAAAAATAATGCTTCCCAGAGAGATTTATGAAAACTAAAAATATGTTGTCAGAACAAAGAAACACTCAAACACAGGTTGATATCATTTAGTCACGATTCTGCAGCTGCACCATAAAAGCAAATTCTGTTCTTTTGGATGAATCTTATGAAAATTGGAACAACATGCACTTTGTTCACTTACAGTCCAATCTGAAGTAGCAAACGCTTGATGATGTTTTTGTTCTTTTGAGTCAAAGGATAATTGCACTGTACATAAAAAATGATAACATTCTAAATGACGATGATAGTCTCTAGCCTTTTGAATGTTTCATACATTCAACAAAATGAAATGCAGAATTCTGACGTTAAAATTTCAATTAAATAAATCTTCATTTACATTCTCTTTAGTTCCCTTTCAGATAATGACTTCACGTCCTGATTACTCAACTGTACGGTCACATACGCTGGAGTATGAAAGGCTGCATGTTTAATAATAATAAATAACAGCCTGTCACTGCGTGAGCAGCTGCACTATGCCCTGAGGGGCACACATTTTAAGGACATTTTATGCCCTTTGACGATCACAAGACCTCTGACTCCAAAAATGTACAATTAAATAAGAAAGGGCTGTAGGCATATTTATGCCACCTCGATGTTAACCCTTTCAGTGATGCATGTAGACTCTTAGGTAACGGGACCAGTGGGCCAAACTACTTCTCTGTCCTTCATGTTTCAGCTCATCTCAAAGGAGACAAACACTGCACAGGTTAAAGGCCGAAACAATCGCTCTAAAATGCTGACCTTAAGTGCTCTGCTTGAAATACACACCAATGGTGATTTCCACCAAAAAAAAATGTCCTCTCTTGTAATGGATACTCCATTGCGCATGAATATTTTAGTTAAATATTTCACAAATTGCAGAAGAAAACAGGTTTTCTATTGGAGCTCTTTTAAACAAGTCGCCTCATTATAGGTTATCAACAGCACAAGACTAATTTACATTTAAAAACAAAAACATATTTCAGCGTTTATAAGGTGTTACTAAAAAAGATTATAACTATTTAATGAAGAGTTTAACCACCTTTAAACCACAGATAGCCAAGAAAGTAAGCTTTAAGATGATGAAGATTTCAATAATTTACAGGTTGTTACACCTCAGCAATTTGATTTCAAATTTCATGAAATTTTGGCTTTTTTAGGATTTTGTTGTGCGTTAATCTGGTCAACCATGTAATTAACATGCTTGCTATTTATTGTACCAATAGCAATATGTGAGGAGAGGTTGCCCAGAACAAAATCAGCTCTTTACCTGCATAACTTTGGTCATAAATGGCCTTCAAAGTTGGTGTCACAGACAACATCGTCAAATAAATTAGCATTTTCAAACTGCCATAGCTCCCCAAGAAAAAGAAAAAAGCCATTGAAAATGTGCTCGCCTAGTTTACTGGGCCTAGATGCTACACTGAGGACGATTTTGAGGCAATGGCATAAGTATAACTGGAGATATTGCCTCCTAAAAACTCCCTTTATTTGACGTTGCAAAAACGAGTGTGAAAATTCACACAACGCTACCATCTTTATTATTTTTTTCAAAAAAAATGCCACTAATTGACATATTTAACTGAAATTTGGCACACATCCTATTAAGTATGTGACCTTTCTGTGATCATTTTTTCTAAAATAAACTGAGATAGTCAGGTGGGGGGCATTAGTTGAATTGACATGGAATGACTCTGTTGTCTTTGGAAGCAATTGCAAAACAAGAAGCGAACCTGCAACAAAACTGTGAGCTACAGCCAGTAGACAGGAGGAAAAGTATGTGGAGTGATAATGAATTATAAATCACATATAACACTGCAATCTAAAGCCAGTTTACAGCAGCTTACAGCCACTGCCGTTACAAATAGCAAAGCTGACCTACATGGGTCAGATGGTATGATAAACATCAGGGACTGAGAGTCAGACAGATGCAAAACTGCAACCCGGAGGTTCATGCATAGACAGCACCCTCAACTTTGCTTTGTAATGACCCAGGTCCTCGAGTGCAGGGGAGGTTTTGTCATGCAGACTGTGCATGCCTCTCTGTTCTTTCAGGCTGCATGATTAAATGATTAATCCCAAATGCCGACGCGTGTTTACCATGGCAGATCAGCGCATGCTTGCGTTTGTATGTGTGCTGCGACATCAGAATTATCGTTCAATGCATCTGCTCTGACAGCTGTAATGAAAATGGGTCAACCGGCTCTGAGAGATGCAGAGGAGCATGTGTGTGAGTGTGTGTGTGTGTGCGCGCGTGTGTGAGAGAGACAGCACGTGTATTTGGTCGGGGGGCAGGGGGAGGAGGGCGTTCAGGGCTGCAGCAATGGGGTAAACTGATGACACCCCGCGCGCTGTCCCCAACACCCCCAACCGACACAGTAATAAACTCCATGTATCAGCACTCCCGATTCTCTCAGTGACCTCAGGCGCTTTGCCCGACAGAGTATTTTCCAAGTGTCCAGCCGCTGCCAGCATTCTTGATAATATTCACTGATCTTTCAACATCCCAAGAATATTCAGTACTGCTGACCCTTCAAGGACTACATACACATAACATTGCTCAATGATGTAAGATAGGTTTTCAACAGCTTTGAATTGGTTATCATGTGGCAACTTGTTTAAAAGAGCTCCCCTGCAGGAGCTCTTTTAAACAAGTTGCCACATGATAGGTTTTCAACAGCACAAGATAATTCAATTTATAATTTTTTGAAAATTTATCTCAGCCTTCTAAGGGTTTATATGTAAACAGAAAGGAAACAGACCTTCCAGTTTTTAACACAAGAAACCATATCATTCTAGCTTAATTTTCATTCATTTTGGATAAAAAGTTGAAAAAAGCCCTTTTCCCCCCTCTTTTCCTGTTCTTTCCTTCCTTTCTTGTATTTTATAATGCGGTTATACTGGGGTGGGTGGGACGTGAAACATGAAAAATGGTGACTTGTAAACTTGACACTGATATGCCGTTTGCTTGCTCATTTCACCAATAAAAACGCATACAAAAAAAGGTTGAAAAAAGCATATGGATGTCATGTAAATTGGCCAGCTGCTTTCTTCCCAAGTTGTCCAAAAGTATCGAGGAGATTCACCACCGATCCTGAGAAAACTCTTGATCATGGAACTTGCCAAAGACAAAAACATAATTTCCATCTTTTCGTGTCAGCGAGGTGGACCAGAACACACTGTTCCCTCGTGTGTTTGACCCATTTCAGTCAGGACGATCCGTAACCGCGCCCACCGCCACATGAGAGGGAAAAAGATTAACAGAAAAATTTGAACATGCTGCAGGAACAGCCTTGAATACATGGCTGGCAACCCTGATGCCAGTATAAAATGGCGTGAGACGTCCTGTTTTTCAAGCAGCCCTGAGTTTTCAATTCTTTCACTGAAGCCATTTCGAAACATTGCAATGGTTCGGGGGATGAGCAGGATGGACAGACCATGATCAACTGGACCATCGTAGAGCAGGTCCAGGCTTCTTTGACGGTAAATTGGAGTAAAACACGTAGGGAAATTCATTCAAAAAAAGGCCCATCCAGAGCAAAGGTACTGTCGCCAAAGAAAGGGCGAGGGGAAGTCAGTGATTCAGCCCGCACCCGTAAAATGCCCTAATGATGCCGTACTCCACTCTACTATGTGGAGCAATGGGAACCCATCCAAAATTTTACCCCATCTCCAGCCCAGGAACAGACATTACTTACTGGGTTTAATCACATCCCACTCCCCCAGTTAATGGCTCACACATTATATATTCTAACACAATGGAGGCTACATTTCACTTCAACAAGTTTATTTTTAGTCACAGGAGGGTCACAGCAAACATGCCAGTTGCCCAAATTTCTTTTGTAAAACTTGACGGGAACGTTAATACATGATTGAAATGGTTGGGTTTTCAAACAAGGATTACCATTCAAAAATGTGTTCAATAGGGCACCCGAGCAGCTTCAGATGAGCGGCCAGTGACGCATGCAGGGCACCATATAAGGGAAATGCATGCCTCCCCTCTCAATCTGCAGTTCTAGGCATCTCCCGCAAATTAATAGCTATCCCGAACTCCCAAGAATAACGTAAAATATCCCAGAAATATTACCCATGAGGTCAAAATAGACGTACAGGGCCATACATAAATACCTAATGTCACCTATATGCCAATATTTGCCCAAACAATCACGAAAAAAGTTGTTTAATAGATATACTTAATTATATTTTAGAGTTCTCCGTTTCTTGGAAAATGATTGAAAAATGTTGATGACTCAGGGTGCACTCGTGGGATTACAATAGAAACCCTATCTAGAATTTTTACATCCCTCCTTAATGGCTAGAAATTCTGCTGGTTTTCTGCCAGTGTGCAGGGAACCTACGACTAAGTGAGCAGGTGTTTGGCGGTGCTGAGTTTTTGGTTGTGCGGAATCCTGCAATCTTTCCCCTTTAAGCGAAACACTTGGGAAAGTTCCAATGAAGTAGCGAGCAGAATGTGGATGCAGGGAGGGGCACATCAAACTGAGTGCCAGCTGGAAAGATACTGATTGGTCAGGGATTTTATTTCCAACAAGATAATGAACCTAAACACACTTCTGAGTTGTGCAAGAATTGTCTCAGAAAGAAACATCTGGTGACATAAAAGTCATGACTCAGCCTGCTCAAAATCCAGACCATAATTCGATTGAGCAAATCTAACATCGAAAGAATCTCTTTGGAATGAACTTCAAACAATATGGAATGGTCTCGTGAGTGAGGAAATTAAAAAATAAATTAATAAATAAAGCTAAAACTATAGCTGAAAGATTAAATGCTGTAATCAAATCAAAGGGTGGCTACACTAGAAATGGACCTTTTCTCTCAAAATACATTATTTTTGTTTTTACGATACAATATCTCTTTACTTATTTTCATAAGATCCAAAATTACATGAAATAAATACTTGAGTAGTACTTGGCTTCTGATTTGCGTTAATTTTGTGAAATATATAATCAAAACTGCGCACTTTTGTAGACGGCTATAAAACTGGGGACTCAAACTCCGCTCCAGTAGGGCTGCAGCATCTGCGGGGTTTTGCTGCGTTACAGCAAAAATGATTAATTTAAATTACCGATTAGCTAAAGAGCCAAAATACCTCATTCTCAAAGGACTTGTGTTTGACACCCCTGCTAAACAGCATTTGTTAATAACTTCACAGAAAATATGTCCAACTGTACAACTCTCCTACAAAAACACGTGTTCCATGGCAAATTTTTAGGGAATTGTACTGTGCCTCATTATGTGCAAACAAAAATATTAAGCTTTCGAAAAAGTGGGCCAAAAACAATCTCAAAAATGATTGAATACTCTAATATAAGTCCAGAAAGTTATTCCCAAAGAACGTGTTCTTTGATTAGCAGCATATTGTAACATTCAGTTGAAAAGGACTATGGACATCCTGGATTGCAAATATTACACCACCATCATATGACTTGAATCACTTCAAAAATGTAGAACAACTTTCAGTTTGTGTGCGTTAGGTCGCTCAAAATTAATGTAAATTAAACATTTTTGGCTTTACATGATTTGGGAGGGCTTTAATACTGGCGCTATAGCAGGGTCATTAGAGCTTACATTAAAGACATGGAATCATCTTGGCATTTTTAGGTCACCTGAGACGAAGTCTCAAAGTGACCTATTCTAATCGCCTTTGGTCCGTCGTCGTCTGTCGTGCGTTCGTAAAGAATTAACATTTCCAACTTCTTCTCAGAAACCGCTGATCCAATTTCAAAAAAATTTTGCAGGAACCCTCCTTGGTCAAATATGCACCAAAATTTTGAATTATATGGTGCCCAGTCTCAGGGGCTCTGAGGGCCGGGGCTAAACCAGGTCAATACATTTTCGACTTCTCCGAAACCGCGGATCTGATTTCAATAAAATTTTGCAGGAACCTTCTTTGGTCAATTATGCACCAAAATTGTGAATTATATGGTGCCCACCTCCTGGGGCTCTGAGGGGCGGGGCTAAATGCCATCAAATTGGCTGAAATTTTCAAACTTCTTTTTCAGACCCAGATATGCTGGAAAACAATACTCTTCATAAATGGAAGAGGTGCTTCAGGTGCTTTATCAAAATTGTTAATTTCATGACCCCCAGGCTTCATGTCGCCCCTGGGGAGGGGGTGAAGTTTACTATACTTTAAATCTGAAAATAATGGGCATATTTGGTTAATTCACATCAATAACATCAGTTTTTATGCAACTGAGGTGACCGTTAAGGCCCACGGGCCTCTTGTTCATTTGATGTTTACACGCAGTACTGTATCCAATATCACAAACGGTTTTTGCATTAGTCACTTATTTGAAATGTGAAATTTTATGCCAATACAGTGGATTTGATTTAATCCTGGTGTGAGACTTCATTATACTATTGACAAATTCATTCCAATCTGCACGAAATCACACCCTGTCTTTGGGGCTCAGCCCCGGTGTTTCAAATGTCTGCACATGACCCTGCCCTTAAGTATTTGCTTATTTAACTCCTAAGAGCCCAACGTCACCCTAGCAGAAATGCTGGCGTTATGGGATTTTCAATATTTGTAGACCAATATACAAGCCTGTAATTATTAAAAAATTATAAAGACATCACATTGAGCTATATTGACTATGTGCTTGACAATGATATTTAAGAGATGAAAAATAAATAAATAAATAAATAAATAATAATAATAATAATAACAATTATTATTATTATTATTATTATTATTTAATTAATTCAATACTTTCTGATTCCCATCCTCCGTTTTAGCTTTGCTTTCAGCAGTGCAACCACTGCAATCTTTGATGGCTACGCAGCTTATTGGTAGCCTATTTTCAGTACAATAATTCAATTGTCTGATTTTTAATCGGAAACATGTTGAGAGTTTACCTGCATTATGTCACTGGTTGTAGACAGTTATATTTTTACATAAGCAAACTTTACACGTGGACCCGAGTTGGCAAAACTGAGGTTTTAGGCCTAACAAGCTGATCGGACTCTGAAGCTGAAAATATATACCATTTTGTGAGCTGAGGGAATCCAGTAGCATCAAAAGACATTGAGGTTTTGTGTCACTGTTAATGTGGAGAGGGAAATGCTTGATTACTATTGCAATGAACAAAAAAGCTGAGGGGAAATGGACAGTAATTCTACTGATTGATCTTCGCAACTGAATGAATTCATCCTTAGTTGCTAATTAGGAAGCGTAAGTGAGAACAGGTTTGGAGAAGTAACGCACTTTAAGGCGAGATTAGAGCCAGACAATTATGCCTCGGATGGAAAGTCCCAGATGAAGAGGTTAAATCCAATTGTGAATTTTTTGGACCCGCAGTGTAGGTTTTTTTAAATCATTTTTTTATCTAAAAAATTTGGCATCTCCAATCCCACCCGAATCTGGAATGCCCAATTGGCAAACTATGTACAAAGCTTGCTCGTATGTGACCCCTTGCCCAACTCAGGAGAGTGAAGACAGTTCACGACTCTCCTCCGAAGCATACGCCCATCAGCCACTGCTTCTTATGCACTCATTGGTTGAATCTTCGCAAGTTCTGAACGAGGGCGGAGGATACCTGGACATGACCAGGCTTAGAATGTTCCCGAGGAGCGCCCGACTGGGCAACAGGAGGCGGTTCAGCAACGAACAAGGCAACTATTATTTTCCCTTCCCGGCAGTCCCTTCCCAATTTGCAACCCTGTAGCGCAATAGTCAATTGTGCGCTACTCTAGGAAAGCTGCCGACCATTGCTAGCTGATACGAAGCGGGGCTCGAATCCGCGACGTGATTCTCACTTCTGCTTCACAACGCAATGCTTTACCAAGTGAGCTATCCGGCAGCCCCCCAGCATTTTTTTGCATTTTTTTGTTTACTCACCTTCAACTTGGCAGATATTAAAATTACTTAGATGATTTGAAACATTTAAACATGAAAAATAAAGCAAACATCAGGAAGGGGGCAAATGCTGTTTCACAGGACTGTGGACACTCTCCTGTAGGGCACATATCAGTTGTTTATTATCACAAGTAGAATATTAGTTTGCCTCCGTTTTAAAAATGCATGCTTTCACTTCCAGTTTGAATTCAGGTTTAAGCTGTCCTAAGGACGCTCACAGTCCCCATTCACCAGCCCTCAGTCTTCGTAATCAGATCTCCATCCCTGTGCCAAATGATCACACGATATTTGAAAAGAATAGAGATTGGGGGTGAAGAGGGTAGGTGAGGGGGGATGAGGGTCACAGAACGAAAGCTCCTCTGTGGCTCTTCTCACCCAAGTCCCTTCCTTCTAGTGAACCCAGAAAAAAAATAAAAATTACTTAAATTCTGGAGGGTCCAGCGTCATCCACAGACACAGTGACACAGTTAATCCCGGAACTGTCACTTTTAATCACAGGAACGCTGATCGCAAGGGCATTCCACAGGCTACAGTCCCTGGCCTCCAGGCTGACTTTAAACAAGGGCCACTCAATAACTCCTCTCATTCATAATGAATAACAGGAGTCCTAATCCGTGGCAGGACAAGTTCTCTCAAGCATTAACACTATGGAACTCCAGGTGCCATTAAACTTTGGAAAATGCCCAATTTAAACGCAAATTCATTGTGACTCGTTTTTCTTGGGTTAGAATTTTTATCCTCATGGGCGTTGTGTGTGTCAGGGGAGGGGTGGGGGGGGGGGGGGTGTTCGCCGGCTGGAGGGAAACACTAACGAGCAGAGGGTTTCCCCGATGAACCTTGAGGTAACCTGCTCTGTAGCACCATACTGCTACTCTCATCTGACCCTTTTCCTTACAGAGGAAATGGAATAATCGACGCCGGTGAGCATCACTGTGGCAGCTCATTGGTCAGAATACAGTATGTCCAATTTAACCACAGAATTAACTTAGAAGAATGATGTCTAACAGGGTATATTATCATTCATTTGCACAGCTAAACCCAAACAACAGCAAACAGGGCCGCAATCATACTGGCCATCCCATCACCTCTGAAACATGATTATGGGCATGAACGAATCAACTCAAAAAGTCACAATCCATTAGCCATGACTCCCAAAGCATAACACTAGCACCATATGCATAAATATTTGGACAGTATAGGCTGTGCTCAAAATTTCCATTTGGCCATGTATTAGAGTTACCTGACTCATGATGCATGTATTGATTCTGTGACGTCCACAACAATGTTTAGTAATTTATATAAATATCAGACATTTATTTCATTTGAGCCCTTCCATATCATCGAGTAGTACAGTTAAAAAGTTCCTTCGAACAGATGGTGGAAGCAAATACTCGACAACTATATCATAACCCTAGCACTACAAATAACACCACAACGAACACGCCGACTACAGTGGGAAAAATCCATCTTACAGCGGTAAGCATGTGCCTATCTCCACTAAACAAATATTTACTGGGCTTGCATCTGCATTTTCATTCACATTTATTGATTGTTACATCGCAAAAGAAAGTAGCCCACCCTCGAGCTGGTGCTCGCGAAAGGGTGAACGATAACTTGTAACATGTTTAAAAAGAAAAAAAAAAATACCTGACCATAGATAAAATGGTTTGAACATACAATAGTGCAATTCCTCCACAGAGACAATATCTCTCTACTCATAGCACATTTCCACAACTGTCATCTTTCTTTGCCTCAATCATAGGTTTTGTTACTCTAGTTGCATTGCATTACATTGCATTTGAATGTAATCTGCCGTGCAAGAAATTTGTTTCGCGTCCAGTGTGAAAGCGGCTTCATCGTTGCAGGAAGAGTTTAAAAAAAAAGGCAGATCAGATCTCTAAACCTGGGCAAGAGTTGTTCCTTCTCATCCTAAATCATCCCCCTGCCCTAGTGCCTCCTGGGTAAAGTTGTTTTTTTTTTTTTCTCGGAGATGGAGGGTAGAATGAATCATCCTGCCGTCATTTTCCCATTTGGGTTAAAGGTGTAGGAGGACATGTAAAGAATGAAGGACCAGGATGACAAACAGTGGGCTGAGAGATAAATATAACCAGCAGAAACAGCAGCTCAAACCTCCCAAAGCATAATTCAGGGTCCCGTAAAGCATCCGGCTCTAAGGGCTTCTGAGATTAGATTATTATTGTTTCAGAGGCAGAGGAGAAATGGCAGGGAACCATTCATCAGTTCGAAAGCAGCAACACTCTGCCATGTAGCCGGAGCAAACTTAAGCACACGACAAAGCCAAAGCAACAAAGGGTTATGCTATGATTATGCTGCGATACTGACACTTAAAAAACATGACGGTCACAGCCCTCCATTTGTACCAGTTATTTTCACGGCCAAGAGGACTTATAGCGATAACACATATTCAGCCAAAAAAAAAAAAACTTCACACACGTTTGGAGGTTGATAAGTTGAACATACAAGAAATGAGGTTTTAAATAATGATTTTATTTAATTCTGTACTCATTAAAGATGGTGTATCATAAAAATAATGTCCATTATGTAACCAGTTCTACCGGAAATGCTACGGAAATGTCCAAGAGTAAAAATGGTAAGTTACAACTTGAATAAGAGCAGTGCGCAGGCGATTACGTATGGTTTGGGCAGTCACATGACCTCTAAACAATTCATTCCTAGTGGACATTGCAGTGACAAATCGATGATGCAAATGACAATTTGTAAGACAATTTGTCGGTCTTCTGCTTTTGACGTCACGCGTGGGCTACCAGAACGAGGTCGGTCAGCTGTGGTGCCAGTTGTTGGAGACGTGTCCAAAGTGGATAGTCCATCGACTGCATCATATAACCCTTGCAACGTCAGTGACGGACGTTTCCGTATTCAGCATGCCAATGGCACGTTCCCGCTGAATGTTGGACAGCTATGGCATTGAAAATCAACGAATAATTAACTGTAAAAACTTGTTTTTCTGAGGTGTCACTCTAACGTGCTAACGTGAGCTCAGTTGCACATCTGCAATATGGTCACGACTAGCAAACACGAGAAAACATGGTTTTAGCTTAAAGCACGCTTGCACGTGTTACATACCCGTGCAACAGCAGCTGAAGACGATGTGTTATTCACTGTCAGATTTTTTTTTGAGTAGGCCACGGCAATGAATCAAGGACACGCATTGATTTCCTTCATCAGCCATTGTAATATTTCCGTCGTCGTTGGTGTGATTCACTCATAGACTGTATAAAAAGATGGACGAAGCTACCCATTGGTTTCTGCATACCATAAAGGAAGCCTCGATTTTGGCAATTTCACTTGCGCCATGTTGTCATTTTAGAGCCGGAGGTGATTTCTATTGGACGAAAGCCTTGAAGATCCGGGGAGGACCGTGGCTCTAGATCTGACCGTATCGAACTAGGACCAGAGGATAGCCACGCATATTCTGGTTTTATCTTTGATACTAGTCTATATGGGACCATAATTAACAAAAATTAACACCATGATATATCGAAGGAGAGTTGAAACTTGCTATAGCTACCATAAAATAATGTGAAAAATCATTATTTGAACGAAAAATCAGGTGGGAAAGTAGGATCATTTTCTGAAAGACTTCTATAACATTGAACTTCTTTCTCCAACCACCGACGTCGCCACCTGCTGGCCATTAAATAGAATGCCATTTTACAGTACTTACGCATGGGCTTCATTTTTCAGACCTGGGTGCTGCACCCATCTTTTTATACAGTCTATGGATTCACTTGTGAGTGGAGTTCGAAGTGAGACTTGTGGCTACATTCTATAGTTGGATTCATTACTCCAGGCTCTGAGCACCAAAATTCCATTAGCCAATGAGGTCAGACCACGCAAAAAATCCCGCCCACCGAGAGGTTGGTGACAGAACTGCAAGCAGAAATCAAGGACAGCAAACCAGAGAGCTGGGAGCGTAACTGCAAATCTGATCATTTTGAAAGCAGCAGAGCGCACTGAGAACGAAAGAACAATTTATTAAACAACTAAAAGAACAATAGTTTACTCCATCATAAAAATTATTTGTTTGCAAATTATAGGTTTTACCTTTGAAGTAACATTTCTTTTCCTTTGGCGAGTTACATTCTCTCTCAATTTTGAAATCTTTGTTTGATATCCAAAAAGCTTTGTTCGCCAATTTTGACACAAATCTGATTCCATATGATTCACGGTGGCTTTTGGACTAACAACCATGGTAATTGGCAATATCAAAATATCCTTCCAGAATGAAATGACTGCACAATAATTTAAAGCATTTTAACAAATTTGAATCTATTAGAAACTTTTTGATTATCAAAGAAGATTTGCAGACAGGCTTTTTTTCCCCTTTTAATCCCCGAATGATTAGCGCTTCTCTTGAGAAATTAGCCTTAAACAGGCAGCATCAATCGGTCTGTGATTAGATTAAGCTCCCATCCATTTTCCCCTTTCCCTCATTCGCCTGGGAACCCTGCTTTCTTTGTCTAAACAAACACAGAATTTCCACATCACACTTGACCTTATCAGGCAAACACTGTTTAAAGTTGGCTGAACAACTCAGATTTCAGTACTTTACACAAGTAAACACATTACATAGATAAGGCTAATTTCGGACAGCCCTAAAATAAACATTGGACACCACTGGGTCAAAAACTTATGACCACCTGCTGAATATGTAGTTAGCATCTCTTGTGTGGCAAAAACAGCTCTGTCAAACTGCCATCCACTTCCCAAACTCGGTCTTGCTGCCCCCAACCCCTCGATATTGCAGCAGTGAAATGTTTGGAGAGAAGCTGGAAACTACTTCACTGTGATGCCAAGTTGCTTCACTATGAAAAGTCGATTATCACTTTAGAATAAAGGGGATGACTGCAGAAGGACTTGCTTCTCTAACTTGAAAAGTTTAATAAAGAGGAATTTTAAAGTGTTATTTTTTTAATTCCTCTTTCAGAAAAAAAGCTGTTTACCCACAAAGGTTAATAATTTAACTACAACCCCAATTCCGAAATAGTTGGGAGGAAGTGTAAATTGTGAATAAAATCAAAATGCAATGACTTTCAGATCACATGAGCCCATATGTTATTCACAATAGAAGATGGATAACATTTCAAATGTTGAAGCTGAGACATTTTTATCTACAAAATGAGCTAATTTCACATTTTATGGCTGCAACAGGTCTCAAAAAAGTTGAGACACAGGCAAAAAAGGGCTGAAAAAGCAATTAATATGTAAGAGAATCAGCAGAAAGAACATTTAGCAAGAAACTAAGTTAACTGGCATCAGGAGTGTAACATGATTGGCTATAAAAGGGATGTCTTAGAGAGGCTGAGTCTCTCAGAAGTACAGATGGCCAGAGGCTCTCCAACCTGTGAAGGCTTGTGTAAAAAAAATTGTGAAATACTTGACGTCAAATTGCAAAGGCTTTGAAGGCCTCATCTTCAACAGTGCATAACATCATCAAAAGATTCAGAGAAACTGGAAAAATCTCTGTGCGCAAGGGACAAGGCCAAAGACCTTAACTGGATGCCCTTGATCTTCGGGCCCTCAGACGCCACTGCATCACTCACCGGCATGATTCTGTCATTGACATCACTAAATGGGAATACTTCAAGAAACCACTGTCTGTAAACACAGTCCGCTGTGCCATCCACAGATGCCACCTAAAACTCTATCATGCAAAAAGGAAGCCATTGTTGGACATGATCCAGAAGTGCCACCGTGTTCTGTGGGCCAAGGCTCATTTAAAATGGACTGTAGCAAAGTGGCAAAGTGTCCTATGGTCAGATGAATCCAAATTTGACATTCTTGTCAGAAATCATGGGCGTTGTGTCCTCCGGGCTAAAGAGAAGAAAGGCCACCCCTCCTGTTACCAGCATTCAGTTCAAAAGCCAGCATCTCTGATTAGTGCATATGGTGTGGGACACTTGCATGTTTTAAAAAGCACAATGAATGCTGAAAGGTATATAAAGGTTTCAGAGCAACATGTGCTCCCCTCCAGACGAATCTATCCCAGGGAAGGCCCTGTATATTTCAGCAGAACAATGCAAAACCACATACTGCAGCTATTACAACAGCATGGCTTTGTAGTAGAAGAGTCCGTGTGCTGAACTGGCCTGCCTGCAGTCCTGATCTTTCACCGATTGAGAATATTTGGCGCATAATTAAATGAAAAGTCCATCAAAGGAGACCCAAAACTCTCCAGCAGCTGGAAACCTGTATTAAACAAGAGTGGGATCAAATTCCAATGGCTAAACTCAAGAAACCTGTCTCCTCAATGCCCAGACACCTCCACTCTGTAAAATAGAAGAAGGGATGCTACACCATGGTAAACAGGCCCCTGTCCCAACTTTTTTGAGACCTGTAGCAGCCATCAAATTTGAAATGAGCTCATTTTGCGGATAAAATTGAAAAATTTCTCAGTTTCAATATTTGCTGTGTTATCTCTGTTCTGTTGTGTATAAAATACTGGCTGCTGTGATTTGAGAGTCATTGCGTTTTGAATTTACACTTTGTCCCAACTATATCGGAATTGGGGTTGTATTTACCTTTGTTACCATTTGTTTCATTCTTGCCAATTTCATGACCAGCGATTTGTTGTAAAGACCATTAAAAGATTTATATGTTGCCATTTTGGCCTTGGCCCATTTTGTGCCCAGGAGTGCACTGAAAAAGGGACTGCATTGGTAGCCGCTGAAACGCCCAAAGGCCCAGAGGACCGCAGATAACGACTGAGATGGACAAGGACAGCCTGGGGACGAGAGCAGTCATGGTTTGGTCATGCAGAACAAAACAAACAAAAAAAAAAAAAAAAAAAAAAAAAAAAACACCCCATGACTGAGATAACCCACAGGCAAAAAACAAGGGCCTGCCCACATCAGAACAAAATAATAAATTGTACAAGCTTCTGATAAATATGATCTGTAGCCATTTGATAAATAAATGTGTAATCGCTCAGGTACTCACATGTAAGATGAATACCCTCTTGGAGAAGCTGACTTGAAGTTACGACTAGCAACAAGGGGGGGGGGGGGAATAACCTCTGGAATCATCTTAAAGGTCAGTAAGAGAAATAACAGCACATGATTTGTTGTTGCCATGAATGATAAGTAAATAAAAACTGGGAGAGAATGTTGAAACATATTCTCCCTCACCGATTCGGAAACTTCTGGATCACCTTACGTCTCCCTGTAATGCCGTCAATTATCGGCTCACTATCCGAGGCCATCAGGACATCTTTCTCAACTGCAATGAACACAAATGCCTCCAGGCCATAATATCAAAGACAGTGTTAATTTCTCCCTTTTAAGATAAAGATCCAAAACCACCACAACACCAGTGGCCTGATATAACTTCTGCACTTACTGTGTTATCATCACATTTACTGAAGCGAAGGACCTTCAGTGTTTGATCAGAAATACATCTCAGTGTTCAGTGTCCAGACCAGGCAGATGAACTTATAACTCGGAGAATGAACGCGAACTTTACTAATTCTTGAGGTTTAAAAAGCCAGTAAATGCAAGGGAATCGTGCATAATCATTGACAACAGCAAGCCAAATCTCTCGTACCATTTCCTGTCATACTATTTTAGTTGGACCACATTGCCAGGGAGTGTTTTTGCTCTGCTTTGCGGGACAAGTGCAATTCACCGTCGCTGGAGGTTAAGTTAGGCTGAGACGATGCATCAGTGTTGGGCTCATTTTCTCTCACTGCAAAAACATCCCAGCTACCTGCAGCAGCAAGTAAGCTGGTAATTTAAAATACTTAGCCCCATACCAGGGAGGTGACTTGCGAGTCAGTCAAAAAACAGCATGGATGCACCCGATAAACAGAACTGAGATATGTCTGTCATGGGCAGGGGAGCAGGCGATGGGCCATGCAAAATATTTTCCATTTCTTTATTTTTTTTACGATGACCTGATAGCCTATGGGATTTTCCCATACTGCTCTCTCCTGTACTCCCAACAACCCCACCCTCCTGTTCTAGGCTGCCAACCCTCTCACCTGGACTGATCAGGCTACATGCATAAGCTGCACGTTTTTTTACACCAGTTTGCACTGCACCAGCCCAACTGATGAGCACCTCACTGGGAAGGCCCCCAGTTCTCCTGATGGACAGTGCACCCCTGAATTACTTCATTTTGTGAAAACTACCCCTTCACAACAGCTGTCTAAATCTGAAACACTCTCCAGAGGGTAGGGTTATCTGTGCTGAAGTCAACAATCGAGAGACAATTTTACCAGAGTAAACACCTTGGGTTTACATAAGAAAAAGGCCGTGGTTTCAATGCGAATGAAAAATCAGATGCGCCAGATTGGAAATCATCAGTGTGCATCCACACCTGACACCTAAGTGCTGCCTTCCTGGTCAGATAATGATCACATTGCCGAGACGATATCGTCCCATGCAGTAGGTGCACCCCTCATGGCGCATAGTGAAAGAAAGAGCTTTCCTTTCCTGATATTTTGTAATGGTGGCAGGGCTGGTAGGTGACATGCAGGGCTGGTAGGTGACATGCATTGTTGAGGGGAGAGCAGCGGAGATGAATGACTAAGCCACAATTAACAAAGAATGTCGGCAGTTTTCTCAAATATCGCATAATTTCTGTAACTGCTGTCAAGTGTAGCTTGCTCAGTGGTAAGGGACCACAGTCCGAGAGGACAGCAGGTCTCAGCTGGGCTCTCGCCCTGATTTTCCTCCATCTATGAGTATCTTCTATTCGCTTGATACGCTCGGGAGAGGAAATCCTGTGTTGCAGGAGGAAGAGAGTGAATTTTGTGGTTGGTGGCCACTTGCTGTCTTCACTTCACTGAGATCCAAACTCAGTGCGAGTCATGACACTTCAGCATGAGGCCTGGTTGATCGGATCACGATGCGTACAAGATCTGGGTCTCAGAGCGTACAGATGTGACAGCTAATGCGTCCAGACACGATCAGATAACACGAGTCGCATTGAAAAGACCAGTCTAACCACAGCCTTAGTAAGCCTCAAGAACAGAAAGTTTGCCAAGAAATATCTCAAACCTTAGAGCGCTAAATGCAGCTATTGTTGCCAATGATGTAAGATATCAAAATCAAACCTTTTGAAAACCTATCATGTGATGGCTTAAGAGCTCCCAACGTTAGCCAATGTTGCTATTGACCCCCGAGCACAGTTCTCAGAGCATGTGCACAAAGCTGAATGTTTTCGCATAGCGAGTTCAACAGTCCGAGGAAGAAACCACGCTCTGTCGCTCACGTACATTGCGATTGTATAACTTTGACTGTAAATTATTAAAATGGCAACTTTACAAAGGTTGCCTTATTCAAGGACAAAGCAGAGGGAAATGACATCACCTTGTATGATGCTTTTCATGCTGATCATCGACACGGAGTCTGTCAATATGAGTCTTTTAGTGCTGCTTAAAGAAGCTGCATCACGATTGCTGTACATGCTCATAATTTTGAACAAAATAAATTTGTTCAACTGCAAGTCCAAATCTAGAGGGTATTTTTCTTCCTCTGTGTTTGGGGATGGCTAACCAGCTAACATTCTACAACCCCAATTCCGAAATAGTTGGGACAAAGTGTAAATTGTGAATAAAATCATAACGCAATGACTTTCAAATCACACCAGCCAGTATTTTATTCAAAAGAGATAATATAGCAAATATTGAAACTGAAAAATGCTACAATTTTATCCATAAAATGAGCTCATTTCAAATTCGATGGCTGTTACAGGTCTCAAAAAACTTGGGACAGGGGCCTGTTTACCATGGTGTAGCATCCCCTCTTCTTTTTAACACAGAGTGGAGGTGTCTGGGCATTGAGGAGACAGGTTTCTTGAGTTTAGCCATTAGAATTTCATCCCACTCTTGTTTAATACAGGCTTCCAGCTGCTGGAGAGCTGCTCCAGCTGCTCTTTGGGCAGACTTTTTGTTTAATTATGCACCAAATGCTCTCAATCGGTGAAAGATCAGGACTGCAGGCAGGCCAGTTCAGCACACGGACTCTTCTACTACGAAGGCATGCTGTTGTAATAACTGCAGTATGTGGTTTTGCATTGTCCTGCTGAAATACACAAGGCCTTCCCTGGAATAGATTTCATCTGGAGGGGAGCATATGTTGCTCTAAAACCTTTATATACCTTTCAGCATTCAAAGTGCTTTTTAAAACATGCAAGTGTCCCACACCATATGCAATAATGCATTCTCATACCATCAGAGATGCTGGCTTTTGAACTGGAGGCTGATAACAGGAGGGATGGTCTTTCTCCTCTTTAGCCCAGAGGACACAACGCCCATGATTTCAAACAAGAATGTCCAATTTGGACTCGTCTGACCACAGGACACTTTGCCACTTTGCTACAGTCCATTTTAAATGAGCTTTGGCCCACAAAACACGGCGCCGCTTCTGGACCATGCTCAACAATGGCTTCTTTTTTGCATGATAGAGTTTTAGGTGGCATCTGTGGATGGCGCAGCGGACTGTGTTTACAGACAGTGGTTTCTTGAAGTATTCCTGGGCCCATTTAGTAATGTCAATGACAGAATCATGCCGGTGGGTGATGCAGTGGCGTCTGAGGGCCCGAAGATTACGGGCATCCGATAAAGGTCTTCGGCCTTGTCCTTTATGCACAGAGATTTTTTCAGTTTCTTCGAATCTTTTGATGATGTTATACACTGTGGATGGTGAGACCATCAAAGCCTTTGCTATTTGACGTTGAGGAACATTGTTTTTAAAGTATTCCACAATTTTTTTTTTTACGCAAACCCCCACGGGTTGGAGAGCCTCAAGCCATCTTTACTCCTGAGAGACTCAGCCTCTCTAAGGCATCCCTTTTATAGCCAATCATGTTACACACCTGATGCCAGTTACTGTATTTGCTTGCTAAATGTTCTTTCAGCTGATTCTCTTGTAATAATAGCTTTTTCAGTGCTTTTTTGCTTGTGTCCAAACTTTGAGACCTTTTGAAGCCAAAAAAAATTGAAATGAGCTCATTTTGTGGATAAAAATGGAAAATTTCTCGGTTTCAACATTTGAAATGTTATCTCTGTTCTATTGCAAATAACATATTGGCTCATGTGATCTGAAAGTCATTGCATTTTGATTTTATTCACAATTTACACTTCGTCCCAACCATTTCGGAATTGGTGTTGTACATGTCCCCAAGTTAAAGCTTAAAATACAGCTTTGAATTCTCCAATTTCCATAGACAGCTCCTTAATATAAAAAGCATAATGCCGGAGTTACTAAAATATATAAATATGATGCAAAACGAAGACAGATTGGAAAGGACGGAATCAGACAGTGACTTGCAGTTGAGCAGATTCACTTTCTGAAGGTGCAAGTTCTGAGCATGCCCAGTCATCGTCACTCAGCTCCTTTAACCTAGTCCACAGAAGCAAAATGAAAATATTTTGGTGGGATGTCCAAGTTTGAAATACATCCAAATTTTACCCTATCATTATGTTAGTGATTATTTCACTGATCAATCCAGTTACCCCTACCTCTCACCCCCCACGCCCCAAAAATGGAAAAAGAACAACACCAGCTCTTGGAGGGACTCGTTTATAAACCTAAAGGGGTGGCAATCTATTTTGTATTTCTGATTCAGTGATCCATGGATGTAATGCCCTCTCCGGCTCAGCACTTCTGTTCCCCCAGGTTACTGCCTGTCCGAAATTATCCCCTGATCTCGATCTGATCATGTTCACAGCTGCTTTTTATGGAGTTAATTATCTTTCTCTCCGTTTATACCCAGGTTTTCCCCTTCACAGGCAAGTAGCCTCACATAGTAACATTTTTGTTCGCAACAGCCTCGTTTAGTTCCTTAGTTTTATTCCCTTATACAGTTTATTCTTCCTATTCTTTTAATGCATTTTGTTTATTTAACAAAAGTTCCACGTCCTGCACTTGGGTCCTGCACTTTTATTTCACCCGGTGCCTCATTCCTGGGGCAGCAGGTGTTACAGTGTGGTGCATGAGAACATCAGCAGGTCAATATCCAGCTCGCTGGACACAGTTTGCCGTTCTACTTTTGAGAAGAACATCCAGCACTTTTTCACTCAAAATGTTTTTGATTGCTGGCATTTTAAAATAATACCACAAATACACTCTGGATGTCAACTTTCAACCTGAGGAGTCAGGTTTTCACTGGAGACATTCTTTAAAAAGCCAGGAGGCTTATAAACACTGCAGAGCATATATCTTACAAGCCTCCCCTGGCACATTCACAGGCCTAAGAAACAAGGGTGGCACTGATGTACACATCTGTTTACAGTCTGTTCTGATATCTGCAGCCTCCCCAGTGGATGAACAGGAGCCATAAAACCATTACAGCCCTCCGGCCGAAGTGAACAGAGCAAGTGTTCATTCAGTGGCCCCGAAAACAGCATGTAACCTGATGCAAGCCACCCTAAAGGCAATAACATGACAACACTGTGTGTGTGTGTGTGTGTGTGTGTGCGCGCGCGTGCACATGTCTGTGCGAGTGTGTGTGCGCGTGCACATGTCTGTGCGAGTGTGTGTGCGCGTGCACATGTCTGTGCGAGTGTGTAAGTGTGCGGAAGAGACTGATAAATATAACCAGAAAAATATGGGTATTAAACTACATAGAAAATACAATGAGGTTTTTTTAATCATTCTCTCCAAAAATGTAAAATTATTAATGTTCACTTTATCATTACAAGTATTGATTTTCCTATGGAATTGAACAGGCCATAGTATTCAATTCTTCTTGGATAAAGACCTTTAAAAGAACATTTTTTGCCACAATGTCCTCGCCGTAAAATTAAAAAAATCAACTTTCACTGAGAACATAAAGTTGTCAACTGCAATACATGTAACCACTGCTTCTTCTGCTACTGACAGTCTATACTGCAGCAGAGTCACATTTGTGCACCAGTGTGTGTGTGTGTGTGTTAGTGGGGGTAGGGTGAACAAATGTTAAGGTTGGCTTGACAAAACAATCACCAACTGCTGCAAAAATGTAGATCCTATTTTTGCACCTGCCCTCCTGCCACCCCAGGTGGGGCAGAATCACAGAGGCCCAGGCTGTCTACCATATCTGTAGATTCTGAACATACTACCAAAGGCCTTGGTCTGTAATTATCATTCACTTGTGTAAAGCAACTGACTGAACTGGATGCTTGCAACAGTAACTCAATCTCCATTCACAGCCAAAATAAAGAAAAGGACTTCACTATGTCTACAGATTATGGTGAGAAATTACTACAATTCTCTCCTTTTTAATCAGTATTTATATCACATTATTGCACTCAGTGATGCTAGGTAATCAGGGCTGCATGATGGTGCAATGGTTAGCATGGTGCGCAATCAGGAGGTTCCAGGTTCAAGTCCAGGCCAGCCGGGAAACTGCATGTTCTCCCCAGGTATGGGACGGCAGGGTTTCCGCTAGTATTCCAGCTTCCCTCACCCTCAAATACACGCATTACACAGGGACACTACAGGCAGAACCCATTGGCTAAGGCTCAGTCTTTAGAACTGGGGCTGGTACCCGAGCACTGCGCTGTGGCAGCCCACAGCTCCAAAGAAGCTATATGGGTCACGTAAAGTATTGAACCAAAGAGATCAATTAATTATATCTGTGAGAAAGCCTGTTGGCTGTGACGCACCGATCAGGTGATGACGTCACTCCTTGCACGCATTCGTGCTGTGCTTCTGTAGTGCTGCCTGAGCTGTGAGGAAGCGCTGAGACTTTCGTTTCTCTGCCGTGATTGCAATTACAGCGCGTAAATGAGTAAAATAACACACACCCATACTCTCACGCCCCCACTTTCTCACCAAGAATAAAGCTGCTGAAATGAAGAATCCCTCTCTGTGATTCTCTGACCGGAATTCAGACTGTATCGCCCAAACTCTACACAGCAGTCTGAAATTCAAAGATCCCTACACCTCTGCTGTAATTCCACATTAGGCCTATTCCATTCCCATTACGTTTGACAGGTCAATTTGGAGCGGCAAGCGGCAAAAAAATCTCTCCAACAAGAGCAGATTTTATCAACACAGCAGCAGATTTGGGGGATTTTAAACCATATGGATGGCCTGAAATGAAGAATGGTCATAATTATCATTATTATGATTTCAGCTTGCCTGCTAGTTCATGACTCAACATGATTAAATCCTGCTTTAAATTAGCAGTTTCCCCAAGACATCTCAATTGGTCGTGACGTCCATGTTGCAGCAGACATAAATAATCATTTTAGCCGGAATAATTAGGATTCAGAGAATTAAGCAATAAATAAATGTACGCCAAGACAATAACAATAGTGGCTTGCTGCATGGGTTTATGTCATATCTAAATTGTCCAAATTGTTCACCATCGAAAAATTAATCAACTTGGCGAGGTAGAACTGACCGACGGTTTGCGAAGCTGATATATAGGCTAATCACTTATTTCCAGGGTTCACGAAGAGTGCCCAAACAGGACAGGTTTGTGAGATTGCTTTGCCCACAAATATTCATTTGTTTTCAATTTTCAGTCAAGCACAAGTTCAGCTGTAACATTTAGGCTAATGAGCGCTGGAGTTAAGCAGTTTCTGATAAAAATATTACAGGATGAAAAAAAAAAAAAAAAAAAAAACCTGAGAAGCTCACTATAATGTACTCTTCAAACATCATTCCAAGCGGAATCGTTCGCGAAATCGCAAACCAATGCACCCGAAAATACAAATAGATGTAACAGTGTGGGATATATCCTAATAATCACATCAGAGGTGCGTTATGATAATGCGCGGCAGGTCACGCTCACGGCTTCATTAACTTTAACAAGATCGCTGAATGACTGATTATGCTATAAGTGTTATGGGTCTAAATAGTCCGGCCGAGCTGAGTCCATCTCTAAACACAGCCTAATGATTAAATTGAGGGCACCAAAATAAATAAAACTCATTTTTTAATCCGCAGCTCTGCTCGTTGCTGTCACGTATGTAGGTTGATTTAAATATCCCATCATGGTTTAAAGATGGACCACGTTTTCAGCATGCAATAGGCCTATTTAGTCCGCAATATAACTGAAATTGAGAACCAAGTAGATTACGACCAATCGATGAGATAGAATTTTATTTCGGCTAACTTAGCTTCTATGGTGCGTGGTCTTATTAAGAAATGAAAGAGAAAGGAAGCACTTGACTCGGTAGAAAGGTTATTTAGTCCAAATTTACAACTGCCCTGGTGCTGCTATGTGCTCCGAACATCTTTAAGCTGGCAGCGTCCTGAGACCGAACACAGCAGCCAAAGGCAATCGACTCAAACGGAATACCAATGGAAATTAGTGACTTACTTGGGATTTTGTGAGCTCCATATAACGGTCTCCAATGGCTTTGCAACGGGCAGCACGGATCTGCACATGGCGATAAAAATCCAGAGGTAATATTTCCATTGGCTACCAACTCCTGCCATTATTATCAGTGATCTTTTTGCGGTCGCGATGAAAGCGGTAATTCAGTTTCTTCGGAAGAGGATTCACCGCCTCGTGAAGTTCGGCGGCCAACTTGTAGGAGACATGAGCAGCGGACGGGGAATGTAAATCCGACTTTGCAATGAAAAGTAAGTGTTCCGTTGAATCCTTGGGTAAACTGCCAGACAACCTTGGTGAAGGTGCTACACAGTTCAGATTCCACACGGTAGCGTAAAGAAATTGGACAGCCTATCAGTTTAGTCTTACATTTTGAACAGTTTTGTAGTCATGTTCACATTAACTGCCAATGGGCACCGGATTATTTGATTAGCTCATATAAATTCCGACAGGTAATAGGCTATATTCCCCGATTAATTTTAGTTCTCCTCTCATGCGGCTGTAGAGCGATGTACTTTACCTATCAGGTAGCGTCCAGTCATTTCTTAATACATGAAAACCAGTTCTTTGGCGGGGGGTTGTCCAGCCTTTTGCATCTTTCCTTGCAAATGTGGGAACCTTCAATGCGTTTTGCATACAAACCTTTGTGACAGAATAATCCCACGACCATGCCGGGGTTGTGCGCACTATAAGGTATCTGCTTCAGATCGGTCCACTTTCTCGAAATATATTCCCCTAAAAACATGAAACGGCGATTGTCTCCGATTTCCTTGTTGTATATGTTAAATGTTGCTTTTAAACGCCCCAGTGCAATACATTTCCAACGATATCTAAATAACTGCACATCCCCCTTCTAGTTTAACTTTGTATAGGCTATGCGTATTTGGCAATCCGCACTAAACCGCGTTTTCTAAAGGGTTGCGAGATCATGACCGCAATTTCGTTCAGTTTCAGGTGAGTAAAGAAAGATGTTCCTTCCATTTGATGGGTGCAGAGAAGTTTCTCTTAAGCAAAGTATCAAAAAATCAAATCTTCAGTTCACTCGCTGTCCTTCACTCAGCAAATGATCATAATCACATTCAATTCGCCCACATTGCTCATACAGCACTCTCTTCACGTAATCTGAGAAATCTGATTCTCTTGAGCGCGGAGGACCGCCCCCAGATTCCTAACCAATCACAAAGCATTTTGATATTCCAATCCAACATAAAGATTCAATAGACGTAATCCCCTCTAAATTAACCTGCACTGATATTCGTCGGTCGAACAAAAAAGTTTAAACAGCATTGTGTCACTTGGAGACTCACTCACCCCGTCTGTTCTTCTCTGTTAGAAGGATTGAGCATCGAGAATAGCGATGGGCTGAAACGTCTGCTCATGCTCGTAATTAAAGTTGCTGCTCTTCAGAGATGCCAAGACTTACGTCTTAGCCGTGAGTTTCTCCACTTAGTGACATTCACGTTTCTGTGCCGTAGTCAGCAATTATTCAATCAAAGCGCACTGAAGAAATTCACTCGCGGAATTTGAAGTCATTGTGCATCAACTTAATCAGTTTCACGTGCATTACGGTGGATTTCCCCACTAATGACACGGAGATCGATTATGACTCGGGAATTCTCACGCTTGACTTTACTGAGGGATTAAAAGCAATGGAATTGCATTAAAACGTTTCAAATGGTCTTATTTCCTTAAAACAATATAACTGATCATGAAACACATGCTGTTTCCAATCCACGAGTAAAGAGAAGCACGGGAAGTCCGGAGTCATAATCGCTTTCCATGTTACATGTGATGAGGTGCACCTTTACGCAAGTGAAACGGAAACTTCAATGCACAAGGATTTTAATTCCGCATGAGAATCTCACTAAGAATTCAATGAATAATTACGGAGTAAGCCTAAAAAATGCGTAAGACCTACGCCGAATGCGTGAGACTTGGCATCTCTGCCTCTTGTTAAGACTTTTTTTTGTCAATTTCATTCGGAGTGCGAACCAATCACTCAGTCTCTCTTTTACACACTGGTTTTGACGCACCTGAAGAAAACAAACCACATCTTGAGCGCAACAATATTTTTTTCATTTTTCATTCATGTAAGAAGTTTTACGGAAGAAGCGCTTGACCGATTTTAATGTAACTGTGAGAAGGTTATACAGAACAATAAAAGGTGATTAGATTTTCACAGATCAAGGTCAAGGGTCAAGGTCAACATCACGGAAAATGTAAAAAAAAAAAAAAATGGAGTTCAGCACTCTACTGCAAACCCTTCTAATTTCACAAGTAATGGTCAATTTCATGTTCTCTACTTTTTGGGGGGGAGAGTCATGTGATCTGTTTCGAGACATTACAGTATATCAGATATTTCCTTAGCCTATGTTCTCTGTCAACGCCTCTCAAACCAATTCTTGGTTTCATTCATTCATTCCTGTGGATGCATATACGGTCATTTTTTTCCCCCAGGTCAACACGTAACAGCGTCTTGTAATAGGAATAAAATTACATCAATTAAATTAGTTTTGAATGAATATTCGTAGCAACAAAATGTTGTTGCGTGGTTTTTTTGGATATTCGCAGATGGAACTAATCAACTCTCGTCAATGCTGCCCTCTATCGGTCAGCAAGTTAGAAAAATACAGACAAAATCCTACCATGAAGTAATTGAGACCGAAGCTATGGTTTCGGAAAGTCTTGATGGCTCAGTTGGGGAAAAAACAAACAAACAAACAAACAAAAAACTTCTTTCCGCGAATTCCCTTCGCATTAATATAAAACGGTAGTGGAGTAATATGTTGGATTTGGCGCTGGGCTTGCATCCTGATCAGAAAGAAGGTTTGACTCCCGAGAATACTGTCACCACACTCTTGAGGAGAACTCTCAACATGGGTTGCTGCTGTAAATATATCCGTGCCATACTGGATGACCTGTTGTTTAGTAAAAAATTCTAGGTAGAACTGTGCAAGACCCCCTGGATAAGAATGTCTCCAAAAGTGAAAATGATAAGCATCTGGCCTGTGTTGATACCGACAGTGATACTGCAGGGTGCGAACAAAAACTTAATGAGCAATCTGCTATTTATTTACATGTTTGCATTTTAGGATATTCAAGAAAAGGTTTGAGTGAAAATGCAATATTTTGGATGTTATGTTTGCATTTAATTGTATAAATGTCTTTTGTCATATAAAGATCAAAATGTGCAGCCAGTGAAACCGGCGTCATGTGAAAAGCACTGTGATTAAGCCCTAATCGGCACCCTGTAACATTTCTCTCTTTTCTGATCTTCTTCCTTGTACTTATGGCCTGGCCAGGGTACCTATGGCAGCCCCAGAACCAAATGGGGAAAATTTTGAAATTGGGGACACTGGTCGGGGTCAGTCCCATGGCTCTTTACATTAGGTTCAATGTCTCCACCTCGAGCACTCTGGCGCCACCACTGGGCTGAAGTTGGAGATGCGTTTATACGTAAAACTTTTGAATTGCAGGCTTGATCTTACTAAATGAGGTACCGTTGAATTCCTTGGATCAATGTATCCTGTGATCATAATTTCTGCCATACTGGATTTTTTTTGCCAAATTTGAGTTTTTGAGGAAGTTAAATTTTTTCACAGGCCGCAAATTTTGTCCAGATTTCACCAACATTTAAACACCAAGCTGCACAAAAGTTATCAAATGACCCAGTCTTTTCTTGCCCCTGTCCCAGCTTTTTTGGAATTTGTTGCAGGCATCAAATTCAAAATGAGTGCATATAAAAATAAAAAAAACGAATCTTTATCAGTTTGAACATTAGATATCTTGTCTTTGTAGTGTACGTAATTGAATATACAGTGCTGTGAAAAAGTATTTGCCATCTTCTTGATTTCTTTTTTTTTTTTGCTTATTTGTCACACTTAAAGCTATAGTCCACGATTTCTCCGCCACACACACCTCCCCCACCCCCTCTGTGCTTCTTCTGACGCCATGCGCCCTCCCCTGAAAGCACTGTCTCATCCCCTCGAAAACTGACACGCCCCCTCCGATGTTAGCTTTTTATCTTCATATTGACAACAGCGCTGAGCTGCCTCAACCAAACAAACACAGTGATTTTGTGCACACAATGTGAAAACATGTTACCTTTATTAGCATATTAGGTCTACATGGAGGCTAAATGTAACTAGCGTTGACATCGCAATGCGGATCTCTACCGAGCAAATAAACACTCACGCAGACTCTCTGAAACCAATGTGTAAAGCATATTAGCATATAAGTCCAGTGTCATGTCCAAAACCGTTCCTACATCGAGATTTGTTTCCTGTTCTCAAAACCAATTCTGACAGCACACCGGCATCTAGAAGCTAACGCTAATGTAATTTCAATAGTAAGTAAGCTGACAAAATTAACGTTGCTAAGGTTAGCTTTTACTGCAGTAAGCCAGCACTTGGGTAATACTTATGAGTTATCAATGCCGCAACGTACAATCAATATTACAGAAACATAAATCAACTTCTACAATAAAACAAATGATTACCTGTCCAACAGAAACTCTGCAGTGACTGCATCATTCCTTAGGCCCAGAGAATCCCGTAGCAGTCTTCACCATGGAAAGGCTTCTTCTATATTTATTCTCGTTTTGAGATCTGGCTTGATCCAGCTTTCTCTTCTCTTCAGCCTTTTTGACCGCAGACTTTCTTTTTCTAGTCCTAGAAGGTGGGGCAAGTAGAGGTGGGACAGGCGGTTGCCCAGAGCTTTCCTTCTCCATGCATCCGAATAGTCAAAAAATTAAGTCCTATCCACTAAAACCTAAGCACTTCTCTTTAACCTTTGTGGAAAACGTCATAAGATAAAGGAAAGGTGGGACGGGGAATTCCAAATGACGTTGGAAGACAACCGCGCTAATTAGAGAATCTGAATGCACTTACACTAGGCAACGTAATCATCAGTCCCCTGTCCATCATTGCCCGATGAATGGGACTCGTTGCTTTAAATATTGCTGCTGTGCAGAATTGTGGGATAGCGTAATCTCCTATCTTTTTTAAAAGGATGGTTCTTTGTACCCTACGCTAAAGGTGGTAAATTAGAAAGCACTGAGACACCTTTCCTTACCATTTAAAGCATTCAAATCCCCTTGTCATGGCTGCCACATAATTGTTCCTGGATCCTTTTTTTAGGAGTTAGGAACTTTCCTAGGCAAAAAAGACTATTCAGACGCAGCCCATGTCTCCGCAGTTTGTTCTTCTTCTTCTTCTGCGTTTTTCGGCGCTTGGCAACCATGACGTCTCAGCAGGGTGGTTTGAGGGCACAGCGGAAGAGGGAGGGCAGGAGAACCGGAGTGCCAAATTTGAACGAGAGAGGGAGGTACACGGCAGCAGAAGAGGAGTTGCGAAACCGAGCCAGGGAAATGCCTATTCGGCCAAAACGATTCCTATTGGTTGACTTCTTTGCGTGCCTGCAGCCTCCAGAGAGAGTGGATTCTTTTGGTACCTTTTGCTATGAGTAGTGTGTAGGAGATACTTTTGAGCCATAATCATAATCAAACTGAAGATTATGATTTTAAGCTTGGGAAAAATGGTAGACTTTCGCTTTAAATGTTTCAGATCAAGCAAATTTTACTATTAGACAAGGATAACCCAAGTAAATACAAGATGCAGTTTTTAAATGGTTTCATTTACTGAGGGGAAAAAGCTATCCAAACCTACCTGAAAAAGTAATTGCCCTCTAAACCTCATAACTGGTCATCTCACATTTGTCAAAAAACATCTTGATGATCTCCCAAGACCTTTGGGAAAATACTCTGGGGACAAACGAGACAAAAGTTTCGGAAAGTGTGCGTCCCATTACATCTGGAGGAAAACTTAACGCAGCATTTCATAAAAGGAACATCATACCAACAGTCAACAGTCAACATACTAACAGTGGTGGTAGTGTGATGGACTGGGCCTGCTTTGCTGCTTCAGGACCTGGACGACTTGCATTAATTGATGGAGCCATGAATTCCAGAAAATCCTGAAGGAGAATGTCCGACCATCAGTTTGTGACCTCAAGCTCAGGCGCACCTGGGTTATGCAGCAGGGAATTATCTGAAACACACCAGCAAGCCCACCTCTGAGTGGCTTTAAAAAAAACAAAATTAAGGTTTTGGAGTAGTCTTGTCAAAGTCCGGACTTAAGTCCAATTGAAATGCAGTGGCATGACCTTAAACAGGCTGTTCATGCTTAAAAATCCTCCAATGTGGCTGAATTGAAGCAATTCTGCAAAGAAGAGAGGGCCAAAATTCCTCCACAGTGACCCACTGCCAGTCATCGCAAATGCTTGATTGCAGTGGTTGTCACAGAGGTTGGCACAACCAGTTATTAGGCTTAGGGGGAAAATACTATTTCTCTGCACTGTATGAAGTCCATTTGCTGACCTGAACTTGACTTTCTGTGATCTTTAAAGTTCACAGTTGACATATTGAATTTTCAATGACTTGTATCACCAAAGCTACTTCAGAGTTTACGGTTGTACAACGTAATACACGAGGTCTTAACAATGTATGTGTACTTTTATTTAGTAACCTTGACATTGACCTTCAATGATTTGAAGGTCAAATTTCACATTAAATTTCCATAACTTGCGTCATCACTATAAGATTTTTTGCCGGTAAGCTACAAGACCCTTGGTCCTATTTTCTTGAGTTATCATTGCTATATGCCATTATTGGAAGCATCTCTGCTCATCTGTATTATGTGATAAGTAGTTCTCATAAGTCTTTGTAAACTGTAGATTCTTTAAATTTGTAATTTATGTTGTATTTGTACACTTCTTTGTAAATTGACTGTATTTCTCAGTTTATGCAATAATAATAATTTTTGATCGCATCTTTCTGTTTGGTTTGTTCTTTTTGGTGTCTTCGAAGGACTAATAAGCCTTTCCCTTTATAAAACCATCTTGATCCCACAACAGGCAGTTAAATTTAACTGCTGTTAAAGACAATAATGATTATTATTTTTGAATATGACAGCCCATAAAGTTTTACTAGGTTATGTCCAGTAGATGGCAACCATCCTCTCTCTTGACTTTGCTCAGGTGTAAACAAATGTAAGATTTTTTTTTTCAAAGTTGTACTTTGATCCAAAGCCTGCAAATCAAGGGGGCAAAAGTGTGTGTCTTCCTGTGAGTACAGTAAGACTGAATCTAAAAAGTGATGCACTTTAGAGAATATTGTCTTCAGTAATATTAAGAATAGAAGAATATTGTCTTCTAAAATTGTCTTCAGTACATGACTTATTATTTCTTTAACAGTGCGAGAGCTCCTTGGTCATTCTTATCATGTGTGTCACAAGTTGTTTATGAATTGTGCTGATGTTCCTCATTTGGCAGCTATTTTTAAGGTTGAACACTGAATGCTGTAATTTCCTGTCAACAGTAACGAGACTCGGTCTGATGACGGCATCTGTTATCTGAAACTAGTTTGACAGATTATGTCTTGTATTTCTTTGAAGAATTCCCTTGGTGGGAGGATAATCATTTCTCCTTACAGTGTCTTAGTGGTTGTGAATTTGGTGGCTTTATCCTTGAGCTTCATTCTGATACGTGAAGTCAGCATTTTAAGAGGTGATCTTGAGAAACTCAAAGAGGACATTTTGTTTCACTTAAACTGGTCGACATCAACTGATTTCCCTGGTGGACGCCATCTGACATGGGAGGTATGTTAGATGTTAATTAACCATCTGTTTTAGATTTATTCCATACCTCATGATTTTGAGCAGAGAGGATGGACAATGGTGTCATATTTGTCAATTTTTTTGTTGGATGTTTAGAAAGTAAGATCAAGTTCCTCTGCTCATTCAAAAACAGCGGGGTCAGCGAGATCCACTCACAACTTCCTTCTTGAGGGTGAAGCGAGAGCAGAGTAAACATGTGGGTGAGTCCCTGTTCTACAGCCGCTCGCTTGGGGTCATGGGGTCGCTGTATGTAAAAATACCCCTCTATAGTCAGGTAGCACTCGACACCCTCCCAGAGGTGGGCTGCCTTTCTGATACATGTATTTAGAATATGTATTTGAAATAAAACATTGTACTTTGTAATTTGTCTTTGAGGGCTTCATAAAAATTCCTACGTAATTTATACCAAATGAATGCATTTGAAATACTAAAACTACCTTCCCAGAAATTGTTAATGCAATAAATTCACAGTTTTGAGTGCGGTCTGCAAGATGTATGGTCTGGTGAGAGATTTTTCTGTGCATGTTTGAGGAGTAAGAGGCGAAGGCTGTTGTATTTCATTAGAATTAATGTTACCAAAATAATCCCGTTTAAACTGAATTCCTTTGAATATGAGCAAAGAGACAAATTAGGTCATGATGAACTTTACTTTTGGTTCTTTAGCTTATCAGCCCTATGGGTTGTTGTGGTGTGGCATCCATTGTCCATCATCCGTCATACGGAACATTTTTAATCTTTTTTTGGCCAAATTTAATCTTTCTGTAAATTTGCCATAACATACTACTAGACCATATCTCCAGAGGCTTTTTTCGGATTTTTGATTGAATCATTTTTGTCTGTTTTATGAGCCCTTGAAATTTTGGCCCCAATGTTAAAGATAGGACCGAGAAATTTAAAAAAAAAATTTTCTCCAAAACTGCAAGATAAATTTTTTCTAAATCAGGCAATCAACTTACTGTACCTTGGTACCATCAATATACAGCGCGAGCACCATTTTGATTGAATCAACGGAAGTGGGACTGTTGGGGGCGCTGTATTTCACAAATATGCTAGATGGCCTGTGGAGGCCAAAAGGTTGCAGATAGAGATGAAGTTTGTATTATCGACACATAGGAAGTCATATATGACCTATATTTTGGCTATGTTTATGTTGACCTCAGGAGGTTTTGAAAGGTCAAACTTGAGGTCAAGGAAAATATTAACCATGTTAAAGGACAGGACTTGAAATTTCAAAAAAGTATTTCTCAAAAACTGTCTGATTGCCTGATTTAGAAAAAAAGTTATCAACTCACCTTCATACACTTGTGTATAGTGCGAGCTCCATTTTGATTGAATCAATGGAAGTGGGTCTAGTGGATTAAGTTTGTATTATTGACATTAGGAAGTCATATATGACCTATATTTTGGATGTGTTAAAATTGACCTCAGATGACCTTGAAAGGTAAAACTTGAGCTCAAACAAAATGTTAACATTTTTAAAGGCTTCTAGGCTTGAAAATATTGAAGATTGGAATTATATGAGAATTGAAGACTTAAAGGAAGTCATATATGAACTTTGGACCCCCTGCCCATCATATACATTTCTTTACGCGATTGGCTGGATGAATGGTCGATGCTTTCAATATTGCTGCTGCGCAGAATTGTGGGATAGCGTCATCTTCTTTTTGTTTGAAAAGGATGGTCCTGTGTACCCTATGCTAAAGGAAGTGAATTAGGAAGCATTATTTCCGGATCATTTTTTAGGACTTAGGAACTTTCCGAGGCAAAAAAGACTATTCGGACACAGCCCAAGTTTGTATCACAGACTTAAAGGAAGTCACACGTGAACTTTCATTTGGTGACATTCAACTTGACTGTTAATGACTGACATAATGCAACTGCAACGACTTGTATTGCCAAAACGGTCATAGGGGGAGTGTAGGTTTGTATTAGAGACATATGGGAAGTCATACATGAACTTTCATTCGGTGACCTTTATAGTGACCTTCAAAGGTCAAATGTGACCTAGTGAAAATTCAATGGCTTGTAATACTAAAATGGTCACAGATGGAGCCTAAGTTTGTGTTACGGATATCTAGTAAGTCACATATGAACTTTCATTCGGTGACATTCAACTTGACAGTCAGTCACCTTTGAGGGTCAAACTCGACAGTCAAATTACAATGACTTGTGTCACCAAAATGGTCACAAATTGAGCCAAGGTTTGTATAGAGACATTTAGAACGTCATATATGAAGTCCATTTGCTGACCTCAACTTGACTTTCTGTGACCTTTTAAAGTTCACAATTGACATCGAATTTTCAATGACTTGTATCATCAAAACTGCTTCAGAGCTTAATATTGCATGACCGGAGGTCTTATAAATGTATGTGAACTTTTATTTAGTGATCTTGACATTGACCTTCAATGATTCAAAGGTCAAACTTCACATGAAATTTCCATGACTTGTATAATCACTATAAGTGCTTGCCAATGAACTACAGGACTCCTGGTCCTATTTTTAAAAACAATGGTCATTTTGAAATGTGATGTCTGCAACATGTTCCCATGAAGTTGGGGCTGGTGCATATTTACCATTATGTATTATTACTGTTATGATTCAGACCAGGAACCAAATGTGGGGTCAGTGAACAACCTAATAGGAGGGTTTATTGATGGTAATACGGCGTTGACAGAGGGAGGAAGCCGAGAGCAGAATGACACCGTTCACCGTTAAGTTCAGATGGTATAGGCTAGGGCAGTGATTCCCAAAGTGTGGGCCGTGGTGATACTGCAGGTGGGCCGTGAGAGGTCATTAATAATATGATTCATTTTTGCAAATATGATTTTTTAATGATTTTATTGTAAAATATTTATTGCACGATTTAAAAAAATATTTAGAAGTAATAACCTATTGATTGCTATAGACCTCCAATATTTTAGGAACCTTACATAGTTTATGATCGGAACGTAACTTTCTGGTTATGACCGGGGGTCATAATCAAAGGAGCACGTACTGTGCTCGATAATTAATTCTGTCTTGTGTGTACACCACAGATTAAAAGTTTGGGCTTCCTTTATCCCCCTGCTTTTATTTCAACCCTGAATCTTTACAATAATAATAATAATAAATAAAAAAACAACAACAATTATTGTGGATATGGAAAAGTTTGGGAACCCCTGGGCTAGGGTGTGAGGGCGTGTCCATGCTAAGTGAGTGGTGATGTGGGACAACTGCCAGATGGAGCGCGCACTTCACCAGAACAGAACTCTCTGAGGGCAGGACTGTGGAGTTTAGCAGGAATGGCCAGGGAGGTTGTTCCTTATACACTGAGCAGAGGAACGTACTGAGGGTCGACAGAATTGCGGTCCTGATCTTGAAAACTGAGAGTAAGGCTTGGGAGCTTGTTCCTCTTAATAGAACTAGGAAGAGAACTTCAGTTTTTAAAAATAATAAATTTCCGAAGACAATAGGCTTTTGCTAGGAAATGCTGACTGGTTGCTAAAGGGCATATTTTAAGTGACAATCGAGCAGCTGGCACACTTAACATGAGGGATATCATGTAACGGGGGTACTGTTTCCTTAACGATCTGTAAGCCAGGCTAGTGCGCCTGCGCGGGTTTTTAGAGAGAAGTTGAGTTAGTCCAAAGTTGTTACTGCTCACACATTTTCTTCTCTTACTTTCCGCAACGCGACGGCTCCGTTTGTCCGATTTACCCCTTTCTTATTTCACTAATCTATTAATGTATGATAGTGTACCGTAGCGGCCAGGCATGGTATGGTCAATGCTAAAACTAATAAAGCTGCTTCTTCTAGTACTGCCAGTCTGATTGCCCCGCGTGTTCAATGGTCCGTGACAACGAGCTAGCCTGCAAGCTGCAAGGTAAAGCGTTACAATCACACAGGTGAGGGAAGGGGAACATGAATGCAACACAGCTGTCGTGAACTAATCAGAAGAGAAAATGCATGTAACAGACACACAAGCTGCAGGATGGGAGGAGACGTGAAAGGGCACAAGGGTTCGCACAAGGGTTGTGACAATAACCTCTCCTTGAAATGAAAGTATTTGTTTTGGACGTGAGGACACTAAGTGTTGGAGTTTCAAAGTTTGTTCAAATTCTGTCCTAATATTGGACTTCAGTTGGCCAACAGTCCGGGGTCTCCATTGTCGATTTTTGCGCTTCACAATCCACCGCACGATTTCAATGGGAGACAGGTCTGGACTGCAGGCAGGCCAGTCTATTACCTGCACTCTGTGAATATGAAGCCAGAATTTGAATGCAGTTTGGCATTGTCTTGCTGGAGCAAGCAGGGGCATCACTGGATAAAATGACGTCTGGAAGGTAGCACATGTTGTTCCTAAATGTGCGTGCACTCTTCGCATCAATTGTGCCTTCACAGACATGCAAGTTTCCTGTATCGAGAGCAGTAATGCAGCCTCAGGCCCCGACAGATGCTGGCCTTTGTATGTTACTGATGAGAGTCGAGATGGTTGTTCTTATTGTTGGCCCTCAGCAGTGGCGTGCACAAACATTTTGGGGGGCAGGTGCTCAGTGAGAAATAAGGTCACTTCAGTGTTTCCCACAGACGAGGAAGCAATGTGTGGTGGCAGACCACGGCGGGGTAAATGCTTTTTTTTTTTTGTTGAGCGGGGTGCGGGGGGGCGGGGAGGTGCTGCTTATTGCGCACATTCCGCGTTTTCCAGTGCTTTTAATGTTACCGTTTTTTTTTTCTCAGAATGCGACTGAGAAAATCGTGTTTTCGCGAAAAAAAACAGACAAACTTTCAAAAGGGCACTTGCTTGGTCCACAGGGCAAAGGGCAGGTGCTATAGCACCACCTACAGTCTATCTGTGCATGCCACTGGCCCTCAGAACACAAGGCTCATTATTCCAGACATCCAATGTCCAGACCTGATGCGGGGGATCTGAGCATTTCATGCTCGTTGATCACTGAAATTATGTAGATGGTGGAAAAAATGTCCCTGGGAAAGGTATAAATAAATTCAATCAAGTAGGTACGCTATGCCCAGAAAAAGCACCTGCCCCTTTATTTATTTCTTTAACATTTCCCACAGTTCATTGTTAACACTTAGAGAGTCATTACCTTCTCATATGGAATAAATGAACATCAGATAACCAATTTCCTTCAATGAATAAAAATGGTTTTTTAAAGAGTATTTTATTGTTTGTTTTGTTTTTTCCATGAAGATCTGAAACCATTTTGGAAATCAACAGAGAGCAAATGCTTTCTCAGCGCCCTGTAACATATAACATACAACATATTCTGCCTCCTCTGTTCACAGCACAGCGATCACTTTTGCAGCTTATTGCCACAGCTAATGAAAAACTGGTCCACAAAGGTATGTAGTTGTTCCGCTCGCTGAAATTAGTTTTGCTCCTCAAACAGAGCTTGGCCTGAGCAGTTCATCTCACATGAGCTGACAAACTAGTGCAAATTCACAGCCCTGATTGACTCGGCAGTAATGCCTGCCGCACAGAGTCTGTATGTTTGCCTGTAGAGCTACGGTACCTTCTGTCATGTTAGAGTAATTGCCTGTGAAAATTTACTTCCCCGACTAATATCAACACATTCTCATCTCGAGTCGTCATATAGTGACGCTACCTGACCAAGCATCAATATACGTCAATTATGAGGCCTTGGCGTCCTTATTTGATGCATAAAATTAGGGTTCTGGTTAAGGGTTAGGGGGTAGGGCCCGTTTTAAATGGTGTCAAATAAGGAAGCCAAAAGCCTCCTTTTGTATCTTATTTTGACACTTTGCCAGCTTGTGTCACTATATGACGTGTTGAAATGAGACAAGGCACCTAATATTGAACCTATACAGAGTGAGTAAAAAAAAACTATACACTTTTTAAATGTCCAATTATAATATTCTGTAACAATGTTTACAACATCTTTTTACATGTACGTTTTCAGCAGCTCTTTCTGCTTCTTTTGATAGCAGTTTGCACCTCGTTAGATTAAACCCATGACTGCTGTGGAACAATTTAAGGAGTTAAGTGACATTTCACTTGTGCCAACTGATCAGGCTGTGATACGAAGCTAACAAAACAGATTCTCTCTGTGAAGTTTCAAGTCAACCTAAAACATTTATGGCACGTTAGGAAACTGACGCCGAAAACTCCGTGGCACATTTGTAACGTTCCGTGTCCTATGGTATTCCGTGACCAAGAAGGCCCTTTGCCTGGGGGTAAACTGCGGACGCACCATGCTTGGCAGTGCCAGGTCATTACAACCAATGCACAGGCAGGATTCATATGCCTGTTTTTATGCTCAAGTAAATATGCAGCACGACATGCAGGGTCAATTTCATATCCAGCCCTGGTCAATTGACACAAGTCAGATTTCACTTGGGTTCCTTGATTGTCCTCAGTGCAGTCATACCTGAACCATTATGAGGTGTAACTGGTACCGATAGCAGCAGAAAGATCTGAGGCAAAAGTACAAAATATACTCAGGTCGATAAGTTGAACTTAGAAGAAATGAGGTTTTAAATAATGATTTTATTTAATTCTGTACTCATTAAAGATGGTGTATCATAAAAATAATGTCCATCATGTAACCAGTTCCACCGGAAATGCTACGGAAATGTCCAAGAGTAAAAATGGTAAGTTACAACTTGAATAAGAGCAGTGCGCAGGCGATTACATATGGTTTGGGCAGTCACATGACCTCTAAACAATTCATTCCTAGTGGAAGCAGCAGTGACAAATTGATTATGCAAATGACGTAAGACAATTTGTCGGTCTTCTGCTTTTGACGTCACATGTGGGCTACCAGAACGAGGTCGGTCAGCTGTGGTGCCAGTTTGTTAGAGACGTGTCCGAAGATCATGGATAGTCCGTCGATGGCATCCCATAACTCTTGCAATGTCAGTGATGGACTTTCCGTATTTAGCATGCCAATGGCACTTTCATGCTGAATGTTTGACAACCATGGCATTGAAAATCAACAAATACTTAACTGTAAAAACTTGTTTTTCCGAGATGTCACTCTAACGTGCTAACGTGAGCTCAGTTGCACATCTCTCATATGGTCGCGTGACTAGGAACACGAGAAAACATGGTTTTAGCTTAAAGTACGCTCGCACGTGCTACGTGCCTGTGCATGTTGGAGTTGATGTGTGTCATGATGTCTTTGACGACGCATTTACCCCCAGTGATAATACAAACTCTTTTATTAAAAGTTTCAAGAAAATATTTACAAATTTATGAGTGTGAAGTTTCTTTTTTGACTCCGTATATGTTGTGTACATGTATATTGCTACACCATCACAAAATGACCCGTTCACAAGTGTATAGTTATTTTTCATTCACTCTGTAGTGGCTACTAGAGCAGCTCTGCCAATGTTCAAGCCTTTTTAAACAAAAGATTAAAGAGAGTTTCTGATTCTGATTTACTGAGTTCGACTTCAGTTCTGACATTTAAAATGTTTTCTTCTTTGCGCACAGATAATGTAACAGTGATTCCTTGGACTGTTTCCATAATGAAGGGGGATGCCATAGCTTTGAAAGCAAACAAAGTCATTGTCCAGCAAGATGGCTGTTATATGGTGTTCAGCCAGGTAGAGAAACCACTTCTAATATTATCACATTGTGATATTTTACTGCCACTGTGAGGATGAGAAACTACCTGAATACCAGTAATTGCTACTGTTATGGGACATGAATGCGGCAAAAATCTCCTTTGAAACTACTTCCACTCTATCAAAACCTACTCCAGGTACTGTTCCACAACCCTGGGACAATCATGGGTTATTTGATCCAGCGACGCAAGTCAAATGTGTCCGGTTCGGAAAAGAGGTTAACCGACCTGCTGCGATGCCTTCAGGATATGCCCAAAAACAGAAGTGCTAACTCCTGCTACACCGCAGGTGAGTCCTTTGACCCTGGAATTCTGTCCTCCAAAGCTGCTTTCACACCGGACGCGAAGCAAATTTTTCCACGACAGATCACATTCAAAGTCCATGGACTTTGAATGTAATCTGTCGACCAAAAAATTCATTTCACATACGGTGTGAAAGCAGTGTTAGTCAAGAGCTTGGGGAAGAAATGTTTCCGATAGATATGACACCAAAGCTGCAAAGTGCTAAACAGGATATAGATTTTTTTTTTCTTTTGAGCCGCAAAATTTTGAGAATAAAAATTTTAAGAGACACTGCGTGCCTCCTCATGTGACTGCATGCCTGTGCACGTGCATTTTCAGTTCTGACTTGAGCTCATGTCTGTCTTTAAAAGGTCTTGTGAAGCTCGAGCGTGAGGACGAGCTAGAACTGGTGATTTTGGATCGGCCTCAGACTCAGGTTGCTATGGATGCCGACTCAACCTTCTTTGGAATTATGCACCTCCCCTGAGAGGCGCTATGCAGGGCCACATGCCTTCCTGCCCCTCCATAAGTCAGACACACGGAGAGATATAATAGAACCAGAGAGAACGAGGAAGTACCTTTGCTTCAGCCAGTTAGCATGTTAGCTCCTGGTATTTCCTGCTTCTGCGTTTCCCACTGGAGCCAATTTTGTGGCCAAAGACGCAGCAGCTCCATAAACACCAGTTGAAAAGTGCGCAATTTTTTCTTGCCAAATAAAGCGAAAACAAAAGAAAATATATTCTGTAATACTTCAATATTTTACTCATTGTCTGAAGGAACTGTTCGATGAGGGCCTGTAAAATAAGAACTGATACTTAGAGCTTGATGGCAGCTCGTGCACGAGTTTGGTTGTCCAGCTGTTGCTCTGACTAAAGCAGTTCCACAAACTAGAGTGCTTACGCGTCCCGGAGTAACAGCGTTACTCGTCATTTCCCCTCAAAAAATTCACCAATCCACACAGCCGGCACACTTTCTGAGCCACTTATGCTGTGTAATCAGATTTTTATCTTATCTGGCAATCTTATGAAATGGTGCCATAAATAAACACTGATATGGAATGCCATTTTTACCCATGGCATCGGTCAACTCAGTACTTCCTAGGCTGAAGTAGCTAGCCTAGCATCTCCCATTGAAAGAAATAGGGGTGGTACTTCCTCGCTCTCTCCAGTTCTATTATATTACCTCCATTAGTCAGATAGCATCACACCTACACCGAGCCTGGCACAACCCCACCGAACCAAACATCTCATCAGTCTGAGCCTAAAGGTTACCCTGAGTGAAGATTCTCCCCTCCCAATAGCAATAGCATCATTTAAAACCCGTTAAAGTCTAATTTATGTCTGAATTTCCCCTTAGGCTGGTTCAGTCAGAGGACGCACAGCTGTGGCTTCAGGCATTTTGCTTACAGGTTGCCTGTCCTGCTGTCCATCCACCCACCCGTCCCAATCTTGGGAATTCAGTATTCCCGCAATGCATGCAGGGAATGTATTCATTTTGGCACAAATTTTGACCTTGACTCAAGGATGAACTGATTAGATTTTGGAGGTTTGAGGTCAAGGTCACTGTGACCTAATGCCGTCCGAGTGCAATCCAGAGCGCAGGGAGGGGACCCTTCCATATTTGGCACAAATGTCCCTCTTCGACACGGGAATGAACTGATTAGATTTCAGCTGATAAAGTTCTGGATTACCTCTCGCCCGTCACATTCTCGGTTCCTGCAAACTTATAATGGACTGTTTATTAAAACTGCTCATACTGACACATCCTCACAGCTAAAATCCTAAAACTTGCAGAGCACCTTCATGTCATGTTGGGTCGCATTAGTCATTTTTCAAGTTTTCCTGATGACTCTCCTGTTGAGCCTTCAAACTTACTTCATAATAAAGACTTTTCCAAAGGATGGATGGTGATATTTTCACTGAACAAATGGATTTTCATCATTTCATTCCATATATTAGCTGAATGAAAAAACTTCAATCTTTCATAACTTTTGAACCACTTGTCATAAAGAGTTGAAGATTGGGTGCACCCTTGTGCAAATTAATTGAAACAAGCTGTGACAAAGGTAAAAGATGGGTTTTTTTCAAATTTCAACTGGACTTTTATCATGAATCATATTGATTTCCTCATCTTAATATATAGTATGATCTCCTCAGTTTTTAAGACTGAAAGACTGATATCAACAGTACTTGCTTAAATCCCTGTATGACTTGCTGATGTGTTCGTGCGAAGTCACGATCGTAAAGCACTTTCTCAGGGGCACATCCATCACATAAAATGGCAGATTCACAGTTAACTAGCCAGAGAAACAAAAGACCTGAAGTCACCAAGAAACACGTGGAGCAATATCAGTTGTTTTAATAACTGCAAATGCTCAAGTTTTGAGAGATTTCGATGAGATTTCTTATGCAGTACGATTTCATTTTGTCCTGCTGAGAGAAATGCATAGATACGGACAAAAAGGCAGGTTTTTGCTTGAAGATCTAATTTGGGATTAAAGATTTTCACAAGGGTGTAGTTGGGTCAGTCGTAAAATGTCTTTTTTTTGTATTGTTTGTGAATTGCCAGTCAGGGGTGCCAGTAATTTTGGAGCCCACTGTTTGCTGGGGGAAAAGTCAAATATTTACAGCGCGCCCATGGAATTTTTTGGGATCTTGTTCCAAACACAGTTGTGTTGAACATATTTTGATTGAATCTTCAAAATATCAAAGAAATAAGTATTGTTTATTTATAGTATCGCAAAATTACTGCTGTTGAGCCACTGGATAGTTCTGAATTCAGAATACAGTGTTTTGTGACTGTAAAATTATGATGCCCAGCATCCCCCAATGGATTAACAACTGTCCTGTGCTATCTGTCAAAATTTTAGGTGACAGACACCCACAAATCAATTCTCAAAACAGAGGCATTGTTTTATTTGACAAAAATGATCTCAATATTAAATTAATCTGCTACAATTTCAAAAGAAGGATCCAGACAGAGACTTGGGAATAAGCCTTGATGGCATTTTAATTAGGGTCACAAGCCAGAAGTGGCACAAACTCAAACAGAAGGGCTGTAAATGGTACTGGGAAGGCAGGTCAGACTCACTCCGGGTCAGGCGAGGGGCTAACAGTACCGGGGTGGTTAGCAGGCCATGGTCAGCCCACGGTCAAACTCGGATCAGCAATCTAAGACAGCAGGGCATGTATTTCTGTCCACCCTCATGGGGTCCACACTTTTACGGAGAACTGTTGAAACTCACCACTCAGAGGACTGCTGAAGAATGAGGGAAGAAAGGCCCTGATAAATAATCACTTATTTTTCAGACGATGCTGTAACAGGAGAGTATGCAGCTCGTAACAACTGTACACTGGAAGAACAGCGATGAAACAAGGCAATCCAGCAAGGGGAAGATGCAAATGCTAGAGCTTAACACCTTGTGCACTCATATTTATTAAAATTTTTCTTTAACCATCCTATTATGTTCTGGGGCAATTTGACCCTCCTCAATGTTCAATGTCACTAAAAACATGGTTAACATACTTCTTCATGCTAGATTTTAAAAAATGATTTTATGTTCTGTACACATTTTGTAAGCATTGGTGTCGTTTGGGTAATTTTGACATCAGGAAGGAGTGTGAACGATCCTAATTTTGGCAGGTGTCTATTATTAAACCTTAGATTGCTGAAATAAATATTTAAAAAATATAAATTTCTCGGTTAGGGCGCCGCATTTCTGGAGCAGTACTGACTACCACGGCGCGGGTTCGATCCCCGGTCGTACCAACCAGCAGTGGTCGGCAGCTTTTTCAGAACAGCGCACGAGTAGTTAAAGCGCTGTATGGATGCAAATTGGGAAGGGAAATTAAAAAATGATCGGCTTGTTCATTGCTCAAGCACCTCCTGTTGGCCAGCCGGTTGCTTGTGAGTGAGATTGTAAGCTTGCTCATGTTGGGGTATCCTCCGCCCTCGTTTTGAACTTGCGACGGTTTCAACCAATGTGTGCAAAGATGCAGGGGCTGACAGGCGCGTGCTTCAGAGAAGAGTCGCAAACTGTCTCTCTCTCCTAAGCTGGCAACAGGGGGTTGTACATATTTTGCGAATTGGGCATTCCAGATTCGGGTGGGAGCCCCCTGTGGGAGCTCTTTTAAACAAGTCGCCACATGATAGGTTTTCAACAGCTTTGATTTAGAAATCGTACATCATTGAGTAACAATGGCTGCATTTAGGGTTGCATAGGAAATAGGAAAAAAAAATGTGATCGTGCAAATGCTTAGTCGCTGAGTTGCAGGGCATTGCAACAATACAGAATGACAGTAATGGACACAATCTGTGGCTCCCAGCACCCTTGGGTGACAGCAGGAAGGCAACTCGTCCCCAGATGTCAGCTGTCAGGCGAGTGCTGTTTTGAGTATGATGCCCGTGGCTTCTGAAGACTACAGTTACGCCGCAGTGACCACAAGCTCAAGCGATTGCTCTGATACGCTGCCTGTCTTATTGATTACTGGAAAGCCTACTTCGTTTACATGCTATTCTCAATGTCCAGGGAAGAGCTGGGCTGGTGAATTTTTGTACATTTTATAACAGAGTGAAGAGAGTGAAATCCTGTGTAACACTTGGGGGGTGTTAATAATCTTTAGAGAGGAAGAGCTGCATTCATGGGCATATGTTCATATGTTCTTCAAGCCACTGAAGGCAGTTTTTAACATAACAGAGAAACAACACCTCCACATCATACATGAAGTACACTGTAGTGAAATACCTGCTCTGTCATAAATATCACCAAATAAGATCACGCTGCTAGCTTGCGCATGTGAGTGTGGGAGGATTTGGAGGAGGGGCAGGAAAGTGAACTGCTAGCCATGATCACTTATGAGTTCCGTTCAGCGCATTGAAAAATTTACAACATAATGTGCAGTGATGATTATGCCCTGAACAAAATGAGGATAAATCAAAAACCGAGTTCATTAAGTGTTTATTCCTTGTAATATTGGATCATATAGATGAAAATAAGTAAACAGATAACAATATATAGTTAAAAAAAGTTTTTTGAGAGAAATAGTCAATATTTAGTGTGGCCACCCTTTGCTTTGATGACAGCATTTAATCTTTCAGCAGGCATAGTTATCAGATATTTTATTATTTCTTTACTCGCTAAACCATTCAATATGGTTTGAAGTTCATTCCAAAGAGATTCCTTTGATGTTACAACAGATTTGCTCAATCGCATTAGGGTCTAATTTTGAGTGGGCTGAGTCATAACTTTTATGTCACCAGATGATTCTCTCTCACTGAGACAATTCTTGCACAACTTAGAAGTGTGCTTAGAGTGACTATTGTGTTGAAAAAAAAATCTCTGACCAATTAGTCTCTTTCCAGGTGGCAATGCGTGCTTCATAAGGATACTGTGACACTTCTTTTGATCTCGGATTCCAACAATTTTTATGAGATCACTGGCTCTCTCAAGCAGACTGATTCCAAAGCTATAATCTTACCACCTCCATATTTTATTGAAGGGCTTAAACAGTCATTTTTTATATATTCTCCAACTCTATGGGACATGCAAGTTCTGCATTTGGGTAAGAAAAATTTTCATTTTGATTCATCGGTCAAAATGACTTGTTCCCAGTCCATTGGTGTCCAATCCTTGGATTTCTGGGCAAACTCAAGTCTTTTTTAGACGTTGCCGGCTCTTGGCTGCAACATGACCCATCAGATCTTTTTCAAACAGACGTCTGGAAATGGTGGATCTTGAGTTATCACGCTATCAACTGCCAATTTTTTGTTTACTTGTCATGTACAGATAGTGAACATCAGAGGCACTTAACTTCCATTTTGCACCTCTACTGCCACTAGTTTTCAGTGAACCGGTCTGTTTGAAACTCTTGATGGTGTTTCTTACAGTGCCATGGCAGCATTTAACATCTTCAGAATCATGTAAGGCCACAAAGTGGCAACAAACAATCTCAGGGAGCTCCTTCCATCATGCCATCTTGTTTAACACTGTGACACTCCTCAAAGTCCATGTCACCTTATATACTGGAACAACTGACCATCAGAGGTAAATATTTCAGAATAATGTTGCCTAAAACCAGTTTAAACACATTTTTAGCATCAATAATCATGGATTTTGCCTTAAAACATGCATTCAGGCTATGCAAGTCAAAAAAATGAAAGTTGCCACATCTTTCAATTGATAGACAAAATTCACGCCTGCCTTTCATTTCACAAAGTGATCGGAAGCAATACCATTTGTGTTCAGTGGACTTCAAACAGTTCAGTTTTGGCACCCACTTGCACCTCTGTTGGACCTGCGTCCTACGGTGCAAACTGACTGGGCTATGCAACGTGATCCCCTCCGCTTATCTCCTCCTTCATTTTAGAGTTTTTTCAGTGTTTGTGATCCAACATATGATGAACGCAGCTCTGGGACTCCCTTATCATTTTAAGTTGCTGGATAGCTACAGTAAATCCTGAGTAGTTACTAGTATGAGCTTTTTTTTTGCAATGAAACAATACTATGGAAGTGGATTAATCACAGCCTGTCACTCTTAGTGTAAGTCACTGTCATCGCGCTGTCACAGAGTGACAATTTGATGGATGGATACATGTATTTCTTTATTTATTTGGTTTAAAAACGAACCCGACCCCCTGACCCCAAGCCCTTAACCCGAACCCGAACCCTAAGTGTCAAATAACGACACCAGAAGCCGCCTTTTTAGTCGTATTTTGACACTTGATCAGTTAGCTTTATGATATGACGAGTCGGGATGAGAATGTGTTGTTCTCAAACAGCCATGTCAGATGATGTTTTCCATGGTCGCAGGAAAGATGGTACTGCATTTCAAGAGAGGGAAATTATTGGCCTGCATCAAGCAAAGAGAATGACTTTGATAATTGCTGAAATCACTGGAACTGATTTAAAAATTGTCCAGTGAATTATTAATACCTGAAAGGATAATGGTGAGCTGTCATCTTATCATGATTGTAGTTCACTAAAATGGTTGGTGAAGACTCATTGGAAAAAAAATTGACAGCAAAACTCATGCTATTTTAAATTGTGAAAGTAGGAGTCTTTCCACGCGCACAATGTGACGAGTATTGCAGGACTGGGACCATATAATTTATTAGGCACTTGTTGGTGAGAAAAGTCTGAGAGAAAATGACTACAATTTGCTAGGGAGGATAAAGATTGGACAGTGACATATGGAAAAAAGTCATGTGGTCTGATCAGTTCAGATTTATTCAATTCCAGAGTTATGGGCATGTCAGGGTAAGAAAGGAAGCCCATGAAGTGATACACCCATCATGCATAGTGCCCACTGTACAGGCCTCTGGAGGCAGTGTTATGATCTGGGGTCTAGGCTCAGAAACATTATCTAACAATAAAGTGAAGTAAGCAAACTACCCAAATGTACTGAATTACTGAATGGATTTTTTAATCCCTGATGGCACAAGCATATTGTTGGCCTGCTGATAAAACCTTGTATCTTCAAAATGATAAACTTCACAGGAAAATAAAAAAAATATATAAAAATAATAATAATAAAATAATATAAAAATGTAAATATAATTAAAAAAATAAATAAAAAAATGTTTAATTTAGCATGTAAGAATAGTGGACAAACAAGTTCATCAGGCTAAAATTGTGAAAAAGTGGTTCAGCAAGCATGAGGTATAATTTTCTCTTGTGACTTGGCCACGGTAAAGTCCTGACATTAAGCAAATTAAAGTCTTTGGGAAGTGCTGGAGGAGGCTTTACGGCGATATTTGGATCCTCTGTCGTCAATACAAGATCTTGGCCAAAAATGAGTGTAATTCTGAGTGGATTGGGATGGGGAGTTTTGGAAAAAGTATTTGCCCCCTTCCTCGTGTAATCTATTTCAGCTTATTTTTCCCTCAATAAATGAAATCATTATTTTTAAACTGTATTTTGTGTTTACTCAACTTGCCTTTCTTCAATATTGAAATTAGTTTGACGATCTGGAACATGTAAGTGAGACAAATAAGCAAGAATAGAAGAAATCTGGGAGGAAATACCTTTTCTCAGTACTGTAGATGGCGGATGAGACTTTTCTTTCAATAAATAAAATGCCCGTCTAAAAGCTGTATTTTGCATTTCCTTAAGTTTGCCTCGTCTTGCATTATATTTTTCTCTGAAGATCTGGAAGCGTTTTGAGTGGCAAATAATGCAAGAAAAGAGGTCATCTGAAAAGGGGAAAAAAAACTTTCCCAGCACTTCACACGTTTTTCTGTTGAATGCCCATATGAATCATGCACTGTGTGGCAGCATTTAGGTGTATGTTCATGCTCTGTTAGCACAACACAGTTTTTTTGTGAATGTGTATTTATTGCATAATGTATATTTGCATTCATGTGTGTAATGTAAGCACGTGTTAATGAGAACATTTGTACTTGCGTGTCTCCTTCAGTTTATTATATATTTTTTGTGCCAATATTTTTTTTTAGCCTCTGGGATTATCTTGGTTTTAGCAGCTTATTTCCTGAATTGTTTTTCCCCTCCAGTTTGGATCCAGCGGCTGGGGGAGGGGAGGCTGCAGGACGTCTGTTTTTATAGCGTAGCAGGCAAACAGCGCCTGAAAGGATCTGTCATGGACAGGAAAATGTTTCCAAGCTTCTCAATCCTTCTCAAATTAGCAGTGACATTCAAGGGATAAATAAAGGACAAAAAGTGTGGTCTGTTACCTCGCCAGGCAGAATTTAGACAGAATGCATTTTCAGGACTAAAAAAAGTGAAATGACCAGGTATTTCACATCAAGGACTGAGTTCACTTGCTGGCACACTGAGGGGGCGTCAATGAATCGTCACGCATCACTTCCACTACATCACTCCTGCCGACGGGGAGTTTTTTAAAGCTTTTCGTGCTCGTATTAACAAAGCAACAAACAGTCGCTGACCAGCAAGTTACAAGCCCGACGGTAAGAGAAACAGGATGATCACTCCTGCGTTCATCTATGTCCACTTCGCTCTATGGTCTCGCGCGCACAGCGACTCCAGCACCCTCCCCAAGTCACCAGAGCAGCACAACACACCTTCAGCTCATCCTGGATGCGTACAGGTGGGTTTTTCTGTGCCTCTCTTCTCCTCAAACCATCTGCCACCTTTTTACACGTGACTGTTCAATGAAGTGTCTTTACAAATGATTCTATCAGGACGAACATATTCTGGGAAGGATGGATGTGTGCTGTCTGGTCCAAGGAAGGGATCACAGCTGGAAAAATGGGTTGATGACCTTTCAAATAAGGTCTGCCTGAAAAACTCTTGGATCATTACCAAAGGGTACTTTGAGTCATTGTCCATCTGCACTATGAATCGCCTTCCTAAGCGGTTTGAAACTTTTGGCTGAATCTGAGCAGACAAACTGGCTCTATTCAATTGAGAGCTCATCTTGGTGCCTCTGACAGCCACCACATCAACAATAAAGACAGGGGACAGCTTTAGCCTCTGACTCGAGCTTATCATAATGGTCACTCTTGGGTACAACTGAAAATTTGTAATCTGTCAAGGTCAGAGGTTATAGTGCCAAGTGAAAGCCCATATGTTACTTCTGATATGTTGAAAATTATAAACACCTCTGCATCTCCAACCATTTTGAGTTATAATAGAAAATAAGCTAATTTAAGCAATGACCTTAACCCCCCTATGAGAGATATCCTGTCATGTAGCACATGAGTGGAAGCAGAATTGAAAGATGCACATTCTGGATTTATTTTGATAGCTGATATGATCATTTTCACCAAAGTTATTGCAGATAAATTGATTTTGACCTTTTCAGTGACCTTGACCTTGATCCCATGACCTCCAAAACTTGAAGGGGTCCACTCAGGACTATTGCCTACCTGTTCTGAAAGTTTTATGAAGATTGCTAAGGCAGTTTTGCCCTAATATTGCTGACAAACAAACAAAGGAACCTCCGGGCCAGGTATAAATATTATATTTGAGTAAATTAGGTTATAGTATGGGAATACGTCATTCGTGGAGACACGCCTTGAGACGACCATTTTAAAGAGTTGAAAAATCTTCCCTTAAACTGTACTGTATGTAAGTACCTTCAAATTAAAGCTTACATTTGATGGTATGTACATCCATATAGAGTGAACCATGTAGGAGGTATAGCCCTATTGAAAGAAGTCTAGGTACTCTCGGACTTCTCTAATACATAACTATTTTATTGCTTAAAGGAACAATGAGTAATATATTTACTATGGTAAAAGATAACCTGACCATGATCTGTCACCAGAGATTAAAGGAACATGCCAAGTTGATATACTGGCTTCTCCGACAACATTACGGTCAGTGTGTTCAACGTTTGAAATTTCCATTGACATGTGAATCAAGTCTGGAGAGGAGTGGACAGGCTGAGACAAATCTCGACAATATTTTTAATTTGGACTGCAATATCCATTTCAAATGCATGCTGTCAGTGTTACATATTGTTCCTTTAAAATAATTCAGGGAAGAATGTTACTGCAGAACTCACCAACCATTAATGTATGTCTGCATCGTGGAACAGGTCAATCCAGAGGAGCTGTCCTGCGCCAAGTTAAACCTCACCTCCGTTCCCACAAGACTGGACCCGCGGCTGAAGAGACTGGACATTTCCTACAACTGGATCAAGAATATGGGTATGCTGGATCTAAGGTCTCTTCAGGAGCTGGATGCCAGTGGAAACAGCCTGAAGTTCCTGCAAGATGGAACATTCCAAGGGATGTTCCGGCTGCGTACGTTGATCCTTGCAGGAAATTCTCTGAACAAAACTGCAGCCACCAGTAGCAAAGCATTCTCTAGCCTGCTTGGGCTCCGCAGCCTGGACATGTCCTCCAATGGTCTGGATCAGCATGCAGTAGCATATTACTTGGACCAATTATATTCTTTGAACCACTTGAATCTTGCGAATAATGCACTCACCGAGCTCACTTCCTCGATGTTCTCCAAGAGCCATCGCCTGAGGAGTCTTAACATGGAAAACAACCTCATACTGGATATCGAGGAGGGCACATTTGAGTCCCTCAATAGGCTGGCTTGGCTGAACCTAGCCCGCAACAACCTGGCCTGCATATGTGATTTCACACTTCGTGGACTCAAATTCCTAAACCTGAGCAGAAACTCCATCGAGTTTTTCATCACCAACCAGAGTAATGAGTCATTTCTGCTGGAGATGCTTGACCTAAGCCACAACAGCCTCCTCTACTTTCCCATACTCCCCAAAGTAAATCATTTGCGATATATCCATTTGCAGAACAACAAGCTGGGTATCCTACTGCCAGAAAAGTCCATTTTAGAAGCAAACTCTCTGTATAAGGAAATACATTATGCGGCACTTGGCAGCGATGAGACTTATTCGATCCGTAGCCTGGAACTGTTAACTCATTTGAACTTGAGCATGAATGAGTTAACGTCTTTCCCATCTGAAACCTTTAGCTACTTACCTTCCTTGGAGGCCCTGAACATTAGCAGTAACTGCCTGCATGATTTTGGCCTCAAATTTTTTCAAAGAAAGCACGGTCAGTTAGGTACCCCGCGTTCAGAGGTCTTTCCTGCATTGCGCTCCCTGGACCTGCAGCACAATCAGATTTCTTCCCTTGAACTGGCTGAAGGTTTACCGCAGATAGAAACGCTAAACCTCCGAAGTAACTTGGTGAGTCCATGTGCTGGCAACCAATCAGAGCTTTTGCAACTAAACAACTCGAAAGGTGCCGCCTGTGTCTCATTCAGTGGTATCCGAACTCTAAAACACCTCAATCTGGGAGAGAATGCCATTGATAATTTGCTCCCGCTCGCATTCCAGCATACCCCACTGGCATCATTGGATCTGTCCAGAAACCCTGCCATGACAATGGTGGGAGGAGCACTCAGGGGCCTAGAGGGAACTTTGGAGATGCTCATTGCTTCTGGAAATGAGATGGAAGGCTCAGACCTCAGTCTGCAGTGTTTGGGAGCACTTAAGAAGCTGGACCTGGCTTGGAATAGGCTGCAGGTTCTGCCTGACACTGTTGGCTGTTCCCCACTGCAGGAACTGGATCTGAGGCATAACAGGTTCTCCTTGCTGGATCGGCGCCTCCTCACCAGGCTGGCTTCGCATCTGGCTGCTGTCTTCATCTCTGGCAATTCCTTTAACTGCTGCGCTGGTGACTGGCTAGAGATCCTGAACAGAGCGAGGGTTCATATCCCCGACCTTGAGGAATGTTCATGCTTTTACAGCAGTAATGGGGTCACTTCTGAGCATCTGCTGAGTGACCATTATAAAGGGTGCAGAGCAAAACCAGAACTTTTTGTTCCAATAATCGCCCTTATTATTGCTGGGTTCATGTCTCTGATCATCATCATCTTTCTCTGGGTTAAAAGATGTTCTCTTAAAGTGAGAAGCAACAAAGTTGCTTCGATTGAATATTGTAACGATAACAAATTGGCTGCTGCAGTGGCTACAATCAGCATGCATGACAGTAAACTAAAGTAGACAAATGAGCAGAGGCCTCAGTGTGAAACTACCTGCAGTTCCTCGCAGCTGAGCAAGATCTACAAACCTTAATTTAAATGTAAAGATTTTAATGTCAGTAGAATTATGCCGATGGCAGAGCTGTAAAACCATGTACATAGAAAACTACCAGCATGTACAAATCTGTTCAGAATAGTTTGAAATCACAAACCATTCCTTGGTTTTTTAAGAGAATCATCATTCTTTCCAATTATTATCACATAAAATTGATTATAAGTATAGTTTAGACATTGTTAATATTGAAATTGATCATAATTGTCATGGTTATGGTTTTTGGTCATGTTTATGTTCATGTTCAGTATTCAAGATTTTGTCTTTTATTTATTCTTTTTGGTTATTGTAATACTCAGGATTTTAGTTCATTCCATTTCTCAGTTCCATTGCACTTGTCTCCCCTGTCTTGTGATCTAGTTGGTTCAGTCCGTCTTCCCTGTCTGCGTGCTCACTGACTTCGGGTGATTTAAATGAATTCCGGTGTTTAATATATTCCTTCGATTCTCATTTACTTCCTTCGCCTTTCTGTTCTGATTACTATCAAGACTAACATTTGTATTTTGTACCACCCATGTATATAAATTACTAACTTACTAACGAGCACTCTAGTTAAATCTGTTAAGTTGCCCCGCTACTAATTTAGACTAATGCCCTCTCAGCAATCGCCCTGTTCCAATCGCCCTGTTCTTGCTCAGCTGTTCCAGTCTTCTCCTGAGTTTCAGCGAGAATCTCTCACACGTGCTTAATTACTTCCCTGCGCTCGTTATCTGTGCACTTAGAACTCCTGGACTGGAGCTGTTTAAATGTCATAGGCTTTTTTGTGGGTAGGGTTCCCCTCGTGTGATTCTCCCGTTGTAATTAGTTTGATCCATTTCACCTGCTTCCTGAATAGCATGTGACTTCTCTCTCGTCTATTTAAGCAGTCTTTTCACAGCCAGCTCCTTGTCAGAACATTAATCAATATTTCATTGTGCAGAGCGCCTTGTATGTCATTGAGTATTGGTTTTTTCTACTGGATTGTCCGACTTTGATTCTTGCCATTGCCCTTTTTGCATTGTTTTTGTCTTTCGTCCCATTTTTGTATGACCACGATTTCTGTTTGGATGCCCTGTGTATGACCATTGGCTTTTTTCATCGACTACGACTTAATTACCGTTTATGTACCTTTGCGCATCTGTCTTCCTGGTTCTGACCCTTGCCTGTCTAATCGACACTGGTTTTGGATTTTGTATTGTGGCTTGGCAATTCTCGCTTTTTGGTTTTGACTCGGACTTCATTAAAGGCATACCTTTTTTGGATTTCCCTCTTGCGTGTGGTTCCTGAACACACCATCACGATGGCAGCTAATGGCTTTTTGGCTTTTTTTAATTTTTTTAATGGAATATCTTCATAGTAAAAATTAAAGATCAGTTTTCAAGAACCACCACTCCTGTATTACAATCGTTCACTGTATTATCCCAATTTAAGAGGGTAATTCATCACTGGAAATATGTTGTGCAACTATGTTAGCACAGTTAAACTTTTGTGCTGTTTAAAGTCCCCATTAAGTCAAAATTGACGTTTAAAAGCCCATTTCTAAAAAGTTGGGACGGTGTGTAAAATGTACACAAAAACAACCTCCTTCTCCAAGAATGCAGGCACCAGCTTTACCTCCTGGCTAGCACAAAATTTGTTTTCAGCTTCCATTTTGAATTTTAGTAGCTCCGTTTGGAGCCTTTCTTCTCTGTCTAACTTCTGTAACTCGAAATCTCTCTCTGGCTGTCTTTCTGCTCTTTCCTCTTTTTATCTCTCAAATTCCCTTTCCTTCTCTCTTTTTGCTCTCTCGAATGCTCTTCCCTCTTTCTCTCTCTCAAATTCTCTTTCCTTCTCTCTTTTTGCTCTCTCAAATGCTCTTTGCTCTCTTTCAATCTCTATTATTTTTAATTTAAGTTCCATTTCTACATTTGGGTTTTCCATTGGAAACTGTTCCAGATCTCCTGGTGCAAACACATTTTCATCAATGTAATATTCAACAATCTCTCTTGCTTTTCGCATGGCTGGTTTTACCTCTGTCAGCTCTAACTGTCTGCATATTTCTTGCAGTCCCCTTTTCCAGCCCCCTCCCACCTTCCAGACTTTTTTCAATTCTCTGGGACTTCCCCTCTCAGGCATGCCCAGGACATGCCCAAACCTAGCTCCAGACTGGCTTAACGAGAAAGTCAATACTGTCATCCAGTGGCTACTTTTTTTTTTCCACATTACAAGTGAGCTCACTAAGACTAATCGAACCCTACTCCATATCGAGTCAGCCACGCTTGATTAACTTGGCCAGGCGTTGGTGGAAGAACAAACACTGTGATCCCAGTACTGATCTCGTAAATAGCTTTAATGATTATTTCCTTTCTGTCGCTGGTAATCTATCAAGTAAAATTAGCCACCCATGTGGTGCTTCGTTAAAGCATTATCTGTTAAGCGACCACTTTAATTCATTTTTTATGAAGCCCACTGATGAAAAAGAAGATTTAAAAATTATTTTGAATATGAAATCTACTACCACAGTTGGGTTAGACGATATCTCCAGCAAAATTTTGAAGGCCATTGCGAATTCTATCATTGGTCCTCTCGTTTATTGCATAAATCTTTCTTTATCATCTGGAACTGTGCCAAAAATGGCAAAGATCGCTAGAGTCGTGCCAGTATTCAAGTCAGGGGATAAAAATAACCTAAGCAACTACCGACCTATATCTGTTTTGCCCATACTCTCTAAGGTCCTTGAGAGAGTTGTTTTTAATCGACTTAGTGGTTACCTTGAAAAATTGAATATTTTGGCGCCTTCTCAGTATGGCTTCAGAAAAGAGAGAACCATATGTCTGGCAGTTTTAGATCTTATTGAAAGGATTAACGATGCCATTGATAAAGGTGATTGTGGCATAAGTGTGTTCTTGGACCTATCTAAGGCCTTTGACACAATTGATTTTGAGACTTTATTATATAAATTGCTGCATTAAGGAGTCAGAGGTATCGCTCTCACTTGGTTCAAAAGTTATATGTAAGGGAGACAACAATATGTACGCATCAATGGTCACAAATCAGTATGCAAATTCTTCAAATATGGTGTCCCTCAAGGCTCTATATTGGGACCACTCTTATTTCTTTTGTATATCAATGATTTTGTCCATTCCTCTGCTCTTCACAAAGTATTGTTTGCTGATGATACAACTCTGTTCTTGTCTCACATGAACCCAAAGGTGTTGCAAGACACTTTTAACAAAGAGCTAGTGAAAGTAGATACATGGTTTAAATGTAACAAATTATCCCTAAATATAAAGAAGACTAATTATATATTTTTTCGCTCTAATAGAAATTACTTAGCATCAATGGGCAAGATATTGAAAGAGTTTACTCCACCAAATTCCTGGGCGTCCATATCGATGAATTTTTAACTTTTAAAGACCATATTGATTCTGTAACAAGGGATCTGTCTAAATATGTTGGTTTGTTTTTTAAACTGAGACACTCTCTCCCATTCTCTGCACTACTTACCTTGTACAAAACTTTATTTGAACCTCATATAAATTACTGCAATATCATATGGAGCAACACCTTCCCTGGTCACCTACAGAAATTACTTGTTCTCCAAAAGAAAGTTCTTCGCGCATTAACATGGTCACATTTTCTTGCACCCACGAAACCGCTTTTTTCTGCTCATGGTTTATTGAGACTCACTGAATGTAACATCTTTCATAATGCTTGTACGACGTATGAGGTAATTTATGGATTAAATGGTCAACTTTGTGACCTTGTTCCAATATGCCGCTCACTGCACACACATGGCACCAGGAAAAAGCATTTTATTTTTGGTAAGAAACGCCGGCTAAAACGAACCAGTCGGAGTGTCGTGTGCAGGGGTCCACAGATTTGGAATGAGCTTGATGACCATATTAAAATGTCCCAATCATTCTCAATTTTTAAGAAAAGGCTAAAACAACATCTTCTTCTTTGTATAAAGATGATGGGTAAATGATTCATGCTGCGGCTTATTGCACTGTAGTATCTTCTGTTGGCTCTGATACTTTCGCTTTATTTTTATTATTATTATATTCATTCTTTTGTTTGTGTGTGTGTTTTACAGCCACTGCCGGGAACCTTTGGTTGGTTGTGATCTAATCTCTGATTAGCGCTGAGGCCTCTGTTTTTAGATCCTGTTAAACTTACTAGGCCATTTACAAGTACTTTGGATACCCTCTATTTCTTCAAATTTTTTGTCATTAAATTCAAGTGAGAGCTATTGGGTTGAGTCCTATGGTGATATCGTCTGTGATCCTATAGTATAATTAAAGGTGGGGCTGTTTTGTTCAAGGGGGCCACCGATGGGGACAACAACACAAAGGTTCCTATCGTGAGGAAAATCCTCTATTTCATTCTTTGGCTTTTTTGGATCTGAATGACTGCTGCAGAGATGGTTTCTGGGATTTATGTCTGTTGTTGTCATGTGATTGTTGTTTGTATTGAAGGTATGGACTGGGCCCCCTCCTATAAGCTTCTGTTTTAGGTTTCCTGGGGTGATCCCGTTTCACATGGTATCTTGATATAGTCCCCAAAACTGTGCTTTCTTGTCTGATACGTGTGAATAAACCAGTAACCAGAGCCAGAAGAATGGGACAGACTGCATCAAATCACCACAGGTAGACTCATACACACGATGCCTCAACAAATCAATGAGAGTTTTGCCAATAACAGGGGCATTACACACTATTTTGATGCAAAAATATTAACTTTAAATTTCTGTTTATCACCCATCCCTTCTTTCACGGACTATGACAGAAAAAGAAACTGTTTAAATAATTGGTCACGCTTTAGATGAAGTGCTGCTCATAAAGGTTTTGTACAGCATGTATAATGCCTTCATAAATGAGATCTAATGTCCTTATAAATCATACATAAGCAAATGTCATGCTTTGTAAAGGGTTAAATAACACATCCTTATTCAGCATGTGATGCCAGATGTGATATAACTGACATTGTCACTTAGCTTGTGGCTAAATGCAATAAAGGGCTATAAACTATCACATTAGCTGCGTTTCCATTACAGTTCTGCACAAAATAAAATCGATATTTCTCAAGTTTCGATAAAGTGCAATTGCGACTTGCTGCTGTTTCCATTGAAAGGTAATTTGTGTAATTTACGGTAATTCTCGTTAAGTCGCGCATCCCACGATAATGCACACAGTATGGGGGGGCAAAACATTGTGCACTTTGGTACAGTAATGGTTGCTGCCACTGCTGTTGCCATGGCAATTTTTAACAGAAGGCGAAGGCAGCGGGTCGTTTCTCAGGACAGAGGCCTTATGTGTGGCAGCGGCCACGAATTAGTGATTCTGGGAGGTGATCGTGACCGAGGAGTTCACAGATGAACTCTGGGTCCAGACTGTTATGTTCCAGGGTCCTGGGCCTTTGGCCAGGACAGTATTTTGGGTTTTTAACAGTTTCTTGTGCCAGGATTCATTGTTCATAGTCATTACTCATGTCATGGTTTTAACAGTAAAACAGTAATCCTTGTATCAGGATTTCATAGTTCATGTTTATTCATGTTTTTACTTTTCCATGTCTTTTGTTTTGCCAGGTCTGCTCAGCCACTCCACGGCTTGTCTGTGTTCCGCCCCATGTCTTCTTTTTCGCACATTTCTGAGCTCTGGTTGGCTTTTGGTATTTCCCCCTTCCTTCTGTGCTGTGCTGGATTCAGGGCTCTCTAAGCTTAATTGGCAATTAACTGTTTTTAAGTTACTAACATTTACTAACAATCACGGGAGGTGTACTTCTTCGACAGGCACATTACTAATCCTACTAATTTAGGTAGGGAGTTTATTGTCATGATTCCTGCTTTGCTATTTCAAGTCTTGCAGGGCTTTTCTGTTCTAACATTCATGATTCCTTCAAATCTGCACTCAAAAAAATAATTTGTTGGGTGAACATAATAAAATTATGGAAAGTATTTCCACCCAATCATAATACGCTAATTTAGCAACAAATTCTTTTATTGAGTGACATAAATGTAAATATGCTGGTTCAACATAAGGTGTTACTATTACTCAATTACAAGGGGTAAGTCCAACATAATAATCATTTGTTGGGTGAACATACAAAATTTATGGAAAGTATTTCCACCCAATTATAATACGCTCATTTAGCAAGAGACAGTTTTGTTGAGTGAAATTAATGTAAACATGCCGAATAAACATAATGTGTCTGGGGCAGACTGACTGAAGCGTCTATGGCTCCTTCGACCACCAAGCATTCACACACAGCCATACAGAGGTGTTCCTATACTGCATGTTTTGTGGGTGGGGGAAACTGGAGTACATAGAGGAAACCCACACGAACACGGGGAGAACATGCAAACTCAACACAGAAAGGCCCCAGGTGGGATTCAAACCCACAACCTTCTTGCTGTGAGGCAGCAGTGCTAACCACTGCGCTAGGATTTCTTGAGATTGAGCTTTATTCAACTCGCCTTCCCCAACTTGTCCGCCCGCCCGTCTCTTTCATGAGTTGCTCTGCCTTCTTCTGCAACTTCCGGAAGTAAAGTTTGTAAATGCACTCCCTGCTCGCACACTCCTGTCACCTTCTGTTCTGGAGTTGTACATGCCACTTGATGTCTTACCCAAAAAGCATTAGGTTCTGTCAGCATAACTGAATTTAGTAAATGTTAAGTTATTGCACATCATGCTAAAATAACATTACTTAATGATGTTCAACCAAAAAACATGACTATATATGGTAGAAGCAACATGTTACACTAGGATGAATTTAGCAGACACCCAATCTGGTTTTTTTGAGTGTGCATGCTTCATTGGTACTTAAGCTGAGCACGCTCACTTTCTTAATGAGCAAGTCATGTCTACCAATCTTTGTCCTTGTCTAATGATCTTGCGTTGCCCATTGTTTCCTCTCCAGGAGTTGCTCCTCATGTGTCCTGATTTCTCTTCCTTTATCTGGAGGCGGTGGAAGTTGGCTGGCAGACAGAGTCGTCCCCAAGTCTCACTGCATTTCATGTCATCTACAAAACCCAAAACCAGTGAAGTTGGCACGTTATGTAAATCGTAGATAAAAAGAAGGGTTTTTAACGTAGATTTTAAAGGCAACAAAACACTGCAAAAAAGTTGGCACAGGAGCCTTTTTACCACTTTGTTACATCGCCTTTCCTTTTAACGACACTCAGTAAACGTTTGGGAACTGAGGAGACCAATTTTTGAAGCTTTTCAGGTGGAGCTCATTCCCATTTTTGCTTGATGTACAGCTTAAGTTGTTCAACAGTCCGGGGTCTCCGTTGTCGTATTTTACGCTTCATAATGCGCCACACATTTTCAATGGGAGATAGGTCTGGACTACAGGCAGGTCAGTCTAGTACCCGCACTCTTTTACTACGGAGCCATGCTGTTTTAACACGTGCAGAATGTGGCTTGGCATTGTCTTGCTGAAATAAGCAGGGGCATCCATGAAAAAGACATTGCTTGGATGGCAACATATGTTGCTCCAAAACCTGTATGCACCTTTCAGCATTAATGGTGCCTTCACAAATGTGTAAGTTGCCCATGCCTTGGGCACTAATACACCCCAATACCATCATAGATCCTGGCTTTTGAACTTTGCGCCAAAACAGTCTGGATGGTTCTTTTCCTCTTTGGTTCGGAGGACACAACGTCCACAGTTTCCAAAAACAATTTGAAATGTGGACTCGTCAGACCACAGAACACCTTTCCACTTTGCATCAGTCCATCTTAAATGAGCTTGGGCCCAGCGAAGCCGGCGGCGTTTCTGGGTGCTGTTGATAAATGGCTTTCGTTTTGCATTGTAGAGTTTTAACTTGCACTTGCAGATGTAGCGACGAACTGCAGTTACTGACAGTTGTTTTCTGAAGTGTTCCTGAGCTCATGTGGTGATGTCCTTTACACACTGATGTCAGTTTTTGATGCAGTACCGCCTGAGGGATCGAAGGTCACGGGCATTCAATGTTGGTTTTCGGCCTTGTCACTCACGTGCAGTGATTTCTCCAGATTCTCTGAACCTTTTGGCGATATTACGGACCGTAGATTATGAAATCTCTAAATTTCTTGCAATAGCTCGTTGAGGAATGTTGTTTTTAAACTGTTCGACAATCAGCTCACGCATTTGTTCACTAAGTGGTGACCCTCGCCCCATCCTTGTTTGTGAATGACTGAGCATTTCAGGGAAGCTGCTTTTATACCCAATCATGGCACTCACCTGTTCCAAATTAGCCCGTTCACCTGTGGGATGTTCCAAATAAGTGTTTGATGAGCATTCCTCAACTCTCTCAGTCTTTTTTTCCACTTGTGCCAGCTTTTTTGAAACATGTTGCAGGCATCAAATTCCAAATCAGCTCATATTTGCAAAAAATTACAAAGTTTACCTGTTCGAACATTAAGTAACTTGTCTTTGCAGTATATTAAATTGAATATAGGTTATAGGATTTGCAAATCATTGTGTTCTGTTTTTATTTACGATTTACACAACGTGCCAACTTCACTCGTTTTGGATTTTGTAGTTTCACAACCCTTGAGTTCCACAGTGTTTAGTACGGTATTTTCGTCTTTCTTAGCCAAGCCAAGTCTTGTGTATTCTAAGCCTGATTATTCTGTTTTGTTTGTTGTTTTCTTCCTGGAGGTTCCAGTGATTTTTGTTTTTTTGTCGTTTAGGACTTTTTAGTTGTCAGCTCTGTGAAGCTCTTCTTAGTTGGATTTTTGCAATCCTTTGGGCCAAGTTTTTTGTTGGCCCTCGTGCCTGTTTTTGTTTACTTTAATAAACTCCCTGTTCCCCTGCATCTCGCATCTGGTGTCTCACTGATCTCGCATCACCAGACCCTCAGGACGACCCGCGAAACGCTCCATCAGCTCCGCGAGGTTATAGGACCAGATGTGGCACCAGATGTGTCCTGTCCCTGGGATTCGGTTCCATCTCGGAAGTGAGTGGCTATTGCCCCAATATTGCTATTCTGACGGTGATGTCACGTTTAGCGAAAAAACCATTTCCATTACACTTTTGCAATAAAGTTCGTTCTCGACCACCTCATGAGAGAGTAAAAACTTTTTACCGATAATTGAGAGTTTTTTTGAAAATTGGGTGTTTCTATTACCCGTTTTTTTATTGCGATATTTCGGTTTTACGCATTTCTAGTGGTAATGGAAACGCAGCTAATGAGGGTGCATCATTCTCCTGGGAATACCATCCATGTGCTGCATTTTTTTGTAAAGATGGCAAGGACCATGGTGGATCCTTTTGAGAGTGTTTAATTTTCAATCTGTCCCACAATTCTACTTTGGGCAGAAACATGGTTCACAAAAATACACAAACACAAATAACAACACCTGGTGCAGCTGACACAAAGAAACGTCCCCGGTGAACATAGCGCACTCATTTCTTAATAATTTCTTAATAATTACAGGCATATATATTGGTCTTGATTATTCAGCAAATAAATTGTGTGATTATTAATCAAGCGATCTTAAACAGGAACAGCTTGAAAGCAATTATGTTTTAAGTGTCAAAAGCTCATAGTACGCCATTAAAAATCCTGAAAAGAGATGAAAGTACCAAGATCTAGTATTTCCAGACACTCGTGTGAAAATGGTCTGCTGCCAAAAAACCATTTCTTACAGCTCATAAAAAGACTTGACTTTGCAAAGATATTCAGAGATTGGATGCTAACAGACTGGGAACGAGTCCTTTGGACTGATGAATCAAAATTAAAAAATTTCTCATCAATATGCAGAACTTAAGTGTGCCGTAGAGTTGGAGAACATTTCAAAAATGACTGTTTAACCCCTTCATAAGACATGCTGTTGGTAATTTTATGGTTTGGGGTTCTGAAGTCTGCTCCAAAGGAGTTGGTGATCTCATAAAAATAGACGGAATCATGGATCAAACGAAGTATCACAGCATCCTTGTGAGGCATGCCTTGCCATCTGGAAAGAGAGTGATTAGTCCGGGATTTTATTTTCAACAAGAATTACCTGAAACAAACTTCTAAATTGTGCAAGAATTATGTCAGTGGGAGAGAATCATCTGGTGATATAACAGTTATGACTGGGCATGCTCAAAATCCAGACTTTTATCAGATTGAGCAAATCTAGGATTTGCTTAATACCAAAATATACAAATCTGGTGTAACATCAAAAGAATCTCCTTGGTGTACATTTCAAGCCATATGGAATTGTTTAGCAAGTGAGGAAATTAAAAAATTATATATTTGTGAACACTATGCCTTAAAGATTAAACGCTCTATTCAAAGCAAAGGGTGGCCACACTAGTTATCGATTTTTTCTCCCAATAAGATATTATTATTATTGTTTTTAACTGTATATTGATTTTTGTTTGCTTATTTAAATCTGTAAGATCCAATATTACATGCAATAAATACTTGAATATTACTTGGTTTCTTATTTATCTTCATTTTGTTAAGTGCAAAATAATTAATCTACACTACTGCATGTCTCTAATTTGGAGATAATCCGGGAACTCTTTGCCTTGGCAGTACCTAGTGTTCAAGTCAAATCTTATTCCTAAACCACAACAATAACATGCCAAAGTCATGGGACTGGGTGTCTTATGTGACGGGAGGGGAAGCCTGCTGAGATACTGGAAAATTACAGGGGTATGTCAATAAAAGCCCAGCTTGCACAATTTGATGTCAGATCACACTTTTCTGAGCTCTTTCATGCTCTTGTTCTTGATCTCTGTTTAATCTGCACAATGCTCAGTCCGGCTTGGTGTGAAAAGGGTTTTTCCGCTAAAACCATCTTCCAGCTTGCAGGGATCCGTCCTTCCAAACTTTATAATACAGGTACAGTAGCTTTCTAACACCTCCTTCACTTAGATGTTTAATCATTACACATTTCATTGTTTCCGTGAGCACTCTTTCCTGTTTTGTCTAACACCCTCATCATCTCTCCAATAGCAAAAAGAACACCTAATTCACCATGTCAACCATTCCTCCTCCTCAGCGCCTCCCTATTTTCAGTTTTGGTTGTCTCTCTACCTCGCTTTCCTTCTTTTCTTAGATTATCTGAGCTGTGCACAGTGACGAATGCATCATTGTAGCCCTTTCTCTGTAAATTAATGCAACTTCATTATCCGCACAGGGTGGTTTCAGTCCCGTCACCTCCCATTCCCTTTATGACTACTTTTATCGGCTCCTCAGCAATGCTCTCAAGTCATTTATCAGGAATCTCGCGAAGTAGCTGCAAGGTATGCATGCTCGAATGTAGCCGAGATACTCGCTCATATCACGTGACGCGGACCAGCTCGGCTGCAGTTGGACGACCACTTCCGCTGAAATCGAGACACGCGTTGATTGACTTGCCTTTAGCTGAATCGGCAGAGGAGGCTGAAACTCCAACCAATCACAAAAAGGGAAAAACAAACTGCTGGTTAAGAAGTGGGGCGGCCTTTAATGCCTTAGATGGTATCGAATGGTAGAGAAAAGTGACTTGTTGGTAACATATGGTAGCAAACTTTCGTTAGAATGAATGGAGCAGCTTACTCAAACTTTGATAATCAAGAGCACGTTCTCAAGTTAGGCGAAACGTTCGAGAAACAGCCAAAAAGCGCTTTCCACACAGTACGATGTAAGTAACGAGTACTTTCATATGAACATGCTGAGCAGGTTGAAATTTTGAGGTATTTGGTCAGTCAGTGGGTTTTAAGAATCATTTGTGGATTACTTTTGGTAGTGCGTATCTTTCTTCGGACGTGTTCTACAGACCCCATCATTGGCCAGTTAGCTACTTTCAGACTCCTGAAAAGCAAGTTAGGCTGGAAGCTACAAATAATTCCTTATGTTTTCTAGTATAAAATACCGTTATTCGATCTAACAATATGTCGAAATGAAATTTGGGAAATGTGGGTTTCCCCTATTTAATAGTACATACTTGTGGTCAAGTATTGGTTTAGTTTCTTGTTTCTGATCATGTATTACGTGCTTGTTCCTTGCATGAGTGGATTGCTTGTGAATTGTTTCCCCTGTAGGTTGTGCCTTTAGTTTTTGCTCGCTGCCGATTGGAAACGCACAGCACTACAGTGCCCTCTAGAGGGCTGAATGAAACGCGTCGTAGAGGGAAATAAAAATCTACCTTTCAGCTGTGTAGTGTTTCCATAAAAAAAGATTGCATAATTGGCGGTAAATGCTCCACCTATATATGCTAAATATTTTGCGTATTCACTCTACTTGCTAACATAACTACGCAGCTCATTTCCTCGGGGTTTTCTGCGACGTCGCACATTTCTCACAGATGATTTCAAGCCAGCTTCAATTGACACCGCATGCGAGGGGGCGCTTGAGGTGGGCAAAGGAGAACAGGTGACGATTACGCTGCCCAATCTTGAGGTGTGCCATTTTAATTTTCAGAACTTCAGCTGCATGGTTAAATCTATTTTTTATAATCTGCTGTAAAATGTTCTGTGATTTTTATGAAGGAATAATGATATCCGAATCGGGCGTTTACTTGTCCTGTGCCATAGGGTTCGACTGCCCCAACGACTGTTTTCAAAGGCTCCAAGAGGCCCTACATGAAGGAGTGCATCCTAATTGTGAACCATGACACAGGGGAATACCGCCTGGAAAAGCTGAACAGTAATATTGCGGTCAAGAAAACTAGGTACGTGTGCCAGTTTGGGAATGCCTGTGTTTCTGATGCTCTTTTAATTTTCAAACCTTAACCTGACGTCATGCTTGACTGCCATTGTATCTTTGGTCCCTTTTTTTGTCCACCTTTTCTCCTCCTGCAGAACATGAATATTTTATTTGTAGCGTTTCAGCTCTTATTTCCACTTCCCAACAGTTCTTTAGAGACGGTAGGAGTTGGCAATCTTTGTTGTATTCAGAACCTTGAGGTTTTACTTGTTTCTTTAGTTTAGAGGTTAAGTACTCAGAATGTTGAGGGCCTACACCCTTCATGTGTGAGGAGATTTGTAGTCATTGATTCCATGATTTTCAATGTTGTTTTCTACCTGGACAAAACTGGATAACCTCAAGCCTGATAATTTTGGTATTATAATAAATGTAACACCTGTGGGCTTTCTACTGCAATCTAAGCATCAGTATACACGGCCCAGCCAAAAACATCTCGCGCCTTAATATTTCGTTGCACCGCCTACAGCTTTGATTATGGCGCGCATTCACTTTTGCATCATTTCGATAAGCTTTTGCAGGGTCACAACTTTTATATTTGTCCTGGTTTGGACCCTCTGGTGGCCAATTCATGCATTAAAAAGATGCCTCATGGCCTCTGAGCCACTCTTTCATTATTTGAGCCCTACAAATCCTAGGAATGTCATCTTGGAATACGGTCTTTGCTTTCAGGGAAGAAAAAATTAATGGATTAAAAAACCTGGTCATTCAGTACATTCAGGTAGTCAGCTGACCTCAATTTTTAGGCACATATCGTCACTGAACCTACACCGGACCAACTGAATCAACCCCAGATTATAACACTGCTCCCGCAGGCTGGTACAGTAGGCACTTGGCATGATGGGTGCATCACTTCATCTGACGCTCTTCTTACCCTGATGCGCCCATCACTCTGGAACAGGGTAAATCTGTACTCATCAGATCACATGACCTTTCATAATTGCTCCAGAGTCCAATATCTCTGCTCTCTCTCTCTCCCCCTCCCTCTTTCCTTAGAGCGGAGGGCAGCAGTAAAATCCAGTCCCGGCTGGAGCAGCAGACCAGTCGGCTGAGTCAGCAGATGAAGAGTGGGAATGGTGGTGGTAACAAGGCCTCCTCTGGTTCTAAGAATTCCCCTCCAAAGGAGAAGATGTCTCCAGGCTCCCCCATGGATGACATCGAAAGAGGTGCCCCCTCAAGGAGCTGCCTGTTTTACCGTATTGTATCAATGGATAGTTGTTCGCTCTGTGTAGTGATGGTCCAGTCATGTTTGCATGTCTAAAACGATCCAACAGAAACGTAGTCTAAATTATCGGGAAGTTAAAATTCATTTGGCGTATCCAATCCCACCCGAATCCGGAATGCCCAATTAGCAAACTATGTACCCTACCTTGCTTTTATGCGACCCCATGTTGCCGTCTCGGGGGAGACGGCGGCTCTCTTCCGAAGCACGTGCCTGTCAGCAGCGCGGCTCAAAGCTTTGCGAGCCATTTTGTGAGCCGGGCCGTTTCTCTCAAACCGCTTGGGTTAGGAACTTGATTCTGCATATGTAGACTCACCTTTGTGGGCCGGCGTGCCTCGTCATGGTTTTGTACCACAATGACCTTTCACTCTGGCTCAAACACCTTCACCTTTGATTCAGTGTGTCAGGGCTGAGGGGTATTGCGTGCCACACACGTCGAAGCACATTTTGTAAAACCTGGGTTTCTAAGGGTTAAAAAGGCACTTTTGAGACACATGCACAATATATAAAGATTTACAAAGGTCATCAACTCAAAGGTCTACGGGGAAAATCTCATGGATGTTTTGAACTTTGTGTTTTAAAGGATTTGACGTGTTTTGCTTTCGCTAACCAAAATAAAAGGACAATCCGACAGAGTTACGTCAATCAAATGAAGACAAATGTGGAGATGATTCTGCGGAGAACACTCTGGCGAAGTTCTTCTCATCACTGAAAAATTTGCTGCTTTAGTTGAACATTACTTCCTCTTAAAAGTTAAACTAACAAATATATAATTACCTTTGGGAACTCACATCTCTAGCAAGTGCTCTAGAGCACTTACTCTACATTACATTACAGGGACTTGGCTTACGCCCTTATCCAGAGGGACGTACAGAAGTGCAGAGCTCCAAGGAGGCAAGTTAAGTGCCAGTAGTTCAAGTGACAAAAAGCGCTTAATGAAATTGGTTACAATTGAACAAAGAGTTGACAACAAAAGAGACCAGTAAATTTAGAAAAGAGAACTAAATGACAGTTGAGGAACGTAGACGTGACATCAGGAGAGTCACACTGAGGGAATCTACAAAACCCAAAACCAGTGAAGTTGGCACGTTATGTAAATCGTAGATAAAAACAGAATACAATGATTTGCAAATCCTTTTCAACTTATATTCAATTGAATACACTGCAAAGACAAGATGTTTAATGTTCAAAGTGAGAAATTTATTTATTTTTTTTTGGAAATAATCATTAACTTAGAATTTAAAGGCAGCAACACATTGCAAAAAAGTTGGCACAGGGGCCTTTTTACCAGTGTTACATCGCCTTTCCTTTTAACGACACTCATTAAACGTTTGGGAACTGAGGAGACCAATTTTTGAAGCTTTTCAGGTGGAAGTCTTTCCCATTCTTGCTTGATGTACAGCTTAAGTTGTTCAACAGTCCGGGGTCTCCGTTGTCGTATTTTACGCTTCATAATGCGCCACACACTTTTAATGGGAGACAGGTCTGGACTACAGGTAGGCCAATCTAGTACCCGCACTCTTTTACTACGGAGCCATGCTGTTGTAACGTGCAGAATGTGCCTTGGCATTGTCTTGATGAAATAAGCAGGGGCGTCCATGAAAAAGACGTTGCTTGGATGGCAACATATGTTGCCCCAAAACCTGTAGGTACCTTTCAGCATTAATGATGCCTTCACATATGTGTAAGTTGACCATGCCTTGGGCACTAAAACACCCCCATACCATCATAGATGCTGGCTTTTGAACTTTGCGCCTATAACAGTCCAGATGGTTCTTTTCCTCTTTGGTCCAGAGGACACGACGTCCACAGTTTCCAAAAACAATTTGAAATGTGGTCTCGTCAGACCACAGAACACTTTTCCACTTTGCATCAGTCCATCTTAGATGAGCTTGGGCCCAGCGAGGCCAGCGGTGTTTCTGGGTGCTGTTGATAAATGGCTTTCGCTTAGCATTGTAGAGTTTTAACTTGCACTTGCGACAAGTAGCGACAAACTGCAGTTACTGACAGTTGCTTACACACTGATGTCGGTTTATGATGTAGTACTGCCAGAGGGATCGAAGGTTATGGCATTCAATTATGGTTTTCGGCCTTGTCGCTTACGTGCAGTGATTTCTCCAGATTCTCTTAACCTTTTGACAATATTACGGACCGTAGATGATGATAATCCCTGAATTTCTTGCAATGTTCTTTAAGGAATGTTGTTTTTAAACTGTTCGACAATCAGCTCACGCATATGTTCACTAAGTGGTGACCCTCGCCCCATCCTTGTTTGTGAATGACTGAGCATTTCAGGGAAGCTGCTTTTATACCCAATCATGGCACCCAACTGTTCCCAATTAGCCCGTTCACCTGTGGGATGTTCAAAGTAAGTGTTTGATTAGCATTCCTCAACTCTCTCAGTCTTTTTTGCCACTTGTGCCAGCTTTTTTGAAACATGTTGCAGGCATCAAATTCCAAATGAGCTAATATTTGCAAAAAATTACAAAGTTTACCTGTTCGAACATTAAGTAACTTGTCTTTGCAGTGTATTCAATTGAATATAGATTGAAAAGGATTTGCAAATCATTGTATTCTGTTTTTATTTACGATTAACACAACGTGCCAATTTCACTGGTTTTGGGTTTTGTACATGGAGATCTGAACTGCGCAATAAGGTGTGTCTGTGTGTAGGAGTATAACTCCAGTGTTGCTTTCTCAAACCAGCTGAGACTCGTCATTCCCTCGGCATGTAATGTGGGGGGGATATAGTCGTTAGTGCGGTCGTCTGTCATCCTCTGTCCATTCGTGGTCATTTCGATTCCGGAGCTGAACTGAAAAACCGTTCAATATTTTTTTATAGAACTTGCTATGCCTATTGCTCATGTCCTAGACTGATGCTTTTTTGATATTTTGGGATTTCTGCGAGTAGTTTGCGGGGGTTGGGGGGGATATGTCGTCTTCTGATGATTTTTGTTTGAAATGGCTCTCCAGCATAAATTAACTTACTCGAATCCAAAATTCTAAGTAAAGAATTGGAGTTCACAAACGCATTAGGCCTTTGGAGTACTCTTGAGTGAAAGGATTGCCATGTGAACACCTGATTCTTAAAGATCCTCAAAATCTTTTGCATATTTTGAAAGTCCAAGGTGAATGATTTCACGAGTGGAGCCAAGATTTGCGCATGCATATATTGTGATGGTGTGTCTTTAACCCTTGTCTAGGGAGTAACTGGGCTCATGCAGAATTGGCATGTTGCCCAGAATCTGGAGTCCTAAAAATTGTGTTTCTATTGAGCAAGAAGTCTACCCCCAGGTCATGATGTCATGGTTACAGGAGAATGATGGTGTTACTGGGGGATAGGAGTGATTGTGTTTGCCCTTCAAGAAGCTACTAAACTTTAAAGTGTGCTTCATAGCTAATTTGCTCTAGAATTGCACCAGAAAGGATGTCTGATTAAATAAAATGCCCCTGAAGTACACAAATACTGAAGTAAATTGCTGCTGTGTTCATAAGGGCTGACCAATAATGAAGGCCTTTGCCCTGACAGAGCTGATGGCCGAGGCTCGGGAGATGGACCAGATGAGCAGCGCCGACAGCTCCTCCCAATCCCATAGCTCCTCCTCCAGCAGCAACAGCTCCAGTGGGAGCGACTCTGAGGACGAGGCACGACCCCGCCCGACCGCACCCTCCGGCCCCGCCTCCTTCCCTGGCCCCGCCCACAGTGCGCCGATGGTCTCCGCCTCTCACAGCCGCAGCGAAGAGGCCAGCAGTGGCCATTTCATGAGCACGCTCAGTAAGTCTAGAAGTCAGGGCCCATATTCATAAAATTATTCAAATGGCCATTCGGTGACTATGCTCAGAATCGGTCTCCATTCACATGAAGCATTTTGCATTAGGCGTGGTGACCTAGGATCAGTTTGCGCTTTTTGCGGCTGAGGGAAATCTGGTCCTAGATCAGACCTCAGATTCCTGGAAACTCCTGAAACGCTGGCCGTAATCAGCTGACCTTCAGAGTCTGCAGAGAAAAGCCAGCTTCTCTGCGGAGGTCCCATTTTTATTTATTTTGTGTGAACAGTGAGCAAACTGAACCTTTTATTTATGCAATTGCTTAATTTACAATCGCAGCTTCTCTTTCTACAGCGTACCACCTATCAAGCCATCTTACAAAGCTGGCACATGGGAAATGCAAATAAAACAAAAAGGAAGGATTTGATTGGTCCCTTTACTATACTGAAAATGCTACACACCCTATTTGAGGCATTGACTCTTTCACAGAACTCGGGTAATTGGTGGCTCTTTAGAACTGAAATGATGTAGGAAAGTTATTTAAACACGGGCTCCTGTGCTTAAACTGGCCCTACACGGAGTCTTTATTGTGCAGCTCACAAAATGTGTTGCGATTAATTTCTCTTCCTAAACAGTTTCTCATTTCCCCTGTTTGTTCCTCCTGTCCCCCCCCCCTCCATTCTTTCATTGCAGAAAATGACCTTCAGCTGAGTGAGTCTGGAAGTGAGAGTGATGATGACTGACCCGCGGGCCTGTGAGGGGCGCTGCGGAGGGGTCACTAGTATTGGGAGGAGAGGGAGTCTCTCTCCTTTGGCTTTTTAGTCCAAAACATCCCAACGGAAGTTGTGCATTTCTTTCTTTATCAATTGCCACTTAATAAGCTGGATTTCTTGAAGCATCTCTGCTCAGTTTTATTTAAATCACTACATTAATGCATCATCTGATTTATGCTTCTGGAGAGAGACGACGAGTGAAACCAGTGATGCCTTCAGTACCAACTCCTAAATGTTAACAGTGTTTTGTGTTTATGCAGGTATTTGGCCCCAGAAACTCGAGTTGTTCAGTTATTAGGTGGTGCTAAACTACCAAAGGTCAAACGCTTTGCACCATATCATAACCAGTGTGGACATTTCTGTGCTCGACAAAGGGTATCATATCAGTCATGTCAGGGTCTATTTGATGATGATTTACTGTGCCTTTGCCATGTTTTGTGCAATGACATGGTCAAAATTCTTTCAGAACTGCTAGTTACTTTCTTTCTTTCCAAACTAAGAATAAGTGCTTTCTTGTCTTAACTATTATTCCGCTTAAAAGGATCTTTCAAAAGTTTTGCAGCCCTTGTGTTGCTTATGCCATATGTGTGCTTTCTCTTGATAAATATCTGCGCTACTTACAGAATAATTGGAGTCATAAAATTACGGTCACGACATTATGTATCTTTAAAATCTTTGCTTTTGCGCTTGAAACCTGCAATACTTGAATCTGTCTTGTGATTATTTATTTTTCTGACATTTGCAGATAAGACCAACATGCTTGTTTTAAATGTAGGACACAAACCTTATGGTGTATGAGGTATGGACTTCTCTGATATGAATTACATTGAAGTCGTGTTAAAATCACCAGGTACGCATTCTGTAGATGGTGAGCTGTAGGCTAAAGCAGTGTGATTTATTATTATTTTTTTATTTTCAAGGTACAGCTACCTTTTCATTTGCTTGCCGTTTTCAAACTTCTTTTACTGGTTGTTCATAGGTCTGCGGAGGTCAACGCTTGACCATTCCTCTGAGTTAAGGGAGCTCGTTCAGGATGTCAAGGGGAGCGGCTACATGTTTGCACGAGCACTGTGATACTAGTCAGATTTTTCTAGTGAAATGAATGGAAGTACAGTTTCTCATCGGTGATTCGTTGCATAATTAAGAATCTGAAAAATCCGTTGCGACACAGCCAGTTTAGACCACGTATTTTGAGGCGATTGCTAAAACTCAGTAGTGTAACCTGGACTACTGCCTGAAGAGTGGAACCATATCAGCACTGGCCCCACTAGTGCTATTTGTGAAAGTGAAAATATCTGGATCAATAAAGATTTTAAAGATTGGTCAGACTTTTTGTCTTCCTTTTGTTTAGTCTTACACCTGCACAAGTCTCAATGCCTGTTTGTGCCCTGTAACCATGAAAATAAGCTTTTCTCTTTCTCAGCATGACGGGCATCTCCAGCCTGGTTTGGGTGCACTCAGTGCTCTTATGTTAAATCCATTCGCTTGAGAGCGGAGGTATGTACCCCACGCTTATTTTTCTCACTTCTCTTGAAAGAGTCTTTCAATAAGGTTAATGCCAGGCTGTCATGACATGACCAAATGTTGCAAGACTTTTTCATTTCACCCCAGCAATGGTGCTACCCAATTGCGTTTTGCATTCTAAATGTACACTCAGTTTAAATTGCAACATCAGTGCAAGTTTGAGCACATCAAGGCTTGGAGAAAAGACGGTTTTGTCCCGAGTGGGCGTGCTTCCAATTTCCGAAAGCGAAAGGGAAGACGAGGGCAGGAACGTGGGGGCTGAACGGTCCTGTTAGCCTTTGGGGCCAATTATGCCGTCTGTGCAGTCACAAAATGAATGGAGGTCAAAAGAGATTTCACACAAGCTGACATAGTCATCCATATCCACATCTGCACATTATGATAACATGAGGTTCATGACCCACGTTTTGGTCATGATGTTTTCACCTGCCAAGTTTGAAACTGATCAGCCAAATAATAAGACTGTTGCAGCCCAGACAGGAATACACTGCATAGCGAGATGGCTGAATATGGGAAGTGCCAACGGATAAACAGACATTTGACGTGGTGGCGTAGTTTTGGTTCATGACGCACCTTTAGGTCATGATGTATTTACCTGTCAAGTTTGAAAAAGATTGGCCAAATAAGACTTACAGCCCAGACAGGAACTTATGACAAAATAGCACTGGAAATTTTGACAAAATTACAACAAACATGGATATTAGACCGAGTGACCTGATTTTCAGCATGATACATTGTGATGTCATAATGTATCTGCCAGTGAAATTTTGTTGAAATCTGACAATTGAGCCTTGAGTTATGGGTCCAGATGGACGCGCAGACGGAGCTCATTTTAATACTAGCAAAAACGCTTTTGCGGAGTTATACAGTTCACAAATCAAGGCATTTCCAAAAAGATGGAAAATAATTATGGTGACCTGATATTAAATTTTGCTTAAATAACCTACTGTACATTAATGCCCAACCTTAGCTTTGCCTTTAAAATTACATCTCTAGTTCAGTGGCATGCATCTGTAGCACTTGGACACAAGGACCTGGGGAGTCAAAGCAGCGATCAAAGGCGAGGGCTTGCCCCATAAGAGGCCCCATGTGTCATTTTAAAATGTTGAGTCTGTCGAGTAGGACTTGACTACTGTTGCTGAGACAGAAATGTGACAAGTTAAACCTGAGTTTAAAGCAGTAGCCAGAACTGAAAACTGGGTGGGCATAGAACATCCCTTTACAACCTTTATTAGTCCTGACTTGTTCACAATCATCTTTCCTAATGAACAATACATTCACTCCGAAAACACTCCTCTCTATCAGGTGTTGCTAATTCTCCTTGTGAAGGTAAGATGACAATCATTCGTTTGGACATGCTTTTTTTTTTTTTGCATTTCAATCAGCCTTACTCAAAATTGAGTAAAGGTATTTCTAGTCTTTGTCTTTGATTTAATTTAAGTGATCGTGAAGAGCAGGTTTGATTGCCTGATGGGCCAAAGATTTAGTGCGGAAAATCCAGAGCAGTTTCTTAAAGCGTACACCTACGAGTGAATTATTTTTCTGCACTGAGTTTTTGCCTATTATTTTGTCACCCTTTGATCACATTAAGAAAGATGCCATGTCTGTAATTGCTAGTACTTTATTGTTATAATTGAAAAATGTTTTAATAAAGGAAAATGATTGGGAACAAGTCAGGAGTAATAAAAGTTGAAAAGGGATGCCAACCCAATTTTCAATTCCGGCTACGGCACTGGTTTAAAGGTAGGAAAACATCCACAATATCAACATGTCAATATTTTTTTGTGAAATTGGATTATTAGATGGCATGCTCAGCTGTTCACAGGCAGAGCGCTGATTACAGTTCACACAGATTTTAATTTTGGGATTCCACAATATGACATAAAAGTGATACAACTGTATAATTAGCTGCGGGAAACGGATAGTGTCACATTAACTGTCATTTAGCTTGTTCAATTTATATGATAAGTTTCACTAACCCGGCAACGCAACCACAGTAAGCTGCTAATGATTTTACATTCGTCTGACACAGTGACTGTCATCACATAGGGAGGATGTAGATTTGTAGCACTTAATTACTGTCTGACATCTCGCTAAAAAAACACACCATGATTATAACCCTCCAAATAATAATTTTAGCCTATCTGCTCAGCTCGCTGGGTGAGATAATCGAAGGGAAACCATGCCGAAAAGACAGTGCCTGGTAAAATTTCAAGCCATTCGGATGCCATCTTTGTTTAAGGCTTGCCTGACATCCCACCTTTGTTAAGCAATGATCAAGGCGGATGGGGCTTGACAGCTGCCGATGGATCGGTCTATGCACTTCCTGTCTCCTACGTAGGCGCAGTCGCCTCGTTTTGTAGTTAGCGTGGATGCATGAACACACAAGGTAGTACGTCACACAATGTTAGCAGAAAAGGTAAAGTGTCCATAAAGGTAAATGTCATTATTTTTTATATGTATGAGATATCCATCTTATATGTGCTTGCTGTATTAAAATTTTCCGTTGCTTACATTAGATGTTTAGCAACACAGCTGATGACCATTAATGAGTAGGTTGACTTAGCTAATTGACATTAGCATAAAAATATCTGAAACACTTGCTCACCAACATGAACACTAAAGTTGTAACAATTGTTAATTGTAAATATGTTCTGGAAAAACTGAAGCACAAATTCAGTTAAGTTTTGGCAGCGTTATTTTATTGCTTGAAATGTCTGTGAATACCATATCCACACCGATTTGTATACAACTGATAGTTAAAAAGCGATCCAGTAGTGTAATAATGTATCGCTTTGCAGCACTTTTGCTGGGCTACTGTACTAATCAGTTTTGAGCTCAGCAACAAAAATCTTTTTTGTTCCCTCAATTTCTCTGGCAGACTGGAATTCCTTTATTCTCATATTTACAATCACACCAGCACAGTTTGTGTTGAAAATCAGAATACTGGTCATTAGAAAGTCCTTCACAAAGACAAATTCTGTTTGTGCTACTGACCTTTTTAACATGGCCTCGCCCAGGGCTTTCACTGCCTACACTGCTGCTGCAATGCTTCTGAATGTTTGGATTGTTTTCAGGGTGTGCTGTTTTAGTGTTATCGTGTCTAAATAATGCAATCCAGCTTGGTAGAGTATCCATCATTCCTTTTATTTCTGTTTTTTGGTATGAATGTTGTTGTAGCTGGTGTTAGTACTCGTTTCAGGCTTGTTAGATTGGATTGTATTGTCCCTGGTGAAGCCATTCAGTTACATACGAGTTCAGGAATTTTTGTTTCACCACCTCTTTAATAAAAGGTGGTCTCCAACCAGCCCCAGGATGGTCTGAACTTGAGCCATGCGCTGTCCTACGGACTTGGCTGCCTTTTTGCCCCATCAGGTTAGGGTTGCCAGAACTCACATTTAGTCTGGCGTCGGTCTCCCTCCTCGGTCCCGTCTTCTGCTTCCGTCTGCACCTCTTCAGATGCCTTGATGTTGGGGAACTTCACGTTTCTCCGACTACCCCACACGTCTTCTTCCAACTTGTAATTTTTTGAGTGTCTCACTACCTCTTGTCAGTTTATGTACTTTTTGCAGATGTGGACACATTTGTTTTATTACAGCCTTACAGCCCTCCATTGGGCATTTTCTTGGCTTTTGCCTGTATGTTTTTGATATTCACTGCCTCAGCTGAAACATCTGGGTGGCTTTTGCTGCCAGGGCTTTGCGCCACCTATAGATGGCGCATAGATGGCTTAGAATGTGCTCTACCGCCGCCTCAAATCCATCAATGGAGCATTTTTTTCTTCAAAGTATTTGTTTAATTTTTTTCTCAGAGCTTCTGCAAAGCTGCTTCACTCATTCTAATTTTTGCAAGGATGTTAGAGGACTTCTGGATCAGACCTTGGCTGCGGGTCGTCTGGTGCAAGCTTGAGCTGTGGGCTTTCAGGGACAGGAGCTGGTTGCAGGTCTTCTGGAGCAGAGGGTGGCACGTGCTCTTCCTCAGAGCTGGAACATGATGGGGAATATGATTCTCCACTCCCATCCTCAGACAGGCTCGAAAAGCTGTCCATCTGTTGGGGGAAAAACAAAAGAACAAATTATGCAGTTTTCAACTATTTAATTTTCACCTTTTTTCAAATTCACTGCTAGAAATGAAGATCCAAAGAGGAACTCTTTGCTTGTCGTAGTTCCATCGTGCAAAATTAATTAAAAAAATTATTGATGGGTTTATTTGTGTTAAAGGTGCCCTAGTGACTACAAGCACAGAAGCCTTTATGCTTATTGTAACTTTTTCCATAGAGCATAGACTCTACTGAATCTGGCCCTTTATGCTGAGGATGTTCAATCTTCAGGTGAACTTTTGTCAGTTGCCATGTAAATTTTTCCAAAAAGTATTAAGTCTTTTTGTCCTGTTATGATTACTTGTACTTTTATCTTGGAAAAGTGTAATAACACTTCAGATTAACCCATCATGCAGTATTTGTTATGTGCCACATATCTTGGAACATTGGACTGTTAGACAAGTTCCCCTCTTGTGTTATATTAAGAGCGTATAAGGTTGAGAAACACCGTTTTCGCGTTGGCTTTTAGGGGATTTGTTACACATTCAGGCAAGCCATTTCCATCGTCAATAGGCTTCTGGTTTTTTTCTCTTGTTTTTATCATTAATTTAAAACATTAAAGTTAATGTATTTGAGCAGGTTAAATGGGTTGATTAAACAGAATAAATTTGTGAACTGTTCAAAGGACAAAACCACTGTGCTGGGAGATTTAAGCAGCAAATGCCTGTACTTTCACAAGAGTTATGCATGATTAAATCTCAAATCTTCAGTAAATGATAACAAAAACTTATATAAGACAAGGTCTATCGAAGCTAGACGGTCTTGTAGGTCAAGCCTATAATATGCCTGCAACCATTTTAGCAGTCTTTTCATCTGCAGGTGTGATGTTTATACAAAATGAACCAAGAGCAAACTCCACTAAAATGCAAAAGGAAGCTTTATTTCTGAAGGGGGAAACCCCCCCCCAACAGAGCTGGCAACAGCACAGAGTCCACAATCCAAAATCAGAGTCCAAGGGGCGAAATCCAGAGTCATACACAGTCATGCAATGATCCATGTGTTTTGTCCTTGTGTCTTGTTGTTTTGTTCTCGTATATGCTGTGTTGTTTTGTGTTCTTTTGTTTTTCTGTCTAGTTGATTTGTCTGTATAATATTGTCTGTCTTTATGAAGTGTATTTGTATTAAGAGGACACCCTCGAAAACGAGATGGCTTCATCTCAAGGGATTGTTCCTAATAAAGAATTTCAAATAATACAAATACACAGGGCACCAATCACAAAAATCATAGTCAGACAAAAAGAGGTGAAAAAACAAGAATGCGATAAAAGTACAGAAAATAGGCAAAGCTCGGTGTCTAGGACGGTCCAGTCAGAAAGATAAATCACAATTAATCAAGGCAAGAAAAACATAGCACATGAGACAAGGAAGAACAACCTGACAAAAAAAGTGAATCAAACAGACATCTTATATACACATCCGGGAGAACACCTGATCAGGGAGAACAGGTGCAATCAATGGTAACAATAATCAGGGAGTGACACATTAGGAACAAACTAATTACATGAATTTGGCTGTAGCTAAAACGCAGACAGGGATCACAAGACAAACCAATGAACAGAACAGCTCCGGTTAAGGAGTACTGAAGTGTATAGATTAGAGCAGGGGTGGCCAACCCTAGTCCTGGAGGGCTGCTGTGTCTACTGATTTTTGGTGTTACTTTGCCATTGACTGATGGATTAAATTAGTTGATTACTCACTTAACTGATCTCACCTGGTGTCTCAGGCTTAATTTGGCAATCAAGCAACTAATTTGGTACTTGAGCCAATCAAGCCATTAGCAGGAACAACCCACAAGACTCCTAGAGCCAATTAAGCAGACTTGCAGGCTGCGAAACATTTGTCAATGTGGTTGGATATTTAGTGTAGTTGTAATGCAGGCAAAGTAGAAGTTTTAGGTTTTAATCGGGTGGAGAAAACCAAAGACACCAGGTGATATAAGTGAAGGGTGTAATCAACTGCTTAAATTTATCAATCAAGTAACACTAAAAACCAGCAGACACTGCGGCTCTCCAGGACCAGGGTTGGCCACCCCTGGATTAGAGAAAGGAAAGCACAAAGTATTTGTGGAGAACCTCAGAAAATCACAGCAGTGATAATAGGGAAAGGCAAGGAGGCGGAGACTAGAATAGGGCGACTGCTGAGAGATTTTTAGTCAATTAGTAAGTGCATCTATACAATCCCGAGTGCTTGTTAGTAAGTTAGTCAAAATATATAAGGTTAGTGTGGGTTTGTAATTAGCAAAAACAATAAACTGTTAGTATGTGTTAGTAAGATAGTAAAGTAAGAGGAAGGAAGAACATGAGATAATGCAAGAAGATTGAAACCCAGAAACCAATAAATCACCCGAATGAGTGGCACGCAAGACAAGGGACCGTGAGCAAAGATACACACCTGACAAGACAGGGGAGACAAAGTGCAAAGCATGGAAACATGGCATGGGAAATGAACATGGCAATGAAAACAAAACATGGCATGGAGACCAAGAAACTAAAACATGAATCTTATTACCAATACACAACACACAATCCTAGAATGGTCAGACATAAGCAATAGTCAAGAATGCGCAGGTCAGTCAAAACATGGCACTAGGCCTGGCACAGAACTAAACATGGGCATGAATCATGTAGCAAGGCATGGCAGAAACAGAATCACAACAGCAGGAGACAGCAGAGAGGACTGGAGAGAGGTGAGGTGTGATGCCTGGACTTGACATGTCGGTGAGAACCCTGGGTTTGATGACTCCCGCTAACTTCCTTACCTCTGAAGGCAGCAACGTCAGCCTCAGCACCAACGCACCCGAGGTGATCAAATTCAGCCGGTTTCCGCATTGATTTGATTGCATATTCAGGGCCTGGCTGAGTCCCTGTTCCACCAAGTATGAGGTCAGAAATGTCAGGAGAAGTATCCCAGCTTTCTCCCAAAGTTCTGAGAAGCGATGACTGTGCAGAGCCCACATCGCACGCCAGTCAGCCACACGTAAGGTAACTGGAGCCTCCTCATCAGTCTGCAGGTTGTTATGGCCCCAATTTGTTATGACATTAACGACAGCAAAGGATGACAGACAAAAAATTTAAAACTAAAACACATTTAATTAGACCAAACACTTTTAACTAAACTACTATCTACACTACAGACCAAGATTGATTATATACAAAAACTGAAATATTTACAGTCCCTTTGGAGCGTCGCTTGGTGATGTCCTGGGTGAGGAAAATGCTCTAGCACAGGCAAAAATCCACTAAAAGCTTCACAGGTCTTGAACAGAATGACAGGTCTGGTCACATGTATCCTTCTCCTTGCAATTTCTCCTACTACTTTACTGGCTCAATTTTACTTCTTATATACTCTTTTGCAGACCCCACCCACATTTAGACCTCTTTTTTTAATTTTCTGGGACTTGCCCCAGACATGCCCAGAACATGTCCAAACCTAGCTCCAGTCTGGGCTCAACAAAAAAAAGGTAAATATTGCCATCTAGTGGCTTCTTTTCACATTACACCTCCCACCGCTGCGGGCTTTATGACTGCAACTTAGATGTCTGTTTCTGGAACAGCTGTTAGTTATTTTAAAATAGCATGTAAAATTAAATGAAAAAACATCTTTTTATTTTATTTTGCCATATTAGGCTTTATTTTATTTTAATAATATAACAATGTGAAGTCATTGCTTGCTCTATTTATATTGATGGAATAGTATAGAGGTTAGAGCATTAGAGCTTTGTTGGCTATTATGGCTATTTTGAAATGTTTCATAACCTTTGGACTTAGTAAAACCAGAGCATTATGAGGTAAATAACTATCAAGTTTAGGTGACCTCCCTGGCATCAGAGGCTTGGTTTGCCCAGCAGGGGTGATCCTTTTATGGGCTGGCTCATGATGACATTCAGGTTCAAAAAAGAGTGGGATTCACTGGACCAAGACACATCACTGAGCCGTGATATTTCCTCTCCATTTGGCACACGTTCATGTCCTGATGCTTTGCCAAAGCCTGAATTATATTCTTCCGTTTCATCAGATCCATTTCATTTTCTGGTGGCCGACCCCACAAACTAAATAAACAAAATCACTAAGAAAAAAGCCCTGTAACAATCACAATTTCTATCTACAAAATGGGAGAACAAACTGATTCTGACGTTATGACAGCAACTGGTTTATATATGCACCTGCACACTATTCAAGAAAGTGCGTTGCTAGGGAACCAAGATGCAGTTGACTGCCTTGCCTAGCTGTCAGTGCATGAATGTGCTGTATAAATGGGCATATATGAGGAACTAGGCTACTGTCAAGTGCTTTGAGCTGTCTGTCTGACTAGCTATATAGTCAGCCTAGCCAGGTCCATTTACAGTGTTTTGCCTAGAGTAATGGAGGTCAAAATGACCTCTTAGTCGTTTTTTGGAAAAGTCACTAACTGGGAGACATAGGGTTGTTATTCAAACAGAGTTAAGTGCAGTTTAAAAGGCGAGAGAGGTCAAAATGACCTCACGACTGTTCTAGTGTTAACAAGTGGGGTTATTCAAGTGCCAATTCACCCCCCCCCCTCTCTCTCTCTCTCTCTCTCTCTCACACACACACACACACACACACACGCATACACACACACACACACACACACACACGCACGCACGCACACACACACACACACACACACACACACACACACTCATGTTTTTGTGTGAATTCATGTTGGCGATAGGTTTTAGTGCAGCCCCTTTGTGGGCTTCAGGGGAATTGTTCACTTCCCTGAAGAAACACTAGAAAATTATAACAAGCATTTACTGACAAGCCGGCTCAAGGTTAATATGATGTGCATAAATAATTAAACAATATTGATCATTATTAAGCCCTATTTGTGCTCGACGCAGTCGCGAATGCGAGAGCTTCGCGCGCCACAACCGCGCACCTGGCGACAGCCGCCCGCGCCGGCGCTTCGCGAGGTCGCGCACACTCATTGATCGCCCAGTTGAAAATGCTTCTACCTCTACTGTTTTGGGCCTGATGGTACTTATTCCTACAGTATTTTTTCCTACTGTTCCCTGTATTTGCGGCGAACACTGCAGCGGAGAACGCGCCGAGTATAAATGCCTCCGCGCTCTGTTGCGGTGCGCGCGCAATCCGAGAATGGAGCCAGGCGAAGGTGTAACTGAGGCTTCAGTCAGCTCTATGCGCCGTCTGTCTGTCTGTCCTCAACCGACCGCTCGAAATTCGCTCGCCGCACACATGCTCTGCATGGTAGGCTACTAGTAAATAAATTTTTAAAAATAGCTTAAGATTTTTATTTGTGTTATTTTGTGTTGGATTTTATAAGTGTTATGTTGTGCTGATTTGAGCACAGTTAGGCGGATTTTGAATCAGTTTCGCGCAGGCAACCATATGATAAATCTGGCAAAACTGCAGCCAAATACTGTACCGCTCGCAAGTTTAGGGATCAATGACTCGTGAAATCTTTGCTCAGCCCATCCTAATTAACAATGATTGTTTCATGAAAAGAGAAATGGCGCAAAAATACAATAACGTACGGTGACTGGCTGGTGATATTGCGGAGCCAAAGGTATAAAACCATATTCGTCCCATTTTACCTGATGTCTCAAATCACCCGACTTCACACAATATGTAGAGTGTGTGCGCCCTTTCTATGACGGCATTCAGCTAACGCGAACACAAAAGGGTTAAATATATAAAAAACATATAAAAAATATAAAAAGTCTTGTTCGCCTTAGTAACTATATCCCATATTACCCATGCGGTTTTACAGCGACTGCTGCTGGTGCAGGGTCTAAAAGTTCAGGCTGCAACAGTGCGAATTCCTGTAGCTTTGCTGTTTGACTGACCTACTTTGAGGCGTTGCTTATTCATCCTGTACTTAGGCACTAGGCACAGCAGCCGTATTAAAGCAAGCGGACGTCGCAAACATCTCTTGTACTAAGACCAGCATTGGAATCAATAGCCGTACAAATAACTTGATGCGAAAATGCTGTTCATACCCTTTTTGAGAGCGACATTAGTCGTGAGAGGCGGTCGACTGGAAAGGCAGACGGGAATGAGAAGGGTGGTCTCGTCGTTCTCTTATCTGGATAGCCAACGGCATTCGTCGTCGTCCACAATGTTAACGGGGACCAACAAATTAAAAACCATGGACGACCTACATGGACCTAGTTTCATGACGTCGTTATACTGGCTCTTCGTTAAAGGATACTTTCCAAAAACCCATCAAATGCAGGTGTGTTTTTATTCTTGAGGTTTGCATTCACTGCAGTCAAGCAGCCTACAGTAACTCAGCAGCTTGTTCTAATCCAGTACGGGAATAAAACGTTTTTCTGTACCATGAAGGGACTGGAGAGGAGCTTTCGGAGGTGCTAGCCTTCGGTTGTATGTGAACCGAAATGGTTTTAAATATATATTTTCTGGCCTATATGGGCAATTGTGAGGACAACCTAATTTAAGATGATTATTATGAGCCAATTATGTTTTAGTAATCATAGGCCACGCTTTATTGCACATGCAATTAGACCCCAGAAAAATATTAATGTATTGTCCTTTTAATGTGTAAAACCAGACGAGTGCGGGCGAATTTTGTTTTTTTTTTAAGTAAATATGTTTTTATACAGAATTTACTTATCCCTCAAAAAAGTATTTTTGAGTATACCGGTATACTTCTTTTAAACTAAAAAAAAATGGGAAAGTATACTTTGGGTTTGCTTTTTATGAACTAATAAAATATATACTGAACAAATTTACACCAAAGTCTACTTGGCATTAACTGAAAATTATATAGCTACCCTTACAAAAAAGAAGTATAATTCAAGTTTAAGCTAATTAAACTTAGAGTAACTACACATTTCATTTACACTACAAGTGAACATCTAGGTATACTGTGGCTTAACTAGTTGTATACTTCGGGCATACTTTTCAGTTTATGAAAGTGTACATTGAAATATATTGCGATTAAACTTACAGATATACTGCTAGTTTATTAGTAGTATACTACTAGTAAACTTCTCAGTTCATGAGTGTATACTGTGAAGTATACTGCTAGTAAACCTAAAGAGTATCATTGGATCTTTAATGACCACGGCGGAACAGGACCTCAGTTTAACCTGTCATCCGAACGACGGCATCCCCATCACTGCACTGTCTGGGGTATTGCGGTAATGAAATGTGTGTACTAGTTTTATAACTGGCAGCCGTGCCACTACTTGATCTACACCAGCTACATGGCTGAAGCTAAGTAGGTGTGTGTGTGTGTGTGGTTTGTGCTTGGATGGGAGGCCAGCTGGGAAAACAGCTGTTGTTGGGCCTGTAGGTTGTCATCCTCCCTTTGGCGAATGATCCGCAATTCCCCAGTGCAGTGGTAGGGATGCTGTCATTCGGATGGAACGTTAAACCGAAGTCCTGACTCACTGTGGTCATTAAAGATCCTATGATGCTCTTTAGGTTTACTCGCAGTATACTTCACTTGAAACTTTCATGAACTGAGAAGCTGACTAAAAGTAAACCATTTGTGATGTATTTCCAGCACAAAATAAAACTTAGATGGAAACTAGATGTGTACTTCAAGTTTACTTGTCTTATACTTGAAGTATAGCTAAAAATATACTTTTATAAACTTATAGTGGGCCAGTTTAGTCCCAATAAGTATTTAATTAGTATGCTTACAAGTATACCACTAGTATATTGACACTAGATCATTTGATACATAAAGTATACTTGGAAAATATACTTAACATTTACTCAAGTTTACTTGAAAAAATGAGCTTACAATATACTTCTTTTTTGTAAGGGATGTATTCATGTTTTGTTTCTTTAGGTTTCTAAACCCATTTATTTTCAGCTACTCAAGTAAGAACACAGAAACATTACTTTTAAAGGCTGAAGTGTCAGTTTATTGGTACATTTGCACTACTTGCAAAGTGAATTGTGTCGATTGCCCTTTTATTGGAAAATACTAAAATACAGCGGGGCAAATAAGTATTAATGTGAGGATTACGAAAGGGACCACTAGCGAGAACCAGTAAAATACAAAAAGGAGGCTTCATTTCTGAAGGGGGGAAACCCGCCAACAGAGCAGGCAACGGTACAAAGTCCACAATCCAAAATCAGAAACCAAAGGACGAAATCCAAAATTGTAACCGGGGCACCAATCACAAAAATCAGAGTCATACAAAAAAGGGTTTGGTAACAATAAGGCAGCGAAGTACAGGGAGTTGGTAAAAATCGATAATCAATGACAGTCCAGTCAGAAAGGTAATCACAATGAGAACTAGGCGAAAATGAATGTGGCACAAGGGAGAACGATCTGACGAGGAAGTGCTGAGAAGAGACACCTAATATACACTTCTGGGAGATCACATGATAACAGAACTCAGGTGCAGGCAGTCAGACTGATTACAAGGGAGCAACACATTAGGGAGAACCTGATCACATGAAATTGGCAGAAACCAAAACACGGACAGGGATCACGGGACAATCCTATAGACAAATACACAGCTCCAGTCAAGGAGTTCTAATGTGCCTAGATACTAAGAGAAAGGACAGTGTGAGCAGGTGTGGAGATTCCACAGAAACGCAGCAGAGAAGATTAGGGAAAGACAAGAGGCGGAGACTAGAATAGGGCGAATGCTGAGAGCTTGTTAATCAATTAGTTAGTGCAGCTATACAATCCCTAGTGCTCGTTAGTAAGTTAGTGTTTTATACAATGTTAGTCTTGGTTAGTAATTCAACAAAAACAACAAACTGTTAGTACTGGTTAGTAATATACACTGCCCGGCCAAAAAAAAAGTCGCACACTCAAATATTCAGTTGGAACTCCTGTAGCTTTGATTACAGTGCAAATTCATTTTGTCATTGTTTTGACAACTATATGCAATGCCAGAACATTTATTTTCGATCATTAATGCTATAATTTTTGGCCGAGATCTTGTCTTCTCGACATACTGGTTGAACCACACGGTGGTCTTTCTTGAGCACATCCCAATAACTTTTACTGTGTCTAAGATCAGGACTTTGTGGTGGCAAATGTTTGTGAAAATGATTCCTCATACTTGTTTTTGCATTCATGAGTTTCTTTGCTAAATACAGGCCAGTAAGTTGCCTGTTCTCAAATACTGTAACATCTTTTCCACCAGCAAGGGATGTGTCTTCCGACATGATTTTTTGAGAAATGAGTAGCGATGCGCTTCATCAGTCAGGGGAAAAATGATTATTGCCAGCTGAAACATATTAGTAACCGCAATGATGATCCAATTCTAGAATTTGTTAATTAATTTCCAAACGGTGACTTTTTTTTTGGCCGGGCAGTGTAGAATTAGCAAGGTGAAGGAAGTACAAAAGTAAATGAGATTGGAAGAAAGGTTGAAGTCCAGAAACCATTAAATTACCCGAAGGAGTGGCACGCAGTACTGGGGCTGTGAGCAAAGACAAGACCAAAGACCAGACGAGGAGACTCAAACAGCGGTTTGAGTGCATTACTGATTTAATTTCAGGTCTTTCTGAAGCTCTCTGCGAACAACTCTTCTGATTTTTCTTTTGACTCCTCTGTCAGAAATCTTGCAAGGAGCACCTGGTCGTCTGTGGCCGGTTTATGGTGAAATGATGTTCTTTCCTCTTCTGGATTATGGTCCCAGCGATGCTCACTGGAACATTCAGAAGTTTAGAAATATGTCTGCAACTAATGCCATCAGTGTGTTTTGCAAAGATAAGGTTGCGAAGGTCATGAGGGAGCTCTTTGCTTTTACTCATCATGAGAAGCTTCTTGTGTGACACGTTGGTAATGCGAAACCTTTTTATAGACCATCAATTAGGACTAAACCAGCTGGTATTAATTTGCACTGACAGTATGTAGAAAGCAATCCTGCCCCCTGTCAGATTTCAGCTGGTTTCTTGGCTTTCCATGCCTTTTTGCACCTCTTTTTCTTCATGTCTTCAATACTTATTCCCTGTGGCATTCCACTTTATTACACATAACATCATTTATGGACTTATTTGTTTTGATTTCATTGTATGTTTGGATTACTTGGTTATTACCTGTCAGGGGTTGACCCAAAAAACAGAAACTGGACCCACAATGCAGATAGGCAAACACAGTGGAATTTATTTCTTCCCAAAGCACCGTCCACAAAAACAAAACCTAAAAAACACTACCGGATCCAGAGCTGTGCAGAGCTGGGCTGGGGAGGAAGCAGTAGTCCAAAAAAAAAAAAAAAACAACAGTACAGGGCTAAGAACAAACAATGCCAAGTCTCAAAAATATCAAAAATACTCTTGCAAAAGAATCTCTAGGAGAGCGCGCTCCTGAAGGAGAGTGCATACTGGCAGAGAAGGGAGAGAAAAGCTGGCTTATAAGCAGCAGGCAATTAAGGCCAACGAGGTGCAGGTGAGAGTGCAGGCAGCCAGGAGCCCCTACCCAACCCAGGAATGTCAGCACAGGTCAGGTCCTGACATTACCAACATCTGGTGAAAATTTTGCGTCAATAGCCCCATTAGAAATATATGTACTGAGACAAATGTTGACGTGTTTAATACTTATTTTCACTGCTGTATATATATAAGTATTCACTGCTGTGAAAAAGTATTTGCCCCCTTCCTGATTTCTTATTTTTTTGCATATTTGTCACGCTTAAATGTTTCAGATCATCAAACAAGTTTTGATATTTGACAAAGATAATCCGAGTCAATACAAAATGTGGTTTTTAAATGATGATTTCATTTATTGAAGGAAAAAGCCATCCAAACCTACCTGGCCCTATTTGAAAAAGTAATTGCCCCCTAAACCTAATAACTGGTTGTGCCACCCTGAGCGACAACAACTGCAATGAAGCGTTTGCAATAACTGGCAATGAGTCTTTCACTTCTGGCCCACTCTTCCTTGTAGAGTTATTTTAACTCTGTAGTTTACTATAGTGATGCTAAAGTAAATCACAAAGGTCAAACTCTACTATAGTAAACTATAGCAATGATATTCAATTACTATAGTATATTTGCAACAAACTATAATTTACTGTAGTAAAGTGTAGTTTACTATAGTTTACATCAATTTTACTATAGTAAACTATAGTAAATTTTTGTTAGAGACACAATGGCAACAGCAATGACTTTCCTCAATTTCGACCCATGACAGTTAAACTTTGCAATAAAAGCCGAACGCATTTATACACAACTGCAATCCCTCCAAAATTCAACATCTAGGCAGGAAAAGTTACAGTTGGAGGAATTAACGTTGTTATTGGTGTAAATTTGCTTCGGCCAACAACTATTGACGGAAGAATTTTGCTTTCAACGACGTCACTTGGAACATTGAATTGGCAAAAATGGATCAAACCGAGGCGAGCGAAGCGTCTGCAGGCGTTAACGCCGCACGCCAGCGTAAAAGCACCGTGATGACTGCATTAGGGGATCATCTTGTCACCATAACCATATTGTATGCTGAATTTTATTTAGCGTTTAAATTTTGTCAGTTTTATTTACAATACTCTTTAGGGGTGCCATTAAGCATGAAACCTTAATTTTGAGGACATTAATTCTTACTGAAATAAATAAAAATTTTGGTTTCATTTTTGCGGTATTAAGAAATGACAATATTTCTCATTTGCATTCATTTTGACTTGATCTCTATAATGTTATCATATAATATTCTTTTTAGCATTTTAGAGCATTTCCAGTCCGGGGTGCCATTAATTCTGGAGCCCACTGCGTTGTCAGTGTATTCCATTTTCTAAGGGGATCCTCCGAGTGGAAGAGTTGTAGCCATCTATTTGTAAATAAGCGCTTTCTCTCACGACGTGTGCCGCAGATTGAGCACAGCAAGATCTATGGCCCTCTGTGGAAGTCGAAATACGGGCCGCTGGTGATAGTGAATGTGGCGAGTGCTGAGCTGATCGAGCAGACGCTGAGGCAGGAGGGCCGCCACCCCATTCGGACTGACATGCCCCACTGGAGGGGCTACAGAGAGCTGCGGAAGCATGCCTACGGACCGCTTACTGAGTGAGTGAAACTAATGATTAAGGGCAAGTTTCGCTGACACAGATTAACCCTTACAGCGCTGAATATATTTTCAAGGAATAAAAAATGTAATTATCCTGAGCTGTTGAAAATCTATCGTGTGGCAACTTGTTTAAAAGAGCTCCCCTGCGAGAGGTGTCTTTCGGGACCTGGAGGGTTCCAGCGTTGCAGCCATTTCAGCTGAGCTGCTTTTTCAACTTGACTGTGTGTTTGAACTATAGATACTCTAGACTTGAAGGAGAGTGAGGAGCGGGCGATGTTTCTATGAGGTCCTAGTGCGTGCGGAATCTTTTTTTCTAATATATAGTTAGTTTTTGGTTTGTAAAAAGCAGAGGGGTCCAATGCTGCATTCTGAAAAAGTGCAGCGGTCATCTCCCCCAGGTCCCCACATAAATTACTGTCCTCCCGTTCTGCGGTGATGCATTCCTGTATTATCCAAATGATACTTGAGCTGTGGCAATCTAGACTTGTCGATGCCCACATTTGTTAGGCTCGAAAGCAGAAAAAGGGTGGACAGAACTAAAATCTGCTGCATTGCATAGGTAGTACTGCAATAATTAGTGAGATGTATGCTTCCAGCTCATAATGGTTTCCATTTTTCCAAATGATGTGAAAGCAACTTTTAGCAACAAGAAGTCATCTTTCTTGGTTGGTTATATGTGCCGTTGTTGATGATGACAAATGATGTTTGAAAACCTGACTTGCTTCAATGCTGAAAAAACTCTGACATGGCAAACACCAGGATTTGTTAAAGTACAAAATAATCTTGCAGATGATCATGACTATGATCATGAACCAATAAACCAAACTAGCCATTCAAAAAAAAAAAAAAAAAAGAAGGAAGCAATGCTTCTCATGAGAATTCACTCACCCTGATTCAAAGCAACTTGTCAGGTGAAGCTGTGTGGAAGTAACATGTATGGCAGTTAAGTGTTACATGCTCTATGTGCTGATAAATGACCGTGTGATAAATGACTTCCATCCCCTGTTACATTCCTACCTCTTCTCCCCCATCTGCTATTTATTATTTTTCATTGGTGCACTACTGTATTGATAAATGTGAAATAATTGAATGGTTTAGGCTAATTATATCCAATTTTTGGTGAACTAGTACTGTATCCAGTGGACATGAAGCGTTGTGGGTAACCCATGATGGATCGATATGGACGTGTGAAGGAAAATTCAAGTAACATGGAAATGAAGAGAGAGCTTCAATTCCAATCATATGTTTTGTACTTTTGTATTGTAATACGATTGATTTCTTCTTTGAAGTGACTGTGAAATTGCAGTAGTGTGTTGATGACTTTATTGTTGCTTGCCTCCATGCACTTTTTCAGAATTAACAGAAAAAAAAAATCACTTTGTATGAATGAAGCTCACATGACGCAACTAATAGGTTTATTCAACCCTCCCCTTATATAAGTCTGAAGTAGACTGAGAGTCGGCAGTAAGAAATAGCGCAGTGGCTCCACAGTTAATTTGCATTATTGTAGCTCCCGGACGAAGTCGGACGGCTATGATGAATTCACTTGTGTCGTGTCCACTGCCGCCGCGTCCGCATCCGTAGACACTTTCTTGTGGACACTCTGCAGGCTGTAATTTTTGAAGGGTTACTTTTATATTTGGTATGGACGTGTATTGTACTTCACTTATGACAGCTAGCGAGTTTGGTTGTCATGGCAACAGTACTGGCAAAATAATATGCAAACTAGTGGCAAAACATAGAGATTTTTTTGTAGGCGCAGTACAGGCTGTAATTTCTGACTGATTACTTTCATATTTGGCATGTTCATGCCTTACACTTCACTTATGACACCTATAGATTTTGGTTGCCATGGCGACAGTATTGGCCGCATAATACACACATTAGTGGCAAAACATGGAGATTTCCTTGTGGACGCAGTACAGGCTGCAGTTTGGGACCAATTACTTTCATATTTGGTATGGACATGTGATATACTTCACTTATTACACCTGTTGATTTCGGTTGCCATGGCGACAGTGTTGGCCAAATAATGCTCAAAAAAGGGGAGAAGCAGGCTTTCGGGGGCTACACCCCTGTGGTCGCAGCCGAACGGACTGTTTAGTTATCAATGCAGGCTGCCTGTAAGTATTACAAATTGATGGCACAATTAAAGACAGATTATCCTGTTTGTTTGCATCTTCTGGTTAAAATATGAATAACTTGCCTTCTGTTTTGACGTAGTCCTGACAAGTCTGAGTCTGCCTTAAGTATCAAAAAGATTCCACGCATCACCTATCGTGATCGCTTTAAAATAACATCTGTAATCTAATTCAAATATTACACACCCTGCCCATTTGCATGCAGCGCACAAGGAAACAATCCAGTCAGTCCCTGTGGGTGGTGAAAAATAGGAACAGGCCTAGTGACCGGTCTGTGTGTCTATCGTCAGACGTAGAGCATGCAGAAAAGTCAGGCCCTCTCTCATTGTTTATTCGCCTCTTGCCTGTATAAACAGGTGAGGTTTGATCGTTCATACAACACACTAAGACACTGGGCGCATGCCTGCACAAGCCTGTTGCAGCCTCCCTTCTCCAGTACAGCTGAAGTCCACAGAGACTGATTCATTAGAGTTCTTAACAGTCCAAAAAAATACCTCCAGCATAGTCCATTTTTACCGTAGTCAAAAAAATCAAATAATGACTGGAAAAGAGCTCCAGGTGGCAGTTCTCTGGCTTGTAAGATAGAGTAATTGGGAGAGGCCAGAGAGAGTGAACTTTGAGCCGTGTCACAAACAGGGCCACACAAGGAAGGAGCTCTCTGAAATTGTTCATTGTGGCCTTACTTGATGCTTAGAAAATTTCGGAAAACCTTAAATGCAGCGTGGCGAAAGATAGATAGAAGTTTCAAATCACCTCTTTTTGAATTTGTTGGCATACACAGGACTTGATGGTCTGATGAAGATCATGAGTTTACAGCATGTAGACTGTGGCTTTTTTTGCTTGATAGGGTGTAAAATTACTTGCATTAATCCCTCAATGACCACTTTCTCCAGGATGGGCGCAGACTGGCAGCGAATCAGGAGCATCTTGAACCCCAGGATGCTGAAGCCAAAGCATGTGTCCACATACACCAGCTCGCTCAATATGGTGGTGACGGACTTCATCAAGAAACTGGATTGGCTCAGGAGGACCAAAGGAGGTGGGGTCATGGTACATGACTTAGCAGGAGAGCTCTACAAATTTGCTTTTGAAGGTAAGTCGGCAGTCCATAGAAGCCTGCCTGCTGATTAATTTAGGAAAATGTTCTTGTCATTTGAAAGCCTTTCCTAAGTTTTATTGAAACAAATTGGAATTATAAACTTTACATTTAAGCCTTTGCACTTTCATCTGGACGAATGTAATTCCTTGCCAGTCTTGCAGGTTTATGGCCATTGCAAGTGTTACAGTATAGTACTTCCCTTCCTCATCTGGCGAATGAGGATAACGATGTCTCTGAAACTTGAAGCCATAAAACATGTATTCAGTGAAAATCTAGTTCTTAATATTTGTCCTTAAAAGGAAACATATTGAAGTGAGTCGCCATAGGAGATTTTAGAAATGATAATGTTGCTGCTGCTCTAATCGGGAGGTCATTTCACTGCCCAGGAGTGGCACTTCTTAGTCCTATTTTTGCGATCTTCAACCGCAATTTTTCTTAGAGCATAGTCACACCACCTGCTGCCATTAGGCGAGCACTCGAGCTTGCCTTATTCCTTTATTCAACCCGATGCAGTCTTGATACAAGCGGCTGCCGAGAGTGCCGAACATCTGAGGGCATGAGAAATGCTTCCGGGAAAAACTTAACTGACTTCAGTGTTTTTCGGTGATGTGCTGAACGGAGCTGAGTAAAGAACCACAGAATTGTCTCCTTTGAACCAATTTGGCTACTCTAATCCTGTCTCCGTTTATTTTGCTCAATTAGCAATCAAACAGTGGATTCGCTCATTTACTGAGTTGAATAAGCAGAAATACCAGTTTATTAACGTAGCATGTTTGATTGCCATACTTGAAATTTAATGGCCATAGCACGCACAGATTTGCATGAATGCGATTGCCCGATTTTTTGCGGGCTTACATTAGGCCATTTTATGCAATTGCGATAATTTATATTGTATTCTCATTTCATACAATTAACAGAATGTTTTCCACCTTGTGTATTTTTTAGACGCTTAAAATCCGGGGCGATCTTGAAACGAATATCTTTTTTTTAACTAATCTTTAATAATTTCCTGAAAATGCTATCCAAATGATCGCAACTGCACAAAATGGCCTGATGTATTAAGCCCACAAAAAATCATGCAATCGCGTTCATGCAAATCTGTGCTATTCTATGGCCATTTAAACTTCAAAATGCAACAATCAAACATCCTATCTTAATAAATCAAACAATTTACTCATTCAACAGAGTAAATGAGCAAATCCACTGTTTGATTGCAGGAGAGCCAATGCAGTCTGATGACCACCACCCAACCAAGTGGCAGGGACGGGATGCAGAATGAGTGGGTGAAGGGTTACTACCAGTGAAAAACAGAGTTTTGGTCATGCTGGTGCTTGGTCGCTTAGAAAGCCTCACAATGATCAGTGGCCTCGTATATAAATGGTGTGTTGGCACAAAAACAATGCATACGTCACTTTCTGATTTATGAAAGCAAACTTGGCCTTAAAAAAAGGGAAATTATGAAGATTATGCACATGTGAATAAATTCCAGGTTCATCCTCATTAAATAACTAAAAATAGCATGCAGTTTATCCTACCCATAGGTTTATTAAAGGTTATTGTCTATGATATCCCTTTTTTTTCTTTTTTATTTTTTTACGTGTACGCAATATTTAGGTATGAAATCCACACAAATTTTTATTGAAAAGGCCCCGGGACTTGCAGGAGAAGGCATAGAGTAGATTTAAAAGAACCTGTTTAACCTCCTCCTATTAAGAAGACAATGAGTCTGTAAAATGAGTCTGCTCACCTTATCATCCGATCCGATCGGTCACCCGATCTTAGGGCAGTAAAGTCACTCGCCTTGTACTTGAACTGGGAGCTGTGAATCACTCTCCTCTTTTTCCAAAAATCGCCGATTGTTGTCGATTTGTTTCAACCCAGAATTTCCATTTCCTTGGACGATTCTCATGTCCAGAGGTATCTTCGCATGCTATGAGTACGGAGTGGTTGTGATGTGATGGCAGCTCTGGGAACGAGATTCCCTGAGAGCATTCGGCCGAAAACATGCGAAAACTTACCTCTGACTGTACAGGAATCAGTTCTCAAGGGCATTTGGCTGAAAACGTGAACATTTACCTCTGAATGTTTGGAGATCAGTTCTCGTTTATCTGTGCAAGAGAATACAGTGTTTGCATGTTCAGTTATGGTGGCTGTAATGTGCTATAGGCCCAATTTGGACAAAATTTACTGATTTCAGGTACACAAAAACAAAGATGGCTTATTATTTTTTTGTTGAAAAAAATGTTTTTTTTTATTTTGTGGTCCGACCTAATAGAAATGCCGCAGAACGCTTGATAATGTTAAAAACGAGTGAAAAAAATGTGTGTAACAAATGTGCAAAAGTAGGTCAAATGAGGATGGAGGTAAATGTTACGCTCTGGCTGTGTAGAAATACAGTACAGTAGGTGATTGGAACTTTGAGTTGCATTTTTTTGCAATAAAACTTGCTCACAATTTGAACTTTGATGATGAAGTTGACTCTCTTGAAAAGATAAATTTGATTTTATATTCAAATTTAGAAGATCATTGGGAATTTTTGCTGAAATTGACACTGATAATTCTTTGGCCTAATTTTGAGGCATTTTTTGGCCTTTTAAGATTTTTTTATGAAGACGAGAGCCCCCTAGAGGCCAGAGGCCAGACACTCAGATCTCGGTAATGACTGGCCAAATTCAGAAAAGTGTTTTATCAATTTTTGTGACTCAGTTAGATCTGTAATATCCCTCAGATACGTTGTTTTAGGCTCAAAGTTACCGCAGTTGCCTTTTGTGGAAAATTTGCAACGACTTTTGCACACACATTGCGTTGCAGCACCAGTGCTTGCTTTTCTGCTGCATAATGCATACTCTGTGACCCAGACTGAGCGCAGTTATCGCAGTGTGATGCTGAGCGCAGTTATTGCAGAGTGATGCTGAGCGCAGTTATTGCAGAGTGATGCTGAGTGCAGTTATCGCAGAGTGATGCTGAGCGCAGTTATCGCAGAGTGATGCTGAGCGCAGTTATCGCTGTGTGATGCTGAGCGCAGTTATCGCTGTGTGATGCTGAGCGCAGTTATCGCAGTGTGATGCTGAGCGCAGTTATTGCAAAGTGATGCTGAGCGCAGTTATTGCAGAGTGATGCTGAGTGCAGTTATTGCAGAGTGATGCTGAGTGCAGTTATTGCAGAGTGATGCTGAGTGCAGTTATTGCTGTGTGATGCTGAGCGCAGTTATCGCAGTGTGATGCTGAGCGCAGTTATTGCAGTGTGATGCTGAGCGCAGTTATTGCAGAGTGATGCTGAGCGCAGTTATTGCAGAGTGATGCTGAGTGCACTTATAGCAGAGTGATGCTGAGCGCAGTTATCGCTGTGTGATGCTGAGCGCAGTTATCGCAGTGTGATGCTGAGCGCAGTTATTGCAGAGTGATGCTGAGCGCAGTTATTGCAGAGTGATGCTGAGTGCACTTATCGCAGAGTGATGCTGAGTGCAGTTATTGCAGAGTGATGCTGAGCGCAGTTATCGCTGTGTGATTCTGAGCGCAGTTTTCGCAGTGTGATGCTGAGTGCAGTTATTGCAGAGTGATGCTGAGCGCAGTTATTGCAGAGTGATGCTGAGTGCAGTTATTGCAGAGTGATGCTGAGCGCAGTTATCGCTGTGTGATGCTGAGCGCAGTTATCGCTGTGTGATGCTGAGCGCAGTTATCGCAGTGTGATGCTGAGCGCAGTTATTGCAGAGTGATGCTGAGCGCAGTTATTGCAGAGTGATGCTGAGTGCACTTATCGCAGAGTGATGCTGAGTGCAGTTATTGCAGAGTGATGCTGAGCGCAGTTATCGCTGTGTGATGCTGAGCGCAGTTATCGCAGTGTGATGCTGAGCGCAGTTATTGCAAGTGATGCTGAGCGCAGTTATTGCAGAGTGATGCTGAGTGCAGTTATTGCAGAGTGATGCTGAGCGCAGTTATCGCTGTGTGATGCTGAGCGCAGTTATCGCAGTGTGATGCTGAGCGCAGTTATTGCAGAGTGATGCTGGGCGCAGTTATTGCAGAGTGATGCTGAGCGCAGTTATTGCAGAGTGATGCTGAGCGCAGTTATTGCTGTGTGATGCTGAGCGCAGTTATCGCTGTGTGATGCTGAGCGCAGTTATCGCAGTGTGATGCTGAGCGCAGTTATTGCTGTGTGATGCTGACCGCAGTTATTGCTGTGTGATGCTGAGCGCAGTTATCGCTGTGTGATGCTGAGCGCAGTTATCGCAGTGTGATGCTGAGCGCAGTTATCGCTGTGTGATGCTGAGCGCAGTTATTGCAGTGTGATTCTGAGCACAGTTATCGCAGTGTGATTCTGAGCGCAGTTATTGCAGCTTGATGAGCGCAGTTATCACTGTGTGATGTTGAGCGCAGTTATCCCTGTGTGATGCTGAGCGTGTACACAGCTCGCGGCTCTCCTCCAAAGCACACGCCCATTAGCCACGGCTTCTTATACATTCACTGGTTGAGACTTCGCAAGCTCAGAACGAGGGTGGAGGGAACCCAAACATAGGCCAGCTCAGAATCTTCCTTATGAGCACCTGTGTGGCGTTCACATGGAAGGGGAACACTAATCTACATAACCCTTGCTAGCAGACCCTTCCCAATTTGCATCCCTGTAGCGCATTAGCCAATTGCGCTACTTCTGAAAAGACCTGCCAACCACTGCTGGTTGGTACACGGGGATCGAACGCGCACTGCGATGGTCACTTCTGCTTTGCAGCATGATGCTTTTCTGAGTGAGCCACCTGGCAGCTCACCTCTGGAGGTTTGACCTTAAAAACTCGATCCAGGGAAATTGTGTCAGAAGTGTGTCCTGTTATATATTAACCTTCCCTTGCTCTCTTATTATAAATACATCAGTGTTTCTCAAACCTCTCCCAGAATATTGGTTGTTCTGAATGTTTTACCCTTGCGTTAGGTTCACTTTTACGAATATCGTGTACTGTTCAGGACAATCTGACCCGGGACATTTTTTGGGATTTTAAAAGCAGTTATCCCTGTGTGATGCAGAGCGCAGTTATCCCTGTGTGATGCTGAGGGCAGTTATCCTGTGTGATGCTGAGCGCAGTTATTGCTGTTTGATGCTGAGTGCAGTTATCGCAGAGTGATGCTGAACGCAGTTTTCGCTGTGTGATGCTGAGTGCAGTTATCGCTGTGTGATGTTGAACGCAGTTATCGCTGTGTGATGCTGAGTGCAGTTATCGTTGTATGATGCTGAGTGCAGTTATCGCAGAGTGATGCTGAGCACAGTTATCGCTGTGTGATGCTGAGTGCAGTTATCGCAGAGTGATGCTGAGCACAGTTATTGCTGTGTGATGCTGAGCGCAGTTATCGCTGTGTGATGCTGAGTGCAGTTATCGCAGAGTGATGCTGAGCGCGTTTTCGCTGTATGATGCTGAGTGCAGTTATCACAGTGTGATGCTGAGCGCAGTTATCGCTGTGTGATGCTGAGCGCAGTTATTGCTGTGTGATGCTGAGCGCAGTTATCGCTGTGTGATGCTGAGTGCAGTTTTCGCAGAGTGATGCTGAGCGCAGTTATTGCTGTATGATGCTGAGTGCAGTTATCGCTGTGTGATGCTGAGCGCAGTTATTGCTGTGTGATGCTGAGCGCAGTTATCGCTGTGTTATGCTGAGCGAAGTTATCGCTGTGTGATGCTGAGTGCAGTTATCGCTGTGTGATGCTGAGCGCAGTTATTGCAGTGTGATGCTGAGCGCAGTTATCGCAGTGTGATGCTGAGCGCAGTTATCGCAGTGTGATGCTGTGTGCAGTTATCGCTGTGTGATGCTGAGCACAGTTATCGCAGTGTGATGCTGAGCGCGGTTATCGCTGTGTGATGCTGAGTGCAGTTATCGCTGTATGATGCTGAGCGCAGTTATTGCAGTGTGATGCTGAGCGCAGTTATCAGAGTGTGATCTTACACTGGTCAGCTTATCAAGACCGAAGGATTTTTTTTACATTTTTAATTGATTGAGTTGAGCAAGTCTCAGCAACCTCAAAGACCTTTCTAAGTTGTGCTCTTACTGTAAGGTTCCCTTATCAAGGGAGACATAACCTGTTATTCACCAGATGACCCATTCATACCAATGATAATTCATGGAATGAAGTCAGGCTGCAAACGTACAACATCTGGATGTTTTTTTTTTCAATAAATTTGGCATCTCCAATCACAACCGAATCTAAGATATCCAATTAGGGAACTATGTACAAGTACTTAGGCTTTTCGCATATGCGGCCCCCTGCTGCCAACTCAGGAGAGTGCACACAGCTCGCGGCTCTGCTCCGAAGCACACGCCCATTAGCCACTGCTTCTTATACATTCACTGGTTGAGACTTCGCAAGCTCAGAACGAGGGTGGAGGGAACCCAAACATAGGCCAGCTCAGAATCTTCCTTATGAGCACCTGTGTGGCGTTCATATGGAAGGGGAACACTAATCTACATAACCCTTGCTAGCAGACCCTTCCCAATTTGCATCCCTGTAGCGCATTAGCCAATTGCGCTACTTCTGAAAAGACCTGCCAACCACTGCTGGTTGGTACACGGGGATCGAACGCGCACTGCGATGGTCACTTCTGCTTTGCAGCACGATGCTTTTCTGAGTGAGCCACCCGGCAGCTCGCATCTGGAGGTTTGACCTTAAAAACTCGATCCTGGTAAATTGTGTCAGAAGTGCGCCCTGTTATATATTAACCTTCCCTTGCTCTCTTATTATAAATACATCAGTGTTTCCCGAACCTCTCCCAGAATATTGGTTGTTCTGAATGTTTTATCCTTGCGTTAAGTTCACTTTTACGAATATCGTGTGCTGTTCGGGTCAATCTGACCTGGGACATTTTTTGGGATTTTGAAAGCAATACAGACATGAAATATTTCTAAAAATACTTAACATGTACTGTCTTTATCTCAATTCCAAAAAATGTGGATAACATATTATATCATGAATATTTGCTATTAATCTCTGATATATCAGATTTAACTATGGACATATCAGGCGTTTTTGTTATCGTGAATTTATTTTTTATCTAAAAAATTCTCTATGATAAAGACTGGCATAACTGGCAGTGGCAAAAATAAGGCTTATCTATGAAAAAAATGAAATGAAACATTGTTTCAATGAATTATTATTATTTTTTTTATCTGAACTGATATTATCTCCTCTGTATGTGCGGTGTCACTAGTGTCTTGCTGAGCTCCTCCAGAAAAAGGTGTCGTCTTTGGAACTTCCTTTGAATCCAGTCTGGGTCGATTGCCCTCCAGATTACGATTGCAGTATAGGCTGGCACATTCAGAATATTGTAAAAAATCGCAAATGGCCGCCGTAAAGTTCTTCCTTTGACAGCTGTACCAGGCCAACAGTTGTCTAACCCTGGCTCTGTGGCATTGTAATCAAGTATGACCTCTGACTTACAGTCTTCCTGGTAGCTGATCCTTCCATCCCGATGTAGAGTGCTCGTGAGCACCACATTTTAGCCCTTTTTGGGTGTGTAGGATACCAGGGCAGCATTGGCCGTAAACAGAATGCTGGAGGAATGGACTGGCCTGTTCTTTACTGTTAGAAGCTGAGGTGGGAGCTCTGCCTTGTTTTTTCTAATTGTTCCAATCATTGTCAACTTTCTTTTGAGACGTTCCTGTTCCATGTGGTAGGAGGTAAAGAAATTATCAAAGGTGATGTTTTGGCCTCTGAGCCCCTGCGTCACATCCAGCACCACCCATGTCCCCGGGTTTCTTTCAGGGGCTCCGCCCTCTGGCTTCCCTGTATAAATTATTATGCATTATTTATCTGATTTGCCCCTCCCCAAATGTGCTGGCATGAGGGGTACAGGGTGAGAAAATTTTGAATGTTGTAACATAGTGTAGGTTCCCTCATGACAGAAGATGAAGAATGTGGGAAAATACAACCCCAATTCCGAAATAGTTGGGTCAAAGTGTAAATTGTGAATAAAATCAAAACGCAATGACTTTCAAATCACACCAGCCAATATTTTATTCACAACAGAACAGAGATAACATAGCAAATGTTTAAACTGAAAAATTTACAATTTTGTCCACAAAATGAGCTCATTTCAGATTTGATGGCAGATATAGGTCTCAAAAACCTTGGGACAGGGGCCTGTTTACCATGGTGTAGCATCCCCTCTTCTTTTTAACACAGAGTGGAGTCGTCTGGGCATTGAGGAGACAAGTTTCTTGAGTTTAGCCTTTGGAATTTGATCCCACTCTTGTTTAAAACAGGCTTCCAGCTGCTGGAGAGTTTTGGGTCTCCTTTGACGGATTGTTTGTTTAATTATGCGTAAAGAGTTCTCATTCGGTGAAAGATCAGGACTGCGGGCCGGCCAGTTCAGCACACGGACTCTTCTACTATGAAGTCATGCTGTTGTAACCGCTGCAGTATGTGGTTTTGCATTGTCCTGCTGAAATACACAAGGCCTTCCCTGGAATAGATGTTGTCTGGTGGGGAGTCAATGTTGCTGTGAAACCTTTTATATACTTTTAAGAATTCATGGTGCTTTTTAATACATGCAAGTGTCCCACACCATAATGCATCCCCATACCATCAGAGATGCTGGCTTTTGCACTGAACGTTGTTATGACTTGGAAAAATCACAACAAAAAACTGGCAAGTACAACTAAAACAAATTTATTCGTCACAAAAAAAAGTTGTGTAAAAAAATATATCCACTATTTAAATTCTCTAATAACACTGCCACTATTTAAGTGTTGCCAAAACAAAACTCTGGTCTGCTCTCTTCTGCTGTCTGCTCTCTTTGTTGTCAGTCTCTGCTGTGCTTAAAACCACAGCCTTTTTATAGTCTAGCAACCTTCCAGAAAGATCCACAGGATTCTAGGGAAATCCCGCCCCCTCCAAGCAGGAAAGTGCCAGAAGCTTCGAGAAATTACTAGACTTTTCTTAATGATTTTACAAGTACGCCACCAGATGGTGCCAATGAACAAAATAAATATAGCTGACCAGCAGGGCAGCAAAACAGCATGTAACAAATCTTCATTTACAAATGGAATATATAGCTGTACAAAAAATTATCATACATAACACCTCCCCTCTTTAAGAAAAGAAAGGTTTGCTAAAAGCTTTCTTTTGTTAAAATTAACACAGTTTTATAATCAGAACAATATTGAACTTTACACAAACGTATTATTGATCATGATAACAATCATATACATAACAAACAGTGTAAGTCTCACAATCAAATAGAAAAGTAAAATTACGTTTTTCACAATCATGAAAAGAAATAAAATTACATGCGTGAAAGTGTATCTGGGATTACATTATCTTTTCCCCTGATGTGAGAAATATCCAAATCATACTCTTGCAAAAGTAAACTCCATCTCAGTAATCTTTGATTCTTGTTTTTGATCTTGTGCAAGAATGTGAGGGGATTGTGATCACTGAAGACCTTGATGGAAGTAGCTGAACAAGTCAAATAGACTTCAAAATGTTGTAAAGCCAAAACAAGTGCCAAACATTCTTTTTCAATTGTTGAGTAGTTTTTCTGATGTTTATCAAACTTTTTGGAAAAGTAACAAACGGGATGATCTACTCCATCAGTGTCTTCTTGCAGTAAAACTGCACCTGCACCAATGTCACTGGCATCAACTGCCAACTTGAACTCCTTTTTGAAATTGGGAGATAAGAGAACTGGTGCATTTTTGAGAATCGCTTTCAGCTGGTCAAATGAATTTTGACATTTTTCATCCCAAACAAATTTTGCATTTTTCTTCAGTAAATTTGTCAAAGGTTCAGAGATGATAGAGAAATTTTTACAGAATTTTCTGTAGTAGCCAGCCATCCCTAGAAATCTCATGAGCTGTCTTTTAGTTGTTGGCTCAGGAAATTCAGTGATAACTTTGACTTTTGCATCATCTTGTAGGATGACATCATGGTAAACCAAATCAGTCCTTGATGGAACGTCAGGGAATATGTGACTATTTTCAAATATGAGCTGCTTTAGCTGCTGTTGTTGAAAAGGGTCCAGGTGGGACAACTTGCTGTCAATATTTTGAAGAATGTCTGAATTTTCAAGTTTGACTGGACCAGGTTCATTTTCTAAGGGGCAGTCACAATCTTCGGAATTTTCCAGTTCAACTGTATTTACCACATTGACTGGCTTTTGCTGAGTGTCTCTATCAATGTATTCTTTGAGCATATTGATGTGACACATTTGTTTTTGTTTCCTCCTTCCAGGAATTGAAATTACGTAATTTAGATCACTGACCTTTTTGAGGACAGTGTAAGGGCCGAAATATCGGGCCCTTAGAGGGTTTCCAGGAACTGGCAAAAGTGCAAGAACTTTGTCACCAGTTTTAAAACTTCTATCTTTTGAATGAAGGTCATATCTGGCTTTCATTTTGCCCTGAGCTTCTTTGAGATTAGACTTAGCAAAGTCACAGGCTTTAGAGAGACGATTACGGAAGTCAGAGACATACTGAAGCAAGTTCATTGGGACATCATCTTCAGCGAGCAACTTTTCCTTCAGTAGCTTCAGAGGTCCACGGACTGTATGCCCAAAAACGAGCTCAAAAGGACTGAACCCAAGAGACTCCTGAACAGCTTCACGGGCAGCAAACAGAAGAAGATGGACACCTTCATCCCAATCTTTCTCTGTGTCAAGGCAGTAGGTCCTTATCATGTTCTTCAGGGTTTGATGGAACCTCTCCAAAGCACCTTGACTCTCAGGATGGTAAGCTGATGACCTGTATTGTTTTATACCAAGCTGATGCATAACTTGTTGAAATATGCCAGACATGAAATTTGATCCTTGATCAGACTGAATAGACTTAGGAAGACCAACAAAGCAGAAAAACTTGGTAAGAGCCTTGATGATAGTCTTCGCCTTGATATTACAAAGTGGAATTGCCTCAGGAAACCGGGTGGAAGCACACATGATAGTCAGTAAGTACTCACAACCAGACCTAGTCTTCGGCAATGGTCCAACACAGTCACTGATGATCCGACTGAAAGGTTCTTCAAAAGCGGGAATGGACTTAAGTCGAGCCTTTGGAATATTTTGGTTCGGCTTCCCTACCATTTGACAAGTATGACAGGATTTGCAGTACTCCTGCACATCAGACCTCATGGAAGGCCAGAAGAAGTGGTTTCTGACACGTTGAAGGGTCTTCTTGATACCCAAATGACCTAACATAGGATTGTCATGGGCCAGACTAAGAGTTTCTTGACGGTATGGCTTTGGAAGAACAATTTGATGGGAGATCATCCACTCTTCATCTGCAGGAACATCGGGTGGACGCCACTTTCTCATATGCACACCATTTTTGTAGTAAAAACAGACAGGAACTTGAGTAGCCTCTTGTTCACTTGCAGCCTGTGGTAGAAGATGCGCTAGATCACGAGCTTGTTGTTGCTCATGAATAAGTTGTTTACGAGACAAAATGTCATTAGAATGACCTGACAAGGACAAGTCTGAAGATTTCCCAGACATCTCAGGACTGGAAGGTTCCTGATGAAAAGACTGCCCAATGAAGGTGTCAGCCAGGTTAAAGTCCAGGTCAGCATCATCTTGAATAGCCTTTTTGGCCATAGAACGAGTAACTGCACATGAAGGATAGAGGTCTGGAATTTCCTCCTCTATAGAGTCAGATTCTTGATGAATCAAAGGAGTGTCAGTTACAATAGGGTAGGGTACAACCTTATCCCCAGCAAGATCATTACCAAGAAGCAAATGAATGCCTTTGAAAGGAAGAGAAGACCTAACACCAACAGTAACAGGCCCAGAGACTAAGTCTGATTTGAGATGAACATTATGGAGAGGTACACTTGTGAAACCACATTCTACTCCTTGAATAAGGACATTAGCCTGAGTAGACGATTTGTCCGAGAAAGGCAGAATATCTGCAAGAATAAGAGATTGGGAAGACCCAGTATCCCTTAGAATTCGAACAGGAGCAGATGAGGAGAAATCATGTGAAAGTGAGACAGAACCATCAGTGATGAATGGCTCAAAACCCTCCATAACCGGATCAGACACAGAAGGTAGAAGATCAGGTGAACTGACCATTGATACAAGAGATTCTCTCTTTGTCAAAGCAGTTGGCTTGGTTTCTTCTCGTTGTTGTTTTTTCTTGAGAGCGTAACACTCAGAAATAAGGTGACCTTGCTTCTTGCAGTATTGGCTAGACACAGAGGGTAAAGAATCAGAGGATTGCTTCTCACTGGAAGGTTTCCTTTCAGAAGTGGCCTTAGAATCATTAGAAGTGTTATTAGAAGTCTTAGACTGAAACTTGCTTTGAAATTTTGAAAAAGTGGATTTTTGGACAAAAGAAGACTTGTGAGTCAATGCATAACTATCAGCTAGGGTAGAAACATCTTGCAAAGTACTGGCTTGTTTTTCCTCAAGGAAAATCTTAATATCAGACTGGACACACCTTTTGAATTCCTCAACCAGAATAAGTTGCCTCATTCTATCAAAATCTTTTTCAACTTTCATGGAATTACACCACTGATCAAACAACTGTTCCTTTAACCTGCCAAATTCAACATGAGTTTGACTGCCTTCCTTGCGAGAATTCCTAAATTTTTGCCTGTAAGCCTCGGGGACCAATTCATAACCCTTCAGAATGGCAGATTTGACAAAATCATAATCAGCACACTGTTGGACAGATAACTGGTTATAGATTTTTCTAGCTTTACCAGTAAGAACACTTTGTAACATCATTGTCCAATGCTCTTTTGGCCATTTCAAATTTTCAGCAATTTTTTCAAAATGAGTAAAGTATTGGGCAACATCATTTTCTAAGAAAGGAGGAACAAGTCTGATATGTTTAACCACATCAAAATGATCAGAAAGTCCAGAAGATTTTGGAACAGTACCTGCTTCTATTTTCTTCATTTCCAATTCGAACTGCATCCTTTTTTCTTCTATTTCGAGTTGTTTCTCCAACCTTCTTTCTTCCATTTCTTTCTCCATCCTTCTTTCCTCCATTTCTTTCTCCAATCTTCTTTCCTCCATTTCTCTTTCCTTCTCCCTCTCCAACCTTCTCTCTTCCAGCTCTTGTTGTTTTTGGCGCAGCTGGAATTCAAGCCTTTGCAGCTCCGTTGCAGGCACTTCCACAGCTTTAATTAATTCTGCTGCTTCTTCCCCAAAGATATCTTCATCGATGAAATGTTGCACCAAAATGTTGAATATTTCTTGTTTCTTCATTGATGACTTCACATCAGATAATCCAAGGGTTGAGGCTATTTGTAGCAAGTCCTTCTTCTTTGCCAACAAAATTAATTCCTGGGTTGGAGTTTTCAAAAAACTTTCCACATCAAAAGTCATGATTGCTGGTTTTTAAACTAGTCAAAAGATTGAAAATAATAATCTTCGGTGAATCCAATCTCGGTGGAACCTCCAATTTGTTATGACTTGGAAAAATCACAACAAAAAACTGGCAAGTACAACTAAAACAAATTTATTCGTCACAAAAAAAAGTTGTGTAAAAAAATATATCCACTATTTAAATTCTCTAATAACACTGCCACTATTTAAGTGTTGCCAAAACAAAACTCTGGTCTGCTCTCTTCTGCTGTCTGCTCTCTTTGTTGTCAGTCTCTGCTGTGCTTAAAACCACAGCCTTTTTATAGTCTAGCAACCTTCCAGAAAGATCCACAGGATTCTAGGGAAATCCCGCCCCCTCCAAGCAGGAAAGTGCCAGAAGCTTCGAGAAATTACTAGACTTTTCTTAATGATTTTACAAGTACGCCACCAGATGGTGCCAATGAACAAAATAAATATAGCTGACCAGCAGGGCAGCAAAACAGCATGTAACAAATCTTCATTTACAAATGGAATATATAGCTGTACAAAAAATTATCATACATAACAACGTTGATAACAGCAGGGGCAGTATTTCTCATCATTAACCTGAAGGACACGACGCCCATGATTTCCAACAAGAATGTCAAATTTGGACTCATCTGGCCACAGGACACTTTGCCACTTTGCTGAAGTCCATTTTAAATGAGACTTAGCTCACAGAGCACGGCGGCGCTTCAGGATCATGCTCAGCAATGGCTTCATTTTTGTTTGATAGAGTTTAGGTGGCCTCTGTGGATGGCACAGCGAACTGTGTTTACAGACAGTGGTTTCTTGAAGTATTCCTGGGCCCATTTAGTAATGTCAATGACAGAAGTGGCGTCTGCAGTGGCGTCTGAGGGCCCTAAGATTACGGGCATCCAGTAAAGGTCTTCGGCCTTGTCCCTTACGCACAGAGATTTTTCCAGTTTCTCTGAATCTTTTGATGATGTTATGCACTGTCGATGATGAGACCTTCAAAGTCTTTGCAATTTGACGTTGAGGAGCATTGTTTTTACCCCTCAGCCCTCAAGGCTGATGGGGTATTGCTATCCTTCGTGCGGTTGGGCAGGAGGGCGGGCGGGCGTCTCCAAAAACTTTGACATCGGGCTGAGGGATATTCCGTGCATTGCACACCTATTTTTAAAGTGTTCCACCATTCATTGTAGCATGTATACCCATTGATTTTTTTTCTTTTATATGTTCTTAAAAGAAAATGAGCCAAATGAACTGATCATTTGAATCCTCTGTGCAGGAGAAGGTAAGATCTCATACATGCAGGAGAAGTGGCACACCAAGAGAGGTTTGGGAAGCACTGACACAAGCTCTTGTCATTACTGCATTTAGCTGGGAGATATACAGTAGTATACTTAATGTGTGCCGGAACTAGAGTGTCAACAAAAAAATATATAGTCCTTGATAGAAGGTTGTAAAACCTAGAAACGTCCTTCAAGGAGCTTGTATCTTGCAGGAGATTTCATGCTGAGCAAATGTCTCAGGCCTTGAACCCAGTAGTGATTAGATACAAAGGCTGCGTCTAAATTCTATTGAATAAGCGGCCCTTATCTCTTCCCCTATTTCCCACCTGATAAACTCAAGATTTATTTCTGGATTTGTTCCCCTAGATTTAAAAACGGTGGCGGTTACTCCCATTCTTAAAAAATCAGTAGCTGATGCCAATATTCTGGCTAACTAGTTACCTGTGTCAAAATTTTAGAAAAAGTGGTGGCCTTTCAGTTACGAGCTCATCTACAAATGAATAACTTTTATGAGCCCTTTCAAGCAGGCTTTCGTCCACTTCACAGTACTGAGGCAGCCCTGCTCAGGGTTTTTAACAACCTCTGTCTGGCCGCAGATTCGCCATTCACCATTCTTTTTCTCCTTGATCTTACAGCTGAATTTGACACCATTTCACATGATATTCTTCTCACTCATCTTGCTGCGCTGGCTATTACCGGTTCTGCTCTCTCCTGGTTTACGTCCTATGTCTGACAGATATTACTACAAATCAAAAAGAAAAAAATCCTGGGAAGTTTTACTTTCTCTGGGTATTCCGCAGGGGTCTGTTCTTGGGCCTCTTAACATACATGCTTCCTCTAGGTGACATCGTCCTTCGACATGGCTTCAGATTTCATTGTTATGCTGATGATACTCAGACTTGTGTTAAGTTCAAATTCCACTTCACCTTTACCACCCCCCTCATTAACAGCCTGTATTTGTGTTATAAAACTCTGAAAGTGCTCCAACTTTCTTAAACTAAACAAGGGTGAACTGCTGTTGGTTGCCCCTAAGACACTAGTCAATAAACACTCAAATTTCTGCTTTTTCATTGATGGAGCCCCAATCACGTCTGTAAAAACTGGCCACAACTCGGGTATTATTTTTGATTCTTCATTATCACTTGAGAATCATATCAATGCCCTAGTCCCAATCAGCCTTTTTTTTTTTACCTCTGCAGCATTACTTGTCTTAATCTGATTATCTCTTCAAAAGATGCAGAAACTTTTTTCCTTTGCTCATAAGCTCCAGTGTTGATTATTGCAATAGTCTCTTTATTGGTTTGCATTCTAAAAGCCTCAAAGTTGCAGTATGTTAAAAATTGTGCCGCTAGAATTCTCACATGCAGCAGTCTCTCTGTTCCCATTACTCCCATCCTCTATAAAATACATTGGCTTCCCATTTCATCAAGAATCCATGATAAAATACCTTCCTAACACTCCAAGCCCTCCATAACCTTGCGCCTCAATTTCTCACTGAGCTCTTATAGCCGTACACTCCTGTCCGTACACTTAGGTCCTCTGCTTTCAGTTTACTTGCTGTCCCCAGGTTTACGCTCTCCAGCATGGGTGGCTGGGCATTCGGTGTCATGGCTCCTAAACTTTGGAACTCATTACCTCAAACTCTCTGCGTTATATCTTCAATTTCTGAATTCAAATCACAACTGAAAACCCACCTCCTGTTCTATCAATCTTGTTGTCCCTCTTAAATTTTATTTATGATTATTGATTTTATTGGTGATTTTTTTTTTCACTTCCAAATTTTACATTGATCTCTTGTCCTGTCATTATGGAACATGTTTGTATTGCCTTGTCTTAATGTTTCTTCTCTGTGTGGCATGTAAAGTGACCTTGGGTCCAAGAAAGGCGCCATATAAACAAAACTTATTATTATTTTCTTTATTTCTCAGCTTTTTCCTGACCTTGCTATAAAACATTACAAGGGTTAAGGGAAAGTTGCAGGGAGATATTTAGTTTTTACCCCATAATGACTACATATGATGCCTGTATTTGCCCTCTTCCTTTCACATAGGGCCAGGTAGGTTTGGATAGGTTTTTTCCCTCAATAAATAAATTCCTCATCAAAAACTGAATTTTGCATTTACTTGGGTTATCTTTTTCTAATATTAAAATTTGTTTGATGATCTGAAACATTTTTATGTGATTAATATGCAAAAAAAATAAATAAATAAGGAAGGGGGCAATTACTTTTTCACAGCAGTCTATACCAGCTGATGGCAAAACCGCAGAGGGAGATCGCCTTTCTGGGGGCCGTCCTGGACAAATTAGTTCGCAGGATCCGCAAAGTCTCCATCTCCCAAGCACCACCACCAGCGCCTCCCTCCGTCTCTCCTGCCCGGCTGCAGGCTCCGTCAGCCGGTCCCCGGGGTGATTTACCAGTGGGCCTGCCAGAGCGCTACGATGGAAATCCCACTGTGTACAAAGGCTTCATTCTAGTTGAAAGAGCCAGGTTGGGAATTTAGCCATGACACCCAGTAACCTCCTTCTCTTGTCGGAGAGAGTCATAGGATGATTAATGAACACACTGAGTCAGGATGTCGGTTTAACGTCTCATCCGAAAGATATAAGCAAAGATAAGATAAATAAACAACCTTGAACACCATCATACCTGATTGCAACAGCAAGCCTGTGTCGAGGTTCAATGAGCTGCTCGCAGACTACTTTGCTTCTGAAGGTGGCTGCCAATAATGGGCAACAGATCATCCATTTGCTGGGCTCTCATTCAAAAGTACTGATGGTAGCGTTTGCTGTCGAGTCACAGCTCTGACACTGGCTGTTAGGAACTTCCATGTGTTCGTCTCCTCTGATTTATAGGGGGTCCACCATCTTGCTCTTTGTTGTCATAGTCTACCTAGAGGTAAAAAAAAAAGTGCGAATGCTCTTTGGTGTAGAGCTGGTGCAGTCCATTACTTTCAAATTTACCAAATTAAACAATGTTTATAGCACTATGCTTATTATGGAGACTACAAAAAATTAGGTATTAGTAAATATTTTTGTAAACAGTAACCCCTGTGGCCCTGTAATGCAGCTCAAAATATGAAAGTGGAGTACTATTGAGATCTGCATAAAATTATGAAGTGTCAATTATGCGTCATTGTTGATGGAAAAATAGATCTACAATACTTACATGTCAAAGAAAAACTTGCAGAAAGTGAGACTATGAAGCAAGATTAGTGGGTCAGCAATGTTGACCATAAAGCCGGGAGTGTCACTGTCACAAATGTGACTCTTGTTCAACCAGGCTGGATGGCCTTTGCGTCTCATGGTATCACCAATTGCGATTTTAGGTTTGTCAAGCCAGTTCAGTGTAAGACATCTTGGATAAGTTTAACTTTCTTCGTAATTCACCCTTCAGCTTGGGGTTAACATGATAGTAAATGCAGAAATGGCTAATACAATGGGCTCTAAATGAATAAACCACGCGCCGGCGCGGCGAATAGGGGGAGCGCCGCGCCAACAGGGTGTGTCCAGGAGTATGTTGCAATTTCGTGCCCGGCGTAGCCTGGCGCAAGTACTCCTCTGTCCCGCCTCTGTCCCTCCTGCCGGCGCAAGAGGCAAAGAGGGAGGAGATGAGTCTTAAAGGAGAAATCCGGTGTGAAATTGACTTGGGGTGTAGTGAAACATGATGATGAGTACTAACTTTTGTCGACTACCCCGCCTCCGTACGCATGCATATTTTCGAAATAAATGGATTTTTAGCTGAAGCTCCCAACAGGCTTACAATGGTTGTGAATCGTGTTGCCATGCAAAGAAATCACTATTTTTTTCATCATTAACAAGGCTCAAAGTACAAAACACAAAACCAGTGAAGTTGGCACATTATGTAAATTGTAGATAAAAACAGAATACAATGATTTGCAAATCCTTTTCAACTTATATTCAATTGAATTCACTGCAAAGACAAGATGTTTAATGTTCAAACTGAGGAACTTTATTTTTTTTTTGCAAATAATCATTAACTTAGAATTTAAAGGCAGCAACACATTGCAAAAAAGTTGGCACAGGGGCCTTTTTACCACTGGGTTACATCGCTTTTCCTTTTAACGACACTCAGTAAACGTTTGGGAACTGAGGAGACCAATTTTTGAAGCTTTTCAGGTGGAACTCTTTCCCATTCTTGCTTGATGTACAGCTTAAGTTGTTCAACAGTCCGGGGTCTCCGTTGTCGTATTTTACGCTTCATAATGCGCCACACATTTTCAATGGGTGACAGGTCCGGACTACAGGCAGGCCAGTCTAGTACTCGCACTCTTTTACTACGGAGCCATGCTGTTGTAACACGTGCAGAATGTGGCTTGGCATTGTCTTGCTGAAATAAGCAGAGGCGTCCATGAAAAAGACGTTGCTTGGATGGCAACATATGTTGCTCCAAAACCTGTATGTACCCTTCAGCATTAATGGTGCCTTCACATATGTGTAAGTTGCCCATGCCTTGGGCACTAATACACCCCCATACCATCACAGATGCTGGCTTTTGAACTTTGCGCCTATAACAGTCCGAATGGTTCTTTTCCTCTTTGGTCCGGGGGACACGATGTCCACAGTTTCCAAAAACAATTTGAAATGTGGACTCGTCAGACCACAGAACACTTTTCCACTTTGCATCTGTCCATCTTAGATGAGCTTGGGCCCAGCGAAGCGACGAACTGTAGTTACTGACAGTGGTTTTCTGAAGTGTTCCTGAGCCCATGTGGTAATGTCCTTTACACACTGATGTCAGTTTTTGATGCAGTACCGCCTGAGGGATCAAAAGTCACGGGCATTCAATGTTGGTTTTCAGCCTTGTCGCTTACGTACAGTGATTTCTCCAGATTCTCTGAACCTTTTGACGATATTACGGACCGTAGATGACGAAATCCCTAAATTTCTTGCAATAGCTCGTTGAGGAATGTTGTTTTTAAACTGTTCAACAATCAGCTCACGCATTTGTTCACTAAGTGGTGACCCTCGCCCCATCCTTGTTTGTGAATCACTGAGCATTTCAGGGAAGCTGCTGTGATGGCCCCAATTTGTTATTACATTTATAACACAACAGCAAGTGCAACAGCAAGGGATGACAGACACATTTTTAAAAACTCAAACACATTTAATTATCAAACAAAGACTAAACTTTAGGTTATTTACATAACCCCGGTTCTCTGAGTAATATGAGTGAGATGTCTCACTATGGGATGCACGCCTCGCTGCAGCCTCAGAAGCATTAATCTCATTACGCCAATCCTGATTGGCTGGTGAACGTGTCCGTCCGCCCAGGTGGTACACCCACCTTAAATAGCTCATGCGGACGGCACCACGTCATTCAAGATAAGCACCTCTTCTCACTCGCCCCAGCAAGAAGGGTTGTCTGGTGAGACATCTCACTCATATTACTCAGAGAACCGGGGTTATGTAAATAACCTAAAGTTCTCTTTCATAATATTTCGCTCGATGTCTCACTATGGGATATCGTAGCTCCCGTATTGCCAGACAAGCTTATCCAGCGTCCACCAACCCACAGAGAAGCAATCTGTTCCAGTCAGGACAGCAGAACCGTGCGTGCCACGCACGGGGCGGAAACGTCCAGCTTATAAAAGCGGACAAAAGTGAGAGGCGAGGACCAACTCGCCGCTGCACAGATGTCCTGAACAGAAACTCCCCTGAATAAGGCCCAGGATGCGGCCAAGCCCCGAGTCGAGTGCGCCCGCAGGCCCACAGGCGGCTGCAAACCCCGACACGTATAGGCCAAAGCAATCGCCTCCACCACCCAATGGGATAGGCGCTGCTTAGTGATAGGTTTACCTTTATGAGGATTAGCCCAGGAGACGAACAGCTGATCGCTCCTCCTGAATCCCCTAGTCCTGTCCATGTACATGCGCACCGCACGGACTGGACATAACGCGTGCGACTGCTGCTCCTCTGTTGAGGCAGCAAAGGCCAGAAGGTCAATTGGAGAACATGAGCCCACCACCTTAGGCACAAAAGCCGGGTTGGGCCTCAAAATCAACCTTACATCTCCCGGGAAGAGCTGAGCGCATGACGGATGCACCGAAAGCGCATGGATGTCACTAACTCGCTTAGCTGAAGCCAGAGCCAGCAACAACACAGCCTTGAAAGACACGTGCTTCAAGTCTGCCCCTTCCAGTGGCTCAAAAGGAGGGCCCTTAAGCCCCTCCAGAACCACAGCCAGATCCCACGGTGGCACTAGTGGTCTGGACACGGGGAGAAGCCTGCGCGCTCCCTTCATAAAACGGCAAACCAGTGGGTGCTGACTCGCCGTTCGCTTTTCAAACCCCACGTGACAGGCGGCGATCGCCGCCAAGTACACCTTAATCGTGGAGAAGGCTTTGCCTTTGTCAATCAGGTCCTGCAAGAATGACAGTATAGCACTCACCGGACACTGAAAAGAAACGTGGCCGTTCCTGTGACACCACCCCTCAAACACCCTCCACTTACAGTCATACAAAGACCTAGTGGATGGGGCCCTAGCGTTTTGTATAGTGGAAATCACACGCTGTGACAATCCCACAGCCGAGAGACTGAGCCACTCAGGGGCCACGCCCACAACACCAGGCGTTCCGGGTGCGGGTGGAGGATCGCCCCCCCCCCCCTGCGATAGCAGGTCCCTGCGCAGCGGGAGCTGCCAAGGCTGAGCGCACAGTAACCGATATATTTCCGCTAGCCAATGCATCGCCGGCCAATGCGGAGCAATCAATATCAGTGCGTGACCACGTTCCCTCACTCTGGACAGAGTGGGGGATATCAAGGCCAGGGGAGGGAACACGTAAAGAAGCTCGTGCGGCCAGACGTGCGCTAGTGCGTCTATGCCAAGGGGAGCATCCATGCCGCGCAGAGAGTAAAACAGCGCGCACTGCGCGTTTTCTCTCGCCGCGAACAGATCTACCGCGGCCCGACCGAACCGGGCCCATATCTGTTCCACAATCTCCGGGTGCAGAGTCCACTCCCCATACACCGGCGCACCCCTGGACAACAGGTCCGCGCCTGTGTTCAAGACCCCCGGGACGTGCGTTGCTCTCAAGGAGAGGAGACGGCCGCAGCTCCACAGGATCAGTTTGCGTGCCAGCATGTGCAACTGATGGGAGCGCAACCCCAGAAAATTTATGTGAGACTGCTGGAGGCCCACACTCCAGCGGCCCCGCACAGACCGGCCCCCGTGAATTCCGCCCCAGCCCGTCAGGCTGGCGTCTGTAGTGACCACCTTTCTGGACAGGACCGAGCCCATTGGGACCCCCTGGGTCAGAAAGGACGGGGTCCGCCAGTGACGCAGCGCCCTGGCGCATTCCAGTGTGACCAAGACTCTCCGCGTGCCGTGACGCACGGGATCTAGCCCGCATGAGGCCACCCAAAGCTGGAATTCTCTCATGTGGAGGCGACCGAGACGGATCACGAGGATGGCAGACGCCATCAGACCGAGTAACCAAAGACACAATCTGAATGGAACAAACCTGCCTGGATAAAAAAGCGCGAGGCATGCCCTGAAAGCTCTCACCCGTTCCGCCGAGAGGCGAGCTGTGAAAGACACCGAATTCAGGGATAACCCCAGAAAGATAGCATCTTGCGCTGGGGACAGCATGCTTTTCTCCGCGTTTATCACAAAACCCAGATCGACTAGGTGCTGTGTGAGAATACGCGTGTGCGCCCTGGCTTCCTGCTCCGATTGCGCCAAAAGCAGCCAATCGTCCAGGTAAGTGGCCAGACGGATGCCCCGCCGTCTCAGCGGGGCTATTGCTGCCTACATGCACCGCACGAACACCCTCGGGCTAAATGACAGACCGGAAGGGAGCACGCGATACTCGTAGCAGATCCCCTGGAAAGCGAACCTCAGATACTTTCTGTGGGGAGGATAGATTGGGATGTGGAAGTACGCGTCTTTCAGATCGATTGAAGTGAACCAATCGTTCTGACGTACAAGACGCAACAGGGATGCGTGTGTGAGCATCCTGAACTTGTACTTCCTGAGATATTTGTTCAGAGCCCGTAAATCCAGGATAGGGCGAATACCGTTCCCCCCCCGTTTGGGGACTAGGAAATACCTGGAGTAGAAACCGCTCTGACATTGTGCGGGAGGGACGACACAGATTGCTCCTTTGTTTAACAGTGAGAAAATTTCCTCCTGCAAAACACGAGCTGACTCTCCCCGCGCCTGGGAGTGTATAACGCCGGCGAATCGCGGGGGGACAGCGGCGAATTGCAGCCTGTACCCCCTCGAAATCGTCCTTAACACCCAGGGTGGGGCTGCCAGTGCGACCCATCTCCGCCATCTGAGGGCGAGAGGTGATGTGCACTGCAGCCCTTCCACCACAAGAGGGCCCAGCCGCGGTGCGGTGGCGCCCTCTTGTGGCGGAATGACACAGCCCCCGGGTGACGTGCCCTGCAGCCCTCCCACCACAAGAGGGCCCAGCCGCAGTGCGGTGGCGCTCTCCTGTGGCGGAATGACAAGGCCCCCGGGTGGCGTTCTTATTTTGACAGATTTGGCTTTCTTTATTTTCAGCTGCGCCCTCGGCACTCGGCCTGGCTGCGACAGCGGGACACAATTTATTCTCTTTGAGAAAACTTTTGTGTATGTGCGTGCTTGTGGACATGAGAGGGGGGCAACCGCTAAACCCCGCGACGTCAAATGTCCATCTCTCCCGGCTTGCACTGGCACGGTCCGAGGCAGCTGGGAGATAGGGGCGTGGGGAGCCCCTGGGTGCACGCCCGAAAGCCAAACAGGTGGAGCCGGAGAACGGGGAACTTCCAGCTGCGTCACCAGTGGAGAGAGGGGGGGTCAGGCCGCTCTCTTCTTTTTCCTGGCCTGGCTGCTGGCGGTATGCGCGGGTCGCGCTGCCGCAGCCGCAGCTGGGGCCGAGGGCTTTTTGGGCCAGCCGGACCGACCTGGCGGAGCAGGCGGGGCGGGCTGAGGCCTCAGCAGTTTCGGCATTTTAAACTGCGAATCCTGTAAAGCAGCCTGTGCAAAGGTCTTACGCTGAGCAGGCGGAAGAGGAGCAGGGGGCTTTCGAGGGAGGCAGAGCTTGAGAGCTTCATCCTCCTTCTTTTTAGCTTCGCACCGCCGTTGCATAGAAGCCAACGCGGAACCGAAGATCCCCTCCGGGACAATGGGCATGTCCAGGATGTCATCCTTCTCCCTGTCCGACAGGTTGGCGAGGTTGAGCCACCGCGCCCGTTCCTGCAGGACCATGGTCCCCAGCGCTTTTCCCGTGGCCTGGACCGCGCAGCGTTGGACACGGAGACACAGGTCGGTGACGACCGGTATTTCCTCCCATGTAGCTGGGTCCTGAGTTAGCACAAAATCCTCGCACAACTCAGCCTGATAAGCCGTGAGCAGGGAGAGGACATTGAGCACTCTGGCCGAAAACGCAGCTGCCTTATACGCCTTCTCAGTCAAGGCTGACTGAAAACGGTCTGACTTGGACGGCAGACTGGGGCTCCGGGAGGACACCGCTGACAGGCGGGGGTGAAGGTGCGCTGCCACGAGTGGCTCCATCGGAGGCATGCGGAGCAAACCCAGGCTCTCCATCGCCTCACAATCGAGGGACGAGGCACCGGGAACTGGGCTCCTGCTGCTATAAGGGCGGTCTTTCCAAGAGCGCGCAACCTCATCTAGCAGCTCCGGGAAGACGGGGAGAAGTTGTTTCGTCGCACTCTTAGCCAAGGGCAATTTCTTCCCCTCGTAGCGGGATCTGGTGGTCTCAGCTACGACAACGGGCCAGGGGACGTCCAGCCGGACAGCAGCGCGTTTGCATACGTCGAGCATGTCCGAGCTGGGGAGAGGAGAAGCTGTTATGCTACTCTCATCTCCATCCCGAGAGGTGACGGAGGCCGCGGGCTGCGCGGCCCGAGCCGGAGTAATGAAGACGTCGTCATCTTCCTCATCCTCTGATATGAGGAGTTCAGAGACGCCATCTTCATCGTCCCCATAGTCCAGTTCTAGGACGTCTTCCTCACACGGGGGATCCGCGGCTAGGTCGAGCTGGGAGCCCCAGCTGGCGCTAGCCTCCGGAATCGCCGCCGTAGCGACCGCCAAATCCTGCTTGCCCTCGGCGGCAGCACCGTCGGAGGGGAGGAGGGGGTAACTTCCAGACAAGCTAGCCTGGCGGGCTAGCCGTCTGCGGAGACTTTTCGCTGTAAACACCGCGCAGTGTTGGCACGAGCCGGGAAGTTCGATAGCCATACGGGCGTGTTCCAGCCCCAGGCAGCTCGAGCAGACCTGGTGTGGATCTTTACTCGAGATCTTGTTCCCACAGCGACAGGGACGGGTCCCGGAGTCTCCGTGCCCCTTGGTATGGGGGTTTTGGGCCTCCATTCCTAGCTAGCTGGTGTGCAAGCCGGGAGACGAGGCAGCTAGCTGATGTGCTAACTTTTAAGAAAACCGAGAGGTAGCTGGTGTGCTAGCGCTCGGAGCTCGACGTGCCGTGGTGGGGCGTCGAGTGAAGAAAACCGAGAGGTAGCTGGTGTGCTAGCCTTCGGTACTCGACGTGCCGTGGTGAGGCGTCGAGGACAGTGCTGACCAAGCCGTGTAGGGCGGGAGAGCACTGAGTCCGGTCTGGTGTGACCGGCGAAGCAAAAAGGTATCCAAAGCTAGTAGCGCCCGGCGACAGAAAATCCGTCTGTGGACAGTTCAGCTAACTAGCCCTGGACGCGAGATATGCTCCGAGTGAGAAGAGGTGTTTGAATGACGTGGTGCCTTCCGCATGAGCTATTTAAGGTGGGTGTACCACCTGGGCGGACGGACACGTTCACCAGCCAATCAGGATTGGCGTAATGAGATTAATGCTTCTGAGGCTGCAGCGAGGCGTGCATCCCATAGTGAGACATCGAGCGAAATATTATGAAAGAGAACTACTATTTACAACTACAGACCAAGATTGAATTACGTACAAAACATAAATATTTACAATCCCTTTTCGTGGGGGTGGCTTGGTGATGTCCTGGATGATGAAAATGCTCAAACACAGGCAAAGAAATCCACAAAAGAAACGTCACAGGTCTTGAACAGAATGGCAGGTCTGGTCATCTTCTTGCAATTTCTCCTACTACTTTACTGTCTCAATTCTTTTCCTTATATACTCTTTTGCAGACCCCACCCACATTTAGACCTCTTTTTTTTAATTTTCTGAGACTTGCCCCAGACATGTCCAGGACATGTCTAAACATGACTCCAGTCTGAGCTTAACAAAAAAAAGGTAAATACTGCCATCTAGTGGCCTATATTCACATTACACTGCTTTTATACCCAATCATGGCACCCACCTGTTCCCAATTAGCCTGTTCACCTGTGAGATGTTCCAAATAAGTGTTTGATGAGCATTCCTCAACTCTCTCAGTCTTTTTTGCCACTTGTGCCAGCTTTTTTGAAACATGTTGCAGGCATCAAATTCCAAATGAGCTAATATTTGAAAAAAATTACAAAGTTTACCTGTTCAAACATTAAGTAATTTGTCTTTGCAGTGTATTCAATTGAATATAGGTTGAAAAGGATTTGCAAATTTTTGTATTCTGTTTTTATTTACGATTTACACAACGTGCCAACTTCACTGGTTTTGGTACGATGTAAGCCCACCTTTCCTGTTATCCTCCATTTTTTGCCTCTTGTTGCTCAGAATGGCCTAAATTTGCCTGGCCTTGATATTGCTGCAAAGAAGCTTTAATTTTTCCTTATTGTCATGATCTATTTGATGATTGTGCTGTCCTACATCACCTAGAGTTGGTTATGAATCCAATAAGAAATAAAAGAAATGTGTTTTACCTGGCCATTCATGTTTTATTTAAAAAAAAGTGTTACCTATTTGACAAATTCAGCCAGGGTATGCAAAACTTTTTAGCACAACTGTATCAGCACAAATAAACATCAGCGTTCAGAGTCGAAATTTCACTCGATAGACTATGGTGTAAGCTGTCATCCAGCGAAATGATGGAGCGAACAAACCGGTCTGGGCACTAAGAGAGAAAGAAAAAAGAGAGGAGTTAAAGACACCAGGACAGTGGTAAAAATATTGTAAAAATACATGGAAATAAGTTTTATTTTCGAATGAAACAAGCATTATGTGCTTCTCATATAGCCCCACAAATGACATGCCTAAAGGTGACCTTGGCCTATTTTTTCAAGGTCACTGGCCTCAAAATATCTCCAAAAACTTTGACATTTTGCTTTATCTCATCAACTACTTCAGTTACAGGCTCCTAATTTTGACTGGACATGCATCTAATAAAGTCCTACAAGTGACATGCCTTAAGGTGACCTTGGCCTATTTTTTCAAGGTCACTTGCCTAAAAATATCACCAAAAACTTTGATAATTTGCTTTATCTTATCAACATTTTCAGTTACAGGATCCTAATTAGCTTCTGCCGCCCGAGTTGCACGGGAGCTACGGTATCGGGCTCCATCCGTGTGTGCGTCCGTCCATGCCTGCATCCATCAACAAAAACTTCAACAGTTTGTTTATCTTAATGGCGGGAGCTTCTGGGGCCGGCATTGCCCTATATTTAACAGCTTGTTAAAGTCCTGCAATCGTAATTGTGGTTGTAAGAGAAACCGGCGTGCACAGTGAGCCCCCAAGACTGACGTTGGGTACAGCTGCTCTGTAGTGTGTTGGACAAAACTCTAGGAGGGTCATTACAAGAGAGGAATTTTTTTCATTGTGCACAACAGAATTCACAATCTCTTTAATGAAATACAAGCTCACTCAAGCCTTTCTCAGAAAAACGACCCCTTAACCTTGACATCTTCATCTCCGTTCTTTACAGAAACCCTCTTGCAGTGTGGTTTGAACACTTCTTGTGACTTTGTCCACATAAACCTTTTTCCACCATCGCCATGTATATTGAAGTTGGACAAACCTGAAAATAAGACTGGTCTCTAGGACCTGCTGTCTTTAGACCTCAGCTCTCTTTCAGCTGATGACCAGCTTTTGCCACGTCATTGTTCCCCTGTATCGGTGCTTGTGATCGGCTTTTGAATAGTTTGAGCACCAAGCTGTATGTGGTGATTCTCTTTGATGACTGAAGCAATCTGTGGGACTATTTCTCATCAGTTTTTTTCTTTACTGTGAAGCCATATACTTTTTGGGGCCACTTTGTATGAGAATGACTGCATTGGTTATGTTTCTGCACTCATTTGTTTCACGCTTTTACTTTAATTTGTCACCTGCCCACACAAATCTAAAGGAAGTCATTTAAATCTTTTGAAGCATATAATGTGGAGCTGCTGAGGTAATACATCTGTTGGTAAAAGGACCTGATGGAACTTTGTTGTTTTCATGACCCTGCAATGAACTATGGGCAGCTGTAATGATTTACAAATTAAAGTATTCTTGGGTGCTGTTTTGGGCATTTACTCTAATTAATATCAGAAAGACATGATACTGCATTCCTTGAATTGGGCAGTGATAGCTGCTCAGAGTATCTGTTCTCACTATCATTACTGGGCTGCAGGGAAAAGCCTCTCATGCAGCCTTCGGTTAAACTGGCCCAGAGATTCCGCACCATGTTCAGGGCTGCATCACACAGAAGTGTGTGTCACGCAGTGGGCTTTCCTTGGGTTAGTTTTCTTTGGCACTCTTGGAAATACAGTATTGTTTTTCATGAAAAAAGCACACAGGAGGAATTTGTGTACTAGTACGTATCATTTACAATTTTAAAAAGTGCTAATTTATGAAACCTAAGGCTGGGCACACAGTTTAATTTACTCATAGTCAAGGGTACTACTCCACTGGCCACCAGTCTTAACTGTACATATAAATGTACATACTTAAAAAAAAAAAAACATGTAGGTCTCCAGGTTTTTTCTCAGGGTGTGATATTTTGGCCTCATGTTTTCACTCTGTGATATGGTTGAAGGGATCTCCATGGTGCTGTTTGAGACTCGGATGGGCTGTCTGAATGAGGATGTCCCAGAGGAGACCCAGAAGTTCATCGTCTCTGTGGGGGAGATGTTCCGACTCTCCCCCATCATTGTGCTTTTCCCCAAATATCTCTGGCCTTACCTGCCCTTCTGGAAGCACTTTGTGGCAGTCTGGGACCACCTCTTTAAAGTTGGTGAGTTTGCGAGTGTTTAAGTTCAAACCTGATTGACTGCACTCCCCTCCGATCTCTTATAGGGATTGCATGGGTCCCTTACAGGGCTTTCTGAGATCATTATCCCCAACAGCTGCTATGGAAATGCTTTATTCATGTCTTTCGTGTCTATCGTGCGGAAAGCACGATACCTGCAGCAAAGTAATACTTCTAATGACCTCGAAAAAGTCTCATGGAGATTTTAGATTTGCCGCCTGCTGGCAAGTTCTATAAGTTTTGTCAGAATGTGCAATTTCTAGAAGCACAATAGCAACTGACCTATGTTCTAAAAACTGCATTCTGCCTCTAGAAGAAAGTATTTCAGATATATGGGTAAGATAGTTGTACATGCCTTATAATATACACTGATCATCCAAATAGAAACAGTTGTCATTTGGATTTAAGTAAGCAAATACTCGAGAGCCTATGATTGAATCATTACTACAGTGGTAAAAATGCTTCAGCTGGCAATAATTCTGTTAATCCTGACTGATTTGGTGCATGAGTTCTCATTTCTTAAACAGCCATGTTGGATGACGTATCTCATGGTCATTGAAAAATGTGATTGTGTCTCAAGAGGGGTTAATTACTGGCCAGCATCAAGCAAAAAAAAACAGCTAAAGAAATTTCTGGAATCACTAGAATTGGGTTATGAACTGTCCAGTAATTTTTTTAACTCATAAGGATAGTGGTGAACTGTCAACTTCGCAGAAGAAATGGTTTGGAGAAAAATCATGACTGATCCTGATCGGACGTAAGTCTCGTCTTTAACAAATCAGCAGTCGAACTCAAGGCAACATTTAGTTATGAAGTTATGAGCGTTTCCACTAACGATGCAACAAGAACTTGCAGGATTGTGACAGAGCAGGTGCACGGCCACAAGAAAGCCACTCGTCAGTGAGGCTAATTGGGGAAAAACAGGTTCAGTTTGGCCAGGGAGCCAATGGAGCCATGGAAACAGGTCATGAGATCTATTTAGTCCAGATTTACCCTGTTCTAGAGTGATGGGCACGTCAGGGTAAGAAAGGAAGCCCATGAAGCGATACACCCATCATGCACAGTGCCCACTGTACAGGCTTCTGGAGGCAGTGTTATGATCTGGGGTGGCTTCAGTTGGTCAGATCTGGGATCAGCACTGTTCTGCAGCGATTAAATTAATTCAGCAGCCTACCTGAGTTTACTGAAAGACCATTAACCCATCACTGGACTGGATAATCCCTAATGGAACAGGCATATTCCAGGATGACAATGCCAAGATTCATTGGGCTTAAAATGTGAGAGCGGTACGTCCATCATGTGGAATAATTTTTGCAGGAGAATTGACCACCTCAGAGTCTGGACCTTGACCAACTGAAAGTCTTTGGAATGCGCTGAATAAGGTTTAACGGAGTGGTATCTTGGCCAAAAATGAATGCAAATCTGGTCAGAAATAAATGTTGTAATATTGTGTAAGATTGTCAAAACAAAACCATGCAGAATGTGCACCGTGATCAGAGCTAAAGGTGGCCCAACAAAATATTATTATGTGCAACTTTTTTTTTTGGACAGGCAGTGCATGATTCCGCTGTTGCCAAATGCAATTTTTGCAAATGCTCATGCAATAATACTGCTGTTTGTGCTATTACTTCAACTTATCCCTATTCTAATTGTTGCTTTGATAATTACAATTTAAAAATGTTGACCAATAGTTATGGCACTGAATTTTGCAGATTGCAGATTTTTATTAAATTGGTGGAACAAGTATTCCTTTATAAGCTATTGATTTGAGATTAGTGTCTCCACTTACTGCATTGTGCTTTTTGACCCTTGACCTCAGCTCAAAATCTGGTGGAGCAGAAAATGGCGGAGATACAGGAGAAGGTGAAGCTGGGAGAGCAGGTGGAGGGAGAGTATCTGACGCACCTGCTGATCAGTGAGCAGATGTCTGTCCATGAGATCCTGGGCAGCATTACTGAACTGCTCCTGGCTGGGGTGGATACGGTGAGTGCTGGGGGGGTACGGTGAGTGCTGGGGGGTACGGTGAGTGCTGGGGTGGATAGGGTGAGTGCTGGGGGGGTACGGTGAGTGCTGGGTGGATACAGTGAGCGCTGGGGGGGTACGGTGAGTGCTGGGGGGGTACGGTGAGCGCTGGGGGGGTATGGTGAGTGCTGGGGGCGTACGGTGAGTGCTGGGGGGGTACGGTGAGTGCTGGGGGGGTACGGTGAGCGCTGGGGGGGTACGGTGAGTGCTGGGGGCGTACGGTGAGTGCTGGGGGGGTACGGTCAGTGCTGGGGGGGTACGGTGAGGGCTGGGGTGGATTCGGTGAGTACTTGGGGGGTACGGTGAGTGCTGGGGGGATACGGTGAGTGCTGGGGGGGATTATGGTGAATGCTGGGGGGGTACGGTGAATGCTGGGGGGTACGGTGAGTGCTGGAGGCGTACGGTGAGTGCTGGGGGGTTATAATGAGCGCTGGGGGGTACAGTGAGTACTGGGGGGTACGGTGAGTGCTGGGGGGTACGGTGAGCGCTGGGGGGATACGGTGAGTGCTGGGGGGTACGGTGAGCGCTGGGGGGATACGGTGAGTGCTGGGGGGATACGGTGAGTGCTGGCGGGCGTACGGTGAACGCTGGGGTGGATAGGGTGAGTGCTGGGGGGGTACGGTGAGTGCTGGGTGGATACAGTGAGCGCTGGGGGGGTACGGTGAGTGCTGGGGGGGTACGGTGAGCGCTGGGGGGGTATGGTGAGTGCTGGGGGCGTATGGTGAGTGCTGGGGGGGTACGGTGAGCGCTGGGGGGGTACGGTGAGTGCTGGGGGGGTACGGTGAGGGCTGGGGTGGATTCGGTGAGTACTTGGGGGGTACGGTGAATGCTGGGGGGTACGGTGAGTGCTGGGGGGATACGGTGAGTGCTGGGGGGATTATGGTGAATGCTGGGGGGGTACGGTGAATGCTGGGGGGTACGGTGAGTGCTGGAGGCGTACGGTGAGTGCTGGGGGGATACGGTGAGTGCTGGCGGGCGTACGGTGAGCGCTGGGGGGGTACGGTGAGTGCTGGGGGGTTATAATGAGCGCTGGGGGGTACGGTGAGTACTGTGGGGTACGGTGAGTGCTGGGGGGTACGGTGAGCGCTGGGGGGATACGGTGAGTGCTGGGGGGATACGGTGAGTGCTGGCGGGCGTACGGTGAGCGCTGGGGGGGTATGGTGAGTGCTGGGGGGGTACGGTGAATGCTGGGGGGTACGGTGAGTGCTGGCGGGCGTACGGTGAGCGCTGGGAGGGTACGGTGAGTGCTGGGGGGTACGGAGAGTGCTGGGGGGTACAGTGAGTGCTGGGGGGTTATGGTTAGTGCTGGGGTGGATACGGTGAGTGCTGTGGGGTTATGGTGAGTGCTGGGGGGGGTACGGTGAGTGCTGGGGGAGTACGGTGAGTGCTGGGGGGTTATGCTGAGCGCTGGGGGGTACGGTGAGTACTTGGGGGTACAGTGAGTGCTGGGGGGTTATGGTGAGCGCTGGGGGGTACGGTGAGTGCTGGGGGGGTACGGTGAGTGCTGGGGGGTACGGTGAGTGCTGGGGTGGATACGGTGAGGGCTGGGGGGTACGGTGAGGGCTGGGGAGTACGGTGAGGGCTGGGGGGTATGGTGAGTGCTGGGGGGTTATGGTGAGCGCTGGGGGGTACGGTGAGTGCTGGGGGGTACGGTGAGTGCTGGGGGGGTACAGTGAGTGCTTGGGTGTGTTCGGTGAGTGCTGGGGGGGTACGGTGAGTGCTGGGGGGTACGGTGAGTGCTGGGGTGGATACGGTGAGGGCTGGGGGGGTACGGTGAGTGCTGGGGGGGGTACGAAGAGTGCTGGAGGGTACGGTGAGTTCTACGGTTGGTTCTTGTCTACCATAACCAGCCTGCGAAAATAGTTGGATTAATTCCAGAATCATTCAATTACTAGCGGCTATTCCAATGTCCTGAGGATTCGTGATCTATGTCAGTACAAATGCACCAGTCTTTGATGAAATTAACTACTTTGAATAATACCCGGCCCAGAGAATCACAAATGAAATAAAACATTTTACTTAGACTTGTAAGTGAAAATGCAAGAATGACACAATACAGCCATTGAACAAATCAAAGCTGAGCAATAGGGTGGAAAGGATTTTGGATTCTATTTGATTTTGGCATTTGGTTTGAAAGACATTATGCAGGTGGTGGTGGTGGCCATCTGATCTTGCTAATCCCTCGCTTAAGTTAGCATGTCAAATTCATTAAGTGGCAGTGAAGGATCTGACATCATTTCTGCAGCCCTGCATTTAGTCTAATCTTCATTACACAAACGATGCAGATCTGTGAGGGAATGTGTCTGAAAGTATAGTTTTTACTATACATTTCTTCGACCCAAGAACTTGGCAAAGTGATTTCACCAAATGGGTCCACCTCCTGGCTGAACACTTGAGCAAATCAGTAAATCTTGGATTGGAACATTATGGTGGAGAGGATTTCAACTTAACTTTCTGAACCTACATTTTCCACCACTGGTACAATGTCACAGTTGTGTGATCTTGTGTCATCCTCAGACGTCCAACACAATTTCATGGGCGCTGTACCTCTTAGCGCGAGAGCCCGGTATTCAGGAGCGGTTGTACAGGGAAGTGAGTAGTGTCTGCCCTGGTGACCAAGTTCCGGAAAGTGATGACATCGCGCGCATGCCCTGGCTCAAGGCCATAATCAAAGAAACACTGCGGTAAGCTAATGTGATGGTTCTGCCCCGCAGTCTCTCCTCCTCCTGCTGTCTTCACCTCCACTTCAACGAGCCCCACCTGTTGCTGAGCCCCACCTGTTGCTCGTCGAAGTCGAGGTGAAGCTGAGAGTATTTAAGAGCTGCATTGCCAATTGTCAGTGCAGCTGCATTCTGGCATTTTAGCCTCCTATGTGTCGCTGCTGCTCTCCTGTCTCTTGGTCATTTTTAAAAAGTATATTTATTAAATGCCCTCTATTTTTCTTACCAGCCTGTGCGAGTGGGTGTGATGGTCCTGTTCTGCAGTTCCTCCCCCTTGTTCCCTGCACCTCCACTTCAACGAGCCACACCTGTTGCTCGTTGAGGTGGAAGTGCAGTGGAAGAGTATTTAAACACTGCGTTGCCTATTTGGCGTTGCAGTTGCATTCTGATGCCTGGAGCCCTGTCGTTGTTTGCCGCTGCTCTTCTGGTGTTAAAGCTTTCATTAAAGTTTTTATTGTATTTTTGTAGTCAACCTGTGCGTGTGGGTCCCTATTTGACTTTGGGTTCATGGTCCCGGTGCCCACCGGCTTTTGGTTTGTTGTCGGTGGGACTAAACCATGACAGTGGGTCCCTTTTTCAGCCTTTGGGTTCATGGTCCCAGTGCCCGCCGGATTGCTTGTTGCATCCGGCAGGACTAAACCTTGACAAATCAGCTCTATGATCTTCTCCTCAGACTGGTTGTAGTGTCTTATATAGCTGAGGCATTTTTGTGTAACATTTTGCTCAGGGAGATTGTATAGGGCGTATTCTGTACCCTCTGGACTTCCCATCTTGCAGATATGAGAAGATGAGAAACTAATCAGTATATATTATATATACTAATTATTCCTCGACTAGAAGGTCATGTTTTTACAGGCTTTTGTTTGTTTGCTCGTTCGTTCAACAGTTACCGGGAAATCTCAATAAGTTCATGAATGTCAGGAATCCATCAATGTAAATGAAATTTTGTGTGTTGACAGCATTCACTGTCCATAAAGGTGGAAGATCTAACTGCTCCCCCAAAGTGAAGCCAAAGCATCTTGATCACCCCCTGCAGGCTGACTGCAGTATAGGTTATAAACCCACCCCCTCCATGTTAGTGAACAGGACTTGAGCACTAAAACATTTAAGTCCGTGTCAATCAGTTTTTTCCCAAAGGTGGTTTCCTTCATTTTAAAGAGTTCTTCAAATGAAATAGAGGAAATAGCGCAACACTGCCAAATTTACAAAAATGAATCAAATTTATTAAGAACTGACATTTCGGTAAACCGATCTTTCAGTTACAGACTGGCACAGTAGGAGGCAGTATATAGAGTGAGCACAGCGATTCCCCGACCGCCCAGGCCAAGAGACAGAAAAAATTCGGAAGGTGCAAGAGGAGGAGGACGAGGAGGTACAGCCACGCTCTGTCCAGTGACCCACTACTATAGCAAAATGCAGTAATGAACCTTTCCGACGAGGTTTTTGTGGCTGACTACTTGTCTTTTGTTCATCTTTTAAACACACATGTGGACTTATTAAAATTTTTGTGAGCTAAAATTGAGACATTGCTTCATGAATAAACTGACCAGCACAGCTGATTGTACCGCCTAAAATTCATTTATGCATTAAAGCACTTTTAGTCCAGTTTCGACGAACGCATCGATTAACACCTTTTGCAGTCTGGTAGAACAAGAGGTTTCCACCATAACATAGACATCCCTTTCATAAGACCTAAATTGTCTTAAACTGAAAGAAAAGCTTTGAGTGAAGTAGTCGCCAACTTATTTTTGGGAATTGTATGGAGCTGGAGTGCGTCCGTTGAAAGAGATATGACTTTACATTACACATGCATAAGTACTTAAGTGCCAGTACAACTGAGTATAACCTATAGTCATTTTGAAATTCCAACGAATATTGACCATAAAATAGTCTTTGCTCTGAACATACTGTTCGCAGTGATGCAATTGTTGAAATGTAAAATGCTATTGTGGAAATGTAAAACCAGGTAGCTAGCTAACTTGTTTGGCAAGATTCTATTACTGATCATCGTTGGTAGCAATGGAAATTGATGGTATAGAGTTCATTACTCTGAATATCGTGTATTGTACTGTTAGAAGTGCTGCTATATTCAGAACACAGCACTTTGCACCATCTACTGTATTTCTGTCCCTTACTAAACTGACCTATTAAAAAATGCTATGCTAAGCAATATACAGCTAAGACAAGTAAAGCAAATGTGTTTTGGCCTTATACAACTCTACTTGGAACAAATCAGGACTAGCTGATTAACCCTTTAACAAGCCTGTAGTCGTTATAGAACCAGTCTCCTGTTTGCGCATAATAAGCTGCATTGACTGATAAAGCTGCTTTCATGCTGGATGCGAAGCAAATTTTTCGCACGACAGATTACATTCAAAGTCAATGCAAAGACGCAAATGCACTGCATCTTTGCATTGACTTTGAATGTAATCTGTTGTGCGAAAAATTTGTTTTGCATCTGGTGTAAAAGCGGCTAAACTCTGAAACATCCTGCCAGGTTACATAAAACGTTCATGGGATGTGCTTGCAACTGACTCATGGATGTACCTCGATACTGCAGCTCAACCCTAAGATCACCACTGCGTGGTCTCTGACTCCAAATGTGCAAGATGGCAGCGTCCGTATAAAGGATATTTTGGCTCCATTTTAGCACAGTGTTAGGAAGTGGAGTTGCATCATCCATCTTTGTTGTGTTCCGTGGTCCGTGTGTCTGGTTAGTTAATTTTAGGTTTTTATTTTGGTATGTCAGTTTCTAGTCCATGTCTTAGTGTTCACATTTCATTCCTTTCCCGTGTTAGTCCAGTCCACGTTTTACCCATGTACTGTCTTTGCTTTCTCCCCGGTCGCGTCATTGTTTGTAGCAGTTTCTGTCTTAATTGATTGTGGCACTGTTTCGGGTGATTTAATGGTTTCTGGGTTTCATCCTTCCTTCCCTTCTCTTTAACTAGTTTCCCCTTGCTTTCCTATATCTACTAACAATTACTAACAGTTTGTTGTTTTCTCTAAAATTACTAACCACTACTAACATTGTATATAATACTAATCTACTAACGAGCACCCGGGATTGTATGGCTGCACTGTCTAATTGACTAATTATCTCTCAGCAGTCGCCCTGTTCTTGTCTCCACCCCTTGCTTTTCTATTCACTGGCTTTGCTAAATTTTCTGCAGACCCTCTGCATTCTTATTATCTATTCTGGCTCTTATTCTGTACACTTAGGAGTCTTTTTATCCAGTTTATTTATCCCGTCTTTGGGATTGTCTTGTGATCCTCGTCTGTGTGTTAATGTTTATCTGTTTCATGTAATTGGTTTCCCTCGTGTTCCACCCCTTGTTAATTATATTAAGTTCCTGCACCTGTGTCTGTGTGTTCCCCCTGCTTATATCTGTCAGCCCTCAGCAAGCCAGTGTCAGATCTGACTTCGCTCCCACTCCCTCCTCTCCTGGCCCTGTGCACTATCCTCTGGTCCCCTCATCTTCTGTGTGTTTTTTCAGCCGCATCTCCAGCCCAGCCTGCCCTTCCTGCTGCCTCCAGCCCCTGGTGCTCCCTGTCTTTGAGTTCTGAGCCCCGCGTGCTACCTGCCCTGAGCCCTGCGTGCTACCTGCCCTGAGCCCTGCGTGCTACCTGCCCTGAGCCCTACGTGCTTCCTGCCCTTAGCCCTGTGTGCTTCCTGCCCTGAGCCCTGCGTGCTTCCTGCCCTGAGCCCTGTGTGCTTCCTGTCCTGAGCCCTGTGTTCCAGTCGCCTTCTCCGTTTCCCGAGCCAGCATTCCTGCCGTCCTGTCTGCCCCTCCCCGATGTTCTCCCTTACCCTTCTCCTGGCCAGCTGTGCTGCCCGAGTTAGCCATCTGCCAGCTGTGCCCACTGTCTCGTCTTGTGCCTTCCCTCTGCTAGCTTTCCGAGTGTCCCCTAGCTTTCAGAGTGTGCCCTTATTCCGAGTTGTCCTGAGTCTGCCCCTGTTTTCTGTTTTTCTGGATTCCTGAGTTCTCCTCCATTCAGTGCTTGGCACGGTGTCTTATTTGGCCAGAGCACCCCGTTTTTTTCCCCTGTCTTATCCTGAGTTTGGTTTAATAAATTATTATTTTGGATTCCCGCACCTGGCGTCTCACTCCCCTTTTGTTTCCTCCAGTTCCCTTTGTTTCTAGCTCCTAGTCCAGTTCCGAGTTTTCCGAGTTCGCAGAGTTCCTAGTGTGTTTCCCTTCCGTTTCTTAACAATCTTTATGTGCAGTCAGTGGTTGATGGGTAAGTGCTAAGGAGGAAATTTAAATTGTGGTGAAGACCCAACTTATATTTTTATCCAGGATCCGAAAGAATCTCTATGTACTTAAAGATAGCACATTTGTGTCACATGACGCAAACACCCACGTCAACTGTCAGATTACATCTTTCAGATTAAATACTTTTTTCTTGGATTAATCCAAATCCAACTTTCCGCCACCAAATTTAACAACCGTGGAGGTTTGCGTTTTCTGACTGTCTTCCAGGTCGTCATAAGACTACTCCGCACGGGGCAATTAATTTTTTTGAAATGGCCATTCAAAAATGGTTTCATGTGGCAAAACAGGAAATTCCTATTCAGTTTTAATGGAATAAATTTGTTCTTAGCTTAATATGACTCTGCATTCTGGGTATGTATTCATCTTCAGTGAGATGATTTCATCTTCCAAATACACAACTTTGTGCAATGTCTGATTTTTTTGGTATTAAGATTAGATTGTCCTTCATTTGCTCTCTTATTTTCGCAGCTTGTATCCAGTGGTACCAGGAAATGCCCGCGTCACTGCTGAAAATGAAATTGTAGTCGGTGATTACATCTTTCCCAAAAACGTGAGTCTTGAAATGATACTAGAGAAGTTTCAGTAAGCATTGGAGGCCTCTTTAGGACTCCACTAAAAAACAAAGTTGCCTACTTCTTGGTGAATATAAAATGATCCAGCCAGCAACAGCTTTAATATGGAGTTAGAGATTGAAGTGCTTAAGATTTTGAAAATTAACTGCTTTTGGAGTCAAGTTAGATTGCTTGTGTCAACATACATGCAAAATAAACTTCAGGATCTCAAATAGATGAACTCTTATCCTGATCCTTTCAGGCTGTGCATCATAAACGATAAATATGTATCCTAAAAGGTTATAGGAGATGTGTCCTGGAATGAGTCAGCTGTCCATTAGGCTATGTTAGTACAAGTATTTAATGGGACCCAGAAAGGGACTACATTCCTTATTTGGTTACTGATACTAAAAAAATACTTGTAATGTGAGTACTTGTCCTGAACAATTTGCTTTGAATTACAGTCTATAACATTAATCTGGTGGAGGCCTGTATCCAAAGGACATACAGAATGACCTTGCTGATCATCAGAACCACGCTTCCAACATAGGTCCAATGGGGCACAATTCATTTAGTGCACCAGTTTATGCATGTTTCAAGGCATTGACTAGACAGTAAATATATGCCAAGTCAAATTGAGCTAAGGAGTGATTACAATTTAAATAAATTCTGTAAAACAATTCAAGAATAGGTACATAAACCATGCAAAAATATTAAAATGGGATACCAGGTTTTGAGCTAAAGATCCAGTGCTGTACTTGAGATGGTAAGTCCCACTGCCCATTATTCACCCAGACACTGTTCCACCTGTGCCACTATGCCGTATCGTACGACGAGAAGACCTTTCCTCAGCCCCTCTCCTTCCGGCCGGAGAGATGGTTACGGGGCAGCGTGGAGAAACAGCAGCAGCACCCCTTTGCCTCTGTGCCCTTCGGGTTTGGGATCCGAGCTTGCCTTGGAAAGAGGGTGGCAGAGCTGGAGATGTACCTGGTCCTGTCCCGGGTAAGACGTGTGGTTTCCTGACAACGGAGCAGCTGGTGCTCTTACCGAAAGCAATATGGTGTGAAGTCCCAGAGTTGGGATTAAAAAGTTCGGTCTCTGCTGGTTAACTTAAAGAAGCTGTGTCACAATTACTGTGCATGCTCACAACCAAGTCAAAATTTACCTGCATCCTTGCTATTCCGTCATCGTTTTGCATTGTATTTATATTTTATTTACTAGAGCAATATGCTTTTTAGATTAAGGAGTTTTCTGTGGATATTAGAGTCAAAGTGCTATTTTAGCCCTTTAAACAAATGATATGAAAAACGTAAACTGGTTTGCCAACTGCCAATAGTCATTGGTGGAGAAGGTTTTTTTTAATGATGTTTATTGGCGGAAGGCAAACTAGCCTAGAAAACTCATTCATATAAAAAGCATAATGCCTGAGTAAAATATATAGAAACAATGCAAAACAAAGAAGGATCGGCTAGGATGGAGTCAGATTTTGACTTGCAGTTGAGCAGATTCACTTTGTTAGGCCAACAGTTTTCGAAGGTCTGAGCATGCGCAGTAATCGTGACACAGCCCCTTTATTGTAACGCAGTTGACAAACACGGAGTTAAAACTCTTTTTAAAGCCAGGATTCGATGTGAATCATTGTGTGACAATACATTGCTGAGTTTTTAAATGAAATTTGATTTGATGAGCTCTACAGAGAAAGGAAATCACTGCTCAGGAACCCTAAGAGCCGGTACAACCAGAAATTCCTGAAGCACTGAGCATAGGAAAGGTGTGACTCTTACCCACAGAGCTCATGTCAGTGCACTATAAACACAGCCATATTACCCTGAGTACTGGGACTCGATGTAAGATGCAAAGAACAGAAGTGATACATTCTCTTTTGCCTACATTTTGTTGAAAATGGCTCAAAGGAACATATTTAAAGTTGCACCTTATCAGCTGTGTGTATGATATTCGCAAATTCTGAATTTGATACCGTGGGTTAGGGAAATGAAACTGGAAAAGTTGTGGAATATAAAAAAAACACCCATTTAGAGCATTCCATCAGTAAATCAATTACAAATTATTCAGTTATGACCGGGTGTAAAATAAGTAGTGTAAGAAGGTCGTTAACCAGCAAGATGGTTGAAAAGTTTAAGACTGCACTTCAGAGCATGTGATTGCACAGAATTTAGGGGTTTTACCATCGACAGTCCATAAATTAGTGAGAAGATTTATAGAATTTGGTAAAACCAGAGCAATCTAAAAGACAAGGTTGAATTGCAATATTGAATGCGCATGACCCTTCGAGCCCCTCACACGGCACCGCAGGTGGAACCATCTGTTGCGAGACTCAGGTGGGCACCAGGCGCGAGACACCAAGACTGGATTCAGGCCTTTTATTATAAGAGAAACAGGTGCGATGAAGAAAAAAAAGCGAGGCGTGGCATATGCCCCTAACTCAAACAGCTGAAGAACATGTACAGAAAGTGAGTGTTAGGCTTCATCTGCTATGTATGACCATTCAGGTCACCAAAAAGCAAAAACCTCTCGACACACTAGCCACACTACACGCTACTCACTACGAACAAACTCTTCCTGTTGCTTCTTCCTCTTCTACTTATTCCTCAGTGAGTTTTTCTGGCGGTTTACATCGCGTTGCATCTTGGGCAATTTGTGTATGAATAGTGAGCTTGCGATGCACTCACAAACTATCTTTCCGATCAAGTATACATCTGGCAACTTCTCATGGACACAAACTCACACCCCACACGTAAGTCAAAACCCACCCCCTAAATCTGACGTTGTGCGAGTAGTACGTTAGCGCGTGGTTTTGAATATGGTCACAGACTTCAATGGCATGGAACTTCTTTCTGCAACGACCAACGTCGTCATCTGCTGGCCATTAAATACACTTTTCAGACCGGGGTGCTGTGTCCATCTATTTATGCAGTCTATGATACGGACACACAGACACTGGAGAGGCGGATTGGCTGGGCAAACTGGGAACCAGACCTGAGCGAGAAACAAAACATGGAAAAACATGAGCAATGAACATGAATAATGAATCCACACAAGACACTGTTAAAACCCCCGCAGTGTCCTGGCAGACGGCACAGGACACTGGAAATACAACACCATCATGCTTTTGTTATGGACGTAATCGCATTGGCACTTAAATGCTTCAGAAGACCTGACTTACAAAGGCTTTTCATCACAGAATCATCAAATCCATGCGTAGACTCTACAAGAGGCAGCCATTTACCAACACTCTTCAGAAGCACTGCTGACTTCACTCAGATCAAGTTCACTTGGAAAGGAATGATGTGAAGTTGAAAGGAGTGCTGTAATCTGATAAGTCTACCTTTCTTTTTGATTTCGGAAATAATATTTGTTGTGTTCTCTGGGCCGTAGATAGAAAGGACCATCTTGACTCACCTGGTACATGTTCAAAAGCCACCATATCTTATGACCTTGGGCTACATTAGTGCTGTTCACATCGCTAACTTGCACATCTGTGTAGCCGCAATTAATGCGGAAGGGCCCACACACACTTGCATTTTAGAACATACGCTGCCTTCCTGACTTGGAGATCTATCTGACCACCATTGCAAAGCAGCGCAAAGCATGACACAAGATTATTTGTTGGCTTTTGACTGACACAGTTGAAGTTTTCCTATTCGGTGCTCAGGTTGCTTGTATAGCAAGTGTATTTGCGCTAAACTGAGCGCCCATGGGCGTGTAGGTCTTAAAATGAGGTAAGGTCAGGTGCATTGTTGGCGCGTTGCTATCTTGTGGCAGCAGAAAGCAATTGCGCACATGACCAAAAAAACCTAGTCAAAGTCAATTGTCAGTGTATAACTGCTAATTTACGGGAGCATAATGAAGAAAGTATTATGTGTCTTTGTAGGTAAGTGCACTATGCGAGTATACTTCGCTTGTTACACAGCAGCAGCGGTTTAAATGTTGTTCCTGACATCAGGTCTGGAATGAAATGAATATTACTGTAAATGAGAATTTTTAGAATGGTGCTCTGTGATGCTGATGTATCCCTCTTTCTTTCCGACCTCAGCTAATAAAACACTTTGAGGTGCGGCCGGATCCAGCGGGAACAACAGTCACACCGATCACCAGAACTCTCCTGGCACCAGCACAACTAATTAATCTGCAGTTTCTGGTACGGGAACAGCAGCAAGATATCAGCACACCGAGACCAGAAACTACTTAAACTTACCTGTTTTCATGTTGTTCCGTTTCCTTCGAGAAAAGGTGGCAGATAAACAATAATAACTGTGATTCAATGTCATTAATAGTTGGGGACCTGATTTCAATGGAGTGTTAATGTCAGGAATCAGTGCTACAGTGACCCAGGAGCATAGTGGATTACAGTTTCTGGAAACTTTCTGCACAGTAATCTGTAACAATGGAGCTCATGCAAGAAGTGGTATACGAACCAATCTTTCCAAATTTTTGTCCGTATGCACAATTTTCTCTTTTTAGTACCCATTGATTTCCACCAGTGTTTCTTATTTTTGCTCGTCTCTCAGGACAGAGACAATCTTACAAGTCGTCGAAAGCACTCTTAACAAAATAAAAACATCTTGTTTATATAGTCCTCAAATTGTATGCCCAATGGCATACTTGTCAACCTCTTCGGGTGCCCATAAAAATCCATAAGATTTTTTTAAAGTTCATTTGTATTTTTTGAATATCTATTTTTTCATGACTGAAATTATAAATGGAGTTTGAAAATTTTATTAAAATATTCTTAAAAGCTTCTGAAGCTCTCTTCTGGAGTGTGAAAATAAAACACTTTAAAGCCTGATCCAGGACAGTGAAAACTGCCAGGATCATGCCAATGTTACACATGAGCATGTAAGGGATCCTCGATTGTGCACCACTCAGTGAAAATCTTGACCAAAATCGCCAGTCTCTTATCCATATTCTTATCATTCCACTCGTATATCACGATGGAGAAGGACGGTGTCCAGTGATAGCGAATGCTGTTCAGCCAAAAAGTGGTCCACTATGGCCGACGGCAAATTCAGTTGTGCCACGAAAAAGAGGTTGTTGTTTGTTTATCGTGGTGTGTGTTCATGTGCTCTTACTGTGAGGTTGCGTTCAGGAAGCAGTCGCAAGAATCCAGGATCGTAATGAAAGTGGTTTTATTAAGCGAGGGGGAAAACCCCCGCAGGGCCGAAGGCAACAGTACAAAGTCAACAATCCAAAAATAACAATCCACAGGGCAGAGTCCGAATCGAAAAACCAGGGCAGCAAACACAATAATCGTAATCGGGCAGAAAAAAGTACCAAAAACAGAGCCAAAATTCGTAATCAGTAGAGTAACACTTTGAGTACAAGGCGAAGGCGAGAGCAGCACTGGTAAACAAGAGAAATGTTCTGACAGGGAACTGCTGTGAGAAGACTCCTAATATACACATATGGGAGGTCACATGCTAAACGAAAAACAGGTGCAGGAAATCCGACAGCAACTGTGCTTGCAAGTGACGTTCACTCACTTATTTGCAGAGCGAAACTGAATTGATGCTGGTTAGGGCTGGGGTTAGTTTGGTGATCATGTCAGCAACAGTAACTCGCTTATTTGCAGAGCAAAAATGAACCAACAAATAAAGCAGGGGTTTACCTGTGAAGGAGAAAAGTTGCAAACTCTGCGTCAGTTTTCAATCCTTCCAGATCACAGAGTTCCTTCCGCTTCTAAAAATCCACTCCGATGTTCACTCTGGTTTTATCCCGGGTTTTGTTAAATTCTTTCTTTTGTGCTTTTTTTCTTTTGGCTTCCTTTTTTTACTTGTCTTCGCCGTGTGCTGTTACCGGTAACTGAGGTATCGGTATGTTTATCCTCACTGATGGTTCTAAGCTCCCAAACCCGCCCTGGGAGATTTGAACTTGACTGAGCACTGGCGTGGACTGAGGAGGAAGGGGGACGAGGCTGTCTGCAGTGCTTGCATGTGCACTGTTTGACGGCTGTCAGACACCATCCTGGCTCTAATTGGTTCTTTTTGGTCGGTCCGAACGATTCTTTTAAATTGCAGTAGGAGCATTAGGTGGGGTTAAAGGAGCCTTTTTTTAATTACAGAGTACTAGTTTTATGTAATACTGTTTGTACACATTTTTTGTCAAAAATGACAAAAAGTTACTTTTCTAAAACTTTCCAGTTGAATTAAAGGTTGAATTAAAAACAGTAAAATGTTATCATGTTAATGGGGACAGACTGAACTTATGACTCTAATACTAGCTATGCTTAGCGGCTGGGATTTAAAATCCATATAACTTTATTTGTATGTCTGTCAACTGGGTAACTGGGGGAAAATCCGTATAACTAACAGGCAAGCAGTATATGTTGAGGTGTAATAGAATCAAATTCAGATTATTATATGTTTAAAACTAATTTTACTTACTGGATTATTTCATTTGTGGTTAAAAAAAGTAAAATTGGTCAATTGACACCAATTAAGACTAAAAACTCTGGAAAATCACATTTATCTGGAGTTGACTTCTGTTATTTTTTCTCTTCGTACAAAAATAACATAAAATGAAAGAGAATTTTAAAAGGATGTTCCTACATGAGGCCCATTTTGAGTTGACTTAGTAATTTGGCTGACTAGCACAGCTCTCAATGCCTTCATTGTCCTGTGCTATGCACTAGATAATGCAGTGTATTTTTAATCTATCAGTTTTGATGAGAGGCAATTTCTGGACACAGTGTTAACCTAATCCTGGACAGATTTTGGTTTGAATGGAGGATCTAAGTTCAAAACTGAAATCAAACTATGACTGCACTTAATCTATGTCTGAAAAACTAGTCCTTCTTTTGGCAAAATGTAGCACCTGCAGTTTCTTGTATGAAATGTTAGAGATTATATATTTTTGAAAATTATTGATATTTCTAAGGTAACAGTAATGGCTGACTTTAGATGGCTTTTACGAACGGAATACTGCTGTATACTTTAATTGTTTTTATGCTTGTTTTTTCGTGTCCTATTAAAATGTCATTCGTCACAGATTTGCATTTATATGTCATTTTTTGGAACATGATACTTATGTGATATACATTCGCTCGAAAACTGTTAGATTTGCCTTCTAAAATTATGGCAACTTGTTGCATGCACCATAATGTTCATTGCCAGTATACATCACTTACTCTCATTGGGCCAGTGTATGTATGAATGATAAAAAAATTGGTCTGATCCAGACGAGGAACCAGATGCAGAGTCAGAGTAAACACAACAGTGGAGTTTTATTGGTGGATATACGGTGTTGACAGAGGGAGGGAGCCCAGACCAGAGTGACACAGTTCAGTTAAGATGGTACAGGCCAGGGTGTGAGGGCGTGTTTGGGTGTTCAGTTTCACTGGAAATGGTTCATCTCTAAGGATATATATTACTTTCCCTCATATTCGTTTGCATTTGCTGGAAGAATGCTCGCGAAATGGAGTATCCCCTTCCTCTTTTGGATGGTATATTTGGGGGGCAGGAACTACTACAGAAACGTCCTCTCACTCGGCCCTCTCAACTGCCGTGTCTCCTCCGCGAGGGCAAAGTAGGAGGAAGTTTCCTGTAAAGTTGTGTGACGTCCTTTTTAAAAATGCGACCCCTCCTCGTCTGCTGAGTTTCATAAATGCCGGCTATTTTGTCGCTTTCTGTTGACGTCACATCCTGTCCTGAGTAAATCCAATCAGCGCCAAGTAAACCCCAAGTCCCGAGCCGTTCAGAGTACCTGCTCTGAGGCAGGGACTTTTTTAGCCCCTGTAAAAGTTCCGGAACTCTGTCCTTCGGGGGTGGTTCTGGCGGTGGAGACACGCAACAACGGCCCCGGCCCGGTGAAATTACCCCGAAGTTCCTGCGGTGGAAACGGGCCTATAGTTGTGAAGTACCACTTCCTGTCGTCCCTCCTTGGTTTTTCCTGGTTCCTTTAGTTCAGGGGTCCTCAATCTTTCCCAGAAAGGGCCAGTGTGGGTGCAGGCTTTCATTGCAGCCAAGCAATTACACACCTGATACTACTAATCAACCCCTGGACTCTTTGCTAAGAAGCTTGATTAGTAGCATCAGGTGTGTACCCACTTGGTCGTAATGAAAGCCTGCACCCACATCGGCCCTTCCTGGGAAAGATTGGGGACCCCTGCTTTAGTTGATCTGGAGATGGCCAAGCTGATGAGTGAGGGTGATGAGTATGATGGGATGAACAGCCTGGTTCAGTATCATCTTGATACCAAATATTCTGGTATGATACAGATATACACAGATGGATCTAAAGATCCTGATACTGGAAAGACTGGAGTAGCCGCTCATATTCCACAGTTTAAAACATCAATTTATAGAAGATTGTCAGATCATTTAGCTGCGTTAGCAGTTTGGGCTTTCATTACAATGGGCTGTGGAAGCGAAAACAAAGCAACATGTCATTTGTTCTGATTCTGTGTCAGCATTAATCAGCATTCAGGACGGAAAGTCTGATTGTAACCCCGACCTACTTAACCCTTTCAGCGCCGTGGGCAAATATAGTCGCCCGGTGATGTAAAATATCAAAGTCAGATGTTGAAAACCTATTGAGCCCCCATGCGGGAGCTCTTTTAAACAAGTTGCCACATGGTAGGTTTTCAACAGCTCAAGATAACTACATCGTCAATTCCTTGAAAATGTATTCGGCGCTTAAAGGGTAAGTGAGAACCTTCAAAGCTTGTATAGATTACAGGAACAATGCATATCAGTAAGTTTTTTGTGGGTTCCATCTCACTGTGGAATCAAGGGTAACGATTCTGCAGACCGCCTAGCTAAGGAGCCCCTGCACTCAGATGCACAGATTCACATCCCACTAAGCAAAGCTGCAGTCAAAACCATCGTCATGGCACAAATTAACTGAGCTTGGCAAAAGCAATGGGACCGAGAAGTTAAGGGCCGCTTCCTATATAAAATACAAAGATACGTCACAGCAAGAAGACAAGGGAGATGGAACCGCGGGGAAGAGACAGTTATCACACAAATAAGAACAGGTCACCCAGGCTTGAATCACAACCTTAATCTGATAGGTAAATACAAGTCAATTCCCCAAATGCAACAGTGAGGAAACAGTTGAGCATGTATTGCTGGAATGCCAAGCATGTAATAGACAGAGATAAGTGCTCCTAGAGGATGTCAGTGCGCTAGGACAGACCAGTCTGACTCTTGAGGGCTTACTTGTTTTTTCTTAAAGCCAATAGCCTGGATCCATGTAAAAGCATACTTAAAAAGAACAGGCTTATTTGATAGAATATAATTTTTTTTTTTTTACTATAATTTCATGTGTTTGTTGATGCTCCATACCTCAACAGTTGGTGGCGGTAGTGCACCATGTGTTACACAAGGCAAACACTAAAGAAGAAGAAAAGAGGCAACTGCAGTAGTAGAAGAAGAAAATAACAAATAACGGTACCTGCCGAATAAGAAAAGATAGCGGAGAATGAAGAAGAAGAAGAAGTTGCATTCGCAGCAGCAGAAGTGAAAGAACAATAAGAGGAACAACAACTATTATTATTACAATTACTATTATTATTCCGTATTATCATTGAGTAGCATACGGACGGGTTCACTCCATCAGGCGAGTAAAGAGAGGTTGCAGCAAGGTAAGGCGTTTGGAGCTCTGGAGGACCATACTGGTCAGAAAGAAGGGAAAATACAGCTACTTCTCTGATGCTGTTTGTTCGGTCTTGGCTCGTCTTCCCAACGGCTAGCTTTTAGCTCGCTTGCTAGTGGATGTAAATTAGCAAACGTTGGCAGGCTAGTTTACTTAGCTAAATAGATGGGTAATAAACAAACAGAAAATCTAGTGTCCGAATCTATTTCTCCATCAGTGGTGTCAAAGATGTGCATCTTTAGACGTTGTTTACGTTTGTTTATTTTTCAGGAATGGAAGCTGGGCAGCTAACTTTAGCGTGTTTAATTTCTTAATATTATACTGGCTTGGCCGCTGACTGAAAGGCTTCTAAGACCTTCTGTGATGGACTGTAGCGATCGCCAGCGAATGTGTGCATGGAGCCTCTAGATTTAAGTCGCGGAGGAGAGCGTCCCTTTGTCCTAACAGTTTTTTGACCGAGGAAATTCCTTACCTCGGACAGATGTGCTGATAAGACATTTAATTGTGGGTACATTGGTAACCAACTATAAGCGAAATCGGATGAGCTGATTTGATGGATTTCCTATCATTCAGTATCCTATTAGCATTCAGAGTGCCTGACCATTAAGCTTAGAATTATGTTACCATGGCGACTCGGTTATGATGAGAAATTGTGAAATACGAAAGGAGAAACTGCTGACGTTATGTGAGATTTAATTATGGCCTTTAATAGCGGTTCTCAAACTCGGTCCGAGAGGACGACGCACCGTTTCGGCTGTGTCGTGGGGAATAGAGGCCTTTTCGCAAAGCATGGGCTGCATCCATCGAAGGCTGCATTTTAAGGCTGCCTACGTCATCATAGGCTGCTTCATTGGGCGCTGTGATTGGGCACCTTCGACTGGGCTCTCGCGTCTGACGCTGTTGAAGAAGATGAGAAGCTGCCTGTCGATTGCGAGTGGTGTTTGGTATTATAGAAATAGATGGAGGAAGCGCTACCTGGATCCAATGGCTTTCCAACAGGTGCTCTGGAAGGCGGGTAAAGTTATGGGGGGAAAAAAACTATTCCAGGGAGTAAAGCCTAATATAAAATAAGGCAACTACCCAGGAAAAAAAATACAGGCACTCCGTCAAGGATGAAGAATAGGAGATGTTTTAATTCATGAGCAAGGGAACAAGACAGACCAACGCGTTCCGACACTAGGTCTTCGTCAAGGTCTAACACATACTTGATCCGACAAGTAGAAATAGGCTGGCCATGGGAGGCTACCAGGCCTAGCACATGATCTTCTCAGTGCCCAGGAGCTGCCACGTAAGCTCCTAACAAATTTAAAAAGTGCCAATGACAGTAGGCCAATATACACATATTAGAAACTAAAAGACTCCAACATCAGAAAAGTTAACATTCACTAGATAAATACATTTATATAGTCTCAGCCAAATAAGTATATGTAGAGAAGATGCATTTTATTCTTTCAAAGGCTATAAAAATTGTCAAACTTTTACATTACCTTTAGTTATCCGTGCCCTTTGTTTAGAGATTTAGGGGGGAGAAACGCGAGATGCTCAGCGAACATAATGAAAGTGAACGGTACAGGTCCCTGCCTCCTTCAAAACTCATCAAATGCACAATCCAGCAGCTCCAAAATGCTCTTGTGAACAAATTGTGACCTGCACATTCAGCACGGTATGAAATAATAATGTGTATTTGTGTAACATTACGACACAAGAACCAAATACTCAGAACTACTTTCTTGAGTAACCCGCTGGGCGGATTGACACAGTGGGCAGTGCGCACGTTGCGAGTACTTGCAGTAAACTTACGCTTTTGAAATCACTCAGATGTCTGGAATATAGTCCCAGTTATGTATTTGCCTTGAAAATCACTGTCTCGTTATTGTACATTATCATTTTATAGTGTGGTGAATGTGCAGGTTACAACTTGTCCACAAGAGCGTTTTGGAGCTGCTGGATTATGTATTTGATGAGTATTTTGTATTTTGAAGGAGGGAGGGACCAGTACCGTTCACTATTATGTTCACTGAGCAACTAGCATCTCTCGTCCCCGAATCTCAAAACAACGGGCACGGATAACTAAAGGTAATGTACCTACTCATATGACTATAGGGATTATGGCAGTAGGCCATTTTGCCAAAATGCTGAAATATCCCTTTAACCTGGTCGGGAGCGGGCTATGTGCCGAGTTTTGGCTTAAATTGGGTATAAATGTGCTGCTTTGTCTCTAAGCACCTCCTTTGAAAATGGCATCACCTTTCTTAGATGATCCTGGGGCTCTTGGTGCCTGAATAGGACAGCGTTCCCTTCGGAGGGAGAGACTCTACAGAGACTGATACCCTGTTAGAAACTGACTTTAAAAGTTAAATGAACGCATTGTTTCATGGTTATTTGAACTGTAAGTGGCAGCCTGTGTGCATCTAACTGTGGTTTAGACTTAACATACGCGAAAATCTGTGGTAAACTTATTGTAAAATTACAGTTTAGATGTGCCTTTGATGCAATTAAATGCTGTGTCCACAAAAATACCATATTTTCAAAAATTTATTTTGAGAAAATAAAGCAGAACCCCAACACAAATTTTGGATATGTTGATAACAGGCATCTCATCTTTCTAAAACGGTCAATTTGATGTCGATGGATGGTGTCATTTTTTTTTTGGCTAAAATGTTTAAAAAATAGCACTAATTTTTTTTTTTTCATTTTCAAGGGGCAGAATTTAATGACAAAATACACAACATATACAGGAAGCTGTATGTGCTATACCAAATCCTTGTCTTTGACGTTAGGCTTTTTACAATCCTTCAAATATGCTACCGCAGAGCGCAGAGTAAAATTTTCAAGCAACTTTAAGCACCCAAAAATGTATGAACTAAAGGGACACATTCATAAGTCCATATTCCTCAAGTTAGAGTAGCAGATTTTCACCCCTGAAAATTTGAAGGACCTAGCTGAAATACTTCTCTAGATATAGCCATGTGAAAGTGGCTCCTCAGAAATCGCTGTTCAAAAAGAACTGGAATTTAGTTGCAAAACTATTTTTTTTTTCTTTTTTTTTTATGACAGAACTATGAGGAGTTGAAAGCTAAAATTTTGGATTCATCCTTTTAGCAGGTGAATGCACCCGTTGAAATTTTTTCAGCCAAATCTGAGATGGTCAAGTGGGAATTTCCTCTGAAATTCAGACATTTGACATGGAATGACCCTATATCTAGATGCACTTTTTCAATACACTGACTGTGCACCAGTAAATTCCCCTTCCTGAGAAGATGTATACAGTCACAGAACTCACATTCACACTCACATAAAAAAACTTACCTTTTTTTTAAGGAGCTGGGCTTAGGAAGTTAGAGTGCACACAAACTGGATAGAAATTTCAGTTTATTTCTCAAAGTAATGATTCCACAGATGAAGCATGCAGAAAATATCAATTAGTATACATATTTACATGTAAAAATGGGCAAAATTACTTTGATTATATGGGGCTGTTAAAGGAAGAACAAAAATAGTCTGGTTGAGTGTGGTCTCAGCCCTCCTTCCTCCGATAATGTCGATGTCACGCCCATGTTTTGCAACACCGGAAGGGGTGTGCAACTGGTGCCCCTGCAAGCCCTAGTGGTCACAGGCGACAAGTATCAAGCCATCCTGCAAAAGCCGGATGCTGCCGAGAAGGATAAAGAAGAATTGAAGAAGAATAAAGGAGATGTGGACTGAAAGAGAGAAGAAAGAGAGCAGCTCAGAGGAAAAACAGAAGAGGCAAGAGAGGGGGAAATCCTGACTTGGTAAACAACAGCCACTGCGCAGTTTGCAAAAACCAGACCCCTCCAGGGTCTGAGGCAGAAGTAGATGATTGGGTGCCATGCCAGCTCTGTCATCACTGGTTTCACCTCGTCTGCATAGGCCTGAGAGATGCCTCAGATGGCGACTGACTGTGTCGCGGGTCTGACCGCACTGCATGGGGGAGACAAAGCGGTCCCAAAAAAACTAACTACATCGTTCTTCAAAGTAGTTTTGTAAATATCTCTCGCACACAAACAAACTAACCCCAGTTAGCACATCTACCTTGCTGCAAGGTACTGGAGATGTAATATTGATGAAAATGAGTCGGGAAGATTTTTGTTCTTGCAACATCCAGCCGCTACATCTGGGGCAATGAGCAAACGATAGTAATAATACATCGTCCCCTGCACACTTTCATAAATACATCGTCCCTTGCAAACTTTCATAAATACATCGTCCCCTGCACACTTTCATCATATTGTGGCGACGAAAGTTAGATGTGCTCACTCGGACATCATGGAGATATTTCTTTTTTTATTTTACCAACAGTGTTACCTGACGTTTCTCGTTATTTTGTTATTTCTTGTTTTCTGATGTTCTTCTTATTTTCATTTGTAATCTGTGAATTAATAAACATAAACATTTAAATACTAAAATTTTGCAGCATTTTCTTACATTTTTTACTTATTTCACTGGTATTTGCTGGATTATTCATGTTGCACGTGGTTATTTCCATGCTACCGTTATTAATTTAAATGAACCTGATGCCTATATTGTGCAATGCTTGCTGTTTATGGATGATAACTACATGTGTTTTGAGATAACAATTATGCCTTAGTGAATGATATTTGATAAAAGATACAGTTTTACAGCATTGAAATTGTCTCCGTCTTACCTGAGCGGGACACAGCAAGTACAAAACTGCCCATGTCCGCATTCCGGCGATTGCTCTCCGTGATCCGGACGCTTTTTACTCTTGGTAGTTTTTACTTTATTACTGTCATATGATTGGTCCAAAAGGAGCCAACCAAAGTTATTTTTAATCGTAAAATCCCGTGTAGAGGAGGCTCGCAGTCATGTTTGTGTGGGCATGTATAACGGCAGCAAGGAGAGTTTAGCGCTCCAAGTGTCCAAAACACCAAGTCTTTGTTACCTCAGGCATTCATTGCTCAGTCTGCCCCAGACTTCACATGCTGCACAAGAGTCCTGGCCTGATGACATCATCGTCAGCTCGTTACTTCCTGGACATGGGAAGTAAGGCTTGTGTGCAAATAAGTTTCTTAACAGGAAATTTTCCAACTTTCTTTTATGCTTGATACACCGCAGCAGAAGACATGGTTTGTTTGTGGTTTTGTACCACTCACACAATTTTTGTAGACAGTCTTGCCGCGTCAGATACCTGCGTATTGCACAGCCGCGCGTTGAGGCCCCATCACCACCCCGAATGTGCACAAGGGTTACGAGGATCCATTTAACGCTGCTCGCCCCTTTTAGATTTGAGAGTGGTGTATCACTGCACACTACTGCAGCAAGCCTCCCGTTGTAACCATGTCAGTTACCGCGGTAGACCGTAAGAACACTTAGCCACTGCAGAACATATTTTCGTCTGCAGAATGACGGTAGGTTGATTCATATCAGTCATTGGATGCAAAGCGAGACTTGAGCATACGGTCATTCAACCCACACGGACTCCATCTCCCTTGACAAACCGGTAACATTTAGACATTGTAGAAAATGGGTAAAGTTTTGTTTATTACAGCCATATAACCAATCTTAAATATCAATTCTACTTGTTAATTTACGTTTGTTTATATTACTTGCACATGACGACCTCACATCTAGGACGTTTTTTTAGACTAATAAGAAGGGAAATTAAAGTTTGCCAAGTAACTTTTATAGTAGTAGCTAGTTGGTAGATACAGAATTCGGCAAGATTCACCATACTTTAGCCCCATCTACTGTGTCTGGGGAGAACAATCGCTTAAAGAACACACCCATATGGAGCCCAGCAAGAGCAATGACACAAGATACAAGTTGTTCCCACAATACAATTAATTTGTTCCTACAATTTGGTGAACATGTGGCCACAAGCTATTTTCTTATTCCCATGATTTCACCATCTTGTGGCCACAAGAAGTTGTTCCAATGATTTAACTATCTTGTGGCAATGAGGTTGAACTCCTTCCCTTGATTTTAGTTTCTGAAGTCATGGGAATTAATTAATTTAGTGAACAGGTTATATCTCGTTGCCATGAGTTAGCTAAAACGCGAGCTAGAGTATGCAATCTTGGGACAGCGAGCAAGATTTGAATGTAGCCTCACCTTTAAACCCTTCCCCTCCCCTCAAGTCTCTGACCAAAGCCACGCCCCCTGATTCATTGCTTCGGTAAAACTCCAGAGGCCGGACGTAGACACAGGTTAAAAGCTCAAGAGAGGGGGCGGTCCGCTGCATTTGCATGAGAAAGAATGACATCGTCAATCACTCTTCCTGGCTCTGATTGATTGTTTTGTCCCAGTCGCGATTAAATCTTGGAGAAGGAATTAGAAGCACCAGATGGAGCCAGATGACTCTGATTTTCTCAAAGATCATCTGACTCACATCTCACTGTCAGGTCATAGTAACAGTTTTAACAAATATGCCAAAAAGTGATTTTTTTTTTAAATTGCAAACTCCAGCTTTAAACCGAGGGAACAAGTTATATCTTGGCCAGAAATTAATGAAACTGGGAACAACTTGTATCCCGTGGCCTGAAAATATTTTTTTTTCATGTCACTGTTCTTTACACCCATGGGTTACCATTGCGAAGGAATATAGCTTGATTTTCTTGGCTGCTGTCACAGAAAACTCATATTGCAACTAGATTTATTTCACCATTTCTTAAAGAAAAAAAAAGTGATGGCATGATGGACTGTATGAATATCTCAGTGTTTTCAAGCATGCAGTTTTGATGACATGACAATTAGTTTATGAAAAGCAATTTGCTGGATTCCGTGGAAAAGGCTGTAGGCTAGCTGAAATTGCAGAAAGCAACAGATCACAACTGGATATTTTTTTCCGTTATGATCGATATTTTTGTGATTTTTAACAGCTGTCTGTGTACCAAATGCAACAAAATGGACTCAAAGCCAAAATGAATGTGAGGCTCTGCATAGCAGGCCTATCAGAGTCTGTGAGGATCCATTCATTTAATAAAATAAAACTCTTATCTGTTCCGTAAGAATTGCAAGTGATGGACATCAAAAATAGCTCTTTTGTCATGCATTCGGCTGAAATCATTGAACACTAAACAACTTTCGGATTAATGAGCGCAAACCAGCTGCAGCATTACATTTTTTATAATTAACAAGTTAACATGGTCTACAACATCCCCCGCCAATCGTGTGCTTCTTATTTTCGAACTTCATCAAGGCCTTTATGGTCTGAAGCTACTCAGCAAATTTGGTTTTCCTATCTGTAATAGTTTCTGAGAAAAGTTGTCCCCTTTCTCTCGGACAGATGGACGGACGGACGGACGGACGGAGGTCAAACCTATATCCCCCTCCCACTTTGTATTGGCGGGGGATAATAAATGGAGACTAAATTGGTACGGGGCTCGTTGCCATCAATTCGATAACCGATCTGTGATGTAGGTTGAGATTGGCACCTGATGGAGATCTTGGATAGGATCGGTCCCATCCCTAATGTTTTCAGTTATTCGTTTGTCTTCTTGTGGTTTCTTTTTACATATGTTTCGTGATAGAATGCTTATTTGAACGCAAGTTATACTGTGTGACTGTTAGGCGCCGCTCACCTTCTTCCAGAGGGATAATGGGACATTCTCTGTTGGCAACACTTTGCTCCCTTTCAGATGCAGTTCATGCTGCTGTTTAGCCGGCAGGGAAAGCTACGGCTGCAGAAATGGTACATGCCGCTGTCTGATAAAGAGAAAAAGAAGATCACCCGTGAACTGGTGCAGACTGTGCTGGCACGCAAACCTAAGATGTGCAGCTTCCTGGAGTGGAGGGATCTCAAGATCGTTTACAAAAGGTCTGCCATTACGTTACCTCTGTTTAGATTTTTATCAGTGCAGTTTTTAGTGTAAATGGTGCAGTTACCTGGAACACTAACTGCCGGATAGTTCTGGAACACTGACCAGTGTTTTTAGCTTTTACTGCACAGAATGTTAACATTTACTTTCAGAACTACATTTATTACTAATGTCTGGCTTGAAATGTAACTGCATTATTGCTGTATTATGCAAAGTGAAATTACTGGTACGGGACAATCGGTTCACCATAAAAACTCTGCTCAATGTTTCACAAAATTATACACCCATCATGTCCCGCACATGCTCAATTGGACTGAGGTTAGGTGAGCATGCAGGCCGTTCTATTCTCACAACTGTCCCCCTGATCCAGGTCATCTGCTGCTACCCTCATCTGATTTGTATGAGCGTTGTCATCCATTAGAATAAATGGGGCCAAATGCACCAGCTAATGGTCTCACTCTGGGATGGCTGGCATCCTGCAATAAAAAATAATACGTCAAAACTTGAATAAGTAACTCGTATTGACTTGAACTCTGGGAAATTCCACTTGCGTCGATCTTGAAACAGGACCTTTGTTGCTTTTCAGGTACGCCAGCCTGTATTTCTGCTGTGCCATTGAAAACCAGGACAATGAGCTCATCACACTGGAGATTATCCACCGATATGTGGAGCTACTGGATAAGTACTTCGGCAGTGTGAGTCACTCACATCTTCAGTATCAGATGCAGTCCATTATTTTATGCCCGTCACAGTAGCATTCCTCCAAGCACGTAATGCCTCCGTCTGCCGAAAGCGCCATTTCAAAACATAGAAACAAAAAAAGTTGATGGCAAGTTAGTAGTCCTAGCTCCCCTACAAGCTCATCTTTTGTTCTCAAAGAGTGTTGTATTTATTATACCTTCTGAAGCTGGCAATCGACAGCACGTCCCTGTGTTTAGACCTGTCCCAGGTTCACCTATGAGCCTGAAGTAAATATCCTCTCATGACAGGAGATGGTCGATTTCAGGAATTTCATGCGCATCAAGGTTTTCCTTTACAAAGAGTGCTACACCCTCTCGCCTCCAACTGCATCTATCCTTCCTTTTAAGCTTGTAACCTTCCATACTGTATTCATCCCCATCCTGTTCTCAAAGCCACACCTCTGTATTCCTAACGATGCCTTAGCCCCTCCTCTAGCATTTAAATAAGAACATTTCAAACTATTTCCTCTACTCCTCCCCAAATAATGATCAGTAGTAGTTGTAGTAGTAGTAGTAGTAGTAAGCCTGTTTCGAGCCTCGTGGGCCGTGGGCCATCGGCCCGGTGCTTAACCCCGGTTTCTGTGGCATGAAGCGACTAGGAGTATTACTACTCCCCCTGAATGGGATGCCAGTCCATGGCAGGTAAATGATCAACCTAGATAGCTATTAAACTAGCGAAACAATGAGTTTGGAAAAGAAAGGTGTGCAGGCTAGGCAAGGATGGGCATTACGTTCATAAAGAAATGCAGCATGCAGTCGCCATAAAAGTTCAACTACTCCTCGAATTCGGTCTGTTCACTCTCACATGCCCATCCTTGGCCCTTTCGGCGGCGGATCAGGGTTAGAGTGGGAACTCCAGCTGGTCTGCAGCCACAAAGCACTGTGGGCACCAGGGTGCAATGCACCGTGCTGTGACACATTTCTCTTATGTTTCTTTGGACTTCTCCATGACTTGTTGCTCAGTGGCGCCTCTGCTGGATGGGCCAGTGGAGATGGGCTCCATTAGTGAACTTCGGGTGCGAAACAGGCTGTCACCATGTAATGGCCCCTCCTTGGGTCACGATCAGTAGATACTCACCGCTGCTCTCTGGGAGAATCCAGAATCATTGCTGGTTCAGATGATCTGACCCACTCCCCTGGTCATAAGGATTTGGCCCTTGTCAAAGTCATTCAGGTCCCATTACTCCCATATCCAACATGTTGAGTATGAGAACAGACCGTTTACTTAGCATCTGAGGTCTGTCTGAAGAGCTTGACATGCGCCATTGTTACGAGAAAATGATATTTGCTTCATCTGTGAGTGACTTTAATGTTTTGGCTCATTGCTGTATGTCCACTGTATTATGTTGGAAGCTGAAAGGGATTAGACCGAGTCGATGACCGTTTTCTGCTGACCAAAGATGCTTGTGTGTTGAACCAAAATGAGAAGACAGAGGTTGTCCTCTCAGTATTCTTTCAGTGAAGCACGCGTAGGATCTGCCTAGCAGGGATAGGAACCATAATGCCTCCGTTTTATGAGAAATGTATTTTCGCAGGTGTGTGAGCTGGACATAATCTTCAACTTTGAGAAGGCGTACTTCATCCTGGATGAGTTCCTGCTGGGCGGCGAGGCGCAGGAGACCTCCAAGAAGAATGTTCTGAAGGCCATCGAGCAGGCTGACCTTCTGCAGGAGGTGAGGCAGAGACGACCTCACCCGAGCTTCCTTGCCTCTGTAATCTTAGCCACAGTGACTCGGTGGAGAGCTGGATCCACAGACTTCAGAACAGTCATCAGCAGAGAAACATCATTGGTTGCAGCTTTTTTAACCTCCATGCATGGCAATTGTATTACTGCCATACAAGGAAAATTTAACCCCAATGTCTTGGCCTTTCGATTCATTCTGAATCATGACTGAGGAGCTGGACTCCCACAGTTGAATTTTCTGTATGTTTTTGTGTATACAGTATGTATCCAATCAGGCGTCATGCTTGCATGCTGAGGTCAGTCTTTAGAATATGGTAAAATGTGGCCCCAGCGATTCACTGCGTAGGATCATTTTTAACATCTGGGTATGATCAAAACTGTTTTGAACGATATTTTAAAAAAATTTATATCAACATTTTTGGAGATCACTGGGATCAGATTTCCATTTCTGGTTTGCTCACACACTTTCACCTCCAGCACGAGCAGATATGTTTTTTTCTGCGGAGAAATATTGTTTTCCTGCTACTTGGCAAATCCACCTTTACAACAGCCATTTGCCAAGCTGCGACTGCATCTTTAAAATGGGATGGAAGATGACGCTGATTGGTTTATTTCATGCTGCGCCCAAAACATGCCTGTGATTAGTTAAGGGATGAATTACAATCCCTATGAATCATGCGCCTTACTTTGGGCTCTGATTACCCACGGTTACTCAAGGAAAAATGGACTTTGAGATTCTAGTCCTAATGTTCCCATGTGATGGTCTTAAAATCCAGCCTCACCCCTGAAATTTATTTCCCATAGTGAGTATCGAAGCGATAAATCTCACACATTTCAAAACTCCGTTCATCCTCTGCTTAGCTTGCTATAACATGAACTTCTCCTGTGAATTTTTGACCCCGCCTTTTTAGTGGTGTAAATGTGCTATTGAGCTCTCAACAGAGAAGTCGTGCTGCCCATCTGGTCTCACCCCACACTGCTGTTCTCATGTTCACCTGCAGGAGGCCGAGACCCCGCGGAGTGTTCTGGAAGAGATCGGACTCACATAAATCTGGCCTGCAGTCACCAGCTCAGCCACCTTTCTCCTCTGTTTTCCTGTGTCTGCTAAATGACGTTACACTGTGTCCACAAGCATTTCAGTATTAGGACGAGTCCCGTTGCTCATCATTACCTTATCTTTTATAAAATATTTAACATGGGCTGTACAAACACAATATAACACTGTACTGTGGGGAGAGTAAGGGAGCATTAAGTCATTGTCATTGTTCTTATTTCTTATTTGCAACATGTCCGATTGCCTTAAGATTTCTCCTCAGTATTTTTCATATTGCCTGCACATTGATAAAATTCCATTGGTTAGACGTCTGTATGTCTGAATACAGTTAAAAAAAACATTAAGCTAATGAGAAGGAAATTAAGGTGGAATGTAATAGGTAGGGCTAGTCCTTCGTATTCAGGCACAGGTATCTGAACATGGTGATGTTTGTAGTGTAGTAGAGGAATGCATTCAGCTGTTTTGCCTGATGTATAAGAGTTTAAAACCTGCCCGTTGCATTTATAATGAATGATTTACATCGAAAAAGAAAGAAAATGTATTATTGGTAAACCTTCCCATGTTTTCCTGGGTATTGTTAATTGTTTACAACCAAAGAATACTGTGCTATAAAAGAAAAATTATATTCAGAGATAAATGGATGAATTTGTCATCTATGCTGTATTAAATGGGAAGTATAAAAGGGATGTGCTTGAGACCAAAGAGGTATTAACCCCCCCCCACCCCCCACCAAACCTGCCCATCTAAATGTATACCTTTTGTAAAACTTTAATTCTGCTGTGATTCGATTCGGCACATTATCACATCTAGTTTTGGAGGATCTGCAAGCACAAAGTATTAGATTTCACTGCCCAATATTTATACATATTATTAAAATAAATCACTGTGTGAATCATGGTAAAATACTGTTCGGTACACATGCCCCCCTTTACCATACAGGAAACTTACTTTCTAACGATGTATTTGGCTTCTGGGTAGCCTTGACTTTATTTTGCGTGTATTTCTATGTTGTGAAAAAGGGGTCCGATTTACGTGTATTTCGTTGTGCCCACCTCGCTCAGCACATTTTTTTGGTGTCACGTGTATTACTGCCCTCTGTAGGTGGAAATGTGAACTGTCGTTTCAGTGGACTAGTGCTGCAGTGTCTGGTGTCTGTTCAAAAGGAAAATAAATTTGTTTACAATCATTAATCTTAGTCTTTATTGCACCACAGTGGTTATAACTTTGCTAAAAATTCTTGAATATTAGTGGCAATGTAAAATGATGGAATATACAGTCGTGTGCAATGATGATTGTACAAAACCCAAAACCAGTGAAGTTGGCACGTTATGTAAATCGTAGATAAAATCAGAATACAATGATTTGCAAATCCTTTTCAACTTGTATTCAAATGAAATCACTGCAAAGACAAGTTACTAAATGTCCGAACAGGTAAACTTTGTAATTTTTTGCAAATATTAGCTCATTTGGGATTTGATGCCTGCAACATGTTTGAAATAAGCTGGCACAAGTGGCAAAAAAGACAGAGTTGAGGAATGCTCATCAAACACTTATTTGGGACATCCCACAGGTGAATGGGCTAATTGGGAACAGGTGGGTGCCATGATTGGGTATGAAAGCAGCTTCCCTGAAATGCTCAGTCATTCACAAACGAGGATGGGGCGAGGGTCACCACTTGGTGAACAAATGCATGAGCCGATTGTCGAACAGTTTAAAAACAACATTCCTCAACGAGCTATTGCAAGAAATTTAGGGATTTCTTCTACGGTTCGTAATATCGTCCAAAGGTTCAGAGAATCTGGAGAAATCACTGCACGTAAGCGACAAGGCTGAAAACCAACATTGAATGCCTGTGACCTTTGATCCCTCAGGCGGTACTGCATCAAAAACCAACATCAGTGTGTAAAGGACATCACCACATGGGCTCAGGAACACTTCAGAAAACCACTGTCAGTAACTACAGTTCGTTGCTACATCTGCAAGTGCAAGTTAAAACTCAACAATGCAAAGCGAAAGCCATTTATCAACAGCACCCAGAAACGCCGCCGGTTTCGCTGGGCCCAAGCTCATCTAAGATGAGCTAAGAAACTGTGGACGTTGTGTCCTCCGGACCAAAGAGGAAAAGAACCTTCCGGACTGTTATAGGCTCAAAGTTCAAAAGCCAGCATCTGTGATGGTATGGGGGTGTATTAGTGCCCAAGGCATGGGCAACTTACACATATGTGAAGGCACCATTAATGCTGAAAGGTGCATACAGGTTTTGGAGCAACATATGTTGCCATCCAAGCAACGTCTTTTTCATGGATGCCCCTGCTTATTTCAGCAAGACAATGCCAAGCCACATTCTGCACGTGTTACAACAGTATGGCTCCGTAGTAAAAGAGTGCGGGTACTAGACTGGCCTGCCTGTAGTCCAGACCTGTCTCCCATTGAAAATGTGTGGCGCATTATGAAGCGTAAAATACGACAACGGAGACCCCGGACTGTTGAACAACTTAAGCTGTACATCAAGCAAGAATCGGAAAGAGTTCCACCTGAAAAGCCTCAAAAATTGGTCTCCTCAGTTCCCAAACGTTTACTGAGTGTTGTTAAAAGGAAAGGCGATGTAACAGTGGTAAAAAGGCCCCTGTGCCAACTTTTTTGCAATGTGTTGCTGCCTTTAAATTCTAAGTTAATGATTATTTGCAAAAAAAAAATAAAATGAAGTTTCTCAGTTTGAACATTGAACATCTTGTCTTTGCAGTGTATTCAACTGAATATAAGTTGAAAAGGATTTGCAAATCATTGTAGTCTGTTTTTATCTACGATTTACATAACGAGCCAACTTCACTGGTTTTGGGTTTTGTACACTTAACAAGATGAAGATAAATTAGAAACCAATTGCTATTCAAGTATTTAATGCAATAATGGATCGTGTAGATTAAAATAAGTAAACTGAATATATAGTAAAAACAAAAATAATGTCTTATTGACAGAAAAAGTCAGACAGAGGTCATAAGTGTGGCCAACCTTTGTTGTATTACCACAATTCATCTTTCAGGCATCATTTTCACTTTTTTTCATTTTCTCACTCGCCATTCCATATGGTTTCTGATTCATTCCAAACAGATTCTTTTGGTATTACAACAGATTTGCTAAATAAGATTAAGGTCTAGGCTTTGAACAGGCCAAATCATAACTTTAATGTCACCATGTTTCTTTCTGACTGAGATAATTCTTGCACAAGTTAGAAGTATGTTTAGGGTCAAGTACTATTTATTTTGTCGAAAATAAAATCCTCAACCAATCAGTCCCTTTCCAGATGACAATGCGTGCCTCACAAGGATGCTGTGATACTTCTTTTGATCTATGATTCTCTTGACTTTTATAACCATAAATCAAAAACCAAACCATATTGTTACCACCTCCATGTTTTACTGAAGGGATCAAACAGTCTTTTTTTTTTTTTTAAGATTATATTTTTGAATTTTCTTCTTTTATTTGATAGTTATACAGTGGAGAGAGCTAGGACGACATGTGGCAAATGACATAGCCTTTCTGGTGTGCGCGGTTAGACTGATGTTCCAGCCAGGAGCTCCCAAACACTCATTTTTGAAATGTTCTTCAACTACTGCGCACATAAGTTCTGTGTTTGGGTGAGAAAATTACAAATTTTGATTCACCATTCCAAAAGGCTTGTTCCAAGTCCAGTAGTGTTAATCCTTGAATTTCTTGGCAAATTCAAGTCTTCTTTAGATGTTGCCAGCTCTTCGCAGCAGCACAACCCATCAGAGCATTTTTACACAGGCATCTGGAAATAGTAGATCTTGGTACTTTTATCTCTTAACTTCTGGCACTCTTAATATCATCAAAGAGCTGTTGTGCTGTCAACAGCCAATTTTTATTTTTATTTTTACTTGGCATTCACAGATAAACATCAGAGACACTTAACTTGCATTTTGCTCCTCTACTGCCACTAGTTTTCAGCGAACTGGACTCTTTGAAATGCTTGATGGTATTTCTTTCAATGTCTTCAGCATCACGTAAGGCCACAGTGCGGCTAGGGACAATCTCTGAGAGCTTCTTTTGTCATGCCGTCGTATTAAACAGTGTAACGCCACTCAAAATTCACATCATCTTATATACTGGAACAACTCACCATCAGAGGTAATTTTGCTGAATAATGTTGCCTCAAACCAATTTGAACATTTTTTTATAGCATCAATAATCATGGAATGAGCCTTTAAACATGCAGCTGTGCCAGAGTCAAAAAATAAAATTTGCGACACATTTCAATTGTCATAAAATGATATTTTCGGTGTTTTTATTACCCATATTTTTACCTCAATATACTTGTGGGAATGATCTTATCACTCTCATTGCCAACAATAGTAATTTCCAATACATTTTCACCAAAAAGTATAAAGAATTAATATATTAGGACCCCTTGTCAACAAAACTGGTGGTGCATAATCATCACTGTACACTACTGTATTTTGAATATGGGGTTCCCTTTGAGTATGTTGATAATATTAGCATATAATTAATGCTCCCATAATCTTTTTAAAATATGCAATAAGAATAATTATTCATATTTGCATCGATACTGTATGTTCCAAAATATTGCATACATAACATTTATATAAGTTTCTAATTAAGTACAACAAGGTGGCTATTAATGGTCGGACTATTAATCGGAAGCTTGAGCGCTTGGTTGCTGCAATTGTTGAGCACTCAAGCTGGAATTCAGAATGGGGAAACCCTGTTGAAATCAAACTCCAGCTCTAGATTGTGCCGTGCAGCATATTCGCCAGTTGTACACCAAACCAAAGGCCTTCAAAATGACTCGTATTTCCAAGATGTTACACAAATAAAATTCCTGCCTGATATAGTGAGATTTTGTTCTTCTTTTCTCCTGCTCATGAATTTTTTTAAATTTTTTTTTGATGAGCCACCTTGTTAAAGGTCTGCCATATTTTTGTTTTTCTATTTGTCACACATGGGTATCGACGACTTCCAGTTAGGGAGCAGGGGCCTTGTTTATAAAAATTTGTGTGGATTTCATACCTAGATCATACGTACGCACAAAAAACATAAATGACATTGTGTGGAAAATAACTGAATTAATAAACCTATGGGTAAAATAAACTGCATGGAATTTTCATTTATTTAATCATGATGGACTTGGAATTTATTGACATTGTGCATAATCTTCATGTCAAAATCTGAGGATAAAAAGATTGTACTTTCAGGAGAAATAGTTCATGGAGATTAATTAAAAGTTGAAACTTTAAATTAAGAAAACAAAAACCTATCACAGGGAAAAAAGCGTTAGGATGCCTTAAAACATGTTTATATTTTGCTGTTTATCACATTTTTATTGTGTAATTTGATATGAAAATGTAATTAACAGTGATTAACAGTAACAGTGTGATCTACAGTCAGTGTTCTGTCAATTTGTGCTGCCTTGTCAAAAAATGCTACCGTAATGAAAAGCGATTGTAAAGGCTTTGTTTTCGCCTTGATATTGGAATATGAATCAGTTTACAGTGGTAACTTCATTATTTGTTTGCTTCTTATAACATAAGCAGATTTTATAACAAGTTGGATTAGTTTGTTAAAGATACACTCCTGAACAAAATCTTAAGACTGGGGAAAAAATTACAGAAATTCATATTTTGCAGTGGTGAATCATAACCAGGTTGTAAGCTGTGCTTCAAAGTGCAAAAAGAAGAAACTGGAGCAAGAGACAAAGAACAGAAAGTAGGCAATTTATTGAAAACTGTATTCAAACTGAAACAGTCTGTTCATCAGCTGATCAAAAGTTTAAGACCATGGCCCAAAAAAACAAAAAAACAGAACTAAAGAGCAAAAAAAGGATTCAGTACTGTACTTTTGTACAGTTCAGTATTTTTTGCTCTTTGAAGCACAACTTACAACCTGGTTATGATTCACCAGTGCAAAATATGAATTCTTGTAATTTTTTCCCCAGTCTTAAGATTTTGTTCAGGAGTGTATAGGCCCATATATGCCATTGTCATCTAATTTCTGCATTTTCAGGAAAACCCAGCGTGTTCATGCAAATATATGTAAACCTACAGGTCGAAAGGCTCACTGAAAATAAATCTATTTCATGATTTTTGAAGATACTTCAGATATGAGCGAGGAAACAGCCCGAGATTTAAGGTTGGCGCAAGCGCAGAACCGCGAGGTATCATAGCATATTTTGATAGGTAGCAAAATTTGTCAGAACATGGCTTGGTTTACTCTATGGGGCTCTAATTTCTCGGCGCAACGCAGGTGGCGTAGTGTGGCGCAGCCCACGCAGTGGCAATTTCGTTCGGCGCTGCCCGCGCAGTGGTAATTTCGTGAGGTGCAACACCGTGCGCAGACGAACATACGCCAAGATGGGTGTGGCGGCGTAGTAGGGGGTGTCACTTATTCATCAAGACGCAGTGACAATTTTGTAGAAAAAGTCTTTGCTGCAGTTGCGCAGAAAGCTCGCCAACTTCAATCTGGTTCATTTTCTGTGCAGTGGTAATTTGGCTGACCGGCGCAGTGTGCACATGTCACCAAAACCTCACAGGCAGGTTTCCAGAATGTCAGGCACATTTCAATACAGTAAATAATTACAGCAACCACTATTTAATGCAACTATCTGAATCAGCTCATAAATTATAGTATCTATATCGATTGTCCTGATGTCAGATCAAAGGCGGTTGGCACGCGTGATGGAAACTCGACCTGACTTAATCAACGCAACTGAATCAATGATGCAAATTACCGACTTCACATCTTTCTCAGCCAACCACAAACTGCCTCGGCATCAGGCAGTACGTATATAATTCTTGGGTTCTATGCTCGGTAAAACCGCTTGCACACTGGAAGCGAAACAAAGTTATCGCACGACCGATTACAGTCAAAGTAAATGCAAAGAGCTGTCGACTTTTTTTGGTCTTTTTATTCATCTGTTTTCTTCCTTTGAAGATATACAACAGTCTTTATTCAGTCTTTCTTTTCAAAAAAAAATTAGTCAGATGGATCGAACAGATTCACGCTTTATTTCCACAGCAGAGATAAAATAGTGCTTGCAATCAGAGAGCAAATCAATTTCATGACCATTGACAGTGTGAATAAATTATCGCATGCACGATCGAGACTGTCCGACGCGAAATGCAAAATACTCCATGTCCGGCACCCGGCAAAAAATAAAAGTGTAGATATGAGAACAGATTTATAACGGAATACATATACATCACCAACCAACAGAACATCCAAAAAAGATGACCTGCAAATAAATTAATCGCTGTGTTCGTTGGACGTTCTGTTGTTAAAATGTTTCTTTTGGTTCTTTATTTCGTTATCAATCTGTTCTAATCGTCCTCTTTTTTTTTTTTGCTGTCAGACACGGAGGCATTGTACATTGTCTCGCGTCAATGTCGACTCACTTTATTGAGCAAAGCTTAAGCAGAAACATTGATTGAAATTCTCGGTACTCATCTTGAAGAGCTGAGCCCTCTAATCTAAACATTCACGCTTAATATCTAAAAGAGTCAGTAGATTTGAAGAAATTAAAAACAATAATAGATTGTCGGACACGGAGATATAACCCTGTCAGAATTTCGGACACAAGACACTGCTTTCAACGCAATCTGTCGAGCGAAAAATTCGTTTCGCGTCCAGTGAGCAAGCGGCTTAATACTAGGCTACTATTATTGTCACTTTGGTTTTATCGTTTTTACTGGGGGAAAGGAATACAGCCTGATTGTTATGATCTCGTGCTGAGATAAGATCACATATTGAAAATAAATGTGAAACTTTTCTTGCATTGTTGTCCATGCATGTTAATCCCAAAATTTTAAGCAGCAACAGGCTGTAATCATAGGAACATGCTATCCATCGTTTCTCTTGCCAATGAGCAATATTTGACTCGATTGTGTCATACCCAAACACGCCTTCTTTGCCAACTTGTGCTGGAAGGAGGGACAGAGCCGGGACGAGTACTTGCGCCAAGCTACGCCGGGCACGAAATTGCAACATACGCCTGGACACACCCCGTTGGCGCGGCGCACCCCCCATTCGCTGCGCCTGCGCCGCACCTGCGCCTGGTCTACGAAATTAGAGCCCATGGTCTTGATTGCGTTCGTCTCGGCCTACAATACCAGAGGAGATAGCCGTATCACTCTTGTAATTTTTTCTTCCCATTTTCAGGTAATAGATTGCTGATAAAACCACGCTAACATTACGGTAATGACTTGCCCACATGCGAAAGAATGTTATGAAAGTGTTTAAGAGCCATTCCACAAGAGACTGACATTCGGTGCACAGTTTACCCCCTGGAATTGAATGAAACTTGGAACATACAGTAGGTAGATATGGATGTCACAGAAAAAGACAAATTTTTAGGTCTGTATCTCACTTTGCCTGCCGATAGCGCCACCTGGAAGTCACTAAAGTGGCTCAGTTTTGCTGATGACACCACATTTTACATCAACTATCATGACTTAAGGGCACACAGTATCTAATATGTTATACTTTTATCAAGACCTGTGACACTTCAAGTCCGGATAGACTTCAGCACCACATCAGCGCCAAGCTGAGTAACTGCATTACCGAGCCAGAATTATTTGAGAAATCACAGTAAAAATGGAAAATGTGAATGGGAATAAAATAATATCCTGGACATATACCAAACTAGAATGTTTTATCATGTGTTCACTCACAAGACTATTATTTTCAGTAAATAATACTTTGGTATCTTGCTGTGTTTGTGCAATGGACGGCCAGAAAGATGGTCGAAATTCATTTTTGGTGCATGTTTGCGGTGTATTTTCTCTGATAAAAGTATAACACATCTGGTACTGTGTACCCTGAAGTCATAATAATTGATGTAAAATGTGGTGTCAAAAGCAAAACTGGGCCACTTTATTGGCTTCCAGGTGGCGCCATCAGCAGATTTAGCAAGATATGAACCTAAAAATTTGGATTTTCCTGTGAGACTACCATAGCTAGCTGTGTGCCAAGTCTCAACTCCTCAACTTCTTCAAAAAGTGCTATTTTCTCGCGGAATGGCTCTTAAACAGATGTAGTTTGCTCAGCTTCCGCTTGTTAGCTAAGTCTAATTCGTGGCCATACCAAGCCTGGCTGCTATGTTGCGCGGATTGTGGATTGCGAGTGAATTTCGCTAACTACCAAGTTGCAAAGCTAGCGAACTAACTAGCCTACCACATTGACTGTGAATGCACATGGACATATTTGCGATGTATTTTTCAGCATGATTTGTGTCATGGTTCATGCGCCTAAGTGGGCTAATTGGAAAAAGTTGGAAAGTGGTTATTAAGTTAAACTACCTAATACTTTCCAGTATTATTTGAAGATATGAGAATGTGTTTGAGTAAATTATTGTGCATTTTTATAACTTGAGCAGGGTTCATGCTCTCCCGAACTATGTATTTCTTGGAGATCTGTGTGTCAGTATTCTGTGTTTTTGTATAAATATCATTATCGCAAAGTTTTCCGTGAGAAAACAGCCATATCACTATTGTGATTATTTCTCCCCGTTTTCAGGGACGTAACATTTTGGAGAAACCGCTGGGATTGATATTTGGATTTCCGGTGTCCACGACCTGGTTGCTGAATTCCCAGCCAGCTAAATCCCGACTCTACAACCCAGCCAGCAGGCTTCTGTGAGGACAGTGTTACTGTTTGAGGAGAGCTGGAAGCTGGAGGTTACGCTTCATCTGAGGCTAATCAGAGATCATCAGTAACAACAAAGATCCACTTCAGACTGAAATCCTGCACGGTACAGGTTCCTCTCCTTCTGCCAACATAACAGCCCTGGAAGAGCTACAGGAAGAGTAAGTAGGACAGTTGCATACTGTGAGTAAAGGCGGTTTATTGGAAATATGTGCTTTTCTAGAGATATTTGGTGAACAAGGAAAACATGTTCAAGGAAAATCCATTATATATATTATAATACATTATGAAGTACCTTGAAAGAGAAGAAGTGACAGAGTTCGAAGATGGCGGAATGCCAGAATTGTTCTTAGTTAGAGAACAAATGGCTGAAATGACCAATGCAGCAGCACAAACTGAACCTGAACCTGAAACTGCAGATACACAAAGCGGAACGGAGGTTAAGAGAACCACACATCAACACCAAGAATTGGAAACGGGGAAAATAACTCCATGTAATGCTTCCGTTTACCTGCACCCATCCCAAAACGCTATCCGCCCTGAAATAAGCATGCAGCTCCCACCCATCGTGCAGCCACAGCCAAACCCAATCTGGTGCACTGATTTCAAAATCAGTGGTCAAACAAGTGAACCTGGCCAAAAAGAGAAACTTACATTTTCCAGCCTTGCACATCAGATTGAGAATGGATTAAACAGAGGTTATTTTGCAGGTAAAAATATTTGTTGCTGTAGTCAGGGCTATATTTCTAGGCTCACAGCTCCGCAGCTATTTGGAAGGAAGTTCCCATCGAACCCCTTTCGCACTCCAATGTGTCCTGTGCTCCCATTTTCAAGAAAAGTGCCACTGAGCTCTACAAGCAGCTAGTGTCAGAAGCACAGCATAGCAAAGAGACCCCTCAAAGCTTCCTAAAGCGAGTCTTAGATTTGAGGCAGAGAGTATTGTTTGCATCCTAAGAGTCAGAATCCGGACTGGAGTATGACCCAGTTTAGTGTTTAGTGCCTTGCAGCCAGCTACACGTGTGACTATTGTCCAGTCCGAAGATCTGCCCAATGCGAAGGGTTCTTTGAAGGGAGCCAAAGCAAAGGTATCAGCTGACCTGCTAACTGAATTAGCAGAGCTTAAGACTGATGTCGTCTCACTTAAAAGTCTCAGCGCACAGATGGCTCAGACAAAAGAGACATTACAGCAGCCTATGTGTCTGTCACAGCCCTATGCCCCAGCTCCAGGTAGCACCAGCTAATGTGTCCGTCACTGTCCTATGCCCCAGCTCCAGTTAGGAGGCCATATAGGGGTCCCCAGCCACTTGTTTCACTGCAGCAGTATTGTAGTCAATGGCAAGCAACTGCTCCAGCACAGCACCAGTATGCAGCTCCCCTGCACACCAGCCACCCTGCTTACATCCCACAGAGATTTTTTGTTTCCCAGCAGATGGGAGCCCATTTTCTAGCTGGTTGTAAAATCAGAGGAATCAGAATGTCAAGGGAGACCCAATTAACCAGGGAATGGTTACCACTGGGGATGAGTGTGAACCACAGCCAGAAAAAGGTCCGGAAATGTGCAAATTGTGCCAAAGCAGGTTCATTGGAGAAATTGAAACCATGCAAATGTTGTAAATAAACTTTATTGTTCCAGAGCAGGTCAAAAACAACATTGGACTGAACATAAGGGAAAATGCACTCTGCTGAAAACTGACTGTGACTGTGGTAAGCCCCCCTGTAGAGAGAGAAATATCTATTACTTGCCACCAGTAGTTCAGGCTGGCGATTGTGGTCGAGGATGGTACTCTTCTCCTCCCCTTTACCCATCATTCTGTCTGTTCCTGGTTATTCAACCAATCCACTGCCAGTGATATCTTGTGAATATGCCTCTAAACCCCCTCTGCAGATCATTTGAGCCTTTTGAGTTCTTGGAAAACATTGGCATCCACCCTTTTCAGCATGACCAGGCGCTTCCATGATTGAAGCCATCTGGGGCTGATCAGTTTCTTGCCAGTACTTCCATGTCCCTTCCCTTAGAGGTATTTGTACTTTGACAAGGGACTTTGGTTCAAAAAATTTTTTTTATGGAGACTCCACTGGGGTGCAGGACTTTTTTTGGCCTGGTTGCGTTTCTCTGTCTCTTTAACAATCTATTTTTCTTCTCAGTAATTTTGGCACAGTGTTTTGGATCTTCTGCCTGTTCAGTATAGTGTTTTGGATCTCCTCTTCAGCGCACTTTCATTTTGGCGCAGTGTTTGGAATTTCCCTCTGTGTCTCATTCTGATTCAGCACAGATTTTTGGATGTCGTCCACGCTCTTCTTCCGGTTCAGCACAGTGTTGTGGATCTCCTTCTCACACTTTCAGTGGGTCAGCACAGTGTTGTGGATCTCCTTCTCACACTTCCTGTAGTTCAGCACAGTGTTGTGGATCCCCTTCTCACACTTCGTGTAGTTCAGCACAGTGTTGTGGATCTCCCTCTCACACTTCCTGTGGTTCAGACAGTGTTGTGGATCTCCATCTCACACTTCCTGTGGTTCAGCACAGTGTTGTGGATCTCCTTCTCACACTTCCTGTGGGTCAGCACAGTGTTGTGGATCTCCTTCTCACACTTCCTGTAGTTCAGCACAGTGTTGTGGATCTCCTTCTCACACTTCCTGTGGGTCAACACAGTGTTGTGGATCTCCTTCTCACACTTCCTGCGGTTCAGCACAGTGTTGTGGATCTCCTTCTCACACTTTCAGTGGGTCAGCACAGTGTTGTGGATCTCCTTCTCACACTTCCTGTAGTTCAGCACAGTGTTGTGGATCTCCTTCTCACACTTCCTGTGGGTCAGCACAGTGTTGTGGATCTCCTTCTCACCCTTCCTCTGGGTCAGGACAGTGTTGTGGATCTCCTTCTCACACTTCCTGTAGTTCAGCACAGTGTTGTGGATCTCCTTCTCACACTTCCTGTGGTTCAGCACAGAGTTGTGGATCTCCTTCTCACACTTCCTTTGGTTCAGCACAGTGTTGTGGATCTCCTTCTCACACTTCCTGTGGGTCAGCACAGTGTTGTGGATCTCCTTCTCACCCTTCCTCTGGGTCAGGACAGTGTTGTGGATCTCCTTCTCACACTTCCTGTAGTTCAGCACAGTGTTGTGGATCTCCTTCTCACACTTCCTGTGGTTCAGCACAGTGTTGTGGATCTCCTTCTCACACTTCCTTTGGTTCAGCACAGTGTTGTGGATCTCCTTCTCACACTTCCTGTGGTTCAGCACAGTGTTGTGGATCTCCTTCTCACACTTCCTTTGGTTCAGCACAGTGTTGTGGATCTCCTTCTCACACTTCCTTTGGTTCAGCACAGTGTTGTGGATCTCCTTCTCACACTTCCTGTGGGTCAGCACAGTGTTGTGGATCTCCTTCTCACACTTCCTGCGGTTCAGCACAGTGTTGTGGATCTCCTTCTCACACTTTCAGTGGGTCAGCACAGTGTTGTGGATCTCCTTCTCACACTTCCTGTAGTTCAGCACAGTGTTGTGGATCTCCCTCTCACACTTCCTGTGGTTCAGACAGTGTTGTGGATCTCCATCTCACACTTCCTGTGGTTCAGCACAGTGTTGTGGATCTCCTTCTCACACTTCCTGTGGGTCAGCACAGTGTTGTGGATCTCCTTCTCACACTTCCTGTGGTTCAGCACAGTGTTGTGGATCTCCTTCTCACACTTCCTGTAGTTCAGCACAGTGTTGTGGATCTCCCTCTCACACTTCCTGTGGTTCAGACAGTGTTGTGGATCTCCTTCTCACACTTCCTGTGGTTCAGCACAGTGTTGTGGATCTCCTTCTCACACTTCCTGTAGTTCAGCACAGTGTTGTTGATCTCCTTCTCACCCTTCCTCTGGGTCAGCACAGTGTTGTGGATCTCCTTCTCACACTTCCTGCGGTTCAGCACAGTGTTGTGGATCTCCTTCTCACACTTCCTGTGGTTCAGCACAGAGTTGTGGATCTCCTTCTCACACTTCCTGTGGTTCAGCACAGTGTTGTGGATCTCCTTCTCACACTTCCTGTGGGTCAGCTCAGTGTTGTGGATCTCCTTCTCACACTTCCTGCGGTTCAGCACAGTGTTGTGGATCTCCTTCTCACACTTTCAGTGGGTCAGCCCAGTGTTGTGGATCTCCTTCTCACACTTCCTGTAGTTCAGCACAGTGTTGTTGATCTCCTTCTCACACTTCCTGTAGTTCAGCACAGTGTTGTGGATCTCCTTCTCACACTTCCTGTGGTTCAGACAGTGTTGTGGATCTCCATCTCACACTTCCTGTGGTTCAGCACAGTGTTGTGGATCTCCTTCTCACACTTCCTGTGGTTCAGCACAGTGTTGTGGATCTCCTTCTCACACTTTCTGTGGTTCAGACAGTGTTGTGGATCTCCTTCTCACACTTCCTGTGGTTCAGCACAGTGTTGTGGATCTCCTTCTCACACTTCCTCTGGGTCAGGACAGTGTTGTGGATCTCCTTCTCACACTTTCTGTGGTTCAGCACAGTGTTGTGGATCTCCTTCTCACACTTCCAGTGGGTCAGCACAGTGTTGTGGATCTCCTTCTCACACTTCCAGTGGGTCAGCACAGTGTTGTGGATCTCCTTCTCGTCCTCCTTCCGGTTCAGACAATGTTTTGGATCTCCATCTTGCTCTTCTCATTCACCACAGGTATTTGGATCTCTCTCTACCTTTTTCTCTGGTTCGGACATGGTTTTGGATCTCCGTGCTCCAGCTGTGGTTTAGTGCAGTGCTTTGTGTCTCCCTCCTTGTCTCCTTCTGACTCGTCAGCCTTTGATGCTGATGCTGTCGTTTACAGAAACCCAAGAACAGATGAGAAATGAGGTTGTTGACATCTGTCAGTCTGGAAAGGGCTGTAAAGCTATTTCTAGGTTCTGGGACACCAGAAAACCACGATGAGAGTTATTATCACCAATAGAACTTGGAACCGTGGTGAACTTTTGCAGGAGTGGTCGGCTTAGGCACCGACTACAGGGGACATTGGGGTGAATGCAGTGGCGGATTTAGCAATTTTGGGGCCCAAGGCAAAAATGAGCATGGGGCCCTCTGCATCCATTCTCCACCTTTTTCAATCCTAATTACCCCACCTCACCCCAAGGGTGAGGGCAAGGGGTATTGTTTTTGGTTCGGTTTGTTTGTGTGTTTGTTTGTTTGTTTGTTTGTTTGTTTGTTTGTTAACACTTTAGCAGCAAAACTAACGGCCAGATTCGCCCCAAATTCAGTTTAGGGATTGCCAGTCATCCAGAAAAGTAGGTCAAAGTATGTGCGAGGGGCGGAGTTTGTTGTACCTGGCACCACTTGTTTATTTGGGAAACCTGTTCTTGTAACTTGTAACTTGTTCTAGTAACTCTCTTCAGTGGTCTTCAAACAGCATTTTGTCTTTGTTCTTCATTTAAATAAAAGTGTTTTATCTAGAGTTCTTGAGAGCCTAGATAGACTGCAAATGTATTGTATCCTCTTACAGTCAATTTGGTTTTAAAAGGAAACATACTGTAGCACTCATGTGTATTTTTATATTGAAAAAAATTGTAAACAAATATCAGAGTGTTACCTCTACTGTTTTCATGTGTTTTATCGATGCATCTGAGGCATTTGATCGTGTAAATCATGGCAAATTATTTTTAAAGGTGAAACAAAAGGGGATCCCACCACATATTGTAAGAATCCGTGCGTATTGGTATGAATGCCAAAATATGCAAGTCGAATGGGGAAATGCTCTATTAGCCCCCTTTAGGCGTGACTGGTGGAGAGCGCCAAGGAGGTGTTTTGTCTCCTGTTCCTTTTAATTTATACATGGAAGAATTGTCAGAGCACTTGAAATATTGTAAAACTAGTTGTATGTTTGGCAGTACACTTGTAAACCATCTTATATTTGCAAACAATTTAGTTGTATTACGACAGTACAGTGCTGGATTTCAACAATCACTCCAAATTTTTTTCAGATTATGGCAGAGAGTTTGATTTAACCATGCTTTTATATTTATTTTATCTTATTTAGACCCAGGAATGATAGGAAACAATCTTTTCCAGCTTTTGTCCTGGCAAATAACACTCTTAATGTCTGTAATAAAGTAAAATTCCTTGGGCGTTGGATTACAGAGGATCTGAGTGATGGTGATGACCTGTCACGACAGTGTAGTAAAATGACTGGAGGGCTGACTGCAATAAACAGTTATGTCCAATACATAACATCTGGACATAACTGTTTATTGCAGTCAGCCCTCAATGTATAGTGCTTAAAACAAATTTATCAGACCACCACCCAATGTAAGGTTCATGCCACAGCTGCCCTAAATTAACAGTGTTGGTAACTACTAAAATAATTTTGTTTCTGTAATGATCAATCCACCAGTATGTGCAAGCTCTTTAACTGAAATGATATTTTAACTGCTAAAATATAATTGTTGTTTTTATCCATAAATTTTCAAATTTACCGTTTTACAAAAAAGCAGAAAAAAATAACTAAGCACGTTATTAATTTTTGATTAAGATGCCAAATAAGTTATTTTCTTGCATTCCTGAGCATAAAAATTAGTTTTAGTGCTTGAATACAAGAATGCAAGCTGTTATCAAGGCCACACAATTATGGGAGACTTCAATTATCCTGGTATCGATTGGGAAATGGTGAAAGGACAGGGTAGGGGTCAGGAAGAATTTCTAGATGATATAAACGACAATTTTTTGGTGCAGTATGTTAATAAACCTACAAGTGAGAAGGTAATTTTAGATGTAGTGCTTTGTAATGACTCTGATACAATTAGAAATGTTGAGGTACTGGAGCCACTTGGGACTAGTGATCACTCTACTGTTAATTTTGATGTTTCATGGGAAGAAAACCAAAATTTTCAATTTTAGGTGAGAAAACTTTGTCAGAATGCGCTCATATCTAAGCGAAATAAAATGCGAGACACTCCTGGACTGTGAGTCTGTAAATGAGAAGTGTTAAAGATTTAAGGGGGTTTTGCTTGATTCGCAATGCAAATTTATTCCATAGGTGTCCAAAGGTAAGCTGAAAAAGCAGAATCCTCAGTGGATGACCACAGCTATTTGTAGGAGTTTGAGGGAAAAGAGGAATCTTTTTAAGATGTACATAAAGGATAACAATGAGATGAGAATACTAAGGCAGATGCTAGAATGCTAGAAGACTGTATGAAAGGCAAATTGCAGAGGGGGCAAAATCTAATCCTTAGTGCTTCTTTCAGTACTGTAGCAGAAAAAGGAAAGTCAAGAGGTTAAGTGCATAAAGAATAAATATGGATCACTGCTATATGATAATAAGGATACTGTGAATACGTTAAACAGTTACTTTGTTGAGAATTTTACCTTGAAGCGGGTTTTTATTCAGCCAGAGTGCATGTCCAATGCTAAAGATTATTTAGCGGAAATTGAGGTTAGGGATAATGAAGTATTAGACAAGTTGCATGAACCAAAGGCATATAAGGCGGCAGGTCCTGATGGCTTATATCCTAGAGTGCTCAGGGAAGTTAGTGAGATCATCTTTAAACCGCTCTCCTCCATCTTCAGACGGTCTTTAGAAACTGGGGGAAATACCAAATGATTGGAAGCAGGGCAATATAATACCAATATATATGAAAGGGGAACATACTGAGCCAGGAAATTACAGGCCAGTCAGTTTAACTTACATTGCATGCAAAATACTGAAATCTATCATAAAAGGCGAGCTGGGATTATTTCTTGAACGTAATAATACCTTGAGGGATAGCCAACGTGGTTTCCGTAAGAGAAGGTCATGCTTGACAAACCCTCCGGAATTCTTTGAAGAGGCCACCAAGACTTATGATCAGAGCAGGGCTTATGACATTATATACTTGGATTTTCAGAAAGCATTTGATACAGTACCACATAAGAGACTAATATTTTTAAATGAGCTCCATTGGAGTTACAGGCGATATTCTGGAGTGGATTCAAAACTGGTTACAGGACAGAACACAAATAGTGGTGGTGTGTGAAATCTCATCTGAGCTAGGTTTAGTGGGGAGTGGCGTCCCCCAGGGATTGGTGCTGGGACCCCTGCTGTTTCTCATCTACATTAATGACCTTGATAGGAATATTGAGAGCAAATTAGTTAAATTTGCAGATGATGCTAAATTGGGAGGTTTGGCAAATAGTTTAGAGTCCACTAAAGTGATTCAGGATGATTTGGATAGAATCCAGAATCGGGCAGAAATGTGGCAAATGAAATGTAATGTAGCAAAATGTAAAGTTGTACATGAAGGTAATAAAAAGATTCGACTGGATTACTTCTCGGGAGGTTTAAAACTGGAATGTGCTGCACACAAAAAAGATCTGGGAGTGATTGTTGACCAAACCCTCACAGGTTCTAGCCATTGTGCCATAGCAGATAAAAAAGCCAATCGGATGCTGGGATACATTGCTAAAAGTATTGAGTACAAATCCAAGGAGGTGATGCTTTTTTTGTACTACACGTTCGTCAGACCACATCTGGAGTATTGTGTACAGTTCTGGGGACCATACTTTCACAAAGACATAGAGGCTCTAGAAAAAGCTCAAGAGGAGCCATTAAGCTGTAATTTCCAGGTATAAAAGATGAAAGCTATAGGAAGTGGCTGAAGATTCTTAATCTCTTTAGTATTAAGAGAGGGAGACTAAGGGATGATCTGATTGAGGTCTTTAAATATGTTAAAGAGATTAACAAAGTGAATTATGTAGGATTCCTTTGACTAAGTGTTGTTAGTAGAACATCGGGTCACAAATGGAAGTTGACCAAAGGTAAATTTAGCACAGATATTAGGAATATTTTTTCACCAAAAGAGTAATTCTATGTGGAGTAGCTTGCCTGGCCATATTGTTGAGGCAGAAAGCTTGGGAATTTTCAAGAGCAGACTTGACTTGAAGCTCAATACCGTTGAGTCATTGAGTAACTTAAGAGATAGATTTACTATAGTAATAAGAAACTGGCGAGCCGAGTTGGGCTGAACGGCCTGTTCTCCCCACTCATGTTATGTTATGTTATGTTAATAGTTTTGAATGATGCTGAAGGGCACCCAAACCCAGAAAGCGCTTGACACAGAGACTTTTAGAAACACAAACAGTTCACCTTAGATAGGTTTGGGTATCTGCCTCAAGGCCAGTGTAGCAGAGGCCCGACTCAGACAGACCAAAGAAAGATCTTCGGCAGCTAGAAATATTTTTGTCAATGTGTGCGCGATTACTGTCGTCACTAGAAAATACTGTACCTAATAACTCTATGTAACATTCAGTGGTTGGAAGGAATTCCCCTAGTTTCCACCTGGGGGTAGTCTTGAAGGATGTGACCCTACAATCAGGCATTTAGATTCTTTGGGACTGAAATTGAAACACCAATTATCAGAATAGATATAGCATTTATCAAATAGACTTTGTAGTCCTGTCACTGTTTAACTAATCGAAGCAATATCATCAGCGTAAGCAAACGAACTCAGATGCCAGTGACCGATTATAACACAAGTTGACTCCATTTCAGATAACTCGTTCAACAGGTCATCAATGAAAATATTAAAAAACAGGGGAGACAAAAGGCTACCTAGCTTAGTGCCCCTAGATACTTTGAAAGGTTGGCTAAAGGAATTATTCCACCGGATCATCGATTTGAGACTTCTATACCATAAAGCCAAGAATTGCCATTAATGGAGAGGCATGCAATCATTGAGTTTATACAGAAGCGCACTGTGCCATATTTTATCAAAACACTCCTCCGCATCTAAACTGCTGATGTAAACGTTTGAGCCTTTCCTCTTAGTCTGAGACACTACATCATTCAACATATTCACACAGAAATCTGTGCTGCGACCTGGGCGAAAACCGTACTGTGTATTTGAGACAGAACTAGCTGGGATCATGAAATTTTCAGCAATTTTAGAAAAGACAGAACTTATTGTTATTGGATGAAAATGTTCTCTCTGATCTGCATTTAACAAATTTTTCTTAAGAATAGGAACACTAATACCTGTACAAAACGATTCTGGGACAATACTTTTGGTAGATATAATAGAGAAAAAACAAGAAAGGTGTTCTAATAATATGTCGAATTTATCATAAAATAAATGTTCTGCCATTATCCCATCTATCCCAAGAGCAGTTCTCCTCTTTAACCTGTCAATGACTTTATTCAAGTTCTGACTAGATATGTTAAAAGCACCATTGTCAATAATAAGGCGATCCATCAATTTGGTGTGAACAAAATTATTGATCAGAGTATAATGATTGTCATTTGGACTATCGTGCTCCTGGCTCATTTCTGAACTGTTGTAACTACCAAAGTCGTCCACATTCAGGACAGAAGATGGGGCCTCTCTCTTTCATTTACCAATGGAGTTCCAAAAAGAAAAAACATCATGTTTCCTGAAAGCTGCATTCATATCAGCATGAAGAGAAGTGAAATGGGCATTATGGTGCTTACGCAGGAGTCTTCTAAATTGCTTCTAAATACCTTTATAACAGTTACAAACTTTGCCCATTCTGCCAACATCTACCCACAGAGACCACCAAAATCTTTTTTGATCTCAAACTCAGTTCAAATCACACCACCAATAGGATTTAGGTTGATATTAGTCACTTTTGACACAACCTGCAAGCTCAGCACATTCATGAATCAGGTTTATAATTGCGGACATACAGTGCTGTGAAAAATTATTTGCCCCCTTCCTGATTTCTTACTTTTTTGCACATTTTTCACACTTAAATGTTTCAGATCATCAAACAAATTTTAACATGAGATAAAGATAACCAGAGTAAATACAAAATGCAGTTTTGAAATGATGATTTCATTTATTAAGGGGAAAAAGCCATCCAAACCTACCTGGCCCTATGTGAAAAAGTAATTGCCCCCTTGTTAAATCATGAATTAACTGTGATTAACCACATTTTTTGAGCCCAATTTCACTAGCTACACCCAGGCCTGATCACTGCCAGACCAGTTGAATCAAGAATCGCTTAAATAGAACCTGTTAACAAAGTTAAGTAGGATAAAATATCTCCAAAAGCAACATGCTGCGAACTAAAGAAATTCAAGAACAGATGAGAAACAAAGAAATTGACATCTATCAGTCTGGAAAGGGTGGCAAAACCATTTCTAAGGCTTTGGGACTCTGGCGAATCATGGTGAGAGCTATTATTCACAAATGGAGAAAACTTGGAACAGTGATGAACCTTCCCAGGAGTGGCCGGCCTACCGAAATTACTCCAAAAGCGCGTCGACGACTCATCGAGGAGGTCACAAAAGAGCCCAGAACAACATCTAAAGAACTGCAGGCCTCACTTGCCTCATTTAAAGTCAGTATTCATGATTCAACAATAAGAAAGAGACTGGGCAAAAATGGCATCCGTGGAGGTTCCAAAGCGAAAACTGCTGCTGACCAAAAAGAACACAAGGGCTAGTCTCACATTTGCCAAAATACATCTTGATGATCCCCAAGACTTTTGAGAAAATATTCTGTGGACTGATGAGACAAAAGTTGAACTTTTTGGTGTGCGTCCGATTACATCAGGCATAAAACTAACATATCATTTCATAAGAAGAACATCATGCCAAAAGTCAAACATGGTGGTGGTAATGTGATGGTTTGGGGCTACTTTGCTCCTACAAGATCTGGACGACTTGTCGTAATTGATGGAGCTATGAATTCTGCTCTCTACCGGCAAATCCTGAAGGATAATGTCCAACCTTCCGTTGGCGACCTCAAGCTCAAGCGCACTTGGGTTATGCAGCAGGACAATGATCCGAAACACACTAGCAAGTCCACCTCTGAATGGCTTAAAAAAGCAAACTGAAGGTTTTGGAGCGGCCTAGTTAAAGTCAGGACATAAATCCGATTGAGATGCTGTGGCATGACCTTAAACAGGCCGTTCATGCTTGAAAACCCTCCAATGTGGTTGAATTAAAACTACAAAGAAGAGTGGGCCACAATTCCTCTACAGCAATGTGAAAGACTCATTGCCAGTTATCACAAATGCTTGATTGCAGTTGTTATTGCAGAGGGTTGCACAACCTGTTCTTAGGTTTAGGGGCAATTACTTTTTCACACAAGGATCGGTAGGTTTGGATAGCTTTTTCCCCTTAATGAATTAAATCATCATTTAAAAACTGCATTTTGTATTTACTCGGGTTGTCTTAAAATTTATTTGCTGATCTGAAACATTTAAGTGTGACAAATATGCAAAAAAATAAGAAATCAGGAAGGCGGCAAATACTTTTTCACGGCATTGTATATTCATCAACCCTTATTCGTTGTTTACACATATCGGCACAACCAGCCAGAGTTTAAAAAAAAAAAAGGCAAGGAATACAACTTGTCAGCCAGAATAGTTATATATTTATATATATATATATATATATATATATATATATATATATATATATTTATATATATATATATTCTTTTATATTCTCTTCGGAGAACTTCAAGATGGAAGGGGAAACTTTGGTACTACCCTGGTTCATAGTTTTCTGTAGAACCACTTCAATTTCAAAACGCACTGGCAGATGATCCCCAAGATTGCCTACTTCCTCTGGAATGAGAAGACAGAATTTAACATGGCTAATTTCATTATTGCTCAATAAAACATGATCAATCCAGGTGTACACACCTCGTGCATGACTAAAAAATGTATAATGAAGGATTAGTGGAAATTACTTCAGTTTCTAGGCCAAATCAAAGAGAATTTATTGATTGAATATGATCTGACTGATAAATACCAATAGTACGCTCAATTTTACTTATTTATTTGTTTTTGGTTGAAAGTATTTTTACATTAATTTTTTTAACGCAGCGTGATATATTTTAATAAAATCCCATCTTGCCAATAACCTTAACCTATTGCACCATAACAAATTTATAGTAGGCTTAAGACATATCAAAGCAATGGTGAGTATGTTAAAATACTAATTAATTTTGTAATTGGTGCTTTAATAGTTTCAGTACCAGCACTGTCAAGAGGACATGGCAGCAAGGTAAAACAAAGCATAAGAACAAGTGGTACGCCATACGTGGCTTTGCTTTCAAAATTATCTGAATTATTTTAATGGTACGTCATATAAAATGTATAGCGCGGCATACAATATTCTTGCTCAAATTTTTCTGCATCACCAACTGAATGGACGGGTTGGTTCCTGTGGCAAAAAACCACAACGTTATGCCTACCGTTTGTGCAACTGTAATCGTGTGGTTTCTTTTTGTTACACTGCCAACATATGGATCCAGTAGATCACATAAGTAACAAATTCCTTCTGCTGAGAATATGCAGCTTTCATAGAGAATAACATCAGAAAAAGTCAATGAATCATGCCAGTCTCTAAAGACTCTGACTCTCCGAAGAGAGCCACGTAGGACTCAAACACCAAGCTCCACAGGATCATCAAAGAAAGGTGATGCCATCTTCAAAGGAGGTGCTTAGTGACAGGGCAGCACTTGATAGCCGATTTAAGCCAAAACTCGGCACATAACCTGCTCCCGACCAGGGGTGCGTTTCTCAAAATCACAGATGCTAACTTACCTAGTTGGAACCATTGACTGTGAATGGACGAACTATATAATTTGCTTAGTTAGCAACTACGCTTTTGGGAAACGCGCCCCAGGTTAAGTTTGCAGTATAAGTTACCATGGTGATCTAGCCACATTAAAAGAGAGCCACTGTTGTGACATTGAAAAGCCGAGCTTTAGGCTCGACATACCTCGCTAACCCACTAATCTTGGTTCATAGTATACCCCTTATTGCTTGTATACCAAAATAGCAGAAGCAATTGTTTTGTGATTGTGAGGGGTGGCTGTCCATCAGGGCTTTCGTCAAATTTCTCAAACATGGTCTTACTAACTCCGAAGTCAGATCTAAAACTTTTATCCACATATGTTTGAATTATTTCCTCAGCAAAACCATGCATTTTTGTTACTATTCTTTTCACTGTACCGCCCAATAAAGCTTCAACGGAGGGCATGCTGTTTGTTACGACAGGATTGTCTTCACTTTCATCGGATACTTCATTAATACACTCAGGTCCTGTAGCTGCACCAGTTGCCATTTTGGTCATGTGGGGAGTGACCCGGTCTGTTGAATTCATTTTGATACAACACGTGCTCCTTGACCTACTTTTTTTCGTGGTTTACATTGAGAAACAGTGCAAATAATAATTCCAGAAGATGGCGGTAATACTCAAAAAAGTTTATTTCAGAAAAATAAAATTGAGAAGAAGAAGAACAAGAAGACACGACGACTGGACACGCAGGCGCAGAACAAGTCGACCGACTGTGGTAAACAGACGTCAGAAGGGTGGCTTGCGTCGAGTCACAACAAAACAAACACAACAGATATTGGAGTTGTGAACATTTTGGTATACTTCAGCATAGAAAAAACAAACACAAAGGACTAAGGAGGATGCGCGGCGAAGAGGACACAATAAATTTCCAACTTTCTGTGATATATTGGCTCCAAAAATGACGTTTTCGAAATGGATTCCTACTCAGCTATTTGTCATGCTGAGAGTCGTGGTTGAGTTTTGAACGAGTGACCGTGAAGTGAGTAGTTTGTCAACTTGACTCAGGGAGTGGACGCGTTCGCACATTGTAACGTAAACGTTACTGACAAATTTTGCCGAAAATTGGGCAAAGGATGTGGAAAAGTGACCGAATTTGAAACGAATCGCTCGTTTTCCGGCCGCGAGAGTGTCGTGCAGCTCTGCCTCGCGAGAAACATGGCAGTCAATGGCTCGCGCTTTCACGCAGCATGGGAGAAGCGGCACGAGACTCCGTGAAACTTGAGATCACAGATTTCCCGTCGCTCGCGCCCGTTTCTGCCTTCTTTGTCGCTGGTCCACCGGCGGCCGTCCCGGCCTGCGAGTGAGATCACTGCTGTAACTCTGCCGTTAGATCGTCAGCGGAATATACAGCTGCAGTCGAGTTTCATGCCGAGTTAATTTCGCGAGGTCGCAGCGTGTCTCAGTTCGCCTGCCGTATTGAGCGTGCGTTCTGCCCTCCCGCAGTTATTTAATGTCATTCTGGTTTCAAAATTCTCATTAAGTGCTCAGAAACGGACACATACTTGTTAGAATTGATCGTCTAGAAACTTGCTTGTTTGCTGATTCTAGCGTCAGGGAAAAGTTAACGGTGTCTCTTGTATTTTCGACGAGTGACACATTAACGGTTTTCCAAATGTCAGAGTGAAATTGTTTTTCAGAATATGCTACATGCTTTTTCTGAATGCATGCTATTCTCAGAGAACTGTTGTGAAATACATGTACTTGTATTTGTAGTTCTGTAGACGTAGTTATTCACGTACACTTTAAAATATTTTACAGACACGTAGTGGTCGGGTGTCTTCCGCGGAATTGCGAGAGGAGTTTGTTTACAACTCGCTGACAGATTCGCACCCTATGTAATACTGACCTACAACGCTAAACTACATTTTTAAAAATTATTCCAACTACTTTATTGCTTCGCAAGACTTAGCCGAATTCAATTTTATTCTTGATGGATTGTAAAGCGCGGGAAAAAGTAGAAAGTGAAATTTTAATTTTGTTGGGAGAAACAAATCGCTTTGGTTTAATGATTATTCCTCCTCTATGCGTTATGTTTAACTCTGCACTAACGCCGTTATTTTTAATGGTTTGTATGACTGGTATGGAGTCTCAAATTTTGCGGTTGTACACAGAAGATTTTCCTTCTCAGTTCTATTAATATAATGTTTTTATTCGTAATTCTGTCCATTTTACGTACAGTTCTCATTCAATGTCCTTTGTTCTCTTTATGTGAACAAAGCAAATCCTTTCCAGCCTCTTTGTCTCGTTGAAATCTAGAGGTTTTAGCTGGCTACTATTAAGGAGATTATTTAGTCCTTATAATCTCCAATCGGAGGATTAACTGACATTATATTAGTGCGGTCAGTCAAAATATTGTTGTTATTGCAATTACAGTGTATTACTCCTATTTTTAGGGTCTAGAGAGTAAATCTGACTTCTTTTGACGAGGAGTTCGAACTTTAAAACCTGTCTCATGAGATGCAGTGGACTAGAGCTGCGCTTTACCTCTATCGCGCGAACGGGCAGCATCGCTTGAGCACCTTATGCAAATAAATATTTCTATTTTGTGGTCCGTGCTCGTTTAGAAATTTACCATTAAAGTGCTTTTTTTTTTTTTTTGCTAAACTAATTTAGTCGCAGAGCAGTGTTCATGCTAAACGCAGCCATATAACTGTTTACTTGAGCTCTTTTGAGAGGAAAGAAATGGAAGAAGAAAAGGTACCCCCGATTGACCCAGACTTTGAGCCTCAAAGCCGCCCGAGATCGTGCACATGGCCCCTTCATCGACCTGAAATATCAGCTGTCCAGCAGGAGGGGGCGGGTGGTGGGGAGTCCGCCTCGGGGACACCCCCAGCTGAAGATGACAAGCAAGAGCCTCCGCCAATCACCACCGAGACCGAGAAATCGGTCACTCCTGAGGGAGTGGCTTCCACTGGACTGGGTGGAGCTACACCTCGGAAGGGCTCTTCGCGACGCAACGCTTGGGGGAGCCAGTCCTATGCTGACTTGATCAGTCAGGCCATCGAGGATTCGCCCGAGAAGCGACTGACTCTGGCGCAGATATATGATTGGATGGTGAAAACGGTACCCTACTTCAAGGATAAAGGAGACAGCAATAGTTCTGCTGGATGGAAGGTAAACATGCATAGTCTTTTGTAGTGCTCCTTTCTGGCCAAGAAGAAATGTTATGCTTTTTGGCTGTTGTGTTGATTTGACATCAAAATGGTCACATCTGTTTTGTAGTTGCGCATTTGAAATTATTCTGTTTAATTTATGTGGAAAAGGCACTGTGTATTACAATTTGAGTACTGTGGATATTTGCATAATTAATTTGTTTGGGCTATATTCTTATTCTTTGCGCAAGTTACAGGGCTGCAGTGCACAAGGAAAGTAATCTAGCACTACATTTAAATGTGACCAAATGCAACTAATTTTAATCAGCAGATTTGCCCTTAATCATTCTTGAGTCATCAAAACATTGAAGGCTTAAGTCCATGAGGGTGCTCTGACAATGTATAATGAATGATAACCCTTCCGTTGTCCGTTGTCAGTGAATCACAAATCTATATAGAGTGAAGAATAGGTGAATTCATTTGCTAATTTATAATTGAAGTTTTGAACCCAGAAATGATGTTTGTAGACACACAATTTTAACATATAGATAAGTGAAAAGATGCAATGGAAAAATGAGTTTTTTTTTTTTTTAATTAAGTGAGCTTGGATCACTGCTTGTCACTTAATGATGTGTGTATCTGATAAACCTCAGAACTTGGCAAAACAATGTTCCCATCAGAATTAGATACTATTGGTGGTGGGAGCAGACTGAGCCTGGGGGTGTGGGGGAGTGGAGTGGATTTGTCGATAACTTTTTCTAAATCAGGCAATCAAGTCACCTTGGTACCCTCTATGTTCAGTGTGAGTGTCATTTTTATTGATTTGCCAAAAGTGTTTTTCAAATTTTTCTTGGTAAATTGCAAGAAAACACAAGACACATACATGGTTCCAAAACTTGTCTTTACTAAACTGTGTCATAGTTATTAAATTGGCGCAGTGTTGCCATTGAAACTTGCATAGCTCCCATGATATTGAAGCTTTGTTGGTTTGTTGTTGGAAGTAGGTTACAGAATAAATCTCATTGAGAGAATTTGGCTTAAGATTGTGACACCTAGAAATGGCATACAATTGATTTATTTAGTTTTTAACAGCACGTCACTATGTCTTTCAGCTCTGAAAATTTCATGAAGCTATCACTAATACACACAGGTGCTGAAAAATGCTAGAAAAAATGACGCAAGTTAGAAAACTCAAAATTTCAACCTAACCCCATGTATTTATCGAGCCTTTAACTCAAAAAATAGTCACACAATCAAAGGAAAATTCAGCAAGGTTATTGTACTAGAGTAATGGGCTGATTCAGAGGGGGTGAGGTGGGAGGCATTTGTTGATTTTATATGGAATGGCCCACATGTCAGCATCTGTAGGGAAGAAAAGAGCCATTGACACCCCCTAAAGCTGATTGATGACATCCTGATCGTTTGAATCACCTGTGCTGGAGCAGGGAGAGATCTAACACAAGCAGGACAGGTGGGCCTTCAGGAGAGGGTTGAGAAGCACTGGTCTAAGGCCTTAAGGAATGAGACATTTTTGTATATTTTCATTCTGTTTGAAACTTCTCTAGTTGCAGAGAAAGATTAAATAGATATTTGACTGATCTCGCAATATATGTTGGCGCAGATGTTGGCCATTTTTACTAATAAAATTGTACCCAGGGGATTTATCATGAGGGGGCTGCCAAGCCTATGTTGACATGGAGATTAAAAAAAAACTTTCAAGTATGTATTATGATTGGTCATTATAAGTGGAAAACTCATTGTAATATATTGCTAAACTGTAAAAATGTAAATAATTATGTATATATGTATAATATATTGAAATAAATACATGAAACTAATTAATACTATTGCTGTCATTCCGTGACAATTTGCCTCTTGTAATTCCGTGACATTGACTTTTTGAAATTTATTGCCCATAAAGCAGGGTTAAAATCAATATTTGTTTCTATAACTTACAGTATTGACAAAAAACACCTTAAATATGAACATATTGAAGTTTCATAACTTAACTATGAGAGGAACATCACTTTCTGGATAGTTAAACACAACATTAAAAAACCACGTCAATTTTGTGTAATTCCGTGACGGAGTAGTTTTTGCTCGTTTCTTCTATGAAAATTTCTCAAAAAATATATTTTCACTTAATAATATTAAAGAACAAGTTAATACCTTCAATATAACATACCTTACTTGATTTTATCTTATTTAGTTGTAGAGTTACTACCCAAAATGTAATGGGACTGTAATTCCGTGACAGCTTGGTGGCCCCCATCAGTAAGATTACTCAAAATTTTCTCAATGTCATCTACTGATGTACCTAGTAATGCAAAATGTCCGTTTTTTCTTTCATAATCTTATTGGCTGTTTTGCCTGCCAATTGTTCGTTTGAGGCATTATCATTCACATTGGCATTTCGATTACGACTCTGGGCTTCTCGCGCTTTTCTTTACTCAGCGTTTGGAAGCAATGCATGTGTTTCGCAATCGTTTAAATTAAATTGGATCATTTGAAACGTCTTTATGCAGTTCTATTGCTTCCAATCTCTCCAGTGCACAAGGACTTCAATTCCGCGCGAGTATCTCTTGCATAGCCTATGTATTGATTGAATTAATTGCTGACTACAGCAGAGGAACCTAAATGTGCATCTTAAACTCACACCGAATGCGTGAGAGTCGACAGGTATGCCTTATAAATGAAAACTGGCCATACCTGATGATTTTGAGAGTTTTCAGAGTTTTTATAATGGCAATTTAGACAAGAGCCATCTGGCAATAGCAGATCCCCCCCGACTGTAGGTTGTGTAACAACCTTTAAAAGGCACATCTACACATCATGATTTACATGTGTGTCAAGTTTGGTGAAGGTAGCACACATAGTTTCCGAGATATGGCCCGGACAAACTCATGTTTACAGACGGACAGACAGACAGACAGACAGACAGACGGACGGACGGACGGACGGACGGATAGAGCAATAGCTATATCCCCCTGCATTATATGCCAGGGGGATAATGAATGACTGAAAACTGGTCGTGACCAATCATTAATTTTAAGGGATTGTTTTGAGCCTCCCCAGTTGCCAGTTCACAAGCCGCATAAATTAGTTCGCTGAAAATGTTGGCAATGTGTAATGATCAAATCCAGGCCTGGAAATTCCCAATTTGCTTACAGCAAATTGATGAAGGGCTCTCCACGGCATTTTTGTGTTCTACTACAGCAAAAAAAAAATGCTTAGGAGATAACGGGCTCTCCACAGCATTTTTGTGTTCTAACTGGAGGAATTCCCAACTCTTAACTCAATCCACATTCTACACAAACATGCTACACATCATTGGAAAATCCTCATTATGCACTGTAATTATGTTAGGATAAAAATAAGCATAGTTTATATCGTTTTGTTTATATAGACGTAATGATTCGGCTACTCAACATTCAAAATCGGGGTCCTTCCCTTCCAAGAAATCTGTCAATCCAGTTTACATAACGGAGAACTATACAAAATGTCTTGTTTTTTACCGGAGAAAAGTTTGCGTTGGGTTTTTTTATTACGAAACTGGTTTGTTTGAGTTGGATAATGCATCTACCATACGTAATATCAGCAAAACACAGTGGATATTCGAATTCGGATGTAAACACCGGTTTATAGGTAGGATGACGCGATTCAAGGGCGAGTTTCGGGGATCTGAAACGTGACACAGTGGCGTAATTTGACTGTTTTTGCGAAAAAAAACATGTTTTTTCACTAAGTTATGTTTACATAGATTGCCAAGACTCTCAGCTTTCCAATGATATGCGCTGTTACTATGTTATTTCATGATGGGTTGTGTTCCATTTCGTTTACCGTTCATTTCAATTATCGTTCGACGGCATTTGGGTCGGTACCGGGTCGTCTACTGAGTATTTTAATTAATTTTCCTATTGAATCTCGCAACCGATACGAGAGAAAACGGGTACAATGAAGGGACTTGGAATACATCATCATACAGAGGTTTACATGTGCTTCGTTGCAAACTTAAGTCGTTTTTTTTTTTTTTGAGGATTTGTAGTTTACTTTTTTTTTGTTTGTTTGTTTTTCTTTTGATCTGGGGCTTTTACTCTATTACATTTAAAAGATTAAAAAGTATACTTTCACTTCGTTACTTTGACACACCACTTAGTTACACGTTACGCATTAAAATATGAATGTAATTCCTCATTTAAGGATTATCTGCATATGGCGCGTTCGAGTAGAGCAGCGGTGTTTGCAGGGTATCTTAGCTGCTTTGTGCAGATGTTGATGCCAGCGGACATGGATCTGCAAATTTATGCACGCAGTTACAATATTGTATCGCTAGATGGCACACTCGGATCAGTTCTAGTACTGTACTTTAAACCAGATTCCGAAGAATGGGGATAAAGAAGAAAGACAAGATTTTTTTCGCCGGCAAAAGGTTGCCGTCGTTTAATAGTTCCATCGGCGGCGATTCTGTCGAATTCGGCAGCAAATGCCGCGAGTGCCGTCGTGTAATTCCTGGCCTGAAATCTGCGGGAAACTTCCCGAATTTCGGAACTATGAAGGTGCTACATCATCTTTATAGTAAAGGCAATTACCAGTGATGAAATAAGTACCTTATAATGAATGCAAGAGAGTTTGCATTTCACTCACACACAGCAACAGTGGGAGGGGTGAGCTCAAGCTAGTGCATTAACCTATTTAAGCTGACAAAATAGCTCAAAATGGGTGGAATTTCGGTTCAAAATGAGTTAAGCTATAGTCACTTTACGTCACAGTCGTGACTGCTAAAGCAATCCTCATTAGCTAAACCTTTGAGGGATTTAAAGATGGCGACCTTCAGTTTTTTTGGTTTGGTCACATTATCATTATTTTAAGCGTTTTACAAATTCACAAAAAAGTTGCAAAAATCCAAATAATAATATCTGAACTCTATATGGGTAATTTTTTTTTATTTAAAGCATTTCTATTAAGCTCAAGGCTGTTCTTCTGCACGTGATTATATGTTGGCAATTTTACATCAAGGAATCTATATATGGCTCGCAATTTGCTAATATGTTACAAAAATGTGTCAGGGGGCTTAAAATTTGAAGTCTGTTATTCAACATTTGTTTTTGGGCTTTCTGATGACCAAGATCATCAGGTTTCACAAATTAAATGGTACAAATCAATACCAAGTGTCACAAGCTTGATATGTCAAATAAACTTCATGGGGGTGGGAGTCAACGCACACAGACTTAAAATAACACTAAAATGTCCCCAAAAAATCCTTCTTTTATGGTGTATCAGTATCAACAAATGAAGAATGAGAGAGTTGAACATAGTTACACAAAATGTAACACTAAAAAACTCATCTGAGAACATCAAATGCCATTTAACTTACCAAAATCGAGAAACGGGTCCCACTTGTGCTGTTATGTAGTTTGCTTAATTTAAAAAAAAAGCCTAAATCAGCTGACAACAAATTCAAAATCAGGCTAGTAGAGACTGCGCCATAATATCCTGATATCATCAAACTGGGGCAGGGGTAGGGAATCCTTGGCCCTTATTGAGAAAAATTGGCGTGGATTTCGGACCTAAATAATATGTACAAAAAAAAGACATTTTGTGGAAAATAACCTAATTTATAAACTTATGGGTAAAATAAACTGCATGGAATTTTCATTTATTGAATCAGGATGGACTTGGAATTTATTGGCATTGTGCATGATCGTAATAATTTCCCTTTTTTAATATTAAATTTGTTCTTATAAATCAGAAATCTGCAGAGGACCACACACTCGCTGCAATACCCCCCCCCCCGATACACTCACTCACCTTTCTGCGCACACACTCATACACACACACACACACACACACACACACACTCATACACACACACACACACACACTCATCTATAATACAATGACTGTCTTTTTTTCTTCTCTCTTCAAAAAAACTTATTATTCAGTTTTTTTTATTTCTCATTATCGCTTTTCTTTCTTTATTTATTGTTTATTTATTTATTTTCTCTTTTTTTCTTATCTCTTTTTTTCTCAACATTTTTACAGGGTGGGTTTATTTACAAAATAATAATGAAAAATAATGTAAAATTTTGCTAATTTTATGTAAAAAAAAAAAAAAAAAAAATTGATGGGTTGGTAATGAGTATATGGCAGCTAAATAAAGAGGGTAAATTGATAAATGTGGTGTGGGTTTTGTGCAAAAGCTGCCTTTGCTTCCATCATTTTTATCCCTTAAGCGAAAACCTCTATGACCCTTTCCAATCATCCTTCCCTCCTGTCGATCCCTCAGTCCATTAGAACTAATGTGAGCTCAGTTTGTTTTTCTTGTAGTCGAAAGTAAAACTTTGTGAAGACTACATCTCTTTGTACCAGGATATGTCATTATGACCTTAATTATGCTGTTAGCTTTCTCCTGTTTCTAATATTTCGAATTTTTACAGCTATAGACTTCGAGTTATACGATGTTCACAAATGCGCAATGTACACTGTGAGAAAATTACTATTATTTGCACTAACAAATTTATTTAAATGATTTCCTCTCCTCAGAACTCAATCCGCCACAACCTGTCGCTACATAACAAGTTTCTGCGGGTTCACAACGAGTCCACAGGCAAGAGTTCGTGGTGGATGCTGAACCCGGAGGGCGGTAAAACGGGGAAGGCCCCTCGGAGACGGGCGGCTTCCATGGACAACAGCAGCAAGCTGCTGAAGAGCCGCATGCGAGCCAAGCAGACCAAGAAGCAGGCTGGTGGGGTGGGGCCGGGGCCGGGGCCCGGCGGGGCCCTGCAGGGGGAGGGCGGGGCCACAGCTGGAGGTGCGGACAGCCCCAGCTCCTCGCAGCAGTTCTCCAAGTGGGGGGTGAACAGTAGCAGCCCGTCGTCTCGAGGCAGCCTGGATGACCCTGACATGTGGACAAGTTTCCGTCCTCGCACCAGCTCTAACGCCAGCACGCTGAGCGGCCGACTGTCCCCCATCCCGCCGGGGCACGAGGATGAAGATGAGTTGGCCAAGGAGGGTTTGCTGGGGGGGTATACTGCCAGCTCCAGTGTGCCGCCCACCCTTACGGAAACCCCCATGGAGGAACTGGATCTCATCGATGGACTCACCCTGATGACCAGCCAGCAGGGCGGGGCAAGTCCCAGCCCTGCCCCCCCAGCCCCTCCCACCCCACTGCCCTCCGCCTCCACCCTCCTGCCCCGGGGCACCAGCTACCCCTCTTACTGCCAGCTCCTGCCCACAAAGCCCCCCCACCCCCCTGGCCAGCCAAGCGTTCAGCCTTCCATCTCCAAGGGTCCCAGCTCCAGCCCGAACTCCTCCTCCAGTTACGGTAACTCCCTCTTTAACCCCCTGCTTGCTCCCAGTTCCCTCGGCTCCCATTTCGGCGTAAGCGCACCGTCCAGCCTGGAGGCTCTCCTGACCTCTGACTCCCCTCCGCCCAATGATGTCATGATGACCCAGGTGGACCCGCTGATGCCCAGCCAGGGCAGTGGGGGAATGTTCGGCAGGGGCAGGGCCTTGGTGGAGGTTCAGGGACAGACGAGGCAGTTGCAGCTTGACAAGAGCATGGGCTTCCAGCGGCGTCAGCAAGCCCATCACCAGCTGCCGCTGCAGAGCCAGGTCAGTCTCGGCATGATGCTGCCAGGCACGAGTCAGGAGGCGGCCCAGATGAGCCTGCAGAAGGCCCAGCTGGCACATGGCTCGGGCTCCGCGGCGGGGGGTCGGATGCAGCTGGGCAGTGGCATGGCTTTGGTGGGCAGTAACAGTGGGGTCCCGCCAATGGACCCATTTAGCAACCCTAGTTGCTTCCTGTCCAGCCAGGACCGGCTGCCCACCGACCTGGACATCGACATGTTCACTGAAAATCTGGACTGCGATGTGGATCAGATTATCAACTGCGACCTCATGGATGGGGATGCCATCGACTTCAACTTTGATTCAATTCTGCCTGGTAGCCAAGGTTACCCCAGTCCCGCAACCACACAGAGCTCATCCCACAGCTGGGTGCCGAGCTGACTCTGGTACAGCCTGCGGCCACGGCCAGGTACTTGCTCAACTCTGCCAACACAGTTTTGTGGAAAAAATCTTTCTTCTGTCAGCCTGATTGGTGCTGGCATCTCATGGTGTTGATACAGCTGGTTTGTACTGATATGGTTACACCTGCTCCAGGTCCTCAACGCTTTCATAAATGAAATTTCTTGGCGGCAGTGCAAATCAAGAGCTTTCCAGAAATATAGGTTTCATTTAAATTGAAGGATACCCACTTCCTGAAAAAAGGGGCTGAAAAAGGGCCCCCCCCCCCCCCCCCCCCCCCTCCACGGGGCGAATATAAGGGTCAGTATCACCAAAGAACTGTAAATGCTACAGGATATTAATTGGTGGTGATAGAAAGCTAATAGCTGATATTGGCACAAATATGTCGTCAGATGGGTGTGAAAATGGTTCTGAGAGCCTGTAAAACCACACTTAAAGGGTTAAAACTATGTTGATTGGCAATAAAGGGTAGTAAAAGTGAACGGGTTACAGCCTGTTGAAAATGGAAAAAATGCTAATTTCACCAACAAGGGTGCCATGCCCACTTTTTTGACCCCCGCCCCCACCAGAAAATCAAAACTAGTGAGCCGATTGGGCTGAAATTTGGTACGTCTTCACACTCAAAGCAACATTCTGTCGAAGTTTGAAGAGAATCTGTGACAATAGGAGCCCTGGTTGGCTTCATGTGGAATGACCCAGGTGTAAGCATGTGCATACAGGGGTTGCACCAGCCTGAAATATGTGTTAGCCACCGTGGCTACCTGACTCTCCATTTATTTAGCCACATCAGTGGTCTGTTAGCACTGTGGCTAATCAGGTCCAAAAACTGCCACATTTACGCTACATGGGTGAATCGCGCAAAATGTGTGATTGGAATGAGTCTTAATTCAATTGTGGTTGTTTTTCCTGACATAATCAACAAAATGTAATTTTAATGGAAAATGAATTGGACTTGGAATACTTTACTGGTGCTGCCATCTAGGTTCCCCATTACCTTTGTAATAATATTTTAGATGAATTAAGGCAGATGTATATTGTCACGACAATGAAGTAAAAAGGCAGAAGCTATTGATTTTCCTTCTTGTAATTCATGGCATACAGTCAGTGGTGAGGCATTCAGTTTCACCTTTTTCATCATGCTGTATGTAATCCCATTGTATGAATTAAGCCAGTCAGCCACGCAAGTATCCAGTCTTGTCCACGCAAATTAATTCAGGGAACTGCACAATATGGTGTGTCTAGCGTAGTAAAACCTTGGGGACGAGATTGGAAATTGAAATTATTCGTGAATTTGTGATGAATCATTGGTACTGGCAAAAATAGATCTCTATTTTTATACTGGATACAACAGACAATCGATGTACATGATACATCAATAGCACATATCCAGTGGCGGCTCATGAACGGGCAATAGGCGTAGCTCAAACAATCCCTGAAAACTAATGATTGGTCATGCCCTGTTTTCAATTATTAATTTAAATTAGCAGGACAGAAACTCTGAAAACTCTCAACGTTATCAGATGTGGCCAGTTTTCATTTTGCCTATAACGCAGACCGATCACGATTCCGGACTTCTCGCACTTTTCTTTACTCAGGGGTAGGAAGCAATGCATGTGTTTCATGATCGTTCAAATGAAATAAGATCATTTGAAACGTCATTATGCAATTTCATTGCTTCCAACCCCTCCACGCACAAGGACTTCCACGCGAGAATCTCTTACATACTCGTGGATTGAATAATTTCTGACTATAGCAGAGGAATGTAAATATGCCACTTAAACTCACTCAGAATGCGAGAGAGTTGACAGGTCTGCATTATAAATGAGAACTGGCACCTGATAATGTTGAGCATTTTCGGGGTTTCTCAAAAATGGCAATTAAAATGAACGATTGATAACAGGTCATGACCAATCATTAATTTTAAGGGATTGTCTGAGCTTGCTGTTGGCAGTTCACGAGCCGCCACTGCTTCCATCATACGGGCGGGGTTCGGCAAGTTGTTTCGGCTCTTGGGAGACCAGTATTCAAAATGATGTAGGGCTGTCCTTCGAGTCGTGCGTGTGCAAGCCATTATCATGACCGTATGAATGAGGTGAAAATTGATCTCCCCGATTGGAAATACTGTACGCAATGTCAGAGGCGATGTATGTACAGCGAGTTGGCCCCGCAAAGGAAATGATTTATGATAATGAGCCAGCATTCAATCAGAGCCTCTAGTCAATGGTTGGTTAAGGGAATGATTTCCTGACCTCTGCACTTCACGCGATCTGAAATCATTGAACTCGCCACAGAATGATATTAAATCACCACTACGAGAAAATATGACCTTCGCCACTGTGGCGAGGAGTATCAAATATTTTCGCCACCCAAACTTTTTCATCGCATTGGCGAATGTGGTGAGCAGGTAGCGCAATCCCTTTACGCATATCAGGCAACCATGTTTCTCTAAGACTCCTGAATTAAAGGAAGCCATTTCAATGATCAAACCAAACATACGTTACGTACAGGACTTTTTAAAATATTTTTGGTTTGGTTGCAAAAAAGAAAGAAAAAAAAACAGTAAGTGATTGCATAGATCTTTTGTTGAGCAGCAGTAAAAAAGGGGGGGAGGGGTCTGTGATTTCTGTAATCATCCATGATGACATCTCTCCTCCTCATCACATTCCGTTCCCTTTCTTTTCTGGTGTCCTCCCTGTGTTCTAATCAGATCCTCCCTTTTTATCCCCCCGGCATATAATGCGGGGGGATATAGCGATCAGTGTGTCCGTCCGTGTCTGTTCGTCTGTCCGTCCGTCTGTAATAAAATTGTTTTCGGACCAGAACTCGAAAACTATACCACTTACAAACACCAAATTTGGTATGAAACTTCTCCTTATGGTCTAGTTGTGCCTTTTGGGGGTTTCGGTCCGTCCGTCTGTCCACACAACCGGTAGGTTACACAACCTACAGCCGGGGGGATCCGCCATTGCCAGATGGCTCTTGTTTTTTTTTTTCTCTGAAGGGCCACTTCTCTCTGCCGTCTCCCTCTCTCCCTCCATCCTTCATTTGTGTGTGACAGCTTGAAGGCAGCAGGAATCCTGTTGCGAATGGAATAATCTTCATCTGTTTTTTTTTTTCTTTGTTTTAGGATAAAATCTTCATCAGCCGCACACATCAGTGGACAAACTAGCATGGGGTTCCCCCGCACCGTATCTGCAGATACATCACGTGTACAGCGCACTCACTGCTGGTGACTTCTCATTCATCGCTGCCAACTTTGTTGTACAAGATCCTTTTCATGGAGTTTTTTTTTTTCCCAAATTCTCAAAATTCCAACTTTGATGCAAAAACCAAACCAAACATCCATTTCACGTGCCAACCGGTCTTAACTCCCAGAGAGAAGAAAAGAGTGAACATGAAATCTGGGGGAATCTGAAAATTTATGCTGGAATATTTGTGTAACACTTTTGGACGTGATTTTATTAATGTTTGAAAATACTGCTTTTGTCTTCATGGTTCTTGCCTGAGGTGTGGTATTGGTAATACCGTTAGAACGGAGAGAATCCCGCGCAGAGCCCAGCAGCCATGCAGCTCTTGGGTACATTATCACTACGGCTATACAACGAGTAAACCTGCCTGATATTTTTCCTCTGCTTCTTCTAGTGAAGGCGAAAAGGATGATGCTAGAAGAAAAGAAATATTTTTTTAGGGGACAGACAGATGTAACAAGGAAGAAATTCCCTGAATCCGAGCAGCTTTGCTTGGCACAGAGATCCCCGATTGGAACTGCACTCCTGAATAATGTTTCCTGGTATAATAAGTCTTGTAAGGGAAATCTTGAGTGCTAAGACTGCTTATATGTTAACAGTTAAGAGTGGGTCAGTGTGCTGATCGAATTGACATGGTTGGGGAAAAAAATTGTTTGTGATTTTGGGTGGGTGGGATGGGAGTTTGGAGGAAATATTTCTGGGGTTGAAGGTACGGATTTTTCTGGTATAAATTGGCCTTGATACTCGTGCCTGACACTGAGCAGAGAGCCTGCGCCCAAGTGTGAGTGTTGACCAAGTGCAGGGGTTTGGTTCTGCGGAGGTTTTTGAGCACGGTTATGCTAACAGTATACTTGTATGAAGAAATGTGATTTGTATGCAGCGCGTTCTGGAATAATGTTTCTCGCCACCCCCTCGTAGGGCGGTGATCCTGGATACAGGATGCTCTCAGAAGTTTGTATTCCACCTGAATTTGATCTAGAAGATTCTGAGAAAATGGTTCTTGGTTCCAGTCCATAGTGATTTTTGTTTTCCAGACAAAGGGGATGAAAGAAATTGTTCTGCATCTTGACTCCAATTAACTTTCTCCCAAGAGATGAGGTGGATGGACGAGAATCATTTAAAGCGACCAGGCTCTCTTAAGCTATCGGCCATCGTCAGTGATGGATGCTGCTTCTGCCTTACTCCAAGTAACTGCAGAAACACGCTGATTTTACTTTTTTTTTTTCTATTGCTGAATAGATCTTCATATACTAATGTTTTATTAGAAATTAATACAACATAATCAAAGATAAAAATATATATTTCATTACAGGTTTCATATACTGTTAAGATTAAAGTTAATGACGCGTCATTAAAATATTACTACTATATGCAAACAAATTAAAATTTTTATAAAATGAAAAAATGTGGAGAAAACATTTCGAAATATATAACAATTTTCTGTAACTTATGTTTTATTTTTCTAAAAAGATCTGTAGATAGATTTCATACGCAACCAAAGGAACACTTGCAAATACTGATCCAGTGAAGTTTCAAACCGCGAACGCCCTGAAGGACATGGAGTTGGAGAGGGGCACTCATGCAGTTTTACTTGCTTATTTTATTTTATTATTTTTTTTTTTTTGACACTTGGTTTTTCAGGGAGCTTAAGGTAAAATAGGCCTTCCCATTCCGTATGGAGACCTCACCTGCCTCCACGGTGACCAGACTAGAACATTTTAAGCATCACTGATCTTTGAGATTCAGTATGCGTTTCAATGAGAAAAAAATAAATTTTGGACAGGTACATATCTCCAGGGATAACATTTTCTGAGCTTTCTTAGGCTGCGGTATTGCTGTTTTTTTTTATATAAATGGTTACAAGTTGGAAAACTGCTGGTCATCTCATGTAGGTAATCAGATCAAGAAATGAAACCCTTTTTTGCTTTTCCATTGTACTCCATCATTTTTGAAGTTTTGTAATTGTACATTTTTTATTTTTTGAGGGAGATGTTTTCAATTTTGATACAGTTCTCTCCAGCAAACTCATAATTCAGCTGTTACCAGATTAACATGTAGAACCAAATCTTTCAGAACATGTTGATCGCTTGTCATACTTGAGGTTTCCCGACAAGGAATTATGCATGATATGTGAATAAGTAATCATTTGAATAACGTAAACTTAAGGGTTTTTAAATCATTTTCGAGGCTCACAAGGAACATAAGACTAATTTACAATATTCATATGACATTGTTCGATTGAAGGAGAAAGTAACTGGTTATACTCCAAAATGAGTTAGAAATAATGCAAATATGTTAAGTATACAATGCAAATATTTCACATTTCACACTCAAAAATGTGATGAATTTGTAAGAGTGGAAGTTCTTCCCCAATAATGTTAAACCTTGATGAAGTAGATATAGCCCTGGTGTTTTCAGGTTCTCTTGTAGGACAGGTTTGTAATCCTGTCTGCTTATCCAGGAGTGATGAGTGCATTGTGGTGTTTTTGCATTAAGAGCCTGATATTGTTCACTCAATGTATGCATATGAGAGTTTATGCGTGAGTGCCGAACACGTTAGATGTTTAACTGTTTGGGGTGGTACAGCCAGTGTGTTGTGAGGTCACAAGACCAGGCGAGGGGGGGAAATGGAACTTGGATAATTTCTGGGGGGTAGCACTTAGTGAGCGTGGAAGAATCGTGCGAGTGACAGTTACAATCTTGAACTTGGTTTCAGTTTGAAAATGACTGAAGTGTAACAATCCTGTTTAACATTTAGTGTGTCTGATGGCGCAGTGACAATCTGAGTGCAGAGTAACTCATTATGAGGGCGAATGTTAATTATCCAGTGTTAGTAACACTCTGGGTGTTACAGAATCTGCCCACTCAGAGCATGTGCTGGGCCACTCCCTTTCATCCCTCTGCTCTCCCTTCTGTAGGCCAGAGGACCTTATTCTCTTAAATCTACCATTCTATTCATTTATCTATTTTCAGGTGTCGTGAATTAGCTATATTCCTCTTTATTTTCATTTAGTTGAGTATATAAACTGCGGTCTTTTGTTTATTAAAAAGTAATTTGTAATCGTCCCATCTAATATTGATAACTGTAGTACTCGAGAGGGAGTAGTTTTTACTTTTGTTTTCTTATGAGGGTTGGGGGAGGGTTTGGAACTTTTGTGCATAGCCAGTAGATGTTTAAGTTTATATTAATCCTGATTTTAAGTTCCTCAACTGGTCATGCTTTACTTCATGGTCATGAGTTAATTTGGTAGTAAATGCTCAGAAAGCAGTCCTGGAGAAAGGAAATAAACGTTTTAACAAATTCTGCTGTGATTCATTTCATTTGATAAACCTCCATTTTACCACTTCTCAGGCGTCAAGATAAATCGCTAAACAAAGGCCTTTGTACTTTGTAATCCGGGGGTTCCCAGAGGGGACCCACAGTGAATATCGGTTTTCCTTCCAGCCACATTTACAATCCCAGAATGAACATGCTGTTATTTATCAATATATGACTTTTCTGGCTGAATCCACTGACTTCAGGGTCACTTGCAGAGTAAAACTGCTTTCATACCGTACGCGGAATGAATTTTTCGCACGACGGATTACATTCAAAGTCAATGCAAAGACGCGTATTCGTGTGCGGTGTGAAAGTGGCTTAAGACCTGATTTTCTTCAAAATTGGTCCGTCTTACAGTTATGCCGAGTCCCAAAGCGATATAAGAAGTTAGATGATCCCACTTTCAGTGTATTGGACATGTACATACGTCTTCTGGACATTGGGATTAAATATGGTCTTTGGCCATTGGAATTTGAGTTTTGGCTAGTATATCCAGGTTCAGGGTCAAATGCAGAGTAAAGCTTGTTTGTTCCCCATCAAAATTGGTCCCTCCTAAACAAAGTTATACAGTGACCAAATGCCATATAATAATCCAATATTGTAGGATGATAAAAAAACTATATTTGAATTTATTTTATTTTTTTTTTTCAGTGGAATTTTGGGTCCAGGCTAGTGTACCCATGTGCAGGGTCACCGGTCGAGTAAAATATGCATTTTGTGCCCCAGAATACGGTGGAGGATTGTGAGAGAAGCAACAAAATCCACAAAAATCAGTGTGAAGGAATTGCAGGCCTTGGTGGCATCTTGGAGTCACCAGGTTTCAAAAAGCGCCATCAGGGGCCACTTCCACAACCACAGGGTTGCCAGAGGAAAGCCGTTTCTGACCAGAGGACACCGAAACGAGCCCTTGGAGTTTGCCAAATGTCATCTAAATTATGAGTGGAACAAATTGCTTAAATTGCACACTGAAGTGAGATATAGCATCGGCATGTTTGGAGTAGATACAGATGCATATGAGGGGAAGCATCCCATACCCGCTGTGAAATCTGATGGTGAGTTAGTCATGTTTTGGGGCTGTTCTATTTGAAGAGGTCCTGGGGCTCTGGTTAAGATTGACAGCCTGATGAATTTACTAATTATCAGGGTATTCAGTCTGGTTGCCTCCGCCAAAAGGCTGGGACATGGCAAGCATACATCAAGATTCACAAAGAAATGGTTCTGTGATGACAAAATCAGCATTCCTGTGGGCTGAGTTGAAGAGGCTAGCTGATAAGCCCAAGAATGAAGGATCTCGAAAGGATCGGCTTTGAGGAATGCTCCAGAATTCCCCCAAATGTGTGCCTTAACTTCGTGAAAAATTTTAGGAAAAGAGTCAATGCTGTTACCCTTGCCAGCGGTGGTTATACTGCGTTCAAAACAAAGGGTGCCAATTATTATGAAACCTTGATTTTTTAAAAAATTTATTTTTAATTAAATGATTATGATTTCGGTTGTTTCCATCAAAACAATTATTTCACACATTGGAATATTCTGTTTCTATTTTTTTTGTATTTTTTGTTCATTGCCAGTCAGGGGTGCCTGTAATTTTGGGGCCCACTGTATATGCCCTCAGATTAAAACTGAAAGGCCAGTTTGAGGTCATTATCATCAATTTATTCAATCTCCAGTATGCTGAGGTAGCAGTACAAAAAGCACTTCTGAATCTCCAAATATGGACCTGATCATCAACAACAGTGCGTTTTCCAGAAACACAGTAAATGAGAGTGGCGTTACCAGTGATCCAAATGAGAGAGCAACAAAACGCAACAAAATAGATTAGAACAAAGAAAACTACAGCAATTGTCAAATACCTCATTTAATTGTCCCGGAACACAAGAAATCATGTCTCCCATAAAAACAGATAATTAATTTCCATTCTTTTTTAAATAAAATTTTAAAGACGAATGAAATTCACCCCTCTCTGCTCACTCAGGATCCTTGTAACAAGAGCTGAAAATCCTGGCATGAACATACTCTGATGAACGAACAACTAGCAAACTGCTAGGAAAAAAACAGGTTGTTGAAGGATATATGAAAGTAACATTGTATGTACATACTTCTTACAAACTGCATTCAACAGTGAGCATAAATTAAATTTTGAAGTACAATCAGGAACTTCATAATTACAAATTTTGGTTTTAGATTGCATCAAGCAGGTAAGCTCCCCCCCCCCCACCACACACACACACACACACACAATAAAAACTGAAAATCTTAAAATGCAGCTCAATAAAATATCGACCTCACAAAGATGATCAGAATCATTCCATGTGAAGTGGACCCATGGTGAGAACCCGACCATCTCAGAAAAAGTGTAAGAAGCGTATTATCGTACATGGTCTTAAACCACCATATACAAATTTTAGCTCCCCACGTCAAATAGTCACAGAGAAATGGCTCTTTGAAAGTCGGGTATGAAAAGCAAACACAAATTCCCTGTTTCTTCTAGTTTCTGTAAACTCATAATCCAAAAACAGGTAAAACACCCACATTGTAAACTTAGACAACTCTTGGTGCAGATTACGTAGTTGGAGCCAAATCCACGTTCCAACTTATCTCTGTGGTGCCACCTGGCGGCAAAATCAGGAAATTTTCAAATATTGAATTATTATAATAATTTTTTTTTTTTAAATATATTTTAGCAACCTCTTGCCTGCCCAGTATTGTTTACAGAACTCCCAAAATCGGTTCATTTTTGAGTGATAGAGGAAATTGATGAATTACTTCAAAATGATATAGAAAAGTCAGTTTTGGAAAAGCTGTCAATCAAATCCCAGATTGCAGATTAGCACTCAAATACATACTGAGTTTGAAGCATGATATAGTACGGTCAATGAAGTTTCCTTACCAATGAGTTTTTGATTTTTAACCCCTTCCCTACATGGCCAAAACAGTGGGCAAAATGGGTAAATTTTGTGACCTTTCAGCGTGAAATGTGAGGCTGAATATTTTGGGATCTATAAATTGTCACAAACTGATATAAGACTCCAAATATTAACTATTCCAATTTCGGAGGTTCTCTAAACAATTCAAATGAGTGAAAGACTAGACTATCACACACAAAATGATGAAAGTAATGAAATGAAAGAGTGTTCTACCCCTACAAACAGGTTTACAATACCTGAAAATTTTTAGTTTTTCATCACCGTTTGGTTTTAATGTCCTACTTTCAAATGGCCATATCTCAAAGACTACTTGACATAAGAAGCTTAAGTTTTGGATTTGGTGCCTTAAGATCATGTAGTACCATCACATTTATCCCCCCTTTTGAGGGTGTTGGGTTCTCAACTTCCACAAAATTGGTCTAGCTGACATAGTAATGACCCATCAGCAAATTCTCACTCTCTGTTACTTTTTACCCCTTTTTATTGTCCATTACTATATACGCATAGCTCTGAACTCCACTTGCGTCAGCTTCTGATGTTTGAGAGTATGCCATCGGAATGAAGATCACTTGACTCTCATCACTACCTTGACCTCCCTTAACGAAGAGCTGAGCAGCACACAAAGGCTGCTCATTGATTCAGCGGAAACCATCAGCATGGTTTTGCTGAAGGACCAATGCTGTCACTCCTCATCAAGGCCCACAGCCTGATCCAAGAATCTGGCGAAGTTCTGGGGCTGTCCCGGCAAATAGGGTTTGAGAGCAGACAGATCCATTGTGCTCAGTGTCCGAGTCAGTGTGCTGCAAGAATGAAAGAAATGAACAAACTTGGGAGCTTGAAATGGTGGACCCCTGCAGGTCGCTGAAAGATACTGAAGAAATGAAAGCAACAATTACATTATAAAAACAGAATCAATCCATCAGTACAAAAGAACGAGGTAACAGCTGGTTCAGCCAAACACGGGTTCAACACACCCACTAACCATTTTATTAGTACAAGCAAGAAATTTCTGTCCTAAGTGATCGCTCGACAAAGTCTTCCAGGCATAGTCAAACAGGCCAGCCAGTATTTTAAAATTGATTCACCAATTTGTCCACCAGCGCACTCCACTAGCTACAGCTTACCCAGCTGCTGTAAGTATCCACAATGAAGTGTGAACCATAGTCAACTAGCCTGGGATCCAAGATGGCAACAGCCAAAATTTTCAGTAAGGATAGATTATTGTAGCAAAGTTAGCCTGCATTTATTATGGCTTCTTTGAGGGTACAGTCAACATTTGAAAATAAACAACCAAAACTACATGCATTCCTGCGATCTATGACATAACTGATCGATTTAATGATAACTGGGATTTAACCCAATCTGGGACTTTCCCAAGCACGCCATGCGCTGAAAAAGTGGTGAAGTCATTTTAAGGTCAACTTGCCCAAGAAACGGCAACTGGTTCACGCCGAACGAACCAAACCATAACCAAAGAACCAGCACAGTGTTCATTGCCATGGAGCCTCGAGTTCATGTATGGAATAGCTTTATTTTCAGCAATCGTAAACCCAAACTATGCTCATTATAAAAGAACAGGAAGCATTTCTCACTATATTTTTGGTCGTCAAATAGAAGGTACTTCGTGCCGTGTGGTAAGTGTACAAGTGAATGCTTGCTATGCTGTAAGCGTAATCTATTGCCAAGGAAGTGAATGCTGACCCCAGCACAAGCGACATCACACTTTTTCGATGATACCTCCGGATCGGACCCCAAACATAGCTGCCTGCTCTCTTTGCTGTGAAAAGTTACTTGAAAAAAAGTTAGCGATTAATAAAAAATATGCAAGAATTATGAGTGCCAACAAATTTTACTTAATTTGTTGTAATGTGCTGAACTTGTCAATTAAGAATTGGGTGCTCCCTCGAAAGGGATTGTTTAAATGAACAAAATTGCCCGTCGGCCCACTGCTTATACATGCCAAATAAGGTCAAAGAATTTACAGTCAGAGAAAATAAAGAACAAGAGTTGTCAGAAAGACAACAAAGCTCGCTGGGGGGCAAGGTTAAAGTTTTTCTGCACGCGGACGGACGCGGACACCGGGGGTACGACAATAGCTCTCCGGACGTTATTCGTCCCGGCGAGCTAAAAATGATAGAAAATTTGACAAATTTGAAATGTAACGTGTAACATAATGTTGCCAATAAAAATTTTTAACACCTATTTTTATGAAAAAAGGGGGTTTATTTGGACAGATTACACCCAGTGATAACGCAGAAATAATGCCACATCAGAGTGAAGTTGACGCATTTTATGTTCATAAAAACACATCTGAAGGAGTCATCATTTTTGCATTATCCTTTCAGTAACGCTGCTTTGAAGAGATTCAGAGATATAGAGAATTATTGTCCATAGCAGGTCAAACTTCAAACACAGAATCAGAGAAACATACCAATTCAATGCTCATTCATTATATTTTAACTTGACAAACAGCAGATCGTAACCATTGAATATAAACAGATTAATGAAAGTTCAAAGAAGTTGCGTTGGTTTATTTTAATGAATTTTCTTAATCAGGTTTTTTGCCATTGTATTTTTTCCTGAAGCCGTTTGATCAATGGATGCACGATATTGGATTTTTTTGCCGATATCTAATATGCCAATATTTTTAAACTATTTTGGCCAATTGCAGATGACTATACGCGTACATATCGTTTCCCACCATATGGCAAAGAACATCAAGTCTCTCCTGTAGTGGAATTAACACACCATTATACCCCATCATGATGGCTCACTGGCAGATGCAGACATAAAATACAATGTTTTTTTAAAATGTCCACGTTCACTACTTCTTCAACTTAGGTGATGTAAAACATGCCAAATTTATTATTTTTATCAAAAATTTTCTTTCTGGACAGGGTGAAGAGACATGTCTGATAGCTGACAGCATGATGGAGGCCTGTTACTGATGAGTCATATTTCCAGCCTCACAGAGCAGACGGACAGCAGCGCATCAGGTGTCACATAGGGAAACGTCACGCTGATGTCAGCATGGTGTGGGAGGCGGTATACAGTGGTGGAGTGCTGGTTTATATGAGAATATCCCATGGACATTGCAACCAACAGCATTGCATTATGGTAACTTGAATGCAGTCCACTATAGTGATGAAATCAGCGGCCTATGATTCTACCATTCCCCCGTTAGAACATCACATATTCCAACATGACAAAGCAAGACCCCCACATGACTCATGTACGTTCAGAGCTCTTTCAGGCTTAAAATATTTGTTTGCTTGTTTCGCCATCTTACTCCCCAAATTAGTCCCCCCCATCAAGTATCTTTGAGATGTCCTCGACCGACAAGTTTGTCATCAGTGTTCACTTCGGGCCAATACCTCACACTCCTTGTAGCTCTTGACGAGGAGTGGGAACACGTCCCCCCAGCCATCATTGACCATTTGGTACAGTCCATACGGTGCCGATTTGAATCAGCGCAGCAGACAACGACAGACATAACCAATATTGATTTGTGCGATTTGGACAACAGACCCCCTCCACTTTATAATCTATGCCGCCATGAGATTCTTGTTTGCCCGTTTCAATCATTGATTGAAATGTACCACAGTACGGTGATACAATTTGCCAAAATTCAGTGAGTTTCTAAACGTGGTCATATTTCTTACAATAAGATGTTTCGTTTTAATGTTTTTGTTCAGTGTAGCAGGCCAGCTTGAACTTGTTAAAACAAATTTGCCTACTTGTTCTTAATTTTCAGTAATTTTCTGAGCTGTAATAGTGAAAACTAGCTAGCTGTCAGAAGTACATTTTGGCTATCACTAACCTTAGAGTTTGAACTCCCATTATAAATTGGGTTCGCCTTTTAACCAAAACAAAAAAAATAGTCATGATCCCATGCAATAATAGGTGAAGTAGTGGTATTAACATATGGCTAGCAATGGAGGGAAAAAATGCAATAATGTCTTTCAGTATGCTTTCATTAAGTATTGTTTTTGAACTCCTTTCCCAAAAGCTGGCTGGCACTCAACTCTATGGAAGTTTAGCTCCGCCCATTGTTTCTTCTCTTCTTAATTAAAATGACTGAGTCATTAATAATCATGCTTATAAAATTAATAGTTATAAGTACAGGGTTTACAATGTATGATCTTTAACATTACTTTCTGTGATCTTGGCTTATAGAGTAGCCATGTCAAAAAAACAAATCTGGGTCTGGATCCTCTCTCTCGTGTTGCTCGAATTCCAGTCCTCTTCCCTGGGCAGTGCGAGGTTTGCCTTCCATCAAAGGCCTCCTTTCTACTGGCTGCAGGAGTCACGGCTAGAGAAATGCATTAGAAACAGTTTGTTTGCCGTTATGTAGGTCAAGACTTTGTTGCCATAAGGCCATCAAAGTCCGCGGCAGCCCTTAAGGCTGGCTTGGCCCGTAGCGAAGCGGCACAGTTTGCGGGCTCCGCCAGACTGCTGATGTATTGATGGATTTGGCCAAGAGCCAGGCAACCAAGAGTTAGGAGAGTTTGGAGTCAAGAGAGAGAAAACTGGGTTGTGCTCTGAGTTTTTTTAAATTTTACTGAACGTTTCATTGTTCTTGGGGTAACGGTGTTGTTTACAATACGTGCACGTCATGCTGGAGGAGGTGTTGGGACTACAGGAAAAAGCAGTTCCATTGTGCCTACACTTCTCACAACAAATATTGACATATGTAATGAAAACGGATACGTGAATCACAAAGCATGTCATTTTTTTAATCGTTTGACAGCCCAGGAAATATCAACTCAACAGTCTTAACCACGCTGCCACCGCGACATCAACATCCTCGGCACAGCTGGAATACACAGGCAAAACCGTAATGGCCACTGACCTGCAGGTGCAATACAGCAGGTGTGAATCTGAGCGCAACTGCTTGGCCAGCTCCAGCTGGTGGTTATCCATCAAGCTGTCATTCACCACCACCAGCAACGGCCGATTCGCCCCCAGAGCCTCCAAGCAACTGCCTGCCCCTGGGAAACAGAGTCGAGGGGAAACACATTTGGATCCAGACAGTTTTAATTTTCCATTAATGATACAAGACAGCTTAGTTACTACAAATGTCCATTGCATTTCATTTCCAAAGTAAGCTCTTGTAGGACACACCTGCGTGGCTGATGACCAAGTCAGCATTTGTAATGTCCTCTGCAAGTGAATCTTTGAAGCGGAAGGCATGTAGAGCCAGCGCAGGACAGCTGTCTGGATCGGGCAGAAGAGACCCACTGCCCACCTGGAGCACCAGCTTTTGGTAACCAAGACCTACCAGCACCTTTGGGATGAAAGACCAGAATTGTAGAAATTTCAGTCCTGGGATACACCTATTTAAAGTGAAGATCTCGGAACGCTATTAGAACATTCTTTACTGATAACCGAGATGATGACATGACAGAAGTTGGAAGCAGTTCTGCTCGACAACAGTGACCTCGAAGGAAAAAAAAGAAAAAAAAAATGTCTTCATGGAGTTAAAAACTGCAGTTATTAATACAATTTTGCCATAAATCCTAGCAAACAAGACAATCCAGGGGGTGGATTGATAACAGTATGAAAATTACACAAGGACAGGAAAACAAAGTAAAGTTTCAGAGTCATAAAATTGCTTTCTTTCGTCAAAATTAACCAACTGGACAGTTCAGTCCAAGTAGGTAGGATGTTTTTTTCGGAGGCGCATGGTATGACCTATTTACAATGATGGACAAGTTTTTTTTAAATTATATTTTTCAATGCAGCTGTGGTAAAGCATTTTTACTCTCGCTGCTCAGGGACTGCTCGTGGTTAAGAAGGCAGGTTGTGTTAACTTGCAATACAATATTCATGCATTACACTGGGGTGAATTTTACTCAATATTAAACAAATACATTGGTGTTAATCAGGTATATTATATTTAGGAATTTAGGAAGCCAACTTAGCTAGGTTTCACAACTATAATTTTTAAGAATTACCCCTTTTTAAAAGTGCAGTAAGGAAACCGCTACAGTGCAACATACAGCAAATGCAAGAGAGAGATTCTGGACACGGCAAGTGATTTGGGGACCACGGATCAAGTCGAGGTGAGAACTGGGCCTGAAATGCGATTAGCAAATGCGGCTAACAGATGTCTACATGTCTCAGCCACAGCTGACTTTGATTAGTCACCATTCATGCCATCTATGTGTAGGTGCGGGGTAAACTGCTCACACTGATGTAAAATGAGGGTGATCTTGTTCATGAATAAAATAAACTCAAGTCATCGCTCATAAATTAAGCCGTTTTATTAAACAACCCACAAAATTCACATGAACCCTGCAGACAGAGAATAAAAATAGGTGGCTGGAGAGCAAGAGCTAAGTGGAGCGGAGAAAAGGCAGAACACAAGTACTTAAGAATCATGACCAAGGAAACTGACCGTCCCATGTCATGGGGGTTTTTTTTTTTCATGATCAGACTGACTGTATAAAATTTTAGCGAATAGCCACAGCGCCTGATAGCTACAGCTACAGCGATCAGTGAATGAGTGAGACTCAAAGGGAAAGTTTTTTTCCTGAAACTACATCAGTTTGAGACCAAAACAATACAATTTTTAGAGCAGTTCGACCATTGTCGTCCGAGAAAATTCTTGAAACTGAAATTGAACACTCTGAAGTCCATCACATTTATGAGAATTCTGCGATTCTGAGTGGAGTGACTCAGCAGTGAGCTTGGCGGTCTCGCCCTTTAATCATCTCATCTTCCTTCAAAGATGTGTTTTTCACATCAGATCAATAATCTTTCAGTTCTAGACATCTTTATTAAACACCACAAACTTGCCACAGGATCACTTATAATGACCTCGAACTGAAGCCTGAATGGGTAATTGGAGGTTTGTCTTTGAATGACGCAGCACAATTTAGAGCAGAGGTGGGCAACAAGGGCCGTATCTGTCCCTGGCTTTCACACCAACTTCTGACCTTTAATAAGTTGATGGTCTAAATTAGCCAAAACATTCATGAAATCTGACATTTCAGACGCATTTCTTTAAAGTATCATGAATGACCACCAAAGACTGTTCTTGTCTCCCTTCGTAGAACATTTTTCTTTGATCTAAATCATTGGACAAATCTGTATTTGTGTATGCAACCAATTAAGTCAATTAGTCAGGGTAATTGATAAAAATAAAAACCTGCACATTCACCGGCCCTCCAGGACCGGAATTGCCCACCCCTGATTTAGAGTGACCTTTGACCTCTTAAGTAGCTGCCGCCCTCTTTTGATAACTTACAAAATCAAAGCAGCCTTTTGTTTCATTGTACATCAATTCATTTGCAGGAAAGACCAGGAGTTCATGTATCTAAACATGGTGAAAAAAGGGCAATTCTGTGAACCGTCGTATGGACAAATTTTAATATGCAAATAATGCAGAACTTACCAAAAGTTGGCAAACAGATTCATTCTTGATGAAAATACAAATAGGATTTACAGTTACAACCAAAAAGCTTTAAAGGTGTGGTTGCAATGAAAACATTTAAAAAAATTTTTCTGTCATACGGACATGACACAAAGTCGTTTCTTAGTAAGAAACTTTTTATTGAAAAAATACAGAAATTTGTGAAAAACCTGAACTCTTATTTGCTATTGGCCTCTGGCACTTACTCATAGTGAATAACAATATAAAAAGTATCTAGAAAAGCATCAAATTTTGAGAAAAACTTCACTATTCCAAGAAACTAACCCAAAAACACATTCAGAGTAATATTTTCCAAAAGTTTCGTATTGTTTCACGAATCCAAGATTCCCAGCTACATTAAACATCAATTGGTTTGCCATTTTGTCCACTTTTGAATTTCAGTTTGCTTGTCCACCCTTTGTGTGAAATCGCCCTAAATAGCATTATTTTGTGTTTGTATTTTTATTGTTTATTATAAACTAAAAACCATAGACTGTGGAAAAAGATGGACACAGCACCCGAGTCTGAAAACAGGCCAATGCGGGAATCTCTAAAATTTGCATTCTATTTGCATTCTATTTCTATTTCTATTTCAATTAGTGCAGAATGCTGCAGCTAGGGTTCTGACAAGGACTAAGAAATATGATCACATTAGCCCGATGCTCAAAAATCTTCATTGGCTGCCTGTAAAATTTAGAATTGAGTACAAAATACTATTACTAACTTACAAAGATTTAAATGACTTGGCCCCGGAATATCTTTGCAGTCTTCTTATTCCTTACTCCCCACCAAGATTACTTCGTTCACAAGGTGCTGACTACTTGAAAATTCCAAATATATGTAGAATTACACTTGGAGGCAGAGCATTCTCTTACAAAGCACCAATTTTATGGAACAATCTCCCAAGACAAATTCGGGCTTCAGACACACTCTCTATCTTCAAGAGTAGGCTGAAAACTTATCTTTTCAGTCAAGCCTATGATTATTTCATGATTAGTTATGTGTTGGGTCTGGTGGGACTGACTACAACCTTGATTTATGATATGTTCACGATATTTGAAGCCAGTGTTATGTAAATCCACGTGGAACCGGTGGCACTGAGCATACATTAACGGTGCCAGTGGGGCTTGTTGCAGCCTTAGTCACTGGGGAGGTCCATATGGTACTAGTGTCTAGAAAATCTGAAGTGATCTTCCTGGTGTAAGTCTAGGGCCTCTGTGCTGCAAGAAGTGGATGGAGCGGTGTTGACTGTTTCCTGACCAGTCAGCTCCGAAATTCTCATTTGGCACATGACACAGGACTGTATTTTTATTAATACGCAGTAGTTTTATCCAGTGCCTCACCCCACTTTTTTCTGTCTCTCTCCGAGGATCTTTCCCTCCACAACCCTGAGTCCTGGACCATCCGAGCCCTGTCCCTCACCATGGGCGCTGGCTGCTGCTGTCCTGACCCAGTTCTGCACCATCCATGGCATGCCACTTCCTTCAGCAACTGATAGCACTGTTTAGATGGACTTTAATCGAACTCCATTGTCATTATCTTGCCATCAACTAGCTAGCCCGCGGAGGATGGGCTTCCCCACTATAGCCGGGTTCCTCCTGAGATTTCTTCCCACTGGGGAGTTTTTTTCGCACCACTGTTTGAGGATTTTTCTCCCTACTGGGAGTTTTTTTTTTTGCCTCATTTGCTGTAGTGGGGAATAGGCTGGGCACTGCCCTTTCAGTGACTCATCTAACTGTAAAGCGTCTTTGGACAGTTTATCTGTGAAAAGCCCTATACAAATAAATTGAATTTGAATTTGAATTTGAAATTTGAATATTTCATGGCCAGCAGATGGCGACATCGGTGGTTGCAGATAGAAGTTCAATCCTATAGAAGTCTATGAGAGAATGACCCCTACTTTCCCACCTGACTTATTACACTCGTGTTCTTCCAACTCTTTATTTCCTTCTCTATTCTCCAAGTTTTGTGCTGACTAACTACTCCCTCATACTTTAACCTAGAAACTTCATTCAACCTTTAAAAAATGCAGCTTGTTCTGAATTACAGTATGTTCTTAATATCTTTCATACTTTTTAAGTTATTAATTTTATTTCAATATTTTTGTCCCATAGGAAACAATGAAACAGCTTTTTCAAAATTAAGCTATTTTCAGGTATTTTTCACTCTGTCATACTTTTAGCTAGAAATGTCATTTAAACTGGAAAATGTGAAGCTAAGCTTGGATAATTCCTTTACCATTCAACTTTTTTGTAACTTCTACAATTTTTTACTTATAATTTAAAAAAATATTTTTTACAATAAATTCTAGGAACTTAGGAGTGTGGTGACATCACCATTAGAGTGGCGAACAGCTACAAAACTGTCAAGAAGTCTTCTCTTAAACTTGCTCCAACTCCCACATTTTCACTGCACATAAATATTCTTATATTGAATTTGTAGCAAAAGTTGTGCTGGTTACAAAAATGTAACTATGGAAGCAATTGGACAAACAGCTTTGGCTGCATGAGCCAAACAAAAAAATTCAGGTTGCAAAGCCGAAATGTACATTTTTCGAACTTGCTCGTATTCCCACATTTTTTAAACTGCACACACAATTTTATCAAACGTTGCTAAGCAGGCTGTCCTCTTTAATGTGGTACCTCAACTTTATAGATTGGACTTACTATCTTTGAGGTAGAAGTACTTTATTATGTACAGTGAAGTAACTGACATGTATAAATAATCCACTGTCGAAATGGCAGTTGTTTTATCTGTCACAATGATCACAATTACAGGCGAAGTATTTGCATTTGAATCTTTCAAAGTGTCGATACAGCACTACTTGAAGCACTTCAACCCCTTGACTTTCTTTGATGTACAAAACCACTTTAACTTGTATTTCCCTCTGGCATTTTCATACCTTTTAAAGTGTGGAGATTTTTCTAATTTTTTGTTTTGTTACATCACAGTTCAAGGACAAAATATACTACTGTCATAGATCATTTTCATTCTGTAACTGTAAACTCATTTTTAGCAGCCTAAACCTTAAATTTTCAACAACTTGAACCTCACATTATCAGCAGCTTCCATCTTGCCTGCGCAGTTTCCTCTGGAAGTGCACTTCTCTAGTTTCAATGATGATTTTCCACATTACTTTTTGGGATCTATCGCAAGTTTCAAGTCTCCATCATTTTTGTAAATTCGGGTCCCAAATAGACTTCAATAAAGGATGAAGCCAGCATGTGCTTTAGGGGCGTGGCTATCCTCTGGTCCTCATCTGATACGGTCAGATCCAGAGCCAAGGTCCTCCCTGGATATTCAATTCATGCTCTCGTCCAAAAGGAATCACATCCAATTTCAAAATGACAAAATGGCGCAAGTCAAACCTAAAAAATCAAGTCTTCCTAATGGAAAAGACTTTCGTCTTCTTGTTGTTGTTAATTTAGTTATTTACTGACGTTCCAATGTGATCACACCTCAGTCCAGTAGATGGCGGTGATGCACTACACTTATGAGCTTCTAAAATCATAGAAGAAAAAGAAGCAGCAACCACTTCCTAAATGGTATGCAGAGACCAGTGGGTGATGTTACCGTTGCTTCGTCCTTTTAATACAGTCTATGCTAAAACCTCAATGCCTCTCTGAACGCTCAAGCATGCTGTTGTGACAAGCTCGTGTTATCTCTGCACAGGTGCTGTTTGTACAGTTGACAAATGCGCCGATTCGCATTACTTGATTAAACGAAGTCCAACGCTTTGATTCATGAGCAAGTGCACGTTTCCTGCTCTGCTCAATCCTGCAGATTGGTAAATCAGGTAAATCTATCCCACGCAACTGCTTCCGGCGCATGCGCAGTTAAAATATTGCGCTCGATGAACCCTGGAATTAACCCACTCATTCAAAAGAACAAGAACTTATTCCTTTTACATATTTTTTGGCGACACACTTTTTTCTAAGGCCCTGTCGAAGATCTAAAAGTCGAACAACGTCATCCAACCAAACCGCGGAGTAACGTTATACAAGACATTTTTGGATGGCGCCTGCTAAATTCCCAGAGCAGACCCAACCTGCTGCCGCGATCGATTAAAATTCCATTGTTTACCACGCAGGCACATATAACCGGTATGGAATAAAGGAAACAATTATCCTAGTAAAAGGGCATCGATAACAACAATTAGCAAACCAGCCAGTACTTCACGCGCATATACTGACCGCTTCCAATGCTATGGCTACTTATAAGTGAGAATCACAGGAAAACAATTTTATGACACTCCAGATATTTTTTTTGCTTGATGACACAATTTCACCTGAGTCACGTCTTCAGAGACAATACGCCGGATGAGATCATCAAAACTCGTAGTTCCAACAGTAACAAATACGCTCTTCATCACGGCCGTACTGGTCAAAAGGATTGGATATATTCCAACTCGGCTTCTGATTCTACTTCTCCTGTGGTGTTTAAATTTATTCCCAAACTTACTGGTGATTTACCGCCACCTACTGGAACTGTAACATTTACAAACCTTTTCCTTTGTAATATGCAGCAAAAATAAATGATTGAAATTAAATTAAATGGGAACCCCCCCCCCCCCCCCCCCCAACGCATGAAATCATAAAGTTGATATTGAACTCAGTAAGCGTGCATTCACAGTTTTTTTTATTATTTGCTTTGGCTCAGGTTTTGAATGAGAATTGTTTTTTTTTGGTTCATATCTCTGACGATTAGCGTTTTGTCCATAAGATGTGAATTTCTCATTCATTCAAGCACAGGTGCTAAAGAGTAAGTACAATTGTCTATAATGTGCGCAATATTCACTTGCACATCGCTTGCTGTTCAAAACTGAGGACTTGACTCTCAGTGAAAATGTAGAACTCCTCAGCGTTTAAACACTGTTTCATAATTCGCGCCATCAAATGCAATGTGTTCCATTCAATTATTAAAATCTGTCATAAATGCATGTATATTCCAAAAATACCTATGACATGGAATGTTTGTGATGCTTGGTATTTTGGCAAATTACCTGCCAGGTGACAGAAATAAATGTGGAATCATAATCAACCAATCACCATCAAGTATGGAAGCATTGATATGGATTCAATCACTACAATTTCAAACAGTCTTGAATCAGCCAGGATTAAAAGATGAAACACAGTCATCACTGCTATGATTCAGTCACAGGTACTTTAGTATCTGCTTATTTAAATCTTATTTAAATTATTTGACACCTTTATGTGTACTAATTCAGATTTAACATGATTTTCTAACTTTTTCTGGTGTGCTATTCACATGGGCTTGAGACACACTGAACTCTATGTGTGTGTGTGTGTGTGTGTGTTATTTGTTCCTGCATGCATGGTATTTTGTATTAGATTTTTTTATTTTAACCGTGGCAGGTTCAGTTTCTGTAAATTCTAAGGAACAATCCATTTTTAATCCCAACATGCAGAGCGATGTTCTTCTTTCATATTTTTCACTTAACGTTATAATATGAAAATCTTTTAAAATTCTATCTCTTTAACTTAAAATTTCTCTTTACATTCAAACTAAAAAAAAAAATTCATTTCCAGGCCTTTATTTGGCTGATAACTACAAGCTTTTCTCAGTACTTGTCATTGGACACTCAAAGTTTCTACCATTATAGAGTCAGCATTTGGGGGTTGTTACCTGCTGTAGCCATCAGGAGATTGGGTTGTCTTTTCCTTTGAGAACTTTGATTTCAATTTTTTGGTGACTTTGTTTGGGAGGTGAGGTTTGTGTGTTCGTTCTTTTCTTCCGTGACTGTTCATAACTGTCTCTGTAACATTCTTTAAGGTAGTAGAACATCATCTTTAGACCTAGACATTGATTTTTTATTTATTTATTTATTTTTTGGTAGCAACTTTAATAAATTTATTCAATTTAAATGGAATCCAGGGTTATGTGCTGATGAACAATTTTGCTTTGACAATCAACCAAATTCAGCAACGTGTTCGTGAACAGATATTTCTACTCCCTTCTGGTTTATTTTTTATCTCTATCTAGTTTATTTCTTGGCAAATATTTACATGCTGATGACATCTACAGCCTCTATTCCTGAAATGTACTGGTCTGCTGGCACGATGAGTCTTGTCTGCCCTATGAGGTGCCAGCACTGGTACTGCAGAGAATACACTAAAGAAGACTCGGTGTAGGAGGCGTTTCATCAGGCGGCTCGTTCGGCAGCCATCTTGTCCTTGACCGTTTCAAATATCTGGAGCACCTTGGCTTTGGGCACTGCGCCCTCCCTCAGGAAAGACAGTGTTCCTATAAGAGAGGAAGAGACACGGAGATGTCAAACCAAGACTAACCTGAACACTTTATATAGGAAGTGACATCACCTGTTTCTTCACTTTTTCATTTTACTCTCAGAGTGCGATGGTTTGGCTGGGGGTCTCTGTCTTATTTTGGTAGGGCGGTAGTGGCTGAGTATTGCAGAAAAATTCCCAGAAAAAAAAACCAGCAGCTGCATATGAATTTTTTTTTAAATAATGCAGATAGTTGCCTTAGATCAAGAACGTGGGACAAAGATTAGTCAAGGAATGAAGAAAAGAGTGGGGAATCACGAGGCGTGCGAGTACAACCTTCATCGATCTTGGTGCAGATGACCACAGTGGAGGACACCAGCTCTGTGGAGTCACCATCACACAGGACCCCGTCAAGCTTGTCTGCCAGGCGCCTGTGAAAAATTAGGAGATCTGTGACCACCTGCCCTGCAAAAACTCACAAACCATCAGAAAAATCACACTAAATCTGCATTTTATGGCAATATAAGAACATGGGTCAGAAAAAAATAAGCTTGCAGAGAGAGTGACTTTAACCACTGCAGGTACAGATGATTTTAGGTTTTAGTTCATGACATTTTATCCTGCATTTTCTGAATAATTCCCGAGATGGCTTTTAAAACTAGATTCATCTCAAAGATGAGATTGGTTTTCACTTTTAAATGGTTTATGTTTTGACTATTGCATGCTGTAGCTGATTCACTGTTGTACAATAAACCAATCGCACAATAATGGGGAAATTCATATGCTGACACACAAGAATATAAGCAGATGCTTAGATTTTAGAGCTGTCCATAGGAAGGGGAGATTTGAGGATGTATGAGCAGCTCACGTGATGACCATGTCGTGGTGTGTGCTGTCTGGCTGGCCGCTGGGATTGGCTGAGGTGATGGCGAGAGGACCGGTCATGCTCAGCAGGTGGGACGTTACTGTCAGGTCGGAGATGCGAATCATGATGGAGTCTTTAGTTCCCACGTAGTCGTACGCCTCGCCCACCCCTGAGGATAAGAGGAGGAAGGAAACAGAAGACAGAAGTGCAGTTTGACGGTAACTTCTGGCAAATCACAAGAACCACAAATGGGTGTCACAATAATGCCACACGCTCCTCGGCTTCTGCTTCGAATAGAAAGTTCAAGTTGACAGCCTGTCCTGGATTCGATTGCCTACTGTGTTCCAATATGTTCATGTGCATGCGAGCTAAATTCCCATTTAGCCTCCCGAATAATGGAGGGAAACATTGAGCATGATTTCATTAGGTATTCGTTTTGAGCCTGTGCTATGCTGTAGTTAACTAAAATCATCAATAAAATGACAATTTATTATATTTTGGCATTCAGACTCAACACTGCTCACTACGTTCCTGTCACGTGCAGGTGTTGTTACTGTTAGGGCCCTGAAGCGCAGATCTGGAGGCCCAGCGTCTGGGGCTGCAAGTTTATCTGGTTTTGATGACTTTAAAGAGAAAGAATAACGTCAAAAGGCGCATTCCTACTCTTGCCTTCATATGACCCCCCCCCCATACAAAATACAACCCCAATTCCTAAATAGTTGGGACAAAGTGTAAATTGTGAATAAAATCAAAACACAATGACTTTCAAATCACAGCAGCCAGTATTTTATTCACAATAGAACAGAGATAACACAGCAAATGTTGAAACTGAGAAATTTTACAATTTTATCCACAAAATGAGCTCATTTCAAATTTGATGGCTGCTGCAGGTCTCAAAAAAGTTGGGACAGAGGCCTGTTTACCATGGTGTAGTATCCCCTTGTCTTTTTAACACAGAGTGGAGGCGTCTGGGCATTGAGGAGACAAGTTTCTTGAGTTTAGCCATTGGGATTTGATCCCACTCTTGTTTAATACAGGCTTCCAGCTGCTGGAGAGTTTTGGGTCTCATTTATTGGACTTTTCATGTAATTATGCGCCAATGTTCTCAATCGGTGAAAGATCAGGACTGCAGGCAGGCCAGTTCAGCACAGGGACTCCTCTACTACGAAGCCATGCTGTTGTAATCGCTGCAGTATGTGGTTTTGCATTGTTCTGCTGAAATACACACGGCCTTCCCTGGAATAGATGTCATCTGGAGGGGGCATATGTTGCTCTAAAACCTTGATATACCTTTCAGCATTTATGGTGCTTTTTAAAACATGCAAGTGTCCCACACCATATGCACTAATGCATCCCCATATCATCAGAGATGCTGGCTTTTGAACTGAACGCTGATAACAGGAGGGGAGGTCTTTCTCCTCTTTAGCCCGGAGGACACAACGCCTATGATTTCCAACAAGAATGTCAAATTTGGACTTGTTTGACCACAAAACACTTTACAACAGTCCATTTTAAATGAGCCTTGGCCCACAGAACACGGCAGCACGTCTGGATCTTGCTCAACAATGGCTTCCTTATTGTATGATAGAGTTTTTGGTGGCATCTGGGGATTGCACAGAGGATTGTGTTTACAGACAGTGGTTTCTTGAAGTATTCCAGGGCCTATTTAGTAATGTCAATGACAGAATCATACCGGTGAGTGATGCAGTGGCGTCTGAGGGCCTGAAGATCACGGGCATCCAGTAAAGGTCTTCAGCCTTGTCCCTTACGCACAGAGATTTTTCCAGTTTCTCTGAATCTTTTGATGATGTTATGCACTGTCAAAGATGAGACCTTCAAAGCCATTGTTTTAAAGTGTTCCACAATTTTTTTTACAGAAGCCTTCACAGGTTGGAGAGCCTCTGGCCATCTTTACTTCTGAGAGACTCAGCCTCTCTAAGACATCCCTTTTATAGCCAATCATGTTACACACCTGATGCCAGTTAACTTAATTACTTGCTCAATGTTCTTTAAGCTGATCCTCTTCTAAATTAATTTCTTTTTCAGCCCTTTTTTTGCCTGTGTCCCAACTTTTTTGAGACCTGTTGCAGCCAGAAAATTTGAAATAAGCTTATTTTGTGGATAAAAATATAAAATGTCTCAGTTTCAGCACTAGAAATGTCATCTATATTCTACTGTAAATAACATATTGGCTCGTGTGATCTGAAAGCCATTGCATTTTGATTTTATTCACAATTTACACTTTGTCCCAACTATTTAGGAATTGGGGTTGCATGTCTGTTCAGTCTATACTGCAGTTTACATCGCCACAAACATCAAAGGAGACTTCTTTATTCATTAGAGTCATGCAGTGGGTCGTAAATCTTGGATAGTTTGTCATTTTTCACCCTGCAATATCTCCAGAGAAAACAGGAGAAAAGCCAAGTGTGACCACCATGTCATGCAACAACATCTAAAATTCTCATCATAAAGGGGTGGAAAGTCTTCTTCCCCATCTTTGTAATCAAATAAAAATATGACCCTTTATTGATGATTTTGACGCTGTGAAAACAAAGTTGCAGCAGATATTTGGAGGTTGTCAGCGGCTGTTGCCATCAGGAGATTCGAGACCTGATTCCAGTTTTTCCTTCAGATAGTTTTTGGGAGGTGTGTTTTGTCTGTTGTTTCTTTTCCTCTGTCTGTCTTACCACCGCTAAGGAGGCTATGTTTATGCCGGTGTTGGTTCGTCTGTCTGTCTGTCTGTGTGCAAGAATCCACAGCCATAACTCCTCACTGTGTTGAGAGGCGGGAGGGGAATTAGAGGATCGACTGCTTGCAGTAATACCTCCTCTCCACCGTTTATTTACCGATGCTGTGGACGCAGGGAGGAAGTAAAACTTAAAGCAGTTGTATTTACATCTGCTGACTCTATATTGTCTGTCTGATGGTAATAATTCATATTCAGAAAGTAGAACATGTGAAGGATCATCCAAGACTCTGTGTGCCTGTGTAACTACAGAACTCTCAAAGGAGGTTCGGAGGGATTGATGCTCTTTCTCCCCAATCGCTCTCACGGCCGCCTTCACAATGTTCACAATTTTAGATTCGTACTTGACTGTGAGAGCACCGAACCATGCGGCCATGCCGTATCTGATAAACTTTCCAGTACAGCAGTGTGGAATGTGAGCATGATTACAGGGGTCACACCAAACTGTCATGGTTTTACCCCCGCCGGCTGAAGACATGAAGCCAGCGGGCACTGGGACCATGTGCCCAACACCAAGGAAAGGGGCCCAAACGCACAGGCTGAGTAAAAATATAAATACATATTTAATTTAAAGAATAAAAAAGAGAGAGGAGCAGCGGCAGCAGTTTTTTAAGTTGTCCAGGGTTCCAGTCGTTCCGGAGGAAGGCGCCGCCGTGTGGTCCGGAAGGAGGGCGCCGCTGGGAAGATCGTCAAGGCCCAGCCACCAGACGTCACCATCTCCTGCTCTTCCCGCTGCCTGCATTAACCTCACAGCAAAGTTCAGTCACATCCAGCCCATCACGCGTTCGATCTCCTGCCGTGAGCTTCTGATGCCCTCGGGTTTTTTGCAAAATTCCAGGTGCCGCTGCTGCTGCATTTTATCTTTTTAACTTGTTAACAATAATCATGTGCCGTATTAATACTGATTTTTGTTGTGGACCACGAACAATACATAAAATATATTAGTGAAAACTTTATTTGCCAAAATATCTTCAATGGTATGGAAAGGTATCTTTGTCAATGGAATGGAAAGCATACCGTCAAAATTTATAGAAAATCTTGTCAATGGCGGGGAATCGGCTAAAGAGGTCATCGTCTCGTGTTCATGCCTTGCCTTGGAAATCTTCCAATATGAAATGTAGAGTTGCAACCAGTAACCAGCAACATATAGATGCATAGATTTCTATAGAGCATATAGATTTTTACCTGGGCAAAACAACTTTCTTGGGCCTCTTTGTGGTGACAAGCACTGTAAATAGGCTTATAAATATTACTGCAGGCAGTATTTGATTGAAGGTGGTCAGTGGGATTAGAGGCACTCATGCCCATGCCCATGGCTGCCATCTTCTCATGTTACGGTGGAGAGGAAAGCCATAACTGTCAGTTGTGGCCAGGCCATCAAGGATGAGGACGAAGGTATTATACTTAAAAGCACAATTGTGTGAAACAGTCGAGCTGTGTCAGCATTTTCCACTTGCTTCTTCTGCGAATTAAAACCAAAATATTCAACTGGGAACAAAATTCAACACGTATACCGGCCTTAAGCCAAAAATCAACTAGCTGAAATCTACCACAAATGAGCAGACATGGAGTTCGACGCCCTGCGTCATGTGATGTTTTACCTTACCTAGCTTGCGTAGCCACTCCCCCTTCTTCACAATGCAGCCAATGCCCCCAGGGTACACGTGTCGCATGAACTCCCATAGCAGAGGGCTGAAGGGCGGGCGCGCAGCCTCCAACTGCTGCAGATTGGCTATCGTCAAACAGATGGGCTTCTCCATTGGTCTGTCCTACAGAAGTGCAGCCAAGAGGCGCATTATTAAAGCCATGAATGTCTAGGATTAAATCCAGCAGTGTATTTTACAGAATAAAATATAACTACTTAAATATTTGGGACTAGATTAATGGCCCCAAACCTTCATAACCTCTGCATAACCATTGTAAAATAAATACACGCTCATCCCAGTTCACAAACTCAAAGCAATAATGTAACACCATCATGAGCTCCATTTTCGTACCTTCGCAAACAGAAACGCATATGGTGGTTACTTAATGTACAGTTTTGTCCATTATGAGCTGCATATTTATCAGCTTTACACAGTTTGGTTGTTTTCTGCTCTTAAAGAAAAGCATTTGCATCTCAGTGGGTTGGACAGCGCAATAGAATGTATGTCAATGCATAAAGCTGGGGCAGTTTGATTTTCTTGTCATAGACCCTGCATATGATTTGACCGCATTTTTACGAAAATTCTATCGCTCTGTGGTTGTTTCATTGGACTGAATCGTGGCCAGCCAAGCAGTTTGCAAATAAGCATATTCCATTTTTTTCCCCATTTTTCGATATGTTTCCTATTAATAATGTCAGAAAAAATAGTGGTGAGGTCTCACGGAAAGGGGAGGACGAAGGGCATTTTTATACTTATGAATATTTTATTTGGGTCATTCTGCATGAACTCAATCAGAGGTCCCACAGTGACCAACTAAGATTTGGCTCAAAAAATTGTGAGAGTTGCTCTACATATATAATGAACCCATGCAAAACTTTTAGTCTTCAACTCCCAAAAGTTTCTGAGATTTTTTTTGGAAAAATTAATTTGTGGGGGGTTTCAGAAGTCAATATCTTGGAAATAAATTAGACCTTTGGACTGAAATTGTCAAAGTTTGTCATTGGGAACCAGGCTTTCAGATTCCGCCTTATTATTGGTCTTTCAAACATGAATCTTTTCATGCGTGGAATCAAAAATTCAATTTTCAAGGACCCCTTGAGGCCCAATTTTCAGCCCCAGATCACTTACAAGGGGTAAATGATCCTGCATTCCTTTTATTTGAGGAGAGGACTGTCTCTAATAAGAATATTGACTATATTTAAGATTTAATGTGGGAGTGAAGAGCCTCTGAAAAGGGTCTCGGAGCACAAAAATAACTATTTTGCCAATATTTGGTCAACAAGGTCACCATGTGGGCAGTTATCCATGGTTATTATTAAATTTCTTCTCCATGATCGTACGCATCTTGTCGGAATTCTTGAAAATTTCAATTTGTTTTCACTCTCACTTCCCTTCTGCTCACGACATATCGTGTAGTGGGAGCAATTTGGCAACAACAACAAGAACAATAACAAATAAAGACCTGTTTTTTTGATAAACTACGACTGTGCAGGTCATGGAGTGCCAATCCAGGATATTTTCTACATACACAGTGTTTTATGTGATACACAAGTGGGACGATGTTTGATGTGGTCTGAATTCTTTCATTGTGTGAGTTTTGTGTACAGTGTTTGATGAGTGCAAGATCGACTTTGGCAAACTTTAAAAGTTCATGCGGAGCCATACCAATGCACTGTGAGGAAACCCCGGATGACTTTAGCGAGTGACGTCACCAGTATGTGTGCATTCAGTCACGAGAGCCTGTGATTTTAAAACAAATCGTTATGATCCCATATTTCAGTGGGCGTTGCGAGCAAACAGACTTCAGACGGACTACGGACAATTATTATGTGCCCACAGGCTACAGACTCAGAAATGTTGCTGTTGTTTGTCATTTTTTTTCCTGAGTTTGATGTCTTTCTACTTCAAATTATTGCAAAAGCTTGATTCATAACATATTTTCAATTGACACGGGTATCAACCCTTAGATGGTCGGTCGCGACCCTGGGTCGAGAATACTAATGCATTGAAATTCCGCAAATTCTTTAAGCCTTTGGCGCGCAAAGTAACGATAGCCTGTGCTCAGAGCAATGGATTGGTACCAAATACACACGGTGTTCCAATAGAAATTTGCCGCGCAATATTCTGAAAAAGTGCCGACTTTTTGTGAATTCAGGATGAATATGGACCAAGTACTTGAGGAATTATTTGCCGATGAGGACTCAGGGGATTAAGATTTTGCCTCTGAACCGCATGACAATGAAAATAACGATGATTCTGGTGATCAATCGGAGGGTTCTGATGTTGACTTTGTACCCGTTACACAAGTGCTTGGGCATTCTGCTGAACATGACTTGGAGTCTGAACCTGGGCCTAATGCTTGTGGCCAATCTCCCTCTGAAAATGATATTGCTCAGGCCCCAGCAAGGGGGAGAGTTAGAGCCAGGGGGGGTGTTGCAGGCAGAGGTAGGGTCAGGACCAGGGGTGGTACCCCAAGGATGAGAGGCGGTGTTGGCAGAGCATGTGGGCGTGGCAGAGGCAATGCAGTTCAGCCCCCTCATGCTCAGTTATAATTATTTCAGAAAAAAAGTTATTTTGGTTTAAAAAAAAATCTTTTTTAGATATTGGCAAAAAGTACGCGGTTTGTACACATTTTTATGCTTTTCCCCCCAAAACTGTGGGCAGCATTCCAACATAATTGGTACCATCTGATACTATGGACAATTCCCCACAAACTTTTTAATGACTGTAAGATGATTGGACTTATGGTTTCACAAAGTTGAGAATAAAATGTCACAAATATCTTCACGTGATTCATTTTGTTGCATATGGTGTGGCTGTTATGCTCAGAATACATTTCTTTATTATCCTAATTATACTTCAGCTGTGGCAATCTAGATTTTTCAGTGCTCGTGTTTGCAAGGCTAGGATAAAAGGATATCAGATGAAACTAAAGTGTCCAGTATTTCATAGACTGCACTGCAGTAATGAGTCAGGTGTGTGTTTTCTGTGCATAGCGGTGCCCATTTTTCTGCGATGTAGAAACAACATTTAACAACATGAAGTCATCTTTGTTTGCAGATTATAGGCGCCTGTGTTGAGGATGACAAATAGCTACACTAATTTGGTAGTTTTAGTGTGATACAGTCTTTTTTACAGCGCATTTTAAGATGCCATATATTAGCAGCAGATGATGGACGACCAAACTTTGAAAGCAGGTTTGCGTCAGTCTGCACGTGTTCTTACTCTACGACAATTCTTTGCTGCTTCCTGGAGCATTTAACAGCACATCCATGTGAATTTTTCAGCTAAAAGTTATACGTTTCGAAGTTTGATACAAATGACACTCTATCCCCATGATCTCAGCTGCAATCTTTGCAAGTCATTGGAGTCCACGAATGCATGTTGTCACAGGGCCCCTGAAAGGGACTGTTTCTCGATTCCTTCAGAAGTGTTCAGCAACTTTGTTAGATGTTTATTTTACGCAATTGTTTTTACTCATTTTGTGAAGGACGTCCATAAATCTTGAATAAGCCGTAAGCTTGAGTGGTGGTGTTGAGGTCTCAGAAACAAGCAGATGCAGTTTATGGGGGGATTAGGCAGATGTTCTGTAAGGCGCTTTATACCTTGATGTTATAGATGCGCTGGATGGCAGCCGGGTGTTTGCAGGAGGCAGACAGGGTGTAGACGGTGTCAGAAGGGATTCCACAAACCCCTCCACTCTTTAGGATCCCGGCGATGGTCTGAAGGCTGCTCATCTTCTCAGAGGACGGGCAGGGGCATGGAAGGTCTAAGGAGGAGGTCGACTTGGACTTTGACTGGGGTAAAACAGAGAGAGGCTCAAGGTAAAGATGTTCCACACGTGAAAAGGAGAGCAGCTCATGTGTATTTTAAATGCAGGAGAGCGTGAGCTGAAGAGAGGACCAGTCATTCTCTCCCCACTCAGCTGACTGCTCTGGGGAGCGTGTGGCCCTGGGGGAGCAGCTACTGATATGAGGGGCCTTGAGATGTCAAAATGAAGGCGTATCTTAAATATAATGATATGGATCAAAATTTTTGCTTTGCATTGACGGATATTGATAGAGGATAACATTCAATATGTTATTTTACTTTAACAAAACAAACACAGCTTTTGCGGTATGTCTTTATTCAGGACTGGCTTCCCTCGTATCAGCAGTAGAGATGCTAGCATCATCACCAATGTCACTGCTAGCATCATATCAGGCGGTGAGTTTAAAAACTGCTGATGTTTTAGAAAGGCTTTCAGAAGTTTGGGGCGGTCAAAGTTTGTCCTTCTGTGTTTTTATGTAATTTGCTTTTTTTGTGGGCAGGGTAATGTAATAATAGAAGGTAAAAAAATATTCTTACGGTACAATAAATATGTTTTTCAAAAGGCAAAATTGCTGGGGGCCCACATGAGTTTGCACATGTGGAGCCTGTGGGATTTCTGTGCGCAGTCCACGGGGAACCCACCCAGGGGTCCAAACGAGTGACACAACTGTGGGCCCTGCATAGTCTATCGTACAGGGGGCCCGTGTACGATAAGTGTGGGTGCTCTCCTGCCCACTGTAAACCCATAGTGATCCCGCACAGGCATGTTTGCTGGGCTAACTCCGCTGTTTGCCAGCCAAGCTGCTAAGCGTGGGAAAAATGGTGGAGAATCCCTCTTGGCACCAAATGGCAACAAAGGTTTGAGCTTCATGGGAGCAAATTATTTTACTTTTCTTATGATTTGAGCACTCAAGTAGTGAAGCCCTCAAAAACCAACGCGAATCTCCTACAGAATGCCTAAGAACTCTCCAGTTTCAACTACTTGCACAAACAAGGAAGCATCTGTCAGGCTCAAAACAATCGCACACGGAGCAGAAATTGAGCAGCACAGTTTGTGGAGTCCCCAAACTCTCCTGCATTTTGTCTTGAGAATTCGGAACCAAAACATTCCAGCCAGTCATTTTATTGGTATTGAGCTCTTTTCATAATATTTTGAACCAGGTGTGTTTGCACTGTTGTGTACCTTGAGGAGTTGAGGTCCCAATGGAATTAGATTCTTCTCAAAGATGTGATTGGTCAGTGATGCAGCTGCCCCATACAGACACATAAAGGCAAAGAACACCAACAGCCCAACTGCAAAAGGAAGAGATAGACAAGGGGAAGTAAGGAGTAAGTGGTTGGTAAAGACAGATGAAGAGGTTAACTCCATTGCTTTGTTCATTATTTTGTCATTTTGTTTCCAAAGCAAAACCAGAAGACCTGCACAGTATGATGCAGAATATAGTGTCATGAAAAAGGATTTCTTCCCTCCTAATCCATTCCATTTTTGCATATTTACCTATCACACTATGAAAGCCTTATGGGGACAATATTAAAATGATACAGTATCCATCCATCTTCTATACCCGCTTCTTCCTCGCTAGGTTCGCGGAGCAGCTGGAGCCTATCCCAGCTGGCTCTGGGCGAAAGGCAGGGACCCACCCTGGACAGCTCACCAATCCATCACAGGGCACACACACCAATCACTAACACACTCATGCCTTCGGGCAATTTAGAGTCTCCAATTAGTCTGATGCATGTCTTCGGACTGTGGGAGGAAACCGGAGTCCCTGGAGGAAACCAACACGAACACGGGGAGAACATGCAAACTCCACACAGAAAGGCCTCCGGCCGGATTCACACCCACAACCTTCTTGCTGCGAGGCAGCAGTGCTAACAACTGCGCCACCAATGATAATTTTCCACACATGTATATGTCATTTCAGCAAAAGTAAGATGAAAATGCATCAATCCAAAAATCTCTTTCATAATTATGTAACCTTGATTTTGTTTAAATTTATTTTTTAGTAAATTATTATCATGGTTTTGGTTGTTTTCATCAAAACATTAATAAAGTAAAGTATTTCACCCATTGTTATATATTGTTTCTCTATGATTATATTGTTTGTATCTATTTTTGTACTGTTTTTGCAATGCCAGTTAGGGGTGCCAGTAATTCTGGAGCCCGCTGTATCCTGGGATTGCCACAGTAAACTGGCTTGATTTTTTGTGGGCAGATAGTGTGGGCTCTTGGGCTTACAAATCAGTAAAAATTTTGAACTAATCATAAAAAATCCTGTTTTATAGCCTATCAAAAAGAGCACTGCTAGATAAATGTATAATGAATAGCAGTTTTCTGTGTTCAAGCTATCCAATCACCATAAAAGGTCTATCAAACTATTTGTTTGTCAAATTCATGTGCGTGGCTATACCCACAGTGTACAGTGATACTGCAATGGAAGAAATGGAAAATGTTGCTTTGCATCGAGACAGCGAACAATGTTGGACAAAAGTACAAGTAAATTAATGTATTTTAAATGTTGCTAAATATAAATGTCACAGTTATATTTAACAATTAGTCGACACATATTTTGACATTCTATGTAACCTTGTTGAAATTACGCAACCAACGATGAAAAAAAAAACCACACTTTAACGTAGTAATGGAGGGATCTATGGAAATAACCAAATTAATTTTAACAGAAGAAGATATCAGGTGCATCAGAAAAATGTTTTGCGTGTTTTCAAGGAGATTTGGGGAGAATTATTTGACCATTTCTGTGTATTAGTAACAACAGTGGTCCGGACTGCGTGCATTTGGACATTAATGAGAAATACTTTCTGTATTTTTCCGTAATAATTTTGAAATGCAATAATTTAAGGTAGGCATAACTTTTCATGGGCGTACATGAGAGTGTAATGTTTAAGACTTGAATGCTGAACAGCAAATTGTTTTGAAAATGGGAATCTTGAGATGTGTGTCCTTGCTTTCATTGTAACTGTAAATCCTCACGTCGCTATGGCGGCACTGTCTTTGAGAGGCTATTACACAAGAGTTTCCCAGAATTATTTCAAAATTTCAACTGAATCATGATCAGCCAGGGCCACACTATAAGTGAAACTGAAAACGAATTAACTCTATTGCTGGGATCTTCAACTTGGTCCCTTGAAGTTCATCATTACAGCATGAAGACAGCACTGTTGAACACCGGTGTCGCATGGCCGCAGCATCCACATCTGCCATCAGATTACTTCTTTGTGCAAATACTTTACGCTCGAAATTTGAATCGGACTTCCTCCAAAGACAAATTTCACAACAGCAGAGGACATGCGTACTTTAACCCTTTGAGCGCCGAATACATTTTCAAGGAATTAAAAATGTTGTTACCCTGAGCTGTTGAAAACCTAATCATGCGGCAACTTGTTTAAAAGAGTTCCCGGCGGGGTCAGTTGGTTGCAATCCATAACTTGACCACTAGATGCCTCTAAATCTTAAACACTGATCCTTTAACGGGCAGTTGTTTTACACATGGACCTTTTTCTGTCAATGGATGAAATCATCATTAAAAGACTGTTGTGTCTCTTCTTGCTGTCCTTGTCTAAATTGACTTTTTATACGAAGATCTATTCTATGTGACACACATAGTGGAGCGGGGTAGTTGAAAAAAAGTGCAAATGGTGATACAAGCAAAAGACTTTGCATGAGAACTCTCAATATCCCCATAAATCAAAATCAACCTCCGGCCACTTCAATTTATAGTTATATCCAAGATGGCCGACACGTTTTCAAAATGGTGGCAAATTTGCTCTATATTTTGAATATTTTCAGCCTATAAGCTATAAAAATTGCATATTTTCTACACAATCATTGTGAATTCATATATCTTGGCATTCTTACAGTCATAAAATGATAAACTAAACCAAACCTTCCAATCCTTGTCCTTTTACCACCTATACAACATGTAAGCACTTTCAGATATGGGATACAACTAGGCTCAGATGTGTTACAATCCTCCCCCGAGCCCGATCATTCATCCATTGCTATTTAATTCCCCTGTGATCTGTACACCTTCCAGAAGACTGTAGCCCCGTCTTCTTTGGCTCGGCTCTCCCGCGCTGGCACATCCTGTCAATTCAGGTGCGGCTGTTTAACTTTAAAATAGGGCTAGAGAAACAGCATTTGGGAAACTAATGACAAATTTCTACCATTAGCTAGCATTGAACCCCATGCTGAGTTTCACAGCTATAGTGTCAACCAGTGTGCCCTGGTAGTGCAATGACACTACCCTATTACAATGTTATATTTACCTTAATGTTCATGTTTTTAAATTAGAATGAAAATTAATTAAAAAGAGCTTAATTATTTTCTTACTTGCAAAAATAAACTGATCCAGCTAGATTTACCCCAGATCTGACCTTTTAGCGCACATATGAACTTATACGCAAATATTTTGCTCTTTGGCGGCCATTTTGGATATGATGACAGCCATCCTGGATGTTTCTAGAAACTATTTTACATAATCTTAGTACTTGTAGGCTTGCTCTCAATATTTTAGCATAAACTGACAATGAGAAAGAAATGTATAAGTGATTAAGGAATTAAATGTCCATATTCATATATCGCAAGGAAGCCATTTTGAAAACCTGTCAAATTCTGTGTGGCCGGAGGTTGATTATGAGACAGGAGACAAAGAAGAATAGTTATGCCGAATTTCATGCTTGTATCACTATTTGCACTTTTTCCCTGCTATTCTCAAGTTACCCGCTCCACTAACATTTAAGAATGAAGGAAAACAGTCAGGGACAGAGAGTTATTCAGCGGAGACATGAGCAACATTTAGTTTCATCTGTGAGTACTTCTCCTTTTTTTTTTTTTCCTTTACAAATAATCAGGACTAGTAAAGTGTCATGGTTCTGTCCCACGCAGAGAACTCGGTGCAAAGAGGACAGAAAGTTAAGGACTGGACTCAAATGCAAGGAAGGACTTTGGGAAGTTTAATAACAAACAGGAGCAGAGGTTCCTTTAAATCAAAGAACGGAAAGGAAAATAAGCAATTCTAAATAAATATAGAACAGCTGGATTCTCACATGTCACGCGAAAACTATACCTTACAAGAATAAAAAACACTGCACAGACATGCGTAGTCAAGTACTTTGCTAGCTCAGTCTTAAATACACACTGGCCCCGCTAATAGCTGATGAGCCCCAGGTGCAGGTGATAAGTGGATGAGATGGTTAGACTACGGGCTGGGGGCTGGAGGCAAGCCCTCACAATATGTACACTCTCTACTTTCCATCTCTATAACTAATATTTTGAACATATTTTTAAATTCTTCAGTTTGCAGTTAAGTTCGTCTGCGGGTGTCTGACTGTTTTCGAGACTGAGGCTGGCAAGTCTTGCATGCAGACGTGTTTGTGAATGGCTGAATATCTGTGCGAGGGTGTGTGTGTGTGTGTGTGTGTGTGCGCGCAAATCGGTGACTGACCCTCCATTGGCGTGGGTTTCTCGTTGATGCTGAAGAGGAGGAAGCTGATGAGCAGACCCTCCATGTTCACAGTCAACAGGAGCAGAACTGTGTTGCTGTACGCAGCTGCAGGAGGGAACATATTAACTGTGACACATCCTGTCCTGTGTGCCCTTATGGAACACCCCACACAAGCCTTTTTTTTAATTTTCATGGTTCCTCAGCTGGAAAACTTTGGATGCAGACATCTGAATGTAACACCACCCCCCCCCACCCCCCACCCCACCGCCCCTGCCCCCCCAGATTTACTGCCTCTAGTTTGTTCATTCTCAGCAATGGGATCATTTGTGGCGCATGCAAGCCGTTCAATAGCATATAGGAGCCGGAGGAACCTCACCGATGATGATAATGAAGGCGTTGATGACGAGGAAGGCCACCATAGCAGCAGTGAATGCATGTAAAGAGGGATCCGTGACACTTACACCTGAATCAGACGAGAGAAGAGAGGCCCGGGTCAGAGGATGTTAAACTCACAATTACACTTTGTTAGTCCATTGTAATTCATGAAATTAACTGAAATTTACAAGCTTAAAATATATATATATTTTTTTTACATTATGGCCAATTTTTCAGTTCTTGACCTGAGATGGAACTGATTTCAATCCCTGTGATATGGAATCAGTGACACCAGATGCGGGAAAAGGGAATGAGGATTTATTTTCAAACAAAACAAAACAGGCACGAGGGCCAACAAAAAACTTGGCCCAAAGGGTTGCAAAAACAAACTAAGGTAAGCTACACAGAGCTATAAAACAATAAATGCAAAAGGCAAAAAACAAAAGGCACTGGAAACTCCAGGCAAGAAGCACAAGAAAAGTAAATAACAAGACTAAATATATATACACACAAGACGAGAGGCTAGGACAAATACTAGGGAACTTGACAAGAACTTGGCTAAACGAGACGCGAGAAACAAAACTTGAGACACTGTCTGCCAGCCAACTTCCACCGCATCCAGATAAAGGCTTGGTAATCATGACACAAGGGGTAACACCTGGAGAGAGAGAAACAAGAGGCATGGCAAGATCAAGACATGGACAGAGATTGGATGACATGACCTGCTCATTAAGAGAATGAGCGTGCTCAGCTTAAGTACCAATTAAGTATGCAGTTTGGAAGCAAGCATGAATGTTAAGAACAGAAAAGCACAGCAAGATCTTGAAATAGCAAAGCAGGAATCATGACAATAAACTCCCTATCTAAATTAGTAATATTAGTAATGTGCCTATCTAAGAATTACACCACCCAGTGAGTGTTAGTAAATGTTAGTAACTTAAGAACAGTTAATTGTCAATTAAGCTTAGAGAGGCCCGAATCCAGCACAGCATGGAAGGAAGGGGAAATACCAAAGCCAACCAGAGCTCAGAAATGTGCAACAACGAAGGCACGGGGCGGAACGCAGACAAGCGGTGGAGTGGCATGGCAGACCTGGCAAAAACAAAAACATGGAAAAGTAAAAACATGGACAATGAAACATGAAATGCAAAAACTGTGACATGAACTATGAACTATGAAACTTGAAACTGTTAAAACCATGAATAATACTGTTCTGGCCAAAGGCCAGAACCCTGGAACACAACACCCTGATTTGAGCAGTAAAGGACATAATTCCTGAGATGTATTACCTGCAAACCTCAGCCAGGACCAGGTTGTCCAGATAGCAGCATAGCAGAAGGGCACTGTGGGCCCGAACCTGGATCCACCTCGAACCTGCATCCAGGCCACATACAGCTGGAGCAGTACTCCCGGTACCAGCACCCCAGGGAGGGCCAGGAGATGGCCTATGGTGCTGTGCTTGTGGAGATACACGGCAGCAAAGGCAGCCAGGCCATTGTACAGGAAGAAGAGGGCATCGGGCAGGCGGGCAGCGGGGAAGGTGACAGTTGCGGGGTTGGAGGGCACGGGTACGAGGCAGAGTGTGAGGCAGCGCCTGAAGCCAAGCAGCACCTGCTGCATCTTGATGGGGGCCACCAGCCGGTTTCCGCGGGGAATCAGGATCTTCTCTGCTATAGAGTTCACCAGGCTGATGAAGGAGAGGGCGAGGCTGAGGGCAGCATACAGGGCCAGGGCCACGCCCAGGAAGGGGCCGCGAGCGGCAGCAGGGATCTGAGGCACGTCAGCGAGAGTTACCAGAGTGAAGGTCAGGTTGTGCAGGAGCTCCATCCGGTCGCGGCACAGGGAAAGGAGGCAGGGCACCAGGGATGACAACAGGAAGAACCAGTTACCCGCCAGGGACATTCGGGCAACCTCTATGGCCCCAACCTCCATGCCCAGCATTGGCAGGTACACAGTTCTCACAAACTCTGCCCAGCTGAGCACCAGCCAAAAGGCCAGGTGCAGGCCAAACTTGCTGCAGTGGTAAACATCACCTCGCAGGTAAGCAAAGTAGCTGGCTAGCAGCTGGGAAACGGCGTTGAAGCTGACCCACAGTGCTCCCGCCCAGAAGGAGGATGGGTAACCGAAGCTGTGGAAGGCTAGGATAATGGCTGCCACTGTGTCGGCCATATTTCCCAGGGCAAACGGCTCAGCATAAGTGCTGTCCTTTTTCTTCTCTTCTTCATCCTTGCCCTTTCTCACCTGCTTGCGGGCCGAGGAACCGACAGCTGCCCCAAGCAAGAGCACATCAAAGAGGGCGTTGCCAAACCCAGGAAGGACATGGCGCTGGTACAGGCCCTTCAGGAGCAGTGCTGTGGCACCGTACAGCCCCACCAGTGTGATCACCAGCTGGAATATGCTGGAAGGCACCAGGGCGCCCATGACCCGCAGGCCAATGGCCTCCAGCAGCAGTGTCCCTGTGATGGCGGCAAAAACCACGGGCATCACGTAGTTGGCGGTGGCCGAACAGAAGGTGACGATGAAGGCCACACTGATGTACGCCACCAAGCCAGCGGTGGAAGATTTGCTGATGTCAAGATTGGTTATGGTTATGGAGGCATTGGTGACGGTCAGCGTGTTGTTGATGCTGCCAGGGACGTTCCGGAACAGCTGCATGGCACCATAGCTGCCCCACAGCGTAGAGAATGCCAGGAATGTAGTGCCGGCAAGGTGGTCATACTTACGGAACGTGAGCATCCCGGCCACAAGCTGCACCGCCCCACCAATTAAGATCAGGTGCACCCCTGGAGAGGAGGGAATCTTTTAATCAGAGTTTCACACACACAGATGTCAATGCATAAAAACACAGAAACACACATGCAGGCCTGTGTGCGGCCGTCCTCACCTGCCAGGGTGCTTTCTGCTCCCTTGGCTGGTTCACCTGTCCTCACATGGTGGAAGTTCTGCAGCGCTACATAAAATGCACTGAAAACATTGGCCAGCAGCCCTAGGACAGCCGGCTCACTGTAGAACACTGAGGCAAACCTTCCCGTGGACATTACTGAAAGGAGAGGCCAAGAGGGGCCACTGAGTCACTGTGTTCATACAATATTTTCACATACACACAATACAGACAATATCAAGTAAGATGTTGATAAGATGATATATACAGTATGTCTGTCTATCAGGTCTTTGGAACAAAATTGGTCAGGCAGGGGAGAACAGATACAGATAACCACAGTAAAAATAAAAAATCTTGGCTGCTTAGCCTCGCTTACTAAAGCACCAGCTTGGGCAGCAGTGGCTTTTAAAAATGATTGTGGTCGCTATTCAGAGACGGAAGTAAATTGCAAATGTACTGAGAGAAAAACACAGTGGTCTTCATGGTCAAAGTTGACCTATGATAGTTTTGACTCTTGCTGATTCATATGATGACTATCAGGTATGGTAAGCACTGGAAAATGTCAGGTGTCTGGGCTCGAATCCCGTCTTGGTTTAACACCTCATTATGATTACCCAAATGCAACAAAATTCCCTGGATTCATTTTGTGACTCACATATTGTGAGAAATTGTTTTGCACAAAAAGTTGAAGATTACGGCTAATAAAAACACAGAAAGTGTTTTTTTCCCCATTTCAAATGCCAAGAACGAATGAATCTCCGAAGAATCAAACATTTTGAATGTTGAATGATAGCCAGTCTCAAATAAAAGATTCTGGACGCATTAATGTCCATTAAATGACTGTATCCAGGCAGCAGGGATGACACAGAATCACCAGATTTGTTAGTTATCGTCCCTGACAAAGTGTGTCTTGGTGATGTCACAAAAACACATTCCACAAAACGTCTTCTGCCATGTGCGATAATGCATGAGAACTGCTGAATTAACTGCCAATGTAGCAATAGCAGTGAGAGGAAGTCTCACTACCAAAAGCTCAGCTTCCCGAGACTGTGTTGTGCAACAAAAAAAGAAACCACTGCGCGCTACTGTAGAACAGTACATTTTTAGTTTGCGTTTCTACTACCTCTCAGTATATGTCAATGAGGTCTCAGTGACGTGTTCACTAACTGTTGGCTGAATTTTATCTATCTGAAAATGACATTTTACAAGTAGATATCGCTCAAGATCTGATCTATTTGGAAGCTCAAAGCATTTTAACTTTAGGCATGCAGTTTGTATTGCCCTGAACATGCATTGATCAATTCCAATTTCATAAGCCGCTGGCAGTTTTTGCGACATGACTGTATTCAGCAATTGGTGTTTGCGGTGGTGCAATTCCTGGGCAGCAGAACTGTTTCAAAACTGAAGTTCTGAAAGCGTAGTGTTTTTGGAGAGCCTACTGCATGAAATATAACTGCCCATAACAATATGTAGTGGATATTGATATGGTAAGATGCCTCCTGGGGTAAAATGTATATTGACTCTCCGAACCCATAAATTTTATGACAGTGCATTTATTGAATGGCTATACATTCACGCAGCTCACATATATTTTTGGAAAGCTGCATGTGGGAGATTAATTCAATCTGGAATGTCGTTGATAATAATGACGGTACTGTTTGTATTATATGGTGGATTAAAATCATTTAATTCACATATAATGTTTGGGGACTTGACATAAATTTTGAGGTTTATTATTATTTTTTTGGCCCTGGGGGTAAGATCGCCCTTCAGATACAGGGCAAAAGGGCCCTGGCGTCCCCTTTGCTCCAAAACATTTTACAGTGGAAGTGTGGAGAGAGGTTGAGAGGGGTCGGAGGTACTGTTGCTCAGGGGTACTTAAGGGTCTTCAGTTGACACTGAAAGGCCCTAGTGTGAGCTTCCTGGCATAGGGAAAATGTCATGGTTTGGTCCCGCCGGATGCAACCTGCAATCTGGCAGGCACTGGGACCATGTACCCAAAAGGAGAGCAAGGGACCCAGTAGCACAGGCTGATATAAAAATAGCAAAGATTTAATAAACATACATTAAAACCACCAAAAAACAGGGGAGCAGCAGCACCACACGGCAGGGGGAAAAAAAGAATGCAGCTGCAATGCCAATTGGCAATGTAGCTATTTAAATACTTTAACTTCACCTCCATTTCAACGATCAACAGGTTAGGCTCAGCAACAGGTGTGGCTCATTGAAGTGGAGGCGGAGATAGCCGAAGGGGAGGGACAGCAATGAAACTATTACAGAATATTCTGCTCATTATGTTAATTATATAGAGTATTTTTTACTGATTTTAATGAAGGGTGCAAATAATTCTTGAGTTAATTGTGCATACATTTTTATTGGCACCCTATTGTGTTGAGTCCCAGATAGAGACCTCACTGTTTAAATAGGTTTGTAACCACATGGGCTGTGGTTTACCTAAACACACCTTTGGCAAGTACTACAATGTGTAGTCAAATCCACAAATGGCAGAGGAAATTTTACTGTGTAAATCTTATGTCAACAGTATCTAGAAGCACTGTCCACTTCTCTGGGCTTGGAGGCATCTGCAATGGACAATCAATTAACAAATAATTTGTATCGTCCTCAGATTAATCAATATGTAAGGCCATTTTCAAGAACAAATGGATGCCATTTACACCAGCAAGAAGAAGAAAAGAGCCACTCAGGCTGTTACCAGCAACAAGTCCAAAGCTCTGCTCTGTCTTGGTATGAGGTTATTTCACTGGTAATTTATGCCTCTCAGAAGCCACCATTAATGGTGAAAAGTGTACTGGGACATACCAGCAACTCATATAGGATTCAAGCCAACATACTAGATGAAAATCAGAGCTATGACCTGGACATCAGGGACAACAATACCCCATTGGCAAGAATTGCAGAAGGGGTAATAATAATAATAATGATAATAATAATAATAATAATAATAATAATAATAATAATAACAATAATAATAATAATAATGATAATAATAATAATAATAATAATAATAATAATAATAATAATAGGGTAATTCCGTGTCAACTCAACCAGAGCTCCTAAAACTTTGCACATTTCAATAGATATGCTTTAGCAGTACTGAGGTCAAATATTTCAGCTTAATTATTGCTAGTTCCTGAAATTTAGCCTATATTAGGGAAGGGGGGTCAATGTTAACAAAATCGCCTTAATTTTGGAGGGAGTTTGAGGGCCTCAGATATGGATTTTCAGAGCAAACAGACCCACAAGTTTCATTTTGTTGTCAGAATAGTTGCTGAACTCTTGGCTTCAGCTACTTTTCTTTACTCAGTGTGTTTCGTTTATCTGTACTGTGGCCTGGAAAAAGCAAAACACACAAATCATGCTAATTTTTTCAGAATTTAATGTATTTATTATTCTGTAGCTAATTAAGATAGAGCCCTGAGACTTGGTCTGTAAACTGTCAGTCAACTTTCTGAAGACCACAAAAAAAAAATCAAAGTCACAATGATTGTATTAAATGTTTTAATCACCTTGGAAGTTGGCTTCAGAATGAAAAGTGCATATTTTGGGTCATTATAGTGGGTATATATCTCAAAAGGGACACAAGTGATCAATGTCATATTTTTAGTGCTTGAAGGCATGGGTCTTGGGTCAAACACATAAAAAAATACGCGCTGTCGCGAGTGGGACCCCTCAGCCTTCCACTTGCCCTGCCGCAGCGGCCATATTGGTTATCGGGAGAGAAATCGATAGGGAGCTTCCTCTAACCACCCCCAACATGCCACCAGAAAATGAGAGCATTTGGCCGAGGCGTTTTTCAGCTATGGTCCAGAAACGAGAAGTTAACGAACAGACAGACGGACGCTGCTCGCCAAAAGAATATCCCTCCACAACTTTCGTCGGCTGAGGGGTAAAAAAGTTTTCCTTTAGGCTGTACAATATGCCAATCATATTAGGTGTATAATTTAATTTTTTGGGCCACCTTAGCCATGGTGTAAGTCAAAAGATGAATGTGACACATACACTTGTTCACCTCCGCCAAGTAGGTGTATGTTTTCACCGGCGTTGGTTTGTTGATTTGTTCTTCTGTCTGTCTTTCTGCTAGCAGGATATCTCAAAAATGGCTGCATAGATTTTGACCAAACTTTGCAGGATGTTAGAGTAGCACAAAAGGAACAAGTGATAAAATGTTGGTCTATCTGCACCAAAGTACAGCTGAGATATAGGCCAAAGTTCAAATCCAGCTATGCTGGCAGGGATTTCAAGTCTTTCCAATAGGCCAGATTTCCAAATTGGCGTGCTTTGGGGTTGCTGCTACCTGGCGGTGGAATGCAATAATTCTCTACATCAGCAAATGAAAATAACTAATGCACAGAGTTGCCTGGGTGTGGCAGAGGTACTGCGCTCTCTGAGTGCTCGTTTCATAATGAAATAGGCACATAGTCATTGTTATGAGACATGTTGGTCACATTACAAATACACTGCCAGCCAAACAAAAAGTCACTGTTTGGAAATTAATGAACAAATTGTATAATTGGATCCTTAATGCGATTATAAATGTTTCAGCTGGCAATAATCATTTTAACCCTGACTGATGAAGCGTGTCACTACTCATATCTTAAACTAGAGTGTTCAGGTGAACACGTGTCGCCTGCGAAGCTTTAGTTTGAAAGTGTGACTACCAACTGAAAGTGTGACTATCGGACAAGACGCTGGACAAAGTGATCCCTATGTGCCGCTATGCTTCGCAGGCGACACAAAAATCATGTCGGAAGATGATGGAAAAGATATTACAGTATTTCTGAACGGGCAAGTTAATAGCCTGCATTTAGCAAAGAAAACCATGAATAACAAAACGAGGAATCGTTTTCACAAACAAATTTGCCACCACAAAGTCCTGACCTTAAACACATAAAAAGTTATCGGGATGTGCTCAAGAAAGACCACCGAGTGGTTCAACCATTATGTCGAGAAGACAAGATCTCGGCCAAAAATTATGGCATTTCTGATCGAAAATAAATGTTCTGGCATTGCATATAGTTGTCAAAACAATGACCAGACAAATATGCACTGTAATCAAAGCTACAGGGGTTCCAACTAAATATTTGAGTCTGCGACTTTTTTTTTTTGGCCGGGCAGTGTATGTAAGCATATAAAGAAACATCAGAATAATTACTGAATAATTGAAAACAGGTTGTGACCAATCATTAGTTTTAAGGGATTGTTTTGAGCCTCCCCAGTTGCCAGTTCACGACCTGCCTCTGCAATGTATTTTTAGGGCCACGAGGCGGAAAAACCCAAAATTTCAGACATAGGATTATCGGAGGTTTCAGTTTATAAGTTGTTAAATGTAGAAGTGGGGAATTCCAAAGTTCCATTTAAAATCCTGGAAAGGTCTTGCTTATTAAAATAATTGGAAAATTCTTTTTACACAGTAATTATTACCATTGTTACACTGTCATCTTTTCAGAAAATATTTTTTTCAGCTTCCCTGATAAATATTTTTTCCTGCTACATCTGATAGCAGCACTGGTATATAATAGAAATTCTTTTGTATGTCAAATACTGTGCTGGTAAGAGTAGATAATGATGCTGTGATTGAAATATTGTGATCATTAAAATTTACTGATGTGGTCTTCAGTTACAAATCATGGTATCTAGGCTTAAACGAATGGCAAACCACTATTATGATGGGCATGATGTAAAATCAAAAAGAACAGTTTTACATCACCATTTTTTTACTATGTTAGACCCAAGACCCATCCTTCATGCACTAAAAATATGACATTGATCACTGGTGTCCCTTTTGAGATATATACCCTCTATTATGACCCAAAATACGCACTTTTCATTCTGATGCAAACTTCCAAGGTTATTAAAACATTTAATACAAACATTGTGACTTTGATTTTTTTTAGTCTTCAGAAAGTTGACCGATAGTTTGCAGATCAAGTCTCAGGGCTCTATGTTAATTAGATACAGAATAATAAATACATTAAATTTAGAAAAAAATTGTATGATTGGTATTTTTTGCTTTTTCCAGGCCACAGTACAGATAAACGAAACACACTGAGTAAAGAAAAGAAGCTGAAGCCAAGAGTTCAGCAACTATTCTGACAACAAAATGAAAATTATGGGTCTGTTTGCTCTGCAGATGCATATCTCAGGCCCTAAAACTTACTCCAAGATTAAGGTGATGTTCTTAAAACTGCCCCCCAAAAGAAGCTAAACCTCAGCAAGAACCTCAGGAAACCTTGGGAAGTTCCTAAAATTTGGTTGATTTGACGTGGAATGTTCCAATAATAAAAACAACAAGACAACATTGTCATCACTATCCCCCACCATGAGCATCTTTTCCTGACCAAGAAGATTTGCAATGGAACTTATTACCCCATAACCTATGTAAGAAAGAAGATTTTTGTAAGTAAAAATGAAATAGAACATTTGTTGTGTACATAGCCAGATCCAATGGATCTTCTAGGCATGAAGAGAGAAGCTGTGCAAAGTTTACGTTATCTGTCTATAATACTTTCTCAGGAAGTTTGTCTCATTACACGCTATGCACAAAGTGAGTCCATAACTCCATTAATAAAAAAGTTGTGACATCAATTTTTGAACTCAACCTAGACCATGACTGGTTAAGCAGGTATGCAAAATTAGACTCATATATCACTCTCAGTATTTTGAGAATACCTGTGTCTATAGACAGTGTGACGAACAGACAGAACCAAGTCCTGCATCTCCCACACCACTGTGTGGCAGGAGAGAATAATAATAAAAACATCTTAATTCAAAGACAGTGAAATTGTTTTAACGTCATACAGGAACGTATTCTTGTAACCACAGTCTTTAATGATGTATGTCAGGCTTTGTGAGAAGGTATACACTAGACTCTCACTGCCCCTACCCATTAATATTAAATAAAATATTAAAACTATCTTACCCAGTGAGAAGTATTATATGGTCCAGAAGAACAGTCAGATCACAATTATTTTATTCTCTTCTCTTCTCAGATCGCTTCTGCTGGAAGAGGAACTTCCTTTGGCTCCTCTGTCTATCGGTTCATCTGATTCTTTTGGTAACTCTGGACTGAGAGGAAATAGGAAGTGAAGATGGTTGTATTTGATATTTGAAGACTTGTGATGACAAGAATGATTGCGAATAAAGGGCATTATTACTCCATGGCAGGACCTCCGTCATAAAAAGTAGCTGGAAGTGAAACCATAAAATATTATTATTACACAGTAAAAATCATAGTGTCAATTTTACTCTTTAAGAGTTGAATTTAACTCTCTGTCAGATAACATTTGGTCCCACTCAAAATCAGTGTAAAATTTACTCTTTAGCCAGTGTAAGATTTTTAGAGTTAATTTTACTCTATTTTGTGTCAAAATTAACAATGAGGTGTGTAAAAATATTTAACACTATAGGGAATCATCACCCTGCAGAGTAGATTTTGTCCTTGTGTGGAAGTGGGAATTAACTCTCACTTTTGACACTTCCATTTAGATGATTTCACTCTGCATAGTGCTATAACTACTCTATCCAGAGGAAAATAGGTTTACACTGCAATATTGACACTCCATTTTTTACTGTGTACTATTATTATTATTATATATTGTTTGTACAGCACTTTTTATATACAAAGAAAGCAACTCAAAGTAATTTCCGTTATGCAATAAAATTAAAACATTTAGGAAGAAAAGAAGGCAAGTAATTTTAAATAAAGATAATTTAGAGCATGTAAACAAAAGTAACACAGAGATGTCATAATCAAGAAGGAGAAAAGAATGAAAACAATACAATGATACAATAAACAAAATAATTAAACAGGGATAAAATAATATAGTAAAACAGCACTGCTAATTATAAGCTGCATCAAAAGGGTATGTTTCTAGTTGCAGTTGAAAAAGGCCCCCAAGTTAGCCTCCTTGATATTTTATGTCAGGGTGTTCCATAGTTCCGGAGCAGAAGATCAGGTGCACTTTTATAAACTGGCACCTTTTTTGCCAGTTATTTGGACCGTAATTTTATCATCAATTTATAATTAAGGTCTTGTGTATGTTAACTATAAACCACAGTCAAATGTGTGCAGGACTCTACTTAAAACGACAAGTTAAACAGTCAATTTATAACTGAGGAAGAAAGCAGCCTCTCTAATTTTCTTTTGCGTGGCCTTGGGAACCTTCAAGAGCCCAGTTTCAGAGGAACATTATGGTCTTGAAAGGACCTTAAACAACCGCAAATCTGACATCTAAGAAAGGGTTAAGCCATTTGGAGATTTACACAGAAGAGGAATGACTCAAAATCAGTTCTAAAAGATAGGAAGCTAGTCCAGATACACAAAAACAGGAGCAGTACGTTCTCACTTCCTTGTTTTTGAGGAAAGTCTTATTGCAAAGTTCAGAATTGGTTGTCATCTATGAACTGATTTACAGAGGAGGAAGGCAAGTAAAAAGTAAAAAGAGCGCTGCATCTGTCTAATCTGCTGAAAATAAGCACATGAGCAACCTTCTCAGCATCCCCTTGAGATAGAAGCAGCCGAACTTTGGCAATGTTATTTTGGTGAAGGAATGCGGTTTGGTCACTTTTTTATGTGAGGTTTAAAAGTATCAGCAGAATCTGAAATACCTTGGCTTATTTTTTTCTGATTTAATTAGGAAAACCAGGCTTTCAAACCTATGCTGTGGTGCATGGCTTCTGGATTTGGGGCCAGTTAAAACTTTTGCTGTCTTCATTCAGCTTTAGAAATTGATTGCTCACCAATTGAATAATTGCAACCAGACAGTTAGTCACCGAGCATAAGGCATTAGCAGAATTTTGTGCAACAAAAATGTACAATTGCTCATCATCAGCACAGCTGAGAAACTAAAGATTGTGTTCTCTGATTATATTGCCAGACGAAAGCATGTTAGGAAAAAAGGCAGACTGAGGCAGCTGCCTTATGCAATGGCAAAATGTCATAATTACTTTTTTGACTTCTGGTTTCCCAGACTTACGTAAGATTAAAAATATCAGGCACTCAGCATGATTTGAAAGAAATATAAAATGCCTTTAATTCACTGGGCGATGAACACATGAAAACTTTAGGTGTATTTTTTCATGGTTTTGCTTTTTCTTGAAACAGCCTTATGCGAAACTGCAATCTAGATGTACATACTCCGGTCCGAGAGGGGCGGTATGCACATATAAACTCAATTATGTGGACATTCAATGGAGAGAAAAATGTCACTTCTGGTCCTCACAGTGGAGGGGGCCTTACAGTGGAGGTCTCCAATGGAAAAGGCCTGACAGTGGAGGTCTGCAGCCAGACCCCCCTTGAAAGAAGACGACAAGAATATGAGGAAGAACATAAAAAGAGAAGAAGAATAATATGGTAGCCTCGAGTCCCTAGATCAGGGGTGGGGAACGTTATCCAGAGGGGGCCGGTGTGGGTGCAGCTCTCATTCCAACCAAGCAGCTGCACACCTGATTCTACAAATCTACCTCTGGAATTTTTGCGAAGGACCTTGATTAGTAGAATCAGGTGTGTAATTACCTGGTTGGAATGAAAGCTGCACCCACACTGGCCCTTTCTGGAAAAGGTTCCCCATTCCCGGGCTAAACTCACATTCAGTCAAGAAAACAATGAACGGAGCTGTGTGCAACAGTTTGCTCGCAAATTATGACTCCAGTCCGTGCAGAATCAAGTGCGCATGTGTACAATTTGGGCAAATGTTGGGTTACCATAAAACTATGTGAGGGTGGCGCGGATGATTACGGATTCAGCCAAAGATCTCACGGGGACTGTGCAGCAATTCTTATGCAGTGTGAAATCTATTCCCTTCAACGAAGGAGACTGTTCAGAGACCTAGGAGCAGCGGGAGTGTCTGTTTTTGATGTGTGCAGCCTGTTAAACCTGGACCACACTTGGTTTATGGTGCTTGAAAGTCTGAAAAAAAGATACTGAAACAAGACCTGTGTCATTTTGTAGGTCTTGGTGAGCAGATGAAGAAAATGAAAAAATAAAAAAAAATCTGTTGGGAATTTTTGGAGAAAATCCATTTTTTATGTGGCAGTCATCTTGAATTGCAAAATCCCAGGAAAGCGGTGAATAATTGTAAGCCATGATGTTTTTTTTTCGATAGTTTGACTTATTAGATGATCATACCACAGGGTCAGATTGGTTACAATACAAAATGGTTACCGTGGTAACCGAATTTATTGTCAAAAATATTCAAATATTAAATCCCTGAATATAACCCATCATGTTGCTCAAAATGTTGGTCAGCTTTAGTCCAATAATCCAAAACTCTCTTTTTGTGTGGTAGGAACAATTGGCACCTGATTACATCATGTATAATAGGCCTTTTCATTCATTACCTCAGCTGGAGTGGAAGTAATGCCCATGTCGTTTTCATCATTATTCCTACTTGGGAGTTAATGCAGCTTAAAGGCTGCGTAACCTTACAGTCATAAAAGCCAGAGCATGTGGAAGATGGGCCTTTCCTTGACTGACGTCCTACCATTATGGATCACAGCGAAGCTCAAGAGTTTGCTTTGCTTTCATAAGGGGAGTTTCTCCATTGTGGGCGAAGTTCACCTCATCAAAACAATTCAGGATAACAATATCTCAGTATGACGTACACGGCCGCCGTTTACCAACATCACTGTGACACTTGTAAAACAAAGATTTATAAGATGAGGCAAGGTAATCTTGACCAAAAATTCAACTGTTCAACTAGAAAAGGTAACTGAAGGCCAGCGTTGGATCAGCCCCAGAGTTCAGTCTTGTGACTGTTTGATTTGCCAAGTGGCGAAAGCCAATGGATTCAAGGCCAAGCAGATACAAGGCGGCTCCAAAGGAGGGCGTCCAAAAGACTCAGAAGAGCAGGAGACCTCTATTAGGCTGTGTGGACTCTGTTTGAGCAGAATATACAGAGGCTGTGGACACAGTGGATGGGAAGACCATGTTGCCGACTTCTGCGAGGCCTATGCAAAACTTGTCATCTCGATCACACCCAAATTCCACATCATCAGAGACCATTTGCATGAGTTCTGTAAGTACCATGGTTGTGGATTGGCTAGATATTCTGAGTAAGCTTTCGAAGCAGGTCACGCTGACTTCTCAACATTCTGGGAGAGGCATCAGATAAAGGATAGCAGCAAATAACTATATAGTTTGCGCTTAAAGCAAGCCGTCAAAGAGTACAATAGCACACATGTCTAAACACTACATTTAGCTAGATAGAACATTTTTGCCATGTGAGGGTTAAGGAAAGGAGATGGACTGCAATTACTATTTTTCACATTCTTTTGATGGACAACCCTGCAGAAGAGACTTAAGAAATAAATCACCAAAGCGCAGAAGTCTTTTAACCCTTTAACGTCAATTTGAATTTTGCATTTTCTTTATCTGCTCACTAAGACCTACAAAATGACAAAGGTCGTGTGTCAGTATCTTTTTTTTAGACTTTCTTAAACCCAGTGTGGGACAGTTCTGCCAAAATTATAAAAACTGTCGGAGTTTCTACATACAGTACAACTGGTCTTCATAAAGAATATAGTTAAAGCCCAGAACTGAACAGCAGGTGGCAGCAATGCGCCATTTATTCGCTCCACAGTGCAACCTAGAGAAGAAGATCTCACGGCGAGGAAGGCGGAGTAGTTTCTCAAAGATGGCGACTACCACAGAAAGTTGTGATGCGAGGGCAGCTGGCAAGAAAAAGCATTTGGGAATTCCTGAAGCAGTCTTTGTGGTGAGATTACAAGCTCCACACTGTCATGTCCACTGTGGATTTAGAAACTGACCAGTCTTGATGTTTAAATTTAAACGGAAAAAAGCACATTTGCATCGCATTGTCCGCCAGCCAGATCGCCACAGCCTTCTAGAGCGCTAATGTTAGCCGTCGTTTTGTGCGGTTTGAAGGCGGCTAACTTAACCTCACCGGTTAGCAAATGTCCGGAAAACTGGCCACAAGCAAACTACTGAAGAGTTTCTATAGTAACAAATCGTCGTATTTCAGACCAGCATCATGCCCGGATCAGGGTAAATCGGAACTTGCCAGAAAACGCGCTGCGAGGACTTGAACTGGTTCATTTGAACCTCTGTGCAAACCATACCATCGCCGACATAACATACCATCGCCGACATAACATACCATCGCCGACATGGTCGCGACGCACAATCAGAGAAGTGATTTTGATAGGGCGTCACTTTAATTTTCATGTTAATCTCGTATGAAGTGTCATAGCACGTGCTTTAAAGGAAGTTCGTGATTTATTCAGTTATTCATCAGGGCTCGACATCCCGCGGTCATTGTCGATTTATGATTTATGGATTTGCGTTGTGCTGGTGATCTTTCAAGTAACGTTAGTGCATCTGTCATTCGTGTTTCCTCACGCCTTGCTTGAACCGGAAGTTGTCCTTGATCCGCCGTCTTGCTGGCATCTTAACCTCCTGAGACCCTGCGTTCTCATATGAGGACATTAAATTTTGGGTTTGCAGCACATTATACTTAATTCTAACCCACTTAGACCTGTTGCCCTCATAAGTAGACACTTTTTGCTGCCATCTGGTGGTTGTAAAAGCAAAATTCACCAATCAGTGTTGAAACAAGATGGCTGCCATGTCTACTAAAATGTTCTTTGGCCGAGACCTATATAGAAGTGCAAAAGGTGCAATCCTGCCTCAAATTTTATGGTTGAAATAAAATTATTTATGTTTATTAAAGCTTGTAGTTTGATATGGCATACAAATTCAAAAAGCTTTAGCAACAGTAACAAGTTAGGACGCTGGTGAGTAGAATGTACTTGTTTGAGGACATTGGGACTTTGTTCATGCAAAGTGAAGGTGTAAAAGTAAGGAAAGCTTGAGAAGATTTGAAAAGAAACCTACTGTTTACAAGAGTATAAAGACTTTGTCCATGTACAAATTAATCCATATTGTTTTTATTTTTGTATGATACATTTCTAGGGCATGTTCCTCTGTCAAGAGCAGAACGGTTACTGACTGCAATAATAGGAGAGAACTCTGAGGTGGAAAATTTGTCTGATTTTGATGATGCTGATCCTGGTGAAAATGATGTGGATTACTCTCCATGTGAAAAATCAGAATCTGATCAGTGGAGCAGTGATGATCATGACAATGAACCTCAGCTCTATTTACATGCAAGTAAAGATAATGACAGTTACCAGGTTCTTCAATTCAGAGGAGGACTGCATAAACGTCAATGTAGTAGAAGTGTTTGCACTCCCAATGAGCCAACAAGAAAAGATGCATGAGAACACTGCAAGTCTGCTGTATTTACTCCAGACTTAGTTCAGTTTGAGGCTGAAGATGAAAGTCTGCTAGACCAACATGGTCAGCAGCCACTGCATTGTGTGGGGCAGTGCGATGAAGCAGACCAGGAGCCTGTCCATTTTGAAAGAATGTGCGACTAAAGTACAATCTATTCGGCATGAAGAATTTGTGCTGGCTTCAGTTGGTGGCCTAGAGCTGGACTTAGTATTTGCACCTTGGTGCATTTCAGAGTTCACAAGTTATATATTGTGTTACGCACTGGTGACTTCATTGCATAATGGGGGCCACCAAGCCAATGTTGACATTGATATTAAAAAAAATTTTTGAAGTATGTATTATGATTGGTCATTATAAGTGGAAAACTCATTGTAATATATTGCTAAACTGTAAAAATGTAAATAATTATGTATATATGTATAATATATTGAAATAAATACATTGAAACTAATTAATACTATTGTTGTCATTCCATGACAATTTGCCTCTTGTAATTCCGTGACATTGACTTTTTGAAATTTCTTGCCCATAAAGCAGGGTTAAAGTCAATATTTGTTTCTAGAACATACAGTATTAAAAAAAACACCTGAAGCACAAGTTTCATAACTTAACTATGACAGGAACATCACTTCTGGATAGTTAAACACAACATTAAAAAAAACCACGTCAATTTTGTGACAGAGTAGTTTTTGCTTTTTTCTTCTATGAAAATTTCTCAAAAAATATATTTTCACTTAATATTATTAAAGAACAAGTTAATACCTTCAATATGACATATCATACTTGATTTTATCTTATTTAGTTGTGGAGTTACAACCCAAAATGTAATGGGACTGTAATTCCGTGACAGCTTGGCAGCCCCCTAATGCAGTAAAATAAACCCATTGTCCCCATATGAGGACATCATTTTTTTCAAAAACTACTTCCTGTTCAAAGACAATATTTAGTTTTTATACTTACAAGGTCCAACTAATCCCAAACAGCTTGGAGAAATCAAAAATGCAAAAATATTCAAAGCTCGGGTCTCAGGAGGTTAAAACGCTTTTCATCTCCTAAAAGGGGGATTATGTCGCGGCGCTGTCCGTCCGTCTGTCTGTCCGCATCGGAAGGTATTGGGCCAGTGAAATGAACTCCTCCTGCAGTTTTTGTTGGACTTCTCTGAAACTGCGCTTATATGCTGCTAATAAACTGATGATTAGCGTGTCGTTGTCATGGCTCTGGCAGGGGAAGTTGTGCCATCAGGCTGCTCTTGTTTCTGTTGCGAGGGGACAGGAGAGAGGTTTGGGCTCTGAGGTGCTTGGCAGTTTCTCAGAGTACAGGCTGCATCCCTGTAGGCTGCATTTTTAGGCTGCATTGTCATCGCAGGCTGTTCCTTACTGAAGGAGCTTTTGAATTTTTTGCTTAGAAATATAGTCTTCATCTCGCCTGATATCAAACAGAGATGGAAATGGAGTATAATCAAGCTGACAAGTCTGTCTGATATCAGGCAAGATGGTGGCTGTATTTTACTGTTGTTTTTTTTTTTTTTTCCCCAAAAGCGCTTTCAGAATGGAAGAGCCTGCAGTAACGTGACATCCTAAACATGCGGGCTACACAGGATGCAGCCTACACTTTGAGAAACTGCCCTTGTCACTGTGCGTACACAGACCCTCAATCCTGGGTTTGGTGCTCATATCAAATATTTTCAGATATTTTTGTTGTGTCATTCAACCCGTCAGCATGTACATATTTGTGTATACATAATGGCTTTGCTGAAAATACTGTCATCCGACCATAATGGCGGCCAACAAACATCGCTAGCTTGTTCTTGTTTTATTACAATCTAACAAATACCAAAGTTGCTCATGTAAGCTGATTCATTTTGCAATATTTGCGCGAAAACAAGGACTGCAGTCGCTTGCACGAATAAGCCGAACACCGGCCTCACACCAAACCACTTTTGAAGCTATTCCTCTGTCGTGAACGAATTTCCAATATTGGGGGGAAAAAAAATCATGGGAGTTTTGCTCACGTCGGGGCGCGCTTCTGTCGTCTCGATCGTTTGATGCAAGGTGTTCAAACTCATCAAACTCAGGCGTTCGTCGAACTGAGTGACTTGGTCTTTCTCTTGTCTCGACTTCTCTAAAACATCAAACATGTTTACTATTAACTGAAGTGTTTAGTCTTTGCTAATAAAGTTCAATGACGTGACCATTGCCCACAACCAATCTATGCGCTCTGACAGACCCCCAGTCTTTGCATAATGTCAAATTCTGAGTAAGAGCTCTTTGACTTTGACTGAAACCAGCTCTCATCTTAAGAAAAAAAAAATGAGTCAGACAGTCTTTTGAATGTCTTTTCAAAGTGCTGTAAGTGTTTGGTGGGCGTTATGAAGTGCTGTTGAGCTGACTGGCTGTTTTTGGTCTGTTTCTGTAATTCCCGCTGCAGGAGGATGTGGATTCCTTCATGAAGCAGCCGGGTAACGACACTGCTGACGCGGTGCTGAGGCGGCTGGAGGAGCAGTATCAGAAATACAAGTACATGGAGCTTAACCTGGCTCAGAAGAAACTGAGGTGCAGTATGAACATCTGTGGGCTCCTTAAAAAATGAACAAATGAGTGAATAAACATTGCATTTACATTGTGGTTTTTCACTGACGCTCAAAGTGCTTTACAATGACATGGGATGATCTTATATCTCCTCCACCAATGAGAGACTGGATGATGCGACTGCAGCCGTACTGCGGCAGAACACTCGCCATACATCAGCTTTAGCTGGAGAGGTGGAGGATAAATTGCATAGGCAGTTAGATCAGGGTATGAAGGATGAAATTGTTGAATCCGTCATTTCAGCTGTCTGCATTCTTACTGCAGACTTTATCAGTGAGAGGTTCCCGAAGGCCGCTTTATAATGGGACAGCTAACTGCACAGCAGATCTGTGAATAAGATCTATAGGACAGCAGATTGAAGCAACGAGTGCGTGTCATTCTAATCACGCAAACAAATTGCTCAAGGGAAAGGAGTGCATCCTGCTTGTGGTGTGTGGAGTGAGAGGGTTTCGATTAGGGTGTGAGGAGTGAGGTGGTTGCGGTTAGGGTGTGAGGAGTGAGGTGGTTGCGGTTAGGGTGTGAGGAGTGAGGTGGTTGCGGTTAGGGTTAGGTTAGGGTGTGAGGAGTGAGGTGGTTGCGGTTAGGGTTAGGTTAGGGTGTGAGGAGTGAGGTGGTTGCGGTGTGGTTAGGTTAGGGTGTGAGGAGTGAGGTGGTTAGGGTTAGGTTAGGGTGTGAGGAGTGAGGTGGTTGCGGTTAGGGTTAGGTTCAGTGCCAATCAGAGTAGGGGCAGAACATGTCAGAATATGGGTGGTAAAATCATGTGGTCACGCTGCTTATTTGCACTGCTGCTGCGCAAACAGCCACAGCCTTAATAAAATTGGTTGAAGATGGGAAAAACTTTTAGTTCTGTAGTAAAATATTGTCAGTGCAACAGTAGAATAAATGAAAGAATAAATGTAGCGTAAAGTCGCCTAATCCTGCCCACATCCGGTCACGGCAAACTTTCTCTCACCCAGCAAAGAATTAGAAATGAAAAACATACAAATGTCTGCTCTTTTCCTTAAAGTTCATATTTTTATCTTATAAATGATCCATAATAACCAATATTGAAATGTTTTTTATGTTGTATTTGCGTGTTTATGAAAGTGAACCTGACAGACCAGGAGTTATTGACCTTCACCAAAGTGATGTCCATACACAAGGTTGAGGTCAAAGGTCAAGTTCACAGAGGTCACGACCTTGTTTGCAGGTTTTCGCGCTGTAACTCCAGTTAGAATTCATGGATCGCTATGAAATTTTCGAAATAGCTTCTAGGCATACAGGAGGTGTTCCCTATTGTTTTTCAAAGTCATCTGTCAAATCCCAAGGTCACAAAGGTAAAAAAAGTGTCAATTTTGCCCGATTTGACGGTTTTCGCTCCGTAACTCAAGTTTAATTCAATGAATGGCTACGAAATCTTACAAGAAGCTTCTTGGTATAGAGGGGGGGTTCCCTACTGATTTTCAAGGTCATCTGTTGAATCCCAAGGTCACACCGGTCAAAAAAGTGTCGATTTTGCCCCGATTTCACAGTTTTCGCACCGTAACTCCACTTTAACTTGATGGATGGCTATTACATCTTAGAACAAGCTTCTTGGTACAGAGGAAGGGTCCCCTATTGATTTTCAAGGTCATTTGCCAATTTCGACATCACACTTGTACAAGAAACCACCAGTCATGGACAGTAGGCCACGTGACGGATGCTAGGCGAGGTCGCAGCTATTAGATCCTTCTGATCTACTTGTTTTTTAAAGTCAAGTTTGGATTTGCACTCTGGCAAGGTGGATGAAAATAGAGGGACTTTATGTTAAATATCCCATGAATTAGTCATTGAGTTGGAATGAGTGGGACAGCTATCTGAGCTCTTCTCTTGTTGAGAAATTTGAGAGACCATTATAGAATTGAGCTCTTTAAATTTGAAATTAAAATGTAAAGACAAATATGTCAGTTGTGCCGTTTAAGTGAAATGCGTGGCGATGGCATGGCAGTTAATGGGGCCTTGTGTAATTGGTGTTATTTGGTGCATGGATGGCTTTTTCTGTACAACTTATGGTACTGAGACGGTTGCAATAATTCTGCTTCCTCTGTTATTTCTAGGTTAAAAAGCCAAATTCCACAGATCAAGCAGACATTAGAAATTTTAAGACACATGCAGAAGAAAAAGGTAACTGCAAAATTTGATGTCTTTTACTTCAAGATTCTTTTTTTTTTTTTTTAATTCCTCATACTCAAATTATCTCCATTTTTTTCATTACCATGGCCTTTGTTCCCGTCCCTTCTTTTGATAGGACACAACGGAATCAATTGAGACGCGCTTCCTGTTGGCAGATAACGTGCACTGCAAGGCCCTGGTGTCGCCCACAGATAAAGTGTGCTTGTGGCTCGGGGTGAGTTATTATCTGACAATGTTCCTGCGCGGCAAAATCCATTAATGCGTAAAATCGATTTCTCTTCCTGATAGGCTGGGGTTTCTTGACCCAGGTTTGTCTGGATCCCAGTGCGGTGATGGTAAATCTGATGTTTGTTCTGAAATTCAACTCTCCAGCTGTCAGCCTTCTTACAAAAACCCATCATAGTTAAAAATCTTTGAAATGGTGACCTGGCAGAGAGTCTTGGCTTATACCAAAAAAACTGAAATTTACTAAACTGCCAATGCTGGAGCTGAAAGATAATATGGATGCTGGTTCTGTTATTTTCTTCCATGGTCTCCAAAGTACCGCTATGTGGCACAAACTTGAGTTATTACCTCCACCAGGGAGGTTATGTTTTTACTTCCGTTTGTTTTTGTTTGTCTGTCTGTCAGCAGATATCTCAAAAACAGTTGCGTGGATTTTAACCAAACTTTGCAGAATGATTAAGTAGCACAAGAGGAACAAGTGATTAAATTTGGGCATATCTAGGCCAAAGTACAGCTGAGGTGTAGGTCAAAGTTGAAATCCAGCTATGCTGGTGGAAGTATAGGCTCTCGTGAGCCCAGCTCTAGTGGATTATATTGGTTCTCACGACCGAGAGGTAGGTCAGGGGACTCAATTTTAGGCCGTGTCCATCCTCGTTTTCCGTCCGAATCCATTACACTGAAACTATGCAGCAGCCTTACCATTTTACGCTTATTGTGACCTTTAACCTTTCAGCACTGAGTTCAGTTTCTTGGTTTCTGTAACATCTTCAATGCTGTTGTCCGTGGCCTTTTGAAATTGCTTGGGCTGATTATCCTAATCCCCTAGTTTTGCCTTTTGAGTGTTTTGTTGACCTGTGACTTTTGACATTTTTCCCGATTGCCTTGACCTTTTTCTGTAATTTTTGACTTTCTGAAAAAGCATCCCATCTTTTAATGTAGCACAGGGGTCCCCAATCTTTCCCAGAAAGGGCCGGTGTGGGTGCAGGCTTTCATTGCAACCAACCAGCTGTGCACCTGATGCTACCAATCAAGCTTATTAGTAAGGAGTCCAGAGGTTGATTAGTAGCATCAGGTGTGTAATTGCTTGGTTGCAATGAAAGCTGCACCCACACTGGCCCTTTCTGGGAAAGACTGAGGACCCCTGATGTAGCACATCAAACCCACTAAGTTTAGGTCAAGGAAACCAATGCAAGTATTAAGAACTGTTTAAAGAGAACACAGTGGCCCATCTCACATTTGTCAAATAACAGTTTCATGACCCCCAATAAATTTGAAGTAATTCTGTGAAATGCTGAGTCAAAAGTAGAACTCTCTGGAAGGCATGGAGCCCATTACATCTGCCATGAGGCAAACGCAGCATTCCAGAATAAGAGCAACATACCAGCAGTCAAACTGGGTGGTAGTGTGATGGTCCAGAGCTGCTTTGCTGCTTCAGAGCCTGAATGAGTTGCCAGAATTTATGAAACCAAATATTCTGCTCTATACTGGGAAATCCTGTAGAGCGATTCGGCTATCAGTTTGTGGCCATAAATTGAAGCGTAGTTGGGTTATGCTGCAGAAGAATCCACCTCCTTTTTTGCCAAATTGCCAAAAGCCATGCAGAGTGGCTGATTTAAAACAATTCTGCAAAGAAGAGATGCCAAAATACCTCCACAGTGATATAAAACACTCACTGCTGGTTCAGCCGCTGACTTCAGCTGTTGCAGCCAAGGCCACTGGAGCACAACCACTTATAGGGTTAGGGGGGGCAGGGGAAGAGTTATTTTTTCACATGGGTGATGGGTTTGGAATAACTCTTCACCTTCAATTGATTAAATCATGATTTAATAGCTGCATTTTGTTCTCTGCATTCTCTTTGTGTAATATTGAGATTAGTTGGATGATTTGAAACATTTTGAAGCAAAAATATAAGGTATCGGGAAGCCAGGGGATGAATACTTTTTCAGAGCGCTGTATTCTAAAGGTTGTTCTGTCGATTGATACTAATGTAGGCTGTAATACTCATCCCATATACCAAACACTGCTATTCCAAACTAAGCGAGAATCAAGTAAAATCCAAGTTACTCCTTTTTTTTTTTTATCACAATTTGTTGTGACTGACGTATTCTTTGAGCCATTTATACCTACTGGCCCTGTGTGTTCTGTTTCGAAGTGCAGGTCTTCTTTCTTGCTCGGGCTAAATTTTTGTGCATTACAGAATTAACGGCACCCTTTGGCGAAAATGAGCGATTTGTCAGTGTAAGGGCTCTGCGTCGTCTCCTGTAATGCAGAACGAGGTTTGTCAGTATAACAGCTCTGAGGCGTCTCCTGTAATCGGTGATGAGGGTCGGGAAAGGCATAGAGCTCCATCTGAGATCATTCCTCCATGCAGAGTCTCTACCCGTCCTTTGCATCCTCAGGCTGAGCGTTCTGGGCTCCTCTTCGGCTCATCCTGCAGATATTCTGCGGGGCTCAGGCTGGGGGATTGTGATGGACATGGAAATTAATTCTGTGGTCTGTGATTGTTTTAGTGTAGATTTTGAGGTGTGCAGTGCGTTTGTAGGAAGTTTCTGCTACAAACCATTTTCAGCTTCCTGGCATTGGGCTGTTAGGTTTAAATATTATCTGCTGGTATTTTGAGTCGTCCATGATGCCATGTATCATGACGACATGTCTCAGGCCTTACTGAAGAAAAGAGCCCCACGACATCAGAGACCAATGAAGATCCATCACCATAACTCACTGTGGACACACGGTGTGTTTCTGTATGGTCATCTGTGTAACTGTAATCTGTGTTCTCGTGATCAGGCTAATGTCATGCTGGAATACGACATTGATGAGGCTCAGTCTCTGCTAGAGAAGAATTTGGCCACTGCCTCTCGGAATCTCGACACCCTGGAGGACGACCTTAACTTCCTCAGAGACCAGTTCACCACCACTGAAGTCAGTATCCTTCCACCGTACAGCAGCTGGATGCACATCGGCCCTGTTGGCTGCCCTGTGTATCAGCAGAGGGCGCTGTAGCCTACAACACTGCCTTGATAATATGCAAACTCTTTTGGGTTGCAGTTTCATCGTGTGACAGAATTAAAACCTGGTTAAGTGAGGCCATACCTGGTAAAAACTAGTACTGCTTTTGGTCCTTGATTTCATCAATTTTCATGAGATCGTCGGCTCCTTTGAAGCAGCCTGAACCCCACACCATATTACAGGCCTACCAAAGAAAACTTAGTCTCAGCACACAAAAACTTTGAAATGCACACAGTATTCGCGGAAATAGCAACAGAAATTTAAACCCTGCTACCGAAACTGTAAAAACGGCAACATAAACTGTTGACTCGGTAGCATAAGACTATGAAACTGTAACATTTTCTATCGCATCCGTCTTTGCCATTTACTGCGCCTGCGCGTACAGTCCAAGGCTTCTTTCAGAGATTGCGGAATCAGGCGTGATAAACTCCTTCGGTTGTTTATTTAACCAGGGAAGTCCCATTGAGATTGAAATCTCTTTTTCAAGGGAGCCCTGGGGGAAGAGTTGGGGAGGGACAGAGGAATTGCACAGCCAATTAGATCAGGGGATGATTAGGCGGCAGATCGAAAGAGCCAGGTTGGGTCTTTAGCCATGACACTGGGGAACCCCCTACCCCTTCCAAATATGACGTTATTGTTAATGCAAATGTATAACAATGAATTGTAAGACGTAGCTGTTACATCCACATTCTCGTAAATTCACTTATTTTAGCATGTCACCACCGGAAATGAACGATGAGATGTGTACTGTTGATTTCGCTATAGTCTTAGTGTTGCCAACTTGGCGACTTTCTTGCTAAATCTGGCAACTTTCCAAATCATCTTGGCGACTTTTTTTGGTCTAAAGCGACTAGCGACAAATCTAGCGACTTTTTCTGTTATTATTGGAGAGTTTTCTGGTGTTTTGGAGACTGATGTGAAAGCCTGGGACTGTACGCGCAAGCGCAGTAAATGGCAAAGACGGATGCGATAGAAAATGCTGCTGTTTCATAGTCTTATGCTACCGAGTCAACAATTTATGTTGCTGTTTTTACAGGTTCGGTAGCAGGGTTTAATTTTTCTGTTCCTATTTCCGCGATTAATGTGTGCATTTCAAAGTTTTTGTGCTGAGACTACGTTTTCTTTGGTAGGCCTGATATTACCACTGGCACGTTTTACTGAAGGGGTTGATCAGTCATTTTGGAGATGCTCTCCAACTCTACAGCATACGCAAGTTCAGCGTTTGAATCAGAACTGGAAATTCTCATTCATTGATCCAACGGACTTGCTCCGAATCCGTTGATGTCCGATTGCTGTAAGAAGTTTTTTTTTTTTTTTTTTTTTTTTACCTCCTCTGGCTGCAACATGACCAACCCATAGTGTATAAAAAGATGGATGCAGGACCCGGGTCTAAAAACTGAGGCCAATGCGGAAATCTCTAAAATTTGCATTCTATTTAATGACCACCAGATGGCGACTTAGGTGGTTGCAGAAGTTCAGTGCTATTGAAGTCTATAAGAAAATGACCCCACTTTCCCGCTTGATTTATTATTTCAATAATGATTTACCTCATTAATTTATGGTATCTCTCGCAAGTTTCAAGTCTCCTTGATATATCAAGAATGTTCTGTTTTTGTAAATTTGGTCCCAAATAGACTAGAACAAACCATTAAACCAGAATATGCTTTAGGCGTGGCTATCCTCTGGTCCTCGTCAGATACAGTCACATCCTCCTGTAGATCCACCCCTTGCTCCTCCCTGCATATTCTTTTCACGCTCTCCTCCAATAAGAATCACATCCGGTTTCAAATTACCAAAATCGAGGCTTCCTAAATAACATGCTGAAACCAACGGGTGACATCTCTGTTGCTTCGTCCATCTTTTTATTCAGTCTATGGACCAACTGGACCATTTTAACACAGGTGTCTGGAAATGGTAGATCTTGCTACTTTCACTTCTGGTGCTATTAATAATATCAGAGTTGTCATGCTGTCAACCGCCAATTTTAATTTATTTATTTACTTTTTTATTTTACTTGTCGTACACAGATAACAAACATCAGAGGCTCTTCACTTCTGTTTTTCAACTCTATTGCCACTAGTTTTCAGAGAACCAGTCTCTCTTAAACGCTTAATGCTGTTTCTTGCAGTGCCATGGCAGTATTTACCGTTTTCAGAAATTCTTCGAAGTGACCAACAAGCATCATGTAAGGCCACCATGTGACTGCGAACAGTCTCTGCGAGTAACTTCCATCATGTTTAACTCTGTGACGCTGCTCAAAGTTCATGTCACCATATATACTGGAACAATTGACCATCAGAGGTAATTTTGCAGAATAATGTCACCTCAAAGTGGCTCAGACCAGTTTAAACAAATGTTCTAGCTTCAATAATCATGGAATGAGCTTTCAAACATGTAGTCATGCTGTGCTAGAGTCAAAAAACTTACATTTGCGACACCTTTCAATTGCTATTAAAAATGGGCGTTTTCAGTTTTTGGTTTATTACCAGTGTTTTTAGCATAGTATACTTACGGACATTTTTTTTTGTTCTCATTGCCTACAATAGTATTTTTAAGTACATTTTCACAAAAAAAAAAAAACACGATAGAGAAGTAATATAATATGTTATGTTGGATACAGCATTGGCTATCCATAGTCAACTTAGACGTATATATCAGGATTAAGTAATTTCTTGATTAGCACTCAAATGATTTGAGTAATCTAAGGAAATGGAAACATGTTGTGAGTAGTCATTGGTTGCTGATGACTGGGGTCATTGAGCTGATGATTCTTCGAACCCAAACCAACTGAAAGGAACTTCATTGGGTACTTCATGTATTATTTTACTGAAACATAAAATAGTAATTAATCGTGCCCAAGAGAAGAATGTTCTGAACTAGGGAGTCACAAGAACCGATACTTGCGATATCATTCGATTCTTAAATGAAAAAACACCAAAGATGCCTATTATTTTGTGGCACCGTAAGTACCGTGGCACGGTAAGTTTCGGTGCTGTGACTATTCCAGAACTAATGGGGGCAGTGTACGCTTCAGTGTGTTCCAATTGGTACTTGCATTCAGAAGGTCGTCACGAAAAAGTAGAACTTTTCTTCGGCGTTCATGCTGGTCACTGTGAACTGTAGCAAGTAGCCATGTGACCATACGTGCTCACAGGCCAGAGCTGCGTCTGTTTTTTTGCCAATGAAAGTACCTAACTCCTAAAAATGATCTGGGAAATATTACATGGCAACCATGATAAATGCCTTTAAAATCTTTAAATGTTTAGGAAAGGAGTCTCAGTGTTTCTGAATTATGTCCTTTAACGTAGGGTACACAAAGCACCCTTTTCCAAAAGGAAAGGAGATCACGGTGTAGGATGCACCAAAATGACATGTTTCTTCGGAAAAAAAAAAAAAATCTTGAACCAGTGAAGACAGGGTTAAAGTAGCCATTACAAATGATCCCTCTGGAAGGTATGAATCTTAAGTTCTCTTCAGTGATAGTACTGTATTGTTATGTTTTGTATGTCTGTTCATAGAAATTACATTTTAATTTTTCATATTTTCTAATGAAGATGTTTTCATGTTTAAGTAAAAACATGGTATCGAATTGGCATTGAGAATCGTGTAATTTTACTGGTATTGGCACCGACTACTGAATTTTTGGCATCGTGACATCTCAATTCTGAACTACTGCACACGCTTGGCGAAGTCCTGACTGCAGCTGTGGTTTCCACATGCACTGAGTACCAAACAAAATCAGGTCCAGTGTTTCCCCTTAATCCACCGTCTTGGTGCAGTGGGGACCTCCATAAATATGTAATGGTTGGGAACATACTGGGGTCGCTAAACAGCCCTAAAATTTGTGTAAACTTTTTGTCCATTTATCTGACGTCAGAGTAAACATGAGCCTGAGAACATGGTAAGCATGACCTGTTTGTGGGCTACAAGACTATTCAAACGTACATGTTTATGTTTTGCGGTTGGCCAAAGCCCACTAATCGCTGTGGGACTGAAGGGCTGTTCGTGGCAGGTGCAGACCCCTTCTGGAAACGTTCATGTCTAACTTCTCGAAAAAACAAACCTTCCTTAACCCATCCTCCCCTCAGACATGGCTCGCGTCTACAACTGGGACGTTAAGAAGAGGAGCAAAGACAATCTCTTAAAAATGGCCGAGAAGTCTTAAACGCGCCGCCCCTGTCCGTCACAGATCTGACCCCCTCCCAAAGGAAACCCCTGGTTCCTCCACAGTCACTGAACACAAATACACACCAGAAAATTCCGTCTCTTTTTGTGCTTAGAATTTTTATTGACTCCTGACGGTGAGAACATCCACTGTCCTGATTTCTCTTCCTGATTATTTTAAGTCTCTTTATTTATATGCAGCTGCCTGAACCCTTGCCAGAGCTCGGTCCAGCGAGCGCCGGAGGGCCGGAGAAAGTCTGTTATCAGTCTGTGTAGTTTGAGCCTTGGTATCGATGATGCTAAATACGCTGGTGCATTTCCAGAGCACACCTTTTCTATGATACCATCCTACAGCAATGAGCAAGAGTAGCGACGTGGGCTCAGTTTTAGAGGGATAGGCATCGACCCCACACTCGTCTCGAACAGCGGCCAACCCGCTCCTTCCTTCAGTCGACAGGCCTCGGCAACCCTGTCCTCTGGTGCATCTTTTGATTCTGTTACCCGCATTACACGTTTGTCACTGTATAAATACTGGAAAAGGTTGGAAACTGGGGAAATTGTGAAATATTAAAGACAAAGTGATTTGAAATCTGGTAACCTGTCTCAGTTTTCTGTGTTAATATGACTGCCAACAGCTGGCCTGCAGCGTTAGGATAATTTAAGGTGACACAAAAAGAAAAAAACATTCTATTCACGATTGTTATTCCGTCTGATAGTCCTTCAGTACCCCCCTCTCCCCCACCAAACCTATCCGGGGAAATCTGAGGCGGTTAACCATTGCTCAGATGCTGGAACTGACAGATTTTAACCCTTGGACTGCTAAATGCAGCTATTGTTGCTCAGTGATGTAAAATATCAAAATCAAAGCTGTTGAAAACCTATCATGTGGCGTCTTGTTTATTAGAGCTCTCGCAGGGGAGCTCTTTTTAGCAAGTTGCCAAGCGATAGATTTTCAACAGCACAAGACAAATTATAAATTAACTTTTTAAAAATTTCAGCGCTCTGAGGGTTAATGCTGGAGAGGATGAGGTGAGTAAAAAAAAAATGTTTGAATGTTGGTAAATAATTTTCACGATTAATTTCTGCCATATTTTCAGCAGTCTTACTTTCACTGCTGAGAGGAGACGCGCACACCTCTCCTGCAGTGAGACACGTGCAGTAGTCAGTTCTTTAGTTACTGGTTCTCGCATTGAGATCGGACGTCTTATTTTGGTCATGGTGCTACTCATTAATCTGTCTGAATTTATGTCTGCATCAACACTGCCACTGAATATTTACACATGTATCTTGCAGGTGGATTTCTTTGATAGTTATCCCTGTCTGACATGCATAATAATTGGCACCCTTTATGTGGTACAACCCCCTCTGGGAAGGATAACAGCATGGGGTCTTTTACTGTAATTCTTTGACAAGATTGAGGCTCACATTTGGTGGGATTTTGGACCGTTCCTCTACACATATTCTTCACATTCTTGGGTTTGCGAAAATCTACGGTCCTCTTCAACTCGGCCCACAGGTTTTTAGTTTTGTTGAGACTTGGCGACTGAGATGGCCATTGCAGAACTTTGATTTTGTGGTCACAGAACCAGTACTGTGTGGATCTTGAGGTTTGCTTTGGGTCATTTTCTTGTTGGGAAAGTCCACCTATGGGCAAGTCCCAGTCTTTTGGTGGAGGCAATCTGATTTTCAACCAAGATATCCTGATGCTTGGTAGAAATCACTATGCCATTAATCTTACCTAGTGCCCCTTGACATCTTGAATTAAAACAGCCCCAAAACATGACTGACCCACCGTCATATTTCACCGTGGGAATGAGGTGCTTCATGTATTCATCCCTGTTTTGACATCAAACATGCCGATGCTGTATCTGACCGAAACCTGCAATTTGGTCTCATCTGACCAAAGCACCTTGTTCCTGTCATAATTTAAATTTCGTTCGGCAAACTCCTAGCACTTGCTTCTGTGTCCTCTGGTCAGAAAAGGCTTTCTTCACGCAACCCTTCCAAAGAGCCTGTAGTTGTGGAAGTGGCCCCTGATGGTGCTTTTTGAAACCTGGTGACTCCAAGATGCCACCAAGGCCTGCAATTCCTTCACAGTGATTGTTGAGGATGTTGTTGCTTCTCTCACCATCCTCCTCAGTATCCTGGGGGGCAAAATGCAGTTGCATCCTCTACCCTTTGAGGGTTTCAACAGTTCCATATCTTTGGAATTTATTAATTATTGCCCTGACAGTGCTTAGTAGGATATTCAATCATTTTTTAATCCTCTTGCAGCTGTTACCAGATTTATGAAGGTCTATGACTATCTGCATCCTTTGAACTTAGTTGTTTTGTTTTCTTCATGATATCGGATGACAAAGGGATATTGCATGTGCGTTACGTAATTTTTATACCCTAGTGAAACAGGAAGTGATGTAATGGCTCACTATAGTTCCATAACTCTTAGATATAACTTAAATAAGAGGAATTTAATACTTGGTTAAATTTTGGTAGATGTTATTTACAATTATCTTTAAGGCTGCCATTTATTGTGAAACCTTGATTTGGAGGAAAGTAATTCTTGATTAAATCAGTCAGTGATTTTTAGTTGTTCTACTGGAACATTAATATCGTATCATATATTCTCGTGATTATTCAGAGTTTCTCTATCAATATATTTTGCCAGAATTTTTAAAAATATTGTTGCATTGTCAGGGGAACCAGTAATTTTGGAGCCCACTGAATATTCATGAGGCAATTTGCATCATCCTTATGAGTGATTGTGGGAGGTAACAAGGCAGGGTCTGCGGCTTGTTCATGTGTAAACAGTTCCAAAATGGCTGTGATTAATAAAGATGAAATTGGGCGCTGGAGTGTTAAGTGTGGTTTTTTTTTTTTTTTTTTTTTTTTTGTCGCGTAAGCGGTCCAATGCAAGACATCAAAGGGCTCCCCTTTGTCCGGCCTCATCCCCAAATTCCTGTTCCTGCCAATTCTATTAAAATTGCAAACTATGATTCTGAGGTGTGGACTTGAGTCCATTGATACCTGAATAATGAAGAGAATAATGAACTGCACATGATCCAAATGATACCACCTCATTCGTCAAACATGGCGAAGGTGGTGTTAAGGTGTTAGCATGTATGGCTGCCTATGGAAATGGGTCCTTTGCATTATTGAAGATGTCATTGTTGACAAAGGGTACAGAATTCATTTTGAATTGAATATGGCCATATTTGGCACAAATATTGTCACAACCCTAGTGTATCTTGAATAATCCTCTCCCTCTTTCCAGAACCCTATATATGTTGTGTGGTTTTGTCTTTAAAGTGTATATGACTCAAATTCTTTTTGTTCTAGTACTTGGTACTCTAATATGTGTAAAAAAGCGTTTTGACATTAAAAAAGTTCTAAAATTTAATTGAGCTGTTTTTTTTTGTGCTCAAAAATACCACTATATTGGCATAAAATGTATCGCAAAGATGCGTGGCCAGAAAGTCAGGTGACTCACAACAGGTGAGTTGCCTCACAGCAAAGCAGGAAGTGAGTGGAAGACTGAAGACAGGAAGCTGTTATTGTTTGGCTGTAGAAGCCAAGCAACCGTAGTTTAACGAATAGGTTTTACACACTAGGCATATTGATGCATATGTGTCCCTCAAATCCCACTTTGAAAGCAAATTGGGTCAAATTTGTGCAGCGGTACTGCGTAGATTTTGGCGAGCAAATGTTACTGAAATGACTCAAAAGCTGAACCACACTAACACTGCAATCAAATATACTAATGTCACGAGTTTGGCACTCTCAGACCTAGTCTCGGGAACAATTTTCGAGGGAAAATCAGTGCATTTCAGGCAGCAGAAAGTGACAAAAAAAATTGTAATTTCTGAAAAAGTTTTCATTCATTGCTTATTCTAAATAAGCATTAACAGGAAAAAAAAATGTGTTACATACCCTAATTGATTTATTGTCTTGTTGTCTTCCCCTAGCCTAAGTGTAGTTCATTGTGTGCCCCGCTCCTCGATTGTGTGTTCTGTGTGAATAGACTTACGTTTGGTTAGCAGAGTTGCTGAATAATTACGCCTTGTGACAAACATGCCAGTCAGTTTATCTTCTAGTATTGAGCAAAGCTGCAGTTTTGTGTTGTTTGTACTTTAATGATTAAAAAAAATAATTACTCATCAAAGTCTTATTTATAGGAACCAACTCCAAGCCTTAGTCTGGGGTCTCCAGGATTGGGACTGCGTTTGTGTTCATCATCCGTCCCAGTGTGTTCCTCTCAGTTCAGTCGTCCTCATCGGTCTCCAGGTCTAGGACTCCAAAAACAGGCAGAAACTGGGAAGAAACCTGTGGCCTGGTGTTGTGTACAAACTTCAAACCTCAGGAAGTCGTTAACTGAAAAGGATTTACAAGTTTTTTATAAAAAGATCATTTAAAATATGACATTTCCCCTGAAGTGTGTGTGTGTCTTGGGGTTGGTCATTCCTCAACAGATCTTCAAATATTTTTGCAATATGTTTAACAAAAATTGAGAAAAATTAATTGATTAAATTAATTAATTAAAATTGAGAGTGGACCCATCAGGCATGTATTAATTGTTTCATAAAAAGTTTCATCTCATGAAAGTAGAATGAACATAATCCATAATCTCAGAATACATCCCATACTGCAAATTCAGCCTTCATAAAATTTCATAAAATGTGTATACAGTCATGAAGCCTCCATAATTGTGTTATGTTGATATTTGAGAAGGACTGTTTTCCGTTATGGGTTATCTCTGCATCTCCTGCGGCATGTGCAATGTGTCATATTTACACTGATGGTTTTAGATGAGCAAAAATTGTATCAAGTAATGACTGGGGCTGGTATGAGGGCAAGCAGATCCTGTACTTCTTTTCAGGAGCAGAATGTGGCTGCAGTGCCGTCTTCAACGCTGCTGAAGGAATGTCAGGCCCTAAAGATAACCTCTGACAGCTGTGTGGAGAACAGCTATTTATACCCTCACTGAGGGGAGCACTACAGGCTACCCTCTCCCCTTCACTACCTCAGACAGAATGGCTCTTTCTGGATGTTTCTTTACTCTCCAACATCTCTGAAGGGCTAGAAACCTCTGCGATAAAAAGCCGGGTCAGCGGTCGATGACAGTCGACACCCTTTGAGTGAAGAAGTGAGAAGGGAGTTGAGAGTCTGCAGCTGTGAGAGCAGAGGGAGTTTTGGCTCGCTTATTTAACATGGCTCTCCTGTGTTACAACAAGGGCTGCGGGAGCAGGTTCGACGAGCCCAATAACTCTGATGGTAAGTTTCCCCCCCAAACAATCTACAGTAAATTGTGAAATACTGTGATTATTATGGGAGTGACAGATGTAGGTCAGTGGGACTGAGGGAACGTAGCTGATCTGCTGGTTACCCTCTGTTGTAAATGACGGTGTGGTAAGCAGTGGGGACTGAGCAGTCGCATGCGCACCAGTGTTTGTAAAGAGGACTGAGTATGTGACTGAATGAGAGTATTAATTAGTGCTTTCCTTTAGTGCTTTAAATTATTAGTTATAAATAACTGAATGATTTTCCCAGATGGGCTTGCTATATTAGCTTCTGCCTAGCCACTTGACGAGTGCTGACAGGTGTTTGTTGTAGCAGGTGCAGATGGCTCGGGTCAGTTTTCCTTTGAATCAAAAATATGTACACAATCCATAAATAAGGAGTTATGCCAAGATTTGGCTTGATATTTAGGATTTTCAGGTGTTCATGGTTGGTACCACTCGCTCTATTTGAAAATCTCATTCTGTAGTCACAGAGGCAGGTCACGGACACCTTTTTTTCTGGTTTCCTTGCCAGTTGTTTTTATTGAATATGATCAATATTGTACTGAGGTGAATATACAGGCGCCGATCCCCTGGGGGAGCTCTACCACCCGCGGAGATTGTCACGCATCTACGGGTAAAGCCGATGAGTCAAACGAATATGCGCGCGACGCACTTTCTCATGGATAACCATGTCAGTGTAACTGCGTAATTACCAGGCTGTGACCACTTGCTTTTTAAATGGCATTAAATGTTCCTAACAAGCACACCCTCCACATAAGCAGCTGCACTGAGGTCTGCAATAATAGTGGGAGTCTGTCTGTAAATGAGCTACCACCCTTAATGTCAAATATTTTAAATTAAGGGTTGACATGCAACCCTTAGTGCAAAGCAGAAAATACCCTCAATGTAAAAAATTTGTTAATTTGTATTAATAACCTCTTTAACCTGCACGCCCCCGGTACCGAGGGCGATCAATAAACATCATAAATACAGCATAATTTCCAATAACAACATCGCCAAATGGCATATCCACTGAAGGAGAAGAAACTTGGCGAAAAGCACATGATGACCGTTTTCACCTCAACTGAACACAATTCAACCACCAAGGAAGTTAATAAGCATGAAGCAACCTAGGATCAAATTATTTCAGCTCGATCGCTAGCATTTCTACTGAATTTGTGCTTTGCACACAGATCATACATCAAATGAATGAGGAAAGTTCCCAGAATTCAGTGATATAAGCCAGAGGTTCCCAAACTCTGTCCTGGGGCCTCCCTGTGTGTGCTGGTTTTTGTTCCAACCATAATTGTCATCATAGGATTTTAATAAGCTGTTAATTTGTCCTAATTAGGTGGATTTTGTGTTTAAAGAAATTGTTTGCTGTGTAAAGCCAAATTTTAATAGAAATATCCAAGTGTGCATTGAAGAATAAAAGACCCATGAATGTACAGTTTTTTCCTGTGTTTCAAGTGATTTCTGGTGATAACATTTTTAAATAGATCAACTCAGGTACTGAGAAAATCAGTGACCTCCAAATCAGGTTGCTGAATGCAGGTGATTAGAATTCTTTCAAAATAATTTGCTTGCACTCAATAACAAAAGTCTTTTCCACGTGTCATTATATCTAGTTTCATAAGCTGTGGCTCATGTTTGTACAACCTGCCTGAAACCTGTGCTGCACTGGGCTCTTGGGGTGAATTTTTTTTTTTTTTTGCTTTTCCTTTTTTTTTTTTTTGAAAATGTGCTAAGTGCCCATGTGGAATTTGGGGTTATAGTAATTAAATGCATGCTTAATACAGTATAGCAAAATAGACGCAGCTAGTAAGTGAAGTGTCAAGATGGCAAATTACCGAGAAACATGCAATAGAATACAAACACAAAAGCTGGTTTCAGAAGTGACATTTGAAAGAAGCAGCCGAGAGCATTTCTCCATTTGCACATAAAAGACGTTGAACAGTATTTAAGACCACATTCTGACCACATTCCTTAGCTTTTGAGACATTAGAGCTGATTAAAACTTTAATCATGGAGGGTTTTGTGTCTTAAGCTGCCGTTTTAAACAGGTTCTTGATGTAAAAAGACTCCTCAAACTTTTTCATGCGGGCAAAGAAAACGCTTAATCTGTAGCTAAAATACTTCCCTTCTGACCACCCTCTCAGTTTACATGACAAAATCTCGTGTGGAGGAGTACAAGGAAATGTATGGAAACTAAGCATTGGTCTGAAGGGCTGGAAATGCGATAGAACAAATGACGGTCGGGGAAGAGCAGGGATACTGTAAGGCTATGTGCTGTGTCCTGTAAGCTTATTGTGAGAGGAATTGCTGTCGCCTTCTGTTGTGAGACGAATTAACTGTCACCTTCTGTTGTGAGAGGAATTAACTGTCGCCTTCTGTTGTGAGAGGAATTAACTGTCACCTTCTGTTGTGAGAGGAATTACTGTCACCTTCTGTTGTGAGAGGAATTAACTGTCACCTTCTGTTGTGAGAGGAATTAACTGTCACCTTCTGTTGTGAGAGGAATTAACTGTCACCTTCTGTTGTGAGAGGAATTAACTGTCACCTTCTGTTGTGAGAGGAATTAACTGTCACCTTCTGTTGTGAGAGGAATTACTGTCACCTTCTGTTGTGAGACGAATTGACAGTCACCTTCTGTTGTGAGAGGAATTAACTGTCACCTTCTGTTGTGAGAGGAATTAACTGTCACCTGTTGTGTCACCTTCTGTTGTGAGAGGAATTAACAGTCACCTTCTGTTGTGAGAGGAATTAACTGTCACCTTCTCTTCTGAGAGGAATTAACTGTCACCTTCTGTTGTGAGAGGAATTACTGTCACCTTCTGTAGTGAGAGGAATTAACTGTCACCTTTTGTGAGAGGAATTACTGTCACCTTCTGTTGTGAGAGGAATTAACTGTCACCTGTTGTGAGAGGAATTACTGTCACCTTTTGTTGTGAGAGGAATTACTGTCACCTTCTGTTGTGAGAGGAATTACTGTCACCTTCTGTAGTGAGAGGAATTAACTGTCACCTTCTGTTGTAAGAGGAATTAACTGTCACCTTTTGTGAGAGGAATTACTGTCACCTTCTGTTGTGAGAGGAATTACTGTCACCTTTTGTTGTGAGAGGAATTACTGTCACCTTCTGTTGTGAGAGGAATTACTGTCACCTTCTGTTGTGAGAGGAATTAACTGTCACCTTCTGTTGTGAGAGGAATTACTGTCACCTTCCGTTGTGAGAGGAATTACTGTCACCTTCTGTTGTGAGAGGAATTAACTGTCACCTTCTGTTGTGAGAGGAATTAACTGTCACCTTCTGTTGTGAGAGGAATTAACTGTCACCTTCTGTTGTGAGAGGAATTACTGTCACCTTCTGTTGTGAGAGGAATTAACTGTCACCTTCTGTTGTGAGAGGAATTACTGTCACCTTCTGTTGTGAGAGGAATTACTGTCACCTTCTGTTGTGAGAGGAATTAACTGTCACCTGTTGTGTCACCTTCTGTTGTGAGAGGAATTAACTGTCACCTTCTGTTGTGAGAGGAATTAACTGTCACCTTCTCTTCTGAGTGGAATTAACTGTCACCTTCTCTTCTGAGAGGAATTAACTGTCACCTTCTCTTCTGAGAGGAATTAACTGTCACCTTCTCTTGTGAGGGTAATTACTGTCACCTTCTGTTGTGAGAGGAATTAACTGTCACCTGTTGTGAGAGGAATTACTGTCACCTTCTGTTGTGAGAGGAATTAACTGTCACCTGTTGTGAGAGGAATTACTGTCACCTTCTGTTGTGAGAGGAATTACTGTCACCTTCTGTTGTGAGAGGAATTAACTGTCACCTTCTGTTGTGAGAGGAATTACTGTCACCTTCTGTTGTGAGAGGAATTAACTGTCACCTGTTGTGTCACCTTCTGTTGTGAGAGGAATTAACTGTCACCTTCTCTTGTGAGAGGAATTAACTGTCACCTGTTGTGTCACCTTCTGTTGTGAGAGGAATTAACTGTCACCTTCTGTTGTGAGAGGAATTAACTGTCACCTTCTCTTCTGAGAGGAATTAACTGTCACCTTCTCTTGTGAGGGTAATTACTGTCACCTTCTGTTGTGAGAGGAATTATCTGTCACCTGTTGTGAGAGGAATTACTGTTACCTTCTGTTGTGAGAGGAATTACTGTCACCTTCTGTTGTGAGAGGAATTAACTGTCACCTTCTGTTGTAAGAGGAATTAACTGTCACCTGTTGTGAGAGGAATTACTGTCACCTTCTGTTGTGAGAGGAATTAACTGTCACCTGTTGTGAGAGGAATTACTGTCACCTTCTGTTGTGAGAGGAATTACTGTCACCTTCTGTTGTGAGAGGAATTAACTGTCACCTGTTGTGAGAGGAATTACTGTCACCTTCTGTTGTGAGAGGAATTACTGTCACCTTCTCTTGTGAGAGGAATTAACTGTCACCTGTTGTGAGAGGAATTACTGTCACCTTCTCTTGTGAGAGGAATTAACTGTCACCTGTTGTGAGAGGAATTAACTGTCACCTTCTGTTGTGAGAGGAATTAACCTGTCACCTGTTATGAGAGGAATTACTGTCACCTTCTCTTGTGAGAGGAATTACTGTCACCTTCTGTTGTGAGAGGAATTACTATCACCTGTTGTGAGAGGAATTACTGTCACCTTCTGTTTTGAGAGGAATTAACTGTCACCTTCTGTTGTGAGAGGAATTACTGTCACCTTCTGTTGTGAGAGGAATTACTATCACCTTCTGTTGTGAGAGGAATCTTCTAATACTTTCTTTGTGGGATGGTGGACATATTGGATTTGGGTGGGGAGGGGGGAGCTTGTACTCATGCGGCTGAAAGTATGAGATATATGGTTGAAGTGTGAGGTTTTTCCTCTCCTGTGCTCACTACTACTCCTGCTGGTCCTTCTTGTTCATTACCGCTTTACTTTTTTATTCCTACAGAAGCCTGTCTGTATCACTCAGGAGTTCCCATCTTCCATGATGCACTGAAGGTGGGCAAGTATTCAACAAAGCCATAGATCATTCAATGTACAGGGCCCAAAGCCCAACAAATCACACAAACACATGATTGCACATGCACACATGAACATAAACCAGTCATGACATTCAACACTCTTAAACCCATAACCATGCATGAAGACGCAAGTATGCAAAATTCTGAGCACCCACGAACGCACTATTGCTCATCTCTCTGGTTAGCCTGTGATGAAAATTCAGACTCTCATCAAGAGGGTGATTATCGTCATGAGCTAATCACCGGCGCATTATTGCTCATTTGCTGATCATTGTTGCTAGCCATCTGGTAATCAATGTCCTCATCCTCTAGGGTTGGTCATGCTGCAAGAAGAGGACCACTGACTTCTCAGAATTTCTCTCTATCCAGGTAACTAAGGGTCACTGTGCGGTGAAATATCAGCATATGGTAACTCCCAAAATAAAGCAGCGCACGATGAAAGTCTATTAATTAATTTTAATATGTTACCATGGCACTTATGTGACTTAAGAGAGATGGCAGTACTTCATGACTCATTTAAGTATCTCTAGAGCATATCTGTTAAGATAAAGCTGCATCTTTTGACTTAGATTTACCCTTCATAATGCAGAGGGTAGAATGCGTCCCCGTCACAAATCTCAGAACAAGAGCCTAACACAGATCACAGATACACTGCCCTGTCAAGCCAGACGGCAGTATCTGCAAAACAATGAATTGAGGAAATTCGCCTCAAAGTTTTACCTCCTGCCATACTTTTGTAGAAACCGCTAACTTGCACATGCAACTAGAACTGTGTTTCGTCAGTACGAACCTCGAGAGTGTGCTTGCTGAAATGCACGCGCGCACACACACACACACACACAGTTATCATCTGACATTGTTTAAAGGACAAGTTTCAGAGTGCTTTGCGCTCTACCGGTTGTCCTTTAGCGTTCCGTGATGTCATAATGGCAGAACTCCACCGTTCATTTTTAATGGAGAGAAAAAGGGATGAAAAACAGGGATTGCAAAAGAATGAAAAGGGATTATGCAACCGTTAGTACAAGGCCCAGAGAAATGGTTTGGTCGGACGTTTCAGCATTTGAGCCGTGCATCTCTCGCGAACACTCGGGCACTTGATACAGGACAAAAAACTGTTTGGAAATGGAAAAATAAATGCATAAACTGACTTAAGAAGAACAATGTAGTGCTTGGTGCAAGCACACGATAACTCTGGACATGTGTATCGATCAGGCTAATCTCTACTAAAAATTGATGGAGCTGGTGCCATAGAGGGTCAATGGCGGGTTTTCCCAATTTTGAGAAATTTGCAGATATTGCCGTCTGGCTTGACAGGGCAGTACAGCCAAATCGTGGCAACCGTGGCTTCTTTATTGAGTTAAAACTTTTGCAGTGTCTAGAGACAGGGCAGTTTTATTGGTACGGCAGTCGATTTCAAGGGATTAGGATAAGGATTCAGGATTATGGTTAGGGGAGGGGTTAGGGGTTAGGGCTGGGTTAGGGCAGGGCTATAATGGGGCTGCTGTACCTCTCCACTACGGTACTCCACATTGAAATACATTGAAAAACTGCCATACCCGTAGCAACTGCCTAAAATGTTTTTTCAAAAGCACTTATACTGGAGCTTAGTGAAGAGATGGTCCATCATCTGGCGGGAGTAAACTGGATTACTGCAGGGTCACAGGTCTAGTCAAAGAGACTGGTTCAAAGTCAGAAACCGGGATGGTAAGTGGAATGAACCAAGGCACTCGGGCAGGTGCTCCCTTTCGAACGGGGGTGTAGGAGAGACTAGGAGAGGCCACTCACTTGGTCTGTAAACACTGGGAAGAGATTCCCTGTTAATTAGCAGGTTTACCGCAAGGACAGAAAAGAACAATTCAGCAAGTGGAAGTTGTTGACCAGGAACTTAAAACACAAGACAATAGTTAACAATGGGGAACAGGTGAGAACAAGAGCATGAAGGGAAACGACTTCCTATAATGAGGACCAATTGAGAGAATCTGACAAGGATGGCTGGATTGTGGGGGGAAACTATTCAGAAAAACTCAGGACTGTCAGTACCAGGGTAAAAAAAAATCGATATATATTTGAAAACGGCCCTCACAGGGGAAAAAAAAAAAATATATATATATATACAGTGTATATATATGTATATTTTTTTATTTTTTTTTCACGAGGGCTGTTTTCAAATTCTGGAGAAAAAAATAGCCCTCGTGAAATTTCTCACAGGGACTATTTTAGGGCTGACTGTGGTCATTTATTTAATTTTGTGTTTCTTTGCAATTACGCGAATTGTTTAAAATTGAGTAGTGGTGCATGAATTTGCATACCTTATTACTTACTACTTTTGGCTCAAAACTCATTGCAAATGAAGAACTTCATTAAACGATAAAATTTAAAGCAACAAATGTAAGCTTTTCCATTCCTGTCCTCATTGTGTTCCAGTCTTCAGTTTAATAAGATTCAACACAACTGATTAGTAAATATCTAATATATTATTATCTAATAATATTAGTAAATATTAGTAAATATGTTAGTAAAGTACACACCCTCAAACTTTAGAGTAGGAGAGAATGAAAGAAGTTACTCATCAGGATCCCACATACTGGGAAGAGATTTCCTATTAAATAGCAATTTGAAATTTAGACTTTTACACCAAGGACAGAAAACAACAATCCAGTAAAGGAAAGTCGTAGACCAGGAACTTAAATTCACAAACACAAAATGAACAACAGGGAACAGTTCAGAGCGGGAGCACAAAGGGAAGGGCGAGACATGCGACAATCATGAAATAATGAGGACTAATTTGTGAAACTGAAGGAGAACCTGACATGGATGACTGGATTGCGGTGGAGAACAATTAAGACCGACTCAGGAAATGGCAAATAAAAAGCCGGCATCATTAGCTATGTTTACATGTACGCACATAATCGGAATAAAGGCCCAATCAAACAAAGGCCCTATCAGAGTAAAAATGCTTTGTGTAAGCACATCAATCGGAAGATTCTCATCTGATTCGGTCCATTCGGAGAGGAATTTCATTCCGAATGAGAGAGGTGGTTTATGCCGATCATCATTCCGAACAACATCCATGTACACACCCATTCGGATCCTGTCTTCGTGGTTGGGGTAAAATTGTCTTCACTGCGCATGTGTGCTACAAAGAGCGAACGAGGACGTGCAGACAGCGTGGCGTTTGTTTACAACCGATGCGGAAGTACAGCTTTTTTGTCTTCTACTTCTTCGAATATTTCCGGAAAATTAGACCACTCCGCGCATGCCCAAATGATTCATTCTAATTAAACGCGTGGTGAGGTATACGCAAGTCATGATCAGATGATTTCATTTAGAGTCCATGTGAATTTGGATTTGGAATTTCCGATCAACCGAGGTTAGGACCGGATTGGAGAAATTTTGCGCATGTAAACATAGCTATTGTCACAATATATAGTTGGAAAGCATGTTATGTCTTTTTTTCCTATAGACTGATCATCTTTTCCTGTAGAACTGCAGGAGCTGCTGTAATGTGTCGTTTCTCAGAGCTTGATTAAGTTTTTTCCACATTGGGTCTGATTTATTGTCTGTACTTAGTTTGCCTATATAACCTTCATGATTGGAAGGAGGATCATTGAGCATTTTTACCTGCAGTAGACTTTTCCATTCATAAGTAAGTTTCCTGAAATGCTTGCTGACTTGACTACCCCTGCGAACCGGTTGACCTTAGTTGACCCTGGTTCAAGTAACCGTGGTCAACCCTGGTAAAAGCATGGTTTTGACATTTTTGTTAAATGGAACACCATGGTTGACCTTGGAGGACCTCGATTCACCATGGTCAACCATGGTTAAAGCATGGTTAAAAATGGCCGGCCATGGTTAATCATGGTGCTAAAACTCCCCAAGCGGGTGCAACCACGCTTTAACCATGGTCGGCCATTTTTAACCATGCTTTAACCATGATTGACCATGGTGAACCGAGGTCAACCATGGTCACAGTTTGCAGGGGTAATGACTTTTGACCTTTGTGTTTCTGTCTCCCTCCGCTTCTCTGTGGCCATGCTCGTGCCAGGGCTGCACTCGGGGTCGGCATAGCAACAAGAAACCCCAGGAGCCACTGTGTCCTGAGGTGACATCAAATAAGGTGGAGGTGCAGTCCCACGGCGGGCCAGAGATCATTTACAAGGGTCCCAAGTCTGCCGAAGCCCTGAAGAAGGAGAGACCCAGGTATTCTGTGTGCACATGACCCTGAGCATGTGGCATATACATGTGTGAGCATTTGTGTGTCTGAATGTGAGTGCTTGTGCACATGTATGTGTGCGCGCTAGCGTTTGCTTATTCATGACTGGGGCCGGAACGGATCATTGTTCCTTGCTTTAAGTGTTCTTTTACTAATAAACTGAGAATATAAAACAATAATATTTTCAAAATTTTAATGATCCAAAAAACGATCCGATCCGTGGCTCAAGAACCATGAGATGATCTAAACCCCCAGATAAGTGACCCGTTACAGCCCTATTCATGACGTTGCGCTGTCAAGCCTCCGTAGACTCGCAATGAGATTGGGGAGTCTGTTTCATTACCACAGCAGGTATCTAGCTTTATTGTCAGCATTATCACTTATGTCGAACTCGGAACGTTAGTACTTTCATTATGGACAAACCTTTGTTTCATCGGGTGATTAGTGTTTATTTTTTTCATCGAATTAAAATCAGAAAGCATTGAATAGCTTGCTAACATTGGCTGCCTAGCTATTGTGGCTTCGCTTCGTAGCTAGCTTGCTACGCTGACTGTGACCAGAGAGCCACCTCCACTGGACCCCTGGAGTCATGTCTCTGCTCATCATCTGGATGTGACAGCTGTCTCCACCTGACCTGGAAAATCTCCAAGCTGGAAGGGAGCATATCCATCCTGTATCAGCTCGAAGATGACGAGCCGAAAATCGACTCCCTGATCACCGTGGTCCCCGTTACTGCCACTGCAATGGACTATTGCCCATTAGGGTAAACAGGATGGAAACCCTCCCCGTTCATCCCCATCCAGCTGTTCCTCTAGCTGGCCAACAAATTCGCCATCCCGGACGAGGAGGATTTCCCCTGACTCTTCAGCTGCTATTCGCTGCTGTCATCATGGGATATTGTCAAGCCCGTGGTTGTCCTAGAATTATCTTTAATGTTCAAGGAAAGAGACCGAGTCTGTGCTTTAGCATGATGTACAGGCAAAGCAGATCACTGGCTGACTTTTAGACAACAAAAACATGCACATCCTTCCTGAGAAAAGCAAAAGCCATTTATCATATAGAGATGACTTCTATCAGACATTTGCCATGCCTTGAATTTACTGTTTGCTGCTGCTAGGAATCAATTTGACATGATGTTCTCAGGAACTTCTTTTGATCGTAAGCCTTTGGCACTGAACTCAATAACTATCGGCTAATATCAGAACTGTCCCGTCTTGCTGAAAAAATCCTGGAGTCATTAGTGAATAATCAGCTCTAATCTTTCCTCTCAAGAAATTTAGTATGAAGTCCACACCAGTCTGGTTTCAGAGTCAAACAGTACTGAATCTGCAATTGCATTAGTAAATAATAGTATCCACTATTGATAAAGAGAAATACTGCGCTGCCGTCTTTGGTGAACTACAGAGGCTGTTCATGCGCATGTTTGTTTCCTTGCTTATTTTTTTAATTTATTTATTGAGTGACTCAAACGATTCTCACTTGATTCCTTCTTGATTCTGTTGGATAGTATGGAAGAATCAATTATTTTCAGGGAGTCAGTCTTCTCATCACCACTGCTTGTGTCAGGGTGACCTCACACACAGTGCGTGTGCGCAGTTTTGCACGTTTGTGCTCGTCTGGCCAAGAGAGGAAGTATGCCTGCATTTGTTGGTTTCCATTAATTTACAAGCTGGTATGATTGAGTGGGAGTATTAAGAAAATCATGTGAGAGAGGAGGACTGGGTGCTCAGTGTTGACATGACGCACTTCCTGTGTGCAGCCCAGATGAGCCCAGGTCCAGGCTGCCGGTGAGGGTGTCGACATCACTGACGCAGGTGTTGGAGAAGCTGGAGATCAGTAATAAGGAAGAGGCTCAGAAGAAAGGTGCGGACTGCTGACGGGCCATTTATCAGTTTCAAATAATATACTCCACAATTCAATTACAACTAAAACTTTTCAGCATTTGACGTAATTTTAGCAGGTAACATATCCCAACAAAATTGTGAATTCATCATGGTTCTTTTGTCAGATCATCAATAAATTCAAGGAAGCCAGTTCCATTTGCATCCCATAGAGGACCAAACTTAACCGTTTATGCGCTAGTAATTATAACAGCTGCTATTGCCGTGAGGAAGTTTCCAGCCAGATTTGCTAGTCGTGACAAAAGACATTTTGGGGGGTAGGTGTGTTTCACCGTACCAATCACATTTTAGTATTTACGCAGCCACGTTGGGGATAGGTTGCCAGCGGCCCCCCCGAGTGTGGGATAAGCATTTTGTTTTTGTTGATTAATATAGCTGATTATTTTCCTGCTTACAAATCTGGGTTATATTATGAATTTATTTCTGAATTGTGCTTCTCTTCGTCCAACCAAAAACATTCTTGGCATTGTGCTGATTACATGTTTATTAAAAATAATAACATCAGAACAGCAGCATCATTGGGCATTTGCCACTGTTGTGCATGTTTAATTGTTGAGGGACCCGTGAAAATGCCAGCAGATGAGTAAAAATACATGGCTACCAGTCCAGGGAATGGAAAGAAAAAAGTTAAACCCCCGACGAGCTGCAAGCATGAAAATTGGAATAAATGCTTATTTCCAAAATAAAAACTGCAAGATGGAGAAGGCAAACCCTTGAATAGATAGCATTTGAATTTTTTCAATTTAATTCAGGTCAACAATTTGTAAATCACGATTTACAAATCTTTTTTCTTTTTATTTGTGTTTTTTTATTTGCACATTTTTTGAAATGGGGTTGCATTGGCTCGTTTACAATATTTTTCTGCGCTCTCACCAAATTTTACACCAGCTTAGAAACTACTTTTCATGCTCTGTATTGCCATTAAATCTAATGTTTCATGTAGATACTCTCTTCCCAACTCTTCATTCACAAAAACAGTCAAAAATTATATATCTGCTGCCTTCACACACACTACTTTAATCCACTTAAATCATCTCCTTAGATGCCCATCTGAATCAGGAAATGGTGCAAACGAACAGAGTGCTTTACCAGTCATCGCATGTCTCATCACCTCCGCTAAATAAAAGAGAGGAGATATTTCAGACGAGCCTCAGAAGGCAGGCACGCCATCTTCAATTACTGTTGGCCTGACAGAGCTCAGAATTTAATGTGAGGTCTGCCAGTTGTCAGCTGATGAATCGTTAGCCCAGGGCCCCTCATGCGTCTTCCTCTGCTCCTCTGCAGAAAGTCAGGCTGTTGTACCTGGAACCAGATGCAAGAACCCAGGATGCAAAACGGTAGGTTTGTGCAGTAATACTGCATGTGTATATCTGTGCTTCAGTAATAAATCTTGTGGTCTAAATGTTGTAAACTTTTTTTTTGGATCACTTACAATTTCTTGATTTTCTTGGCTCACCATGAGCACAAGCAGGGGTGTATTTCCCAAAACCACAGATGCTAACTTACACGGTTGGGCCCATTGACTGTGAATGGACGAACTACGTAAGTTGCTAACTTACTTAGCAACTATGCGATTGGGAAACGCGACCCAGATTGTGTTATTCGTAAACTGATTGCGAGTAACTAACTCTTGAGCTTTCTGAAAATCACTTTGCGCTCAACTAATCACTTTGCGCTCAACTTGTTGCGTCTACGACTAGAAACTTCTAAAGGGTTCAAACCTGTTTAGATTTCCCTCTCTTTGCTAGACTAACCATAAGTGATTGCCTTGCACATGTTGCTCAGCTCTGAAGTACGCTCCACATGGCGCAGTCACAAATGCCTGATTATTTTCAGGAAGACCTGTTAAAGTGGCAGGTAATTTTGGAAGGCAGAGAGAGAGAGAAAGAGAGAGAGATAGAGAGATGGAGATAGAGAGATAGATAATGACCATAAACACCACCACCCTTCGCCCCAGTAGCACCTGACTCCAAACAAGGCCCATGTTTGTTTAAGAGATCAGTCTATAGGCAAAAAACGGAAACACTTGTGCATCTGATTTCAAAGAAGGAGACTCTGATAATAACAAATAGGTAAACTCCGCACCAGCTGCAGTTTTAATCATTTCAGTGGGCAAGTGGATGAGAAAGAATTGTATTTTGGATATCAGTTAAAATTTCTTTCAAAATTGACCGGAAACAACAGTAATTTGAGTGCTGACATAATTTCTGAAGGTAATTTGATTCAGGTCTGGTTTTATCCCATTAAGGGTCTTTTTTCTCTCAGATTTGTCCCTCTGTATATCAGAGAGCTCAGTTTGTATGTGTTACCTCAGGTGTTTCAGGGCAAGGAAACTGATGCAGAGCCCTGTGTTCACCACCCGGGGGCGCCAGTGTTTCATGAGTGGTGAGTTGTGTTTCTCGCTCTCTTATTCTTCCCTTGTATTTCCATAAGGGAACTCGCATTTAAAATCACGGTTATATCTGTGCTTATAGTGATACAGAAACCAATGGTATACGCTAAAGATATTCAGTAAATACAATTTAAATACGCACATATTTATATTAATCAAGGTGTGAAACATAGAATTATATGGCTGATGATAAATTTAGGAAAAGCCCTGTGACTCAAAGAAATTAACTTGGGCCAAAAAGATTTTTAAAATGTGATGTGCTGCAATGATATGGCAAAATGTAGGTGGCTCGAGAGCACTGGCTGTAGAATATTACAGTGTATACAGTTAGGATTTAAGTGCACTGGCAGCTGTATCCCACATCGCCTTTACATTTACTGAGGTCATTGCTGGAATTAATGTGCACATGGCACTGTATATATCACTGAGCCCTTCGCCTAAAGTACTTCTGTGTTAATTGTGGCAGATAAACAAACACGAAGGCTTTGAGCTGCAATTGTGCAGTGTAATTATGGTGTCCGCGGTGATAACATAATCAAATTAGAGTCACTGCATTTTTCTGACTAAAAATCTCTAGCTATAAGTACTGGAACTGCTGTCACATAAAGACCCTCGACTTCAATGCCTTCCTGGACCAGAGAGGCTGCACCACAGGCAAACATCGATGGGTGCCCAAGCAGGTATGACTGTCCTGATCTCCTGTGCTTCCCCAGTCTACTGCAGCGCTGCTTCCCTGCAGCTCTGCCTGGCGTTTAGGATTTGGCCCGGCTGCATTTTTAGAGGAGCAAGCGCTGGGCTTAGATAACATTCATTATTGTCAAAGACAACAAAGTTTGGCTGCCTGACCTTCATTTTTCACAGTCAGTATTGTTTCAGAACTTGACATCTAATGCCACATCCACTGTCTTATGTACTGAGCTGCAGGAGGCATTAAAACATTTAATCAAACAGATTTTTTTTTTTTTTTAAAGCAAGGCCTGCCACAGCGCCAAATATTTTATGACTTTGAAATGTATTAGAACCAGAGGAGAGGAGAGTTTGGTTTGAATGGGGCATTCTATTAAAGCGACTGATTATGCTGTACACCCAGTGATGTGGGCGCAGAGCTGTGGAAATCAGCTCCATTCTGTTTAATCATGATGAACCCCATGTCCTCACTGACAACAGGACAAGAAGACTGTGGCCTGCAGGCATGACTGGCACCAGACTAATACACAAGTGGTGGTCACGATCTATGCAAAGAACTCGATCCCTGAACATTCATGTGTGGAGACCAATCGCACTGTGGTGAGTGGTATCGTCAGTTTCACGCAAGTCACCCTCTGATGGTGCACAAACTCATTGTTATTAATGAAAAAAGTGCTTCCTGTCATTGTTTGATGCCTGTGTATTGGTGTTCCAGCCGTGAGATTCATATTCACTCTGACTCATTGACATGACGTTTTTATAAAAGCCTTTATCAAACACCCAGATTTACTCATGCAGCAACAAATTCAATTGACTGATCTTAATTGAGAATTCATTGATAAATGAAGGTGCAGACTGTAAGATGCTTTGTACAGGAACTTCATTCTCTTGCACTGCAACATCAGAATTCTTCTCTTTTCTCGATGTCACTTGCAGCTGAAGACACACATCCAGTTTGACAACAATAAGGTTTTCAACAGAGAATTCCATCTTTGGGGGGTAAGAATCTTCATCACTGCTCACTTTGCCTTTGTTGCAACACCAAGCTATTTCCTTAATCCCTACACCTCACTCTCTCCCTCATCCCTACACCTCACTCTGTCCCTCATCCCTACAGCTCACTCTCCCCCTCATCCCTACACCTCACTCTCTCCCTCATCCCTACTCCTCACTCTCTCCCTCATCCCTACACCTCACTCTCCTCCACATCCCTACACCTCACTTTCCCCCTCATCCCTACACCTCACTCTCTCCCTCATCCCTACACCTCACTCTCTCCCTCATCCCTACGCCTCACTCTCTTCCTCATCCCGACGCCTCACTCTCCTCCTCATCCCTACACCTCACTCTCTCTCATCCCTACACCTCACTCTCTCCCTCATCCCTACGCCTCACTCTCCCCCTCATCCCTACACCTCACAATCCCCCTCATCCCTACACCTCACTCTGTCCCTCATCCCTACACCTCACTCTCTCCCTCATCCCTACACCTCACTCTGTCCCTCATCCCTACACCTCACTCTCCCCCTCATCCCTACACCTCACTCTCTCCCTCATCCCTACACCTCACTCTCTCCCTCATCCCTACGCCTCACTCTCTTCCTCATCCCGACGCCTCACTCTCCTCCTCATCCCTACACCTCACTCTCTCTCATCCCTACACCTCACTCTCTCCCTCATCCCTACGCCTCACTCTCCCCCTCATCCCTACACCTCACAATCCCCCTCATCCCTACACCTCACTCTGTCCCTCATCCCTACACCTCACTCTCTCCCTCATCCCTACACCTCACTCTGTCCCTCATCCCTACACCTCACTCTCCCCCTCATCCCTACACCTCACTCTCTCCCTCATCCCTACAGCTCACTCTCCCCCTCATCCCTACACCTCACTCTCTCCCTCATCCCTACTCCTCACTCTCTCCCTCATCCCTACACCTCACTCTCCTCCACATCCCTACACCTCACTTTCCCCCTCATCCCTACACCTCACTCTCTCCCTCATCCCTACGCCTCACTCTCTTCCTCATCCCTACGCCTCACTCTCTTCCTCATCCCTACGCCTCACTCTCCTCCTCATCCCTACACCTCACTCTCTCTCATCCCTACACCTCACTCTCTCCCTCATCCCTACGCCTCACTCTCCCCCTCATCCCTACACCTCACAATCCCCCTCATCCCTACACCTCACTCTGTCCCTCATCCCTACAGCTCACTCTCCCCCTCATCCCTACACCTCACTCTCTCCCTCATCCCTACACCTCACTCTCTCCCTCATCCCTACACCCCACTGTCTCCTCCTCATACCTACACCTCACTCTCTCCCTCATCCCTACACCTCACTCTCTCCCTCATCCCTACGCCTCACTCTCTCCCTCATCCCTACGCCTCACTCTCCCCCTCATCCCTACACATCACTCTCTCCCTCATCTCTACACCTCACTCTCTCCCTCATCCCTACACCTCACTCTCTCCCTCATCCCTACACCTCACTCTCTCCCTCATCCCTACGCCTCACTCTCTCCCTCATACCTACACCTCACTCTCTCCCTCATCCCTACACCTCACTCTCTCCCTCATCCCTACGCCTCACTCTCTCCCTCATCCCTACGCCTCACTCTCTCCCTCATCCCTACGCCTCACTCTCTCCCTCATCCCTACACCCCACTGTCTCCTCCTCATCCCGACACCTCACTCTCTCCCTCATCCCTACACCTCACTCTCTCCCTCATCCCTACACCTCACTCTCTCCCTCATCCCTACACCTCACTCTCTCCCTCATCCCTACACCTCACTCTCCCCCTCATCCCTACACCTCACTCTCTCCCTCATCCCTACGGCTCACTCTCTCCCTCATCCCTACACCTCACTCTCTCCCTCATACCTACACCTCACTCTCTCCCTCATCCCTACACCTCACTCTCTCCCTCATCCCTACACCTCACTCTCTCCCTCATACCTACACCTCACTCTCTCCCTCATACCTACACCTCACTCTCTCCCTCATACCTACACCTCACTCTCTCCCTCATCCCTACACCTCACTCTCTCCCTCATCCCTACACCTCACTCTCTCCCTCATCCCTACACCCCACTGTCTCCTCCTCATACCTACACCTCACTCTCTCCCTCATCCCTACACCTCACTCTCTCCCTCATCCCTACACCTCACTCTCTCCCTCATCCCTACGCCTCACTCTCTCCCTCATCCCTGCACCTCACTCTCCCCCTCATCCCTACACCTCTCTCTCTCCCTCATCCCTACACCTTACTCTCCTCCTCATCCCTACACCTCACTCTCTCCCTCATCCCTACACCCCACTGTCTCCTCCTCATCCCTACACCTCACTCTCTCCCTCATCCCTACACCTCACTCTCTCCCTCATCCCTACACCCCACTGTCTCCTCCTCATACCTACACCTCACTCTCTCCCTCATCCCGACACCTCACTCTCCCCCTCATCCCTACACCCCACTGTCTCCCTCATCCCTACACCCCACTGTCTCCTCCTCATCCCGACACCTCACTCTCTCCCTCATCCCTACACCTCACTCTCTCCCTCATCCCGACACCTCACTCTCCTCCTCATCCCTACACCTCACTCTCCTCCTCATCCCTACACCTCACTCTCCTCCTCATCCCTACACCTCACTCTCTCCCTCATCCCTACACCTCACTCTCCTCCTCATCCCTACACCTCACTCTCCTCCTCATCCCTACACCTCACTCTCTCCCTCATCCCTACACCTCACTCTCTCCCTCATCCCTACACATCACTCTCTCCCTCATCCCTACATCTCTCTCTCCCTCATACCTACACCTCACTCTCTCCCTCATCCCTACACCTCACTCCCTCCCTCATCCCTACATCTCTCTCTCTCCCTCATACCTACACCTCACTCTCTCCCTCATTCCTACACCTCACTCTCTCCCTCATCCGTACACCTCACTCTCTCCCTCATCGCTACACCTCACTCTCTCCCTCATCCCTACACCTCACTCTCTCCCTCATCCCTACACCTCGTTCTCTCCCTCATCCCGACACCTCACTCTCCCCCTCATCCCTACACCCCACTGTCTCCTCCTCATCCCTACGCCTCACTCTCTCCCTCATCCCTCCACCTCTCTCTGTCCCTCATCCCGCCACCTCACTCTACCCTCATCCCTACTCCGCACTCTCTCTCTCATCCCGACACCTCACTCTCTCCCTCATCCCTACACCCCACTGTCTCCTCCTCATCCCTACGCCTCACTCTCTCCCTCATCCCTACACCTCACTCTCTCCCTCATCCCTACACCTCACTCTCTCCCTCATCCCTACACCTCACTCTCCTCCTCATCCCTACACCTCACTCTATCCCTCATCCCTACACCTCACTCTCTCCCTCATCCCTACGCCTCACTTTCTCCCTCATCCCTACACCCCACTGTCTCCTCCTCATCCCGACACCTCACTCTCTCCCTCATCCCTACACCTCACTCTCTCCCTCATCCCTACGCCTCACTCTCTCCCTCATCCCTACACCCCACTGTCTCCTCCTCATCCCTACACCTCACTCTCTCCCTCATCCCTACACCTCACTCTCTCCCTCATCCCTACGCCTCACTCTCTCCCTCATCCCTACACCTCACTCTCCCTCTCATCCCTTCACCTCACTCTCTCCCTCATCCCCTCACCTCACTCTCTCCCTCATCCCTACACCTCACTATGTCCCTCATACCTACACCTCACTCTCCTCCTCATCCCTACACCTCACTCTCTCCCTCATCCCCACCCCTCCCTCTCCCCCTCATCCCTCCACCTCCCTCTCTCCCTCATCCCTCCGCCTCACTCTCTCCCTCATCCCTACACCTCACTCTCTCCCTCATCCCTACACCTCACTCTCTCCCTCATCCCTACATCTCACTCTCTCCCTCATCCCGACACCTCACTCTCCCCCTCATCCCTACACCCCACTGTCTCCCTCATCCCTACACCCCACTGTCTCCTCCTCATCCCGACACCTCACTCTCTCTCTCATCCCTACACCTCACTCTCTCCCTCATCTTTACACCTCACTCTCTCCCTCATCCCGACACCTCACTCTCTCCCTCATCCCTACACCTCACTCTCTCCCTCATCCCTACACCTCACTCTCTCCCTCATCCCTACACCTCACTCTCTCCCTCATCCCTACTCCGCACTCTCTCCCTCATCTCTACACCTCACTCTCTCCCTCATCACTACACCTCACTCTCTCCCTCATCCCTACACCTCACTCTCTCCCTCATCCCGACACCTCACTCTCCCCCTCATCCCTACACCCCACTGTCTCCCTCACCCCTACCCCCCACTGTCTCCTCCTCCTCCCGACCCCTCACTCTCTCTCTCATCCCTACACCTCACTCTCTCCCTCATCTTTACACCTCACTCTCTCCCTCATCACGACACCTCACTCTCTCCCTCATCCCTACACCTCACTCTCTCCCTCATCTTTACACCTCACTCTCTCCGTCATCCCTACACCTCACTCTCCCCCTCATCCCTACACCTCACTCTCTCCCTCATCCCTACGCCTCACTCTCTCCCTCATCCCTACACCTCACTCTCTCCCTCATCTTTACACCTCACTCTCTCCCTCATCCCGACACCTCACTCTCTCCCTCATCCCTACACCTCACTCTCTCCCTCATCCCTATGGCTCACTCTCTCCCTCATCCCTACACCTCACTCTCTCCCTCATACCTACACCTCACTCTCTCCCTCATCCCTACACCTCACTCTCTCCCTCATCCCTACACCTCACTCTCTCCCTCATCCCTACGCCTCACTCTCTCCCTCATACCTACACCTCACTCTCTCCCTCATCCCTACACCTCACTCTCTCCCTCATCCCTACGCCTCACTCTCTCCCTCATCCCTACGCCTCACTCTCTCCCTCATCCCTACGCCTCACTCTCTCCCTCATCCCTACACCCCACTGTCTCCTCCTCATCCCGACACCTCACTCTCTCCCTCATCCCTACACCTCACTCTCTCCCTCATCCCTACACCTCACTCTCTCCCTCATCCCTACACCTCACTCTCTCCCTCATCCCTACACCTCACTCTCCCCCTCATCCCTACACCTCACTCTCTCCCTCATCCCTACGGCTCACTCTCTCCCTCATCCCTACACCTCACTCTCTCCCTCATACCTACACCTCACTCTCTCCCTCATCCCTACACCTCACTCTCTCCCTCATCCCTACACCTCACTCTCTCCCTCATACCTACACCTCACTCTCTCCCTCATACCTACACCTCACTCTCTCCCTCATCCCTACACCTCACTCTCTCCCTCATCCCTACGCCTCACTCTCTCCCTCATCCCTACACCCCACTGTCTCCTCCTCATCCCTTCAACTCACTCCCTCATCCCTACACCTCACTCTCTCCCTCATCCCTACACCTCACTTTCTCCCTCATCCCTACACCTCACTATCCCTCTCATCCCTACACCTCACTCTCTCCCTCATCCCTACACCTCACTCTCTCCCTCATCCCTACACCTCACTCTCTCCCTCATCTCTCCACCTCACTCTCCCTCTCATCCCTACTCCTCACTCTCTCCCTCATCCCTACACCTCACTCTCTCCCTCATCCCTGCACCTCACTCTCTCCCTCATCCCTACACCTCACTCTCCCCCTCATCCCTACACCTCACTCTCTCCCTCATCCCTACACCTCACTATCCCCCTCATCCCTACACCTCACTCTCTCCCTCATCCCTACACCTCACTCTCTCCCTCATCCCTACACCTCACTCTCTCCCTCATCTCTCCACCTCACTCTCCCTCTCATCCCTACTCCTCACTCTCTCCCTCATCCCTACACCTCACTCTCTCCCTCATCCCTGCACCTCACTCTCTCCCTCATCCCTACACCTCACTCTCCCCCTCATCCCGACACCTCACTCTCTCCCTCATCCCTACACCTCACTATCCCCCTCATCCCTACACCTCACTCTCTCTCTCATCCCTACACCTCACTCTCTCCCTCATCCCTACACCTCACTCTCCCCCTCATCCCTACACCTCACTCTCTCCCTCATCCTTACACCTCACTCTCTCCCTCATCTCTCCACCTCACTCTCTCCCTCATCCCTACACCTCACTCTCCCCCTCATCCCTACACCTCACTCTCCCCCTCATCCCTACACCTCACTCTCTCCCTCATCCCTACACCTCACTCTCTCCCTCATCCCTACACCTCACTCTCTCCCTCATCTCTCCACCTCACTCTCTCCCTCATCTCTCCACCTCACTCTCTCTCTCATCCCTACACCTCACTCTCCCTCTCATACCTACACCTCACTCTCTCCCTCATCCCTACACCTCACTCTCCCTCATCCCTACGCCTCACTCTCTCCCTCATCTTTACACCTCACTCTCTCCCTCATCCCGACACCTCACTCTCTCCCTCATCCCTACACCTCACTCTCTCCCTCATCCCTACACCTCACTCTCTCCCTCATCCCTACGCCTCACTCTCTCCCTCATCCCTACGCCTCACTCTCTCCCTCATCCCTACACCTCACTCTCTCCCTCATCTCTACACCTCTCTCTCTCCCTCATCCCTACACCTCACTCTCTCCCTCATCCCTACACCTCACTCTCTCCCTCATCCCTACAGCTATCCTTGATTTACTGTGCGAGTTGACACTTGACAGGCCCTGGACTGCAGTACAGATTTTTGAACGAATCAGCGACTCACAGGAAATCAGAGTGAAGGAGGCTGTTCAGTCTAAAAGAACTAATTTAAGGAGGAATTTCTTTAATTGCGCATGATCTTTAAATTTTTTGCTTTCTCTTAGCCAAGATGCTTCTTGCTTTAATGTGATTTTGGTGTTTAGATTGATTAATTACTGCCTGCCCGGATTTGTGTTGAACTTGCTTCCATTCCATTTAATTTCTTGGCAGCACATAACCTAGAAACTTGGGTTTTATTCACAAAGCAGGACTATGGAGTCTGTGGATAACTGCTCTGTTGTAAAAGAGCTTTCCTTGGATACTCAGTGCAGTTGTCCAGCTTACTCCTGCTTGGTGAAACAGGCTGCAGATATGATTCACCTTGTGCTTGCCCTACAGGTGGTGGATGTGGCCCAGAGCTCGGTGAGTATGGTGCCCTCTAAGGTGGAGGTGACCCTAAGGAAAGCAGATCCTGTGGCGTGGGGCAAGCTGGAGGACCCCCGCTTCAAAGTGGAGACGCGGCTTGAGTCTGCAGAGGATGATGGGATGGGCACAGAGGAGAGGCCAGAATGGGACATTTCAGACGACGACATCAGTGAATCTGACGAGGAGGAGGACGTGCAGCTGCCCAAATTAGAAACGAATCCTTTACAGTAGAGTGCAGTCTTGGTAATTGCAAGACCATCAGGTATTTTTCTTGAAAATGTGATATTATGAAATTCTACACACAGCTTTATGCCCTGTTACTTTGATTCTCTGTGGCCTTTATTTTCACATATCAAACTGACCTCTGTATTTTCTGCGTCGGGACAAAATGCTCCAGTTTAGGGCAGATGATATGGTGTCGGCCTGCAGCAGCTCCCAAAGAATATTTCCGAAAAACCTGAGATATGGATGTATTGGGAGTTGCAGTTGATTGTAAACTTAAAAATGCTGTTATTTCATCGGGTAAATACATCAGTGTCTGAAATGTTCTTTGTAAGAATTACCCTTAAATTGCAGTAGCAGTGTTTAAAATTGGGTTAATGCCATTTTAAAGCTAGATATAATTAATGCTTATATGAGTAGAAAGACGGTGAGTACTTGCTGCGCTTTCAAAAGAATTCTGATCCTTCACTTTTTGCACTTTGTGCACCAGATTGAATTTAAAATGGATCAGATTCACATGTTGGCCATTTATCTACGCACAATAACTAAACAATGAAATGCTTTTGCAGATAATTTCTAGAAACTTCTGTAAATTCATAAAAAATTTGACTCATATCTTATATCTTATGTGGATGAGTATTCAAACCCTTTTTTCAGGTCTTTATAGACGCACCTTTGGCAGCAATTACAGCGTTGAGTCTTCTTGGGGAAATCTACAACCCTTGCACTCCTAGATTTAGGTAATTTATCCAGTTCTTCTTGGCAGATGCTCTCAAGCTCAATCAGATTGGATGGGGAGTGTCTATGAAAAGCCATCTTCAGGTTTCTCCACAGATGTGCTGTGCATTTCCTCTGGGATTTAACTGGCCTACTGGAGACTTGTCCTGGAGCCACTGAAACATTGCCTTGGCTTTTTGCTTTCGGCTGTAGGTGTGGAGACCCCAGTCAGAGGTCTTGTGTACAGTTGGAGCAGGTTTTCAAGGATCACCTGACTGCACTCACCATTCCCTCTATTCTGACCCATTTCCCTGTCTCTGCAGCTGAGAAGCACCCCTGTTACATACTGCTGCCATAACTATGCTTGATTGTTGAGAAGACCACAGTGAGTTACTGAGCAGTACCTCCTGACGTTGCATTCGAAGCTCAGCCCAGATTTCCATATTAGTCTCATCAGACCACAGAAACTTTTTCCTCATCTTTTCAGAGTTCTTAAGTGCCATTTGGTTAACTCCCAGTGAGCTGAAATATGGTTTTAACTCAAGGGTGGCTTCCATATGGCCCTTCTAAAATTAAGTCCTGACAGATGGGGTGCTTCTCAGATAATTGTCCTTCAGTAAGTTCTCTCGCATCTGCATAGAACTTCTGCAGCTCTGTCCTGCTTACAAACTTACACTGACAGTCTCTGTGTTAGCAATACGCACCAACATCATTCGCAGTTGTACATAATGTAATACTTCATAATTTCTCTGTAGTGGCATGAGGTTTTACAAATGTCGCTATGTCCAGTTAATCCACCTGCAATTCAGCGCTAATTTTGGACATAGTTCGTGTTTGTACTATTTCTCTGGGAATAACAGTGCATTCAGTGGTTGTGTTGGATACCAGGAGAAAGGGAATTTTGGCAAGAGCTGCAAGTTTGCTTTTACAATTGAAGCTAACATACAATTATGAAAAATCATTATTTAAGGGAAATAATATAAATCTAGCAAGCAGAAGAATTTACCATTTGCCTCAGTCACGTGCATCTTATCCAGGTTTTATGATATGTGTGATAATACTCAATGACAATGGGAAATTTAACTTCCATCTTGTTTGGTTTGTGGGGAATGAACCAGTTGGTAATGTTATTTTGCCTTGACCATTTCTTTTTAAAACTATTATCCTACGTGCACTACTGAGTTGAAATAAAATGCAAAAAGTAAGATTTCTTTATGCAGTAGTTAATGCCCCCTCAGGAATGGGATGATAATTCAAGCGATGCTCTTTTTAAAAATGAGCGTTGCCTTCACAGAGACAAGATTAAGATTTTACTGAACCAAATGTTCAGAGAGAGACCATTTTTGGCTCTTTTTTCTGATTTATAATTTTTTTTTTCTGGGGGTTTATGAGAGAAAAAAATAATGCTGAATTCACTGCGTTTAGCATGTATATTTAATATTAAATGGGAGATTTTTATAGTTAAAGCTGACATTGAAATGGAGATCTGCAATTAAAATGTATTCGTTAAATAATGATAAATATCTGAGTTTTACTTATTAAATTGGGATGGGTCTGAAAACGCCAAACCTGGGTTCTTCTTTGAAAAATTCCAGATCTAAAAACAGTTGACTCCGTGGTAACTGTGGGATGTCGGGCTACAGAGAAACAGCTAATATGAGCTAATATAATACAACATTCTATCATATAATTAAGAAATGAATTGTGATATATCAAACATTTTACGTGGTTAAGGTTCGTAATCAATGTTAATGACAGCAGCAACAGTTATTAATTTGTATTCATTTTTATCAGATGGCTGGCCTACTAATCTTAAGGGTAAGATTTAGGGAAGATATTTTACATTGGGCTATTTACTGTATTTTACTCGACAGACACAGAATTTATGCACTTTTTGCCTTCCCGTGATACACAAATTTATGTGACACATTTATACTCTGCCAGTGTATTGCTGTATGACGGAATATTACAATGCCCAAACAAACAGGATCAAGTGTGTATTTTGTGAATACGTGGCTGAGAGCCCAAATATAACGCCAGCACATGTACCCTTCACCTCATTCTTCTGCCTCTGACTGAAACTTCTCTCTGGTCGTGTGCTTGCTTCAGCGAAGCAACTGTATTCTCTTACTACTACTTCTTCTTTCGCCTAAATTTTGCCCACTAACTCCTCATCCACCGTTGGAGCTATTGATACCGTTCAAGATCTTTTGATTTTCTTGTGAAAGTATGACTATTTGTCTTGATATCCTAATACAGTTCCTTACATTTCTGCCCAAATTAGCATTTTACCCCCAACTTTGTGTCATATAACACTGGCTACCATGCCCTGAGGGATTTTATATTTTGAGAACCAACTGAAACAACATTTAATAATGCATTAAATAAACCGATTCTTGCTCAAAACTATTGTGGCCTGCTATAGGTGAGGCCAAGGACAGACAGAGCCCGGGTGCGATACTCATCAGTGATTTGTTGGCTATAAAATGCAGGTATCTTTTGTTCAAGTCATGTCGAAGGACATCATTAAATGGTGAAACTGGATCTTGATCTGCGATGGGGAGGAGTGCCTTGGTCTCCTCTTTGGCGCAGTCTGTTTCACTTCTCATGGGTTGTTTTGATTAATTTGCTGTGATATTATTAGGATATGAGCTATAATTTGACAAGTAACTGGCTACTTGCCAAATGAAATTGAACGGATTGAGAATGTGTTCCCAAAAATGAAACTGGCATGATAAAAGTGTTTTAGTGCTCATATCAACCTTAATTACAGCCATTTACACAAAAACTGATTAGGCAAATAACCATTTTAAAAACTGGATCCAAAGACACGTACAGCAGCTAATGCTGAAAACTATGCCAGCACCTGAGAACCATGCCAAAGGCAGTGGTCACAAAAAGAGATCTACATACCTTACAGCCTAAATTTGGCACGACTTATTCTGCCAATGCAGCTGAGTGAGATCCCCAGCGGTTGGAACAGGAATGGTTACCAAAGGCCTCCGCAGTCTGGCGCAGTAATCCCATGTTAAATAATAGAATATCCCACTCGATTCAGACGTCCCCCCCCCCAAAAAAACCAACCCTATTTCATTCCACCTTCCTGAATTTAACAGGGTAAGTGTTGATAATGTAATTACACAGGTCCAGTTTAAAAGGGCTTCAAGCTAATAGTCAGCACTGCAATCTTAACTATAGCCACACACAAACAGCCATTCAATTAACCTGGTTACAACAATTATAATACTTTATTTTTTGTTCAAGTTAATTTTGATACACTGGAGAATATGTTGTTGGTTTTTTGCCAGGGAGGGGCAGGTAGAGCTTAAAAAATAAATGTAACTGGCAGATGGCACAATGCTTAAATAAAATGAACAGACTACAGAAACAAATTGTCAAGGTTATTTGTGTAAAATAAATGATCATTCAAAGTATCCTTTTCAAAATTTCAAATGTTCACATACTTTGAGGTTCAGGTATTTAGAATGGTGCAATCTATATCCAAAGGAGATATTAATTTGTCACACTTCACTGTCTCATGGATTTTTTTTCCTGGACTTCATAGACAACTCATTCATAAATACCTGTGATTGTGCAAAAACGGGAAAAGAACAAAAATAAATAAAAAATAAATAATGATAATTAAAAAAAATATGCACCACCTCCAAACAGAGCAAATACCACAACATCTTTGACTTTCACAAAATGATTTCTTTCTTCAAAGAAGACCTCAATTAACTTCACAATACTTACAATGACAAAAATGATCATTTAACTTGACGACATACTCATGCGACAAGGTGTTGGAGAGCTGATTCTGATTTCTTTCCAGTTCTGAATGGAATGTATTTACTTGAAACATTTTATGGACCAAACCCATTATTTTTTTAAGCAGCATTGGTTTACACAACACTTTGGCTCAAGACTGGTCACATAATAATTTATGTTTCACATTTTTTTTTTTTTTTTTAAATCTCTCTCAACCTGTTCAATGTGTTATTCATGATACATCTTGATTACACATGAGCTTGGTATTCACAAAATAAACATTCTTATTATATCACTTAAATATTATTTCATCAATGTAGCGGGAAAAATTCTTGCATTCTTGACGACTATGCATAAAAACCACCATTAAATTAAAAAATGAACCAAACCTGAATAGTTAAACATCTGTGTACAGCATTGGCATTTCAACTTTTTTTGCACTATATCTTATATTTATTGATCTGACATAAATATGTGAGGTTGCCGTAACATTGTAAACAACTCAGACATTTTACAGCCCCCTCTTTTAAGTCTGCATTTCACATTTAAAGTGCAAGGCATTATAAGCTTCTCCGAAATGCATGTCTAAAATGATGCAGATTCTTCCAACTTCTGAAAAATGTTGCCCTCAGTACAAAGTTGGCACAAACATTACTTCAGCTTTGAGAAAATAAATTCCAACTGTCAAACAACAAAGTTTTACAACAATATAATTTTGTTGGCTATTGAAGGAATAGTCCTCAGACACATGCTAGACCACACACACACACACACACACACCAGTGTGCCTGGAAGTACTTGTACCCAAATACTTCTAAAAAATATCAGGAAAGTACTTGTATCCAATTACTTTTCAAAAGTACTTGAAAATTAAATTCATGTAATATTCTCAACCCCTATAATATATATTTATTTTTATTTGGAACATTTTTCTTCAATAAAAATGAATAACTTTAAATGATACTTAGTTTCTTTTAAAAATCAATGATGATTTATGGATAACCTTGGCTGCGAAGGATGCTCACGAGCTGCCTGCAGATAAGGCAAGAATGGCGACACCAGCAAAATGATCACTTGCTGCTGCCGCAGGTTTGGTGGAAGCGAGAGCTTTGGTAGTCCGCTAGCTTAGGACAAGGACGACAAAGGAAAATGTAGGCCATAGTTTTCATTTTGCCAGTCCAGTCTAACTGAAGAGTTTCACTGCAATTTGCAAAAGCTAGCGGTTATATATATGTCCATTTGAAGCCTTTTTTTGGAAAAATTCAGATTTTATTTAATGGGAAAGTAAGCATAGAACAGCTTTTTTTATTTGTTAATACATCTTGCTTAACAAGTTAGAAGAGGACACCAAGATGCAATTAATTGTCAGAATAACAAATGCTGTGATTATCAGGCAAAACTCAGTATATGCAAAGAACTGCGATTTGAAGTCAAACGTCTCCAAAACGATTATCGATGAATAAGTTGGGGAATCTTTTTCCTGCAGCGCTTGCAGCACAGAAGTCATATTTTTCTTTTGCACAAGACAAGAGTTTCTAAAAAATCGGAGCCTGTTGGCACTGTGGGCATCTCCATCGCTGATTGGCTGTGTGGATATATCGCAATTAGCAGAAACACTGGCTTAGTGACAAGCTGATGAAAGCTGATGTTTATATTTTGCTAAATGCTGGAATATATTGCGTGTTGTTAGCGGCTGCAATTGGCATGTCAGCCGGCCTGTCAAAAATGATCTTTCTTGCAGTGGTGGTTCATTGCATTTTGCTTATACTTGTGCATAAATAGAAAGATGCATTCAGGTTGTATGTATTATGTATGAGTTTTCTTTTTGGAAATTAATGCCTATTTACTGTGGCAGTTCAGAATTATTATGCAAAGGGCTCACCCTCAGCTGCTGCAGTCTGTGCGTTTGCTTGTGTATAAGCGCACAAATGTGTGAGTTATATGTAAGAGAGATGTAAATTGTCCTACAGTAAACCAGGTTTTAGAGTTTTAGGTGACGCAATTTCTGTATTGTTTTATTGAATATATGTAAGCCTCTCTATGATATATGAAAAGTATTATGAGCCATAAAACTGCAGTCATGAGTGATCGTTGATGCATTATTGTATGGAATGTAAGCAGGGCTAATGTTGTGCACGGTACAAGAGTTATGGCTCAAAACATTGTGGCTCTCTGTAGTACCACTATCTGCTAATTGCTCGTAATTTCTTTTTTAAATATAAGTGGCAGAATATAGGAATCTATCTACCAAATCTGGTATCTCCAGCTTCTATGGTCTTCGCAGCGTGAACGCTTTTAGGCAAGAAAAAAAAATAAAAAATCAGAAGAAATGTGATAGGGTTTCAGCCGCTGTTCTGCTTGAACCTACAATTAGCGGGTTTGTGATTAAAACATGGGAAGGCAGACATCACTACTACAAAATCTTAACAATATAAAACTAGATAAATACTGACAGTTTCGGCAAGTATTTTAAGAAAAGTACTTGGCAAGTATTTGAAAAGCACTTGAATTTTCAGGTACATAAGAAAAGTAATTGGATACAAGTAAAAGTACTTTCCGGATATTTAACAAGTACTTTGCTACAAGTACAGGTATGCAAAAAAGTACTGACAAGTACTCTAGTGCTTGGACCCAAATCTGATGCACACACACATCCGCGCGCACACACACACACACGCACACACACGCGCACACACACACAGAGAGAGAGACAGAAGCATTGAGACATCAATATGAAAATGACTGTTTTTCAGATAAAATAAAGGGTTAAATAAGCCACAATTACATTCCTAAAATATTCTTCCTCACAGGAGCTGAAGTTTTAAGAGAAAAAACACAATTCAAGTAAAAAAAAAAAGCGAGAAAAAGAAAACACAAATTAAGGAAATCAAAGCAAATCACAATATTTCAGTTCCAGAGGCTTAGCTCAGACGATTCCAACGTTTTGCCACAAGCAGTTTCGATTTGATCGCATTCAACACATTTGAAGGCAGGAAGAATTAACAAAAGATTCACAATGTAGATGCAAAGCTGCCGTCTGCATCATCTTCCCACCAGACTTCGTTCGTGGAAAAGGCAGCTGTGTTGCTTCAGCTGATCCACCCAATAAAGGGAAGCCCCTGTCACAACTCTCCAAACTGCACAACTCTCCATACCGTCACAACTCCCCACTCATATCCATCTAATTACAATCAGTTCCCAGCAGAGTCTGCAGCGTCACCAGGTCCTCCTTTGACTTCCCAGGATCCTGAGGGCGACGGAAAAAATGAACCGATTTACTACTGCAGTTTTACAGAGAAGAAGTGAGGAGATTCTGGGAGCAATAACAGTGTTGCAATTCTAACAAGGTATAACCTGGTTAAGCCAGACCCCGTAGGTCAGCTAAATTAAGAAAAAGGTGAAAGTTTTAGTCCAAGAGAATTATGTTGGCCTGTGTGAGGCTGTGGGTCTTCTTTCACAGACAAATAACTTCATGAATCTTAGCTTCTGAAGGGAAATAGACGTTGTGAGAAACTTCTGAACAAAATTATGCTCTGTGCAGCTTGTATGAGCTTATGTATGTGCAATGATCAGAAGTGGACAATCCAGATTCAGAGAGTAAAAACAAGTCAACAAAAGTTTTTTTGCTACACGTGCCCACTTTGATGTTTCAGGCCAATTGTCTCATTATATTCGGGAAATGCAGAAAGCCTAGAAATGCTGTCAGCCAACTGTAGGGTTTGTCTAATTAAAGAGATTCAGGAGGGAACGGATAAATGCGATTGTTGAAACAAACAGTGCTTTGAAATACAGAGCTCCAGACTCCACAGTATACAGCAATTTAAACTGTGGTAACACAGTGCACCTCATAATGCTCTTGTAAACAAAAGCAATCTCTTAAACACTATCTGTCGACCGATATCACTCTCAAAATTGCTTTTCCACTAACACAAACTGGTGGACAAGTCGCTGAGATTCAGCATTGCAAAAGCACAAAGACAACAATAAACAGCTCTTATCAAAATCAGCAGCTGTACAAGTAAGCAGCTGCTAAAGATGCTGAACGATCAGAAATTCTGATGGTCTTTGATTTAAGCTGCATTGTCAAAACAGACAAATATATCGTGTCTGCACATTCTGAAAAACTGTAGGCTATGTGCAAAATTATTTTAGCACAAGTTCATTGTATAACTGATGATATTTAAACAAACAAATGGGGAGATTCTCATCTCTAATTCAAACAATTACATTGACTTCTCTTTGATGATGCCTCCACGATGGTGAAGGAGAGATGATATAAATTTGGAAAGTTTATGAAATAATGAAGAAATTATTTTCAGGCAATGATTGATATACACCAGTCCCCGGTTTGCCTGAATGCTGAACGTTCTTTTCCCAGGGCCTTTAGATGTCTATTTTTGTTGATGGCCAAAATTACAAATGAATTAGCCACTTAAATGGAAATATCTCATTGTGCAAATGTCAGCCCTGCTTCATTTTAATGGATGTCAATCTGTAATGGAAAGCGCACAGGAAAAGCGCTAAATTTTGGTGGGCAGTTGAGGGCGTCACCTATAAGGAGCGCTTTAAAACGCTACTTTTTGCTGAAGTGACACTTATATTTGAGGCATTTCTGGACTGCGCCCTTAACATCCCATGTTGATTTAAGCACAATATGATTCCATCAGCAACCCCAGTGCCCTGGTACTGAAATGAAGGTGGTATAAAGAGGGCGTGACAGGGCGGCTCTCCGGTCGATCAAAACATCAAAAGTCTCTGTGAAAACCATCACCACATCATCTGGTCACCCTCAGAGCGCCAACTGCAGTTACTGTTGCGAAATGATGTAAGATATCAAAGTCAAAGCTCGCAGGGGAGCTCTTTTAAACAAGTCACTTCATGATAGGTTTTCAAAGGCACAAGGTAATTAAATGTATATAATGTTTAAATTTATTTCGGCGCTCTTAGTGTCAGTTTGTGCACTGTAATCTGTGTTAAATAATCACCATGTGATCCAGTGGTCGCTCCTCATTGACCTGCCTACAGATCAGCGGGTGATTTACAGGTGATTTACCTGACAGGGAGCTGTTGGATTTCTGCTTCTGCAGTTTCTCCCTCTCCCGCCGGCCTCGGGGCATGATCTTCAGCTTCATGCTGCTGCTCTTAGCGCTGACCCTGGGAATGTCCTGCGGGAGGAGAGGTGCAGAGACGCCCGCGTCAGCACACTACTCTCCTGTCCCATCATGCCGCAGCACTCTCCTCACAAACCATTCCCAGTGAAAGACAACTTTTACACGTTAAACCGCCATTAAATCACTTTCAACAATATTTTTGCAGAAATTTTTGTTTTCACTTATTGGACAAGACAAGCAAAACACCTGCATCTTCCCCTCCGCCACACCAGCAGAGGGCAGTACTCGGTCAAATACAGAGGGAGTACATTCTGGAATGAACATCACAATCTCGCTGACAGTGCCCCCTCCTTGCCGATATTTGCCGACACTGTTCTTGAAATTATTAGAACACTATGTATAGCGGTCTCCTAGGACCAGTTCATTTGTGGTACAATCAGTTAGCTCTTATTTCTTTTGATTAAATTTATTTCTTTTAATTTAATTTATTTCTATTATTTTGTTCTTTTCTTGTCTTTTTTGTGTTGTTTTTTTCTGTCATCCTGTATTTTATCATTCTCATCTTATTTTCAATTTCTTATACTTTATTTTTCCCATAGGATGTACATTAATTATTTTCTTGACTAAGCATTCATGAGGTCAGGGTGAGGCCGCTCTATAAGCCCTTTAGGGCTTCAGACCTCACCTGCACATTTCTTTTTCTTTTTAACTCACTCTTCTAGAGTGATCTGTCACGTGTAGTGTGTCTTTCACATGTGCAAATAGAGTAAATAAATAAATAAAAAATACAAGAAATGCCCATATTGAGTCCAGATACTATGCATTGGATGTTTTGCAATATTTTTTGTGAAGATGTATGCTTCAAATAACGAGAATGTGTCCCTGCAATAATATAACTGAAGGCTGCCATCTTTTCATCCCTCAGAAAGGTTCTGCCAATGCGACCTCCAGGCCCAACCTCAGGCTGTGAGCTTTTGGCTTCATCCTTAAGGGTTCAGGTCCTGTTTGGAGTGAAGTGCTTTGAGTCAAACTCAGTTGTGAAAAGCGCTAACAAACTGTCAGGACTTCACCATGTGGGTGAATGAAGAGAAGCCACACAAAAAAATTCTGCCAAAATCCCACCTAAGTGTGACGTTTCGCTCGAGTTCAAACCCTGAGGCCCCAGTGGAAGAGAGCCATGGAGACATCAACGAATCCCTAAGAGGCGGCCATGATGTCACCTTTATTTTAAGACTCAGGACACGCCGCTGCACTGTGCCTTTGCGCAGTGAAACGAGTTGCTACAGGAGGTATTTGTTAATCAAACACTTGTGCTACTTTTATTGGCCTAAACAGCAGCGCCTGACTCCCTGGACGAGCAAGAAACTGTGTTCCTATTTTTCCTTTTTCTTTTTATTTAGATCCTAAAGTCCTTAAGGATGGGCATTTTCCCTCACCCCTATACTCCAAGGAAACGCAATTCTGAACATATTACCATCAGCTGTTTACCCCTGACCAAGTCGACTCACTTTCGCAGTAACAATAGTCGTTTTCATAGTGTTTTAAAAACACCATAATCATTTTTGTTTGTTTATATAGCAGGGCATTTGTTGCTTTGGTGGCTCCGATTTTTCACAGTTCGTTAAATTGCCGATGTGTCTTGCAGACGCTTCTGATCTTCAGAGAGTGTTTTTTTTTTTGCCTATTGCCATTGAAGAGCTATTGGACATTAACGTCACTAAGCTTGGCAGTAAACGTGAAAATTGACGGATTACGTCACTGTAATGATCTAGATTTTTAAGTATTTATCATTCAGTTCAGTTTTGTCTTAAAATAACCAAAAGTATTTTGTAACACCTGAGGGACAGTTGTTTCATTTGGCGTTCACCACAGTGGCCTTTCACTTAAATGCATGAACACATACAGTCGCAAATATATTCACAAACACAAACCAGAATTGAAAAAAGAAAAATGCAGGAACATGCATCTATAACATCTATCATGTGACCTCACCTCCTCTGCACAATGCATGCTGGGACAGATCCAGTGAATGTCTGCCAGTTTCTGCAGCTCAGTGTTCAGGCTGCTAAGCGTAGAGAGCAGATCCCCTTCCTCACGATGGTCCAATTTCTACACGGGAGTAATCCATGCAAGTGCACACACATTAAACATACTTAAACATACTGTACATACTTTATATAGACACACACACGCACGAATATGACACACATCTTCTGCAAGTAAGGACTTAACCCTTAGAGGGCTAAATAAATTTTTGAGGAATTAAAAATGTTATCTTGAGCTGATGGAAAATCTATCATGTGGCAACTTGTTTAAAAGAGCTCCCCTGCGGGCAACGTCCAGATCCTTCACTCGCTGTCTTGATGGTTCACCCCTCATAAAACAGGGCTTTAAATGGCTTCACCCCTCAGAAAAACTTTACCCTGAAAAATACCCTTTGAGTTAAAGGTCGACCAGAAGCCCTGCTCAAAAATAGCAAATGAGAAAAAATAGCGGAAATCGAACGGAGGGAAAATACTTTTTCCCTGCACTGTATCATTAAAACCAATGGTGTGTTTCTTGCATTTTAACTTACATGGACGGCAGAGGTACTGCAGGGAAAGTAATCTAATTTAGGGTTATGAATTGTGTGAAAAACTGAACTGAAGGCCACAGGATGTGTTTAAGTACGGCATGTTTCCTCCTACTGGCAACACACTGGTACACCGTCAAAACCAATCATTTCAGGATTTTATAATTTTTCCCAAAAAAAAAAAAAAACCCAGGCAGAATGACAGCTCGTTTTTAACCTCCACAGCGTCTGTTGGGTTTAGTTCAAGCTAACCTGCCAGGTCGCCAATTATTTTCTGAGTATATGAGACCACTTTATCCAACAGAAACTTCTCTGATCCATTACATTTAGGATTTTCAGGATCTTCCTAAATGTCAGTTGACTAGATCTGGATAATTTTTCAATTCTGCTGCCTGGATTTGACACTCTGATGTGAAGTAGTGCTCATAGCAACACAAACAGCAATGTCATGTGATTCCTTCCGTCAAATCAAGGAGAAAGCAAGATGTGAAATAGGAGGATGGAGGCAACATGTAAGGACTAAATGAGAGATGAACTGGAAGAGGAAGTACTGGGTAAAAGTAAAACAGACAGATAGTGAGCATGTGGGAGAAATAAATGATGAAAGGAAAGATAATATTACCAGTAGCTTCCCATCCAGCAGCATCTGAGTCTCCAGGAGCAGCACTTTGGAGCTGCTGACGATCTCTACAGCGGTTGTGCGGCTGATTAACTTTGTAAGGGAAAGGGCAAAAATATAAATGTGACATACTCATACACACTCAGCTTCAGCAACATTTCTGACGACAACCACATTGCAAATCTTAGATTTCCAATAGTAAACCCCAATAGAGAAAATACTAGAGGAAGCCCATCAGGGCTGAGTAGGTGTCAAGCATTTTTGTTGACCTCCTTCCCCAAAATTCTGCTCTTACACTCAAATAGCTGCTGCTTGCGCTTGAAACTGCTGCTGCTTGGAAGGAATTTCTTCAGCATTTTCTCCTCGCGCACGAAACTGCCTTTGTGCGCTTGAAACATTTCTGCCTGCGCTCGGATCATTTCTGTTCGCGCTCTAATAAATTTTTTGCAATGCCTTCCTGTCAAAAATCGCAAACCAATAGAATGCCAGATTCCGTGTTGACGAATGAAATTATTGCTATATTGTTGCAGGCCCATTCGTTTAACTTCTTGCAGCGTACCGTGTGGGTGGTGACTTCAGCAGACCCACTACCAAAAATACTGGAGCTTTACTAAATCCTGGATTGCTGATTAAATTACATTGCTCTTCAGATTATATAGCCATCTAGCTAGCTAGCTAACGTTATTTGTGAAAAATCCTTGAAAATAATCATCATATCAAAGCGACATGATTTGGTTTTGCCCTAACTGTACTAACTAAGTCAGCTGTAATAGGCAAGTTTTGTGGTGCTTTTGTGCGTCCGAACTGTGGCTTCAGATTTTTGGGACATTGGCTAGCTAGCTAGCAAGCTAGCTCAAGAGATATCACTAGCTAGTGAAATTAAGGCAAAAAACAAATGACACTGCTTAACTATGATAATTATTTGCAAAGATTTTCCTTAAATTGCTTTAGCTAGCTAACAAGATATAATCTGAAGAATAATGAAATACGTGATTGCATACATAGTGTTGCAACATACTGAAATTAGCTATGCTATATTACCGTCTCAGCCCAAACTGCCGGCTTGCTCCTCCGTTGACAGAAGCCAGCAATCAAGGGTGTGTGGGTGTGGTGTTATAATCTTCAAGTGCGATCGCCTTGAACGTGACCCATCAGAGTCATGAAAACTTCTGCCATAGCTATGCGGTTAGGGAATCGCAAGCTTGCAGGCAGGCGTGGGTCTGCCTAGGAGTCACCGATGGCCCCCATTGCACGCTTGGGCCTGCATCGAGGCAGCAATAATTTCATCGATCAACACAAAACCTGACATTCTGCTGATAGGAATGTATCACAAAAAAATTCAAGCGAGAGCAGAAATTTTGCAAGATCTTTGCATGAAATTGATGTGTCTGATCTAAAGTGAAAATACCCTGCAGTCAAATTAACAAAGGGATTTACCTCCATACATACACAGACTTACAGACACAAACACGCACACACACACACACACATTCCGATACCCCAGTGGGCAGCCCTCTTATGGTACCGTTACGTAAGGAGCTTCATAACGGCAATACACAGGGCTCCCACTCCCACCGCCCACATCCCCTCTCCTGCTCTCCTGCCGCAGAGGCAGCTGCTGCAACTCCTCCTCAGCACACGGCTCTCGCTGCTGAATAACACCGTGTGAACCTGGCAACCACTTCTGCTGCTCGCGGCAACCAGTCAAAACGGAGCATGAGTGTGAGCGTGGGAGACTGTATAAGTGGAGCGGAGGAGGGGAAGAGCTCATGGGTTTGTAGCGTATGCCTGCAGAACCGCGCAACCTGCAGGGACACCTTACCTGTTACCGAAGGATAAAAACCCAAAGCTAACGTTTCATCTAAAAGGCCAGCAAACCAAAGTCCCATGTCTCTTCAGAGGACCGTCAAACAGTTAAGGTGATAAGTGTTCGATAAATAAACCATGCGTCACCGCGCGGCGGTACTCTGATAACATCCATAGCCCAGTAAAGGAAAATAAACTTGTTGCCAGTGGGTTTTCTGGGTAATGTAGTCTGAGAAGCACACCTCGGGGCTGGAAGGCTTGTGTGGGAAGGCCTCGCTGAGGACTGATGTGCTGGCGTTGACTGCATGCGCCAGCTCCTGTTCCACCACTTTGTGCTTCTTCGCTGCCTCCCGGATCCTGCAAACACCAAGAGCCACTCGTCAGCAGTAACTCTGCATATAGTGATTTACAGAGATCACAACCAGGGCCCCATACCCATGCAGAGCAATACAGACATGTCAGATATGCAGGACAGACAGTAAAATGACACACACCTTTGCAGGGTATCTGATGAAAACACTAAGCTGGAATGAAATGGCTGCACACTCAAATACCATGCAGTGTAATCTCACCAACGTTTCATTGAAGCCAGCTTGTCTAGTGAAACATTGGTGGTATTAAACTGTGAGGTATTTAGGGTGCAGCCATTTCATTCTTTTTAATTCTTGATATCCTAGAGTTTGCTCCGCACACCATTAGGCGAGCGCTTCTTACGTTTCAGAAAACACTTCCCTGCTGGTGTGTGTTTGGGTGAGTCTCGGGCAGAGGTCGGGGTTTGCTGACACACCCCAGGTGTGTGTACCTGTTAATGAGCACGTCAGACACCAGGCCCAGCTGCTGCACCTGGGCGCACTCCTCCTCCGTCAGGTACTCCATGGACTGCTGGGAGTTGAGGCAGGGCCGGGTGGAGCAGTAGCTTTCGCACTTCCTCTTGTCCTCCCAGGACTTGAGCGTGCTCTCAAAGGCCTGCGGGCAACACACTGACCGATCAGCTGTACGAGCCACGCCACAGCTTCACCTCAACTGCTGGGTGCTCACTATTCTATCAAAAAATGGCTGCAGTGTGAGAGCTAAACTTTAGACCTCCACCTGTCTCTGCATAAAACCATGTGATGATATCATGGGATGAAAGTAGCTCACAGAACCAATTCATTGTTATAAATAAATGGTAATGGTAACTCAATTAATCAAAATGGAGTGAAATGCAGGGATGCGCAACTCTGCTCGTACAAAGCTGGTCTGGAAGCTGGATTTTGTTTTAACCAAATCATTTTTGTTTCAGTCCTTATTGTCAGAATCACAAATGGTCCACAACCTGCACTGAATGAAAGCTGAAAGAGATCGACTTTCGCACTGAAACCCTGATTTGGAGCAGGCCAATGTTCACCTATTACGCTGCTGTTACGTTCATAGCAGTTTAGCATCCCGACAGCATTTCAGCATCACAGTAAAATTAAATTCAATCTTTGCTTCTCAAAATCTGTCCACATAGACCAACCAGAAGGGAAACATTGTCTCTGTACATCTGCCCCCACTTTTGCCGGCGCTAATCTCAGAGCGCTCCCGACTGACCCGGTCTCTGGTGAGCATCTGGGCCCGATTCTTGTGGACAATCTGCACGATTCCCGGTGGCTGGACCCAGGCCTCCCCGTCAACCTGAACAGGCACACCCTCCTCGCCCAGGATGGTGATCTTCACCTGACGACACTGTGGAACAAACACAGGAGACAAGTCCAGATAAAATGCTGTGCAGATGTGTGTGCACACAGACTGTGTGTACGTTTGTGCATGTATGTACATGTAAGGGATGATGGTAGAGAGGCTGTGCACAACGCAATCTGAATGCCAACTGCAGAGATGGCAAATTGCCAGAACCAAAACAATAACCAAGAAGGTAAAGTGAAATACAAACTGCACAGAAGAGAGGTAATTATGCACATATGGTCCAAAACAACTGGGACAGGGGAATGGAAAAATGGGAGACGTCGAAGAATCTTCAGAAAAACACCAGTTTAAATGTGCCACAGATGAACAGGTAACAGGGGATTCAATTATGATTTAGTTTACAGCTTTATGATCAAGGTTAGATCATGGCAGAGACTGGAGAAATGATTTTAATGAAGCAAGACACTCCAATAATTTGAAATTAAAACTTCTTTCCATTTATTTTCATAACTTTTAGATAAAAAAGTGCAGCAAAACATAAAACTTAATAATTAAAATTGAATGTTGCAGTTATTTTGCATTGAAACACTAAACTATGGAGAAATAAAAATTGACCGAGAAGTGAAAACACATTTATATCCTGGATCTCAAACTCACTGACTGTGAGCTGCAGAACTAATCATTATCTGACTGTGTCGCCAAATATCAGATGCCCTCCCACCTCCCCGAACAGCCAGAAATTCTGTAATTTTTGCTTCGGTGTGAACTACATATAGCACAATATTTTACTACCAAGTAACCGTTTCCATGCATGGTAAAAATTTTGCATAAAATGCTGGTGGATATCATTACTTTTTCATCTTTTTGAGTTAAAATGAGGGGGATCGTATGGTATCTATTCACTCAGTCTCCAACCTAAACAAAAAGCTAACAAAGTTATTCAGCTATGGAAATGCAATAATATTCCCCCATATGATGTAATAATATTGTCCACAAAATGAAAAATTATGCAAACTCATCCTCAGACTCGCACCAATACATGCTGATGAAATCATTTTGACTCGTACAGTATGCTCTCCTCCAAGGGATGTTATCATTAATTCCATTGCAATGGCATGATGTTTAACCAATGTCACCATTTCCAATCTGTCCTCAAGCAAATGAACATTCATTTTCAACATAAAACAAGTTTGTGGTATTTTTCTGGTCCTATCAGTGTGACTTTGGTCATGTTGGACAGAAAGAAAAATTGGCTATTCAAGCAAAAGCTACGAGTCGCATCATGTATAATATAACATATGTGGAAAATATGACACAATGCAAACAACTCAACCTCATATACCCAGGATCTTCATTAACTTGCCATCTGAGGTGCAATAACCCTTCTCTCCCTATAATGGCTATGCTCAATTTGTTACTCAGCATGAGTAACTATTTGAGCGCGATGTACTAAGTATCATCTTTCAAAAGACTATGATTATGCATGTAGTGAAAGTGGTTCAAAAACTGTAAGCACTTTAGTTTGGGTGGAAATTTGCTCAAAAGGGACAGAACTTTTTAAATAGACAGTACTCATTTTGTCTTTCAACTTTTTCAATTAAATACACACTAAACTATACGTGCAAATTACAGCTGGCTATTTTACTTGCGTTTTACACATTGTCCCAATTCTGGAACTGAGAATGTAAGTTACTGAAGTATTTTTTTTTTTTAAAACAACAATTATTTTGAAATTAATACTGTTAAGACAAAGAGATCAGATATAGACTCGATTTTCCAATGAATTGCTCTTGAGATTTGGTCTGATTCTGAACAATATTTAGTGAAAAATAGAAAAAAAAAACTGAAACCTGTCTATTAAGTGCTTTACATATACAATTTATCATTAATGCATTGCATTGTTGATCTGCATTCAGGAAAGTAATCATATGAAACAAAGGCAGCAGGTTAAAAAGGTGCAATGGCCGCCTCCCCCCCCCCGACGCAAAGAAAAATAAAGTATTGTAATAAAAAGCTGACACGCAGGATGCTGGTCTCTCAGACGGTGAACAGCAGAGAACATTGAACAGCCTGTAAACATTAAAGAGCAGCAGTGAACAGAGAACAGCAGTAAACAGTGAACAGCAGTGAACCGCCTGTAAACATTAAAGGGCAGCAGTGAACAGCCTGTAAACACTAAAGAGCACCAGTGAACAGTGAACAGCAGTGAACTGTGCACTCTCGCCCACACACCCTATTTCTTCGAGTGATGACTTGTGTTCATTTGAAACCCCTTTGCAGTGTAAGTTTTCGACCAATTGTTGCTGATATATTGATATAAATGATATAAATGCTCAAACTTTGGATTTATCGGAAAATTCTGCGCGTAAATATGCACCTGTGCATTAGCACCAGCGTGTACGGGTGTACATACAGATGAGGAGGTGTGGTGCTGACCTGTGCAATTCGGTGATGCTGCAGGTTGATAACACGGGACACGGCCATCTGCATACTGCCGAACACGGCAACCACCTCCAACTTCTTGTCATCGAAGGATGGAGCTCCGAAATTCTGAGAGACGAACAAACACTGCAAAACTCAACCACCTCCAGGCTAAACCTACAGGCCCTGATCACAGCAGTCAGTGATTAAATCACATCATGTGAGTCTCCTTTAAACATCACGTACATCACTGTCATTAAGTCTCCTAGTTAATAAAGGCCTATGGGTGAATTATGGGTGAATTAATAGTTTGTTGGAGAGTCCAAAATACTGGCCAATCCCCTGGTACATGTAGGAGTAGATTTCCCTGAATCTGCTCAGCGTTCAAGTGCTTGAAGATATAATGCTCTACATATAAATATTGCAGAAACAAAAGCTCAGCCAAGCGGCAAAAAAAAAAAAAAAAAATCAGTAAAACCAGTCAAGGTTTAAACTGAAAGATTAAGTTCCATTTTTTATTGTCCTGCTTAATTTATAAACTTTATAACATGATTTTATCTCTATGTGTGATACAATTATTTTGGATGATATAAACATGGGTTTCCCTGTGGAGTGGCTTTAGACCCATTTAATTCTGAAGATAAGGAACATGTTCTGATTACTACCCCAGAAAACAAACAAAAACTGATTTTTATTCCTGCTTCAGGTTCAAATGAGGTACAGGCGCTGTGCCTGCATGATTTATTAGTCATTTCATTTCTGGACCAGAGCCTTTTCAAATTATTTTGTTCTCATGGTCTCATATTGAAATATACTATCCAGGATGGAGAATCTGTGAAGCCAGTGGTTCCCTAACTCAATCCTGTGGAACCTTAGTGTATACTGGTTCTTGTTCCAACTCCAAAAATTCTTAACTGCCATAGACCATGTGTACGCAAAAATGATAAAGGCCCGGCTATCTTACTAAGTGCAAACCCATATATTTTAACTACAAGCATTGCATATTAAAGCTTCATTCATTAAAAAGGGCTTTAATAGACAACAATATATAAAACACTGATTTTACTGATGCATTAAATAACCCTTAAACTGATAGCCTTTTATTATCATCAAGTAATGTCATAACAAAAAAATATTTAACCATTAAAAACCGAGTGTGCCAGTCCGAGCATACAATGAGAATGACCACATTAAAATGCAACAGTTTTGGTTTTAATTGTTTCTTGTCCCACATTAACAGAGCCATGAAACCGTATGTACTGTATCTACCCAATGTTGACCAATCACTAGCCACCTGGTTAATTTGTGGCCAGTTAAAATGCATGCAAGGTATATCAATTGGTGGCATATACGAGGGTATACAGGGTGTAAATAAGATTCTGATTTACCGCTAAGCAAGTGTTAAGATGCATATCTTGCCTTCCTGGAAGATATCGCAGCACATGCCTTGCTGTGTCTGCCCCCACGGAAAGCATTCGTACAGAGGGGCCTTTTATTTAAACTGTTCATACTCATGCAGATTCACAGTGAGGAACATCAAACTTATGTAGTGTCAGGGGGGCAGATTTGTCATCGATAAGATTGTTTGATGATCCCTCCCCACTTCCATTCCTGCTTTTCATCTCTTCTCTTTCAACATTAATTTTCAAAAACCCTCATATTCCTGCATTTGCAGGGCAAAAGCCTCCAAACTTTCCATACAGATTACCCAAAGGATATACAGCTCACCCAAAGGATATACAGCTCACCCAAAGGATATACAGCTCACCCAAAGGATACACAGCTCACCCAAAGGGATATACAGCTCACCCAAAGGATATACAGCTCACCCAAAGGATATACAGCTCACCCAAAGGGATATACAGCTCACCCAAAGGATATACAGCTCACCCAAAGGATACACAGCTCACCCAAAGGGATATACAGCTCACCCAAAGGATATACAGCTCACCCAAAGGATATACAGCTCACCCAAAGGGATATACAGCTCACCCAAAGGATATACAGCTCACCCAAAGGATATACAGCTCACCCAAAGGATATACAGCTCACTCAAAGGGATATACAGCTCACCCAAAGGGATATACAGCTCACCCAAAGGATATACAGCTCACCCAAAGGATATACAGCTCACCCAAAGGGATATACAGCTCACTCAAAGGGATATACAGCTCACCCAAAGGGATATACAGCTCACTCAAAGGGATATACAGCTCACCCAAAGGATATACAGCTCACTCAAAGGGATATACAGCTCACCCAAAGGATATACAGCTCACTCAAAGGGATATACAGCTCACTCAAAGGATATACAGCTCACCCAAAGGGATATACAGCTCACCCAAAGGATATACAGCTCACCCAAAGGGATATACAGCTCACCCAAAGGATATACAGCTCACCCAAAGGGATATACAGCTCACCCAAAGGATATACAGCTCACCCAAAGGATATACAGCTCACCCAAAGGGATATACAGCTCACCCAAAGGGATATACAGCTCACTCAAAGGATATACAGCTCACTCAAAGGGATATACAGCTCACTCAAAGGATATACAGCTCACCCAAAGGGATATACAGCTCACCCAAAGGATATACAGCTCACCCAAAGGGATATACAGCTCACCCAAAGGGATATACAGCTCACCCAAAGGGATATACAGCTCACCCAAAGGGATATACAGCTCACCCAAAGGATATACAGCTCACCCAAAGGGATATACAGCTCACCCAAAAGATATACAGCTCACCCAAAGGATATACAGCTCACCCAAAGGATATACAGCTCACCCAAAGGGATATACAGCTCACCCAAAGGATATACAGCTCACCCAAAGGGATATACAGCTCACCCAAAGGGATATACAGCTCACCCAAAGGATATACAGCTCACCCAAAGGATATACAGCTCACTCAAAGGGATATACAGCTCACCCAAAGGGATATACAGCTCACTCAAAGGGATATACAGCTCACCCAAAGGATATACAGCTCACCCAAAGGGATATACAGCTCACCCAAAGGATATACAGCTCACTCAAAGGGATATACAGCTCACCCAAAGGATATACAGCTCACTCAAAGGGATATACAGCTCACCCAAAGGATATACAGCTCACCCAAAGGGATATACAGCTCACCCAAAGGGATATACAGCTCACTCAAAGGGATATACAGCTCACCCAAAGGATATACAGCTCACCCAAAGGGATATACAGCTCACCCAAAGGGATATACAGCTCACCCAAAGGATATACAGCTCACCCAAAGGATATACAGCTCACCCAAAGGGATATACAGCTCACCCAAAGGGATATACAGCTCACCCAAAGGATATACAGCTCACCCAAAGGATATACAGCTCACCCAAAGGGATATACAGCTCACCCAAAGGGATATACAGCTCACCCAAAGGGATATACAGCTCACCCAAAGGGATATACAGCTCACCCAAAGGGATATACAGCTCACCCAAAGGATATACAGCTCACCCAAAGGATATACAGCTCACCCAAAGGATATACAGCCCCCCCAAAGGGATATACAGCTCACCCAAAGGATATACAGCTCACTCAAAGGGATATACAGCTCACTCAAAGGGATATACAGCTCACCCAAAGGATATACAGCTCACCCAAAGGGATATACAGCTCACCCAAAGGATATACAGCTCACTCAAAGGGATATACAGCTCACCCAAAGGATATACAGCTCACTCAAAGGGATATACAGCTCACCCAAAGGATATACAGCTCACCCAAAGGGATATACAGCTCACCCAAAGGATATACAGCTCACCCAAAGGATATACAGCTCACTCAAAGGGATATACAGCTCACCCAAAGGGATATACAGCTCACTCAAAGGGATATACAGCTCACCCAAAGGATATACAGCTCACCCAAAGGGATATACAGCTCACCCAAAGGATATACAGCTCACTCAAAGGGATATACAGCTCACCCAAAGGATATACAGCTCACTCAAAGGGATATACAGCTCACCCAAAGGATATACAGCTCACCCAAAGGGATATACAGCTCACTCAAAGGGATATACAGCTCACCCAAAGGATATACAGCTCACCCAAAGGGATATACAGCTCACCCAAAGGGATATACAGCTCACCCAAAGGATATACAGCTCACCCAAAGGATATACAGCTCACCCAAAGGGATATACAGCTCACCCAAAGGGATATACAGCTCACCCAAAGGATATACAGCTCACCCAAAGGATATACAGCTCACCCAAAGGGATATACAGCTCACCCAAAGGGATATACAGCTCACCCAAAGGGATATACAGCTCACCCAAAGGGATATACAGCTCACCCAAAGGGATATACAGCTCACCCAAAGGATATACAGCTCACCCAAAGGATATACAGCTCACCCAAAGGGATATACAGCTCACCCAAAGGATATACAGCTCACTCAAAGGGATATACAGCTCACCCAAAGGGATATACAGCTCACTCAAAGGGATATACAGCTCACCCAAAGGATATACAGCTCACCCAAAGGGATATACAGCTCACCCAAAGGATATACAGCTCACTCAAAGGGATATACAGCTCACCCAAAGGATATACAGCTCACTCAAAGGGATATACAGCTCACCCAAAGGATATACAGCTCACCCAAAGGGATATACAGCTCACCCAAAGGGATATACAGCTCACTCAAAGGGATATACAGCTCACCCAAAGGATATACAGCTCACCCAAAGGGATATACAGCTCACCCAAAGGGATATACAGCTCACCCAAAGGGATATACAGCTCACTCAAAGGGATATACAGCTCACCCAAAGGATATACAGCTCACCCAAAGGGATATACAGCTCACCCAAAGGGATATACAGCTCACCCAAAGGATATACAGCTCACCCAAAGGATATACAGCTCACCCAAAGGATATACAGCTCACCCAAAGGGATATACAGCTCACCCAAAGGATATACAGCTCACCCAAAGGGATATACAGCTCACCCAAAGGATATACAGCTCACCCAAAGGATATACAGCTCACCCAAAGGGATATACAGCTCACCCAAAGGATATACAGCTCACCCAAAGGATATACAGCTCACCCAAAGGGATATACAGCTTACCCAAAGGGATATACAGCTCACCCAAAGGGATATACAGCTCACCCAAAGGGATATACAGCTCACCCAAAGGATATACAGCTCACCCAAAGGGATATACAGCTCACTCAAAGGGATATACAGCTCACCCAAAGGATATACAGCTCACCCAAAGGGATATACAGCTCACCCAAAGGGATATACAGCTCACTCAAAGGGATATACAGCTCACCCAAAGGATATACAGCTCACCCAAAGGGATATACAGCTCACCCAAAGGGATATACAGCTCACCCAAAGGGATATACAGCTCACCCAAAGGATATACAGCTCACCCAAAGGATATACAGCTCACCCAAAGGGATATACAGCTCACCCAAAGGATGGCCGTTGATGTTTATGGATCCTTGCCACCATTTTCAATTTATTTTTTCATCACTCCATCCTCCATTTAAGTATTTATTTCCCAAGATTTGCTACTTTCCAGCAACAGCCTTTAAACTTGATTCACACTCTTGAAATGTGATGTCTCTGCCCTCTTATCACCACCATCACACACATACAGAGATGCACAGAGCATTCTCTGCGTCCCCAAGCAACCACCTAGATAACACGCAAGCAGCCACTCTGCACATCATGGCAACACGGGATGCATTAAGGTTTTCTGGCCTGCACCTATAAAATAATAGCGGTGAAATTGAAGTCATATGGTCAGTCAGGTGGACTTTCATACGATGTTGCCAACATTGTTAACAATGTTTCAAAGATAATTAACATTATTGATGATTTACAATATGAAAATGTAAATGTTAAGTAATAGCAGACATTGGCTGTTTTTGAATTTCTTGTTCGTTGATGGGTGAGAGAGAAAGTCGACGTAATTGGACGTAGGCAAGATTAGGCAACAGGTTCAATGAGGGGACTTTATGCAACAAATATGCTCATCCGTGATTCATGCTGCCATCTTGGGAGAGCGCAGGTGGTTCATGGATCTCCTCTGAAACCGGACTGTCACCCGCTGCATCCTTCTCCTGTTCTTTCGAACCTTGCATGCCAGTAGGACATGGTTCAATGGTGTAAAACCACTTTTTTGTACAACGACCAGTGCAAAGTTGTATACTGCATTTACCTAACAGTTAACAGACACGTGCAGTAGTGTGCAGTGATGATTATACACCCCCACTTTCATCTTAAAGGGGTCCTTACACATTACTTCTCTATAATATGCATTGAAAAAAAATAAATAACTATCGTAGACAACAAGCACAAAAAAAAAAAATTCCCACAAGTATATTGAGGTGATAATAATGGTATTAAACAAAAACACTAAAGCAACAATTTTTTAATAACAAGTGAAAGGTGTGGCTAAGTTCATGTTCCGGTATCTCAGGTGACAAGTTTGAGCCGTGTCACAGTATTAAACATGATAAAATGACGGAAGGCGCTCTCTTAGATTATTCGTTGCTGCATTGTGGCCAGCCCTACATGATGCCAAAGACGTTGCATGCTGCCATTGCACTGTAAGAAACACTATCAAGCATTTCAAAGCGATCTGTTCGCTGAAAACTCGCAGCAATAGAGGCGCAAAACAGAAGTTAAGTGCCCCTGATATTTGTTATCTGTGTATGACAAGTAAAAAAATGATAATAAATTGCTGGCTGACAGCACGACAACTCTGTGATGATATTAATAGTGCCAGAAGTGAAGACATTTAAGTATCAAGATCTACTATTTCCAGACGCCTGTGTGAAGATGGTTTGATTGGTCGAGTTGCTGCCAAGACCTGGCAACATCAAACAAAGACTTGAGTTTGCCGAGAAATTCAATGATTGGACACCAATGGACAGGGAGCAAAGCCTCTGGACTGATGAATTACAATTTGAAATTTTCTCACCCAAACGCAGAACTTATGTATGCTGTACAGTTGAAGAATATTTCAGAAATGACTGTTTAACCCCTTCAGTAAAACATGGAGGTGGTAATATTACGGATTTTGGTACAGTTTGCTCAACAGGAGCTGGTGATCTCATTAAAATCAACAGTCATAGATCAAAAAAGGTATTATAGCATCCTCGTGAGGCACGCATTGCTATGTGGATGGCACCACCTGATGGTGGGGGGACGTGTCTTATCAGCTGACCGACAGGTCGGTCACGCCACAGTAACAACAGCTGATAAGACACGTCACACCACCATCAGGTGACGCTTCTGAAACATGTCAACATATGAAAACATAACTACGTTTTACTTTTCTTGTCTGATATAGAAGAAGTTAAACCTTTAATAATCAGTAAATACAGGGTGTGTCCAGGACAAATGCTGAGAACAAAAGCACTGTAGTGTTGCATGTTGCATTCAATTATGCCTTGCTTGGTGTCATGCATGGCCAAGTCTATGTGGACTCCCATTTGCTCTGGGGCTGTTTTCATTTCTCGGGCAACGCTCCTCCATCAAAGAAAATTGAGGCTGTAGTATACAGTGTACCTAGCTGGGAACATGAGTTATATCCCATATCCAAAACTGAGTTTGATTCCCCTCTGCAGGTAACATACAAGTGAATAGGACCTTAGATATATTACAGCTTGGTGCACCTTTTGAAACACCTTTCAACCCCTACTGCAAACAAACCAAATGATATCACATCCTATAGTAGAATTCAGCTGGAAGCAGAATTGAAAAATACGTTTTCAATCCAGTTAGAAATTGATCAGAGCGGATTTAAGAAAATGATAATCAAAAAATTATTTCTGGTTATTCTGTGACCTTGACACTGTTTGGTTCAGAATTTAATCAGGTGACCCTTGAACTATTGCAGACCTTTCCTGTAAATCTTGCGTGATTTGATCAAACCACTTTTGTGCTAACCTAATGATAGATACAGAAACAGACACATGCTGCCGAAAACGATAACTGTCCCTCTTCTGGCGAGGCAAGAATAGAAATGAAAAGTTCTCCGCTCAGAGGGACTTACACTGTCCTCCTTGGTTCCGCCCCAGAAGTTGATGCCTCCGGCGTAGCTGGGAATGTTGAGAACGGCGAGGCCCTGGAGGCTAGGCAACGACATGGGGATGCCATCACACTGTAAACAAATATGAACTTCAGATATACTGTACTTAAATATAATTAGACGCACACGCCCGCGCACGCACACACAAGCACGCATATACACACATGCACACACACACGCACGCACACACGCACGCACGCACGCACACGCGCGCACACACACGCGCGCACACACACGCGCGCACACACACGCGCGCACACACACGCGCGCACACACACGCGCGCACACACACACGCGCACACACACACGCGCACACACACACGCGCACACACACACGCGCACACACACACACACACACACACACACACGCACACACACACACACACACACACACCACACAGCCTCACACTCTGCAGGAGAAATTCCTGCTGTGCTATCAAGAGGAGCACGAATCATTTGAGAAGTGTAGGGGTCAAATATTTGATCACATTTTTGTTGTGAACCTACATAATAATGAAGCTTAGAGCAATAGTTTTCTTGCACACTGGCTTTTTTTAAAAAACTAATAGAACTGTGGGTGCTCCATTCAGCAGTGAATGAGCTTGCTGCATCAAACGCAATAGGACAACACTTGTAGCACACAGTGATCTGGAATAAATCACAGCGGGGAGACTGACATGAGCGAAACATTCCCTTCATACGGTACGTCCAACCCTGACCTTGCTGCACTCCCATTGGTTTATTCTATTACTGCACAACCACACAGATAAGAATATAGATTTATGCGGTCAGAGTGACTGACCAGAGACTCTTGAGCCATGAGAGTAAACAGTAAATTTTGCAAATACACTCTCAGGATTAGAGTCTGACCTCGAGTTGCACTCTCTGCTCCAGATTTTTATAGGTCTTCTGGACCAGCTCTCTGGTGCCCAGGACTCCGTACCACATCATGTTCTTAGTGCGACTGCTGTTGAGCAAAGAAAAAGTCCAGCAATCAGCGACCTGTCATGTGCGATTCTGGCAGATCTGGATCCAATACGACCCTGATTCAGAAATATGCTGCAGAGGTTACCAGGGGCACAGCTTGGCATGTACAGCTACGACAGAATGAACCTGCTTCAACTGTGAGAAAGTTAAGCTTGCATTTTTAGCTACAAGAAACATATCGACAGAAACCTGGAAATCTGAATCTCGATACAGCAGATATTGTACAACTCACCGCCAATCGAAGTGGCTGTATATCTGGTAAAATTTTTGGTACTCTGATGTACAAGTCCAAGGCAAACAGCAAATATGAGTGAAGACAATGATCATAAATCAGCCATTGCATATGACGTCAGCGGTTTTCACTCACTGACTAATGGGAAGCCACTGGAGCTTTTCTCCACACGCAGGACGTACCTGCACTTCTTGGGGTTCTCATCTCTTTTGTTGTTGAATTCCAGGGAGATTTTCGCATCCAACCCAATCCCAAAGTAATTGTTCATTACACACTTCTCTGAGCATTTTCTGCAAACAGAGATAATACAGATTACTTAGAAGCTTTCACCGATTATAGAAACAATCAGTAATAATCATATCAAGGAAAAAATAAAGAGTGTAATTAATACAGCCTTGCTGGCACGTGTTCATATTATTTTACTTGCATTTTTATTTGCATCTTAAAGTCAGTAAGGAAATCAGCCAAAGCATCATTTGAATCATCCTAAGTTACCATTCAAAAATTCAGTTAAGGTTCAACAACAGGAGCCATTCGCTTGAAATAGGTTCAACAGTCACTTTCATAATTTGGGCATTTAGCAGGCTTTATTTCAGAGAGGGTGGCTTTTAATTCGAATCACAATTCAAATTAAATGAGTAAGAATTCAAATTAGTTCATGTGGTGTATGCAAGTATCATCAGAGGGACTGTGAATAACGTTTACATTAAAACACGTGAGAATGTCTGTACTTGCGAATGCTGAGGAAATATGAAAAAACCAATAACTAATTTGCTGTTGATCTCAACCGCCACTGATCTCAGCCACTCTTTAATTTGAAAAATCACATCTGTATTGATGAGATGCCAAGTCATGGCGTGTGTATGGCCGTTGTGCTGATGTTGCAAGCAAAATCCTTGGTGAAAATGTGATGCTTCTCACAGGAATCACTCTACAACAAAAAGGTGAAGCTTCAGCAATCATGGGTGGAGTCAACGAATGTCTTGAAAGACTGAATCAATGACTGAATTAAAAAAAAAGATTTTTCTTATTTTGAGTGGCTTAGAGTAACCAATGACTGACAAAGAAATTATAATTGGGTGTATCTGCCTTGTGCTCAGTACAGTATTTGATTTTCATCAAAATAGGGGCATAACTCTGGATGGGCGTCTTACACTGAATCCTCATTGAAGACCATGGAACTGTAGCTCTCAGATTTCTCCAGTACAATAGATGACGAGGTGGGGCTCACAGTTCCTCTACCTGTCCGTCATGTGGAAAAAAAGAATAATAATAAGAACACTGAATTCATATCCAAATTCACAAGAATTTACCAGGGTAAAGCAGTAGGCTATGCTGAGTAAAGTGATTGAAGTGTTTGCAAGTGCACCTCTGAAAAAACTGGCACATCATGTAAAATGCACATAATTAAATTAAAAAGCACTGATCCAAACAGTCCACTTACCCTCGACTACAGCCAAAACAGTACATCAGCAAATTTGATGTTTGAATGTGAATTCAATTGATTATTAAAAATAATCAATAACTGCAGCAGAGTCCAAAAAAGTTGGTACAGTTGACTGTTTACTGTGGTAACAACATGTCTATTAATCGCACACATTAACAGTTTGGGCGCAGACGACACCAGATGGTCAGGTCAAGCAAATGGATACTGCAGGTCTTCAGCTGCTTAACAACACAGGGCCTTTATAGCCCGTAACACACTTTCTAATGCACCAAACATTCTCAACTGCAGACAGGTCAGGACCGCAGGACAGCCAATCAAGCACCCACACCATCAGCTTACCCAGGTGCGCATTTGTAATTGGTGCAGAATGTGATTTGGTATTTTCTCTCAGGAAAATTCAGGGATGTCCTTTGAACAGATAACATCTAGATGGCAGTACATGTTGCTCCAAAATTCATATATATCTTTCTCTATCATTGGAGCCATCAAGATTGCACAAGTAACGTATGTCATGTGAACTGACGTAGCCCCATATCATCTCCCTTTTGTAACTGAGGCCGAAAACTGTTTGTTGTTGAGTTGTCTTTGCCAGCCGGAGAACTCTGCAGCAGTTATATCCAAAAACAACTTGAAATCTTGATTCATTGGACTGCAAAAAAAGCCGCCATGGTATTGCTGTCCATCTCATACGACACTGAGCCCAGCAAAGTTATTGTAACACTGTTCGGTCCAACAATCATCTGACAAAGTTTTTTTTTTTTGCAAAAACGCTGTGTCTGAATTATGACTATGATCTTTTTGAAATTTGCCATTTTGACATGTTGCGAGGTAACTGATGGTGAAAGAATTTACCGGAAGATTGTTCACCACACTGCTCTTTCATGCTGACAAAAAGCAATTAGTATATCATTTGCCAAAATTATTGCCAACATAATGATTGCCATGGACACTAATTACCTGTTTTTCAAATTTAAGTAAATATGAGCTTATTGCAATGAAAACAAAATAAAATTCATCCAGTTTTAAATTGAATGAGATTTGGATATTGTATACCCCTCAGCAAGAATGGATAGGATTGAGGCCAAACTAGGGAGGCAAAACGCCCTCGCTTCAAATTCCAGTCGGGGAGAGTTAAATCCTTAATATCTGAGGTATAACATTATGACCCTGTGCCAGAGAATTCTTATGAGGAACGCATGACACCAAGAGGACCAGGGTCAGGGTCAATCGATCAATGTTCAGGGGTGATAGATTATAAGCTTATGAATTATTTGGCAAATTGGTGGCCTTCAACCCATTTCAGACCCTGAGGGACAACAGCGTATTTGGAGACCTGTTTAATACAAAAACACAATTAGCTCCCTGCTTCACATCACCTTATTATTGCAGCTAGAGCTGGAGCTTTTTTAATGGCAATAGTGTGTAGACAATGTGTTGCTTTCGCAAGAATTTGTGTTGGCTTGCTATTGAATCCGCGGACTGATGCTAGTTACTTTTCTCCTGTTGGAGCAGCAACTGCAGGCAACCTTCAGGGCCCTTGGAACTCTAGTTTAATATGTTAGACCCAAGACCCATGCCTTCAAGCACTAAAAATATGACATTGATCACTTGTGTCCCTTTTGAGATATATACCCACTATAATGACCCAAAATACACACTTTTCGTTCTAAAACCAACTTCCAAGGTTATTAAAACATTTCATACAACCATTGTGACTTTGATACTTTTTGTGGTCTTCAGAAAGTTGACCGACAGTTTGCATACCAAGATTCAGGGCTCTATCTTAATTAGTCACAGAATAATAAATGCATTAAATAAGGAAAAATTAGTATGATTGATGTTTTTTGCTTTTTCCAGCCCACAGTACAGATAAACTAAACACACTGAGTAAAGAAAAGTAGCTTAAGCCAAGAGATCATCAACTTTTCTGACGACAAAATGAAACTTGTGGGTCTGTTTGCTCTGCAAATGCATATCTCAGGCCCTCAAACTTACTCCAAAATAGTGGCGATTTACTTAAAACTGACTCCCCTCCCTAAAAGAAGTTAAATCTCAGGAACTGACAAAAATTGAGCTTAATTATTACACCATTTTACACTAGATGTATAAATATTTCACTGTGGGGAACATAATAAAAATAATTTTTTTTGGTGGGGAAGTTCCTAAAATTTGGTTGATTTGACATGTAAAGACCCTATAGCGGATTTCGCCTATAACAGACAAAATGAGCTGGTACGGTTGAATCCGTTATATGTGAGTTTTACTGTAGTTTCAATTTGTGCTTAGGCTGAGGTCACTTACGTGAGTCAATCTCCTTCAGCTCCTCACTATTCTCCCGTCTCAAGAAGGAGGACGAGGGCATCACCTTCTCCTGGGAGCTTCTGTTCTGTTCTTCCACAACTGATGAGGCACAGACACCAAATAATCACAAATAAAAGCCAAATGGCAAATCAGATGACTTGGTTTGAGGGACAAATAGTGGCTAAAAAGCTTATTTTATGGTCTTCACACACTGCAGTTCATGCAATTTTTGATTATTAACCTCCGCCAGGAGGTATATGTTTTTGGTGCTGTTTGTTTGTTGGTTTGTTTGTGTACAACATAACTCAAAAACTTACGGCCGGATTTTGACGAAATTTTCAGGGTAGGTGGGTATTAACTCAAGGAAGAGGTGACTAAATTTTGGCATATCTAGGCCAAAGTACTGCTGAGATATACGCCAAAGTTCAAGATTTCAAGTCTTTCCAATGGGCCAGAGTTCCAATCGCCGTGCTTTCGGCTATGCTGCCCCCTGGCGGAGGTTCTGCGCTCTCCGAGTGCTTTTATAGTTTATTATATTTCAGATTGCACAATGGTAGATTCAGTATTAAGGGGCAATGGATCATCAGGATTAGTGGATCACCAATTGGTCTTTAACAGACAATATTTTTCACAAATACGTCATAAACGCTGTCACTGTAGGACTTAAATAAAAGGTCTGTTCATTGCAAACAATCTAATGCAAGCTAAACGGACCAATGGATTTTTCGTAGCTGTTTTTGACATTTCATAGCAAGGGTGGTAAGAAATTACGTGATCTGACAGGCATGAAAGTAAATGGTATTTCTGCTTTGAGTAAAAGCGTGGTTGCTGTCTCTGGTTTGTTCTTGGTAAAGTATGCATTTTTAAAACTGCAATTTATCAGTCTTTTATCAGATAGAATGTCTTGGACTTCTGCAGCAATGATGTGGTTATTTAGTTAGTGGCAGATCACTTGCGTTGATGTGCGTGTAGCCTATATATGACCAATGTGCGAAAGCATTCATGTTCATGAGTGTTCGCAAAGTGGTGGTCTCATAATGTTCACATGACATTAAATGATTATTTATTCTAAGTTCCAATTCAATTTCAGTATTAAATATAATAAAGCTGCCTTCAAACCATGGTATACAACAGTGGCGTGCCGTCAGACGTCAGGAAGGCCTTCAGTAACATCACCCTTTCCCGCATAATAGCTCTACAACTGTTGGCGATCAAGTTTGCCCGATTAACAATCAAACAATTTATTAACTGAACAACCACCACCAATGCACGCCACGTACGGATTAAGAAATGCTAATTACAAAGCGATTGCCTGTTGGCTATGTTGATATAATTGATGCGACTCTGCAAGGATGACAATCTGCTAGTAAATCAGAAACATTCGCGGACTTCGCAGCAATTATTTTCGTTATTATCACTCAGCTGTGCATCGTACCTAACTACGCATTTTAGCTGTCACTACATTCAGACAATAGAACGGATTCTCATGGCTTATTGCTCGATGAGCCTCGCAAACTAATTTACGCAAATCCTTGGTTTCACACGCTACATGAGCGCAGAAATTATGAAGACGAATTGATTTTTTGTAGTAATTGATATGCGGAAGAAAACTCAGTATAATTTCGTAGTGCAATGTATAACAAGGCTTTCAAAAATAAATTAGACTCTTGTCCGTTCTACCTATCAGTCTGAGCAACTGTTGCTAATTGGGAGCGGTAAACTGTGAGAGGTGTAGGTCATGAAATAGTGAAAGGCGAGGTTATTGCTGGCCCTGGGTTCTGCCGACGGACCGCCACTGGTATACAGTATGTACAGACAATACTTCCCCACTCAGTGGTTATATACAATTCAAAATACATTCTAGTTGGGTTTTGATGAACGATCATTTTTTTCTCTAGTCAACACGTAGCCCTAATTTACTCAGAGTTCCATGTTTTTGTCATTTTGAATTTCCATCTTTTGAATTTTTGTGGTAGCGTCACAGTATGTCAGGTCAGTATAAGAATGTATTGGTTTGTTGATTTTATCAATAATAATTTCTGCAATTTTAAACATGCAAGATGCTTTTATACGGCCCTTTCTTGGCAAGTTGCGCAGTGATGGAATTTGCCGCCGGATGTGCAAGTGATGCGAAAATGCTATATTTGATCCGTTCAGGCTAGCCTGACAGAAAACTATTTTCCTTGCAAATACAAAAGACTGCTCACTATGTCATTGGTGTCATTGCACAGAAATAGAAAAACCCTTTAAGCCAATGCAAATTTTAACATTGAGTACTCAATAGAATTTTGTGCAATTAGCATCCGACCGGAACGTGATGCACTACTCCTGACAATACTGGAGCAAAGTTATCAACCTCATGCATCACATCTTTCAGCGCAGGAGCGACAAAATGTCTACCTCAGTTCACTTGGCACTACAAGTAGGAATTTCTGAGATGAATACAGAGAGAAAAAGGTGGAGATCAAGGAGTGCCTGGGTCAGGGTGCCCAGCAGGGGTTCAGTGAGGTGCCAGACAGGTCAAAACATCACCTTTCTCAGCCTGATCAATGATCTGGCGCAGAACTTTCTTCAGGCTGTTAGCCCGCAGCATTAGCTGCTCTTTAGACTTGAACAGCTGGGGGACATCGGGAGATTCGGAGTCGGCCCTGTTGTCTCGGACAGACCAAATGCCGGCATCGTTCTCGGCGTCCAGGGCTTTGACCAGGGAGTCCAGCTTGTCATTCAATAAAGCGCACTAGGTGAGCAAACAAACACAATGCATACTCAGGCGAACTCCCAATGAGCCAATACACCTGTCTGTTTGCAACAGCGCTTCTCACATGCGGTCCTGGAGACCCCTGTGTTTGCTGGTTATTGTTCTAACTGCAGTAACCATCCCAGAATTTTAACAAATAGGTGCTTACACAGTGGAATTACTTAAACTCTTATTACTTAAAAGTAATAAATTACTTATTACTTAAACTCAAGTTCTATGAGAACAAGCAGTACTTATCAGATTAAATTTTAAAGAGTGGACTTTAATATGCACATATAACTGTGAAAAAAGAGGCATGACCCTAAATCAAAAAAGTTGGGATGGTATGTTAAATTAAAATTAAAACTGAAAACAGTGATTCGTAAATTATCCTTGATGCTCACTTCAAACTCTGACATATCTGTACATGTTTGCTAGCACTTTACTTCATATATCGAGTTTGCAATGCCCATTGATAATCGGTATCCCATACTGCATGTGATAGTAAAAAGTGAAAAATAGTGCCATGGGCATTGTAGCTCATTCGGTTTGTCTCAGGCTTCAGTGTTATGTAACCCACGAGTGGTAGAATTTTTATGCTTAGGTCCAACATTGGGATAATGAAGAGACTTTTAGTAATTTGGTAGGAAAAAAAAAAACAAATATAACTACAAGCAGTAACTAACGGGGTCAAAGCAACATAAGATAATCATCAGTTTTGAAGCAGTAGGGACCGAAATTGTCAACGTTTTTCAAACAATTTCCAGTTCATGGCACATAACAGTGTATGGTATACTTTGCCCTTATTAGTCACTGCCGTGTCTTTGAAATAGCAGCTGTTACTTCATTGACAAATAACTGCCAGATATTTAAAGATATATTTTGCTCATTGGAACAACTATTTGATCGTCACGATACATGCAAACTCTACCGCTTTCGGCAGTAGACTACTGCTTTCGGGGCGCTTCATTCTAAAAAAAAAAACGCCCCAAAAGCAGTAGTTGACTGCCAAAAGCAGTAGAGTTGGCATGTATGTGCGATACAGAGGTGCAATATGCAAAATTAGAACCACTGAGTCACATGGTTGAAAGCAAATAGGCAATTTTACATTGTTTTTCTGACTACAGCGCCACACATTGGCCAATTGGAATCAAATATGTTGTACCTCTCTATAGTGCCACCATTTGGCTACTTTGAGTACAACCCCAATTCCAAAATAGTTGGGACAAAGCATAATCTGAGAATAAAATCCAAATGCAATGACTTTCAGATCACATGAGCCAATATGTTATTTACAATAGAACATAGATAACATTTCAAATGTTGAAACCGAGACATTTTACATTTTATCCACAAAATAAACTCATTTAAAATTTTCTGGCTGCAACAGGTCTCAAAAAAGTTGAGACACAGGCAAAAAAGGGCTGAAAAAGAAATATTTATATGAGAATCAGCTGAAAGAACATTTAGCAAGTAATTAAGTTAACTGGCATTAGGTGTGTAACATGATTGGCTATAAAAGGGATGTCTTAGAGAGGCTGAGTCGCTCAGAAGTAAAGATGGCCAGAGGCTCTCCAAGCTATGAAGGCTTGCCTAAATAAATTGTGGGATACTTTAAAAACAATGTTCTTCAATGTCAAATTGCAAAGGCTTTGAAGGCCTCATCATCAACAGTGCATAACATCATCAAAAGATTCAGAGAAACTGGAAAAATCTCTGTGCGTAAGGGACAAAGCCGGAGACCTTTACTGGATGCCTGTGATCCACGGCGTCACTCACTGGCATGATTCTGTCATTGACATTACTTATTGGGCCCAGGAATACTTCAAGAAACCACTGTCTGTACACACAGTCCGCCGTGCCATCCACAGATTTCACCTAAAACTCTATCATGCAAAAAGGAAGCCATTGTTGAGCATGATCAAGAAATTCCGCCGTGTTCTGTGGGCCAAAGCTCATTTAAAATGGACTGTAGCAAAGTGGCAAAGTGTCATGTGGTCAGACAAGTCCAAATTTGACATTCTTGTTGGAAAGTTATGACCATTTGTTTGCTATAGCGCCACCTATGAACAGATTCAACCCTCTCATGCATGAATCATGATAGACTCAGTGAGGATTTTTTTTGGAAGTGGTTTTATACACCCTTAGGGATGTAAAACAAGGTTTTGAAAAAAAAAAATTCTATCTTTATTGTATAAATGACTACTTTTTCCCATAGCAATGACCTGCCAATGGGATTTTTTGTTTGGGTTGATGCAATAGCTTCCACGAGAGTGGATTATATGCAGCAGTGCCCAAAATTGCAAGCATATATAGAGGAAAAAGCACTTTTAATGAGCTGTTCACTGTAGTGACCTCCATGCATGAAAAGGTTAATCCAAATTCCCTTCAGTGGTTTGGCAGAAGAAAATCAAAGTTTGAAGGAGCTAAACAGATTTGCACTCAGTTCTCCTATGTGAGAACTTGCAATTTCGTTGACCCAGCTGTCTACCAAAACTGTTGTTTTCAGCTTGTGGTTGTATGAAGACTGTTATATACAAAGCATAGTGCATTAGTTTTTGTAAGTGTAAGAATGAGCAGTAACAGCGAACAGCCTCCAAAAGTTGATGTTCTTTATGGCTGGAGAGGGGCGGGCCCCCACTACACAGGGGCTGCTGGGGTGTCCCGTACGCCTGACGGTGTCCCATACTACGCCAAAGGTTTTGCATAAGTTTTGATCCTCAGCATTTGTCTGCTGATGCACAATAGAAGAGGAACGACTCGCCCACCGAACTCAGGCCCAAAGGTCATCCACTGAGGGACTCACTCACGCTCCTGTGTTTGACACTTTCAGCCAGTTTTAGCCGGTTGAATCAGTTTGTACGATGCAGGTTTCAAAGAGGTTTAATTAGCCACAAATCAGCAATAACCAACAAGGAGCAGCTATGACTGGCTGAAGTGCGGAAAACACATATTAGACTTCCGTACAGGACCTTTCTAATCTCATGTCTTTTAACACAAAAATCACTGTACACCGATAAAATCAAGCACCTTGTAATGGCATTCCATTTCACAAAGCTAGCAGTGTATAAAGGAGCATGGCAGAGTAATTGTTACGGTGTGGGTGTACCAGCATTATATTTCACCACTATTCTTTCCATCATTTTCTAAGAAAGTAACACTATAACTTTAAAAATAGAAGAAAAAAAAAAACATTGCAAATGCGTTGCAAAGGATAAATCCACAGTCAACGCAACCCACATCCCTCCTGACCATCAATAAGCAGTTAGTTACACAATCGATTACACAACACCATTACACAAATAGAAGAGGCAGTTGGGATGCATGCGGTGACAGAAACTCACTTTCTTGGCCATATTGTCCGCCTCTTCCCTGTTCTCCGTGGCTTTCTCATACGCTCTGCCCACCTCTGACACAAAGTCATTTACTGTCCCACATAGGAACCTATAACATGACATTAATAATAGAAACAATAATAATTAGGAAGCTTATAGTAAATGTTTAAATATTCAATAATGCAATAATAAAACAATATTAATCAAAGCACGCATGACTGGAGAATACCCAGGGCTAACGGTGCCCTCCTGACTAAGCGTGGGACATCATCCGTAAATACAGCATCATCACATTTTGCATTCTGAGCATTGCTGAATGACCATGCTGTCATTGTCAATCTACAAACCCCAATTCCAATGAAGTTGGTACTTTGAGTAAAACGTGAATAAAAACAGAATACAATGATTTGCAAATCCTTTTCGACCTACTATATTCAATTGAGTACACTACAAAGAGAAGATATTTAATGTTCAAACTGATAAACCTTACAGTTTTTTGGAAATATTGACTCATTTTGAATTTTACTTAATCATAGGCAGAATTTGACTGGCTAAGGTTGTTATATTATTTAAATTGCTGTATTTGCATTAATATTTGTTATATTATATAAATGCTATTATTTATTATCAGATGCATTGGCAAGTAGGCTATAAGAAAGAAGTGCAAAGAAGTGTACATATTGCGCGGTAAAAAAAGCTTCTTTTACATTAAGGTCAAGGCTTATTTTCATACCTGATGAAGATGCATCCGTGACTTTTATCGTCCAGTGTTTCAGTGACATTTTAACAAAATATTGAGAATATTGGCTTTTTCAAATTCAGAAATCAATGGGTACAACTCCTCCAGTACAAGAGTTAACTATTACTTGCAATGCTTGCATGAATAGGGTGTCAGCACACTTAAGCCAATACATGTCAAAATGTACCTGTGCTGTAGCAACTGCAAAACTCTTGATTTTATATCGACGAGCAATCAGACTCATTACCGTTCAGGGCTGCATCTGTTCCATGTTTCCATGTTTGCCCAGAAAGCTCGGAATAATGTGTACAATTGCGTTTGGATTTTCAGAAGAGTTTATCCTAACATGCAGTAGACAATAAACTTCTCAAAAAAACCACCAGCATAAGCAAAAATAGTTTGTTAGAACAACAAAAACTAGTTATCATTGCTACAAATTGGCAAGGGAGTGACGTAAGGCAATTCCAAATAATCTTAAGAATGTATTTTGCATAAAAAAGACAGAAAAAACCCCTTGCTGACTTATTAACAAGGTAGTTCCTGAATGCGATTCCACACATTTCTTGGCAGTGAAAAACTGAGGAAAGAGACACTGCATGGCCCCAAAAAAAAAAAAAAAAAAAAAAAAAAAAAAGTCATCCCTTGGATTTTACTAAGCTAATCGGTAAGTGCCTTCCATTGGATAATTACTGCAGTGATTTATATGCGTCAGCTGGCAACAAACTAGGCCTACGGTGTCAGCGGCCGACAGCAAGGGGTATATCCCCAAAATTCTCCAATCCTGGAAGCCCCCATTAGTAGATTCCCCTTTAAAAGACCTACAGTATGCGATAAATTTGAGGTCTTTGTAAGTAATTGTTCCAGAGATATGGTTAAAAAACTGATTTTTATCAATATATAGCACCACCTGGGGGCAAACCTAGAGGTGCATACTTGCCCAAAATCTAATCAGGTCATCCTCTCAACCATATCTACCAAATTTGAGGTCAGTATATGTAATTGTTCCAGAGATATGGCTAAAAAACTGCTTTTTTTCAGTTCATCCTCTCTACCATATCTACCAATATGCTAAAAATGAGAAGCCAGTGTGATGTATTTTGTGAGTTATCTTGCTAGCGGCTAAAATCTGCGGACGCGGTGGCGCGAAACCGTGACGTCCCTGAAACTCGTATTTCGGGGATATAATTGCTTAACCCTAACTGATGCAGTGAGTAGGGTGTCATTTCTTTAAGAACCATGTCAGAGGACATCCTGTGGTCGTGGAAAACATGTTACTCAGTTTCGGAGGGGTCAAATTGGAGGTCTGCATCAAGCAAAGAAAACAACTATGGACATTGCTGAAACTACTAAAATTGGGTACAGAACTGTCAGAATTGGGTAAAGGATTGTGGTGAACTGTCCACTTAGGGAAACATCATGAATGATAACGATTGGAGATTACCAAATCACCTGGTAAAGTCTCTTCTTTAAAAATCGACATTAGAATTTGTGGCTATATTCAATTGTGAAAATTAAAGTACTTCCACTCACACAGTGCAATAACAACTTGCAGGATTGGGACTATACAGTTGCATAGCCTCAAGAAAGCCACTTGTTACTGAGGCTAATTGGGAAAAAATTACTTCAGCTAGACACCACAATGATTCAACTGTGGAGCAATGCAAGAAGGTCTTGTGATCTAATGACTCCAGATTTACCCTGTTCTAGACCGATGAGTTTGTCAGGGCAGGAAAGGTAGCCTATGAAGCAATATACCCATCATGCTCAGTGCCCACTGTACAAGCCTCTGGGCTTTCTTCAATCAGTCAAGCCTAGGCTAAACAATATGAAGAAGCAATGAAATGAAGCCACTAGACTGGAACAGCCTACTGTTGGATAACCTGGTTATCCAATCAGTGGATATTTTTTTAATCCCATGCAGCAAAGGCCTATCCCAGGATCACAGTGCCAAGATTCCTCAGGCTTGAGCTGTGAGAGAGTGGCTTTATGGAGAGATCTGACTCTCAGCCATCACCAATACAAGATCTCAACCCAAAATTAATGCAACTCTGATCGAACATAAAGGTTATGACATTTCATGAGATTGTCGAGACAATGCCAAGACAATTGCATGCTGTGTTCAAAGCTAAACGTGGTTCAAAAAAATACTAGAGTGTGTGACTTCTTTTTTTGGTCAGGCAGAGTATAAAAGCCAAAGGAGTGTGAAGTTGAACACTGGCCTGCACACAGAGCAAGTACTTACTTGGCAGAAGAGATAACGTCACTGTGTTTGTCGGACTCTAAAATCTTAGTCAAGTGGGATGCCACAGAATCAGCGTAGAGATTCATCTGGACCTAGGTGGAGTCAAGAACACCATTCAACACTCAATCATGAACTCTAGAGTATTCGAACTGGATAAGAGAAGGTGAACACAAATGGCACTTCACAAACCTCTGGGCATGAGGAATGCTTACACATAGCTAATAGAAAGCCCGTAGTTGATGTACATCACTCACGAAGACATTGAATATTGTTGCTTGGAGAACAAATTTTTGACAATTATCAAAGGTGATTGAAAAAGCTGCCAAACAAATGTTAAAGTTCATGATCCTCATCCAGTTTTAAGTTGCAGTGGTGTGAAGGCACTTTGACAGACATCTGTCTCAGAGACAACAGGGTAATTCCTACTGAAATCACTGGGGCCCTACTGACCGACAGATTTGATCTAATTTGCTTCAAATTTCTAGAACATAATGTTCTTGTATCCAAAATATTATGAGCAAAATTTTACATATCGTCATTAGTTTTTGACGTATTGAAACTTAAAAAAGGGGATGTGGCCCCCAATTTTGGATAAAAAATTTGCCTTACTATTTAATATGCCATTAGTAGCATCCCCAAAATGACTCATAGAAGTTCATTGATGTACATGGGGCTAGGTATCGCACTCAATCTCTGAAATGAAATATCCTAAGGGCCATATTTTAACAATCTACTGGCAAGGTCTGAAGCACATGGCACATGTGCATTTAGGGCATTTCCAAATCCATGTTCACTAGTTTAATGGCACAATGTATGGCACATGGTTCAAAATGGTTGGGCTTAATTAATCATAGATGTGTTTTGGGCATAACATGAAATAAACCAATCAGAGAGTCATCTCCCATTCCCTTTAAAAACCAGATGCCTTTGCACCTTGGCAAATTGTTATAATGAGTGCCTGCTTGCCTTGTAGCAGGCAAAAAAAACTATATGCTGTAGATGAAAGGGTCTGTCCGCAAGTAAAATCATTACTTCAAGAATGGAAGCCTGAACAGTGTGATCTCCACAAATGCAGTAAACATTTTAAAAATATTGTTTAAGTTTTTTTTTTCATATACCGACGTTAAAAATCATTACAGAGAATTCCCAGGGCTGCATTTGAACTTTACATTACATTACAATTTGTGCATAAATCAAGCCAATGAATATAAAAATGATACTCATTTGGGGTTATGGATAAAAAAATAAATAAATGAATAAAAATTATGCACTGGTGGGGAACTACCAACAAATATTAAAATGAGTGAGAAAAACAGCCTGCGAGAAAGAGACAAAAATAATGTTATTTTGATAAGGCTATTATAACCCCAAGAATAATATCTGACAGATGTGAAAAGAACTTGCTGACGATTGAAGGCCAAGTCAGTTATATGGGAGAAAATCAGATTAGTAATAGACGGTGACAACAATGCCATCTATTGCTTTTGCTGCTACTAAAAGAGCCGCTTTTAGTGGCCACTTCATTTGTCAGCTAAACTGTAGATTATAATGAAGACATTTCAAGAGAAATGCAGAGTTTTGTAGTTTTCAATAATAAAAGTGGGGCAGATTGGTTGCCAGCATTTATTAATGAATCAGGTCAGATTCAAAATAACTTTTTCAGATGAATGCGGATAACGGGGGGTCCCATGCACAACTTATCCAACAAGAGGCCCATGGGCCTTAACGGTTACCTGAGTTTTATGAAAACTGATGTTATTGATGTGAATGAACCAAATAAACCCATCATTTTCCGATATAAAGTATAGTAAACTTTACCCCTCCCCAAGGGCAAACATGAAGCCTGGGGGCCAAGAAATGAACAATATTGATAAAGCATCTGAAGACCCTTCCATCAGTGAAGAGTATTGTTTTCCAGCATATCTGAGTCTGAAGAAGAAGAGTTTTCAATTCCAGCCAAGTTGACAACTGGTGGTGGGCAGCATATGATGCACAATTTTGTTGCATATTTGACCAAGGAAGGTTCCTGCAAAATATCATTGAAATCGGATCAGCGGTTTCTGAGAAAAAGTGGAAAATGTATTGATCACTTTTAGCCCCGCCCCTCAGAGCCCCTGGGGTTGGGCACCATATAATTCATAATTTTGGTGCATAATTGACCAAGGAAGGTTCCTGCAAAATTTCATTGAAATCGGATCAGCGGTTTCTGAAAAGAAGTCAAAAATGTATTGACCAGTTTTAGCCCCGCCCCTCTGAGTCCCTAAGGGTGGGCATCATATAATTCAGAATTTAGGTGCATATTTGACCAAGGAAGGTTCCGGCAAAAGTTTATTGAAATTGGATAAGCGGTTTCTGAGAAGTCGAAAATGTTTACGGATGCACGACGGACGACGCACGATGGACGACGACGGACCAAAGGCGATTAGAATAGGTCACTTTGAGACTTTGTGACCTGAAAATCTGAAGTACATTTTCAACACTTCAAACATTCTTTCTGTTACAGTTTGTGCTTTGTGTAATATAATAAATATCCACGCCCTGTTTAAGAGATGATATGTCATGTGTTTAATACATAGGCCAACCACTGTCCCTGAACAGCCGCCCCTCCAGGGGGATCTTCTGGCAAACAGGAGAAATGACACAGCTCACCAATCAGGAAGCTGTAGCTTAATCCAAACTAATTTGCAATAACCTATGTGCGTAACCACACATGTTGAATCGCAAATTACCTGATGGAACAGGTTCACTTACAAAGTAAATAGCCTGCATCACAGCACGGTCTGACATGCGGACGTTCTTCGCACTAACCATTCTGACATGCATTTTTTAAAAAGCTTGACAATAATCCTTCACATCAAAATTTCTTTATTTTTAATTGTTTACATGAGTGGGCGCTGCTGCTCTTCCCTGTATAAGTAGTATATAACAAGCAGACTGTACATGCGTTGCGCTCAGGCCTAAGAAAATGCATAATACAACCTGACTGTGTGCCCTGAAATTAGCAGTCAAAAACTGACCATTGACTTTAGACCAAGTTTTTGTTGGTCAACAGCACAATCCCTTTTTGCAGTCTCAAAATAGCAATGCGCCATAAATGCACCTGACCACACCTCATTTTATGACCAACACGCCCATGGGCACTCAGTTCGGCGCAATTACACTTCCTATTAATGAAAAATGGGCACTGGACGGGACAGTGTCAACTTCACCGGTACATAAACGAGCAAAAACACTCATGTCACCTTTTCTTTACTGGTGGAAATATTATATACAGAGCCCTGTCTCATGCTAAATACCTTTACAGAAATGTATTTATACAACTTAAGTGGGTATATAATATGATTATGTTGTTACACAATTACCATGCCCTATTATGCATGATGTTCGTTGTGAGATGCGCCGCTGCCCCCGGTACCAGGGGAGTTCAGATTCAAGAGGTTAATCCATAGTAATCTTACCTTTTGAGCTTCATTACATAATTCATTAGTGACAATCATCACTACAAGAGAGCAGCTCTCCAATAAAGCATGATTCCAAAGGCGAGGCCATTTTACATTTACAATCAGGCGTGTGCACAGTGATGAACTAAAAGCAATGTGATCATAAAACCATGGCTGCGACTTCTTATAAATGACTAAAGAATCGCTGATACCAACCACCTGTCTGTCTTGCGAGTAGAGATGTAGAAACAGTAGGAAATGGCACCAGCAACCGATTTGGGCTCGTAATTACAGATACAGCAACAGATGGCATCAGCCACCAATTCAGTCTGACAATCAGAAACACATAATTTCTGTGCTTCTACAATAAAATTATCAAAATCAAAAGTATTATGTATAATGACTAGGTTTTTATTGATTACTAAGAGGTAGTATATACTGTAAATTGTATACCCAGACACCAGGGCAATTTCATGGTGATTGATGTAACGTTACATTCAGAGAGGGAACAGGTCCTTTGGTATGGCCTGGTAGTAAAACTTGCACACCTAGGATGTTCATATTTTGTGACAAGCATACTAGGGACTCGGCCAACTTGGAAAAAGGAGGAAATTTGGCTGGTGAAATGTAAAAATTAGTAAATTGTGAGAACGACTGATGTTACACAAAAATTACCATTAAGAAAATTCATCAACATTATCGCAAACTTCAAAACCATACAGGGTTAACAGCTTTTTTCATTCAAAGATATAAGGTCACATGCAACTGAAATTCTAGAAATTACTGCCATGTTCCAAATCAAGAGCATTATCAGAATAATTGCATTGCTCACAGACCTTAGGTCACTGATGATATAGTTTGTCACTTAGAGCTCAAAGTTACAGAGAATGGATTTCTGTTGAAAAAACAAGATAATTTGACAAGCAATTGTCATATTCTACATATTAATTTACTTTAACAGCACACTTAATGGTAATAATGGTATTTGAACATTTTCTAGACCATACCAGGAGCAGTGCTGACAATACCTTCTGGCAAGTGAGATGAGAATACTCTGTCACTTTATTGACGCAGATTTAATGTGTGGCGTTCAATAACCTGACAGGCCTGATATAAAGCTTTAAACAAAAAAAAAAGAAAGAAATTAAAAGCAAGTCAGCTGATATTGTAATTAAGTACCACTGGCTGGCAGGATTAAAAAAAAAAAATCCAAAATAATGGTGAGGAAAAATAGAGTTGGGTGAGTTTGAAAAGCCCAGTACTCCAATATGGAGTCATTCTGCTGCACTCTTAATGGACATTATGCATGAGGTGAACCCAACTCGGTATTGAACATTTCAGAGAGCATGAAATTTCTGTTTAACTAAATTCATCTTTTTTTCAGCTGTTATGCAGCACAGACGTTGCCTTGGTATGCCTGATAAACCATACCAAGTGGCATGGTCAACAGTGTACATGAACTTTGTGTACATTATGAGATCATCTTCTCTGAGTGAAGTAACCAGTATTCGATAAGCTGACATACTATTGCCAGATAATGGAAAATAAACAGTTATCTGTGATGAATTAAATGGTGTACTTTAAAAACCTGCTTATCAAGGATAGAGGGAGATTTAAGAGATTTTTCTACAGTCTCTTCTTATTTCTTTCGATGAAGCCAGGAAGAGAAAATGCATCATGGGAAAATCATGAATATTCGTTTTGATGCTGCTGCCATCTAATGACAATAAACAACACTAGTCCTTTGTTTTAAAGCAAACTTGTCACAGGCAAGTATTTCGCTTCACAACTTTGTTGTAACTCGTTATGTTGAACCGTGACTGACGTTACAGACCCAGGTTTATGTGTGACTGACCTTACATGTGACTGATGTTACCAACCTTAAGTACATTCTCAGACAAGATGCATGGTTACACCAATTTTTGATCATTTATGGAATGAATATCAATTAAAATATGCTCTTTCCAATGATATAATTTGTTTTATGGTGCACCCTGTCATACCTTGGAAGGGTACAACTGAAATATGGTTCATGCATGTTTTTTGTTCAAACATCCTTGGCATTAATGCCAAGTTGCTACAAAATAACTACAATATGACAAATTAATTCTCAGACTGGAAAGATCTTGTGTGTTTCTACCGAGAGATAATGAAGCCCAAACTTGGCCCCATGTGCAAAACCAAACTTTTGTGAGCCATTTTGGGATACCTGCTATTTGCAACGGAGTTGTAGAACGGATTTTTGGTAATCTGAGATAGTCAGGTTCAAAAGTTATGACTCACTGAACTTGGCACATGTTGTAGTAACACACGTTTTTACACAAAATTACACACCCCCTTTTTTAAGTCTCAATATCTCAAAAACTAACAAAGATGTGCACCTAAGATTTAGCACTCAATCTACTAGACACAAAAACATCATGTTCTGTAAATTTGAAGTGAATCTGAGGTGGTCAGTAGGGAACTTTCTTGAAATCTGGTGATTTGAAATGGAATTACCCTATGATGTCGCAATACAAACACAAATCTACCTGAAGGGAAGAGTCGACAGCCTCATCCTCCTTCACAATAGGAGGGACGTGTTTGGCGGGAACTTCATACGTCATAACACTCCATCTGTCGAGTGCAGACATAGAGAACATGAGACGAGGCAATCATTAAAAGAAAAATTCAAAGAAAAATGTCAAAACTGCTTTCAGGGCACCATAAAAACCTGATTTTCATCACTGCAATTATCATGTTTATGATCCAAGATTCCAAATGCAAAAGCAATCGTGTATCAGTACAATGACTGGGCGAGTTAACGTTTACCTAAAAGGTAACTGCTTCATATAGCTGTTGCCAGTTTGTGAAAGAATTTTATGAAATATGAGAAACACATGCAAATGCGCAAGCTCTTTTGACACACATTCACAACACCAATCCCCACTTGCTCCCAACTCCATTACTACATGCCTCTGAGCAGTTTTACGTCACTCTTAGCGGTGATGTAGAATTTCTGTGATACGTTACAATGTGATGCATCATTATTATGACAATAATTATTTATAAAGTGATTAAGTAATATTAAAAAAAAAAAAAAAAACCCCAGCCCACCTGTCCAGCATCTTGGTGGTGGCTCTCTCCAGCTTCTCCAAAATCTGCAAGAGCTGGGCATCATCATCGCACAGCCCGCCCCAGCCCAACACTCGGGCGAGGTCATTTCCTGTCCCCAGAGGGAGCACCCCGAGCTGACACTATCACATCCACAGCCAAACACAGGCACATGAAAACATGGCAAGGTTTATTTTTGGGAGATGATTACAAAACAGAGATATAAATGTCAAATCACCATTATTTTCACTCACTTTCAAGAGGTATGCTTTTCATTGTATCTAAAAATAATGTAGAAAATTTGAACATAAATGTTTTCACAAAGTGCTGCCTGATACATGGGGGCTCTCCCAAGTGACAGCTTCAGTTTTCAAGATCTATTTCTTGAACACACATCATTGTCTACCATTCACCCTCATTTATTTTTCATTTTGACCTGAATTCTTCTTCAAAGATATGATATAAGGGCACTCCCATCTTGAACCCATATGCTTTCCCCATTATCAAATTTCACAATTAATGGTAGAGAGGCCTGACTCTTTGAGTTGGACCAGTGGATGATGCAAAGTATTTTACGCACAAACAGCTAAGACACGAATGATGCGCAATTTTGCCTTTCTTCAGTGCAGCTCTTTGTCTGCATAACCCAGTGATAACATGGATTTAAAAAAAATGTGGAGTAGGGCCCTAATGCAACTCGGTGATTCTAATGTCTAAAGTGATGAAAGGTAAAAAAGATATTAAAAAGTTAAACCGTACACTTAATGTGCAAGGTAAGCTGAATATTTTACAAGTGGAATGGGGTTTCTACCTGAGAGTAAGGAAGAGCAGTGAGTGTTTAAAATGGTTGAAAACCGCTGGAAATTAATGGATGCAATAGGACCAAAATAATTCCCTGCAAATTCCTTGCAAACATAAGATTACTGTTTATGAACCAAATAATATTTAGATATGCAAGGCAGCAGATTGTAGACAGCCCTGGACTAAACGAAGGGTGTCTGACAGCAGGGCATCTTCCTCTCCATCCTACCTGCTTGTGGAGACCCAATTTGTCTAATTCAGACAAAACCCAGCCAACGCTGCCGTCCCCACCACACACCAGGATCCGGAACCTCTCAAACTTCCGGAATAGTCTCAGGCTGCAGGAGAGAGGAGAAGCCTCATGATTTTGATTAGTCATGGCTAAAAGTAGGCATCAATTCAAAATTGAAAATCTCTAGACTAACTTGAAAATGGCGAAGGTTTTTCGTATAGAGAATTCTATATTTCATGCTTAAAGTGAAAGACAGAGTACTAAATACTTAAAGCCCCACTAGGTAGGAATTTCACCTGAAAATATCAGTTTCAAAGTCTATCAATTGGTGGGCTGGATTATAACAGTGAGGACGGCATCTCTCCCATTAACACAGAGGGACCTGGTGGCCTGCATCTGGGACTATATGACTTTCGACCGCGGGTCCCGCGCTCTGCTTTACGTTCTGCTTTACGGCACACACAAGCTTTTGGAAAAGGAGCAAAAGTAGAAGGCAGCTAGGCTAGCCCGCTAGCCCGGTATTGTGTCTCGATATATGGTTGAGGAAAAGAAGTGAAAAAGGACGGTGTCGGTGGAAGCCAGGATAAAAAAAAGGGAGAGTGACCGTGCACAGCACAAAACCATAGTTAATATTAATATTGTTAATACTGGACCAGCTTTTGACAGTGGAGGGAGCTCATGGCAAAAGAGGGCTGCAAGTCGGACGCCGAGCTGGCAGTGTTGCAGATTGAGAGGTGAGTTATATGCTCGTGTTCGTGCATTGCATTTATCACACATTGTTTTTGTTGGCCGTGTTATCGTGAGTAGTCACAATCACTATTTGGGTTATCAAAACGTAACTGATTGTAAGCCCATTCAAATAATGTAAACAAGGTTAGCCAAGGTAGCATTAGCATTTCACTGGCAGAGTTAGCCCCTTTTCGGAGTGTTTTTTATAGCGAACGTCATGCTTCACGATGAGAAAAGTTGTTGACTTACTAGCAACTATTGTTTGAAAGCAAAGACGGGCCATATCAGCTTTGTAGGCGGGCGTTGTACCGTCATTATATTGATATTGTCCCATTTTGAGGTTACAAAAGCTACTACGTCTGCTAACGTTACTATTAGAAGCGGTGCTTGCGCATACTTTGTTGTAGAGCAATAGTTTTAATCCAACACTGTTGAAGACTTCTATGTAAACACAATCATAACTAATAACTTTATTCATTCCAGCTCCACAAGTCTCAGGGTGTAAAAAAAATGCACGTTCTCCTGGAGACGTCAGCCGGCAACAGCGCTCTATGTGTTTTACGATAGCAGTGTTGCTCTTCTACTTGCTCTAGAGGCCTTTAGTGGCCGTTAGAGCGCACAAATCTGGGATTCCTATCTAGCAGGGCTTTAAACATCATATTGTTTCAATCAACGAGTCTGCCATTTTTCCGTTAATAGCCATTTAAAATGTCCTGTAGCCCTTTAATGACAAGAGGTTAAAAAAAGACGTTCTCACAGAAGACCTGAAGTGTCTGCTTTCCCATGGGTGTTTTCAGTAATTCAATAATTCAATAATCTGTGAAGAATCGTTTCCACCAATTCAACTAATGTTTTGCTGTCTAACCACAGACGAATATAGCGTTAAGTAACCTATTGCACATACAGAGTAATCTAACAATGATACCAGCTAGGGTAACCACATTAGCAAACTAATTTATGTTTTAGCTTAACATGTTAGCAGTGTGTAATGAACAAATCTGCAGCAGACTTCCCAGATCCCAGAACTATGAAAGATGCAACATCCTCATTATAACTAGTCAAAGTAATACCCGCACTAATGTAAATATCTGCTCAATATAATGTGTACAAAACGGCAGCTCAGGTTTCACTCACGCATACTTCATGGAAAAGACACGAGCAAAGAGAGAAAAAAATGGAACAAACAAATCTCCTGTTGCTAGACAACCAACACAGAAAGGGAGAGGAGCACTAGCTCATGAATTAACCAATTTAAACAAACAAAACAGCTCAAATGAGTGGGAATTAGTACAAAATGAGTTAAGCATATGTAGTTTTTCATTAAGCAACCATCAATGTCTCGTGACTGTCAAAGCATTCCTCTGCCTATCATTGGCTAAACCCTTTCGAGTGATTGAAGAATGGTGATTTTAATTGAAGCAGGGTACAACTTTGCAAAAAAAATTAAAAATAATAATCCAATTCATAATATCTGGACTCCTTATGAGCAATATTTCTCATTTGACCCTGGTTTTGTGTAAAGGTTGTCTTTCTTTTTAATCAAACGGAAACAGAATTTTTTGAATTTAAATATTATTTTAAAAATTAAAACATGAAAAAATGTCATGGACAGAAAAATTGGCACCCCTAATCTGATATTTTCTCCAAGAACCTTTGGAGGCCTTAAATGCGATCAGGCGCACCCTGAGGCTCCGAGTGAGACACCTGTACTGCCTGACCGATTCGTTCAGCCATTTTTCTTCAGCAAACGGCTCCAGTTCTCCCGGATTTGATGGGCGCTGTCGCCCAACCGCAGGCCTCAGCTTTATAAATAGGATTCAGAATAAGACTCAGCAGGTATTCTACAGCAGTCCATTATTTTCCTCTCATCCATTCTTGAGTGCTTTTCTGACATATGACATGGGTCCTATTCAGCAGCAGGAGTTCAACTTTCAAACAAAAGGCTGAACAAACCCTTCAGAAATGCTTTGTTAGTCTGGTAATGTTATCATGCCATGCAGTGAATCACAGCAGCCAGTGCTGTAAGCAACAAACCAAACCCCAAAATATCATTGTGCCTCCACAATTTTTTACAGAACAAATTGTGTTCTTTTCTCTGGAAGCTTCAGTGTGTTTTATGTGAACACAGAGTTGGTGTGATTTAACAAAAAAATACATTATTTTGCCTTATCTTCCTAAATAACATATTTTTTGCCTGTGGCTTATCAACATGCATCCGATCAAAGTTGTCATATCTCTGTCCCAAAAGAGGGGTCTTCATTACTTTTCCATTTTCAGCCACACAGACAGATGGCGTGACATCAAACCCAAGCGCCTTCAGCTTCAAAGTCAGCCTGAATGAAATGTTGAGGTCTTTCTTGGATCGTTACACACCAGTTGGACATTTTTTTCTTAAATCATTGTTACATTTTCCACTTGCAGCCATATTCAGGGATGTTGGTGTGATAAATACCTGGATAATGTTGGTCACGGCTGTCACAAGAAGATCGAACTTACCAAAGATAATCTTCTAGTCATTAATCCATTAAGACCAAATGCAACATATGCGTGTATATACCTTTAAGACCGCATGCAAAGTTAACGTACTTCTACCTTAAAGACCGGATGCGACGATTGCACGTTTTAGATGACATCATCAGTTTCAAGAGATGTGAACGATTACATGTAACGTGATTTACTAAGATAACCACGTGGAAAAGGCGACATGCTTTGTGGCATGGCTTTTTTCCTGTTTGTTTCTAATAAACTCTAGGACACAGGCAATGATTTCTAATTGAAGCCAAAGGTTGAAGCTCTCAAGTGTTTTTATTTCATGTTTCTATCTGCTACAAAGGCTGAGAAATAAAGGTTTTAGTGAACGTTGACAATTCTGTCAAGTTTTTCAGAAAACCCTCAGGTTTTAGGAGGTTGTTTTCAAAAACGCCTTAGGTTTTAGACTGTTTTTTTAGGCGGCTACCTAGGTCTTAATGGGTTAAGAAGACAATGTTCGGCTGTAACTTTTGTATTACCAAGCTTGATGTGATCTACACAGTGATGCAAAGCTGCAAAGAGCTATTCTATCCCCTCAAATTCAGTGAATGAGTGATTAGGAGATCGATGACGCCTCTAGGACTACTTTTAAATGAATGGCCTGCTTGAAATATCATTACGATTCAATGATTCCTTGTAAAATCATTTGTAACATGACTGTGCAGTTCAATAAAATTGTTAGAACATACACTCCAGGGCTCCTAGCAACCAATCCCCAACGTGGATGCGTAAATACTAAAATCTGAATGGTACAGTGAAACAGGCCCACTCTCCAAAACACATTTTGCTGCGACTAGCAGTTGTGGCAGGAAACGTCCTCACGGCAATAGAGGTTATTTTTATTATCACGGCTATAGCTGTTACTAGCACTTAAAGGGTAAAATTGCACTTTTCTCTGGAACTGAAAGGAATAAGTGAATCTGGCTGCCAGCATATGAATGGGCTTGATGTAGGCAGCATTCACTTTTTCACTATCATTTCTTATTACAGGTCATGTATTGGTCTTGGTTGTTCAGTTGATATATTGTTTGATTGTTAATCAGGCAAACTTAAACAAGAACAGCTTGAGGGTAATGGCGCGGTAATGGGTGAAGTTACTTTGGGCTCCCTGAACATCTGACGGCATGCTGCTGGATATACGTAAGCATATAGACCCTATCCAGAAGGACAGGATCATCGATCATGCATAGTTTTGTTTACCTTAATCTTACGATCAAATATTTTACTCATATGGCTGTTCCATTAACTATAACGCAAATTATTTTTACCAAAATGAAAAACAAATCCAACACCAAGCAACTAAAGGAGCTCATAGCAAAATCACCCGCGAGATGCATGTGTCGCATATTGAAATGCTCGCAAATCCATAATTTCATTCTGCTTCACAGGTGATAAATCATATAAAAGCAGAGATTCAATGGATTAGAACATATCAGAATTATCGCTCTATGATTAAAACACATTGAATTAGCAGTCAAAAAGGAGAAAAAATAAACTGAGTTTTGAACAGCCAAAACCATAAATTATGTCAACCTATAAATAAATAAATTAAAATTGGTGATCAAAGTTGTGTTTGAGGGCATAAAAATTCTGCTGACATTTACTCCAAACTCTATTTGTCTTTTTGAAATGATGGCTGACTGTCCCCAGGTAATTTACCTTGTGCAAGACAGTTCTTGTGAAAACAGCAACAAATCAACAACATGACATCACAAACCAGGTTTCCTACCCAAAAACCAAAGGTCTAATGGCGTGGCCCATTAATTATTTTGAAGTTTCATTTTAAAAAATTGATATCAGAGATGTTGCAAGACAAACAAGTAAAGATGATTCTACACAAAAATTTTAATTAAAATGTTGCTGATATAGTGAAAATGGCTGACTGGTACTGTTCCCCTTTGAGTTAAAAGAAGTAATTGCAAAGGTCTGTTAACTAACCCCAGTTGTGGGCCACCATTCATCAGGTCAAACACCTGTGCTGGGTTAAGCAGCTGTTTGAACCGGCGCAGAAACTTCACTCCTTGGTTGTCCCCACTTTTGGAGTTGACCAGAACCAGCAGCGGGCTGGAGCAGGATGGGCTGGTGACCTTCCAGAACCCTGGATAAAGAGTGGCAAGCACAGACAACACTTCACTGTAGCTCTACTAGAGTTCTCAGCTTCAGACCAAGCTCGGCTTTGGGTAGGACAGGGTTTGAGCTGGCAAATCATGCTAATTGGACTGGTTTGGTAGGGCTTAAGCAGGGGGCAAAAAAAGAATGTCTCTATGCATATTTACAGTAGACTAACCTGCATTTTTACATGACTGCACCCAGCGCAGTCAATTTTGGGGTCAATCAATTATCAAGACTTCCTCTACTTCTTAAAATATAGAGCTAATTACTTCATTCATCCAATATCTCCTGTAGGCCCATTCTCTGTGACTAACCTGTGATTTTAAAAACAGAAAGTGGCAGTCTGAAATTTTATTTCACTCATTTATTTAGGCAAATTATTAATGTATTATTTGATTATAAAAGTTTGAATGTTTAATTATGAATATTGACTAAATACATAGTACAATCATTGGCCTGAAGAAGAAAATGAAAACCTGGCCCAGCATCTTCTTATTAGTCAGGAAAATAGCATGCTATCATTTAGGGGTGCAACGATATTGAACCGCATTTTTTTTTAAGTGTATAAGACCACCTACTACCATGGGGCGAACGTCCGAAATTGCCCTTTTCCTTTATTAAACCTGATGCAGTCTTGAACAAATGGCAGTGAAAAGTGCCAAATGTCAAAAGGCTTGTTTAATGCCCCCGGAAAAAACTTGACTGACAACAGTATTTTTTGGTGACATGTTGAATGGAGCTAAGCAAAAGACAACTGAACCGTCGCCTTTTAACCAATTAGGCTACTCATATCCTGTTCCGGTTTCCTTTGCTCAATTATCAATCAAACAGGGGATTCGCTTATTTACTTTGTTGAATGAATTGATAGATTTATTAAATATTAGGAGCTATTCCACATTGTTTGCCTCTAATCTACGCAAGACACAGTTTAATAAACTACAAAAATTAGAAGAAGAGTTAAAAAGATTAGAATCCGACCTGTCGGCTAACTATTCTGAATTTCTCAGTGTGAAGTAGTTAAAAAAGAAATGACTGCTATTCTTAAACAACAAAGTGTTAATTCATAGAACCAGACAGCGTTACCATTTTCATGGATCAAGACCCAGCCATTTATTAGCCATGAGAATTAGAGCAATTTCAGACATTCCCACTATTAAAACTGGGACAGGAAATATCACTACTGATCCTGTAAAAATTAATGACATGTTTTACAAGTTTTATTCAGATCTGAACAGATCAGAGGTATCTTTTGACAAAGGGCAGTGTAATGATTTTTTTTAGCTCAGTTGAATTAGCCCCGTGTCACTGAGGAGGATGCCAACAGATTAGCTAGGCCAATATCATTAGAACTAAACAATGCCGTTCTCAGCGAGCAAAAAGGTAAATCGCCAGGGCTGGATGGCATACCACCTGAGCTATACTCAAACTTTTGGGACCTTCTCGGCCCATGGCTTTTAGATATGATTCATTATGCAATAGAGAAAGGTACTTTCAGTAGGGATGTTAATATAGCTGTCATCTCCTTGCTCCTGAAAAAGGACAGAGACCCAACAGAATGTGGTAGTTACAGAAGACAGAAGATATATGCTTTAGATATTTGGGTGTTAAAATTTTTTCCTCATTGAATCAAATTGTTAAACATAATGACAAAGAAGCACTGAATACTATACTACGTGATAAATGTGGTTAGTATACCCAATTTCAGCCTTGTATAAGCAATCAAGTTGGCTGAAAATGGGTTTGCCAAAAAAATTTAAATATTATTCAAATTTCAAAGGACAATAACTCGAAAACTATTTGAGATACTGGCCTATTATATACATTTACGTGCCTTAGTTTCATCTTAATGAAGAGTTAGCTACACCTGAGAACACTCACTCTTATGTAAATGATTAGAAAAAAGATGATGGAGTGAATTTATAGGAGGAATAGCAGAGAAATTAAACCATATTTGCGAGGCACTAAGCACCATATGAATAAAGATACTCCTAAAAAATTTAGTAAAATTCAGAATGGCAACTTAAAAGTATAACTGAAACCCATCATATGATCATCAATGTACCACATTCTAATAGAGGAATGGCGCAGGTCGAGCGATGCTTCAGTAATGCTCACCATCAGATTCAATGCTGTTGATATTAGTGGGAGGAATGATGGACACTCTACACTGGCCCAGGGGACAGGTCCTGCCCATTTGCTCCTTACAGCTGCTGTGGACCTGCACATACAAGCAGAAATACTTACACATAGACTCAATGCTTTCATTACCCAGCAAAAAAGTATGACCCTTAAAGACTTGAGATTGCATAAGCCTTTAGCGGACTATGATAGAAATGATAATGCATTTTAAATTGAAATGTAATTCAACAACAACATAATAATTTTCCATGTGTTATTTGAGTAGAAATTAAAATGAAAATGCAATCATTAAATTTACATTTTCTTTTTCATATTTTCATACGAGCATTGTAAGCTGGCCTGCAAGACGTTATGTAGCACAGAACCATCAGACAAGTTATAAATTGAACCTGTTTCGAAAAGGGAAGGCTGTTTCACAAAATATTTGGCATGTGATTGGATGAACCATCTGTTTATCGCCATCCATCACAGGATATCTTCGACCAATCAGCTCAATGAACCACATGATGTAATAGGAGACTGCCAAAGAGGAAATTCAAGAACAAGCTACTGCCTGAGTAACTTTGAAAGATAGCTAGCAAGCAGGTAGTGAGGCTAACTACGCAGTTAACATTTCGGTAGACAAAAATTTGCTCATGAATGGCACTCTTACAAATACAAAAAAAAATTTTGATATAAAGAAGATAGAAAAAAAACTAACGAACAACTAATAGAATTAAGGGTACATCTAAAGAGAAGTCAAAAAAGGTCAGATTTGTTGGACCTGTCTTCCAACAATGAGTCTGAACAAATAAGAATAATAATACCAAGTATAGTTCCGTACTCGCCTACATAATCCATCCAATCCCCCCAGTAAAATTACAAAAAAATATTACAGCAAGGCATTAGTCTAATGTTTCTCAGCCAGCTTATTACTTTGAATTTGTTGTTTGACATTAACATACAACATACATAGACATTTGTGACTTTCATAAACATTTTATCATATAGCATAATACTGTATCTGTGCTCATGAACAAGTTGCTGTTACTAGATATCAGACGATAGGTTAAACAGTCTTTTAGTTTTAATGCAATTGTTTAACATGAAGTGATGCAGCTAGAATGTTATTTAATTTGCCATTTGAATTTGCAGTGAACCTCATTATCGGCAATCCACAGTAGGTTTTCATGATGGATATCGAACAGCATTCCGCCATTTCTCGTTAAGTGACCATGATTCAGAGGTACCAAACACAAGCTGGTGTCGCGTGTGGAGGATGTCATTATCTCCGAGCTCCACAGCAGTGACAACCAGCCTTCAAGCCTCTCTGATTTGATCTTCCATGAGGGAAAACGAGTGAGACACAATAATCATTACGATGTTATGCCATCAAAGAAAGTATTGAGTGCTGTTCTTAAGGAACTGCCGTTGTTATTTTCGAACAAAAAAAAATTCTTTCTTGCTCTAATCAACCAAAACCAGGCCTCATAGGGCACTGATGAGTCACTATGGTTCATACACTAACGGAAAACTTGAAAGAATTCTTACAAATCCATCTGCCTGTAATGGGCATTGTACGACCATATTAAAATAACTTCGTCCCAAACCCAATTTGTCTGTTTGGTGGATGGAAATGAGTGAAGACCTTTTCAAGACCCATTAGCACTTACCACAATGCACCGCGCATGGTTTATCATGATACGTGATCACTGCCCAAAACGTCAAACTTGAAAGTTTGATGCTCTCGCTGGGGTTGATACAAATAGGGGTCTGCAATGCCCAAATCGAAGAACACCTTATGTCACAAGTTAAAAATTGATAGACTTAAAATATTAAAACTGAAGGAGAGCGCTTCTAAAGCATCAGTCTCACTGGGGTATTTTTAATGAATAATTTGCCATGTAAATCGATTTTTAAAGTTTGTGGCCAGTTATCCAGAATACAAGGATAATGTGAGGTGACTTATTTAGAGTTTGCTCAGCAGTTTTTTAGTGTTCACAGGGTCGATTTTTGCACGATAGGAACTTTAAAGTGTTCAAAAAGTGTTTTGAATTTAGCAAGCAACTGACAAAGCGAGGATAGTTTGTAACATACGTAGCGGCTTTGGGGCTAGTACGTGCCTAATTATTCCAATACGAGGCCATAGCGAGGTCATTTATCCAGGCCAGGTTGACACGTCTTTTCTGTGACTATGCAACATATGCACTTCGTATGCACTGCTAATATGCGGCGAACCCGCTGTGCATGTGTTGCAAATTCGCTGCGTATTGACTGTGTAATACTCTCGTTACCAGTTTCTGACCCATGTGGCCTTTGTTTTCTTCTTTTTCTCGTCAGCCTCCACTTCAGCTTGGCGGTCTTGCTTCCTCCTGATGATAATGGCAGCAGCAGCCACACAACGGACAGAGGCTTTCTTTAGCAAAGCAATCTTGGCTTCATCAGCATAGCTAGCCATGATGCAAAATGATGGTGGAAAACACTCCCTTTATAGGGGTTTTGGGTCCCAAGAATTTTGGGTAAACTTTGCAGATATAGCGCAGCTTATAGTTAACAGTTACGTGCATTTATGTGCCTTATTCGGCCTCCTAGATGGCTCACACTCGGCGCGTTACTCTCTTGCATAGCAGTTACGTAGCGACTTCTCCTAAAAACTAAAAGGTTCTTAAGTGGCATGCTCGAGGTTTTACGAGGGTCATATGTGACAGGTATGAGGGCTGATATTCTGTTTGAGCATTTTTCAAACTTCACAGCTATTATTCTGCAAACTTTAGAAAATCTATACGAGGCTCATACGTAAGCCAAAAATACCCCGGTGAAACCAATGCCACTGGGAGAATTCTCTCATCTCCACATGCCGCGCTTTACTATATCGCCACCAGATGACGACTGTGGAATTCTGTAAATTCACTGTTCGTATCTCTCTTGTATCCAACAAAGTCCTTCTTTTCTTTCCACTGAGAGTGCACAGATTCTCTCACCCAAACTTTGACAATGATTTAATTTCTCTTCCCAGTTTGGCCTTCGGCAGCATCCGCTCGGGTCGAGGTTTCTTCTGCATGTGCAGGAGGGAGACTGCCCACTGCACATACTAAGGAAGTTTTTGCATCATTTAATCTTCTTCCATAGCTTTCACACGCCGATAGTTTTTGGGCAAGGGTTTCCTTTCAAAATGTTCCAAAGAATGTAGCCTCCTCTGAGGTCACTGTCTGCTTGTACTTTCAGTAAATACAGCGCTCTTGCATGTGAGGAGTCTGAATTGTTGAACGTGCACAGTGCAGCCGCCTCCTTCCTGAGAAGCGCAAAAAAACCTTAACCCATCTCTCGATAGCTAAAATTATAAAACTGTCAGCAAACAAACAGGCCAACGACAAAGCAAAATAACTAGAAAAGAAAATGAAGAAATTATAAATCTTTACAGATGATCTCAAAATCAAATAAATAATGATTAAAAAGCAATAAAAGTCGCCATGGAGACAAATTTTATTTTGGTCCAAACTTTCGACTCTCGTGGCCCACTAAATCCTTGCCAAAGCACAGTGCATCACAGTCAGTGCTAAAGGGCCTGTAAATCCCACTAGAACTACTCACATTCATTCAGTTTCACTGAAATTTACACCAACAATGCAGTTCAGTGTCAGCCATGAATTAAAGGAAGACACTTGATTTGTGCAAGATTATCTGTCATTTCTGCCCCGGCCTCCTGAACCTTTTTGAGTCACCAGTGGCCTCTGGTATAAATATAAAATGTGTTCAAGAAGCAATCAATGCTCGTGCTGTGAAACTGCTGGACTGGGGTACGAGCGTCTTTTTTTGTCCAATTCATGCACTGACTGAGAACGTGATTTATACAGACATGAAGTTCCAGTCCATGATCCCATTCATCACATGCAGCTAACAGGCAATTTATGCTCAAGTCAGCAGATGGCGCCATAATGTGTCATGTTCTCCATGAAATGACTGGTCTTCCTGAATTAGCTGCTCAAGTATAAGAAGAGGAGAGACTTACGATGGCCTTGCACCACAGGCACCGCCAGTCCTGCAGCCGCCTCACACTGCCGCAGTTGCGTTCACACACCACACACTTGGCACTCACGGGGAGATTTCCCTCGAGCCATTGGTGGGGCATGCAGAACTGCAGAAATACACAATCACATAGACATTAACACAAACACACACATCAGTGGCAGAAAAACAGGGAAGACCAAGAATCTATAGCGCCCCCTTTTTCTTCCTTGTAACACTGCTGCTCTACAGTCATAACATTTATGATAAAAAGATGCTGAATGCACTCTTGTCTACTCTAAGACATTAGGTCATTCCATGCATTCAAAACTCAAAAAAGAGTAGTTCTGTTTTGGATTTGGCCAAGAGATGGTGACTCATGAGACAGATATTATTGCCATGCAATATTCTTAAATTGTTTTTTTAAACCACCAGGCAAAGAGTGCCGAAGCAGGTTTTCAGTTGGCTAGCGAACGGATCTCCAGAAGCCTTAAAGCAATCACTCCCAGAGCTGATGGGCTGCGTGACCTTACCACACACAAGGTCATTGCCAGATATGAAATGAATCCATAAAGAACTGTGACCTGTAGAGCGCTCACAAGAAATCTAGACGGTTGCAGCAGCGGGCGCAGCGTAACGATGGCTGATCTATAGTATCTCCCCCCCTCTCGTCGTGCTGGGAAACAATAACTGCCTCCTAATCTATTTTCTTCCCATTTGCGGACCCTATAGTTGCTCACTACAGTAGTATCTGGGGTGCAGTAAGTTGTGTCGTGGTAATAGCATGTAGGTGCTTTGCCACATCCTCATCCAGCCTCCTCTCCTTCCCAGCATCTACCCCAATTAAGGATGCATTCAGTCTGCAACTTTGTCAATCGCCAGCCTTTGCAAATTAAAGGGTGTAAAAAAAGTGATTAACAAACTGCCAAATCCTACTCACAATAAAATTATACAGCAAATCATCCTAAATCTAGGCTGTCTGGGTTTTCAGAAGAGCAGCCTTCCATGCTCAGGCCTTCACTTCGCTGCACGTGGATTCAAAATTTTTGGAGTAAACCTAATTCATTGAAAATTGTAGCCCATCAATGTAAAGCACTGTCACTCAAATTAACCCTCTGAGGTCAAAGCTGGTTTTTCAATTTTTGGTTTGCCTGGTCTCCTTGTATAACATTGCTTGTCTAACCTCAACCTGGTAATCCTCAGTCAAGTAATATTCATCATTGTTTCAGGACAACCTGGGCCATCCGAATATGTACGGTGCAGTGATGTCATGTGAATGTATTAATATTTATAAGACAAGAAGTATAAAACAGAAAACGAAATGGAAATTGACTCTCAGAATCAGAATTTTATCCAAATCACACACAGAACTATAATGAACAAGATTTTGGACTTCGGAAAACCCAAGTTCTCCCGAGTGCTGGAAATCAAGGGGAAAAAACAAAAAATTCCTCCTCTATTCATCATGAATGAGGAAAAAAAAAGAAAAATTGTACGATTTCCACAAAAATTGTTTGAGTTATCATGCAAACAGAGAGGATCTACAGCAGCCAGCCAAATCCATAATATAACCCAAAACACTTCGTTTTGGTGATATAAATCTCTCTGATATGGTTCTTTCTGCTCTGACATATCCTGAGGGAGCTGTACTGACCCAAACCACGACATCCCCTAGAGCCCGACTCCTATAAAAGAGAGATCCTTGATGCTCGCTAATGGGTAGTCAAAAGCTCTTAAATAGAACTCATGGAGAATGCTGTAGCCTCCAGCCAGAATTTTAAAAAACGGCTATGTTCTGACTGTAACTGTGGCATTCGAGCTGACAGAATCATTAGAGATGGTTCTCTAAAACTACCGGCTGTCCCACATCCACCTGCAGGGGCCCAACTCACCCCGTCTTCATCCTCAATGACGTCATTGCCAATGGATGCCAGGGTTGTCCACTTGCAGCTGTTGGTGGACCTCACCGCACAGCGCTTATGAGCCTTGAACTTGCACACTTGGGTATGAACGGACAGACAGGGACAGGAAATGGCAAATAAATCAAACCAACCAGGTACAGGAACCGAATAAATCCATCCACTTTCGGCTTATAACCATATTTTTAATGAAATCACATAAATTCACTGAAGGTTGGACTAAGTTGAAGAAGGAGATTTTCAAAGACTGAGCTACCAAAGGACAAGCTGAGGGGCAGGAAGTCGCAGAAGTGCCACATCATGGACAATGCTAACAGGAACAAACCAACATGGACAATGCTAACAGGAACAAACCAACATGGACAATGCTAACAGGAACAAACCAACATGGACAATGCTAACAGGAACAAACCTTCATGGACAATGCTAACAGGAACAAACCTTCATGGACAATGCTAACAGGAACAAACCAACATGGACAATGCTAACAGGAACAAACCAACATGGACAATGCTAACAGGAACAAACCAACATGGACAATGCTAACAGGAACAAACCAACATGGACAATGCTAACAGGAACAAACCAACATGGACAATGCTAACAGGAACAAACCTTCGTGGACAATGCTAACAGGAACAAACCTTCATGAACAATGCTAACAGGAACAAACCTTCATGGACAATGCTAACAGGAACAAACCTTCATGGACAATGCGAACAGGAACAAACCTTCATGAACAATGCTAACAGGAACAAACCTTCATGGGCAATGCCAACAGGAGCAAACCTTCATGGACAATGCTAACAGGAACAAACCTTCATGGACAATGCGAACAGGAACAAACCTTCATGGACAATGCTAACAGGAACAAACCTTCATGGACAATGCTAACAGGAACAAACCAACATGGACAATGCTAACAGGAACAAACCAACATGGACAATGCTAACAGGAACAAACCAACATGGACAATGCTAACAGGAACAAACCAACATGGACAATGCTAACAGGAACAAACCTTCGTGGACAATGCTAACAGGAGCAAACCTTCATGGACAATGCTAACAGGAACAAAACTTCATGGACAATGCTAACAGGAACAAACCTTCATGGACAATGCTAACAGGAACAAACCTTCATGGACAATGCTAACAGGAACAAACCTTCAGGGACAATGCTAACAGGAACAAACCTTAAAGAATCTGAGGAGTGATCATGCTGGCACATCTATGGTATAGCCTATCCTTTCAACATAAAGAGCCATTCCCTAGGCGTGAAGTCAAAATTGTCTTAAGATCTCCTGAGATAGATTGGAAAATGTGGCATTGGCAGCCATGCTGACATGCTACTTCAGCTGTCAATACACATGGAGTGATATGAGGCCATGGTTCATGGTTGGGATGGCCTCATTGATTTGCTGCTGAATATGATGAGTAATACTGAAATATGATCCTCAACAGGAGCAGCTGCAGATTTACTCAGAAGACAGAGAGGTGAGTCGTCTGTGGAGGTGGGTGGGGTTACCTTCGCAGGACAGGCCGTGAGAGGTCACTCCTGACAGCGCCTCCCGGCACACGTTGCAGAATGTGGGTCGCGCATGGGAGCAGGCGTACCAATTGTGCATTCCGGAGAAGTGCTCCATGTTGAATAAACTGGCCTGTATGGACAGAGATCGGGTCATGTGGGCTGCCGTGGGCGTGGGGCGTAGGTATGACTGAGGGGTCAGGGGTGCGGATGCAAGGAGCTCAGATTTCTTACCTCATACGTCTCCCATTTCTGAACTGATTTCAGGGCACTGATCCAGTCCTCCATCTCCTTCCTGCTTTCCGCACATAGCATCAGCTTCCGGAACGGAGTAATGACCTGAGAGAGAGAGTAAAAGGGGAGAGAGTGAGGGTTAAATATGGGTAGTGGTCGAGAAGCAATACAGTATTTACTAAATACTGTCTTAATTTAATATTAAGATAAGCTCCAGCTCGCCCCGTGACCCTAGTGAGGAATAAGCGGGTATAGAAGATGAATGACAGTTACCGTGAAGCTGTTGTTGATGTTCTTGGTACTAGTCTCCGCCACACTGGCATCTGACAGATCCACTTCATCAAATATCAGAGACTGCAAAACACACAAAATGACAGACTGAGCACCATAAGTGCATTAGCATCAAATTAAAAAATTCTCAGTTAATAGGATAGAAACATACATGGAAAGCAGAGGCAGAACCAACACTGTCAAGTTCCATTTCATATAATTATTTTGAAGAATTTAACCCAGAAAATAAACCAAGAGAATCTTTGTCGATTATTGACCATTTGAATAACGAACAGTCATTTTTGAGAACAATTTGAAAGCATGAACATTTAGAACGATGTTCCAGCGTGTAACTGCCTGTGCATGTGTTTAGTTTGTAAAATTTTATTGAAAATGCTCAATTGTCTTCCAGGATATCCTGTTCACCCAGGAATTTCAAATATGTGTTTTAGGCAATGGGCCGAGGATGTGTGTTTGCTTTAGTTTCAGAAAATAAAGATCGCCATAGAGAGAGACCCCAGATTTCTGAAGTTATAAAGATTATTTTATTCTAAATCAGATTATATTTGTTAGCACTCAAAATTGTTGCTCATTTTTTCTAAATTGCAGTCTGAAGTTAGTTAATTTTGAAGGCAAATGCTGTGGTGTGCTGCATCATTTGAACCAATCGCACGCTAAGATACTTATGGAAACCCATCAGATTTAGCTACAACGAGCACAGTTGTTTTGCCTGGGATAATGGAGGAATCAGCTGATGGATGAAAAACATCAGAACAGACGTAGAATCATTCAACAAGTGAGAGAAAATATTAATTTTTTAAAATGAAAAGGGCCAGCTATGCAACTCATTTATTTTGTACACAATTTTGTCCAAAGGTATGACAACCTTTAATAACTGTGAAGATAGCGTTAGCGTTAGCTAGCTGTTATCTTGTACTCTACGGGTGACAGGAGGCTTAAGTAACCTGCATCTATTTGCTAGTTTTTTTGGACTGATATAATGTTATTCTTACATGTGCCGGACTCCTAACATGCTCGCTTTGCTGGAAGTTACTTACAAAGTTAAAGTTACAGCTAAACAGAAAATGTGCAACAAGTATGAATGCCAACAATTTTTTTTATTTGTTGAAGACTATAAAAGTTGTTGATAAAAAAAGTAGGGTCCTCCCTTTTGTAAATGCAGAAAATCTTCTGTTGGCCCACCGCCTATTTGACCTGGGTTTGCTAACGAACCAATAAATTAGCAGAACCTGCACAGTACCTTGGAATCGTTGGCATAGTACAACGTCCGACCGCGGAGTTTGAAGTACCTTCTCTTCCATCTTTGGAAGGAGCTGGTCTGTTTGAGCAGCAAACCCTCTTTTACACTTTTCTGCCAAAGAAAAATCAGAAGTTAGAAGGAATACTGCACGCGCCTGTGTGTTTGCACCACTTTCAAACCAGAAGATGAACCCTTTCACTGACTCATAAGTCATAACGTTAGTTAGACTCCTGGTAAAACAAACGAGAACACACACAAAAGGCATGAACAAAGTGTTGCACAGAAATTAACAAAATATATATAGAAGACATGTACAAATTGCTCACTGCTCCAAATAAAAAAAGTAAAACCTCCCATTAGCCCAACAGAACTGGAGGAACAGCGGCCATTAACACCTTTCCGGAAGCCGTTAAAACTTGCCATAGACCAAACTATTATAGAAATAATGGATACATCCCTATAAGTCACAAAAAAAAAATACAGAATGCACACACAGCTGCCCCACCCACGTGTGACTGTTTTTGCAAGCACATCCAGATAAGGCTTTCTCCTTCGCATCTAGCTGGCATCTGCAGATTTCTAATGCACTTATTGTGCAAACATTTCATTGTTTATTCATAATTGGAGCATTTGGTAAACAAGGAAAGGATTATAAGTGTTGATATTCTCCATCCTTTACAATGGCACATCATGCCTCTGTTTTGTGTATCTTACAACCCCTTGAGGAAGAAATTTTGGTGTTTCTAGAGGGACTCAAACAGCGCCTAAGTGGAAATACTCCAGTTCTTCAGGGTTCCCTCTAGGTTTTGAAATATATTCTTCACTCTTTTCCTTGAAAAATAAAGTCAAAGAAGCATTCTTCAATTTATCCTAGTCTTCATTTTTTTGCATTCACTCATGAAGCCTACAAAACTTCAAAAAGCCTTTAAAGCGAACAAGGTGCCTACAGCATGTACGAGGAAAAGGTCAAACCTCAAATATTTGTGCACAAACAGGCCTCTCCATTATACATTCGATTGTACATATAATTCAGGCTCCACTCCAGTTCATCCTCTAATAATGAGCACCCTGTGCACCATAAAAGCAAAATTAAACCTCTTTTGAGCTTTTAGCATGGCACTCTTAGCACTCTTTTACTTAAAAGAGTGGTATTGGGAATCCTTTTAAACCTCTTTATTTCTTGATTTTTTTTTTCTGAACAGTTTTATCAACATAGCCAGTTTGGGCATCCCCAAATTAATAAGCGACACTCAGTTTAAGGGTATCTACTGTGTATCTACAGGCTAGCTATCACACTAATCTAAACAGATGTTCATAGCAATAAGTTCCAGCAAAACTTACCCAGCCATGGAGAGACTATGTGCTGTCAATATTTAGTTTTGTTCCTCACTGATGATAAGACTAGTATTTTCACGGCATCTTGTGCCATTACTGCTAACTTGGGAGTACCTTCATTCGTATAGCACAGGAATCGCCAGTCATACTGTTGTAGATAACATGGCAGCAAATGACATGATTGCACACACTGAGCGACAAATAAGTCTTCATCTTGAAGACTTATCAAACTTATATATCATTAGCGTAAAAGCATAGTTGCTTAAGTCATATTTGAACGTTTTTAGAAAACAAGAAAAAACACAATTTTTAGTAAGCACATTGTTTTTTTTTTGTTGTTGTTTTTTTTGATATTTCAACAGTGAGCCTGAAAATGACTTAGGCAATTATGCTACGAGGCTTACGATATGACTTACAAGATTTGCCTCATTTTATTATGATCTGATAAATTCTGACAATCGTGTTATTGGAATGTGTCAAAAGATAAGTTTACATGGAAATAGTCCGGTTGCCAAAAATTACAGATACCTCATGAACAGAATGAATGACAATGGTTTTCATGTAAACTGTATAAATAATATAAATAATTAATAATGTAAAACTTCGGAGTCCTCAGATGAATCATTATTCGTGATTCTGAGTAGGAGGTCTGATAAGGGAAATGTGTTTAGTCAGAGACTGCGTCCTCACTTGCCCTCTAGAGAATGATGACTTAATAGATGTCATACATCAGTTGTGTGTAAATTAATGTCATTATGTATATAATTCTGCGTATTTTTATTATTAATTTGTTATTTTAATCACCCATTGTTTTAAATGCATTGTACTTGCTGTCAAGTTACGAAATAAATGATATATATATATGATGCACTTGGTATGTCGGTAGGTAAGTGAACATGTGGCCACTGAAGTTCGGTCACACAACCGGTGAAAGAGATGGAAAGGACAGACGATCTTATTGTTAACATTAGCTATTAAATTATTATGATCACTAAACTAAAGTTTACCTCCATGTGTATTTTTTTCTTGAAATGACACAGCACAGAAATAATACGACTGCACTGAATTCATTTTGCATGCTTTCTAGTTTCTTTTGCCGGTAACATCTGTTTAGGAGTACCAGTGGGCAACCATTTCAATTGACAGCTCAGGTTTTATAGTGAGCCCCGGAAGTCCAATGATATAATAAAAAATCTTGTGGCCCAAGATATAAGTCGTTCCCATGATGTACTAACTCATTCCCACAATTTAGCTTTCTCCTGGCCGAGAGATAACTTGTTCCCTCAATTTAGCAATCTCTGAGCTGTATAACTTATGCTCTGCTCATATCTCATTAACGTAAGTATGGACTCATTTAGACATTTACACTACTTGTTTTTCTCGTTCAACATGAGAGGATGTTTGTGTTCCAGCTTCCACTATTCTACAAGGGGGAAAAAAATCCACCCATATGCATTTTCACGCAATGACTGAGGGTGTCTGAAGTCATTTGGCATTGCAAGCCCACAGAGACCTGTCTGCCAATAGGACACATTTTCCAGTAACAAATCCTCTCTGATTGGTTTTTCTTGCCTCTCCGTTCATTAAAGATATAAAATATAAAATTGTTCTCTTGTTTTACTGATGTACAGTTACATTGAGACAAACTGCTCAAAGCGACAAATTATTTGGGACTGAAGAAAAAAAATCTTCAAGGCTACAGGCTCTAATACTCGGGCCAGGTGACATCACAGTTCGTCACTGATTTTTTTTATTTGTCATAAAACAAATACATTCGCCTTTCTGACTACTGCCAATAATTTTCTCCTCGTCACTGAAGGATTTCATTCATGAATAACAATAGCGACAAGCACCAGCGGGAACCCCAGTTCTTTTCAAAGACAAACATCTGTCTGCTCTCTCTCTGTGCATGTTATTTTCTCCATTCACCAAAACCCCGGAACATGTCCACTTTACTTCCTGTGACAACATTTTGCACGTAACTAGAACATTCCCATTCGAGCAGCTGTGTACTCCACACCAGGCTTCACAATTTCTTCATGCAATTAAGATTGCTTAATTGGCGATTGACCTCACTGCCTAACATCTTTACCTAGTGAGCATTTGCTTTGTTATGTTTGAGTACAGAACCTGGCTGGTAATGTAAATTTCTCCCTGAGGCAAGAGTGTGTCAGGAGGAAGGAATAAATCTTTTTCAAAATACAAAACATATGAAGAACAATAAATTAATTGCTTAGAGGGTGTGCGGGGCATGGAGACTACATGCAACTCAAGTCCTGACAAGTCACAGGTGCCGCTGAGAAAATGCAGCAGCATTAGAGGGAGTGGCTCCTCTGCTACAGACAGCCAATGTGTTTGGCAGTCTGGGAGCACACAGTGAGTACGTTAGTGCATCATGTAGGTGCGGTGACACACGAGAGCATCTGTCTGGCGTGTCATCGTAGTCGGTGTGAACCGCGCTGCGTATAGTTTGTGTTAATTGTGCATGTGTGCAAACGCACTGAAAGACTGCGTGTGTGTTTGTCCATCTGCACTAAAGTGGCGCCACCACCGAGCTACAATCTGCCTTTTTTGACGAGGATGCAGTAAATTCAGCTGCACGAGGAGGCAGGCAGGTCCTCTCAGCACTTTAGAGGAGCTGATCTTGTTGGACTGGACAAACACCTGGAACAAATCCAGACTGGCAGCTATCTGAGGGAGCTCACGGACACAGCCCTCTGTTTGCTTCAGAAAAAACAAACCCAAACCGAAAGCCTTCCTTGTAGTTCTCTACTAACAGCAGGTGCATATGAGTTATGCAAGACATGCTCTAAACTACAGCTACCAAACCATGAGTAAACATGCACATTTGCACACACAGACACACACACACACAAGCGCAAAGAACCCAGGGAAAACTCACAAAACAAATGTTTCCTTACATCTCAGCTGTATGGCAATATTTTTTTTCCTCCTTCCTGGAGGCATCAGTGGTAAATCCGCATTTCCTCTCAGTGACGGAGGGGCAGGACGGCTGTAAAAGGATGAGTACATGTGCTCCTCTGCAGCTTGGCGTGCTGGAGTCAGACACAGTGACATCAGCAGCAGAGTCTCAGAGCTCATCGCTCCTCACACCCACCTCTTCAAGGTTAGCTTTGGCTGCGCTGAAGTTATGCAACAATGCAGCACAGACTTTTGCTGCTTGACTTTAATAAAGCCTTTATTTTTCAGGGGAATTCGGGTTGTTCATAGCATTGAAGTATAACGTATTTTACACAATGAAAAGGAAGGTTTTGCCACAGGTATGACGTAAATTGTCCCACTATGGCCAAAAAATGATTTTGACCTTTTCAGTGACCTTAACCCTTACCCAATTAATTCCAAAATTTAATAGGATCTGTTCTGGATCACAGCCAAACATTTGGCCAAATTTAGTAAATACTGAGGCAGTGGTCTGCTCATAAGAGCCATTCCATGGCAGATTGACATTTGGTGTGCAGTTGACCCCCCTGGAATTGAATAAAACTTGACAGGGGTAGATATGGGTGCCTCACGGACAATGCCAAATGTTAGGTCCGTATCTCACTTTGTTGGTGGCACCACGTGGAAGTCACAAAAGTCGCTCAGTCTTGTCATCCAAAAGCTGTGAACACCACATTTCACATCAACTATCATGACTTAACGGCAGACAGTACCAAATATGTTATACTTTTATCATAACCTGTGACACTTCAAGTCCAGATAGACATCGGCACCACTTAGTGGCCAAGCTGGCTACCTACATTATTGACACAGAATTAATTGAGAAATAACAAAAATTGAAAATGGGAATGGGAATAAAATAATATCCCAGTCATATACCAATCTAGAATGCTTTACTATGTGTTAAGTCGCAACAAGACTATCATTAGATGGTCAAAATTGATTTTTGGTGAATGTTTCCAGTATATTTTCTCAATAACCCAGATAAGTACTGTGGTGGTAAATGCTGTTTGTTGAGCTTTCGGAACTATTTTCAGGAATGAAAATCATAAATTGCACAGCATTGTAAATAAGTCTTGATTCTCAATACTGTGTTCAACAAAGTTGCACGTTTAAAGTCTTGTTAGTTTTAGTCCAATTGTTAGTTTTTTATATAAACAAAAAATTCTATAAAATTTTTAGCCCGTTTGGTTTAAATTGTGACTCAAATCCACACCACCTGACCTCAGCTGAAATTTTAGCCAAGGATTTTGCATATTCTCAGTAATTTTATCCACCTTCTTATGCTGCGTTCCATTTGTACTCGGAAGTTGGAATTTCCGAGTTCCGAGTCAGTAGTTTCAACTGGAACGCCCCCCGAGGTTGGATTTTCCACTCGGAAAGTCAAAGAATCCTCACTACCCCCGAGTTAACATTTAATGATGGCTGCCCCAGGTGTAAACAGTAATTAGAAGCTCATGTAATATTCCGTTAATTACTTCTGACTCGTGTCTGTCGTACAAAATCAGCCGTACACACAGTTCCTCGTACATATATGGAAATCCACTGAGTTTGAAAGTCGCAGAAGGACGACATATTTGTCCAGAAATTCCTAATATTCCGAAAAGGCAAACACGAGAATAGCTTTCATAGACTTGACCATCTTGTTTATCTACTCTTCTTCCCGGTTTATGGCGGTTGGCAACTTTTTTCTGACTTTTTTCCGCTGATAACTCGGCTGTGACGTCATTCCCAGCACCGACCTCTGACTTTCGAGGTAGATGGAACGCAGCATTATCACCTGACAATGTTTGCACTATTATACGCCCAGCACAAAGTGATGCCAAGTGCATCGCTAGCTAAAGACAAATGCAGCTGTCATTCTCCCATCCAGAGGCCACTTTGTTTATAGCAAATGTACCTGCACCCATCTGAGTGGCCATACAGTCAGTGTGTTCATCAGAAAATGAGGTTTGGTCAGGCATCTCTCTGGCAAACTGCCATCTTCAAGCAGTGGAAAACAATTGTGTGCTTGACCCACGATAACATGGTGTTAAGTCAGTGGTCAGTTGTTGACTGCAATTTTAAGAGTGCATTACTAAAACAGCAAGTGTGTCTGGTCAAATTGAACCTCATTATCAACTAGTCCTACGCTGTCGGCGGCTGACAGCAAGGGGTATATCCCCAAAATTCCCCAATCCTCAAAGCCCCCTTTCTTAGATTCCCGTTTACTAGACCTAAATTATGAGGCAAATTTGAGGTCTGTGTAAGTAATTGTTCCAGAGATATGGTGAAAAGACTGATTTTTTCAATATATAGCGCCACCTGGTGGCAAACCTAGGAATGCATACTTGGCCAAAATCTAATGTTCATCCTCTCTACCATATCTACCCATATGCTAAAAATGAGAAGCCAATATAAAGTATTTTGTGAGTTATCACGCTAACGGCTAAAATCTGCGGACGCAGGTGGCGGGTGGGGCGAAACCGAGATATCCCCAAAACTTGTATTTCGGGGATATAATTAAATCTGTTTAACTGTTTGACTTAGTAAATAAGAGCACAGCTACTTTTCCTCATAGGGCCAGATAGGCAAGAGCAGAGCAAGGATTTTGAAAGTGCGGGTGTTCTAAGGGTGGGACATGAGCACCATAACCCTAGCCTTCGACCCCCATTTCAATCTCCACAGAATGCCAGATTTAAATGATTGCTATACATTCCCACATATTCTTCTCCACCTCATGCAAATAATTGTGAGTTCAAAATGAAAACTGTATCATTACTCCCTTCACCCCCAAGATAATTGAGCAATGACTTCAGACTTCTTGGTGTCCACTAAAAATGTCTTTTTCTAATTTCACCTATGATACACAACACAATGAAAACTGAGCTACATTGTCCAATTAGACCATACCCATTGCTATATATTTCACTCAAAATATTCCCAAAAATCTAACCCTTTCAATGAGGTTAATTGTATAAAGAAATAGAATGTTGGCATTAAGTTAATACTTTTTCCAAAACATGTATGTCAAAACTATGAGCATTCATTGACGAGTGTGAAAATAATTTGATACAGAGGGAATGGCTAGAAGATGAGCCTGGTATCAAAATGATACATTTCATATGCCAAAACTTGATTTGATCATCAGCCTATCCCTTAATACCAACTGAGCATCACCCAAATGCCAAAACGTACCCACGTATTGTTGCTGACTATGTGAATAATATGGCCACTTTATGCTCAATTTCAAATGGCTACTTCCAGCAGGATAACGCACCTTGTGACAAGGCACATCTTAAGCTGGTTCCACAAACATGACAAAGAGTTTATTACGCTCCGATGGCATACACAGTTGCAACACCTCAGTCTCATGATGCAGCACTGGGATATAATGGAACAGGATATTTGCAGCATGAATGCTCAGCCAACACATTAGGAGTAAATCATGTCATCCTGGTCAGACATCTCCAGCACCTTGTTGAACCCATGTTGCAAAAAAAAAAATTCAGGTTGTTCTAGATGGTAATACTGGGTCCTACACAGTATCAGAAGGTGTACCTAATAAAAACAGCAACTGAGTAAATATTTGTTCAACACCTCAGTCACGTCAGAACAATTCTAAGCAACCAATAGCATTAAATTCATCTCTCAACACCCATGTACATAAGTGCCTTCCATAGTAGAGCAAGATGGGTTTGTGATTGTGGGAACAAACTGGACAAATAACTCAACGCCCTTAGCAAGATTAACTGTATTGTTACAAAATGAAGCATTTAAGGTCCCAGCATATTCTGTTTTTGGCAAGATATAACATTCTTGGATTTCCAAAAGAGGTTTATACATTTTTTAGCAAAACAAAATATAAAATCTATGATTTCTTGGCTATTTGATTTCTGTCATTCCTAACTCTCTGAAAATCAGGCTGTTCTGAGGGGGGTGATCCCTCTATTAAATGAGCTCTATTCTGATTGGCCAGTGAACAAATCCACCGGCCCCATTGTCAATGGAGAGCAAAATCCCCCGGTAACCGGCAAGTCTTTAAATACAGATGACTAAATTTGTAGTTAGGTAGCTATTAAACAAGTCAGGTAACAACTGCACCTAAGCAAGGATGGTAGTTACATTTACAAAGAAATCTGGCAAGCAATCACCAACAGTTTATCTTGGCGACATTTGGAATTCAGCATCTGTGTAGCAGCAACCTTTGGCCAACATTCAATGAGTTGGGAACATTCTATGCTGGGGACTGTTCTGTTCTCCCAAACAGAACACACTCTATCAGTTCCCATCTCTGTGTCTCTGACATTGCCTCTCACTAAACAAGACGAGCTAGGTCAAAACCTAGTATATTACTGGACAGTAAACATTATTGTAATCGCCATACTAATTTCTGTTAGTGCCTTAAAACCACGTAAGCCCTAAGCCTCTGGCTTGAAAATGACATGCCCAGAATGAAATTACTATATCTCTGCAACAAATTGGTCATTTGAATAATCTTGGTATCATAATAAAGGTAACATCATGGTGCAAGAATCAGGATATATGTCACTGAGTCAGAGTAAATGAAGATGGAACACAGTATAAATGAAACATCTTTTTTGCACCAAACAATGTTTTACTTTTATCTGTCGTAAAAGTATTTAGTTGCAGTCTGAAACCCCTAAAAATTTACAGCACAGAATCTCACCATTATCTGTGCCAAAGTTTATTCAAATCAAGTAAATCAGAGCAAAATTAGAGAGGTTTTAGCTCGGGAATGTCTAGTTGGCCTCTCCAAGCTGACACTGTGTGCCATTTCATATCTCTCAGATACCAAACTCAACTGTAAAACTCATTTAATTTTACTTATATGTCACTACAGGCATACATTTCATCCAAATACAATCACTTTCTAATTTTTTAAACATTTTTTATTATTATTTCTGTCAGTCCTGTAGCCTATACAATTTCCCATTCAAAGATAATATATACAAAGAAAATGAAGGTTGACTCCACTGGATCAGATTAATTAAAAAAAATGGTTAAAAAAAAAAAGTAAAAAGAACAAAAACCCTGGCAATTATTTATAAAAGGAAAATTTTGTTGTTGCCTTTGTATATACATGTAAAACCCAGGATTTGAACCCTGGCAGTCCTAGAATGCAGCACTTCACCCTAACCGACAAAGTCATTTCCTGACTGAATATTGCAGCACAAATTGCCGATATAAAGAATGGGTCAAGAAAACACAGTGTATCATTGTACTCTCAGTATTCACGCGGAATGGCACAATGATTCTGTCAGAAATCAACTTTGAAAACAACTGTTGAATATAGAGCAGATAATTATATGGAAAATACCACAAATAAACCAGTTAAGCATTTATATTGTCGTGCTATTGAAGTACATGTGAATGGCCCATTGACTCAGTTTGACACACTGGGAACGTAAGGCTGTAGCTCAGACTAGGTTTGTGTGATTAAGCTGGTTTAGAGCTCATCAGAAACAACAGAACCCATAGAATCAAATGGCTACCAGTGAAGTCTTACTGACAGCATCAGAAGCCAATCACAGAGAGGAAAATACATTGCATGCAAGCTGAATGCTAAGGAGCTGAGATCTTTGAAGCAACGCCCTGGGAAAGAACATGTTAGGATACTGGCAGATCACGGACACATTGGGCTAACAATAGCAAGCGCAGATTTACCCTCAAACAGTTTTCTATTACAAAATATCAAAAGGTAGGACATTTTTTTTGCTCATCTATGTAGATTGTAACGTGTAAACCTACTGTTCTTTTAGTGTGGTTTGGTTTAAAATGGCAAGGCTTATATCGTTGGATTCTGTGGACTTTCCTCTTGTTTGTATGTGTAGCACAAATTCAGTAGAAATGCTGGCGACTCAACGCTGATATGATTTTGTCGTATATTTTGCTACATGGTTATTTACTTGCTTGAGGTAAAAATGGTCGACATGAGCTTTTTGCAGAGTTTCTAATTTTCTTCTTAAAGTGGATAAGCTTCATGACGATGTTGCGATTAAGAAACATGCTGTATTTATTATGCGTAACGACCGCCCCCAATACCGGGGGCATTCACGTTTGAGAGGTTAACAAGAATTCCCATTATATATATATATATCCCATTTTCTCATTGTCTCTAACAAGGTGATGGATTTAAAACAGCTCGATAGACTGTAAGAAAATCAAGCAAAAAAAAAAGATGCCAAAGTGTGACATGTTATCAAGCCAACCTAACTGCACTTCGACTGTAATCAACTGTAAGTTTCACAAAGTGGTCACATTTACCGAATGCTCATTTGCGGTTGTTGGGTTATGGATGGTAGGTAAAGAACCATCTTAAAGGGTCAGTTTTCCAGCAAACCAGCATTTTGCTGACCATGATTGCTGAAGCAGTCTGAGGTGAAGTCGCTAGCACAAACAATTTAGCAGCAACTGCGGCTGGAACACTGAAGAACAATAACGTGATTTAGCGCAAAGATAGCAGGGAAGAAGAGTGGGAGTGGTCATCCACAGCGGTGCAGACATGGAGGTGGGGACATGGGCGGGCACAATTACCTGAGTCCCACTGTTACACAGCAACGGAAGTCAAATCAAAATGGCCATGTACAGGCACATGCCTACTCAGCAGGTGGGCTATGGATACAAAACAGGGGCTTTTGCTCTTCACATTCTCATAGTGTGTGAGGCTGTGGGATGACCATGATAAATTTGTGTGGGCCAGGTAAAACATCTTCCACTCAATAGGGAACCTTTAAACCAAAATAGTATACGCACATTGCTCAATGCCATCTAAATAGTGTGGCATTCCTCACTTTACTGCCTTGAAAAGAAAAGCAATTTATCTGCTGACGGATAGGCTGGTAGATTTGAGTTTAACTCTTAATACAAACAAGCTGTGTTCGTGGAACACTGATGCCCCCGGGGGCAGATTTAAGTATTGCAGGTTAAAGTTTTTTTCCCCCCCGCTGCAGACAAACAGACGGACGGATGGACAGACGGACAGACAGACAGATGGACAGGTGAAAAACTACATGCCCCCGAATCTTCGATTCCGGGGGCATAAAAAAGAGTGATCTGTATGAGTGACCAATCATTAAACACAGGCTAAGCACGGATAAAACCAGCTCTGTTGTAAATTAAGAAAATAACAGGGCTTGACTGGCCATTTGGAGGAGAGATTAAGCGTTATGGGCACGACATTTGTGCATTTGCAAATAGTGCTGCATTTGTTCGGTAATGATATTCACAATTTCAGCCGCCACAAATGGCACATTTATCGCCGTAGCCCATTTTGGAACTTCCCAGCTCTCCCAGTAATGCGTTTGCAGCACAATGGGTTGAACTGCGCATTAGAGGGTGTTAGCAGGTATAATTTGCAATACACGAGTAAATTCAACTTCGAGAAAATCTCAAAATCAACGATCACATATACAAACTGCCCCGTCAAACTGTGGTCAGTGATGTCACCTAACATTAGGGAAGTGGGGTGGCTGCAAGTGCACCAAATCCTCTAGGAAACCACACAAAACCACTGGTTTCAATGCGCAGAGCAGTTTGACATGAGTCAGGATGATTAGACAGTGAAAGTGAGTGATGCCTGCTGCTTTAATTATGGGACAAATAGATGAAACAAATGCACATATGTTCAGATTGCAGCTCAGTTTTGTTAAAAGTTGCCCATAGGTGCAGCTAAATGTGTTGAAATTAAACATATTTCAGAATCAACTGTGAATCAGCCTCAGGACAATGCATAGAAATGCTACAAACCAAAGGACAGAATGACATCAGAATTTTTAGAATACCGCTAAGTATTGGCAACGTGGCCCACATTGCTCCACACAAATATACTGTTGGTCCCATTTTTGCTTTGTTGGTATCTGGTCACCCTACACCCGTCCCAAACCTACAGTGGGTTCCAAAATTACTGGCACCCCTGACTGGCAATGCAGAAACAATACTGTAAAAATTATAAAAAATATATTGGTAGAGAAACTCTACATACCAACAAGTGAGAAATGCGGAACAAAATTAATGTTCCAGTGGCACCAACCAAAATCATTGACTGATTTAATTGACAATCAGTTTCCTCCAATCAAGGTTTCACAATAAATGGCACCCTTACAGATAATTGTAAATAACATCTACCAAAATTAAACCAGGTATTAAATTCCACTTATTTAAGTTTTATCAAAGTGTTAAGGAACTATATTGAGCCATTACATGACTTTCTGTTTCACTAGGGTATAAAAATGAGGTAACACACATGCAATATCCCTTTTTCATCCAACATCATGAAGAAAACAAAACAACTGTCAGTTCAAAAGATGCAGATAATCATAGACCTTCAAAATCTGGCAATGGTTACAAGAAAATTCACATAAGATTGAATATCCCACTGACCACTGTCAGGGCAATTATTTAAGAATTCCAAAGCTATGAAACTTTTGAAAACCCCAAGGGTAGAGGATGTAACTGCATTTTGCCCCCCAGGATACAGAGGAGGATGGTGAGAGAAGCAACAAAATCCCCAAGAATCACTGTGAAGGAATTTCCGGCCTTGGTGACATCTTTGGGTCACCAAGTTTCAAAAAGCACCATCAGGTGCCACCTCCACAACCACAGGCTCTTTGGAAGGGTTGCCAGGGGAAAGCCTTTTCTGACCAGGAGACACAGAAGCAAGCGCTCGGAGTTTGCCGGTCGTGATTTATATTATGACTGGAACAAGGTGCTTCGGTCAGATGAGACCAAAATTGCACATTTTGGTGAGATGCAGCATTGCCATGTTCGGCGTGGAAACAAAGGTGCATTCAAAAAAAATCACCTCATACCTACGGTAAAATATAATGGTGGATCAGTAATGTTTTGAGGCTGTTTTAATTCTAGAGGTCAAGGGGCATTGATTAAGATCAAAGGCATGATGAATTCCAAAATATCAGGATATTTTGACTGACAAACTGGTTGCCTCCGCCAGAAGGCTGGGACATGGCCGCAGGTGGACTATCCATCAAGACAATGACCTAAAGCGTACCTCACGATCCACACAGAAATGGTTCTGTGACAACAAAATCAACATTCCGCAATGGCCATCTCAGTCGCCAGACCTCAATCCAGTTGAAAATCTGCGGGCTGAGTTGAAGAGGGTAGTTGATAAATGCAAACCCAAGAATGTGAAGGATCTTGAAAGGATCTGCTGAGAGGAATAGTCTAAAATCTATGATGAATAATATCACACAACATTTGACCGTGAGTGACCTCGAAAGGTGAAACCCAAGAGTACATGTGCCCAAAAAGTGGATCAACTCATTGAACAGCTAAAATCTGTGCAAGGGGTGGGGTTTGTCATGGATGGCGCCGCTTGTTTCATTTTCAAAAATGTTGATGTTAAAAGGGGACTTCCAGATTTGTGTAATAATCATAAAGAACATCAGTGACGAGAATCCATGTTCATTCACCTGCTCATTGGGAAGTACTTAACCAACTGCATCTGACGGTTTATTTTTTCTTTCAAAGGAGCTAGACTGGAAACTGATAAAACAGCCATTTTTTCAAGAATTTCTTATTATAATAATATAATGTATAGCAATTCATTCAATTCATTTTAGCTGATGAACTCTACCAAGCTGAAGTATCTTTTGTCGTCAGCAGCCGATGTAAAGCCCATAAACAAACAAACAAAAAAAAAAGATTACATTGATGAATCCCAGTGGGCAGGTCAGGAGAAAACTGATAATCATCGTACTTCTGTTTGGTACACAAATTTGAAAGTACTCTTGTAAATTCAGCATTTTACAAAATGAAATGATGAGCAGCACGTGCAAAAGGTTGGTTTCCCATTTACGGTGAAAAGCGCTAGCATAGCATCTAGCAGTATACTGGAAAAGGCATTCAACTGTGTTTAGGTTTTACCTCCCGATTGGCTTCAATTTGGGTTTTTTGGTGGAGCTGCTGCAGGCAGTCTCATGCTAGGAACGTGAGAAAGTCAAAAAAGACTCGTAACATCATAAGCAGTACAGAGATCAGACTTCATGCTACACCTTGGTAAAAATGAAGTGATATTAACAGGCTCCGAATTCCTGTGAATGAGCACTGTCACTACAGAGATCTGAACGAGTGCAACTGCACTTCATGACCGTAGTAGCATGATGCACTGACCCAGGGTAAAAACAACAATTGTCCAAAAGTACAGTCTGTCTCCAGGACAAACAGTATCAAATAAATGTAAAAATGTGAACACGCACATAATTTACACCCTGACCACTAACAGTGGTCGACTGCAAGAATCACAGAAGTTTCGGAGAAAGTGCTCAGGTTTGGCAGGGAAGTGAAGCAGGCAGAATTCACAGGTGAGCAGTAGAAAGCTCACTACAGGTATGACAGACGGGCAGGTAGACGAGACCGAACCTGTATGACGTTGTTGTACAGCTCCAGAGTACCAGCTCGGCTGTTGTCCTCCGACTCGGACAGCACAAGGTCTCCTGACCCATTATCGCCCGACCGCCCCCGCACGCACCTCAGGGTGAGCAGAGGGGCGAGGCAGCACGCGTTGAAGGGACAAAGTTGAGGCATGACCCCCTCCGAACAGGAAACAGACCTCAACTTTACCTACTTGCCAACTAACAGAATCTCATTCACGAGTGTGAGGCCAGACAAACGCCCGGCCTGTCTAAATACCCACACTCCAATCAGAAAACACCTCATCCCACTCCTATTCAGACATCAGACATTCCCTTTCTCCAGGTGTGATCAGAAGAGAGCAGACAAACCACTGTGAGGGAGGGGCTACAGGCTGAAAATAGAGTGAGAAAACCAGTTTGACCGCATGCGCGAGGAAATGACACCATGCAAAAGTGGGAGAAACTTTTCAGACACACCTACAGCCATACGGATCCCGACAAGTCACTATGGAGAAAAGAGCCAGGCGTCATATGAAGTCATCATAGGAAAAAGAGATGAAGAATGCCTAAAAATCAAACACTGAAAGGCCAATTCAAATTTAGGAGATTTTTTGTGGATGGTCTACAGCGAGAATGGTGGAAATAACACCAATCTGGAGTGCATGCATGTCTTCAGAAAATATATAGGAATGGTGGCATTCATGAACTTGTGCTATTAAGTTGTATTTCTGAGGTTTGAGGCTTGATTACTCGGTGCATAAAAATCGCAAAAATTCGCAAACGCTATAGATGGAACGAGAAGAACATGCCCTAGTTTTTGGGTAAGGGATGAAGCAAGAGGGATGACTGAAATGCCCGCGTCATAACTTAATTTCAGAAATCCTTGAAAAGTATTGCAATATTAACACATATGACAAAAAAGTTATCAGGCAGTTTTTGAGATATTAATGAAAGACTGAAAAAATGAGCACAAACACTGATGTTCTAAGTCTAAAAGGCTGAATTTCTCAAAAACCGGGAACTAGAATTTTCTCATTTTCGCAAGGGATATTCAGAACATCATAAGGAAGGCTTACAACAAATTAGATAAAAAGTTATCAGACAGTTTTTGAGATATTCAACTTTAAAGTGAAAAGTTGACGGTGGACGGACAGACAGACGGACTCCGGACGACTCGGCATTAGAAAAGCTCTGTTGACTGCTGACAATGGTCACCGTGGAGCAAAAAAGTTATCAAACAGTTTTTAGATATTAATGAAAGACTGAAAAAATGAGCACAAACACTGAATTTCTAAGCCCAAAATGCTGAATTGGATACACTCTTTGGAGGGCGGGGGCATAAAAATGACTGGTGAGGTAAATGGATCCACATAGATGTTGGTCAAAATGATCAGAGCTCTGTCAACCAAGCTTCCCTGTGTTACTGTATGAAAAATTAATAGCCTATTTCATATACGCTGATATTTTAACGCTTGGAACATCGGAGTGTGAGTTATTGAAGTCTTACCTGGAAGAACAGAACTAACCTGCCAGTGAAGTTTAAAAGCACCATCAAAAATCTCACCCAGATTCTCAGTGAACTTTCACATGTCTACCCTGAAGGGCCAAGGGCATCAGTAGAGTCACCAAACGACCAAACGCAACATTCTCTGACCAAACACAACAACCCAAGTCTTATTTTCATAGTGACAAAGAAAATTCAGATCCAGCCAAGTTAGGAGATCTTTTAAGATTCGGTTTAAGGACTACTGTACAATTTAAGAGCACTGCATCATGAGTAAAAGAGCAAATTGCTGAGAAATTCTCAAAAAATGCGCAGCTACTACATCTGTGTCAAAGTAGATTCAGTGATGCTTGTCTATGCTCGCTCGCTCTGTGGATTAAAAAAATATAACAGGTTTTTATATCTGGACCACTATCGAGGGAAGAACATTGATTTAAACATATTTTGACATAAATCTGAATAACACCATGAAATTGAACCTTTGGGGCTGAACAGTCAGGCTGCTATGACACAATTCTAAATACCATTTTTGCATTATTGTATTTGCATTATAAAATGGCTGCAGTTAGAATAAGTCCTAAAACGTCCAAATGATATATAATTCCACATTGTTCCACAATATTTAATGGTATAAAAATGCAGTTATGCCTAGCAGCCTGCCCTCGGGCTGGTGCTCGCGAAAGGTTTAATGGAACCAGAAATTTTTCATTTATCAGCTCTGTCCTCACAGCTGTTTCTAGCATCTCTCTCAGATCCTCGCTTGGAGGAACTAAGATGTGAGGAAGAGGCGTGAGAGGTCAAAGCGAGGCGAGATGTTAGTATAGCGAAAACCACCCCATGTTGTCTTTATGATTCTCAACGTCTGCTTTTCTGACATCCTGTCACATGACCGGATATTGGCTCGATCCTTTGGTTACTCGAGCAGCTCACCAGTGTATTTGGGCCGGCCGTATGAGCCACAGAAACAGATAGATGGCAATCCCTACAGAGCCACACTATGGCAGTCACATGCAGCCTTCGGTGTGTCATTGTTGGTATGGAGGAAGGTTAAGCATAATTTCATGAGAAGTCATATAATTTTAATAACATCCACATTTTTTTCAATTCAGTGACATGGTAAAAAGATATGCGTTTCTTTACTTGTCAGATATTTACGACTTTTCATATAGCTGAGGGGATTCAACACAATATTTTGGACACACGTGTGTAATTGCTATATAACTGCAGTTAAATTTGATTTTAACATTTACTTCTCCTGTGCTACTCCTTAGGTAACATCATTTTCTTCATTTGCCAACTTCACCGTATTTCAGCTAATCAATGGTATCACTTCATAGTAGCAGCAGTTTTTAATTACATTATCTTTTTAACAAAAAACTTACCAAATTACATTTAATACAAATAAAGCATATCTTGACAAAAAGGAACTCTGACTGGCCAGGGGGTTCAACTTCATCGGGAATTCCACAGAAATCCCAAAGCTAATGCAGATGATTTTCAGATCTTGAAGAGAAATTTCACCATTTTGGAACAGGAGAGACTGAAAGCCTCATGATGCCACTGCAGTGTTTCTCAGGTTGCCTCGCTTTCCACACCGTTACCATGGCAATATGAACAGCCAATCAACTCGGCTCTGACTCAGAACTCCACACAGAAATCGTCTCTTTTTGTTCTTTCAGCACTCAAAAGCACAGCTTCAAAATATTGCATCAATTCTGTATATGATCATAGCTGCTTGATGGCTTGCAACTCTCTAATACAGTCTTCACACTATATTAATTGCAAACAGCCTTAAACTAGACTGAAAAAGATAATTCAGTTGTCTACATAGAAAGATTTGAACAGGGGTTTTTTTGCCCACAGTATTCCTCCGTACGCTTATGAAGATATCAGCACAGGTCAGGAAATCACATGGTTTTCTACTTTGACTCAAGCAGATGGAGCAAGTCAATATGAATTCCCGATTACTTTTGAGGGCAAGGGTTCATATGTGAGTCTTTACAAGAACATGACTGATATGTACAAAGATATCAATCAATTTGAGACAAGCATTATCGCAAACAATTCTGCAAAACAAGAAGAGAGATGGGAACGTTTGAGTCTTAGCCCCTCCTAGCGAGGATCTGAACAAGATTCTAGATCGTTTGGACATTTGAGGAACCAGCTTTCTAACTGCGTAAGCCATTCTATAATGCTAATAAAACAGCATTATTAGTATCTAAAATTGTGTCACAACAACCCTTAGCCTGACTGTGCAGGATTAATCGTATAGCGTTATTCAGATTCGTCAAAATATGTTAAAATCAATGTTCTTACCGCGGCCCTGGTCCAGACATATAAAACTGTTATAGTTTTTAATCCGCAAAACAAGTGAGCATGGACAAACGTCACCAAAACCACTTAGGCATAAAGGTAGTAACAGCATGTTTTTGAGAATTTCACTACCTTAAGCTCTTTTTTTTCCATGACGCAGTGCTATAAATTATACACTAGCCATTTAGGAAGAAAATAAGTGCACCCGCTGGCTATTATGAGTTAATCTGACAGAACAGTAAGTGCTTTAGCTGACCAGTCCTTACTCAAATATAATGGGAAAATCAAATTCTTTTGGGAAATTCCTTTTTGCAGAAGCTCAGGGCCAAAATTTATTTTCCAAAATTTGGGGAAAACAGTGCTTGAAATGAACAGAACAGAAGTTGTTTTGGTTGGGATGATGTGGTGAAGGTAGTTATGATGCATCAGAGATTACATGCTTTTTCATGTTTTTCCACCCTAAAAATACGCATGAATTAGCCTGACTTCATATCTAGGGCTCTAAATTCGTTGACCAGGCGCAGGCTCGCCGAATGGGGGGAGCGCTGCGCCAACGGGGTGTATCCAGGCGTATTTTACAATTTCCTGCCCTGCTCAGCCTGGCGCAAGTGCTCCTCTAACCCGCCACTGTCCCTCCTGCAGGTGCAAGTGGCAAAGAAGGAGGAGAGAAGGCTTGAGTGGTTAAACACAGCCAAGTCAAGTCTGCACCAATCAAATGAGCTCTTCTCCTCACCTTGAAAATGTTGGAATATAGAAGCCTCTGTCCTACATCTGCATGCGTTAATGCGTTAATGTTGCATTTTACTTTGCTGCTTCAGGCATGTTTTCTGCACCACTTACGTCTATATTTAGCATTACGAATATGAGTTAGCTGTTAGCTCGGGCATTTGCGAATTATTACGATTAGCGAACTTGAATGGAATTTCAAAACAAAACAACTTCAGATCATCAGACGATGGATAGTGTGTTCCTATTATTACACCCTGTTACTGCTTAAAATTTTGGGATTAACATGCACGGACAACAATGCAAGATACGTTACACATTTATTTTAAATATGTGATCTTAACTCAGTACGAGATCATAGCAATCAGGCTGTATTCCTTTCCCCCACTAAAAACGATAAAACCCAAGTGACAATAATAGTATTAAGCCACTTGCACACTGGATGCGAGACAAATTTTTCGCACGACAGATTACATTCAAAGTCAATGCAAAGATGAAAATACACACGTGACATGAAATACTGACATGAAATACCATGCGTTACCAACATCAGTGCCGCGGTTCTAGTGTTAAGGACAGCGCTGTGCAGCAGGTTGTCTCTCCTCTCCCTGCACTGCTGCTCTCCCTGCTGCTACGGCACATGCAGTTCAGCCTCTAACTGTCTCAAGTCCTGTAATGTCTCCTGCGTGAGGTCAAAGTGACATCTATGGCGTACAGCTATGTTGTGTAGCACGCAACATGCCACAGGGAATGCCCTGACACTCTGAGGGCTGTCAGGTCCAGTTTCCATTACGCGTGCCAACCGCCTTTAATATGACATCAGGACAATCAATATAGATACTATAATTTATGAGCTGATTCAGATAGTTGCATTAAATAGTGGTCGCTGCAAGGATTTATTGCATTGAAATGTGCCTGACATTCTGGAAACCTGCCTGTGAGATTTCGGTGATGTGTGCGCACTGTGCGCCGGTCAGCCAAATTACCACTGCATGGAAAATGAACCAGATTGAAGCTGGCGAGCTTTCTGGGCACTTTCGGCGGGGCCTTTTGCCACAAAATTGTCATTGCATCATGACGAATATGTGACACCTCCCCCTACTACGCCGCCACACCAATCTCGGGGCACAGTAGTCTACCAAATTGCCATAGTGGCTGCGCACGGTGTTGCATCGCACAAAATTACCACTGCGCGGGCTGCACTGTACGAAATTACCACTGCGTGGGCTGCGCCACGCTGCGCCACCCTGCGCTGCGTCAAGAAATTAGAGCCCCCAGAGTGTCAACTTGTTTCTCATCCAACGCTTTAATCCTGTAATACCAGTGTCCACATTGACAAGGTGACAAGAGCAAAAAATGGCTTGTTCAAAGCATTGGGTTTAAACTTTCAAATAAAATAGTTTCAGGGTTATAATGTTAATCACAAAGGTCAAATGTAATTAAGTGCAGTAAAAAAAATTTTAAAAACTTGGAATATCCACACATTCGTTAGAGTCAGGCAACATTAACCTAAAACACAATTCATTTGTTGCTTTTAATGTATCAATCTTGGCCGAGAATGAATTAAGTTAGTAAAATCAGTCACGGTTCACCACAACTAGCTACGATAAAGTTGCACAGCGAAACACTCGTCTCTGATGAGCTTTCTTCAAAACAAAGGATTGGTGTTGTTTCTCATCATGTAGATGGCAGCAGCATCAATATGAATATTAATGATTTTCCCATGGTGCATTTCCTCTTCTAGGCTTCATCCAAAGAAACAAGAAGAGGATGCAGAAAAATCTCATAAATCTCCCTCCATCCTTCGTAAAGTACTCTAATTCATCACCGATAACAGTTTATTTACCATTATCTGGCTATAGTATGTCAGCTTACCGAATACAGGTTACTTCACTCCAAGAAGATGATCTCATGATGTACACAAAGGTCATTTATGGGTTATCCGCATACCAAGGGAATGTCTGTGCTGTGCAGAGCAGCCTAGAAAAGATGATTTTAGTTAAATTAAAATGCCAGGCTCTCTGAAATGTCCAATAATGAGTTGGGTTCACCTCATGCATAATGTTCATTAAGAATGCAACAGAATAATAATAATAATAAAGTGACAGAGTATTCTCATCTCACTTGCCAGAAGGTATTGTCAGCACTGCTCCTGGTATGGTCTAGAAAACAGTCAAATACCATTATTACCATTATTAGTAAGCGGGTAAAGTAAATTAGTATGGAGAATATGACAATTGCTTGTCAAATTATCTTGTTTTAACAGCAGAAATACATTCCCTGTAACTTTGAGCTCTGAGTGATAAACTGTAATGTCAGGCACGTAATGTCAGTCAAGCATAATTATGTAATTATTCTGATAATGCTCTTGATTCGGAACATGGCAGTAATTTCTAGAATTTCAGTTGCATGTGACCTTATATCTTGGAATAAAAAATTAAAATAACTGTCAAGCCTGTATGGTTTGAAGACAAGTTTGCAATTAACATTGATGTATTTTCTTTGTGGCCGTATTGTGTAACGTCCGTTGTGCTCACAATTTCACATCCTACTAACTTATACATATCACCAGCTAAGTTTTCTCCTGCCAGCAAGTATCCCTAGTCCCTAGTATGCTGGTCACAAAATATGAATATCCTGGGATATTCCAAGTTATACCACCAGGCCATACCAACGGACTTGTTCCCTCTCTGAATGTAACGTCAGTCACCGTGGAATTGCCCTTTTAGTTTACACAGACATCCAATGGTCCGAAACTTTCAAATGACAAATTGAAGTTGAGGGATTCATTTTTACAAGGAGGAATTGTTTCAATGGTTCCTGATGGGGGGGATTTTGTCAATAAAGTAAAGGAGTTTTGGAGGCGGCTTTATTACGCATAAACAATCGCACCCCAGTGCAAGGAATCCAAGGGGAATATTAGTGTGAAAATATAGTCACATATTGGGAAGGAGGTTATAAAAGTGTTTTAAAAGCGAGCATGGCCGTAGCTAGGATTGCAGGGAAATTTGTACTAATCAAAACTGTTTGTCGAAACACAAAAATAACCAAGAAAAAAAATCCATAAAATATTAATTTTTAGCTACACAATCAAATTTGAACCTGCAGTTGTTCAGGCTGCGGCTGCGGCTGCGGCTGCATTATTTTCCTTGGCTGAAGAGGCCTGGTCACTGTGCCACAGGGGCAGAATTAAACATAATTTCATTTTCTGCCATGCATGTTGTGATTCTGCTCTTTTGGTTTTGGTAGTTCTGCTATGCCATGATCCCTAGCCTAGTTTAAGGTCTGTGCCTGGCCTTGCCATGATTATTGATTCTTGTGTTTAGTGACCACTGCCTTTGTCTGACCATTCTTAGGATTATGTATTGTGTTTTTGGTATTTTAGATTTCCTTGTTTTATTATTTTTCATGTTTTAGTTTATTAGTTATCATGCCATGTTTTCTCTGCCATGCTTTGCACTTTGTCTCCCCTGTCTTGTCATGTGTGTATCTTTGCTCACGGTCCCTTGTCTTGCGTGCCACTCATTCAGGTGATTTATTGGTTTCTGGGTTTCAATCTTCTTTCATTATCTCGTGTTCTTCCTTCCTCTCTCTTTTACTGTCTTACTAACACATACTAACAGTTTATTGTTTTTGCTAATTACTAACCCACACTAACCTTGTATATTTGGACTAACTTACTAACAAGCACTCGGGATTGTATAGCTGCACATACTAATTGACTAACGATCTCTCAGCAGTCGCCCAATTCTAGTCTCCGCCTCCTTGCCTGTCCTTGCCTAATTATCTCTGCTGCTATTTTCTGTGGATTTCCACATTTACTTTGCGCTTTCCTTTCTTTTTACTCTGCACTTTGGTACTCCTGACCGGGGCTGTTCTGTTCATAGGTTTGTCTTGTGATCCCTGTCTGCGTTTTGGCTGCAGCCTAATTCATGTAATTAGTTTATTCCTCATGTGTCTCTCCCTGATCATTGTCTCCATTGATTGCACCTGTTCTCCCTGATCATGTGTTCTCCCGGATGTGTATATAAGATGTCTGTTTGATTCACTTTCTTGTCAGATCGTTCTTCCTCGTCTCCTGTGCTACATTTTTTCGCCTTGATTCATTGTGATTTATCTTTCTGACTGGACCGTCCTTGATTTTGAGCTTTGCCTATTCCGCATTCTTGTTTTTTTTACCTCTTTTGTCTGACTACGATTTTTGTGATTGGTGCCCTGTGTATGACTCTGGATTTCGCCCTTTGGATTCTGAGTTTGGATTACGGACTTTGTACTGTTGCCAGCTCTGTTGGGGGATTTCCCCCTTCAGAAATAAAGCCTCCTTTTGCATTTTACTGGAGTTTGCTCTTGGTTCATTTCGTAAAAACCTCACCATGCAAAAACGTATATTTCCAGAATTGTTACTTAATTTGGGTGATATTCTCAGTAATGCTAGCTATCCAAGCACAATCTACTAGATGTCATCTTTCAGACGAGATGATGATTATGCCTGTAGACAAAGTGGTTCGAGAACAGTAAGCATTTTAGTTTGGGAGGAAATTTGCTCAAAAAAGGACTGCTCTTCAGATGGTTAACTAACTGGATGCCAGCGCCTTTATATTTATCTGCAATTCCTCTGGACACCACTAGATGGAAATACTGACAACAAAGCAGCTGAGTAAGCGGCTGGCGCAGTCACTTTTCTTCTTTTCCACAGCGCTGACCGTTCTTTCTCACTATTGTTCAAAGTCACTAGGCATCAAAATGTACAATGCACACACACACGCGCGCGCATGCACACACACCACAACACACACAGGATGTGGCCTGACACTCAATGCAGACCTACAGAACCACTTCCTATGCCGAGTCGCACAGTGCCGAGACAAGCTTGCACTCAATAAAAGCATCCAGCCCCATCAATCACTCAACCAACCAAACCGTGAGTGAGAGAATAAATAAGTACAGTTATGTCCTTCTCTACTGCAGAATTAAGACTCTCCCAGTCTCTCTCCCTCTCCGTCTCTCTCTCTCTCTCTCCCACACACACACTTATGCGCACACACTCACACACATACACAAGTGCATAGAGATACCCACTGAGTGCTCCTGGAGATCCACTAATGCTGTACAAAAGGCCACAAAAAGACGGTGACACAAAATGTTGCCATGGGAACAGAAAAACCTCCACAGAGGCCCCACGGCTGGGCACTGAGGTTGAAAAAAAGGAAAGAAAAAAAAGCACAAACCAGCTCTCTCATACACGCAAAAACAAAAAAATACGGGTGCACACAAATCCACAAACACGTGCGTCTACGTGCGCAGTAAACCATTCATTTACAGCGTACACAACCGCACAGCAAAATCAGAATGTTTTCATTACTATATTTCCTAATTCAACCTGTACAAGGGCAGTCTCAGTGAGCAGCAGCTTAGTTACTGGATTATTTGAGCTCCCTGCTGCAATGTGGAAATGAAACTCAACGAATGAAACAGTCCATCTATTCTAGAGGAAGAAAATCTGTTTTCCGAATCCAGTCATTACATGTTGTCACAGATGATAAATCTCAGGCAGAGCCTGCCAGCGTCTGGATGTCAATCATCACTGGACATTAGGCTCTTGCTTAAGTATCAGCTGAATAAGTAGCAGCTGAGCATTCTTCCTTCCTGCCAAAGTCCTTTTCATGCTTTCGCAATCTTCATTGCAGAGCACACTCCCCCATCATATTCCCTGATACACACACAAGCTCACAAATGCATACACAATCACACGCACACACACACACAAAACCACAAAATTAGAAATTTGTCTTCTGGCGCAAAAAACGTTTCTCAAGCTCATCGTTTTCTCTCAATCATGTTGTGAATCCCGTGGGTGGACATTCGCACCTCAGAAAACCACATCCTTCCTAAATATATTTCTTCTTCACTTAAAGAAAAGAAAGCATAAATCTAAACAAGGAACAGACAAGAAGGTTCAAGCGTCGTTTAGTACCTAGTTTGGCCGCCCTAATGAGCAAACATGTTCCATTCTGTTAAATCAGCAGGAAATACAGTGTCAGGGAGCATCAAACTCCGCCCCCTCATCACAAAATACAGTCAGATCCACAAGTATTTGGACAATGACAGAATTTCCACCATTATATCTCAGTGGGCCATCTCAAAGGATTTGAAATGAAATAAATATTGCTTGAAGCGCAGACATTCAGCTGTAATGGTTTTGTCAAATGTACAGAATTAATCATGTAGCAATTACAACAATTTTCATACCCAAGGTTAGGTTCTCAAAAGTGATTGGAAAAAATAGTAACAATAAATTAAATTGTGACATTTAATACATGGTTGCAAATACTTTTCAGGCAAAGGTCTAGAACCTTTAAGAGGCCATTTTTTTTACACTTTACTTGAAGGTACCGTCATAAGATTGACCTGACACTGCCATAACTGTTACATGTGTCACGTTACTGTTATGACAGTGTCATGTCACTCTTATGACGAAGTTGTCATAATCAAGATAACCCAAACAATGTCAACTTGTCATCTCAAAAACCGAATGACACTCAATGACAACGTTTATGACATTGACATAATGTTTAGGACACGTTCGTGACTGTGTCATGTCACTCTTATGACGACACCTTCTTTTTTTTAAGATCAGCGCAGCAGTGGAAACTCACCATCTCCAAATTTGTTCATATTTCACAGTTTTGAAGTTCTATGCCTAGAATAGAAAAATCACCCATGTCTGGGTAGTTTTTTTTTGGGTAGTTTTATAACCCCAGCTGTTTGAGAGAATTAATTTTTTAACAGAACTGTTGGCCCATGGTTTTCACGGCTACAGGGCACGGCCAAGGTGTGCAATCTCTACCAAAAAAAATAATTGGCGGGCACATTTTTCTGCCTGAAACTAGTGCCACTTGGGTTACAAAAAAACGTGAATGTGTATCCAAGATATTTGTCCCTAGCTCAAGGCAGAATGGAGTGCCTATGGGATCCATGACTATTTTTCATTAAGGAAGTGTCCCTGAACTATAATTATGGGTAAGTATCTTGGGTCACCCATTCTGCAAAAGGAAAACGGGCCTCAAGCTAGGACAGTAGGCGACCACGCCCAAGTTTGGACCACGCCCATTTCCAGCAGAATCACCACCCGCCAAACATTTACGTGTAGAAAGCAGCTCTAATGTATGAATTTTTAATATCAACTAAAAAATGGATGGCCAACCCATACAGAATGCCATTTTAACCCTTTTTCGACTATTATGTTTCAGCACAGCATGTGTATGCAAATGTACACAAAATGTACACAAAATGAAAGTTGTTGAACTATTTTCATCGACTTCAATAGTTTTCTTCCAGGATGAACATTTCTGGTGACCTTCAACGAGTAAAAATTCAAGTTTTCAGCTTTTCATTTTGCCTTTTTGTGAGGTTTACGTGACCCAATTAAAGTTGTAGAACATGCTGTAGTATACACAGATTCTGTGCAGTGTATTTGCTTTATCTGGGTACCGAGGTAGCGTCAACAGAACTCAATACTCAATACCGAACTCAATACCATATAGCTAGCTAGATATTGCATTATCAGTGCAGCTAAATGTGTAGACGGGTCTGGACTCTGGTCCATTTTCTGATGCATTTCATAGGTGAAATCAATATTTTGTTATGTTGTAGTTTAAAACGTATTTCACGTGTAGGCACATGTCAAGATGAATATGTGCTATATTGGTGCTAAAACTAGGAAACTGAGTAATGTGCTCTCGGTTAAAAGAATAACAACAGGACGTGTGCTATAGTATTCTCTTATGTGTTTTAATAAGTGACAAGTGTTTTTTTCGATTGCATAATTTCCTAAAGACGCACTTTCTCACGTTGGTTAGACGTAATCACCATACAGTGCAGTGAAAAAGTATTTGCCCCCTTCCTGATTTCTTATTTTTTTGCATATTTGTCATTACTCAAACATTACTCAATGTATCAATGTATGTATAATCAAACAAATTTTTATATTAAACAAAGATGACCTGAGTAAATACAAAATGCAGCTTTTAAATGATGATTTCATTTATTGAGGGAAAAATGTGAAAAAGTAATTGCCCCCTAAACCTAATAACTGGTTGTGCCACCCTCGGCGTCAACAACTACAATCAAGCGTTTGCAATAACTGGCAATGAGTCTATCACATCACTGTGGAGGAATTTTGGCCCTCTCTTCTTTTCAGTTTTAATTCAACCACATTGGAGGGTTTTAAAGCATGAACGGCCTGTTTAAGGTCATGCCACAGCATCTCAATCGGATTTAAGTCCAGACTCTGACCAGACCACTCCATAAACTTCCCTTTGCTTTTTTATGCCATTCAGAAGTGGACTTGCTGGTGTGTTTCGGATCATGTCCTGCTGCATAACCCAAGTGTCATGAACTGAGGGTCAGCCTTTCTCCTTCAGGATTTTCTGGTAGAGAGCAGAATTCACGGTTCCATCAATTACAGCAAGTCGTCCAGGTCCTGAAGCAGCAAAGCAGCCGCAGACCATCAAACTACCACCACCATGTTTGACTGTTGATGTTTTTTTTCATGACATGCAGTGTTAGTTTTGCACCAGATGTAATGGGATGCACACCTTCAAAAAAGTTTTGTCTCGTCAGTCCACAGAAAATTTTCCAAAAGTCTCTGGGATCATAAAGATGATTTTTGGCAAATTTGAGACGAGCCTTTGTGTTCTTTTTGGTCAGCATTGGTTTTCACCTTGAAACTCTCCCATGGATACCATTTTTGCCCAGTCTCTGTCTTATTATTGAATCATGAACACTGACTGTAACTGAGGCAAGTGGCAAGAATTAAATTTGCAATAACTGATACAGTATGTGGCCTTTCTTACAGAGTATCTCCTATGCTTTTCTATTTCTGTCTTATATATAGTGTTACAATAAAGGCTGTTGTATAAAACTTGGCCCAAGTTTCATATGATAAGATAAACCCCAGTAGAAGTTATCCAAGAGAGTAAAAATGTCAGATTTCCCACAGCTCTGAACTCGTAGTATCCAACAGCTTTTCTACTCTAGATATATTTTGACATCACAGTGAGTTGAATTTCTTCATATGGTCGTCTGTTCTTGGAAATAGTTCACTGAAATTGAAAAAGGACCACTTATTTGGGCAAAAACACGAGTGCACTGTCATCAAGTGCATTTAGTAAAATGTCATTAATTTGTGCTAACTTCCAGCAAGATTATCACAAAAGATTTGATTTATGTTTTAACAAAGGTCCTTTCTTTTTAGCAAAATTTGTAGTGTATAGGAGAAAGGACAGATTGCTCTATTTGCAGGAATTGAGTTTAAATTTGTGTCTGTTTGCATTTGTGTGATGCACTGCATTGCACTGACTATATTTAGTGTCTTGTAAGCCTATGAAGGCTGGACACTTCTAGTGCATGACACTAAAATAAATAAACAATACTACACAAAACAATAAGCTCTTTTCAATAAAATATAGAGTTTAAATGATATGCAAATCATTGCATTCTGTTTTATGTTATGTTAAACAGCATTTGGAAATGGGTTGTAAAATGACCAATCTTCATTAAATTCAGCTGCGGAAGAATAGTTAAGCCATTCACTATAAATGGAATTTTGCCATAAATGGAACAATTGCTACAATACAAATTATAGCAATGATAAAAACTGAAGCCCCAGCATAGTGAAACTTTTATGGCAACAGCACTTATTTCAGAATGTAACAACCATCCTTAGGGTTGCTTAACCTGCTTACATTAACTTCCCATGCTCACTGTGTTGTGTAATCGCTAGCTACGGAATCAGTCGAGAGCATTTAGAGACCGATTCAAGCATCCGCGGGATTCTGACATGGTTGCTGGCTGTTGACACAAGGGGCAAGTTCACTGACCAATCAGAACAGAGCTAATTTTCAAACAGGTAATACCCACTAGGAACAGCTTGTATTTCAGAAGGTTAGGAATGACAGGAATCAAATAGCCAAAAAAAAATCATGGATCTTCATGTTTCTTTTTTGGCTAAAAAGTGAATAAACCTTATGGACATCCAAGAACATTATAACATGAAAAAAGACAGCATAATCACTCCCCTTTAAAAAAACTGGGGTCGCAGGGAGCTGGAGCCTATCCCAGCTACCTATGGGCGAAAGGCAAAGACCCACCCTAGACAGCGTGCCAATCCATTGCAGGTCAGGCAATCCATTGCAGGTCAAGCTCACAATCACACCTACAAGCAAATTACAGTCTCCAATTTGCCCGATAGGCATGTGGGTGTACCTGAAGAAACCCATGCAAATACAGGGAGCAACATGCAGCCTCAATTGTTACTCCATTACTCAAAAACAATGAACTTAGCCCATCAATAATTAACAACTATCGACCCATCTCCTTCCCATTATCAAAAAAATTCTAGACAAGTTTACCTTCAAACAATTACACAGATACCAATCCATGCGCAATCCCCATGATGTGGACCATTCAGAGTAAATCACAGCACTGAAACCACTCTAGAAAAAGGTATTGATCTCAAAATCAACAGTGACACACAAACAAACTCTCCATCTTTGTATTATTAGACCTGCTTTTGATACCATTGATCATACATTTTTATACACAGACTGAAAAATAATATCAGTGTCATTCTGGGGTCTGACTCTGCACCACGCCATCTCAGAAAATTTTTTTAAAAAATCATGGGAGTTTGCAATCATTTCAAATGGTCAAATCCCAATTCTTGAGTTCCAACTCCAATTTTTCATGAAGTAATTGCCGATGTAAGGAGGGGGTCACTCGCAAATGTAGCAATGCACTCATATGCATTTTTGAAGGGATACAAATACACTTTCCAGTGCTCCTAAATTAATATCAATGGGTGCGGTGCACGTTGGTAAAATTACCTTAAATTTATGCATCTTCAATCAGATTTGGCATATCTCCTTTAATTTTCCTATAATAGGCTGTTGAAAATGACCATTTTTACTGAACCAAAATGTTTTATTAGATTTTAGTGTGTCCCCTTGTCCGATGCATGCATAATCAGGGGTTCATATTATTGCAGCCTCATTCTCAGCAGCTACAGCACACTGGGCCCTTAAACCCAATCCAATCTCCTGTCTTTAGTATAGGAGTAACTTGCACCTGAAAATGCTGAAGAAAAACTAGAAAAGCACTCAGAGAGCGCAGACCTCCGCCAGGCGGCAGCAAAACCCTAAAGCACAGCGATTGGAACTTCGGCCCATTCGCGAGGTGCACAACAATTGAAATAGAATTTCCGAGTTGTCTGTAGCTGTTTCCATCCACTTGTCAATCGAACTATCTGAAGTTCGCCAAAAATATTCATGCGAAATAAGCAGGTGAAAATGTGCTTCCATCTAACGTCATTAAAGCAAATAAAAAGTTGTGCGTAATGACGTCACATGCTGTTATGCGGTCAAATTGGTGTATGGAATGGATTTCTGACAAGCTGTCTCCATTCATTTTCGCAGAATCTTCAAGTGAACAAAAGTAGTGTGTTAGCCGACTAATTTAGCTAGTAAGCCTAAATGAATTGCGTCTACCATTCAAATGATGATAATTTGCACAAGTTGTATGTGCTTATGTGCCAGCTATTAGCAACATAGCAAACCATCATCAGATGGCAACGACGGCATCAAAACACCGTCACGATGCAGTTGCAGATTTAGAAGCCTTTTACCGATCAAAAGAAAATCTGATCAGATCAACCGTATAAACTCTGTGTCAATATTCTTCAAATCAAGTCGAATGTCACCGTTTCCATAAGGCATTTTTGATTCGATATGACTTCATTCACATGAGAACGTATGGATGGAAACCTGGCTTGTTTGCACAAAATGGGGCCAAGAAAATTCTGAAATACACTGGCTCGCTTTACTAATTTAAGTTTGCTTCTGTCATTTATCAGTCTACATCAGATGCTGAGCAGGTGACAGGAATATAATCGCGATAATTTGATTTTAACTATTGCCGCTGTTCCCAAGATTTGGCTTAATGAGCCGTGAATGATGTTCGCATGATTGGTCTCGATTAGCTGCCACTGTTTGTTCATTGGCACTGTTAATGAGACATTAGCTGCCCCACTGATAAAGAGGATTTCCGACACTTCTACCTAACATCATTTCCAGCCATTTGCTCTGGTGACTGTCATGAACTGGCTTAAGCGACAGACATCCAGCGTTGCACGACCCAAATTTCCTCATTAATATCTGGAGCTAGCTTTCATTTTTTCATCGAGCAGTAGCAAAGCTGAGTAGCTAACAAGATTTTCTGTTTAGGTTTTATATTTAATTTACTTTTACATCTTCTGACGCAACTGGCTCGCTAGTATTGCGACACTGTTATGGTTTTCTTAGATGTGCTCAGCTAACCGTAGCTCCAGATGTGATGGTCTTCAGAGTGCAACTGACGCCGAGTGGGAAGGGAAACGAAGTATCGACAATAATAAAATATGCGTGGATCGAATGTTAGATTTATGAAACAGCATTCCAAAGTTATGGATTATTTACACATTAATTATCAGATATTTTCAGGTATTTTATCTGTCATTTAAAGCCAGTTCATCACTTATCAGTGAAAACGGCTGGAAATGTGTTGCTAGTTAGAAATCCTCTCGTTTCTCGTTGGAGCAGAAAATGCCTCACTAAGAGTGCCAATGAACAAACATCAGTAACAGGTAATCGAGACAAATCATGCGAACATCATTCTTGGTTAATTAAGCCAAATCCTGGGAATATGGCTATAGCTAAAATCACATTTTCGGGATGATATGCCTATTATCTGATGGAGATTGATAGGAGCAGAAGCAAGCCGGAAATAGTAAAGCTTATCAACGTATTTCAGAATGTACACAGCGCCATCTTGTGCAACTGGCCAATCGGAAAGACTTCAAATCTTGAACTCTGGCGTATATCTCACCTGAACTTTGGCCTAGACATGCCAAAATTTAATCCTGTTCCTTGACTTTATACCCACCTTCTCTGAAAATTACATCAAAATCGGTGCATTACTTTTTGAGTGATCTTGCTAATAAACAAACAGACAAACGCTACCGAAAACATAACCTCCTGGCGGAGGTAAAAAGTCCAAAAATCCCTAAATTCAAGGCATGATTTGGTCATGTGGACATGCCAGAAAAAAATCTGAGAATAATTTTGGAGCAGCTTTTATATAGGGGCGATTCATCTCCAACTCATTCTTGAAAAATTCTGGCATTTTTATTTACCATGCTGCATCCTAATATTATCAATAATCAGTCATGCCAATAAATTAATGCAACAGATGACACAAGCCCCTCAGTAAAACAGAAAGCATCTTTTTCTTCATAATTGATAACAAATGATAAAAACTTCAAATTTCATAGCCCTTTAGTACCTTGGACAAAGAGAGATCTCAAGCAAAGTATTGACATGATCTGAAATACTGGTTTGTAAATTTGTTGTATTAGAATCATTGTTGTCAGGGCTCATGTTTGACCACTGCCCAATACTTGTAAAACAGTACAAAAGGGATACAACGCAACAAAGTGCCAAAAATCCCTTCGTCATATTGGGGTAATGTCCATACATCGCTTAAGAGTTGAGACCATTCACTGATTTACAATGAATCACTATTTTTTTGACACTAAAAAATGTAAGCCATTTTCTGATCATCTAGTCCCAACGTCGGTCGATCCTCAAATTCTAATGCAGCATGTTTCGGACCTTGACATCAAACAATAATTTGCAGTTTTTGTGCAATTGGCACATCTGGAAATCGCCATTGTCATTATTATATTTAATATCAGTATCAGAGGACACCTAGCTAGGTGATTGAGTGATAACAAAAAGAAACATTGGAAACACAATTATACAGTGACAAAGTGATTTAAAATTATATTATATAATCTCTACAGAAGTTGACCTTTGCCCGCAATTCAGCAGTGCGAGCACATACATATTTACAATTTAATTGGGGAGAGAATTCCATATTCAACCTCCACCAATATCTAATGAAATCAGCACGTTTCTCGAAAATCCTGATAGTAGGCCCTCAAAGGCAAGAATTCTTATCCATCTCTTCTTCGTATCCTCTTCAGCACAGTGAGCACATCGGAAACATTGCTGTAATTATTGGCTCAAATCTAAACTTTCAGAATCACATAACACCCATTACAAAAACAACTTTCCATCATCTAAAAAACGTTTCTTAGGAGCTTCATGCCACAATCTGACTCTGAAAAACTACTTCATCCATTCATCTCCAGCAGATTAGACTCCTGTTATGCCCTCAATGCTGGATTTCCAAAGAAGTAAATAAACAAAGTCAAAAACAGCTCGTCCAAAATGTTGCTGCCAGAAAGCTAACAGGGAACAAAGGAATAGAACACATTGCAGCAGTACTGAAATATCTCCACTGACTTCCAGTCCACAACAGAATTGACTTCAAAATATTACTTCTGGTCTACAAAGCATTGTATGGCTCCACAATATCTTTATGACCTACTTAATGGCTACAGCTTAATCAGATCCCTCAGACTATCAGGTACTGGCCTTCTGAATGCATCGTAAGCTTAAGAAATCAGGTGAAGGTGCATTCAGTCACTACGATGCTGTTCCCTGGAACTAACTGCCCGTTGACTTGAGGTCAGCGGACACTCATTGCTCTTTTAAAAAGGGACTTACTTTTTTCTCATGCCTTTGTCAGTTTATTTGTCTGTCTGTTAGTTAAAATATGGTCCTCTTTGTGTGTTTACTAGTCAGAATAGGCCATGAAACATAAGATCTGCACACTGGCATAAGAAAGTGACTGCCATTAAGGGTTAATACAACATTATTTTAAAAATGTTTTTTGAATTTTATAGATACATTTTTGAACTCATTTGTCGTTTTTTTTTGGTTGTTTTTGAGGGTCTGTTTTGTGTTGGTTTGCTTTTATCTTCAGTAAAGCACACTGAGCTTACAACTGTATGCAATGTGCTATACAACACAAATAAAGCATCATCTGAGTCAAGTCTTGGACTTGGGTGGTCAAGTTGACATGGTTTATTTGGATTTTAGTAAAGCATTCGACACAGTGTCCCATAACCTACTTCTTTACAAGCTCCAATGTTTTGGGATGGGAGGTTGCCTCTTACAGTGGCTTACCTCATATCTTTCTAATAGGAAACAAAGGATAGTTGTCAAGGGCATTGAGTCGTCCGTTTGTGATGTACCATCTGGTGTACCGCAAGGGTCAATTCTTGGTCTCTTATTATTTGTATTGTTTATAAAAGATTTACCCTCTGTTATTGATAAGAATACCTTTATGGATTTTTTTGCTGACCACAGTAAGATTTATAGAGTAATTTCGAGTCACAATGACAATTTGAGGTTACAAGAGGACATTGAGAAACTATTTGAGTGGAGTGGTGCGTGGCCCATGAGTTTTAACATTAATAAGCGTGAATTTATGCACGTTGGTAGGAAGCGTAGCCCTTCTTGATTTTACTACCCCAATTCTGAAGTAGTTGGGACAAAGTGTAAATCATGAATAAAATCAAAACGCAATGACTTTCAAATCACACCAGCCAGTATTTTATTCACAATAGAATGGAGATAACATAGCAAATGTTGAAACTGAGAAATTTTACAATTTTATTCACAAAATGAGCTTGTTTCAAATTTGATGGCTGCTACAGGTCTCAAAAAACTTGGGACAGGGGCCTGTTTACCATGGTGTAGCGTCCCATCTTCTTTTTAACACAGAGTGGAGGCGTCTGGGCATTGAGGAGACAAGTCTCTTGAGTTTAGCCATTGGAATTTCACCCAATTCTTGTTTAATACAGGCTTCCAGCCGCTGGAGAATTTTGGGTCTCCTTTGACAGACTTTTTGTTTAATTATGCCCCAAATGTTCTCAATCAGAGAAAGATCAGGACTGCAGGCAGACAAAATCAGCACATGGACTCTTCTACTACGAAGGCACAATGTTGTAATAGCTGCAGTACGCGGTTTTGCATTGTCCAGCTGAAATACACAAGGCCTCCCTTGGAATAGATGTCATCTGGAGGGGAGCATATGTTGCTCTAAAACCTTTATATACCTTCCATCATTCATGGTGGTTTTTAAAACAAGTGTCCAACACCATATGCACTAATTCATCCTCATACCATCAGAGATGCTGCCTTTTAAACTGAACGCTGATAACAGGAGGGGTGGTCTTTCTCCTCTTTAGCCCGGAGGAAACAACGCCCATGATTTCCAACAAGAATGTCAAATTTGGACTCGTCTGACCACAGGACACTTTGCCACTTTGCTACAGTCCATTTTAAATGAGCCTTGGCCAGAACATGGCGGCGCTTCTGGATCATGCTCAACTATGTCTTCCTTTTTGCATGACAGAGTTTTAGGTGGCATCTGTGGAAGGCAGGGGGACTGTGTTTACAGACAGTGGTTTCTTGAAGTATTCCTGGGCCCACAGAATTATGCCGGTGAGTGATGCAGTGGCATCTGAGGGCCCGAAGATCACGGGCATCCAGTAAAGGACTTCGGCCTTGTCCCTTACGCACAGAGATTTTTCCAGTTTCTCCGAATCTTTTGATGATGTTATGCACTGTCGATGATGAGAGTTTCAAAGACTTAGCAATTTGACGTTGAGGAACATTGTTTTTAAAGTATTCCACAATTTCTTTACGCAAGCCTTCACAGGTTGGAGAGCCTCTGGCCATCTTCACTTCTGAGAGACTCAGCCTCTCTAAGACATCCCTTTTATAGCCAATCATGTTACACACTTGATGCCAGTTAATGTAATTACTTGCTACATGTTCTTTCAGCTGATTCTCTAATATATTAATTGCTTTTTCAGCCCTTTTTTGCCTGTGTCCCAACTTTTTTGAGACCGGTTGCAGCCAATTTGAAATGAGCTCATTTTGTGGATGAAAATGTAAAAATGTCTCAGTTTCAACATTTGAAATGTTATCTATGTTCTATAACATTGTCTCATGTGAGCTGAAAGACTTTGCATTTTGATTTTATTCACAATTTACACTTCGTCCCAACTATTTCAGAATTGGGGTTGTATTACAATATGGATGGAAGGGTCCTCCGTAAGGAAGAGCCTTAAAGCATTGGTACACAGCAAATTAGAATATTGCTCAGCGTTGTGGGACACACATACTGAAAGAGATCAAGAGTCACTGGAAAAAGTTCAGACATGTTATGCGCCATATCCTTGGCTCAGGTCAAACTTATGTTGAAAGGTTAAAAAAGCTAAATTTACTTCCTCTTTCATTTAGGAGCGAACTGGCTGATTTGTCGTTTTTTCACAATTGTTTGTATTAAAAATTTGATTTAGACCTGAATACCTTCTTAAGTCCCGTAGTCCGAGGTGATGATCCACTCAAATTTAAAGGTCCGTTTTTTCATACGGAGCTGTATGGTGCTCGTTATTTTAATAAGGCTTGCAGGCTATGGAATGGTATCCTATTGCCTGTTAGGGCCACCTCCTCCTTGAAGTCTTTTAAAAATCAGGTATTTGAAATGTATAAATTAAGAGTTGATTTTGTTGATCTGTCCCATTCTTGAAACTTGGTTACTTATTTTCGCTGCTCAAGACGTAGGCCTGCCTAAATGTGACTTTTTTAGGATTTTATGCATTATGATTTCATGATTTTGGGAGCCACTGATACAGGTTTTATCCTTTGTGGTTGCCCCTGGGATACAACTTTTTGTATTGAACCTGAACTTATTTTATATTGTCTTGATTTTTGTTTCCATGTTTTTAATTGTGTACTTTATGTTATGTTTAGATTCATTGTTGTATCCATAAAGCTTAATAAATCGACATAAATAGAATAAATCAAAATAAAATTGATTCAATTTCATGTGTGATAATTCGATCATTTTTGTCAGGTGCTGTAAACTCAGTTCTTCTCCATCCACTCCGCTTCGTGAACGTGTTCCAAATAGCCTAACAACAAGACAGCTGTACCTCTAACTAATGTTAAACTAGGTAATTACATTAATTACATTGCTTTAATGAGCTAGATACTGCAAACAAAGTGAGTACACACATTACTGCTCAGCGAAGGTTTAAAATTGTTCCAGTTGATCCTAGCCATCGTCAAATTTCTCCTGGCTCGACTAACTCCATTCGTAGCCTGTTCCTCGTTCTCTCTCTACACTGGAATTCTATAAAACAGTAGCTAGCCAATTTGAGCAATCGACAGTACAAAAAAATTGCTGAACCTAGCTTTTTCCCCAAAATTTTTTAACACTTCTGAGATTACCGCACTTCCAGTGCACAGCTTGCTAGTGCTTGGGTCTACTGCATGCCCATAATAACATTGAATGATAGCAATCTTATCACCTACATCAGCACTTTTCAAAACTCTCCTGGAGTACCAATTCTCCTGCATGTTTTAGAGCTCTGCCTGCTCCAGCACAGGTGAGTCAAGTGACCAGTTTGTTAAACTATAAGATGCTTGATAATGAGTTAAATATTAAAATTATCTATGCAAGCAGATGTCTCTCATTCAGGGGTATTTCTGAAGGTTTTTTCTCTTATTGTCATACAACCAGTACATGGCAGCCTTGCAGTAACGACCCATGGCCTTACTGACAACAATTCCACTAGCCTTGAGAAACTGCGAACGATATAACTGAAAAATCAAGCCAAGAAAAAGTGCGGGATGCATGAAGAATTAATACGGCTTCGACACTCAGTATCGTACAGCAAAGTATCCGTAACCATGCATGCTAAAGTAACGTTCCGCAGCTCTGCGAGACCAGACGCGACTTGGCCACCGAACTATCCCATAAAGCATCAGAAATGGGGTGTGACTGCAACATCAGGGCTTTTTTTTTTTTTTACATTGATGATTGCTCAAAATGTCTCATTTTGTCATTACTGGATTTGTTCAGACAGTCAAAGATTACACAGGTTGTGACCACTTTCTCCTTAAACAGGCATACTTTTCACTTAACTCCTCAAATAAGTGTCATACTTCTCATTAACTGTTGCTGCTGTGCAGAGCGGATCATGGTGCTTATCCGTAATGACAATAAGGTAGGCTGCACTCCCCTGACAGAATTGGAAAACTTCCCACAATTTATCATGCTCAGAAGGCTAGTTTGCTGGTTGAGTTATTCAGATTTTCTCACTAAATTACCTAAATAGAACTACTTACAGACAAGAGCACTGTATATGGGCATTTCTACAGAAAAGGGCATGATTACGGTAAAGACAAGCCCACCAAAAATTCTCTCTGGGATTCACTTTTTTATTCTTCAAATAGGCCTTCAAAAGTAATAGCCAGTATTAAAATGGCAGGGCAGGGTTATGGCTGGTTTCATTTTTTTTCAACAAACTTTAAGATGGTCACGTCTTTATCGTAATCGACAATTAAGGTAAAGATGAAGTGACATACCTCTTTACTGTAATCAGTGTTTTCGGCAAATTGCACTGAAGAAAGGAGTGTCATACTTCCTGCATGAATCTTTTGGTCATTCAAACATGTCAAAGGCATTGAAAGGTTCATTGTTAACTCAAGTCTGAGTGTGAGAAGGCAGGTGTCCACCTTTGCAGTACGAACATGCACCGGCTGTAAAGGGTGAGGAATTTTTGCAGACTATGTTATTTTGGGGGTAGGGCCCAAATGCCAAATTAAGTGTATTCCAACTTGCCCCAGCATAATTTTTCTATGCTGTAATTCTGTAAAGTACTAGCAATTTATATGTTCTAATATGGTCCGTTTTGCCAGAGCCTCAAATATTTCACCCTTCACAATCAATGCATGCATCATGACAGTGAATATACAAGTGAATCAATATTCTGCATAAAAAGTTCATTTTGAATAAATGCAAACTTGAAACACAAAAATTTTTAACATGGAAAACAGCAGTTTAGTCATATGTATGTAACTACAGTATGTATTGTAAGTAGATTTTTTTTTTTTTTGTTTTAGAAGCCAAGTTCAAATCTGAAAACCTTTTGTCAAGAGAACATCATGTTGGACTCTGATAAAAAGAAATTTCCACATTCCAGGATTTTTTTCTACTTATATACACACACACACACACACACACACACAACACCGGATACCTTGGCAGAGCAGCTGATTACGGTAAAGACGCCGGTAAAGACCTATAATGCAACCCCATGGAAATTTGCAACCAATGCGAGGGCTGATGTTTCCCTTATTTCCTACCTCTCTGAAAAGGTTTCTAATCAAGCATAACCTCAAAGAAGCACTAGCTACAAAAACATATTTTCATGATTATGGCAAAGACATTTAATTTGTGTGGCAAGTAAAAATTCGAATACAACCTGAGTCTTGGGACTCAGCCACCACATCCAAAAGGTTTCAAAACGGCCTCCTTTTGTGTTGTTGTTGTTGTTTTAGGGCAGGATTGACATCTGATGGCCAACTGTAGAACTGAAATAGCTGACTGATTACGGTAAAGACAGGGAAAACCAAACTTAAAGGACACCTGCTTTGGTCAAGGGCAGAGGTGGGCAGCGAGGGCCGTATCTATCCCTGGTTTTCACACCAACGTCTGGTCTTTAATTAGTTGATTGTCTCAATTAGCCAAACCATTTATGAAATCTGACGTTTCATGCACATTTCTTTAAATTATCATGAAACTACAGAGACTAGTCTTGTCTCCCTTCATAAAACATTTTCCTTGGATCGAATCATTGCGAAAATCTATATTTGTGCATGCAATCAATTAACTCAATTAGTGAGGGTAATTGATAGGAATAAAAACCTGCACACACACCGGCCCTCCAGGACTGTGATTGCCCACCCCTGGTCAAGGGGAAAGGGTTAATCCCTTTTTTCCCTGAACCAATAGCTATTCTAATGAAACTTGAAATACTAAAGAAGACTTGTTCCTGGTGGCAAGTCTGAGTCATCAGTGAAAAGGGTTTGATTTTCAACTTTATTTTCTGTCGGCTCAATTTAGAATGATTACAGTATGGACATTTACGTCATACTCTGACCTTGGATGTCAAGGTCAGTGGAATGAGTGTCCCTTTAAAAGTTGCCCCTAATTGCAAATATGATACCCAATATTTCTAGCCCCCAAATGAATAGGAAAGCTAAGTTCCATTGTCAAAAAAATGAGTGGACCGTGTTTACCATAATTGTGCCCTTTACTGTAGAAACACCCGTATGTTACAACGAGAGGCTTCAGAAACTTCAAACTTAAGTCAAATGGTTTTTTCATTGGTAACAGTACATCCAGGTTTGGCCCGTTTCCCAAACTTCACCGCACTCCCTGGCATCCTGTAGAAAAGCGACACTAGCACAGGGGGAGTGTGCTGCTAATAATCTCTCTGCAGCAGCCATGCTGACAAGGCTGCCTGCAGATGAGCCTGCACTCTGCAAACATTAATTATTTAATTGGCCCCCAGAGCGCAGTAATTGGTGAATGCCAATCATCTCAAAATGCCTATTAATCTCCTATTAATCGGTCGAACTCGGGCGAGGACGGCAATTAGCATCTTTAAACACGAAATTCACCTTGTCAGCACAAATTAACAGCTTATTAAAATTCTACAATTGCATTTATGGTCGGAAGAAAACCAGCATGCGCAGGGTGCCCCTGGAACAGGTTGAGGGAATCACTGCTTTACAGTTCAAATGAGTGCATATGGACCTCTACTTGTCCTGAGTGCTTCAAAATGCTCAATCTTTAAACCTGCTCTTATTAATCAGCCAGTCCATATGAGTGCTTTGTTTTCTCCCACCCTCAGCAAACCTGGGGTACATTCCCGAAATCACAGATGCTAACTTACATAGTTGGGCCCATTGACTGCGAATGGACGAACTACGTGAGTTGCTAACTCAGTAAAGTTAGCAACTAAGAATTTGGAAGACCCGCCCCTGGCCTTGAAAGGCAGCAATGTATGCAGGTTGATGCTCTTAATCCGAAACCAATGACCAGTTCTGACTCAATGAATGGGAGAAATAATTTTAAAATATTGTGAATTTATTTGTCATGTAATGAGCAACCAAAAAAAATTAAATACACCGTAAAGCCTTCCGTCACAACTGGAGCTCCATCCAATAGCTACAGGTAATCCCAATTTATAAATGGATCCATTCTAAGTCAGTGCCACTTAAGGCAGGCAAAACATTCTCTGTAATTAAATACAAGATGTGTGCGGTCGGTGGTGCCCACTCAAAACACAAAAAAAAAGACAACAAGGCGACCCATTCCATTATGAACATTCATTTTGGTCACACGGATGAACCAGTTGATGGAGCAAAGGTGGATCCTCGCATCGAGAAAAAACCAAGTTGCTAATCTTCAGCTGGTGGTCAGAGCCACGGCTAAATACTTTAAACCTTCAATTATCTCAGTTCTACGCAGCTTTTAATAAATTAACATTAGCCAAATGCCTGTCCATCTCCCAGGTGAGCAGAGTGAAACCAGTGTTAAATACACTTAAGATAATATACCAATGATGCGCACAGCTATGGGCCCAATCAGCCATTAAAAAAAAAAAAAAAAAATTATGTAAGACCTTATGAAGCTGAGCATCGACACGCGCAGAACATGTCTAAATGATTCACGAGCTAATTAATTAAAACAGCAGGTTATTCCCTGCGCTGAGCATCAGATTTCCAAGTAGAAAATGTGAACCGTATGTAACAAACCTCGGGGTTTCGGGTTTGAATTTACCCGTGTCTACAACAGGGCAAATATCTGCATTGGTTAAGACATGAGAGAGTACACCGGCAAAACGCGCAGATTTAATCAACAGCGGTACTGGCGCAAGTAGCTTCTCTGTCTGCCCGAGGTCTAAGTACGTCTTAATTAAATAGACTATTGAATTTGATTAGACTTACTGGAAGCTCAAGAAGTATCAAAAAACGCTATACGGTGTACAGTAAAGTATCCCGCAACAGCAACACATTAATCCCCAACAAATAGACCGGGGGAATGCGCAATAGTACAATTCTGGCGCACCAATATTGCTTCCAAGTATACTAATCACCTACCTTTGCACGGATCTGGCCGGAGGTGGACACTTTCCTGATGAGCCTGTGAGAGGTTTCCTCTTGTTCACCGTCGCTGTCGGAGGATTCCTCGCCCGCTTCAGTCGGAGCCAGGCGGTCTGAATCCGGCGAGGTGAGGGACTCCCGGGGCTCCCGCACGTACAGGATATTCGGGTTCAGTTTTGTTGCCATTGTCGCTCAGCAAATCGAGATTAAATATTCTCACCGCTCTCCTACAGTCTTCAATTGATGTTTCCCTGAAAAAAAAAATGTTTCGCTTTAAAATGGCTTTGGCAGCCTGTTATGACCGCTAAATTGTCCTCAGTCTTTCATGAGAATTGTAGGCGGCGATGCAGCAGGTTCCTCTTTTTGCAATCGAATATTTTCTGCGATGTCACTTGTTTGTTGAGCCCTGTATAACAGCTACGCCAACCGGATCTTTAGTTGACTCCACTGAAAGCATTCTTGTACAGCTAATTTTCCACCCAGGCGCTGTCTCCGTTTTCTCATCTATTTCAGAGACCAGAGGTGTCAAATGAACGACCGTGCTGTCGGACAATGCCGAAATTGTTCGGATTTCTGCGTGGGCTCAAGGGTGTGAGGAGCACACGCATCGGAATACAACATTTGTGTGCCCTTCAAAGGGACAAGACGAATATGTCACTCTGTTCACAGACCCAACGTGCGAAAAGTCACTCATCGTCAGTGCCGCAGTAACACTAGAGCCAATATCTACCCAATTTTCAATGGTTAATACCTCGAGCATTCTGCGTGAGTCATTTTAATTTGAATTCATTCAATGCATCAAATAAGCCACTACAAGGCTGTGCAAATACATAGGCTAAGACATCATTATTCTCAAAATATTGACTGATTCTTGAATCATAGGCTATGACAACTGAAGAGATATTACGTATTAACTGACATTTGAATTGATTATAAAGGGAATACTTGAGTGGTTAAAATTCCACCTGGCTATTTACCCATTATTGCACGTATCCGAATAAGGTTTAATTGGTTTTCACAAGCCCACGATTATTACCATCACTGATGACATTTGGCTATATTCTGCTTTCAAACCTTTCCTGTATTATGAGCAGCTTTTCATTCTCAGTGTTGGCAGAAGAGCACTTCAATGAAATGGCCAAATCCCCTACCTTTTTCGTATTCGAATGAAGAATTTCTAAAGACTATTCGTCATCTGATAACGAAACACATCTGCGATAATGGCACAAATTTACAACGAAATAATGGCTCGATAGGTTGTCCATAGTTATACGTAGGCTATGTTTGGTTCGTTTTTTCACAGATATGCACTTTCTTGCGCGTGTTTCCGCTTATCGCTCTGCACTTTAGCACTGACAACCGCAGCGCGTTCGTTTTCAACAGGTCCATCATTTTACCCGATTAATCATTGTTAGCATTTTGGAGGCTGGCCATCCTGTTCCATTTATTCAAAATACGATTACGCTTAAAGGCAGTGTTGGCAACATTAGACGTACCAGCAATCACAAGGCATTTGAAAGTAGCAGCGCTGTTTTCACTCACGTGACACGGTCCTTGACAACGGTTGCTATCCGCCATCTTTGTGCTTGGGGTGTACTGACGACGAGCGAGCAGCCCTGAATGAACGCATTCACATTTCTTTTTCATATCACCCTATCATAGACTGTGCACGAAGCCACCGTGATGTCACCCATTAGTTTCAGAATACCATTAATGAAGCCTAGTGGCAGATGTAGCCATTTTGGCCCCTAGGCGAACACAGCAGGCATGGGGCCCTCTGCATCTGTTGTTATCCACCTTTTTCAGTCTGCATTTATCTAAGAAAGACCTAACTTCTCTTCATTGGTCTTCAAACAGCTATTTTTCTTTTTTTATATAATTTAATTTATTTACACGTGCTATGCATATTTTTCATAAATTCATTGTAATTACTGACACCAGAAGTGGCCTTCAAGTGAATTGATGACAACATTCTGTTGCTTGCACACTAGACTGAATAACGTGCTACTTAAGGTAGCTGATTTAGCTAGCTAAGTTACTTTTTTGTTACACATTGACAAACACCATCTTTTATTAATTTATTTACTGTGATATTGTTCGTAATGAAATATGGGCAAGTGGCGGGGAAGTACTTGACATTGTTACTTGGCGGGAAACTTCAGGCATTTGCTGATCATCCAACTTCTGCACCTACACCTGGAATCTGGCTCTTCAGCTTAACAAGCAGCTGATTGCCTCGTTGGCTACACCTACAAAAGGATCTGAAGTGTGGCGGTGGCTGGAAAAGACTGTGGCTAATTTTGTGTGGTTCTGGGTTCGTTTGATACTTTCTTAGTTACCTGTATTTCTTTGGTGTTTGGACAGCTTTTGTTGTGGTGTCCACATTTTTAATTTCGGTTGAGGCCAGAGTAGCGGGCTGCGGAAGACTCACCGTAATTTTTGTTTTGGTCTGGAGACCGATTGACTTTGGAAGAGTCACCCTAAGAGTCAACTTAGGGTGTAGTCTTCAGGGTCTCTGCTTTCGCCAGTCCAACACCACTTGAGCTTTGTGTATATTTTTGTTGTGATTTAGTAAATCTTATTTTGGAGATCTGTTTTTGTATTTTGGGGGGGCGTAGGGACTTGTTGTGTTGCGTCTCCTTAATACGGTCCTGCAAATATAATGGACGGAGCTCGGGATGTAACAACATGTACTTAAATATTTTTATGAGGCCCATGTCCCATCCACTTGCATGGAGGGGCTGGGCTTAAAACTTGTACTGCAGCCAGCCAGTAGATGATGATCAAGATGTTTTTGCGTCACTTTTGCGGAGCTGTTAGGTTGTCTATCTTTATAAGCAGTCATTGGGTGCATTCCAAAGCATAGCCTGCATCCTTTGAAGGCTGAGTTTTTAGGGGTTCTTGGCTATTTCTATCTGCAAAACTGACATGTAGGGAAAGGGACTAGGTTAAATTTAGGGTTAGGTTAAGGGTTAGAGTTAAGGTTAGGGAAACCAGTGACAACTCGCTTAAATCAAAGCTGTTTAACGGAGTTGAAATAATGTTATGTCAGTTTAGCGGATGGAATTAAGTGACAACCCCTGAAAATGCAGCCTTTGAAGGGTGCAGCCTATGCCTTGAGATGCACCACATGGTCCTGAGCCTGGAGACCTCGCGAAAAGCATGAGGGGTTGGTCTTATTTTTAACTAAGTATAGAAGCCTCCGTAAATTACTATCGTTAAAGGTCACATTTCACTTTAAAATGACAAAGAGTTTTCCTTGTAAATACTGACTGGATTCTAGCTCACAGTGCAAGACAATCCAGCAACTTGCAGCTCAAAGAAGGTGGTATATATACACATCACAGATACACAGAGAATGGTAACTATGATACAAGACACAGCTGGGGAAGAGAGCAGGCAGGACGCAAACCAATCAGAGGAGACATTACTTCTAATTGACACACAAGTTTCTGAGTGGGAGGAGACACTGAAGGCATTCACATGAGGGTTGTGACACTGTTTCCTTTGTCCTGCAGATTGTGCTTATATTCACCTTTTGAGGATGCTCTCATCGATTTTATTTGATGAAAAACTGAAAATTGTTGATTACTGAGCCAAATCAAAAATTCCATTCATCCCAAGCGCTATGGAACTCAATACAGGTGTCATGCCTCACCTACAACAGTCTCCATCACCAGAGTTCTGAGCTCCAGCCTGCTCCAGCACAATCAACTCCACACTCTACGGCCGCGCCTAATTACCTTGTTCCCTAATTAAGCCTATGTATGTCAGGCTCTTGCACCAGTTCGGTGTGAAGTCTTAGTGTAGGCCATTCTGTAGAGATTTTGTGTTTCATTCTCTCATATATTTTAGCAGATTCTCTGTCAGTAGAGCTCTACCTTTGTAATTTTTGCAATTTGTTGCTTCCTGTGTTGTTTATATTTGCTTTCGCACCCGAAGCCTCATTCCAAATGCAAATAAAACCACTACTTCTTCGCAATTGAATCCTTTTACTTTTAAATCTCAGTGCACAATAGTCAGTGAACTGAGATTATTACAGAATGCTTTGCTGCTCTATATGGATTCAGTGAGGACCCCCTTCCTGACAATGGTGAGTTTGTCTCAGCCGCTGTCAACTCTCCTTCCCCTAACCTGTTGAATCTGGTTGCAGCTCAACAGAGGGAGATCGCCCAACTGGGAACAACTTTGGATGAACTTGTTAGATGCTTCTGAGACATTAACACCTCCTGTTCCCCCCTGCCACCCACTGCCCCAGTCTCTCCTGCAGTCCCACTGGCTCACCCAGCCTCTACCTGCGGTGAATCAGCTGTGCACCTTCCAGACTGCCAAGCGGGCTCCCCCACAGCCTGCAAGGGATTTCTGCTTCAATGCTTCCTGTACTTCACCTGCCGCTCTGCCCTCAGTGATGCTGAGAGGATCGCAGCGATTATCACTCCCCTGTTCGGTAAAGCCCTAGAATGGGCCTCTGCTATTTGGGACCAAGCTGCCTTCCCCAGTTTCTGCTTTCCTGTGTTAGCTGTGTCACCTAAGTCAAAGCATTTCTTGACCACCCGGGGAAGAAGCCTGGGGACCGCCTACTGGATCTGCAACAGGGGTCCAGGTCAGCGACTAAGTACGCCCTCAACTTCCATACTCTGGCTGCAACCAGTAGTTGGGAAGAACCAGCTCTCAACACCAATTACTGCATCAGGCTGCTCCAGAACTGAGTGCTAAAATGGCAAGTCAGGACCTCGCCACTTCCCTGAATACCTTTATAGAAACATCCATCCGTTTCTACCATTTACTGCAGGAGAGATGAAGGGGAGGGGCTCCAGAGACACCATGCAGCCGCCAGGTTTTGAGCCGAAGCCCATGGAGATCAGTACCTCTAAATCAGTAGAAGCCGACAAGCACTACTGGAGGAAGTCAGGGCTCTGCTCACAGTGCAGGGTTCACCGCCAACCACCTGTAGGGAGTTTTGCCGGAATCTTCAAGAATCCAGAGCAGGAACAGCTTGCACTTGTCAGGGTAAAAGTGTCGCAGCTCACAATATCTGCACAAAAATTCCTTGTTCTGTAGCATGTGGCATACATCGGCATCTCCCTTTTAGCAGAGGTGCTCATCAACTGCAGCGCGGCAGGGAACTTCATCTCCCTCCTCCTGGTTTGTCAGCTCTGGATCCCTGTACACCAGCTCAGAACCCCAATAAGCATGGCAGCCCTGGATAGCAAACCTCTGGGGAATGGATGAATCCTCAACCAGTCAACTCCGATCTCCCTCTCCTTCCAGAAGATCCACCAGGAGAAATTTACACTCTTGGTTCTCCCAGTCTCGAGTCACTCCATAATCCCAGGATAACTATGGCTCAAATGGAATAACCCCATCATTAAATGGCAGGACAACTAAGTAACATTCTGGTCTAGGTTTTTCGGCAGCACTGTGGCCCCCTTACCTTAGTCTTCACTGCAGTGGAAAGCTCCAACATCGCCTCCATCCTCAAGATCCCCAGGGAGTATTGGCACCTGCGAGAGATCTTCAGTACGACTAAGGCTAACAAGCTCCCTCCTCATTGCCCGGGGGACTGCGCCATTGAGCTACTATTTGGTGCCTCGTCCCCACAAAGTCATGTTTACCCCCTCACTGTAGCCGAGACATAAGCCATGGAACAGTATATCTGGACGTACTCCAGCAGGGCTTCATTCAACCCTCCACTTCACCAGCCTCTGCCAGCTTCTTTTTTGTCCAGAAGTAGGATGGAGGACTGAGACTTAGTATTGATTACAGAGGGTTGAATGAAGTCACAGTGTAGTACCAGTATCCCCCCCCTCGATCCCCAGCGTGGTGGAACAACTTAGAGGTGCAAAGTATTTCATGAAGCTCAACCTTCGCAGCGCCTACAGTCTAACACAAATTCAGGAAGGAGATGAGTGGAAGACCACCCTTAGCACCACCTCTTGCAATAATGAGTTCTGCGTGATGCTTAATGGGCTTGTCAGCGCTTGTCAGTATTGGTAGCCTAACCTGGCCAAGGACGTGGAGAGACTGATCAACTCCTATCGCACCTGGGCCATGACTAAATGACCATGACAACACCCAGCCGGTAAACTCTTACCTTCACCAGTTCCACATCATCCTTGGTCCCACATGGCTCTGGACTTCGTAACTGATTCACCTGAATCCAAAGGTTTCACAGTAATTACGGTGATGACCGTTTCTCCAAATTTTGCAAATTCATTCCACTTCCCAGCGTTCCCTCCACCTTCCAGGTGGTAGAGGCACTGTCTACACAGCCTTCCGAAGGATATCCTCTCGGACTGTAAGCCTCAGTTTACGGATGTGGCGAGCCTTCGTCCAGAAGCTGGGAGCTTTGATGAGCTTCACCTTAGGATACCGTTCTGAGTCTAACGGGCAGGCAAAGAGAACCATCCAGGATCTAATGAGTTTTTTCCGAGCACACTGCTACCGTAGCCAGCAGGATTGGGAGAAGTTCCTGCCTTGGGCTAAATACAGCTAGAATTCTCTTTAGAGCGCCCCCACTGGATTAACCAATTTCCTGTTTGCTCGGTTGGCAACCTCCTCTGAGCCGAGCCAGATTGGAGACCCGGAATGGATGACTGGTTCAGGCGGGCAGAGAAAGTTTGTGTTGACACCATCAATCAGATTCGCAGAGCTGTCCATCGCCAGAACTCGGCCTACGTCTGCCCTGCCAGAAGCTGAGCTCACAGTTCATTGGCTCCTTCAAAATCCTCTGGAGGGTCAATGAATCCACCTACATACTACATTTGCCACCTAATTATAAAACATCTAACACCTTTCACGCCTCCCTTCTCAGACCTGTGATTGCTGGCCCGTTGGCAGACACAATCCCACCCTCTGCCCTGGAGGTCAGTGGAGCTCTGGCCCACCAGGTACACACCCTGCTGGACTCAAGATGTTGCAGGGGACACATGGACTGGGAGGTGGACTGGGAAGGGTACGGTCTGGAAGAGAGGAGTTGGGTATTGGCTCAAGACATCCTGGACCCACAACTCATCGCAGAGTTCCGCCAGAGCCATGTATGTCAGGCTCTCAATCCAGTTTGGTGCGAAGGCTTGATGTAGCTCATTGTATAGATATTTTGTGTTTCATTCGCTTGTATGTTTTAGCTGACTCATTAGTCTAGCTCTACCTTAGTAATTTTTTGGATGTGTTTCCTGTGTTGTTTATCTTCGCCTTAGCATCTGAAGCCTTGCTCCAGATGCAAATAAAGCTACTTCCTTACATTTCAATCCTCTCACCCTCACTTTAATATCTCAGTAATCAGTGCGCTCAGATTATTACTAGGGGGATGTTTAATCTGAAATATACCCTCAAAATTAATTTGCCATAAATACGCCTTTGTGAACCTCCGTCATGTCATGTTCCTTAAACAACGTCAAATACTTATGACAGCAATTATTATATACACATATACATATGAAGTGCTGTTATTGTGTATGCAGCCTGAGTTACTACTTCAATATCTAATTTCGCACAGAAGAGTTCAGGTTGTTTGACAAAATCTTATGACAATGCAATAATATGACAGAATATTATATACGATACATTCAAAACAGCTGTTGTGGGCTGCAACACAATGAAATCATATAAAAAACATACTTGTACAATTATATAAAAAAATACTTTGTCTGCTTTGACATGCGATTATGTATTTAGCGTGTTTTAATGCTGAAACAGCTCCTCATGTTGGCAAGACTGCGATGGCAGAAGCTCTACTGGGACACCTGTTCAGCCAGTGAATATGAAAACTGAAAACACAGTTTAATGAATGCGCACTGTAGGGCAGTGGTCTGCTACTCTTTTGCACTTAAGGCCCCGCCTTGTCCATCCAAATAGTCCATGGTGCTGCCTCCTCACAGTGAAACAATAGCCTGTCTCTCCGTGATCATCACAACCATAGCTGCATGTTCCCCACTTCTCAGTAATGTCATCAGTTATCTCAAGGTCTCCAAGTGGCACCCCAATCCCTTTCTGTTCCTGCCCCCTGTTAAAAACCACTGCCGCAGACTGTAGTGACTTAGAGTTGAAAGACCACTGAGGGATTTAAATCCCTGTCACCATTCAGTTTGCAGCTCTATGGTGCTCTCCAGTGGCTAAATATGTATATAAATGCAGAAAATACAGCATAAAAATCCCTGGTGGTGTCTTACTCTTGGTATCCTTTAGAAAAAGCTAGTTAGCTGGGTCACATAGTTAAGAAAGTATATGAGAATCTAGTACATGACAAAATAGCAGAGTGTCCAGCTGCCCATGTTACCAGTAAGGAGGCCTGCTGCATGCAATCCAAGATGGGCCTTCTTGTTGTTTTGTTGCTCTTTGATATGAACACCAAAGTGTCATTCTTCATTAAAGTTAATTATTCAGCAGAAATATTGAGAATTACATTAATATTTGTGTGGTATCCCCTGATTAAATCATTTCCAAATTTATTTGAATCAGTGAACATAATCATGATTATTTATATAAACTGCTTGGTTGCAATGGATTTGTATACAGAGACTGCTTTTAGACTGCTATTAATACAGTATATACCATCAAGGTCTGCTTATGTGCTTCTGGGCCGTGTTTCTTTTGGGGGCTTTTACCCCAAAAGAGACTTGTGTCAAGCAAGTGAAACACAACCATAGCTGGATCAGGCAATGAACTTTGCAAGTCAAGTTCTTCCTTCCACTTTTAACCAATGACAATAGGCTTACTGCCATGCTACTTTTGCCAGGTAGTTGAGGTTGTGGTTCTACTGCAAACTGAAATGCCATCCAAAGAGTTTAGAAAAATTCCATTTGATCTGATCAGAAAAAAAGTGTTCCCATAAACTTTTGTATTGTATTGCGGTCAGCAATCACCTTAACAATGAAGGAGAATGAGCCAGTTGCATTATACTGTTCCTAAAACAGGATGTAGCATAAAATCACATCAACTAAAACTTTTCCCACTGGCACAGTAAGCATTGTGAAAATAAAAAAAATAAATCAACTAGCATTCTTGAGTGTTATGTAAAAACCTAGTAAGTAAAAAAAGCTGACTCCGAGAAAAACACAGAAAACTGTATCCCTGTGGGGTTAAGCTCTAGTCCGACAATGAATCTGACATGGTAGTTATTTGTTGATTACATAATAAGAGATATTTATGAAGGCAATAGGACTGAAGTAATTTTTCCATCTGAAAATATAAAATGTCATATCTCAAAATGTTGGACAAAAACCTAACGATTATGCAGCTGCAGTGGCATTTGACAGTTTTTCAGTGTTAACTCCAACATCTGCTTCCCTCTTCAAGCCATTTTTCAGCCGTTATGAGCATGTGAATTGCGTGAATTACGAATTCGAACCATGAATGTCCTGCACATCCAATGCTCTGCATGGGGACTTGCCTCACATATCAGATAATATAGGTCTGCTGCTTCATAACTGGCTAATTCACTGACCAGGTTTTGTCATTAAAAACTAGAAAATTTTATGTGGAAGAACCAAGGAACATCAACTTGGGTGATTTTTACTTCACAACTGATTAAATACCGATGACTTATTTGGTTTTGCCACAGGAAAACATAAGAAATCAACTATTAATTTTTTAGGCATCTTACTGTATATGATGAGGCAAAGCCTAATAAGTACAAAAATGGTCCTAACTCAGTTTCGACCAAAATTAGACTTGCTTGGTTATTCCATAACACTCAAGAATTGTGCACAGTGCATTTACAAATGGCTGTTGCAGTCAAAAGACAAAAACAAAAAATGTTCATCTTGAAAAGTAAAAATTATGACACAGCAAAATATTGCACTCCAATGCACTTGAACACACATTATAGCATGTCCAATAGTTTGGTCATTAGAGCCTCAAAGCCATGCTGGCTGGATTCTTCCAGCTCTTTCAAGAACTGCAGCAGGTTGTCATTTCTCCATCTGCATTCTGGATGAGGAGTCTGTGGAACTTGTAGAGTCGCTGGGCTGTATGCAGTGTCAATCAATGCTGTCACACCGCCAGAATGCCTGACTGCTTCAGGTCTCTGCACCAGTGGTCCCAACAACAGGAGAGACCAGATTGTGTCGCTCTCCCAGTTGGTCATCCATCTCGGAGTAGAACTGGAAATGCATGGTTCCCTTCCCAGTACTTTTACTATTGTCCTTCTCTTTCTTGTTGTCATCTGCAAGAGTGTTCCATTTCCTGACCATCTTACCAGGGCTGAAAGACAATGTTAAATGGCTGCTCAATTTTTCTGCAGCGTCTTTCCATCTGTGCCTCTTATTCGCCTTAGCAGATTTTAGCTGCACATTATGGTCTTTCAGAGTTTTAGGGTGACCTTCGCCTAGACTATCAATGTACTGCCACATCAGTTCAATAATATGAAGGTTGTGGTCCTTGCTGAACTCCTCATTTGTTTGCATGCGAGAAGATGACGTGGATGGAGCCTCACTGCTCTCCTGGTACCTGTTTAGAATTCACGTAAAGGTAGCAGTTTACAGGCAGTCTACTGTGTCAGACAATTCAAAGAGACCAGCTTACCTGGGATAATGTGAAGTGGTCTCTTTAGCCATCTTCGATGAAGACAAAAGTGCTTAGAACCACCTAAAGAGACTGCCTCGCATTACCCCTGGTAAGCTGGTGTCTTACTGCTCTGTTTTTTCGATGAAATGAATCATCTGACACCAGTAGAAAAATGGGAAACCAGTGAGCCTCTTGTGTGAAGAGAACCTTCATACAAGCGGTTCACTGTTGTTTAATTTTTGTACCCACCAAGGACACCTTGTATATAAATGCACATTCTATGCACATTGAGCACACCGGTTTCTTTACTTTTTCAATGAAGTTTAATGGTTTTTAATACTTTTTATTATACAAATGTAAAGTACATTTAAGACTAAATTTTACACAAATCTTTTCTCGTATTTAAATAAGAACTGCAGATCTACATCAAGGCACACCCTCACACAAATTAATGTGAAAAAGGTAAACAAGTGATTTTTTTCCCCCCCAAATTTCAGCTGGACTTTTATGACAAATCATATAGATTTACTCATATTGATACATAATAATGACCTCAATTTTTAAGACTGAAAGACTGACATGCACTTGCTACATCTGTTTATGACGTCTTGATGTGTACGTGTAAAGTCAAGATCTTCGCACGCTTTATCGGGGACACACCCATCACATACAACGTCAGATTCACAATTTACTACCCAGGGAAACAAAAGACCAAAAGTCACTGAGAAACACGTGGTGCGATACTAATTTATGTAATAACCGCACAACGAGGGGTCTGAGCACAATAATTACTTTTAGAGGTTTTGAGAAAATCAACTTTGGTTTTGCAAATGTTCTGTTAAATTTTTTTTCATATCAGTCACTCTATTGCTGCATGGTCAGAAGTATATCGAACACATAAGTTTTCGTAGGAGTCGTACCACGCCATCATGGCCAAAATTGCCAAAAATGGACGTGACCCCTGTGCTCCAGCAACTCTATCAGTTGATGTGACATAACACAGCGGTGACAGGTTGAAGTGAAGTGAAGTTTGCAATGAAAGACAGATGATTCTGTGACGCAATGCATGTTTATTCATCAAAATAACAATGATTCATTTAAGCAGATTTTGTTGGACATACCACAAAATGAGAATGTGAATTCTGCTTAATTCTTGGGCAGATCTACATGTAATTATTATGCTCCAAGAATCAGCTGATCGAAAGCTGTGACAGGAAGTAAAAATCTCATTTGACCCAGTTGCCATTGTGCTCTATACCCTCGACATACACTATCTTTACATCGCACACCAACAATTATAATGTGATTCCTCATGCATTTTGTCCGGGTGAAAGAAAAGCAAAAATAAAGACAAAAGGGCAGGTTTTTGCTTCAGAACATGAATTGGGACTAAAATTTCAGCTTGTTTCCATCAAACATCTGCAGTAGTAAAATGCAACGCACAAATTAATGCAGCACTAAAATATCATATGTTAGTAAAACATTGGCAGCGACCATTTTACTGCAGGATAAACACTTTTACTTTTGATACTTTAAGTACATGTTGCTCATAATTGTTACATACTATTACTTCAGCAAAAATTTGAATACAGGACCCTTACCAGCAGTGGAGTACTTTCATAGTGTGGTATTTGTATAGTATGGCATTAGTGATGTAACGTAAAGAATCTGAATATTTCTGAACCGTTGGAAGGAGTGGTCAAGGGTAAAACCTAAATAAATTTGTGAAGAGACAACAATTGCTATACAGATGCACAGCTGTAAGCTCACATGCCAAAACCTCACTAAGATGCTTTTTTCCCCCCTTTGCCACCCATCTGCATTAACATGCCCTATAGGCATTTTCAGGGAGGATGCACTCCCCCATGTTAGCAAAATTACCAAAATGCCTCCCTCTTATTACCCGGCCATTCCCCCTCTCTATCTCCTACTAGCACAGAGATGAATATGCAAGGCCACGGTCTGCCTGACCCACTAATGCTTTGCCTGACTGTTTTACAGTTTAGAATCTATGGCTCCAACCATGGCTTCCAAACAAGGCTGACTCAAGCTATTATGGTGCCCAAGGCGAAATCAGGATTTGGAACCCCCGACCCGTTAAAGCGATTAAAATTTTTTGCCTCCTTTTTGTAGTCTAAAAAACTTAATGTTGCATAATCCTCCTGATTGCTGGGCAGAAGGACTTTACAACTACGCATTAGGAATTATCCAGCACCTCGCCATAATTGTTCGCTTAAGCTATCAAGTCAAGTCAATTTATTTATACGCACATTGAAAAACAACAGAAGTTGGCCAAAGTGCTGAACAGCTAAAAAAAAAAAAAAACCTGGTGAGACTATGCTTATTAATTTAGCTACTCCAAGGTATACTTAGTTATGCTTACCTGACTTGATAACAAGATTTGCAACTCGCGCCAATTTATGTTATTACTATGTATCTTTGGCTTACTGTTTGTGTAAAAACTCGGTAGCTACCCACCAGCTTATCAGCCCCCTTGATGCATAACTGACCTATCAACAAACAAACTGGGCAACAAAGACAAAAGCATTATATTTCTGACAATAAACAACAAATTTGATTTAATCATTTGCATCCGTATACCCCGTAGGCTAATCTTGGAGATGGCCAGCTCATAAAATTTTAGTTTGACCAATGCCTGAAAGTGTACAAACTCCATTGTAAATTTTCATATGGATTTTACCTCCGACATCAAAAGCAAAGTAGCTGTGACGTTGTCACCTCAGCACGCTATATTAGCGTATACGGTGTGCCATAGAACTGAATACCACAATATTTTTCCTCCCTGGGCCTTTTCCCATTCTAAATATCTCTATTCATATAACAAACTCTATTTCAGTCACCATAGTGCAGTTTAAGCCTTGCCTATGTCAAATTCAAAACACCGGAAATTGTAATGAAAACACTGTTATTTGAGAAAAAAGCGAAAAATTGAAACTATAATATTTGTAAACTTTCATGGATATATGAGCATTGATTCAACAGAACAGACAATCAGCAACAAATATTCACTGAGAGTTCAGTCAGATTATAACGCCCCTGCCCTTGGGCATTCTGGATACTTGGCTACCTGCCCTTACCTAATTATTCAATTGTCCTCTCTGTTCTCACAGTTAATTATCACACCTGGTTTTCCTTAGTTAATTATCATTCCCTCTTCAATTTAAACCTTACTTTTCCCTTGCACTGGCAGGTAGCCTTAGTTTGTGACAGACTTTTGTTGAGAGCAGTCCCCTCTTTATCCCCCTGATGTTTTGTATTTGTGTTATTTATTCACTTTGTTTATCTAATAAATCCACATCCTGCACTTGGGTCCTTCATTATCAATCACTCTCCTGCCCTATTAACATCTTTGGGCACCAGAATGTTACACAGATTTAGTCCATGCCTCATTGGGCCATCCTTCTAGTAGAGGAAATATTGCTAGACCTTCCCCTTTGTAGGTATTTTATGTGGAGAGAACACTGTGATATCTCCTATGAACCACATTTTTATCAGAATGATCTGAATGTCCGCACTGGTCCGCCATTACCACTGTGAAAACAGTTCACACCAGAAAAAAGCATCAGGAAGCCATTAACTAGTTTTTCCTCAATGCTTATGTCTATGCTGTGGTCTTCAATAACAGTCCTTTACAATAGAACAAAATATCTCCATGACAACCACTGTGTGGTGAAAGTCAAAACCTTCTGAAAGCTTTTAAGTCCAAGGTCACTGTTTGCCCTCTTCTATACCATAATCTATCGGCAAGGTTTAAATACAAGCAAGCATCATGAAACGCCACATACAGTCTAATAAGCAAAGGAATGGAAAAATAAATCGAGAGTGAAAGTTCTAACACATTTTTGGAAAATTCACGATTTTCGCACCCTACTCTATATGGACCACTGCCATCGGAGACACAACAGTTCAATGATTTCTCAGACTAACAGACCAAATAAAGCAGTGCAATATAATAATACAAAATAAAATCAGTGCAGGTTTTATGCAACTATTCACATCCTAGTTAACTCCTTACGACAACTTCCTTCACATCACTTGGAAAGGTCTGATGCTCGAACAATGCAAAACAGTGCGATATGAAATATAAATTGAATAGAAAATAGAATAAATCCATCTCTCATCAACTTTTCGCATTAATTTGGATTTTCGCCATCCTTACAATGTCATTCCATGATGTGTCCTGCCCAACGGCCGAGACTACAGAATCTTTAGGAGTAGCTGATCACTTTCCGATCAGACGGTAATTGCTTGAATTGTATTGAGAACTAAATGACAAAATTAATATCATTTTCAAAGTATTTTCTTCTTTGCAGTGATACCAAACACATACTGATCAGTGTTTTGTATTTGCATGGAAAATAGTCTTCTATCGAGCTACTAGAGATGCGCGGATTGCGGTTATATCTGCGATTAATCCATGGATCGGCTGGATGGGTCATAAAAATTTACGCAGTGTTTAGAGATATGGCAGTTTTATGGGTACGGCTGTCGATTTGAAGGGATTAGGACAGGGATTAAGGATTATGTTTAGGGTTAAGGGTCAGGGTCAGGTTTGGGCAGGGTTTGAAATTGGGACTGCCGTACCTTTCTACATTGAAATGCACTGGAAAACTGCCATACCTGGAGCAATGCCTAAAAATTAAGGTTCTGATTAATAGCGGATCGTGGGTTGTCGGTGGGTGAAAAAATACATAATTAAAGTGAAAATATTTATTACATTGTCTGAAATGTGAACATATTTTAGCTTGATCTTTCGTCCAGTACAAATTTTCTGACTAGACTCTTACTGCACCTGTGCAGAAATGGCTCGGCCTATTTTCCAACAGCAATAAAAACTAAAAAAAGATGAGAGAAACTTATAAAAGGAAAATTAAAAACAAGGAGAAAGGAAGGTCAGAAAATTTCCGTGTGGAGGGGGCGACTGTGAAGTCATTAACCATGACAACGAGTCAAGTGCAAGGTATGTCATATGTCAAAATGAAGCGCTATATGATAGCCACAAAATGCTAACTTGGACATGGTTCAGTATATAATTTTAAGGGGTAATGGATCATGAGGAATAGCGGATCACTTGGTCTTGAACAGAAGATAATTTCAAAAATACGCAGAGTTGTAAAATCCAGGGGTCTGAAAGTAAAAGTCCAGCCAAGTTTTTCTCCCTCCCACAGAATGAGCTGATCATTCAGATTGGCTCGATCTCCGGTCAAAAGTAAATCCAGGAGGTTGGAATTAAGTTCTTGAGAGGATTTTTATAATGTACTTTCTGAACCCAGACTTTACACCTCTGAAAATACAGAATTAAAAATGCCAGTTTAGGAGATAAATAAAAGATCTGTTTAATGCAAACAAGCTTATACCAAACAATGTGATAAATGGATTTTTCATCACTGTTTTTGATGTTTCATAGCATGTGGTATGAAATTAAGTGATCTGCCTGGCGTGAAAGAAAATGGTTTTTTTAACTGTCAGAATAACTGTGGCCACCCTTCTTAGTTTGTGAATTTTGTGGTAAAGCATGCATTTTTTAAACTGCAACTTATCAGCCTTTTATCAGATTTTATCAGGACCTTCATAGTAGGCCTCACATAAACAATGAGATTTGTGTCATTTTCTCTTGAGCTAATTCAGCTAGTTGCAGATTTCTTTTATTATGCATGTATGTAGGACAATATGCCTGAACAGAGACCAACATGCAAATGAGCGTTCACGGAGGGGTGGTATCACAGTATCGATATGACGTCAAATGATTATTTGATAACTTATTCAAATTCAATTTTCTTATTAAATATAATACAGCTACCTTCAAACCATGATTTATACGTATTCAGAAAACACTTTTGCACCCAGTAATTATATGCAATGCTAAATGCACTCTTGTTGGGTTGCAATTAATGATCATTTTCTCTCTAGTCGACTCTAAGACCTAATTTAGTCAAGAGAAGTTCCACGTTTTCGTCATTTTAGTCTACTTGTGCTGTTAAGTATCATCATTTGAATTTTGATAGTATAAACGGTGCCAAGAAAATGTGGTTTGTTATGTCTATCATTGATCATTTCTGAAATCCTAAATATTTTTATACGACCCTTTCTCAGGGAGTTGCATGGTGAAGGAATTTGCCGCCACATGGAACAATCCGATAATACTGAATTTGGTCCGCTACTGCTTAAATGGTAGCTTGACCGAAAACTATTTTCCATGCTAATATGAAAGACTGTTGACTATGTGTTTGGGATCACAGCCAAAAAAAAAAAAAAACCATTAAAATGATATAAACTACGTCATTCAGTTCTCAATAGGATTCATGCAATTAGCATCCAATTGGAAAGTGATCTGCCACTCCTAAAGATACTGTATATCATGACTGTGCAAAATATAGGTTTGTATGCCACTTGGAATTCCAAGACCGTGACATTAAATGAACAGCTTGAAAACAATCTAAATGAAAAAGTGGTCAGAAAATACAATAAAAGGCTGGTCAGCCCACATTCCGCATTCGCCGTTTATTTAATACTTGTTGGTCCTGCTGTTGCAATGAGGCTTTATTGACAATTATTCATGCTCTGCCAGGCCTTTAGGTTGATGAGTTCATGATTGCCAGTGGCAAGGAAAATGATTCAATTAAAATAAGATACATTAGGAAGGCACTCGGCAAAAAAAAACTCTCTCTCTCTCTCTCTCTCTCTCTCTATATATATATACACTATATATATATATATATATATAAATATTTTGGATCACACAGCACAGGTTAGAGTGGAAAAAACCCTGAAAAATGACACTTTTTTGTTTCTGCCAAAATTTTTGAGGATATAACGGGTATTTGTTAGTCTGAAAAGAACTGTAAATCCAGGACCATTCTTTCTTGTAATATTTTTTTAACGTGATCGAAATTCAATAAAAGGGGTCATGATCTAAAAGGACTGTAATTTCCTGAATACTCAATGAAAATTGATGACATTTTCAACAAACAAGAAACGACGTGCACTCAGTCTACTGCAGCCAAAGATTTTGGCTTCAGGTAATCAGTAGATTCAGGACAGATGCTGCTGCTGCTAACATTGTGGAACTTCGTTTATTCCTTTTTGCCATATCCAGTTTGAATAAAACGTCAGCCAATATTGCTGAGATACCCAATGCCCATTATGTTGGTTCGGACATTTTTTACATCCCATCTGCAAACGCCAAGAGGAAAAACTTTGGGCCTATTTTCAATCAAATTAGAATTTGAATTAGAGCTTTGTTGACAACCAGTTGGAAAAAGTCAATAAGGGGGGAGAAGCTTCAGATGTAAATTACTCAGTCAGCCTAAAAATAGCAGGAGAGAAGCCAAATTTCAAATGGGTATTTTTCCATCACAAAATGGCGATGATCAAACTGAAAAGTGGTTTGCAGCAGCCAGGCAATGACATTGATTTCTCAGGTACCTACTGTAAATTAGCCTAATGTAATCTATTTAATTGTTTGATTACTTGTTGACATATTGCACTGGAATGGCTTAACTTTCTGTCAGAGGAGCATGCCAAGCACGTCTAATGACATTGTATGATAAATATTCCGCTCCTCCCGGTTAACTTGAGTGGGCTACTGGTAATTTTGCATGGACAAGAAAAGCATTCAGGGATCTGAGCTGAAACAGCGCCTTCGTTGTGAGGAATGGCAGCATCTCTGATCTTTAGAGTAAATATTTAATGAAAAAATTCATAAATAAATGAAACACGCAGTTTATTTCAAAAGACAGTATAGCCTACAGGTGGAGTTAGATGTCCATGCAGGTGCGGGTCTATAAATCAGAGAAAAATAATAATTTCCTGTGGGTGATAGTTGGATGATTTTAGGGTATATGTGGATACAGAAGACATGAGAGCCAATACGCGCATCTCAACGAGCTACCGTTTCAGCCATAGCAGATCAAATTTAGTATTATACATTATACCATATATAATTATACTCCTTTTGGTGGCAAAGTCCACTACAACGCAACTCGCCAAGAAAGGAACATATATAAGAATATACCATTTCAGAAATGGTTATCAAAACAAACAACAAACCACGTTTTGTTGAGCTCTGTTTATACCACCAAAATTCAAAATATGATATTAAATATCAAAAGCTCATGAAAATAGCAAAAACATGAGACTCCTTCCGAATAAATGAGGCCTAAGTGTTGATGAGAGAGAAAATGATCACAACCCGACAAGAGTACATTTTACATTGTACATAACTGCTCGGTGGGGAAGTATTTTCTGTACATATGATATGGTTTAAAGGTAGCTTTATTATATATATAAAAAAATTGAATTGGAACCGAGAATAAATTATCAGGTAATCATTCAACATCCAGTTGACATTTTGAGACGACCCCTCAGTGAACGCACATGTTGATGTATTCTTTCCCCATATCAGGGTTGCCAAGTTTTATGCATTCGGCGTGAGTTTTAGCGGAATATTCACGTTCTCGTGCTGTAGTCAGCAATATTGTTGAGGCAGAGACCTTGGGGGTTTTCAAGAGCAGGCTTGATTTAAATCTAGATACCATTGAGTCATTCAGTATCTGAAGGGATATATTCACAATCGTATAAAGAAACTGGCGAGCGTAGTTGGGCTGAAAGGCCTGTTCTTGCCATTCATGTTATGTTATGTTATGTTATGTTAATTATTCAATCAGCGTGTAAGTAAGAGATTCTCAGGCAGAATTGAGGTCCTTGTGCATGGAGGTTTATCAGTTTCATTTGTGTCACGGTGGATTTCACCACTAGTAACATGGAAATCAATTATGACTCTGGACTTCTCACGCTTGTCTTTACTCAGAGGTTAGAAGCAATGGAATTGCATAAAAACGTTTCAAATGGTCTTATTTCATTTAGACAGTTTGAACGATCGTGAAACACACGCATTGCGTTGATTGAATAATTGCTACCTACAGCACGGGAACGTGAATATTCCAATAGAACTTATGTCGAAAGCATAAGAGTTGGCAGCCCTGCGCATAATATTGTCATAAGCACGTGTATATATCCATATATACAAACTGCTCAGAAATTAAAGGAACAATTAAATCACATATCATATCTTTAAGAATGAATTATTCAAGTTGAAAATAATCTTTACTGATGTACATTGTGTAATTTGTTAAGAACAAAATGACGTAACAACGGTCAATGGAAACCAAAATCATCGACCCATTGAGGGTTGGATGGCTCCGGCATGCCTGCATGCACTCCGGACAACGTCTGGGCATGATCGTGATGAGTCGGAGGATGCTGTCCATGGGGATCTCCTCCCAGGCCTGGATCAGGGCATCATTGAGCTCCTGCCCAGTTTGTGGGAGAACTTGGCGGCGTCGGATGCATGGGTACATAACGTCTCGTAGATGCTCAATTGGATTTAGGTCAGGGGAATGAGAGGGCCATTCAATGGCATCAATGCGCCCATCATCCAGGGAGTGCCAACACACTCTGGCCACATGAGGCTGGGCAGTGTCCTGCACCAGGAGGAACCAGGACTCACTGCGCCAGCATAAGGTCCGAGAGTCGCTCTAAGGATTTCACCCCTGTACCTAACTGCAGTCAGGCCACCGTCAGGCTCCTATGACATTGAGGTCTGTGCGACCCTCCAAGGGTATGCCTCCCCAGACCATCACTGACCCACGGCCAAATCGGTCTTGCTGGATGATGTCACAGGCACTGGTGTTTTCATTGCCTAAATGTGTATTAAGTGTTGTGAAAGAGAATTGCACAAGAACAAAGTGAAATACATAAATTATATATATACTTATATACATATATATACCATCTGTCTTCTCATCCTAATCTTGTGAATATGATATCTCTGGAACACATGTAAGGAGTTTTTTTTTGTTTGTTTTAATTAGGGCAGAAATGTATATGTGGACTCAAGGATGAAATGCTTGTATTTTGGTGGTCAAAGGTCAAAGGTCAAGGTTGCTGTGACCTCAAGCCCATTTCATTGTTGTGAATGCAATACCACCAGATCATTAGGAGATTATTTTTTTTCCAAGTTTGGCACAAATGTGTACTTGGGCTTCAGGACAAACTGATTAGATTTTGGTCGTAAAAGGTCAAGGTGACCCAACATCCATCCCATCCCAGTTGCAATTCGCTCAAGGGGCTTTGAGTTAAGAGGTAAGTAGAAGATGAGGTTGAAATAAGTGCAAATTTTAATATTTCCATCTGACAGCCAGAAATAATAACATCAATAACACTTGAGAAACAATAAATTAACAAAAGTTTACGCTCATAAATACATGATGACAGTGTAAGCTACAAGAGCAGATTATTTACCACAGAAACAAATGCATATTTACAATGAGGCTTAAGAATAGGTCACTCCACTGCACATTTTTGCTGTTGTTCATCAAGTTTATTTGCCCTAGCAGAAGTCTTTGTTTTCTTTTTTTTTATGCTTCTTTGTGAAAACTTGAGTCATGAAGCGCTTGGAAAAGAATCATCTGGCTCAAAAATGCCCTTCTTACCTGCCCTTATGTTTGGAGAAAACAGTAAGCACTATGAACTGCACGGTTTTGTACATCTATATTGAAGACTACACTTTAGACAGGCCCAACCTTTCTTAAAAATTGACTTCATGCTTTGGCTGTTACTTTCTGGGAAAAAATGCCGCCAATCGTTGTTTCTTGATGGGGAGGATGTGAATATCTTGTGAGTTTACATTTTTTGCCTTTATGGTTCTGTTTTTTGGTGTCTTTTTAAGGGGGTCATTTGGGTCACAGGGGTCAGTCAGGACCTTCCGTTCAAAACACTGCTTCAACACAGCCTGCTGGATAGCATCTTGTTTAATGGCAAAATTTCTGGGGGAGACACTGGTTAGGCCCTTGACCTTAGAACAGAAGATAGTTGGGACGGCATCCTTGACAGACATGATGACCTTGGCAGTCTGGGAGGCGCTGACCATCTCAAAGTTGCTGCCCTCACTACACTTAGGCTCACAGCCAGACATGCCACCTCCACCCCCATCCATCACCCACTTGTGCTGGCGGCTGAACTCCAGGGATGCCAGACCATTCAGAATCCTTGAGTCCAGCTTCTGAGCATGCTCATTTGGATGTGAGCCCTCCAGGGACAAAGTAGCATGTGCTGTGTCTTCACCCGAGTGGCAGGCAGGTGCCAACTCATCTCCCATGTCTTTGTTCAGTTGGATACACTGCTTTTTAATGGTGGCCACAGACAAGTCAAGAGCACTGTCTTGTGGACACAGGTCTTCTTGCTTAGTCTGAAATGTTGGGGCCTTTATAGAGAGGTCCAGAACTTCTTCACTGGTGGCAGAGACACAGAAATGTGAGTCCATACAGGGCATCAGCAGAGCCATTTCCCTACTATTCGTCTGAGTGCTTTTGCTCAGAGTGAACACTGGCCTGGAACAGTTGGAAAACCCCTTTGATTCTGTGTTTTGTGTAACGGGGATGGGCACGGGGATGGGTACAGGAACGGGAAGAGGTACGATGACAGGGTATGGAACCAGCAGGGTGGCTGGAGGAACCAAGGAAGACAGGTGGGAACCATACAGATGGGGGAGAGGAGGCGGAGAAAAAAAGGTGGATGAAGATAAGGGGTCAGCTTGGGGAGGGGCGGCGAGGTGACAAGGGGAGGAGGCCAGGTTGGTCTGGGATGGGAACATATCCTGCAAAATAGCTGCTAATCCCTGGTTTTGGAAGAAGGGCAGAACTCCAGAATCCTGTGCCTGCCCCGTTGGCTTCTCTTCTAGGGGCAAAGGTTGGCTGAAAGAGAGGGAAGAGTTGTGGCACAAGACGTTGTTCTGAAGAGACATGGTAGGACACGGAGGACCAGGTGGCAGAACAGGAGAGTTGAGGTGCTGGAATACCTGCTGCTCCAGGACGAGAGGTAGAGAGACAGGACCCTGGCTTGTCAAGAGGTAGGTGGGATTGGACGCCTGGTTGACCTGAGGGGTGCTCCCAGGCATCTGCAGGTGGATGGGGAGCACCACTGGACTGTCTCCGAGACAAATGGGCTGAAGAACAGCGGCAGCCACCTTCAGGGCTACCGCTCCGGAGGTATCGACAGCAGGGCTGACCACAGAGGGGGCTGGGACGGCCACTAGAGGGGAGACAGCCTTCTTCATCAAACCACTGGAGCTGATGTTCCAGGCCTCAGCTGTGATCAATGGGGAAACACCGTTCTCCAGCTTACTGTTCCCTCCATCAACCTCCCTGCTGCCACTGCACAAACTCTGGCTGCTCACCATGTCGAGAAGCAGACCAGGCTGGCTGTTCTTCTGAATGCCGTCCATAGTAATTTTCCCTTCAAAAAATGCTCTCTCAAAAGAAATCTGCTTCAGCTGCTGACCAAGTTTGAGATTTTCATGGCTCCCAGCACTTGGATCTCCTGATTAATGGGTGCTTCAACAGGTCCTGTGAGGATGGGGAAAAAAGAAGGAAATTGGAATTATTTTAATTAATTGTTAAATATTGCTTTCTTTTTTTTTTTAAATAAAAATTTGCCATCTCCAATCCCACCCGAATCGGGAATGCTATGTCATAGATGTTGAACTATGTACCAGGCTTGCTCGTTTGTGACCCATTGTTGCCAATTCAGGAGAGTGCAGACAGTTCCCGGCTCTCTTCTAAAGCACGCGCCTGTCAGCCACCGCTTCTTATACACTCATTCATAGGTGTGCACAGATAGACTGTAGGTGGTGCTAGAGAATCTGCCCTTTGCCCACTGGACCAAGGAAGTGCCCTTTCGAAAGTGTTTTTATTTTTTACAGTACAGTGTACTGTACGTGGCCCATGTTGACGGACGTGATCATTGATATTTTATCAATCCCCCCTCGGCTCAACAAAATAAAAAGCATCAATCCCCCCCAAAACAATATAAGAAGCAGCATCCCCCCGCTGAACAAAATAAGAAACATGATCCCCCCCACAAGAAAAAAAGAAGCAGCAACCCCCACCCCCCACCTCCGCTGAACTGAAATTTCCCCCCCAGGTCTGCCACCACACATTGCTTCATCGTCTGTGGGAAACACTGAAGTGCCCATATTTATCACTGAGAAATTGATCCCCAAAATGTCTGTGCACGCCACTGCACTCATTGTTTGAATTTTCGCAATGTTTCGCAAACAATGGCTAGAGCCTGTGAGGGTTTGGTCAACAATCACTCCCAGATCTTTTTCATGTGGAGCACATTCCAGTTTTAAACCTCCCATAAAGTAATCCTGTCTAAAGTTTTTATTACCTGCATGTACAACTTTACATTTCGCTACATTAAATTTCATTTGCCACATTTCTGCCCAATTCTTGATTCTATCCAAATCATCCTGAATCACTTTCGTGGACTCTTAACTATTTGCCAAACCTCACAATTTAGTATCATCTGCAAATTTAACTAATCTGCTCTCAATTTTCCTATCAAAGTCATGTTGATGAGGAACAGCAGGGGTCCAAACACCAATCCCGGGGGGACGCCCCTCCCCACCATACCTAGCTCAGATGAGATACCACTGACCACCACTCTTTGCGTTCTGTCCTGTAACCAGTTTTGAATCCACTCCAGAATACCTCCTGTAACTCCAATTGAGCTAATTTTGAAAATTAGTCTCTTATGTGGTACTGTATCAAATGCTTTCTGAAAATCCAAGTATATGATGTCATAAGCCCTTATCTGCTCAGAAGTCTTAGTGGCCTTTTCAAAAAATTCCAGAGGGTTTGTCAGGCATGACCTTCCCTTACGGAAACCATGTTGGCTATCCCTCAAGATACTGTTACGTTCAAGAAATAAGTCCAGCTCATCTTTTATAATAGATTCCAATATTTTGCAAGCAATACAATTTAAACTGACTGTCCTGTAATTTCCTGGCTCGGTGCAGTCCCCTTTCTTATATATTGGTATTATATTGCCCTGTTTCCAATTATTTGGTATTTCCCCAGTTTCTAAAGACCGTCCAAAGATGGCGGATAGCGGCTTAAAGATGATCTCACCAACTTCCCTGAGCACTCTAGGATATAAGCCATCAGGACCCGCTGCCTTATCTGCCTTTAGTTTATACCTTGTAATCCCGAACCTCAATTTCCGCTAAATAATCTTGAGCATTTAACATGCCCTCTGGCCAAATAAAGACCCCCCTCAAATTCTCAACAAAGTAACTGTTTAAGGCATCCGCAATATCCTTGTTATCATATAGCAGCGATCCATTTTTATTCTTTATGCACTTAACCTGCTGTTTAACTTTCCTTTTTCTGCTACAGTACTGAAAAAAGCGCTTAGGCTTAGATTTTGCCCCCTCTGCAATTTGTCTTTCATACAGTCTTCTAGCATTCCTCAGCTCTTTTTTGACCACAGCCCGCATTTTACAGTATTCAGCCTTAGTGTTCTCATTGTTATCCTTTATGTACAAAACCCAAAACCAGTGAAGTTGGCTGGTTGTGTAAATCATAAATAAAAACAGAATACAATGATTTGCAAATCCTTTTCAACCTATATTCAATTGAATACACTGCAAAGACAAGTTACTTAATGTTCGAACAGGTAAACTTTGTAATTGTATTCTGTTTTTATCTACGATTTACATAACGTGCCAACTTCACTGGTTTTTTGTACATCTTATAAAGATTCCTCTTTTCCCTCAAAATCCCACAAATACTTTTGGTCATCCACTGAGGATTCTGCTTTTTCAGCTTACTTTTGGACAACTTTGGAATGAATCTACATTGTGATTCAAGTAAAACCCCCTATAATCTTTCCCACATCTCATTTACGGACTCACATTCCAGGAGTGTCTCCCATTTTATTTCACTTAGATATGAGCGCATCCTGTCAAAGTTTGCTCGCCTAAAATTGAAAATTTTTGAATACACCCTTTTAACTTCTCATGAAACATCAAATTTAACAGAGTGATCACTTGTCCCAAGTGGCTCCAGTACCTCAACATTGCTAATTCTATCTGGGTCATGACCCTGTGTAATGACCATATTTGCTACACTTTTACAAAGAAGTTTTTACAACCTTGGACTATCCCGTCAGCTGGAAAACCTCTGGCATCATATCCATGCCAAAGAAGGGCTATCTCTCAGATTTTACAATCATGGAATCAATCTCTCAGCTATAGTATGTAAAATGTAGAACAAGAGCTCAGTTTCAACTGGCTAGTGACTCCTCTGGACCCAGTCCTCAGAGGAAAGCAGAGTAGATTCAGAAGAGGCAGATCCACCCTCTCAGATTGTCACCTTGAGACTATGGTCAAGAAGATGCCCAATGCTTACAGAGAAATTACCTTGACATCGGTAGATAAGATGGTTTTAGATTCAGTGAATAGGGAAGCTTGGCTTTAAATCTTTGAGCTGCATGGAATCCTTGAGGAAGTAATTAGCACAGTCAAGGAGCCATAGATGAATTTCAAAGCAAATGTGCGAACGCCTGATGGTGAGACTGACAGTTTTGAAATCAGCTTTAGTGCTCTCCTGGATGACACCATAGAGCAGATCCTTCAAATCTCTTGACCAACATCATGAGAGAGGGCTTTCAATTCATCCTCGGAAAAAAACAGATACCACCCTTTTGTCCATCCAATAGATCTGGACTTTGCAGATGATACTGCCCTGCTGACAAAAAGTGAAATGCCAAAGATCCCCTCCATGCACTACAAGAAGCAGTGGCACATGTTGGCTTAAACTGTATGGTAAGCAAGACTGAATTTTTATCCACCAGTCCAAATGCATCAGTCAATATTCTCTCTGGTAAGGTCTTAAGAATGTCCACGAGAGGACCAGGCAGGGGTGACGCATGCTTTCCCACAAATTTCCTTAAAACTGCCTGGTGAAAGGCCTCGTCAGAACATTTCTGAAACCAGAGTAGTTTGACCTTTAGGTTTTCTATGCAGAGTTAGACAACCACCATATTTTTTTTGGGGTAAAACACCCAAAAATTCTATAAAAACATGCATTTAGAACCCCAGAGAACCACAAGCAATGTAGTGAATTGAAAATTTCGCGTGGCAAGTCAGAAACGTGGCTAGTTACCACAAAGCAAAGCTTTGTAGCAGCTAGTTAACAAACGACGCTTGGAAACTCATTGAAATTAGGCATGTCGATCAAAATGGTTCGAAAACAAAGCCGGAAGCCGAAGATAGCCTCCTGTTTGCGTTCTGTATCATTCCCATTTCAGATCAAATTATTTTGTTGTTCGGTCATCATGGTGGCACAAAATTTTGATTTGTCACGTGCACAGTCACGAGAGTTATTTTGCCCCTCATCTGAATCTCTCCAGCAATGCTTTATTTTTTATGGCAACATCCCAGCTTCAATTGGTAAAGACCTACTTGTGTGCTATTTACTTTTTGTTAGACTGCTTAATACAACTCAGCTGGGTCAGTGCAAAGCAGATTGGCTAATTGTGGTGAAGGTTTTCTTCAGCTCATTGGAAGAACAATATGATGCTTATTCAGAGATGCACACTTTAAACCAATTTGATTACATGGAGAAAAAGATATACAGTAGTGAGCAGTAATGATTATACACTTAACAAAATGAAGATAAATTAGACACCAAGTACTATTCAAGTATTTATGTATTATCATATACATGAAAATAAGTAAACATAACTATTTATAGTAAAAATAAAAATAATGATGTCTTTTTGAGAGAAAAAGACAATATCTAGTGTGGCCTTTGAATTAATTACAGCATTTAATCTTTCAGGCTTGGTTTTAACAAATTTTTAATTTCCTCACACGCAAAACCATTCCGTATACATAGTTTGAATTTCACTCCAAAGAGATTATTTCCATGTGACGACAGATCTGTTGTAACATCGAAAGCAAATCCCTGATTTACTCAATCAGATTAAGTCTGGAGTTTGAGCAGGCGGTCATAACTTTCATGTCACCAGAGAATTCTTTTCAACAGGGATAATTCTAGCGCAACTTAGAAGTGTGTTTAGGGTCATAAAATCCCTGGCCAATCAGTCTCTTTTCATATGGTAATGCGTGCCTTACAAGGATGCGGTTTTGATCTATGATTCTGTATAATAATATATATATATAACAATTCAGATTTTTGTGAGATCACTGGCTCCTTTCAAGCAGATTGAACCCGAAGCCATAATATAACCCCAATTTCAAAAAAGTTGGGACACCGTGTAAAATGTAAATAAAAACACAATGCAATAATTTGCAAATCTCATGAACTGACATTTTATTCACAACAGAACAAAGGCAACAAATCATGTGTTGAAAAAAAGAGACATTTTGCCATTTCATGAAAAATATTAGCTTATTTTGAACTTGATTGCAGCAACACATCTCAAAAAAAGTTGGGATAGGGCCAGAGGTCACGTTACACTTTCTGATTGTCCGTCATTGTGACGGACAGGGGCATAAAAATTCCGTCATAAACAATTATTATCCGTCACTGTAATTTTCTTTTTTTAATAAAATAAACAGAATAATTTATAGATTACACATTAACTGATGCCGACAAGGATTCATGTAGACACACATTGCGCACTGTGTTCAATAACAGTATAACTGCAGTATGAACTTTATAAAACATCACAAGTGACCCCCCCCCCCCACAAAGTAACAGTGCACAAATGAGCAATGCTTTCAGTTATTGCTGGGCCTCACTATGCCCAACAACCGCAGTCTCGCTAAGCGGTCCTACGAAGCTGCTAATGAACTTGTTATGTCAACCACAGCTTTCCCCACCTTAGATATCTGCGTGTTCACATAACAGAGACAGCGTTTGTAACATATGACCAATCGTGTACCGGCAGCAGAGCAGCATATTTTACAAATGAGCCAATGATCACATTACAAAAATATGAGGGATACAGGATTATACCAGAGATGCCAAGTCCGACGCATTTGGCTGGAATCTCTCGCCTCTTAGTGGCATTCAAGTTCCTGAGCCGTAGTCAGCAATTATTCAATCAACGCAAACTGAAGAAAGTCACTCGCGAAATACAAGTCATTGCGCATTAACTTAATCAGTTTCCTGTGCATTACGGTGGATTTCCCCACTACAGACAAAGAAATTGATTATGACTTGGGAGTTCTCACGCTTGTCTTTACTGAAGGATTGAAAGCAATGGAATTGCATAAAGATGTTTCAAATGGTCTTATTTCATATAAACAAATTAAACGATCATGAAACACATGCATTGTTTCCAATCCCTGAGTACAAAGAAGCACGAAGTCCGGAGTCATAATCGCCTTCCATAGTGAGGTCCACCTTCACACAAGTGAAACTGAAACTTCAATGCACAAGGATTTTAATTCCGCGCGAGAATCTCATTGAGCATTTATTGAATAATTGCAGACTACGGTGAATAAGCCTAAAAATGCGTGAAACCCTATGCCGAATGCGTGAGACTTGGCATCTCGGTCATACAGATGAAAGACAATGCTCAAGACAGGATGACACCCTCCACCAATTGGACGGGGCTGTGAATTACATTCTGTCAAAATGACGGACGGCCTTCAAAATATTCCGTTATTACTAAAAAAAAAAAAAAAAATCCCTCAATGACGAAAAATATTTGGTTAAAGCGACCTCTGGATAGGGCGCCATGTTTACCATTGTTTAGTGTGGCCTCTTGTTTTAACAAGTCTGTGAACATCCAGGAAGTGAGGAGATCAATTCCTGATGTTTTGGGAGAAGAATGCTGTCCCACTCTTATCAGATGTAGGATTCTAGCTGCTCAACAGTCCTGGGTCTACTATGCCGGATTTTTCGTTTTATGATGCGCCAACTGTTTTCTATTCGAGGAATGGTCTGGACTGCAGGTAGGCGAGTTCAGCACTCAGACTCTTCAACTGTGAGGCTATGCTGTAGTGATGGATGCAGCATGTGGTTTGGCATTGTTCTGCTGAAATATGCAAGGCCTTCCCTGTAAGAGACATTGTCTGGATGGGAGCTTATGTTGTTGTAAAACCTCTATATTCTTTTCAGCATTGATATTACCCTTTCAGATCTGTAAGCTCCCCAAACCATCGGCACTAATGCACCCCATACCATCAGAGGTGCAAGCTTTTGAACTGAGCACTTATAACAAGCTGGATGGTCCCCCTTCTCTTTAGTCTGCATGACACGGCGTCTGTGGTTTTCAGAGCGAATTTCACATTTTGATTCATCTGACCACAGAACAGTTCTCCATTCTGCCTCAGTCCACGGAGCTGGAAAAATGCATTAATGCTCCCTGAGTGATAAAAGCTCACCAACTGGGGGATAGATGCTGAACTCAAGAATGATTTGACTGAAAGGGGTTTATGACTAGCCGGACTTCCATGCCTGACTGAACTAACGCTAAAAGCTTTATGAATTTACAGAAGTACTGCTCCTTGTGTAGTGAAAAGGCATGAGCAGCCAAGCCTTTCTCACGGCCTCCAGGATTGGAAACGTGTTCCAGTTAATCCTCTTCCAGTCAGTTTCTCCGTTCAGTTTATTAGGATCAAGCCCCCTGTCCTTTGACAGGCATCAGGATTGGAACTAAGTCCTCCCAAGCTCCTCCATCCTCGCTTCAGACAGTTCGGTTCGGAAGAAGTTTGCACTCCCTGTTTCATTTTCGCCTTCAAAGCGGCTGTAGATGGCGAACATAACCGCGGGACATGCCATTGGAGAAGAAACTTTAGCAAAATGAGTGAATAATGTGAACTGCAAGCCCATGGTGACGGACGTAAGTGAACAGTAACTGTTAAAAAACTTGCACAGTTAGAACACAACTGTCCACTATCGGATGTATACTGTGGCTACAACTATGCCAAACACGCTGCTGTACTGACCTTACATACATAGCCAGTTAGTGCAGTTTGCATGTTTGGAAGCCGTGTAAAACGATAATGATCATGCACAACGGTGCTGAGTGGACTCTGTTAAGCTCATCATTGTGCCCTTAGATTGTCAGCTCCATCGACTGTGAATCAAATACAAGATCTTTGAAAATTTTTACACATGATGTACCTCACCCAATACCTGCTGAGTAATGTGATTGCATAACACAATGCATAATCAAAATTTCAAGCAACAGTTATTGTGTGTGTGAAAAATTAGATCATGGACAATTAATACAATAATTTTGTCAGCACCCACCAATATAACACAATACAAATCACATAAGAATTTTTGGCAATACAAAATACACTGAGCAGCCGAAAGATTGACTCATTGAGCCCTGCAGCCACAGTTATAACCAAAGCCTGACAGCCAAATGCACATAGGTGTCACTTAAAAGGACTAAACAATAGGCCACAATGCAGCAGCTTTTGGGAGAGGTGCATAGTACAGTTTGATCGGCCCACGGGAGAGGAGATCGTATTACTGCGTCGCATTGGTGCAGCATGAGGATGTAATGAGTTAAAATCACCTGCCTAATATAGTGAAGGTCTCCCTTTGCTGCCTAAACAGCTCCATACAACTGATGTCACTTGAATTCCCAAACTCAAGAGTTACCCATCAGAACATTTCCCAGAGTAACACTCTCCCTCCACCAGCTTGTCTTCTTCCTGCATCCTGATACCCTCTCTTCTTATGTAAATGGTGCAAACCTACCCAGCCAAAGCACAAGACCTAAAAGATAATGGGACTCACTGGACAAGGCAACTACCTTAAACTGCTCCAAGGTCCAATTATGAGCTCAGGCGCCCATTCTGGGAGCTTTTACAGGTGGACTGGGGTTGGAGGGGGCACTTTGACTGGTCTGCAAGCTAAAGAGTGCAGTACACAGCGGGGTATGATGCAGCTTGTTTTGTGACACATTCCATAAGTAAATATTATTGAAGTTCTCAGCGACTTGGGCCACAGTCGCCCTTCTGTCGATTTGGACCAGATGGAATAGCCTTCATAGCCCTTGTACATCAATGAGCCGTGGGATCCCAAAACCCTATCGCCGGTTCTTGGTTCGTCCCTCCTTGGACCTCTGTCAGTGGGTATCACATCTGCTGACAGAGAGCACCTCAAAAGTACTGTCACTTCAGAGATGCCCTGACCCACTTGTCATGCCATAGCAATTTGGCCCGTGAAATTCGTTCAGTTCCCATTTTGCCCACATCCTACACGTTGAATACAAGAACTAACTGTTTGCTTACCGTATAAGATCTGTCTGCAGACTTGGACATGTGCCATGGTTATGAAAATAATCATTATTTGCAGTATCTAATTGGCTCATCGGTGTATATACACTGCCTGACCTGACCAAAATAAGTCACACACTCTAATATTTTGCTGGACTGCAATTAGCTTTGATTACAACACGCATTTGCTGTAGTATCCCTATAAGCTCATGCAATGTTACTTCATTTATTACTGTCCATAGTTGTATTAATTCCATTAATTTTTCACCAAGATCTTGTATTGATGATGGGAGAGTCGGACCACTGCGTAAAGTCTTCTCCAGCACATCCCGAAGATCCTCAATGACGGTCTGGACTCTGTGGTGGCCAATTCATGTGTGAAAATGATGTCTCATGCCACCTGAACCCTTTCATAATTTGAGCCTGATCAATCCTGGCATTGTCATCTTGGAATATGCCCATGTCATCCGGGAGGAAAACAAAAAAATCCAATTATGGGAAAACCTGGTCATTCAGTATATCGGGAACTTGGCTGACCTTTTGGGCCCATATTGTTCCTGAGCCTGGACCGGACCAACTGAAGCAACCCTAGATCATAACACTGCCCTAACAGGCTTGTACAGTGGGCACTAGGCATGAGGGGAGCATCACTTCATCAGGCTCTCTTCTCACCCTGATGTGCCCATCAGACCACATGACCTTTCAAAATTGCTCCACAGTTCAATCTTTATGGTCCCTACCAAACGGAAGCCTTTTTTATGAGAAGCTTCGCTAATAAGTGATTTTCTTAAGGCTACACAGCTGTTTCGTCCCAATCCCTTGAGTTCTTTGCTTTGTGAGAGGAAATGCTCATATTTCCACTTTTAAACACAGCAGTGAGTTCTACAGTCAATTTTTTTTAACGATTTGATAGCACCAAACATTTAGGGTTAAGTAACTTGCCAGCTGAAAGATATTAATCACTGTAGTAATTATCCAATGGAAGGCTCTTACTTATTGACTTATGTAAAAGGTCATGACCTTTTTTTGGGCAGGCAATGTATATTTAAATAAATAAATAAATAGGCCCTACTCAAGTCATAAAAGTTGATGGCCACCACAAGGAATTCCAAAAGGTCAAATCGGGCATGACCTTCCCTTACCGAAACCATGTTGACCATCCTCAGGATGTTGTTACTTTTCAAGAAGTCATTACAACTCGTCTTACATGATAAACTTTGTTTAGGACTTTATCCCCAATCTCTATTTCTGCTTTTAAAAAAATTGAGCAATGGAAATTCCCAACGGCCATTTAGAAATCTGTTCCCTGGTAAAACTTTAAGTAAGAATTTAGGGCATCAGCAATATCCTTATTGCCATACAGCAATAATCCATCTGCATTCTTGATACATTTAAATAACCTCTCTTAACACTCCTTTAATAATAATAATACATTTGATTCATGTATCCCCTTTAATATAAAATATGCAGCCCAAAGTGTTTTGCATAAAAACAAAATAAAATGAATACATACAACAAAAATATATTAAGATCACGCAAAAAATAAAAAAATACTCATAATACATTGTGACCTAAATCCATAGGCTTTGGTTTCATAAATATAGCAGCATGAAACAAAACTTTATATAAAATTTTAAAAAAGGTGAAGATGGTAAAATAAAAATAATAGGAAAGCCACAATCCTTGTTTGAATGCCTTTCATGTGTTTTCTTATTCAGCAACTTGCATGCCTATTAGAATTATGTCTCCTTTGATAGGTATACATTTAAAGTGTTTGCCACTCCTAGGCTGCATCTTGTTTCATAGTTATTCTCTTATGAACATGTAACAGCTATGTAAACCCTTTGCTTTGTGTCGCAAGTGTGTGGATTGTAATTTGCCTGATTTTTGATTGTAATGCGCTTAGAACTATACTATTCCTACTAGAAACTCTGCATCTTTATTAAGCATCACATGTACTGTAATGATGTACTGCTGGTGAAGTGAGTACTCCACCTGTGGGAAGATTAGTGCTGGCGAAGTGAGTACTCCACCTGTGGGACAGGCTAGTGCTGGCGAAAGAGTACTCCAACTGTGGAACAGGCTAGTGCTGGCGAAGTGAGTACTCCACCTGTGGGACAGGTTACTGCGGGTGAAGTGAGTACTCCACCTGTGGGACAGGTTAGTGCTGGCGAAGTGAGTACTCCACCTGTGGACAGGTTAGTGCTGGCGAAGTGAGTACTCCACCTGTGGACAGGTTAGTGCTGGCAAAGCGAGTACTCCACCTGTGGGACAGGCTAGTGCTGGCGAAGTGAGTACTCCACCTGTGGGACAGGTTAGTGCTGGCAAAGTGAGTACTCCACCTATGGGACAGGCTAGTGCTGGCGAAGTGAGTACTCCACCTGTGGGACAGGTTAGTGCTGGCAAAGTGAGTACTCCATCTGTGGGACAGGTTAGTGCTGGCAAAGTGAGTACTCCACCTGTGGGACAGGTTAGTGCTGGCAAAGTGAGTACTCCATCTGTGGGACAGGTTAGTGCTGGCGAAGTGAGTACTCCACCTGTGGGACAGGCTGGTGCTGGCGAAGTGAGTACTCCACCTGTGGGACAGGCTAGTGCTGGCGAAGTGAGTACTCCACCTGTGGGACAGGTTAGTGCTGGCGAAGTGAGTACTCCACCTGTGGGACAGGTTAGTGCTGGCAAAGTGAGTACTCCACTTGTGGGACAGGTTAGTGCTGGCAAAGTGAGTACTCCACCTATGGGACAGGTTAGTGCTGGCAAAGTGAGTACTCCACCTGTGGGACAGGCTGGTGCTGGCGAAGTGAGTACTCCACCTGTGGGACAGGTTAGTGCTGGCAAAGTGAGTACTCCACCTGGCTGCCATCACGGAAGCTAATGGCCGGTGATTGACAGTTAAGTTTCGCCCAAAACATCTAACATAACAGAACATGAATGGCGAGAACAGGCCGTTCAGCCCCACTGCGCTCGCCAGTTTCTTTTTACTATTGTGAATATATCCCTTCATATACTCAATGACTCAGTGGTATCTAGCTTTAGGTCAAGCCTGCTCTTGAAAACCCCCAAGGTCTCTGCCTCATCAATATGGTCAGGCAAGCCATTCCATATTGAAATTACTCTTTGGGTGAATGTGTACTGAACTGTGCTGGGGTTCCGGGCTGGGCTTCTGGGGTTCCGGCCCTACCTCTTTTGCGGCTCTCCAAATTACCATATAAGCTGTCTATAAAACTGCAGATTGGATTGTACTCCGCCTCCACACTTTATTCCTGGTTTGGAACATAAACAATAAAATAATTCAAAGTATGATCAGCTACTCTGAGTGCATGAGCATGTATCGTGTACAATCAAGTTTTTGGACCCCTGATGACATTGGTTTACAAACCCCAATTCCAACGAAGCTGGGACGTTGCGTAAAGCGTGAATAAAAACAGAATACAATGATTTGCAAATCTCATAAACCCACATTTTATTCACAAAAGAACACAGACAACAAATCAGATGTTGAAAGTGAGACATTTTACCATTACATGAAACATATTAGCTCATTCTGAATTTGACGGCAGAAACACGTTTCAAAAAAGTTGGGACATGGGCAACAAAAGGCTGGAATAAAAAACAGCTGGAGGAGCATTTTGCAACTAATTAAGTTAATTGGAAACAGGTCAGTGACATGACTGAGTATAAAAAGAACATTTTAGAGAGGCAGAGTAAAGATGGGCCAAGGTTCACCAATCGGCAAAAAAACTGCATCTAAAAATTCTGGATCAATTTCAGAAATTGGTTCTCAATGTAAAATTGCAAAGACTTTGAATATCCCACCATCTGCGATACAAAATATCCACACAAAGACATTGAGAGGAAAATTAAAATGCAGCCTTTAAATTATCATTTCATTTATTGAAGGAAAAGTGTTATTCAAAACCTATATCACCCATTTAAAAGAAAAAGTGCTTATAAAGTCATACCACAGTAATCTCAATCGGATTCAAGTGAGGACTTTTGATTTCCTTTCTTTTGAATCGTTCAGAGGTGGATGTGCTTGAGCACTTTGGATCACTGTCCAGCTGCATAACCCAGATGCACTTGCTATTTATTGTGGCGGGTAACGCAGGTCCTGAAACAGCAACGCAGCGCAGACCATCACATCGCCAAGTTTGATTGCTGGTAAGATGTTCTTAGTCTGAATTACTGTGTTGGCTTTACCCCAGATATAACAGGACCCTTCTCGCAAAAGTTCCAATTCTGATTCATCATATATTATCCCAGAAGTCTTGGGAGAAACAAAGATGTTTTTTGGCAGATGTGAGATGAGCCTTTGTGCGGTTTTAGGCTGTTAGTGGTTTTCACCTTGCAGCTCTCCTATGGATGCCATATTCCCTGGATCTCTTTTTTTATTGTGGAATCATGAACACTGACCTGAACTGAGGCAACTGAAGCCTGTAGTTCTTAACTTATTAAGTCTGGGTTCTTTTGTGACCTCCTGGATAAAATGTCCGGTAACACTTTATATTGAGTACACATTATTAAGCATTTGTTAAGCATTAATAAATTTAAAAAGTTTGAAAATGCGATAATTAAGCATGTTATTGATGAGCTGCACTCTTGGAGGAATTTTGATCGGCTGGTCACCCCTGTGTTATGTATGAGTATTTTATGTACAGCTTTGTATATCATTTGTAAATGGGGGTTTGTTAGAACTGTGCTGCTTTACTGGTCAGCTGTTTGTTTATTTTGTTCATCATTTAGCACCCTCTGGTGGTGTGTCTGTATAACAGTCCATTTTACTTGGTCTGAAGCAATACCACTTGTTTGTGATGAAATGGGCCGGATCACCCAGGACTCCTGTAGATCTTTCCAGAATAATCCTAGGCTATATAAATGCTGTGATTTTGGTCAGAGAGTAGATTTTTTTTTTTGGCAACAGAGTTACTTTAGTGGCATTAGAGTGCTATCATAAGATTGCGCAGTGGATTATCTGTAGAAATTTTTAGACCCAATGAGTGAAGAATAAATTTGTTTAAGTGGTCATTGCTGGTTTTCTTTGTTGTGATTTTCAAGTTGTAACACCTGGGAATGTTCCAGGTTTTCTCCATTTGTAGATAATTGCTCTTACTGTGGTTTGCTGGATTCTCAGAGCCATAGAAATGGCTCTGTAACCCTTTCTAGACTGATAGATGTCAACGATATTGTTTCTCATCTGCTTTGGAATTTCTTTTGACCGCAGCATTTCAGTAGCTTTTTGCCAACTTCAAATTGACAAACAGGTTCTATTGAAGTTATGTTTAGATTCAAGAGGGCTGGCAGTGTCTCGTAAAATTAAACTGATTAATTATCAATTAAATTTATTTTAATTTAGTAATTAAGAGGGAAATTCCATATTCACATAAGTCATCATTTAAAAACTGCATCCTGTGTTTACACGGGTTATTTTTGTCTAGTATTAAAATTTGTCTGATGATCTGAAACATTTAAGTGTGACAAACATGCAAAAATGGAAGAAATCAGAAAACGGGAAAATACTTTTTCACAGCACAGTACTTGGCATGGTCTCCTTGGCTCAAGACCACAGCGAACGTTACCCTCCAAGGATTGAACCATATACCTCTCTCAATTCCATTCAGTTGCAAACATTGATGTTAACTTGAGAGAAATTGAGCATGAATAGCAACTTAAGCAATGTTAGCGGATTATCCTACATTACACCATTTTCAAACCAAAATATATCAAAGGATAGCATAGGCTAACAACAATAGCAACGGCTGCAGCTGGCTTATATCTGACCAAGCTAAGGAAATACATTTTTACACTGTAAAGAAAGTCACACTACGCTTTTTGACTGGCACAGCATGCTTGATTCCGCAGCTTAGAACATTTAGCCATCTTCACTTTACTTGTATAGGCATATGTTAATTCATGATGATACCATAACTTACCTGAAGTTTACAACTGGGGTCATTTGGTGGCCTGTGACTTTTCCGTGGGGAAAATTAATTAGCCTCTTGATTAGAGCAAGACGTGCCCATTGTAAACTGAACACCTGAACTTTGGGGAGTTTATACACAGTAGTGATCCGCATGTTACCAGAAAAGCGATTATGGCACAACAGTTGACAGAAATTGGATCCCTTCTAGCAACAACCTCTGGCTGTTTCTCAAAGTCAAGGATGCTTCCATGGTAGGACAGTCAAGGCAAGACCTCCTTCCTAGGATTCGGAAAACACATAATGGAATAGTCCAGCGAATGCGCATGTGAGCATCACTGAGAACATCCAGTGGAAGAAATGGACACGGCACGTGTAACAACTGTGCTCAGATGGCAGGTCTTTCAAAAGTTTTTAGAGTAGGTGGCTATGACTGGTGCCAAAGGTGCTGAGAATACGAGTGCCGTAGGCGCAAAGCCATACAGGGGTGTCAGGGACATTCCCCCAGGAAAAATGTACAAAATGTGAAGCTCTGTGGTGCATTCTGGTGGCTTCTATTCTCTGTGGCTTCTCAACAATTTCCTTGTCCTTGGTGATGTGAATTTAAAACCTCTTAGTTTTAACTTACATTTTTGTGGGTCCTAATGTATGGATGATCCGGTCTCCAAAGATGTGAAGGTAGATTACTGCTATAAAAATATAATTTCTACATTTTTCAAGCACCATTTCTCAAAAACCGCAAGTTCGATTTTAATGAAGTTTGGAACATAAGTAGTTTACAGCAAGATGGTTGTCCTGAACCTAAAAAATATGGCCCTTTTGGTACTCTTTTAATTTAATTGTCGAATATATAATGAGGTAGAGAATTTTCAAGTCAAGAGCAAAATCTAGGTATCCAACTTAACAGGTTTAGCCCATAGATGCTGGATCAGGCAATCTGGGTTCAAAATAAGAAGTTGATTTGTCAATTAGTTACTGAGGTATGGTGTTTTGAAATTTTCATGATATTCCCCTTTGCGGCGGCCATCTTTGACACCTAATTTGCATAATTTATGCAAGTCACCTCCATCCCAGCTAATTTGAATGTTTGCTTCTCATATCAATAAAGCAATTTGATGAAAGTGATGAAATAAAGATTTTCATGCTTAATAGCAGTATTCTACCTTAATTATCTTTCGAGCAGGTGTGAACACACTGTTGACAACGTTTTAAAAAAGTTTTGTTGGGACGGGGTCAAGCTGGCATGTTGATGTTTTACCTTGTGCAACAATCTTGCAGAGTTCTGTAAAAGAAATGCCTGTACAGCTGTCCAGACCTTCTTGCCTATTAGATGGCGTATCATTAAAGGTACAGTATCATCACATCAAACAATGCCAGCTCTAATAGTTGTCATTTTTTCAGTAAAAAATTTGGCGAATTCCTCACACTTAGAGGCTGAAGCTTAACAATGAGGGTCAGAGGCTGGTGGGGGATTTAATAATTAACCAACAGTTGAGAACAACAATCTTGAGTCGCCACCACTGTCTGCAATGATTCTTGAAAAGTAGGCTCCTCTCTCAGTACGTATGGTATTGTTGTAGCTATGTATTCCTTGAATAAGCTGTGATGAACAAGTTTTGGTTGTTCTCCATTTTCCCACTTCTCTAAAAGATCTCTTCAGTTCACGGACAGTACTATTCATCCATAGAGTTACTTTTTCTCGAGAGACCATTTTGAACTTGACTAAGGCAAAGGTATTCAATATATTCCTTAAATATATTGTTATTAAATACAAAACCCGACTTAAAAACCCTAGTGCCCAGGCCCCCAAGTGATCTCTCAGCCCCACAACCATAAATGTCGAGTGATGTTCCTGCTTGGCAGTACCAGTGCATATAATTCACTGCAAATAAAGATATTGACTGACATTTTCTCAGTGGAAGCCACCTTATGTTGCTTACTGTTCCATCCGAGTCCTTTCTTTCCATGAGTTTTTCTTTGCTAGATTGCCCAAGCCTGGATTGATGTGTGCAGTCCATTTATATGTCATTGTTTGCCTCGATACGCAATAAATAAATTGATGAATTAAAAAACTATGTTCTTGAGTGTGCGAGCTGTGTGAAACTTATGCACAGAAGTCCATAAATATGACTGATATAGCCACACACGTAGCAGAGGGAAGTGAACAAACTTCCAGCAAATTTAAATGAAGGGCTTGTCTCCGCTGCCAGCGTTTTTCAAGCTGGAAGCAGCAATGACCAAATTCGCAGCACCACTCTCAAGTGCTTACTGCTGCTAGGCACGAAAAACAGCCTTCTACATGTTGCGAATGTCAAGTCTCAGTAGTTTAACATTAAGTTAGCCACCTTAGAAAGGGTGACAAAAACAATAAAGAGAGATCACAAATAGTCTTAGCAACTGAGCAAGTGAATATTATCAAAAAGCTTATGGAACCGTAAACTCAAAGGTTCGAAATATGCAAGTTAGCTACAGTAGCTAAGGAAGTTTGCAAGTATGCTTTGGAAAACATACCCCGGTTAAAGTAAATGGAAGATTACGGAGCACCAAGATACAGCTATTGAACTCACCATTTGTAGAAAACATTAATACCAACTAGCAACCAGACTAATCCTTTAGCTAACTTAGAGTCCCCAGAATAGAACTCCAAGCCCTCCAAAACAATAGTTAAAGGAGCTGTGTCATGATTATGGTGCATGTTCAAAACTTTGAACCAAGTTATCCGCACAACTGCAAGTCAAAATCTACTTCCATTCTCGCATACCTGTCATCGTTTCTCATATATTTTTCCTTTAGGATTATTGGCAATGGCAAACCATCTTTTCCACTTAGTTTCCTTGGGCTAAAGTGCTAAAATAGCACTTTGAATTCTCAAATTTCCATAGAAAACTCCTTAATAAAACAAACATAATGCCTGAGTAACCAATATATACCAAATACAATACAAAACAAAGATGGATTTGGAATGCGTAGTAATCGTGACACAGTACAGTCACCTGATTAGACACACGACTGTGGCAGCTCTTACAATAAAGTTGCGTTTTTTAAGTCCCTCCCTCTTCTTGACTTCGATTGGACAGAAATAGAGGTGACATTGGCTGTATTCGACTGGCTGTTGCAGAGAAGTAAAATATGTTCTCCGCCCACCTATGCAGTGACAGTTTGCAGTAAGTTAGTAAGGCTGCCAGTCGAATGAGTTTTTGAGATCTAGACAATGGTGCTCCTACAACGGAGGAATATCCCAAGAAAGAGGAAGAAGGGATATTCAGTGTTGCACCATAAGAAGGTACCAGGTTCGAGCATTGGCCTGCCAGGGCCTCTCGGCGTGGAGTTAACATGTTTTCCCCATGTTTGCTTGGGTTTCTTCCAGGTACTCCTGTATAGGGCTGTATCAGGTGACAGTTTTGCTTGCATTTGTAATTTTAAAAAATTATGTGTGAAGATAAATTTGAAAACACTCGCACATGTCCAAAAGGTTGCATAATAGCTGTTGATCTGCCCCAAATTTGTCTACCGCTAAAGATGAGCGGGTGTGCATTGTCTTTAAGATATGAAGGAGTGATGCATCAAGGGAAATGTATTTTGAATCATCTACCGACCATTTAAATTCTATCACAAAAAAAAAAAAAAAACCTGGCCGAACAAGAGTGCACTGCACCATCAAAAACGAACGAGACAGATTTGAATCGCTCCTTCCTCCGCCAAACTGACATGATGTTAAACGAGCTCCTGTAGACAGCTTAAGTTTACGTGACTCATCACTTATTTACCCAAGTTGGGGACCCCAACCCTACACAAACACCCAACCCCTAACCCTAACTCAAGCCCTAAACTTAACCTTAACCGAAATTTCAATCTTGTTCTGATTCGAAAAACTCTGTTTGACAGATGAAACTAAGTAACCACCATTTCAATCTCACCTGAAAATGAAGCAATATTTTTCAGTTGTTAGTACATCAGCAAGCAGCCAGCATTGTTCCGGAAAAATCCTGCATTTGGAAGACTCCTCGCCACAATCTAACTTTGAGCAATCGGGTTCGGATCTATTGGAGGCATAGACTGTATAAAAAGATGGATGTGGCACCCGGGTTTGAAAAGTGAAGCCCATGCGGAAATCTCTGAAAAATGCATTCTACTTAATTGCCAGCAGATGGCGTCAGTGGTTGCAGAAAGTAGTTCAATGCTCCAGAAGTCTATGAGAAAATGACCCTACTTTCCCACCTGATGTAGTATTTCAATAATGATTTTCCACATTATTTTATGGTATCTATCGCAAGTGTCCAGTCTCCTTTGATGTATCATGATGTTCATTTTTGTCAATCTTGGTCCCAAACGGACTAGAATAAGGGATAAAGCCAGATATGCTTTTGGGACGTGGCTATTCTCTGGTCCTCTTCAGATACGGTCAGATCCACATGTACATCCACCCCTCGCTCCACCCTGGATATTCAATTCACGCTCTCATCCAATAGAAATCACATCCTGTTTCAAAACGACAAAATGGCGCTGAAACCAGTACGTAACGTCACGGTTGCTTTGTCCATCTTTTTATACAGTCTATGGTCAGAGGCTTACGGTTGCTTTTAAAATGAAATGAGTTACAGAATTACTGTTATGTTACAAATGTGGTCTGCGTTTGTAATTCTACCCAATGATGGTGTTTACTTAAAATGTTAACGGTGCAAAAGAAGTGGATGAGTTTGTGTTTAGAGCGATACGTTTTTTTGAATAAAACACATTTTTAACAGTACTGTGTGCTACAGTTTTTAGTTTTGTGCTACTGAATTTTTTTGCTTGCTAGCACCTGTGCTACCACTTAAAAAAGTAAGTGTACAGCCCTGGGGAGAATACAGAAAGAGGGATCATTCCTCTTAGCACAATCTCTCTAAATCATCCACCGACCTGGGTCCTCTCCTCTGCACTCTCCTCTTCAGCTGACTCCACAGGTTTTCAATGGGGTTGCAATAAAAACTGAATTTATTTGAAGGCTTTTAACACATCTTAATCAGGGGTACCAATAATTATGGAGGGCTATATATACAAGGGGTGTCAACATCTACACATGTAAACGGTTACACGGATAATAAATCATAACCGTTAAGAAAAATCAAAAACCGTGTACACGTTATTTTTTCCTCCTCGTTCATTTCTCACCAATACATACAGTCGCCTATTTTTAGGGGTGATAATGTTGACTGAAAACGTCAGATAATAACATTAACTAACAATAAACTTAAATGTTCCCACTAGAGCATATATGCGCATACAGATGCATGGGGTGCAATTGTACCTTGATATATATTAAAAAAAAAAAAAAAAACCCACAGTCACAGCCAGTGTCGCCACATCAAGAATAGGCTGCGGAGGACTTGAGAAGAGCGCTGCGCTCATCATCTTCTCCATGTGCAAATGAGGTGCAGCTGAGAACAAAAACTGTTAATGGCTTGTTATTTGCATGTTGTTGTACATTATATTGTTGGTTGATGTTCTGTCGGCTTTTCACGACCTGATCACACATCCTCTCGTCTAAAGAGGAGGAAGAAAACACATTTTTTAGTGAGTCCCCCTCTACTTTTTTAACTTTGTGGATATAAAGGTGAAGTTTTTTCCTCTCACTTCAGCTTACTTTGGCTTCTTTTTGAGTTGCTTTCTCTAGCCAATTCCACATTAATTTTACTATGAGACGCATATTGAAATTCAGACGCAGCTCCCGTTGGGAGACAGGGATACAGTTTGCACTTTAAGTTTAAAACAAGCTGTGTTCATGGAACACTGATGCCCCTGACGGCAGGTTAAAGTATTGCAGGTTAAAGTTTTTTTCCCTCGCTGCAGACAAACAGACGGACGGGCGGACGGACGGACAGACAGACAGACGGACAGGTGAAAGACTATCTGCCCCCGAATCTTTGATTCCGGGGACATAAAAAGATGTACAAAAGTGAGTAATAGTTAAAACAGTGATTAAAAAAAGAAGGTTAAACCTTTTTCAGCTTTCACTTTTACGTTTTCTTATCTGTCAAAATGATAGAGGATTTTATTTTCAACTCATTTTACTTTCTGTGGTTATACAGCGCAACTGCGATAGAAAAAGCTCATAAATCTCCGAACGTGTAACCGGGTACACGTCAGTTAGTAGTCCCGTGTACATGAGTAGAAAAAATTGTAAACATTGACACCCCAAATATATATATATATATATATATATACTGTATATATATATATATATATATATATATATATATATATATATAATTTTTTTTTATTTTTTAGTTACCGACAAGCAATCTTTTAGTGATGATACAATTTATAAAAATTTCATGTGAAGTTTGACCTTCAAGTCATCAAACATTAATATCAAGGTCACTAAATGGAAGTTCACATACATTTATAAGACCTCCTATATGTCGGTAATACAATCCTACACTCTAACGCAGTTTTGGTGATAGAAGTAATTAAAAATTCAATACGTCAGGAACACCAATTTATTTTACAGTCCATCAAGAAGTATGGTTTTGGCAACTATTTCTCTTCAGCTATCCAAACCCTATATAGGATGGTACTGGTTCTATTCAATTGATCAGTGGAACTTCCCCTAGATTCAATCTTACTAGAGGCATCAAACAGGGCTGCCCCGCCTCCCCTTATCTCCTCCTGTGGCTCAGCTCCTTGCAGATCATATTAAGTTGAGCAACGTGAAAGGTATTTCTCTTATGGGATGAGAATTAGTCATAACCCAGCTAGCAGACGACACAACATTATTTTTGCTAAACGAAAACAAAACTTCTACAGTCAGTGAAATCATTAAGCAGTTCTCAAAGGCGTCAGGTCTATTCCTCTACTGAAATAAGGGTGAACTTATGTCCATTCAGGAATTCTCCAAAACATCCATTTATAATATTCCAATTAAAAATGAAATTTCATACTTGTGGATGAAGGATCCAAAAAAAAAAAAAGAAAAGAATGGCCCTATACTTCCATAATAAGATTAAAAAAATAGGCGTGCAATACACGGAATATCCCTCAGCCCGATGTTTAATTTTTTGGAGACGCCCGCCCAACCGCATGAAGGATAGCAACACCCCGTCAGCCTCGAGGGCTGAGGGGTAAAAACTAAAACAAAATTAAACCAATGGCTCTCAAGGAATCTCTCAATAAGAGGCAGAGTGTTGATTACTGAGGCTGAAGGACTCTCTCAATTGACCTATACAGCTTTAGCCCTTGATCTATGATCAGTTAATCAAAGAGATAGACAAAATGCCCTTTAATTCCATACGGAAAAATAGGATACATCGTTTGTGAAAAAGGGCACTGATGAATTTTTATGAAAATGGTGGTCTTAATTGATCAATTGGTTAAAGCAACTCTTCAGAAATCCTACATCCATTTGGAATACGATCCCTGTCCATGTTTTATATAAAATGTGTCGCTTGAATGTTCTTCTTCAGTGTAACTACAATATTGACGAAATCCCTGTAAAACCGTCTGCCTTTCATCGCCAGGCTCTCTTATCATGGACTATGATTTACAAGCATAGCTTCTCTCCGCACAACTAATTCTACTACTTATTATTGGAATAATAAGGATATAGTGTATAGACACAAATCTCTCTTTTTTGAACATTGGTTTCATAGTAATATTGAGCTGGTTGATCAGCTGATCAACATATCACATTTACATATGAGGAGTTTCTAGCTGAATATCAAATCCCTATAACACCTGGAGATTATTCTAAAGTCTTTGGCGCAGTACCCACTGGTGTATGCATGTTATACACATTTCAGCCAAGAATCAACATGCATCAGTTTTCTTTTTTATCTCCAAGTCAATCTGCAGTAGGTAAACTCTGTTTTTTTCAATCACTCAGGGAATAACAAAGACATACAAGAGCACTAGTTCAGAGGGAGACAACCTCATTGCCATATGTCATTGCATATTGGAGTTGCTTTGATAATGACGTGGTATAGAAAAAGATCTGGCTTCTCCCCAATAGTTACGTAATCACAAACAAAGTAAAAAAAATCTCCTTTAAATTCATTCATAGGTTCTACCCAGCTAAGAACTATATACAAAAAAATTCAGAAAAGACATTGAGGTGATTTGTAGCTTCTGTTGTGATTGTCCTGAGACTGTGGTACACTTGTTTTGGCTTTGTCCCTTTGTGAAAGCTCTCTGGCAACAACTTTGTGATTTTATTTGTGAAAAGATTGATAAGGAGTTTGTTTTACAATGGAGAAATGTGTTGTTTGGGTTCTCTGTAAGCAATGTACAAAGAAAAAACACATCATCTTACATTATAAATCTTATTCTCATTATAGCCAAATTTCATGTTCATAAGCCTAAGTTCACTGGAAAAAAAACCTTCCTTTCTTGTTTTCTGCATGGAATTCAAACAATACATTGATTCAATTCAGTACTCTGTAAATGCAAAAGCAATCAAGACTAACAGCTTGCACTTTATACAAAATCTTTATTTGATTTAATATCCTCCCTAGCATCTGTTCAGATGTTTAAAATGTACACTACTATTTAATTCTATGTGCTGACGCATGTGGTTGTACATTGTTATTTAAGAAAAAAAATGTTAAAAATTATTATAAAAAAAAAAAAATTCCACTGGAAAAAAGAAGACTAATAAGGCCACTACCATCCAAGAAAAGATCTGAAATGAAAATCGGCCACATCTACTGGCCAGGAGTGGAATTACAGGGAATGGGGGGGAAGCTCCTCTCGTTGGGGGCGTCTTACCCTAATTTACCCTACAAAATAGGAGGCAATGGTAGGCTAATTATGAAAGGGATAATGACCCTCTGTCGCTTAAACGAGGCTTGTCGGTGTATATGGCCAAGTTAATGATTTAAGGTCCTCGCTTAATAAAATGCATCATAGCCACATTTATGTTGTTGATCCGTTAAAATAACGGTACGTATCAAATGGCTCATTCTCAGTGAAAGGAAAATGGTTCATACTAGGTAACGTAGAGGATGAACAGACTCTTTGAATTAGGATTTAAGAGTCGTATTAATATCCAACACGACCAAACTGAATTACGTGGCAAACACTGACATTACCGCGATATCAATTATTGCGTTTAAAATATAAAGCATCCCTTACCTGTATATTTGCCTACACTCCGGATCCAGAACAATACAAACAATAAGAGGGACAGGGTGTCTTTAGTATGCCGCGCATCATTTATTTGTTTTCCCGACCAAGCGATGCCCCCAGCACCATAATTCCCATATCTCAGTTGAGTCCCACCGCTCTGAAGATCACCACGGCAATAAACGGCTCTGAAAAACCCTTCTATCCTTCAGGAATGAAAAAAACCATTCATCTTCCTTTCCTGCTTATCCGCATTCTTCTTCTTCGACTTTTCGCTTAGCGGTTTGACAAACGTTGAGGTGCTTTACCACCACCCACTATGTTGGAGTGTGGACCAGAGTTATCTCTCCCCTTCACAAAGGAAAAGACTTCTCTTTTCTTAACGCCAAAATTCTCTTTAGCAGCTCAGTTTCTTTCAAATAATGGAAAAGGCTCCCTAACCCAAAGGAAAATACATTTTTTTAAAACTCAGTTGTACTATTCCAAACTTCCTGATTTCTCTTTTAAACGTTTCTTGTTCGCAAGACTTTTCATACAAATCTTACTTTTTCATTACTGCAAATTATTGAAAAAAAAATAAAAATTTGACATAAAATAAATACTTTTCTCCAAAACATCTGTGCCATGACTACTGACAGCTTTTACAAATTCTCATTATTAAATTTTAATTAAAGTATACTTCCAGACATATTTTACATTTTTAAGTTCACCTGTTTGATTAGAAACTCTTAAGTTGTCAACCATGACCTCCGGTTTCACCAGGGTCTAAACATGAGGTAACTCAGGTCAAATTTCCTTCGTCATTCATCACTACAGGAAAGACACAGTAACCATGAGCAACGTAAGTTATTGACCTGCGAAAATCAGGTAATTATGGAGCCCGAGAAGTGCAATGACAGGAAAAAAATATACAAGATGTGGCCACGAGATATAAGTCATTCCCTCGATTTAGCTTTTGTGTGGCCACAAGATATAACTCATTCCCTGAATGCAAGTAAACAAAATGGAGGGAACAGCTTAATTTAACCCATTAAACCCAAGGGGGACTGTGAACCAGTGACGTGCAGTCGGAGGTTAGTTTGGTGAGGCAGAAACCTTCCCTTTGCTTGATTCGCAATCAGAGGATGAACTTATTTAGTAAGACTATTCGGCAGAATGACGGGCCATTTTAAGTTTCCGCGGCGTAATTACTCAGTAGGCTACATCGAACTTGAAATGCTCACGAAACTGCAGATTTGCGAGTACTTGCTTACAGGAAGCCAGAGAAGTGTGGTGAGGTGAGGCAGTGACCCAAACTTTTATCACAGGATTTTGTGACCCTGTTCCCACGTACTATTCCTGATTGAAAATGAAAACAATTAAGACCGAGCTTTATGGAAGCCTGATGCTGATAGAGGAGATAATAACTTAATTCACGTATACGCTGCAATTCGAGACTGCAAGGATGGAAATCTGAATAATCAATTAGGAAAAAGTCTCGGCTCGGTAATTCTGTTTTTAAACATTTTGTTAATCGAATTATGAAAGAAGACTGAAAATAAACGCCCGCTTTTTGTTTGGGTGTTGTTATGGCCCCAATTTGTTATGACATTAATGACAGCAAAGGATGACAGACAAAAATTTTAAAACTAAAACACATTAAATTAAAAAAAGGCAACTAACAACAAACTACTCTACTCTACAGACCAAGATTGATTATATACAAAAACTGAAATATTTACAGTCCCTTTGGTGGGTTGCTTGGTGATGTCCTGGGAGAGGAAAATGCTCTAACACAGGCAAAAATCCACTAAAAGCTTCACAAGTCTTGAACAGAATGACAGGTCTGGTCACATGTATCCTTCTCCTTGCAATTTCTCCTACTACTTTACAGTCTCAATTTTACTCCTCATATAATCTTTTGCAGACCCCTCCCACCTTTTAGGCTTTTTAAAATTTTTCTCTGGGACTTGTCCCAGACATGCCTAAAACATGCCCAAACCTATCTCCAGTCTGGGGTTAACACAAAAAAAAGGTAAATATTCACATTACAGTGTAAAACCGAGTATTTAAAGGAGAATACATTATAGGCTATTGATTAAGCATTGAACTCTGCATAAGTCGAACTATGTTAATATTTTTTGATGACATTGCTTCGGCTTCCTGGAAGCTAGTAAGCGCAAATCTGCTGTTGAGCATTTCAGGTTCGATGTACTGAGTAATAACGCCGCGGAAACTTAAACAGGCCAATCATTCTGTTGAATAGTCTTACTAAACTAGTTAATCGTCTGATTGCTAATCAAGCAAAGGGGAGGTTTTTGCCTCACCAAACCAACCTCCACCGCACCTCACTGCTGAGAACACACCAGATGTCATAATATAGCCATGCTGCAAATGAAATTAAACAGAAGAACCTCAGCTACAAGAATATATAAGCCATTTTTGCATGCTCCAAACACAATTCCGACACCAACAAAATGAATCACCAAACACCAAAATCCCTACAGCGCCACCTAGTTAACCCACTCGCCACAATTTCAATGCTAATACTCTGCCGCTTTATGCCATATGCACAAACAACAGCTCAAATGAAACCAGAGACTCCACAGAGTCCAATGATATGTCCCTTTGTACTCCATTCCAAAGCATCTGCATGATATCAGCAAAACAAGAGCAACAACAGAAATGGATTCATTAAAAAACAAGAGTATTTACACATCTGAACAAATCTCAGAAGTGTCCCCTTCATTTTGAGACCAAAATACTTCAAATAAACCTTATGGTTGCAGAGATATGCCCTTTTAAATTTGGGTATGCAATTTTTTAAGCGAAAGTCTAAAAAACAGGCTAGGGTTTAAAGGGTTAATTGAGGGAACGAGTTGTGTGTCAGGGCCGCAAGTTAACTAAATTGTGAGAACGACAAATCTTGCGGCCACAAAATATTTTTTTCATGTCATTGCTCTTCCCGGGCTCCGGCGCAGAAGTATGACGCCACTGCTAGGTGCTGCAGGTATTTCCGCAGCTCTGTGGGGAGCTGTTCTTGAGGCACCACAGGTTCTCAGTTCTCTATTGGCCCAGGAAGCAGTTGTGGGCTCCATATTATGCTACCATTAACAAAAAATTTCTGCAACATGTTATGAAAACAGTGGCCTCCAGAATCTCAAAAGTATTATTTTGTGACTTAGGTACTGCTGGCATGCAGGTCTTCAATTCATATATTTGTTTTTTGTGACAACACTAATGACTTTTAACGGTATTAGTATACAATGTAAGATATGTGGCAAGTACACTATTATTTCCATGCCAAACCATGACGTGCATTTTATTGCAAATTGTGCTATGACTCGTCAATGTAGCGCAGTAAATTAAAAAGAACATAGTTCCGCCCTGAAAAATGGGCCTGAGCCACATAGATAAATTGACAGCTCTCTCTCTCTCTCTCTCAAGGGAAAGTTACATGCTGGTTGACTGATCACCATCGTCCTTGTAACACAAACGCATGGGCAGTGCTTGGGGCCAGTTCACTGGGGACAGGGGCAGTGCTGCCCCTGGGAACACAGATAGGGGCCAGTTCTTCTGGATGGCGTGCTTGGCCAATCAGTCACCATCATGTGTTTGCCTGGCTAATAAACTCCAAGTCATGAGTGCAGCCTTCTCCAAGACATCATACAGAGCTGGTATGCTCCGTGAGGGTGTGTTGGCTGTTAACTGACACCTCTGAAATTGCACGGTGCATTTGTCCGTCTTTTAACTCCTTTTCCCTTAGTGGTGGGTTCCGCTCGCTATTCTGGCAGTTTCTATTGAGGTCTATTCCCTCTTTCTCACAGAGCAATGTGGGCATGACCACCAGTGAGGGACAGGCGACTGCAGTGTGGAGGCGTTTTTTGGACGCCCCGCCCTGGTACCAGCAGCGTAAGTAGCTGGAGAAGGCGCTACGGTAGGTGTTGTTGAAGAGCGTGTACACCAGCGGGTTCACACCTGAAGAGACGTATCCGACCCACACAAAAACATTGAGCAGCTCCCCCAGCAAGGGCTCGCTGCATAAGCCACTGCAGAGCACGTACGTCACGTTAGTGATGAAAAAAGGGCACCACATCAGCAGGAAAAGGAAGAAAACCACACCCAGCACTTTTGAGGCCCGCCTCTCATTCTTGATCGCCTGCATCATGCCCTGCCTCCGGTGACCACTGAGGTCCCGCCCCATGGGGGAGCTGAGCTGGGGAGAGATGCTGGAGGTGCTGTTGCCTGGGGGGGAGGAGTTTGAGGGGTCTCCCTGCGGGTGGGCGGGGCTGCTGTGCCTGGGCAGGGCCTGAGAGGGAGGGGCCGGCTGAGGGGGCTGCTGGCAGCGAGCAGAGCTGTCCTTACACTGGAAGACAGAGGCCTGGCGCTGCAGCGCCTGCACAGTCAGGCAGTAGGTGACCACCATAATGACCAGCGGAATGAAGAATGCCACAAAGGAGCCCGCCAGCATGAACTTCTTCTCGTTCAGCACGCAGCTGCCATTAACAAACACCTTGGCCTCGTTATGGAGCCCAATCACTGGAACAGGCATGGAGATTCCTGAGAAGGAGAAGAAATGGAAGATGAAGGGAGGCAGAGCTGGTGGAAAGATGAGGCAGAGAGAAATACAGGGTGAGAGATTCGGAAGTAAGAGAGAAGGAGGAAGAACAAGGAAAGGAGGCAGGGAACTTCACAATTTACGCAAAGAAAAGCATTAAGAAAAATTCAGAAAACATGTAAATTTCAGTCTGTGCTGTTATCCAGAACTTTACATGCGTTATAACCTCTAGCAGACGCTATCAAATCACACTCATAGAATTATAAAATAGTTGAATAAATATGACTACTGTGTCAAACAGCGAGCCATATTGGAAAAGAATTCGCTTGCTGCCTGGTACCATTGACCTGCCTGTGTAACATTAGTTGACAAAACAAAGTAGTGGGAGTGTGCAGCGGCGTCCCGCCACAGAACGAGAACAAACATTTCCAAAAGTGAAAACATCACCTTTCATAAGCCTATACTTACAGTTGTGATAAATAATTGTTTAATCTTTAAGAAAACATAAGTAGCCAGTACTCAGCCATTAGCTCAGTTAACATTTGTTAACTTCAGAGGAGTCTTAGCAATGATATTTGTTTCAAAGTTGAAAGTGCTAACCTTAGCTTGCTAGTTTAGGAAGCAAAATGAAGTCCTAACTGACAGCATGAAATCAGAAACAAAGACATCTGCGCGTCAGATCATTCCCCTCCACTGTTACGCTAAAGATAGCTAAATTAGGTCAGGTTAATGCTGGTCAACGTTTGCTAACTCTTAAACAGTGTAATGTGGACAATAAAATTGACACTGCTTTACTTTAAAGGAGGAGACCTTGCCTGGCCAAAATATATTTCAGTGGAAAGTAGAATTCTTAAAGTGTCTAAAATGCATAGATCTTGTAGTACTAATTCTCTTTGTCTATTGTTAATAGTAATTATTACTGCCATTTTATATTGTTTTAGTAGCATATCTTGTAATTGATATTAATAAATCTGTTTTATTTTCTAAAATTGCAATGTATCTGTATCAATGTATCTGTATCTCCTTCTATTGACTTTTTATGTCGATATATAAGCCTCCTTTGGAATTCAGTCTTAGCCAATTATTAGCACACTCCAGAACACAAGGATTCTATTATATTTTCCATTCTTCTGTTTTTAATTCTAAGATTATACTGTTTGAATGACAAATTATCAAACAGTTGGGAAAAACCCTGCTTTGTCTAATTAAAAAAAATCTTACCGCATTAAGTGTCTTTTCAACTCATGTTGTCTTTGGGATCTCAACGTCAATTGAATATGCATGATAGGTAATCCACTTGTCTGTGCCAATCCTGTGAATCGGAACTCCCATCTTTTCTGCTTCATTTTAAAAGCCGGTCTATATGGCCTGTTATCCCTTTTTTATACCAAGATTTCAAATGAGTCTTCTCGACTTATGTTATCTTTTTGCAGTTTTTTTCTGATCCATCTCTCCTCTGATGAATTACATTCTACAATTGGCATCCATGAAGAAAGTAATCAAACCCTGAACTCCGCTGTGAGACGGTATTCTCCGAACAGGATAAAAAATATTCATATTTCTGTCGGTGTGAGTGGCTCTGTTTTACACTGATGAGCCAAAAAATGAAAACCACACACAGATGCAGGGAATAATGTTGAATATTTCATAACAGACAAATGTAAAGGTCTGCAGACAGATCTTAGACGGTAAGTGAGCAGTCGGCCCTCGCATTCAACATGTTGGATGTGGGATAAATGGAAACTGAATGACTTTGACGAGCGCAAAGAACAGGTAGTTATGGCCTGACTAATCAGTTAGAGCACAGCTGAAGTCGCTGGACATCCGTGTTGCTGCCTGTCAGAAAATGTCAGTACCTACTGACAGAGGCCCAACGAGGGACAAACCATATACTGGCCGCGGGGTTTTGGGCGCTCAAGGTTCAGCGATGAACGAGGGCTATCCTGGTTGGTCTAAACCGACAGAAGGGTAACAGTGGCGCAAGTTGCTGAGAATTTCAACAATATTTTAAATAAAGAGTGAAACACGACACACAGTGCATCATACCCCACTGTCTATTTGATTTGATGATTTGCATGAAGTGGGACTGAAGCCATTGCTCCTGAGCGGCACTGTCAATTCCTGACGTGCAAAACATCTTAACCGGATAACTGGATATGCTTGTACTAACACTTGCATTAGAAGGGAGCTACTTGAATTCAAACCACCAGCTGATTATAGTTTTTGACCCTCGTGTGACGTCCTAGTTAGTTGTTGGGATGGTCTGATTCAAAGGGACAACAGGAAAGTCTGTTATTCACCAATGGAAATGGTCCAGACAGCTGCAATCTTCAGTTTGGCCCTGGTGAGAGAATTGAAGCGGCTGTGCTCAATGGGGTTTCGGATGGCCAAGTAGCGGTCCAGCGAGATGGCGCACAGGTGCATGATAGAGGCCGTGGAGAAAAGCACATCCAGGTAAATCCAGATGGGGCAGAGAGCATGCGGCAGGGGCCAGGCATAGTCTGAAAAAAAAAAAAACACAGTGATGGACAGAGTTACAGACCAGACCAGAGTCTGTCAGAGACTGTCATTATTTTAAGACCAGGCTGTAGGACCCGACATTTGCATAATTAATTATTCTAATGAATATTGTCATAGCACTGACACCTGCATGTATGTATGAACTAAGAAAATAATGTCAGTATTTGGAATTGCCTTTACTTAAAACAATACGCCTGTCAAGCTTTCAAGGGTCTTGCTCTGAATCAGGCCAGTGCTGTGACACCATACTATATATATTTTCATTAAATCATGTAGATTCTGTTAATCAAGAAATGCTGGGCACAAAATTTACACCATCCTCTGTCATGCTGACCCCATCTATCTTCAACAAACTGTACAATTAATTCATCCTTCACAGTTACTCCATCGTGAGGTCAAGATCTCCATCATCATCAGCACCGCATCGTCATCATTCTCTGGTCTCCCTTCTTTATCGCTGTCGCATGAATTTTGACATTGTGGTTCTCAACGATAAGAACAAAAGAAAGCACAAGGTAAGCGCCCTGAATGAGATCCACACCTCAGAAAACTACAGGGTTCATCGGTTGAACAGTCAAGGCAAAGACATTCTGGTACTTCAGATGACACAAGGGCAATATCTGGCAGGAGTGTTCTGAGGGTAAAAGGTTTTGTGGCTTCATCACGCAGGCATCCGTATTTAGGGGGGTCAAAGGGCGGGGAATCTGGCTCAGAGGCCGACTTCCATACTGCTACTTGAATATGTGCAGGTGAGACATTGTCTCTGAACGCCTCATCGGTAGGTGGAACAGACTATAGTACTGGTGCTGCAGTTATGTGCTTCTTTTCCATTCTTTTGGACCACACTTCCACCCGAATTTCTGGAAAAACATCTTTTGCCTTTGAAGCAAGCCATAAGTAAACTGGAAAATCTACACATAAAACTATCAGAAACAGTTAAAGCAATGTGTGTGGTTAAATGAACTATTTGGTATATTTTTGAAATGAAAAAACACAAGTGGGGTCAGGAACCCCAAAAAGCCTGGAATATCATGGTTAATAATTGTGGAAAATGACGGATGGTTTGGCAATTCTTGTTTATGAGCATCTGCAGGTATGGAAGATATTACACCCATCTGCAATACATGAATGTCCTTTAAATATTTTGGAAAAAAGTATGTAGAAATCTTCAACCTTTCAAATTTAATTTTGGAAAGTTTTTCTAAAATGGATAAGAGCCAGTTTTTGCCTGTTTTTACCTAGTTCGATAAAAAGCCGCAGACATAATTACTTTGATATCAATTTCATGCAGCTGATCCGGCAATGCGCACTCAACAACAAATCCCTTGCCAGTTGGCTTAAAAGGAAAGATAGCTTCAAGTACCTGTCACATGAGCTTCTAAACAAGACGATCAAAATGCTCACTTTTTATATCGTACGTCAGATAATGTCAGACATCGGAGAAGCGAGACTATTCCCTGTAATAATGGAAAAGACAGCAATCATAACTCGACAGGACCAGGTGATTATCAGTCTCAGGCGTGTAGACTCCGATTTAAACAGCACTGAGGATTGTGAGGGATTTTATGATTAGTGCACCTCTGCTGTCACCCTGTTACTGGGTTACAAGCCCAGGTTAAAGGCATTCAGGAAGAGGAGGCATTTGAGCCCTGAAATGCCCACAATCTGTACCTGGCTTTTCAGGGCATGTTTAAAACATCAAAGCTATGTGGAGACACCACAAACTTACAGAAGGATCTGATCAACGTGATTAGAGTCACCCAAAAGACTGGCATCAGGGGCGAATCCAGGGTAGTTTTTACGTAGTTTCCAGAACTCGCTCAAACACCTCATTGATTGGCTGGAAACACTTTCATTGTGTTGGAACACACTCAAACTGATTGGCTACTCATGTCGCAAACTATTCATTTCAAAACCTGGATCCACCCCTGGGCATGGTTCAACTCATTCTGTACAAGTGAAAAACAGTCTAAGGCAGAGGTGGGCAGCGAGGGCCGTATCTGTCCCTGGTTTTCACACCAACGTCTGGTCTTTAATTAGTTGACTGTCTCAATTAGCCAAACCATTTATGAAATCTGACGTTTCATGCGCATTTCTTTAAATTATCATGAAACTACAAAGACTAGTCTTGTCTCCCTTCATAAAACATTTTCCTTTGATCGAATCATTGCAAAAATTTATATTTGTGCATGCAATCAATTAACTCAATTAGTCAGGGTAATTGATAGGAATAAAAACCTGCATACACACCGGCCCTCCAGGACCGTGATTGCCCACCCCTGGTCTAAGGCCACTGTGCCCCACTCGTTGCTCCGTGCGAGTTTGCAGTTGGACCATGAATGATGTTCCAGAACCATGACAGTTTGATTAATGATTTGAAAGATTTCTTCAAGAAATCATCCTCAGACATTGGCAGAAAGCAGTGGCTAATTCAAACACATGGAGTTCTTTTTCTTTATTCTACACTTGGCCACTAGGGGGTAAAATAGGACGGATCGAAGAGGTTAACGCAGCCATTTAGAGCCCAAAAGTGTCGTTTTCTGGTGTGAAGAAGAATACTAACGTGCTGTCGACTCATTTGGCCCATAAGCAGAGTGACACCAATTTTGACTCATTCCACAAAAAATTGTTACCGAGTGCGAATTATGTCCCCACTGTAGGAGACCCCAAGCTGCCCAACACAAAGCGACCACCCCAGGCAGGTTATATGATGGTTCCAGCCCGGCTCATATATTCTCTGACGGCCGTCACAACAAAAATGGTTATGAGTTCTTAGGTTAGGTTGTCAGTGAGCGTGGGAAATGGACTGTGTTGTCCTGGCTACTCACCATATAGGACATTGATGAGGGAGATGGGCATGACTAATATGCCCACGAGCATGTCAGCCACGGCCAGTGAGCGCAGGAAGAAGTTGGTGGCGTTCTGCAGCTTCCTCTCCAGAGACACAGCCAGGATGACCAGAATGTTTCCACCAATAGTGATGAAGATGATTATCAGGATCAGTAACGCTGGCCAGTTCTTCTGACGGATGGGCTGTCGAGAGATACTCTGGGCCTCAGCAGAGAGATTAGCCCTAAAGTCAGCCCCATGTAAGCTCTGGTTCAGGCTGACTGAGACATTCCCAGGCCAGGCAGCTCGCCCTGAAAATGGGCCAATATCCAGGGACGCTGTGGAGGAGCCAAAACTACACCACTGTGGTCTGTTGATGCTGCACATCATTGGAAAGTGCGCCTCCGGGTGGCAACAAAATGCCAAGCTGGTCCTAAAAGTTTATGCAAAGCCAATAGAGATAACTGGGATTTGAGGGTGAGAAGTCTGGTGTGATCCTAAATATGGAATATCTTTTTCACTTAGGTAAAGTCCCCTCAGGAGTATACATGTAAAAAGCTGCATCAAGGGGCTGCCGGGTGGCTCACACGGTTAAGGCACTGCGCTGCAGTGCAGAGGTGATCACCACGTCGCGGGTTCTTGCCTCGGCGTACCCACCGGCAGGGGTCGGCAGCTTTTTCAGAGTAGCGCACAATTGGCTATCGCGCTACAGGGTTACAAATTGGGAAGGGACTGCCGGATTTGGGCATTCGATAACAGCTTTGTTCGTTGCTCCAGCGCCTCCTGTTGGCCAGACGGGCGCTCGTCAGAAAGAATCCGGCTTGGTTCATGTCCGGGTATCCTCCGCCCTCGCTCTGAACTTGCGAAGACTCAACCAGCGAGTGTATAAGAATCAGTGGCTGACAGGCACGTGCTTCGGAGGAGAGCCGTGAACTGTCTTCACTATCCTGAGTTGGCAGCAAGGGGTCGCATACGAGCAAGCTTTGTACATAGTTCCCCAATTGGGCATTCCAAATTCGGGTGGGATTGGAGATGCCAAATTTAAAAAAAAAAAAAAAAAAAAAAAAAAGCTGCATCAAGTGTTCAATGTTCCTTGGTGCTTTTTTAGCTTCTTTAATATGGAGGTCCTTCCTGTGAGAAGTCAATCTTAGACATGAGGCCTAATGGTAAATGACAAGAATGGAAAGTACATACATTTAGGAAAGAAGACTTATCCACTGCTGTTCATTGCCATGATTAATATGGGTGTTTTTTAAAACCTGAAATAAGTAACCAAAGAAAATGAAGCTGCACATTTTTAATCATGATATATATGTAACATTTCAGTTTCTGTTCTGTTATTATCCAACTTCTGAAATTGAAGCACTGATTACTAAAACCCCACAAGTCAAGTCAAGTGTGACTTATGGGGTTTTACTAATAGGTGCTTCAATATTCTAAATATTAGAAAACAAATACAGCGCCCTCCATAATTATTGGCTCCTGTGTTTAAGATGTGATAAAAGCCTGAAAATAAATTCAATTTTTATTGTAGAAGCATACTCTCACACTGAAAATTGTAGAAAAATGTAACCTTCAATTGAAGTGAATTTTAAGGGGAAAAAAACATCCCTGACTACAAAATAATTATTTTTCATAAAATCACCTGTTCCACAATTATTGGCACCCCTAACAATTCCTAGGAAGTAAATGTAATTGAAGTATTTATGTCATTTCTACAGTAGTTTACAAAGTTGATCAGTGTGTCTAGGAATATTTAATTAGTAATTCATCACGTCCTGTTTCCCTGGCGTATAAATATGAAGTGACACAGAGGCTGTTTCTCTTATCCACTCTTCAACATGGGAAAGACAAAGGAACGCACCATTCAAGTAAGGCGAATGTGTGTCGACCTTCACAAGTCAGGCACTGGCTACAAGAAAATAGCCACTAGCCTGCACCTGCCCATATATACTGTTAGAGGAATCATTAAGAAGTTTAAAACAACTGGAACAGTGGTAAACAAGCCTGGACGAGGACCCAAGGTTATTTTGCCACCACGCACAGTGAGGAGGATAATAAGAGAAATAAAAAGTTCTCCAAAGCTCACTGTTAAAGAATTGCAACAAATGGTAACATCTTAGGGTCACAAAGTCTCCAAAACAACTGTCAGGTGCTATCTACATGCCAACAAGCTGTTTGGGAGGCATGCACAGAATAAACTTTTTCTCACTCACAATCATAAATGCAAATGTCTGGAGTTCGATAAGCGGTACTGGGACTTCAACTTGGACCATGTGCTTTGGTCAGATGAGACCAAGATAGAGCTTTTTCCCAACAAACACTCTAAGTGGGTCTGGCGGAACACAAAAGATGATTATGCAGAAAAGGACCTCATGCCCACTGTGAAGTATGGGGGAGGATCAGTGATGCTGTGGGCCTGTTTCTCTTCCAGAGGCCCTGGGAACCTTGTTAGGGTGCATGGCATCATGAACGCTTTGAAATACCAGGACATTTTAAATCAAAATCTGGTGGCCTCAGCCAGAAAGCTGAAGATGGGTCGTCACTGGGTCTTTCAGCAAGATAATCCCAAAACATGTGGCCAAGCCTGGGTTCACTCAATTTAGTACTACTAAACACTAAAAACATAAAAATTGTGTCAACTGGAAAAAGCTCAAAATGGAATTTGATTTTAATCAAATTTAATAAGTTTGTTCACGTGAAAACTGTACATTATTGGTGAAAAATGTGAAATCTTGTGGCAACAATATCTCAGAAACTTTACCAAATTTTCCTGTAATTCTTTTTTTTTTGTTTGTTTTGAAGCTAATATCACCAGCTATACTATGACTTACTCATTCAAGGTATTTTCATGGGAAAATATTTTGAAAAATTATTTGGTCATAGAATTTTATAAATGGGTGGCAGAACCTGCCTGGCAGATGGATTATAAATCCACCATGTATCTACCTACCCAAAAATGGCTGTGTCATTGTATAGAACATAACAAACTGATGCTATAGTGAAAATTTCAGAGCAATTCCTTAAAAAATGTGGATTTTATGCCCGCCACAATCCTGATAAACTGAAATTTTGCAATGCGAGAAAATCGCGTTTTTGTCGCGAAACGAATGCACTGGAGGTGTTCACATGATGAAAATCCACTTAAAAGATCATTTTGGTCTTTAAATCACCTTTTATGAATGTTCTGAAAGATTTTTAACAAAAAGAAAAAAAAAAATTTTTTTCAAGTCTGAACCTAGTCTCGACCCCTTAATGCATCATGTAAAACAAAGAATCGGTAACTTAATTGGTTTGGCTTTATTTTGACAACAAATTTGAAACCTCAGAAAGTGAAGTTTCTTCTTATGGTTTCTTCTTATTACATTTTTTCAGTTCGATTAGTGAAGATTTTAAGTAGAGCGCTCAGACAGCAGCTATTTATGGTCAGACTCCCTCAAACTCACACTTTCCCACGTCCAATTCCATCTTAGCCAGGAGAGTGAGGCAGCATTTTGCTTGATCCCGGGCCCATCTGGTGTCTGTTATGCAAAACCTGCGTTGAAGGTCATCATGGGAGCAGAAACCATCATGCAGGGGCACAGAGAACATTGCAGGAGATTATGTTCTGGAAACAGAGGTAAAGACACCAGACCATAAATAATACAACCAGAAATAGCGTCTCATGTCCGCACAGGAAACCATGAAGCTATAGAGAGGAAAAAGGTCTCTACTTCAGCTAAAGAATCGTGCATGTCACTAGAGAGATTGCATGCGATTAATTCTCTTAGTCCTAGTGGTGTCAGTGAGGGATGAGGTGCCTGGACGGGATTCAAGGATTGAAAATGAGACAACTGTGGCCCTTCAGGACATAAATCCGCCATAAATGGGATTTATTACGATTGACAATCACTCTCAAGCTGGAATTTCACGAGTTTAAAACGAAGATGTACCTGTGGACAATGGGGGGAGGTTTCAGAAGCTCTACCATATAACAACACGACAAATTCTACTGAAATTTCATGTTCTAGTCTCTGTCCTGTTTCCTTATCTGTTTTTCCTTTGTCCCCTCATTCCCCCATCTCCACCAAAAAATTTTATCAAGGTTTTTGTTTCACAGGAGATCTTTAGAGACAATCTCATCAATGTCAAAGATGAAATCGTTACTTCCTCCCAACCATTCACTCCCATGCACTCTCTCCCCCTCATGTATAGTCTTTAATACATGTCTTAAACACGTTGTTATCTGCGGGATGCGAGCATCTGATTACTGCTGTTGACGTAACTAATCCATCATCCAGCACTGCACTTCCTGTGTTCACTATGGGCGCGACAGAATCATTAAACATGCCAGATCTCGCTAAAAATCAACTGTGTGATGATACGCTCAGCGGAACCAGTCGCAACGCAGGAATAATCCAAAAATCATAAGGCTTTATTACAAAATGGGTCAGGACCACAAGACGCAAGGATTGCTAAGCCAAAAACGAAATCCAAACAGCAAAGTCGACTAGACAGGCCGGGGTCAAAATCAGTAAGTCAGAAGGGCGACGGTACATAGACTGCAGGCTAAAATTGTAGTTGTGATCCAGAGCAGAGGGTCATACACAGGGTATCCAGAAACAGTAAACGTGGTCAAACAGAAATAAGTCAAAATCCAAAAAGGCAAAACAGGAACAGGAGGGCAATGGCAAACTCGAGGTCGGGCAAAACAGTTATGAAGAAACATTAAACAAAAGGCACATGAGGAGCTCTGCACAGATGAGAATTGATCAATGTTCTGACAAGGAATAAACTGCAGTGAAGACATTAAATAGACAAGAGGGAAGTCACATGCTATGCAGGGAACAGGTGAATTGGATAAGACTAATTACAGAGGTAAGCACACATGGGGACGTCCTAAACCACAAACAATGGGCAAAAACCAAAACACGGACAGGATCTGCGCAGACGGCCTATGACAGATAAACAGCTCCAGTCAAGGAGTTCTCAGTGCACAGTTAAGACTCCAGGACAGAGAGAGAAGCACCTGAGGTGCGTGAGCTGTAATCAGAGCGGAGCACAGGGAAAGCAAAGGGGCGGAGTTACAGAACAGAGCAGAGCAGAGCAGAGGTAGTTATATTAGTAAACAATGATATCTACACACCTAATCAAAATACGTGAATATTAGTTGGTTAGTTTATGTACAGACAAAGGGATTAGTCTACAGTAAAATTACAAGAACTTACTAAGCAGCTCAGCAGTTAATTAACATGGTAATTTCAGAAAACCGGGAAGGAATGTAAAACGAGACTTGAAGGAAGTTTGTGAAAAACCGGAAAACTTCCGGAATCACCCGAAGCGTGTCTGCACGCAGACAGGGGAGTGTAGTGGCATGATAACACAGATCATATCAGACATTACAGGGGAGACAATGTGCAATGCAATAATGGAATGGAATAAATTAAAAAGAAAAATAATAAATACAGAAACAGACAGATACAGAATCATAACACCGTAGACCAACGCATTGGTATTTTTGGTCAATAAACTGTTGTTTGCACATGAGTGTTACTTCTTACATATTTTATTGAAATGTTGAATATAAAAACATTTTTCCCACATCCACGTAAAAATCCTGAATGATAGTAAAATTTATGGCAGGCCTGATCCATGTGCAAAATTTAATGAGTTTTTAAGCAGTTTAGGCAAAAGAATGCAATTCATTTATAAAAGTAATTCGGGGCGCAGCAGAGACGATGTTCTGTGCCCAGACCCAGTTGCAAGATGAAATCAAAGTACTTGACACTTATTTTCATGTATCCTGAAGGCCTCAAAAATCTGTTTGCAAAATAAGGACGTACGCAAAAATCCAAATAGGAAACATCCTTTTCGAAAATGAAAAAAAAAATCCATAAAATCTTGCATGACAACTACAATGATCCCATCGAATTTCATGAACATCCAAGCACCTTTATCCCAGCATGACCCAGTGTTTGCGGGCGCTATGGACCCATCAGGCCATGCCCAAGCTCAGACCAGCATGTGGACATCTTCAAAATGGCACTCTTATCAAGTAAAGTTTGGACCAGTTTGGGAAATGAATGTGAGTTACAGCAAATTCTTCTCTCAAGACAAGACATGGAAATTTGCCACGCAGCCATGGACACACCATTCAACTAAATCAAAAAAAGCTTTGCAAAACTTCACTTTATCACAGCATTTAGACGTCACCCGCAAAATGTTAAGTCGCTTGCATTGAATCTCTAAGAGGAGTTCTAAACTGACATCTCCTTCCATTTTTCCTCCAGCTGGTTCATTTGTCAGGGTCTGAAAATGTCTGGTTTGGTTTGTTCTGTATTTTGTTTTTAATTGTGTTTGTTACTTTTTATGTGTCATTGTTTATTTTTAGCAGTTTGTTTGATCAACATTTCCATTCTCTTTCACTCACCATGTGCTTTCGGTTTCTCAATCATGTGCACTGCCGTTCCTTCATTGTTAATTGTTTGATTGCCTCCTCATTTGTGCCCACACCTCCCTGCACATGTTCAGCGCCCCGTCACACCCGTTGCCCACTCTGATTTGTCACTTAACTTCCCTCTATATACCTCTCTCCACATTGCCTTAGCCTGCGTCCAGTGTCTAGCATATGAGTGGTTTAACTTCTGAGATTTTCCTGTGTACCATTTGGCCTGTTTTTCAGTTTCCGATTCCGTCTTGCCCTTTGTGTTCAACTGATTACCTGTGCCTGATTTGTGGTTTGGCTTTATGGTTTCGGATATTCTCTTTGCGATTTGGATTTGGCGTATTGACTTCCTGGTTCTGATTATTGGACTGTAACAGATTAGGATTTTGGATTTATCCCTCTGAACCAAAGTCTGACTGCCTGATACTGACGTGGATTGCTTGACCTCGATTTTTAATGAATCCTGTGAACTGGATCCCTGTCTGCATACGAACTCTGACCCTGCCTCCTGCCATCATCACTAACATACCCTGCACTGTTAATGCACCTTCTTTGCTTTAGCTATAAAATGGTTGTTTTATTTATTATTACTGTATTGTAAGAGACACATCTGTTGGCCAAAGCATCACAAGCACTGATTTGCAACATCTAACAAAGCGAATGGGGGGGGGGGGACTATCAACCTAAGTGGCATCACTATCGACAAACAGGAACTGAATTAACAAATGCAAATCATATGGCCACTCCAAATATCTTTTGACCTTCTTTTTTGACCTCAATTTCTTGGAATGACATTGAAAGGCATTGAACGGCTTTATTCTTTGAACTATTGCAAGGATTCTTAAATCAAATATTCCTTGCTGAATTTCATGTAAATATGTGTTTCCATCTGATGCAATGGGGTTGGCTAAAACAATAGTCTTGAAAGTAATATTTGACTCATCATCAGCATGAAGCCATGAGCTTTAGTAAAGTGCTGTAGCTCACGTCAGGGGCTCTAAAATACCTCAATACCATGACAAACACTGGCATTTGAACCTTACGTTGGTCACAACCGGGATAGACCTTTGGCCTAGAGAACGCACCATCCATTATGACCATAAACAATATGAAAGATTAACTGGGCTGACGACAGTACACATCCTCAGCTCATCAGTCCATTTCATATGAGCTCGAGGTCAGAGATTATGTCTGAATAGTATTATCAAGAGGCTTCCTTGGTGTATAGAGCTGTCTTCACTTGCATGTGTGGATGCAATGATAAATAGTGTTTGTTGGCAAAGGTTTTCAAAAGTAGTTCCAGCCCATGAGGTTATATCCATAGTGAAAGCATGGTAAATTCCAGTGCAGTGCCATCTGAAGGATAGAGGGTTGCATAATTTTAAAAAATGAAGTTGATAAAACATAAATAATTTGATTCTCTATACCAGGGATACTCACTCTTTTCCCGATTGAGCCGCTGTGGGAGCAGGCTTTCATTCTAACCAACCAGTCACACACCTGATTCCACTAATCAACCCTTGAGGCTTTTGCCAAAGACCCGTGATTAGTAGAATCAGGTGTGGGACTGCATGGTTAGAATGAAATCCTGCACCCACTGCGGCTCAATCTGGAAAAGAGTGAGTATCCCTGCTCTATACCATCCTAACTTTTTTGGAAATGGGGTTGTAGATTTAATCTTACTTACAGCCTTTCACAAGGCTACATATATCAAAAGCCAACTCCTGTCCACCAGAAAACAAGGTGGTTTGGCTCGATTGGGACCGGGTGCAATGCAATGCAGGATGTATTCAGTCTGAGTTCATGAGTTCTTTTCCTGTAAATCTGGCTTAATAGCCAGTCGTGTCCATGAATTGGGATAGACGAAGACTATATGTGCCTAGCAAACTAGAAGTGGTTGCGAGAGAGCAATGAAGAAAGAAAATGGTGCCATTTTAATGGAAAAAAGAAAAAGTTGAGTAGTAATTATCAGTATTGTTTATCAATCACTAACTCCGTCATCGATCATATGCCATATAATTCTAATACCACCATAGTAAGATAAATAAAATACTTACTCATCAACAAAATGCAATGTGCAGTTCCTTTGCGAGAGTTAAAATTAATTCTTTATCTTAAAACTGGTGGCTTTAAATGATCCATATCGTAAAAAATAAAAGTGGAGCCCAACAGCAGCTTGTATCTTCACAACACATCCAATAAAAATCATGCTTTAGCAGCAAAGGGCACAGCACTGACGATCTTAATCTGAACACACCAAAGCCATCTTCTTCAGCATCTAATCTTGTACGATTTCATTTATCCAGAGCGCCAGGAGGCTGGGATTTCCAGCAGTACACGTTCGCTCATTATTTTTAAAGGGATGGAGTGGTGACTGTGGACAGCTTACAACTTAGCCATCATCTGACATGACAATAGTTGGTAAAGCCATTCCCTGCATCCTGTCTTCACCTCTCTCCGTGAACAAAAAAAGTTTTTTTGTGATTATGGCAGTATACCTGATAACCTGCAGGTGAGAGCCAATCAGACACAAACAGAAATAACAGTCAGAAGGACAGAATATTTGCAGGGCATAAAGCCGCTTTGACACCGGACGTAAAACGAATTTTTCGCACAACAGATTGCATTCATTGTCGATTCAAAGACAATGAAATGGTAATGTACGAAACATACGAATGAGAGGAGGTGGCTGTAAGTTTACTGACATTCCGGAGTTTTATTGCTGTAAAGCACTCCACATCAAGCAAAGAGATTTATTCATGCGGGAGATATTGTTCAAATACCTGCCACCCACGTCAACACAGAAATACCGAGCTTTATTAGACAGGAGCAGCAGACCCAGATAAATGAATAATTACTTTAGTCAATTTTGTAGAATTTACTGACAAGAGTATAATACAGTAATCTACTTTTACCAGATTCATAAATTATTCTTGTGCATAGTATAAATTTATGATGTGGTTGGAAATATATTTTGTTGAAAATTCTTGACATAAAGAGAACACATACCTTGAGGTGTTGAAGTAATCGGATGGGCATTGATGTTGTGTGACTGGTTCATAAATTATAGCTGGCAGTCTCAATCTTACGCTCTGATTGATAATTCTCACTGTACATATCTGACCCAGAAGTTGGTTGTTGAGTTCAGTCTAACAGCCGGTCCGACCCCCTCTGCAGCCCTGTGGGTACTGGTGGCTGCTGCATGCACCCTGAGTTGAATAAGGCTGGAGATGTGGATGTGCAGATGGAGAGGGTCATGCTCCTCTTACCCTCATCCCCCCTCCCCCAGTGAGAGAACTGAGGCAGGAACATCTGGTGGCTCATCGTTTCACAAATGTGCTGTAAACCACTAGCTAAAGCGAGTCTTTGCCATCAGTAATCTTATTGCAAACTGCAAAGCCGATTACCACGTCCCAGCCCCCGAACATCTCACCCCCACTGGGCCCAACGGGGGTTAGTGAGTGTAAAATGGGGCTAGTGAGAGTAAAGTAAGGCATGATGTGGTTTACATTTGAGGTGTCACCATAGTCTGCCACTGAAAGCACTAAGAATTGAAAACATTGAAAATAAATGACATCACAGAAGGGAATCCAATGAGCATGTTTTTGTAGAACTTTTATATCCTACGTGACATAACATGCTTTTAATTTCATTGTATGTACAACTCCAATTCTGAAATAGTTGTGACAAAGTGTAAATTGTGAATAAAATCAAAACACAATGACTTTCAAATCACATCAGCCAGCATTTTATTCGCGGTAGACGGGGGCAGATCTAGGAATTTCTGAAAGGGGGGGGCGCAACAAGGAGGGGTCTGGGGACTCTCCCCCAGAAAAACTAGAAAAATTAATGTGCTGAAAACGCGTTTTCCTGGTATCTTGGGAGAAAAATCTGATCTATCTGTTCAATGATTTTCCTCCCAAGAATCCAAAATTAAGCTAAAAAAAAACATTCAAAGCACCATTATAAAACTATTTTACATGAACTGACAATTTTAACCTTTACCTAAGACTTTCACTTTAATTGTCGAAGTTTGTGACCTTAACCCTTTCACTGCTGTTGGTGAATTGGTCAAAATTTCAAAGAGGAGAAAATCTTTTGAAATCGTCCAAATCCTACAGGGTTGGTATTCATTGGAAAGTGCTTGATGAGAGCTTTCCAGTGAATACCAAGGTGCTATGGTTCAAGCGATTTTCAAAGGTTTGCGCTAATGGGAGAATCTGCATTCACTCACACCAGGCTACATATTCATGCATCTCTTACCCATCAGGTAAGCTTGTTTTTGTGATTGGTCGGTTGGATGGTCGTCACTCTAAGTAATTCTGCCGCACGCTATCGTGGGGATGGTGTTATTCCACTTCTTTTCAGAAAGGATGATTCAGAGAACACTGTGGTAAAGGTGATCGAAGCATTGAGGCCCCTCCTTTACATTTAGTGAATTTGAACACACTTGTCATGGCTGCCATGTAAAGACTTCCTGCTCATTTTTAAGGAGTGAGGAACTTGAAAAGCAAAGAAGACACAAAATTCAAACACAGCCCGAGTATCACGTTCAGCAGGAGGGACAGTCCTTTCATTTATTAGGTTCCCAAGGGCCGGACACTTTTAAAGTGAGTTGGCCTTCTGCCTCCTCCTTGTTGAATTTCTGTTGTCAGAGTAACTGCGTCTTAGATCTAAAGCTGCTTGCACACCGAACGTGAAACTAATTTTTCGCAGGACAGGTTACATTCAAAGTCAATGCAAATCTGTGAATACTGGTTTCCCAGGCTTAGTTTGTACTCATTCTGCATGAACTAATTGTGGTCATCTTTCTGAATCATGCAACAAAAAAAAAAAAGTAAAGAAAAATTTAGCTGGGACAGTTTGTGACATTAAATATACTGAAAGCAGTGATTTGGAGATAATCTTTTACTTGTCTTGCCTTGAAAACAATCATGGGTCATTGCTTTGCCAGCAGATGGCCTCATTCCCTCCCCAGCTGGTTTATCCGCAATCTGTTTAATCCCATTGCAGTAGGTCTGTATGTTGCTGGGAGGGAATGTCTGACAATGCATAGGCATTGCAGTTCTGATTGTCTTCAAGGCAGTCATGGTATTGGTAGCAAAGGTCATCATCCTCAAAATCATGCCACATAAGCGCCAAGCAGTGTCATTGTAATTGCGGATTCCCCATTCAGTCTTAAGGTAGAATACTGCTAAAATCTGTATTTCATCACTTACATCAAATTGCTTTATTGATATGAGAAGCAAACATTCAAATTAGGTGGGATGGAGGTGATTTGCATAAATGATGCAAAATAGGTGTCCAAGATGGCTGCCGCAAAGGGGCTTATCATGACAATTTCAAAACACCACACCTCAGTAACTAACAGACATATCAACTTCTTATTTTGCACACAGGTTGCCTGATCCAGCATCTATGGGCTAAACCTCTTAAAGTTGGATACTTTAACAAAATGCAAAGGTTTTTTGAAATTTTGCTCTTGACTTGAAAATTCTCTACCTCTTTATATATTCAGCACTCCCTGAAATTAAAAGAATACCAAAAGGGCCATATTTTTTAGGTTCAGGGCAACCATCATGTTGTACACTAGTTTTGTTCCAAACTTCATTAAAATCGGACTTATGGTTTTTGAGAAATGGCGCGTGAAAAATGTGGAAATGGCAATCGTATTTTTTATAGCAGTAATCTACCTTAATTTTCAGGTATTCTACAGTCCCTGCGGAGGAATCTCGAATCATTATCACTTGACCGAACTAATTCTGCTTACAGTCATGTGAGCCCAACAGGTTTCACATTAGAATGGGCAAAGCAGCCTCTACCTGTAATGTCTTGATTTTGCTTTGAAATAACTCTGAGCTTATTCAAGTGCTTTTACAGCAAAATATATGACATTCTGGGATGTTTTTGGAGATTTCTCAAGACTTTTCTCACTTAGGAGTGTCTCAGACAGCATGTGCTGTATGGTCGAGCAGTCAGATGAAATCACACTCCCAAGGTGCTTTGCGAGCTGACCAGGGGTAGCATTAGACCTGAAAATTCGGGGCTAATATCCATCCCTTTATTGACAACAATTAGTCCTGGCTAATTTTCGGTGGTTTTCCTTCATCAACACGTTTTCCAATTCAAGAATAATCAAGTGGCAATTGAAGGCAGACATCTGTCCCCCATGCCATCTAAAAACAACAAAATAAAGGGCTACATTCAGTTCAGAAAAATAATTTAATTATAATTCGGTCTATGCACTGGCACTCGGCGAAGGCATTTCAGAACTCTTCAGCGAATGAGGGTAATTTTGGTGACTAGTACGTGGTTTCGTACATTTACATTTTCTAGACAGCTGTCTATTTTTTTTTTTACAGTAAGTTGCGTGATTATGCTGCAAAAACAGATGTACGTACTTGTACACCTCAAACAACTTCTAGCGCATTTTAGGACTAAAATAAGAAATAAAGCAGAGACGATTTGACAATAAATCAGTTATTTAAATACATAATAGTTAATACACAACTATTTTCATAATGGATTGATTATTTCAGGCATGAATATTCTCAGTTGAGGGTATGTCTCTCTGAGGTCAACATGACAGGAAGATGCTTGCAGCAGACGTGCTGCAACGAAAGTCTCTCGTCTCGTGCACTGGCCATGAGACGCACGTGACATTTCTCACTTCGAGAAGTGATGAAACCTCAAAGGCCAAGACAGGTTTTTCTGCTTAGTCCATCCATACTGCTGTCTTGAATTATCGATCTATCAGCCAATCAGAAAATAATATTTCCTGTTGCTGGGTCTGAAGGTTTGTATATTATATATTATATGTTATATTTTAATATAATATTGTATTATATTTTAAGAAATCAACAAGGTGCAAATAACAGAATGAATAGAAAATATAAACTATCCAAAATTATAAATATAGAACAAAAACCAAAATTGAGTATACAACGTACAAGTTGTTACAAGATAGATGTTACAATATAAGGCTACCTGGCTGGAAGTGAGAGAGAGGTAGGTTTAAATAAACTGGAGCCAAAGGGTGAGATAATTAATGAACAAGAATCAGGTGTAATAACTTAACGAGTGGCAAGAGGATAATTGCATTAGGCAGGAAGGTGGAGGGAACAGGAGGGGGGTGTGACATAATAATAATCATTTATTTTCTGTTAGTAATTGAAAAAGAAGAAAAGAAGACAAAATAAAAAAAATAAACTAACCATTTTGCTAGATTTCCTTTCCTAATTTACAGTTTCATTTACTCCTTTAAGTACATCACACTGTCAACCTCATACTGTTCAAATACACCACACTTAAGAACAGATTAATACAAATGAAAATGCAGTTTTGAGATTTGACTTCCGGGGGGTATATTACAAAGCATTAAGCCTGACTTCAGCACTTAGTAAAACCAGGAACCTCTTCAAATATGGAACATGGACTTAAATAAAAGGAGCTGCTCCGGGTTTTACTTCAGCTGAAAGTCAGGCCTAGTCACAAAGCCAGCTTCGCAGAACACCTCCCTGATAAAATAATTGTGTCAGTGCACAGGTCTGTATACAGGGCATTTGGGATGTGCTGGGAAGTGGAATGATGCGTTGTTATGTGCCAGTTTTGTGCATTTGTTTCAGCCAGTCCACACACAAGAGTTGCTGGCCCTTTCAGTGTTCAAATCTGTACTTGCATTCCAGAGCTTCTGTTACCGTAGTCTAAAGTCCAGCGCTTTGGCGGTGCTGATAAATCACCATGAGAAGTAAGAGCCTTTCTCATCGCTAGGTTACCAGAATGCGGGTCGCGCCGAGGTCTCAACACAGAGTAGGATATAGAATGGAGCCACAGGATATCCTGTGTCAGAGATCACCAGTGATCACAAATGGCTCCTCAGACATATATAGTCTCTGTCTCGCTCTCTTTTTCTGATTCGTCCGGATTGCTCGGGTCGTTTGTTCACGAAAGTAAACTCAAGGCTTGTGTGTTCCTTTAATGTTGTGTCGGGACAGCTGCCACTATCAGTACTACAACTAGTGGTGCTAATACTACATAATAATAATAATAATAATAATAATAATAATAATAATAATAATAATAAAAGCTATTATTGTATCATGAAAATAAGAGATATTGATATTGCTTATTGCAAGTTTGTGTCAGTGAAATGTTTTATCTAAACATACAGTACATATATTGGTATGATATTTATTGCAAACAATTCAAGAATTTGAATGATTGGAATTAACTAATTACAATGGGGAAAAAGTATTTTATTTGTTTTATAAAAGGAATTTGCACGCAGAGAAATTTTTGAAAAAAAAAATAAAATAAGACAATTTGGATCAATGGTGCAGCTTACAGTGAAGACTAGCACTAATAGTGACCCAGCGAAAGGTAGGTGAGCAGTGGTGACAAAATAATTCTTGATGCATTTATTTTAATTGTTAAATTGATGGGTTTATGGATAAGTAGTGAATTAAACAGTTGGAACATAAGACAGATCTCTAAAAAATATCTGTAAGCCCCAGGCTTACTCAGCTCTGCATAATTAGATGACAGCACAGTTGATAAACACAAAAAATTGTGAAAAATATGTAGATACTTAAAGGGATGTCGGTGGTGTAATGTAATGTATTTACAATGATGGGAAAAACATTGTGGAAGATCATGAGATTGACATGTGGTGACTGACATAAGATCTTTGGCAGTAAAAATACCTCCAAGTGGAGGAACACCAAAGTGGAGAGCTTCCAAGGCGAGCAGCTGTCGTTTCGTCTCACATAATTCTGCAGCGGCGCAGACTCTTCACACTATTGGCCATGTAGCTTTTAAATATTTCATCAAACCTATAACTACAGACCAAATGGCTGTAGTTATAGCAGGGCCTTGTATTAGCTGTAAATCTCATACAACTGAATGCTGTCAACAGTTAAGAAATCTTCCATTCCTTGCATATGTCTATGCTATAGATTATGGGTATTACCTAATGGGTAATGATTTCTATAACATCCATGTCTAAACTGCATTATAAACATACTTATGATGTATAATAATCTGCTCATAGCACTGTATAATTATAGCTATAGGCACTCATACATATTCATAGTGCTGTGTGATAAAAAAACATAAAAAATATTTTAGAATGACTTATGAATTATTAAAATACTTAACCTTGTAATTACTAGTCTTTTGCAGACATTCTTATTTGCAAGGATCATTGCGTGATATAATTCTTATACAAAAGTAGTTTTAATACATTACTAACATTTTATGATGCATTATAGTAGTTACTGTCATTATACATAACATGGAAATTCCCTGAATAACACGTTCTACTCTGTTAGTGTTGACCAGAGGAGCACCGTCAGGAAGTCTGCAGTTGCTCAGCTAAAATTTGCAGCTCTAGAGGTGCTCAAGACCCTACCTGCCTGAAATGATGGGGCAGACAGTTTATTTACTGTTGTCGACAGATGTCATTTATCGATGACCATCCAGATAAAAGATTAAATCTGGTGATGAGTTGCTGTCCTTCGCCACCTCACAGCGAATGTGTATTTGCTCTCTCTCTCTCTCTCTCTCTCTCTCTCTTTCTCTCTCTCTCTCTCTCTCTCTCTCTCTCTTTCTCTCTCTTTCTCTCCCCCAGTAAGGTTTGGGGAAGGTTTCTCCCTTGAGCTTTTTATCTGCAGTCTAAAATATGACGGATAGAAAAAAACTGCTGAATTGACTTATTTAATTTCATAGATCGAGGTCGCAAGATTGGCAATGTGGACAAACCAAAAAATACAATTGCTGGATTGGAATCGACCGACTTGGAAGTTTATTGGAAGTTTATTTCACCAGAAGTTTATTGGAAGTTAAATGCTCGGCTCTGAGTTGAGGATGCCTATTATAGCCTGTTTGGAAATTTGGAGGGGTTCACCACACAGACATAGAGTCTTGGGGAGGCACTGGATTCAGTTCTAACAGACGGTGAAATGTACCTTGGTTTCTGAAACATAGTTAATCTGTTAATTCTTTTTTTTTTGTATTGGTTTATCATTATGGTTCTCAGGGTTCTGGGTGTTTTGATATCTGTGTAGCATCACAAAGGAGGGCCCTCTGTCTATCTCTCTATCAGCGCCTTCCTTCCCTCTCTCCCAAAACTCTGCTTCTGCTCTGCTCTCCTCTGACTAAAATCACAGCATTTATATAGACTAGCCACATTCTGGAAAGAACCGCAGGATTCCAGGGTAATCCCGCCCCCTCCAGGCCGGAAGGTGCCAGAAGCTTCTAGAAAGCACTAGTCTATGACATCAGATAATGTTTTGCTAGACACGCCACCAGAGGGTGCCAAATGAACAAAATAAATAGCTGACCAGCAAGGCAGCAAAAACAGCATGTAACAAATCTCCATTTACAAATTATATACAATGATATACATAAAATACGCATACATAACACTTGCTAAATGGGTAAGGTGGTTAGTTAAACTGGCAGCTTGACAGTTGGCTATTCTCTCAACACTGGACTGAACGCTTGTTGTATAATTTCATAATCGAAATTCATGAAAATCTAACGTTATGTCGAACTTAAGTTTGCTGGCTAACTACTGCAGGAAATTAACGTCAGCTAGCCATCTAGCTTGCGTGCGCGTCTAAAGCTGCTTTCACACCGGACGCAAAACAAACACGACAGATTACATTCAAAGTCAATACAAAGATTCGAATACTCACGTCTTTGTAGTAACTTGGTATGTAATCTGTCGTGCAAAAAATTTGTTTCGCGTCAGGTGTGAAAGGGGACATTTATTTAATTAGCTATGGTAGCCCAACGGTAACACTAAAATATTGTGCATTCCAAAAATACATACAATTACTACAGTAATACGTTTGTTTTTTGGTGTTAAATCGTATGGTATTCCAACAGTGGTTTTTTTGTAAGGGTCTGTCTGCTGGCTGTGGTATTTAATTGTAGAGACTGGAGATCTGACCAGCTGGCTGCCTTGCGTGACATCAGTTGCTGTATCAGGCCAGTTCCAGACATTTCGAAGGGGGCGTTCCCGATCAGTTAAATTAATCCGAAATAGTTTAAAAACAACAAATTTTCACGGAAAATTTCCATCTTCGTTTTCATCGTGAAAAAATACAATGGATAGTTCTTAAAGTCAATTTTGGCCTATTTAATGTCAGGGAATCTTTAAAGGTTGAAATTGAGACTTATCTTTAGCTTAGTTTTCAAGGAATCTTTTTTGCTGATGAAATATTTACATAAATGTAAAAAGTACTGCTACTCATAAAGTAGAAAATGCTTTAGGTATTGTCTGTAATTTAATTTCCGCCAATTTAAGCATGAGTTTTAGGGGGTAATGTAAGATTGGTGAAATGTAAATGTCCCTTATTCAGCTGCTCATCATAAAAAATTTTTGTCACATTTGAGTACTCAATTTCTGTTCTGACCCATAAAATTAATACATTTTCAGAGTCCTGAGTTGTTCTTGCAAAGATTTAATGATAAGCTTTTCAATGTATTATACAAACTATATGCTTGTACCACTGGAATTTCATTACCTCACTTAAAGCAGCCAATGACTCCTTAGAGTAACTTAGAAACTCACTATGATGAGAATTATCATTCTCTATGATCCTTGCAACAAAAAAAAAAATGTCAGTGAGTGACTCTTATTCATAAAACATTATGATAATTGGCATTTCTCTATGAGTCATTATAAAACGCTTTATGTGTTATGATTGTTGTTATAATGAATATTTGTGTGAGCTTACTGGATATATAGTTATACAATGCTATTAGCAGACTAAAATGCATAAAAAGTTTGTTTATCATGAATTATAGACACAGGAATTATCGTCAGTGTTAGACAGGAGGGGTAACAGGTGCTTTAGGTATTTTGCAAAAAGTGTTAAGCTTTCACCTCCCCATGCCTTGATGAATCAGCTCCTGCAAATATGCGTATCTCTAAATAACACTGTCAGTGTTATAACCCAGCATAGGCCATTATCACTCTTCATTATTAAACAACACTGCAGGCAACATGTTGAACAGAGCAAGTCTCTAAAGAAGGGGTCAGTGAGTTTAAATAGCAGCTATATCCTGGCTTAGATCCTCGCTGATCAGCACAAACCACATCGTCTTTAGTGTAGAAACATCTACATGCCCACGTGCTAGTTCTTCAACTGCCATGGGTAATACAAGGCCCTCTGGCCTGAGCACATGATGAGGGTCTGTCGCAAAGAGCCCAGCGAGGGGAAGATGGTAAAGTAACAGCTTCCACCTTCTCCGTCATCAGATTCTCAGATCATCCTCTCTTGTCCTGGTATTGCTGCGCTTGCTAGACCGGCTGTACCTCCTCTGCTTCTCAGCTGGGGACCCCGGGGTCGAGCCAGCAACGGAGACGGGGGCGGAGTCCACCCCGGACCCCCCTTCAGAGCCGGAGTCCCTGGCAGGCCTCGATTGACGCATCTCCTCAGTTCTATCAGCCCGCTCCACGGCAAAGTTGTCCCGGTTCTGCTTGTATGCAGCCTTGGTACTGTATGGGTGACACGGGCCGTTAGTCTCCAAGGCGGGAATGGCGAACCCAGGCCCTGGTGGGTATGCGTTGTGGCCAGCAGGGGGGAAGAAGTTGTAGCCTGGCGCATTGGGCACTGCAGTCTCGCTCGGTGGCTTAGATACTTGCTCATATGCCAACTTTGACCGTCTGTACTGGAGTCCTTGCTTACATCTTTTGAAGCCCAGGTGATACATCTCAATGAGGTTCAGCAGCAGCGAGACACTGGCCACCCCCAACATGAAGAGAATGAAGATGGTTTTCTCTGTGGGTCGTGAGATGTAGCAGTTGACCATGTTGGGGCAAGGCCAGCGATCACAGGTGTAAAGGGGCTTGAGCTGGAAGCCATAGAGAAAGTACTGACCCACAATGAAGGCCACCTCAAAGAGAGTTTTGAAGATGATGTTGAAGACATAAGTTCGCAGCAGCACTCCCTGCAGGCGAATACGGCCTTGTTCGTCACGCACAGATGGCTTCCTTGGCTTTCCATCAGGAAGCAGCGGGTTCACATGACCGTGCCCCTGCTGAGCCAACTCCTTATCCCTCTGTTTCCTCTTCTCCTCCATGCGCACGAGGTGGAGAATGTGGCCGAGGTAAATCAGCGTTGGAGTGGAGACAAAAATGATCTGCAGCACCCAGAAGCGGATGTGTGAGATGGGGAAGGTTTTGTCGTAGCACACATTCTGGCAACCAGGCTGCTTCGTGTCGCAGGTGAAGCCCGACATCTCATCACCCCACACCTTCTCCGCAGCTGCACCCAAAATCATGATGCGAAAAATGAAGAGGACTGTGAGCCACACCTTTCCCACCACTGTTGAGTGCTCCTGCGCTTTTTCCAGAAGCTTCCCAAGCAGGTTCCAGTCTGCCATGATTCCAGCTCAGCACCGTTTCTGTGTCTGTCTCTATAGGGAAACACAGAATAATAATAATGAATACAACAATAACAATAATAATAATAATAATAATAATTGCAGGGCGTAATCAACAGGGTCCAAGCAACATGAGGCAATTATCAATTATGAGCCTGTAAAGCGACACGTATGAATTTTTGAAAAATTTTCAGTTCATGGCAGATAAATATTCACGCTATTCCCTGCGAGTTTCACGTCAATTAGTGTCTGGTGAGCCAGTCAAATGGTAGCTGTTACCTGATTGGCAAGTAGCGGTGATGTTTTTGAATTCATCAAATTTTCTTAAAAAGTAATCTGGTTCTGTGAAAACAAAATGAAGATTGACCCAAATTTGCCAACAGCGCATGTGCCGTAACGGTAGGTGCTCCAAATGCAGAAGTCAAGCTGAATACAATAGGAAAACAAGATGTTGCCAAAGAATATTGTTACCATTAATTGAAAAAAACTAATATTTTTCACATCAGAGGGGTGGAAGGAAGGACATGACAAGGACATGACAATGTAGGCATGATGCACCGAAACTACTTACTGAGAGTTTTATCAGGCCATGACCAGGAAAGGAGTCCGAAAAATAGGCAGCCTACGAATATAAAGACAACACAAGACCTGCAGAGTCTATTAACTCTGACAGTGCACACTTGACAGACAACATGGCCCATGCAGGTCAAATGAGGCCTGTTTGCGCAGCTGGAGTGCACTTCCCGAAATCACAGACGCTAACTTAGATAGCTGGAACCATTGACTGAATGGACCAACTACGTAAGTTGCTAACTTAGTTAGCAACTATGCATTTGGGAAATGCACCCGTAGCCTGCTAACATGCTGAAGCTTTTCGCTATTACAGTATTAAGTTACATATCTAACAGTCGTAGAGACTTGAATTTATTCATTTAATGCGAAAAGCATTAGCATGATAGCTAGCGAATTAGGCTAGTGCCTTATGCTTTTCTCATTCTCCAATTGCAGCTCCTGGTCTCGTTTACGGCTTTGCTATCATCACGGTTTTATCTTTCATAAGCCAAAGTTATCAAGGCAATTAAAGACTCATCTTGGGGGCTGTATTGCATGAAGAATATTTTTAGCCACCTGGAGAGCCGACTCACAGTTCAGGGAGCCGCAGTATGTGAGCACATTAATCTGAGCACTAACACCTTTCTGTGTGGGTGTGTACTTCACTAACTGTGACTGCACAGGCCACTGCTATATTTCGACAGGTCCTCACTTAGACTAATAAACTGGGTCATGAGGAAAGTTTCATCATCAAAATCATCATTATTATAATTATTAGTATTATTACTATTATTATTATTATTATTACAACCCCATTTCCAGAAAACTTTGGATACAGTGCAAAATGTAAATAAAATTAGGATGCAATAATTTGCAAGTCACTTATACTATTTATTTACAAAACCCAAAACCAGTGAAGTTGGCACGCTGTGTAAATCGTAAATAAAAACAGAATACAATGATATGCAAATCCTTTTCAACCTATATTCAATTGAATACACTGCAAAGACAAGTTACTTAATGTTCGAACTTTGTAAACTTTGTAATTTTTTGCAAATATTAGCTCATTTGGAATTTGATGCCTGCAACATGTTTCAAAAAAGCTGGTACTAGGGGCAAAAAAGACTGAGAGAGTTGAGGAATGCTCATCAAACACTTATTTGGAACATCCCACAGGTGAATGGGCTAATTTGGAACAGGTGGGTGCCATGATTGGGTATAAAAGCAGCTTCCCTGAAATGCTCAGTCATTCACAAACAAGGATGGGGTGAGGGTCACCACTTAGTGAACAAATGCGTGTGCTGATTGTCGAACAGTTTAAAGACAACATTCCTCAGCGAGCTATTGCCAGAAATTTAGGGATTTCATCATCTACGGTCCGTAATATCGTCAAAAGGTTCAGAGAATCTGGAGAAATCACTGTACGTAAGCGACAAGGCCGAAAACCAACATTGAATGCCCGTGACCTTCGATCCCTCAGGCGGTACTGCATCAAAAACCGACATCAGTGTGCAAAGGACATCACCGCATGGGCTCAGGAACACTTCAGAAAACCACTGTCAGTAACTACAGTTCGTGGCTACATCTGCAAGTGCAAGTTAAAACTCTTCAATGCAAAGCGAAAGCCATTTATCAACAGCACGCAAAAACGCCACCGGCTTCGATGGGCCCAAGCTCATCTAAGATGGACTGATGCAAAGTGGAAAAGTGTTCTGTGGTCTGACGAGTCCACATTTCAAATTGTTTTTGGAAACTGTGGACGTTGTGTCCTCCGGACCAAAGAGGAAAAGAACCATCCTGACTGTTATAGGCGCAAAGTTCAAAAGCCAGCATCTGTGATGGTATGGGGGTGTATTAGTGCCCAAGGCATGGGCAACTTACACATATGTGAAGGCAACATTAATGCTGAAAGGTACATACAGGTTTTGGAGCAACATATGTTGCCATCCAAGCAACTTCTTTTTCATGGACGCCCCTGTTTATTTCTGCAAGACAATGCCAAGCCACATTCTGCACGTGTTACAACAGCATGGCTCCGTAGTAAAAGAGTGCGGGTACTAGACTGGCCTGCCTGTAGTCCAGACCTGTCTCCCTTTGAAAATGTGTGGCGCATTATGAAGCGTAAAATATGACAACAGAGACCCCGGACTGTTGAATAACTTAAGCTGTACATCAAGCAAGAATGGGAAAGAGTTCCAACTGAAAAGCTTCAAAAATTTGTCTCCTCAGTTCCCAAACGTTTACTGAGTGTCGTTAAAAAGAAAGGCGATGTAGCACAGTGGTAAAAAGGCCCCTGAGCCAACTTTTGCTGCCTTTAAATTCTAAGTTAATGATTATTTGCAAAAAAAAAATAAAGTTTCTCAGTTTGAACATTAAACATCTTGTCTTTGCAGTGTATTCAATTGAATATAAGTTGAAAAGGATTTGCAAATCATTGTATTCTGTTTTTATCTACGATTTACATTACGTGCCAACTTCACTGGTTTAGGGTTTTGTAATTATAAGTAGTGCAAAGACAACATCTCAAATGTTGACTTAGTCATCAACAGTTTTTTATATATAAATATATATATATATATATATATATATATATATATATATATATATATATTTTATTTTTTTTTTTAAACATAATTTGAGGCCAGCAACGTCTTTCAAAAAAGTTGGGACAAGAGCAACAGAAGGCTTGAAATGTTGAATGACGCTGAATAAACACACCTAGTGGAAGATCTCACAGGTAATACGGTAAATTGGAAACAGGTCAGTAACATGACTGGGTCTAAAAAAAAAATAATGATGGCAAGGGCTTCACCACTCCTTGAAAGACTGCGCGGGCAAATAGTTCAACAATCCAACTTCATGTTTCTCAACGTAAAATTGCAAAGAATTTGGGGATTTAATCATCAATGGCACATAATATCATTTAAAGATTCAGAAAATCTAGAGGAATTTCTGCACACAAGGGATAAGGCTGAAAACCAACACTGGGGTGCTTTTCCTGAAATCACAAATGCTAACTTACATAGTTGAAACCAATGACTGTGAATTGATAAACTATGTCAGTTGCTAACATAGTTAGCAACTGCGCTTCTGGGAAACACACCCCTGAATGGCCGTGATCTTCAGGCCTTAAGGCAGTATTTCATTAAAAACAAACAGGATTCTGTATTGCATATCAATGATATGAGTGATATGATATGATATGATATGGTGAGCATTAAGACATTTATGAGAGCCACAGTCAATGAAAACAGTTCATTCCTGCTTTTACAAATGTGAGTTAAAATTCTACCAAACATATAAACAAGACTCAGATCTGCTGGTGCCTTCTTTGGGCCCGAGCCCATTGAAGATGGACTGAGGCAAAGCGGAAAACTGTCCTGCGCTCTGACCAATCAAAATGTGAAATTCATTTTGGAAATTAGCGATGTTGCATTCTGTTGGCTAAAGAGAAGTGGGACCATCCCGCAAATTACCTGGGCACAGTGCAAAAGCCAACATCCATGATGATAGGGCGGTACATTAGTGCACGTCATGGGTAACTTGCACATCAGTAAAGACAAATTAATGCTGAATGATACACACAGCTTTGGAACAGCACATCCTGCCATCCAGACAGTGTATTTTAACAGAGAAAACCTGGCTTTTTTAAGCAAGTCAATACCAAACTACATTTTGCACGTATCACAACAAGATGGGTCCATAGTGAAAGAGTTCAGGTGCTAACTCGGCCTGCCAGGAGTCCAGCCCTGACACCGAGTGAAAAACATTGGCACATTATAAAATGAAAAATGACGAAGGAGGTCGAAAATTGTGGAGCAGCTGAAATCCTGCATCAAGCAAGAGTGAGAAATTATTCCCATTCTTGGTCTCCTCAGTTCCCAAACATTTACAGAGTTGTTAAAACATGGATGATTCAACACAATGGTAAAAATGCCCTCGTCCCAACTTTTTAAAAATGTGTTGAAAATGTGCAGATATATATAAAAAAAAACAATAAAATTTCTCTTTCAACACTTGATGTGTTACTATTTTCAACTAAATGTTGGGTTTAAATGATTTGCAGATTATTACATTTTTTATTTACATTTTACAGAGCTCCCAACTTTTTGGAAATGGGGTTGTATTTTTATGATTAAGATTATTTTTGTGTGGTACAATTCCTGGTAAGAGATCTGTTAATAATATTCTCTCAGATCAGTAAACACACAGTCAGCTCTCGCCCAGAGGTCCCCTCCCCTCTTGATTAATGAAAAGAGTTGACTAATGAAACGGAGATACTCACCTGATCGCTGGTCTCATCTCCAGCGGAGGGCCCACAACCCTCAGTTTTCCTCGGCGCCCCTCCTCACCACAAACTAACCTTCAGAGCTCTTGCTTTTTTCCTGTTAAAACGGCTGTTGATTCAGAGACAGCCTGCAGATCCGAGGCAGTCGCAAAGACTTGGGAACGACACACCTTGTTGACACCCGTCTTACCCCGTTACCCTATTCCCTCTCCCTCTCCTTGTGTGGGGGTTAAATTTGGCTGCAGACGTGCGCACTGACCCCCCAGTGTGAGATATAGGACAACTGCTGCCTGCCTGAGTGGCAGTGATTTTGTCCAATGGCCATCAGTCTTATGGGGGCAGTAAGGTTCTAAATATAAGCTCTCAGAGGGGACGATTTCTGCTGTCGCTTGGAGGTCTGGCTGGAGATTTTTTTGGAGGGGGTGACAGGGGGGATGGCTGACTGGAAGTGGTAGTACTGCTGGGATGTTACTGGTAAATCTGTGGATTAGGGGCAGTAGGTGCCTAGAAGTGGCTGACTCTGGTATCTTTAAACAAATGGCAACATAACAGTGCGGTGACCGTCAGCTGTGACAGAGCAAAGCAGAGATGACGCCCCAGTCACTTCCCATCCAATGCCAAGGAATGTCACTGAACTGTTAAACTCATTAAACATTAGCAAACGCAGAGCAGTGTGAAAAATAAAATAAATCCTGGCTTATGATCTGGGGGGCAGGGTATCTGCTGAAAAAAATGAGTATTACAGCTATTTAAAATAATCTGATAAGCAGCCAGCAGCATGAACAGTTACTCGTTCTGCCAGACGGTAAAATACATGTCCTGTAATCACCTGGGCAACGGAATAAAATAAAGGTCTATATTTTCAAGGGTGGATATGAAGAGATTGTTTCCAAAATGCAATAAGTGCCAAAATTACAAAATTGAGATAATACCGTAGAGCAATAGCCCCGTGCTTCTTACACAAGGTGCAAAAATAGGTTTTTAGAAATTCATACTATAAGGTGTATTTAAAGGGATTGAAAGAAATTCAATCATCTCTCATGAGAACCATCTGTAAGACTAATATTGTTTGGCTACCTGGGATTGGATTGCTGGTAGTTTACTGAGAAAACCTTTCACAATGCTCGTAGTGAAAACTTAAAGTGAAATAAAATCCACTGGCAGGCTGCATGAATTATATAGTGCATTGACACAATCACTGCATTGACGTTAGTCCCCCTTGTGACAAAGGATGCAGAAACAGTTTCCTTGCCAGAAAAAGTTGACTGACCCCAACCGCCTCCAGGCCCCCTCACCCCCCACAAGGCCTCACAGCTGACTCACCAGTGAATATTTTTGGGGGGAATGAGGATGAAGGTTCTGATTGACAGGTCAGAACCAGCTGATCACCAACCCACCAGTGAGAGGGGGGACAGGTGGCGATGTTTGACACCTGAGGTCTCTGATGACCGTGCAGCAGCTTCCTGGCAGCATGTCGGAGCCGGAATATCCAGTCAAGAATGTGGTTAATGACAACGGCAGTACCGCTGAGGTATGCTTTCAAATTTATTTCAAAACTGGCGAGGAAGACAACTGCTCAGACTTTGGTCAGACATCCTTCTACAAATACATAACTTGGTCAATCCACAGGATGGTAGATCTCAATGACCTGGGTTGATTCCCACTGACCTGAAACAATCAACTATTGTGAACTCTTATACCATGCAGGCCAAGGGACTATACAAAGTTGGATGGACAATGGATGCACTACCCAACAGCTCCAAAAATTAAACTGATTTATTGTATTGAAGCAAGAAAAAATGTAGCAGGAATTTTAAACATTTTATATATTAAAAGACTTGGCCGGCCTTTGACCGGCTGAGGTCAGGGGCAGAAACTGTGGCCCCTAAACTGTTGAGACAGTGCAAGGCAGCGGGAAATGAGCAGGACATTCCTTCATGTGACGACAGCGCTGTAAGCCCAGGCTCTGCCTGAGCCTGAAAATCAACTGCTGAGGTGGAAAAACAGCCTTATCGCTTTATGGGTTTCATTCACTATTTACTTAACACAATCTTGTGATCTGGAATTTTATCAGAAACGTTCTTTGTCGACGTAATATTTCACTGGTCCTCGTGGGTGAATATGACCTATTTTAGCTTAAGAGAGCCAAACTGCTATATTGTTTGGGCATTTGTTCCATGTCTCGAGCTTGCCTCATTCACAAGATATTAAACAAAATGTGATTTTCCCTTTTGGATGACCTTGACCGTGACCTTTGGCCTAAATAAACAAAAATGCAGAAGTTTGGTAGACAAGTCTATGCTGAATGAAGTGGTGTTTGGGAGACTGTATCACTCTGGTTGTTTATTGAGATTTGATAATGAAAATAAGCAAATATGTCTCATTTTAAGAGATGGGGATTTTAGTTGCCATTGACCATATTTTGAACATGGCTTGCACAATTTTCATCAAATTTGACAGGCTCCCATAAAAGCACAGTATGTACCATCTCCAAAATTTTTTCCTCTTAGAAAGAAATCAATACAGAAAAAAAGTTTTTTTTCCAACCTGATCATCTATATAAATTGACCAACCAAAAGTACCCGAAGTTGTTAATGTTGGTCAATTTTGACAGCATAGATTCCCAGGAACCTTTAGTTAAAGAAGCGATATTAGGCAGGATGTGTTCCTGACCTTTTTGACGACCTTGACCTTTGACCTTCACCTTTCGGAATTGAATCCCATCGTCCTTGGACATATGGAATCTTGTGGTATTAATTTCACATTAATACCTTAAGAATTGTGGACTACACAGTGGGCACAAATGAAGAGACAGACAGGAAAATGCAATGTACATCCTTGAGAAAACAATATTTTTTGCAAGTAACAAGCAAACAATCATGAGGGATTGCAAAGCCTCTTGGGCTCAGGTGATTATACATGTAAAAGCAGATGGCAGGTGAGGTGCTGGTCAGTTAAAATGCTCCTTAGTCCCCTCATTTTGCATTAATTACAGTTAAATTCAAAATCATGAGTTTTTTTTTTTGGTTTCATGAACCAGAAGGAATTGTTCGCTTACTACATTTTAATTTTAGCAATTTAAAACAAAGACAAGTCACCTAAGGTTGTACTCTGTAAATATAATACACCACTTTTAAACAGCAGGGTAAAGAGCTAATGCTACTTTTTTAATGATATTACACATTATGGTGTTAATGTTGCTCATCAAATAATTTTTTGAGCAAAACGTGTTTTAAAGATTGCTTGGTTCCTCCATTTTGTGAAAAAATTGTCAAAAATGACTCATGAACACCCCATGATAAATATGCAACATGGTTTTTAAATTATATGTATAATTCTCTGTTCAAAAACACATAATAGTTCACCCGAAAGACTTGAGCATTAAAATAATCGCGAGCACTCCAAGACTTCAAAACATCAAGATGTAGTTTTGTACGTCTATTGCAGAACAGCAAGTTTCTTGCTGCATCAACAAATGTAAGTTAAAATCTTGTCTTGTAAAGATTAAGCCATATATAAACAAGATTCAGAAACGATGCCGCACACTTTGGGCCCGAACTAATTTAAGATTGAATGAGATGAAGAGGAAAACTGTCTGACCAATCAAAATGTGAAAATGTTTTTAGAAATCTTGGATGTTGCATCCTCTGGACTAAGGAGGAGAGAGACCACCTGGCTTATCAGTCCGCAGTTCAGAAGTTCGCGTCCATGATGGGGGCGCATTAGTGCACATGGCATGGGTAACTTGCTAATTGGTGAAGATGCCATTAATGCTGAATGGTATATACAGGTTTTGGAGCAGCATTCACTGCCATCCAGATGTCTTTTTCTGGGAAGGGCTTGTTTATTTCAGCAAAACGATGCCAATCACAGCACTCTACAGGTATTACAACATGCCTCCATAGTAATTGAGTCTGGATACTAAACTGACCTGCACTCTCCCCTGTCATTATCGTAATTGGCAACTGAAGACACGGTTTTTCTCTATATGCAATCTACCAGCGATGAAATCATGGGGTAAATTCATTACAGTTGCTGAACAAGAACAGAGAATTGGGTTCCACAAAACATCCGTTTTAAACAATTATTAGTCCTGCCCTGTTCTCAGTCATTTTCATGATTAACAGAAGGTTCACTCCGAGAGCGCTCCGCACTTAACAGGTGCTGCTTGTTCTCCCAGATTAAGTAAGACATCAGTCATTCATCTGGACGCGTATTTGATGTATTTTAATCATTATATAATCATATAATTCAAAATTGTATACCTGTCGTCTCTCACACAAATAACTGGAGCCGCACGCTTTTTATAGCCTTTTGAACTGCCAAGTGCAACTTTTTTTTTTTTAAATCAACCCACGTAATAATGGGAGTGAAAGGCGATATTTCAGTGAAACGCGGAACAGTTCAATCAACGCGAAGCATTGGCCTATTAATTAGTAAATTATTTTTCAGTACTGAATTTCACCCATGATTTCATCGCTGTTAGATCGCATACAGAGAGAAACCGCGTCTTCAGTTGCCAATTATGATAATTGGAAAACGCGTCAATAAAGGAAAATGATTAAGAACTAGCCAGGACTAATTGTTTTCATAAAGGGACGTGTCTGTACCCCCCCAGTTCCCAGTTCTAGTTCCACTGCTGCGGCAAAGTGTTGAGCAGCTGAAATCCTGCATCAAGCAAGAATAGGAGAACATTTGGCTTTCAGAACTACAGTTTGTCAGTTCTCAAACGCTGACTGTGTTTTTCATAGAAGACATGACGCAACAGAATGATAAACAAATATGTTGCTGGCACCAAATACAAAATGAGTAGGGGAGACTGGGGTCCAATGAGCCATGGAGACCCATGAGCCATGTCACTATTTTGCAATCAATCGATGACAGAGCTGCTTAAAATAGGCTAAATATTTGACCATTGACTGATGAGTCATGGAGATGAAAGAGCCATATCACTATTTTGCCTATTTTAAACACCTTTGGCTTCAATTGATCGCAAAATAGTGATATGGCTTATTCATCCCAATGACTCATAAGTCAATGGTCAAATATTTTGCCTATTTTAAGCCGCTCTGTCATCAATTGACTGCAAAAAAGTTAAATGGCTTATTGGTCCCCGTGGTTCATCGAACCCCGGTCTCCCTTATATATGTTTTAAAAGCAATACAATTACTCAGTTTCAACATGAGAGTTGTTGACATTGTACTATTTTTATTTAAATATGGAGGTTAAATTATTTGTGAATCTTTGCATTGTGTTTCTATTTACATTTCACACAGCATCCCGACTTTTAGGAAAAGGGGATGAACTCGATAAAGGTCTGCCAAAATATTCCTGAGCCCATGCAGTTATATCACTTCTAGATAAATGGCAGTTCTTGAAGCAGTGCCATCAGGAGGTATTCAGCTGAGCCGTGCACCATCTTTATTTAGACATGTTAAATACTGCAGGTGGTGAAAATCCAAATCGTTTCCCATCTTTCATTGAGGAACATTGCTTTCAAACCTTTCAGTGATTTTCTCATGCACTGATGGGCAAACATGTAAACCTCGGCCCACCTCACCCCCATCCCCAAATCTTCAGGGATGCATTGCAGCTCTGAATGACAGGAATGACTGTCTTTGTACTGTCTGCAATAAAATACAAGTAAAAGTGCATTTACAAATCAGTGCTTTCTGTATGTGTTCACATTTTCCATATAGTTCCAGTACTGCTGGAACTGCGCACTCCAAATGATTGCGTTAGAAGGGATGCAAATTTTGTTTAAATGGCCAAGTTTAAGTGGAAAACCATTAACTGCTAATTAGGTTTATGAGCACTGGAATTTACATTCAAACTGTTACAGGAATTAACACAAAGATAACAAAATATGAGCTTTAAGGGAAAAAATCTTCTGCGCTGAAGCCCTCAACTTGACTTGTCACTGAAAAGAACAACGCAAGGCTCAGAATACAGCCAAATAAAATAACAGGTGTGTAACCTATTACACTGATTTGAAAAATAGATATGGTATATAGGTACCAATTTTTTTTTTTGCTGCAAGTTTTTTTGTTAAATTTTTAGGGTAAGTAGGTGATCTGTCTTTTTTTCTCTGGTTTGACTTCATTTATTTTTATTTAAATTGAAAACAGAAAAATACTGAGGGTCGGCCCTAATGCCATCAGTAGGGTCAGGAAAATGGAAACAAACCCATTTTTTTATTTGGCATGACTACATGAGAGAGGTATTGTAAAGTGCATGTTTCTCTGATTTGAAGAATGGGCAAAAAATATTGTTTTGGCATTTATCAAATACCACTCTGGTAAACGCCTAGGACCTATTTTTTCGATATCTCTTCAGAGGAGTAGCAAGCATTCAATGAAAAAAATCAATGAAAACAATACAATAATGCATATGGTCTTTCGTCTGACAAAACCTATTAAGTGTTACTTGCGCAAAAAGGGTTAAAGGAACAATGAAATATGGCTCTAATGAAAACATTTTTGCAGGTTCTGAAAAGCAGCTTTAAATTCATGATGTTGGACGGAGTCTTTGTCTTTATTAGACTTGATTATTTAGTCAGTATTTCTTAATAGAAAGTCAACCATAATTCCAAATAGATGTGTCCCACAAAATATTTCAACGTTTATGTTATTCGCACACAGAAATTTTATGCTCGGCTTTATTTTATCCTCGTAAATGTACCATCCAAAATGGGGCCTATCAATGTCTACTTCTCTCCTTGATTTGGAATGTCAAAATAACGAGAATCACAGTCATGTGTTTGACGGAATCCTGCCACACTGAATTTCCACACACACGACTGAAGGCACACTCCACAATCTCTCTTGAATTGTTGATATAAACTTGTTTCCATGGAAAGGAGAGTTGCTGATAATGTGGAAACACCGTAATGACTTTAGCCGTAATCTTTGCCTGTTTTCCAGCTGATAGTCTATCTGGCCAACGCTGTGTTTTGTTCCTGTGCCAAAATGAAGAGGAAACTCCATTGCTGTTCATTTTCTCGGGAATCCAGTTCTTCTCCAAAACTAGAGAACAACAATAAAAGCTACAGTAAAGCACGTATAATGTCCCCTTTAAAAAATTTTTTGTGACTGTTACTGCACTTTCCAGCCCTTTATCCGCAGATGTCCATGGCTGACTGAAAGTTTGATGAAGATACACCATTGGCCAGCCAGCTGAGTGCACTTTCCCAATTGGCTCTTGTTCTTTCAAACTGATTTGGCACTTACCATTTCCATTACGTCATCAGGGAGCATTGACAGCGAATCCATACGGATCCAAATTAAATGAACATTTATAGACTATACCACTGACCATCCCTGAAACAAACTGCCCACAATTCAGCTCATAGACCATGAACAGTCCAGTCATATACTAGGTTTTGAGCTAATAATGTGTAAGAGTTTCATGCTTAGAGCAAACATTGATTCCTCAAATAATACTGAAAGTACAGATTTCTGTGCAATACGGAAGGTCACTTTACAGTGATTTTTTCAACAGATTTTTGAACAGATATTCTAAATACAATAAATAAGCCAAATATTCTCCCAGATCCTGACAAAAAGGATGGTTGTTATTGTCAAGTTATGCCATTGAAGAGCAGCAAAAGTTGGGACAATTCCCAGTGTTCATTTTTCCATCACACAGAAGATGGCCCTGTCCCGAACCCAATCTGTCGCGGCTAACTCGCCGCACACTTCCCCTCCTTATCTGAGGGATTCCGACGGATGGCACTCAGCCTTATCCCCAGGGACTGATCAGCAATCAGCTGGTTAATCTCATTCTGCCTGTAAGAGGAGAGCTTCTGTGACGGCCACACTCCCTTGGGCGGAGCCTCAGTGCGTCGGAGACTTCGGGCGCACGCCCGTCCCACCAGGTAGGCCAGCTCGGCCACATTCAGGAGGATGCACACAGCCGACGCGGCCAGCATGAAGATGGTGAAGATAGTTTTCTCCGTGGGTCTGGAGACAAAGCAGTCCACTGTATTGGGGCAAGGAAATGAATCGCATTTGACCAGCCGCAGCATCTTATAGCCAGGGTAAATGGCATAGAAAATGTACATGAAAGCAGCTTCAAAGATGATGCGAAAAATTATGCTGACCGTATATGTCCACCAGAGGGCGCCAATTATCTTAAACTTCTGGCTCTTGATCTCTTCTATGTCCTTAGTGCTGGTGCCACGACTTGACAGCCTGAGGAGCTTCTTGTCAATATGGCGACGGTGAGCCACATGCATGGCAACCAGTAAGGCTGGAGTGGAGACCAGTATAAGCTGCAGGGCCCACAGACGGATGTGTGAAATAGGGAAAAACTGGTCGTAGCAGACACTGTTGCAGCCAGGCTGCTGAGTGTTACAGGTGAAGCCCGTCTTCTCGTCGCCCCAAACACTCTCCGCTGCCACCACCAGAACCAGGATGCGGAAGATGAAGAGGACGGACAGCCAGATGCGACCGATGGCTGTGGAGTGCCTGTTCACACCACTGATCACAGCATAAAAGGACGCCCAGTTCATTTTTGCTTCCAGAGCTGCAACAGGACCAAAAACATGTGAGTGTATAAATGCAGCAAATCCCAGCATATCTGTAGCTTCACAGTTCCACAGGTACGGAGTGTAAATTGTGAATAAAATCAAAATGCAATGACTTTCAGATCACATGAGCCAATTATGTTATTTACAATAGTACATAGATAACATTTCAAATGTTGAAACTAAGACATTTTTATCCACAAAATGAGCTTATTTCAAATTTTTCTGGCTGCAATAGGTCTCAAAAAAGTTGAGACACAGGCAAAAAGGGCAGAAAAACAATTAATATAAAAGAGAATCAGCTGAAAGAACATTTAGCAAGTAATTAAGTTAACTGGTATCAGGTGTGTAACTTGATTGGCTATAAAAGGGATGTCTTAGAGAGGCTGAGTCTCTCAGAAGTACAGATGGCCAGAGACTCTCCAACCCGTGAAGGCTTGTATAAAAAATAATGCAACACTCTTAAAACAATGTTCCTCAACATCAAATTGCAAAGGCTTTGAAAGTCTCATCATCGACAGTGCATAACATCATCAAAAGATTCAGACAAACTGGAAAACTCTCATAAGGGACAGGGCCGAAGACCTTTACTGGATGCCCGTGATCTTTGGGCCCTCAGACGCCACTGCATCACACACCGACATGATTCTCTCATTGACATTACTTATTGGGCCCAGGAAGACCTCAAGAAACCACTGTCTGTAAACACAGTCCGCTGTGCCATCCACAGATGCCACCTAAAACTCTATCATGCAAAAAGGAAGCCATTGTTGAGCATGATCCAGAAGCGCTGCCGTGTTCTGTGGGCCAAGGCTCATTTAAAGTGGACTGTAGCAAAGTGTCCTGTGGTCAGACGAGTCCAAATTTGACATTCTAGTTAGAAATCATTGGCATAATGTCCTCCAGGCTAAATAGGAGAAAGACCATCCCTCCTGTTATCGGCGTTCAGTTCAAAAGCCAGCATCTCTGATGGTATGGGGATGCATTAGTGTTTATGGTGTGGGACGCTTGCATGTTTTAAAAAGCACCATGAATGCTGAAAGGTATATAAAGGTTTTAGAGCAACATATGCTCCCCCCAGATGACACCTATTCCAGGGAAGGCCTTGTGTATTTCAGCAGGACAATGCAAAACCACATACTGCAGCTATTACAACAGCATGGCTTTGTAGTGGAAGAGTCCGTGAGCTGAAATGGCCTGCCTGCAGTCCTGATCTTTCACCGATTGAGAACATTTGGCACATGATTAAACAAAAAGTCCGTCAAAGGAGACCCAAAACTCTCCAGCAGCTGGAAGCCTGTATTAAACAAGAGTGGGATCAAATTCCTATAGCTAAACTCAAGAAACTTGTCTCCTCAATGCCCAGACGCTTCCACTCTGTGTTAAAAAGAAGAGGCGATGCTACACCATGGTAAACAGGCCCCCTGTCCCAATTTTGAGACTCGTAGCAGCCATCAAATTTGAAATGAGCTCATTTTGTGGATAAAATTGTAAAATTTCTCAGTTTCAACATTTGCTATGTTATCTCTATTTTATAGTGAATAAAATACTGGCTGGTGTGATTTCAAAGTCATTGCGTTTTGATTTTATTCACAGTTTACACTTCGTCCCAACTGTTTTGGAATTGGTACAACAAGTCATTGCAAATAAATAAATAATCAGAGTGAATTTGCATGCTGTGATCTAAAGCAGGTTTTCGCGTAAACCTGCGCAATGTATTATGTATGATGTAGCCAATTTTTTTTTTGATTCTGCCGAAAGCCATGTTACTTTTGCCCCGAGTTATATTCAGACTAGATTTCCCCAGCTACAAGCTGGTACATCTGGTACAGCGCACTGACCGGTACATCTCCCTGCTGGTACAGAGGGAGAGACAGTCCTCGGCCTCCAGTCTTGCCACCAAAGTGGAGGAAGCAACTGGAAGCCATGTTTGTGCCCAGGCCATCCGTAACCGGCTCCATGAAGTACAGTAGTGTACAAATACTTATTGGAGCCACTGTATATTTCATACAGAATTGTTCATAAGTTAAGAAATTGCCATTCGTGTCCATCAAGTCAACTATAGACCATATATTCCTCTCATACCAATCTTCAAAAAATAAGGATTTACAGTGGCTAAAAATACCATTGCAGGAGAAGTAAAATAGGAAAAGGTGCAGCGATCAGCCTCTTCGCGAACTGTCAGATGTAGTTCATGTGGAATAAACTGGGCCTTTAGGGCCTATATTGCATTATCTGACAAGACTACTCTATGGGTGACAAGAAGTTCATAATATTGAATGTCCATGACATGCAACAGCTGTATTCATATCGGTGCAACTTCAAACATATTTAGAATTCCAGAGACCATCTAAAGCCGTCTTCACACCGGTTGCGAAACAAATTTTTCGCACAACAGATTACATTCAAAGTAAATGCTGCATCTTTGCATTGACTTTGAATGTAATCTGTTGTGCGAAAAAATTTGTATCGCATCCGGTGTGAAAGCAGCTTGAGGTTTCCACGATTCCAAATATGTCCTGCTGAATGACTGGAAAATGTGTATAAATGCGTCCTGAGTCTGAACACTTCTCTCTACTTCAGAGTGATCCAGCTTTAACGAAGCTCTGATGCAGCAGACACAGTATGTTTGCTATATTCCTATGATGAAAAAAGCTTTTTCTGACTTTCGCCCTATTAAAGGGAAAATTTAAGAGAAAATTAAGTTAACTGAGCGAGTTTAATGGAAATATTCACATATTTCTCACAGGTACAAATATCTGAATATTCATGTCCATACAGGATCAAGTTGCACAAATTTCTGTCAAATAACTTTTCACTTGCTTGTGTATTTTCCACTGAAAACAAACAGGCAAAGCATATGATTGATTATTATAATTTGCAAATTATTGAATCATCTGGGCCACCTTCATTCATATGCAGCACTGCATAATGAGGAGTTAGTTAAGGCTACAAAACAATTATAGAACCAATAAAATGATATCAAAGTGGCAAGACATCAAAAATGTAGTTACACAACACTAACTGGCTTCCATCTGCACTGCAAGGATTTTTAGAATCTGTTAAAATGTGCAGTTGTGAAATGTATGCTAACAGTGGGCACATTCACAAGAGATTAAATGGTTTTTGAAATAATACAATTCTGATTAGGAGTCCAGAACTTATGGCTGCTGTGTGTAGTATAATGAACTCATGCCACTGTTAACATCATTCCAGTATCCAGGTACGCTAATCCGAGCCCCTGAGTACAGTGACTGTAAGAAAGATTACGATTCATACTCACAAGTTGAAAGGTCACTCCCACTTCTGGCATCAGGAGAGGTTTTCTTTCTGACACTTTTCAGTTAAATTAATCTGATCCATGCAAATAAGCATCCGATGAGACAAAGAACCTTGCGTTGTAGTTTGTCCATGCGGTTTAACAGGCTTCCAAAGAGAAAAATATTGAAATGTCATGATTTTCCAAAAAAAAAAAAAAGCGTTAATCAGGTTGACCAAGGACCATAATGAGGTTCCTGAATGAATCCTTGATCCTTACAAAGTTTGTTGCTAATTACATTGTGCAATGCTAGTAGAAACTAGTGTTATGTGCCACCAGAAATCTTTCCAGACCTAAGGCAAAATCTACAAGTGATTGATCCAAAACTCGAGATAGAGAGAACGAGGGCGGACTTCTCTCAATGCCCTAAAGACTGGTTATAAGTGAGGGGAGGGGTCATGTACAAGCAGAAGGTTACCTATTCTGTGGCCAATGGCAGCGGTGTATCCAAGCCACATGACCAGTCCTACATACCCCGCCCTCACCCTGGCACTGACTGCTGTCACAGACCCAAAGTGCACTGAGCACTAAGGGCTCAGTTCCAAAACTTGGCGTCTAGCTTTACTTTCTCCAGCAGCCCTTACAGTCATTACCCAGCCAGAGTGAACATCTACGGAGTGAAAATCTCATCGAGCCAAGAGTGACTGAGCCAGAGGCACTGATCTCCAACTGTGCAAAATATCTCAGGAGCCAAAATATCTCAACTCAATTACAGATATATACCTTTTCTCTGGCTAATGATGTGTAGGGTAAAATGCGAGCTGAAAGCAAACTAAAGAACAATTAAAGAAACAGTTTTCATATGTCTTTTACAGGATTATTTGGAGGTGATGGCAGCCACCCAACCTGGAATCAAAAGCTTTTTCTTGGGCACCACAAGTGAACATCAGTGAGTGTCAGTGTGAAGAATCCAATATGGATAATGAACCTAAACTACTTCAGAGCCCATGATGGTTCTGGATAATCAGCCTTAACTGAAATTAATGCAAATATGCACAACAAAAAATCCCAGATCGTTACAAAAACTATCAATTTCGTAAAAATATCTATAAAAGCTTCCTGTAGCTCACAAAGTTTTTTTTGAAAGACATAAAGTGCCAAAAGCAAGTTAAAATCTGAAATCTCTGTTTAGCTCGTTGACTTAGAAAATAAACAGAAAACTTCTATTATTCACCTTCAGATGAGATGGTTCTCAATTACATTTAAAAAAATGAGAGGACACAGATTAAAAGTGGGCCAATTTTTATTAAAAGGTTTAGCTGAGAACACCATTGCTGTTGAAATGCCAAATGAATCCCCTGACACCAGCCACTGTCCTGCGCTGCAGAAGTCATATGGTCTTCTATAAACCATTTACATACAATGGCATCCTTTTTCCTGGCAAACAAAACCCTTTAGAATTCGGATCAAATGCCTCGATTTCCGCCTACCCTCAGTCAAAGAAAGAATCTGTGTGGACACACACAAAAATGGCCTTTCCTGCATTATTTATTGTGTTGCACAACAACGGAAAAGAGAAAACAGTCACAAACAAGTTCCAAAAGAAAGGTATTGATTCTATCTCAAGGACAGATAGAATTTCAGAAAAAAAACCAATAAATGAAACATTTAATCAAGAACAACAACATGATTGAAACATAATATGTTTATCGAGTTGTCCCTGGAATGTCGTCAGAAAGAACAGAGAAATATATCACCATAAACACTCACAAATGCCCGGAGGATACAATTTTGGGAACAAACTTAGCATTATCAATTTTATCAATAGTCTTAAGGCATGCTGTTGCCATTGCATGGTTTATATAAAGGGTGTTGAAATGCTATAATAATACCTCTCCTTTCAGTTGCGGGATGCCGTTGTCATACAGACTTGACCAGGGTTAGCGGGTTACTTGTTCATACGTCACAAGATTTACAGCGGCCCGGGTGCATAGGCGCACTTTTCATTGACTTGGGTCATTCTGTCATCATTTGAGGCCAACTATGCATAGCAATCCCTCTCTGTCGCGCACACAATTCCCAGTGACTGCCAACTTACGCAGTCGCACAGTCACAGCTCCACTTGCAAACTTGTCCACTTCTCTCACCGAGTCTGTTCCTAATTTTGAGGAGACAAATTAACCAAACTAGTCCATTGGCTTTTCTTTTTCACAAATGTAAAATGGCAATGTTAACCCCACAAATGTAATAACTTCCCACAAATGTAATAAACTGCAAACGTAATAAAAATCTGGAGATTTTAATATAATAATCCCACAAATTTCCCACAAACGTAATAACAGTCACCTCCCAGATAGCAAAAGACATTAATTCAATGTTGGATTTTGGTCAGATTGGTTATTTTTGGTTGAGGTTGAAAAATCTATGTTGATTCAATGGGTAATTGCAGCTACCATTTCAACGTTTGAAAAACTGTTGTTGATTCAAAGTAGAATAGATGATTTTTCAATGTTGAAATGCCCAACAATAAATTGACATCATGTCAATGGTGCTGATGGGGGGGACATTGCCATGTTTGTGTCCCCTGGATTTTCAGGGCAAATAGATGGCCAGATAATTCTCTAAGGTGCTTCCTCCACCTAAGCCAGGCAGGAAACCTTAAAAGATCAAAAGAAAAGGTGTGTGCTAAAATGTACAAAAGTGCCATTTCTTTAGAATCTTTAGTTAATAACTGAATTAATTGTGGTCTGTTTATTTGTTTTTTTGTTTTTGTTAATAGAGCATGCAGTAAAGCAGCTGTTCTCAACATTGGTTTCTTTAAAAAATGTAAATAAATAGCCAATCTACAAGCTCACAACACATTTTTGAATATTCACCTATGAAATAATTAAAATCAAATATGGGGTCCCCCAAAACATGTCCCTGTAAAGAGCGGTCTTTGTATACAAAGGTTGAGAACCACTGCAGTACAGCATACTTAATGGACCATTTCAGCATTTTAACCTTTGTCTGAATGTCTTTAGTATGCCTCATTTAAAAAAATAATCATTTTACTCTACTTGGTGTTTGAAAGTTCTGTGGGTGTTGCGCCAAACTCGTCTATTAGTGACATCACTGCTATTCAGGCATATGTCAGTGATATCGCTGATTACTAGACTACTTTGGCTTATACCAAAGTATGGAATATACTTATACCATAAATAGAGTAATAAAGTGATTATATTAAAAACATACGGAGGAGGGTTGGAAAGTGTTGAGATGGCCCTTAAATAATAACATTGTTTCCATGTATAATGCAATGCATCTATAATATATTTGAGGTCGATGTCTGTCTGTCTGTGTGTATGTACACGTTTTTCTCCTACATTTCTCAACCGATTATCACCAAATTTGGTGTGAATATCCACTTGGACACCAGGAAGGACTTGACGTCTCCCGATTTTTGAAAAACGGTCATGCACGCAGAAAAAATGGCAATTTCACTCCGGGCAGGGGGTAGCAGCTAGTATATATATATATATATATCTGAATCAATGTTGATGCTATCCTGCATTCTTTCAATGTTGATCATATCATAGTTGAATAAATGTTGATTCATTGTCAGAATTGATTGGAAATTCATCGTTATTTCCATGTTGATCATAGCGAGCACTTTCAATGTTTTTTTCAATATCTGACATCAATGATTACAGCCTGACAGTATCACAATGTTGATTAAATCACTTTTTGCTATCTGGACTACCACAAACATAATACCTTACGTTTGTGGGGATTTATTGCGTTTGTGGAATGGAGAATTCTTCAGCTTCCAAAATTGTAATAACTTCCCACAAATGTAATAAATCACATCACTCACATTTTCATTCATTCATCTTTCTTTGGTTCTTTGATTCATTCATTTTCTTCCCACGCATTTTTGTCCTTTAGATTCCTGCCTGTTTCGACTGATCAAATGTTGCTGCAGTTTCACCTCATGATATTAATTCCAGATGAATTCCAGGCTTTTTTTTTATTACAAATACAGGTGGGAAAACACAGGATGAGCAAAAACAATGTGAAGGTAAATCGCCAATCAAAGCAGCCCAACACAAACATGATTTCAGTATGAATTGGATATAATTTATCCTCACTAAACACAATGGTAGCCGACATTGGAACCATGTAAATAAAACATGTCTGTATACAGTTAGCCTTTCAGAACGGAGAGGGCAGGAGCGCACGTCAGTATTAGAGGTGCTGACGACAGCTGAGGTGTAAGTGCGTAGAAGCGAAGACGCGCACTCATAGCCATGATACCGGCGTGAGATCCTGCCCCTTCCGTCCTGAAACGCTAACGATATTCAGATATTTTTTATTTACATGGTTCAAATGTATGTGGGAAAAAAGAACAAAAGAAAGAAAGATGAATGAGTGAATCGAAATGTGAGTGATGTAGTAATTGTAGTAAATGTAGTATTACACCTGATTTTCACCTTCCCACAAATGTAATAAATCCCGCCAAACGCAATAATTATTACATTTGTGGGAAATGAGATATTAAGTTTGTGGTAGGCGACTGTTGTTATGTTTGGGAAAGTTATTACATTTGTGGCATTACTACATTAAAAGCAGCAGATTTTTTACCTCGTTTGCAGTTTATTACGTTTGTGGGAAGTTATTACGTTTGCAGGGTTAACACACTTAAGCGCCTTCCTGGTGACAGAGAGCAATCGACTACTGTACTTCTATTAGCACACTATGCTACTCAAACACAGCATTAACATTTAAGATGCCCGGCTTACGCCAAGGATGCATCTCCATTCTCTTATATGCATACAGTTGGCTCCAAAATCACATATTACACACACACACAACCCCAATTCCAAAATAGTTGGGAAAAAGTGTAAATTGTGAATAAAATTAAAATGCAATGACAAAATGCAAAGCACACCAGCCAGTATTTTATTCATAATACAACAGAGATAACACAGCAAATGTTGAAACTGAGAAATTTTACAATTGTGTCCACAAAATGAGCATTGAGGAGACAAGTTTCTTGAGTTTAGCCATTAGCATTTGATCCCACTCTTGTTTAATACAGGCTCACAGCTGAAGGTTGTCTGGCCCAGTTAGTCCCATTTTCTTCTACACTGTGTGCTTTGGCTGGTCCATGTGGGTCACAAGAGGGATCTTCCCTATATTAGACTGTTCCAACCACCCACAGCTGGTAATCCATGCTAACCATAAGACAGCCTCAGAAATGGACCGAAAAAAAAAAAATCTTCATCCACCTTTTGTGAAATAATATAAATTTCTATGTAACTGCAAAAATACAGACAAAATGAAATGCTCAAAAGGAACAGACAACTGACGAGAAACCAGAAAAAAAAAACAGTGCATCTTTATTAACTTGTAGATCCATACCAAACAAAAGCATCTGAACACAGAACAGAACCGCTGTGGAGGGAAAGCCCGTATATAAAGGCCAATTGTGTTCTAGATCCCCAGTGCAGTGGAGTGATGGTTCCCAAACTCTGTCACTGGACACTCCAGCGCATGCAGATTTTTGTTCCAATCACAGCTGCAACCATAAATGGTCTTAATTGGGTGCATTTATGACTGGAACAAACAAAACAAACATTGCAATAAAAAGAACAAAAAAAGAAATTAAAGAAATCAGTAGGTTCTGATTTGGTGAAATTGTGGTCATTCAGTTACAAAAAAAAAAAATCTTTTCGGCAAGAAAATGGAGTAAAACCTGCCTTGTGTCATGTTTATATTACTAAAATGAAGGATATTCTTGTGAAACAACTCCAAACACCCGCGTTCACAACCTAATTTGGAGCGGACTCAGTCTTATCTGATCAGCATAAAAATGCTGTCAGTAAAATTGCTTACAAAATAGAAAAATAAACAAAATATGTTCAAGACTCTTCTATTCTTCATTGCACATATGGAAATTTCTGTCAAAATGTGGTTAATATGACTGAATAACTGCTTTAAACATGAAATGCACCTCATCTGGACAAGTTTATTAAAATCCACCGATTGCAACTGTGGTTCGAACAAAAATCAGACAACCAGGGCACCCTAAGGCTGAGTTTGGGAGCCACCGAGAGTGTGCAGCAAAGACCACCATTGAGAAAAATCCAGAATTAAATTGCAGACCTGTGTGCAAGAAGTACCTACGTCACTAAATAACACTTATTTAAATGAATCGAAGCCACACCACGCCAGTGCCAACAGCAGAAGGTCCATAATTGTCCAGTGCTGCCGAGGCAGGAACACACACTGTTGGCAGAGTATCATTGTGCACCAGCGCCCTCTTCTGGGTAAGCAGGTGGCTACAATCAACCAGCACAAGCCAGTCTTGTCATCCACTGAGAAACAGCTCACATTTCAGCATATTCTTTTTGGCACTCAATATGACAAGGGTTACAATGTCAAAAAACAAAACCCAGTATAATTCCAAAGTGAATTAAAAAAAAGATGGTATTTATACTGACACAATTCACATACCCTTATTGAAACGCAAGTCTTTGAATGTAAAACCAAAAATAAAAAAGTGACATTAGCCTATATTTGCAAAGTTTTGAGAGTTCTTCATAAAGATTTTCTGTAATAGGAATTGTAAGAGGTGCTTCCACTAAATATTATTGGGGGGGGGGGCATCTCAGGCAACAGGTCTTTCACATGTTTTTCCATTTAAATTTTTCCTAATAATCAACTGTTCATTTCTCCCCCTCCAGATTTTTGCTGACAGGGAAGTCAAGAAAAACTTTTTATGATGTTTCTGGCTTTATATATGGATTTACTCCTGCAAATCCATAAGGGTATGCTGACATTTTTACATCAGAGTAGATTAACTAAACTTCCAACCCCATTTCACATGAATGCTGCAGTGCATCAGAATGCAACGAACCATAAAGGCGATGTTAAATGTTGCACGTCCTCCGTTCCTCAAGTGATACCTTTCTGTCATCACATTCTCTGCACACAAAATAAAAATACTGTGTGTGTGTGACACTGTTTGTAAAAAAAACCATTTGCATCGCACTCATTCTTCTCCAGAGTCAAAATCCAATCTAAGGTGCATTACTACCACAAACTGTAAACGAGGGAGCAAGAGATTATTCCTGCAATACATAAAAAACAGAGCTGAACATGGATACTCTTCACAGCTGCTGAAACACACAACGCACGCTCAGGTCAGACTCTCCCGTTCTGAGAGTAACAAGACATGAGGCGCCTCTCCCACTCTGAAGCCTTTCCTCCTGACCTCTGCGGGACGCAGCCTGGACAAGACATGGATGGCACAACGGTTAGAAACACTGAATGTTAAAAAGATGTGTCAGGTTCCAACTCTGAATAGTGCTTCAATAAAGGCACTCAACCCACGGGAATTCAAAACTGAACCAAATTCACTCAGGCGATAAAAATCATTCTGGATGTGTGCCTACCGTGAGGGAATAAAAACAGGATTTGCAATATTACAATTATACTTAAAACATCTTCTTACTCATCCATTTCAAAACACAAATTAAGATTTGAATCCAATTTTTTCTTTTTTTTGGACTGGAAATGCTGACTTCTGGCAGTAACTTTTTGACTGACGCACACAAATTTACCTTTTAAACGTTTCAGGTCATCATGGTGGGCGTGGCCATTTTGTGCCAGTTGTAAAGACAGAGATGAGCCTCGTCTGAAGCAGTGTTAAAAAAAGGCCTTAGTTAGGTAATTGTGACCACAGTGCAACATTCTAATGTCATACAAATGAATTACCAAGAGTCAATCCCATTTTTTAATGTGAACAAAACTCAAGTGAAAAAGGGCACATGGTTTTAAAATTCAAGCATCAAATCACCAATGAATTTTCACCATTTGTGCGATACCATGTGCCTGTGTTGTTCCAAGACAAATCAATCAGACATTGGAACAGGCAAATTCGTACATTAATTGTAAGAATATTTAGGTCCCAAGCGGTTCTAGGAACCGGGAGTTTTTGTAGGAATTATGAGAATTTCTTTGGATTTGGCGACAACAATTATAATAATAACAACAACAACAACATGGGAGAGAGAAAAAATTTTCTTCAGAAATTCTAGTTTGTGCTTCAGATTGAAAACATGAAAAGGCCAACATTAGCAAAAACTAGCAAGATAATCAATTTTGTCAACAAACTGATGTAGCGAGCCACCAAAATAAAACAAATCGCCCTCTCGTGGTTCTAGATTTCCTTCTGTGCACCACATGTTCACCAACTAATAGCAGCCAGCAGTGAAAGTGCTCTAGGACAGATGTTATGTGGGTTTCCGAAAGCAGTGGTTCCCAACCTTTCTGGGGTCCGAGACGCCCACCGTATTTTTGATCAACCCTGAGGACCCCCCCCCCCCGACCTGGAGGAACGGGGAACCAATTTTATAGAAACAGCGGAAACTGCATTTTAAATTGCATTACTGCATATTTATTCTCTCTCTTGGGAGGCTAATTTGAGCTTTCAACTGTAGTTTCTGGAAATATCTAACAAAAAGCATATTTATACAGTAGCTTCCAGAAATATGTAACAAAACAGCTCAATTATGCAGTGGCTTCTGGGACATATGGAACAAAGCAGCATGTGTATATGGGACTTGTGTTACAAAACAGCGGCACGAATTTGATTTTGCGCTCCCCTGAACTCGGAAAATTTTTGTGTGAAGAACTCTGCAGTCTTGCCTACTGATGATTGGTGTCTGCAGCTTAGATGCTGCTGCAGATGCGCAGGCTTCATGGTGCGGTTTGAGATTAACTCTCCACATAAGACACACACAGGCTGAGGAGGGTCAGAATCGGTTACTGTAAATCCAAACATAATGTATTCTTCTTTATGAAGTCTCTTTTTGTTGTCTGGATGTAGATCGAGTTAAATTGTATAAACAAGCGTAATGCACTAACTTAAACAATGCAAATGAGAGCGGATCAAAACAAGGCCTCGTAGTAAAATATGAGGAATTATTCTTGTGAAACTGAAGGAATTAGAGAAAAAAGTCCTATTTCCTTCTGCAGGTCGGGTAAATAAAGGTCTCGGTAACATTTGAGTGGAATAATGCTGTGATTTTAAAGGTCATAGGATCTTTTTAAAAAGATATTTTATTTTCACGGACCCTTGGAATAACACCACAGACCACTAGGGGTCCACAGACCCCTGGTTGAGAAACACTGTCCAAAAGTAACCTACGGCTGGAAAATAAAGCTTTGACTGTGTTTTTCCCAATTTCTATCTCTGATTGGCTTCCATGAAGTAACAGTCATAAATATGCATTTGCTGAAACGGAGTTACCAGACAAGCTGGGTATGAAGCATGGCCTTTTTGCGAGTTAGGATGCCGGATATGAAGTTTGCGTAAATGCACAACAAACTGGACCACGAAAGTAATAGCATTACATTTTTGACCATAAACTACAATTCTGATGTTCACACTTGCATCCGTATACTCCATAAGTTAATCTCGGAGTTTGCCAGCTCATAAAACCAATTCTAATTTGAGTAATGCTGGGAAGCGGCCAAACCCCATGAGAAATTTCCTTAGGTATTTCACTTATGGCATCAAAAGCCAAAGTAACTCAGAATATTACTCAGTTAAGTACCACATCTGATTTCAAATTGTTGCAAGATAAGGGAATATTTTGCTGTTCTCATTCCTACACAGAGGAATTTCTGCCACATCCAAACAGGTTCTGGCTTGCAGAGAAAGATATCATAACATTTGCAGTGGGTAAATTTGTAGTGATTAAGTCTGTTAGCTAAATGCTAACACACAATGAGAATTACCATTAAGGCGCTAATGAAAATTAGCATAACAATTGCAATATGAATGGTTGAGCCAAATACTTGTTGCCTATCCAAGTGGAAAAATTTACGTAGATAGTCCAATAAAATTTAACGTGTTAGCCTTAGGCTACTCGATGAGCCAACTCTAGTGACGAGAAACTAACCTGCAAAACTATCACTTGCCTGCCTGAGCTGGCAAGCTAGCTTGCTAATCACTAAACGAACAACCTCGAAGTGAGGTAATGGTTTGTAGGAAACATGCATCATCTTAAACTGTGCATACTCAACCGTGAAACTACACAACACTACGAATACATAATTGAACCAGCTTGAACCAGCCCAACCCATCAATTTCCTTTTATGCCTTTGGGCAACTCATTCCATAATACAGCTGCTGAAAATAAAAAGGTTTAGAATAGAAAGGGATGTGACTTTAAATCCATGAAGGTACAATGTCTAACGCGCTCCCTCACGCGGCATACCCATGTGTGTCTCAAACCATTTTGCTGGAATTGGGGCAAAAAATGGCTTTTAAATATTCATAAAAAAAATAAAAAAAAACTATGAAGAATATCAGAAAATTTGCTTGGACGCAATGGAATCCAGAACATGCTGAACATTTTACAGCTTGAACAGTGTCTATAGCTTAAATGGCGTGCAAGCAGTTAGTGAGAGAAATTAAAGCAGAAGTTGTTGTTGAATAGTCGTATTTATAACAATAATAATAAAAATAATAAGAAGAAGAATAATAAGAACTCTAACCTCATTGCTCCAATCTTTCCCTTCTCCATGAACAGCTCTATTCTGACATTTTTCCTCTGAGGGTACAGTCGGGCATACAGTACCCTCCCCATCACTTTACCCTTAAACCAGCTCACTGCGTCTGGGGTCCAGTCTGTCCCGCTCGAGGGCGACACCTGCAGTCCAAAAGGGGAAGTGAAAGCAATATCACTAGCTAATCTCTGGAGCCCTCTGTGAGCAGAAAGACTTAAAACAGCTCTGATCTCAAAACAAACCTGACAGAGACACGTTAAGACAAATGTCAATGCACTGCAAAAGTACAGCCCAGTTGCACATCCTCTCAGTGCATTGTAACCCCGATTCTAAAATATTTGGGGAAAAAGTGTAAATTGTGAATAAAATCAAAACGCAATGACTTTCAAATCACACCAGCCAGTGTGTTATTCACAATAGAACAGAGATAACATAGCAAATGTTGAAACTGAGAAATTTTACAATTTTATCCACAAAATGAGCTAATTTCAAATTTGATGCTGCTACAGGTCTCAAAAAAGGTGGGACAGGGGCCCCGTTTACCAAGATGTAGCATCCCCGCTTCTTTTTAACACAGAGTGGAGGCGTCTGGGCATTGAGACAAGTTTAGCCATTGAATTTGATCCCACTCTTGTTTAATACAGGCTTCCAGCTGCTGGAGAGTTTAGGGTCTCCTTTGACGGACTTTTCATTTAATTATGAGCCAAATGTTCCCAATCGTTGAAAGATCAGGATTGCAGGCAGGTCAGTTCAGCACACGGACTCTTCTACTACAAAGCCATGCTGTTGAAATAGCTGCAGTACGTGGTTTTGCATTGTCCTGTTGAAATACACAAGGCCTTCCCTGGAATAGATGTCATCTAGAGGGGAGCATATGTTGCTTTTTAAAACATGCAAGTGTCCCACACCATATGCACTAATACATCCCCATACCATCAGAGATGCTGGCTTTTGAACTGAACGCTGATAACAGGAGGGGTGGTCTTTTTCCTGTTTAGCCCAAAGGACAAATCGCCCATGATTTCCAACAAGAATGTCAAATTTGGACTCGTTTGACCACAGGACACATTGCTACAGTCCATTTTAAATGAGACTTGGCCCACAGAACACGGCGGCACTTCTGGATCATGCTCAACAATGGCCTCCTTTTTGCATGATAGAATTTTAGGTGGCATCTGTGGATAACACGGTGGACTGAGTTTATAGAAAGTGGTTTCTTGAAGTATTTATAGCAACCCTCGGCCTCACAAAATAAGGGCAGAGGTTTCTGATGGGTGCAACTTCTTTATTTGTCAATACCGCACTGTGAAACTAGACAAAACACATTGTTGCAGTCACAAGCTTTTAAAATAAAAAAAAAACCTTACATAAATTTATATTCACACATAAAACACCCCTGCACTTTATTTATAAAAAGTTCAACCCAGTCCAAAAAAACACATTCTTTTGAATTGAGTTGACTATATTTTAAAATTCCAGATTTTGGCACACATTTGCTGAGCGCCTCAAAGAGAGGACGACCATTGAAGGCTGCTGAGAGAGTTACTAAGCTACTCGCAATGCAGAACGATTTGTTACCAGACTGGCGAGTGATAACAGGGATCGTGGCGTGTATTTACACATATGCAGCACTCTGAAAACAAAGAATGTTCAGGTGACTTGTGAACTATTACAGACCAGGCATGAAGAGTATTCATTCTTTTCACGCCACCATTCCTGTGCAGCAGTAAAACATCCTGTGTCATCCAAAGGTGTGGCCCAGGTGTGTTCTTGTGAGGAGGTTTCTTACCAAAAAAAAAAAAAAAATGGATGTCAATATCAGAATTTATTGCTAAAATCGTTGTTCTATTAAGAAGTCTGCAGATTGTGAAAAATCTATGTGAAGAATGTGATATCCGTTTACTGCAGGAACATTGGTTATATAAAGATCTTGATTTTCTTAATAGTGTACATTCATATTTTATTGGCATTGGTGTAGCATCTGTGAATACTGAAGATGGTCTTGTATCAGGTAAACCTAATAGTGGCTCAGCCATACTATACAGAAAAGATCTTGCTGTGAAATTTTCAGATTTATACTTGGCTTTTAGCTGACAGAGTTGATATAGCAAGTGGAAACACTTTTGGTTAATGTTTACCACCCATATGAAGTGCCGGACACTATGATGAATCATATTATACTTCAAATTATAAACACAGCCAAAGAGCATTATTAGACATGATGCGCAGCGAAGGGAGAATGGTAAGGATGGAGAAAATAAATGCAGCCAATATAACGAAAGTTTTGGATATTGCATCTATATCGCCATCTTGAGGGCGATCGAACAGCAAAGAGAGGCGCCGCCGAGAACAGGAAAACCCTGCAACACATTTTCCCCAACAATTATCCCAATCAAAATCGCCATTCATGGCAGTTCGTTATCAATAACATTAACGAAGCAATCAAATGACTACACAGACCTAGCTCTGCAGACCAAGGGTGCAAACTAACTCCACGGAGGCAGTAATTTGGGTTTAATTCTTCATAGACCATAAATAGGCCTGCCGGTCCACTAAGTTGGCAGAGGTGGAATGAATGAAATCTGCCCTCCTTGGCGTACAACTCATGTATTTAAAACCCGTGAGAACAGCACCAGGGCCTGGCAACTTTCCTGAAATTCAGACTACTGCAGAGGTTCTGGGCTACAAAGTGATTGACGGCTCTTGCGGCCATCTTCAGTATTCCTGGGCCCATTTAGTAATGTCAATGACAGAATCATGCCGATGAGTGATGCAGTGGCGTCTGAGGGCCCGCAGATCACGCGCATCCAGTAAAGGTCTTCGGCCTTGTCCCTTACACACAGAGATTTTTCCAGTTTCTCTGAATCTTTTGATGATGTTATGCACTGTCCATGACGTGACCTTCAAAGCCTTTGCAATTTGACGTTAAGGAAAATTAAAGTATTCCACAATTTTTTTATGCAAGACTTCACAGGTTGGAGAGCCTCTGGCCATCTTTACTTCTGAAAGACTCCGCCTCTCTAAGACATCCCTTTTATAGCCAATCATGTTACACACTTGATGTCAGTTAACTCAATTACTTACTAAATGCTCTTTCAGCTGATACTCTTATATATAAATTATTTTTTCAGCCCTTTTTTTGCCTGTGTCCCAACTTTTTTGACACCTGTTGCAGCCATAAAATTTGAAATAAGCTCATTTTGTGGATAAAAATATAAAATGTCTCAGTTTTATCATTTGAAATGTTATCTATGTTCCATTGTAAATAACATTGGCACACATGATCTGAAAGTGATTGCATTTTGATTTTATTCACAATATACACTCTGTCCCAACTACTTTGAAATGGGGTTGTATAAGTCCCTGTGGTGGCAATAATACTGAAGTCCTGAGGGAAACATTTCAGGAAATTCATAATTCCTTAATTCGCTTGTTTTCAACAACGAACCATGAAGACAAAATGAGGAAAATCATAACAGAAAAACTAAAATACACCATGTTTTAGAAAATAGTTGCTGGTCTATAAAATTGCGGCAAACGAATGACGCTATAATGGAAAAGGTAAGTTTAGGGAGCCCAGCCATGATGGAAACTGACAAGTCAGTCAATCAGTGACTTTACACCGCTAATTATGCACATTGCTAAAAAAGTAAAATATATGTCTAAATTAAAAATCAGTAAAATACTGGTTGAACCCTGGTGGAACCAAATACCCACCACGATACGTGAACTGCCAACTTTTACCTCTTTTACAAAACTTATTAAGGCATGATTATTGGGAAATCAGACCTGTGATCATAATCCTGGCTAAAATTGTATGCTGTCTAATGGGCCAACTGGTTGGGGTACCATTTTGTATTTGCTTAACTGTGCATGCTAATTCTGTAAATATTAAATATAATATCATAAATATTAGTCCTACATTTGTTTAATCTATTTTTTCAGATTCCCTGACCAAGAAAACATCATTAGCAACTGAATTCATAATATCATCAATATTAGGTCAGTAGTTATTCACGAAAATCGAATTTTCCGTAATGGTGGTTTTCTTCTGGATCTAGTTCCCTGGCTTTTGAAGATGCAGTAAATCCGGTGAAACCTTCCTAATTCTGCAATATCTTGGCTATACAACGGTGTTTATTGCATGTTTGTAGCTTCATTTGTTCTCTTCCTATAATTAAGTTCGGAAAGTCCCCTACTTTCGTATTCTGGATCATAGTATCCGGAATTATTCCATTTTCAGGATCAGTCTTTGATATACTGTAGAACATGTTCGAAACTTGTCCTGTATTTTTTTTTCCAAGTGCCCTGACCATTTTTGGTGGAGTTATATGCATAAATGTCGAAAATGGCCCAATCTCCCAATGTTTAAGAATCCTTTAAAAAATTCCTGGATCCAGACGGAGATCGGCATCACTTCCGAAATCCAATCATTTCTTCCTTACACCAATCTGTACAATCCCTGAAAATTTCATCAAAATCGGTCCATAACTTGAGTTATTTTGGAAACCAACGGACAAACAAACAAACAAACAAACCAACAAACCCAGGCAAAAACATAACCTCCTTCGCGGAGGTAATAATAACTGCCAGTAACCCAGCCTGTGTCTTGTAGAATGGTATGATGCTTCTTCGCCAAATCATTCGTGATGGCAGCAAATACATTTCACTTCATTCAGTCTAGTGCAAAAGTAAAATCATACTTGAGATACTATCTGTTTGCATGCACAGTAGTACAAAATCTCACTTTTCACACAAAAGCACAAGCTAGTCCCAAGTCTGGATAAAAATGTGAGGGAGGAAATCTTATCAACATAAAATCTATATCAAAAGATATTAAGACAAATCATAAATAAAAATTAAATCACCTCATGATATTTAATTCTGATGCAATGCTTTAATACTATATTCCCTTGTAATGTAATTTGCAGACCAAAATAAAATTTTAAGTTTAGTATAGCGATATGGAGCGAGCTTATGGCATACCATTTCCCAAAAACTAGCCATCTTTCAACCCCACTGGTAGCATCTCACTCGATTTCTTTTGCTTCCAGGCTCTTGTCACAGTAGGGTTTACATTTTTTCTGGAAGTTTAGTTTGAATTATTATGTGCTCATATCAGGAGAGTGCAACAAACCAACATTATGGTCTGGAGTTCAGCAAATGGTAACATTGGCTTGTATTTTCAACTTGGTAGCTGACCATTTTCCTGAGCTAACCTTAACGTTAGAGCTAGTAATCGCTACATTTGCTCGCAAGCTAGCTCTCCTCTCATGTGAGCTTGGAACAAGTTAATGAAGCCAAAGGAAACTGACCTTGCCAATTACATGTAGCCAGAGAAGTAAGCAGGTGAATATTGCCCAAAAGTACCGCTGCTAATTTACATAGCGGTATATGATTCAAATTATGAAAGCTGCTGATGTGGTCAACTGTCAAGTTGAGCATTTGGGAAACGTAGCCCCAGGCTAGCTAGCAAGAGAAAGGTTATCGTGTATTCCTGATTCCCAACTATAAAGCAGTGGCATTCTTTGTGCCAAGATAAGATTGTTTATGAATACAGCTCTTAAAGTTGTAAAAGAGTCACTTAAAGATGACTAATTTTGGACTGACTCATAACTTTAGGACTCCTATCTTTTAAGATTCTCAGTAAAAACAGCCTCAGGCTTCTCAGCATGCAGACAGAAACTACCAGTGAGCTCTTCTTCTCACATTAGCCAGCGCCACCTGTAGGGCCAGTTGTGGCACAGCAGCCGCCTGTTCATCCAGCTCTCTGAGATGGTACAGTGGCAGGCGGGCAGTGTCTCCAAAATCAATCCTTCGCAGCTCCAGTTCAATGTGGCCCCCGTATACTCCTGTGGTCTCCCCGTCTTCCACAGTCTGGCTAGTCTCTGAAACAGGCGGGGGATCAAAGCATGGTTACTCCCTTCTCCTGGTTCTCCTTAGGATAAAATTTCAGCCAGGGATAAATATGGCAGCCCCTGAGGGGGGTCCACTTTCAAAATTTTGGAATCTTAAAGTTAAAATTCTGAATTCCAGTGCATTTTCAGCTTCCATTAATGTGTTCCAGCAAGCCAATATTCCAGCACTGTAACCCTTTTCAGAAAGACAATTTTCCTGTGGATTTCCTTAATTTCTATTACCCCGGAGAACCCACGGGGTCAAATTTGACCTAACCTAATTATCCCCGACCCAACATTAGCAGATGTCAATCTTTATGCTAAGTTAATATTTTTCTTGAGGAAAAAAAGATGTCTTGGGTTCTCCAGGGTTAATTAAAAAAAAATCAAGAGAATGTTTGTTTTCTGAAATGCATTAATGTGCCTTTCTTACAGTATTACTCAATTAAAATGTTGCATGTCAGTTCATAAAAGTCAGTGCCGTATGACTTCTAATTCTATCAGGTTCCCTGACAATCACATCACCAGAAGTAGAAGATTTTTACATGACTGTGACACAGCTGTGACCCACAGAAATCATGACAATGACTAGCACACAAATATCTTCGACAGCAGGGCTGTTCAACATTATCCTGAAAGTGCCAGTGAGGGTGCAGCTTTCATTCCAACCAAGCAGTTACACACCTGATGCTACTAATCAACTCCAAGAGTCTCTGTTAAGAGCTTGATTAGTAGCGTCAGGTGTGTAAGTGCTTTGTTGGAATGACAGCAGCACCCACACTGGCCCTTTCTGGATAAGGTTGAATAGCCCTGATCTATAGCATCTCCACATTTAACCTCATGCAGAGTCTAGACTGGACCAGGGTCATTGAGGTACTTCCGTTGTAAAAAAAGAAAAGTTGTCTATACTGTTCACAGCAATACGTTCACATCCACAGCACTCTGCAAAAATGTTGAGACATAACAAGGTCAAAGGACTTCAAAAATATTTAAAGGACAAAACACTTTCACACCACCTAACTATCATCTCAAACAGCACCATAAATACTGATGAGGTTGTACAGGTTCTCCAATCTGAACGAATTAACTCCATAAAACCTACCGGACCATCATGTTCATTATCTAATATCCATCATTTCATTAGCTGCTCCATATAATGTTACATAAGTAATTGTCAGTAACGTGAAGGTGTCCCCCGCTGCATGTCTATGTTGGTGCCAAATATGAGCAAAATTGGTCAGCTGATTCCTGAAATATTGTTTAAACCTGGTTTACAAAGGTAAAATCTATGCAATTCCGCTGTGACCTTGAAAATTATCTCAAGGTCATCAAACTCAAGTGGTGTTGCAGGACATGGTGACTGCAGAACAGTGGGGCAATGCCTGCGCAAAAAACCCAGCTTTTTAATACTATAAGATAGCTTCTGTTTCTTTCTTGGTCATATTATTTTACTAACATCATTGATTTCCAATGATTCTGCATCTCACAATAATTCCCTAACGGTTTGACAGTGGTTTCCTTGCTTTGTTTTGTCATCCCATACAATGCATAGCACGTTTGGATATATTCATGTATGAAAGATGCTATATGGGTATCACTACTGTAGCAACAGACAGATCATGTACTTTTTGACCGGGCCCTACCTGCTTGCATGCCACAGATTCGAAGCACCTGAGCTCGGCACCATAACTTATGCTCAGGGAACCAGCCCGCAACGCAGCTGCCGATGTCTGGAACACAGTTTATCTGTGCGAGTGAGCTGTGGGATTTAAGACTACTACAGGAGTAAACACAAAAAACAACCACGATTAGACTATGTGACAAACCAGTGCCTCAATTCTACCACCGGCACAGCTGCGGCTTCCACAGATTCAAGCATAATCATACATGGCAAAACTGTAATTCAACCCAGAAAAAAAAAACCCAACCCCTGGATGTGCAAACAGTGTCATAAGTACTAGCGAACAAATGTCAAGTAGAGATGCACGATATGAGATTTACTAAGGCAACAATCTCACGATATGAGATTTTCATGGTAAGGCAACAATCTCAAAAAGTATAATGGTTTCATAAATTCATCAGTGTTGGTAATAAGCCGTAATCCGGTTCTCTAGACCAGAGCTGCCAACCTTCAGAAGCACAGATTAGTGATAATGAATCTCAGTTTGGAGAAGAAATTAGTAATGTCCTCCACAGTGCGAAAGACTGTGCGGCGCTATCCGAGCTATGTTCAGTGGAAATGGGAAAAAGAACATCCCATTAGCTGCTAATAAGGTTACGGTTCGTTTCTGCTGTAGTAACCACCAGCTTGCAAACTAAAGTGACACATTTTTCAATATTACAGCTAGCACACCCATGTAGCAAGGTAGCACACTAGATAGCTAGCCTGCTAATAAGGCTACAGAATACCTCATGGACACAGCCACAGGGGATCAAATTTCATGGGGGGAACCAGACATGTCTATGGGTCTCTGGTCGCCCTCCCTACACGTGGGAATGCAGGCGATTAAAAGTCATGTAGTTATTAAACGTCAGCATTTATTCGCATAACTTGTTCGCTGATCCTTTTCCTCTCCACTAAAGTGCATTTATCTTGATTGATTTGGCACATTTTCTACCTACTCCCAGCACGTAAAAAAAATTGATGCAAGATTTTGAGTTGATGCGCATTTTGCGTGTTTCAACTCTGGTTTTTTTGAAGAGCAAATTCAAAATGCAGATAAATGGGTGGATGGCAACACGATTAAAGTTGCAAGCATGATTAAATACCGCAGTTATACACATAGACTAGGGGGGTACTGCCGCGGGGCGGCGCCGAGGGAGATGCAATTTTAAGCCGCACAGGCACTCCCTATATGCACAAATCGCTTGTCAATGCCAATTTTGGGGTGAAGAATCGTGCTTTCATAATCAACTATGATTTTCCTAACAATGACGGAAAATTCTTACTAGTTGGCAGCTAAACTTTTTTGCTCATTGTACTTTACAAGTTACAAATTAGAGGCACAGATATGAACATAGGTTCATGGAATCAGATCACTCCATTAATTTGTACATCGTGTTTTAGGAGGTACGAGTTACGTGACATTTTACCAGTCAAGTACAGTTGACATTTGTGGGTTTTCTGGAAAACCGCATGGTGGAACACAGTCAAGAGAATCTGCACTAATAGGTGGAAACTCACAACTATATTTCCACATTAAAATGCCCAGTAGTTGACATACAAATGATGATATAAGTCACAAATTAGAGAGTAGGATAAAGATTTCATATACACTGAACAAAAATATTAAAACCCCGTGTCAAATATTGATGCCACATGGAGTTAACAACTCTAATTGAGCATATACTGACTTTTCCTTGTACAATAGGGATATTTCTCTTGATTTGTAGACCATTTTTTAATCCATCTCTCTGTCAGTGAGCATTTGCTCAGTGATGCAGTGATTTCACTCAGTACATGGGTGGCGCATTTCCAGGCGGTGATCAGACAGAATGAGCAGTACCCAGACACTCCTCATACTGGGGACAATAAAAGGCCACCCCAAAATGTCAAATTTTGTCAGAAGTCATTATGCCTCAGATGTCTCAGGTCATGTGGGAACGTGCCATTGGCATGCTGGATGCAGGGATGTCCACCAGAGAGCGGTCGCTGTGCAGCTGAATGTTAACTATCGGACGATAGGCCGTTTGAGAATTCGTTTCCGACAGACAGGCAGTGCTGTAAATCGACCTCATCCACGTGTGACCACATCAGCACAAGATCGCAACATCCGGCTTGTCCTCCTATGGGATCGGCTCAGATCAGCGACATGCATAGCGGATGAGACCATTAGTCTGTGCAATAGATGCATCACACCACAGACAGTCCGTAACCGCCTGCGAGAGGCCAATTTGCACGCTCGGCGTCCTCACCGTGGTCTGGATCTCACCGCTGTCCGGCGTCGGAACCAACTCGCATGGGCAAACGCACACGTTCGATGGCCCTTGACATGCTGGAGAAGAGTGCCATTCACAGACCAATCCTGGTTCCAGTTTTTTGTTAATAAAAACTCAAATTTGACATGGGGCGTTTATATTTTTGTTCAGGGTATACTTACAGATGTTAATCATTCTGTATTTGTGTATTGGGTATTACAAGCTATAAAATGAGAGGCACAGACATGGATCCAGATATGCTGGTGCAAATCACACTGCAATTATTTGTGCATTGCCTTTTATGCGTTGTGCAACTTGACATTTGTTGGAGAATACTTATGAGCCCGTTAACAACAAAAAAACCCACCATCATCTCAATATTAATTAACTACTGCTTTATGAAGCACATAAAACCACTCGGTATCGCAATACTAAATTATTTGATTCAACAAAATGTTCTGTGAAATTCGCTGGATGTGGGGAAAATTACTTCAACCAGCAACAAACATTGCCCTTGTGCATAACAAAGAGAAAAGTTGTCCAAAATTAACTCACCCCATTAAATGAGAAAGCATCTGCAGCTCTGAGCTGACATGCTGTATGGAGAACTCACTGGGGCTAACCAGGTGGGAAACGATGACTTCCATCTCCTCAAACTTGCGAATTCTAAATTCAGGGATTCTAAAAGCAGTGCCGTTCCTGTTTTGTTGCACTTGCATCATGCTTGGGGCACCGTTGCTGACATTGTGGTTTATATCGGAGGACAGCTGGCTTAGACATGTAGAAGATGGTCCCTTTTGCGACACTCCCAGAACTTCAAAGTAAGATTCCCTGCAGCAGCTGACGGGCGATTCCTCCTGTTCCTTAGGGCGTTCCAATAAAAAGCAGCCATCCACAGTGAAAATATCTGCCACGTCCCACAACTCACACTTACTGGCTACAATGCAGCTGTAAATGGGACTGCCAGCAGAGCGGTTTGGGTTGCGTTTGAACACAGGTACCGGGGTGGGAAACTGCTGCTTCCGAATACTGACGGGAACTTTTCTCTCCTCCTCAGCGACCCTCTCATCAGTAGCCCCCTGTTGTTGAGGAGACACCGAGCGTTTCCCTTTGAAGAAAGTGACCTGCACAAGACGCTCAGTGTCACTACTGCTCCTTATGAAGTGTATTAGTTGAGATGCTGAAAGCTTTTGATGCTGAACACCAACAAAATTTCCCTGTTCCCAATAAGGGAATTGTGGAGTCATTTGCTGTACCATGGAATGTGCCTTCTGTACGGGGGCAGCGTGTGAATCCTCCAAACTGTCCTTCAGGCTGGGGCGAAATCTCGGTGTCTGAGGAAGATACAGACCCTCTCTTTTCAAGTCAATTACAGCAGGTACGCTTTCTCTGTAGACTTCAGACAGGGACTCACACATCTCAGAGCTCAGCTCATAGCTTGAAGAAGTAGAGCGTAAGGCCAGCTCTGAGTGGGAAAATAGGGACGCCCTAATATGGCGGAGGGAGAGCATGGATCCAAAAGTCTGTACAGCATTTGTTATAGAGGTCGCCATTAGAGCATTCTGCAGCATGGGTCCAAAGTGTAGCAGGTCAGAGACCCTCATCTCTCTGCTCCCAGACATGAGACAGGTCACTGGGGTGGTTTGAAGGCGAGGACTGAGAGTTTCAGCGAGTGGCATTACTTTTAAACCACAAGGAGACTCTGTACCTGGAAGGAGAAATGCCCCAAAGAGACTCAACATGCAGAAATTATTACCCTTCACAAGGAACCCCTATCAGGGGTGAAAATAGCAGGGATTCAAAAAACAATCAATCATCAAAGGCGCTCCACCGTGATGATGTCACAAGTTTCACGTTTCATCTATTGACCCCGAACTCAGCCAGTAGAAGCAGCTTAATCACAATCACTGTTTATGAGTATTGAGCGATCTTACTAAATATCCTGTCACGTGAACAGCCTACGAGATTCAAATGGCACAATTTACCAATGATACAGACTGTCACCAAGTTAAACAATGAAAAAGATGACTAAAGTGGTGAAGACTTCCCATGAATGAGAAGCAAAAAAGGCGATTGAGAAAAGAGGGGGAGTGACTGGCCATGAGCATGACGATTATCTTTTACACCATTAATAACCGATTTCATAGTGGCTGATAATTAGGCTACAAATAGATATGTTAAGCTGTGGGCTCAAAACTTACTGGCACCCCTGACTGATGATGCACAGACAATACAATTTTTGGGATTTTGGAGGCCAATATTTTTGGAACACATCATAGGTATGGGCTGAATTGCTACCCATGGTAATTTGGGTCCATGCTTTCAGAATCTTGTCAAAATTGATCTATCCCTTTTCGTTTTCAAGATATTGGCCTCTCAAATATGAAACCTTTTATGGGGGGAAATCAAAAATTCAATTTTCAAGGGCCCCCTATGAGACCAGGATTCCTTAAAGAGGCTCAATCGTGCTGGAATGACCCATTAACTTAACCAGTGCCCCTGGACCTCTTGAATTAAAACAGCCCCAAAATATGACTGACCGACCATCATATTTCACCGTGGGTAACAAGGTGTTTCTCCTTGAATTCATCTCTGTTTCAACGCCAAGCATGCCGATGCTGCATCTGACCAAAAAGTTCAATTTTGGTCCCATCTGACAAAAGCACTTTGTTCCTGTCATAATTGAAATTATGTTTGGCAAACTCTAAGCACTTAGTTCTGCATTTTCTGGTCAGAAAATGCTTTCACCTGGCAACCCTTCCAAAGAGCCTGTGGTTGTGGAGGTGGCACCTAATAATGCTTTTTGACGCCTGGTGACCCCAAGATGCCACCAAGGCCTGCAACACCCTCACCTTGATTCCTGGGGATTTTGTTGCTTCTCTCACCATCCTCCTCAGTATCCTGGGGGTCAAAGTGCAGTTCCATCCTCTACCCTTGAGGCTTTACACAGGTTCACATCTTTGGAATTTTTTAATAATTTCCCTGAATGTGCTCAGAGGGATATTCAGTCGTTTGCGAATCTTCTTGTAGTCGCTACCAGATTTATGAAGGTGCATGACTGGCTGCTTCTTTTGAACTGACAGTTGTTTTGTTTTCTTTGTGGTGTTGGATGACAAAAGGATGTTGCATGTGTTTTACTGCACTTTTATACCCTACTGAAACAGAAAGTGATGCAATGGCTCAATATAGTTCCTTAACGCTTAGATAAAACCTAAATAAGTGGATTTTTTTTTTCCACTTACAATAAAAGGTACAAAAACGATTGCTGCAAAGTCAGTTTCATATCGCGATATTCAAAATTTGTAAGTCAATAGCACATGAACAAAATGCAAACACGATAAAATCACGAAGTTCAGAACCATGGCAACATGGAAGGTCAACTAATGCCTCTTATTCGTCAGTAATTACATTTGAATGACTGCAAATTGCATCACATACAACTTACATTGAAGTAAACAACATGTTTTACATAGTTTCCCATTGACACCATTACAGTTTTGTAATTTGAGAAATGTTCATTCTGTGGAATTTGCAGCTCTGGAAAAAAAAAATTGGACAATTCCTTCTCAAGTCAGGGTGAAAACTACACTGAAATTATTCAAAAGTTTACACCATAGACCAGGGGTGTCAAACTGACCCGTAAAAGGGCCTAGAGGCTACAGGTTTTCAATCCTACCAAGCAGAAGCACGTCTGAAACCACTGATTTAATCAACTGATCTAGGCCTGCACAACTGATTAGTGGTATCAAGTGAGCTTCTGCATTGTTGGAGTGAAAACCTGCAGCCTTTTGGCCCTTTTATGGGTCAGTTTGACAACCCTGCCATAGACCAAAGGGTCCCAAATTCGCCATAATGCAGTTCTCAAATATGGACCTCTTGAACTGGAGTGACTTATGCTATATTTTCCTTTTTGAAATTAAAAAAAAAAAAGAAACTAGAGGCTCTAGAGAGCCTGAATCTCTCACCTGGATCTATTCACCTGGTCACTTTCAAGACTATTGTCATCGATAACAAAGGGATACAATCTGATCCCTCCTCTCCGCAATCCTTGGCCAAGATGACCGTATGAATGTACTGAGTATGACTCTGATCTATGCAAATATATACCTAATTTGGTAAAACAAACTAAGGAACATTGTGCTAACAAGAATGTTACAGATTGCGTTAAAATGATTTTTGGAGTCAATTTCTTTTTTTTTTTTAATTTTTTGACTAATCATTTATTTTTAGGGAAGGTTTGCACTACCCCCATTAGCAGTTCACTCACTACCCACAAATTAGTGAACTTATGAGCTAACTGAAGACACGCCTGAATAAACTACTTAGTTTATGACACTGCGAGTTTTGTAATGTACCAAACTGAAAACAGGTCCGGATATGGACGCATTTAACAGAAATCACAGGTTTCCATTCACTAGAAGGGCAGGCTCTCCAACCAGTTACGTAACTGACATGGACTTCCGCCCAATGGCAGATCACAGCTTGCAATGGCGGGTATTTTGAAAAGGTCATTCTTCTTTTACCAATCAAGAAGGATGATAGGAACACCAAAACCTAATCGTTTTACTACCCAATTGTTGCTACAGGCATAAATCTCAAAATGCTTATCTTCCCCTTTAACGGTCAGAAGGCCCAGTTCTGGGCCACCCCGGACCCAGGGCCCAGGACATCTCAGCCGGTTGTCCCCCCCATGTCAACAGGCTAGCCTTTATTCAAACTCGTGAACATATTTCTTGAAGAGAGAGCTCCTCACTGTTCATGCCATAGCTTTCATAACTCAAATGAATAATTTAGCCTAATTTTGATGTTTATTTTAAGGTCCGGAACAATGTTTACGGACCAGTACTTCCCCGAAGCCCAAGATAATGAATATATTCATTCACTTTCTAATGAAACATACGAATTCATGGACGTATTCGGTAACGTTAAAGATAGACTGAAGTTGGTTGTGTTCTGTGCAAGCATTCAGGAGTCATTTCTTCTATTTTTGACATTTCGATCCTGAGCCATTCACGCCGGGGTCTGAATATCTCAACATAAAACCAACTTCAGCGCAGAGCAAAACACTATTTTGGCAACTTGTGAAATAGTAATCGGACTCACCCTCTTTAAGCTCCTGGAAAAACGTTGCAAGCCGGTTAATTGTTCTGCATCTGAAGTTTAAAGTCGTCGTAAGTTCGGTGCAGCACTGCGATGCTTTTTCATCGCTCATGTTCAGAAAGTCTTGTACGGCATCATTTACCTGCAACAAATAGTCGATCAATACTCAAGGCTTCAGCGAAACCGTAATCAAAAATGGGAGCGTTGAATTCCCAGTAAATTTAAAGCTGCATCACGCAGCAGACATCACTGAAACGATTCGGTTGAGCAAACTAAGTAAACATAATCCACTAAAGCAATGCAACCAGCTTTCGATTCTTAGACAGAAATGCAACAACAGTTAGCCAACAAAGTTCATACCTTTCCGGTAAAAGCTCGAAGCTCTTTTTCCAACGCGTTTCTGCTCTGTTCCAATATAAAAAGTCTGTAAATGAGAACTCTTTTGGTGACATTTAAGCCACTTTGAGATTGGCGCTCTAATGTTACTACCATTTTTACCCGCTGAGAGATCAGAAATGCTAGGTGGCCAACACCGGACAGAGGTCCAGATATTAATATTTCCCGACAAATTGTTTGGTTTAACACATTGAACCGAGGAAAAACAAAACAGTGATCAACTGCTTAGAGCTTTTATGGTTTGGTAATTACGATGGGGCGAGCTTTTCCATGGGGTATTTCCTTCCTTGACGATGTTTCTCCACGGTGCCCCGGCGTTTTTGCCAATCATCCGAACTATGGCTGTATTTCATTCCGTAAGGTTAATCCCTGCACCCGACACCCTGCAGAGTCACTTTAGTGGAGTCTTGTTTTCTTCTTCTTCGTTTTGGCACGATAAAGCCCGCATTCGACAGGTGCTTTCACATTATTCACAAAGTAATTGGTTTCCCTAAATGCTGCTTAATGACTTGACTGGTAACGAAAGCGCAGAAAATACTTCCAGAGAGACACCTGCGCGAAGTAGAAGAAAACATTGCGGAAGCACTGGACTGGCAAATTGCTGCCCAAGTCGTCAACAGTGTTGCCAACTCCTCGGTAGGGAAAGTGGCTATTGGATGTCCTAGAAGTCGCTAAACTCTCCGACCGGGGGGGAGACGGCGTGTATTTTGATAAGTCGGGAGAACGCGGATCACTTTTGGTTCCTTCGGGGGGGGGGGGCTCAGTTTATTTCATATTTCGCGCATCTTCCAGTCCATCAGTGCTCACGGACAGCAACTGCAAAACGCAACGTGCTTTCACATCGGTCTCCAAAACAACAGAAAACTCCCCAATAATAACGGGAAAAGTCGTTAAATTTGTCGCAAGTCAGTTCGCAATTCTGTTCACGAAGCATCTATGTGTGCCGTAACCAAGGATGTTTCATATTTCATATGGCTGTAACACGATTACAGCTGACACAAACACTCCTGATTGGACAAAGGCAAAGCCGCGAACTGAACATTACTTTGATTGGTTCACGTTAGCTGTGGGATTAAGTATTTCTTTCAATTTCCCCACCGAGCCAAAGTTCGCTGGGACATTTTTGCTTCCTCTGAAAGTTGGTCCGGACATATCCTGAACATCCCTACATGAATCTATGCCTTTGTGATCAAGCATACTAAACTTCGCGATAAATAGCGTGTTACTAAGGGCTAAAGCTGACATCATGACTGCCCGCCCCCCCGTGATAATCTTCCAGCGGTGCTTGAAAAATTGTTGAAGTGGCGTTAATAACATTTTGCGATGACAGTCTTAGTTTCCGTTTAAGTTCTACTATTTCCCATTCCGAGGCTCATATTTGATATTTCCATATTCATTTTCAATTTCATATTTTCAGTTCGAATATTTCCATTTTGGCTCTTGCATTGTTAATTTCACTTTCTTCATTGTCATTTAATTTAATTTTCTATTTAGGGTCAGATACAAAACCTCTGCTAGCAAAATGAGCAGAATTCATAAAAATAAACTCCCATTAAAAATGGCGCGAGAGTAAAAATTAGGTTGTGTATGATTGATACAAATTGGTATAGCTCTCCAGTATAACAAAAAATAATTAAGGTTGTGTATAGCAAAAAAAAAAAAGGTATGGAAATGGACAGAATAATTCGGCACTGCTCAATAATGAATCCCTTTGCTCAAAAGCTAAATTTGGCCATTAATGGGCTCAGCTCTGTGTTAGCATGAGAAGGACAGAGGACTCAGTAGTTACTTCGGGAGTGTGCATGTAGAACATTGTCACACCCAGTGCCATGTTATAATTGACTAATTATATAGCCTGTGCCATTTGAATTCTTCTGGAAGGAGAATTAACCTCTGGAAGACATCTCTTTATATACACTATGAGGCAGAAGCACTTCCAAGAAGAGAAGAACAAGACAAACAGCTAGAAGATAGGAGTTCTGTTTCAGGAATTGCTAACCGCACCCTCCCACAGATAACTTTCCTTTAGCCATAGTGCATTTGATTCATTTTCAAGGTTTTAACTCCATAATTCTTTGTAATGCAGAGATGAAAATTATACAGGCCTGTGGACACAGTTTGAGCAATGTCAGCATCATGTGATGTTTAGTTTGTTGACCTGTCTTGTTTGCTTTGCTGACAGATGACGAAATACGAGAACTGCAGTAGTAAATCGAGATGCTGCTGTGCTGATGTGTCTGGAGGATAGTGACAGGGAATCTGACTCTGATACTGAGGAACATCTAGGCTGACCTGACCTTCTGACTGCTTTATTTAACACAACATTCCATGATCTCTTACCACATGAAATGCAGAGGAAAAACGAAGATACTTTTCACTGATTAGAAGCTGAACTATAATCTTATCAATCCTAGAAACTAGAATTTGTTACGCGGGAACAGTCAAGGTCAAAGGACTGGCGTGCCTATTGGGCTGGTAGGATGACAAGGACCTAATTTCACCCATGCGACCCAAACTGATCAGATCAGCAAAACATGCACAATGGATTTAATGCAGTCGCTCATAAAATTGGTGAACGTCCTATCTGTGCTCTGGTGTGAAAATATGGATGAAATGGCAAGACAAACCTACACTGCATTTATTGCACAAAATCATTGAGATTTCAGAGTCATCTCCGGTGGCTGAGTGGTGCGGCTGGGAGCCCCACCCGGGATCCTCGCCAGATGGGATAGCAAGATGTACCAGCTGTGGCATGGGGGTGGTAGAGAACAAGCACCGTGACAGCCTCCAGGGATGTACAGAAGCCAAGCAATCTTGTCTGGACGAGTAATCTACATTGAAGCATTCACACCCATAATATCAGATTCAACTCCACAAGTTTGTGTGTGATGTTGGCTACTGTGACTCTGTGGTGTGAATGTAGAGGGAGTTAATTGTGCTTCATATCTCAAGAAATCAGGTGTTTCTGCGGAAGGCTTTGCTGAAAGCACAAGATTTCTTTCTATCAAGTGTGTTGCCTGATCTTCTGACAAGAAAACATGACCCTGCCTTGGAGACACAGAGGGCCTGCAAATATTATGCAAGGCCAGATCTTGTCGTAGTAAATGACTGTTTCAAATGCAGTAAGTTCCCAGATCAGAGGGCAGCCTTCAACATGGTTATGTAAGGAATGTCAGTGTGTCTGAATGCTTTTGTTGATAATGTTGGAAACTTGATTTAGGGACGTTTGTTGACACACAAAAAAAGCAACTTAAATGATGAGGTCTTATTATTCAAGCTGCTGGGGTGTTTGTTCACTTTCTGCATTATAGTTCAGAAAAATATTGGGAGTCACTGCTCTCAGACAAGTGAATGTACTTTCTGATGAAGAAGCTGAGATTTTTTCAACAAGACCAATTGAAAGAATATTTAAAAAATATTTCAGCAAATGTAAAATGTAAATTAGTTTGTCCCATTCATTTTGCATGTAAATGTATTCCTCTGGGCCGATAAGCTATTGTCATGGTGTGGCGTCCGTCGTCTGGAACATTTTTTATATTTTTTGGCCTGATGAATTTTCCTGTAAATTTGCCATAACGTATTGGCCAGTTTTCATTTACAACACATACCGATTACGACTCTGGACTTCTCCGCTTTTCTTTACTCAGCGGGTGAAAACAATGCATGTGTTTTGCGATCGTTTAAATGAAATTTGATCATTTGAAACATCTTTATGCAATTCCATTGCTTCCAACCCCTCCAGTGCACAAGGACTTCAATTCCGCATGAGAACCTCTTCTGTAGCCTATACGTTGATTGAATAATTGCAGCATAGGAATGTAAATATACCACTTACACAGAATGCCTGAGAGTTAACAGGTATGCGTTATAAATGAAAACTGTCCTTGCCTGATCATTTCAAGAGTTTTTGGAGTTTCTGTAATGATAATTTAAATGAATGATTGAAAACAGGTCGTGACCAATCATTAATTTTAAGGGATTGTTTTGAGCCGCCCCAGTCGCCTGTTCACGAGCCGCCACTGATGTAGATGCACTTCAGCGCAAAAAGACATTTAATGTTTCATTTCATACAAAGGTTGACACATTCCAGATACAATAAAAAAACAGTTCTATACATATCCTTTAGAGATAGTTGGCTGCCTAAAATCATGAAGTCGTAAATACATGTTTTAATATAATTCGCAATGTCCTAATTCAAACAATGAAATATTACTTGCTTATGGGAAAATGGATAACCTCATTTGATTCATTTTGTGGGGGAGGGGAAAGCCAGACACAATGGGACATATTTTGACAATTCACATTTCAATGTTTGTATAATGAATCAATAATTTATAGAATTCACCCTTTTGAGAACAACACTCTTAGAGAGCTTTGTGTGGACACCACACACAGTCATATCGTCATCTGCAATGTTACCTGTGACACTTGGAATGACTGGGCACAAAATCTTAAAGTTCTTCCACTGCCCAGTCTCTGATTACACTGGATCCAACACGAGAGAGTAGTCTTGATGACTCCATTTCCTGTGCAGAGAGTTGCTTTTTTTTCCTTTTGTAAAATGTGGGATGCAAAGTTCAAATTCAAATTCAAATTCAATTTATTTGTATAGCGCTTTTCACAGATAAACTGTCACAAAGACGCTTTACAGTCAGAGATGAGTTACTGAAAGGGCAGTGCCCAGCCTATTCCCCTCTACAGCAAATGAGGCAAAAAACTCACATCATTGCGCATTGGCGCAACCAAAGCGTGGCGCCATAAACCACAAGCTTGTCTCTGATTAGAATCCCCTATCCACTCAAATCTAATCCCGAGGCTCCAAGAAGTTCAAAGAAGAACGACTGTTAAGTGATCAGTTTGTCTGAAACCTGGCCACTCCACAAATTGGAGAGAAATTAAATTGCCCCCGCTGGAGAGATGCTGATCCAATATGCAATGGTATTGTGTCTATAATTTGATCGTGTCTGGGTTCTGGCAGTCAGATTACTGGGTCTGGCTATGAAAATTTCTGTGCAATCTATAATGCACTAGTCTCTCTTAAAATCCTCCTTGAAGATTTTAAGCATGTTCTTAAGTATGGCTTACTTGGCCATTTAATGAGTGGCTTGAGGACCATGGCCATAGGAGGTATCCAGCTCCAACGAGTGATTGCTGTTGTGGTTTTTGATAACTCAGATGTTTATGCCAAGTCAGTATTACTTAGGCCTGGCCTTAATTTCATCGGCACAACCGATAGGTGGTCCTCAAGACTAAGTTTTTGGCTAATTCATTCTACACTGCCTCCTGTCTTTGTAAACAGCAATTCAAAGATCCCTGAGGCAAGCCCTGTGAGGAGAGTCAGTTGTCCAATGTTGCATGAGACAGTGGCCGGAGAAAACCTGGTGTCTTTCAGGTTCTCATGTAGCTTTTCATTCTCAGCCAGCAGTGTGTCAAGCTTCTGCCGTAGGGCCGACATATTCTTCCTAAAGTTGATTTTATCTCAGGTTAAGATCATCATATTCGGACATTGGGACTGTGATGTCCTCTTCAGCTACAATACAATAAAAGCGATCAGTCGGCACATGCAGCAACCTAGGCAGAATTCACCTAAAATCAGTTAATTGAAAGATAATACACTGCCCTCAATAATTATTGACCCACAGTCCACAGTCCAAAGACATGCATATCAGGCTAATTGGAGACTCTAAATTGCCCACAGGTATGAGTGTGTTAGTGAATGGTATGTGTACCCTGTGATGGATTGGCAAGGTGTCCAGGGTGGGTCCCTGCCTTTCGCCGACAGTTGCTGGGATACACACACACTGCATATACAGTGGCTCACCACTCACTACCTAACTTTAGTTCAAGCTGCCAAAGTGAACATATGGACATATCTGAATTTTGCAGAGATGGCATCAAAAAGCGCTGCACTCATTCTCCAGATGCACTCTGCAGTGTATGTGGCCAATTTATCGCAACAAGAGCAAGACAGCATCTGCTAAAATGTATGAAGCCTACAAGGCATATTTTAGCATGACTGTCTGGGATCAAAACAAACTATAGGCACCTCATTCTACCTGTGAGCACTGCAGAAAAACTTCAAAAGGTTAGACAGACAATTTTTGCAGGCTTCAATAGAAAGATTTCATATGATACAAATTTAATAAAATTTGGTCCATTTTTTGTTTTATTCAGACTTCATGTAAATGAAAATAAGCAAATTTGCTTTCTTTTTTTTCTTTGCATAGAAAATACGAGAATTTCTAAATTTCATTTCCCAGATCACGAAAGCTAAGTTTAAAGGGAATAATGGGCATTTCTATTCTTTCAGGATATTAGGAATTAAGAAATAACACACTATCCAGGAACAAAATATGTTACATAGTGATATTATCACAAAGAACCTAACCCCCCACATCTGAATGATATGATATAGCCCATAAACTGCATTTTTATTAAGGCAGTAGATGTATTAGTGCTGATTCCAAATACATTCTTGCGGCATCTCATTCTAGATAGGCCTTATTACGAGGACAAATCAAATTGATTTACATAATGCAAAAGTTATCAAGATATATAATTACTTTTTCCCCATTTTTCATTAATTGGGATTTTAAATATTTGTAATTGTAATAATTTGTAATATTTGTAATAGCCCATGAGAATGCAGGTCTTATTTCACAGCTGCTCATTGCGATGGCTGCAGGAATTCTGGCTTTAAAGGGTTAAGTGTAAGTTGACACCTATGAGTGAAGTTGTCATAATATTCGTGTTTGGGATTCGCACTCACGAGTTGGAAAGCCGAGGACAGTCCTGAGAGAGGTTAATTGAAATGGTATGCTTTCGTTCATAACAGCATTTTTGGAATTTCTCATCTGGGCAAAGCGCAGCCTTTGTCATGACAATATCCGAGCGCAGTTCCGTGTTTTTCTCCTGACAAGTTAGCTCGATGGCAGAGTCGTGTTCAGTAAGGAAATAGCCTTTGAAAGCAGCTCCGTAAACCTCTCTGACTCTATGAAAACCGAGTTCGCTGTTTTATTTAGTACAGGCGCAGGGCTATTCTCAGCATGTATTTATATATAACCTGTGATAAATGGTAAGTTGTTTTGGTTGCTGTTCATTTGCGGTTACACGGCGGTTCTGACCTGTCTCAAGTACGGCAGAGACACCTGTCTGTAAAAAAATGTTAAGAATAATTTCTCATCGAAATCTTGAGTTCTGTTTCGTGTAGACGGTAGAAAGTGTGTTACGGGCACCATCGCTGGCACTTTACAGGATCGCATTTTCGCGAAATAAATGATCTGAAACAAAGGAAAATGTGTGGGAATTGGTAGCCTGGCACCTTCCTCAGGCCGTGAGGGCTGTTCTCCGTCTAATGTACACCGCTTACGTAATGGCCCTTTGTCAGTGGCGTCAAGGAGCCTAAGAGAATAGTCTGTTAATTCAAACCCTAAACTCATTGACTCATGCGAAGTGACGTGTCTTATTCAGGGATTATATTATTTTAATGGTGCGGTAGATTGGAAATCAATTAAATGTTGCCCATTATTTTGTATATTGTTGATTTCAGTTTTTGAAAAATTCAGGACATTACATAGATACTATTAATTGTTGCTGATAGAAAAAAAAAAACCAAGAAAGCATGCTGAGAATACCTTTGTTTCCTTTGAGTAATGCTTTTAATTTGTGAGGCCAAGTGTCCTTGGCTCAGTGGCTGACCGAGCTCACCGTGCTGGATTTTCTGGAGTGTCCTCTGTGTTTGGGGCGGTTGGATGGGACAGGCAAGGTGCTGCCATGCCAGCACACCTTCTGCAAACACTGTCTGCGTAAGTCGGCAAGATTGCTGAGCTGCGTTGTCCCGAGTGCATTACGATGGCGCATGATAGAGCTGAGGACCTGCCTGCCAACCCGCTGCAAGTGCCTCTACTAGAAGGCCTCAGCCAGGCCTCCAGGGGAAGCATCAGAGCTGGATCTGGAACTTTTAATGGACCATTTTCTTCGGACCAAGCAGTAAGCAGGACCAGAGAGGCCCAGTATTCACAATCTCCCCAATGCAGACAGAAGCCAGACTGCAGGAATCCACCAAATGGGGCAAGTATCTGGTCTGAATCATCCTGTTGTTGGGTAAATAGTTTGCAGAGCATTGCTTAGGCTAATGCGCCTTTGAAAACATCAAATGCTAAAAAGCACGTTCTCTTTGAATGTCACTTTGAGGCCAAAGGTCGTGTCGGTACCCTGGTAAACATAAATTAGTCTGTGATCCTATGCTGTATGTGGAAAAATAAGATATTGCTGAACCAGCTTGGGGCTTTGACTAGTTTGTCTGAAGAGTCACCAGCGCACCTGAGAAGCTCTCTTATTGTCTCCATCTACCATAGCTACAGGCTGATAGGATTTTGCCGCTTCAGCGCAGGTAGTCAGCGACAGAAAACTGACTGCTGCTTTAGGGGGAAAAAAAACATGAAAATGCACCATACTTTCCTTGGTTTGTAATCTGCTGGATTTATTGCTTCACCCAACAGTGATACAAAATTGACTCCCCTGTGTAGCTCTTTTTCCTGTTTGCTTCCTTTTGGTTTGGTTTTGTCTGCATTTTTCTAAAGCAAGATTTCTGAAAAACTGCTGAGCCAACCAACCGTATGACACGGAAAAGCAAAATATTTGGTTTTTGTTTGAAGAGGTGTGCTGTAGGGCTGCACAAAAACTTGAATCACAAATAAGCACAATTAAAATAATGCTGCCATGGGGCTCCTTTAATTTCTCATGTATCATTCTTAACGCAATCTTGAACAAACAGCTGCCAAACATCAGTAGCCTTGTTAAAAGCTTTGGGAAAAGAGCTTCACCTACGTTACACTGCAAAAAATGAAAAGAAAAAAAAAAGCTAGGTAAGATGAATTTACTTATTTTAGGTCTTAAAACAGGGAACTCAGAAGACTCGGAACACGGAAACAAGAGAAAGGAAACAAGGGGATGAGACACCATATGCAGGGAAACCAAGGAATTTAATAATAAACTAAAAATCTCGGAAGGGTGGGGGGGGGGGGGAGGGGGGGGGGTGAACAAAAAACCTTGGAACAGGCCAAAACAACCATCGTGCTCCAGCACTGAACGGGGGAGAAACTCAGGAAGCAAATCATCAAAACTCGGGAGGAATAAAAACCAAACTCGGGAGCAGACTGGGGGCACTCGGGAAGACAACAGGCGGGGGGGCAGACACAGGACTCGACGATGGGCTCAGCTGGCAGGTGGCTCACACGGGTGGCGCAGCTGGCGGGGGGCAGGCTCGGGAACACAGCAAGCAGGAAGGCAGACTCGGACAGGGCTGGCTCGGGAACACAGCTGGAACTGAGGGGAGAAGCGGAGCGTTAAGAGAAGGTCATGAGGTATGGGGCGACCAGAATGGGAGCGGGAGCAAACAGAGTGAGGGCGTGAGCAGAGTGAACGCAATGAAGTCAGATCTGATGTGCACTGCTGTGCTGGGAACATATATCGGGCAGGGGCACGGACAAACACAGGTGCAGAAAATTAATATAATTAACAACGGGTGGAACACGAGGGAAACCTAATTACATGAAACAGAAAAACATTAACACACGGACGAGGATCACAAGACTCTCCCAAAGTTGGGATAAATAAACTGAATAAAAGACTCCTAAGTGCATAGAATGAGATGCTGGACAGATGAGATAAATGCAGAGAATCTGCAGAAAACACTGCAAGGCAAGTTAAACGAAAGCAAGAGGCGGAGACTAGAACAGGGCGAATGCATAGAAGTCGTTAGTCAATTAGTAGGTGCAGCTGTACAATCCCGGGTGCTCGTTAGTACATTAGTCTAATATACAATGTTAGTTTTGGTTAGTAAATTCTAGAAAACAACAAACTGTTAGTACGGGTTAGTAATATAGAAAAGCAAGGGGAAATTAGCAAACGAGAACGGAAGGAAGACTGAAACCCAGAATCCATTAAATCACCTGAAATAGTGTCACAATCTATTTCCACAGAAACGGGAACGAACTAATGACGCAACCGGGGAGAAAGCAAAGACCGTACATGGGTAAGACGTGGACTGGAATAACAGGGGAGAGATACGAAATGTGAAACACTAAGACATAAGACTAAAAACGGACATCACAAAAATAATAAAAACCTAAAATAGACTAACCAAAACACACAGACCCACAGAACACAACAATTTTTCTTATTAAGACAAAAAATTTGTCCTTGATTTGAGGTTATTTTGACTAGCTTGGTAATGGGGTAAGTAAATTTCCTCGCTTGTCAAGGAAATAGTAGCTTGTTTTAAGTCAATATTTGCTTGATAAGTGAAAGTTTACTTACCCCATGAATGATCTGCCCGTCGAGGTTAGAACGTCAGAGCCCTTGAGCACCTTCAATTGCAGCCTGAAAACCCACCTCTTCGAGCTCCACCTTTTCCCTGCTTCACTGCCGTCAGTTTGACTCTCCTGACGTCACGTACATGTTCTTTGACTGTCATTAAGTTCTCTTTTGTTACCTTTACTGGTCTTTTAACTTTACTGGTCTGTTATCTACTGTTTATTCAGTTGTCTCTAATCTTATTAAGGGCTTTTTGTCACTTTTGGCACTTAGCTTGCCTCCTTCGAGCTCTGCACTTTTGTACTGAACTTTTGCACTTTTGTACGTAGCTCTGGACAAGGGCGTCTGCTGAGTCCCTGTAATGTAGTGTAATGTAACTATTTCTCCTGCGTGTTTCATAGCTCTGCCTGTGCCAGCACAGGTGAGTCACATGATCAAGTTGTTACCCTTGAAGATGCTTGATAATGAGCTGATCATAAGCATCATCTATGCAAGCAGATGTCTCTCATCTAGGGGTCTTTCTGAAAGTTCTTCGCTTATTGTCGTGCGACCAACACATGACCGCTTCGTAGTAACGACCTATGGCCTTACTGACAACAATCCAGCTACACTTGGGAAATTGCAAATGATAAAAAATGATACAGATACAGATACATACAGAAAACTTTATTTATCCCTGGCGGGCAATTCAGTTTCTACAGTCTGCCAACCACATACAACCATCCGTTCACATCATTTAAAGTGTCAAAGGGAACACTACATGGCATATGGGGGAAAAAAAAATCCAGACAAGACAGAGAGCAGAAATATATACTAAAAGCAATATTCTATTGAAAAATTAGTGCAGAACACAAGTGCAGATAATATAAGGCAGAATTAGAATAAAAATAGAATAACAGTATAAAAGGAATAAAAGCTGCCCAAATAATAAATAAATTAATTAATTAATAGAGCCAAATTGCAAATTGTCTACCAGTATTTTCTTATCACGTGCTGCATTCATCTTGCCATCAATTTTCACAAGATCCCCTGTGACTTTAGAGCTGGTTGGGGTTAGTTGATGAGAGGGCTCCTTGATGTGAATATTAGCAACATTATCACGGTGTTACGTCCCAACTGGTTTCCAAGCCAAATGGTTCCCTTGCACTTGCACACACTGAGCAGCTAGCGGCAGCAGCTTGGGTGCGTTTCTGTCGGCAGAATCATCACACATGCACAAACATGTTACTGGCAATTTCCAGGTCGCATTTCATATCTGCTGTGGCAAATGTGATTGTATAGTTGAGGACGACACCACAACCACCCAGGAAAAAAGAAATCAATCATGATTTTTACTCTATTGCATCGACCGGGATTTGATTTCGCATGAGCAAAAGTTCAATTCTACCTCTCATGAACAACTGCTCTACACTATAAGCCACTCAACGCACTGTGTTGGTGCTCGGGTCCGCTTATGTAACCATCTAGGTAACATTCTGTTTTGGGTTGATCTAAAACAACTGGTTACCTTTGGCTTGTCTTAGACAATACCTCCAACATATTTATCAAGGTTTTTTTCTTGAGGCTACAGCTGTATTGAATACATCCTCACAGCCCACCACTACAATACTCCTGACAGAGAAATACTTTTATTTACTTATAATACTTTCATGATGATCTAATGCAGACTGCTGTCAGAATATGCTGAATACTTGCTAAAACTGGGCTAAGGGAGGAGGAGAATACATGTGGTAATGCCTCTTCAGCGGCAAACGAAGGAGGTTGATAACCTATGCAGCATTCAGAAAACGACATCCCAAAGTCAGTCACCAGAAGGAGTTATAGGTGTACTTCACCCAAGGAAAGAGGCAAGACCACTCAGCTGAGGCTTCCTGGGAGAAGTGATGGAGACACGTCCTTAACTTCTGGTTAAGTCTCTCAGTCTGGTTGTTGGTCTCAGGGTGAAGAAGTGGCATCCACCAGGGAACAGAAAGCCTTCCGTAACTGGCTGATGAATTGCGGGCTTTGGTCAGAACGATCTCCTGTGGGACTCAATGGAGTCTGACACCATGCTGGAGGAGGAATTCTGCAATCTCTTTGGCCAAGGGCATCTTAGCTAGAGAGACAAAGTGAGCTGCCTTCAATAACCGGTCCATGATGATGAGGAAAACCACCGTGTGGCCGTCTGACTTGGGCAGCTGAATGACAAAGTACAACTTCATATGCATGCCCATGGATGTGAGGAACCTTTTGGAACAGGAGGAGGACGCAGGAGGCTGGTTAGAAGACTGAGAGCAGGCGCAGGAACAGCAGTTGCTGACAAATTTGTGGGTATCTTGACTGATGGAGTGCTACCAGAATCAGCAGCAGACCCGGGAGGGAATGTGCTGGTGGGCCTGATGGCAAGCCAAGAAAAAGGCATGAGTCTGGGTGATGTCCCGTGGGGACAAACAGACATCTGCCAGGGCACTTTTGGGGGCTGGGGTAGGCGTGGAGCATGCCTACAGGTGCTCAATCCACCATAACCCTACCAAACCTATGGACCCTTATATGAGTCAATCAATGCAGCTGCTTTAATAAAGTTTTGGAGCCTCTATCTTATTTTAAATTCCAGAGGAGATCCCAAGGTTTGCAGAGATTCCAAATATGTCGTCCTGAATTACGGGCAAAGGCTTGTAGAGTGGGCATTATGCATGATGGGTGCATCGCTTCATAGACTTACTTTCTTACCCTGACTTTCCCCTAACTGGAACAGGGTAAATCTGGACTCACAAGACCTTTTTTCCTTTGATCCTCAGTCCAATCTTTGTGCTTTGTTGAAAATTGAGCTATTTTTTTCCCCCAATTATCCTCAGTAACAAGTGGTTTTCTTGTGGTCACTCAGCTGTTTAGTCCCAATCCTTGGGTTCTTCTTGCATTGTGCATGTGGATACTATGCTCTTACCTTTGGAATTAAACACAGCCATGAGTTCTACTGTTGATTTTTTATGATGAGACCTCATGGAGCATTTTGGTGATCTCCGATCAGAAACAGTCATGGTTTTTCTCAACCCATTTCTTCAGTGAAGTTGACTGTTCTTAACAATCCTTCCAGGTTTTTATAGCTTGTTGGACAGTTCCAGACACAATTCTAGTGATTTAAATAATCTCCATAGCAGTTTTCTTTGCTTGATGTTGGACAGTAATTTGCTCCTCTTATTAGCATCTCATTAGCATCCTTTCAACAACCACGAGATATGTCCTCTGACAAGGATGTTTAAGAAATGAGAAGTTACGCACTGAATCAGTCAGGATTAAAATAATTATTGCCAGCTGAAACATGTTCCTCACTGTAATAATAATTCAATTATAGGCTCTCGCATATTTGCTTATTTAAATCCAAATGGCACTGTAGTTTCTGAGGTAAGAAACACTCAGTTGGGAGAAAAATCCTTAAACAGTGAGAGAAACTTCCCAAGGGGAAGAAATCGTGGGAGGAATCTGGCTAATGTGGAAAAGCCCATCCTCTTCTAACTGGGTAAGTGAATGTTAATGGGTCTAGTTTTACAAGTTAATATAAGTCCATTAGAAGCCAATTAACAAACAAATATGAATATACCAGTGAGTATGAATCAAGTACTGAACGTATTGGTAAAAAGAAAAGGTGAAGAGGTGAAGATGGCTTTGAGGTTGGAGGGGCTCTGCCGCTTCAGAGTGTGACCAGGCATGGGCCTGAGGAACTGGGCTGAATCAGTCCCTGGACTCTCCACCTCACAGTGCAGGAGAGGGGTTGGAGCCTGTGGGGAGAAAGTCAGGCACTCTGAGTATCGGCATATGGTCAGATACAACCCCTATGGCCCTGCATTCATTTCTAATGCTGAGTTAAGGGATGGACTGATAGGTCTTCCTCCTTCCACATCATGCAGCCTTCAACAGCACTTGGTCCTCCCCTGTGACTTGGGTTGTAGCCAACCTAGCTGGTGCCACTAAGGCTACTCGGTGCCACCGGTCTTGTGTGGATTTCCTCAATCCTGCAGTGCCATGGGGTTCTTCTCAGTGATTAAGACCATGACTGGCCCCACTGATGCATTCTCAGTTCCATGTGGATTTACTTAACCCCAGCCACCAGTCTCATGTGGACCCTCTTGGTTACTAAGGCCATAGCAGGCCTCACTGGCACAGTTAATGCCTGCTCTGTGCCACCGGTTTCATGTGGATTTGCTAACACTTGCCACCAGCATCATGTGGACGTACCGAGGGGCTAAGGCCTTCGTTAGCCCCACTGGTGCGGTTAATGTGGGCTTTGTGCCGCAAGTTCCACATTGGTGTTCTAACCATAAATTAATTGACCGCAATTTCCCTAGTCAGCAAGAGAGACTATGCTCTAGTCATATCCCTCAGGATATGACCTTGGGGCCGGGGCCATTTAAACCTTTACATGTGAGGAGAATTATTTTGAAGTATTACGCAAAATTTTATTGGTAATCAGTGGAGAGATGCTGAATCTGGGGTAATGTGCTCAAAGTGTTTAGTTCTAGTTGGAACATGGGCAGCTTCATTTTATACAAGCTAAAGTAGCTTTTTTTTGGACTTGTGTGCCTCGCTCTGTTGTTGTCGTCGTTGTTTGTGGATGTTCTTTAATAGCCACTGCTGCAGAACCAAATGCCCCTTGGGGGCAAATGAAGGTCTTGAATCTTGAACCTAGCTTTAGGGTGGCATTTGCACATCCAGACAATCAGGCATTAGAGTAATCAAATCTAGATTCAACTGAAACATGGACCTGCTTTTCACTGTCAACTGGATTTTTCTCATTTTGAGTATATTTCTTGGATGGATCACAGCAGTCCTGGAAGTGTTCTTCATGTGGATTTTGAATGACAGTTCAGGATCTAAGATGAAACCGGGTTTTTAATTTCTGAACTTGAAGGCATAGAGACACCATCATCAAGATGTTGCGCACTATCTGTGAATTTGTTATTAATGGACTAAAGGCATACAACTCATTTTTCAGTTTTGTCAAAATTCAAGAGTATCTAGTACCTGAGGGAATCAAATACCAGGTACTGTAGTGTGGAACTTAGTTGTTTTTTTTTTTTAATTTTTATAGGGGTCTTCTGTGCTTCCGGGAGCGAGGAAACCGAGCAGCAACATGGTGTCAACTGCCATGGCCGTGGCACTTACATCGGCAGAGAGCAAGCAGTCTACCGACCAGCAAGTTTCCATCAGCGTGTGAGTCTGACTCTGTGCTGCGGTTTGTGGGGTTTACATTTTTTTGGGGGAAACAAATGTTTTTCTTGGTTTTCTTTCCAGTATTGCCTTTGAGTTTCAGCCAGGCTAACCCAAGTTTTGCTTGTTTCACTGTAATTCCCGTTTCATTTTTCTCACAGTGCAATTTGATTCTGTAGTGCAGGGCTATTCAGCTGTGTCCAGAAAGGGCCGGTGTGGGTGCAGGCTTTCATTACAACCAAGCAGCTACACACCTGACACTGCTAATCAACCCCAAGAGTCTTTGCTAATGAGCTTGATTAGTAGTATCAGGTGTGCAAGTGCTTGGCTGGAATGAAAGCCTGCACCCACACCGGCCCTTGCAGGATAATGTTGAATAGCCCTGCTGTAGTGTATTCAGGGTGTGAATTACTCTTTGAACACCCATGAACTTTGAGTGTTTTGTGGGACAATTTTCAGAGGGGGAACAGTTATTGTGTTAGGATTCACACTGGAGAAACTTACCCCTCTCTGAGTTCACACAAGAGGGTGGCTGGTAAGCTAAGAATAGATGAAGCACAGAGCATCTCTTCAAATAACTACCTGTTGTTAATCATTTCAATCAGGTTTTCTGTTTTCCATCTTTTATTTGAATTAACAGTGTGAATTCCAAAAACTCCCAACACTCTCAAGTGTGGCCAGTTCTCTTCGTTAAGGTTGGATGAGAATTAAAACGTTTATGTGGACGCTGGTTTCTGCTATCATTCTCCTACAATTTCTATGATTGGGCTAGGTCACGCGATAACGGAGTTACAGAATTGGCGGTGGCATGCCATCAGGTGTTTCAGGGCCTTCAGTAACCACATCCTTTACCGCTATATTGCCCTCAAGCTGTTCTTGTTTAAGTTTGCCTGATTAACAGTCAAACATTTTATCGACTGAACAGCCAAGACCAATACAGGACCTATAATAAGAAATGATCATGAAAAAGTGAATGCCTATTGCCTATATTTATATAAATGATATGGCATTGGAAGTATTGAAATATAAATGCAAGAAATCAAAACCTTTTGCAGACTTCGCAGCATTTATTTTCGTCATCCTTAGAATTGTCACTCAGCTCTGCATTGTGCCCAACAACCCCCTTTAGCCATGACTACATTCAGAATATAGAAGGGATTCTCATGGTGTTTTGCTCAATGAGCCTCGCAAACCTATTCACGCAAATCTGAGCTGTTTGACGAGCTACTTGAGCGCAGAATTTATTGACATATTGATATTTTATGTCGCCATTTATGTGCAGAAGAAAATTCTGAATAATTTTGTGGTGCAAAGTATTACAATGCTATCAAAAATAAAATTGTCTGTCATTCAAGCAATTAGTCTGAGCACCTGTTGCTCATCGGGAAAAGTAAACTGTGTGAGGTTTAGGTTATTATGTATTGAAAGGTGAGGTTTCTGAAGGCCTCTCGGCAAACTGACCGCCTCTGAAAATTTGTGTATTTTCTATCATAGCTCCAAAAGTAAGTAAGCTAGAGTTACAATTTAAATTGCTTTCTGTAGGTCTTCCCTTGTACTCCAAACAACAAAATAGCTAATTTTGGTAATTTGATTTATTTTGGTTTAAAACAACAAATAAAACTGGTTGGTAACGGAGTTACAAATTCGTAAGACCTACACAAAGCCATTTAAATTGTAACTCTATCTTACTTACTTTTGGAGCCATTGATACAAAATACACCAATTTTTTAACTGTTACTGCGTCACCTGGCCCAAATGCATTATCAGTATTCATTGATATGGTTCCTTCATAACAAAAAATACATCAGTGTCAAACATGGCGGTTAATGATGTTAGTTATCCATGTGGAAGCAGAGGTGGTCGAAGCGCCCGTGTGGTTCAATCACCCGCCTGCTTCTAAAGGCAAACTGGTCAGAGCGAGAGCAGAGTCCAGCCAACACTGTTCTGCACGGAGTGATTCCTCCCAGCCCCAGCGGCCTGTGCGCCACATCTCCTCTCTCCCTCTTCAGCTATAAAAGCTCAGTGTGGGAGGCAGTAATTTCTTATGACATCTCTCTCCAACCATGTTTCTCAAAAGTGTCCAAATTGAGTTATTCTCTGCAGTTGTTCATGAAGACGGTGCACGTTTGGTTTCAGTCACCTCGACTGTCACTGCTACCACTGCTGCCTTGTCTACAGCCTTCCTTGCCAAAGCATCCTGTTTCATCCTGTGCCCTATGATTGTGGGCCTTTTCTGATTGCTGAAAAGATGCTGACTCTTAACTCCGTTCCTTGGGAGGTAGCAGTCTGTTTTTTATTTTATTTAAACTTTATTTAACCAAGGAAGTCCTGTTGAGATTTAAATCTCTTTTTCAAGGAGCCCTGGGGGTTTGAGGCAGAGAGTGAGAGGACAAGTTGTAGAGCCAATCAGATCAGGGGATGATTAGGTGGCAGGTTGAAAGAGCCAGGTTGGGACTTTTGCCATGACACCGGGGAATGCCCTACTCTTGGCGAAGAGTGTGATAGGATCTTTAACCCCTTGTGTACGGGAAACTCACATACGTGGGCTGGCTTGCTGACCCGCGCACCGGGAACCACAAAAGCATGGAGTGCTCTGTTGACCACCGTGGTCTGATTTGAGTATGTGGGCGCGCTGCTGTGGCCGGGATTGTTGGCTAGCTCTTGTGACAATCGTCAAGGAAGTATAACATGCACATTCTTCGCCTGTTTGCTGTGATTATTGCCAGGAAAAGCATTTTATCCACCATTTTGGATGATGGCACAACACAACAATTGAAACAGAATTTTTATGCTTCATTTTTCACCCTGTATATATGAATACAGAAAAATAAAAAAATATACAAAATCACTCAGTCACATTGCAGTACATCCATTTTGTGTAGTATAGTTTGTCACATGGTTCGACGCTCAAACTAACTTTGCAAGTGTTACATCTGAACTAGGACTCACGGCGAACTTTGTTCTTGGAACTGACAACGCGCTGTTTCCGCAGTTTTTGGGTCTTTGCCGTGGGTGGATGGCACACCAAGAAGTGTTGGGTCATAGGCAGATCCTGCCTGACTGGCTCATATGTATTGCATATACACCAGTCATTTGAGCATTCAGTCGAATACAAAATCATACACAAGAGGTTAATGACCACGGAGAGTCAGGACCTCGGTTTAAAGTCTCATATGAAAGATGGTGTCTTTGTCACTGCACTGATACATCAGGGATTATTCCACCTGAGGTAAGATTGCAACCTACTGGCAACCAACATCTCTTCCACCAACAACTTGATTTTCTTGGGGGTCTCCCATCCAAGTACTAACCAAGCCCACACCTGCTTAGCTTCAGCTACTTTCAAAGTTTCTGAGCACGGGAAGGCTAAATCATACCTGAGCCATCTTAAATGTTGCAGTGCTGTTGTCTGTGTGCCTATGTATGCGTCAGTAAACAATGTACTTTTAATATAGCAGATGATGCATTTTACAATTCTATATGCTAGCATCCATACCTCTTCCTGTTTGAGTGTACAGAAGACATGTACTGTTAGTGAATGCATTACTAGACAAGTGTCTGCTCTGCATGACCTGTATTCAACCAGGGACCTCCACTCACAGCGCACTTCTCCTTTTCAAGGAGGGCCTGAGAGAAATGCCAGACAGAACTGTTGCAAGTGTGGAAAGAAACAAACAAACAGGAGTAAAGACCCTGGAGCAGTTTTAGAGTTAATAGCATGATGGCAATTGAGTTCTTCCAGACTCCATCGCTACAAACACAAGTCAAAATCTCTGGCCTCAAAGTGGGCTCAAATCAGTGTGTATGGTGCATGCTCTCTCTGTGTAGGTGTATGATGTATGCGCTCTGTGTGTAGGTGTATGATGTATGTTCTCTCTGTGTAGGTGTATGATGCATGCTCTCTGTGTAGGTGTATGATGTATGCTCTGTGTGTGTAGGTGTATGATGTATGCTCTCTCTTTGTAGGTGTATGATGTATGCTCCCTCTGTGTAGGTGTATGATGTATGCTCTCTCTGTGTAGGTGTATGATGTATGCTCTCTCTGTGTAGGTGTATGATGTATGCTCTCTCTGTGCAGGTGGATGATGGATGCTCTCTATGTGTAGGTGTATGATGTATGCTCTCTCTGTGTAGTTGTATGATGTTTGCTCTCTGTGTGTAGGTGTATGATGTATGCTCTCTGTGTGTAGGTGTATGATGTTTGCTCTCTCTTCTTAGGTGTATGTGGTATGCTCTCTGTGTGTAGGTGTATGATGTATGCTCTCTCTGTGTAGGTGTTTGATCTATGCTCTCTCTGTGCAGGTGTATGATGTATGCTCTCTCTGTGCTGGTGTATGATGTATGCTCTCTCTGTGCAGGTGTATGATGTATGCTCTCTCTGTGTAGGTGTATGATGTTTGCTCTCTCTGTGCAGGTGTATGATGTATGCTCTCTCTGTGTAGGTGTATGATGTATGCTCTCTCTGTGTAGGTGTATGATGTATGCTCTCTCTGTGCAGGTGTATGATGTATGCTCTCTGTGCAGGTGTATGATGTATGCTCTCTCTGTGTAGGTGTATGATGTATGCTCTCTCTGTGCAGGTGTATGATGTATGCTCTCTCTGTGTAGGTGTATGATGTATGCTCTCTCTGTGCAGGTGTATGATGTATGCTCTCTCTGTGCAGGTAGATGATGTATGCTCTCTCTGTGTAGGTGTATGATGTATGCTCTCTCTGTGTAGGTGTATGATGTATGCTCTCTCTGTGCAGGTGTATGATGTATGCTCTCTCTGTGTAGGTGTATGATGTATGCTCTCTCTGTGCAGGGGTATGATGTATGCTCTCTCTGTGTAGGTGTATGATGTATGCTCTCTCTGTCTAGGTGTATGAAGTATGCTCTCTCTGTGTAGGTGTATGATGTATGCTCTCTCTGTGTAGGTGTGCTTCACTGTACCCCTACACGCCGCGCCACTCACAGGAGCTGGAGCTAAAGAAAGGCGAGATGGTGGGTGTGTATGGAAAGTTTACGGAGGGCTGGCTGTATGCTCTGTCTCTGAGAACCGGCAAAGTGGGAATCCTCCCTGCTAACTATGTCACACCTGTGCTCAGGTAAGCACTTATGCCAGCCTCTCACAAGTGTTTCTAAAGCCTCATTTCCACTGGAAAGTACGATAAGGCTTGACGGGATGAGTACCGTTCTACTTGTGTGGCAATTTTAATATTTGCGGGTGGTACGGATGGAACGGAAAGTACAGATGTAGATCTCTGGGACCACTTCCACTGGGGTACCAAACCTGCCCCGTAAACACTACCGAAGAGGGTGGTGCCAGAAATGCCAAAAACTGATGATTTGCTAGACGGCAACAACATAAATTTGTTTCCTCGATCGGTGTACGAGGCTTTGGCCTTCCTCTGTATCATGGGGCAGGATTCAATTTAATTACTTTTAGTGATTTCTGCAGTTGAAAACTTTTATTCAATAACTTTTTTCATATTTGCTGAAACTGTTCAGGACGAAACCGACGTCAGACAGACAGATGGTGGTGGACGCCACCATTACCGTGCTGCTGAAGCCAGTCGTGCCGAGTCGTGTTGTTTTGTACAATGGAATTGCAGCTTTAAATGTTTTGTATGCAAGGTGAAGCCCACACTACCCCAGAGCATATGCTGGCTATAAATTATTTTTCAGTTTCTTTCGTGTTGCAGGACATGCATAATTTAAAGGACCAGTATGTGAGATCTAGAGCCATCAAGTGGTGAGATTATATGGTTTTGCAACTAAATGATCATTCCCTTTCTTAGAGAACCTACGGTGGCTGCAAAACTTGCAAAACCATGAAAGGCGCGCTCTTGTCAGTGCTTCATTTAATTACTTTTTTTCCTGTTCTGGACTACCGTAGAAACATGGCGGTACAAAATGCCGAGCTCCGTGGAAGAGGACCCGCTCTCTCTGTTGATATAAAGGGCTCATTCTGGATAAAAGAAAACACAATGTTTCTTATTTTCAGGAAATAATTCACTGATGATACTGTACAAATGTACTTTTGAGTATTATATTCCATTCCTGCCAGTAGTTCAGCCAGAATGTCCATCTAAATCTTACATACTGGTCCTTTAAAGGGTAACTCAATGTTTTCACCACTACATTCAAAATAAATGAATTTCTTCCTGCTTCATATTTACCACAGGACCTCTGCTAAGTTCCTGGACCCCAGATCTATCCAGAGTTGGAAATCTGCCTCAGGAAAGAGGCCTGGCGCAGTCAAGCCCCATGGTCTGGCTTTAACAGATGGCACAGTCAGGCCTGCTGGGAACATTCCCTTCATTTCAATGACATCACCAGGCGGTGTCATTAGAGGAGCTCACCAGAAGGGGGCGCACAGTAGAAGCTTTAGAAAACACAAAAGTGAGTACCACAGCTACCCCGAAAGTCATTACTTAATGGATGTTTCCTTTGAAAAGGGGTTGAATGGGGTGCGTATACCACTGGAAATGGACAGATTTTTTTCAAGATGAATTCCACCTATGTACAAAAAATTGACAAAAACTGCATTTATTTTTCACACCATATCCTTCAATCGGAAAGATGGAGATAAGGTTGATAGATAGACTGCATGCTTCAACTGTGCCAAACCGTCTGAAGGCTGAATGGGGTAGCTTAGGGGTAATGGGGTTCCAATGTTGATGACCATCCAAGGATTAGGAGCATGTTCTTAATAAACTGGACAGAGGAACAGACTGGCGAAGGATTAAAGAAAACATGGTCCCAATCCTGGAGACCTTGAGAGGCTTGGGTGCTTGTTCCTGTTAAATGAATCACGAAGGTAACTTCCCTAAATTACTGTCATGGAAGGATACGTTTTGCTTTCAAAAGTCAAAGAGTTATACTAGTAAATACTGACTGCTTGGGACACAAAGCAAATTACAATCCAGCAACTTGCAACTCCAAGAAAGGGTTATATATTTACTTCACCGATACACAGGAAAAGATGACTGTGAAACAAGACACAGCCAGGCATAAGGAAGCAAGAAAGATGCAAACCAATCAAAGGAGACATTACTTGTCATAGATGCCTAAGTTACTGATTGGGTGGAGATGCAGAAGGCATTCACACAAGGGTTGTGACCGTAATGACCATAAAATGACCAGTCCCTTTTATGAAAACTGTTATCTGCTGCCCTTCCATATTCCAAGTTATATCAACATTTATTTTAGTTACTGTGCAATTATTCCCATGATTAAATTTGGTCACATTTTAGTGAAGAGCGTCACAGTGAAGTGTTACCTTTCTCTCAGGGTCTTCCATGCGGGAGAGTGTGCAGCGTCACAGTCCAGCCGCGGATGGAGCTGTAGTCAGGCCCTCGAACCCTGTTCCCTATGGGGTCTTTGGTCAAATGCAGAGCTCTTCCAGCATTCCTACATTGCAGCAAGGCAAACACGGCAGCCCTGAAAACGTCAGCATATCCATGGGCTGTACCTCTGGGGCAATGGCACCCTCTGCTGGTGACTGTGTGGTACTTGACTTAAGAGGCACTCCTGCCAAAGACCTGCCTGACAGGCAGGGAACGGCTGAACTGCAGTCTATCCTGGTGAAACCAGAAGCTCACAAGAACAGCATGGACAAGGTGAGACCAGCTATGGATTTTCAGCTCTTTCAAACCTGATTACTCACTCTGTGCTGTACATGACCCTGAAGACCACTAATGTGATGTATTCGATGCTACCCCACCAGGGCAGAGAGACTGAATGCCCACATGCCCAGGACAAGTTCAAAGTATGGACGTGCATTTTTGAAGCAATCGGATATAAAAAGAAATGAGTTCATTAATCAATTAAAAATACATGTTTTACAAAAAAATTCTGTCTGTCAAATTTATGACATCAACCACAATTGCACCAGATAAAGGCTGAGTACAATATCAGCAGGTGTGACTTTCTGAGAGGTCTCACCAGTACAGCTGTGGATGTTTTGATGAATGACCTGCATTTGCCGATTGCTTCTCCTTAGCTTATTTGTATAACTCCCAGTCTAATTGTTTTAACTTCTAAAATGAACAGAACGTGGTTTTCTGTTTATTTAGCCAAGTATGGGTTTATGAATTTTAAGATATTTTTATGGCTTCTGAAAATGTTTCTTTTTCTTCCAGACTTTGCTTCTTTCCCTTCACCATTTTTTTCAGGTATTTTTTAAAGTCAAACCCCTAAACTTTCATTAAAACCTGAGTACAGGAGTAAAGTGCGTCCAAACTTGTGGATGGAACTGTATGTACGCACATTTTTACATAAGGATTTGAACGTAAGCTGGATGATCAGCTGATACTGCTTTCGCTTTTACTCTAGCCCATGAAAACGGTGCGCTTCCTCACCCAAGAGGGCCCAGACACCAGGCAGAAGATGGTTCCTTTGCTGACAGAGGGCCTTGGGGGCTCCAGTGTTCAGCCTATAAGCCCTGGCCAGACCCCTTCCACCTCCACGCCCATAGATGGCAATGGGGCCACTCAAAAGAAGGTCTTGGTAATGGATGCCTCTTCGGTCGATGGACATCCACTCCGCCAGAAATCAGCCTCTGCTTCACTTGCTCAGCCTAACATCTGCAGGTGCTCTCGCTTTACTGAACTCCAGTGCTTATTAGTTGCAAGTTTTCGTACAGAACTGCTTCAAGGGGTTTACTGAGTCAGCTGATCAGTGTGCTCAGCACTGAATGACATTAAATACCCTTTTTTCAGAAATGGCTAACTGAGTAGGGGAATAGAATATCTGCCTGTCCACATGGGGTTTCATTTTATGATTAGCCAGTTAACCACGTTTTGGCATTACTCAATGCCTTGCTTGATATGCAGAACTGTGAAAACGTGTCTGCTCCCTTCCCGATTTCTTTTGTTTTTGTGTATTTGTGGGGAGATAATCTGAGTAGACACAAAATGCATGTTTTTAAATGATCAATATCTGGCCCTATGTGGAAAAAAGTATTGCAAAACTAAAATGGTAAGGTCCGCACACTGAAAGACAATGCTCCCCAAAAAATTTTGAAGATCACTTGTTGATCGAAACGAATACGACACAATACATTTTTTGGGGAGCATTGTCTTTCAGTGTGCAGACCTTACCATATTATTTTTGCCTATTCTTACACTGTCCTGCACCTGTAATTTTATTACAATGACTTACAATCATTCATCCAATCTCGTGCACTTAGATAAGAGTGCATCCTGCTAAAGTTTGCTTGCCTAAAATTGCACATTTTGGTTTTCAAGGAGACCCTTTTATTAACTATTTTATGATGTTTGCTTGTGTGTTTATCTTCAGGTGCAGGGTTATGGCTGCATACACCGCGCAGACTGACTCTGAGCTTCATTTGCGGGAAGGAGAGCTGGTTCTGGTGCAAAAACTGAGGCAAGGGAGCCGCGTCCTGGTAACTCAGGAGAAGGGCGGGAAAACGGGCCTGTTTCAGGGCATAATATGGGAGGTTCTGGAGGAACTCAGCTGACCCACAGAGATGGTGCCAAACCTTTTGCCCGGCTTGGGTGTGAACGCCTGTACCTGAATTTGTGCCATGGCTGTTACACTCCTACCTGCCTTGTGAGAGAGTTCTCAGCCTACACACTGAAAAATGTTGTGTACAGTCTGCTGAATCCAGTGACTAACTACTGTTGAAATGCCGAACATTTTCTGCCAACACCTATTTTAATGTTTTTAGAGTCTCAGCAGCAGAAATGCAGCAGCAGTGTGTACTGCCTGTTCCTCACTGCCCTGGCCTCTGTCTTTAACCTCTTAAATCTGGGCTGATGCCAGATTAAGCCAGTCTTGCTTGTGCATGACCCCTAATTAATGCTTTATAACTGATTGCAATGATGCAAAGCGCTTGTATCATTTGGCAATAAAACCTATTTTTTGTTTATTTTTATTACTTTGGGACAAAATAAAATGGAGGTGTAAGATTTCAGGGTATTTAAAGTGTGTCATTCACCTGAATACTCATGGGTGGGCTTTTGTGAAGGCCATCACATGACTGCTTTCAGCTGGTATATTGATGGCTGTCTCCTGGCTTTCCCTGGGAAAAACAATATGGCACCTGGGCACAGTCACCATTGTATTGCTAAGTGAGGGTGAGGGGTGTGGACATCCTGTTAGGGGGGCGTTTAGACGAGGCTTACCTATGGTTACTGTGAATAGAGAGTCATCTCTTTAGGAGGGGCCTCGGCTTGAATGTCTGGCTGGATGTCATGTATAACTGTCTCTCAGTATATAAACTGCTTGTGTTTCTTTTTTCTGTGTGTGATGTTGACCTCTCCGGGGGCACAAACGTTTTCTGCCGTAACAGAACTTTTAATAAAGTGCTTCATGTGTCTCATCATTACCACTGGATCCGTACTGAAGTTATTCATATCTTGAAGTTAACTGTGAGTAAAACAATCTGTTTCAAAATGTCGAATCAGTGGTTAAAGAAGAAACAAAACAACAGAGATTTCCTTCAGAGGTAAAGTAATATATTTTCTGGTTCACAAACTTCTTAATGCTACATCTGAGAATGAGACGCAGAACTAGGATAATCTGTGAAGCTGAATATAAATTGCCATCCTTCCTCCCCTGACGGCTAAAAATGGAGAGATAACTGCTTTGGTGCGCATTATAGACAATACAGTGTCTTACCTTCAAGTTACTGTTTTGGTGCATGGAACACACTTTTGCATCAAATGCAGGTGGATACAATATTGACTATATTTTAATCTCTTTGACTGTGAAAATGAAGGGGCTTAGCTATCCAGTCTCCAAACTAAACAGAAACTTAAGCTCTTTGCGCAGAAACCAAATCTGGCTATTTATATGTTGCCTTATTTAAGGTTTTATAATTCAAGATTGCAGCTTCACAGAGAGGAAGGGAATGGCTCAACTGAGTCAAGACACTTGTATCATTTAGAATTCCATAATATTTCAGTTTATTTTCAAGATTTTTGTGGAGAAAAGGGGCTATAATATAAAAAATCTTCATGAAAATTCAGCATTGTAATTGTTAAAAAAAATAAAATAAATAATGATGGGAACTGAAAAATGGCTGTGGGTTAAAACTATATATTTCTGGGATTATAATCCCCTTGACCACAAGTGCACATCATCTGTCAGTGATTTTCTTTAGATTGTCTACCATTTATAAGCCAAATAAGACAGCTCTCCAGGTGGCTCCTCAAACTCTCAGGTCCCTGAAAATGGCGTCATATTTACACAAATCAACTTTCGACGCATGAAATTCAGTATGAATGAATGATTTTTCAGGTTGAATTTGGCATTAGTTCATCAATATTCCTGTAGTTGGACATCAGTGGTCACCAGTAACTTCTCCATTCTTCTAGCTCATTTATGCTTTTCTACTGCCCATTTCAATAGCTAAGTAAATAAAACCCAACTCCCCCCATCCTCCTCTTATACATCAAAACATCGAGTACATGATTACAGAAAAACAAATGAGACCAAATGTGAAATGAGTGAGAAATTAATTTGAACATGCCCTCAGTATTCGGCAACACTACAAAAATCAAGATCATGATGATGGTTTTATGTAATAATTGATCCTGGGGTCAAAATGAACCCAACAACAGCAGTGCTTACAACATGTGCGCACAACATGAAATAATGTTTTTGAGGGAAATTCATGTTTTACCTGTGAAGTTAGGGGGGAAAAAATCTAGCTGAATAACGGACGTTAACCATGATTTAAGGGACATTGAACACTGAGTCGGCTTAAATTGACCGGGACATAATAGGAGGGTAAAGTGATTTTGGACTCCTCCCACTCTCTGAAAGCAAAAGTATCATAAATAAAAAAAAAATTGTGTTTTTTACATTTGACTCACTGAAAATATTTAATTTCCCAGATAAACTTAACACTTGAAATTATGAAGCGACAACCCTCAGAAGTTCAGTAATTCTTACTGCATTGGTGGGCTTTATCGCTGACTGGCTAAGCTAATCATCATGCTTTAGGAAACGGTATCTCCAGAGCTCGATTATTCTTACTCTCCTCTTCATCATCTCCCTCCGTTTACTCTCATTGCTTTTTCTCCTTGCCCTGTTCATCCTTTTCTACCTGACTATCCTCCCTTCCCTCTTCTTCAACCCCCACTCCTCCATTTCCTGCGTGTCTTTCTTCATCTTGGACTCCCTCTCCCCTCTTCCTTACGTCACTTTCATCTTCTCGTATTCCCTCTCTTCTCTCTCCCTCCTCCTGTTGCCCTCCCTCTCCTCTCTCATTCTGCCCCCTGTGCTCTGCCGTTTCCCGCTCTTCCGTTGACCCACAGTCCTGCTGGTGTCCCACAGAAGGGGCCTCCGGTCCTGTGGGTTGGCGAGGAGGGAGATTGGCTGGCGGGGTGCGGCAGTCTGAGGCGCCGGGTGCGTGTTGCACAGCTGTCTCCGCGGCTCCGTGGATGATGCTGCGGGCAGCGCGGACGTGCTGATGCTGGGTGCTCTTCACTGTCCCGTCAATCGTTCATTCATTCATGGTGGGTCAGGGCGGTAGGTGGAGACAAAAAAAAAAAAAACACTTAATTTAACAATAAATGTTATAACTATAATGATAGCATATTATACAGGCAGACTGACAGACAGACATATTATACAGAGTACAAAAGTCTAGTAGTGGTCATTCAAATTTAATTTAATTCACTGTTTATTTCCCAGGCTGGTTAGCACTACAAGCTTGTATTGTCATCACAAAACAAACAAGAGCCATCAGGAGATGGCGTATCCCCCCAGCCCCACGTCATCAACTTCAGATTAGCAAAAGGCACAACGTCGGGTCATGATTAATGTGCACACCATGATTTATGAATGATTAATGTGCACACCAAGTTTTGTGGAAAGATATTGAGCTGTTTTCAAGTTATGCCCCGGAAACAGAATGTTCACAGACGGACAGACAGACGACCGCACCCGTGACTGCATACCCCCGCATTATATGCCGGGTGATAAAAAAAAATACCATTGATTAGGTAATTATCTTCGCTCAGATGTTACGCCATATCCGTAAATTCCACCTAAATCTCCTCTTTTCCAAAGATATGTATCTACACAGTCTCCTTAAACTAATACGCTAAATAAATATTTCTAAGTACTCGTACTTAGAGTGTGTTGAATGTTTTTTATATGGGATGTGATGGCTGCACCTTTTCAATACCCCATCACCCAATCACCTGCTCTGCGAAAACTGTGGCGAAAACATTCCTTTTGCAAGGTTTGTGTGGTTCCTAAGCTTGATTCATTCTTCTGGTAGGGTCTGTGCAGTTTTACTGTCTAGGTTGTGATTTTTATGAAGACTCATTTAGTGTTTCAGCCAAGTTTCAAAGGTTTTTCGGAGACTGCGTGGGCTTTGCTGGATTTGTGTTGTTCAGGTCATGAATTTGAAGATTTTATGACTTTGTGTCATTTTTGCGAGGAATGAGGTTGTGTTGTTTGTGTGGTTTTTGTGGTAAGTGCGTGGGTTTTGTAGGATCTGCGAAGTCTTTGCACCTGGTTTGCTGTGATTTTGATGGAAATGTGAGGGTTTTGTACAGTTTGTGTGGTCTTTGCAGCTGGTCAGTGAAGCCTGTGATGTAGACACACCTACCTCTGCTCCTGATGGTGGCTTTCTGTACCTCAGGGATGAGGAAGGTGTAGACCAGCTCTGCCACGATCTCCTCGGACTGAACGCTCGTGAGACTGTCGGGACCACAGAGAATCAGGGAGCTAGGCAAACCATTAAAGTCTACCTGTTTGGAAGCTAACACTTGGACAAGCCATAATGATCTCTGCAAGTAAAACCCAATCTTTATGCACCAGTAACTATAACCTACAGTACCACCAATGTTTGTTACAGACCATGTCAAGGCTCCGATTCAAAATTTGTAATACATTTTTTAAAAAAAAAGCAATAAAGTTGGTAAGTAAAGCTTGTTGGCAGGCTTAGTTACCATAGAACAGATTGTAGGATATTCCACATAATGTACAATTAGGAGGCAAAAAATTCCTGAATTTAGGATTGATATGAACTTAATGGCAGCTTTCATTTGCTGCAGCTAATTTTTAGCCGCCTGAAAGTCTGGGAGGACAGACAACATGAAAATATTGTAAATCAGAGATTGCCAACAATTACCTCTGTGAGAACTGTCCAGAAAACAATACAAATATATGACATCAAAACCAATAGGGCAGGTAGGGATCACTTTTGCATCATAATGTATCAGTGGTGGCTTCAACGTAACCTTGGTTTCCAGGCAATAACTTGAAATAAATAATTGGTTTTGAATGAAACTTCATCGGCTTACTAATTAGAAGTTTGATTTTGGGACAAGTCGGTATATATTTAATGAGGCTTCTTCCTTGTGATTGGCTGATAGTTTTCAGACAATAACTATTGAAAGAATGATCAGATTTGAATGAGAATAACTCAAGATTGCTTACAACTAAGGTCTGTAAATCAAGTTTGATTTTGGGATGAATCCACACTTATGTAATTAACGCTGCAGCCCTGTGATTGGTTGATCATTTCCTGACGATAAGTATTTAAATAATGATTGAATTTGAATGAAACCTGCACAGGGTATTCAATATAAAGGTCTCTTGATCATGTTCCGTACAACACGATTGCTGTTAATCGGATACTGAACCTTCAACTGAACCTTGGATACTGAACCTACTTTGACACTTATTGAAATTATGTTATGTAAAATTTCTGAATCATTTCACGGGTGACACCTCCACTTGCATGGAACTCTTATTTCTTGTATTCCAGGTAATGGTACCCCAAAACAATTCATATGAGGTTCAACTAGAGGCTGTCGAGCTCTAAACTGTTGGTATTTTCATGATGTGATCCATGTAAGAATTGTAGCCCTTTTTACATGATGTACGTTAACTGTCCAAACTCTTATGGGCCTCACTGCAGGTAGATTCACTCTGGCCGAGAAAGCAGTGCTAAGACACGGACGCACCTCTCCTCCATGGCATAGGCAATGTTGTTGATCTCCTCGGCCATCTTATGTATCTCCTCTTTGGCCTGTTCATCTGCTGTCTGCTCTGTGCACCCCAGAATAATGTCCTCCAAGTACTGATCTACTGTGGCCTGGTGCACCAGCACTACCTAAACAAAGAGAGATCTCATTGGCACACGGCCCAATGCAAGGTGGGCGGGTGTGCTTGCCGTAGTATATTGACCAATGGGAGGGAGGGAAATGTAGATCAATGCAAGCAGTATAAAAGCTGGGGCTCAGCATTCAGATTTTTTAACCTTTACTTCCCTCGACTGACATGGAAGCTGACTGCAGTCTACGCCTTTTAGGATCCTGTGGCCCCTGAAATATTCCTTGAAAGAGCAGGAAGTCAGAAATGGAAAGAATTCAGGAAAACTAACAAAATTAAGCACAATCTTCCCCAGAATGCACCACATATGAATGATTGTCCTGGATCTGCTAAGGCAGCCTCATGATACGAATCTCATTTGTGTTTTCCTGATCTATTCTCCTGATTCACATTTTTCACATTTGCCTTTACATCATCCCTTCACACCCTTTGTTTTTATTCTCTGATGGGTGAAATTAGGAGCAAGCGAAGGGAGCAAAGACGGTTATAACCATAACAGCAACTTCACCACGCGGCCGAGGGTCTGACTGCCTGGGGCTGTACTATAACCACACAATGGCAGTTCTTTTTCTCTTTAATTTGTTCGCCTCATCTATGGAGGTAATTTTGTCCCGAAGTTTTAGGGAAATACCTTTCTCATGGACACGTCTGGGATCTGATAATATCTTGAAGTACCAAGGTCAAAGTTAAAGAGCTTTTCATGGACTTTTGAGATAGTTTTGTTCAAAACCCTCATGCAAAAAGGGCATTTTGGGCAAAAATTATGTTTTTATGGGGGCATATAGTTTTTCACCTGTCCGTCCGTCTGTCTGTCCGCACTTTAACATGGCTATAACTTTTGATCGGCTCATGATAGGACTTTGATACTTGGCATATGCATTGCTTGTGAGAAGGCATTTCAGATGGGGTCATGACTTTTGACCTTGTGACCTTGACCTTGGAGCATGACGTTTGGTGACAAAAACTTTAACATGGGCCATAACTTCTCATTAGCTAGTAATAGGCATTTGATACCTGGCATAGGTATTCCTTAGGATAAGGCCTTTCTGATGAGGTAATGAATGTTGACCTTGAGACCATGACCTTTAACCTTTGATTGACTCATGATAGGCCTTTAATGGTTAGCATGTGCATGTTATGCACGGGGGCATCAGTGTTTCACGAACACATCTTGTTTACTTTTTAGATACTTCCAGGTAGGACCCAACGTCTGGAAAAATTTCAGGTTTGAATTTTTATCCCAAAGGGCACAAAACCCTATTTTAAAAAGGCGTATCTGCAAGTGAAATTTTCTCACCAATGTTTCTTATTTGCGAGAAGGGCTTATGTAATAATCCCCATGCTGAACGGGTGTAAATCATAGTTACTATAATGTGTAACAACAATATGTGTTTTGAGTCCAGGCATATCTGCCACTTGCGCCTTTTTTGAATATTGCTTTTCCTATTTGGTGCCGTCATAAACTGCACATACGCCCCCAGTCAACGCACACTATATTAACCTTTGTCATATTACCTGTCGTTTATGGCTTCAGATATCATTGTTGGCACAGAGGTGACATAGTGACCTTAATTCAGAAATTATTAGTGTATCTTTAGAGCTGATGATTCACTTTTACATGCCCAAGTTCTTTGCAGTTTGACAGCAATTTTGTGCAGTTTACATAGACCAGGTGTTTCACAAAATACTTAAAAATTTTGACCATGGAAACCATGAAACTCAGAAATAAGGGTGGGATCCAGGATATCCCGGAAAGGGACCCAGCACGGCTCCTCGGGGCCATGTCCTGGGAATATCGGCGACAGCTAAAATTTCATATCCGAGATGATATACCTGTCATCTGCTCAGCATCTGATATAAACTGATAAGTGACAGAAGTAAACCGTTAATGTTGAAGCAACCCTGCGTATTTCAAAAAGAACTCAACACCATCTCGTGCAACTAGCCAATAGGCTATACTCAACGATCTTTTGTCATAAAATAATGGACTGGGACAATCACACTATCCAACACAATAACAGCGAATACCTCTGGGCAAAGGGCGACAGTTCGTCATTCTCGGGCGACGTTGCGTCATTATCATGCGATCGTTGAAGCAGGCGACAACTAATAAGGGGGAATAAAACCTAATTTATCTCGTATTTGAAAACAAAAATTCCACATTTTTGTATTTTACGATATTTATTTACTAATTATGTTTGTATAAAACAGCATTATGATTCATCTCTGATTTCCCCTTAAAATACTTTTCTGAGGGTCCAATCAGTGTCTTTCCACTAGTGAGGAAAGCTTATACTGTCTGGAATTGGATAAGAAACATGTCAACAATAGGTATCTACCTATTTTCATGTGGGCGTGAACTATAACTGCGCTTTAAACAAATAAGCCTGAGTAACCATTGAAGTGAGTGTATTTTCGTGAGGGACTGTACGAGGCTCTTTAGGGCAGGTGAATTCTTCGAGAGACGGATCTACGCGTAAATCCGCGGGAGGGAATTACGTGTTTTTAATATGTGATGACTATAATTGATACAAAGGACAATGATTTTTTTTTCTGTTGAAAGAGAATTTAACGGCTGGATAGACATTATGGGCAAAGATATTGAGCAGTTTAATTCATGCAACTCCTGGAAAACAGGGATCGGACTTAACTTGAGCATATTCTAAACGATGTTCGAGCTCGGCTTGCAAGTCAATATTCAATAACTGATCCAGGAGTGCCATCTAGTGATAGAATAGTGTAACTGCATGCACATATAGAGCAGCTCCATGTCTGCTGGCATCTACATTTGCGCACAGGGATTAAGCAGGTGTTACAAATGGTGATCAAAGCAGACTGCAGACACATGCCATCAAACCCCAGTAATTGCGAAAGTTCAAGTCTTGTATTATTAAGCTATGATTGTGACCAGTATAAATTTGTGAATTTCCATGTCAGACATATGTTCTTAACTTTATCCAGAAATAGCAGGTGTGTTTGTAGGCTTTCAAACTAAGCACCTACAAAACTGATTTTAAAAATTAGGGTCTTTGACACAAGACTCTAGAGGTTGAATGAAAGAATTGATTTGGTAACTGCATAGCTGAAATGACAGTTTGCACCGACCTTGGCTCTTTCTGGATCAGCTTGAGATCCCCTGACGTAGGTGAAATCTCAAGACTTTATGGCACATGGACGAAATGGTGAATGGTCTGCTAAACTGACCCTGTTTTCATGACACAGACGTAAATGTATCTGGATAATGGAGGGGGAGACCGAGAGGTGAAGAGAGAGAGAGAAGCAGGGCGACTGGCCTGTCGGAAGATCTCGTCCTCCTCGCGCCGGCGTCTCTCCTCCATCTGTCTCCGCCCGCTCTCCTCCGCCTCGCGCATGCGCCGGTCTCTCTCCGCCAGCAATGTAAAGGCATGGATCCGCCTCTCCTCCTGCAGCCGCACCAGTTCCTTCCACAGGAAGTCCAGCATATCTGCCATCACGCCCCCTGCCACCCCTGACTGCAGCGCCTCCATTGCCAGCGCCTTGAGGAGGGGCAGTTAGATATTTCAGTTTTTTGCTTTAGTTTTCCTCAAAACTTAAGGAAAGAATAATATGAGGTGACAGATTCTTTAAGAAATAATCACAGGAAGTGATATTTTAGGAAATTATTAAATGAATAGACATTCTTTCGTTGGAAATGATCACAGGAAGTGAGCTCTGGGAAAAAATGACGAAAAGTGGGTGAATTATTTTGGAAATAATCAGAGGAGTTTGCTTTCTTTCAGGATTCATTTCAAGGCAGCTTTATTAGGAAAAGACAGGACTCAGCAGACTCTGTAAGAAAATTGTTACAGGAAGTAACAAGTTCTCCAGAATATAACTACAGGAAGTGGCAGCTTCTTAAAGGTCCCTGATTATGTCACCAGGTGCACAGCCTAGCCAATTAGTTATTACAAGCCATTTCAAAATCCTTTCCCTCTTGACATCACATGGGGAAGTAACGAACCAGAGGCAAGAAGAACTGATCAATTTCAGACAAGCAGTCAATCAGATTTCATTATTCTGGGTGGTCTCTCCCCCTTGTGATGTCAGGAAGGGGAGACTTTGAAGTAGCTCATCATGCCAAATTAGCTGTACAGCTGGTGGCATAAAAGGGGAAACTTTAAGTGCCTGAAGTGGTTACTTCAGTTAGAAATGATTAGAGGAAGATGTAGATTCAGCAGGAATAATTGCAGGAAGAGGAACTTCTGTTGGAAATAATTAAAGTAGTAGATTGTGCAGGAAATAATTACAGGATGTGGCAATTCCACAGGAAAATGAAAGCTATGGTTTGTATGGAAGTGTTTTGTGAATGGCTGCGCTGAAATTGCTGCAAAAAACAATAGATGGTCCAGGATTCACCCTGATGTGCACATTCCATAAGAGAATGCTTATTCAACTAGATGGCAGACCAGCCCATCCTAACACTGTCCTGTTTGTGTGTTTTCCAGCAATCAGTCAGCGCCAAAGGAATATTTGCTTAAAATATAGAGTCAGAAAGGATAACACTTCTCACTCTACTCAGAGGTTCTCCTTGTCGACACCAAAGGCAACCTTACAAAAGTTGACAGCTTCACCTTTCCTATTGACAAGTCATCAGTCTCCCCCAACCCCCGGCTTAGAAGTCTGGGTGTCATCCTCAACAAGACCATTCCAGGCCCATATTAATCACGTTACTCGTTCATTATATTTTCACCTGCACAATATCTCTCGCCTCCGCTTATCCCTCTCAACCAACAGTTCCACCATCCTTGTTCACTCCCTGGTCACATCCCACCTTGATTACTGTAACTCCCTTCTTTTTAGCTTACCGGAAAAGTCAATCCATAAACTTCAAATGGTCCAGAACTCTGCTGCCCGCATTCTCACTCGCACCTCATCCATGAGTCACATAACACCTGTCCTACAGCAGCTTCACTGACACCATGTCAAACTCCGCATCATTTACAAGATTCTGCTCCTCTCCTTCAAGGTAATCAAGACCCCCACACACACCTCACTGAACCCCTCCGCCTCAACACACCTTCCCTCGCTCCCACACGCCTCACTGAACCCCTCCGCCTCAACACACCTTCCCTCGTTCCCACACACCTCACTGAACCCCTCCGCCTCAACACACCTTCCCTCGCTCCCACACGCCTCACTGAACCCCTCCGCCTAAACACACCTCCCCTCGCTCTCACACGCCTCACTGAACCCCTCCGCCTCAACACACCTTCCCTCGCTCCCACACGCATCACTGAACCCCTCCGCCTCAACACACCTTCCCTCGCTCCCACACGCCTCACTGAACCCCTCCGCCTCAACACACCTTCCCTCGTTCCCACACACCTCACTGAACTCCTCCACCTCAACACACCTTCCCTCACTCCCACACGCCTCACTGAACCCCTCTGCCTCAACACACCTTCCCTCACTCCCACACGCCTCACTGAACCCCTCCGCCTCAACACACCTCCCCTCGCTCCCACACGCCTCACTGAACCCCTCCGCCTAAACACACCTCCACTCGCTCTCACACGCCTCACTGAACCCCTCCGCCTCAACACACCTTCCCTCGCTCTCACACGCATCACTGAACCCCTCCGCCTCAACACACCTTCCCTCGCTCTCACACGCCTCACTGAACCCCTCTGCCTCAACACACCTTCCCTCGCTCCCACACACCTCACTGAACCCCTCCACCTCAACACACCTTCCCTCGCTCTCACACGCCTCACTGAACCCCTCCGCCTCAACACACCTTCCCTCGCTCTCACACGCCTCACTGAACCCCTCTGCCTCAACACACCTTCCCTCGCTCCCACACACCTCACTGAACCCCTCCGCCTAAACACACCTCCCCTCGCTCTCACACACCTCACTGAACCCCTCCGCCTCAACACACCTTCCCTCACTCTCACACGCCTCACTGAACCCCTCTGCCTCAACACACCTTCCCTCGCTCCCACACACCTCACTGAACCCCTCCACCTCAACACACCTTCCCTCGCTCCCACACACCTCACTGAACCCCTCCACCTCAACACACCTTCCCTCGCTCCCACACACCTCACTGAACCCCTCCATCTCAACTCGGACTCAGAACCTAAAGGCCTAAAACAAGGCAAATCATGAGAAAGTGAATTCAAGAGAGAGAGCAGCAGGTCTGTAAAGGTTGCTGTTTGTTAGTATGAGCCGGGATGCAGATTTTTTTTAAAAGTACTTAGGTGAGGTAAGTTTTAACAGTGTAATAAATTATTGTTCCTATAATGGCTTAGGATTCAGTGCCTGTATGACCTCAAAGTTCTTATTCAAATTAAACATTTTGGCAGTAAAAAAGACTCGGAGCTGATGATAGAAGACCCCCAGGCCCTAAGAACGCCCCAGGCTGTGGCCATGATACGGGGACTGGTCGGTTTCCCTTACCTTGTGGTCATCCAGCTCTCTCTGTCTCTGCAGGGCCAGCGTGGCCCGTTTCTCAGCCGCCTGCAGCTCGCGCTGCCCCTGCTGGAGGGCATGAGTAGTGCGCAGCTCTTGGATCAGCTCCCAGCGCTTCTCTTTCCCATCACACATCTGAGAAGTGCCAATAATCAATAAATACACTCGCATCAAGGTACGCATTCTTACAAACATACCCTAGCGTGCACGCTGAAAGGCGTGCACACACAAACACACTCAGGTTCTCCTAAAGACACATACACACCCTAAAGTCAGCTAACATACCTACACACATAAACCTCACTAACGGAGCTTCTAAACATACAATGAATGGACACAAACCAGTTTCCTATTCACTCTTCATCTACCCATAAGCTCCATCCACATGCACCATGTAAAAACACACCCTACCGCAATTCAGCAGTAAAAGCTCTGCATAAAAAGCTTTGTTCATATACCTATACACACTCCCACAAATGCTCAGTCAGTATTTCCGGCAGCTTCTGAAAGATCTACAATCCAATCCATCAGCACAGCTCGAGTAAACTCACGGCAGCCCTGCTGGATGCTCCTCTGAAGAGCTTCTGCAGGCAGATCACAGCCAGGTCCCTCTCCTCTAACCCCTGAGAGAGGTTTATCAGAAAATACAGCCAGGTCATACAAAAGTGCAAGAATGAGAATTGGTGATGCAATTGGGGTGTTGCCTTGGCAGAGAAGATACAGTACTGTTCACGAAAGGATGGAAATCTAACTAGTTACAAGGCTGTGAGAATAACGTGAGGAAGACAGTGGTAACTGGTCAGGGACCGGTCGTCACGGTCGGCTGAGCAGCTCATGTATACATATCATCTGTATGTGTAGTACTTTACTTCCAGATGGCACTCTTACATTTGCCTTGCTGACATGAACCAGAACCGTCAAAAGCACAATGTTATTAAATGTCCGACCGATACTTTTCCAATGGGCTACTTGGGGATTCCGTGTTACGATATTTTGTGTCAAGAAAATTGGTATATATATACCAAATACTATATACCAAATTGGTATATATATGTCAAATACTTATTTTTCCTCATCAGATGGTTATCAATATTTATAAATTCATATGATGTGATTTTCGGGAATTTTCTTTGTGATTCCATCTCTCACTGTTAGAATGTATATACCATTAAAATTATAGATTGTTGCATTCTTTCTAAGTAGGCAAACCTGCAAAATCAGCGAGGGGTCAAATACTTATTTTCCCCATGGTATACTACTTTCATTTCAGAGAGGAAACCGCTAAGCTGGGCGATGGCGATAACTATGTCCTTTGCAACGGACAAACTCATGCAAAACCATCGCATGTCTTTCTGTCTGCAAAGGGATGAAAAGAGCCCAAAGTTATAATTAAGTGAATTCACGATTGAAGTGAAAAGACGTGCTGCTGTAGTGCTTTCAGTACGATAGAGGACTAGAAGTGAATAGAGGCGAAAGGACTTTTCCAATCACTCCTCCTTTTTTCGTTGCATTTCCCATAATGTGCCACTTTTCGGTATTGGGGTTGTACAAAAAGGCTGTAAGTCGTGCTCAGATAACCCAGACATTTATAAAACGGACATTTATACATACTCTAAAGTTAAAGCTTATAGTATGCATTTATCCACTTTATTACTTTAATTTTACATAATTTATTTCTGATCTATTGTGATGAAGCTTCAACAAAATCAATTCAGTCTCCAAATTTTGATAAGCAATGTAGTGCATCATCGATACAAGCTAATAGTGCAAAAAAGTAACTACTGTTTTTGAGCAGGTTGGCAAGGATGAAAAGCTATAGATGTAAAATAAAATGGAAGGAGTACCGCGGGAGTGGGCGTAATTGTTGGGGTCGGGGGACGAGGGGCGGGTCTCTCAATCTTGCGCAAGAATCGCAGCGGTTTCTTCTCCTCCACCTTCAACTTCCTCTGTTTTAGTTCCTGATGGAGAAAAAAAAGACACCTGAGTCACTCACGCAACTCCTGAAGCTCCCATCTCTCAGCAGGCTCCAGTTACCTGTTTTTCAGAGGTCAGAGACATCTGTGTCTCAGCATAATGCAGGCAGCTGTCTCTCAGCATGTCTCAGATACCAGTCTCTCAGCATGTCTCAGATACCAGTCTCTCAGCATGTCTCAGATACCAGTCACTCAGCATGTCTCAGATGCTGCGCCTGTCTCTCAGCATGTCTCAGATACCCGTCTCTCAGCATGTCTCAGATATCCGTCTCTCAGCATGTCTCAGATACCCGTCTCTCAGCATGTCTCAGATACCAGTCTCTCAGCATGTCTCAGATACCAGTCTCTCAGCATGTCTCAGATACCAGTCTCTCAGCATGTCTCAGATACCTGTCTCTCAGCATGTCTCAGATACCCGTCTCTCAGCATGTCTCAGATACCAGTCTCTCAGCATGTCTCAGATACCCGTCTCTCAGCATGTCTCAGATACCCGTCTCTCAGCATGTCTCAGATATCAGTCTCTCAGCATGTCTCAGATACCAGTCTCTCAGCATGTCTCAGATACCTGTCTCTCAGCATGTCTCAGATACCCGTCTCTCAGCATGTCTCAGATACCAGTCTCTCAGCATGTCTCAGATACCAGTCTCTCAGCATGTCTCAGATACCCGTCTCTCAGCATGTCTCAGATACCCGTCTCTCAGCATGTCTCAGATACCAGTCTCTCAGCATGTCTCAGATACCAGTCTCTCAGCATGTCTCAGATACCAGTCTCTCAGCATGTCTCAGATACCAGTCTCTCAGCATGTCTCAGATACCCGTCTCTCAGCATGTCTCAGATACCCGTCTCTCAGCATGTCTCAGATATCAGTCTCTCAGCATGTCTCAGATACCAGTCTCTCAGCATGTCTCAGATACCTGTCTCTCAGCATGTCTCAGATACCAGTCTCTCAGCATGTCTCAGATACCAGTCTCTCAGCATGTCTCAGATACCAGTCTCTCAGCATGTCTCAGATACCAGTCTCTCAGCATGCCTCAGATACCCGTCTCTCAGCATGTCTCAGATACCAGTCTCTCAGCATGTCTCAGATACCAGTCTCTCAGCATGTCTCAGATACCAGTCTCTCAGCATGTCTCAGATACCCGTCTCTCAGCATGTCTCAGATACCCGTCTCTCAGCATGTCTCAGATACCAGTCTCTCAGCATGTCTCAGATACCAGTCTCTCAGCATGTCTCAGATACCAGTCTCTCAGCATGTCTCAGATACCAGTCTCTCAGCATGTCTCAGATACCCGTCTCTCAGCATGTCTCAGATACCAGTCTCTCAGCATGTCTCAGATACCAGTCTCTCAGCATGTCTCAGATACCAGTCTCTCAGCATGTCTCAGATACCTGTCTCTCAGCATGTCTCAGATACCAGTCTCTCAGCATGTCTCAGATACCAGTCTCTCAGCATGTCTCAGATACCAGTCTCTCAGCATGTCTCAGATACCAGTCTCTCAGCATGTCTCAGATACCAGTCTCTCAGCATGTCTCAGATACCTGTCTCTCAGCATGTCTCAGATACCCGTCTCTCAGCATGTCTCAGATACCAGTCTCTCAGCATGTCTCAGATACCTGTCTCTCAGCATGTCTCAGATACCCGTCTCTCAGCATGTCTCAGATACCAGTCTCTCAGCATGTCTCAGATACCAGTCTCTCAGCATGTCTCAGATACCAGTCTCTCAGCATGTCTCAGATACCTGTCTCTCAGCATGTCTCAGATACCCGTCTCTCAGCATGTCTCAGATACCAGTCTCTCAGCATGTCTCAGATACCCGTCTCTCAGCATGTCTCAGATACCCGTCTCTCAGCATGTCTCAGATACCAGTCTCTCAGCATGTCTCAGATACCTGTCTCTCAGCATGTCTCAGATACCCGTCTCTCAGCATGTCTCAGATACCTGTCTCTCAGCATGTCTCAGATACCCGTCTCTCAGCATGTCTCAGATACCAGTCTCTCAGCATGTCTCAGATACCAGTCTCTCAGCATGTCTCAGATACCTGTCTCTCAGCATGTCTCATATACCCGTCTCTCAGCATGTCTCAGACGCTGTGCCTGTCTCTCAGCGTGTCTCATATACCATACTCTCAGCATGTCTCAGAAGCTGGTACCCGTCTCCCAGCATGTCTCAGACACCTGAGACGCTCCAACAGGTCAGCCCGTCAGCAGTAGCAGTACCTCATGTGTCCTGATCAGCTCCATCTCCCTCCGATTGGCCCGTTTCACAAACCCTTTTCCACTCCTGCGTTTGGGCGCCTGGATACTCGCCTCTGTGACAGAGGCTGGCAGTGTCGACTCCAGAAGTAGGAGGCCTGAGCAGCGAAGGTCACATACAGAGTCAGTAATGATGCAACAAAAACCAGAGTTAATAAAGTTACATTCCAAGCAGTTAAAGGAAAAGGAAATGCCCCATACAGACCGCATCAGCACACCCGGGTACTTCGCAAAGCTTCCAGGCCGCGCCCCCTTTTGAGGGTTAGAAAACCTCGGATCCCATCGATCTTGATGTAATTTTAAGTGTATTTACTTAGCTGTGAAATTCAACAGATTTAACTTGATTTCCTGTTCACAGTGATTTCATGATTTATAGATATGTCTAACGATTATTTTGGTGCCTTGCCCAAACCCGAGTGTTTGTGATACCTTAATAAGTTAAGATTGATGCCCCTTCAGCGTCCCTCCATCCAAGTGGATCAATGACCTGACAGTGGCCAGACAGCTTGAAGCCATAAAGCTCTCCTTTTCAGATTCTGTTCTTTTCCAGGTAGAATGGGGAACCTGAGATCCTGACTGGTCTTTTAATTTGATGAATAACCTGTACGTAACAGCTTTTATGCATTTTCCGGCTCGATTTTTGTGCTTGTCAGCAATTGTTTAAAACGTCTGACTACGATTGTTTTCCCCCCAAAAAGGGGCACAGCCTTGGCGCTTTGTACTTGATGACGTGGTGCCAGTAGTCTGTATATACAGACCTAGATTGATAGATTATTGCTACCCCTGAAAACAAGTCGGGGATCAATGATTGTCACGTGGCGTCCACCACCGTGTCAAGAGAGATTTGTTCATGAGTGCTCCACGGACCACAAATTTCAACTGATTTGTTTCAGATGTGGCGTGGGCCTTGAGTGTGCTAAGGTCACAAAGCCTGTTGATTTTGGTAGCGATTGCTGTCCGGGGAGACACGTCAACCAGCAGGCAACCAACTAGTGATATTATGAACCTGTGTAAAATACTTTGACATGTTTGGTCTTAAACAATAAAACTGGGGCTGTTTTCATACCACTCTCAAATTTCGCCATCGATAGGCTGCCATACGGTCTGCTAGACCAGGGCTGTGTGACATCAGAGACAAACTCTTCTCTGGCTTTTGGGCCCATCCGTGTATTTAGCATACAGATCCCACCCCAGACAAGTTTCTGAAATGTGAGCGGAACACAAAGGGGAACTGCTGTTTGGAGTAAAATCCTACCTTTTCATGTTGGTTATCCATTGCTTAAGCAAGTCTGGGTTTCCAGTGGAAAACAAAATAAAGAAAAGCCATGCTGTTGTCCCAAACCAGCTGCACAGCTGACCATTTTGTTCTTCAGTTACCTGTGAACTTTTCTCTGTGTGGTTCTGCCTCTCTGGCACTTAACCTCTTAAACCCTGACTTTTTCACTAAAATTTTCCTCCTTCAACAATGATTTTTTTTTTCCATACTGCAGGACAATCTCACACATTCAGCATCATCACTGAAGCTTCATCATACTTATATTGATAGAAATATTGAAACCCACGACACCATGCTTTAATGGCCACAGCATTACAACAAATGGAAAATATCTTATATATTTCCCAGTCATTCAACAGGACATATTTGGGATCACTGGAAACTAGAACTGGGCTAAAGCTCCATAGGTTTGAATAAAGCAGCTGCATTTGGGATTAAATTGTCATTTCCGCTTGGAAAATGGACATAAAAAAGAGAAACAATTCGGTGCGCTAGGTTTCCACCGTGGGTTCACCCTTAAAATGATACCTCTGTTGACAGAGCAGTCCCATTTTTTGATAGGATCTGTAGAATTTCCTCAAATGCAGGCTCCTGCAAAAGGCGGATGTCTTCCTTGTAAGGGCTTTTTTTGGTGAAAACGGGTTACAAATTGTTAATTTATAGAACAGATTATCTCTTAAGCCGCTTTCACACCAGACGGGAAACAAATTTTTCGCACGACAGATTTGAAGTGAATGCAAAGACGCGAATACACGCGAAACGCATATACTGTACCTTCAAACCATGGTATATGTAAAGAAAATACTTGCTCGCCTAGTAGTTATATACAAGGCACAATGCACTCTATCTGGGCTGTGATTATGAGTCATTTTACCTCAATAGTTAACACTTAGGTCTGATTTAGTCGGAAGGAGTTCCGTGTTTTTATTTTCATTTGCTTTTTCTGTTTTATACATCATTTGAATTTTGGTGGTATAAACAATGTTGTTTGTATGGGAAAAAAAAATCCGAAATCATAAATATGCATGACATGTTATACGGCCCTTTCTCCATGAGTTGCGCAGTGATGGAATTTGCTGCCAGATGGTAATGCTAAATTTGATCTGCTATGGATTAAACAGAAGATTGACAGAAAACTATTTTCTGCACAAATGCAAAAGACTCCTCACTGTGTTTGTTATGTGTTTACTGCAAAAAAGAAGAAAAAAGCCTTTATACGATAATACTTTTGTCATTCAGTAAACTGCTTTTACAGTTTTCTCTCTTATCTTTTTTACACCATTGCTGTTGGAAAATAGGCCGTGCAATTTGAGCATTTTGCCTAATGAAAGATGAAGCTAAAATTATGTTCACATTTCAGACGATGTAATGCACATTTTCACTTCAATTATGTATTGAAGTGAATTATGTATTATGTATGTAAAAAAAGTGAAAATAACAAAACCCCCAGCTATTATTTATACAAAAAAAATGCCAATTTAGTCTTACTAAAGCACAACTGACTAGGGACTCGAACCTTTGTCTTCTATGTTGCAGCGCTACACCCAGACCACTAGGCTATATCAGTGGACTGCTACTCTAAGCCCAAATTGCCTGTATAAAGAATGAATCAAGAAAACACGTTATTCGCCTTGTTGGTACTGTTGTGCCTTCAGTATTCACATGGAATGGCAGAAAGATTCTATCAGAAAATGACTTTGAAAACAACTGTTGAATATTTTGCGAATAATTATACCGAAAATACCACAAACAAGTTAAACGTTTATATTGTCGCGCTATTTAAGTACATGCGAATGGCCCATGGACTCGGTTTGACGCACTGGGAACGCAAGGCTCTCTCTCAGGCTAGGTTTGTGCGATTAAAGTGCTTTAGGGCTCGTTGGAAACGTCAGAAATGCCCATAGAATCAAATGGCTACCGGCAAAGTCTTACTGACAGCATCACAAGCCGATTGCATAGAGGAAAATACATTACAAGCAAGCTGAATGCTGAGGAACTCAGGTCTTTAAAGCAATGCCCCAGATATCGTTGGATTCTGTGGATTTTCCTCTTTGATTTGAGGTGCCGTTTGTTTGCATAGCACAAATTCAGGAGAAATTCTCGCGACTCAGCACTGATATGGCTTTATCCCTAGCGTAAGGGAATTCCTTGTGGGTGGGCAATGGAGTTCCTAACAGGTTAAACCTGGACTCAGTATGTTAGACACAGACTTGTTTAAAGCCATGTGGTTTGATTTCAAGAAAATTCAAAAAGGTCCCTCGGTTTTGTTAATACTTCTTGTGACTGTAAGATTCTGAAGTATATTCTATTTGACCTTTCCATACTTTACTTTAGTCGGAATGATCCATCTATCCAAAAAAAATCCAAACCTTTGTCTGCCCAAGCCTTTGTCCAAACGTTTACAGAGTGACCCTCAACTTTGGAGAATTCCAACCTGTTTTAAATAATCTTTGCTCCAAAAATTCAAAACTTCACTAAATCTAAAAGTCTTAAAATCCAAACCTTCGTAAGTGTTCTGGAGCCAGTCAGTCACACTGTACTGCCCGGAGTCCTCATCTGGAAAGCGACCCTTTCGGGCGACTGGGGTGCTGATCCGCAGCCGGCGGCTGCAGTATTCCTCAACAACACCCTTCTTTGGCAGCCTTCCCTCCACCTTCCTCCTCTTCTCCATGAGCCTCCTGATGGCTGAGGGCCAGAGGAGGAACCGACACACACAGTTACTGAGGGTCTAAAGGTGCACTTACATAGGGATCTAATCTAGGTAAGACTTTCAGAAGTTAAATTCCTTAGAATTCTGTACGTCTTCAAGCAGTCAATAAATTAAGTGGTTTAAAACAACAACAACAACAACAAAAAAAATCAGGCAACTGCAGCAGCTGCAGGACTGTAAAAGGTCCGTCCAATGATTTTATTCGGTGGTTGGCCAACCCGCCTGTCTATCTAACCTATCTGCCAGCATGCACCCCGGCACCCTGCCCATGCCATCACTGCGCAAGCGCAGACAACATTGGTAAAGTCAAAGTCTATACAGGCGTCTCTGGTAAAGCTTGGGAGCTTGTCATATGAGAGCGGAGAACAAAGCCCAGCCAAAATGAGCAGTTTCACCGATAACTACGACAGCGTGCACTGCTTCACAAAGAAAGACACAAGCAGTAAAGACAATGACTGAGAGTAATATGGGAGGCAAAATACCCAGCTTGTTGCATGCCCTCGTTCCCGAGCTCCCGGAGCAGCTATGTAGATTTAGGATCCCAGCCAATTGTTCACATCCTGCAAGCTCTAAAATGTGAATCAGTCATTTCATGGCTTGCTATTTAGCAAGATAGCTAGGTAGTTGCTAACAGCTGATTCATGGGAAACACTCCCGGTAAAATGTGCTATAAATGCAAAATAAGCATTCAAAATATAATTGGGCTGTGTAGTATCCTAAACCTGTTCTTGACTGCTGGCAGAAAAGGTTTATAAATCAGATATGTAAACTGCTAATAAGCTTAATTTGTTAGGTGACTGCTAGAACACCACCAACTCCAAAATGGGATGATACACTCGCTTCAAACCTCAGGATGAAGGAGTCCTAACAAAAATGTACAGACATGGACTGTGAACTGTCTTGTTGCACATAGACAGTTCTGTGAGCAAGCTGGCAAAAAAAGGCTTATTCTACAGAAAATGGCGACTCCCACTGAAACTGTAACAGACATCCTGGCCGAGGATTTAGCATGGGTGCCGCCATTTTCTGTATCATGTGACTCGTCGTCACATAATACGATGGGTCTGCACGTTGGTCGAGCACATGTAACATTGCAGCAGGTAGCCCCCACACGGTGAGTAACTTCCTTGCGTGATGCGAAAATATCTAGCATGCTAGATATGCTGCTGCACTGTCACGCGAGGAAGTTACGCAGCAAAAACCGTCATCACGTGGTACAACATTGCCTGATGCAGTATACACGCGTGTCACTAGCCTCAGGCAAAATTGCACCGTCTGGGGCAGGCTTTAGACTCAATATCTTGTGACTGTTTTCACACTCATATCTAAAATATCTTCAAAGATATTGAAAATACAATTTTTACATTGCGCCTTTTGGCATGTAATGATATAAATATTAGTATGTACATGCTGACTTTGCTGGAAAATGTAACTGTTGATGTAACTGAAAATGTAACCCAATGACTTAGACATTGGGTGATAATTGTATGCTGCATGTTACCTTTTAATGAATATAGCTAGCTAGCTTGTTATATGTGCTACTGTTATAACAAGCTACCAAATATCATGTTTGCTAGTGTTGGCATAAGGTGTAAATAAGAGTGCCGTAGTTTGGTATGGTGGTGTCATTTTATAACTAGGCAGCATAATTTGTCAGAACACTGGCCAGCATGGGGTGTCGAAAATTGGTCTCGGCATGCATTGGGAAAATAACTATGATGCCAACTGGTGTAAATGAGTGCAGACCCTATTTGTCGAAGGGTCAATTTCATTTTTTGGTGAACTGCCCCTTTCACACGGGAGTGATTCTTTGTCAGGAGTTTTTGTAATAAGGAACCTGGTAATATTTATCAAAAACATGATCATGTTAATTTCCAGACCCAATTCATCTGACTGGCTGAAGGACTATTCAAACACAAAATGGGTCATGGAAGTGTAAGTTGGTCCCAGAAATGATCTGTAGTCCACAAGGCTATGATAAATATGTATTTTACTAGTCCCGAATGGGCACTGTTTTGATTTTTTTTTTTGAACATGAAGAAGTTAATGAACCACTAGCCTAAACCTGGTGAGAGATACCACTCAGAATGAAAACTGCTATGAGCATTCATTGATTGCTGTCCTCAGCATCATGTAAAAACAAACTGGCTGTATTCTTATTTTATCACATAACTGTAGTACAGCTCATGACATATTCTGATATAGCTACATATCACTTTTACAAGAATTCTATTGGCAGAGAACGTTGGAAAATAAATTCTCTGTGTTGCGTCATGCAGTTTATATTTAGCCAAACTGAATACCAAGTGTAACATTGGTTAAATTCGTATAGCTCAGCACTGTCGCAAGCTAGCTAAGTGCCACTCGCAGAACTAGGTTCACGTTACTTAGCTAGCACGCTAGCATGTGGACAGTACCTTTTCATAACTATTGTGAAATATTAGTTTGTTATCTAGCGAGCTAACATTAGCTAGCTACTCAGTTAACTGAATTTACAAACTGTTGCTAGTTCAGCCACATGTCTGTGACTCAGTGACTGACTATGTGAGCAGAGTGATGAAGTTAGCTCAATGCTAACTTAAAATGGGCGCTAACAGAAATTAGATTTGTTTTATGTTAAATTACACAATTCAGTTATAGCATATAAACAGAATCTTACACTCTTGATTGTGTCCTAAGAATGTCAAGAAACTCATCGAGTAACTTCTACGTTTGTGGTGGCTAAAGTTTGCCACAAACGCAAAATTTACCCAGCGAGTTTCATAACTTTCATGTGACACGACCACTCACGTAATATCCTCGTAATATCCTCTATTTATCACAACAGAAGTTGCTTGCCTCCCCTCTGTGTGATTGCGGCCTTTCTGTGATGGGCCAGAAAGCCTGTGCCCTTCCACCATTTTGACTGCATTTACGGACAGAGGAAAATGAAGTCAAGGAAGCAAACAAAGCAGGAGGGCTGAAGGTCAGCGGTACTGACAGAGGATGTAATCTTTGCGTATCTTCTTAATTTTGGCGTCCTTGTCACGCTGGCGTTGGGCAAAGCGGGAGTCCAGGTGCCTCACGAGCAGCTGTTGCTGGTTCTCCTCTCTCTGGCTCAGCAGCTCAGTCAACAGCTCCAGCCGCTGCTCCTGAAGCCTGTGGGGCACAGAGGGGCGAGGGCTGGTCTGCCATATATCCACAGCGGTATATTTTCCAGTTTCAACACAATTCTTTCTGTCAAAATCATTCACGCATCCCTCCCTCATGTTTGTTAGTTTTCATGTTTTTTATACAACCATAACTAGACTTGAAGAATTGACGACAGTCTTGTTTTTGGTGTTTCAGGAAAATTATGATGGAAATCAACTGACAGTTTTAAAACTGTCCTTGCTGTAGGTCCTTCTAAAAGAAACCTGCCCAGACACAGGAAAAAATGGGACAACACAGATGAGCGCGGCAAACAGCACCTAACAGGCAACTTGCATCATCTCACAACAACAGTCCATCATTTCCAACGGTACATAATTGTGTAAATTATGTTAGGTAAACTCTAGACATGTTGGGTGCTCAAGTGTGGTTTTTGGCTATCTGTGAGTTCGGGCCAGCTCCTCTTTGCAAAGGGATTTCTTATCTTGCAGGCATTTCCTGGCACAGCTGCGGTTAAATTAACCCTTTGAGCGCTGATTAAATTTTTTAAAGGAGATAAAAATGCAGTTATCCTGAGCTGTTGAAAACCTATCATGTCGCAACTTGTTTTAAACAAGTTGCCCCTTTATAGGTTTTCAACAGCGTCTGATTTTGATATCTTACATCATTGGGCAACTATAGTTGCCCACGGCGCTGAAAGGGTTAAGACCCGTGCTTAACTCACTTCTGTATCTCGCCCTCTCTGAAGGCCCACTCCCTTCTCTCCATCTCCTCCATCATCCTCCTCCTCTTCTGCAGCTGTGACAGGTCATTCAGTGGCGGCAGCGTCGCCTCCCACGCCTTCTTCAGCCGCATCCGCTCGATCATCTCCAGCTCCGCAAGACCGACGGGGAGGCCGCGATCTGCGAGGACGAGTCACTGAGTGAAAATACCATCAAACAATCCCCTAAGAACGCCCTCATTGCCAAACAAAACAAGACAACTGACTAGTATAAGACCGTCACAAAAGAGCACATTTTGCAGTGGCCTTTTATTGACCCTGGTGCAAGGAGTGTCTGTGCATTGGTCACGCTGACTGACCAACTCAATGTTATTCTCTCTGCAGTTCAGGGGCGGAATAACTCAATGAGTGAGTAACCTCACATTGGTCAATGAGAAGTGGGTCACCAGAATTGAGCAAAATAAATCATTCAGTAGAACAATAAACACTATTTGTGGATGTATTTCATTACAGGTCAATTTAACTCGGCATTTTTGGTTTCTGCGTTTATATTTTTGTTCAGTGCAACTCACTCTGATAAGAATGTCTGCTGTATATGAGCAGCTGTAATGGAAATATGCATATATTTGAGCCTGTAGAGAAATAGCAATGAAATGTTAGAATGTAGGTTTTAAACAAGAGTTGGCTGTTTAATTCACCCAAATGCATCGAGAGACCGAATAATGAGAGATACAGAAGGAATTACAGCAGGCCTGTACACTTGTCTTCATCTGCATAATCAGCTTCACCTGCGCAGACAGTTGCAGCGGCTGCTCGTAGAAGGCCTTGATCTAAACCTTTAGTTTATGAGACTGTTGATGGAAAAATCATAGAGGACGAGTTTCTCAGCTCACTTGCAGTTAAAATGAGGATTACGAGCCAGGATGAATTAGCCCTGCTTGCGTCAAACAACTTTGATTCTGAATGGATTGAGGCTTCAAGGAAAGTACTATTCGAAATCTGTCCTAACATGAAGCAACGTTATGTGGCCTTAAAAGGTATCGAGAAGGTTGCCAATAACATCAAAAGTTCCCTCAAAGTTTTAAACGGGGAAAACATCCCTCAGTTTGTCTCGCACAACCTGGATAGGTTACCGCCCGTGACGTTCAACAACAAGGATGTTTCCAATTAACTTGGCAGGATGGAACGTCTGCATAGTGAAATTTGCCCACTGAGGCACGCAGTAAAACTCCAGGCTGATGTTGGCGAGGACCTGCGGTCTGTAACATCCATCACTGATCACAGAGTTGTGGATACTGCCGGGGCGTGGCAGAAGCCGAAAGCCGAGGCAGGTTGACTGCTGCTGGAACCATCGTCACGCCAGCGACAACTGTGGATACCTCTGGCAGAGAGCTGTCTGCTGCTGTTGGCACCTCAGGCTGTGCTGATCTTGCCAACTCTACGATTGATGTTCCAGTCTCGGCATCGGCTACGGTGATGAGCCCGGAGGGTCGTGGTGGGGCAGGTGCGATTGACGACAGGATTAGCAAGAGCCCAGAAAGTACTGTTGCACTTTCAAACTCACCGAAATGGGGCTATGCGGCGCAACACGGATTGGTCAACACGGAACCTGGCATTCTATTGGTTGGCAATTTGATACACGGACAACCACCATTCCAGACGGGCAACTGATTTTCATTGAAGAGCTTGTCCGTGGACAGCCAAGCAAAAAATTGATTTGTCTTTCACGGTGAAGCAAGGAGGTGACATGTCCATTTTGGCAATTTTGGCCATGATGTTGCAGCGCCACACTTATGAAAACTTGCATGTTCAGTATACTTCTTAATCATGCAGTCACAGAGTGACTGCCATAAAAATGATGTTCCAGATTTAATGGAAAATTTGCAAACCTAAATATCAATTTTTCTCAAAGATTCTAAAATGGACATATAACCATTGTGCTCCAAACCCTCGATGTGTTACATGTCCGATTGTGAATTAAATGAGAGTTTATGAGATTTGCAAATCATTGCATTCAGCTTTTATTCAGAAAGTGGTGACTTGTTCAGTTGGATCAAATGGTTGAACGTGAAGTGTGATAACTTTTGTCGCCTTTCACTCATAATTTGAGAGCTTATCTCAAGAATTATTGGCATTTACCGACAAATTAACGCAATAAAATGATATTTGTGAGAAATGATCACTTATCCGCCTTAGGAATACTGTGTAAAACTTTCATTTTCCGATTTAATGGTATAGTTATCAATTTGCGAACTGTGTGAGAGCCAATGTCTTACATTATTAAGACCAATATTTCGCCATGGCGAATTATCAACATTTACAGTGGCACGAGCAAGATTTAAAATTTTGGGCATCCAACAAGAAATTATAAATGCATTAATAAATATTTTGTGACAATAAATGCACAAGTTGTCATCCATAAGGAAAGTGTTTCTGATCCATGACCACTCCTAATTCTTACTGCCTCTTATAGAATTAGATATTTTAAAACTCTAATAACAAAAACATTGACTGACTTGTATGTAAGTTGTATCTGAAACAGTTGCGGTAGTTTATTCTTGCCAAAATTCAAGGCCTGCAATAACATCTGGTACAGACCAGTCATACCCAAAAACCGCTCCCCCCCAATGGACAGACCCCCCAGGTTCTGCCTGCAGGGGCTACACCGACACCGGCTGTAATCCTACGCCACCCGCCAGGCCGATCAGAGAAAGATGGACGAAAACGCGAAGCCGTCCTCTTGTTAACTTTAGCAGTACCATTATCCACGCTGGTACTGTATGTTCTGAGTATGGGATGAAATATGACGTGCAATAAAACACTAAAAAGAGTGTTTTTTTGATGTGAGGAACTAAAGGAGACAAAGATCTTTGCGTTCCTGATTTTTATCTATCGGGACAAGTGCTGGATGGAAGTATCTCAGTCACTTCATCACGGATCAGATTTCTGATGATGACGACGTATATCGGCAGTGTTGCATATTATATACCCAAGATAATATGCTGGTAAGGAAACTCCACATGTGCTCAGATGATGCTAAAATAAGGCTTTTTAAGGCATACTGTACCCCCCTGTATACCAGCTCCCCTATGGGCGAAGTATAAGAACGTAAGCATGCAGAAGTTGCAGGTTGCCTATAATGACTTAGGATTTCACTCAGAAAACCTAGGAGCTGTAGTGCTAGTGAGCTATTTTGGAATGCAGGGGTCAACAACTTCAAAGGCATCACTGAGGAATCTGATGTACAAGCTTATTTGTTGCCTGAATGGGTCCCAGGACATTATAAGGCTGCTGACGTGTCCCAGTTATAGTGCCTACGGGACCAGTCACCAGTTTGGAATCACTGGTATAGGAGTCTTTGATAATATGCGTGTTTGTGAATGTGTAGGTGTATGTATGTATTCTATGTTTTTATAGCTTTTGTCTTTTTATTGATTTTAACCCTGAGTCTGGCAATAAAGGTGATGATGATAGCTGGACCAGACCTTCGTTGACGGGCCTTCACACCTGAGTGTGGTGGCATGGGCGAGATAAATGTGTGGGACTAGAAAGCTATTGAGGTAGCCATGGCCCGCCCTGGCCCCTGCACAGAGGTAATCCATAATACTTGGCTTAAAATAAGACACTATTATTAGGGTAAAAGGGAAGATGGAGATTGAACATACTCCACATGAGCGTGACCAGCGTAAGGAGTTCGGGGCTGGATCCAGGTCGCACCACGTATTCCGGTGAGTAGGGGTCTGTCTGCGCCTCACTGTCACGGTAGTCTGTCTGCGTATGCACTGTCCGCTGAAACGCCTCCGGAATGTACTGCTGCTCCCCAGCCACGCTCCTTTCAGACATGACATCATAATGTGCATTATCAGCGCCGACCTCACTAATTCATTGTATCAAACTCATTCAGCAGACCCCACTCATTAATGCAGGTGCATGAGTGTGTGCACAGAGAGGACTGCATTGCAAAGGCACCCACAAGTACAATGTTCAGGTCATACAGTACGTATAATGTGCCAAGTGCTCTTACAAAGTTTAAAATGATAGAAGACAATTAATCAGGACCATAAATTAACACAGGCAAAAATATTAGGTAAATTACACTGAGGGGAAAAATGCAGAGTGCTGAATTTGAAAAAGAGAAATCCAACATTGTCTTTGAGATTGACATTTGACAACTCAATTGGCAATTTCTTGATAGTTCTAATCCAATATTTTACTTATTGCACTACACAGGTGGCGAAGAAACTCCACGCAGACACGCGTAACAGATGTTAAAAGTTGTTGATGTTATTTATGGAAGCAACCGATGAATGAAGATGAACGTACATTGTACCGTATTCCAGCTTTCGGCGTCTCCGGTTGATATTGTGTTGGTCAGGTGAGAATTGAAGCACCAATTACTAAAACCCCATAAGTCACACTTGACTCGACTTGACTTGTGGGGTTTTAGTAATCAGTGCTTCAATTGTGTGTGCTTGCACCACCTGTCCCCTATGACGTCATTTCCCGTCACCAATCCACATTCATACACACCTTTGTGGCTTTGCCTATCGCCCCCAGGAATGTAATAATAGGAACACGCTATCCATCGTTTCCCTTCCCAATGATGCAGGCAGAAGAAATAAATAAGCAACCGTCGTGTTTCATTCCAACTTCATGAGTTTGAATGATCTGACGTAGTTTCGTTTTGAAATTCCATTCAATTTCGCTAATGGTAATAATTTGCGAATGCCCTAGCTAGTTAACTCATATTTGTGATGCTTAATATAGATGTAAGCATTGCAGAAAACATGCCTGAAGTAGCAAAGTAAAATGCAACATTAACGCATCATGCAGATATAGGACAGAAGCTTCTTTATTCCAACATTTTAAAGGTGAGTAGAGGAGCTCATTTGATTGGTGAAGATTTGACTCAGCTGTGTTACACCCACTCAGGCCTTCTCTCCACCCTCTGCCACTTGCGCTAGCAGGAGGGACAGAGGAGGTACAGCACAGGGCTCGAAATTGCAAAATACGCCTGGATACACCCCGTTGGCGTGGCACATCCCCCATTCGCCCCGCCTGCGCCTGGTCAACGAATTTAGAGCCCAATAGCTTTAAATAAAGAAATAAGCAGCCATTATTGTGCAAAAAAAGATTTAATTCTTAAATCCATCAAACTAACCACCATTTGTTGTCATATTTACAGAGCATTCACACATTTTTTTTTTTAACAAGGGAAGTCATATGACTATAAAGACGTGCTGCAGTTGAGGTGTGCTTTCCATCAACCTTTTCGTCCAATAAGTCCCAAAACCGCTTGACTTTAATTCTGCTGTTGGAAAATAGGAGTTTATTTGACTGTTTACTCTGCAAAATATGGCTTCTTTGAGAATTCCAAAATTTTGGACACTATTAAAATAAGTAAATTCGTCTCTTTTCGCTTCTGACTGTTTCACTTTCACAAGATTCCATTTGAGATTATATCGAGAAGTTAAGCCATTTAATTTCTCTAAAAACAGAGTGCTGTGACATTAGCAAAGCGTTTCCAAACTTTTTACAGATACTGTGACGAGGGACGCCACACCACGACAATAGCTTATCGTAAGCTAACAAGGAAGGAAGGAAGCTGCTTTGACTCTCAAACATCTCAGATTTTGTTAGAGTGAGGGATGACTAAAGTATATATGCAATAACTAGAAAAAATGTGTTTTCCAGGTAATCAATCCTTTTAACAGTGGAGTGCCATCAGATGTTCAGTGGGCCTTGACTAAGCCCACCCTTAACAGCATGGTTGGTCACAAGCTGTTGCCATTTACTTCTGCCTGATTCACAATCAAACAACTTATTCACTGAACAGCCTGGACCAATACGTGACCTGTAGTGATTAAGAAATTATAATGACAAAGTGAATGCTTATTAGTGGCATTTATTGGATGTGACATTGTAAGGATGGATAAATGATGGATGTATAAATGCAAAAAAATCTGAACTTTCACAGACTTGACATCTCTCTTAGGCTTTTTGTATCAATCTGGATTTTCAGCATCCTTACATCATCACTCTGCAGTGCGTCGTGCCAAACAAGGCCCTTTAGCCGTGACCAACCTCACAATACCGACCCGATTCTCATCCGTTATTGCTATAATGAGCCTTGCAAAATGATTTATACAAATCTGTGTCATTTCACAAACTATATGAGTTCAGAATTTATGAAGACATATTGACATTTTTTGTCAACATTTATGTGCACAAGAAAATGCCTCATAACTTTGTGATGTCTATCAAAAATAAATTAACAGTCATTCTACAAATTAGTCTCAGCAGCTGTTGCTAATCTGGCAAAGTAAACTGCGAGTAAACCTGTAGGTGTGACATAGTAGACTAGCTGCACTGAAATGTGTCATAACATTGGCGGGTGACATGCCGTCCACCAGCAGAACTATGGCCCCCTCACTGACTACTAACACTTGTGGCATTATGGATAACATCCGAAACTGGCGAAGGGAGGCGTCTTGCTTTACGAAACTTCAGTTACGGAATTCTGAGCGCTGAAACGGCATCGTTGGCATCCCCTCTTTCATCAAAAGTGAACATTTCAGGACATTTTGTGTGACTGAGGAGTAGTGATGATTCAACACAACAGCTATTTTCCTTGTCCTAACTTTAATACGACTTTACAGCAAAGGTTTAAGGAATTCATCCGCTCACTGCAGTTGTTTTTCCCCTCAGTGCAGTTACACAGTTGAATATGGAGTTATGGCGCTGAGCTTCAACAAAGCCTACACAAACACCAGCCATTTTTGGATGTGACTGGGCACCGCAGTGCTAAAGAAAATAAAAGCTGTAGCCATGGAAACTGCAGTCCATAACTAAATTGTGCCAATAAAATCTGTTGAAGTCCACGACTTACTTTGGCGCCGCAAACACTGCATCGGGGGGCACGTGCTGAGCAAATGGTACCAGCGGGCTGAGAAGGGACGTAAGGCGGGGGAGTGAGAGAAACAGTAGTGACATTCACATTCTGCAAACTCATGTTGTGACCTGAACAGCTCCCACATAAGTCAGTCCAGCAAAACAAACCCCACAATGTTATTTTCTCAAGTGTCAGTAGCGAGTAGCTGTTTCCTACACAAGCATGCAAGCATACACACAAACACACACCAATGCATGCACACCGACGCACACATGCATGCGCACACAGACACACACACGCACACGCAGAAGTGGGTACAACAAAGGAAATGTCCTTCAAAACAGTCAGCTGGAAAATAAACTACAATCCATATTCAGAATCCCAGCTCCACATAGGATTGCTCAATTTGAATAGCTGTCTCTAGCTTACCGATTGAAGAACTTGTATCGATCAACACCTGAAATATCACAGTCCCCAACATTACCACGGGATGCAGCACCGAATCTAAGAAACAAAAAATATGGTGAATATCATCATGAGTTTGAAAGCCTCGTAGTCTAAAATTTCTACATATTCAATCTGAGGTTTGGTTGGAAGGGCTGCTCCACCCAAAAACAATTTTGGTTATTTCTGTTGAGTTTTTACCCCTCGGCTAAATTTTGGCCAGAGGCGTACTGTTGTCACCGGCATGTCTGTCTGTCTGTCGTCTGTCCATCACATTTCTCCGAGTCAGTACTCAGCAACTAATCATCGCAGCTTCACCAAATTTGGTATGGCAACTCACTATGACCTACAGATGTGCAACGTCATGTTTTTTGCTGGATTTGACATTTGATCTTAGCGCTGCTGACGTTCACCGTGGAAATCTTGTCCAGCCAAGTACAAAGTAACTATTCGTTGTAGCTTCGTCAAATTTGGTATGATAACTCGCTGTGAGACATAGATCTACAATGTCAGGTTTTTTGCTGGATTTGACCTTAGGGCTGTGACCTTGCCTATGGAATTCTTGTCCGGGTCAGCACCTAATGATCGCAGCTTCACCAAATTTGGTATGGTAACTCGCTGTCATGGACAGACTACAGACGACAGACAGACAGACAGACAGACAGACGTGCAAGTGACAACAATATCCCTCGGGCCACAATTTAGCCGAGGGGTAATACTGTGTAAATAACACACAAAAAGCCATAGAAAAGCTGTGCAGCCAATTTTCGATTACTTTTGGACCCCAAAAAATGAATTTCTGTAATTCATTCACTTTGAAGACAAAATTATTAGGAGGTTACCATGGGCATGGTCACACTCTGAATCCAAGGAAAAACATCAGTTACACAGTACATCAGATGGGTATTTTTATGTACACAACATTTAAAGAAAAGAATCAACTACACAACCTTCCCATCAATTGCTCAATACTCAACAGAATGCAAGTGTGATGTTTTGCACAAGGCCTGAGATTACCCAGAATAGTGCAGTAGCTCCTTCCGCTGGTCCGAGAGACCACGCCATCGCCGGTCAATAAATGGGGGAACAGGATCCACTGTGTCCAGAACCAAGGTGTATTGTGGATGATGGGGGAGGTCACTGAACATGGTCTTAAATTCTGGAACTTTTTTCTGCAAGAGTGGACATCAACACAAAATAAATACAAATTACAGTCACACTTAGTGGACTTAATTCCAGATTTTAGTTCTCAGTGACACGGCAGCACAATGAGCTGACTTTTTGCTCACCATCAAGAAGGCTAATGATTCAAATCCAACCTCTCTGTGATTTGGCATGTCCTCCCCAAGCCCACGTGGATTTTCTGTGGGTGCTCCTCTCCTCCCACAGGCTAAGAACATGCAGGTCTGAAGTGTATTTGGTGTGAAGAAACAAAGCTTTCCTCACCACCCCTCCCCCTCCTAACTGTACCTGTCATCCCTCACCACCCCGCTCCGTTGTAAGTTGTTATCATTTGAATTTCCCTCCAAAACCCACTAAAAGTCATTCATTGTTTTTCCCCTTCACTCATATTCATTTCCATGCCAAATCAGTATGAACGCTGTACTGTAAAGAACAGCTCACTTTGCTACCTCTGCCAAGGAGGTTATTTTTTACCCCTAGCTTTAAGTGGCACCGACATGAATTTTAAACCCATTAAAGACAATAATTTTTATGTTTCCAGATATTTTTCCTGTCATTTGATACCAAATACTCAAAAATCCGTTCAGTGAGTTGGCTATAATAAGCTTTTTTATTCTGTCTATTTTGCGTTCCGTGGATCGGTTTCATATTACCCGAGGACAAGTTCCGCTCTGTACTCTCTGGCATGCGCGACGTCGCATCAGTGTGTGCCTGCGTGTGTCCAGAATGTCGATCACATAGCTAACTTTAACCTTGCCGTTTAAACTTAGAGGCCCTATGCCTGCAACAGGATCCGCAAAGCCTGTTAGATTGTGAGAAAATCGTGGGGTTCTTGGCCAATTATTGCTGGAACGAAAGAGTAGTCGCACGCTGGGCTGGCTACCTATGGGTCATACTGTGATCTGTGGCTAGCTGGCTAGACTCTGCTGCTTTCGCATGAACATGGACAAAAGGATGTCTTGTACTGCAAATCTCGCAAACATACTTTAATGCATTTGGTCTGCATTTTGGTCTGCATTTCGGGAACGTCTAGTGGATAAAGCATTTGTAGGCGAATAGCGGCGTGGACCACAGCTAACAGTAACCTTGGTCACCCTATAATTGCTGCATATTTTTGTATACAGTCTGCTCTATCGTCTTTTGGCTTGTCACATTGTTACTGTCTTGGTGAATGCTTGGCCTGGTAGCAAACGATTTTCCCCCTTGGGGATTAATAAAGTGCTTCCTATGCTATCCTATCCCATCTACAAACCCCAATTCCAATGAAGTTGGGACACTGTGTAATACGTGAATAAAGACAGAATGCAATGATTTGCAAATATCACAAACCCATATTTTATTCACAGTAGACCATAGACAACATATCAGATGTTGAAAGTGAGACATTTCACCATCTCATGAAAAATATCAGCTCATTTTGAATTTAATGGCAGCAACACATCTCAAAAAAGTTGGAACAGGGCCATGTTTACCGTTGGGCCAGGTCACGCGGTAACCGAGTATCAAAATTGGTGTATTTTGTATCATAGCTCCAGACCTAAGTAAGACAGCGTTACAATTTAAATGTATTTGTGTAGGTCTTCCCTAGTACTTCAAGCAACAAAATAGCTAATTTTGTTCATTTGATTTATTTTGGGTGAAAACAGCAAAAAACTGGTCTGTAACGGGGAACCCTCCTTGATGAGGACTACGGGACATTAGAACTTGTTTATTTGTGTGGCGGTATATAGTAACGCTACTTGTTAGTGTCCCAGACATGTGTGAGACTGCTTAATTAACTAATTAACTGAACAATTAGTGCTTCTGATTGGCCACTCTTCAGACCTGACTACCACGTAAAAGTGGGGCAGATAACTAAAACAATCGTGCACTTTAAGACAATAGCATAAACTTTGGTACACTTATAGCCAAGACATTCTGAAAATAATTGGACATGGCGCCATCTTGAATTGCAATATAGCAGCCATTTTTCAAAATAGCCGCAAGCAACAAACTTTTTGTGTGTGATGGATATAATTTGATATTGAGTACACAATTGGTTACATTTTTTGTACCATACGTGATATTCCACTAAAAAGCTTTAGACTCTCGCCAAGAGCGTGAGAGTTGACTGGTAAGCAATTTGCTTGAAATTACGCATTAAAATAAATGATTGTCGATGTCATACCTAGGGGAGAATTTGCAGCACCTGATAGGGTGGACTGCTCTCGCAGTGCATCTTTTGTTAATTATGAAAATGATTGAGAACTAGCCATGACTAATTGTTATAAAGGGATGTTCTGTAACCTGAAAACAACCCAAGGAACAGAAAAGTGAATAATCTTATAATCATCATGACGTTTCACCACAGTGAACTGTCCATCATCACGTTCGTACATTCAGTCAAAACACACTATTGAGCAATAGACACACTTCCCGGATGCAGCACGACCGGGATTACGCAGAAAAGTTAAATTTTATTCCCGCTCATATTATATTAGGCGGTCACAACAAACCTTCATATGATAATCAACTGAAGATTACATATTATGGACGAACTTGACAGTCTGAACAAAAGTGATTTTTTGCAAAATTGTTGACAAAAAATCTTACCCAAGTTGCCTGGTTCCCATCTAGATGCTTTTTGCTTCAACCTTAGCTCAAATGAGCAGGTTGCATGAAAAACACAAACTTACTACTTTGCCCGTGATTCTGATAGCCGAAAGCTATGAACGTAAGGTGATAGTTGACAGCAAAACATCTAAACTTCCATCAACTTTTATAAATTGCCAAGTGTACAGACAAGCAGGGGATAAAATGAATTTATTACAATAACACCTGAATAACATAACCTGAACTCTTTATTATTCTCTCGTGTTTAGGGCATTATGAAACAAGGGTTGGAGTTTGGTAATGTGTTTGACGGAATGCATCACGTAAGTGACATTGAGAATTTGTTTGAAAAAATACAAAAAGTCAGCCCAACTACCCAGAAAATGGGTTAGTGTCTCTTTAAGCTGATGCTGAAGTTGTACTTAGTTCCTAAATATAGATCCTGCAGCCTTTAGATGAGGGTGTCAAACTGACCCGTAAAAGGGCCAAAAGAGGCTGCAGGTTTCCAATCCTACCAAACAGAAGCACTCCTGAAACCATCAATTTAATCAACTGATCTAGGCCTGCACAACTAATTAGTTGTATCAGGTGAGCTTCTGCATTGTTGGAGTGAAAACCTGCAGCCGCTTGGCCCTTTTATGTGTCAGTTTGACACCCCTGATTTAGATCATTCTCAAGAAAGCTTCAAAAATACGGTATGAAAATGTCAGAAAATGGGGTCTTAAAAAAATCACCATTTTTCATTTATTTATTTTTTTCTTCCGACAAAAAAAACCAAACAATGGAGCAACTTGAAACTATAATAGTTATGTCCCCAAGTGATGTACTTTACGACAAAAATAAATAATCGCATGCACCATCTCAGACTTGGTAAAAAATAATGGCTCATTATAACCCCTGTTCGGGGATATCATGGTTTCGCCCCACCCGCCGCCGCTGCCACCATGTCCGCAGATTTTAGCCATTAGCGAGATAACTCACAAAATACTTTACACTAGCTTCTCATTAACATATGGGTAGATATGATAGAGAGGATGAGCTGATTAGATTTTGGGCAAGTATGCACTCAAGTTTGCCACCAGGTGGCGCTATATATCTGTTTTTTTTAACCATATCTCTAAAAAAATTACTTACACAGACCTCAAATTCGCCTCATATTGTAGGTCTAGTAAAGGGGAATCTAATAAAGGGGGCTTCGAGGACTGGGGAATTTCGGGGATTTACCCGTTGCTGTCGGCCGCTGACAGCGTAGGCCTAGTTTCACACTGGACCCGTGTACATCTTTGCAAGGATGGACAAATTACAACAAAATCCTGCTACATAACGCTGCGGCATTATTAAAAAAATATTGTAAAAGCAAAAAAAACAGAACTCCAGATGTTTCAATGTGAGATCCAGTCATTTCAGCGTTTAATTGCAGTTTTTGCTGCTCAAGGTGACACAATCAATATTAAATTTTATGTGGACAATTACTTTTCAGATGGCTGATCTGAGCGTTGGGTTGTGTTTTTCTTCCAATACAAGACATGGTCATAGAAAATGAATCTTGCCTTCCCTCAAGTTCACTTTATATCATATTTCGTATGAATACCTGAAACAATTTTGAGTGACAAGTAACAGTTAGAGGAAATCAGGATGGGGGCAAATACTGCTTTTCTGCACTTGTGACTCGTGACAAATTAATCAGAACATTTAGAAACCTATCGTCACATTTAATGGCAGTTACGCGCGGAGGACAGACAGACAGACAGACAAGCATTTAGATACTTACCATTCGGGCTCGTGCCGCCAAGGATTTGAAACGGGCACGTGTATGATCAGTTTCACTGCCGAAGGTGCAAACTGGATCTGTGTACCGTCAATGAGTGATAAAGTCAAATGTCATTCGTGAAAAACATCCATTTATTTATTCCAGAAGTGTTAAACTGCTTCGTCACCAAACCAGAATGTAAAGTCAAACGGCAGAAACGTATACACGTGAAACACTGACGTTTTCTCCGAAAATATTAGTTCTACAGTTACTTTTAGGGATTCACCTCACAACGCACAAGTCAGCAGTGCGTCCGCTAAAATGCATGCGTACCACTAAAGTTTACTACCTCGTTAAGTTAACTACCTAGGTTAACAGGTCAAGTAGTTATCCTAGATGGCTAATATATTTCTATAGAAATGTACTCACCATACAGATAGTCGTGAGCCCGTTGCTGTTTGTACCCTCTAAATGTACCTTCATTTCGACGATTAATGGTGCGAGTGACTCCTACACTCATGTTTGAATTAAATAGAAAACAGATTAGTATATAATGAAAAAAATATAATCCCAGATCAGACTTTTACACATATGCTAGCTTTCTCCGGGAGTTTTTGAACATCTCAGCCAAGGCAACCTTTCGATGTCCTGTCAGGAGGTTACTATGGTGACGGTAAACACACGGCGTGACGGAAATGTTAAGTGGCATAAGCGGGCTTCTAATCTCGGTACCCAGTTATGACCCATCCTTTTGAATCATTTTCAGAAGTGACATGAAACTACAGAATTCTGCAATAAATTTTGTGTTTGCCTGATACTCTGGAGCCAAGTAATAACTTGTACTCTATGGGGCTCTATTTTGAAACTTCCAGTCATTTTATGCATCCTTAATTCATCCAGTAACTTTTTATTGTGATATAGAAGCCTCTTTCTGAACTTCCAACACTGATACACTTCAAATATGGGGCTATTAATTAGGAGAACACACCATGAAAAACATTCATAAGGGCCCATTTAATATGTCTTTTATATTTCTGACTGGAAAGGTTTTGGGAATTAGCTGAATGTCTGAAGATCCCAAATTAAGGAGACGGCACGACTGGTGCAAATACCAAGGTTCATTAGAGTTTATTTTCCTTCCCAAAAAGCAGTATTGTGCAGTGCAAACAATTCATAACATATAATGAATAAACTTAACAAAATAAACATTAAACAATCAATTACCAGTTGGACTGAATCAAACTTAACTTAGAATACACCTTTAAATCAAAGGAATGCAAAGAGAAACACAAATAAACTTACATTCTTGGGAACTCATAGCAGCTAAATTGAATGGAAAACAGAGTGAACGGTAGTCTGAGGGAGAGTTTTATATACTGGCAGGCAACACACCCGTCAGCAATTGTCCTTGATTGAGCTGGTGTAGTGTGTGTCCTCACCACCAGAGGCTGCCATTTGACAGCATGAGGGAAATCACAACAGCCGCCCCCACCATAGAGTGTGTAAAAATATGGACGTAGCACCCGGGTCTGAAACGTGAAAACCATGCGGAAATCTCAAAAATATGCCTTATATTTAATGGCCAGCACTTGGCGACGTCGGTGGTTGCAGAAAGAAGTTCAATGCTATTGAAGTCTATGAGAAAATGACCCTACTTTGCCACCTGATTTATTTAGTATTATTTCAATAATGATTTTCCACATCATTTTATGGCATCTACCACAAGTTTCAAGTCTCCTTCGATATATCGTTGTGTTAGTCTTTGTAAATTATTCAAATAGACTAGAATAAAGGATAAAGCCAGAATATGCTTTAGAGGTCACAGGCCAAGTCATTCCAAGTCATGAGAAATTTGGTCCAAAATGATCGGTTATGCCGTAATACCAGGTCTGGCCCCCAATTAATTAATCAGTTACAGTCACAAATACAATAAAAACGGCTAAAATGCTTTCAAATGCATCGTCTGCAAGCGGCCGCCTGGCCCGAGAAAATGCGAGATTTACCTGAACGTGATTCTGGTATTCCCGCTGCGTGACGTCACAGTTGTCAAACAAAATAAGATAGCTTAATGGCGGCGGTTCATTGTGTGCACGAGGCGATATTGTGATTAGGTCTATTGTGCAGTTTATAATGGTTTATTGTGTTGCCTACGGGTGCAATAACGGGTCGAACAGTGGTAAGAGTACCCACAAGTTCCACACGGATCATAATTTGCTGGAGGAATGGCTGCGGCGAGTAAATCGTGCGGGGAGGAAGCCCGGAACTTTGTGGAAACCGTCGAAGCATTCGCGTCTGTGCTGTGACCATTTTGATCCTTCCTGCTTCGTGTTTGATGAGACGTTTGCCGAAAGCATCGGCTACGGTGGATCTTTTAGACGAAAATTAAAACCCGATGCAATACCGACGGTTTTTAAAGCTAGACCAGAACAGGTAGAACGGAAGGCAAGGAGGTCGAAGGCCTTTGAAAAGAGACGGCATCAAGATGTAAGTTACCACCACCAGACCACGACAGGCAGGGGCGCAGATAGGAACTGGGGGGGACCACACACACACACACACACACACACACACACACACACACACACAGACGTATTTAGGCTGAAAACAAACCCTGCTCCGATCCGGTGTCAGAAGTAGTGCCGCAACCTCTCTTGTTTGTGACAGACTAAACGGTACAAATACACAAAAGAATTATTTAATTTAGCCTTTATTATACTGAGGAGTCCCACTGAAATTAAAAAGTATAGATATTGGGGGGAATGAAATCACTTCTTCTTTGAGTTTAGTGGCAGTTATAATATTCAATAACTGATCCTGATGTGCCATCTAGTAATAGAATATTGTAATTGCGTGTATAAATTTGCAGCTCCACGTCCACTGGCGGACACATCTGCACAGAGTCACCATTGTTCTTCTCGAACACGCCAAATCCAGATAATCCGTAAACGATGAATTAAATTAATATTCTAATTTGAAACGAGGCCCATTTCTTCAGTTCAGAGTTTGCGACAAATACATTTCATCTACTGGTAATAATTTTTAGATTTTTTAAATTGTAGACTTTATTCAAAACCGGCTAGAATAAATACTTCTACAGAACTAGCCTCCTCATCCTCTTCAAAATCAATTGTCTTTAGGGTTAACGTTATTGTCCATGTTTCGTCGAGAGTTAGTGATGTGACATTTGAAGCGTGGCACCGGAGCCTGTGTCGAGCAAAAAGGGGCGTGCCAGATGAAGCCCCGATTCGAGGCTTGCGTCGTTACCGTAAAAATCACGTGACTGATGACAAACGAGGCCTCGGTTTGTGGAGAGTACGTCATTGGTTCGTTCAACATATCGCCTCCTCATGAATACGCTTCGAATCTGCCGCCGAATTGTGGGTGTTGCCCGCGTTGGTATTAGATGGAGAGAGGTGTAGTACGTAGGAGAGTTGTAGTGAGTTGCATATTATCTTCCCCATTGTTGGACATTGACGTGAGTGTCAGTTATTTCGTTTTTTTTTTTTTCAATAATGTCACTCCCGTATTTGTGTTTTTTAATAAAAATGATTTAAAAAAGCAAAGTATCGTGATTGTTTCATTGCGATGTTTATTATGAACAAATATAGCTACTTACGCATGCTATAGAAATATATCCATTGTTTACTGTTACTGCACACAAAAGTTTTTCATGCATTTCTGCTCAGGTCATGGTACTGTTCATTGACTGTCATATGTTGCTTTGCCCTGGAGATAGCAGCATTCAATGTTTCATTGAGGCCTCGAGTACTGAACCTTTTGGTGAAGCAATGGGCTGGAAAGCCTCAGTGATTCATAAGGCTTCATTTGACCATCACTATCGAGAGTCCAGGATTTATTTACATTTATTAAGGAAACGTGTAAAACGTTGTTATGCTATGCAGATGAATAGAGTGAACTTCAATTGTTTGACAACTGTGACGTCACTGGCAGGCCCCTTAGCGGCGTGATTTGAAACTAAATTTTATTCGGCTGGGCTCTCGACTGGCTTGGGCCATGGGTTGTTATTTGTTACCAATTTCACTTTTAACGCGGTAATTTTGGATGGGATGTGACATTTTTTTTTGTCATACTCCTAAATAGGAAGGAGTAAAATAGATTTTGATCTTGACAAAGTGGACTTGGCCTGTTACCTTTCGGGGTGTGGCTATGCTCTGGTTCTCCTCTGATAGTCAGATCCAGAGCCACGTTCCTCCCCAGATCTTCAATTCGCGCTCTCGTCCAATAGGAATCACGTCCGGTTTCAAAATGACAAAATGTTGCTGTTCAAATTGCCAAAATCGAGGCTTCCTAAATGGTATGCTGAAACCAAAGGGTGACGTCACAGTTGCTTCGTCCATCTTTTTATACAGTCTATGGCCCCCACAGGTGCCCAGCTACTGCACCAGGAAACTGAATTCCTCTTGTGCTGTTAAGGTGACATTGTGAGTAAAGGGATCAGACAGGCCATGGTCGGGTATAGATTTTGTCCTGAATTAAGATCTCCACCTTTCTGACATCCATCCGGTCTGAAATGGACCTTCACTTTCCTCCCAATAGGCCACTGAGCTCTGGGAGGTTGAGGATCCGTCACAAGAGCAATTACATTTTTTTCCAAGTAAGTGGACATTGTTTGCCATTTATTACGGGATTGTAAAGGTGGCCAGGAAGGAGAGAGAACCGGAGCAGGATTTGGGGGGGGCTCTGCTGTAGAGTAACCCCACTTCATGGTGTAACTGCCGGATGGGTTTTCCGACTGCTCAGATTAATCCGATTTGTAGGGGATCAGAATTTTGATGGCCTGTGTTATAGACTACCCCGGAATTTAGCCACCTGATGTCACAGTAAATTTTCTGTGTTGAAGAATTGTGCTAAATAGCTAATCCTGGTCTTTGGGATAAGATTCTGGGGAGAGCTTTCTCATAGCGAGCCTGGAGTTTGTACCTCTGAGAAAAACACCAAACAGGAAACTGTGCCACAAGGCTGCATACTACAGAACTGTGCAAAAGTCTTAAGTGCTCCCTAGATTTTTAGGTCACCCGGGACGAAGTCTAGAGTGACCTATTCTAATCGCCTTTTTGTCCATCATCGTCCGTCGTGCGTCCGTAAACAATTTACATTTTCAATTTTTTCTCAGAAACCGCTGATTCAATTTCAATAAAATTTTGCTGGACTCTTCCTTGGTCAAATATGCACCAGAATTGTCAATTATATGGTGCCCACCACCAGGGGCTCTGAGGGGCGGGGCTAGAAGTGGTCAAATTGGCAAAAATTTTTTAAATCTCCTTCTCCACACCCAGATATGCTGGAAACCAATACTCTTCATAGATGGAAGGCTCTTGAGGCGCTTCATCAGAATTGTTCACTTCATGACCCTCGACCTCCATGTTTGCCCCTGGGGAGGGGGTAAAATTTACTATACTTCATGTAGGAAAATGATACTTTTGGGAATATTTTGTGCATTTTCTACTGGAAATCATTCTAACTTGATTGCCATTATAACCACGAGATGACAGTTTGACACTATCACATTTTTGACCCTGTCTCCTCCCCAGGGGCTGAGGGGTGGGGCCCAAATGGGGTCCTATTGCCAAAAAATTCAACTATCTTCTTCGCCAGACCAAGATAGGCTGGAGACCAATACTACTCATAGATGGAAGGGTCTAGAGCTGCTTTACCAAAATTGTAAATTTCATGGCCCCCAGGTTCCAGGTTTGCTCCTGGGGAGGCGTTGAAGTTTACTGTACTTTATACAGGAAAATGATGGGTGTATATATATACAGTGGCGCTCGAAAGTTTGTGAACCCTTTAAAATTTTCTATATTTCTGCATGAATATGACCTAAAACATCATCAGATTTTTACACAAGTCCTAAAAGTACATAAAGAAAACATAGTTAAACAAATGAGACAAAAACATTATACTTGGTCATTTATTTATTGAGGAAAATGATCCAATATTACATATCTGTGAGGGGAAAAAGTATGTGAACCTCTAGGATTAGTGATTCATTTGAAGGTGAAATTGGAATCAGATGTTTTCAATCAATGGGATGACAATCAGGAGTGAGTGGGCACCCTGTTTTATCTAAAGATCAGGGATCTATCAAAGTCTGATCTTCACAACACATGTTTGTGGAAGTGTATCATGGCATGAACGAAGGAGATTTCTGAGGACCACAGAAAAAGGGTTGTTGATGCCCATCCGTTTGGAAAAGGTTACAAAACCATCTCTAAAGAGTTTGAACTCCACCAGTCCACAGTCAGACAGATTGTGTACAAATGGAGGAAATTCAACACCATTGTTACCCTCCCCAGGAGTGGTCTACCAACAAAAATCACTCCAATAGCAAGGCGTGTAATAGTCGGCGAGGTCACAAAGGACCCCAGGGTAACTTCTAAGCAACTGGCGGCCTCTCTCACACTGGCTAATGTTAATGTTCATGAGTCCACCATCCGCAGAACACTGAACAACAATGGTGTGCATGGCAGGGTTGTAAGGAGAAAGCCACTGATCTCCTAAAAGAACACTGCTGCTCGTCTGCAGTTTGCTAAAGATCATGCGAACAAACCAGAGGGCTATTGGAAAAATGTTTTGTGGACAGATGAGACTAAAATAGAACTTTTTGGTTTAAATGAGAAGTGTTATGTTTGGAGAAAGGAAAACACTGCATTCCAGCATAAGAACATTATCCCCTCTGAAAAACATTGTGGTGTTTCATCGTAGTTTGGGCCTGTTTTGCTGCAACTGGGCCAGGACAGCTTGCCATCATTGATGGAACAATGAATTCTGAATTATACCAGCGAATTCTACAGGAAAATGTCTGGACATCTGTCCATGAACTGAATCTCAAGAGAAGGGGGGTCATGCAACAAGACAGCGACCCCAAGCACGCAAGTCATTCTACCTAAGAATGGTTAAAGAAGAATAAAGTTAATGTTTTGGAATGGCCAAGTCAAAGTCCTGACCTTAATCCAATCGAAATGTTGTGGAAGGACCTGAAGCGAGCAGTTCATGTGAGGAAACCCACCAACATCCCAGAGTTGAAGCTGTTCTGTATGGAGGAATGGGCTAAAATTCCTCCAAGCTGTTGTACAAGACTAACCAACAGTTACCGGAAATATTTAGATGCAGTTATTGCTGCACAAGGCGGTCACTCCCGATTCTGAAAGCAAAGGTTCACATACTTTTGCCACTCACAGATATGTTATATTGGATCATTTTCCTCAATAAATAAATGACCAAGTATAATATTTTTGTCTCATTTGTTTAACTGGGTTCTCTTCATCTACTTTCAGGACTTGAGTGAAAATCTGATGATGTTTGAGGTCATATATATGTAGAAATCTAGAAAATTCTAAAGGGTTCACAAACTTTCAAGCGCCATTGTATATACTTTTGGGTATATTTGGTTCATTAACATCAATAACATCAGTTTTTATACAACTCAGGTGATTGTTAAGGCTCATGGGCCTCTTCTTAAAATTTAAAGCTGGGTTTAATATCTACTTTTTGTTTTCCACAATGGTGTTGCTGAAGATAAGAAGTATATTTGAAACTCCAAATGCAAATTTTGAAAAATAAATGTTGTATTTCAAGAAGAACAGTCGATACAGATGATATAGTCTTGACACAGCCCTGATGTCAACATCATCATGCTGTCTGCAGTTACTTAAAGGGACAGATGCAATTGAGACTGTCAGTCTGCAGCAGAATGGAGGCAAGTTTTCCACTCTGCTTGGAACAAGCAAAATGTCAATCATCTTATAAAACTGTGGCACAATGGGACAGTGTCCCAAATATTTAGACAAAACGCAGTCACACCAAATATTGGTTTGATTTGGTTTTTAACAGGTAACAGCTCTGTGTAGTATTTATCTCGGTTAATAAAAACTTTTAATTTTGTTATTTTTGCAAGCATATCTGCCTTACAAAATTGCTTTGAATTTGCCTCAGACTTTTGCACGGCTCTGCACATCCTCATTGAAAATGTAGCAATTGAAACCCACTCTTCACTCTGCAGTAGTTCTGGTCACAATTGTGCTTGCCAACATGACTTGATATGCTACATATACTGAATTGATTTCTTTTTTGAGCTTCTCATTCAGATTGATTTTTGCTGTCCTTTATGAGTAATCTATGAGTAATCTATATGTGAATTTGATGCTGTTTTTTTTTTTTTTTTTGACAGTTTTAAGCGATATAATGGAGCTGATCGGTGTGCAAATTGCGCTCTTTTTCAGTTTCAACTTATTGCAGAAAGCTTGTGTTCTCATTTGAGGTGGCGTGCTCTCAAACATGGGTGAAGTTTCAAAACAGCTGTTACAGCTTTGTTTGAACCTATCGTGCAGAGGCTCGGTATGGAAGCGAGGGAATACTGTAAAAACAAAGGTAGAGCTGCCGTCCGTCTCTGATCGTGCTCGAGCCTGTTCAAGCCGAACAAACCAAGTTCTCTTATCACCTGACTTGCAGGCCTCGGGGCCATGCAGTCCAGCTGCGTTCACTCAGACTGTGTTGTGACGGCTCCCTCTAAAGGACAAACTTGGAATAGAAAATATAATATTTTTAACGCATGTTTATAAGAGCGAGTGCTGATGCAGGGTATTTTGATACACATTAGACTTTCTCGGTGTAATTGAGACTGATTGACAGGTTTCCCACAACATTTATAACACGCATTATACCATTCAAATACTTTTATTTGAAACTCTCCTGGATTTAAAATTCAGTGAGATTTGCTTTCAGCATGTAAAAATATGTTAAAGAATGGCTTTACTCCTCTGGTGACCCACCAAGAATGGATTTTTATTTAGAATGGGTGACATAAATGCAGGTCGGATACTGTGTCAGCAATGTCCTCATTTCTAAAAGTAATGCCATGTTATTAACTACCCTCCAGTAAAAAAAAAAACAAATGGTAAAATGAAATACAGTTACTATACCCTCCAGAATTATTGGCACTCCGTTGTAAACATTGGATAAACAAGATACAAAAGGTTTGTATGGTTTTTGCCCCCCCCCCCTTTCATTTAAAATATTCCCAGATATCTAACGTGTAATTGAAGTAACATAATTGAAAGAAACATTACTAACAGTATCACAAACTGCAAATCAGTTTTAATACTCTGTCTGTGTTTACAGAGTTGCATTTCTTCCAATTGATTTTCAGTAAATTCCTCTGATGTGCTGACCGTTAAAAGTGAGGATGAGACCAGCTTTGTCCCGAAGGAAATGAAGTCATACGGATTCCCGCACGAGACGATGTGGCTTGGAATTATGTATGGCACTGACAGTAAGGCTTTCAATAAGTTAGTAACGATCATTTTGAAATTGTGCTTTAAGTTAATGTATTTGCTTATTGTATTGCCGCAATGGGGGGGTTGCTTGTTTTGATATTTTCTCGTGCAGGGATGTGATTTTTCCGCTAATTCGCGGAATTCCGCTTTTTTATCTCCAAAGATAAAAAAAAAATAAATAAAACGCCGATTTTTCAGTCATGAAAATCCGATTTCGTATCCACAGCATTCCGACTTTTAGCATTTCCGTAACTGAATTGACCTTATGCACGATGAGATCCACAGAACTTTCAGGTTAGGCAGCTAAGGCTCCTTCCAGTCAAACTTCATGGTGTGTGGGCGGTTCCGCGGCTTCAAGTTACAACCTGAGGAAAACAAACGACAGAGGTATTGCGTTTATTCGATACGACAGACAGCTTGTAGTATAGTATAGTATAGTATAGTATAGTAATTATCAGTAGTAGTCCGTAAACTGTATTGTATTTTGTGTAGCCCACTAGACTACGAGGATGAAGCAGTCTTGTAGCCTAGGTTTCAGCGGCCTGAGTGGTCGACGGCTGAACACTGCTGTGTCCCTTTATGTACTTCGTGGAGACTTGGATGTACACCGATGGGAAGTTGCGCGGTTGGCTCCATGCGTTTCCCCCGAATGCGAACCGGTGCTCGTCTAAGATCTTTGACGCACCTTCGCCCGCTCCCATTAACGGTAATATGGCCAGTCAAACCATAAAATTGCATTACGTAAGCTTACGAGCAAATCTGATGGACCTTTATTATCCTAACTCACTCTCGCACATTTTTATATGAAACATTATCACCCTACATTTTGACTTGGGTGATGCTGAATTAATTGGTTACTGTGGCCTGCATACGCACGGGTTATCAGTGCTGACGCAGCTGGGCGTCTATCTCCAAAGCTAAATGATGGTTATTTCATCAGCTGCCCAATTAATCCTACTCAACTTGTCTATCGCGTCGTATAATTAAAGGTGCTTCGGGACCTCGTGAAGGAGCCCTTCCTCTTAGTTTCACTTTTGTTTCTTCGTCAAAACGGAGCGTCACAGGACACCGAATATAGCCTACCGTGCCCAGTTAGTGACACTGTTTTCCGTTGCCGTTTGCCTTTAATTGGGTCGATATGTAATGCATATTTCCAGGAGTTCCGTCAGGATTGTGTTTTTAGTCTATAATAGGAAGCTGAAAATACTCACAGAACTCATGGATGGTTTCTACAGATGATTGTATTAAAACATTAATTTATTGGTGGTGTGTATCAACAGTGATGATGTTCATATTTGTTCATTTTTGCTATTAATCAGTACATTTAGGGTAGTCTAAATTCATAAAATCCCATGTGCATGTGACGTGATGATTTTGGAGTTGGCAAAGAAGTCAATGATTTCATTGAAATATTGGCTATATTCACTGAGTGCTATTTTACTTTTATCTGAGTGCAATAGCAGCAGATTAAATTCTTTAAAGCCTTGAAGCTTGTGACTAATTTTGACTTGACCTAGAAATCAAAGATTGCACGTGTTTGTTGGCTTGAAAATACATTGGATAATAATTCAGTTTTTTTATTATTTTATTGAATTCTTAGTACACTTATGGCAGTAAAATCACTAAAACCCAGGAGCTTCAGGGGGGCTTTGTGCCCCTTGTCCCCCCTCCAGGGTGCTGCCCTGGACCCAGATGGGCGCCACCCCGGCAACATTTTCAGATAATTTCACTTCACCCAAATCACATCCCTGCTCGTGTGATAATGCAGCGTGGCACATTATTGTGCAGCTTCATTGAGCACGAGGACACAAATGCAGCGCTCTGATATTAGTGATTCCAGAACAGGCTCAAACTCATTAAAATTCCACTGCAGTTGGAACAAGGATCGATTCGAGAACCACTCAGTACTGTCATTACCATACTCAAATTATGTTCAAATTATGCTCCATTTTAGCCACATTTTGATTTATGATGGATTTTGCTGCCGAAATTGGCTTTGGGCATGTCTGATTCCTATCCTATTTTATTTCAGGACTCAGGAACAGTACAGGTGAAGTCAAAAAATTAGGTTTTGTTGATGCAGACACGTCCTATAACATGAAGAGATCAGGAACAGATAATGAGCAGCACAGAATTGGGCAGAAAAGGGGCGCATCCAAATCATCTGAAGAAGAAGGAACCTTCCTTGAAGAGCAGTTTGTCTGGCTGGAAGTCATAACAAGGAGCTTCCATATTGGCCATTTCATGAAGAAAAGGAGACCACTGACTCCATCTTTGCTTTCTTCTTGCAGGGAAATTCAGGTTGAACCTTGGAAGTAAGGAGTCATAGATTATGGACCACAGTCCTTTGTAGCTATAGCGATTTGATACTTCATTCTTCATAGGTTTGTTTGGGATCAGTCATGTCCTCGTCAATCGCTATGAAGCTCAAGGCATATTGAAGGACAGAACATCTGATTTTTCTCAAACATGTCCCAAGGAAATGAACAATCTCACTGCAACTTTCAATTCAACTAGGTGACATTTTCTAGAGAAGTAAAGGAAACGTGGAGAAGAAAGGGGAAAAAAAATGCCTATTTAAGAGAATTCGGATGCAGCCAGTGTCAGAGTTTTTGGGCGGGGAAAGTTATGAACTGGGGAGGCAGAAAAAGCTTCCCAAAACCAGGCAGAAACGACACGCGGAAAACACTGAGAGAAACTGATAAACCAAAAGTGAAAAAGCAAAGCATTTCAAGGCAGGTGGCCCTGGCGATTGACGCAGTAGAGACTAGTTAGCGGGTGTGGTTGCTGATTAGTATTATCAGTGCTGGGGGGAAGGACGGGACAGACGCAAGAAACCAAAGCAAAACAAGAGCACATATCCCCACTGACAGGACGATGGAGTCTAAGAGAATTAAGAATCTGTCCCTGCTGATTAGCCATGTAAAACCCCAGCTTCACATCGATGCAAGACCTGATGGTTTTTTAAAAGAGTATACAGTACCGTGAAAAGTAATTGCCCTCTTCCCAGTTCCGTCTATTTTTGCTTATTTGTCGTGTTTAAATGTTTCAGATCATCCAACTACTTATTGTATAATACAAGGATAGCATGAATTAACTCAAAATGCAGCTTTTAAATTATCATTTCATTTATTGAAGGTAGAGAAGTTATTCAAAACCTATTTCACCCATGCGAGAAAAATTTCCCCCTTTAACCTAGTAGCTGGTTGTGCCACCTTTGGCGGCAACAACGGCAATCAAACGTTTGAATTAATGGCAATGAGGCTTTTACATTGCTGAGGAGGAATGGCCACTCTACGTTTTGAAATAGTCTTAATTCAGCCTCATTGGAGGGTTTTCAAGCATGATCTGCCTGCTTACGGCCGTGCCAAAGCATCGCAATCTGATTAGAATCAGGACTTTGTCTTGGCCGCTCCAAAGCCTTCATTTTGTCTGGTGGACTTCTTGATGTGTTTCAGATCATTGTCTTGCTCCATAAGCCAACTGCGCTTTAGCATTACGTCACAAGCTGATGGCCAGATATTCTCTTTCTGGATTTTCGGGTAGAGATCAGAATTCATGGGTCCCTTACTTACGGCAAGTTGCACAGGTCATGAAGCAGCAAAGCAGCCCAAAACCATGTCAGAACCACCTCCATGTTTGACTGTTTATATTCCTATTGTGGAATGTTGCGCTAACTTTTTGCCAGATACAAGACCCTTGTCTCCCAAAAAGTTCCATGACTCAATGGTGCTCAGAATATTACTCCAAAAGTCTTGGGAATCATCAAGATGTTTTTGGCAAATATGAGATGAGCCTTTATGTTCTTTTTGCTCAGCGGGGGTTTTCACCTTGCCCATAGATGCCATGGTTGCGCAGTCTCTTTTTTATTATGGAATCATAAAGACTGACCTTAACTGAGGCAATTGAGGCCTGCAGTTCCTTAGATATTAGTCTTAATTCCTTTGTGACCTTCTAGATGAGTTGTCAATGCACTCTTGGAGAAATTTTTGTCGGACGGCCACTCCTGGAAGGTTTATCGCGGTTCCGAGTTTTGTCCATTTGTTTCAGGAGTAATAAAAGAGGAAAACTATTGCTCAGGTGCAAATAATTGATGCCGCTAATTCTGCGTCATCTGCATACAGCTATGATTCGAAAACAGATTGATCCAATGCATTCCACCAAGAAATGAATCATACAATATAAGCAGTGTCGTTAACTAAAACTGAAACTAAAATGGCCACAAAAGCATTTTGGTTACATATGTTGTATTAAAAATGACATTAAAAGCACCTTGAGACACAAAACAAAACTGAAACAAAAAATTCAAACTTTAAAACTGACTCAAATAGAATAAAAAAATCCTGGCTCAGTCTCTGATCTCATGCTGGAAAGTTCCAAAAAAAACCCAGGGTGGACTGGGTGTGAATAGATGAGCACGATCTCTGAGAGATCACACTCTGCAGAGCACACCCTGGTGTACATGTGTAGCATTCAGTGTTTTTTAGTGCATTTTTTGGGTTATGATGACAATTAAACAGACCTATATATTTATTGTTGTGATTTTAAGAAATGTCTCAAGTAAATGGGGTTTGAAATTTTAAGGAATGTATAAAATGTGGTTTGGTGACTTTCTGCAGTGCTACCACATGTGCTTCAGAATAGTCAGAGCTGTGCTGAAAGTCAGGCTCATTCTGAAGTACAAGCGAAACTCGACAAATGTCATGCTTTGTTTGAAAATCATCTTGCATGTGAAGACCACAATGGAAAAATGATCAGAGTCATATTTTCACGTTGTGGAGAAAAATTCAGAAAGATCTGAGAAACAAAGCACTGAAAAAATATATTAAATATCATAATAATATATAATATTATTATAAATATTCTAATATAACATATACAAAAATGCAAAATTTGGACTCTGATCGTTTTTCTATCGTGGTCTTCATGTGGTTTATGCTCATGTCTGTAGGTAAGAGGAGTGGATAAATGAGGCCTCAGAACTACTCCCACTGACAGTTGGATAAATGGTGTTTTACTTTCCAATAACCATTTATCCTCTAACTCAGGTTCATAAGCCTTAAGTGTGTATTGTGTGACCATATTGGGCTCCAAGAATTATTTGCACCCCTGACAGGAAATGCATGCAAAACTACGAAAAAGAAATTTGCTATAACATCACAGGGATAAACTCAAAATGCCAAGAAAAAATATTGTATTTTATGAATGTTCTGATGCAACCATCTAACATCATACATTTATTTAAAAGTTGGCACAGGTGGGGAAATGCAAATGAAATCAAAAAGGAGTGATTTTAAAAGTCCATTCACCCTATGCCATATTGCAAACATGAGAAAAACACATTATTTGGTGCTTTATCTGGTGAATTCAATTGTTTGTTGAAAATTTATGCTTGCATCATATCTGATGACTGCAACAGACTCCTAAAAATGTTGGAGGAATGTTGCAGGAATAATTTAGACATAAGAATTATGTCACAAGTTGCAGTAATAAGTTGACTAGAAGCAGTTCATGTTAAACAGGCAAACTCATCCTGGTTTCATGTGAAAGAGGCCTTCAGAGGAGGCCGTGTCCCTTGAAAGCAAAGATTGGCTGCGGCTCAACAATGTGCCAAGAGATGCCTAAGCTTATAATCCATCACTTAGGACAGCAAAACTAAAGTCAAATCATTACGATTTTGGGCATTTAACCTTCTACACCAGCGCTTCCCAGATCTCTCCTGAAGGCCCACCTGTCCTGCTTGTTTTAGATCTCTCCTTGCTCCAGCACAGGTGATTCAAATGATCAGGCTGTCATCAATCAGCTTTAGGGGGTGATTAACGAGCTGATCATTTGAATCACCGGCGCTGGAGCAGGGAGAGATCGAACACACGCCTTCAGGAGAGGTCTGGGAAACACTGGTCTACAGTGTTTAATAGAGAGGAGAGAACCCAGCTGAATTTCAGTGCGTAAAGGACAAGGCTGAAAACTGCTCCTGAAAACAGATGGTCTTCAATCCTTCAGATTTCACAGTCTTAAAGGTCCACCGAGTCATTTTTAGACAAATATATTCAACTAAAATAATAAAATTCAATGAGCACTCAAACAGATAAGTTTAAAATTGTCAACCCTGGCTTGAGATGAAGAGTCAAAATGCTGTATATGATGTAAACAAGCCATTTCATTCTAACGCACAGGTCGCAAGTGGGTGCCAATAATTCTGGAGCCCTCTGTACATACAGATTGTTGCTGCTCAGTCGGTATTTTACTATTATACTGCCAAGAAATTAAATTTATTGAATTTTCTATATGTCTTTTTCAGATATACATCAAGGAGTTATTCCAGTCGCTGTTCTTGCAGCCATTCTTATTTTTGGACTGCTTGCAGTCTCACTTTGGGTGATGTAGAGGAGACACTCAGAGTATTTTAACATTCTCTCATCCTTAGGAAAGGCCTACTACAGACAAGACAACTCACACCCTACAGACCAAGAAGGAAATGTCCTTATTACCGACCATGAGACCAACACCGGAGAGAAGATTTTTAGTAAAAAAAAAAAAGGCAGGCATATCTGTTGCATGGAACAAGTGAATAACCAAACAAAATATAAGCTCCGTTAGCATATTTTTTCACATCAGGTATATTTGTCATTTTTTGTTGATGGCACAAAATATCATCTCTGAAAGAAGGAAAATAAGCTTGCCTTTCTCTGAAGCACAAATGAAGACATGGAACATATGCTTCAGAAGTTGAATTCACACTGTACTAACAGGAGCAACCGATGAGCCACAAAAAGGAAATTATTCTTATCATCTTATGCAGGGGATTTGTGATGAATAAACTAAGTTATTGTTTCATGCATTAAATGTATAAAATAAACTTTAAAATAAACTTAAATTAATGTTGAACATTGTCATTTCAGTTCTGTTGCTTGAGTTTTTGAAGTTTTTGCTTGAGTACATAAATTGGGATGAAATATTTTTAAAATGGCTGCTTGTTTCAGTTAATTTGCACAAGGGTGAAATGCGCTGACTAGGACCGGTGCCTAATTATAGCTGCATCCATAATTGATAGCTACAATATAACAAGCTGTCCCGAAGACGAGCTGCGCCTGTGTAGGAGCTGCGGTCAGAGCTGGCTGGACTCGGGGTTGCATGGGCTAATGATGAACTTGGTCGGATTGTTTGGGAATTTTTGGACAGGATTTTGAATTACGGTCTAATGAGGTGTGAAGAGAAGGTGGGGAAAAAAGAAAGTGAATCAAAGTGACACCATCGTTAACTCCTGGATAAATGGTTTGTGAATCTTACCACCTGAAGTCGTGCTAACGGCAAATTGATTGATTGATTGATTGATTGATTGGTGAGTGAAGCTCGAGTCTCATCACAACACTCCTTCCTAAGATTTGCTTATCTACGTGTAAAAAAGGCATTGAAAATGAAACTGCTGAGGGGAATTTTGTGGTTGGAACGAAACAGGTAGTTGGCGAGTCAGCTGAGGTTTTGGCGATCTTTATCTTGTAGCGTGCGAACCAGATCAACCAGTGAGCTCATATTGTATCGGCTTGGGCAGATGACTCTGGCCACCCTCGCATTCAAACAGATTTCCATGCTCTGGTTGGGCCAATCACAACCTTTTTTACAAGGTGTGGTGGGTTTAAGCAAATGACGCTGAGACATGTTCGTAATAATAAAGGGTTGAGGTTGAATAGATTACTGACTCTGCATTTGTGATTGAGCAAGTTCAATTGAAACAAAGACCCAAAGGATAAGGAAGTATATACTGCTGGGGACATTGTAGAGATAACTGGTGTATTGACTGATGAAAGTTTGGGGATTTTGGAAAAGGAATTTCATGGGGGGCCAGACATCTTGTGATTCATAGTCACCGGGTAGGTCCACATGGTGTTGGGGGTGTCTAATTGAAAAACTATGCAGCCTTATTCGGATGGAATTTCAGGGCCTCTATGCTGCAATAAGTGGATGAAGGATACTAGGTTTTGGTCGTCAAAATTGCTTAAATCCATGCGGAACCGGTGGCACTGAGATTGCTCTTACACGGCACCGGTGGGGCTTGCTACGGCCTTAGTTATTGGGCTGGTCCACATGGTGTTGGTGGTGTCTAATTGAAAAACTACGCAGCCTTAGTCGGATGAAGTTCAAGGCCTCTATGCTGCAATGTGGATGAAGGAGAGTTGACTGCTCTACACTGGTTACCCCGGAGTTGTATTTTAGCGTAACTTGATACCCGACACAGGACAACATTTTGTGCGTATGTATTAGTTTATCCAGTACATAACACAAAAACAAAGGGTTTTCTCTGAGGAACGCCGTGCCTCGGAACTCAGTCCTTGGACCACCTAAGCCCTGTCACTTACCTTATGGTCACTGACTGCTGTCCTGATCCCCTCATCCCCCATCCACTTCCTGGAACTACAGATGTCACTGCTTGGACACCTTATTGTTTAAAGAACTTTGGATTTTAATTTACTCATCAAATAATAAGCAAGCCAGCGGAGGATGGGCTTCCCCACAATAGCCAGGTTCCTCCTGAGATTTCTTCTCACTGAGGAGTTTTTTCTCACCACAGTTTGAGGCTTTTTTTTTTTTCCTCCCTACAGGGAGGTTTTTTTGCCTGCTATTTGGGGATTAGGGATTTGTCTGAGCTTTGCCCTTTTCTCTCTGTAAAGCGTCTTTGTGACAGCCTACCTGTGAAAAGCGCTATACAAATAAAATTGAATTGAATTCATTGATTTCAGTGTCATTGATATCAGACTGCAGGGTAGGATGAGGATTTTTGTACTACTTCATGAGGGCGCGCGGGGGATATATGATTGAGTTCCATCCGTCCATTTCTCGCACCTTTGATGGAGACAAGTTTTCTCAAAAACTATGAGAGATAAACAAGTATAATTTTGCATGCCTGCTTAACCAGTCATGTTCTAGGTTGAGTTAATTAATGAAATTGCTTCAGTAATTTTTTTTCAACTTTCTTTTCATTTCTGTTGATTAAAATAAAACCTGTACTGATTAGAAGAAACCATCAAAGAGCACCCTGATTCTGGCATCCTCTTTCTCCTATACTCTCATGCTACACCAGAAATGTAGCAAGGGTTTTTTTTTCTGGTGACAATATGAATGGAAGCCAGTTAGTTTTCTTTCATTTGCTTACCACTTTTGGAGAGACAGCATCTTCCCCCAGAAATTCTGAGAAGTGGCCTGCTCACTCAAAGGATATATCGATACCAGTCCCTGGCCACATTTGGCTTCTAGTTCTTTCTGTTTCCACCTGCCCAGCATAGATGAATGTTTCACTAACCTCCCAAATGAATATTTTCAGCTTTCTGAAACAAGCAGGGCTTTGGCATCACAACTTTTGCCGATTGATCCATTGTTGACAGAACTTCTGAGCACCAAGGATGGTGAACAGAAGACGTTTCATGTGATGCCCACAAAAATTGTCAAGTTACTGCGATTTTTAAAAATGAGAAGGTTTGGCCTGGTGGTGGCGCCATAGAAAAGGCCATGGGGTGCCCAACATCAAGAACATACCTTAAATATGCCCCAGAAACAACCGCAAGAAGTGTGACATGATACCCATCAAAACTGTTTGACTTTGGAAATATAACTTTTGATCTAGTGATGGCGCCACAGGAAAGGACGTCGAGTCACACGAAGTTATGGGGTTCTATGCGCCAGGAATGAACACAAAAATTTGCCTGCGACTCCCAAAGTAGCCTTTGTGTAATGGCACTAACTTTCCACTTCAACGTTTTACTAATTAATTAATTAATGTATCACCTAAAGTTGCCTTTTAGTTCATAATTCTCACACCCCGGCCCATCATCGCGCGTTTCGATCATTGCCTGATGGTCTTCTTCATTCTGAGGCGTATGAACGGCGTTTTGCCTCGAAACTAACCTTGAGAGTGAATTGCTGTTGCGTGGTTACGAAGTAGGCGAGTCATGTCTGTGGGTAACTACTCCACTGAAAAGGTCTTGCCACAGTCCATGGTTCTTGCAAGCGGTCTGTGGTTTCTTCAACTCGTGATGGGGTTAAACTGCCATATTCGCCAAGTTGACATGGCAGCTGCGCAGTACGCACAGCAGGCAACAGACAGCGAAACCCAAAGTGAAGCATGGCATTTGTTGATGGGAGGAGACTTGGATTAATACTGGTATGAATTTACAGTTTGCTAACGTCACTCCGCTCTCTTGCAGTCAGAACGCGAAATTACAGTAGAAGTCAGCGATGCGATCGACATAACCGTACCATGCTTTCAAAATGTACGAGGGTACGAGAGTGATTGTTTATATTTGTGTATTTTTACTCGTTGGATATAATACTATTCAGTCCGGAGGTTGCGCACCTACTCAGAGCAATGGTAAGAAATAATTTCCCTTCTCCAACACTCGTTTGCATATTTCGAATGTTCCTTTTAAAGACACTTCTATATTCGCAGTAAAAAATAATTAACGGATGTTTTCACACACTCTGTATGTAATCAGCTATATATAGCTGTGATCCGGAGGTAACTGGACTGCAAATGTTAGATGAAAATGAAAGTACGCGCTGCCATGAATCTAGCCGATGGCGCAGCCCGACTGTTGAAAATGGAAGTTGTTTTACACTTAATACATTAAAATGTCCGTTTAACACAATTAAGCGAACCTCAGAATAGTCTCAGAGGCAGCACTTAGTCACCATTATGTCAGAAGTAACCAGTGAATAAGTTTGCTCTTGTTTGCCTGCCGTCGGCTGCTTGCATGGAGTTGGAAGTAACCAAAGTCGGTTGATGCAACTGCTGTCCCAGCAGATTTCCTTTTTGCTGGTTATCGCGTCAATTCTGGAAAACCCCACCGCATTCGGTTACTAAAGATAGTCTTGCTAGACCAAATTGACTAGATTACTTAGGCGTGGCGACTAAAGTTTGAAATAAAAATCTATCTCATGGCCGGTAAGGGTGGGGTCGGAAGCAACCCGGAATGGAATAATTAATCAACTGCGCAGAAACGGTAGCATTTTTGGTTCTGACCATTGGTAGATTAAAGCCGCTTTCACACCGGACACGAAAAGAATTTTTCGCAGGACAGATTACATTCCTAGTCAACGTGAAGAGGCGAATATTCGCGTCTTTGGCATTGACTTTTAATGTAATCTTTCGTGCAGAAAATTCGTTTCGCGTCCGGTGAGAAAGCAGCTTAACCCTGCTTTCCCTCCGAAAGCAGTCAACAGCTTAAAAGCTGTTAGAAGACATGCATTTCTAATGTGAAAGCCGGCTGCTCTGGGCAGCAGTCTGCGCGGTCGCTCAGCGGTGTGATTTGAGAAGCTGAGCTGTGACAACTTTACGCAAATATGTAGCAGCGCTGCTCGGGAGAGCAGATCTATGTGTCACCCTGTTAAAAACCAACGCCGTGAACACTTGTTCCTACGAAGTCCCCCTGCTATTTGACAAAAACAAAAAAAATAAAAATAAAAAACGTATGACTACCACGCTAAAGAAGTGATCTGAGTTCACTTTGGATTACGATGACAGCGCATTTGTGTCACAAAAGACAGTCCTCTCGGAAGCGAGATCACAACTTGGGGCAAATTGATTGAAAATCGAATTTTTCTGGGTGATTCATGTTTGACTTGTTTTGTAGCTTACTTTAAAGGAACAGGTCACCAAAAAAAGGGAAATTCTGTTATATTCTACTCTCCTCCATGCCAGTTCAAACACGGGTGATTTTTTTTTTCAATCCATTTAACACATTTTGAGTAGTGGGCAAAGGCTGCCTCTTGTAAGCGTAGGCTGCAGCTGAGATGGGCTGTATTCCTTGGCTACGCGGTCGAGGGCCGTTCCACTGTGAAGACTCCTTCAAATGCAGTCGAGAATCCTTTATTGGCTGGATTTTGACGGTTAAGGTGCATCTTTTGCGACTACATCTATCCCGTACAGACACAGGAACTTGGGCTGCACTCCAGATGCGTCTCCTCCTTTCCGCGTTACTCCCTTCCCTGTGTCCCCTGCCTTCCTGCCAGGAAGTGTGAGGTGTAGGATGGGAGGAGAAGAGCAGATGAGTCAAAGGGTCGGGAAGGAGGGTAATGAGAAATGTGAAGTTATGTTTCCTCCACCATCATCCATATACAACATCCTCTGATGATGAAGAAGCCATATTACAGCTTCCACTGCCTCAGTCTCGCTAGGTTAGGATGGATTGATGCAGCACTTGCAACTGCCGCTGTCAAAGATCCACAACATCTAAATTATTGACTTCTTATTGGTTATTTCAGAGGACACGAGGGACCTTTGAAGATGAAAATTGCCGGCACTGTGTCCATCCAACCTCATCTAGTGGCAGTCAACCATATCCCCCATATCATATCATGGTGAATTTCACAATGAAGATTGGAATTGACCTTGTCCTTCGCGAACAACAGTGTTGAGCGTAGGCGTATTTCATTGACGTTTAGGCTAGATAACAAGGTACAAACAGGGGTAAAGTTATGTGAATATACACCTTGTGAGCTGGAGTGCTGTCCTCAGCCATGGCATCAGCTTTCCAGAGTTTGAATTTATCAATGCAGTGGTTTCCAACCTCGGTCCCAGAGTACACCTGGGTATGCTGAGTTTTGTGCCAGCCACAATGGCTATAAAATTATTTTTAAAAAGCTATGCTTTATTTTAAATTAGGTAATTTTTCATGTCGGACTACTCTTGATCACATTACGTCAGAAATAGCTGTATATGACGTACAATATCTTTTCGGACACGTAGTGTTTATTGGGCAATATTGGAATAAAAAATGTCGTAAAAGGAGCTGAATTATTTCTAACTGAACAAATTGAGACTGAGCTGAATGAATGGATAGCTAGGTGAGAGTCCAGACTCCTGGTGATCAATTATTACCATCCTGTCGATAATAAACAGTTAAAAGTCAAAGCCAGTTATGCATTTGCTTTGATGTTTAAGGAATAAAGATTGTTGATGAAAACCAAATTATGAGCATATTAATTTGTCTTTCGTGTTTCCTTTTTTCATTTAATTGTTTGCTGTAATGCAATAAGCATAACATGAACTTAATTGTTTGTGGCATTGAAAAGCTGTCTCTGCCATAATGTTTCTCAAGTAGACAAGTAATCCCTGTAAACAGCCGAGCATCTAATCAAGATAAAATTAACGGCTTGATAAAATTATTTGATCGCATTTGTGCTTGGAACGGAACACAGCTCACACAAGGGTACTTCAAGACAGAGATTGGGAACTACTAGACTGAATGGCTTCGATGGGCTGGGATCTAATGTGGTGAGGGCGTGAACACAAGGAATATCAAATGTCCTTGTTTACTGTTGTTTTGGAGCAGCGCTCTGATGTCGGAGATATGTCCAGATTCTGGGTCATGGAGGATTGAGACAGGGAGTGGAGGGGACATTTTTAGTGATTTTGAGAAGGCCTCAGGCCTTCATAGCCTTTGCAGTGCAGTATACTGAGGACAAGTCCTTCCTTGGCTGCAGACTTGGCTTTGAGAAGCAGCTTAAGAATTTTCTGGAATGGGAGGGCTGCTTGGAGTGTAGCCCTCAACAGAAGCACTTCTAATTATGGGAAAGCTTTCAAAATGAGTGTAACGTAACATTATCCTGGTGAATGTGAAAAGGATATGCGCTGGGATTGTATATTTTTTACTGCGGGTAGCGACACCTGGCTAAATATGGAAGCCACGAAATGGCAAGAGTTGTGTAAGATAGTCTCTAATGCCTGCTCCTAAATATTATCACTGTTATTAATGGTAAATGATAATCTTTTGGCACCGTGGAAGTGCGAGGGCAAAATGTCCCCATGTTGAGGCGGAAACTGTGGGAGTTTCCAAGAACAGCCTTGATACACTGTTAGATGCTGTCCAGTCCCGAACGCTATGTCCACATTACAAGCCTCGTTCATCAATTTAGCCTTTTGCTCGGATGAGATTTGCCTATCTTGACAGTTCACATTCATAATTACAAGTTACCTGTAGCTTTTAGCAAATGTATGGACTGGGATTTTGCCCTGGAGCCTGGTAAACAGTCGTCACCTGTACCTGATGAGGTCGAGAAGGAAAAAAATGCCAGATGGCTTCCTTTTTATGATTTTAACAGCGCTCAGCGCGTGTGTACGGGCAAAAGGTTACATGGATTCTGATCTGACCGCTCTCAATCATGTGACATGGCCACACGTCAGATTTGTATCAGATATTGATGCAAATACAGTACCAACATGGATAAAGGTTCCACTTTTGCCAACGCGCTGTTGGCCATGTGCCAGCTGAAAGTCAGGTGAACGTGCCCTGCTCACTGAACCGAGAAGTGAGTGAGTGAGAAGGCATGTTAGTCAGCGATTTCACACATATCTTGGTGAAAATCCCAGTCACAAAGAAGTCCAAATAAGTTCAGCACTGAAATTGTTTCCTCAGACAACATGACGTCCATTATTTTGGTAGTATAATGTAAACGCCTGAAGTAATTGAAGCACCTATTACTAAAACCCCTTAAGTCACACTTGACTTGACTTGACTTGACTTGTGGCGTTTTAGTAATCAGTGCTTCAATTTTTGCTACATATTTTCTTTCGAGCAGTTTGCGAGATATATATTTCCAGGAAAGTTGATGTCTGCAAATTCATGTATTTCTGCCGTAATATTTGCCGTTAAGAATTAAGAAATGGAAACTAGTTCTAAAGCACCGTTATCAGAGAAATCAAAACAACAACCACATGTTTTGCCACCACTTTAATATCATTTAAATTATGAACAAAGCCTGCACTTCTGAAAATGGAAATAAAATATGCAAATATCTATGTAGTTTTAACTTACAATAACGGTGTCACTTTCTCTTAAGTCCGCAAGAAAGGTTTTGGCCCTTGGAAATCCGGAGGTTTTAGTCCTTATTGTGAAAAATCCAAACAACTCTCAGTCAAGAAAGAGGTGACTTGTTCAGTTGGATCAAATGGTTGAACGCAATGTGTGCTAACTTTTGTTGCCTTTCACTCATAATTTGAGAGCTAATCTCAAGAATAAACTTTGTCTGTTATTGACAAATTAACCCGATAAAGCCCTTCTCAGTTGCAAGTATCATGGGGTAGCACAGATTAAAAATTGTTCTCAGAGCAGGACTGATTATGTTTTCAAATTTGTGAGAAATGATCACTTAGCCGCTTTATGGTGGAGTTATCAATTTGCAAACTGTGTGCAAGCCAATGTCTTACATTATTAAGACCAATATTTCGCCACGGCAAATTATCAACATTTACAGTGGCACGAGCAAGATTTAAAATTTTGGGCATTCAACTAGAAATTATAAATGCATTAATAAATATTTTGTGACAATAAATGCGTAACTTGTCATCCAAAAGGAAAGCGTTTCTACTTCATGACTACTCCTAAGTCTAACTGCCTCTTATAGAATTAGATATTTTAAAACTCTATAAAAAACATAGATTGACTTGTATCTGAAACAGTTGCGGTAGTTTATTCTTGCCAAAATTCAAAGCCTGCAATAACATCTGGTACACGCCAGTCATACCCAAAAACTGCTCCCCCCTATCGACAGTCCGCCAAGTTCTGCCTGCCGGGGCTACCCCCTCACCTGTTGTAATCCTACGCCTCCCGCCAGTCCGATCAGAGAAAGGTGGACAAAACCGCAAAGCCAACTTCTCGTTAACTTTAGCAGTACCCTTATCCATGCTGGTACTGTACAATACACATACAAATACACTACAATATCAGTAGTAGCCTTCAGTCCAAAATGCAGGGTGCATAGCTCTGCTACTGGGTGCTCTTGTTGCAGTGGAACAACCAATTAACTTCCACTTCCTGTGAATGTAAGTTCTTTGATACCACTGTCGGAAATGGGGCCTCAAACTTTTTTGCTAGTCACATTTCTTTTTCATTTTCTTTGGTTTTCACCCGAGGACAAAATATGGCCATGGGGTATTGCGAAGACCTTCCATCCGTCTGTCCGTCGGTTAGTGTACACAATAACTCCTTTCCTATTAATGTCAGGGTAATTAAATTCACAGGGACTGCTCTTGGGACATATAGCTTGGACAAGTTTGAAGATGGGTAACCTTGACCTATTTTAAGGGGTCAAAAGGTCACATTCTTTGTAAACACTGTTTCCTTGATTACATCTACTACTTTTGTTGTAGCCACAAAAAAAATTTACAGCGCGTATGTTCCGGATAATCAGCTGGCAGAACATGATGGATGACCTTCAGCTGGTTAATGGGGTCAAAAGGTCGCATTGTTTCTGAACAGTGTTACATTCATTACGCCTTTGCACTACATGACATTTTTTGCTGTAGTAATGCCAAATCCATAAGGTGAACTCACTGGATAATCAAGTTGGAGAACATGGAAGCTACACGGCCTTTAGCTACTGTAAATACCTTCTAATAACAATTTCACGTATTAACCTTACTAACCAAATTGTTCAGTCACCTTTAACATAACATCGAATTTTGATGACTGCATATCATGTCAGACCTCATATTCTGAATGCCAAACGATGTAAAGTCCCACACTTTCCATATAACCTGCCTGGTCCTGGATGAAATTGGAGAATTACCTCTGTTTTCATTTTGACTCTTGAAGCTTCTCTCAAGCCCCGAAGTATTAAACACATTGCGTTCCACAGGCATACATTAAAAAACCCTTTATTTGTTGTTTTTTGCCCATACGGCCGAGGGTACTTTAGCATTGCGTTCTATGTATATACTGTATGCCTAATACTTCAAGGCATAAAACTGTATTGAAAAAATGAAAATAAAATGAAAACAATTTAATGTATTATGTCTGAATTGTTTAATTTTCACAGGTTAAGTAGCTTACCTCTAATACACTGGATAAAGTGCAAATGATCCAAAAGCCATACAACTTAATTATTTGCATTATTCAAAAACATTATGTTGAAATATTTATTTTTATCTTGATTAGAAATATACTTCATCAAGATTTAAGATTTTGGCCATATCGCCCAGCCCTACATTACATGCATTTGGAAAAAAAAAAAACTAGTGTTGCATACAGTCTGCTGCCAGAGGTGTAGTGTCAGTGCACCAGCCGCTCTGGAGTTACTTGACATGTTTCATCTTGTTTTAAACCTGTTGATTCCCCTATAGTAGCAGCGGTGTATGTTAACATTTTTTTTCAAGGACCATGTGTGTTCCTAATGTGAAAAAATGCGGAAGCGCAATGATGAATCCCAGTCAGTCGATGTGCTCCACTGCCAGGATCCAACGCAGAGCCTGAGCAGCTATGATGAAACTTGGGTGACTAATATTTACGTAAGATATTTGTGATCTGTAGCTTTCAGAAAATAGAAAATAGCCTCATATTAAAAAAAACTGTGAAAAAAACTCTTGAAAATGACCATTGAAAATCTCCTCCCTCACCCTCTCAAGGAAAATGCCTTGTTGAACAATTTCCACCTTTTCCAATGCTCAGAGGAACAGTTAACTCAAAAATGAAAGTACTGTTACAATTCTGAGAATTCTGTAACAAAAAGCAGTGAAGAATGACCATGAATTACTCAATGCAGCTCCTATAGAACAATCATGAGGCCAAACGAACGCTCTGTAACGAGAAAAGACCTGTAATACCATTAGTTTGCTTAGATTTGCAGTAACTGCAGTTTGCACGTGTAGTTCATGTTCGCAGGCACCCAGCCTGGCCCTTCCATGCTCATTCATACTCTAAGTTCCTCGTCTGCATATTCTGGTTAAAATAAATACAGTTGATCAAAGAACTGTTGTTCCAGTTTTGTATCAAAGCTGTCTGACATGTTGTTGTTTTGATAAGTGAGTTGTTAGTGTTAGAGGTCATGTGAGGTTGCAGCCTGTCATCATGCACAAAATGAAAATATGTGTTGAGTAATGGTGTTATGCAAGCCTTTTCCTGTCACAGAGCAATGGTCTGGCTCAAGGAGACTTGGAATCAGCAACATGAGCTATGTTGAATAATTTTATGTTAATTTTTGGCTGTTTTTGGACTCTAAAGAACTCTAATGAACAAGTCCTCATGGACGTCAGTTGCTTTGTAGAAGGCTACTGACATCCTCCCAGTGTGTTGCAAGGACTAACTAACTTCACTTGCACGGGGGTGAATAGATAATGAAAAAATTTTCATTTTTTGGTGCACTTTTTCTTTAAATCCACATTTATTTTGAAAATTTGATGCCTGAATCTCATCACTGTAACTACAGTGCTTCTCATTTATACTGATACTTCAGATGTCAGATATGCGAACCATAGGTAGATCCCACTTATTGAAAATATGTTTTCCGGGGCGCCCTGGTGGCTTGTCGGTCTAAGCACGTACACCATAAAGGCTGTGTCCTTCCCACAGCGACCTGGGTTTGATTCCGGTTCAGGTCATTTGCTGCATGTCTTCCCCCATTCTTCTCTCCAACTTTCCTTTCTCTCTACACTGTACAACTTTCTAATTAAGGAAAAAATCCCCCAAAAAATCTTAAAGAAAACAAGCTTTCCAGAAAATACTTAATGCTTTTGCTGAAGGCTGTAGCAAGCAATATCCAGGCCCTCAAGCAGTTTTTTTTTTTGGAGTTAGTTTGCTTACCTGCAGCTGTAAACATAGCTGCTCTCCACTGTCATTGTTCAAATTTGAGATTGAGCGAAACAAACCGAAAGAAGGCCCAGACGCTACAAATACTAGCTGAGTGTTCTTTATTCTGTTATTATGTAGGAGGAGAAGGCACCTTCACTATTCGGCATGGGGCCTTGGGCCAGTGCCTACGGGCAGACATCAAGGGTTTGCGATTGACGGGATGCAGTGGCTCTCCAGAGGAACAGTGGAAGTGGGGCTCGGGACACAGGCTATTCCACGTGGTCACGACTCAGTGCTTGGGTCTGAAGGACAAGGATAAGACCTTGGCTCTGCTTGACTGCGGCTCATCTAATGGTACCTTGTCCTGGCGCTGTGAGGAACTGGCTGTCTACGTCTGGTCCAGGAACTACCTTTCAGTGACGGATGGCAAACTTGTGGCTCGGAGCAGTTCGGAAGATCGCTGGGTGAGGGACAGCTCTACTGAAAGCATCTGCCAACAGCCTTACCAAGGTGAGCACGCGCGTCTCCAGCTCCACGTCTCCAGCTCCTACAAATGAAGAGCTGGAATGCAAAACCCGCAAAGTCCACTCAACCTCTTTTGTTTTAAATTGAGTTTTTTTTACTCAGCATATCTGCTTAGTAAAAAAATAGGAAGTGTCTAGAGACACGGCAGTTTTTATTGGTACGGCAGTCGATTTCAAGGGATTAGGATAAGAATTTGGGATTATGGTTAGGGGAAGGGTTAGGGGTTAGCATTAGGATTAGGTTTAGATTAGGGCAGGGCTTGAAATTGGGACTGTCGTACCTCTCCACATTGAAATGCATTGAAAAACTGCCGTACCCATAGCAACTGCCAAAAAAAAAAAAAAATCAATTTAAAACAAGCGGTTGAGTGGACTTAGTGGGGTTTTGCATTCCAACTCTTCTAATGTCTTTGCAGCAAAATTCTTTCATTTCAGAATCACCATTTGCTCACAACATGTCACTTTCTCACATTGAAATAGCAAAAAACGTCTACTTATTTTACACCTGTTTATAGAGTTATGTGCTTGCATGATCCAAGATGTTTTCCAACAATGCTCAAAACTGGAGTAATCCATAATTTTTATTGAGGTTACAGTTCATTTCAATTGGTCCCCTGTCATGGTGTCATATCCCCTGTACCCCTCTACTTGTTGTAACCCCTGGGGAAAGATGGGAAAGGTCAGATGGTACCGTAGACTATATAAAACCTGGACGTAGCCTCCATAGACACTTTTCTATTACGCTATTACTGGCACCTCCCCTGTTCCATTCACGGTGAGCAGCGAAGTAAAGCAGGGTTTACCTTGTGGTTTAGGAGATTAGGTGTTTTGGCACCTAATCTCTTTGGAATATTCTTCTCTATGCTCCTCGACTTCGTGTTCCGTGAATTCGATGAGGGTATCTGCCTCCGCTCCAGAGCTGATGGAAGGCTCTTCAGCATGGCCAGGCTTTGGGCTAGGACACTAGTCAAAGAGGTCCTCATCCGTGAGCTGCTGTATGCTGACGATGCGGAGTTGACGTCACACACTGAGACTTGCCTCCAACAACTAGTGGATCACTTCTCCTATGCCTGCAGAGTTCTTGCTGACAATTAGCGCCAAGAAGACTAACTTCTTTGTGCAGGGCGCTGACTCCTACGTAGGACCCCCCCACCCCCCCCCCCTTCATTACCATTGATGACAGCTATCTCGAGGCAGTCGAAACCTTCACGTATCAGGGATCATAAATCACTAGGTCCCTTTCCTTGGATACCGAAGTGAGTGCGAGAATAGGCAAGGCTGCTGGCTTCATGGCAAAACTGAACAGAAGAGTTTGGTCTAACCACCAGCTATCTTTGAATACCGAACTGCGCACGTACCAAGCTTGCGTTCTCTCCACCCCACCGTTCTGTACGGAAGTGAGTCTTGGGCTTCCAATGCCAGACAAGAAAAACGATTGAATAACTTTCTTCTTCGCTGCCTCAGGTGCATCGAGAGTATCTCTTGGCAGGACAAAGTGACTAACGCAGAAGTCCTTAAATGTGCTGGAATCCCTGGCCTGCACACGCTGCTGATCCATAGGCGTCTCAGGTGGCTAGGCCACGTGCGCCACATGGACTCGGGACGAATACCCAAGGATATCTTGTACGGGGAACTGCGCAAGGGGACACGCCCTGTCGAAAGACCCCACCTCCGCTTCAAGGATGACTGTAAGAGGGACATGAAACTGGCGGGTATCAACCCAGATACCTGGGAGAACGCTGCGGACTCACGTGAGTCTCGGAGGGCCTGTTTGGGAACCGGCCTGAGGAAATCTGAGGGAGAGAGAAGCGATCAGCTTAAATCGAAAAGAACCGAGCGCAAAGCAAGGGCAACCTCCGCAGAAGCTCAATCTGAATCTGAATTTGTTTGCACACAATGTGCGAGAGACTGCTACTCTAGAAAGTGCAAAAGCACCTAGCTATATGTGCTACTCCATCATCTTCCTAGATGCACGGATGCCAACGACTAACCGAGGGGGAAATTACTTTATACATTGGGCCAAGGATGGTTGGGTTGCCTTTGTCCTTCAGTAAATGAAATCATCATTTAAGAACTGCATTCTATGTGTGCTTAGGTTATCTTTGTCTAATATTATAATTAGTTTGACGACCTGAAACATTTAAGTGTGACATATTTGCAAAAATAGATGGAAATAAGAAGGAGAAAGTACTTTCTTTTGCTGCACAGTATTTTTGATAGCGGGGTGTACTGTCTCTGTAATCATGGTTAGCGAGGGATGTCCCTAGGGAGTCACAATATCTATGTTTTTGTTTCTGCTTAACTCCTGTAGTTGACTGCTGATAATATTACAGCATTAGCACAGTATCAAGGTTACGGTGTTTGCCTTCAGGTCATTTTACTTCAGTCAGCTTTGAGAACTAACCCAGCTGCGTAGAAGCCGAGCTCCCTGAAGAAACTTTATTGGCTGAGTCAACACTAATAATTTTTCTAAATTCTGACAGCAGTAAGCCGAAGTGTCTGGTTTCAAAAAGAGATTTGCGGGAGACATCTGTCAGTTTCAAAAAGTGACTGCTCATACTCTGGGCACCTTATTTTCAATACTACTCCTGATGTATCAGGTCACTTAAATTCCATCTCTGTTAAATACACTGTTCTTGCTCTCTGCTACCGTTCCCACTTAAGCTAAATCGTCTGTGCCAAAATTTCTCACCTGTCCATAGACATTTACAGTCTTTAGTAGTTTCTTGTTGACTCAAGCTTTCTGTTTTTTGCTGAACTAATACTCCGGGTCGACACTGGGCCAATGAGTATATAGGGGAGTCACGGTGGAGGGTAGAATTATAGGCACAAACTATCTGAAATACGGAAGTGGCCATCCTTTAATGAAGTATGATGCCAATGCGTATATGATCATTAAGAGTAATTGTTGCTCCTCCATTACTGTCTACAAGAAAATAGACTTGAATCAACAGCATTTGGCATGACGATTTATGCACAAACTCAGGCCCTGTCTACACGAACACGTGTGTTTTTAAAAACAAGCTTTTTCCTCCATTGTTTTCCAAGTAATCTTTGTCCACAGAGATGAAGAAATTCAATTAAAGTGCTGTCAAGCGCACGCTAAGCTAACAGACCGCGATGATGTAATCTAATGTAAGAATATGCTGGCCGCTGAAATCCATACCCAGCTTTGGTTTTCTCTCCTTCAGTTACGGGAACAATTGTTTGCTCTGACGGGCTGAACTATTTTACACCTGACTATCAGGTAAAGGGAGGATGGAAAACCAGCAGTTCTCGGCCTTCAAAGGACTGTAATTTGGGGAACCCTGATGTGGGCCAATTACACACTCTGATGCCACAAGGCAAAAACTTTTTCCTGTCTAAACATTAACAGTCGAAATGGAGTTTCTTGAAATCTTCACATTTTCTAGTAAACTCGTGTGAGAGTGGGTGAGGTCGGACTCTGTCTTTATGGGGAACTGGAAACACAACTTTTATACTCTTCCAAAAAAGAAACTAAACATTGTTTTTAGCATCAATTCATTACACATGAAATGTTTTGACAAATGTGGAAAACATATTGCAAAGAAAGTGTAATCACTAATTCAATATTTGTATAGTTTATTTTTTGGAAGAGTATATTTCAATATGTTTTCCACATTTGTCAAAACATTTCATGTATAATAAATTGATGCTAAAAACAATGTTTAGTTTCTTTTTTGGAAGAGTATATTATTTACAGGAAAGTGCAGACTCAGCGGGTTTTACACTCCTTTTAAATGTAGTAATCAAACCAGGAAAATAAGTCCGGCAGTTAGTTCACTTCAGTGCACACAATTTAGTTTCACATTTTATTGTTTTTTGCATTTAAGTGTAAATCATGAAATTGCTAGATACTCATTTCTTCTGTTTCCCATTTCTGTATGTAATATTGTGTTATTTAAATACTCTTTCCTTCTTTTTTGGTCAGTATTTAACCCCTTAAAATCAAAATTTCAGTGAACTTTTCCATTCTATGGCTCAATATCCCGAAAAAGTTTTTTTTTTTTTTTTCTGTATTGCAGCCAGTACATACATATCCTCCATCTGCTGGTTGCAGCGCTTTTCTGAAGCTACATCATTCTTAAACTGAGAGAAATATTCAAACCCAGGACGCCATGTTTTTATGGCCGCAGCATTACATTAAATGAAAAATATCTGGATCTCGTACATCATTTTATACACTTTTTCCTGCACTTGAGCAGGACATATTTAATATTGTTGAAAATCTTTGGATCTTCACTGAAATTTAAGGTTGGCCTTTAGTTCCACAGCTGCATGTGATGGACTCGTATATGGGTCTGTAGGTGTTATATGGGGTTAAATTAATAAATTATAATGTACAACCTAATGATGGAAAATGTGCATTGAAAAGTCCACACCCCTATAGTCGTTCTGTTTCAGCTTGGCAGGCTGCCACCCATTTTGCAAGGCAGCTTCGGGATTGAACCAACACCATAGGTTTGGCAATCCATATCAACTGTATTTAGCTAGAAGAATAATGCTGAAGGTCTAATTCATCGTTCGGTACCTGTCCTCTGTTTACAGTTGTGTTCACCACTAACGGAAATTCATTCGGCGCACCCTGTGAATTCCCGTTTCGCTACAACGGTACCTGGCATCATGGCTGCATTCCCTCTGGAAGCTACTCCTGGTGTTCCACCACTGAAGATTATGACACTGATCAAAAGATGGGCTACTGCTTAAAATATGGTGAGTCTCACTCAGCCCAGTGCTGGGAAAACTGGTCTGGGGAGGGGTTTTATTGCAGTTCCCTGTGGACATTATTGCTCTTGGAAAAGCTCCCAGATTTTTGCTCTCTGTATTATTAATGGTGAGTGCTCTCACACCTCTAGTCCCACAGGAGACAGGATGTTATCTGTCAGCATCCAGCTGAAAGGACTTGACAGTGTGTTGGACTTACACCAGTGTTAAACCCAGGAGCAATGCACTGTAAAAATGCAGTCGAGGTATCAGATGACCTGGTATTGTTGAGCACGCGGCAGTGATTCTGAGCTCACACTGAAATGGAGCCGATGAGCTCGTGCTGTTGTATGCACGTGGAGGGCTGATTCTCTGAGCCTGCGGTTTTCATTTTTAACCCCTAAACTGCCTGCTCAACCTTTTGGTCTAGCACTTTTTGAGTCTTTCTATTAAATTGACTGCAATAGATTGGCGAGCTGTCCAAAGTGGGTCCCTGCCTTTCGCCCATCCTCAGCTGGGATGGGCTCCAGCTCCCCCGCGACCTCAGCGAGGAAGACGCGGGTAAAGATAATAGATGGGTGGATGGATGTATCTAATTGAAAAATGTAGCAAATTTAATTGATTGAATTTTTTCAGCATAACATATCTCAGCTGGGACTTACAGATGGCTTAATCAGGTGGAGTTAAGTTCAACGTATCTTTCAGCTAGAGGCACTCAGAGAGCACATACCTCTGCTAGTGGGTTTTGATCCAGTAGCACTTTGCAGAATCTGGGTTTGTATCCATATTGGTCTCAACATTTTATCACCTCTTCCCATTCATATAGTCCAACTTCTCATAAAATTTTGTGGTATGCCATTGAATAGTTTTTGAGGAATCCTGCTATTGTGATTACAATACCTCCTGGCTGAGGTAACTAGATACAGTGACTCCAAATGAGCTTACCCAAAGGTTGAGAAGGCAGTTAAAGGGTTAACCATGTCGTTATCTCCTTGCAGAGGAAGGCTGTGGAGTCCACTGGAAAGCATCTGCCTCAGGATCCTGTTACCAATACAACACAAACTCGCTGGTGTCCTGGCAGGAAGCGCGGGCGACCTGTCTCAGTCAGGGCGGGGACCTGCTCAGCATCACCAGTGCGGATGAACTGGCCATCGTCAACGATGGTGAGGCACTGCAAGGCCTTATTGGAATTGATCACAGAAATAATACATTGGTCTTCAGGCCTGGCAAGTTCCATGAAATAGTTTTGATTCAAATGTAGTATTGCCCGCCCCCTCCTAAATCCCCTCTAATTTTGTATATTTGTCGATCTAAGTGGTTTCCCTTAAAAAAATGTAACATAACACAAGGACAACTTGCGCCAACGCAAAATACAATTTTTAATTGATCACTGAATGATTTTTATTTGTGTGAAGTGTAGTCTCATTCTAATTGTGGAATCATGAAGGCTGGCCTTATCTGAAGAAAGTGAGGCCTGAAGTTCCTTTGTATAATGGTTTTCTTTCGTACAAAAGTAATTTCCTCGATGAGTTATGAATGAATTCTTGGTTGGCTGGTTAGTTAGCCACTCTTTGGTTTTTCCAATTTGGAGATATTAGCTCTTACTGGTTCATTGGAGTCTCGGAGCCTCAGGAATGGCTTTGTAACATTTTCCAGACTGATATATTCCAGTGAAGTTTTTGTTGTTTTGATCCTGGTATTGTGTGCTGCTTGTTGAGACCTTTTAGCTAAATTCATAGCCCTGGAAAGGTTCTGTTTAAAAGGCATTTGGATCCAAAAGGGCTGGCTGTAATCAAGCCAACATGTGTCTCCTGTAAATTAAACCAGTTTTCAATTAAGTTTGGTTAGATATCCGATTGACTTTGGAGGCAATTACTTTATCACATTGGGCTGGCTTGTGCTGGATAAATTATTTCTACAATAACTGAAATTATAATTTACAAAAACTTATTTTGAGTTTCATTGTTTAAAGGCCTGAAACAGTTTACATGGGTTTACTCCAGTTACTCAGGTTTTCCCACAGGATGAAGACAGGCGTGTCAGACAAACTGGAGACTCTAAATTGCCTGCAGGCATGAGTGTGTGTGTGTCTTGCAATGGATTGGCTTACGGTTGAGGGTGTGTCCCTGCCTTTTGCTCGTAGTCCGCTGGGATGAGGTCCAGCTCCTTTAGTGACTGTATTGAAGAGGAAGCGGTACACAATTATGGATGATTGCATGTATAAAATTTGAAATTTAGTTTGCAGTAGCTAACACGTTCAGCGCTTCATGCAATTGATATCTCTGACAGAATTGTAATAAAGACAATAACTCTGGGCTGCTCAGGGTTCTTCAAGAAACTAATTTGCTGTCTCTCACTGTTCTGACGGGAAACACGCTCTTTCAGGCTCATTTGTATACTATGCAAGAGCAGTTCGTTCTAAACGAAGAGACAAAAACTAGAAACAAAGTCACTCAGGACGATTATGCACTCACGTGTTGACAGGTCACAGGATAAAGTGGCATCAAACCGTCAAAGAGTCTGTCAGCAACAATAATCGCGCAACCCTTCCTCTTCAAGGTGTTACGAAACAGGAGAAGGCCAGAGCTGGATCTGCTGTGGGAGAAACACTGAGTTTATTACGCGGGTGGGCAGGTCAGGGTCTAAAACCTGCGACCAGGAAGATGTGGGAGAGACCAGGCACATTCCGGGTACGAGTTGTTGTCAGGCAGTGGCAAACAGCGTCCAGTGGGGGAGGGAAGCTGAATTTGTGAGTTTGGTCCAAAGTCAAAAGCTAGGTGATCCAAACGAGGGGGAATGGAGACATGCTGAGGGGAGGGGGACTAGTGCTAAGGCAGGCACACACACACACACAGACACACACACAGCGTATGGGGACCACACACACAGATGCCGGCCCGAGAACATTGCAGGAAACAGGACAAACGTGCTGGAAAGAAGAATGCTACACTGAGGAATGTCTAATATTCTGATATGGGAGAAGACAAAGACAGGAAGTTTAATGGACAGAGACAACAACTGGTAACGATGGGAAACAGGTGGCTTTATTAGTCATTATTTGTGTCACAGAGACTGTGGAAAATTATTCTAGTGAAACAAGGCGTTTGGAAATTTAATTACAGAATTATTTGGCAATTAAGTTTCGGAATTTGTGGACACCGGCGTCTAAATCTGCACAGAGGGGTTAAGCTTTATGTTATTCTGAAAACGCGAGGGGGCAAGTTCTTTACAGTGTTTTTGGGGGGTCTAGGTCAGTAATCGAGAACATTTGGAATGTTAAAAATGCATTTCACGGCTGTCAGGTGGTACGTTACAGTACAGCCCTCGAATTGTGTTCCACATAACATCACGATATGCCACGGATGTCACATTGACCTTAGAGGGGAGATGTTAGAGGACTTGAGGCGGACTCAGGTGGAACTTCGTGTGCCAAACAAGGAAGTAGAAGAACCACACGGAGATCAGTTTCCTCCTTTGTGAATTCCCCTGATGGTGACATTGGGGACACATCAGTATGCTGTTCACAAAAATGTGCGATAATAAGAACCCCTTGCCACTCCGATGGCCCGTTCATGTCCGGGAAGTTAAAAACAGGAACAGCTTTCAATCTACTTTGGGTACGCCTTGGATAGGCATTTTTTGGCAAATGTTACCATGTTACCGGAGTGGTAAGGGGTTTTTAAAGGAAATGGGAGGAGCAAAGCAAGAAGCATGGGAAATGCTATTAGAGACGATTGAGACGATAACCAAAATTTCTTAATACTGAATGATAATAAAAATGAATAAATTAATAGGTCTATTGATTTTAGGAAAAACAGTCCGATTGTCTTGTTTTATTCATGGGGTCCGGAGTGGAGTGGGTTGACCAGTGTGTACATTTAGGTGTGGTGTACAATGGTGTACAACTCACTTGGAGTGATCATGTGGATTTCTTGATGGACAAGCTGAACCCAAGACTACATTAGCTCAGAATGATGCAATCATTCAGCGTTAACGACTCTGTAATGCGATTGTACTGCATTTCAGCGATCTACTGCGCGTGGGATTACTGCATTGTGGAATGGGGTAGGAACGTTGCTAGAAAAGACAAAAACAGAATTGATTGGATGTCTAAGACAGTAGGCGGGCGAGCTGGTCTGGAGAGGACAGTGGATTCTGTGTTTAATGATCCCCTGCCACAGATGTTTGGGATGATTATGATGGACCAGCAGCATCCTCTGTACTTAAGTGCACTGTACTCTAAAATAGAGTGTAGTGGGGGATTGAAGATGCCTGCTATTCGGAAAAACAGATACCTACTGTCTTTCATCCTACTGGGGGTCAGGGAATAAATAGTTGACACGTCTGTCTCAAAGCTTGAAGGTCTGTCATGTCTTGTCTTTTTTAGTTTAAGGTGCAATATGGAATTGTAATGCGTTTAGCGATTTTTAACTGGTGTGATTTTCATTAATTTTATGGATTTTTAATCCTTACATGTTTGGGTGTTATGATGGGAGTGTTTATCTTTATCTTCCATGTTCTAACCCTTTTAGCGCTGAATAAATTTTCTCGGAATTAAAAATGTATTTATCCTGAGCTGTTGAAAACCTATCGTGTGGCAACTTGTTTAAAAGAGCTCCCCTGCGGGAGTTGCCACACGATAGATTTTCAACAGCATCTAATTTTGTTATCTCACTTCATTGGGTATCTATAGCGCTCTAAGGGTTAATGGACGCGACAAACTTGATCCTTGATCTTTGAGCTGCTTTTATTGGCCTTAATCGCAGCCGGCTCCTTACACAACCGTTTATAATTATTCCTCCTGGTCCAAGCCTTTTTCAACTGTGCAGCGCCAGTCGCCAAACCAAAAATAAATCCGACGGAGCACCAGCTAAAACGCACATTGTACTTAGCACTGTGCACTTTCACTGTCTAGACTGTGAAAACAGGGCTCAAGTTCTCAATGTGTAGTTGAAATGTATCGAATTGAAATAACATTGCTATTTTTAGCTATTATTCTGCTACTGTGACCGACAAATTTTACATTATGCCTTGTTATTTGAGTGGACAGCATGCTGCGGCCCAGTGTTTATCATTTGTTCATCCTTTTCTTGCTTGTACAGTTACCTCTTACGAAAGTGGAGGGCGTTTGGTGGCACTTGTTTGTCCGTTTGTGTTTCTGTGAGCAGTTAAGCAGAAAAACGGTTTGATAAAATTGCAGTAAATTTGGAAAAGTGTCCAATGGTCCAGGGCTTACCCAATTTAATTTTGGACCTAACTGGATCAAGGTCAAGGTGGCCGAAAAACCGTAAATCATCCAGAACGTCCCCCTCGGCCGGGGTTTGTCGTGCTTGGCTCGACTTGTGATCATCTGTGTACCGTGGTGTATATATTGTCTCTAATCGACTGTAGATAGTAGTGTTCTCTTCATTAGAATTAATTGTAAAGAAAATGGATTAATCTGCGGGCTGATGATGCTAACTCCCGCTGTCTCATGTCTCCATCTTGTCATGTTTACACAAAGGCGATTTTCCCCAGAAGATGTGGATGGGACTGAACCAGCTCGACATGAGTCAGGGCTGGCAGTGGTCAGACGGCTCTCCCCTCACGCTCGTTAACTGGAATGAAGGTGATTATTTATGAGAAGCTTTTCCATAATTGGCTCATTTTTTAATTCCTTATTTGTAAGCTGTTGCTCCATTGTGTTGTATCCACAATATGCTTTGGGCTGTGATACTTCTGATGTGCTGGATAAATTCCACATCTTCCCTCAGAACTCCATGGAAGATGCTTAATTAGCTGTAATTTTGTACAGGAAGAAGGGGCCTCTGCTTGCCAACTATTGCCAACCCAATGTTATCTAACTTACATCCATTGTTTGCTTGTTACTGGTGTGCAGTGAATGCTCTCGCCTGGTGGGTTTCATAATGAAAAGAAAATGCCGCTTGAGAAGCTAGAAAGATGAGAAGAAGCAGTAAGAGCGGCCGTCCTAGTTTCTTGAGATTGTCTGTCATACTAGGTTATCACTCCTACAATTACGACGCACACCTCATACACAAATTTTCCCTATTTCGGTTGACATGAAAACTGCTGGGCGGTAGGAGTCCAGGAGAAGAGCTGGTTGGCGCTAACTCGTAAGAGCTAACACGAGGCTGCGTTCAAACGTGGCAGTTTTACGTCAGAAAGAGCGGTGCCTGGAGCATATTTCTTCCCTCATGAATGAAGCTCATAGGTGACTTGTTGGGCTGCCTGAGAAGCTTTTGTTATGTCTGTTGGGAAATTCTGAGGAATTTTAACAAAATGTACCCTCAGTGACAAGACACTAAACCTCGCCCCAAACAAAATTCTGTTGCATTTTTTACAATTTATGAGTATAATGATGCACTACTATATTTGAGAGGAAGACGCTCAATTTTTGCCTCCATTTCCATTTGGGAGTCATTTTAGTGTCTGTCGCCGTGGGGACATTTGGCTGACAATACCTCGGAATTGCCCTATAATGTTTTGCTAAGTTAAGTCAATGGGATGAGTTATTTATACTAGTAAATGATGTTTTGCTAAGTTAAGGCAAAGGGATGAGTTAATTATACTAATAAATGTTACTTTAAGGATTTGAAACAACCGTTCAGGAAACCTACAATTTGCAGTTAGGCTGGTGGTTAATGTCAGCTAATGAAGCAAACATTCTAAAATTCAACTGAAATAGCTAATGAGCACTTTTCAGATATTCCTAAAGATCTTCCTGTGTGGACCCACACAGAGCTTTTATGGTCAATGTTATAGTATCTCCAGTTGGACATGTTGTGCAGCTTTAAAACCAAACTCGCTAACTACCAATACCAATTTCTCTAACAATACTTTTGGCTCCATCCTTGTTGTTTTGATGAATCAGCTGCTCAACTTCAGCTACTTCAGTCTCCCCTTTGGTTATTTCGTCAAGAAAAAGGTGGTTGATGTCACTGTTTTCCAAGAGTTCAATTGTTCTGTACTTTTGGGAGCATCTTTTTCTTGGCGGACAGAGTTGTGCTCCAGTGATAACCCCTTGGTTTTTAGCTTACCAGCCCTACGGGATGATAGGCTATTGTCGTGGTGTGGTGTCCGTCGTCCGGAACATTTTTTATCTTTTTTTGGCCTGATGAATTTTTGTGTAAATTTGTGTAAATTTGCCATAATTTGCTACAAGACCATATCTCCAGATCTCTAGAAATTTTGGCCCCAATGTTAAAGATAGGACCGAGATATAAAAAAAAAAATTTCTCAAAAACCGCACGATAAATTTTTTTCAAAATTAAGCAAACCAAATTAAGGTTCCCTTGGAACCGTCAATGTGCAGAGCGAGCGCCATTTTGATTTAATCGACACAAGTGGGTCTATTGGGTGCGCTGTACTTTATGAATATGCAAGGTGGCCTTTGGAGGCCAAATGGTTACAGATAGAGATTAAGTATGTATTATCGACATATAGGAAGTCATATATGACCTATACGTTGGCTATGGTAAAGTTGACCTCTGATGACTTTGAAAGGTCAAAGTTGAGGTCAAGGAAAATATTAACTATGTTAAAAGATAGGACTTGAAATTTTCAAAATTTTCCAAATCTGGCAATAAATTCATCTTGACACACTTCATGCACAGTGCGAGTGCCATTTTGATTGAATGGAAGTGGGTCTAGTGGGGGCGCTGTACTTTAACATTGGCCCTTACGGAGAATGGGCCAAATGGCATTTGGAAGAAAAATGGTTGCAGATAGAGATTAAGGCCCGTATTCAGAAATGACACTCATACTAATTGAGTGCGAGTGAGTACTAAAACTTGGTTGGTGTCAGGTTATACTAAGTGAGTCAGAGGTTGCCTTAACTCCCTCAGCAGGTGCTGCTATGGCAGTGTCCTTCTGTAGCAGGACTGCTGTCCGCCCTCTCCATTGGATAAAGTTAATATCTGACTTGCTCCTTCATTTTCAGTCACTTTGTGCCTCTGGCTAGTAGGAGATATGTGCAATTTTAGTTGAAAAGTCGCATTTTGTCAATTTTGGGTTTCTAACTGAAAATGTTGTTGCAGCATGAGACTTTCTGGATATGGAATCTTAAAGCAATGGAACATCCAGGGTTGAATGAGGAAATGGATTATAGGCCTTTTCTGTAAATGTGTTTTAAAATCATACTGTTTTTTGAGCCACTTTGTTTAATTGATTGGTATGAGATTGCTTCCAACTGCTGGGATATATGTAAGGGGCTGGTCTAAGAAATTGGTTTGATTAAGCAATCAACTCCTGTGCACTTTGCCTTCATAAGAACACTGTTTTTACTTGTGTGTTTTATGCCCTGAAGAAGGCCCTGCCGCTACATGTGGGCATTTTTTTAACTAGTCCTTTGTGGACATGTTTATTGAAAAAAGACATCTTCTATTTGGAGTGCCTTGGTCAGTGAGAGATTTTATTTCTCTTTTTTCAAGATTTTTGACCTTGGACCAAAGAGCACCCAAAAACATTAATTAACTACTTTTTAAGGACTGAGCACGCCATAAATTCAAAATTTAGCTTGTGCGACCGCGTTGACGCGCGTCAGTTTTCCATTTTTTGCTCCTGTTCTATTTCTTGAGCGTCAATGCAATAAAAACGCATTTGTATTTTAGGTTATTTAACAATTTTGCCATCTCATGGTTGGTGGAACACATTTTGCAGAAACCTCACATGCACTTGTCAAAACTGATATAACTGCTTTTTAACCAAGTCGCAGTTTTGAAAGGAAATCCGTTATTTTGTGTGCATTTACATAATCAAGTGATCTACATTTAAACAGTACCTAACTCAAGGTGCACTGGTAAGAACTTAACATTATCTAGCTAGCTAATTCGCTGCTGGGTGAAGTAATGTGAATCATCATCTTCATGTCTTTTAAGATTATGATACGGATGAGAGAAGGATAATAATCTTTATTTATTTGATCTTAACTATACGGCTAAATTTAGGAGGGAAATTATGCCTATATATAATGTACAGTGCACAGTAACCTGAACGTCGCACTTGTCATTCGTCAATATTGATGCTACTTACGCTTTCAGTGACGTTTTCAGTTTGAAAAAACGTTCAACGTCAGACGTGACCCTTTGCTTCGCCACCAGTGGGCGTTGTGCTTTACCCAATAGGAAAGCCTTTTACAAGTAACATTTGGCATAAACAACGCAATATTGTTGCTACCGTGCAACAGTAAACCATGTTTTTATTGGTCGAGCACATATTTCAGACAATTTCAGAAAAAATGTTTTGGTCACAAAGCCTTGTGAATGATTTCATGATGAAATGATGATTTTACTAGTTAAGAAGTAGATTTTTTCCACATGTTGATGATACTGCTGATGTATCAGGGCGTCAATCCATTGATATTGGGAGTAGAGCAATAAATTCGGTATCATTAGAAAGCTGGGTTTCCTGTCTATATAATGGCGTACAGAACACAATTTTAATTTTTGGTCATATTTGACTGAAGATGATGGAGCAAGTCACATATTTTCTGATTCTCACATACTAATACTAAATCAGCATTCCGTTCTGCAGTGGCTAGAATGACAGGCTTCATTTACTGTAGTTTAGACAGGAAAGCCAAGTAAATGACATGTGGGAAGGACAGTTTTTTGCTCTGTTTCTCAGGGATGACAAGCCTTTCGATCCTGAAAGAGTCCGACTGTGCAGTGAAGACCGCCGAGGGCTTGTGGGAGAAAGTTGCGTGCGACAACAAACTGCCGTTTGTCTGCAAGAAAGTCTCAAATCAGACTCAGCATGGGCCAACAAGTATGTCCGACATCCTCTGACGCTATGTCTAATGTGTAGCCTGTTACTTTGATCTTAAACCAACAAAGGTAATCGCCTGACAATGGAAGTTGTTTTGTGAATGCCTTCATTTGATTATCTTGATTGGTGTAATGTCAAAATTGGAGTTCATACATCCTAACATACTTGGACACCGGCAAATTAAAAAGTACCCACTTGAGTTACAAATCCCAAACCTATTAGTTTCTCTTACCTAATTCTGTGCCCGAAGGTTTATATTGAGTTTATAAATGCCAATTTGTTTTTTCGAGAGGGTAGAATTTGAGGCATATTTAGGGCTCATCCCCTCACTGACTTGCCATTAGAGGTTTAAAAATCCTTGAGTAACCTCCTATATAATGTCAAATTACTCCTAAGCGCCGCTCTTTTACTGCTCCTAACTATCATGAAACATTAATTTGCTCACTTGTAATGACTAATTGGTAAAATTAAAGGGCAGTTTGTTTTTGGGCCATTATTGTACATTGCATCTCATCAGCTAGTTTTTCAGGCATTTTCCTGCCCACATTAATGATGATGTAAAATTCCTTTTGCACCAGTTTCCCACAGGCCTAAGGTTTATTAACCAAGAGGATGTTTCCCTCTTTAAATGTGGTTTTTTGCTAGATATAGAAGATAGAAGGAACGCACATCAGAGTTGGAGAGTTTGCCAATCATGGTAAAATTACACGCACGAAAAGGGGCAGTCGCACACTATTAGCCAGTTTACGCTGACAACTCATTTGATAAATTATGAAATAATCTACTTTGCCATGACTTCTACATTGAATAGGACCTCAGCGATCACTTTTATACGCCACTGCCGCACTCAGGTGCTGGGAGCGGCACATGGACGTAACCTTAAAGGAGCAATGACGGATACACAGCCATTAATGAGGAAAATCAGACAGGTCATGAATGCGTATGTGTCGAGCGAACCGATGAATTCACCATCTGACTCATGGACTCTCGTTTACAGATCCATGGATGCTCAACACTTCGAAGTGTGATCCTGGCTGGCAGCAGAGGAACGGTTTCTGTTACATGATGGTGACCGACCAGCCTCTCGCCCAACCGAAGGCTGAGGAGTATTGCGGCAGCCGGCAGGCGGCTCTGATCAGCATGCACAGCCTGGCCGACCTGGAGGCGATTAGCGACTTCCACACCGGTAATGCCACTGCCCCCTCCATCATCATCCTAATTACTCAGAGCAAGATAATGAAATTGAAGGTCCCCTATTATGCCACCAGGTGTACAGCTAATTAGACAATATGAGCCAGTTGGTTTCTATTCTGGACCATGGTGTATGTGTGTGAAGTGCAGTGAGAACTGGCATTCAAATGAAAGCAGGCAAGCAAACAGGCTCAGCTGACCAATATGCTTGTCAAAATTGAATAGTGCAGCAAGCAGCTAACTGAACTAAAAACAACCTCCTTGGTGGAGGAAATTAACACGAAAGGGTCCAACGGGAGAGGAAATCTAACTCAGGATGAGCAGTTTTTTTTTTTTTTTCTGTCGTTTGCATCTGCGATCTGTTGCAACTTTGTAAGTGTACCTTAAATCTTTGTCTTAAAACTTCTCTGTTTCACTTGGTCTAATTCTTTGGTGGTCAGTGTTTATCTAGAAAGGGAAAAATCTTTTCCACTGTCCATTTTCTTTTGTCCGTGATGTTGGCGAATGGACACAAACTCCTTGGGATCGAAGAGTTGTGACATATTGTCACCACATGAATATAGAATAAATAGATTTTATTAGGGATAAATAATAATCATGCATTGTAATTCTTCAATGGCGGGAGCGAAAATGAATGGACGGCTGCCCCACATTACGTGTGAATGTGGGTATTATAGACCAAGATTGTTGACTCTGATATGCGGATGTGGTCATTGCAGACAGTGGAGTGGGGTTGTGGACTGGTCTTCGCAGTGAGGACGCCCCTGCCAGTTTCCAGTGGACGGACAAATCTCCTGTCTCCTTCAGCCACTGGGCCCGAGATGAGCCTCGGGTTCTGCGCGACAGCAAGCCTACATGCGTGTCTTACTCTGGGGAGGTGCGTTATTTAGCATTGTCAGAAAATACTGGGGCACAATGTTTATCCCTTCTTTATTAGCTGGTGTGTATACGCTTGTATCTGTATGCAGAGGGTGGGCAAAATATCTGGAAATCACACTAAAACTGAATGTCTTGTAATTAATGATGAGTGGAGCCACCCTTTGTCAAGCGGTGTCTGTCCTTTGGGAATACTGTCCTGCAGTTTCTGAAGTGCGTGGGGTGGGATATTGGCCCTTCCTCCAAGAAGGACAGGTTATAGTTCTTTGAGAGGTGACGGGCATTAAAATCTCCAGACCATCCTATAAAGATGCAATTATGTTTTGATCTGGTGATTTTGGTGACAATTGAGGACATTGACTTCAACCTTGTGTTCCTGGGAACATTCATCTGAAAATGAATGTGAGCTGTTCTTGGCACAATGATAGAAATGCATTTTAAAAACTGAATTATTCTCAGCGCTCATTTCTCATCTCGGAATTTTTGGCCTTTCTGATATCCCTAAAAAGTGATAGAACGGTATTGGCACTTAAAAATTATCACTTTTTCCACTGAAACAACTACCTTTCACCAACAAACATTTTAGGCAAATCTGAGAACATCATATATCTCCCTTTGCCTGATTCTTAGAAAAACTGGCTCTTAAGTTTTGTGATGATTGGGCATTGTATGTGGGAGTTACACCCTAATGCACCAGTAGAGGCCAAGCCCATAAAATTCATTGGCTTATTGCGGCCATATTTTTAACGTAGCAATTTTGTATATGGAACATTTATAAATCTTGGTTCAAAGATACTGACTGCCATTTTTTTTTCTTTTGCAAATTGATGGCACCATTTAGGATAATAATAATTCTGTTAATAATACTAGTAGCTGTGCTACTACTACTACTAATAATAATAATAATAGTCTGAACAAACACTAGAAGGTTCCAGCACTTTGTGCTTGGACCCCTGATGAATTGGATTGTGCAAGTGGTTGATCCTCTTTAATTTGGTAAACATTGCGCGCTGTTCAGCTTACCCATGGTTTTATAAAATATATTCTTTGAGTTGGTTGGCCTTCAATAGCTTTGTGCAGGCTGCACCGCTGGTATGTTTTAATATACAAGGCTATTTTAGGCAAACGACCCAAGTACATTTGGTCTAAATTTGTTTTAACTCAGGGCTCTTACAACCTCAGATCCAACGCCTGGTTGTGTTTCAAAGTTCCTCCTGTGCGATCTGAGGCTGGTAAGAAGAGTGAGTTTTACTTTGGCCCTCGGTCATGGAATGACCTTCAATTTCTCCTCAAAATTGCTGCTCCCATCTCCATACCAAGTTTCAGACAAAAGATTTCTGAAGCCTTTTCCATTAGCTGCTCCTGGCATACTGTTTACATTTATTTCTCTTCTGTTTTTTATATTGAGCCATGTTCAGAACTTATGATATAATTTTTTATATTATTTATTTTCATTGTAAATTTAGTTTTGTCTTGTCAGATGGTAGTCTCTATTCTGTCTCTTGTTTTTGTATTGTACTGTACGGTTATGTCACTTCACTTCACTTTATTAATTGTGCCTAAAAGGTCGATATTGTGTTGAACTGTGTTGTGTTTATGTAATACTAGTGTGTGACTTACTAAATTCAGCCAAATCACCATTGAAAAAGAGACTTTGGTCTCGATTGGTTTTATCTGGTTAAATAAAGGATTGATTGATTGATTGATTGATTGATTGATTGATTGATTATTTTCTGCTGTTCGCCACTTAGCTAGTTTGAGTGTGCACTATATTTGACGGTGAATAACCTCCCTGTTCTGTATGATGCAGCTTTTGCTCTGGAGAGTCGCCTCATGTGAAACTAAGCAGCCCTTCGTGTGTAAGAAGAAAGGAGACGACGCAGAGCCCGTTGCTAATAAGAGTTGCCCCACTGATGGGGTGAGTGAGACGCGTCCTGTCATGGACCAAACTCTGGGCTCCTCTGAGTGCTGTGAGATGTTCTGGGGGTTACATACCGTAATTTAAAAAGCATAAAAACTCAGAATGATTGGCACATTTACCAAAGCAGTCAATGACCAAAAAGTCAAGCATGCATAAATAACTTGACTGAAGTGGAGGCATATTTTGGTTATTAGCATTTGTATTTGTTTTACAATTAGTTATGCTGATGTCCAGTCAGTGCATTCAACATTCAACAAGGCTATAACTACTGTCAAACTAAAACTGTACTAAACTGAAATTGCCCAGCAGTGAATTACAGTGCTCTATTTAGCGCTGGCATGTTGGAGACCATTAGAGTAATTATATCAGCTGCAAGATAGAGTGTTTGAGATCGAGAACATTAAGTGCTCCATTAATGCTGACACCTGATGACAGTGTATTTTTTGTTGTCTGCTTTCTTTTTCTCTGGTATTCTGCTCTTTTTCTGTTTATCTTGTAGGAGTGGAAACGACATGGCAATGCTTGTTACAAGGTGGATCCCGCTAAGGTTTCGTTCAAAGACCGGTGTAACCTCACAATAATGAACAGGTAAACAGGTCGCCACGAAAACCAACTCGGACCCTGAAATATCATCTCGCTTTGCTTTCATTGCTGAGTTTGTAGAGCGTTGCGTTTCTCTTTACAGGTTTGAGCAGGCGTACATCAACACTCTCATCCGAGACCAGAGTGAAATCCAGTATTTCTGGGTGGGGCTACAGGATGCTAACAAAACTGGACAGTATCAGTGGACCAGTAAAGATGGCCCAAACGCTCGGCTAACCTTTTCTAACTGGGCGAAAGACCAGCCGAGTAAGGCACTTCATTTCGATATTGGACACGGTTCTTTTATCCCCTTGAACTTAGATTTTTCCCTCAAGATTTCAGTAGGCTCTGAATCTGAAAAAAACGTATTTTCATATGGTAGGATAATGTTCCTTACGTATTCTGTATCTGCTGGTCGTAGTGCTTCACTGTAGCTACATCACACTTACTGTATATTGAGAAAAATATTCAAACCTTGGACTCCATGTTTTTATGACAGCAGTATTACATCAAATGGAAAATATCTAGATCTTGTGCATCATTTCAAATACCTTTTCAGCTAGATATATTTGGTATCATTGGAAACCTTTGGATCTCCACTAGAATTTAAAATAGGCCTGAAGTTCCACTGGTTTAAAACAGCAGCTGCATTTGACGGAACCATTAACAGGTTCGTCGGTTTTGGGGGGTTAGAAGAGCCTGGTTGATAGATTCATTACTGCCGTTTTGGGTAAAATTTACCTGTCCGTTACTTTTCATGTAGGAAATATATAAAATAACTACGTTTCTAAACATATGGGAGACTTGTCATTGTAATTTCAGGTGTGTGAGTAAAAATCATCAGAAAAAAAGTCACTGCTTTGCTTATCGTCGTCTTCCAGTTTGATGTTATTTTTAGCGAAGTCTGCCTCTTCGCTTTGAGATGTAGCAGGACTTCTGCCGTAAATCTCTGCAGCCCCTTCATGATGGAGCTGTGCTTGTGTTGGCAGAGCTGCCTGGACAGTGTGCAGTGATGTCGAACGGGAAGCTCGCGGGGAAGTGGGAAGTGCGAAGCTGCTCGGAGTTTCAGGCTGGCTCTGTGTGCAAGGAGGAGCTCGGATCAACCATGGCCCCCAACCCCGACCCTGACCCCAGTCTGCCCTGTGATGATGGATGGGAGTCTATGGAGGGCTTCAGCTACTGCTACAAGGTAAACCCCACTCTGCTGAACCAGGTCATATTATCAGATCAGGGATGTTTTCCCCAACAGCGCCGTTGCTACATAAGTTAGCAATTTACATAGTTGGTCCATTCGCAGTCAGTGGTTCCAACTATGTAAATTAGCATCTGTTATTTTGGGAGATGCACCCCAGATTGTGCTCAAGGCCGAGAGAATTTGAAAAATGTTGCGATTGTCCAGCTTGTGTTTGAGGAAGAAGTCCAATATGGTGAGATCTTAATATGATGTGTGAGATAATTATATCCCATTTGCAACTGGGTTACATTTTTTTGATTGAGTTACACTGTTACTTATTCCCCGGCGCAACCTGGATGGCAGTGTTCTCCGCTTACCTTTTCAATGACCGGGCGGTCGTTTCAATTCGTTGAGCGGGGGGAGGGTGTCGTTGAGATGAGTGTTCTTTTCTTTAGCACGGGGAATACTGCGGGATGGCACTTCCTCCTTTCCTCTCTAGAGGGATTGTTCAATGTACCCTATGCTAAAGGTGAGAAATTAGGAAGCATTGTAGCACCTTTCCTTTACATTTAAGGAATCCGAACACACTTATCATGGTGGATCTCACGTAAATACTTCCGGATCGTTTTCTAGGAGTTAGGAACATTCTTAAGCAAAAAAGACTATTCGGACGCAGCCTTGGAGCAACTAACAAGATTTGATTCACTTTTGTTATGTTCGCTGAGCATCTCGCGTCTCTCTCTCAAAATAACGGGCACGGATAAGTAAGGGATAATCAACGAGAAGGTGTACATTCCACGGTTTTAATGCAGGACGCGGAGGCAAATAACCTCCTTTGCCTCCGCGAAGTGCATTAAAACCGTGGAATGCACACCTTCAAGTTGATTATCCCGCTTATACCATGGTCATTTGCCTAGCAATAGCCTATCAAATCGCAGCATTCAGAAATTTTTGGTTAAAAAAAAACAAGTTGGTAATCATTAAACAGGCACCGGGCCTTCTCATACCCAATACTATAGGCCAAGCTAAATTGAACCAGCTATCTTAGTTCATCTTACGTTCATGGAGAAGGAATTTTTGCACATGCTTACATCCATTTACTAGCTGATGATTTGATATTTGATGCCGGATTCCATCTGAAACGATTATTATGCATAACACAACATTATGCTCGATTATGCAGACGGTAGCCAACTTGCTATCCACAGTTACAATGAACTTATGACCGTTTCCGTAGAGTCAATGAGCTGAAATCAGTCTGCTGGCATAGCACGTAGCTAGCGAAATGTCAGCAGTCGCTGATACATGAACTGGACCGGTTAGCTTCATTTGTAACCTATACAATTACAATCATTTAATGGATAAAGCCTGGTTACTTTGCTGCTATAATATTTACGCTCATCATCGCTTGAGTATTGTTAACCGCCCCGCAGGACACAATTTATATGACGCCGCTAAATTTACTGGAGATAAATGTGCAGCTAGGTTTCTGTTGTACCCAACCGAATGCCAGCTGCAACGTTGCTATGGTTACAAGTTGGCTAGTGGATGAATTTCGAATGGTGAAATGACCGTAGCCGAACTACCTGTGCGGTTCCACGGTTTTAATGCATACCTGCCAGCCAAGCAGAAAAAAGTCTTCACCCAGACCGTCGTCTAACTATTGGTAATGCACCTACTCATATAACAATAGGGACTATGGCAATAGGCCAGTTTGCCAAAATGTTGAAATATCTCTTTAAGAAAAGCTAAATGGTGACAAGTATGAAGTTTGGCTTATTCTGCCTTTATGTAGTGTTTTTGGAGTTATTTCTTTCTTTATTTTCTTTTTTCGATTGGGCGACCAACGCTTATGACCGGGCGCATACATTATGAACAGCCAGTGCTGGAAAATGAGTCAAAATGATCGGGCGGCCCGCCCGGTCATTTACCAGAGTGGATGGGGATATAGAAATGGGTGTTGTCCTTCCGTCACTCCGACCGTTTCTTGCTTCATCTCTGGGCCAGAACTCCTAAACCGTTCAATATATCTCAACAAAATGTATCATATGGTTACAACTAATTGTCTAGATGTGCCCTTTCATACCTCAGTTTTTCCTTCAGTCTGACTGTCCGTCTGTCTGTCCCTCTTCCGCATTGTATTTACGGGCCAGAATGCTAGGAAATATCATGTCGCTCCCCTTTGCATTTGTTCAGCTTGTGTTTGAAGTGGAAGTTCATCAGGCTGGGATCATAATATGCTGCGTCAGATAATTGTATTACATTTGCGAGTGGGTTACATCTTCCTGAATAAGTTATATTCTATATGTGCTAACCGCTCACATGCAGTGCATTATGTTACATTGTCAGCACCAAGGTTGCCATGTTGGCTGCACCGTTATTAAACCTTTAAAGGTCCCCATGATTTCATTCAGCACACAGCCAATTAGCCATTACAAGCCATTTCAGAATCTGTTTCTTTGTGATGTCAGTGAGTTGACTGAATAAAGGCATAACAGACTGATGAAAGCTAACCTGTTAACCCATTCCTTCATCACTGTGGGTGGTTCTTCTCCCCGGTGCTGTTACAAAGGATAGATTTTTGACTGGCCTGTAATGGTTAATTGCCTATGCGCCTGGTGACATGACAGGGAGCCTTTAAGGTTTATTATCACCAATATGAGATTAGATTGTGCTTAAATGGACATTCTTATGACGATGAGACATTGGGCACTGGTAATTTAAAGCATTGGACTTCTAGGATTGTGCCTATGAATATTGAACGATCAGTAAGAAATTATACATATCTTTAGGAAAAGTTAACCCAGCAGACTATACATCACTCTCAACGCTCTCATGCATGAATTATGATAAAATCAGTCAGGATTTTTTTCTAAGTGGTTTTATACATCCTTAGGGATGTCCAGCAAGTTTTGAAAAAAAAATTCTATTCTATAAATGACCACTTTTCCCCATTGCAATGACCTGCCAATGGGATTTTTTGTATGTGATGATGCAGTAGCTTCCCACTAGAGTGGACTATATGCAGCAGTGCCCACAATTGCAGGCATATAAAGAGAAAGACACTTTCAAACAGCCGTACACTGTAGTGACCTCCATGCATGAAATGGTTAAAGGTCCCCTATTATGTGACCAGGTTCACAGCCAATTAGTTATTACAAGCCATTTCAAAATCTTTCCGCTGTTGACATCACATGGCGAAGTAACCAACCAGAGGCAAGAAGAACTGATCAACTTCAGCCAAGCAGTCAATCAGATTTCATTATTCTGGTTGGTCACTCCCCCTTGTGATGTCAGGAAGGGGGAATTTTGAACTGGCTCATAATGGCTAATTGGCTGTGCACCTAGTACATAATAGGGGGCCTTTGATGGACCTGACGGCATGATGAAGAGCTGTTAAATTATAAACCGTCTCGCAGGTGTTCCATGACGAGAGGCTGAGCCGCAAACGCACATGGGAGGAGGCGGAGCGATTCTGCGAGGCCCTTGGGGGCCACCTGCCCAGCTTCAGCAGCTGGGAGGAGATGGAGGCCCTACACAAGGTCCTGAGGGGTTCGATCAGGTGACCCCCTCCATACCCATTTGTCACTCCCAGGCTCCGTCCCAACATGGCTTGGAAGGACTGCCACATTAACATATGAAGACTACAAAGGAAAAACAAATTTTGCATTTTTATAATAATTTTATGTTATTATAATACTTCATATATTTTATATTCTTTGAATATTTTTTTTTCTGTGCTTTCTTTCTAAGATCATTTTGAATTTTTAATTCATCATTTCTCCACAATGTGAAAATGTGACTCTGATCATTTTTCCTTTGTGTTCTTCATTTTTTTTACACCTTGTAATGACATGCATTCTGAAGGGTATTTAGATAAGATCACGTCAATTTTTAGTTATAAAAATAAGCAAAGCTCAGTTATCATCCCCCGCGCTGCGCAATTAGCGGGAAGTGGGGGATATAGCATTGAGCTGTACATGCGTCCGTACATCCCTACGGACACATAAAATTGAGGCGGCGGGGGATATTGCCATGTTAGTGCCAAACACTTGTTATTTTGAAAACGAGGGATTTTTTTACATGCTGTCCCTGTGTGACATACAGCTTTTAATATACTGCCACAGGTCATTTCCTGTTTGGAAAACACCTCTGTGGGATGTTTTTTCCACACAAGAAAAACTGGTTCGACCACAGAACAGATTATTTTTACATTTTTCGGTTTGTAGGAAAATGAGCCGCACCTCATTTGGGCTTTGTGGGCTTTGAAAATAGCTTGAGAATAAAGAGTTTTCAGCCAGGATGCGTAATTACACAAAATTTAGAGGTGGGACTGTCACAATTATTGCATTAACTGGGTTGATTTTTCAACCAATAGAATTTTGCCTCAGTAGTTTAAAAGTTGAATGCACCATGAGAGAAATGAGCTTGTTAACAGCCGAGCAAACTGAAATATAACACCAAGCCTGTGCGAATCCATACTGAATGATTTGCATTGGAATATGAGCGCTGACTATGAGTGAACAGCATATTAACTAAGATTGAATAGCAGCTGAGTCCGGTTAATGCAACTAAAGGGAAGAGAATAATGCATGTTATTTCTTTTTTTACATTTTCAAATAAAAGGCATTACTTTCACTGCCTAAGGAAGGAAATGGTCGTCAATCTTGAGCGCAAAGCTCTGTCTGCTTAGACTTCAGCTTTAAGCAGTTGAGCCTGAGACCTGAAAACTTCTGGAGAAATATGAATTTTGCTTTCCTTTCAAGGTTTATATCTGTCAAATCTTTGTCAACCAGCATAAGTCTGCATTTAGATGCATGGTGACTACTCGATCTGTATATATTGTCAGTAATTATCACCTTGAGTCCCCCTCGCAAATCAAATGGCCATTGAAGGTGTTCAGGAGTGGGTTGCATAGAAACAGACTGCACTTTCACCCTCCGGTGGTGACATCAGTGAAGTTCACGTGCTGGTTCTTCCACAGCAATGATCGGTTCTTCTGGGTCGGGCTTAACCGGAGAAACCCAGCATCGGGTAACGCTTGGGAATGGAGCGACGGAAGACCTGTGAGTATTGTCAAAAGGCTAAATAAAAAAAATAAAAAAAACAGACAAAATAACGTCAGTAAATTCTCCTGGACTCAATCTGAGGTCTGTGAGATATTCTGAGTGGGGGAATATTTTACTATTTTGTAAAACTGAGGTACGAATATCGTTATCAGATCATACTTAGTGCTTCACAGGGGTGCCTGGTGCACATACAAGACAGTGTGTGGTTAGGGTTGGGCAATATATCAATTAATATAGTGATATTGTGATATACGATGAGATATTGTCTGGGATTTTAGATATTGTAATATCTATGCGAAGTGTTGTCTTTTCTGGTTTTAAATGCTGTGTTGCAGTACAGGGATACAGCTGTCTGCACTGTTTAGACTGTTCTTGCTCTCGCCTGTAGTAGTCATGTCCACATTACTGTTAATGACTGTTTGACAAAAATCTCATTGTGTGAATATTTTGTGAAAGCATCAGTCGTCACCCCTACAATGTTGCCAGAATATCGATATCAAGGAATTCTTTCTAAAATATTGAAATATTTGATTTTGTCCGTATTGTCCAGCCCTGTGAGTGGTCCAAATTATAAAGAAGGCAGCAACACGCTGCTTTCGTTACGCTGGCTTGATGGCATGACTGGTCTGTTGCAGGTGTCCTCAGTCATAGTTTCAGGTGACCTTCAAGAAGATGATGAATACAATCGAGATTGTGTGGCCTTCCAGGTAAATTGGAGACCAAACCTCAATACACTTACTTCTCCATTTGTTTAGAAAGATCCAATAACAGAGTACAGAGTATCTGGCAGTTATGGGAAATATCGCGATCAAATGAATACCTTGCAGCCAGACTGAACCAACCCACACGAAACACATTTTGAGATATCAGCCGTGGTAACTCTCACTTTAAGATCTGAATGAACGAGTTTGAGGTCATGTAAAATCACAAACCACACTTTGATGCAGCTCAATAATCTGTATTAAAAGCTCATATTTGGTTTGAAAAAAAAAAATGTTTAAAGAAACTTCTTTGAAGTGGTTGGTTCGTTATGGCTCCTGCTGCACAATATATTGTAAAGCAAAAATGCTAAAGAACCCCATCCCAGTACTATCTTGCAGTCTATTTATATCCCTGAACGGCGTTTCGGGGATATTATGTTTTTGGTCTGACTGCCGCTGCCATCGCCGCGCCGCCCTATGTGTTAACGCGATAACTTCAGTAATATTTCAATTAGAAATTTCATGTTATGGATATAAGTAAGTATCATAAAGAGGAAGAACTGATTCGATTTTGGACAATTTACAATTTCTAGATTGACCACCAGGGGCCAAAAACAGAAAAATCACTGTTTTTATCATATCTCTGGAAATATTCATCCGATTGACCTCAAATCAAGTGCGAGTTTGTCTTAGTGTAGATGGAATGGCTGCGTCAACCCAGCCCACAGAGCCCCTAACCATAACCTAACCCACAAAACCCCGAACCCAACCCACAGAGCCCCTAACCCTAACCCAACCCACAGAACCCCTAACCATAACCCGACCCAAATAATTAGGAGTCCTAAATTTACGACTGACACGCCCATTTTTTTAGGAGTTTCTCCGAAATCCAGCAATTAGGACCTACTTTTAGTGCTAAGATTCTTTGTGTATACGGACCCTGGACAGGAGCTGTTCTCTTTGGCATGGTTTTATTGGCTTGGTTAGGGTTCTATGGGTTGGGTTAGGGTTAGGAGTTCTGTGGGTTGGATTAGGGTCAGGGGCTCTGCGGGTTGGGTTTGTGTTAGGGGCTCTGTGGGTTGGGTTAGGGTTAGGGGTTCTGTGAGTTGGGTTAGGGTTAGGGGTTCTGTGAGTTGGGTTAGGGTTAGGGGCTCTGTGGGTTGGGTTCGGGTTTGGGGTTCTGTGAGCTGGGTCAGGGGCTCTGTGCGTTGGGTTAGGGTTAGGAGCTCTGTGGGTTGTTGTTTTTAAGTGTCATTGGCTAATCAGCGCCATAGAGACCTGTGCTGTTTGGTTGACATGGTAGTTCATGTTACAGTACAGAAGACTGGACTGCTATCTACATTTTCATGAATTTTTGGGTTTTATTGCAGCAGAGTTTTCAAATTTCCCCCCCAGTTTAAAGTCATTGCTGGATCTGGGCGAGGACACATTCCATTGGTTAAATAGCTTAGGCCTAGAGCTGTACATTTTCACTGTAGGATATGCAATATGCTCGTAACCTGCTAACTTTATGATGTAAAAAAAAATTATTTTCCATGATTGTTGGTATTTTCTCAGCATCACATCCCAATTTTCAGCCTTGAACTGCAAAAACAAAACATTAACAAGCATTTTTATCTTGTATTTGGTCTTAAAAAAATTTTTCCATTACCTAATTTCCAGATTTGTCCGTGGGGTAAGATGATCTGCCATGGACAAAACTAGAAATGAGTCAAAATTGCTTCAAATCAGTGGCAGAATTTCTTTATTTAAAAAAAAGAAATGAAATGAGTGTTTTTAAAGTCCAAATATAAGATTAAACTGCAGGGTAAGATATATATTTTTTTTTTTTGCGATGCATTTCATGCCATTATGTCAGTTCAAGGTGACTTGTGTTAGCATGGCTCTAAGGTAGATCAGTCCTTTATATCTGTCTATAGATATTGCCAGTGTGAAATGCTCTTTCTGTTGGTTATAATTTTACTTGTTCTGTGTGTTGCATTGAATACATCATAACCAGTAAATCAATAATTTTAGCCATTTTACTGTCTGGTTTTGGGTTTATTATCAGGTGGTTTTGAAGCTTGTTTCCATTCTGTTTGTAAACAGACCATGAAGAGGTCGTATCTGATGACAGTGCTCTGGCTCCACGGTTATTATCTGCGCCTGTATTACGCCAGGCCTTTTCACTGCGACGCCCAGCTGGAGTGGGTTTGCCAGATCCCTCGAGGTAAAAATATATGGGTTCCATGTTTAGCCCAAGCTACTGTGACTGTGTTCTTTCAGTGCGAAATTTGATCAGTTTTCCAAGAGTGAAGCCAGCCATTCAAAATAGTTACGCGTTATTCTTTTCATTGGCAAACATTTTCACAAACATGGTGAACCATTGTAGTGCAATGTTAAAAATGTTTATATCATGGAAATGATGTTGCTTTGTTGAATAAATTAAGCAGACATCACATACACTGTACGTCAGTGCTCACCCTGTTCCAGAAGATCTAGCCTCCAGTTGGTCTCTAGTTTCACTTGGATTCGGCACGGCTGAACAAGACCTCTGGCTGTTGAATGAGAGTTTTTTGTTAGTCTTGGAGCAAAAACCGACAGGATGGTAGCTCTTTAGGTGCAAGGTTGGCTATCACTGCTACACATGCATTATCTCTTGCAGCTGTTTGCAATGGTTAGTCACATCACTGCAGCTCCCAGCTTTTGACTTAGCACCCTTTTTTCATGTGTTGGCAAACATTTATTTCCAGCATTCAGCATAACTTGCAGAACTACTTCATTCAGACAACTCCAGACGTGCCCTCATTCTCATGAGCGCATGCTAACATGCCACAGTCTCTGCCCTCTGTATGGCAGGCTGTTTGAGCAGATGCAGCGGACCTAAGAGTTATGCTGCTGCGTCGCATCGCTCTCAGCTGTTGCTAGTTAACTTCAGACCTCCTCTGCAGCATCCCACTGTGGGCTCTCAATTTCCGGAGCAGGGGGTGGGGTAGATATCCTGACAGCACGGTGGCACAGTGGTTAGCACTGCTGCCTCATAGCTGCTGTAACCCTTTGCCGTATTATTGGTTTATGATGTGACATTTACTTTCTTTTTGTCACCAGGCAAAAAAGCACTTATCCCTGAATGGTATAACCCAAGTAAGTGCTCTCCTTAACTATTCTGTGGTTTACGACCTGAGTGCTGCTGTGTGCGAGTTGAAGTGGCTGGGTGTGTGTGTGTGTGTGTGTGTGTGGGTGGGGGGGGGATGTTGTTGAGTGTAGGTGGGGGGGGGGAAATTCGCCCTTTAGTGACTGTACCATTATCACATGCCAGTGGAAGGGATAAAATGCTTTGATAACATATGCAAAATGTTATTTACTTGCTCAGACATAAATACAGCCACAGGCAGGTCTATAGTTTAGTTTATTTCATTATACTGTATGACCCACATAGAGCTATTGACAGTTTAGCAGCTAAAAAATGTAAATTAAAACAATCAGAGTGACTGACAAGTAAAATTAAACAAATCGATAAATAATGTAATGTATTTGTGAGTATTTGTGACTGCGACAAACTTTTCAACATTTTGGCTTCTTGCACCCCCACAATGAATTCAAAATGAAACAATCAAATGTGCTTGTTGTAAAGACCTTCAGCTTTAACTTTGAGTTTTTAAAGTATACTCCTTGAAGTTTGAAGGAATTGATACCATTTTCAAATATAAACCCCTGATTTATTCGTTGGACCCTCACAGGTAGTTGGACACACCTGCATAATCACAAATTTAAGCATCATTTTTAGGTCTTGGCGGTAAATTCTATTCAGTAAATGACTGCCACAATTCATGAGCCCATACACATCACTGGATGGCAGTTTCGCACTGCCAGGCCTTCAATGCTCCAGTCTTTGTTTCCTAGTTATTTTGGGGTTTTTTTTTTTCCTTCAGCAGGTAACTTTGTTCAAAGTTGTCATCATGACGCAGCTCCTGTAATTTTTTTTTAACATTTTTCTCAGATTTCTTCTTTTTTGTTGCTTTAGCAGTCATTAGTACTAGTGGTTTTAGCAGTGATGGTACAACAGTACTAGTAGTATTTTAGTGTTGTAGGATGTATATGAGAAACTGTATGAGCCTCACCTTCACATAATAAACCTCCTTGTACTGATTAGGTGCATATTTGTAATTTACCTCCATAACTACTGATGCCATTCTCGGGGCGTAGCGGGCGAATCACGATGAGAAGTAATGCAGGCCACAGTTGTTTCCAGATCAAATGTGAAGTTTTTAATCAGGGCCTGTTAAATTTGAGATGAATGACTTTGTGAACCTTGCATCATTATGTGTTTGCGTGTGCGTGAGTGTGTGTGTGTGTGTGTGAGCATCCTCGCGTGTGAGTGTGTGTTAGCTGACGTGTGGGTGTTTGTTTTGTCAGGCGGGCACCATGAATCATCAGTATTCATAGACGGAAATGAGTTCTGGTTTGTGAGCGATCCCAAGCTCTCATTTGAGGAAGCTGGCTTGTACTGTTCAAGTAACGGTAGCATTCTGGCCAGCCCACAGTCATCTGGTGAAATTGGAGTCATCCTGTCGCAGCTTCGAAAGGTAAACCAGCGATATCAAAACTTACAGCAGAGGAGCCAACTTTATGCTAAACAGTGTGGTGCATCTGTTAGGCAGCAACATCTCAAATCTTTACGTCCAGACAAAGGTTCCAATTTTGACATGACACACTTCCTGCTGTGCTTCTCTCCCCCTTCCTGTCTCAATAAAAAAAAAAAAAAAAGCAAAAAAAAAAAAACATTTTTTTTTTTTCAGAAAAAGTCACGAATGTAAGGAGTGATGAGTCCAAATAAGTTTTTATGAGTGGTAGTATGTTTTTGATTGTGCCATGATGAATAAGCACGACTGTTCACTGAACGCAAGAGCTCGCTGACAATCAACAAATAAGTAATTGTTTTTACGGAAGTAATTCTTTACAGTTTGCTTCACTTCAGTATGGGCAGATTTTCTTTATGGCATGAACCTGCAGTGTGTTGTTTCTAGCAGTTGCATGCAGATAACTGGTCCGATGCTTTTTCAGATTTCAGATGAGAAACAGAGCTGGTGGGTCGATATTCCAGAGCCCGAACTTCCCTTCCCTCTGCTGTGAGTCATTTATTAAAACTTCATTACCTGTTGTAGACTGTCTCAGTGGCAGCTGGTAATCTGAAAATAGAGGAAGCAAAGAACATCCCTTGAAACTAATGATTGATTTTGATTGGTCTGCAATAATTAATTTAAATTAACATCACGTTAGCTCTGAAAGCACACAGCACAATCAAGTGTAGCCAGTTCTCCTCGCTATGGTCAGACGAGAAATAATTGATGGGCTAGTTTAGACCTGTTTTCAATCACTTTTCTTGATTGACAAGTTTTCCAATGATTAGAGTAGAGCATCGGCTGTAAAACACAGCTTCCTTCTAAATCCAATGTTGCAGCTGTAGAAAATAGAGAATTCATACCAGAAAAGTGTTCTACGCACTTGACAAGAAAAGATATAATACTGTGTTAACTTTTTTTATTTGCTTTTAGTTTATCCTGCACCATCTAACCTTCACTTCATGATTGTTTATTGACAACAAAGAAAGCAAAGACTAACAAGTATCCACAACTGAGTATCATTCAGTGAAATGCAATTTTTGCATTATAATTACGTACTTTATCTCTTGTGTTATTTTAATGACAAAAACTAGCCACAGCTGATAATGTCTACTGTTTAAAATCATGGTCTATGTGTCCTCAATTTTCGGCTAACCAGCCGCCCCTGGATTGTATGTGTACAGTATGTATACACCCTTTTCCTCAAATACTTGAAGATCCTTTGGGGCTGAGAATTACTGGCTTTCCCACTTGCCTTTGTTTGATATCCTCTCGGTACAATTTAATTGCCGAGAAATTCATGAAATATATACAGTGGGAGAAATGAGTATTGAACGCATCAACATTTTTCTTAGCAAATATATTTCTAATGGGGCTATTGATATGAAATGCTCACCAGTTGTCGGGAACAACCCAAGTAATTCACACATACAAAGAAATCAAAACAAATAAGTCCAGAAATTAAGTTGTGAACTCCAGTTCTTCCCATAAATTTTCAATTGGATTCAAGTCAGGTGATTGACTGGGCTGTTCTAGCAGCATTATTTTCTTTCTCTGAAACCTATCGAGAGTTTCCTTGGCTGTGTGTTTGGGATCGTTGTCTTGCTGAAACGTCCTCCCTCGTTTCATCTTCAGCATCCTGGTAGATGGCAGCAGATTCTAGCAAAGAATGTCTGGATACATTTCTCCATTCATCCTTCCATCAATTATGTGAAGTCTGCCAGTGCCATATGCTGATTTTCCCACCTCCAAACTTCATTGTTCATATGGGGGTGAAGTGCAGTGCCGTTTCTCATCCAAATATGGTGTGTGCTATGACATCCAAAGAGTTCAATTTCGGTCTCATCTGACCAGACTATATTCTTCCAGTACTTCATAGGCTTGTCCAAATGTTGTGCAGCAAACTTTAAACGAGCTTCAACCTGCTTTTTCCTCAGCACTGGAGTCTTGAGCGGTGAGCGTGCATAGAGGCCATGGCGGTTGAGTGCATTACCTATTGATTTCTTTGAAACAACTGTATCTGCTAATTCCAGGTCTTTCTGAGGCTCTCTGCGAGTGATCCTTGGCTCTTGGACAACTCTTCTGATTACTCTTTTGACTCCTCTGTCAGAAATCTTGCAAGGAGCACCTGGTTGGACAGTTTATGGTGAAATGATGTTCTTTTCACCTCTGGATTACGGCCTCAACGGTGCTCACTGGAACATTCAGAAGTTTAGAAATACGTCTGTAACGAATGCCATCTGTATGTTTTGCAACAATAAGGTTGCAAAGGTCTTGATAGAGCTCTTTGCTTTTACTCATCATGAGATGCCTCTTGTGTGGCACCTTGGTAATGAGAAACCTTTTTATAGACCATCAATTAGGACTAAACCAGGTGATGTCAATTTGCACTGATGGGGGGCAGGATTGCTTTCAAAATACTGACAGATTTCAGCTGGTTTCTTGGCTTTCCATGCCTTTTTGCATCTCCTTTTCTTCATGTGTTCAATACTTATTCCCTGTGTCATTCCACTTTATTACACATAACTTAATTTATGGACTTATTTGTTTTGATTTCTTTGCATATGCGGATTACTTGGGTCAACATCTGGCGAAAATTTCATGTCAATGGCCCCATTAAAATATATATTTACTGAGAAAAATGTTGAGGCGTTTAATACTTATTCCCCCCGCTGTAACTTTTATTTGTGGATAGTTAGTTGTAGTATTGCTGGGTACTTCTTGGTGTATCAAGACTTAGTGTGTCTCTATTTCCTATAATACTCTCTGCTCTGTTGTGGAAAGGCCTTCACATGCAAACTATTTATACCTCTAAAATATCACTGAAGATATTTCTAATTACTTCAAAACTGACTGTCTCCATCAGATTCCACCCAAAGCGCTACCCTTCATTCCTTGGCAGATGTTCTTCCCTGAAATCCGATTCGCAGTCAGCTGGTAAGCAAACATCGGAATGTTTTTCTGTAGACATTGCCGAAGTTATATTTATAATATTCTGTAGCTAGTGAACAGCCAAAACTTAATGGCATTGCCTTGCTTTACTCTGAGTTTTGGAAGATTTAGCCACGCGTTCTCTTTGACGTTTTTCCAGAGCGAGAGCACAGCTGTGATCATCGTTTGGCGTTTGTATGTGAGAAAGTCAACATCACGTCAGTGGAGAAAGAGCCCCTGGGACCCCATCCCGGAGGCCTGCCCTGTGGGAATGACTCATACGCCTTCCGGGACAAGGTGACCGGTTCTCTTACATTACTGTAGATGCCCTCTGCCCTGCTGCCCGTGCTCATTTTATGTACACCACCAGTCAAAAGTTTTTGCACACCTCAGTATTTTCTGTAATTGTTACAATTTTTAAAATATTTTGTTCTTGTGTAATAGTCTCATATTGGTTGTATAACAGAGAGGTAGGAAAATTGAAGCCAACTGTATAAACCATGGATATAACAAAACAAATTAAGAAAAACCCAGATCAGTGATTTTGTCAAATTTAAGCAGATCGGGAATGATGGTCTAATCCAGTGCTCCGCAAACCTCTCCTGGAGAACCACCTGTCCTGCTGGTGTTAGATCTCCCTGCTCCAGCACAGGTGATCCACATGATCCACTCATTATCAAGCAGCTTCAGGGGGTGGATAGCGAGCTGATCATTTCAATCACCTGTGCTGGATTCCATGTGGATTTTTCTTGTAAATGTATTATTTGTTATATAGAAGTATTGGGTTCTGGTGATTTCTTTGTTGTAAACATACATGTACGACTTGACAAGGTCTTAGGAGGGGCCAAAATTTTTGACTGGTAGTGTATTGAGTTGAATTTGTAAATATTTGGATAAAAACACTGTTTTCATTGTTTTGGTTTTGCACGCCTCCATGATGGATTTGAAAAGAGCCAAGATGTGCTTGAAGTGCCGGTTTTCAGGTGCAATTCAAGAGAACCATATATGAGTTTCACACATTTAGTGCGCAGGCCTCCTCAGTTTTAGACCCACAAAAGTAAAGTAAATGGACAAACTGAAATAATAATTTAAGTGTCATTTTTAATAGTTGGTGGCAAACTCTTTGTAGTCCATGACTGTCTAAAGTCTGAAACCCAACGACATCACTAGAATTTCTTTCCTGATGATGAACTGCCCGGCCGTCACTGCGACCGTCTTCCTGCCTTGTTATTGAGGTGTTTTGCCCTCAGCGAGTGAAGTGATTCAGATTCAGGTCATATAATAGATTTTTCTATGGTGGAACATTCCGCTTCTTTGCTTTAAGAAAATCTTGGGTTGTCTTTGCAAAATGGCCCCAAGTCACTGTCCATCTGCACTGCAAATCCTTCCTTTCCAGTTTTTCTGGCATAAGTTGATCTTTGTCTTGTTTGTCTATTGGATGTTTTTTTTTTTTTCAGAACTATACAAACATTTTTTGATTTTTTTTTTTTTGGTGAGCTTCCTGTTTTTGAGTCGCACCAGTACTGCCCTACAAAGGCTAAGTGCAATATCTACAAAATTATTTGAACATTTAAAATATCTTACGTGATTGTTCGCTGTCCCGACAAATGAATTGATAGCATGTCTCTGATACATTATGGTAAACTGACTTCCCATGGCATAATTTCTTTCCAAATAAATCCTAACTTCCATATGCTTTCAGGCCAAAAACTGCGTAACTTTCATTTTACCCAATATGTAGTTACTGCACATGGCACGTGGCCAAAGTTACTTTGGCTTTGTGGGGCAGAATAGTTTAAATGTTAAAATCAATGTTCTGTATTAACTCTGGTGAAGTCTTCTCTTCAGTGCTGACTTTGGCACTGATACGCCTACCTGCTTGAGTGTGTTCTTGATCTGGTCAACTGCTGTGACAGGACTTTTTTGAAACAGGAAATGAGTCTTCTGTAATCCACCAGATTCATTAGGGTAACTGGTTGTTTTCCTACTTAGGCTTTTCATGACTGCATTTTTGCTCCTGCAGATGGTACTTTCCCCTCTGACCCAGTATGATCTCTGCTATAATCAAACAAAATGTTTGTTGCTGGTTCAATCGTTGTTTGATTGTCCATATTGAATCAGAACCAAAAAAAATTCTCAGCTGTTATACGAATGGTTTATATAAAGTTTTATTACTGATTCTAAAGTCATATTTATGGTCTTAACTAACTGATTTTTGAGTCTGAGCGCACTACTTTCGTTTAAAATAATTTTAAATGATTCACAATAAGCATCATTTTATTCTATAAAACCTGTTTAATTTGAACATATTTACAGTTTATCATAAAAATTATATATATATATATATATGTTTTGCTATCTCAAAAGGTGGCGCAACAGTCTGAGCAAGTTAACGCCATGTAAATGTATTAAATATGTCATTTAAAATAAATTAATATGGGGGCATAATTTTACATTGAAAACCTTTCAAATAAACAAAGTTTAATAGTTTAATTGTTCTTAAATTCTTTGGAAAACCAAAATACCCGCCCCCTACAATAAAGAATCCATAAGTTACTTTTAATACCCAGCTCAATTACAAAATAGTAATGTTTCAGGCAGAGTAGACGCTCTCAGGTATACTTACTAAAAAAAATCACTTAGTAAAAAAGAGGGAAGTGTGTTTTTTTAGGTCACCTGAGCCGAAGGCGTGACCTATTGCAATCCCCTATTGTCCGTCGTCGTCCGTAAACTTTTCCTTGTGAACAAAATAACTTAAGTATTTATGAACCAATTTTGATGAGACTTTGTATGCAGGCTTATATCCATAAGATCTTGGATGAGTTTGAAAACCAGATTGATTCGATCATATTTGATGGAGTTATTGCCCTTTGTTGTATTATTATCATAAGCTACCTTGTGAACACAATAATTTTAGTAAATATTGGTCAATTTTCATGAGACTCTGCATGCTGGCTTATATTTATAAGATCTCAAAGAAGTTCGAAAACCAGACCGATTCAATCAAATTTGATGGAGTTATTGCCCTTTGTTATATTGTCATCATAAGCCACATTGTGAACACAACAACTTAAGTAAGGGTCATTTAAGGATGTGTCATGTTTAGGTTTTGGAGGAAACTGGAGTATACCTGGAGAAAACCAACAACCTGTGGTTGGTACTTGGCAACTGCCTGTACAGTTTGAGGGGAAAATGCCCCGCGGGATGCGGTTTTACCTCAGAAGTAGAAAAGTAACTTGACATATGTTAATGAAGGTATTATTCCTTCCTTTCACTGAAACGTTTTTTGTTTAAACGCAAAATGAAGTTTTTATGAGCATATTCACAGACCGCACCTACCAAACCTATGTATTGTCAACTCTGTTAGTGTAAGCCTATTGTCTTGCATTTACTTTTTTATACCTAGATATGCTGGAAGCCAGTTATCTTTATTGACGGAAGTGTCTTGAGGTGCTTTATAAAAATTGTGAATTTCATGACCCCCAGGCTCCATGTTTGCCCCTGGGGAGGGGGGTCAAGTTTACTATAGTTTATGTGGGAAAATGATACTTTTGGGTATATTCTGTTTAATTTCTACTGGAAATCATTCACACTTGATTACAACAATGAGATGTTATTATGATATTTTTGACAGTTTCCCTTACCCACGGGCTAAGGGGCAGGGCCCAAGGGTCAAAATGGCTTGAGAAATCTTCTTTGCTTAAAGAAAATAGCCACAAGTTATATACAAACAATTTAGAATACTCTATTGCTTATGATACTGGTTTCCATTAATCTGATCCCTGGGGTCAAAATTAGGGCCACGCCTAATGGCCAAGGTTTAACATTGGATATACTATACTCAGGTGACCGTTAAGGCCCATGGGCCTCTTGTTTTTTTTTTTCAAGAAACTTTTGGTTGCGCCACCTGACATTTTTTTGGCTGGTGAAATTGCAAATACAGTCTAAAACTACTAAAAGCCTTTAAATGTTGTACAACCATTAAGACTTGTTTGAGCAAACTCTTCCAACTTCAAATAAATGTATTCTGTGCATTTTTAAAGATTTATAAAAAAAACATTTTTGAAAGGCTTATTTGTTATCGACCCATTTATGTATGGTAGTGAACGGACTTGGACATAGTGCTTAAAGTGCAGTATGCAGTATCGAAAATAAGTTTTAAATCTATTTTCTCGACAGGAAGTTGAGGTGCTAGTTTTTTGTATGTACGTATAAATCAGTATATAAATCAACAAAGAAAACGCAAAACTGCCTGCCACGATAACACGCATGTGTGACTTTAAAGAAAGTTAAAAATAAATTACCTGAATAAAACTTTCCCCTCCCCCATCCACAGTGCTACACGGTGTTCAAGCCACGGCTTCTGTCATTTGATAAAGCTGTGGATCACTGCCTGAGCCTACGAGGAACCGTGCCCATCATCTCTAATCAAGCTGAGCAAGGTGAGAGAACTGTCTTTTCACAGATAATATCATAATAAACTTCTGTCCGATTCATACCTGTTAACACGTTTTCAAATTCAAGAATAATCAAGTGGCAATTGAAGACACGGCTTCTCTCCCCTCATGGGATCTAACAGTGACAGAACAATGGGCGACATTCAGTACAAAAATAAATTAAATTATAAATAGGTCTATGCACTGGCACTCAGCAACAATATATTTTTTTTCCAGCGAGAATGGCATTTCAGAACTCTTTCGTGAATGAAGGAAATTTCGGCGACAAGTACGTACACCCGTTTTTGCAGGAAGGTCACACAGCTTGCTGCAAAAAATAGACAGCTGTCCGATTGGCAAATGTAAACAGACGAAACCAGATACTAATCACCAAAATTACCTTCGTTCACTGAAGAGTTCTGAAGGGCCATGGCCGAGTGCCAGTGCATAGACCTAATTATAATTAAATTATTTTTCTGTACTGAATGTAGCCCATTATTTTGTCGCTGTTAGATCGCAACTGTGTCTTCAATTGCCAGTTGATTTTTCTTAAATTGAAAAACGTGTGAATAAAGGAAAACCATCTAGAATTAGCCAGGACTAATTGTTGTCAATAAAGGGATGGATATTTGCCCCCGAATTTTCAGGTCTGGCTCTGGCCCTGACTCGCCATTTCAAGTTTTCTTGTAGTCGGCAGTCAATGTGTTAATTCAAATTTTTCCTCCCACCAAAACAGATTTCATCATATCGCTGCTGCCAGATTATTTACCCCGTAAACACTGGATTGGCCTGATGCGGAGACAGGCTACTCGAGCTTGGGAGTGGGCCGATCATTCGCCTGTCAGCTTTGAGAACTTTAACACCTTACTGCATGGGCAAATGCGCGTCATGGTCATCAATGTGAGTTTTCTTTTTCGCAATTATTTGTTTTCATCTCGATCTCAAAATGAATGATGACAGTCCACTTTTTCATTGGGAAATTTCTTGGTTTAGACCGACTTTTCATTCAATAAATAGATGATTTCTTATTTAAACAACTTTCTCATCCATATTTGTACATATTGTGGTACTGTGAACCCCCTATTCTTTTAAGTGTAGTAATGTTTTGAAATGTCTTTTTGATAGTAATCATAATGACCTTTTTGGGGCAATTCTTGTATAATTTACCTTCCCGGCATTTCCTGTTTTCACTATGTAAACTTGTCCGATGTCAGTGCAATGAAAGCTAGTGGTCATTTGAAAGTATTAAGCACTGCAATTTGGAGCAAGGTTATTGGGAGCCTGTGGGAATGCTACCCCATGACCTTTTTTTTTTGCAAAAACACTTCAGATGATCACTTCCAGTGGCTTTTTTGGATCATTAAATTGAAACTTTTTGAACTCAATCAATAAACTTAACAGCAGCCTGCACCTCATCACAGGTAAAGTCAGTCTTACTTCAACAAATTGTATTCTTTGTAAAATAAGCTCCAGAAAGACAATTCTGCATTCATTAATGAAAGTGCGCCTTAAGAGGATTTACACACTGTTATCTCAGTCATAAAATAACTTTAATTGCAGCATTGTCGGCCCATTAGAAATTAATCTGAATTTGTCATGTTAACTGTCATCTCTATTTGGAGAAGCATCTTGTATAAAAATGATTATAATAATAATTGATCATAGAATAGTCGAGTGAATGTGCAGTGATGTATCTGTCGGGAATTGCCAAGGCTCTTTAGGCTGCAGACAGCAACTTGAAGAACGAAAATCAGATAACGGAGGAGCAGCGAGGAAAGGGCTTCAAAGATAAATTTAGTTTTTGAGAAAGTTCAGATTATTTGAAATTAATTCACCTTATTGCCATCCTTCCAATCTGGCAGTGAAGCATAACGTTTATGAATTTCTAAACTATCAGCATTTAATCTCTAGAGGCTATGTGGAGGCTCGGTCTTAATTATTTGGTTCATAATTGATTGATTCGTTTGATTTTGCTTTCAGCATGATTTCTTTTTCTTCAGCATTACGTCAAGACCCAACCTACTCTGCCTCTGACTGGATAGTGTTTGTTGCCTCTGGTGGTTTGGTTAGGTTTAGGCATGAGAAAGGAGATGGTTTAAGTAAAAAAACATTTTCAGGGTCAGAGCCAATCAGACGCAGAGTGTAGGTTTTAAAAAAATTAATGTCTACTGGCAAGCTACAAAAATGGGAACTTTGCTGATTTCTCCAGTTAACGTTTGCTTGGAAAGGGAAGCACCCAGCTGGAATAAATGTCCATCATGACACAGTGTTATTGTAGTAGGTTTTATATTTGAGGTATGCAGGTTGACAGTAGGTGAATTGATACAGGGACTGTCTACCAAGATAATGTCAAAAAACCTCTACTCTTCCCTTATACATTTTTTGTACACCTATCTTTAGCCTGATGTTACTCATCCCACTCCTGTCATGGGTTTAAGTAATCTAAAGTGTAAGATTATTGTCTGAATGAACTGCCGTTCATTTAGTTAAAACAGGTCTATTCTAGTGTTTTAACATGTTGAAACATGAGCACATCAATTTTTTTGGAGGCGCTGTGTAGATCACCATGATGGCGATCTTGAAAATTCCTCTTTAAGATGTTTTGTCTGCAGCAAAAAATTGATCCATGAAAGCGAGGTCCCGAGCCTAGTTACATGTAACAAGGGTTCTTTGTTATTTGTTCATTTCACTTAGGTATTACCAACTTAAGCCATAGCCTGTTTTTTCAGTTTTTTTAATTTATTCGTGGACATTTGGGATACCTCTGCACTGAACGATTGGCAAGTAAGTATTTCAATCACCAATTTTTTTTACATCCGCTTTGAGAACGTGCTAGATTTCATAAATTCCGATAAATGAAATCGTTTTCGGCTCGTTCGTCCTCAACTCTGCCTCTTACTTTCCTGTTCTTTCCTGTTGGTGTTTTTCAGATCTACAACCAGTCACTGTTCAAATAAACTTTTCAGTATGATTATTTATCATCTAATTACAGTGAAAAAGATAAAATTTTTAAAATCTGAAAAATGGTTTCAAACGATATTTTAAAATCTACATTTTTTCATATAAGTAAAAGTAATGCAGTTGATACGGTCCCATAGTATGACTGGGATTTTAAGTTGCTTCAACATAAAAAAAATCTGATGTATGCTGTTCATTACCTGGGCAAAACTATAGTAATGCGCTGGACATTAAAGTGCTGTGGCACCGTTTTAACTTGTGTATAGAGTAATACTCTGAGGTGAGCTGAAGAACCTGCAGGGAGGTGTGGTTACAATTAAGGGGACAATCAAACGATTAACAATTAACGAGGGGTCGTGTAGATGAGGAAGTGAAGACAGAAAACAGGCGGCAGATGACGAGGAATGCTTGACTAATTCAATAAACTGCTAAAACAAGCAGGGAAACATGCACAATAATAGAATGGAAATGTCAAATCCTTTATAACTCTTCCTCGGGAGATTCAGATCGTGGCACTAGTAGGTCCAGAAAAACGTTTCGTTCCGAATCCTGCATTCTTATTACCTGGCCATCTCCTTAATATCCTATGCATTGAGTATACCAGGTATACAGGTCAGCTACAGTGCGGCGGCTCTGTTTTTTGTATGTTTTAAAGTCCCATGACTACATTTAGATTGGCAAAGCTTTTAAAATCGACTCCCGGTTTTCTAAATGCTGTCCAATATAAAAGGATCGCCAGTGAATTCGTGGGTCTGTGGACTTTTTCTTAGACTCCAAATAAGTTGTATAAATAAATTGTTCATAAATACTGATGGCTATTGCTATTAAATTGCCCATTGGTCTGTTCTAATCTTTTTTACTACAATTTTAGAATGTAGCTCAGTATACTGTTCAGGCCACTCATTCTGACAAGCTGAATTCTTATTAATTTACATAATCATTATATTTCACTTTGTAATCTCAATATTTTTTGAATATTTGTTTACTTTCCTCCATGTGTAGAAAACAGGAGAAAGAGCATTGCGCAGTTATTGCATCTGTTGAAATACCAGTTGAAATTGTGAAAATGACTTACAGCCTGGTTAGAGCTTCATCAATCTCAGATCCCTAAAAATGGAAATATGGCCGTTATTTCCATGACCTCACCTCTGCTTAAGACAAACCCACCCAAATTCGCACACAGTTATCTGCCACCGGAACAACTACTGCAGTACTTAATATATCAACTGCGTCTTCACAAATTTAGCATGTACGGTATTGTTTGATTGTAGCCTATCGTGTTTCACTGAAGTACGCAGCTCTAAGTAGAGATATAAGAGTCTAATTCAGAAAAACTAACCTATTAAGAATAGTGAAAAGATACATGTTCCACATTTTATAACCCAGACAAATTCTATTGACTTTTCAATGCATGTGTTGATCTTTTTCATCTAAGGTGGAGGTTGCATAATGACAGTGGGTAGGGCTGTTGCCCGACTGTTAGTAGGCTCTGGGTTCAAATGTGGCCCCAGAGTGTTTTTGTGTGCAGTTTGCATGTCCTCCTCGTGTTTGTGAAGGTTTTCCTTTGTCAGTCCAGTATTCCTCCGACCATCCAGTCACATGCTTGTGGAGACTAAATTGCCCATTGGTGTGAATGAATGATGTAGGATTGCAGCAGTTACTTTGGAAGGCGTAATAAGATCTTCTCGATATGGCCTTAACAAAGTGCTCATAATATTAATAACATGTAATAAATAAACAAATCTTTTCCGCCACTGTGTTAGCAGTATGCCAATGGGTAGTCACAACTGGCTTTAAAGGGAACAATAGAGCTGACAAGATGCTGATTGGTTAATTGTATGTTTTGCAAATGGCAGATTTATTGATTAATTCATTTGATCAGCCATTTGGTGTAACCCTTTTGAATCTTGAACCTGCCATTGGTTCTTGGCAGTTATCTGCCATGAAACAGGCAAAAGCGCATCTGACCTCACCCTGATAGGATTTACCAGCTGCTCTTTAGACTTTTGCATTGAGATTCTTTGATAATACGGTGTATTTGTAAATCTGCGGCTCAATTATGGCTGAGCCTGTCACGGTATGTCATTCCCTCATGGCAAAATCAGATTTATTTCCAACTCCATGTTTAGGGTTTTCAAGTAAGTTTTTACTGTTCTTCAAGCAAAATTTGGATTGCATCAGAATGCACTAGTTATTTTTGAATGGCTTTATGAGATTTGCAGTCCGAGGCCATTATCCACCGCCCCCCCCTCCCATTTAATGTCACGTGACCAAAAATGAGAATAATCCATATCCACTTTAATGATACACCAAAGCCATGGTGTGTACTGCAGTCAAGATTAACCCTTAGAGCGCTAAATGCAGCTATTGTTACTCAGTGATGTACAAAACCCAAAACCAGTGAAGTTGGCACATTATGTAAATCGTAGATAAAAACAGAATACAATGATTTGCAAATCCTTTTCAACTTATATTCAATTGAATACACTGCAAAGACAAGATGTTTAATGTTCAAACTGAGAAACTTTTTTTTTTTTTTTTGCAAATAATCATTAACTTAGAATTTAAAGGCAGCAACACATTACAAAAAAGTTGGCACAGGGGCCTTTTTATCTATATCAGTGCAAAGTGGTTTTAAAAGAGCTCCCGCATTTAAAAGAAATCATATTTATGTATTTTTCAAAAATTATTTCAGTGCTCTCAGGGTTAAGCAGGGCTGGTAAAATTATCAAATTATCACAATAGCATAATCATAACACTTTTTTTGTCTAATATGATGCTGCTCTTATGGTAACTGTGGTAATTTATGCACAAATGTCATTGTAAAGTGAGGGGCTTTTCAGTTACGTGTTCTTGACGATTTCATTTTTAATTTCAATGTCTCTTCCTCTTTTCTGTACTCAAGAGCCTTGGAAATTTGGATATTTGTGCATATTTGTACAATGACCCGAGTCCGGATATGATGGGTACCTGGGACTACATGTCATGCTCTGATAAGCAGTACATTGCTGTCTGCCAACATTATGCAGGTAAACGTGGTTAACCGCAGATTGTTTGCATTGAGGCCTTGGCATGGGGTGTAATTTTTGTGTGCAACACTGGGATGCAAATTTTGTGGACACCATGATAACATTACAGCAAAGCAATAATAACATAGATTCTGCTAAGGGAGAATTCCGGTGTGAAATCCACATTTCACACTTGATCGCTAGAATTCCGAGGGCCCTGACATTTAAAACAAGGCACTGATAACTTTGAAAATGCACAGGTAGTTTACTGGAAACTGACTGTTTATGCAGACAATACCTTGAGGTAGTTTCCAGTCGCCTCCATCTTGAAAGTCACGATAATTCGATTGATGAGCAGGAACAAATAAATTGCAATCTGCTCCCCTATCCTTCCTATTCGTTCGTTGACAAAGTTGACAAAAATGGTAAATCTGGAGTAAATACACTCATGCAGAAAGGCACAGACTTTCATTATTAGATGATATCCATCAAAAGAAAAGAAGCAGACTCAATGCATCTGCCATGGTCAAATGTCTAACTGCATTATTAATTGGGAGGGAAGGGGGGTGTCAGTTATGAATAATTAATTGTAAAATCAATTTCAGACCAACCAGAAAAGCCCAAGTTCGTAGAAGGACCCTTTGTTGTGGGAAACCACACGTACGAAGTCTTGCAGAAGAACTTGACGTGGTTTGCGGCTAATGAGCAGTGTCAGGCCCGGAGAATGGAACTGGCCAGTGTGAAGGATGGATACCATCAGGCTGCGCTCACTGTTGCCACCAGCAGAACCGACGGTCCTCTGTGGATTGGCCTCTTCAGTGAAGATGTTGGTGACCAGTCTCAAAAACTGCCCTATTAAAAATCTGTATCTGTAATTAATCAATTAAAGGTCCCCTATTATGCCACCAGGTGTACAGCCAATTAGCCATTATGAGCCAGTTCAGAGTCTCCCCTTCCTGACATCACAAGGGGGAGTGACCAGCTAGAATAATGAAATCTAATTGACTGCTTGGCTGAGGTTAATCAGTTCTTCTTGCCTGTGGCTGGTTACTTCCCCATTTGAGGTCAAGAGGGGAAGGTTTTTGAAATGGCTTGTAATAACTAATTGGCAGTGCGCCTGGTGACAATAGGGGACCTTTAAGTATAATTAATTTCCTGTCCATTTGATTTTGGTGAAATCATTACTGTTAGCTAAGCTACTGTGACAATTGCAGAGAAAAAACTTTAATTTAATGCTTTGATCCTCTGACAAATTCTAAAGTTTGTCTTATTCTCAAACCTCTACCGTGAGGTTCATAAGTGTTTGGATGATGACGAAATTTTAAAGTGCTATAATTTGTGTATGGTTCACATGAATCAATGTTATTGCCCTGAAAACAAGCTGTTTGCAGGTATTTCAGTCAAATGCCCTTGACAAAATTTAGAAAATAGAGAAATGTTAATAGTTGAGTAGGTCTTTAACCCCTTTGCGCATATATAGAAGTCGGCGTCCGTAAATTCCGAAATGTAATTCCTAAATAATTCTGTAATTGAATTTCCAAATGTCTTGCTTCATTGGGATAATTTTCCACAGTCTCTGTGACACAAATACTGAGTTATAGAGCCTAAATAGGCTCATTCATAACAGGAAAAATTTGACATTATTTGTATTCTGCGCAAAGGGGTTAATCTATGAATTAGCTGACACTAGCAGAATCCGGGAATGTGGAAACGCTGTCTTTATTTGAGTAAATTCCGTGTGTTTACCAGGATGGCGTGCACTACCGCTGGACGGACCACAGCCACACAGTGTACAGCCGCTGGTTCGCGGAGCCCACCAGTGGGCGCTGTGTCTACTTGGACACAGATGGCTTCTGGAAGGCATCAGAGTGTGAAGAGGAGCTGGGCGGAGCCATCTGCCATGTTCCCCAAGGTGACTGCATACATGATTCACTTAACCCTTTCACTCCCAAGAGTGCCAAAAATCACTGATATATGGCTGCCGGAAAATCCCAAGAGTGCCAAAAGGCACTTCGTTACTATACCCAATTTAACTGATCAGATCTTTAGAATATGAATAGAAGTATAAGCCACGGTATTTCTGCCAGTGAGAAGAGATTTTTATTTGCGCAACAAACTTTTTTTATATTGCTACCCTTGAAATCTCCTCATTTCTGAGATTAACTTATTGTAGCCCCAAGATGAAGCCGGGGCTACTATGGATTTGGCCTCGTCACGTGTCCGCCGCCGAAGAGATTTCCTTATGCAGGGTTTCCTGCAGAGAATTGGTCAGTCAAGGTGCGTAGTAACTGCCTGAGTGTAATGCCTCGGTTATATCTTCGCCTGGCTCCATTCGTGGATTGCGCGCGCACCTCAGCAGAGCGTGGAGGCATTTATACTTGGCGCATTCTCCGTTGCTGTGTTCGCCACAAAGACAGGGAGCAGTAGGAACAAAAAACTATAGGAAGTAGTATAATCACAAAACAGTAGAAGTAGAAGCATTGTGAACTAGGCGACCAATGAGTGTAGGCGTCACTAGAGCGGCTTGTGAAAAGTTTCAATATCCTGGAGGTGTGCGACCTCGTGAAGCGCCAGCATGCGCAGCTGTCGCCAGGTGCGCAATGACGTCATTTGTGGCGCGTGAAGCTCGCGCATTCGCGACTGCGTCGAGCATAAATGGAGCTTAAAGCCTCAGTTATACCTTTGCATGGCTCCATTCATGGATTGCGCGCGCACCTCAACAGAGCGCGGAGGCATTTATACTTGGCGCATTCTCCGTGGCAGTTTTGCGGCAAAGACAGGGGGCAGTAGAAAAAAAAATAGTGGCAATGCCACTGTACCCGCTTGGCTCGAAAGTGCAAGGATAGCGCCCCCAATTGGCTGAAGTAGTAGGCCGATTGGGCAGAAAATCGAACTCGTTTGAGACCTTCTGGTCATAAACCCACATATGTAATATCAAGACGCTAGCTCAAAAACTGAAGGCGCTAGAGTGCAGACAAGCCCAAAAGTTTACGCACTGACGCGCGACAGACCACCACTTGGGACCCTGAGCACAGCATAAGCCTGTCGGGTCTTGGGGCCAAGCAGGCTAAAAAATTCTATAGGAAGTAGTACAAGCAGGCACAAAACAGTATTGGTCGCCCAGCATTTTGAAGTGGGCGACCAATGAGTGTAGGCGACACTAGCGCGGCTTGCAAAAAGTTTCAAAATCTTGGAGGTGCGCGACCTCACGAAGAGCCAGCGCGCACGACTATCGCCAGGTGTGCGATTACTTCATTTGTGATGCATGAACCTCGCACACTCGCGACTGCTTCGAGCATAAACAAGGCTTAACATTTGCTTGTACAGTGTATTTTAGCGTCACTGTAAGAGCTGAGCTGGAAATAACAAGATCAAATAAAAACACGCAATCCTGCCAAAATTCATGCTACATGAATGAACACAGTCAAAATTATAAAAAAAAAAAAGAAGAATTAAAAGCGCGTAAAATGCGCACAACCGTCCCTAAGGGTTAAACGAAAATTAACGTAAGAAATATTTTGACTTCCCAAATGCTTTGCGGTGGTGGTGATGTTTGGGGAGAGGAGAACGGTATTATGTACGGAAGCGCTTTGCATTCACAGGATAAAAAAAATATACACCTTATCTCGTAATTTCGAGATCTAATTATGCGATGATAAAGTATGGTCGGCTTCTTTGAATAAAGTACCCTGATATTTTTGACTGCTTTTTCCCATCCATTGCTGAACACTAGACAAAACCACGTGCAATTGTCAAACATAGCAGAAAGCCACGCGCAAACACATCGGTAGCCTTGATAAAAAACGAAATGAATTTAATTTACCCTATCTTAATGAAACAGAATATGTGGGCCAGCAGTTGATAGGAGATACTATTCCGATGTTTAGTTTAGATGAATAATTAACTTACTCCACATGTCCTTCGCACGACGACTGGTTATTGTATATCCTTGGGAGTGAACATCTTAAAGAAGCGAGATAACATATTTCCTCAGTCTAAAATTAAAAAATTGTTGGTCCAGCTGGTATATATATAGATTCTGAACTGAATCTGAGCTCTGTCAAGCTTTAGAATCTTATGTTTTCATTCAGCCTAAGCCTGAGTAGCACCTCAGGCATACAGCATAACTGACTTTTGGAAGCCCTTGTTCATATTACTCATAGGGAAAAGGTCTAGTTTCACAAACTGTTTGGTTTAAAACCATCGCCGGCCAGTCTCACAGCAGGCATGGCGCACATGCATTCAAGGCCTCACCATGGAGTATGAGTACTTAAACTGAGTACTTCTGTGTAGGAGTTAACTGCTTACTCACATGTATTACATCCTATTTTTACCTGTATTTTTACATTCTAGAGGAAAAGACTCTTGAGAACACAGCTGTGAAATGCCCACACAGAGCCAATGGACCTGACTGGACGCCATTTCGGAAGCACTGCTATGCCTTTCACCGGGAGGCTTCACGATGGGCCGCATTTGAGAAGGGGGATAGCCGTGAAACGTGCAAGAAATTGGGTAAGGATTAGCTCCTTGCAAACTTCCGGAAAGCATCCTCAAACAAAAAACTTTGAGTTAACATGACTACTGACGTAATGCATTGTTATGGCACACGGGCAGGAGGCATACTTTATTCCAGTTGTAAGTCAGTGCGTGTGACCGCGGCAGTGTCTGTCATAATTATCTTGTCCTTGCACTACTTAAGGAGTGGAGGGATTGCCACCAAATCTGACATGGTTGTTAAAGTAATGTTTTTGGAGGTCATCACGTCAAAGGTCAGGGTCATGTAAGGTCAGATTAATGCGAACGCCAAAGGCTGCAAAGGGCCATGGTGTAGGTATAGCTTTGTTTTGAGTTGTTCCTTGTTTAGTATTTACTTAACTTGCTCAGTAATTTCACTGTGGATTTCTTACCAGGAAGGCATTCCTGTGATACTCTCCTTTCTTCCCAGCCAACTTTCTGAAAAAATTTGAGGATCATGAAAAATTAAACTCTCTTTACTTTGTCAAGACAACATTGTAAAGTGCAGTGAAGAAGTATTTTCCCCTTTCCCCATTGTTCCATTTGTGCATGTTTGTCACACTTTTTATAATGTTGATGATATAATGTTATATATCATCAGAATATTTTTCATATTAGACAAAGACAACCCAAATAAACACAAAATGCAGTTTTCAAATCATGAAGTAATTTATTGAAGGGGAAAAAAGCTACCCTGCATAGCCGAATGAGAAAACGTGACTGTCCCCTAGCTACTACATCAACCCACTGAACGAATGTAATTGATAATTTGGTTCAATTTCTTTATACGCATGGTTGGAAAAACTAACAATTGATTTGGCAAACAAGAGTCACACCTGCTTCATTTCATGTTTATTTTATAAATGGAGAAATGCGTATGTCTGGTGCTGTTTACATGAGAGTGCCATTTAGCCATTTTAATCTCACTTGAGCGCACGATAAAGACTTGTTGCAGATGCACAATAAGGGCTTCACATCCTTTCAGTAATCTTCTTATTTCTCATTTCTTTTTCCTCCTTTCCCTGTATAAACATGGATCAAATATTACTATCTATAATTTCAGTGGTTACTACTCTGGTATCATGCTTCTCTTTCTGGTTAGCTAAGTTAGGACCAATATTTGCTAAATAAAAAAATTAACTCCTCAAAATTCATGTCAGTAGTAGCCGGAGAATCCCTTCTCGCAAAATAATTAGGATAGCCTTATTTTTCTGTTCCATTTTAAAAACATCATTTTGAAGTTATCATGTTTTTATGTTTCTCTGTTTCTTCTGTTTTCCTCAAAGAAATTATGATATTTATCCCTTTTGAGTGGCTCATATATAATTTCATGTTCTTTTATTCTTTTTAGAAATTGCGTGCACATTCTGACCAGCTTTGTTGAAAAATCATGATTTTCTTGAAAATTCATCAATCTTTATTTTTTTATTTATTTTAGATCCCAATGCTGAAGTGTTAACTATCAGAGATGAGGAGGAGAATGAATTTGTGAGGAAACAGCTGCTGCGTTTTAAGGATCTGGTGACATTTGTGTGGATCGGCATCTTTAAAGACCACGAAAGTGAGTTATTGGCACCTTTAAAGGCAATGAAAGTGAGTTATTGGCATCTTTAAAGACAATGAAAGTGAGTAATTGGCATCTTTCAAGACCATGAAAGTGAGTAATTGGCATCTTTCAAGACAATGAAAGTGAGTTTATAGGCATCTTTAAAGACAATGAAAGTGAGTAATTGGCATCTTTCAAGACTATGAAAGTGAGTTATTGGCATCTTTAAAGACAATGAAAGTGAGTTATTGGCATCTTTAAAGACCATGAAAGTGAGTTATTGGCATCTTTAAAGACAATGAAAGTGAGTTATTGGCATCTTTAAAGACAATGAAAGTGAGTTATTGGCATCTTTAAAGACCATGAAAGTGAGTTATTGGCATCTTTAAAGACAATGAAAGTGAGTAATTGGCATCTTAAAAGACAATGAAAGTGAGTAATTGGCATCTTTAAAGACTATGAAAGTGAGTTATTGGCATCTTTAAAGACAATGAAAGTGAGTTATTGGCATCTTTAAAGACCATGAACGTGAGTTATTGGAATCTTTAAAGACAATGAAAGTGAGTTATCGGCATCTTCAAAGACTATGAAAGTGAGTAATTGGCATCTTTAACTACAATGAAAGTGAGTTATTGGCATCTTTAGAGACAATGAAAGTGAGTTCTCTTATTGCTGTTCGCCATTTTATCCACAGCTGTAGCCTTTTAGAAGAAATCTACTAATAAGAGTCTCTTAGCTCATGTTGGTATCAGTCAGTGCAGTTTTGGGTGAATTATTGTGTAAGGATAATGGTGATCCTACCTAACGCCTAGTCATTCTCTTGGTAGATTTGTTTAAAATGCTTTTTAATTTGTGATGTGGTTTTCTGTGATTTCGTTTGGAGTTGTTTTGTTTTTTTGTAATTTCAACTTTTGCAATTCAATATTTAAATCATTAGAAATAGTATAGCTACAGTCAGGATTGGCACAAATTGCGCAAATCTAACTTACACCAAGCGTAACACTAAGTGCCTTTGCTTGTTTAAGACCTACGCAGTTGACATTTTTCCGTCCAGTGTTCATTGTTTTTAAATAGCAAATGTTCTTGCGACATTCTGAGCATCCATGGGTGTTGGTCTGAAAGTGAGAGAGACAATGGGAGATGACAGTCTGATTGGTTTATTTCATGTTTTGCCATGTCTTTGATTAATTAAGAGACCAAGTACAACCACTTTAAACCACGGACCGTACTTTGTGCGCAGATTATCCGCCATTAAACTAGCAGAATTGGATTTGGACGCACCCTGTATACACTTGCACCACGCGCTTCAGTCCATGTACTTTGATCGTTAAAATGGAGCCCAATGAAATTGGGTGCTTTTTGAATGAATAATTTGAGGACCATTTGTGTAGGTCTCCTAAACTGTTGAATCTTTCTCATAATTAAGACTTATGGAACAGTATGGTTGCACTTTTTTTTTCCAAAATAGTAATTGTCTGAAAATGGAATATTCAGTCTGATATTTGTTTTGGTTTATTCCTCTCTATAGCTAACCAGCTGAAATGGTACGATGGCACTAATGTTCAGTACCACAACTGGAACGATGGAAGACCCAACATTACCGGCAAGTTCCTGGCTGGCTTGTCCTCCTCCGGCACTTGGAAATTATTCACCAATAAACTTTTTTTTAACCGGATCAAGCAAGTCAGTGTTGTCGCTTGCAAAATTGATTATGGTATGTATTTTCACCCGTGGTGGTGACTTTCTTCTAAATACATGCTTTGTATCTTAGACACACAAGGGGAAGGGGGGGTCTCTGGTCTGGTTACAAAGAAGGGCACTGCTAAGTGACTGTGCTATTTGAAAAATTGAGAAATGTTCTCCGAGTCAGATTACATCACTACATCTAATATATTTAGAGAGCAACTTAGATTCAGCGGCCGCACTGCACTGTACAACAAGGTGGTGCCAGAGAGCTGAACATCTATGTGCCGAACTGCTTTGCCCCATGCCCTGCGGATGTCAAATCTGGCGTAGCAGGGTTAATAGCTTCTACAAAATTTATTACGGATATGTCAAGGGAACAAGGTGGCATGAAATAAATGAAATTGACCTCAAAAGTCTGCAATTATCATATTGCAGTTGACTACTGAAAGTTGGTGGAAAATTATTCTTTTGCATCATTTGCAATCCTTTTTGGGATTAGTGACTCATTCCCTCTTAAAAATGTCAGATACACTATTCACAATCTTATACTTAAGTCTTTTTCCCATTTTTTAAAGATTTTTTTTTTTTACTGTAAATTAATTTCAATATTATCTTGATTCATCTTATTGCTGGATGGTTCTGTCATGGCTTAAAACATGTCGGCTGTATTTGAGAAGTTTCTTAAATACCTGCGGAGAAAATTGGCAAAAAATTTACTTTCAAAACCAGAACAACAGAAAATGAGAGTGACTGTTTAAGGTCTATTGCAGTAGTTTAGGTGACTTGCAATAGTCATGTAACGTAACACTGGACTGCCTCAGTAACTAGTAGCAAAGGCCTGCACCGCCATTAGCAATGGAGGCAGAGGACAGTTCGGCTGAGCCTAAATCACAGTATTGTACTGTCTCGCCTTGCATGTATGCGGTTGTAGCTGTACTGTTATATACCCACTTTTCTGGAAGATACTTTGCTGAAAGCTCCTGATAACCATTTCTTCCAAAACAAAACAATTCCGACAGCAAGTTTCTTAATGAGCTCATAGCTGAAACACGCAAACGGTCGAAAGCATTGCTTGTGTGGAGCTCGTGAATCGGTAACTCGTACCCGGAAAAATTCCGATTCCAGTTTTCACTTTTTCAGCTTGTAATTCGCCAAAACATTTTTTTAAAGGGGATAAAATTCCCCCACGGCAATGCAGGGAAATCATTTGTTATGACAGACACAGCTTTAGCATCAGAGCTAGCCCACCCTTAGGAAAATTCTCAGTGGTAAATGAATGGTATCCAGTGGTAAATCAAATAGCATTTTTTTGCAAGGGCGCCCAACGGCGAAATTCCCGGCTGACCACAAATAAGTAAAACGATCGTTTCACTGATTGCAGCCTTATCAGCCCAACTTAGACAGATACAACGCCTCTCTGATTAGCTTCAACTGTTGCTGCTACGATCAGGTAACATTAAGATGAAACTACCACATTGATTGCTAACCAAAGCAACACAAGCATACCAGTCAGAATTACTGCATATGAGTCAACCAGGAGCGCTTCTAGTAGCGCGCCGCGCGAACACACATGCGGTAGTGACCGAGCGGTCATTACAACAGTTTTCTTAAATGGGCCTATTGTTATCAGTTTGCAACTATAGTCCAATACAAACTGTCTCAAGTATATAATCACAAAAAAACTAACCACGGATGAAGTGGTCACCACAAACGCGGATTTCCTTCTTGTGTATGTCTAAGTCGGCCCTGGAGAGGCTTGAAAACCATTTTGCTTGTCAAATTGTTGACAACTCCAAAGTTTTTTCACCCTGATTGCGTATAATACTGGGCACATGGTATCGTTTCTCCCTCTCCCGCTCAGACCGGTTGGAACAGCCAACAATGGCACAATTACTCGGCTTTTTCTCGACTTTTCTGTGTGCGCAGTGTGTAGCGTCAATAGCCTGGGGCTTTGTTTGGCCACATCAATGGCGGACAAAGCTTGACCTCGTATTGGCCACAGCTAGGCCACGCCTATTGCAAGAGAGCTATACATTACACTGCACATACATGTAGCTACCTTTATTTATCTGAGGCTTTAATCCAAAGCGGCAGTTGAGTAGACTAAGCAGGGGCTCAGTTACAGCGGCTTTAGACATTGTGCAGATTGCCGCAGGCAGCTAGTGGGGTCTGTAGTTATACTCAAACCCATAAATAAATGCAATTTTGTGAGATTTGTACTGTCATTTTTGAGTTTTTGAAGTCAATATCCACCATATTGGAATGGGCAAGAACATGTACCCGTACTGATTTAGGATGCATTGCTTATAAGTATATCACGTATTTCTGCTACTCATGTGAATGTAGTACAGCTTAAATTGGTACCTTTACCTATAATTGATATTTCGTTTTGAAAGCTCTCAGTATATTTGGTCAGCGACTTGACTTTAAAGGGCTGTAACACTTGCAAGGTTCAGTACACAGAGTATGTAAATGCATACTGTAAATGCCCACAAAGTCATGGTGCAGAGTATCCACTTTAAAATGAGGCTGTTTTCATTAACCCTAAGAGCACTGACAAATATTTTTAAAAATATGAATTTAATTATCTAATAAAAACCTATCATGTGGCGACTTGTTTAAAAGATCTGCAGGGGAGCTCTTTTAAACAAGACGCAACATGATAGGTTTTCAACAGATGTCTTGCATCATTGAGTAACAATAACTGCAATTAGTGCTCTAACGGTTAATATTTCAGTCGGCTTTGCGGGAATCGCAGCCATTTAAACTTGTGTCGGTGTGAAAGGCGCTGGTACACTAGGGTTCGATTTCTCACACTTCCTTTCTCCCCCTTCCCCAAGACCCAAAAGAGAACTTCAGCAAGTACATCAGCGATTTTGAAAATTATGGCAGCTTGAAGTACAAGGTGATCCAAAAGCCATTGAAGTGGACAGAGGCTTTGCGAGAGTGCAGTGACATGGGCTACCATCTGGCCAGTGCTCACGACCTCGCACAAGATGCACACCTCCAGGTCATGTCCAAGATCGATGGCTTTCCGCTGTGGATTGGACTATCCAGCCAAGACGTAAGGGACTCTGGGGACTGAATTTGTGCATCTGTGTGTGTGTGTACAGACGGGTGAGAGTTTAAAGGGAATCCAGGTATATTCCCCAGTTTTAGAAAGATACAGTTATATCTTAGTAGTCTTTAAATAACATCTTTTCAGGGACACCTCAGCTTAATTCAACAAGACAACAGCAAGCCACATTCTGCACAGGTCACAACACTGTGTTTTCTTGATTGTAAACTACTTTTTGGCGGTTATACTGATAGTTTCTTAAGTAAATTCAAATCTCTAATGCACTAATGCAGAAAACAAACAATAATAACCATGAAAACAAATTAGACCACATTTACGGTATGTCCTGGACCAGATTAATGTGGAAAAATCATGGTGCTGACCACTTTTGTATAGCACTATATGTCAGTCACCCAACTTGCAGGTAAATAGTTTACTGCTGCATTAACAAGTAGATACAAAAATGGTTTTGACGTCTAGGCTCAGACCCTGACGCACAACCTGCAGCCTACCCTGCAGAGGAGAGCTGGGGGTGTCGGGAAATTCTTAGACCAGAGCTGAGCGCTGGGGTGGAGGTGGGATGTTAACTTGTCGCAGGCAGGAGTGATGCAGCCCCAGGCGATCTTAACAGCAGCAGCTGAGTATGGTGCAGTACAGCAGCAGGCGGAGGCATGTTTGTGCTGCAGAGGGAGAGCAGGACTTAAATGGCCCGACTTATGGGGTGGGGGGTGAGTGGCTGGTATGCATAAGAGTACCTGTGAGAGTATAGGAGTACTTTTAGTCGTTTGGCTGAACCAGCTGCACAAACTCTGCCGTATGTAACCTCTGTCCATCTAATGGGGGAGAGGGGGCCAGCATCACATTATTTCATTGTTGTCGTTTTTTTACCATGTTCTCCTGTACATTTTATCTGAAATCAAATAAATATAGGAGTCAACTATCAGCTAGTATACTGCCCTACAAAGGCTAAGTGCAGTAACTTCAAAATAATTAGAACAGTTAAAATATCTTTGATGTTTGTTTGCTGTCCCGACAAATGAATTGATAGCATGTCTCTGATTTATTATGGTTTACTGATTTCCCATGGCATAATTTCTTTCCAAATAATTCCTAACCTCCATAAACTTTCAGGCCAAAAACTGCATAACTTTCATTTTACCCAATATGTAGTTCCTGCACTTTGGCTTTGTAGGGCAGTATAATTCTTGGGTATTAACATCCAGATTCTGTGATCTGTGCAGGAAATGCAACCCTTGTTTGCTATAGGAAATTCAATTTGACATTTTAGATTATTCAAATGCCATCGTGGTGTTTTACTTGATTGCAAATCTGAACAATTAACTGTAACGAATATGTGAGAATAGAAGAAATCAGGAAAGGCCAAATACTTCTTCAAGGCACTTCATATACGTGTAAACCTTTTGAGTGCTGAATACATTTTCAAGGAATGAAAAATGTAGTTATCCTGAGCTGTTGAAAGCCTATCATGTGGCAACTTGTTTAAAAGAGATCCCCTGTGTGAGCTCTTTTAAACAAGTTGCCACATGATAGGTTTTCAACAGCATCTGATTTTGATATCTTACATCATTGGGCAACTATAGTTGCCCACGGTTCTGAAAGGGTTAATTATCCTCTTTTCAGAAAAAGCGATTGTTATTTACCTGCAGTTTCTTTTCAGGAGAGCAGATCATCGTTTGAGTGGTCGGATGGCTCAGCCTATGACTACAGTCCGTTGGGCTTCTCGTACTCGGCCTCGAAAGGCAACTGCATGCTGATCAACAAGACGGGATCGTGGGTCCAATCGGACTGCTCCTCTATACAAGATGGTGCGATCTGCTACATCAACAACAATCCAAGTATGTAGTTTTTTTTTTCTCTGCTTTTATTTTCTGGGTTTTTTTTTTTTAATCGCCTATCACAAAGTGGATGTGGATACAGGAACGAATGTTGTCCTTCCGCGCGTCCGTCTGTCCATCATCCATCTTTTCTGGACTAGAACTCCTCAACCATTCAATATTTGTCAATAACATTTCATGTGTGGATCCATCTTATTGCGTAGATGTGCGTTTTCACACATTCATCCGTCCTTATATCCATCCGTTTGTCCCTCAACCGCCTTTTTTCTTTTTTATCCCCCCGGCATATAATGCGGGGGGATATAGCGATCAGTGTGTCCTTCCGTCCGTCCGTCCGTCCGTCTGTCCGTCCGTCCGTCTGTAATAAAATCGTTTCCGGACCAGAACTGGAAAACTACCACTTACAAACACCAAATTTGGTATGAAGCTTCTCCTTATGGTCTAGTTGTGCCTTTTGGGGGTTTCGGTCCGTCCGTCTGTCCACACAACCTGTAGGTTACACAACCTACAGCCGGGGGGATCCGCCATTGCCAGATGGCTCTTGTTTCCCGGCCAGATATAAACCATCCCATTCCTTTCCAGCCCGGAACTTTGAAAACGTTCAACGTAACTCAGTAAAATCTTATGGACACATATTCTGTAGATCTGCTTTTTCATACTTCCATCCGTCCGTCTGTCTATCCCTCCACTGCGTTCTGTTATCATCTATCATCTATCCTGTGGCTGTGAGGGACACGGTTGGTATCGGAGAACCAAACGTGACTAATAGGAAACCAGAAAGATCGCCTAATTACCAGAATAAAGACAGCCTGACGGACGCTTGGCCGAGAAGGAATAACGAAAGCTCAGGAACCAAAAACCTGTTCCAAATACGGGAACCAATCAGAGCGTGAAAACAAACATATCTTTTTAACTCATGTAAAACTTATCTTACATGATCAGTTTGAATTTGAATCTTTGCTGAAGACCTTGATTAGTAGAAACTTGTATGTAACTGCTTAGCAGTTAGCAGAATTAAAGCCTGCACCCACACCGGCCCTTTCTGGATAAGATTAAGGATCTCAAGGCAATCAAAAAACACCAAAAAATCTGTATTCGGGCGGAGGAGTCAATTATTAGCATAATGCAGAAATTTCCGCTTGCGAGCGCAAAAGGGTTAAACTGAGATGGCAAAGTATTATGATTGGCGCAAGGGTTGCCAGGCTCACTTTCCCTTTACCTCTGCGTTAAATCTTAATGTACTTGTCACCCTTGTTCTCCATAGAATTAGACATGGAGGGTTTCATTATTCGGTGCTTGCTTGTAGATTTTCTATCTATATTCCCTCTGAATATTTCCAGCTCGTTGGATTACTAACATGGATACTTCTTTTGCACAGGTTCAAAGCCTTCTCCTCAGCACTTAAATGACTGTTCGAAGACTGCGGGCCTCTCCAAGTGGGTTCAGTACAAAGACCACTGTTATGCATTTGACATGGCGCTGTTTAACTACTCTGTGTACACGATGGCAGAGGCAAAGACCATCTGTGGCAACCTTGGTATGTCAATTCTGCATCATCCTGTGTCCTGTTCTTGCATGTTCAGACTCTTCAGGTCGCCGTGCACGGTAGTAGCCATTTTTATCTCTATTAAACACTCATTATTGTGAGTGACCTGTATCTATGGGTAATGTGAGTTGCTGCTGCTCTCTCAAAATGGCAGGCTTATGCAGCTTCATTCATTTTTGCACAAGACATCTGCATCACCAACAACAAAAAAGCATCATTTGTGAGAGCACTCATGGTATGCAAACTTGATTCAGACCAAAAAATGGATGCACTTGTAGTGAAAGCACAGGTGGGATTTTGTCCGGGAGGATGGCGAACAGTTTGTCTGCTGCACGTGATAAGATCTATAAAAAAAGGCAGAGTGGTTGCTTTTGCAGTTTTAACAGGGCTCAGTGTGTGTGTACTGGCAAAAATCCGCATGGATTCTGATCTCATTCATGTTGCATGTCAACATATCCGATTTTTCTCCAATCGAGGACCACATATGAAAGTGACTGGATTCTAATTATCCCCTGCCGCGCGATTAGGGCGAAGCGAGGGAAGTAGTATTGGGCTCCGTCCGTACGGACACATAAAATTGAGGCGGCGGGGGATATTGCCATGTCAGTGGCAAACACTTGTTTGAAAATTGGATTTAAAGAACAGATTTTTGTGTCCGCACAGCTAAAAACATCAGTTTTGTGTCAAATTAGCGCAAAAAAAAAATCAGTTTGAGTGACTTCAGCATGGTAATGTGAAGGCAGCCGAGAGGACTCCAACACAAACCACATTTAGCTTTTTGGGTTCACTTCCGGAAGTAAATAATTCCCTCACAAATTAAATTGTGAAAATAGTAGAACAAAGGCTCTCTGTTCAAATTTTGATGACACGAGGCTTGTCTTTGGCTGCTTTTACATTGTCCTGTTTTGGCAGATGAGTCTGCGCAGCTCCTGAGCATTAAGGACGAAGATGAGAACTCGTTTGTCTCCAGTTACCTCAAGGAAAACCCACTCATCACAAAGCGCGTGTGGCTCGGCTTGGATCTGGATGATAAAGGTATTGACCCTCACAAAGCTCTTCCAGGCACACGCTCTTGAACATATTCTGTTTAAAACTGTCCACAGACCAATATTTGTATTGACTACCTGATCTGAATTCCGTTGAATACCTGATTTCTGACCAATCAATCTGAACTGCACATGGGCATCGAGTTTTGGCTTTGGCAGAGACTGTCACAGCCGATTTTCCCATTGACCCAAATTTAAGCATTTTACGAAGAAATTTGCTGTGTTTATGAGCAAGTCTGTGCAGATATTTGGCGCAGAAATCATTGGAAGTCTTGTTTTGCACGTAGCCCTGGGTGTAGTCTGGAACAGAGAGAGCTGTAATGATTAATTTTTAAATATCTTGACACTTAGGTTGAATTTGGAAAGATTTAGTCAGAATAGGTCAGTAGGACAAACGTTCAACTTTCATTTGAGGATATATTCATACAATTCTGCCCCATGAATTGAATTTTTTTTTTCTTAACGTACATGACCCCACCCACAACTCCACTGCAGCCTTCAGTAGGGGAGGGGTGAAGGGCTTTAGTAAGTGCCACAAAATCTGAATAGTTTAACAGATTTGAATTGTAATACTCTCAAATAGAAGCTGAATGTCTTACTATGCCATGCAGATCATTCCATTCCAAATTCAGTAAAAATGTCAGATATTTTGTATTTTAAGCAGTTGTCCGTTTTTCAATGTAGTTGCAGTGAAACGCTTACACACTTTAGCTTATACTGGATAATGTCTCAAAAAACATGGTTGCGTTTCTTTTATACCATGACTTTTTCATTGATTATCTTTTGTGTGAGTAAAGCAAGAGATTGCAATGGTGATTTCGCTCTAACGTCAATTTTAAAACTCCTCCTCAGATGAACTGAAGTGGATAGATGGCACCACTATGGAATTCTCCAACTGGGACAAAAGTACAGGCACGCTCGCTGGGACTGACCCCGGCTGCGCGGTCTTGAGTTCCGGTGACACCGGGAAGTGGAGTCGTGTGAGCTGTGCGGGGATCCACAGCAGGGTGGTGTGCAAAGTGTCTGCACGTGAGTATACTGTCAAACCTCCACAATGTATAGCCTATATCGCAAGCTAACTCACTGAACTGATCATTAGCTACATACGAAAATATTGCGCTGTCCATGCGTATTTAGAAAGTTACTCAGTATAAACAAGGCTGCGGATAATATTCCCAAAATTATTCACATGATACGGGTGCACGTACCATCCAATTAAACTGCCATTGTCTGCTTAACGATTGCATTTATTGTTTTCAAAATCCAGGAGCAGGGTCAAATGGCGAAAACTGTCACTGTCCAACTGCTTATGGATAGTGCTGCAAATTTATTGGCTGGTTGCAAATGGCTGTTCACCATAAACTCTAGCTAATTGTTTTTTTTTTTCTTTATAGACGCGAAGAGAGGCACACCTGCTGCTTTTGCCTTCTTTTTTATCTTGGTGGTGTCGCTCATCGCGTTAGTGCTACTCATAATATGGAAAAGGAGAAGAGCCCATTTCTCTCCAACGGTGCGCTACCAAAGGAACTTCGACGAAGCCGACGGCTCAAACATATTAGCCGAAATGGAGAGAGAGTATTATTAGGGAGTTACAGAAATGTGCCTTAGCCAGATCAATCGTCATGCAAAAGGACAACTATGTGCTTAGCAAGAGCAACAATTCCTCTACATTCCCGGATACAACTTTTTCGCCGGTATTTCTTAAATGTTTTCCTCTGTGTTTTTTCTCAAAATCCCTTAATGCAACTGTCAGGACACTTTACACACCTACGTCTTTCGTCATACATATTTTAATGACTTCTGTCTGTTGCAGGGAAAATAAAGTAATTGATATGAATTAATAAGTAATACTGAATGGCACATTAAAATGAGATGTATTTGTATATTTTTGCTGAATGTTCAGTGCCACTTCTAATTTAATGACAAAGCATTTAAGTTTGTTTTTGGAAAACAGAAAACCCCTTGCTTAAGCCCATTGACAAAAAGTTGATATAACGCTGTCCTACACATCATGTATGAACACTTGGCTACATAACAGACAATGTCACTGTGAGTCAGAGATACTAAAACTGGCATATATATCATAATATAATCTTACTACCGTGAGATAATGAAAAAAAAAAAAATATATATATATATATATATATACATATATATATATATATATATATATATATATTTTTTTTTTTTTTTATCTCACGGTAGTAAGATAGATTATAATGGTGTTCACATGACAGCGATTTGCTGTTGATGGCCAACTAAATATTGTGCGTACTTTAATGAGCCCATTGAATCCTGCGCACACTTTGATGAAATCTTCTGCTAAACATTTGAGTCTTCCAGCTTTCACAAATGTTCTGTAGACAAGAGACAAACCGGAATTTTTATTTTTTGCAGAAACATTACCTGCCATCACCTATTTTTGGTTCCCCTGTGTTTCCCCAGCACAGGTGAAAAAAAGGATTTACCATCTCTGGACTTGCCTTCATGCATAATACAGCATCCTTTTTAAGTATCATAAAACTATCCATTAAATCACAGTAGCAACGCTTGTTCACGACCTGACCATCTAGCTTGTAATACTGCCGTTGTCACCTGTTTTGTTTTAAAGCACATTACTGTTACCACCAAAATGTGAATGCCACATGATTGATATAGTTCATTACAGTTTTGTCATTTGATATAAGATGACATTACCAGTCATACCATCTTGTATACAAGAGTGTTGTCAGCCGTCGGGAGAAGAGTTAATTAGAATAAAAATGCCAATGTCTATACAGGGACATCATCCCCAATCGATCAAAAGAATATGTGAAGAGTCTGTTTACAAAATGCAATAACTGCCAAGTTACAAAAATTTAGATAATACCATGGAGCGATAGCCCTGTGCTTCTTACACATGGAGAAAAAAATCCAGTTTTACAAATTCATGCCATAAGGTGTGTTTTTTCATGGTTTGTGTTTTTCTAAAGAATGTAATAGGCGCCAACAGAGAAAAAGCTGATTTACTCAAAATGAGTAAAATGGATATTTTGCATTTTGGAAACGACCTCTGCATATGCTTTTGGAAATTGCTCTTGCACTAAGATTCTTGCGTATTTGTTTATTGCAATTGCATTTGTATATTTCGCTCTCTGGAAATGTTTTAATTGTTACCTGCCCCAAAGCAAAGTAACTGTTTGTCTGTCTGTTCATTTGATAACTTTTGAATGCTCAGTTAACATTGGTAGGGATATGTCTTGAGTGAATACCTGGCTTGGCATTGAAAATGGGGGTCTTAAGTATATGGCTTGGGGGGTAAATGGGGTGACAAGCATTCAGAGTTGCATTATTTTACCCTGAAAACACCCCAGTATCAATGTTACATGTCATCCTGGGTAGTGGGTATCATAGAGAGTGTCTGTCTGTCCGGTTAGCTGTCCAGTCTGTAACCTCTGAACGATACACTGGAAATTGATGAAAGTTGGTTGGTAAATGGCGTGTGTGAATATCTATCTTGGGATTGAAATTGGGGATCGTGGGTATATGGCCTCGGAGGTAAATGGGGGGAATGGGGAAAGCATTTAGATCTGCATTGCCTCATCCTGAAAATCAATGTTACACGTCATCCTGAATATCATAGTGATTGTCCTACATTCCATTTGATAACTTTTGAACAATACACTGGAAATTGATCAAATCTGGTATGTATATGGTTTGAGTGAATATTTAGCTGCAGATTAAAAATGGGGGTCCTTGGTGTTTGGCTTGGGGCGTAAATGGTGGGGAAGTGGCTGGTGTGATCCCATCTTCAGAGGGTCTCTAGTTTAATCTCTTGATTGTTGATTATTTGATACATAGTTCAAGAATGACAGATCTTATAGCTGAACTGCAGCTATGGTTTACATGATATGCCCTTTGACTGTTGACACAAGCTGAAGATCTACTCAGATTTGAAGCCTGTTTCTTCTTTTTTCTGCCTTTACTGGGGGCATTCTGGTCACTATTCTGATGTATTTGCTTTTATTTGGGGTCATTTTCTCTTCTTTTCTCTGTATTCTATCTCAATCAGTCTGTTTTGTCTGTATGCATTTTATTAGCATTTCTATCAGTTAGCAAAAAAGTTTGAATGCCTTGTTTAATGCTGCATTAATAGTATTACTTCTCCTAAATAATCCTTTCAGACACAAAAATTTGTATAACTAGCAGTGTAAACAAATCAAATACTGTATATATGTGTGAATGGTGTGTATTTTTAGTGATAATAGATGATTATTTTGAAGTTTGTATATTTAATGGAACGCTTGAATAATTTTCCCGTGTGCAAACTCAGTTTCTGAATCCCTTGTTTCAGTGCTTTTTGAAGCATATAATATAATGGATGCACTATTTGTAATGCATTGTTTTCAATGGAGATGCTTATTTTGCTAGATAATTTTGAATTTTGAATGTAAAATTTGAGGCTGTATTTATGAACAAAGCCTAATTTCTGCTGTCAAACTTCTGAATATTTGAATGTGTTGAAAATTCCTGAAACATCTTGAACTTTTCATTTTTTCTTTTTAAGTATTTATGATGCATTCCGTCAGAGACGGGGGAACGTAAACATTCACTGCCCTGCTGGAGCATTTTTCCCTAAAAATAGATCCTTCTTTCTGGACAATTTTGAGAAAACCTTGGAAAATTACAGCACCAACAGTGGAGCCATATTGGTAGAGTTGCATAAGTGGTCAAATGTTTCTGTCTTGAAGATTTAAGAATGTGTAAAATAATTCTCATTGGAGAAAAAAAAAATGGAAAATCGTCCCAATAAACCTTGCTGTAATTAAAGTAAAAATTATGGTGTTTGTGAACTCAGAAGAATGCTTACTGAATGTCACAGTAGGTGGGGATTCCCCATGAATCCAGACCTCTGGGGTGCACAGGACTGGACAAGAAAGGGTGTGGAATTGACTCGGGGGTGGAATAACCCCAGGTCACCCTATGTCAGTAGTTAGATGTTTAACGGGGGGCTGGTTGCCATCATGGTATAGTTGCTTAATGTCCTTGATGTTTTTATCCAGTGGACCTTAAATATTTAACTTTTTTATAAACTATAGCATCCCGTATGGCACACAAACTGTTTACTTGAGGAATATACAGCCGTATTTATGGAAAGGACATGACTTACAATTGGAGGGACATTGAGTTTGCTTTTTCTATATACACGCATTTTGTGTTTCCTTGTTCTAATTCATATTTTACGCTCCAAAATGTCATTATCAACAAGTTGTTTAGGAGTTTCTGTACCTGCAATTTTTGTTTTCTAATATTTGACTGGGAAACCTAAAATGACTATCATTTAACAAGCATCATGGTTTGCTCATTTCGCGCAATGCCACTATGTCAGGGAACTTAAAACCTGGCTTGAGTGCTCAGATATTGTTGAGTGAGGGAGGAGTACCCATAAGAAATCTGCAGTGAAGGCTTGAGCCAGAGAGAGTGAGAAAGTAAAGCAAAAAAAGAATTGAGAATGAAAATGAGAGAGTGATATGATGCAGAAATGAAGGCAGTTGTAAGTGGAGGTGAAGTAAATCATATATTTAGTAATGCCCATGTAATAGCCGAATTTATGAAAGAAGAAATAGGTGATATGAAAGCAGGGAGGATGTTGGAGAGGTATGGTGATTTTGGGATGCTGTACAATGAATCAGTGAGATGAAGTGCTGGAAATAAAGATGTTTGACTTTACAAGGGTCGCTGATTTCACACGTGGGGAAAAACAGCCATTTAGAGCATCATCAGTGGTGCTCCATTTTTGATCGAGTCTGGTGCATTTTAATAGGTGGAGGGTATCTGGGGCAAAGTGGCTGAGAAGCTGTATGGAGGGAAAGATGCAGGAAGTTTACTAGTTTACTCAGTTTCACAAGAGTTCAACAGTGAACTTCTGGAATGAGTGTTTACGACAATGTTTGTTATAGGGTGAAGGTATATGATGGAGCTCCTCTTAAGTGTTTCTGGTGTCAGGAGTATGCACACTCGGTGGCTGTAGAGGTGTGCAGGTGTAGAAGATGTGGGAAAGGCATTGAGGATAAGTGTAGCTTGGCAACAGCATGTTCTCACTGTGGGAGGAAATCATGACATGGGTTCACTGCAAAGTGAGAGAAGGAAAATAGAGAAAGAGAGGTTGAATGGTGGCATGGGGGGTAACATTTTTAAGCAGAGGTAACTACGACAGAGATGACCAAACGAAACAATGAAGAAAAAGCAAACCAGAGTTCAGGCTGTGGAAGAGAGACAAAAGGGAAATGAGACAGGTGACATTAGGATAGATAGAAGTGTCTTGGCATTTACTGCACTGGCGCTAAATTGTGCTAGCGAGATATAAGTAAAACGGAGATAATTACGATGGTGGTGGACAGCAAGAGAGATTTTTGCCACGCCGGATGAAAAGGAGGAACACATACAGAGAATTCTAGAGAGAAAAGGTGGTGGTGGACAGATTTTTCGGGGGTGAAGTTTGGAGAAAAGTGGTGGGTTAAAGTAGCGCGTTTATTTTCTTTTTTGTGTTAGGGCATTATCGGAAAACTACACCCAGTAGATGGCGGTATATGCACACAAACAGATGGTTTATCACGAGACTAAAATAAGAAGGGAAGAGGTTACTGGAATTTGTAGTTCTCAAAACTCAAGTATTTCCTACAAAGAAAATAGTTGTGGTTTTCGGCCTGTGTTGCCAAGATTGAGAACTTGGTGATTTTAGCGTATTTCAGCGTTTCCTACGTGTGCTACTGAAGTATGAATACCGAATATCTCAAGATGAAACTAACATTACTGCAGTGGGGTTTTCCTATGAAGTGTTACTCCCTCGATCACGAAACTGAAGTCGAAAACGAAACTGAAAGCAGGAATTTACTGGAAACAGCCGCTGCTGCGTGCTGACTGTTTATATGCGACATCAGCACAGTTGGGAGCTGCGACCGGCGCAGGAGGGCTATCAAGCACACTGAGGCTGGAAAATGACTTCTGACACTGACTCAGATGCAACTTTAAAACAGCTCATAGATTGCTTTAGAAATAGGCTCAATAGGCTTATTCAAGTAGAGCCTGTTTTGGATCATATTAGTTTTATTGAACGCGAACAGAAAGATCTTATACTAAATAAGGCAAAAACGGAAAACAATCAGCGAGCTGCGAACTCGCTCATTGATATTGTCATCAAGGATCCACTGTCTGCTGGCAGATGTCGGGAATTTGTAGATGCACTTAAAGCTGCAGGTTGTACACACGCTGCCCAATATGTGGACCCGGACGATCTGCCTTCACCGTCGTTGGAAGCAAATAATGACTACGTCGTGCAGCTGGTGGATCTTCTCGCTCCCTCTCTTGTAAAAATGAAGACGAACGACGTATGCACAAGTTGTTACGCGAAGGGCATTTTAACGGAAGAGGACAGGGATACTGTAAGTAGCCCCATGTCTCAATCATGTCTAAAATATTGGCCTTATAACCTCATTCATGCCAACTCCGCTTTTTGGGCGTTTTTTTTTAACCCCATACATGCCAACTCCGCTTTTTGGGCATTTTTTTATTTCAGAATGAAACGCCCCGAAAGCGGTAGAGTTGGCATGTACGTAACCATGTACGTTGAACTGGTTGAGCTATTCGTTGCGGAAGAACATACAACTGATGGAGAACTCTTATGGGTAATAAATATGTGGGCCTAATTATAGCATGGTTTAACCACTTTAGCCTTGTCGATACATCCAGGGATCGGTACTGTCCTTCAACACTTGAATACTGGAGCACTCAGAGCCCGCATAAATCGGGCACATCCACATTCTGAAACTACGGCGAGAGAGAGCATCACTGAAGGGGCCGAATCGCATGCATATTTTTCCTAACCGAGATATGGTACCGCTTCCGCTCTGAGCCACTCTTCAGCCAATCATCAGATTATACCAACCTGGAATTGTAAAACAATCAGATACTACGTAACTGGAATTCTTCCCTATCTTGGTTATGAAAATAATTCGGCGGCCGGAATCTTACCTGCGATTGACAGATGCCAATGGTGGTGCTATTCAGCACTACGGTGAATTGGGTTCCCATTCGCAGCCTCTTGTTCCTTCAATTTCAAATCAAAATCATTCTAGTAAAATGGCTTTTAAAGTAGATGTGTGTTGAGAAATCACAAAATGGGCAAATTATACCTCTGTGGAAAGCTAATGGCATGTAGATGATGAATAAAACACTTCCTGGACACTCATTTCTTGCTCTCTGATAGATTTCTGATAGATTAGATTTATTCTTGTCAAAAAGTATGTTATTGCTGATGACGCAAAGAACTCGTCGCTGCAGTATCTTGTTTTCCCTTTTTTTCCATGCGACAAGCAGATGAGTAAAACTTTCCTTGACTAAGTTCTGGGTCATAAAAGTCTGCTTAACTTTTTTTTTTTTAACCAATATTTTATTAAATGTGATATAAACAAACAATAACCAAAAAAAACAAAAACAAAACCCACATACACGACAACAGAAAAAGAGCAGCCAATACATCATTAAAAAAGGCAGGGGGGAGAGCATAACGAACATGTATACTACAGCACTACAAAACACAAAATATGGAGATTTCATGAAGTTTCGATGTGTCACATTAATCATGGAATACAACACTGAGGTTCAGCTATAGGATACTCAGAAGGGAGCGTTAAACATTCACAGGGGTACCGGAGCGATGCCAGACAACAGTGCAGTGCCCTCTAAGTATGAGGTCTACTATATCTGTGAGATGGTTTAAAGAAGGCGCCCAAAGCTTATCCAAAGCCCTCTCATTCCCCTTCAAGACTGCACTTAACCCTTCCATTGGCTGAAATTTAATACGGTTTCTCCGTACCACTGATTTATAGTTGGAGGTCTCGGCTTAATCCATTGAAATAAAATGCATCTCCTAGCTAACAATAGAAGTTTATTTAAAAATTAATAATTTTTAATAATTTTTCCATAGAGAATCCTTCCTCTGCGATACCCAGTAAAAATAAGCCATTTGAAGTTTATACCAAGAATGAGATTAAGTTCCTTTGAAATTTCTCCCCAAAACTGAGCTATCAGAGAACAACTCCAAATACAATGTAAATAAGGCCCAACTTCTTTCTTACATTTTACACAGAACGGCGAGATCTGAGGATAAAATCTATAAAGAGATTGGGCTGTGCGCTGCAGTTTGTGAAGGGTCCTATACTGACTTTCTGTCAGCCTGTTGCACAAAAATATCCTCCCTACAGACCCCACTGCAGGGAACCGTTCCACCTCCCCAAACTCAGTCCCGAGATCTCTCTCCCATACGCTGTTAATTTTACCATTGGTAAATGTATCGACGGAAAGCAATTTCCCATAACCGTGGGTAATACAACTTTTACTGCGGCGAGAATGTAACAAACATGAGTTAATAGCAGAGGCCACTGGCTGATTATCCAATATATTTAAATTATTAATAAAATGTCTAATCTGAAGAAAAGCATAAAAATGTTGAGGAGATATGTCATATTTCACTTTCAGCTGTTCAAATGACAGTAATTTTCCAGACTCAAATCCTTTCCCACGTTCTAATCGTGGTCATCATAAGCGGGCTGTTTCTGACCACGGCCGGAAGCAAAGATATTTTATTTTTAACAGGGCTCAGCAAAGACAGAGAGGGACAGTGCCAGGCGTCAGTGTGAGTCTCCTGTCTAGAAGAAATGTCTCAGCCATCTTGATACTATACACATATGACATGCCCAGTTATAAAACATAAAATTAGGCAATGAAAGATCACCCCTCTCTTTCAGCAGCTGTAATGTTTTCAAATTAAGTCGTAGTTTTTTCCCATGCCAAATGAAATTTGAAACGGATCTAGCAATATCGGCGAATCCAGATTTATTAATCCAAAGAGGAAGAATTTGCATTGGGTACAAAATCCTTGTAAGGATATTCATTTTAATTAAACCAACTCGGCCTTGCCGAGAGAGAGGGAGGTCAAGCCATCTAGATCACTCTTAATTGAAGTAATAATGGGTAACAGAATAGACTTAAATAAGTTATTTAAATTAGCAAAGCAGAAATTTTGATACCTAAATAGGTAAAACCAGATTCAGACTATTTGAAAGGAAAGTTGATCAAGGCACATTTATTACTTAAATCTCCCAATGGCTAAGCTTCAGATTTGTCGTAGGTAATTCTATAGCCTGAAATACCAACCAAAGGCCTCTATAATTGAGACAAGGGCAGGAATAGAAATTTCAGGCTGAGTCAGGAACAGAATGACATCATCTGCATATAGTGCCAGTTTATGAACAATTCCCCAGAGATTCACGCCACAAATACTGTTAGCACACCTTATAGCCTCTGTGAGTGGCTCAATGACCAGGGAAAATAACAGAGGGGACAGAGGACGCCCTTGTCTCGTACCACGTCCCAGATGAAAGGTCTCTGATACACAACCATTAACCAAAACTCTCGCCTCTGGGGAACTATAAAGCGACCTCACCCACTTAATGAATTCAGGCCCCAATCCAAACCTCTGAAGAACATCAAAAAGATATTCAAATTCCACCCTGTCAAAGGCCTTAACAGCGACCAGAGCCACACACAGAATTTTTCTTGACGAAAGTGAGCATACTGTAACATATTAAGAAGACGACAAACATTTGAATGTGAAAACCTATTCCTAATAAATCCAGTTTGATTGGGTTTAACCAGGGTAGGAAGATAGCTCTCCAATCTCTGGGCAAGAAGTTTTGATAGCAGCTTGCAATCTACTTTAATCTAAATTATTGGTCTACAGGATGAACGCAATCCGAGGGCTTATCCTTCTTTAGAATTAGTGAGATATTGACTAAATTAAGTGTTAGAGGTATAATTCCCCATTCAAATGACTCAGTATGCATTCTGGTGAGTGGCTCTACCAGAAATTTGGCCAGTTTCTTATAAAATTCAGGGCAAAACCTATCGAGACCCGGGGCTTTGCCACTTGGAAGAGATTTGATTGTTTTAGAGACCTCTTCTTTAGTAACTGGACGGCACAAAATATTCCTACTCTCAGCCGACAAAGTCGTCAGGTTAATACGATCCAAGAATTTAGCCCTATCTTCGGACTTAGCATGAGACTCGGGAGAATACAGATTTTGGTAAAAACGTTTCATAATACTAACCATACGTTTACTTTCAAAATGTTTAACTCCACAATCATCCATAAGTGATGAAATCATGTTGGAATCGGCCCTGCTCCTCGCCAGTCGAGCCAAACATCTCCCTAGTTTGTTAGCAAATTGAAATAGCCGATGCTTTGCATAAAAAATGGCGGTTTCCACTTTTTGTGAAGATTATCAAGGGAAGAACGCGCTGCATCCAATTTCAGCAATACTGATTTTGAAAGAGAACGTTCAAACTCCAGATCAGAAATCTGGCGTTCAAGCTCTAATTGTTGTCTGAGTGCTTCTTTCCTTCTAGCTGAGTTATATGAAATAATTACTCCTCTTCAATAAGCCTTGGCCGTTTCCCATAATTTTGAAGCTGAAACATCAGGAGTATCATTAATATAAAAAAAGAGTGTCAAATGTTCCTCCAAAAAAAGTTAAAAAAGTAGGATTACTAAGTAGGGAGGGGTTTAGCTGCTAGTGACGAGCAGAAGGATCTTAATAGGGAGGTGCAAGTTCTAATCTAATATGTGATTGATCTGCGAGCCAGTGCTTCTATAGTGCATAGTCGATCCTTGAAAACGAATTATGAGGACGAAAAAAAAAGTAAAATTCTTTACTTTTGGATTTAATATCCTCCATGTATCAAATAGATTCAAATCACTGCAGGGCTCCTGAGTAGCTAAATCCATTTTAGATGGACGTGTGGATTTGAATGGAGTCATCCATCTCTGGTTCTAGACAAGTGTTTATTTCCCCTCCCAGAATAACAAGGGGTCAGATATTGGAGGATATGTCTGCTAGCAATCTGGAATAAAAAGAAGCCTCAAATGTATTAGGGGAATAAATACATCCAAGGGTGAGCCTTTTCCCATATAAGAAACCTGAAATTATAACATATCTTCCTTCAGAATCTGTTTGGCATTTTTCCAGTGTAAAAGGTAATCTTTTGTGTAACAGAATAGCCACCCCTCTACTTCTAGAATTAAAGCAATTCTTACCTTTCTGGCATGCACCACAGCACTTAGTAAAAATTTGAACATGAACAACTCCGCCTCCCTCCAAAGTCCCACCCACTTCCCCCTGCCTGACCTCTGAGGCTCCCCTCCTCCCCTGACACGTGCGGTGAGAAAGTGAGCAGCGCGAATGAAGCTGCTTTCACACCGGATGCGAAACGAATTTTTCGCACGACAGATTACATTCAAAGTCAATGCTAAGACGCAAATCTCACGCCTATTCGCGTGTCTGCATTGACTTTGACTGTAATCTGTCGTACGAAAAATTTGTTTCGCGTCCGGTGTGAAAGCATCTTGAAACGGGGCAATGGAGTCAGATTCAGACGCATCAGTTAGTGAAAAATAACCAACAGTAATGACATAATATTCAATTCTATATGTGATATAAAATAAAATGCCATCGTAACATCTGATGAACTACCATTAATGTTATTATAGTAATTATAGCATTTCAGCGCCTGTTTGTTTACAGTCAAATGAGTCATTTTTTAGCAGAATTCAAACATCTTTTCTTGCAAAACTGCTGTCATAATGTCTTACCTCATCAGAATTGTCCCGGTAACGTCCACCATTAAATTAGGAGCAGTTACAGCTGTTTTATTTGCAGGCTAACTTTATTGAGTGCCTGTTTTGTCTCTACCGTTCTGCTGCTCTGCCAGAGAGGCGTGCGAATCGCAAGCGGTGACACTGGTAGGCAACTGGAAGGGACGCGGCGACAAATGACAGACAGGAAGCCCGGCAAATCATTTTATTCGCACCGAAGAAAATGATTAGTCAGACTTTTATCAGACATATGAGAATAGAATATTGATGAGTTTCAACACCTGGTGGATTTCTTTTACATTTTAGTGCGCCATACGCTTATTAGGAGCATTTTAAGATTACAGAAGAAAAGTGTACCGATTCCAGAAAGGTAAGAATTGCTTTAAAGGAAGAATGAAAAACCTGGCCCACTCAATCTCTTAATTTTAAATGCTCAAGGCCAGATAAGGGGGTCTCTTGTAAAAATGCTACGTGTATGGCTTCTTTTTTCAGCAATAAAATAATTTTACTCCTCTTAACTATGTTATTAACCCTATAATGCCCCCTGTATCATATATGATACACCAAATTTGAAGGACCATGTCCATCTGGTAAGATGCAGCACAACCACGACTGCTCACTGTATCATATCTGATACACAGTGCTGCCACCTGGAAGGAAGAAGTGGTATTACAGGAGTCTCTCCCCTAGTCACTCACTTCAAGGTAGTAGCTCCCATGTAAATGGGAATTCATGAATTTCCTTGGACTTTGGCAGTGAAGTTCGCCATTCAAAGGTAAATATTATCATCTATTATTATCATTATAATAAGGTAAATATTATTATCTGTATCTGGAATTTGAAGAAGTTCTGTTCAGCAATGTATATTTTGCTGTCACAAAACGTAATGAAGAACAGTGGATCTGAATACTACCCTTCAATACTTCAAAAATATTACTGGGTCATATTTCTCCTATGATGATGTCTGTGTCTGGGCATTATAGGGTTAATCCCCTTAACATTCCATGTTACTAACTTAGTGACACTCATCCAGACTGGTAGAATTTCTGCCTGCTCTAAGATACGTTCCCACAGAAATCCATTACTCCTAGGTATTGAAAATTGGCAAAAACAAGTAGTACTGTGATGCAAAACAAAAAAAAAAGAAAAAAAAGTCTTCTTAACTTTATCTCGTGGAATTTAAAAAGTCCTCAAGACATATAATAAAGCGGTGGTTTATATAGTTATCAACATATGTCTGAAGGTTTATGTACATTGGACGATTCCCAGACTACTTCATTCAAATTCCAAACTCGAACTGGTGGGTGGCTATCTTGCATCACAATTGTCTGGATTTGGGCTTGCAAACTGCTCAAAATATCACTATATATATATATATATATATATATATATATATATATGTATATGTGTATATATATTCAATGTCCAAGTCAAGCAGGGTAAGAGAAAATTCAGACATTTTTTGTGGATTTCAGCATCTTATTTGCGATGTAAAATAGGCCTACTCATACAGTTGTATGCAAAAGTTTGGGCAGCCCTTGGATTGGCATGCTCTTGGATTGATCCTGCTTTGGGCGTGTGTTGCTGCCAGTGATACGGGGAACATGTCACTGGTAGAAGGACGAATGGATTCAATTACAGTTCAACAAATTCTGGAAGTAAACATCACACCATCTATAAAAAGCTGAAGATGAAAAGCGGATGGCTTCCACAACAGGATAATGCTCCTAAACACACCTCAAAATCCACAACTGACTACCTCAAGAGGTGCGAGTTGAAGGTTTTACCATAACCCTCAAGGTCTCCTACCTCAACATCATTGAAAATCTGTGGATTGACCTCAAAAGAGCAGTGCATGCAGGGCAGCCAAAGAATCTCACTGAACTAGAAGCCTTTGGAAAAGAACAATGGGCAAAATCCCCCAAACCAGAATTCAAAAACTCTTGGTTGGCACCAAAAAGTGTTTACAAGTTTGCAAGTTGTGATATTTGCCAAAGGGAGTGTTACTAGGTACTGACAATGCAGAGCAACCAAACATTTGCTTCGGACCCTTTTCCTTTTTAGTCATTTTGAAACTGTAAAAAGATGGGAATTAAATGGTAATCTTGTGTAAAATATTAAGGAAATGTGTCCTTTTTAACTTTATGATTTCTGGAGAGCAGTCATCTTTTACTCGGTTAGCTATTCACAGTAACAGAAATTTTGATCTGGGGTGCTTAAACTTTTGCATACAACTGTACAATAGCTGCTGTGTCGCTAATACTCCCCTGAGTTACATCACAGCTCTTGGTCCAATTCACAGCGCTGCTCACAGACAGTAGTTTCTTGAAGTATTCCTGGGCCCATTTAGTAATGGGTCATTCCATGTCAAATCAACCAAATTTTAGGAACTTCCCAAAAAAAATAATTATATTCCCCACAGTGGAATATTTATATATCTGGTGTGAAACGGAAAAATAATTAAGCTCAATTATTGCCAGTTCCTGAGATTTAGCTTCTTTTAGGGAGGGGGGCCAGTTTTAAGAAAATCGCCATAATTTTTAAGTAAGTTTGAGTGCCTGAAATATATATTTGCAGAGCAAACGGACCTATAAGTTTCATTTTGTCATCAGAATAGTTGCTGAACTCTTGGCTTAAGATACTTTTATTTACTCAGTGTGTTTAGTTTACCGCTACTGTGGGCTGGAAAAAGCAAAAAACACCAATCATTCTAATTTTTCCAAATTTTATGTATTTATTATTCTGTGACTAATTAAGATAGAGCCCTGAGACTTGATATGCAAACTGTCGGTCAACTTTCTGTAGACCACAAAAAATATCAAAGTCACAATGGTTGTATTAAATGTTTTAATAACCTTGGAAGGTGTCTTCAGAATGAAAAGTGCATATTTTGGGTCATTATAGTGGGTATATATGCATCTCAAAAGGGACACAAGTGATCAATGTCATATTTTTAGTGCTTGAAGGCATGGGTCTTGGGTCTAACATATTAAAAAATTGGAGATTTCAAGCTCTTCCTCTAGACTGTTCAGTATGAGGGTTAGGAATCTGCTTGCGTCACAATATGAAGCATGGAGTGAGGCAGCAGTGTAGCCACTTTCTATTGTGCATCCACTACAATTTCTTCAAGCGATGCAGGTGCCTGTCATTGACTTGATATTAAGTCTTCAGACTTTAGACATTAACTACAGTCAAGGGACCCTGCAGTGAAGTTCCATATAGTCTGTGTACAGTTCTTTCATTTTAGAGTAGCTTACAAATTCAATCTTTTTCAAATTAGTTGGATATAGCCGTCCGGAGTGGGAAAAACCAAACAACAAAGGTTTTCAGGCTTTTTATGACTTTAATAAAATCTAAATTCAGCACTCCATACGAGATGTGTCTTCCATGGTTCTTGATCAGCTATTCCACCCATTTTGGCATGGAGCTGAGGTTGCCTTGATTTCTTCGTTATGATGCCACTCCTGGACAACTGTATCAATGACTTTGGCTATAGTGTTGCAGTCCTTTTGCTGCAGCCTTGACTTGATGATGGACCAGAGATTCTCAATGGGATTGAGGTCAGGTGAATTACCAGGCCAGTCCAACACTGTTACAGTACTGTGTTGATGATGCAATCACATTAGTAGCATCATACAAGTCAAGGAAATTTAGAGAAACGTGGCTAGAAGGTACTATGTTGTGATCTTTGGGGTGGTTGTGTAAAACATCCATCACTTGGCATGGCTATTTGCACTCCATTCAGCTCATTCAATTGACAAGCACCTTTTTCCAGTTAATTTGCACAAGACTGTAGGTGCACTTGATTTTCTTGAATATTCTATTTTGTTGCAGATCATTGCTGAAAGGGGAAATCACGGGCCCATAGGGGGCGCTCGTCTGCTTCTTCGGCGGGTTGTCGTCAAGCCGCCCGGGTGGTTTTCTACATTTCTCGACGTGCTGAGAGAAACGGAACACTTTGATCTAATCCAAGAACTCACTGGAGGTCCCACAACGGACGGCGATGAAGGCAAGAACTCTTTAAACTGAGTCGAATTTTAGGCTGTAAATCCATCACGCTTTAAAGCTGCTTTCACACCGGACGCAGAACGAATTTTTCGCACAACAGATTACATTCAAAGTCAATACAGAGACGCGAATTTGCGTGTATTCGCGTCTTTACATTGAGTTTGAATGTAATCTGTTGTGCGAAAAAAACTCGTTTCGCAACGGCCGTGAAAGCATCTTAATTCTGTGAAAGGGCATTCCGAAAAGTATGAAACATTGGGCCTGATAAAGGTCCAGTAAAATGACCTGCTGGAAGAAAAGTGTGTGAAATTGGCCTGGTAAGCTATTTGAGCTCCACCAAGGAAGCACAAGTCTTTATCAATCATTTTACTGGTGAATGGTAACGAAAATGGTTTTGATATTTAATTGATTTTTCTCTTTTAACTTTTAACTTTTTATCTGGTCATGAAAGACAGTGGATTCAGCAGATTAGATGTCTGGAAAAAAGACTGTAAATGTCCCTCCTCACAATATTTCTGAAAACCTCAACATATCAGGGAGGAGTGACCACCTGTTGTTCCTCTTCCCCACTTGTTTTGGCGCTGAGCTGACCGAGGGACGGTGGGGAAAAGGTGAACTTTTATAATTTGGAGTCTTTAAGTTTAATTTAATTCCTGGCTTAAATTTGGTAGATTATATGCTGTGTGGCCCAAAAAAGTCACTTCCGCCAATATTTAGCTACCTTTAGCATTGATTACAGCACGCATTCATTGTGACTTTGTTCTGACAGCTATACACAATGTCACAACTTTTCAGTGTATCTTAAGTTGCATTCATTTTTTGCTGAGATGTTATACTGATGACAGGAGAGCCAGGTAACTCCTCAAAGCCTTCTCTACATCCCAAACGCTTGGGTTAAAATCTGTGGTGGTCAGGTCATAGTGAAAATGATTCCTCATGCTTGATTTGCAATTTGTGCCGGATGAATCTTGGCATTGTCATCCTGGAATGTGCCGATGCCGTCAGGGATTAAAAAATCCGTTATAGGAACAACTTGCTTATTTTGTGCATTCAGGTGGTCTGCTGACTTCATTTTATTCCTACATAACATTGCTGAGCATAAACTTCACCACCTGAGGCAACCCCAGATCTCCACATCAGTCAGGGTTAAAAGAATGCTGCTGCCATGCAAAGTAATCATTGCAATAATGAATCTTGGTGATCTTGAAGCAGCTTTAAACATTTATTATTATTATTATTATTATTATTATTATTTTATTAGAATTTTTTAAATGTTAATTTGTGATGAAGATTTATGCTGAGCGAAATTCTAAAATGTCTGTCTTTGGTGGATGCAATACAAGCCAAAGTTTAAATTAGCTTGTTCCTTTCTGTAAAATCACAAATTTATTCATTTATTTTCAGCCGTTGAAGCACAGGATGTCGCACCAGAAAAGATCACGCAACTTGCAACAACACTGGAAGGTGTGAAGTTAGTCATAAAACCGTCGACATTCCTCAAATGTCTAAAATATGTATCCTATTCCCCTGACTTAACTGATAAGCTACCAAAACAATTATCTGTAGGGTACTAGAATGAAAATAAGACAAAAATATATGAAGGCATGCAGTCATACTGCACATGTATCTTTTGTTTATTATCTGAATGTATTTAAAGATAAATAGCAATGTGTATTAAAATATTGACATGCTCTATTCTAGAATTGCTTGAAATTGCTTTGAAGTAAATTTTTACATGCCCTCACATGCCTGCAGGCATGGATCTCTACCGTGCAGATTCCGAAAAAACAGAGGACAAAAAGGTCCCTGAAGAAGCTCCAGAGCAAGGTATGATGTTTAGATGGAGTTATGATCTCCCAGTCTATTATTTGCTCATAGCTGAACATCAACCCTTAGAGCGCTAAATGCGGCTATTGCTGCTCAATTATGTAAGATATCAAAATCAGAGCTGTTGAAAACCTATTGTGGTGTCTTGTTTAAAAGAGCTCCCGCAGGGGAGATCTTTTAAACAAGTTGCCACATGATAGGTTTTCAACAGCACAACATAATTAAATTTAAGTTTTTATTTATTTCAGCGCTCTAAGGGTTAAACATTGTCCTTCATGCTCTTGTTTCTATAGACTTAACCATTTGAGGGATAGTTAAGAAAGATCCACACTTTAAATCTGGCTTTAATTATTTCTGTTACATGTGGACCTCTCCTATGCAGATGCCACAAAAGCAGAGGAGCATGGGAACTCTGAGGATGCTGCAGAGCCAGGTACGGTATGAGGATGGAATTACAGTCACACAACCTGTAATTTACTTACAGCTAAATGTAATATTGTGTCCTTCACTGTTTTCTCTATGAGATAGCTGCTCCTGTGTGGAAAGAAATTGACTCCAAAGTGACTCGACTACTGCACCCAATTTAACCCTGAGAGCACTGAATACAAATAGTGTTGCTCGATGATGTAAGATATCAAATTCAAAGCTGTTGAAAGCCCGTCATGTGGCGACTTGTTTAAAAAAGCTCTTGCATGGGGAGCTCTTTTAAACAAGTAGCCACATGAGAGGTTTTCAACTGCACAAGATAATTTACTTTATAATAATTATAATTTTTTTTAAATTTCTTTCAGCAGTCTAAGGGTTCATCGAAAATGGAGTTAAATTACACTGGGAAAACTAGGTACAGAAATTGTTGTCTCTGTTGAATCTCAACATCACTTAAATTGAACATGTGGAATATTGGGAATTAGGGTAAAAGGTCTCACACTATGCCACACTCAAAAGAAATTCTGGAAGAGATAAGAAAGTCAGTCATTAAAATATGGCAGTCTAGGAAAGCATGCAAAGCCATTTGTAAGGCTCTGGGATCCAAGTAAACCACTGTGAGAAAAAATATCTTTAAATTAATTGAGAACTTTATACAGAAACTTCTGCCCTACTGTAATTCCAATAGGATCACATTAACCTCTCATCCATAAAGATGGAAAAGGATGCAGGCTATCATCTATGGAACTTAAGGCCTTGCATACAACAGATAAGGTCAGAGGTCATGACTCCACCATTAGGAAGAGCAAAAATGATATTGCTCCTAGTGATTCCCCTAGAATTTTTTTCAGGTAGTTTGTCCCCTCTGAAAAAGCACTCCTCGGATGTGACAGTTGATTTGAGGGTGTAGCAAGTGGTCTGTGATTTATATTTGCGCGACCGCAATTTTTTAGTATTCTGTATGTCATTCTTATGGAGATCTCAGTGGAATAATGATGAGCAATATTAATTTTTCCTTCCTGAATAATTTAGAGCAACACATCTTGGCACAGTTTTGCATTCAATGAAAAGGAAACAAATGAAGGATAAATTTAAATTAATATACACAATTATATTAAAATCAAAGTGACACCATCATTAACTCCTGGATAAGCTGTTCGTGAATTAGGGACCGGTCATCCATGCCAAGATCATATTTATCTTACCACCTATGGTCATGCTAACGGCAAATTGATTGATTGATTGATTGATTGATTTGTGAGTGACGCTGGAGTCTCATCACAACACTCAGTACTTATCCAGGAGTCAATAAAGTGCTTTAAGAAAATGCAACAGATAACAGGTTATGAAATCAAACTCCATTTAATTATAGTGCCATTGTCACCACTACAATAATCAATAACTAAGTTGGCAAGCCTTGATACTGCGCTTGATTTTTTTATTTTTTATTTTTTTGACTCTCACAGTTTTGAACGGCTAAAAGGCCGCTTTGATGCTGTGGATGGCGATATTACAGCATCAGTCATCATAGGATTACTGTTATTCTCTGAAATCCTATCTCTGAAATCAAACAGGTCATTAAATCATACTTGTGGAATTTATGTGGGCCTGTAAGGCTGTAGTGTGGTGGTCTGACCCCATTTGTGAATCAATCTCATCTTTCCGGAATGATTCAGAGGGGACCTCAGTGATCATCCTCTGATGTCTCTTTGATGTCCCTCTTTATATTGCCAGTTAATGTTGGCAGCATATGCATCAGAGCACTCCGAAATATAATGAATCTGTGTTACAGCAGGTTACTTAAATCACGGCACCAAACTGTAAAACAGCTCTTACTACAAAAATGTGTGAGATAAGCACATGGAACTTATCATGGTCAGTACTGTATATCCACAGGCTGTACTTTAGGTGCTTCAGCCATTCTGGGTCCCGGCCTGTTTGCAGTGTTTGCCCAGAGGTGTGTGTGTCTTGTGGCTGCAAAGCACCTGCCTCTGCCTAATGCTCATTCTCCTCATCTGTCCTTATGGTGCTACCCCTCCTTCTCCCTCTGCTGTTTGATTCAGATTTTGGGCTTTTTTTTTTAGAGAGAGGAAACAGTTAAAATATTTTATTGCCCGTAATCTGCCTATTCTCTCTTTTGGTGGAAGAATGCTGATATTTGAATGGACCTCAGCCATAAAATGAACGTGGGACATGGACTTCCGTCGCGCAAAATAGTCAAAATTGCAATATTAGAAAGGTCAAAGTCTGTTTAGAAGTGAGGGAACGCAATTGTGCGACAGCTTAAACTTGATATTATTTGGTAACTTATGTCACTTATTTGGTTGTTGATTACTAATGGAGGTAATGGCACTGTATTTTAAAATTTGATTCGATTTCGTAATCTAATTTCTGTTTGTCGCAATTTTTAATTCACATTATTTTTATGTAACAGCATATTCTTCCTGCAATTATTTATATTTTTTTATGTTTTATGTCGTCATTTTTTTCCCTTTGGGATCTCCTTCAGTGTGATGTGCAGAACGTAAAATTGCGCCACAAGGTGGTAGTAAGGTCCGTAAAAATTTCCACCACAAGGTGGTAGTAAGTATGTATCTTTTCTGAAAACTCTATACGGGGTGAGAGCAAGCAGTAAGCATTGTTTTGTATTAGCTGAAGTACATATTCACATTTATAGCCTGACTGTATGTAGCGAGAATTTGTGTAGTTTGGGATTTAGGACGCAGAATTGATAAAGTTCATGATTTTTTTTTAAGCTTGACTAGTAGTTTTTTGACAACTGTATCATATCTCAAGAAACCGTTTAGTTATTTGCAGCATGCTTAGAAGCTTGGTCGTAAACGTGAAACCATTTGTTTGAACCAAAGTCATGCCATTTTACAAATTGTATCAGGCAAATCTGATATTTTTAATAACTTTTTTGACTCAGAAGGGGGTCATATGAAATCATTGGAGGTCCTGTGATTGACAAGCTTAGATTTGCTTTAAATTTAGACAATAAAAATTTCTTGTATCCAGTATATTATATACAAAATTTTAGACCCATAATCTTCATTACTTTTTGAGATACTGCCTTCAAAAAAAGACATGGCTCCCAATTTTGAGTAAAAATGAGTGTTACTATACAGTATGCCAACTGGAATATATCATGACTACTGAATTATCAAATTATCTGTGCGCCTACGCACTTCTTTCCGAAAGACATAGACAAAGCTAGCCATCATTTTTACGTATAACCCTCCCAGCTTGTAAAGATTTGTAAAGATTTTCATGTACAGATTTTTACATGAGCATCTTTCCTGTGTAGATGCTGGAAAAACAGAGAAGAATGACTGCCTTAGTGAATCTCCAGAGCCAGGTACTGTATGTGTGTGAAATTTTGATCTCTTAATCTAATTTGTTAGCAATTGAACATTAACCCCTTGCCACTCCAGTTGGAAACAAGAAACGCTTTCAATTTACTTTGGGCACGCCTTGGATAGGCATTTTAGGCAAATGTTACCGCAGTGGTTAGGGGTTAAAGGGCATATTTCATGTCAGCATGTGCAGGACACAGTCTTGTAGAGGATACAATCATGAATTAACTTCATCACAGTATTTTATTTATTTATTTATTACAAGAAACAAGATGCCCTGAAGTGGGAGGGTTTTCTAAGATATCAAAATATATATGCTACCCTGGAAGGCTCTCAAAATTGCCAATCTTAGATTTGACGTAGGGCCTGTGTAAATATGGAAAAAAAATGTGAGCGAGGCAGCTCAAACTTCTCTCTTAGCCGACTGAATGAGGTAAATGATGCCATTTATATGCAAATCCTCAACATACATTAGACCCCTCTCCCTCTAGGCATGATAGATTTTGTCTGACATAGTGGGGTTAAAAGGAGTGATTAACACAAATTAGCGTTTGCACAGAGGCCTCTGGCAGACTGAGAACACTTCTAACTTGATTTTAAAATTCTGACTGTGTTTTTCAGAACAAAACGGAGACTTTTTTTAAGCACCAAGCTTTTCCATTTTTGAGAGCAACATGGCTGACAAGAAGCTGATGTCAGATTTAGCCTCCATTTTCAACCACAAGGGGGCCCCCGAGGCCAAATTACTCAGCCTATGTTGCCGAATCGTTAGAGCACTAACATTGGCAGCCCTGTCGTAATGCCTGAATACAGGTAAACTCAATCCTCCTTCAGAGATAGGTTTTTGCAGATGGATTTTCGAAGTCTTGTGGTTTTTACAAATCCAGATGTCAGATAAGATTATGGAGTCCAGTTCTTTAAAGAAGGCTGACGTGAGAAAGATGGGGAGATTTTTACAAAGATAAAGAAATCAGAGGAGGGAAATCTTTCTTTTTTTTGAGTTTATTCAGCCAATTTCAGACAGAAGTAAAACCTTCTAGCTTTCTATGCTTTGTCTGAGTTTTGAAATGAACTCTGCAAAGTTTAGTTTAAATATTAATCTAGGATCTTTGGGTATTTTCAGGCCAAGATCAACAAGGTGATCATTAACTATTTTGAGCGGGACACTTTCTAAGCAGCCCAGCATGTAATCCACACAGAGAAGCATGAAATCACTGTTTGTCCTACTGAGCGTGTATCCAGATAGTTTGCCAATGAAGGTGATTAAATATAGGAGAGGGGGAACTGATTTTTTTGAGTTTTTTAAGTACAATATCACATCATCAACAGCTATACAAATGAGTGTTCCCACAACTCCCACCCACAAACCCACAATATTTGGAGGATTTCTTAATTTTACGGTGAGGGGCTCCAGCGTGACGGCATGGAGGGCCGGTGAGAGAGGGCGGCCCAGCTGGACTGAACGATGTAAAGGAAATAAGGTTGACTTATCGCTGTTGCTTAAAATGGAACACATTGGGGCAGCGTATATTACTTTCACCCAGGATATGAATGATTTGCCAAGCTCAAGTCAACACAGAGACTCAACATGTAAGGCCACTCAACCTGGTCGAAAGCCTTCTGCACATCCAGAGAAATGACTGCTGCTCCAGCATATACAGTGGCGCTTGAAAGTTTGTGAACCCTTTAGAATTTTCTAGATTTCTGCATAAATATGACCTAAAACATCATCAGATTTTCACACCAGTCCTGAAAGTAGATAAAGAGAACCCAGTTAAACAAATGAGGCAAAAATATTATACTTGGTCATTTATTTATTGAGGAAAATGATCCAATATTACATACCTGTGAGTGGCAAAAGTATGTGAACCTTTGCTTTCAGTATCCGGTGCAACCCCCTTGTGCAGCAATAACTGCATCTAAATATTGGTTAGTCTTGTACAACCGCTTGGAGGAATTTTAGCCCATTCCTCCATACAGAACAGCTTCAACTCTGGGATGTTAGTGGGTTTCCTCACATGACCTGCTCGCTTCAGGTTCTTCCACAACATTTCGATTGGATTAGGGTCAGGACTTTGACTTGGCCATTCAAAAACATTAACTTAATTCTTCTTTAACCATTCCTAGGTAGAACAACTTGTGTGCTTAGGGTCGCTGTCTTGTTGCATGACCCACCCTCTCTTGAGATTCAGTTCATGGACAGATGTCCAGACATTTTCCTGTAGAATTCGCTGGTATAATTCAGAATTCATTGTTCCATCAATGATGGCCAGCTGTCCTGGCCCAGATGCAGCAAAACAGGCCCAAACCATGATACTACCACCACCACATTTCACAGATGGGATAATGTTCTTATGCTGGAATGCATTGTTTTCCTTTCTCCAAACATAACACTTCTCATTTAAACCAAAAAGTTCTATTTTGGTCTCATCTGTCCACAAAACATTTTTCCAATAGCCCTCTGGTTTGTTCGCGTGATCTTTATCAAACTGCAGACAAGCAGCAATGTTCTTTTAGGACAGCAGTGGCTTTCTCCTTGCAACCCTGCCATGCACACCATTGTTGTTCAGTGTTCTGCTGATGGTGGACTCATGAACATTAACATTAGCCAGCGTGAGAGAGGCCGTCAGTTGCGTAGAGGTTACCCTGGGGTCCTTTGTGACCTCGCCGACTGATACACGCCTTGCTCTTGGAGTGATTTTTGTTGGTCGACCACTCCTGGGGAGGGTAACGATGGTCTTTAATGTCCTCCATTTGTACACAATCTGTCTGACTGTGGACTGGTGGAGTCCAAACTCTTTAGAGATGGTTTTGTAACCTTTTCCAGCCTGATGAGCATCAACAACGCTTTTTCTGAGGTCCTCAGAACCCTCCTTCGTTCGTGCCATGATACACTTCCACAAACGTGTGTTGTGAAGGTCAGACTTTGATAAATCCCTGATCTTTAAATAAAACAGGGTGCCCACTCACACCAGATTGTCATCCCATTGATTGAAAACACCTGACTCTAATTTCACCTTCAAATTAATCACTAATCCTAGAGGTTCACATACTTTTGCCCCTCACAGATATGTATTATTGGATAATTTTCCTCAATAAATAAATGACCAAGTATAATATTTTTGTCTCATTTGTTTAACTAGGTTTTCTTTATCTACTTTTAGGACTTGTGTGAAAATCTGATGATGTTTCAGGTCATATTTATGCAGAAATATAGAAAATTTTAAAGGGTTCACAAACTTTCGAGCGCCACTGTATATATACTGCTGTCCAGCATATATAGTGTTAAGGAGATGTCTGACGTTTGAAAAGAGAAACCTGCTCGGGATAAACCCTGTCTGACCAGGGTGAATGATACTTGATAGGTGCTCATTTAGCCCGCTGACCAGGATCTTGATTATTATTTTCTTATCATAATTCTGCAGTGTAATGGTCCTGTAATTGGCTGGGTCTGTTTCCTCCTTGCCAGTCTGTAATATGAGAGTGATATTAACCTCATACAATGTTTCAAGCAAAACTCTGTCTTTCTTAGAACTACACTTAACAAAAATATAAACGCCATATGTAACATGAAATGTTACCCTAAATAAGCTGATAATGTCTTAATTGTGCAAAATGGTTATTTGTCTTGATCTGTGTACAACCTTTGTGTTCATCTCTGCCAGTGAGCGCCTGCTCAGTGATGCATTGATTCCACCCACAGCACAGGTGTGGCATGTGCAGACGCTGCTCAAACAGCGTGAACAGAAAGCACAAACTCCCTAAAACTGGGGAGTTTATAAACGGCCACCCCCAATTATCAAATTTCATCAAAAGTCACCGTGCCACAAATGTCGCAAATCATACAGGAACGCGCCATAGGAATGCTGGATGCAGGAATGTCCACCAGAGTAGTTGCTGCACAGCTGAATGTTCACTGTCGGACAATTGGGCGTTTAAGAGTTCGTTTTTGACAGACTGGCAGTGCAGAAAATCAATCTTACCCTCGTCATACATGTGTGACCACACGAGCACAAGATCGTCTCATCCGGCTTCTCCACTTGCGCGATCGCCTCAGACCAGCAACACGCACAGCAGATGAAACAGTTGATCTGCACAACAGACGAATCACAACTCAAACTTAAATCAGAGAGATATCCAAAATATGCCGGGCAGAGGTGCTCCAGCAGGGAGACTGGGAACCACTGCTGTAGCTAAAAAGCATGTGATGTGAATAGAGATGTATTCTGGACCGCGGGTTGGAAAAGGACCAAGTACCTGTTGCATGATTAATGGTATGAGGACAATGTTTAGCGCCTTGGCTCAATTTCCTGGCAAGTAACCTCAGCTAGTAAGCTTTTACTCCACTTGCACTGACTAAAGTTTGTGCTGTCAAAAGACCGAAGTGACTATTTTGTTTTTTGTGATGATTCGGTAGTTTTGAAGCCATGGCATGAGACTGCATGTCCTCAATGTAACGGTTTACAGTTAGTCTTTACCAGCTGTACCTGACCAACCGACAGTAGCTTTTGGTTATCTGCTAGCAAATGCTAGGTAAGCCATGAGCCTCATTAGTTGATGTTGTAGAACCTACCTGGGTGTCTGCTGACGACCGTTTCACTGGCATGATGATAATCCACATTTGACATACCATGGCAAGTCACTCTACAAGTTATTCTGCATCTCTGTAATGTTTGGAATGACATTGTTTCATATCTTCACAATGCAAGAGTTGGGCAAATGCTCCTTTTTTGCCGACAATGGTCGGGCAATGTTTTTTATTGTTGAAATCATTTTTTTGAGCATTCTCGATGTTTACAATTGAGTAATATTTTATGGAACATAGGATTACTGTAGCCAACTTAAACTATTGTTGTAGGTTAAGGTTAAAAAAGGTTTGAAAGATAGCAGAGTAATGATAGGTTAAAATGGATCAGTCCTGTTCCTGGACATCTGCCATCTTGTAGGTTTCCCCTCCAGCCCTGACAAAGCACACCTCATTTACGTGGGGGGTGGGTTTTTTGCGTGGATAATTACAGTATAAGAATCTGGTGTGCTGAATTAGGGTTGGAATGAAAACTGACAGGATATTAGATATCCTGGCACAGGATTGGTTTTCATTTTGTTCGGGTAAATCTCACCTCAGAGCAAGAAAAGCCTAGCAAGAAGTACCCTTGCTAACCTGCCTAGCTGCCCACTTAACAGACCGAAAAGGCGACAGGCGGTCCATCTCAAAGACAACAAATACAGCGCATAGAATACTCTTTTTACTTAGCTTTTCGAAAACCGAGAAATAATCAAATTTTTTTTTTTTTTTAAATGACCAGTTACCCGCAACTACTCCTTCCCATCTTTAGAATGAGGAAGGGAAGTAAGTTTTTGTAAGTGTTTTGCTTTACTAGCATGACGCTTAGTTGGAGCTGTAACACCCTGTAAGCATTTTTCTCGACAGCTGTTTGGCTGGCATGAGAAAGCATGGAGCCAGACAATCTTGACGATGACCCTCATTTAAAATCGCTATCGTCCCCAAATTTGTTTGCTCAAGAAATGTGATGCCTGAGAGTCGGAACAGAAAAGCACTGTCTGCATTTTTTGCCAGTGGAAAGAACTGTCCTCTGTTTGTTAAGCTTTTAAGCACAATGTTGTGTGTGCTCTTACCAAATGCTTTTAGCATCCGCAACAGCAAATCTACTCGGTAAACAAGCCGGCTCTGGTCCCTCACATGCTTACGCACTATTTAACTCTGTGCTGCGTCCTTATGGTTCAAGCACTGCAGAGACGCAGTACAGCCCTTGAGCTTTAGTGGTCACTTTCTGATGAAGGGTGCTGAAGTTGTCTATCGAGTAAGTCATGAGAGGTGTGTGTTAAATGATGTGCAAATTCCTGAATTATTCAATTCAACCATGTTCTGCGGTATTTTTAATGGTAACTATATGCAACTCCAATTCCAAAAAAGTTGGGATGCTGAGTAAAATGTAAATAAAAACAGAATGTAATGGTTTGCAAATTTCATAAACCCACATTTTATTCACTATAGAAAATAGAAAACATATCAGATGTTGAAAGTGAGATATTTTACCATTTTATGAATAATATTGGCTCATTTTGAATCTGATGGCAGCAACACATCTCAAAAGAGTTGGGACGGGGGCAACAAAATGCTGGATAAGTTAGTGGTACTCATAAAAAACAGCTGGAGGAGCATTTTGCAACTAATTAGGTTAATTGCCAACAGGTGACTAACATGGCTGAGTATAAAAAGAACATTTTAGAGAGGCAGAGTCTCTCAGAAGTAAAGATGGGCAGAGGTTCACCAATCTGCTAAAAACTGCGTCAAAAAAAAAAATGTTCCTCAATGTAAAATTGCAAAGACTTATATCCCACCATCTACAGTACATAACATCATCAAAAGATCCAGAGAATCTGGAGAAATCTCTGTGCACAAGGGACAAGGCCAAAGGTCAGTATTGGATGCTTGTGATCTCCGGGCCCTCAGGCGGCACTGCATTAAAAATAGGCATAATTCACATAATTCATAATTCATAATGCACTGGATTTTACTGCTTGGGCTCAGGAGCACTTCCAGAAATCATTGTCTGCGAACACAGTTCACTGTGCAATCTCCAAATGCAAGCTAAAGCTGAATCATGCAAAGAAGAAACCACATGTGAACATGATCTAGAAACGCCGCCGTCTTCTCAAAAGTTCATTTAAAATGGACTGAGGCTGAGTGGAAAACTGTTCTGTGGTCAGATGAATCAAAATTTCTGATTCCTTTTGGAAACCACGGACACCATCCTGCTTGGTATCAGCACGCTGTTCAAAAGCCTTCATCTCTGATGGTATGGCGTTGCAGTAGTGCCTGTGGCGTGGACAGCTTGCACTGAAAGACATTATCAATGCTGAAAAGTATATAGAGGTTTTGGAACAACATAGACAATGTCTCTTTTAGGGAAGGCCTTGCATATTTCAGCAAGACAGTGCTAAACAGAGCTGCCGGGTGGCTCACACGGTTAAGGCACTGCAGTGCAGAGGTGATCACCACGTCGCGGGTTCGAGCCTCGGCGTACCCACCGGCAGGGGTCGGCAGCCTTTTCGGAGTAGCGCACAATTGACTATCGCGCTACAGGGTTTCAAATTGGGAAGGGACTGTCGGATTTGGGTGTTCAGCGACAGCTTTGTTCGTTGCTCCAGCGCCTCCTGTTGGCCAGACGGGCGCTCGTCAGGAAGACTCTGGGTTTGTTCACGTCCGGGTATCCTCCGCCCTCGTTCGTAACTTACGAAGATTCGACCAATGAGTGTATAAGAATCAGTGGCTGACGGACACGTGCTTCGGAGGAGAGTCGTGAACTGTCTTCACTATCCTGAGTTGGCAGCAAGGGGTCGCATACGAGCAAGCTTTGTACATAGTTCACTAATTGGGCATTCCAGATTCGGGTGGGATTGGAGATGCCAAATTTATAAAAAAAAAAAAAAAGACAGTGCTAAACCACATACTGCATCCATCACAACGGCATGGCTTCGCAGTGGAAAAGTCTCAATTGAGCCAAAATTTTTCTGTCTGTGAAGCTGCAATCTTGAATTATAAAGCCTTAAATCAGGTAACACCTAAAAAGCCAGATTTGGCTTCTGCGCAAAGGGGTTAATTTTTATGTATTGAATTTACTAAAAATGACCTGTTTCTTGATTTATCGGCAGCTATCTCACTGAGATATACATAATACACGTATTCTGCTTCATATAAGTATATGTGATTCCTGCATTTTTTTTTACAGCTGACGGCAAATGTCTTTCTAATAAAACTGGTTTGTGCCTGACCAATAAAAGGATGATGAAGGCATCATAACCCTAATGTTGGTCCATGTCTTCCAAGTTTCTCCTACTGGACTGGAAAGAAAGCTCAGTACTGTAGTTAATTGTAAATCGATCAAAAAAGTCTTAAATAGAGCTGCTCTATTGCTTAGTTGAAAAGATGTTTAAATGCTGGATGGCGACACTAAATTTGCATTCCTGTCTTTCGCAGGCTGTAGCGATGAGGGAGGAGCTTCTGAGAAGTTGCAGGACACCGATATCGTTCTTCGGGATTATCAGATGGAGGTCGCAAGACCTGCCCTGGAGGGAGAAAACATCATCATATGCCTCCCAACAGGAAGTGGTAAAACAAGAGCGGCTGTGTACATCACTAAACACCATCTCGACTCCAGGGTACGGGAAAGAAAAGCGGGGAAAGTTGTCATCCTGGTAAACAAGGTACTTCTCCGTTCCTTTCAAAATTCAATGCAGGTGTGATATTTGGTAAATGTCCCCATGTTTAATGTACTCGAGCTGGAGAGTCAAGCGTCCCCGCATTGTGTGTAAACATCCAGGATAGTCTAGAGCTCTCATGCTGAATTTGTTCATACAGCATAAGACACTGAAGTGTCCCCTTGCAGTATTTTTGAGCGCAGGAGAAGATAGTCAGGTGTGTCCCATAGTGGAAACAGACACAGTATATGCCATTGCCTGCACAGCATACCCCTTATGAAAAATTAATGATCCAAGCTATAGTTATCCTGTAGAAAGTGGATGGTATTTTTACCACAGTAGTGTAGCATTAATATAGTGATACTCTAGTTGCATTCAAACTGCTCCAAAACAGTTGTGTGGACTATAGTGATATCATGGTACTGTTGACTGTGGTAATACTATAGTTATAACGTGATGGCTATAGTACTACTCCCGAAACACTATGCAAACTATAGTAATACTAGAGTTATGCCAAAAAATACTGTAGTATCACTAGGAAATAATTATAGGATATTATCATCAGGGACATGCATAGATGCTTTTGATTCCTCAATAATCCACTGCAGTTGTCCACTTTCACTTTTAGAACAAATCAATTTATTAAAGGATATGGAAACTCATTGTGAACTTGCATCAAATAAAGTGCACAATGTCTCCAAAGTGATAAGCCATTATTTTATGTACATTTTTTACTCTGTGTTATCCACGTTCAAACATCGCAGAAACCTACCAACTTCAGAATCTGCTGTTGTTGCCATAAAATATAATCAAAAAATGGGAAATATTCTGCCCAGACCGGTGCGTGACGTCACGAGGACTGGATATGTCGTTCGAGCTTGCATAGTCACAACATAAGTCTTGAAAATTGCGTTGATAATCAAGAGTGTTTTGAGAGATACCAGTTGTTTGAATTACAACCGATTGTTTGCTGGACAAACAATCGACAATTTAATCGACAATGCCGCAATGCGCCGTTGTTGGGTATTCTTACAAAACGGGCGATCCAAACCTGACTGATGTGACCTTTCACCATTTTACCTTTAAAACAGAAGAGCTACCAGCCCGGGTGACGAGAGTAACATGGTGGCTTTCTTGTGCTGTCTTATACATTTAACATTTAAGTGCAATTTGCAAAATAAAAAAATAAAGTAACAATAGCTTATCGTTTTGGATAGCAGTGATTATGTACATTATTTGACGATGCAAGTTCACCACAGGTTTTCTTATCCTTTAAAAGCGAGTTTTTCGGAGAGGTCAGTTAGAGACTGGGCCACTGATAAAGATGTGTGGGCCCACTGGAGACTTGAGATATTCTGCGAAGTGTGAAGTATTCCAGCTTAACTTCAAGGCTGGTCCCTCCTTACACAGGTACCACTGGTGGAGCAGCACTACAGCAAAGAATTTGGGAAGTTTTTGAAGCCCTACTATAACGTTGAGAGGGTCAGCGGAAACTCTCAGCTCAAAATCTCTTTCGCGGAGGTTGTGAAAAAAAATGACATCATCATTTGCACGGCACAAATCCTGGAGAACTCCTTCCAGAATGCGAAAAGCGAGGATGACGAGGGCGTCCGTCTGTCAGGTCAGTGTCCAAATTTTCAGTGGAAATGCCCTGAGCATGTATTTCTTTGTCAGCATAGAGGTCATTCTGAGGAGCACATAGCGGAAAAGGTTTGAATATTCTCACCACCTTCTGTGGTTGTAAAAACCCTCCTCCTCGTGACTTCCTCCTTCTTAACCCTTAGTGCACTAAATACAAATAGTGTTGCTCAGTGATCTAAGATATCAAATTCAAAGCTGTCGAAAGCCTGTCATGTGGCGACCCGCGGGGGAGCTCCTGTAAACAAGTCACCACATGATAAGTTTTCAGCAGCACAAGATAATTAAATTTGTACATTTTGGAAATTTATTTAGCGCTCTAAGGGATAATATGCTTTGTGAAGAATGGCCCACTTGACTGTGTACAGTCAGGTTTTAAACAATCTTTTTTCCCCCTGGTTTTTAACAGATTTCTCAACCCTTTGAGCGCTGAATACATTTTCAAGAAATCAAAAATGTAGTTATCCTGAGCCGTTGAAAACCTATTATGTGGCAACTTGTTTAAAAGAGATCCCCTGCGGGAGCTCTTTTAAACAAGCTGCCACATTATGGGTTTTTCAACGGCGTCTGATTTTGATATCTTACATCATTGGACAACTATCGTTGCCCACGGCGCTAAAAGGGTTAATCTCGTCAATGTCGGTAAATGAGTGTAACATGAGGCTTCTGCAAAAACACGTCTCATGTAATTGTTGTTTTGTTTCTTCTCTTCAATCTGTTTGCTTGCCTCTGGAGGGATTTACATGATAGGTCCGGTCATTATGACGCACTGAGAGTTTAGTCTCCCAATGATTAGTTAGTTAAGGAGCGGAGCTGGAGCCTATCCCAGCTGATCGGGCTAGACCACAGTTGTGCTGATGACGTAAGGCTCTCAGGTGGCCTCTGATGATACAACATTTTGAGGTCATACTGTTGGACAGCCGCATGTAAGTGTCGTAAGTAAGGGCGTGATCTTCCCCGCCGAGTGTAAGTATAAGTGAATGCGACATTTTGGAAATCAGTACATTATTGGTCAAGAATCCGGTGTCAGTTTTAGTTCATGGCAATCTCAGAGTGTAAAGATTTTACCTCTTTAAATTTAAACCTGGATTAATTTTAGTTCATTGCAATAAGCTCTTATTCACTTAAATTTGAAATAAGGTAATTTGTTGCCATGGTAACCATTACATTGGCAATACTTTGGCAACTAAGATACAAATTGCTTTTTATCGGCATGAAAGAGCTCTGGTGCCAAAGAGGAATCTTCTGGTAAATTCTTTGACCATTAGTTACCTCGCAGTATGCCACTATGGAAAATTTTTAAAAAATCTCATTTCCTCCAAAAATTCCCTACAAATTTATTTATTTATTTTTTTTTTCACCATGTTAATCAGCTACGTAAAGACTGCACAGTAGAGTTTTTGTTTTTTTTTGTTACCTAAAAGGTGTTAGAGCTCAGTGTGGAGGTTTACTGTCCTCTACGTCTATTTCACTACTAGTATGGCACACCTGATACAACTAATTAGCAGGTTAATTATATCACCAGCTGCTGAATTAGATGGTTTATTGAGATTGGTGTGAAAAGGACCAGGACAGTTCAGTGGTCAGGCTGTAAGGCAGGGCAGCCCGACTGTAAACTGTCCTGTTAAGTAACATGTAAAAATTCCTTTAAAATGTGCCTTTTTTGGCGTGCAGATTAGCTCTTTTAGCGGTGCTGACATGCCCCTTCCCGAAAGCAAAGTTTTCATGTGTTTATCAGGACTGCCAGTCAGAGTCCAGATGAGGGGACAGATCTGAATGCAGATTATATTTGAACACATGCTAGGATTTATAGCAGAGGAAAGGTCATCTTCAGTTCTTCCTCTTCTGATAGTACAGAGAGGAGTGAGTGAACTACCTGTTTACAATATCAGCTACGCCTTTTTAGTATCATTTAGCAGTATTTCTATTTTGCTTTATTCAACCTTCAAGCTTTATTTCCACTCTGCACTGCAAACCAAGTGTTACATGCAATTAGTGCGTGTCTAGGTGTGCAGAAGGCATTGGCAGTTGGTGAGCTTGAAAACTGGTGAGGCACAGAACATCCCTTGAAAGTAATAACTGGTCTTAACCGGTTTTCGAGCATTAACCCTTAGAGCGCTGAATTCAGCTATTGTTGCCCAGTGATGTAAGATATCAAAATCAAAGCTGTTGAAAACCTATCACGTGGCGACCTGTTTGGAAGAGCTCCCACAGGAAACCTCTTTCAAACAAGTCACCACATGATAGGTTTTCAACTGCACAATATAATTAAATTTATATCTTTAAAGAATTTACGTCAGGGCTCTAAGGGCTAATTTAAATTAACAGTATATAAACTCTGAAAAAGCTCAATATCATCAGGTGTGGTCAGTTTTCCTTAGTAAGGTAACATAAGAAAGAAAATGTGACGCGAAAATTGAATTTCAATTAACGCTGTTCATTTGTAGAAATTTGTTGCTAATTTTCACTTCCTTTGATGTAATCAAACAATCATGAAGCTAAGACGAGATAATGCAGGATGTGCTTAAATAAAACACATTATTTAACATTTGACTGTTTTTAAAAATATTTTTTGTTATGTCAATATGAACTATTTTCTATTCAATCATTACTACATCACATTAAGAAGGAAGCTGTGTGTTTAAATGCTGATGGCTTATTCTTACTGAAAAAATTGTTAATCCAGGAAAATTATGGAAAACTTATCCAGACTTTTGTTCTTGTCTTACTTAAGTCAGGAGAACTGGCTACAACTGATGTACCCGCGTGTTTTCGGAGTTCACATAATGCCAATTTAAATAGCTAATTATAAACAGGTTGATACCAATCGTTATTTTCAAGGGATATTTGGCGCTTTCGTCATTTTCATTTCAACAGCCGCCACAGGTGGTTCTGTCTAGTCAAGCGCTTGTGGGATAACAGTTCACTGTGGCAAAGCAAACAGAAGGAATCCCTTTGTTGAACAAAGCAAACTTTTCAAAAACAGTTTCCAGGAATCTTACACCGTGACATGAGGCACCGTGTTCCTCTGTCGCCAGGCGGTCAGACTCTTTCGTCAATCCACACAAGGTCATGAAATTATTTTCATTTTATGGAGAATCCATTTTAACTGGTACATATTTCATTGAGGAATACTGCGGCGCAGCGTGTTTGAGCAGGCGCTCGGTGTTTCTCTCGGCAGATTTCTCCCTGATGGTGATCGATGAGTGCCATCACACGCAGAAGGGAGAGGCCTACAACCACGTCATGATACGCTACCTGAGGCAGAAGTTCAGAAACCACCAGCTGAAGAAAGAGCAGAAAGAGCCTCTGCCCATTCCCCAGATCCTGGGGCTGACGGCCTCGCCCGGCGTCGATGGGGCCAGGAAATCTCAGAAAGCTGAGGAGCACATCCTGAAAGTAAGCAGTGAAGGGTTTAGAGGAGGCACTTTCCCCAGTTCCTCTTGCGTTACAGATCCCCGCTAAATACAGAGATTTTTTTTTTTTTTTTTTTTTTACAAGTGACTATTCCTCCAACCATTGGTGGTACAGGTTGCACTAATTCCCCCCGTAAATCTAAGACCCCATTCAAATGGCGCCAAGAAGTTTCGCAGAAAGATGTCGCTCAACGGTGGGGCGAGTTGCCTTTGCCATTTTTTTAAAAATGTCAGCTGGTCAGATCACTACACTGCAAAAACTGAAAAATGAGTCCATATTACCGAGCATTTAATCCTTGTATATAGGCTTAAAACATTTATTTCTTTTATCTTTTTCCTCAGTAACACGGTGAGATCATTTTGGTTCATTTTTAGATTTGCTGATAGAATTAGAAAATTTCACTTGTCAAGCACATGGTAAGTTAACCTTTAGAGCGCTGAAATAAATTTTTGGAAATATAAATTTAATTATCTTGTGCTGTTGAAAACCTGTGATGTGGCAACTTGTTTTACAGAGCTCCCCTGTGGAAACTCTTTTAAACGCCACATGGAAGGTTTTCAACAGCTTTGAACTTGATACCTCGCATAATTGAGCAGCAATAGCTGCATTTTGCGCTGTAAGGGTTAAAATTAGCTAATTCCTTTTGAGAGAGAAAACTTACGAAATTGAGTCTCAAAATAAGATGAAAATACTTGTTAAGACCGTCACTTTTTGCAGTGTGCCAATTGATTTAAGCCATATGCCCACTGGGATTTTCTTTTCCTAAATTGCATAGGAAAACAAAGATAGAGCCAGAATGCCAGAAAATTTGATTTCAGAATGAGAATTTAGAAACATCACTGTTTCAGTCCTGAAAGGTATCTGTGGGCACGAAGCAACAGCCAATTCCATAAAGAAGACCTCCAGTGACGCCTTGTGAATTGGCAATAGGGGAAGCCCAAACAATCCCTGAAAGTTAATGATCGTTCATGACCTGTTTTCAATCATTCATTTAAATTACAATAACAGAAACTCCGAAAACTCAACATTATCTGATGCGGCCAGTTTTCATTAATAACGCATACCTGTCAACTCTCACGCATTCGACATGAGTTTAAGAAGCATTTTTACGTTCCTCTGCTGTAGACAGCAATTATTCTATCAACGGGTTTGTAAGAGATTTTCGCGTGGAATTTAAGTACTTGTGCATGGAGGAGTTTGAAGCAATGGAATTGCTTAAAGACGTTTCAAATGATCTTATTTCATTTAAACAATCATGAAACAAATGCATTGCTTCCAACCCCACCCCCTGAGTAAATAAAAGCGTGAGAAGTCTGGAGTCGTAATCAGTATGCGTTATAAATGAAAACTGGCCACATCTGAAAATGTTGAGAGTTTTCGGAGTTTCTGTTATGGTAGTTTAAATGAATGACTGAAAACAGGTCATGACCAGTCATTAATTTTAAGGGATTGTTTGAGCTTCCCCAATTGCCAGTTCACAAGCCGCCGCTGAATACCTCTTTGGTTTAGACTTGAGAGGCTTGCATTAAAGAATGCTGCGTGTCTGTTTTGTGTGGTTTCAATAAAACTTGTACAGTTCACTGTTTATTGAACAAGAGGACAATACAATTTTGTCTGGGTCTCACCCTCTGAAAACAAATTTCACAACCTTGGTGAGGTTTGGATTTCTTATCATTGTTTTGATTTCATTGTATGTGTGGATTACTTGGGTTGTCACTGACATCTGGTGAAAATTTCATGTCAATAGCCTCATTAGAAATACATTTACTGAGAAAAATGTTGACGCGTTCAATACTTATTTTCCCCCCCTCTATGAGCTATTCTAACAAGTAGTTTTCGGGGCTAAAAAGGTACACATGTACTGTCCATTGTAAAGGCTACAGCAGGCGTACATTTGAGCATACTGCTCCAGTGATGAGCCATTGTGCCCCGTTTGGTACAATCATGAATTTTTTCCTGAGAATGTGGCTGGTAACTGAATAAATCTTCCTGCACCCACAGTCAAGTAGCTTCCCATCCTATGTTCCCACCAGCCGTTAGCAACACTGTGGTCTCTCTCCCTACACGCACACCACTGACCTCTGAGGGGGATTTGATTATTTATGATTGTTCTCTGCTGTGCTTTTCTATCTTTTTTGCACCTTTCATGCCTGTTATTTATTTATTTATTTATTTATTTATTTTCAGATTTGTGCGAATTTGGATGCGAGGAAAATCATGCCACTAGCCGGACAACTTCGAGACATGAAAGGACCATACAAGAGTATCGCCATAGCCGCAGAGAGAAAAGAGGTAAAAAATTTTAAACAAAGTTACAAATCAGTCACATAACAATACCAAGCATGCTTTACATTCAACGGAAATGTACCTCTGAAGATAAAATTAAGGTTTTGCAATGTCAATCCCAGCTTCCTGCTTGGCAGTGACCTGGTTTTAGTCTGGTCCAGCGAATTTGAAACTGGTGTGGCGATGGACAAGCTGGTAACAAGACGTGTCAGGTTGCAGCCATGCTGCCAAGGCTGGCTGTTGGGCTAGCATCGTACTGACAGCAGACCATCTCTACATTCCTTTGGCTTATTGCTGGAGCAGAGATGAATCCCAGCTGAACTCATTCCTAGTTTTGAGACTGGAAAATAGTGTAGTGTATTTCTTGTTTTGTATATTTATATCTCCAAAATCTCAGTTTCAGGGACGTCATGGTTTTGCCCCACCCGCTGCTGCCGCCGCCGCATCTGCAGATTTTAGCTGTTAGCGCGATAACTCACAAAAGACTTTACACTGGCTTCTCATTTTTTGCATATGGGTAGATATGGTAGAGAGGATAAATTGAATAGATTTTGGGCAAGTATGCACTCCTAGGTTTGCCACCAGGTGGCGCTATATATTAAAAAAAATCAGTTTTTTAACCATGCTGTGGAACAATTACTTGCAAAGACCTCAGATTTCTAGTAAAGGGGAATCTAATAAAGGGGGCTTCAAGGATTGGGGAATTTTGGGGATATACCCCTTGCTGTCGGCCGCCGACTGCTTAGGCCTAGTTTAAACTCTGTTTTTTGCTCATATGAAGATGTCAGTTATATTGGAGGGCATCATTTATGAACTTAATTTATTCTTATGCACTTGATTAATTTAAAAGCACAGTGTACAGTACGGCCCAAAAGTATTGGATGATTCAGAAGTTTTTTTTTCTTAAAGAAACCAACACTTCTGTTTACCAAGTGTTGCCAAATATACCAGAATGTATGCTCAAGATAATGTTTGAAGTTGAAACTTCAGTTTGAAATAATTATTTTTCAATTCAGTTTTTTTTACCTTAGACTATACAGCACCATTTTCAGCTGTCATAACTCCAGGGCAGGAACACTATGGGCTCTGTTGTACATCTCTGGAGTCTTCTGGCATCCCCAGAGGACAATGGCTTAGATACAGCTTATCGCATCTAAAACTGTGTGAATTTTTGAAAGCGTGTACTGTAATCTAAAGAATGTTTGGAGTGTTTTGCACTTCAATGCACTTCAGACGTTTGGATAAGTCCGGTCAGAGACCCGCATGGATCGATTCATAACCCGCAATCAACATTGAATCCAACTCAATCTATGAATAAAATACCTAGCTGCTGGATAGCTCACTCGGTAAAACATCGCGCTGCAGAGAAGAAGTGACTATCACGGCGTGGGTTCAATACCCGCCTCGTACCAGCCGGCAGTGGTCGGCAGCTCTTTTCAGAGTAGCGCGCAATTGGCCAATGCGCTACAGGGATGCAATTTGGGAAGGGTCTGCTGGGATGGGGTATTGTAAATAACAAGTTCTCAGGCGACTCCTGTTGGCCAGATGGGCGCTCGTTAGGAAGATTCTAAGCTTGTTCATGTTCGGGTATCCTCCGCCCTCGCTCTGAGCTTGCGACGTTTCAACCAATGAGTGTACAACAAGTGAGCTGTCTCACTCTTCTGAGTAATAGGTAATAGGGGGCCGCATTTACGAAAAGCCTTGTACATAGTTCGCCAATTGAACATTCCAGATTCGGGTGGGATTGGAGATGCCAAATTTATTTAAAAAAAAAAAAAGAAGAAGAAGAAAAAAATAATAAATAAGTACAATACCTGTGATCCATCCGTTCCATTTGTATTATCAAGCAAACAACTTTGTATTTCAGTTTAAATAGGGTTATTATAATTTTGCAGTTTGGCCGACAAACGAAGCAGTCTGTAAAGGCAGCACATTTACAGACATTGTTATGACCATCAATAAAAATCCGAATTCCTTCCATACATCCATCGTGGCTCTCAAAGAGGAGATGTCAGCAATCTGATATTCACCAGCAGTGATTTTTGTTATGTCATCTGTGGACACTTCTCAAAATCAGCTTTTTAAGTAAACTATCCTTTTCCCACTGTTTTAATTAAAGGGGCCAAACGGTGCCTTAAAAGGGAAAACAGTTCTGGCAGACAACTTGAGACCCGCCCACTTTCCTACAGACACTCCCATCGGTATCACACACTGCATCTGCCCTGTGTTTGGTGGGGGATGTTAGCTGCTTCTCCTGCACCGCCTATGAGGCATAACACGCCTCTGCCCATTACTGAGCTGCATCACTCGGCTGCTGCATTACACTGCACTGCTGCTAGTTGAAATCCCTGCTCCACCTCAACATACACCTTCTGAATTCTGTTATCTGCTGGTAGTAATCGGCTGGTAGAAAACATGGTCTGGTTATGCAGTGAGTTTATAAACTGAGATCACAAATCGCTGAGTGAGGCAATGCTTTCCAATGGAAAGCAAATGTTTTCAATGACCAGATTAAACAGGGATAAATCTTATCGATCTGAACTTTAGAGATTAAAAACAATTATTTCCAGCAATAGTCATAATTTAGAATAACATTGACAACAGTTCATTTGCTGCGTTTAAAGGCACATTTATGAATTGAAGGATCAATTTGTATCAAAGGCATGGAAATTCGATCGAAAAATGTCTATAATGTTTTAATTATACTATTTGAATAATTCATGGAAATTTTATTTGTGGATGTGGTGATATGTTTCAGGATCCTTTTGGGGATGTGATTAAAGGAATTATGAATGAAATACATGAACATGCAACGCTGTTCCCAACCTGTGACCTTGGCACCCAGAACTACGAGCAGTGGACAGTGCAGACTGAGCAAAAAGGTATGAACACACTGGTGTGAGGTAGTGTTCAGGAACCAGAGGCGAGACCAAAAATATCCAATAAACTTGTTCTTTGTTGGTTCTGGGGTGGAAACCCCAGCAGGGCAGTAAACAACGGTACAGTGTTCACAATCCAAAATCAGAATCCAGTAGTCGTAATCCAATTCGAAAACAGGGCAGCAAACAAAACTCAGGGTCGGGCAAAGTAGGTTCGGAACACGGGCACAGGAATATCAGAGACGAAGCCAAAGCCAAAATCCAGTAGACATAATCTAGTTCATAAACAGGGCAGCAAATACAAAACTCAGGGTTGGGCAAAACAGGTACAGTACACGGGCACAGGAATATCAAAGATAAAGCCGAAATCCGGGACGTTCCAGTCAGAAGTATAACAGTAAGAGTACAAGGCATAGACGATCACAGCACAAGGAAAACCTTCTGATAAGAGCTGGTAGTGAAATGACTGCTTAAATACACATACGGGAAGTTACATGCTATGATAGGGAACAGGTGAGCTGGATCAGACTTATTAACAAAGGAATGAACATGAGGAAGTACCGAACCACATGAAATTTGGCGAAAGCCAAAGCGCGGGCAGGGATTACACAGACAGCCTATGACAAATAGACGACTCCCGTTAGGGAGTTCTAAAGTGCACAGAGTGAGAGGCAGAACAGTGTTTAACAAGGTGTGGAGAATCCGCTGAAGCACAGCAAAGTAAATTGAGTGAAGGCAAGGGGCGGAGACTAGAGCAGAGCGAGTGCTGAGAGCTTGTTAGTCAATTAGTAATGTGCAGCTATACAATCCCTAGTGCTCGTTAGTAGGTTAGTATGATAAACAATGTGCAATGCAGGGCAATGGGAAGAACATGAACCAGAATGATACTTTTAACAGAGACTTTGAAATATGGCAAGGAATGCAGGACAAAGCAAGACAGGCAAAATACAAAACATGGCATGAACTAAATCAGAAAATATGGCATGGAATCAGAAACGTAACAAAAACATGGTCAGACACAACAGAATCATAACAACTGGTGTGTAACAATCAACAGAATCCATTTCACTGCAGCCACCTGACAAATGATTTTATCCCAACTTACTGATTATACTGAAGGGCATTGGTTGTTCTCTTTAATTCAAGTATGATATTGCAGAAGTACAGAGGGCACAGTTATGAGTTAAACCAGAAAACCTGTGGCATTCTCTATTTTTGGCTTGTTTAAAAATGAGACAGCTGAAGTATTGGTAAATTAATCTTGAATAAAGCAGATGTTACTGTACCAACCTCAGTTTTCAATCCAAAAAGAAAAGGATAACTGAAAGGGGATCTCACCAAGCAAAATTCCTGAGGCAAAGGCAAAACCACAAATGTGCTTTTTGATTGATGATGTCCTTTCCTGATGGAAAAAAGCCAACCAACCCCTCCTGGCATTTTGTGAACAAGTAATTTCCCCGTTAGTTATTAAGTCAACTAATAAAAGTGATTTAATTGATGATTGGGTTTGATAACACTGGACACACTCAGACATGATTATTGGCAGCCCTGTAAAATCTAAACAAAATTTATGTAGAGCCTCTCTAGAAATCTGAAGTTGGCAAAAAGTGGCACATGATGCCGCAATGTAAAGAAAGTCAAGAACAGATGAGAGGCGGAGTAGTTGGCATCAGTCTGTCTGAAAAGGGCCACAAATATATGCTTGGGATTCCAACCATGGTGAGAGCCATTACCTGAAAATGGAGAAAACTTTGCACTGTGGTGAACCTTCAAAAGACAGGCTGACGTACAAAAATTGCTCCGAAGGGGCATTGATGACTAATCCAGGAGGTCACAAAAGAACCCAGAGTAACATTTAAAGAACCGCAAGCCTCACTTGCTTAAGTTGAGGTCAGAGTTCAGGATTCTACGGAAAGAGACTGGGCAAAAATGGTATCTATGGTAGAGCTGCAAGGCAAAAACCACTATAGACCAAAAAGAATACAAAGTCTCATGTCACATTTGCTGCAAAGGGGGGATGGTTGGGGCTGGAAGACTAGCTTGGATAGAGTTCAAAAAGTTTGAATGGGAAAAATCAATTAGAAAATGTTATCCTTAATTGTATAGGAGTTGTCATTTACAATATTTTCCTGTAGCTGCGAAGGAGGAAAACCAAAAAGTACGCGTCTGTGCCGAGCACCTGCGCCAGTACAACGAGGCCCTGTACCAAAACAACACCATCCGAATGACTGATGCCTTCAGCTTCCTCTGCAAATTCCATGATGAAGAGATCAAAAAGAAACTGGCTCCAGAGGAGACTGAGGCCATAGACCGCACTGAAACAGAGGTGTTCCTCTTCAATCTGTTTAAAGGTATTTCCGATGCTCGGCATTCCTTTTGAAATGGTGAGATGAATCTGCAGTCATTTCAGAGACAGTCCTTGATGTACCTTCTCAGTTTTTTTTTTCTGTTTATTCTCTGGTTAAGTCAAAAAGAAGGAACTGCAGATTTGGGCAAATAAACCGGAGTTTGAGAATAAGGTCCTTTCCACTCTGAGGACCACCATACTGCAGCAGTTCACCAGCAGAACTAAGGCACGGGGCATCATTTTCACGAAGACACGCCGCAGTGCCATTGCACTGCAACAGTGGATAGAGGAAAACCGGAAGTTTGAGGAGGTCGGGGTGAAGGCCAGCCATTTAATTGGAGGGGGGGACCAAAGCGTGGTCAAACCTATGACGTCGGTGAGGAATATTAAAGGGATGCTGAGTTATTGTTAAAAAAAACTTAAATTTGCTCACCATTATTTCAGCAGTTTGTGTTATTTTTTTTAAATGTCATAACTGAATAATAATAGGTCCCGCAGGATGTTGTGCGATTAACTTGAAAATTTCTTTTATGTTCTTAAAATCTAACAGAAGGAGCAAAAGGATGTTTTGACGAAGTTTCATACCGGGGAAATCAACTTGCTCATTGCTACGACGGTTGCTGAGGAGGGCCTTGACATAAAGGAGTGCAATTTCGTTATCAGATATGGTCTGGTGACCAATGAGATTGCCATGATTCAGGTGATTATTAAAACGAACCAACCTGATAAAGTTGTAGAATATTGAAGATGGATTATTTCAATGTTTAAAATTCTTTCAGTGTTCTCTCTATTCACCCATCAGCATAGTTGGCAATTATCGAATGCTTTCATTTAAGTTTTAGTGAAACCATTGTAAAATATCAAATGAAGAAAAATATTGGTATTTATGTTTTATTTAAAGCTAGCCCTGATAACATTTCAAGTCTGCAGACTGTTCTGTTCATAACAGAGATGTATACATTCCTTTACATGGCTCATGAAAGGAAATCTCAGAAAAGGACGCTGTAAGATAATAGTCCGCTCTATATACTTTTATCCACATGGATACCAACAAATAACATTGGAAATAGTACTCTGGAATAGGATAGCTCAAAACTGTGCACTTTCTTTGATTCTGACTTCTCTTTTCTAAACTTTCAGGCTACATTCACACTAAGTTTTTTTCACATTAAATTGACATTTTAAAAAGTGAATGATTCCCATCCGCTTGAACACTTTCATTAATAATCTCCGACGACAGTAACATGCCTGACAACGCATATCACACGATCATTCGCGTACACTGGGCATGCTCCTGCCAGTGTAAACAGGAAGCAGAACATCTACTCTGCGTCATTGTTTTTTCAAAAGTCTCTTGTTTCTGCCCTTCCACACTAAAATGCAATCTTGGAGTTTTAAAACTAAAACGTCTTTGGCATTGTGGACGGAAGTCTCAGTTTTGAGGCCTGGTAAACAGCGGCGTAGTGTGGACTCTTGGCAAACATGCAGAAAAAGTGTTTTACGGTGAAAACGTATTAGTGTGGACATGGAATCTTCTCTCTGCGAATTAGTGAGATGATCAGCAGGTTTGGTCGTTTTACTGCTTCAGGCTCGCGGCAGAGGGAGAGCGGAGGACAGCAGCTACATCTTGGTGGCGGAGGAGGGAACTGGAGTGGCTGAGAGGGAGGGCGTTAATGAGTTCCGTGAGAAGATGATGGCCCGAGCCATCAAGAAAGTTCAAAGTCTGGATCAAAAAGTGTACAAAGACAAAGTAAGTGGAGGCATAACGATATGGTGGGGTCACAATGCGATACGTATCCTGATACAGGGCATCAGACCCTAGAGAATGTGTCCAGTCCTTGAGGATTGATTTCCAAGCGTGTATCTCGCCCGGACAAAGTATTTTTTTTTCTCCCACAAAATCTATGGTCAAAACTTGCTGCGAGTACCACTAAACTGCATTATAACGATAGCCTGGGACCAAGAGTGGATTACAAGCTCTAGAATAGAAATCCCAGCTGTAACATCTAACCTGACCCATGAGAAAGATAGGCTGAATTTTTCGTATTTGCCTCTCTGTTAGATCGAGGAGTTACAGATGCAGGCCATTCTCGAAAATCGCGTTCGCAAAAAGAAGTTGAAACAGAAGGTGATGAAAACGGAGGATCCTTCGAGTGTGAAGTTCAGCTGCCGAAACTGCTTCAAGCATGTGTGCACCGGCGAAAACATCGAAAAAATTGATGAGCACTATGTAAACGTGACCGACGAGTTCAAGTAAGTGGAAGTTCGGCCTATTTTCAGGTCCTGCTGGGCCAGCCTAAGAAATATAGTTGAATTTTCCCTTACTGACTGGCTAACCTTGTTTAAAGCATATGAGCATGCAGGCTTACGCAGCATTCGTGACACCTCTGTTCCTGTATGGAGAACAACAGGGCAAAGGAATCTTTAACTTCAATGGGTGAGGTCACTCTGAAAAGCTGCTCTGATTGAAAGTTATAGGTTACACAGATTCTCTGTCCCCGATCCAAAAAGATAAATGCAGCCATTTTAGATTGGAATCAGGAAGTGCTGTCTGCTCAGCTGCAGTGTCAAACATGTACACTGAGCACTACCTGCAGAGGCCTTTAGTCTCTGGCTTCCAATGCGTACCGCCAAATTTCCATCCCACCCCACAGCACCAGAGTCTGCTTCTGGTGCCCTGAGTGCTAATTAAAGAACACACCCTGTATTCTGTATTTCGGGGGATGATTTGCGGTCTTGTGTGGGGAAGAATTCCAGTATAAAAGCTGAGATTCCTGCCAACAATTTTAGTAGCCTGTGTCACTGACATCCGCACGCATAATTTAGGAGCAGTGGAGCGATGAGCTGTTGGATTTGCCTGATCATGAGAAAAAAAAAATGTGGGTGCAGTTTCCTTTCCTCTCTTTCTTTGATATTTAAGTACACTGTTATTGACAAGTGCTTCAGCGCGTCCATTAACTTGGTATACAAAATGGTCAAAGAGCTGAAGGCCAATAGGATGATTCCAGTATAAATCAGGGTGAATTAGGATATCCAAATGTAAGCAATTATTTCATCACCTGATGAAGAACTTCAAATAATTTTTTGCTGAATGAATGAATTGCACAACACTGTGTTGAAAACTTCAGACAGACTGTTATTTATTTCTTTATTGCATGATGCAGTACTGTATTCCTTTTGGTTCTTAATAGACTTCAGTGGTCTGTGTTCAGAGCAGCAGTCACATTTGACATTAGTCCTCCTTTATGAAGAGTTAAGTTTTATAGTATCTTGGTATTAGCTTTTCCTATCCTTTCTTTTTGTGAAGCACTTTGCACTTTGCTTTGCTAAGTGCTACACTGTACATAAAGTTTATTATTACCCCCGCCATGTTTTTGCCAGCGTCAGTTTGTCTGTCTGTTTGTGTATGAGATGATTCAAAAAGTAATGGATGGACATCTCTGGAATTTGGTGGGTGGATTGCTATTATATCATGGATGGACCCAATTGATTTTGACTACGATCGCTCAAACAATATGGCCGCCGTGGCAGCCAACTTGAAATCCCATGACACGCAATAACCGAACATCGCTCCTAGTGATATCACTCAAATTTTGTGGGTTGACTGGTCTCGCTTCAGGGACAAAACCTGTCCTTAAATTTCTTATGAGCCATGTTCACTCAGCAAGATTTCTTCTGTGCTGCCTTGGCGGCGGTTTGCACACTTGGAGTGCCTCCAGTTATTATTATTATTATTATTATTATTATTATTATTATTATTATCATGAGCATGTCGCATGATGAGATGTAAAACCGATTAATCAAGAATATAGTGTACAATTTGCATGTTTTACCCATGTCAGGCAGAGGAGTTGTCTCAAAGACATGCAGTGTGTACTTACATGCTGAGGAAGTAAACAGTATTGATTGCATGTAATAAAGAATAACCTCTTATCTTGTTTTTTAGGGAACTGTTTATTGTTCGAGAAAATATGGTACTGCAGGAGAGGCAGCTGGATTATGACACAAATGGCACCATAGCATGCAAAGGCTGTGGACACGTAGGTGTCATGTTACACTGTTTTTTCAATGTTCCAATAAGTTGGGACATTGTATAAAATGTGAATTTAGGGGGCTCAAGGCAACAAATTCAAAATGAGTGAATATTTCCAAAAAAAAACCAGTTTGAACATTAAATATCTTGTCTTTGTTGTGTACTCTGTTGAATAGAGATCAAAAAGAATAAGCAAATCATTGTCTTCTGTTTTTATTTACGTTTTACACAACGTCCCAACTTCATTGGAATTTCGGTTTGGAGATGACAGCATTTTTAATCATTCGGTACTGATAAATGTGAAAATATATTCAAGTATACACACACTTGTGCATGTTTACCTCTACCTAAAACATACACAAACCATGGCTGATAGGTAGGTCATGAACAGGCACATGTTCAGCTGTGATCCATTCATCAGCGGACTTCTACTCATAATTCATGAACTGTTCATTTTGTATTTTTTTGCCATTAATTTTTTATTTATTTTATTGTTTTCGCTCTTTTTGTCCAGACGTGGGGTTCAATGATGGTGTACCGTGGGATTGACTGCCCTAGTCCTCACATCAAGAATTTTCTGGTGACATACAAGGACAAGCAGAAAACATTCGACAAATGGAATGAACTTTCAATCCGATTTCCAAAGTTCGATTATTGCAAACATGCAGACCTGCTTGCTGACAATTCTGAGGATGACAGCGATTAATACTATAAAAAGATATCTGTCAGGAGGCTGCAACAACGTTGTTACCACAAATATGGAGACAGTATCAGGTTTGCCGCGACAGTTATTAAAGATACATTCATTTTTTCCCCACGTTTGCACTACATACAATACATACTTGTATGACTGTCATTTAGCAATATTTTGTTTATGGGTACAACATGTTGGGATGTCTAGGATTTATATTAGAAAAGAAACAAATTTCTGGGTGGAATTTCTTAACTTTCAGCGCTAAGGTGTGTAGGAGTCAGCTGTACTGTATTTATGGATTTGTGGTTTAGACATGCTGACTCTGTAATACAAAGATGAGCTCCCCAAATTATATTCGAACCTCGCTATCACAGACTGTTGCCAGTAGACTCACAGAGCATTATTAATTTGGTGATTGGGTCATAGGGAGTAAGAAGGTAGCAGTCTGTGGATTAACTTTGATTTATAGAGTACTGAGGGGACTGTAACTGCAAAATGAGGTTTTGATGTTTGAAGTAAAATTCCTATGAACATGTATACTGGTGTTAGGAGGATACTTCCCAGCATTGCTGGAGTTAGAATACATTTTGTGAGTGGGGTTACTCCTAGATTAACATATTGGGTGTGTGAATGCAAGTGATTACTTGAAATGTGTAGTTTACTGTGGAAAATATTTTGCTATTGCATTTAGACCAGTTTGTAGGCCATTTTTGGAAACTATTCACTACACAAACGCACAAGTTGCCCATGATTTGTTCACCAATCAGGTACCTCAGTTTCAGCAAATATGTACAACTGTAACTTGATAGAATCTAGTCGGAGACATAGCTGATGCATCATTCGCTTGTCATTGGCTATCTCCGGAAAACAGGTGAACATGCTACCAGGCAAGCTTATTACACAGCTGGCCTCTAACAGCTAGCTTACATGTGATGCAAAGAAATCAAAAGAGAACAGTGAATAGTGATTATTTTGCTACTCGTCTGGCATCAGGTCAGCAAGAACAGCAAGTTGTAATGATTAAGCTAGCTAGCTTGCTAACTAGGCTAATGGTGTGTTGGCAAAGTTAACTAGTTGGTTAGCTAGCCGTCTGTTTTGCTGGGTACTAATACCCAGCTATATTTGAAGCATAATAGTGACTTTGCTTCTTAACTAATGATTGGCCAGCAAGAACAGGAAGTTGTGATCATTTAACTTGATAGCTAGCAAGCTCGTTGGCAAGGTTGATTAGTTGCCTAGCTTGCTAGTTTGCTGACTACAATTAGCATGCTATATTTGGTGCATACAAGTCAATAAAGAATAATGAATAGCGATTATTTTTCAACTTAAACTGAGTCAGATCTGCAAGTTGTGATGATTTAGTTTTCTTCCTAGCTAAGTCAGTAACGCATTGACAAGATTGAGTTGGTAGTTCTCTGGTTACCAAGTTTCTATGCTAACCAGTGTTGGCCAAAGATACTAGGCTGTTAATTTAAATTGAGCTTATGTTAGCTTATGTTAGCATTTATGGTGCATGATTTGATAACTAGCTAGGTTAGCACGGCTACATAGAACATTCAGTAACTAACTAAATACTACAACCTCCCCAGCCTGGGCTATCAGTGACAACAAGGTACTGGCAAATTTCAGCCGCAAATCTGAACTCGTTCTCTTCGGTAATCTGGAGGATCATGTGTAATTTTCAGACTATAAAGAGGCCCACTGTTTCAGCAAAAAAATTATACAATGTAAAGTATTGTTGACTTTGGTCAAGGTAAACAATGTGTAGCTACTGGGAAATATGATGCTTTATCCCAGAATCGATGGAGGTTCGAAAATAATCATGGGAAGTACTTCATAAGTGAATTTTTCAAAAAAATATGAAGGTAAAATGAATGGGAACTTTTACGTCCAACACCAGCGTGATGCAGTCACCTCAGTACTGTACTGGAATGTGTTCTCAGGCCAGAATTAGAAGTGGTTGGCTCTTGTCTAACGAAAAAGATGGGGTCATTATTCAAAATGGGCAACAACCTCATATGTCCCAGTCATGGCTTGAACACCCTACTGATTTGCCATTGTAGATAGGCTGATAGGTGACAGCAGAGGACAGTCCTAAGCTTGCCTGAGCCTTTATTTCACACTCCTTTTTCAAAAAAGTTATTTTGCTGTATCATAGACAGAAAATATATTTTTATCCCTTGCAGATTGGACGAAGAACATGTCATTTATGTTTTTTTTTTTTTTTTGGTGTGATTTTTAACTTTTTTCTTTGTGCAGTGTCTCTTGAGTAGCAAGTTGTCAAAAATGAATGTACATCTTGGCAGATCAAGCTTATTTTTATTTTATTTCATTTTATTTTATTTTTTCTACTCAAAATAACCACAACTCCTCTTTTTTCATGGGTCTCTGATAGAATCAAACGTTTACCTCTACCTTCACTCATTTACTTCAGATTTAGCTATTTTTTTCGTGAATGTCATGCATTTGCGTTTGGCAGCGACTGCTCGAGTGATGCTCAGGAACAACCTGAGCAAGCCTGACACAGACAGTCCCTTAGATCACAAACTCCCCAGCAGAGCCAGACATTTGGGACATTTACATTAATGAGCACAATATGTACAAATGCTGCTTAACAATGAACCAATCTGCTCATGAAGGAGGAAAGATGAGAAGTTCTGTAGTTGGCCAGAATAGGCGCAGTGTGGAGGGTATAGAGCAAGAGAGTTGAATGAATGTCGCCGCAGGTATAAAAGCTCACTAGCTGGTTTTGAGATGTCGAAGTCAAGAATGATTTGACAGAAGGGCGCTTGGGACCGGGACTGGCTCCATGTATTGAGGACTCAACATTCTGGGCACCAGATTTGTTTTTGGGGAAAAAAAAAATTGTTTAGAAATGAGTCTTTGAATAAGGGTGAAAACTGCATCAGCTTCATGCTGCATGATTTATCCTTGCAGTGTAATTTTTAAACTGGAAAATTGGCCCTTAGGTGTATTTTAAATGATGGGCATCTTTAAGATAGCGTGCACCTTTGGTGATTATTACTTCAGAAGAGAAGTATGGGATGTGAAGTCATTATTGCCAGTTTTCTTTTCTCAACAAAGGAAAAGGGATACTTCTATCACTCATGATTATGCCAAGTAATACTGAGCTTTGATTCCATTCAGATCGTTTTTTATGTTGTACTGTACCCAACAATCAAAACCTGTGCAAATGACCTGTATGTTTTACTGTGAATAGCATACATTGAATCCCTGTCAACCTGTATTGTTGAAATATATATAATAAATAATGCTCAAAAGACAAGTATGTGGAGCTAACAAAGATAATGATTAATGTCTGTGGCTGACTTCTTGCCATTTTGTTTGTGTTTTTGTCCTGGTTGCACTGGTAGCGCATGCTGCTGCACATTAAAAAACAATTTCATTTTAAATTGTGGCCCTCAGCATCCTGATGTTGCCTGAAGGGTATTTTTACATATCACAAAGAGTCTTCAATTAAAAAAATTGTAACAGTACGGGGAGCTGATCAAGAGAGGTTCCTGAAGCAACAGCGAAATGGGCTTTCAGACCAGGGGCTTCCCTCAAAATCAACAAATAACGCTCTGAAAACTGGACTGGAGTGTTGTTCCTTGTTCCTGATTTTTGCATTTTGGTCACTCAAATGTTTTTTTATTGTTCATAATCAAATAAATTTTAATATTAGGCAAAAATAACCCAAGTAAACACAAAATGCAGTCTTTAAATAATGATTAAATATATTACGGACACACAAAATTGAGGTGGCGGGGGATATTGCCATGTTAGTGGCAAACGCTTGTTTTCCTTCATTGAGGCGTTTTCCAATTATTTTCATTGGAAACTGAAGACACTGAAGATCTCCATATGCGATCTAACAGCGATGCAAACATGGGCTTAATTCAGAATACAGAGAAATAATGTAGCCTACTTATTAAAAGGCTAATGCTTCGCCTCGATTGAACTGGTCCGCATTGTAATGAAATATCGCCTTTCACTCTCGGTATTGCATGGGTTGATAAAAAATGTGGCACTCTGCTGTTAAATAGGCTTTTAGAAGCCTGCTCTTGTGTGACAGGTCTACAATTTTTAACAACGTTGACTTAAATGCAGCAAACACGCGTCCAGATGAATGATTGTCCTCTTACTTAACAGGTGCTGCTTGTTCTCTCCGATTAAGCGTGCTGTGCTCTCGGAGTGAACCTTTTGTTAATTATGAATACGACTGAGAACAGGTCAGGACTAATAATTGTTGTTTAATAACAGATGTTTTGTGCAAGCCAATTCTCAGTTCTGGCTACGCCAGTGTACACTGAATTTATCCCACTATTTCATCGCTGTTAGATCGCATGTGGAGAGAAACAGTGTCTTCAGTTGCCAATTATGATCATTGGAAAATGCGTCAAGGAAGGGAAAAAGATGGAGAAATAGCTAACTAACTAACTAACCCCCCCCCAATTCCCCGTTCTACTGGCGACATCATAAAGTGCAATAACAGCATTCTTTCCGGACCGCACAAGAAGAAATGTCTGTAGATTAATTAAAGCGTACATAAGCTAGCCTGCTGAATCAGCTTCTGCTGCAATGGTGACAGTAAACACTCTTGTTTCAGGCAGGGGGAACCAAAACAGGATGCAGGATTTTATGCTTTGTAAATATGATTATGATACATTGTAAATAGAGCAGAATCCAACCTGGAGAGTGATAACTTGCGTCATTTGATTTACTAAGACAAGTGAATACAAGCAGCCGAAATACGCTTTCTTCGCAGGGTGGCTGGGCTGACCCTGAGAGATAGGGTGAGGAACTCAGGCATCTGGGAGCAGCTCAGAGTGGAACCGCTGCTCCTCCGCGTCGAGTGGAGTCAGTTGAGGTGGTTTGGGCATCTAGTCCTGGACGCCTCCCTTAAAGGTTATCCAGACATGTCCAACTGGGAGGAGCCCCGAGGCAGACCCAGGACACGCTGGAAGGACTATATCTCCTTGCCGGCCTGGGAACAGCTTGGGGTCTCCCAGGTAGAGTTGCTGGGGAGGGGGGCGCCTGGGTCTCTCTATTCAGTCTGTTATCCCCACGACCCGGCCCCAGATAAACGGAAGAAAATGGATGGATGTTTTACTAACCATAGCATCCTTCCATCCATTCTGTATACCACTTCTACCTCACTAGGGCTGTGGGGGAGCTGGAGCCTAGCCCAGCTGACTATGGGCGAAAGGCAGGGACCCACCCTGGACAGCTCGCCAATCCATTCCAGGGCACACACACCATTCACTCACGCACTCATCCCTATGGGCTGCCATGTCTGCATGGCATGCAAACCGGAGTACTCAGAGGAAACCTGCAGAAACACGGAGATAACATGGAGAACATGCCAACCACACACAGAAAGGCTCCAGGCTGCATTTTGTGCTACTGTTGTTTTCATGCGGCATTTGCCTATAATTTCCTTTTGGATTAATTTAGATTTTTATGCATTTTCTGTCGGGGGTGCTGAGGAGAGAGAGAGCCCATAGAACCAACTCTATCTTATCGAGAGTATACTGTCTTTCAATTGAACCGAAGTTCAATGGTCCAAAGCAATGAGTGGCAGTTTTAGCCTTGAGATTTTTAATCTCATACTTTTATTGTACCTTTTTACAACTCAGGAAAAGTTAATTTTTAACCAAAACTAGCTCCATTGTGCTTCTTTGTAATTTGGTGTGCCTTCGAAAAGGAGATAAATTCTCATCCACAGTACAACAAGGAAAAAAGGAATTATTATATGCTGTGAATTCCAACTATCCAGGATAGTTATGGTGAGTCACTGTTCATTAATGTGTGTTTTTCTAGAGTGAGTAGTTTTTCATGAATATTTATGATTCCAGGATCCAGTATTTTGTGAGACATTCGTGGCTCAGAAAGTAGCATCACATAATTCTATATGATGGGAAATTGTGTGAACTGCAAGTCCAACAGGTGTCCCTTATTTGCGACAGGTTCATTAACTTTTGCTCTCATTCTCTCAGGTAAGCTGCGTGAAGGTGATTCTTGGGCTTGTAGGGCTGGCAGTCGTCATCATATTAATAGTGGTCCCAACTGTTATATTTTTGAATGGTAAGATCCAGCCTGCATTTTCTGCTAAAGAAAAGTAATTTTTTTGTGAATGTGATATTATCAAGTACATATGTGAGTGATATACCCTAACTGACACTGGACATTTCACTATGCATATAAATTTTGCATTGCAACTTAGTGCCTTCATTTTTGAAATTAATAAATCGTCTGTATGATACTGATGATCACCATGTGTATGAGTGCTCCACAAGTATGTTGGTATTTGTTCCAATTTACTCTTTATTTTGTGATTTAGGTGTATTTATAAAAATTTATAATAAGGTGAAAGTAAATTTTACAACCTCAATTCCGAAATAGTTGGAACGAAGTGTAAACTGTGAATAAAATCAAAATGCAATGACTTTCAGATCACATGAGCCAATGTTATTTACGAGAGAACATATTTAACATTTCAAATGTTGAAACTGAGACATTTCACAGTTTTATCCACAAAATGAGCTTATTAATTTTCTGGCTGGAACAGGTCTCAAAAAAGTTGGGACACAGGCAAAAAAAGGGCTGAAAAAGCTATTTATATATAAGAGAATCAGCTGAAAGAACATTTAGCAAGTAATAAAGTTAACTATAAAAGGGATGTCTTAGAGAGGCTGAGTCTCTCGGAGGTGAAGATGGCCAGAGGCTCTCCAACCTGCGAAGACTTGCGTAAGAAATTGTGGAATACTTTTAAAACAGTGTTCATCAGCATCAAATTGCAAAGGCTTTGAAGGTCTCATCATGGACAGTACATGAAATCATCAAAAGATTCTGAGAGGCTGGAAAAATCTCTGTGCGTAAGGGCCAAGGCTGAAGACCTTTACTGGATGTCAGTGATCTTCGGGCCCTCAGACGCCACTGCATCAATCACCGGCATGATACTGTCCTTGACATTACTAAATGGCCCAGGAATACTTCAAGAAACCACTGTCTGTTAACACAGTCTGCCGCGCTATCCACAGGTGCCACCTAAAACTCTATCGTCCAAAAAGGAAGCCATTGCTGAGCATGATCCTGAAGCGGCACCGTGTTCTGTGGGCCAAGGCTCATTTAAAATGGACTGTAGCGAAGTGGCAAAGTGTCCTGTGGTCAGGTGATTCCAAATATGACAATCTTGTTGGAAATCATGGGCGTCGTGTCCTCCAGGCTAAAGAGACTCCCCTCCTGTTATCAGCATTCAGTTCAAAAGCCAGCATCTCTGATGGTATGGGGACGCATTAGTGCATAAGGTGTGGGACACTTGCATGTTTTAAAAAGCACCACGAATGCTGAAAGATTTTAGAGCAACATAAATAGACATCTATTCCAGGGAAGGCCGTGTGTATTTCAGCAGGACAATGCAAAACCACATACTGCGGCTATTACAACAGCACGGCTTCGCAGTAGATTCGCATGTGCTGAACTGGCCTGCCTGCAGTCCTGATCTTTCACCGATTGAGAACATTTGGCGCATAATTAAACAAAAAGTCTGTCAAAGGAGTCCCAAAACTCTCCAGCAGCTGGAAGCCTGTATTAAACAAGAGTGGGATCAAATTACAATGGCTAAAATCAAGAAACTTGTCTCCTCAATGCCCAGACGCCTCCACTCTGTGTTAAAAAAGGAGGGGATGCTACACCATGGTAAACAGGCCCCTGTCCCAACTTTTGTGAGATCTGCAGCAGCCATTAAATTTGAAATGAGCTCATTTTTTATATAAAATTCAACATTTGCTCAGTTTCAACATTTGCTTTGTTATCTTTGTTCTACTGTGAATAAAATACTGACTAGTGTGATTTGAAAGTCATTGGCGTTTTGATTTCATTCACAATTTAAACTTTGTCCCAACTATTTTGGAATTGGGGTTGTATATTCTTGATATAAATATTAAGTCATCTTAATAATTTTTCAGTCCTGTAAGGAACTGGCTAATACACGGTAATGTCCCTCACTGACTGCAATACCTTGTTGATACAACACAAAGTTGTACATGGTATTTATACATTTGTGGTGCCAAACCGCATGGAGAGAAATTCGTGCCTCCTCAAGTGGCCACAGTGGAAAGAAAAAAGTGTGCGTTTCCCTGGGGGCGAACCTCATCAGATTGCTGGCATTTCTTAATCCATAACTGTTGAAACAGGGATGGTTATTAACCAATAGAATCTTTGCTTGAGAGTACATCCCACTGGGTTATAGTATCTGAAACATCTGCCGTGTATTTCCAACTGAATGGAGGTTCGCGCAATTCTTATTTACCAGTCTATTTATTTGGTCATTTCTCAATAGAGGCAACAGGTCCCCTGCCCCTGGACTAGAGTGTTAGAATTTCAGGAGCATGGTATTTCTAGAGTTCACAGGTGTAACTGAGTGCAACGCACCCTTTTCTGTAATATTCTACCAGCTAAATTTTTTGCCATTTTGAATTTCATTATAACTCCTACAACAAAATATACTACATTTTAACAAAATTTTGCCCTGGTCATATTGAGACGACGCCAAACAAAGGTGATTATGAATAGTTTGATATTCCTCATGCTTCAGCAATAATTCCACAACAAACTTAACAGTAAAGATGGCAAAACAGGAAGTGTGGTCATAACTATGGAGTTCTATATTTTATTTACACTAATCTTAAGACGTCTTAACTAGACTTGTGGCTAACCAAAAAAAAAAAAAAAATGGTGTCAATTTATCGCTTGGTGGTGCCGTAATTCACAAAAATGTAAAATTGTTATTTCAACTATCTTATTGTCTTATTGATACTGATATGAATTGATATGAATCTTTTTAGTCACCCTCAGACTACACAGTATGAGTACTTATAATTATTTGATATACTCCTTTCGCTCTTTTTTGAAAATTTTGAAAAACTGACATTTTCCATTACTCCAACAGCATTAGCCTGATTGGCTTGAAATCTGAAAATGTTGTCTTCCATCCAATTGATAAAAAATGCTCAGCCCCTCAAATGCTTCCTGCTTCATTATTATTATTATTATTATTATTATTATTATTTTAGCACATCTTGCAATCTTATTATGGGATTTAACTTCCTGTATTTACTTCCTCTGAAGTGCAACATATTAACATATTTTAAGTTACCATTTGCTTGGCAAGTGAATTTTTTTTATCCCATAGGCAAGTCCAGGAATGAAACAATATTATCTCACCTCATTTGCAAAATGTTTTGTCTCACTTAGAATAAAGGTACTAGAGATAAGTGCTTAAGGTCTAAATAAAAGATTATAATACTCTGTTGGATAGATTTATTTTTCTTTTTCTTTTCTTTTTTTTTTTGCAGTGTTGGTCAAAACTGAAGCCCAAGATCACAGTCTTATACACATAAGTCACACATACACTTTTAGTCCTTAATACAAAAAAATTGCCCTGTGTGTAATAGCAAATGAAATACGGGCCATTGTGTTTTGGCTTTTGTCATTTAGAACCAGTTCCAATATTTATGTAAAATATGCTCAAAATCAGATCATAATTCGATGCGCTTCAATCACAGAAAACATATGAATGAGTGTAAATCCACAGTATCTTCGACTTTGTCCGGGGATATAATAATAAGCCAGTTACAGGACATCCTCTCTGATCTTGAATCCAAGATTTGAGGTCAAATCCAAGGTGATGCACTGATGCACAATGAATGACTAGTTCCCTAAGTCCCTAATACTAACTCAAGGTCTAAATGTAAAAATAAGCAAGATGCAGGGCATTTCCTGTTTGTCCTTAAAGCGAAGGTTAAAGGTCAAACTAAAAGTCATGAAGTGATACACAATATAAGACTTCCTATTAGTCCCTAATACACACCTGAAGTCGAAATGCAATAATCAACATACTGGGAATTTTCCTATTTGACCTTCAATCTAAAGTCCAGGGTCAAATTCAAGGTCATTACCTTATGTACGATGTGTGATTTTCTTTTAGTCCCCAATATGCATGTAAGCTAAAAATACAACAGTATGCAAGTCACTGGGGATTATCAAGTTTGACCTTGAACCCAAAGTCAAAGCTCAAATCTAAGGTCACAAACTGATGCACAATACGACTTTCTATCAATTCCTATTTTTTGAACGCAATACTAAGGGAGATACAGAGTGTTTTCCATCTGACTTTCAATCCGAGGGCTGAAGTCAAATCCATGGCCCATGAAATGATGTCCAATATATGACCTCCTATTTGCTCCTAAGTAAACCCTGAAAACTCAATGAAATAATAAGCGAGACACAGGGCTTTTTTTCCTGTTTGACACTGAACTCAGGATCAAAGGTCACTGCTAAGGTCAGAGACTGATGTGCAGTTTTATGAATTCCATTCAGTCTTTAATGCAAACCTAAGCCCTAAATATGACAGTTAGATATGGGCCATTTTGTACGGGTTTGTGACATTTAGACCCTTAGTGAATTATTCTGTGGATCGACTTCAAGAACTCACCACTGCTAACACCTATGCCAAATATAAACAAAATCTATTTGTAATTTGTAATTCTCAGCGGATATGGTTGCAGCACTTATCGTGAAGATAGGAGCAGCAAAACAAAAAGTAAATCTTTACTATTCCCAAGTGTACAGGGATACAATAGATATGCTATATTTAATAAATAGACATATATACAATCGCGCACTGATAATATTTTATTTCAAGTTTTGCTAAATGCACATTTAGTTGCTTGGTTCTTGAACGGTATTCTGCTGAGGTAAAATGCTACATCATGAGTTAAGTGGATATGCTGCAATAGCATGTTGCAGTTTGATAGCTCGTTATTTTTATGATATTTCCTCTGAAATGCGCAGCTGGTTGCTGATGCTTAAGACTTTTGGATTTAAGAGGTCAAACAAAGTCAGTGGGGATATGCACATGCACTGATGAAAAATACAGTAGTAAAAACTTGGGGAAGACCTCCGTATTCTACCTCCACCAATATCGACTCGAAATCAGTACTTTTTCGGCTTTTCTGGCTGTTTGGGTAGCCAGAGAAACATTTGGGTGCGTGAAAATGTCAAGCGTACATCCAGTCAAGAGAATTTTGTTTAATTTCTAGTGCTGCTATACGTGGTAATGGCAAAAAACCGCAGCAGCCATGTTACTGATGACACACCAAGTTGCCAGGGTGTGCGCACATGCATTCGCAATATGAAATATTAATATTACATTTTAAACCCCCTTCTCACTAATACAACCCACCAAAATTATTTAGCGCCCCCTTTTAAAATCTCTCTGGCAAAAGGCCCAAATAAGGTGGAGGTTGGATTCAGAATTCTGTTTAAGGTTTTTTCAACCTAAATGATGTTCACGAACCAACTCCTCGCAAAGTGCTTGAAGCAGAGGAAGCTGGTTACAAAAGCTTCGTTTTGACTAACCGGGCCCATTTCTTTGCTGGTAACTTGTCCTTAGGAAACTCAAACACCCCATGGTCCTTGTGTCCACAGAACATCGTGACACAACTTCGTGACATTGTTAAAATCATTGAACATTCAGGAGGCAAAACACATCACTCAATCACTTCCGCTGCCATAAGTGGCTGTTGCTCTCGGCATGACGCATCAGAATGCATGCAAATGTACACTTTCTGGTTCCGATTTCAAGTACAAACTCTTCAATCAAAATGCAATTGGTGAAAATTTGTTACTGAAATTTCAATTAAGTTCTTATTTATCTCAATGGGTCACGATATATCGCTAGTTCGGGAAATTTCTGTAACGTGAACGTCAGTTCACCTTTAAAGATGCATGGAAAAATAAGTCAAAACATTGTATCACAGTCTTCAAACAAATTTTGAAGTCATCAAGTCTTATTTGATCGGCGTAATATTTTGGATCCACAAAAAGCGGCATGTACGATTTGATTGTAATATTTCACATTAAATTATTACAAGATTAAAGAGGCATGATTTCCTCCTTTGTAAAGACCTGCACTTAATGAAGAGTGAATATTATTCTTTATTGCTTCTTTTTCAGATGAAGATGTGGTTGACGGTGATTCGAGGAGGACATTCACACTCAATGACTATTTTAATGGCTCAATTCGTTCCAGATCATACAATATGCGTTGGATATCAGGTAACACTTAGAAGTTCTAACGGTTTTCTCATTGAAGGGTACTCTAGTCCACCTGGATAATTGTCACTATTCGATTCTCTTCTGGTGTGTCTCCCTCAGATAACGAGTATTTGCACAGAACCAGCGATGGAAGAGTGGTCCTGTACAATGTTGAAAACCAAACCGTTTCCAGTTTTTTGAGCAGCAAATCATTTGTAAGAGGTTTTCATGGCCTGGAATGACTGAGTGTTTTTTTTTTTTTTTTTAACCTTCATCTGTGTTGTGACTCGATCAATAAACTCTTTTAAAATTATTTATTCTGTAGGAAATAGTGGGAGCTACTGGTTACCTGGTGTCTGCGGATCGGGAGTATGTATGTTTTCAGAGCCTTTACAAGAAGGTAAATTAATAAATTTTATTTTTTTTACTTTGAAAGAATATTGAAAATATATGGTCCATTGTCACGTCAAATGGTTCTTTATTGTTTATCAACAGCTATGGAGACACTCTTTCACGGCCTATTACTCCATGTTCTACATGGCAAACCAGTAAGTACATTGCCTTTTATTATACAGGGACTTGGTTCGCGAGAGCAGTGTGTGAGGTTTTGAACTTCCGGCCTACCAAAGAAAATGGCCTACCTGAAACAAAAGTTTGTCAGATGTCTGCCTTTTTCAAATAACCAGCAGCACTAAATCGAAATTATGCCGCAATCCTGAAAAACACTTTCACCAGAACCAAACTCGTAAAATCGCACGGCCTGTGACAAGCCCAGAGACGAACCACCTGCACATGTGCACTCTCCACTGGCACTTCTTTCTCCGCCAAAACTTGCGCAGGAGAGTGCGCATTAGCGTTTGGCTCGCCTTTGGAAATTTTGGCGGAGAAAAGAATGCCCGAGGAGCAGCTGGTTTGTCTCTGGGTTTGTTACATGTTCCGACGAAAACATATTGACTTCCAAGTGTTGTGGAGCAAGGTTTTAAGGGAATGTGACATGTTTTTATTTTGTGTTGCTGGTAATATGAAAAAGGTAGACAAACATTTGTTACAGCTTGGCTGTCTTCTTTGGTAGGCCTGAACCTGTTCGTAGCATAACCATGTCAATCTCTTATCTTGGACATGCGACCCTTGCGAATGACAATTAAAACCTTGAAAAACTTGAGGCCTCTTGCACATATATCTTTTTTTCCCTGGCAAATATGCCATTTATTCTGAATTGTGCTGGAACAAAGATAACAAGGATCTTCCATGATCAGCCCCATTCACTGACTACTTCAAGATGGCATGAAATACATTCATGCAAACTTGATCTATCTATCTGTCTATCTATCTATCTATCTTGTTTCTTTCTTAAAGGGTGATTGTGACAGTAGGGTAGATAATGACAGCCTGCAGAACATTTTTCACTTCTCAGTGTAATGCTAGAGGTAGGAAGCTGTAAAACTTCACATCATATACTTGCCCGCTTGAAATAACCCATTCTTCGTTACTGTTGCAAAATCCTGTTACTTCTATACGAAGAGTCTGTTTCCAAAACGCAATAAGTCCCAAAATTACAAAAATTGAGATAATACCATAGAGCGATGCCCTGTGCTTCTTACATGTGGTGTAGAAATCTGTTTTTAGAATTTCATGCTATGAGGTGTCTTTTTTGAGAGGAATGAGAGGAAGTTTCACATTTTTATCTGTTGTTAGCCTTCTTTGAAGAGCAGACAAAGATAAGTAAAAAATTTTCCCATTTGCAAAAAAACTGAGTCCAAACTGCTTTTTTAAACCTCAGTTGTGTAGATATTTTGATGGAACCTGAATTACCATTTACCATATTTGGGTAGATGTTCTTATGTGTCCTTTCAGGTTTGTGCTGATGACTTGTATTGTTTGCAATTAAAGAAAAAAACCATTAAGCGACAAAACCGCTAGTCTACTGCCATCAGCATGCAGCACACTTGTAAGGCATGTTTTTATTGTGAATTATGCCAGTTGCTGTTATACGAGTTAGCATTTGCTTGACTACTGCAAAACACTTTACTGAATCAAATTTGCTAGCATTTGTTTTTTTTGAAAGGTAATGAGGAAACCATGGAGATTTTAACTATGTATGCATTATTTTGTGTTGTTACAATTGTGCAACACTTCCGTCACAAATGTCAGGCACATGCTTAACAACTGTTACCTTGCCACACATTTACATTTGTAAATTATAGCAACCCATTTATCATCTGAAACAATACTGTGACTTATTGAAGCAGACTAATGTACGCTGATATAAATGAATTCCACAGCTTTTTATTACACGCCTTTTGAGTTACTCAGTGAGACATGAAGAATCTTACAATGTACAATTGTTCCAACTCTAACCTATTAAGTGGAGTACGAACTAAAGAAAGAGCGATTGTCTTCTCAATCACACTTCTGAAGATTGCTGCCAGTGAAGAAATACGAGGAAATCAGTATGTTTCCCCCTCCTTTTAGATCAATTGTGGAGGCTGGTTTTCCGGAAAGGATACAGAATCTGGCCTGGGCTCCTACGGGAAATAAACTGGTGAGCCCTCCAATGAAATGTATTCATTCGTTCAGTCCTGCACTGATCGTGCCATTCACTGGTGCATGTGAAAAACATTAATCATTAGCCAGACACGGTAACATCGGTGGGAAAGTAAATAAGCATGGTCCCCCTGTCTCACATGTCTGGTAGAATTGACTCAAGTATCATCGTGACACCTTCCATTGTAAAGCGCTGTGCACGGCTCAAGAAGCCATGTCATGGAAAATACAACATGATCCATTGTCAAAGCCATCCCTTATTTTAAGGAGGCAAGTGAGAAGTGTTTATAACCTGTTGGTAAACATGCTTCTTGTAGGCAAATTTCACAGTTATTGCTAATTTGATTGTATTTTTTTTTTTTTTTGCATCCAAAAAAAGCAAAGAGATGTTGACATCACCAGCGTTTGCTTTTCTCACAGGCATTTGTTTCGAATTACAATGTTTATGTAAAAGCGAACGCCACGGCTGAACCCACACAAGTTACCAGCAATGGGAAAGAGAATGCAATTCTCAATGGAGTACCTGACTGGGTGTATGAGGGTAAGAGTTCTGTGACTGTTTAACAACAAAACATGACAAATATTGTTAATTTTCTTCACCCTTTGAGCGCTGAAGACATTTTCAAGGAATTAAAACTGTAGTTATCCTGTGCTGACAAAAACTTATCATGCGGCAACTTGTTGGTTTTCAACAGCATATGATTTTGATATCTTGCATCACCGCCCTGAAAGGGTTAAAAATAATTTTGAAATATTACGACTTGTGATATTTCACAAACTTTCTCTACTGTTTTCAGAGGAGATGTTTTCATCGAATAATGCAATGTGGTGGTCTCCAAGTGGAAGATTCTTGGCCTACGCTGAGTTTAATGACACATTGGTCCCGAATATTGAATATTCTTGGTACGGATCTGACCAGTATCCCCAGACAGTCGTTATTCCGTACCCCAAGGTAAAAGGTCCTGATGGAAATATCGCAGTAACAAAATCATGTAGTAAAATGGGTTTTAAGCAGGTTTTTCACCTAAGCATCCATACTGAGGCCCAACAACATCCTTGCGACCTTCGTTGATCATGGAAACGTGGTTATATTTAGTAAAAGCTTTGACAAAGAATGGAGCCATAGGTTGTTAAGAATGTTGAAACGGCCCGATAGCAATATCTGTATTTTTTCATTTTTGTTTAAGAAGTCTGAGCAGCACTGAACTGTTTTGACTGGTTTCCCATTCTGGAAATCTATTTAGTCAGGAAGTGCCTAAACTGGCTATTGTTCGCTATTGTACAAATGTTTAAAAAAAAAAAAAAAAGAAAGCATCTCAAATGTACGTTTTTAGGGGTGCAAAAAGGCAGTATACAATATATGCACAACAGTGGATGCTGAAATCATACATAACAAAATGCATCCGTTGTTCATAATATCATTTATTTGCATAATTATCACTTTTGCATTGGTTTTTTGATTATATACCACGCGTGTTGATCTTGGGTAATTTAGTGATCACTAGTAAACTCATGTCATATCTAGAGTATATTTAAATGTTTAATGATCTTTAGAAAGCAAGCTCCACACCAGCTGGTGTTAAACAAGACAAACTATCATTTGATAAAACAGAACCTCAGTACACATATACCTAGGTTAGGTTGTAGCATAATGAATGTGAGTAGCTAGCAGTGAAAAGCCTTTTGACTTGCATTCAATGCTCTAATAAAGCGGTATTTCTCAGTTATGTCTGCATGCTGGTGTTGATAATCAGATCATATTTGCTTGTGACACTGACATGATCGCATGCAAAATAAGCACATCTGCAGTATTTGGAAAACTCAGGCACCACTTCTTGGTGACATCACTGATGACTGGATTCAGTGAGAATAGGCTGGGATTAATTTGAACATTACAAATAGCACAATGCTCAGCGACTCAGAAGTGTACCGTGCCTGGTAAACCAGTTATAATCAGGGAGTAGTTAAGGAAATATTAGTGATTAAAATAAAAATTTTGGAGTCATTCATGTAAATGACTTATCCACCTTTCTGATACCCACTGAAGACTTGATATCTGAGACTTGTGGCCAACCAACATGGAGCTACGGTGTAAAAAAATAATATTCAAACCAATCATTTTGGCAGATTAGAATTATTGCTGATTTAAGGATTGTTTTGAGTGAATGCAACTGCAGCATGCCTTTGAGGCTTGCAGTTGTGATTTATTTGCAAAATGTTCCGGCGGGGGGGATTGAGCAAACACATAGTGGAGCTTGCATATTACAGTTTTTGAATAACGAGTCCCAGGCTGTCCAATTTTGATGAGCATTAATTCCAAAGCCCTTTAGGTCTTTGTCCTGGAACAGACTGGAATGAGCCAAGCTTATGCTGTAGTCGCGAGCAACATAGTTTGCCCATTCACAGTCAGTGGTTCCAACTATGTAAGTTAGCATCTGTGCTTTCGGGGAACACACCCCAGGCTGGGAATTTTAGTTTTGTGATATTGATTGATTTAAAAATTATCACAGATAACACAAATCAGTATTGCGTATGTGCATCTGTAAACCTACTGCTAAATTTATTCATCAATATATATTTCTGTTACCAAGGCAGGTGTGCCAAATCCCACGGTGAAGCTGTTTGTTGTTGATACGACAAACCCGACAATAATCAAGCAAGTCGTCGTGCCAAATTCAGTAGGAGCAAGGTACAATAAGATTTAATATTATCTATCTGTACAATATGATAGCATTTTACAATTTAAACTGAAAATGAAGTGTGCGCACCCTGTCATATCAGCTCCCAATAATTTATTGCACAACATTTTCGGCCAATTTCGCCTTTGAGGCCGCATCGACCAAAACGGTTGTAAAATAAATTATTGGGAGCTGATATAACTGTGTGCTGACAGTTCGTTTTCAGTTTTGACGTGCATGTTTGTCCTGGACCTGTTGTAATACTTGAATTTGTATGTAACCGCCTGGAACGGCATTTTACAGGTTCACAGCCAACGATTATTGAGGTTTCTTAATGATACTGGTGTGAAAAACAGTATTCCAGTGTAATAGTCTGTGGCTGATTGAAGGATATGCTTGTCCTCATTGTTTTTTTATGAATAAATCAATCAATTAAGATTAATTTATGGGTAATTCACCCCTGTGGTTTTTTCTGGTTTGAGTTAGATGGTGATTTCAGGGGTGAAAAGAAAATATACTTCACGCTATTTCATTTATAGACCTGTAGGGGCAAGAATAGAATGAGAAGCCTTTCAAAAGTCAAACGTCAAATGCTTATGCTCTCCATGGATATGATGTTGCATTTTCTTCGTACAGTGACCACTATTTGAGTTCCGTCACCTGGGTTACAGATGAGCGTATTGCAGTCCAGTGGCAGAAGCGAGTGCAGAGTTCTGTCCTGTTGCAGATATACGACTATGACGGGAGCCAATGGAGAGAAAGAGCAGTACGTCTCCCTCTATCTTGACTTAAATAGCTCCAGTGTCTGATTAGAAACGCGCCATGTATTCTTTGAAAGGTACAGCATTGCATGCCAAGTGTTGTCAGGACTGTTAATTGAACTGTGGTTGCATGCCGTGTCTGTTTGTATGTAATCAATATGCAACTTGATGGTAATTATGAAACATTGATAGCTACATAAATTCTACAAGCTTAGGTAGAAAGGTAAATGAATTCTCAATAATTACTTTTGAGGGAATAACTTTCTGAAATATCTTATAAAGAAAGAATCATAAGTGATTCAATTCAGTTACATGTGATTAGGGTTATTATTAAGGTTAAAGAGGATGAATGATATTAACTAATTTATAGATTAATTACACAGTGGACTCTGAAATAATCAACTGGATATACATGAAAAATAGTATGACTATATTTAATTAATTTGAGATAAACTCAAAATTCCAACATGTGAGAAGTTCTGCACTTTATAAACATTTCAAAGGAACCAATCAAATTTCCTCCCAATAAAAGTTTAAACATGTAACGGCACCCTTGGTTTAGTACTTGATGCAATCGTCGCTGGCAAGGTTAGCAACATGCAAAATCAGGGATGTGATTGATTTCGAAAGGATCTGCGCAGATGAATGGTTCGAAATCTCTCCAAATATTCGCCTTAAATTTGTCAAAAAGCCCAGTTAAAGATTCCATGTTGTTATCCATACCAGAGGTGGTTGCACTAAGTACTAAACGAGAGGTGCTATCAACCCTTTGTTGCATGTTGTCCAATATTATGGACATAAGTTAAATGGGGCTTGTTTTCTCTAGGCTCATAGACTCCCTTAAAACACAAAATATACATTTTACTGGATATTTCCAGATAATTATTTCCTCAATAGGTGCCTCTCTGATTAGTCACATGATTTACCACAAACAATCAAAATGGCTGTTTCCGCAATTAAGAGGTAAGTTGATGAAAGTCAGAAATAGTCTTAAGTTGTTCAAGTTTTCATCAGACTTTTTTCAGTTGGGGGATGGAAATACATCATATAGCACAAACGGAGAACACATAACCTATGTAATACATGTCTATTTGTTGGAATACATCTGTGTCTGTGCTCTATCAAAAAAAATTGGACATTATCAACTGGTTAAATATGTTATTGCTCGCATACAGTCAAAACAGCCTGCCAATATATCCTGTATTGGCCGACCTGTAATGGCCGACCTTAGGCTGTATTGGCCGAGTTCAGCAAGTGCACGAGTAACCATTGGCAACTGTGGAATTCACTCTCTTCAGAAAAGCAGACGACAGTCGCGGACCCAGCATTTAGCTGTTTAATGAGTCTTGAAGTCGCTTACTTCAGAAGTCATAGTCATAATATTGTCACGATAGCATGACATACTTAACCTCTTAAGCCCCAGCCTCTTTTTTAGGTTTCTGTTTGAAAATGACATACCCAAAATGAATAGAGTATATCTCTGTTTGTGTAGCATGAAGTACCAGAGAGGGAGACATGGAAATGTGGAGAGAGGGTTGATTTTCTGACGCTACTCGGATTTTGATATTTGAACATTAATGTGCTTGGCATTTGAGTTGTGCTTGGTGTATGTAAAAATGACTTATATGTGCTTGTAGCAGAGGCTCTCCTGTTTCATTTGATGTGTAATATGACTATACTGCTACTTAATTAGCACGGCGTTGTAGGTATTTTGCTGCGGTGAGTCTCAGGGAGAGGTTAACCCATTAATAAAAATGTTATAAATTGCTTGTTTACGCATTGCCTTAGTATTGGCCTTTGGGTCGCGGTATTAGCTTGAGGCCGCCAATACGGCGACCCTCAGGCCTATACCAAGACAATACGGAAATAAGCAATTAATAACATATATTATGCATCCCGAGTAAATAGCTGAAATAAGCAATGCCCAGAATACAGGTAGATCATCATGCATATCAATGACCAGGTTTCTTCAACTTCACATTATTTCTGTCACTCCGCATGCATAATGTCCAAAATACTGGATGACAGTGTGCATCCAACTAGCATAATTTCCAAAATAATGGACAGACAGACCACCCACTTGCATACCCCCCCGCCCCCCCCAAATTAATTTTTAATGAAATTAATTGAAAATGGTAGTTGTTCGCAATGAAATCTCAATCAAGTGCAGAATTTGTCACATGTTGCAATTTTGAGATGATTTAATATTATTTTGAGTAGTGTGTTTAGTGAATTTCTCGTCAAGGGTGTCATTAATTCTGGAACACTTTGTATCTTCTTGAAATGAGTGAATCCCAGTTCAGTAGAAGTGAAGAAAATAACTGTTTAATACTCACAGATGAAAAAGAAGCAGCGTTACACTAAAAATATTACTTTATATTATTTCTTAAATATTAATGTTACTGTAGTACTGATCATTATATTTCACGATTTCTTTTGCTTTTAGAGTCATGAGGAATCGAGTTCGTCTGGATGGGTTGGGCGAGTATGCTACTTTACCATGGCTATAGCACTGAAAATAATTCTAATAATATGTGAAATAATACAGTGTATTCACCATGATAAACTTACGTTTGACTCACCTTTTGTTGGAAATCGCTGTTTTTCGACTCATCTTTATTTCAGTTTTCACCTGATGAGCCTTTCTTCGCTGAGGATGACATTAGTTTTTACAAAGTGATGAGTGCCTCCAATCACTATAAGCACATACATCTTGTAAACGGTGTAAGTAAAAGCAGAGGTCAGGAATCGGGGGTCTTTATGTCATGGCTCTGTGTGGTTAAAAATGATCTTAACTCACTATACCTTCTCTGTTTGAAGAGTCGGGTCTCTGAGATCACATCAGGAAAGTGGGAGGTCATTTCCATCTCCAAAGTGACCAAAGATGCCATGTAAGTCTGAGAGAAGAGTACTGTTGCAGTTCACTTCGTGTTTGACTCCTAAGACCTTTAAGGAGCAGGTAACCAGGTGGTTTATCATGTCATAGCATTGTGTTTTAATTCATGGTGTAATTAGCCCTGTAGTTTGGTATAGAATCCAGACTATGCTAGAGCCAACTGTGAACAACGGCCCCACAAGTTGACATAAGCTGTCTTTGCACCAGAGGAACCTTTTCATATTTCAAAGGACTTTGCTCTAAGAACTCCAAGAACCCACCTTTTCACTTTAACCGCACTGCAGGACCTGTGAATGATTGCAGTTCTTCGAACTTTGTTTTTAGGGATTTATTTTTAAGCTCTGACTTCAGAGGAGGTACTTTTGCAGCACCAGAGGAACTCTGAATGATGTAAGTGTACTTGCTTACATTACGTCAGGGAGTTCCTATTTGCATTGAAAAAGCCAACTGAGAAAAAAAAGCCCTTTAGGGGGTGCAGTACCCAGAGAACACCCCTTCGGGCAGTTTGTTTCAGGGAGTCCCTAGAACTGTTTGGTCTGAAAACACTTACCAGTGACTCCAGCATCATTTAAGGAAAGGAGGGTTCCCGTTGCTGGAATATTGGCATGTTGTCATGTGCCAGCAGCTCCCACTGGCTAATGGCGTGCAGGTGCATGTAAAATGTCTCTCCTAACTCGTCTGTTCAAGCTTCTATGGTCAACCGTGATGTAATGAGATGTGTCAGGTAAGAATGGGATTTAGTGAAGGGAACAACAGAAGCCCTCCTAAGTCTGCAGGGAACAAGATTGGTGCTGCAAATAACAAACTGAAGCTTGGGGATCACATGCTTTTTCTTGCCATTAAAAACAGATTGAAGGCAAATTGTTGCAACTTTTAAACCACTGGAGTTACAACAGGCTCAGTTTTTGTGAAAAAAATGTTTGTTACACCATCTGAAATTGGCTTGAAAATGGAGGAGTTTGCAGATGATAGTATAACTAGACTATTTTAAAACACAAAACTCGCTTAACGGCATGGTGTAATGAAAGGTCTTTTGTATTTCCACAGATACTACGTCAGTAATGAACACCATCCAGGCCAAAGAAACCTTTACAAGTAAGAAATTTATTTATTTTTTTATCTAAAAGGGCAATGCAGGTTCTTTTTTTGGTAGCGGCTCAATAAGAAAGTCAATAAAACTCCAAGGAGCCAAACATGACGTTAAAATGTGATCACTACAGTGAATTTAAGAACATTATTCATGCTTCAGTCACTTTAATCACCAGTTAAATAAGCACTACCCATCTCACTGTACCTCTGCTGTGGTTCAAATGTGTACTTCCACAGCACAGCAGGGGTTGGGCAATGAGTGCCTAATCTGTTTCTGGCTCTCACATCCATATATGGCCTTTAATTGCTTAATTAGCCAAGCCATACGGCATTTTAACTGCATAACTTGAAATGCTCATGAATGACCACCAAAAACTGTACTTGTGTCCCATAATGAAACACTTCACTGTGATCTTATCCATGAGTGAACCCTTGTTTTCATACACAGCTAATTAGCTCATTTAGTCTGGATAACTGATAGGAACAAAAAAAACATTAAATAAACACTGGTCCTCCAGGACCGGAATTGTCCAGCCGTGCAGTAAAGATTCAGGATGATGATGGAGCTAATGGCTAATAATGTTTTTACCTTTTGGCTGAGTTGATAACAGACCCTCCTTGGTGAAACTCGGCCAATCCAAAAATGGCTAAATATGAAGCTTATAATGGTTTTAACAACAAACCATTGGTCAGGAAAATCAACAAACCAATAAGGTAACTTGGTGTGGGATAGCTTCTTCCTTTAAATTTTGTAAACGTTTAAGCCTTGTGGGCAAACCCACATGGAAAGAATCTATATGAACATACATGCAACCTATATGCTGCATATATGATGTATGTTGGCCACATATATGCCAAATTCAGGTACATATACGTGCTTTTACAGGGCATATAGGTCTCCTATATAGCTTCTTTATATCCACATATAGGCGCTTTATGCACATATAAGGTAAATGTTTCCTACATAGCTCATATACCCAGTGGCAGGTTCTGTTTGTCATACATATTGTATAGCTCATGTCTTACTTTTGCAACTGTCATACATGATGCCTAGTTTGTGTTTTTTTCTCAAGGTAATATCTGCGTATTAGTCCAAAGTCCCATACAGAAATAACAAGAGTTTCGCAGAATAACTTATTAATCATGTGACGGTGCGTTCAGGAACCACACGCAAGAGAGGGAAATCCAAAAAAACGTATGCCTTTAATGACGTCCGAGTCAAAAACCAAAAAAAACAGGAATTGCCAAGCCACAATACGAAATCCAAAAACAGTGTCGATTAGACAGGCAGGGGTCAGAACCAGTAAGACAGATGAGCAGAGGTACAAAAACGATAGGCAAAAAGTCATAGTCGATGAATAGAGCTAAGGGTCATACACAGGGCATCCAAACACAGAAATCGTGGTCATACAAAAATGGGTCGAAATCCAGAAAGACAAAAACAATACAAAAAGGGCAATGGCAAGATTCGAAGTCGGACAAACCAGTAGAAGAAAAACAATACTCAATGGCGAGTACGAGTCGCGAATACGAAATACGAGTCGCTCTGCACAATGAAATATTGATCAATGTTCTGACAAGAGCTTTGAGTGAAATGACTGCTTAAATACACATAGGGGAGGTCACATGCTATACAGGAATCAGGTGTGGAGAATCAGACTAATTACTACGGGAGAATCACACGAGGGAAGCCCTAACCACGAAAATTGGCGAAAGACAAGACACGATCGGGAATCACACAAACAGCCTATGACATTTAAACCGCTCCGGAATAGAAACAGCTGAGCGAGAGGCGGAGATTAGAACAGGGCGAATGCTGAAAGGGAATTAGTCTAAATCAGTGGCGGTGCAACTTTACATATTAAACTAGAGTGCTTGTTAGTAAGTTAGTAATCGTATATACATGGATTAGTTGTGTTAGTAGGCTATGATATAAAATACAAATGTTAGTCTTGTTAGTAATCAGAACAGAAAGACGAAGGAAGAAAAGGAGAATCGAAGGAATATTTTAAACACCGGAAATCATTTAAATCACCCGAAGTCAGTGAGCACCGCAGACAGATTAAACGGGCTGAACCAACTAGATCACAAGACAGGGGATTCAGTGCAATAGAACTAAGAAATGGAATGAACTAAAAACCTGAGTATTACAATAACCAAAAAGAATAAATAAAAAGACAAAATCATGAGCACCGAACCTGAACATTAACATGACCAAAAACCATAACCATGACAAATCGAATGTGAACATGTGAAATTGGCTTCACATTTGATCCTAAATACATGTTGACATGTGACAAAGGCATGTTTTGTGTTAACCAGTCAATATTAATTATGGCAAGTGAGAGGAGACAAAAAGCTATGATATCAACACAAATATCTAATACTATTTGTTACATTTTTTTCTGAGACATTATATATGTACCTATAATATATGAAAACGGCCAATTTCATGTATGTCGCATATATGCGAAACCTATATTTGGCCCTATATTAAAACCTATATGTTTATATAGGTTTTTTTTCGTGTGGGAACTTGCAGATACAAGTAACTTCTGACAGAAAGAACAATCAATGTTGTTCCACTTAATGTTGATGACTTTGAACAGTTGAAGATTCGTTGAGAAATGTTTCTTGCTTAGCTTGAGTTTAATGTAACACCATGGCCCTGGCTCATTTGCAGGGATGCTTGCTGTCACCTTGGTACCTACTTAGGACCCATCCTTATTAGGAATCATTCAATAAAAAGGTTACATGGAAAAAATAAAAACTTGAAAGCATCATGTGACAAGAGCAGTTAACTCTGCAGGGCATTGTCAGTGGTTTCTATGAGAAACGTTAACATCAAATTTCTCTGAGTGTAGTTCGTGGAGCTGCAGCCAATATGCGGCATCTACGCAGTCAGTTTCTCGCTTAGAAATGATCAGAAGCGAATTTTACGATGAAACAATACGTGTACTTCATCAAATACCAACTGTTGCCATCCCACGTTTGTGATCTATACAGTAAATCCCCAGCTTGTCACAAGGCATTTTGGGATTTCCTTCGCCGTGAAGGAACCACTCGATGTTTCCTTGAAATTCTGCTGAACTGAGGTACCTAACTAGGATGTTTCCTATGCTTCCTACTGAAATGAGACAGTCCTAAGCAGCCATATCTCCTAAAAATGCTACCTGCTTAGAATGCTTCCTTTTCAATGAGAAAGAGCACATATATTCTCAAGAGGGTTCAAATCTGTACTCTGAAACCTCTTCGCCCATGTTTAATTGTGGTAATGATTCATATTTGACCAATTTTTTACCCAGGAGTGTATACTTTTTAAAATTTGAGATTGTGTATTTTTTTTTTTTGTCTTGTCAGGATTGCAATCGGTAGCGGTGATCCCAGTCCTCAGTGCCTTACGTGTGCGGTCCAAAAGGACAGGTGTCAGTACAACTCGGCGTACTTCAGTGAAGAGGCCTCTTTCTACCGCATGGACTGCAGTGGTTTGTTGCCTTTCCAATGATGGATTAACCAAAATAAATCTGTGAAACTGCTATGACTTCCTTACAAACCACAGAACAAAATGTTCTTTGGAGTTGTGTATAAGAACTGATATTCTGGGTACACCGTGTACCAGTGGCTCCCAAACTCAGTCCTGGGAGATCATTTTATTTGCTGATTTTTGTTGCAACTGCAAATTGCAATGCCCAAGTTTTATCGAGTAGTTAATTTTTTTTTTTTAATTTGTTGCTTTTCAGGTTAGAGGGGTGTTTCCAGTGTTGGCTGGTGAGCTGAAAATGGAGGCACTATAAATTATTTTAAACTGATGACAGGCTATGACCCATTATCAGTCATTGTCCTTCACGCAGAACTTCTCCAATGATTAGAATTATCCGTTCGCAGATTCTTTCTGAATGCTATGTAAGGGTCTAAGAAAAGAAAATGCAACATAGAAAAATGGCAAGAGTCTTCACAAAGTTCGGTGTGCAAAGAAAATTAAACAACGGGGTTATTTTGCATGGTACCTTTTAGCATATCCTGCAATGAAGGCTAGCTAAGGTGTTTGATTTTTTAAATTAAATCCATTATTATCTTCAGTTATCCACAATTTTGAACTGTGGTGAGCGTTATGCACCCGAGTCAGCACGTAAATAGAATTCTTTCCATATGACTGAGACCTAGCTACATCTGATAGTGTTGAGTGTTTTCAGAGTTAATGCATTGTCAACCAAGGAAAATGATTGAATTCAGGTCAGGATTAATCATCAGTCACAAGGGGACTATTTTCAGCTCAGCAGTCGCCGCTGGACTTTTCACCCTCCTACATCAGGTTATGACAGAAATCGTAATGCATGCCATGATGTTTAAAAAAACCAAAGTTTGTGGGTATTGAAATGAGTTTTAAAGGGGTTCATGGGTAATAAGTTTGAATTGATGAAATTCAAGACTGCGATGAATCAGTTAGCCTCTAATTAGGTTTCTGAACACAGTTCTTTAAGTTCTTTCCAATTATTTTTTACTTACCAAGCACAAAGATCACACCAAACAGGTTTGACTCATCATAATTAAGTTGGCCTGACAAAGTCAACTTTCTGGGCTTCTGAATATTCGTCTTCTCATAATTATTATTAATATTCTATGCCAAATTTACTGAAGGAACTCCACAATTTGGGGGGCAACTTAAGGATATGCCAAAGTAGGCCGCTGGTGCTTTTTGAGTGGATAGCTCACTTATATTCTTGCTTTTATCCATTTTTTCATCCTTTTTTTTCCCTTAGATAGACATATAATTGGACATTTTTTAAAACTCTTCAAACTCATGCAGTTTCATTGCTTGAAACATCAAAATTGCTTTGCAGCTTCATGCTCGGTCAGATTTGTCAATTTCAAGCTTTTTTTATGACACCTCACTTCCATCCCTCCCTTTTCATCCCTTCATTTTCAGCTGGATAGACTTCCACTCATTTTCAATAGCTCTCATACTCCCACAGTTTGAAGGCTAGACCCTCTGAACTTCTCCTACTGCATTAGAGTGGATGTTGATGCTTATGTAGTCCTTCCCCTATTTCTTTTCTTTTATCGTCCCTCCATCATCCGTCCTCCTTCTTAATAAATGATTTGTTGTAGCATTGAACAAGTGTCCTCAATCCCCTCATTTAGAAAGCCAGGACATTTTCCTGAGTTACAAATTCCCCCTCTCTTTATGTGATGGTGTTAAGACCCCAGCTCAATTGGTTGCAACAGGAAGGAAACCTCAGATCGGTTAGGCCAAAGAAATAACGACAATTTATTTGGTTATCCAAAGGAACAACTCCAACATAAGAAAAAGACGGCCCTCCAATGAGATATGAAAGTCAGTGTTGTCATTAGTGTAGCATGTGGTTGAAGGGAAAGTACGGTATAGCGCGTGTTGGTTGCAAAAACATAACAAAACCACAAATAAAACAAGGTGTGTGTGGGAATGTCAAAACGTCCCACGATGCTAAGGGCTGACTAACCTATATGATATAGCCGTTCGGTTCCGCTTTCAATGCATCCGGTCGCTTCACTAACGCCTATACACACTATAGCCTCACAGCGGTTCGCAAGCGTCGATGTAAGCCTCGATGTCGACTTGTCGGTATAATGCATTGTGGGTCGTGTTGACATTTGGCGGGAGAAGTGCAATTATAATTTTGATGTCACCGATCTGAAAAATGAAAGCAGACGGAATGTATTCGAGCAGTACGTAAATATTGACATTGTGAAAGAATTGTCCCTATCTTTAGGTACTGATAGTAGCACGCTCCGTACTGTTCTCCATATGTTGAAAAAGGATGGGAAGTGACGTCAGACCCGGCTCGCCCGCTGATTGGGCGGTCATGGGGTGACCGCGCGAACCGCTGGCAGGTAGGAAGGGATTGACGCCCTAGTGAGTAGGCTGCCCTCTAGCGGCCGTAACGATCAAGGGCGGTAATCATTAACGTTAAGGGCTGACTGGTCTTTTAACCCCTGGAATCCCCAAATGCAGCTGGACTGAGTTTGGTTAATTTCCTCCAAGCTCCACCCCAACAGGTACCTCATACAAAAACAGACTACACAGGCCATGGAAGACACCCAGGGTCGTAACAGATGGGAAATAATTTCCAATACAGTACAATATTAATACTGAACTTCATTTCTTCATGACATACATTGCTATCTCTGACACATGACATGAAAGGGTAAATCATCCCAATAAACATGAATTGTGCAATTACGAAAAATTTAACACACTCTAAAATTCTAAGATTGCAGTTGTGGTTGGAACAAAAGCTAGCGTATATAGTGTTTCTCTGGGACCGAGTTGGAGACCCACTGCAGCACATCATAGTTGTTAATGTGTATAAATGCTTGACCATGCAAAAATTAAATGCATCTTTCATTTAATTTAACAGGACCTGGCCTACCTTTGTTTACACTTTTTGACAACAGAGGCACTCCAAAAGGTAAGCTAAATCTGAAATCTCTTACAGATGCAGTGACCATATGCTGTATTTCTGACCTGGGTAACTCTAGTCCCGGGATGTTTTGATTTCAGCCAGTTACCCCGACTAAATGAGCTGACTGTCTGGGCACACAAACATGGGTTTACTTGTGGATTAGATCAGAGTTTTGAGTTTCATCATGGGACCCAAGAACAGTCTTTGGTGGTCATTCATGAGCATTCCAACAATGGAGCAGAAATGTCTGATTTCTTAAATGATTTGGCTAATTATGTCATTAAATTGTGTGAAAGCCAGGAACAGATGTGATCCCCAGAGTCCACCTCTGCTGTATGTGAACCTTCTTCAGCCGAAGAACAGATATTAGATAATATTAAAATGCAAATGCGGAGCAAAAGCGGATTAAGATTAAGCATGGCATAAAATACGTTGCAAGACACATGGTGACCGAAATCCTTAGTGTTTTGTTTCATAAATATAACCACCATTAAAACGAAACTTTATAAAATATAAAAAGGCGTAGATACTGCAGATACAACAATAATAGTCTAATGTTACAATATATTTAATTAAAATAGCAAAAGAATAAAAAACAAAAAAAGAAAACAATGTCAAAAAGCTAAACTAAAAAGGTAAAATTTTAGCTGCTTCTTATAAATATTCATGGGGTTGACTAAACTCAGTCCACTACTGAAAGTGTCGACAATGGGCATTCAAGTGTTGGAACTGGGCCTTGGAGCTACGGAACACTGTGGCCTTTATTTACATCACAATCATCGGCCATGTGCATGTGCGCCGTTTACCAAGGGAAGTGATGGCACCAGGATGCACTCGGGGGAGAAGATGAGCTGATGGAAGGAGTTCAGTGATCTGGGAAATAATGTGCTGGGAAGCCCTGGGTCTGGAAATTTATATGGACTTAATTCCACTGAGCTGTTTTGCCAGTGTGGAGCGCTAATGGTGTATTAGGCAGGTGTTCATAATGTTTTTTTGTATCAATGTACCTGAAGAAAGATTAGCAGAAAAAATCTTCCTTAGAAACTAGTTCAATTGATTTGATCTGTTACCTAATGACGATAATAAAGTGTTTCAATAAATATAGCTAAAAAACAAAAAAGAAAAAAAAACTTTAAAAAAATGGGTGATAAAAACACTCCTTACCCAACTCTTTTGGAATTTATTGCGGGACTCACTATTTGAATAAATATAAAACAGTAAAGTTCATAGGTAAAACATGAAATATTTTGTTTTCCTACTGTTTTCAATTTAATGCAAGTCAATGATGACTTACAAATTGCTGCATTTTTATTAGCATTTTCCGTACTGTCCCAACCTTTTTGGAAATGATATTGTGAATGATTTACATCAATGCTCTATGATGCATGCATAATTTTTTTTCAAACTGCTCACAAATAGCTGATTATGAGAGGTACATCTCATTACTCTGTGATTTTAGAGATGAAGATTCTTGAAGACAACAAAGATCTTGAACAGATTCTATCGGGGATCCAGATGCCAACCATGAGATACGGCACCATCAAGATTGCTGGATTTGGTATGAATTTGACCATTGAAAATAAGGATCAAAGCCATGAAGAAGCCTTCTCAGCGATTATGTTTGCCATTGATTTGTTCTTATCTCTTCATTTTCAAACAGACCTCTGGTACCAGCTGACTCTGCCTCCTCAATTTGACGAATCAAAACGATATCCCCTCCTAATCGACGTGTGAGTATTTCTACACTAATGGCTTATTGGTTCTTTGAATGACCAAGTATTCTCTTCATTGTTTGCATGGCTTTATATTCAACAAAATCCTTCATCAGTCCACATATAACATTGTTATAAGAGTTTAGCAAGTCTAGCTAGTCTGTGCTCCTTGCAGATCATTTAACGGTAGATTATCAATGTTATGTAAGGACTGATGACAAAAGTCATCTTCAGTAACATGAATTCAGTCATTTCTGAGAATTTAATTTTATATGGCATGCAATATGCCATCCTTAATAATGCGCGCCATTCGCTGATGGTTTTACTGAAGCCTTTATGAATACTTTTTTGTTACAAGTCCTGTCTGACACAGCTTACTTGCTTACTAGTTCTGATGTAATTTGAGTTGACTGGATGAGAAAGTTGAGAACAACTTGCGGACAAAATTCCAGAATGACGCCTGCATTTCTTTAGTTTTGCTGCACTTGGTCATTTCGCAATCTATGACACATACAATGTAGACCATAGTGCCTCAACATGACCTGGGTCACGTTTACAGTACAAGCCTTGTTTTTCAATTCCGATATTTTGCTCAGATTATATTTACCTGTCAGACGGTTCACATTCTTAACAAGAGCACTTGGAGAGCGCATACCTCCGCCAAGACCCAGCAGTCCCCCCAGCCGCTTAATCCCTTCTGGATCTAGCCCAAAATCTAATGGGAACTAAGTTAGAGCAATTTCCACCTACTGTGAAAATTTCGTGTAAATCCGTGTAGTAGTTTTTCCGTAATGTTGCTATCTAACTAACTAACAAACAAACAGATTCCAAAGATTACATAACCTATTTGGCGGAGGTAATTACAACTGACCTGTATCTATCTGTAATGTAAACAAATCTGCCCTCCAAAATGGTAGGCAAACGCGTATTGACACGTTTTTGCATGAGTCATCTGTGTCACCAACAACAAAAAAATTCATATTTGTGAGACCCCTTGTGGTATTAAAACTTGATTCAAACTGAGAAAATGGACGCACCTTTGGCAAATGCATGGATGGGATTTTGCACTGGAGGACAGAAAACGGTTTGTTTGCTGTACCGGATGAGGTTGAGAAGGCGAAAGAGGAAAGTTGGCTGGCTTTTCAGATTTGTAACTAGGCTCAGCGTATGCATGCAGGTGAAGAGCCACAGGGATTCCAATGTCACTGCTTTCATTCATGTCGCGTGGCCACGTTTGGATCACTAATGAAAGTGGACAAATACTGATTTGCCGATCGGACATAACATCGAATTTTTGTGTCCACACAGCCCTGAAAACGTCAGACCTGTGTCACATTAAACCAAAAAAAATCTGATTTGAGTCACTTCAGACTGGTAATGTGAATCCTGTAACCCTCAGACACACAGCCCCACACATTTGTGTTCCATTCAGCAATGACATGATTCTGCTAATCAACTGATCCTAATCATGAATCTGTTTGAGTCTGGTGTGCAAAAGCAGAGCTAATAGAAACAAACAATATTTTGTGTCCCCAGGGCTGCCTTAAGACATTAAACTATCTAATAAAAAACAGCATTTCACAGTTAAGTGGTTACTGCATTTATGGACCTACTTAGTGAAAAAACTACTTTGATAAAGTTACTACCATTGATGTGTCATTTGCTCACCAAACAAAGCAGGTTGCTGAAAAACTACAGAAAACTAACATCACCTTGTGGGTAATTTGTGTTACACAAAGTAGCCTGATCCATGCAATTTGAATGCCAGATATATAAATAATTTAAAAAATGTAATATTTGGTCCCCTATGCTTAAGATAATTATGACAAATCAATTGTTATGTCAACAATTGTCTCTTTAGTACGACACTTTAATTTTAACCCCTGAAAAAAAAGTCATTTTGAACAGTTTCTTAACGCCAAAAATTATCAAACTTTTATGTGTGATTGTACCAGCCCTGGTTTATCTCATCTAATTCTACTAGCAAAGAGAATGATTATCTGAATTTGTAGATTAACTAAATCGTGTTATGCTGTGCTGGCACACAAATGTGCAGGGCTGTGGGAGCCCAGGGCCCTCATTTACTAACAAATGCGTGGATTTTATACTTAAATATTGCACACGTTCATAAAAAGAAAAGTAGCATTTTGTAAAAAGTATTAAATTTATAATATAGCGGGCTACCAATTCAGCTTGCAAATTTGAATGAAAAATTTGAATCAACTTTAATTTTGCAAAAATGCTAAATTCTGTTACTTTTTTGCATTTTTTCTAAAGTCACGTTTGTTTTCATACATCTGACATCCACAAAAAAAAGTAGCGTACGCATCTTTTCTGTTCGTACGCTGTCTTCATACATGAGGCCCCAGATCTGGAGTTTAAAAGCACTGGCTGTGGTTTCACTTGTCTTTTCAAAGCAACTTCTGTCATCAGATCATGCCAAGTCTGCCGAGTCATAATTGTCAAATCGGTTCACACTGAGATCCGATCGGCCAAACCTCATGCTTAAGTAGCCTTGCTGGCATGGAGTTCAGATCTCAGTGAGGTGTCAACAGCCTGTGGGCACAATCCGGACAATTTACCAAACGTCGGTCACCAGTCATCCTCCCGCAACATGGAAATTCCTCTCCCGAGCGCGCAAGGTAAAGAAAAGAGAATCAAAGATGGAGGAAAACTGGTGCAGGAGCACAGCTGACACCTGCCATCTTTTATCGCTGCGGCACGACATCACTGTTTGAGCTAAACTTCAGAGCAGTGACAGAAATTAAACAATGTTTGAGAAAATCACCAATGTAACAGCACTTAGGTAAACAACAGCTGCATTAGCCACTCCTCTCTGCTTTTCTCCCTCAACAAAGCGCGTGTCTTACCAGCCCTGCCACCAGAACAGAATAAACTAAATATTCATTTACAATGCACCTAGTGCATGGAAATATAGGGTATGCTAACTCAGCTGAGTTCCGATCTGGCACATCTGATCCCATAAGTTGCATTGAAAAGACAAGTGTCGCTACGATGTAGGCCGACTGACCGTGTTGTAAAATGGATGTGTCATAAGATGTTCCCACCTGCAATGAAAAGCACCCTCTTCTTCAGTGACGATCTTTCCAACTGTGATGAGGCGCTAAAATGGCTCCGACGCTTCATCTCTGCGTAGGGTTTACTTTTTGAAGGGTCTTCCTGCTTGACACGGAAATATGTTCATAATCTGAGAACTTTAAATAAATAAGAAAATTTTGTGTACTTTACATTTTTATCCTGTGGATACAGTATACTGTTGTGAGAGATGGTCTGTATTTGAGTGCGCAGAAGGTAATGTTCAGCGGGCATGACCATTTTGAACCTGGTCCCAATGATCTGTCAAGGCACTAACGTTCTCTTGACCTCCTAGACATTTTGAAATCAAATCACAGTAACGGAAAAATCTAAAATTAAATCTCTTGATACAGATACGCAGGACCTGCTAGCCAGAAGGTAAATTACGCTTTCAAGCTGAACTGGGCCACATACCTTGCGAGTACAGAAAACATTATTGTGGCCAGCTTCGATGGAAGGGGCAGTGGTTACCAAGGTGACGATATAATGCACGCTATCTACAAAAAGCTGGGGACTTTCGAAGTGGAAGATCAGATATCAGCTGCAAGGTAAACCGCCTGTCGCCGAAGTTAAGACCGCTTGTGGCCGAAGTTAAGCGAAAGGTTGTTCAGCGCCTGTCACTGATATAATGTTCATTAATCACTTGCTTATAGAAGCATCAATAAGTCCTGGGCCTAATCTGATCTTTGTCCTCTACTTGTATAAGGGAAGATATTCCTGCTGAAAGACTGAAATTAGTATGTATTATTTATCATACATGCCCATATATTTGACATTTCACTGCTGATTCTAATCATGTAAGAAGAAGTCATTAGATAAAGACAACATGTAATGTATACATTTTCAGTGACTGTGCTGTTTTCAGTCTATTGAAGGTAGAGTTGTTACATTAGTAAGCTGTTTAGCATGTTGTTCCACTGGTTTCAATTTTCGGATGTAAACTATATGTTACAACGTCTTTTTTTCCTCTCACAGATATTTCGGTGACTGGGGCTATGTTGACAGAAGTAGAATGGCCATCTGGGGTTGGGTATGCAAGAATTTTTGTTTTTGCGAAATAAATGGATTATCTTAATTTTAAATTTACACACTGTTCAAATTTATTGTGCTGTTATCGCTTCAATTTGCAGTCATATGGTGGTTACGTTACATCCATGGCACTGGGAGCTGGGAGTGGAGTTTTCAAATGTGGAATGGCGGTAGCTCCGGTATCTAAATGGGAATATTACGGTATGCGAAGTAAACAAGAAAAACGAACACCTTCTTCATACAACAAAACAGCATTCAATATCAATTCATTTAGACCTCATTAGCTCACATTTTGTTTTGTACAAAATACAAAAATGCCTCATTGTATTATAACTTTAATCCTTGCAGACTCAATCTACACTGAACGATACATGAACCAGCCTTCAGAAAATTTTGATTCCTACAATGTGAGTTTAAAAATTATTTCTTGTGATGCTGTATATTGCATGTCATGTGACTTACTGTCACAAACGTTTGTACACAGACTCATTTGAAAGGAGTTGGCAGTGTTTTTTTCTACTGTAATGTTAATGCCTCTCCTTCCTCTCAATTATATTCAACTTCACTTTGTTAAGCATTCGAATATTGATTGAAAAAATTAAGCAAAATTTTACCATTTAATCTGAACTCAATAGCTTTAAATCTTGATAATCTAATATTTTCACGATTAGGATGCTGGTTATGAAAGCAGGTAATCTCTATGTATGCTTTTGCAGAGCTCCACAGTGACAAGTAGGGCCAGAAATTTCAAATCCGTGGAATATCTTTTGGTTCATGGAACAGCGGATGGTAAGTTAAGGTGGCCTCTGCTCATATGCCAGGTATTCACATGATCACACTGTAGTTAACGCTGTTCCCTTTTCTAGCTCTCTCATTTATTGATGAATACTTCCATCTAACGGGATGATTGCAGCTTTATTTCTATTGCTACATTTCAGACAATGTCCATTTCCAGCAAGCTGCGCAAATCGCTGATGCTCTGGTGGAGGCAGAAGTGGACTTTGAGGCAATGGTAAAAATCATAGATAGAAGGGGAAATCATGGAGTGCAGTGTGCATGTCTGACACATTCTACTTGACCTTTTTTTTTTTTTGCGAGCAACGCAGTGACAAGAAGCTTCTACATCGTAACATGTAGCGAGAAAGATAGTTTGGGAAGTGAACCAAATGTGCTGTGACCAAACTCTATACTTGAAATGGTTAAGAAATGTTCGCTAGCTATTTCACTGCTAGCCGCTTACTGTTTAATCTGATTATCAACCACAATATCATGCCGATGCATCATATAGTGACGCTGTCTGCCTAAGGCTCGATATAGTACAATAAAAATTGAGCCTTTGGGCATGTCTGTTTGATAGCATTGCTAAAAGGAACCTTAATGCCAAACCCCTAATCCTCAGGTCAAAAAAGGATGCCAAAAGGCTCTAACTTCGTCGTGTATCGACACTCACTGTTGTTCTCTGTAAGTAATTTAATTATTCCAGGTATTGTTTATTTATTGTTTTTCATTTGTATTGCAGTGGTACACAGACAAGGACCATGGGCTCGGAGGCTCAGCCCATCATCATGTCTACACACATCTCAGCCATTTCCTTCTCAAGTGCTTCGCCCGGAACTGAGCAGCTACCATTTCATCTACTCTAAATATCTGCTTAACTCTCAAGCATGCATATCCTTCTATTATTACAAATATGTGTCTGCAAACACCTACTGCCATTCAATTACATTATTTAGTACAATTTTCAAATGTCAAATTCATACACCTATCAAAATAATTGACAAAAACAGAACCAACACTAAAGTTGCACAGAAACTAAACACTTCCTGTGTTGAAATTGCAAAAAATGTAAGTGCTGTGAAGAACAAGTGACTGTAATTTGAACATAATTCTTTGCTGTTTTACCCTGAATATTCTTCTATAACCTTTGTTGACATCAGCAGAAAATTGCACCAAGCCCAGTGTTCTCACTGAAGAGAACTGAACCTGCTTGTGTACTAAAGTAGATTTATTCTCAGTGAATTTCCAATAACCTTTATTGAACTTCGGAGTTTTAGGCATAGAATTATGTTGTGATGTCCAGTCATGTTTACACACTTCTGCCAGATTTCTTCTGAACCATAACAGTGCCTACTGAAATTGTATAATTGAAATATGTCCACAACACTGCATAAGAGATGGAATTTTCTTTGCTGTCATGGATTTAGTCCCGCTCAGTTCTGAAAAATTTGGATCTTGCAGTGACAGTACCATATCACTCAAATCCTGCACCTTTTAAAGACTCAAGTGACTGAACTAAGAACAAGCAAGTTGCACTGGTTAAACCATGGTAGTTTAAAATGTGTGAAGACTGCGGTTTAAAATATGTTTGAAATATGTCCAATATTAAAAGAAAATATGAACATATATAGTGTGGTGTCTGTGCACTTTCTTCATATACAACAAATGCACCATTTTTTGTTCAGATTTTCGATAAGAGGATGATGTAAGGAGCCTAAATTTTTTTGCATGTTTAATTTAAATGTGGAGCAGTGTTGGGTTAAAGTGTTGTATTGAGCCCAGTGTTTCTCTCTTTCTCGGGTCCCCTACTCATGGCTTCTATTTTGCCCCACTGTTGTGTTCCGGGGTTCTGGCCTTTGGCCAGAACAGTATTATTCATGGTTTTAACAGTTTCATGTTCTAGATTTCATAGTTCATAGTTTCATGTATCATAGTTCATGTTCATAGTTCATGTCATAGTTTTAACAGTTTCTTGTTTCAGGATTTTACATTTCAAGTTTCATTCCTTGTCCATGTTTTTACTTTTCCATGTTTTTGTTTTTGCCAGGTCTGCCATGCCACTCCACCGCTTGTCTGCGTTCCGCCCCGTGCCTTCGTTGTTGCACATTTCAGAGCTCTGGTTGGCTTTGTGGTTTCCCCCTTCCTTCCATGCTGTGCTGGATTCGGGCCTCTCTAAGCTTAATTGACAATTAACTGTTTTAAGTTACTAACATTTACTAACACTCACTGGGTTGGTGTAATTCTTAGATAGGCACATTACTAATATTACTAATTTAGACAGGGAGTTTATTGTCATGATTCCTGCTTTGCTATTTCAAGATCTTGCTGTGCTTTTCTGTTCTTAACATTCATGCTTGCTTCCAAACTGCATACTTAATTGGTACTTAAGCTGAGCACGCTCATTCTCTTAATGAGCTAGTCTTGTCATCCAATCTCTGTCCATGTCTTGATCTTGCCATGCCTCTTGTTTCTCTCTCTCCAGGTGTTACCCCTCATGTCATGATTTCCAAGCCTTTATCTGGTTGCGGTGGAAGTTGGCTGGCAGACAGTGTCTCAAGTTTGTTTCTAGTCGCGTCTCTTTGCATGTGCAAATTTAGCCAAGTTCTTGTCAAGTCTCCTAGCATTTTTAGTTTCAAGTCTCGTCCTAGCCTCTTGTTTTGTATATATATATATTTAGTCTTGTTATTTATTTTTCTTGATCTTCTCGCCTGGAGTTTCCAGTGCCTTTTGTTTTTTGCCTTTTTGCATTTATTGTTTATAGCTCTGTGTAGCTTACCTCAGTTTGTTTTTTGCAACCCTTTGGGCCAAGTTTTTTGTTGGCCCTCGTGCCTGTTTTGTTTTTATTTATAAATAAATCCTCATTCCCTTTTCCCGCATCTGGTGTCACTGATTCCATATCAGTAGACACTGTCTCCCTGACACCAGCGGGATGGAGTGCAGGATCGCCCAGCGAGAGGCTGAGCTGCTGCATCAACGGCAGCAGATCCAGGAGCTGACAGCTGCGCTGGCCACACTGAAGGCCAGCCTTCCCCGGGCAGGTCCCAGCCAGGGCCCCATCATGCCAGCTGTCCAGCCCCGGGCTCCTGCAGCACACCAGCCACCCATCACCCCTGTGCGCCAGCCCGGCGCAGAAGCACCTCAGCTGCAGCCAGCTGTCCACCCTGGTCCTGAGCCCTGCCTTCCGCCGCCCGAAAGGTACGGTGGAGAACCAGGGTTCTGCAGGGCTTTTCTCACCTCCTGTGAGATGTGTTTTGCTCTGCAGCCCTCCACCTTCGCCTCAGAGCCGGCCCGAGTCGCCTTCGTCCTCTCCCAGCTGACGGGGCGGGCTCGCTTGTGGGGAACTGCCGCATGGCAGGCTCGGCAGCCCTGCACTACCACCTACCGGGCCTTGGCGGAGGAGCTACTGCGTGTCTTCGACCGCTCCAAGCAGGGGAGAGCCGCAGGACGGGAGCTGCTGAGGATGAGGCAGGGGAGGAGATCGGTGGCGGACTACGCCATCGATTTTCAGACGGTGGCAGCCACGTCGGGCTGGAGCAGGGAGGCGCTGTGTGACGTGTTCCTCCAGGGGCTGTCCGAACCAGTCAAAGACCGACTGCTCTTCTGTGAGATCTCTGAGTCTCCAGAGGCCCTTATAGACCTGGCCCTGCGCATCGACAGCCGCCTGGAGGAGAGGGCGCTCACCCTTGGCCCTGGCCGACGCTCTACCCCCTCTGGCCAGATCCAACCCCCGTGCCCTGATCGCGCGTCGCCTCAGGACCAGCCGAGGGGGGACGCCACCACACTCTCTCCTGGAGAGGCATCTCGCCTGGAGATCAGGAGGTCCCGGCTCACCCAGGAGGAGCGCCAACGGAGAAGGAGGTCGGGGGCGTGTTTTTACTGCGGCCAGCAGGGTCATGCGGTCCGAGGCTGTCCAAGACAACGCCCACTAGCATCTGGAGGAGTACTAGTGGGTGCTTCAGCCAAGGAAACCTCCTCCTACCGCCGGACCTGCATCCCGGTGACCCTGACCTGGGAGGGCTGCTCCTGCAAGACCACCGCCCTCATTGACTCAGGAGCTGAGGAGAGCTTCATTGACGCCAGAGCTGCCGCCGAGTGGGGGGTTCCCCTCTCCCAACTTCCCAGCCCATTGTCCATCTCAGGGCTGGGTGGGCAACCCCTTGCTAAGGTGTGCTACCAGACCATTGCCATCCAGCTGCTGGCGTCAGGCAATCATCACGAACAGGTCCGGCTGTTCGTGACCGAGACACCCCGCTCTCCCATTGTCCTGGGTCATCCGTGGTTGGCGTTACATGGGCCGGTGATCGACTGGGCCCGCCATGAGGTGCGGGAGTGGAGTCCCTCCTGTTCGGCCAGCTGCCTCCTCGACTCCCGACCCTCCTGTTCGGCGGGTGGACCAGCTTCCGAGGGGAAGCCAGACGTCTCCAGAGTGCCCTCTGAATACCATGACCTGGCGGCTGTCTTTAGCAAGTCCCGTGCGGTGTCTCTGCCCCCGCACCGCCCTTATGACTGTACTATTGACCTCCAGCCTGGTACAGCACCCCCTAGGGGGCGTGTCTTCGCCTTGTCTGAGCCAGAGAGGGGGGCCATGGACAAGTACATCCGGGAGTCCCTTGCAGCTGGCATCATCCGTCCATCCTCCTCTCCCGCGGGGGCAGGCTTCTTCTTTGTCAAGAAGAAGGATGGCTCCCTGCGCCCCTGCATCGATTACCGAGGGCTCAATAAGATCACGGTCAGGAACCGCTACCCGCTTCCACTGATGTCCTCGGCGTTTGATGTCATCCAGGGGGCGGCCATATTCACCAAGCTGGACCTGCGGAATGCCTACCACCTCCTGCGCATCAGGGAGGGCGACGAATGGAAGACCGCTTTCAACACCCCTAGCGGCCACTGGGAGTACCTGGTGGTTCCATTCGGCCTGACCAACGCGCCCGCAGTGTTCCAGAACTTGGTGAATGATGTGCTCGGCGACATGATCGGGAGGTTCGTCTATGTCTACCTTGACGACATCCTGATCTTCTCCCGGGACAAGACGGAGCACACAAACCATGTTCGCCAGGTGCTCCGCCGCCTCCTCGAGAACCGCCTCTTTGTCAAGGCTGAGAAATGCGAGTTCAGCACCACCACTACCTCCTTCCTGGGGCACGTCATCTCCCCTAACCACCTGGGCATGGACGAGGAGAAGGTCAAGGCTGTGGTGGACTGGCCCGCACCCAAGGACCGCAAGGCCCTACAGAGCTTCCTGGGATTCGCCAATTTCTATAGGCGATTCGTCAGGAACTACAGCACCGTGGCAGCTCCCCTAACGGCCCTTACCTCCATCAAGGTGCCATTCCGTTGGACTCCGCAAGCCGAGGTGACCTTCTGTGAGCTGAAGAGGCGCTTCACCACCGCGCCCATCCTCACCACCCCCGACCCCGCCAAGCAGTTCATTGTGGAGGTGGATGCCTCCAATGTCGGGGTTGGTGCGGTGCTATCTCAAAGATCCAGCAATGATCAGAAGGTACACCCGTGCGCGTTCTACTCCCACCGGCTGACGCCTGCGGAGTCCAACTACGACGTCGGGAACCGGGAGCTGCTGGCGGTGAAACTGGCCCTGGAGGAATGGAGGCACTGGCTTGAGGGGGCAAGGGTTCCGTTCCTGGTCTGGACGGACCATAAAAACCTAGAGTACCTCCGTTCTGCTAAGAGGTTGACACCCAGACAAGCCAGATGGGCCCTCTTTTTCGACCGGTTCAACTTCTCCCTGGCCTACAGGCCGGGGTCCAAGAATACCAAGGCTGACGCGCTCTCCAGGCGTTTCGACGCTTCCTCGTCCAAGGGAGAGCCCAGCTCCATCCTGCCAAGGACCTGCTTCGTTAACAACGTGTGCCTCCGGATCGAGGAGCTGGTCCGCAACGCTCAGAACGGCGCAGCTACGCCCAGTGCCTGCCCTGCCAACTGCCTGTACGTCCCTGCAGCTGCCCGGTCTGACGTTCTCCAGTGGGGCCACTCCTCCAACCTGTCGTGCCATCCTGGGGTCGGCCGGACCCTGCGGTTTATCCAGCGCCGTTTCTGGTGGCCCAAGATGGCAGCAGAGATCCGGGGGTTCGTTTCTGCCTGCTCAGTCTGTTCCCGCGCCAAGTCCTCCCACGCACCTCCCTCTGGTCTGCTCCAACCACTGCCCATTCCTCACCGTCCCTGGTCCCACATAGCCCTGGACTTCGTCACTGGCCTGCCCGTCTCCCATGGAAACACCACTGTCCTCACCATAGTTGACCGGTTCTCCAAATCTGCCCACTTCGTGCCCCTTCCCAAGCTCCCCTCTGCTAAAACCACAGCTGATCTACTTATCCAGCATGTTGTCCGTCCCCATGGCATTCCTGTGGATATAGTATCAGATCGTGGTCCCCAATTCACCTCCCAGTTCTGGAAAGCATTCTGCACATCCCTTGGCACCTCCTTCAGCCTCAGCTCCGGATACCACCCACAGACCAATGGACAGACTGAGCGGGCCAACCAAACCCTGGAGACGGTCCTCCGATGCGTGTGCTCGACCAACCCAAGATCCTGGTCTACCATGCTACCCTGGGTTGAGTACGCCGTAAACTCCCACGCCGCCTCTGCCTCCGGCCTCTCCCCCTTCGAGTGCTGTATGGGCTACCAGCCTCCATTGTTCCCCAGCCAGGAGGAGGAAGTCGGGGTGCCTTCGGCCGGGGCATTCATCCGGCGGTGTCGCCGTGTGTGGCTGTCTGCTCGCCGCGCCTTGGTTCGGGCGGGTAAGACGATGAAGACCACGGCAGACAAGCGTCGGCGCCCAGCCCCTCACTATCGGGTCGGCCAGAAGGTCTGGTTGGCGGCACAAGACATCCCACTCCGGGTGGAAAGCCACAAGCTGGCTCCTCGCTTCCTGGGTCCCTTCCCAATCCAAAGGATCATCAGCCCCACGGCTGTCCGGCTCAAGCTCCCATCCACCATGCGACGGCTCCACCCAGTATTCCACGTCTCACGCCTGAGGCCTGTTGCCACCTCCCCCCTCATGCCCCCACCTGAGCCTCCGCCTCCTCCTCGGCTCATCGACGGAGGGGAGGCCTACACAGTCAAAGCTCTACTGGATTGCCGACGGAGGGGCCGGGGCCTCCAGTACCTCGTGGATTGGGAGGGGTACGGCCCAGAGGAGCGTTCCTGGGTCCCGGCCAGGCACATACTAGATAAAGGCCTCATCCGTGATTACCACCAGTCACACCCCAAGCCATAGTCCCAAGTTCAAGCCCAACCCATAGCCACAGCCCCATAGCCATAGCCATAGCCTAAGCCTTAGCCCCAGCTTGCTGGAGACCCCAAGTGATCTTGTTTATGTTTAGTGTTTCTTGTACTGTTTCTTGGTTAGGTGTTATGTCATCGGGTTTTTGTCTTTAGTATTATTGGTTTTTGTCTTGTGGGATTTGTATTAGTTTTGTGCGGCTTCATGTATTTTAGTTCTTGGTGTTTTTTGTCCGCGTCAGGTGCCGCTTTTGTAAGGGGGGGGTACTGTTGTGTTCCGGGGTTCTGGCCTTTGGCCAGAACAGTATTATTCATGGTTTTAACAGTTTCATGTTCTAGATTTCATAGTTCATAGTTTCATGTATCATAGTTCATGTTCATAGTTCATGTCATAGTTTTAACAGTTTCTTGTTTCAGGATTTTACATTTCAAGTTTCATTCCTTGTCCATGTTTTTACTTTTCCATGTTTTTGTTTTTGCCAGGTCTGCCATGCCACTCCACCGCTTGTCTGCGTTCCGCCCCGTGCCTTCGTTGTTGCACATTTCAGAGCTCTGGTTGGCTTTGTGGTTTCCCCCTTCCTTCCATGCTGTGCTGGATTCGGGCCTCTCTAAGCTTAATTGACAATTAACTGTTTTAAGTTACTAACATTTACTAACACTCACTGGGTTGGTGTAATTCTTAGATAGGCACATTACTAATATTACTAATTTAGACAGGGAGTTTATTGTCATGATTCCTGCTTTGCTATTTCAAGATCTTGCTGTGCTTTTCTGTTCTTAACATTCATGCTTGCTTCCAAACTGCATACTTAATTGGTACTTAAGCTGAGCACGCTCATTCTCTTAATGAGCAAGTCTTGTCATCCAATCTCTGTCCATGTCTTGATCTTGCCATGCCTCTTGTTTCTCTCTCTCCAGGTGTTACCCCTCATGTCATGATTTCCAAGCCTTTATCTGGTTGCGGTGGAAGTTGGCTGGCAGACAGTGTCTCAAGTTTGTTTCTAGTCGCGTCTCTTTGCATGTGCAAATTTAGCCAAGTTCTTGTCAAGTCTCCTAGCATTTTTAGTTTCAAGTCTCGTCCTAGCCTCTTGTTTTGTATATATATATATTTAGTCTTGTTATTTATTTTTCTTGATCTTCTCGCCTGGAGTTTCCAGTGCCTTTTGTTTTTTGCCTTTTTGCATTTATTGTTTATAGCTCTGTGTAGCTTACCTCAGTTTGTTTTTTGCAACCCTTTGGGCCAAGTTTTTTGTTGGCCCTCGTGCCTGTTTTGTTTTTATTTATAAATAAATCCTCATTCCCTTTTCCCGCATCTGGTGTCACTGATTCCATATCACCCACTCTCTCATTTCCCTCCTCATGTCCAACCGTACTCATCTCAGCCGTGTGGATTGTTGCTGTCGCCCTAGTTTCTTGCTGGTCTCCAGCCTGTTCCTTAGTCTGGCCTTCCACTAAGTTCCCGGTCCTGCCTCCAGCCCAGTTTCTGGTCTGGTCACCAGCCTGGTTCATTACCATACCACTACTCAATTTGCTTCAGCTATGTGGCTGGGGCTAAGCAGGTGTGGGCTTGGTTAGCACTTGGACGGGAGACCACCTGGAAATCCATGTTACTGCTGGAAGAGGTAGGTGTTGGTGGCTCAATAGGTTGCGATCTTCCCTCCAGTGGAGTAATCCCAGTGCAGTGATGGGGACTCTGTACTGAAGGAGATGCAGTGTTTCGGATGACACCTTTAACCAGGTCCTGACTCACGGTGGTCATTAAAGATCCTATGACACTCTTCAAAAAGAGTAGAAGGTTCCCCGGTGTCAAGGCTTTCTCAAACTGCCACCAAATCACCCGCTGATCTAATTGGCTGTGGAATTTGTCCTCTCCCTCTCCACCTGAACCCCCCAGAGCTCCCTTGAAAAAAGTGATTTCAATCTCAACGGGACTTCTCTGGTCAAATAAGGGTTTAAAAAAATTACGTCGGCTGCCTGCCTTAGCTGCTAGACCAGCCCTGTCTCTGGACACCAAACCTGCCTTAAGTCCAGTCACCAAACCGATGTCCCGCCCCCTGCTCCAGTCCTGTGTGAGGTCCCTGTCCCCCTCAATAAGTCTTTGGCTTTCGCATCCTCGTGGGTCCCAAGGTTGCTACCATCCCCCTGATCTGTGACAATTTCATTCTCTGGAGTGCATCATATACTTAGAGGATGGAGGGAATCTTGTGCTGAGAGATCAAGCCTTCAAACCACTTCTGAATGTGTGTTATCTGCAGTTCCACAGATGTCATGATCTTAAGGCACAAAATGCAGCTGTAATGGAGATCATGATAAGGGCCCAGAAAAAACCTGTTCACTGATGCATCCATACTTCCGAGTTAAAGCTTTTCTGTGCAGTGCCAAATCCGTACGTCAACACTGTTCAAAAGCTCCACTGACTTCTTCGACCATGGCATGATCTGAGATGGACAGTAGAACGGTGGAAGCGTACTTTGTGCTCCAGTGATTTAACATTTCAAACAGTTTTTTGGAAAAAAAAAAAACAAACTAACAGCTGTCTTGCTCACCAGACCAAAGACGACAAGGACCACCTAAGCTTTTATTGACAACAGGTCCAGCAGCCAGTATCCGTCATGCTGTGGAAGTATGTCATTGCATATGAAATAGGTGAAATGCAGAAAGATATGCACAAATTTTGGAGTAACATGTGCTGCCTTCGAATGCCTTTTCCAATGCCAGACGGCCTTCTGCATGGCTGCCCGTGCACACGGTTGCTCAAGTACAGAGCGCTGATGCTAGATTGAGCTACCTGCAGTGCTGATCTGTCAGTGATGACATATTTCGAAGCCAAATATATGGCAATGAAACCTGAGTGCAACTGTGCTGCTGAAGATCTGCAAAATGCCAGAAAATTGTGGGAAATTCTGCTCGCTGTACTTAGCCAGCGGATGCTTTCAATGCTCAAATGCCTAATGACTGAGATTAAAGGACACAGTGATGTTACGCAGTGGTATGCAGTTGACTGTGGCAACTTTGTGGACTTTTGCAGTCACCACATTGAACATTTTCAATAAGCAATTAAATTAAAATGTGAAAACATAAAACAAATATTTCTTATACTGTTCTCAATATATAATGTCGCTGAAAAGGGTCAATGGACTTCTTCAATTTGGAGTCCATTTAGATTTTATTGGCATTTTGCATGATGTGCCCAGAGTTTTCATGATTGCATGCATTTACTCTGAGTAAATATATTTTTTATTTCATTCCATTGTAAGTTTTCAAAAACCACCAATATGGGGGTTCAATAATGTAAATCCCACACACCCCACTGATCCAATGTAACTCCCATCTCATGGACATTTCGACATCCCCTTTATACAGTGAATAAGCACAATTTTTTTCAGTTAAATTAGCATTGTCTAATGGATTGAGACAAATGAACATGAGAAAACGTTGTGTGTACCACCTGGACAGACGGCCGTAGGCGGCAGCACTATATAAGGTTAAGCAGACATGGGTGGGACCCAGAGAAGAGTATTTATAACCCACTCTTTCCATGGTGCTCCTCCTCTGTTGCACTCCAAGGACATACAGGTATATATCAGCCATGTGTTCGTCAACACAATCATCGCCGTTTTCCTCTGACCAATTCTGATTCCTGATAACGGGAGCTTTTTTACACTGTTGTACAAATCTGACATGTGCTGGGGAATTCGATGAGAACAAGTGGATTTTGACAAGAATGGGCAGTCATTGTATGGCATAGTTCTGGTAAAAACAATATGGCATTCTCATTGTGATGGCATTTGTTTGTAACGCTCGTCACGTTGGCAGGTCACATAATGAAGGGACTTTACTCAGCGTGTGGACTTCTTCTCTTCGTCTGTGTCCAGTGCACTTGGCAAATCCCGCTGCAGGCATCCCAAGACAACTATAGGTAAAGTCTGTACAACATCCCAGTACTGCTGCTTTCAAATTATGAAATGTATTAAACCTTTTACTGGTGGATTTTCTTCCAGCTATGCAGCAGCACTTGATATTTTTTTTTAAAGAATCAACTAAAAAATTATGATAAAGTAAAAACAATTAATCTTAAAAACAAACAACACACTTTTTTTTCGCATTAACTGTTAATTAACCGTATCTGAGTTTACAGTGATGAGGTCAGCAAGTGTACGAATAATGTCTCTCTCTCAGTAAGCCAATGGTAACTGAAATGTCTTATTATCAGTTAAAGGGTTGCTGGAAAACATTTTCAAATTTTATAACTTTACTGTGTAATGCATCTTAATAATTTGTGAATGTGCTTTTCAAATCTTCCGTATGCTTTTTCGTCCTCTCAAAAAATTCATGAAAACCTCTGCAGCGCATTGATAGAGGATGATTTGTTTGCTGAGCCTGTGGAGACAGCTAATGTGAAGAGGCACTCCCAAGGGACATTCACCAGTGACTTCAGCAAATACCAGGAGATGAAGCGCGCTCAAGACTTGGTCCAGTGGTTAATGAACGCCAAGAGAAGTGGGTAAGAATCGATGGCAGTTGACAGCAACAACTAGACTGTTTACATTGCATGAAATGTTGTGATCCAGGCACTTTTGTCATTTAATGGCAAGACTGGTCATATATTTTGCCTGAAAATAATGTGCAAGATACTGTCCACAGACCATATCATAGTATGGCCAACACTGCATGAGTTGTGACTTTTAGAATACTATTTTATTCTCAATTAAGTACGTGGGAGCATTCGTTTTTACCCTTGTCTCCGTCTTGTCCTTTTTCAAATCTCTCTGAAACTACAAACATTGCCGCCACATTTTATAGTTGGTGTAGTTTGAAATCACATGACACGTTTTGCGCCATTCTAGGAATTTGTCGAGGCGTCACGCTGAAGGAACCTACACTAGTGATGTCAGCTCCTTTCTGCAAGACCAAGCGGCCAAGGAGTTCATTTCTTGGTTGAAATCGGCGAAGGCTAGAGGGGAGTAGAGCTTTATTTATTCAGCTCATAGCTTTGTAAGCCCTACTTCGATAAGAGTGGAAACAGCTCTCCATCATGACTTGTGTTTTTTTTTTTCTTTTTTTTAATTTGTGCTTTGTTCCCTCTACGATTATACAAATAAATTTCCCAGAAGAATGCTCTTACTTTAATCGATGCTGGTTAGTTTACAGCCGTGTTTCTGTGAATGAAGTCACCACATTTTTTTTTGTTTGTTTTTCGCAAAAAAAAACAACAACAAAATAAAGTTAAATAAACCAAAACAGTCCCTCTAAAGAGTTTAGTTCATCATGCCGAGATGCCAAGGGGTCAACAAGTATTGAAGGGTATCCTTTGTTGGCCAAGACTTTTTAAATATTGGTCGGAATGCATACAATTTGAAAGACTGTGCTTAAAAAAGGAATGACATTTCGTTTAAGCAGAAAAAATATCATTAACTTGACCAAAATAACTAATTGTCACTCAATAGGGGACACAACTTGTCGCCTCGAATATGAGATTGTTTATTCCCAGCACACATTATTGAAAGCTTCCCTGACAAGGCAAACCTGAAATATCAGTGAAGCTCAGGCAGTCATTGAAACTGAAGGAGAGATGTATGAGGTTGAAAACTCAGTGGCACCAGAGAGCACATCTGATCAGAGTCGACAGAACATGAGGAACAGGTGAGTGCATGGAGGGAGTGTGGGGCTGAAATTACAGCAGCAGATGCATGGTGCCAATAACTGTGACGATGTCCATGGGAAAAAAAAAAAACGCAAAAAATGGACGAGTGTAACTGTTGCCGTGAACTCAGACTTTTGTACGGTAGATTTGAAGGAGCAAAATTGTTTCAACCAGAAAGCAAATACTGACTCATACTTCACACGTTCCCATGCTGGAAATTATATCCATGAATTCAACTAGCTGTGCACTCCCTGTTTGTTGTTCGGGTGCATGACATTGAATTGAGAATCTCTAAGTTTCAAATCACACACTTGCTATCAGAAGTAAATTTTGGTCGGCTTGATCTTCACTTTTTAACTCATACCATACAGCTCACTTCGAAACAGAAAAAAATCTCGAGAACTCTCCCTAACTTACCGCTGTCTAGCTGTCTTTGTATTGCTACTTTACCTCCAGACTAACTTGTTGTTTCGCGAGATTAATGCTGAAAGCCTTTTAACTGCCGACAGTGATTGTGAGGTGGCTCACCTCTAATGAATATGCATGGTCTTATATCGTTGCCTTAGTAACTTCAAATGTGTCTGTATGAAACATGAAATGAGGAAATTAAACAGAAAAAAACAAATCTTCATTTATTTTCTACCTTGCAAAAACTTAAGTTGCGACATTCCTTATAAATTCAGGTGCACTTATCCAAAGGAAAGTGAAAATGGGTGTGGACACCACAGCGCTCTCCATAATTAATTATCGTTATTCTGTCTCACACAGAAAGTCTTCGTCAAAATATTGCCTTTCATAACGTTTGTTTATCTGCCAAGCTGAAGCGAGTCTGGATAACGAGAATTGGAACCCCAATAACCTATGTCAAAACTTTGAGAGTCCCCTTATTTGCATTTAATACGGACTGGCAAAAGCATCAACTTTAAGTTTAAAATGAAATAAGATACTGCTGGACCACCTGTGATGTGTATCCTAGAAGGGTTTTGTGACTGGGTACTATATTTACAAATGCTTTGTATCCCTAAGCCGCGCTTTCTTGGACAACCTACCGCGTTTCTACTCTCATGTTGCTCTGAATTTACCGTTACCCTCTCCCGACCCTACCGTACCGCGATAGAATTCCGTTTTCATGTGATCTGTACTGTAGCTACTGCTCCCATCCTCTTTCCTTTATATGCAATCAAATGATTGATTTGCTCTATAACTTACCAGACCAGTAGGATCACTAGGCAATTTACATTTGGACAAATATTTGGATATCCATTTCAGATTGCATTATTGCATGCAGAAAACACTAATGAAACAGCACGGATTTACATTTGTTAGGTTTACTTTTTAAAATTTGTTTAAGCCTCATTTAAAAAAGGAAGTCTTGTTGAGATTTAAATCTCTTTTTCAAGGGAACCCTGGGGGTTGAGGTGGGGAGAGAGAGGACAATTTTCACAGCCAATTAGATCAGAGGATGATTAGGTGACAGGTCGAGAGAGCCAGGTTGAGACTTTAGCCATGACACTGGGGAACCCCCTTCTCTTATCGATGAGTGTCATAGGATCTTAAATGACCACAGTGAGTCAGGACTTCAGTTTAACATCTCATCCAAAAGAAGGCGTCTCCTTCAGTACAGTGTCCCGTCACTGCACTGGGGCATTATTCCACCAGAGGGAAGATCGCAACCTATTGGATCACCAACACCTTCCATCCAAGTATTAACCAAGCCCACACCTGCTTAGCTTCAGCTTGGTTTTAGCTTTCTCAGCCTGAAATGAACACATAAGTTATACACATATAGGAAATTGCAAATGGAGATTGGGAACCACTGATTTACATCACTCAACATTACCGTTGTTCACTTTAATAATTACTAAGCTGTGCTTTGTGCTGTTGTACTACTCTCCAACATAAGATAAGATGAATAAGGTTTGGATTATTGCTGTCTATACGTCAAAGCTTGGGCGAATCCCACTAACTTCAACAGGCCCCCTCCGTTGATAGTACAGCATTAGTTAATCTATTATTAAACATTAGTAAAGCAGTAATTTGCTCAGAGGTAAGTTAGGTCAGGCAGAATCCTTGCTTCTTTACATGCAATGACTTTCAACTTGTTCCTGTTTACTTTGCTTCATTATCAATCAAACAGTATTCTTATTTACGAACATTTATCAACAGAATGACAAGCAAATTTATATTTCCAAAAAAGTGTTGCTCATTGCATCTGAACTTGAAATGTTCCCAAGACGGCAGTGGGTTTCCTTTATTTGTTTGCTATAGGCTTGAAGCAGTCTTATGCAATACTATTTCAAACAAAAGGAAGTATATATATTTTTAAATTTCACATTCAATGCTTAAAATGTTACGAGGATATTTAGGATATTTTACACTTTAAATGCAACTGTGGATTGGAATTTAAAAAATTATGTGGAGTTTATTTTCTGGCAACCGCTCATCTGGGGGAGTGGGGGAGGGGATACTGCGCTCTGCAGTATTGTGAATGTGATTGCAGTACGAGTTTTGGCCACAAACTTACATTCAGGTCCAGTAATAATATTTTGCTACCAAAACCACAAAGAGTTTATCTGCAATACGCCATCCAAAAAAAAAAAACCACCCAGCGGCATGCAAATTCTGCAATGCAACGTTTACTGAGATATTAAGTCTGAAGTGAAGTCACGTTTACAAAGTTACAGCGCCCTCCATAATTATTGGCCCCCCTGGTTAAGATGTGTTAAAAACCTTAAGATAAATAAAATTTTTATTGCAGCAGCATACTCTCACACTGAAAATTGTAGAGAAATGTAACCTTTAAGTCAAGTGAATTTTAAGGAAAAAAAATCCCTGACCAAGAGATAATTATTTTTCATAAAATCACATGTGCCACAATTATTGGCACCCCTGACAATTGCTAGGAAATAAATGTAATTGAAGTATTTCTGTCATTTCTACAGTAGTTTACAAAGTTGATCAGAGTATCTAGGAATATTTAATTTGTAATTCATCACTTCCTGGGGTATAATTAATTACCCTGGGGTATAAATATGACGTGACACAGAGGCCCTTTCTCTTATCCACTCTTCAACATGGGAAAGACAAAGGAACACACCATTCAAGTAAGGCAGTTGTGTGTCAACCTTCACAAGTCAGGCAATGGCTACAAGAAAATAGCCACTCGCCTGCTCCTGCCCATATCTACTGTCAGAGGAATCATTAAGAACTTTAAAACAACTGGAACAGTGGTAAACAAGCTTGGACGAGGACGCAAGGTTATTTTACCACCACGCACAGTGAAGAGGATGGTAAGAGAGATAAAAAGTTCTCCAAAGCTCACTGTTGAAGAATTGCAACAAATGGTAGCATCTTGGGGTCACAAAGTCTCCAAAACAACCATCAGGCGCTATCTACATGCCAACAAGCTGTTTGGAAGGCATGCACGGAAAAAACCTTTTCTCACCCACAATCATAAACGCAAACGTCTGGAGTTTGCTAAGTGGTACTGGGACTTTAACTGGGACCATGTGCTTTGGTCAGATGAGACCAAGATAGAGGTTTTTGGCAACAAACACTCTAAGTGTGTCTGGCAGAACACAAAAGATGAGTATGCAGAAAAGCACCTCATGCCCACTGAGAAGTATGGGGGAGGATCGGTGATGCTGTGGGCCTGTTTCTCTTCCAGAGGCCCTGGCAACCTTGTTACGGTGCATGGCATCAGGAACACTTTGAAATACCAGGACATTTTAAATCAAAATCTGGTGGCCTCTGCCTGAAAGCTGAAGATGGGTCGTCACTTTTCTTTCAGCAAAATAATGACACGTTTTCTTTCAGCAAAATAATGACCCTAATGGACAAATCTACACAGAAATGGTTCACAAGACGCAGAATCAAGCTCCTCCCATGGCCATCTCAGTCCCCAGACCTCAACCCCATTGAAAACCTGTGGAGTGAGCTGAAGAGGAGAGTGCAGAGGAGAGGACCCAGGTCGCTGGATGATTTAGAGAGATTATGCAATGAGGAATGGTCGAAGATCCCTCTTTCTGTATTCTCCCATCTTGTGAAACATTATAGGAGAAGATTAGCTGCTGTTTTGTTGGCAAAAGGGGGTTGTAGAAAGTATAAACATCAGGGGTGCTAATAATTATGGCACACATGATTTGATGTAAAAGAATTATTCCTTAATGTGGGATTTTTTTTCCCACTGACTAAATGCACTTGAATTAAAGGTTGGATTTTCCTCTTTTTTTAATTGTGGCCCTTTATTAATGAGAAAAACACTGAATTTATGAGAAGCTAAAGAACACATCGTAACCAGAGTTGCTAATAATTATGGAGGGCGCTGTAGCTGGCAAATCTTAGAAATCTGCCTTTGTACTAGAACTCTTCTGAAATCTCTTCACCCTTTCACTGTTAAAGTTTTTGCGACTGTAAACATTAGCTACCTATGTACATAGTGCATGTTTCAAGGCACTAGTTTCAGTTGCTGTATTTGCAACCAAACGTTAGTGTTGGCTAGTGGCTGCATACCACATCAGCCAGAAACATAGTTACATGTCGTAGTGCCGCTCCCTCACTTGGGTGAGAGAGCTAGAGATGTGACAGCCGAGTGGAGACAGATGCTAGCTTGATGGAGAGAGAAGGCTACATTGCTTAGACATAAGTGCACGGCACTTTATTTTAAGAGTGCTAATTTTGAATGCACATTTGCAGATTAAATCATATATAATGTTTTTGTGAAGTTACGCTCAGGAACCAGACGCGAGAACCAAGCAATCCAAAAAACTTGTGTTTTATTAGGAATGGGGGTGAACCCTCGCAGAGCAAAAAGCAACAGTACAAAGTCCACAATCCAATCATTAATTTTTCATGATCTAGTGAACAAAGAGCTACAAGGATACATGGAATTACCAAGGACGTTCTTTTTTTTTTTTCAAATTAAAAATCTATATTTCCTTCCTTGCAATTTCATATTGAGGCTGAACATTACCAAATGTTTTTGTCATGATCGCACCTCAATCATGATTAGCTACATTCTGGACGTGATTATTTAGAGAACAATTTGCCTGATTGTTAAGCAGGGGACATGGGAGCAGGTTGAGAGTAACCTTGTCATAAAAGATAAAGTCACAGCCTACCTTGAAGGCAAATCTCTGACTAAGTCTAACTACACCCATGCAAAAAAAAAAAAAAAATGTAAGCTGTCCATTGGTCCGCACATATTAGCGCCAAGCTGAAGAGCAAACTTCAAAAAAAGGGGGCTACACAACAGATTTTTCTGGTTTGACACTCATTTTGAAGAACACATAATCTGTAATGAACGTTGGCATGTATGACATTGGCAGCCAAAAGAACTTTACCTCCCAGCCAACTAAGTAACGTGTTCGAGGATGGACAGCAGAAATGGCGTGCTCCATGCAGCTCACCACCTTCATCAGGTCTTCTTCCATACAGCGAAAGGCTCTCTTCGCCACAGTCATCACTGAAAGATGGACAACACAGTTTAACCTCTTAAACCCGAATGCCCTTAGTACCGAGGGCGATTTTGCGTAATAAATACATTTTTTCGAATAGCAACAATGTCATACAGCATATCCACTTACAGGACAGAAACTCGGCAAAAAGCACATGATGACCATTTTTACCTAAACCGAATGCAATTCAAGCACCAAGCAAGTAAATAAGCATGAATCAAAACATAGGATAAAATCATATCAAAGCTCAGTTGCCAGCGTTTCTATTGTATTTGTGCTATGCATACAAATGATACATCAAATAAAAAAGGAAAGTCCACAGAATCCAACGGTATCAGCCATGTCATTTTAAACCAACACCACACTCAAAGAACAGTAGCCATACACTTTTTCAGCGATGAGCAAAAATTTTTTCTTCCTTTTGACATTTTGTGATAAAAAACTGTTTTCGAGGGTAAATCTGTGCTTTCTATTGTTAGCCCAACGTATCTGTGTTATATCGAAACTAGATCTTCCAGTCTCCATCCATGTTTTTTTCCTGGGCACTGCTTCAAAGGATTTCAGGTCCTGAACATTATGCTCACACACAATGTATTTTCCTCTCTGTGATCGGCTTTTAATGCTGTCAATAAGACTTTGCGGGTGTTAATTTGATTCTATGGGCTCTGATACTTTTCCATTGAGCTGGTTCTAGTGCTAGTGCGGAGCCAGAGCCTGACTTAGCACCAGTTCTCTGCTTTTCCACAGCCAAAGCACCAACTCCTGGCTCTCAAAACTGGTGACAGGGCAGCAACAACGTCTTGATGATCTACAGCCAAGCACCGATTGCATTTAGGGCCGAGGGCAGAGTTACTGTGACCAACAAGACCAGCGCAAACACTGTACCACCATTTTTTAAACAACAGCCACGGCGAGCGAGTTTAGTCTGCTTTCGCTTTCAAACAAACAAAAATGGAGAAGGCTGAGCCAAAGACATCCCCACTATACCCTCACTGTAAGAAATTGGTCACACTTCCTGTCTCCTAACTGGGCGCAGTCGCGGAAGTATTTTGAACCTTCTGCTCGCAGTGAATGTTGGAATATACAAAACCCAAAACCAGTGAAGTTGGCACATTGTGTATATCGTAAATAAAAACAGAATACAATGATTTGCAAATCCTTTTCAGCCTATATTCAATTGAATACACTGCAAAGACAAGTTACATAATGTTCGAACAGGTAAACTTTGTAATTTTTTGCAAATATTAGCTAATTTGGAATTTGATGCCTGCAACATGTTTCGAAAAAGCTGGCACAAGTGGCAAAAAAGACTGAGAAAGTTGAGGAATGCTCATCAAACACTTATTTGGAACATCCCACAGGTGAACTGGCTAATTGGGAACAGGTGGGTGCCATGATTGGGTATAAAAGCAGCTTCCATGAAATGCTCGGTCATTCACAACCAAGGATGGGGCAAGGGTCACCACTTAGTGAACAAATGTATGAGCTGATTGTCGAACAGTTTAAAAACAACATTCCTCAACGAGCTATTGCAAGAAATTTAGGGATTTCATCATCTACGGTCCGCAATATCGTCAAAAGTTTCAGAGAATCTGGAGAAATCACTGCACATAAGCGACAAGGCCGAAAACCAACATTGAATGCCCAAGACCTTCGATCCCTTTGGTGGTACTGCATCAAAAACCGACATCAGTGTGTGAAGGACATCATCACATGGGCTCAGGAACACTTGAGAAAACCACTGTCAGTAACTACAGTTCGTCGCTACATCTGCAAGTGCGAGTTAAAACTCTACAATGCAAAGCGAAAGCCATTTATCAACAGCACCCAAAAATGCTGCCGGCTTCGCTGGGCCCTTGCTCATCTAAGATGGACTGATGCAAAGTGGAAAAGTGTTCTGTGGTCTGACGAGTCCACATTTCAAATTGTTTTTGGAAACTGTGGACGTCGTGTCCTCCGGACCAAAGAGGAAAAGAACCATCCGGACTGTTATAGGCGCAAAGTTCAAAAGCCAGCATCTGTGATGGTATGGGGGTGTATTAGTGCCCAAGGCATGGGCAACTTACACATATGTGAAGGCACCATTAATGCTGAAATGTACATACGGGTTTGGAGCAACATATGTTGCCATCCAAGCAACGTCTTTTTCATGGACGCCCCTGCTTATTTCAGCAAGACAATGCCAAGCCACATTCTGTACGTGTTACAACAGCATGGCTCCGTAGTAAAAGAGTGCGGGTACTAGACTGGCCTGCCTGTAGTCCAGACCTGTCTCCCATTGAAAATGTGTGGCACATTATGAAGCGTAAAATACGACAACGGAGACCCCGGACTGTTGAACAACTTAAGCTGTACATCAAGCAAGAATGGGAAAAAGTTCCACCAGAAAAGTTTCAAAAATTGGTCTCAGTTCCCAAACGTTTACTGAGTGTCGTTAAAAGGAAAGGCGATGTAACAAAGTGGTAAAAAGGCCCCTGTGCCAACTTTTTTGCAATGTGTTGCTGCCTTTAAATTCTAAGTTAATGATTATTTGCAAAAAAATAATCTTCTCAGTTTGAACATTAAACATCTTGTCTTTGCAGTGTATTCAATTGAATATAAGTTGAAAAGGATTTGCAAATCATTGTATTCTGTTTTTATCTACAATTTACATAATGTGCCAACTTCACTGGTTTTGGGTTTTGTACAAGCATCTGCCTTATATCTGCATGATGTGTATCATTTTACTTTGCTTCTTCAGACATTTTTTTCTACGCTGCTAACGTCTGTATTAAGCATTATGACTGAGTAAGCTGGCAAGCAAGGGCATTCATGAAATACTGTAATTGCCAGTAACGAGTTTGAAGGACATTGCAAAATGAAATGACATTAGCTAGTTCATTCAAACTTATGAAGCTGGAATAAAATACAACAGTTGCTCATTTATATCTTACCTGGCTGCATCCTTGGGAAAAGATGGATATCGTATTCCTATTATTACACCATATTGGTGGACAAGGTTTCAGTATTATTAAACACGCATGGACAACAACACAGGATACGGTATAAATTTAATGTTTGCGCCTTATTTTGCCGCTTTTTTAATATCTGATATCAACCCAGTTCAGGATCATAGCAATCTAATTTGCTATATTCCTTTTCTACTCTAAAAATGATAAGGCCTCAACGATAATAGTAGTATTACTGAGAATGGAAACAAAAAAAATTTCGGTTTTAAAGGATCAGTGTGTAACATTTAGAGCCATCTAGTGGTCACATTATAGATTGCAACTAACTGACCATTCCTTTTTTCAGAGAACCTACGGTGGCTGCAAAACTTGCAAAAACGTGAAAGGCACTCCCTTATGTCACTGCTTTATTAATTTAATTTTTTCCTGTTCTGAGCTACTGAAGAAAAAACCAAGCTATCCAAAGAACTTGTGTTTTATTAAGAATGGGGCTGAACCCCCGCAGAGTAGGAAGCAACAGTACAAAGTCGACAATCCAAAAAATCGGAATCCTAGGGACGTAATCCACTTTGTAAACAGGGCAGCAAACACAAAACTCGTGGTCGGGCAAAAAAAGTTTGGTACACAGATGCAGCCAAATCCAAATCAGAGCCAAAATCACAAACTGGGATGGTCCAGTCAGAAGAGAAACAGAAAGAGCACAAGGCATAACCGATCGTAGCACAGGCAAACCAAGGGAAACGTTCTGACAAAGGCTGGTAGTGAAATGACTGCTTAAATACACAAACGGGAAGTCACATGCTACAATAGGAAACAGGTGAGCTGGATCAGAGAAATTAACGAGGGAACAAACATGAGGAAGTTCCTAACCACATGAAATTGGCGAAAGCCAAAACGCGGACAGGGATCACAAAGACAGCCTATTGACAAACATACGGCTCCGGTTAGGGAATTCTAACGTACACAGATAAGGAGGGAGAACAGAGTTTAACAAGTGCAGAGGATTCGCTGAAACGCAGCAAAGTAGATTGAGTAAAGTCAAGGGGTGGAGACTAGAATAGGGTGAATGCTGAGAGCTCGTTTGTCAATTAGTAAAGGACAGCTATACAATCCCTAGTGCTTGTTAGTAAGTTGTCCTATAAACAATGTTAGTCTGGGTTAGTATCTTTAACTAAAATAACAAACTGTTAGTATTGTTCGCAATTATACAAAAGGAAGACAAAGAAAGAAAACAAGATTTGAAGGATTACTTGAAATCCCAGAAACTATGAAATCACCCGAAAAGGTGGCATGTAATACTGGGGCAGTGAGCAATCACATGACATGAGACCAGACGGGGGAGACAAATTGCAATGCATGGCATGAAACAAAACAAAAACCAGAATCTAACTGAGAGAATGGAATATGGTAGACGTAGCAAAAAAAACAAAACAAGGCATGGAATCAGAATCATAATCAAAGCATGGTCGGACAAAGCAGAATCATAATCAAAACACGGGCAATCAAGGCAGAATCATGGGCAAGACATGGTCAGGCAAAGCAGGATCATAACAGTTTTACCTAATATTTGTTTAAAAAAAGGATGTTTGATACTTAAAAAAAATACACATTTACTCCTTTGTATTTCTGTGTTATGGTAAGGAAATTAACTGGTCTGGGCATATAACAACATATCAATTAAATTGTTTTCACTATGTAATAATCATGGTTGCCATAATGCCCTTGCTGTGTTTGTATTGTGTTGATCCACACATTAATTTTGTAATATAGGACACACATTTACATAACACTGAATTAGGTTCTTATACTTCTACTTATCTGAAACCATTTTTTTAACATTTACTCTTTTGGCTTAATCTTGTCCTGCCTTGGTCTTGGTCTTGACAGGGTCTCGGCTTTTAAAAGCGTTGGTCTTGACTCGATCTTGACACACACTGGTCTTGGTTTATGTGGTCTTGACTACATCACTACTTTAAACTGAGAGTCTGTGCACCATTCACATGAACTCAAAGAGCACAACAATATAAATGCTTAACGGGTTAGTTTGAGGTATTTTTGATATAATTATCCAAAAAATATATAAATAAAATAAAATATTCAACAGTCGTTTTCAAAGACATTTTCAGACAAAGAATCCATGCGCCATCATGCAGAAGTTCTTAGAGAGTGCATCTGTATGAGCATTAGAGTAGTGGCTAAGGCAGAGTGCTAGAATGTGACCATTCTAGGTTCAAATACAGGCTACAGACATGACCTTATGGAGCACTGGAAGTATAGTTTTTGTTTAAATAATTGCTGGGGTGTTTGTTTTTACTTTTCACCATTTTTACTGTATCTTTGTATTTACAATTTTGTTTATTTGGATGTTTCATTGAAAATAAATCTGCTGCAGTGGAGTCATTGCATTTACTTTGAACGTATTTTCTTTGAATGGGAAAATGTATACAGGACTGGCTGAAATATATTAAAATAAATAAATAAATAAATAAATAAATAGTTGTGTTTATATGGAATGTATGCCTATATTGACATAAGTGAAATTAAATGAGTTTTACAGTTTTGTACTGGAGACACTATGTCAATTTGGAGATGCCACTTAGGCAATCCCGAACTAATCCCTCTCAAATTTCGATCTGATTTACTTGATTAAACAAAGAATAAACTTTGGCACAGATAATGGTGAGATTCTTAACTGTAATTTCTTCAGAGATTTCAAACTGCAACTAAAAAATTTCTAAAGGGATAAGAATAAAATTTTGTTCGGCACAAACGAGATCTTTCATTCATGCTGAGTTCCATCTTCATTTTCTCTGACTCAGCGACATGTATACTGATTTCTACACCAGGACAACAATCCCCAAGATGTTACCTTTATTATATTACCAAGATTATTCAAATCAACCAAATAGTTGCAGTGATATACTTATTTCATTTTGGGCGTGTCATTTTCGAGTCAGAGGCTCAGGGCTGAAGAAGTTTTAATACTCAGGCGTACCTTTAATGGGACTGAAAAAATCACTCTCAATATAAAAACTGAACCCCACTGCAGCAACAAATGAACCCCCAGGACTTATGAAAATACAATCCGATAGTAAACTGATGGTATTTTCACCACCATAGTGTTGCATTACTATCGCAATACTGTAGTTATTCAAACTACAGCAATACAGTTGTGTGGACAATAGTAATATCATGGTACTGTTGACTGTGGTAATACTATAGTTATAATTCGATGTTTGTAGTACTACTCTAGTTATTCTATGCAAATTATAGTAATACCATAGTTATGCCAAAAACACAATAGCATTACTAAGAAATAACTATACATATAACTGTATTTTTGCATGTGTATTTGTTATAGTTCAGGTTCTTGTGCGCATTTTAGAGTTTCTATGCATTAGTCTAGTCCAGAGGTGTGAAACTGGCGCATAAAAGGGCCGAAGGGCTGCAGATTTTCAATCCAACCAAGTAGAAGCACACCTGATACGACTAATTTAATCAGCTGATCTCAGCCTCGACAGTTGATTAGTTGCTTGATGTGCGCTGCGGCTCGGTAGAAATGAAAACCTGCAGCCCTTTGGCATTTTACGAACCAGTTTGACAGCCTTGGTCTAGTCTTTTCCTTGCATCTGTCAACTGCCATGTGTTTTCTAATTTCACTCCCTCACTTTCAATGCCCCTCATTTATTGAGTAATTGTTGGATTGTTTCCCTATTTACAGCCACATCTCCCATCACACGCTCTCTGTTCCCACACCTGTTCCCCATGTAATTAGTCCCTTTCCCTTCCCTTTATATTCCCCCAGTCTACACCATACCATTGCGAGCTTGATAAGCCTTTTCCGAGTGCTTTATGTACAAGTGTTTTCTAGATTCCTGAGTTCCTGGGGTTAGTTTAGCTTTTCCCTCATTTTCGATTTCAGTCCTTCTTCTTGTGTCTTTGCTGATTTACCCCCGTTTGATTTTCGATTCTATTTTTTGGTTTTGAGTTTCTCGCTCTGATTCAGCTTTGGCATACTCACTTGTTACGATTTTGAATTTGCCCCTGTGTTCTGCATTCTGTCTGCCAGTGACTGAACTGGACAGTATGACCGCGAAGATGAATAAAACCAATGAACGGGATTATCGTTTGCTCATGAGGTTGATTCCTTCTTGTATCACCTTAGGACACTTAGCACATGGAAATGCCATACTTACAAGCTCCTGACAGTTTTTGGCAAATTAAGGTTATTAATGTTTGCATCACTTACCCTTATTGAAGTATAAACTTCCATATTCATCCTTAACCTCCTGAGGAAGCCTGTCCCAGAGTTGTTTATAGTTCTTTTCTGCTGCATCCAGGGTAAAAACATTTGTTTTGAATCCCCCAGGCTCAATGCACGACACTTTCACACCAAAGTGTTTCATTTGTAACCTAAATGTTGAGGAAAAATTGATCTCATGTAGCTTAGCATTTTAATGTGATACTTGAGATTTTAATGGAGCAGAATCTTCTTCTGCATATTTTTTATGTTTACATCATTGTACAAATCATTCATCAGGAAAGAAGGATTATTACCTGAGACTATCATTGAAGGCTTCAACTCCAAACTTAGAAGTTGTATAGGGTCCAACAAATGAACTCACTCTTCTAGCTGCACTGGAGACGTTCACCACTCGACCTCTTGCTTTTTTGATCAATGGAAGTACACTTAGTGTCACTGCAATAACCCCAAACAGATTGACGTCCAGCACTGATCTGAAGTCTTCGACGCTCAGCCAATCGTGATTTGCCGCAGGAAACAAGACTCCAGCGTTGTTGACCAGAGCCCACAGACCTGAGCGACCATAATCAAATCAATTTAACTGAAGCAATGTGGCTTTCGTCAAGTGGGTCATGCATGGTATCAAGAGTTCTGGAGCAGCGCACATTCTGTGATACGTGCCTTTTCAAAATAGGCCAGTATTTACCTTTGAGACGTAACCAAATGTATGGCCATGGGTAAAATGTGCATGCACAAAATAAATACTGTAGGAGTCACAAACAGGAGATACAAACATTGATTTTGAAAGCACATCAACACGTGAATGTGGAATTATTCATTTTAATAAATAACAAAGGCATGATACATGGCAATCAGCTGCTAGATATAATTTCAGACCTAAACAGCTGAGCAGTCAAAACTGACCAAAAGTCAGAGCCTTCAGCAAACACATAATTGCACAAGACTGATAGAAGGTGCTGTTCCTGAAAGGCAAACACGTTGTTGCCGTGGATTAATTGAGCGATGGTAAAAAACGTGCCTTCATCCAGCTTCAGCACAGTGTCTAAAAGCTGTAGAATTTTATCTGTCAACCATAGAAAATTGGAGTTGAAGCTAAATAATAAATATGAATTCATAGAAAGGACATTTTGCACGAGGGCGTTCAGCTTGAGGGTTTACAATTCAGAAATCAGGATTACAGCATCAAAATTACAGCATTTTTTGAGAGTTCCAAATTTTTTCAATACCCAAAGTATTTGGACAATTGGATGCTCAACTCTTCCATGGCTAGGAAGCCAAAATTGTAAAAATGCCCACATAGCTCCTGATCATCATCATATAAACATCCGTGACAAAGATCAACTTAAAAGAAAAATAACAGGGCTCTAACTAACATTCATACAGTTTTGAGGAATTTGCTTGCAAAGTTTGACTGCAGAGTTAACACTCAGTGAACCGAAACCCAATTTAGCAAGTGAAAAAGTAAGCAGATCTTACTAAAACCCCCGACGTCCCCAATCAAGCTATTTTTGTTGGTGATTATAGAAATTATCACATTCCAAAAATCAATTTTGACAAAAATAACAACATATCTATGACACTTAGTACTGCACCTCTCCATATGTTAGAAACTAAGGTATGTGTGGCAAATTTGAAAAGAATTCATGAAATAATATTTGAGATATCAAGTCCAAAAACAGGAAAACAGCAATATTTTTTGTGAAAAATCATCCCAGATGGCCAACCCTTTGGAGCGCACCTCTGCCTGTGGTAGAGAATAGGTGTGCCAAATTCTTGCACAGAATCCAATGTATAATATTTGCGATATTGATTGGACAATTTGACATTGAACCCACTTGAAAATTTCTAAGTCCAAAAACAGGTAACGGGGGATATTTTTGTGAAAAGTCATCCCAGATGGCCAACACTTTGCACTGCACCTGTCCCTATGGTAGAAAATGTGTGCTAAATCTGAAAAGAATCTAATAGGGTCAGTCCATATCTAAGCATCCAGACCCTACCAGATGACCCCGTCAGAAATTTCTCAAAAAATTCATATGGGTACCTCTGGTGGACTTAAATAATACCAAGTATTAGACCAATATCCCTTACAGTTTTGAAGTGAGGGCCCGTCATTAAAAAATAATTTTAAGTATTTTTTTTTAAATTTTGACGAAATTGTGTTTTGTCCAACTTTGGGCTTCCACTGCTCCTCTATAATTTAACCTGGAGGTCAGATTTTTGTTTTCCCAAAAATGAAGTTGATAACTATAGCAATCTATGGTGACAATTTGAAGGATGTGGTCAATTGTGCACATGTTGAACCATGGACTTTAAAATTGCTATTTTTTCCGTAAAATGAAAAACGAGCGAAATGAAAAAAAATATTGTGATTTTTATCTTTTCAGCCAACTTTGGAGCCCTGTTGTGGAGCAACCAAGGTAGATACACCTAATCTGACCAGAAATTGTGATTCCATGGGAAAAGTTGGTCTGGGACACCAAAAATCTGATCTGTAGGTCAAATAATAGAGGAGCAGTGGAAGCCCAGAGTTGGACAAAACACAATTTCGTCAAAATAAAAAAAAAAAAACTTAAAATTGTGACAGGCCATCACTTCAAAACTATAAGGGATATTGTTCTAATACTTGGTATTGTTTCATAAGTCTACCAGAGGTACCAATATGAATTTTTTGAGAAATTTCTGAGGGGGTGACCCAGGTATTTTCTGATTTTCTGGATGCCTTCAATTTGACTGACCAATGAATAATATCCAAGATATCGATCGGACAAATAATGTCTTCAGACGGAGTGACAGGTGACGGACGGAATTCTTGGCATATAACTATATACCCCCGACATTTCATTGTCGGGGGTTTAACAAATGAATTGAATACCCATACTGTATTATTTGAACAATTAATTACCAATTATGTGCAATACTTAATTCAATTTTGACCAAAATATCAGTTGGAACGCTGTAATTCTAAGGGCTCGATATGGAGAAGGGAAGTAACTACTCATGATCTCAGTCATACCACCTCATCTGAGGAAAGTGGTTATGTATGGGCATGTATGGCAGCTAACTGAACTGCTTTACTGATATCTACTGGTGATGAGACTGTTTCCATATGCTGGAGGATGAATTTTGAATTGAATGTGTTGTTACAAAGTAGGTTTTTGTCTGCTTTAACCCAATCTTGCAACCTAGTGTGCACGTGGACGTGAAAGTCAGTATGTGCGGATGTGTAGGCATGTACCACCAGGAGAGCACCAGCTGCCTTACCTCGTAGGCCTGCGGCCATTCGATAGCCCAGGCGACGTCCTTTGAGAAGGCAAGCACAAGCTCCTAGTCACTCCTCCAAACTCTCCTCCAGTGTTCACAGTGGTGAAAACCCCGAAATAAATGAGAACAAACAAAAAAACCAAAGTTCTCAATCCAGAGGGGAAAAGCGCGTTCGATCGGAATCCAGACTAAAAGACAATATGGGCAACTACTCTGTAGGCCTCCTGAGTCTCTTCCCTTCGATGGTTAATGTCTATATGCTCTGGTGTTGGCATCTGCCATCACAACCCGTCTGTAGCATTTTCTTCTCGCGCGCTCACCTGCTGGCTATTGAGGCCTCTGAAGCTCACCCCCCCCTCGAAGCCAGCCGGTGCCCCCTGGTGGAATGGAGGTGTGTGTGTGTGTCAGTGTGCTGTCTACCTACGTGCGCCTAGCTAGACTAACTCATGTTGAAAATGTGTGGAATTGGGCAATTATTGAATTCACAAATTCAGATGAAGACCACAATGGAAAAATGATCAGAGCCACATTTTCACATTGTGGAGAAATGATGAATTGAAAAATTCTAAACGATCTTAGAAACAAAGCACTGAAAAAGTATGCAAAAAATATAAAATATAAAATATATAAAAATATAAAATTTGCAATCTGATCATTGTTCCTTTGTTGTCTTCAGTTGTATTGGGCTATGTTATACGCTTAAATTCAGCTAAATCATTTGAACTAATTAGAGCTTTTTGCAAAAATGGACCTGGATTTTTTAAGGCATAGAAGTGGAATATTCTACCATAGACAAGTGAATCTTCTGACCTGAAGCTAATTGAGCATGCATTTCATTTGATGAAGGCAAAACAAATATTTTCCAGCCCTGATTTTCCATACCATTAAATCAATTACTGCTTTTGGAATTTAAGACAAAGCATTGAGAAAACCTACCTTTGTTCCCAACAAGGGTTTTTATGAACAACGCCGCTTTGTTGACACTGTCTGTTTGTGTGACATCCAAGTGGATGGTGGTCAGCCTATCAGAGCAGGCTTTCCTAACCTCATCTTCACCCTTCTCAGTGAAACAGGAGGCAATTACACGGTAGCCAAGCTTATCGAGGTGTCTCGCCAGGAGGTTCCCAAACCCGGAGTCACACCCAGTAATGAAGACATATTTGTCCGATTCATTTCCCACTCTTTGCCTCTCTCTGGACCAGCGGAAGAGAAATAAGAAAACCAGCAGCCCAAAGAGAAACAGAAACATCTCTGAAAGATAAATGTTTTGAAAAAAATTGTAAATAGAAAGTACTGCACCACTCAAGAACTGATATCACACATAACACTAAACATATTTATCAAGTTTAAAAATAAAGATATTTTTTTTTTGCCCTGGTCTTCATAGGGAAAGGTTTATATAGCTACCCATCCTCCAAAACAACTCTTTTCTTAAGCACTGGCGAATGTCAATAAACATGATGGTAATATGCACTTTCATGGGCTCAGTTAGATTTTGACAACGGCATGCAAGGCTGCTAGGTTAAGTCATGCAACAGAACAGAAGCAGAACAGAAAATTGAAACAACAGAAGGCTTTACAGTCTTTTCCATTGCTTGGGTGTGCAGAGTGTGTGCTTGCGTTGTTACGGTGGATGCTTGAGCTGGAGAGGGTAGTTTACACTTAGTAGTTGGCAGGGTGATTCTTAGCAGGTGTGACTGTGCACAGATGCAGTGGGAGCAGATGTAGAAGCCGTTGTGAGTGTGTGAGCACACATTAGCTGCAGTGGTACCAATCTGGGAACTAGACATTAGGGACACATGCACTAGTAACGGCAGTAGTACTGTAAGCGATGTGGGTGTTGAGGGTGCCGGAATCAATTAATGCAGCATGTTGTGGGTTTTTTTTCATAACTTTAGTCAAATTCCGAACACAATTAGGTCCAACCGTTACATCTCTTTTTGTCTTCCTCTCTCCTTCCCTTTTTACTTTCCATCCAAAACCCCAGCGCCAACTAGCTGCCGTGTCTAGTACCGTTACATCATTCTTACATTACTGTAATTTCTGAATATGTGCAACCAATAATTTCATATACTTAACACTTGCATAAAACGTCAGATTAAAACATTACACTACTTAATTTTGCTCTTACAGTACCATTGTGTGTGGACCATTGAAATTTACTCAGTAGCAGTAGTCATATGCAAAAGGAAGTTGATGCTTCTATAGACAAGAAAAAGTGCTTGTTAAGTCTGCAGAGAAGTGAGGCTGTTTCGAGGTGGTCGCAAGACTGCTCAATAAATTTGATAAATCATGCAGATTAATGGTAGAAGTCAAGAGACCCCAAAGCGTGACTGTTCAAGCACCACTACCCTTGCAGACGAGGATTGTTACCGTACAGTACAAACTTGCAGGTGGACAGAGCTCAGAGTTGTCGCTAAGCAGTTTGGTGTTTACACTACCACTCAAAAGTTTGGGATCACTAGCAAATTTCTTTGTTTTCCAAAGAAAAATACATTTTCATGCATTTCACAAACACTTGTTTCCATTTCACAAACATTTTTATCCATTTCACAAACGATTAAAATTAATCAGATGATTTTCAAAGAATGATCTACATTTTTGCATAGAGGCCCATTATCAGCAACTATCAGTCCAGTCTGCATCAATCTCCTGGTATGGCTGCTAATCCAAGTTAAGCAGTTTATAAGGCTAAATGATTACTAGACAACCCTTCTGTAAATGTGTTGCACAGCTGAAAACCGTTGAACTAATAAGGAAGCGCAAAAGAGAGCATGGCATTCTTGAAGTTGGTTTAGAACCTGAAGCATCAGCAGTGGTTTGTTTGTTTACAGGCTCAAAATGGCCAGAAAGAAACAAATTCCTTTAGAGACCCATCAGTCTACTGTTGTGCTAAGAAAAGAAGGCTATTCAATGCGAGAAATTGAAAACTTAAAATCTCTTACCATGTTCTCAACTACTCCCTTCAGAGAGCTGCACAAACTGGCACTAACAAGGACAGAAAAAAGGAGTGGGAGGCCCCGATGCACAACTGTGCAAGAAGACAAATATCTGAGAGTGTGTAGTTTAAGACAAAGACGCCTCACAGGTTGTCAACTAGCAGCTGCGCTAAATAGTTCCCGTCAAACACCAGTTTCAGTATCAACAGTGAAGGTGTTTTCTTTTTTTTTTTTTGATGAAGGCAAAGTTTGAAGTACACATTCATCATTTTTCATTAAAGTAATTATTTCTAACTCAGACAATGTCAGCATGATCTGTTCATTTGCTATATTTCCTATTCAGACTAATTTCATGTGTGTTTCCATGGAAAACATCAAAATTTCCAAGTGATCCCAAACTTTTGAGCGGTAATGTATGTCCACAAGACTTCCGGGTCTCTGCACCAATGCCTTGCACAAACAATGTGGACCATGCTCAGAGTGCACAGTCCAATTCAATTCGATTCAAGCGTATACATGCAAGAATGATGTGAGTATCACTGCATTTTCTGGGTGTGTTAGTCGGACTATAAAAAATTCAATTTAGCGCGATTCCAGACGGACAAACGTTTACATGCATTTTAAAAGTCAGTTATACTCGGACTAATGCAATAATTTGATTTTCTCAAACGTCACGTAAACATACTGAGTGTCTTTTCTGAGAAAATATAATCAGCTTTAGTTAGGTCAGTTATAAAACCACCAGGGTAAAATCTGAAAAAAAAAGGCCAGCAGTGAGAATCTTTCTTTCCACCTATTTGCTAAAAAATTAGGATATAGGATTTCTTTAGAAAGTGCATGTGAATCGCCAATGGAGGGGGGCGCCATATAAAATGTCGCCTAGGGCGCCACATTGGGTAGGCTCTGCCGCCAATGAATATTTCTTGGCGATATTGGTCACCATTTTACAAAAATTTATGCATAATTTCTTCTAATGAACTTTCAAAAGATTAAATATTAATATTGCGGATGCATATGCTGCGCTTGCCCTAGCTTGCATCCCGGTCTTTTCAAAAGTTCCATTCGATTTTGTTGCATCACCAGCACAATCCGACTATTGCTTCTGAATTTGTTAAATCCGAAAACACTCATCCGAGCAGTTTTCAAAAGCAGTGTATTTCTATCAATTTCTTTCAATATATCTGTGTGCTCAGTCTACGCTTACAGGAATGCAATTTGTTCACAGACGCACATTACAGAAAAAAGGTCCACACTTGTACAGAGTGGCATGACAGAGGTTCTCTGTTGGCAGGTAAATATTGACAGAAGTTCTCTCTTAGATAGCATGAAGTGAACGTCACATTCCAGTTACAACGTAGTCATGAAAATAAAATCGGTAGTATATCGATTAATTTATGTTATGTTTTTATACCCAAATAAAAAAGCTCAGTTTTTGTTGTGATTCTGATCTGTCTGTCATGATCCTGATCTGCTTTGCCATGTTTCATATATTCTGTCTTGTTTGGATTTTGACCTTGCCTGACCATGTCTTAAATTGTGTATTGTGATTTGGATACCTGATTATCTTTATGTCTTGTCTAGTTTAGTTTTGCCATGTTTTGTATTTTACCATATTCCATTCCTACAGTTACATTCCGGTCCATGTTTTTGAATGCATTGCACTTTGTCTCTCCCTGTCTGGTCTTCTGTCATGTTTTTGCTCACAGCCCCAGTACTGCGTGCCACACTTTCGGGTGATTTAATGGTTTCTGGATTTCAACCATTCCTTCCATTCTCTTTTACTTCCTTCGCCTAGCTTATCTATTTTACTAACCCATACTAACAGTTTGTTGTTTTTGATAAAGTTACTGACCTTCACTAACATTGTATATAATACTAACTTACTAACAAGCACTTGGGATAATATAGCTGCACTCTACTAATTGACTAACGATCTCTCAGCATTCGCCCTGTTCTAGTCTCCGCCTCTTGTCTTCACTCAATTTACTTTGCTGTGCTTCTAGCAGATTCTCTGCACCTGTCTAATCACTGTTCTGCCACTCGCTCTGTGCACGTAGAAATCCCTAACCGGATCTGTTTGTTCTGTCTATAGGATTGTTTTGTGATCCCTGTCCGCGTTTTGGCTTTTGCCCATTTCATGTGATTAGGTTCTCCCACATGTTTGTTCCTTTGTAATTAGTCGGACTTCCTGCACCTGTGTTCTGTTAAGCATGTGACTTCCCGTATATGTATATTAGGAGTCTTCTCACAGCATTTTTTTGTCAGAACGTTTCTCTCAGTTTGCTTGAGCCACGCTTTTCTTCGCCTCGTTCTCTCAGTGATTCTATCTTGACTGGACCGTCCCAGTTTACGATTTTTGGCTTTGTGTTTTGGATTATTGTTGCATCTGTGTTTTTGAACCCTCTTCTGCCTGACTACGAGTCTTGTGTTTGCTGCCCTGTTAACGGTTTGGATTACGCCCACTGGATTTTGGCCTCTGCTTCTCTGACATTCCTGTGCCTGTGTACCAGAATTTATTTTTGCCCGACCACGAGTACTGTGATCGCTGCCCTGGTTTTCGTCTCTGTTTTTGCCCAACTGGATTGTGGTGAGGTTTTTTTTTTTTTGGATTGTGGACTTTGTACTTTTTTTCCTTCTGCCCTGCGGGGGTTTTCCCCCTCGCTGAATATAATCACATCAACTGCACTGCTTTGTGCTCGCAAATGGTTCCTGAGCAAATCATCACAGTTTTAGTTGATGGCTTAAACATTTTGCTTGACACTGCATAAAAATGAAGAGCTTCAGAGGGAGGAGTCGTAAGTATTTTAAAATTCAGAAAACAATGTAAAATTATAAAATCAGATGGAAGATCCTTTCTATTCTTTTTTTTTTTAACTAATCGCTAAAACAGATTTATCAAATTTTTACTTAGTTTCAAAATTGTTCCGTTCCCAAAAATTCCCTAGACCAGTTTTTTTAAGCATTGGATTTTAACCAATTTTACACTGTGTGCTCAATCTGCATATACAGGGAACAAAAAGTACTTTATAGTAAGAAAACCAACCAGGATAAAATGCCAAATATAACAGTGAGCAGTGAGATCCTTTCATTTTAAACAGACTACTAAAAAATGATTTACAAACACATTATCAAACTTTGACTAGACTTCTAAAATTGTTCATTCCCGAAACACTCACCTGACCAGTTTTCACAAACACTGTCCAATTTTTTTTCAATATATTTGTGTACTCAGTCGACACTTACAGGAATGTAATTTGTTTACTGACACAAAGTACAGAAACAAGACCAAGTGCAACCTAGTATATGGCTGAGCCGCCAAGTGCTGTATGAGAATTTGGGCCCAAGAAAAGGGTTCTAAATGAGGCTCATGCAATTATCTGAAGTGCAAGTTTAGAAATGAGCTGGAGCTGAGAAATTATTTGCAAAGTGGGTGGGGAGAGAGTGAGTGTGAGTGAGGGAGTAGGAGTGAGTGTGTGGGGGGTGGGGTCTTGAGTTAGGAAAACATCAAAAGCAAGTTATAAGTTTGAATATACAAAGAGCTAGAGTAAGGGTAGTTATTGATTTTGTGAATGTCAATTTGAGAAAGACACCAGCAACAGATGTAGATAGCAGTTAAAGTTTGTATGTATGCATGTTCATGAATCGCAATGAAACAAAAGGTATTGTAACAGTTGTGCAAACCAGGGACATGACGACACTTTTGTGAACACATGGCAGTTCCGATATAGTAAGGGTGTAAGAACGAACTGCAGTGTCTTTTTTTCCCCATGTTTTGTCTTTGAGCATGTTATGGTCAAAGAAGCCACAGCTTTGAGTAAAACTGCTTAATAAACATGTTGCCATGTGCTTACACAAAGCGTTATTCCATATTTGTGATGGTTGAATTTGGTTAACTATGTGACAAAAAAATTTAAATGCCATTAATTTTAATGAATTTATGACCTATTGAAAGCTCTCGAAAAGGCCTTGTAGTTGACAACAAGATCACGAGAATTGGCTGAGAAATAAAGTGCACCCAAATAGCGATTTGTTTGGTATTTATTTCACTCACTGCAGATAAAAAAAGTCTGTTGCGAAGTGAGCAATTTAGTTCAATTTTACCTCAAATATGGTAGACAGTCAAAAAATGCTATAAGCAATGTTTAAAAGAATGAAATACAATTCAAGAATTCAGGAAAGAAAGCATGAATGATTTTCATGAGTGACTGTTACAACCTGACTGAGAATGGCACTTTGCACATAGCTAATATGATAACTAAGGTGTATAAAGTACTGGAAAAAAAAATCCAGTAGAAGCACCATAACTGCAAATTACTTGGGTAAAACAAACTGGCAGTCTTTCAGTTATATATTTCTTCCTCTTCTTGAGTTTACTGGCAGATTAAAAAACCAGAATAATTGACTCTAATTAATAGAATTACATGGTAAACCATGTTGCGTCAGAAAACAGATTTTTCTTAACTACTAATTTTGATACCATTGGCTCTCTGTAGCTGAAGTGGTTGCAACAGAGAACAAAGATTTTTTCTGTAGGAAGAGAAATATACATTTTTTTGAACTGCTGGATAGATACTATGAGAAAGTATATTGAGCAGTCTGCACATCAGGCTGAGCCCAGGAGTTAAATGAAGGCAACACCTGAAAAACAGGGATTGGAGCGAGCTCGTCCATAGTCTAAACCAGTGGTTCCCAAAGTGGGGGGCGCAGAGCAATTGCAGGGGGGGCGCGGGGTGCGGGACGCAAATTTTTTTCCCCTCCAGTAGAGTTCCGCACACCAACAGAAAATGTTTTGCATACAGTCTATTCGCTGCCCAGAATTCTGCGATTACATCGTAAATGCCTGCCTTACTCTCAACATAACTGTTCGCCAAATCATTCATCTAGCCTGCTATTTTCATTAATAATTTGTTATGAATGCATTTGTTCAAATATTTGAAGCTGGTAAAATGAGCTGGTTACAATCAATGTGGTCCAGCAATACCCAGCTCGCCGCTTTTTATCCTGCACTGATCTGGCATATTGATAATAAAATGGTAAGTGACACCGATCAAAATCCGATGAATACAAAGCAGAAATAACCGAGATTGCGTCATCTTATTCTCGATAATATGAATACTCTGTAGGCCAACAGATTATTTTTATCTAGCCTAGCAACTGAACATTACAAACATATCGGCAGGTTCGGGAGGTGGTGTTCATGAATTTTTTTCGTACTTCGCTGTCGGCTGTTAATATCGCTTGATTACGGTGCTGTCTTTCTGCATCATAGAAACATAATTTTAAGTAGACTGCTATACTCAGGCAGAGGGGTGTGATACAGCCTAATGATTCTATACTTTAAAAGAGGTTTAGCATTATTAAATTTTCGTGTCCTTAATTGGAAAATTACGGTGGCCGTTTCCAAACCTGCCAATCGTTTTTAATGTTTCCAGCTAGGCTGGACAAAAATCATCTGTTCGGATTATTCATATTCTCAAGAATAAGCTGATGTGATCTCGGTTAACGTATTTTAACTTTAAAGTGCAAGGCCAGTGAAGAGAGAAAGTGTAACTGCCTCGAGACACTCTTCAGCGGTCCGGCACAAGGTTGCTGATTGGCTGTATGCAAGTAAGTTTCTGTTGGTGTCCGGAAAATGCATAAATAGCAATGTTATTGAATATTAAAAAAATAAATCTGTTACTCTAAACATAATTACACAGTTAAGGTGCATGGAAACAGTTACACTTAAAAAAATTACACCGTGGTTGTTTGTAATTTTGTTATTTCTAGCCTAGTTTTGTAGTTTATGACAACCTACAGTTAATGACCGTTTACTTATATTTTTACAAAAAAGGTTGAGGTTTATATTAATTACAATGTGTGAAATAAACTGCAATGGACTCTGAAAACAAAATGTGCGTACATATATATTTTTTTTGAGGGGGGGGGGCGCAAAAATTTTCTTATGGAGCAAAGGGGGGCCCAGCAGAAAAAGTTTGGGAACCACTGGTCTAAACCATGTTCGAGCTTGGCTTGCTCGTGAATATTCAATATCTGATCTGGGTGTGCCATCTAGTGATATAATATTGTAACTGCGAGCATAAATTTGCAGCTCCATGTCCACTGGCAGACACATCTGCACCGTTGTTCTTCTCCAACATGCTAAAATCCAGATAATCATTAAATGATGAATTACATTCATATTTGAATGTGTAGGCTAACAAGTAACGAAGTGGCCAGTGTCAAAGTAATAAAGTAAAAGTAGCCTTTACTTTTTATCTTTTAAATGTAGTAGAGTAAAACTAAAAGTCCTGGTTTAGAAAAAAAAAAAAAAACTCAAGTAAAGCACAAATTCTCAAAAAAAAAAGAAAAAAAAGAACTACTTAAGTACTGTAACGAAGTGCATGTACACCTCGGTATGATAATGTATCCCAAGTCACTTCATTGTACTCGTTTTCTCTCGTGTTGGTTGCGAGATTCAACAGGAAGATAGGAAATTATTCTAGTACCAGCTGCGAAATTCAAAAGGGAGATAGACGACTGTAAGACATCATACTAATTTAGCGTGATAGAATCTTAACAATGGTCGGAATGTGTTTTTAATTTCCCAATTCAATCTCAAAACCGATTCTGTTATCCATGCTTGTTAACAGTTGTATCGGTTGCGAGATTGAATCAGGAAATTAAAAACACATTTCGACCATTGTTAGGATTCTTTCACGTTAGATTGGTACGATGTGTTACATTCCTCTATCTCTATGGAATCTCGCAACCGGTACCAAAGAAAACAAGCATGGAGGACTGAAACAAACCGAACCAATCTAGCGAGAAAGCAGATCAGCCTAATAATAGTCGGATTGTGCTGGTGATGTAACAAAATCGAATGGAACTTTTGAAAAGACCGGGATGCTAGCTAGGGCAAGCGTAGCATATGCATCTGCAATATTAATATTTAATCCAACTTTTGCAAGTTTATTACAAGAAAATATGCATACATTTTTGTAAAATAATGACCAATAAGGCCAAGAAACATTCATTGGCGTCAGAGCCTACCCAATGTGGCGCCCTTGGCGAGATTTTATATGGTGCCCCCCTCCATTGGCGATTCACATACGCTTACTAAAGAAATCAAATAGCACTGTTTTTACCATCGTCTTTAATTTATAAGATAACATGTCACCAAATTTACATGCTTAACAAATAACAAATAAATACAAAAAAAATGAAATACAATACAAATACCCTCACCACAAAATAAAAATCTTGTAAATAAGTGAATAAATGATAATAATAGTAATAAATTATAAACACAACAATACTCAAGTGATTATGCATGGCAGATGTTGACAGGTGATTGATATCCTTGCCTTGCTGACTTTAGCTTTGCACAGTTTGCAGATCACGTTGGTTGGTTCTATCGCACTGACTGTAAAGTGCTCCCAGACATCACTGCAAAGTTTTTTATGGTGTTGGAATAGCACTGCAAACAGGGAGGATCATTCACATGTTTGTCTGAATCCATTTTCCGAAATATTACAAAAGAGACAAATCAAAAAGGATCATTTCTGAGATAAAAATAACTGAGCTACTGAGGAACAGCACTTAATGCTAGCTAAACAATGGAGCTAGCTCACCACCAAACCTTCAGCCACATTTATTTTTCTCCAGAGTGCACGCACAAACTAAATTGCCACAACTAAGCAATCCCAGGTGAAAAAATACTATACTTGAATTATACTTTTACAGACTGTATTAAGTATGGTGTATGTTTTTTTCGCCCCCTTTATGTGTAATTAAGTGTGCTCAAGTAGTCATAGAATACTACTTGTGTACTACTTCAGTACACTTAAAGTGTACACTTTCTAAAAGTATATATTAAATATATTACTTTTTGTGCTTAATTTGCAAAATTATATTTGTAATAACTTATGTATGCAACAAATATACTTCTAATATAATTAAGTGTAATACTTTTTCACCTGGGATGCAACTCAGTGTAACTATTTTAGTGTTAAATAAAGGGATCAGAACTTAGCAAAACTGTCTGCAATGAAAAGCTAGCTACCAAACTCAGTCACAGGTATTTTTCTCCAGATCGCCCGCTCAAAGACAAAGACCAGCATTGCTGGTTTAAAAATCCACTCTAACGTCTATCCACTCTGCGAATCAAAAGAAATACAGTCAGCATCTTAAAACTCTCTTGCGGCAACAACCGAACAGTAGAACAAAACAAGCAAACTACACTAACAGGCTAAAGACGATACTGTAGCCTGTTTGTGACTAAATAAACAGACCCGCGCTAAAAGGACAAGCAACACAGGTTTAAGAAACATACTTACGGCTGCTGATGCCATCGATTCTGACTGACTGGTGAGGATGATTAACAGCAGTGGCAGCCAATCTACTTTGAATTAGAGAACTTCAGAAACAACCGCTTGTAGGAGATGTTTCCCTTAGGCAACATTATAAAAAGCCAAACTTTTAACAAAATGTTCAGACGAAAGGTTTATTCGGCAAAAAACCATTATTCGTGACTTGCTGAATATTGATTCGGATTCAGCTGCATCCTTGCTGATTAGCACGCTATGTTGAGGCTAATCGCTCAGAAGCAAGTTATCAACTTAACAGTACTAAGTGCTAAATGATGCAGTACAACTGATGCTTCATTTCATTACTGTTGCTTTACTTAACCTCTGTCTTTCTCACGATTTTCCTCCTCTTTTTTTTTCCCCCTGTGCACCGGACAGTTTAGGTCACTTTGACATGTTTACAAAGTTCTCTGGGGTCACGTCAAAAAATTTGCTCCCTCCCCACTCAGAGAGCAAGCAGGTTCCAGCCGGAGGAGGGGGCGACTTCTTTGGTTTTATTATTTGTGGTAATATCAACTGGGCATTGTTTTACATATGAATTTATGTTCCATTTTAAGAGTTAATTGTAATAAAAAGTTTTAATATAAGTATATTGAAGGTGATTTTTTTTCCCGATTTTGTGGCGACCCCTGGATTTGCCTATATTGCCTAATGGGCCAACCGGCTCTGATTGGCGTCAAAAATTGGACATTGTGAACATTCTATATGTACAAAAATGTCTTTTCGTTGGTGTCGATTAAAGTCACTCTCATAGATACAATTAAAGCGGCCACCACAACTGCTTCTGTTCAAGCGAACCAACGCATTAACGCGCAAGGGAATGAGTTAATTTGGAAACCAGTCAAGGCATCATACTGGTATTCTTGAAAATACTGAAATATAATAGTGTCTGTGCCACTTCCACCGTGTACGTAAATAGGCCAGCAACAGTGATAGTAACAGTATTTATCATTTTTTCCTAACGTCGTGTCAGTTGCTATGTTGGACTGAGGGATGTCTAACGTTAACGTTACAAACCGATCTGAAAGAACAAAACAAGAAAGGGCGAGATACGCCTGACCAGCCAGCCAGCCAGCCAATCGTCAGCTAACCAATCGTTGAAGTTCTTCCCTGCCGGCTGACCAATCGCTGAACTTCTTCGCCACTGGCCAGCCAATCGTTGAAGTTGATCACTAAGGCACCAATCGTTGAAGTTCTTCCTTGCCGGCCGACCCTTTGCTGAACTTCTTCCCAGCCGGCCAGCCAATCGTTGAACTTGATCACACAGGCACTCATTCACTCACTCAGCAACATTCGTGTGTAACAGGATGGGGCCGCTGCTCAGCTCAGCCCAAAAAGGTCTACACTTGTACTGAGTGGCATGACAGAGGTTCCCTGTTGGCAGGTAAATATTGACAGAAGTATTGACTCTTAGATAGCCCGAACAGAATTTCACACTTCAGCATGGAGGAGAATAATAAATAAGCAAACTTACAAACCCAATTCCAAAATAGTTGGAATGAAGTGTAAATTGTGAATAAAATCAAAATGCAATGACTGTCAGATCACATGAGCTAATATGTTATTTACAATAAAACACAGATAGCATTTCAACTGCTGAAACTGAGACATTTTACATTTTAATACACAAAATGAGCTTAATTGAAATTTGCAGGCAGAAACCGGTCTCAAAAAAGATGGGACACAGGCATAAAAATGGCTGAAAAAGCAATTAATATATAAGAGAATCAGCTGAAAGAACATTTAGCAAGTAATTAAGTTAACTGGCATCAGGTGTGTAACATGATTGGCTATAAAAGGGATGTCTTTGAGAGGCTGAGTCTCTCACAAGTAAAGATGGCCAGAGGCTCTCCAACCTGTGAAGGTTAGCATAAAAAAATTGTGGAATACTTTAGAACAATTTTCCTCAACGTCAAATTGCAAAGTCTTTGAAGGTCTCATCGTCAACAGTGCATAGCATCATCAAAAGATTCAGAGAAACTGGAAAAATCTCTGTTCGTAAGGGACAAGGCTGAAGACCTTTACTGGATGCCCGTGATCTTCGGGCCCTCAGACGCCACTGCATCACTCACTGGCACGATTCTGTCATTGACATTACTAATTGGGCCCAGGGATACTTCAAGAAACCACTGTCCTTAAACACAGTCCGCCGTGCCATCCACAGATGCCACCTAAAACTCTATCATTCAAAAAGGAAGCCATTGTTGAGCATGATCTAGAAGCCCCGCAGTGTCCTGTGGGCAAAGACTCATTTAAAATGGACTGTAGCAAAGTGGCAAAGTGTCCTCTGGTCAGACGAGTCCAAATTTGACATTCTTGTTGAAAATCATGGGCGCTGTGTCCTCCGGGCTAAAGAGGAGAAAGACCAACCCTCCTGTTATCACCGTTCAGTTCAAAAGCCAGCATCTCTGATGGTATGGGGATGCATTAGTGCATATGGTGTGGGACACTTTCATGTTTTAAAAAGCACAATGAATGTTGAAAGGTATATAAAGGTTTTAGAGCAACATATGCTCCCCTCCAGACGACATCAATTCCAGGGAAGGCCTAGTGTATTTCAGAAGGTCAATGCAAAACCACATACAGCAGCTATTACAAAAGCATGCCTTCGTAGTAGAAGAGTCTGTGTGCTGAACTGGCCTGCCTGCAGTCCTGATCTTTCACTGATTGGGAACATTTGGTGCATAATTAAACAAAAGGTTCATCGAAGGAGCCCCAAAACTCTCCAGCAGCTGAAAGCCTGTATTAAACAAGAGTGGGATCAAATCCCAATGGCTAAACTCAAGAAACTTGTCTCCTCAATGCCCAGACGCCTTCACTCTGTGTTAAAAAGAGGAGGGGATGCTGCACCATGGTGAATCAAATTTGAAATGAGCTCATTTTGTGGGTAAAATTGTAAAATTTCTCAGTTTCAACATTTGCTAGGTTACCTCTGTTACATTGTGAATAAAACACTGGCTGGTGTGATTTGAAGCATTTTATAAGCATTGGATTTTAACCAATTTAACATTGTGTGCTCAATCTGTATACACAGGGAACAAAAAGTACTTTAAAAAAATGAAAGAAAAAAAGAAAGAAAACCAACCAGGATAAAATGCCAAATATAACAGTGAGCAGTGAGATCCTTTCATTTAATTTTTTAACAAACTGCTAAAAAATGGCTTACAAATGCATTATCAGACTTTGACTAGACTTCTAAAACTGTTCATTCCCAAAATACTCACCTGACCAGTTTGGCCATCAGTTTTTTCAATATATCTGTGTGCTTAGTCTACACTTACAGATATGCAATTTGTTTACTGACGCACATTACAGAAACAAGATTCACACTTCTACTGAGTGGCATGACAGAGGTTCCCTGTTGGCAGGTAAATATTGACTGAAGTTCTCTCTTGGTTAGCATGAAGTTAACTTCACACTCCAGCATAAAGAAAAAGAAGAAATTAGCCAAATTAGTTATGAAAATAAAAATCTGTACTAGATCGATGAACTTATGTAATGTTTTTATACCCCAATATAAAAGCTCAGATTTAGTTGGTGGCTTAAACATTTTCAAGCTTGACACGGTATTAAAATGAAGAGCTTCAGAAGGCGAAGCAGTCGTATTTTAAAATCTAAAAAACAATATAAAATTAGGAATCAGCCAGAAGATTCTTTCTTTTCATTTTTAACTAATCGCTGAAACAGATATTTCATCAGATTTTTAAGAGAGTTTTAAAATTGTTCCGTTCCCCTGACCACTTTTTATAAGCATTGGATTTAAGCCCCTTTGTGCAGAGACCAAATCTGGCTATTTATGTGTTACCTTTTTTAAGGCTGTATAATTCAAGATTGCAGCTTCACAGACAGGAAAGGGAATGGCTCAACTGAGCCAGGACACTTAAAGCATTTAGAATTCTATTGTATTTCAGTTAATTTTCATGATTTTGGTGGAGAAAAAGGGCTGCAAACACAAAAAAACTTCATGAAAATTCAGCATCGAAAGTGTAAAAATATAATACCAAGAATTGAAAGGATCATAAACTCCTTAACCGCAAGTGCAAGTCATTTGAGCACTGAATTCTAGATTACCTACTCTCTATGACCCAAATAAGACAACTATCCAGGCAGCTTCCCAAATTCTAACATCGCCCATATAATAGTGCACTCTCAAATCATTAATTAATCATATATTTAACACAAATCAACTTTTGACACATGAAATTCAATACGAAGTAATGATTTTCACTTTGAATTTAGCATGAATTTATCAATATAGGTGCAGTTGTACATCTATGGTCACCAGAAACCTCCCCAAACACAATTTGCATGATGACGTTCAGAATTTTGTCAGTTTTTCTTCAGAGTCCCACTAGCCAGCACACATATTCATTTAAAGAAGTGCTTATCAAACGATAAGAACATTAACCCTGGAATGAACAAGTAGATCAGAAGGATCTAATAGCTGCGACCTCGCCTAGCATCCGTCATGTGGCCTAGTGTCCATGACTGGTGGTTTCTTGTACAAGTGTGATCTTGAAATTGGCAAATGACCTTGAAAATCAATATGGGACCCTTCCTCTGTACCAGGAAGATTGTTCTAAGATGTAATAGCCATCCATGAAGTTAAAGTGGAGTTACGGTGCGAAAACTGTGAAATCGGGGCAAAATCGACACTTTTTTGACCGGTGTGACCTTGTGATTCGACAGATGACCTTGAAAATCAATAGGGAACCCCTCCTCTATGCCAAGAAGCTTGTTCTAAGATTTCATAGCCATTAATTGAATTAAACTTGAGTTACGATGCGAAAACCGTCAAATCGGGCAAAATTGACACTTTTTTTTGCCTTTGTGACCTTGGGATTTGATGGATGACCTTAAAAAACAATACGGAACACCTCCTGTATGCCTAGAAGCTATTTCCAAAATTTCACAGCGATTTATGAATTCTAACTGGAGTTACAGCGCGAAAACCTGCAAATAAGGTCGTGACCTCTGGGAACTTGACTTTTGACCTTTGACCTCGACCTTGTGCATGGACATCACCTTGGTGAAGGTCAATAACTCCTGAAAATTTCATGATGATACGACGACAGGAACATGGTCAAAAAGGTGGCACAGACGGACAGACAGACAGACAGAAGCGTTCATAGAGCTGCTTGGTCGCAGCTAAAAACTAGGAGTTTCCACTTCCAAGCTCGCAACTTTATATAAACACATACCTAACCTTGTAAGGAACAAGTACAAATCACTAACTCAGTAATATCTGAAATACACCTTATTTTAACAGAATAGACATTCGATTATCAGGAATAATCAGCCAATTTTGTACCCCAAATTGAACAGAATGATGCAATGAAGGTACCAGGTGGTCTACCAAAATGCGTGAACCGCTTGAATTTTGAAGAAACAAAAAAAACCTTGGCATTGGATTTCATTGCACATGGTTTAAACTCTAAAACAAAAAGCCACATTGAGAAACATGCAAACAGAGCAGCAGTATAACATTTCTTCATTGAACCCTTCCTCCAGAGACAGATGTATCAGGTAGAAGGAACCCTCCAATCCTGTTTCATTCGGAATAATTCCCATTGACCACGTCCGTTCCTCATTTAAATTCTGTAAATGTAAATGAACACTTAAGGCCGGTTTTGGATGTCTTTTTTTCTTTGAAATTGCTTCATTTTCAGCAGTGCAACCATGCCGAACATTAGGAAAATCCAATACCAACCTTACTTTTAGTCACAGGTTTCTTTAATATTTTTATTGTCCAAAAAATGTCTTTCAGTTAACTGTGGGAAGTTTAAACTCTCAAAAACTGGATAAGAAACTAGTCAATCAATTATAACCCCAGAAGTTTCACGTGGGTGTGAACTTTAAGTGTGTGTTATATGAGCCTCAGTAAATAATTGAGTTATTAGCTATCAACATGAGTACGTACATGGATATAAGGGAGTGTTGAATTTGTTGATGGAGGAGTCTATGTGTAAATCCATGGTAGGAAACTATGCGTTTTTTGTAGGTGATGACTATTATTGATGGTAGAATGGCATAGTATCAATGCCATGTAAAATTTTTGCTTCAGAAAACTGACTTTTCTATACAACTAATTAGGATACCATTGGCTCACTGTAGCTGAAGTGGTTGCTACCGAGGACAATGATTTTTTTCTGAACCAGAGATTTTTTTTTTTAACTGCTGGATAGATACTATGGGCAAGTATATTGAGCAGTTTGCACATCTGAGCTGAGGAGTTTAATTCAGGCCCGAAAAACAAGGAATTGGGATGAACTCGTCCATTTTCTAAACCTTCTTTGAGCTTGGATTGCTTGTGAATATTAAAATCAGCGGTATGATGAGGAGCTGTTCAGACGCTGAGGCGCTGTTTGTTCATTGTGCCACCGATTGTTGCATTTATTTTTTTTTGTCTTTGCCAATGTGTAAATGTACTTCTTTAGTTTTTTAAATAAAAAAATACAAATAAGTAGTTTTCTAAATCTGCATCTTGATCATAGAAAATAGACCACTAAGTACAACTTATTTTCAACCTTCTTTGAGTAAACATTTAATGTTCACAATGACTTTGATAAGGCTATCTTTTCTTTCTTCTTTTGTAATTTGTGAAATGCAGCCATTTATGTCAATGTGATTGTCTGCTGGCAGTCCATTTCAGGACTGTTTTTGCTGAGAACCGTGTGCGTGCTGCGATAACAACAGGCGAGACTTCAAATCTCTACATGGCTTGATGCAGCAGCCTTGCTTGACCACACGTGAGATGCACCTCTCATGCTTGCACTGTGGACAGTCTAACCTGTAAACATGGCGCTTAAATGTAAAGTGAGAGGTAAGGCCAGGCAGCAGCGCTGCTCATGCATCCAGTGTATTCCAGGCTTCAGGAATTTGTGTAGTCTTAGCAAATAAGAGTTGCAACACAAATACTAGAGGAAGAGACTGTCAGCTTGAGCTTGATCGGTGCCATGGTCCTGGAGAGGAGGATTGTGAAGTTTTGAACAAAATCCAGTATGGTAGATCAAACTTGCGACAAATCAGAAAAAATGACGGACCTAGAGATTGTCAATGTGAAAAATGAGAGCTCTAGCTTGAATGGTGTCCGAGAAAGCTCCCTCACAATATCGTGAAAATAATAATAAATGGATAAATACATACATACATACAACTACTCCTACTACTACACTTATAATAACAATAATAATAATAATAATAATAAGATGACGAAGAAGAAGAAGAAGAATTTGAACAAAAGCAATAGGAATCCCCTATGGGAAACCGAGGGGAAGCCCTGATGATAATAAATATCTCTTTCAGATTTGCATAAAGAATTTTATCACAGAACAACATACGTCATGAATGTTTTCAGCATTCACCAGAAGCACAAGACCTAGCTTTTACTTTGAAATTTTTTACCCGGGCACTGATCAAGCCACAGCTATATTATTGAAGCACACGTCTTCTCTACCTGGAGTATTTTTGGCCAGCGTACCCTTGCCATTCAGGTTTTTTTTCCCTTTGCAATTTTAATAGATTAAGAATTACGTCAGTTCTGCAAAACTCATAATCTGTGATGCTGGCGTCTTTGCAACATGTTTAAAATTGATTAACAGGCGCATCAGCTGAGACTTTTATGTCTTGTCCGCAGATACATGCAGCCATACCTTCGACAAAATCTGGAAAACCCATATTTCCAGAAGATAACTACTTATTATAGTGACCCAGTTGATAGCAATACCAATGCTACTGAATTACTGAATATCTTTGTTATCATCACGCCCAAATCATAATTAGCTATATGCTGGACGTGAGTATTTGGAGAATAATTTGCCTGATTGTTAAGCAGGGGACATGGGAACAGGTTGAGAGTATTGTTGTCATAAAAGGTGAAGTGATAGCCTACCCTGATGGCAAATCTCTGACTTAGTAAAAATACACCCATGTGTAAAAACAGTAAGCTGTCCATTGGTCCGCACATATTACTGCCAAGGTGTATTGCGAACTTTAAAAAAAAAAGGGGGGCTACACAACTGATTTCTCTGGTTGGACACTGAATTTCAAGAACACATAATCTGTAATGAACGTTGGCATGTATGACATTGGCAGCCAAAAGAACTTTGCATCCCAGCCAACTAAGTAACGTGTTCGAGGATGGACTGCAGAAATGGCGTGCTCCATGCAGCTCACCACCTTCATCAGGTCTTCATCCAAAAAGCGGAGGGCTCTCTTCACCTCAGTCATCACTGAAAGATGGACAACACAGTTTAAAACTCAGGCGTACTCTTAAAGGGGAGTTCACTCTTTTTGATAAGAGAGCTTTCTATTGCATCTAATGTATGTGGTGGCAATTTGTAGCTCATACAACCCCACTTCAAAAAAAGTGAACTATCCCTTTAATGGGACTGAAAAATTCACTCTCAAAAACTGAATCTCACGGCAGCAACAATTGAACTCCCATGGCTGAGTTTGAGAACCATTCCATTAGAAAAATTACTATAGTTCCAAGCAAGTTATCATACCATAGTGTACCATAGTGAAGTATTACTATCGTGATACTATAGTTATTCAAACGCCAGCAATACAGTTGCGTGGACAATAGTAATATCATGGTACTGTTGACTACGGTAATACTATAGTTATAATTTGATGTTTATAGTACTACTCTAGTTATACTATGCAAATTATAGTAAAACTATAGTGATGCCAAAATATTGCAGTATTACTAGGAAACAACTAAAGGATATTTTCATAAGGTACATCCACACAGACTGCATTTTTAGACTGTCATAAAATACACTGACCTGGTTACTACAACAAATAACAATAGCACATTCCACACACTCAAACACTGGCATTCACACCATAGGGACACCACACCATTGTGTTCTTTGAATATCTGAAAACCCCTCAAAAAGAAAATGACAATGAAGCACCAACTCCAGGGAGAAAAAAATTAAGCGCTTACGAGTAGTGTGCGTAACAACATTAACAAACAACCTATCATGCTCCGTGAAAAATATTAAAAAGCTGAGCAGGTTCAATTGACCTCAATTTTGGATGACAAGAGGGTGCCATTTTAAAAGAGGATTCAATTTTGGGGCACATACAATGGGATCAATGTGTAATTACAGTGCCCTCCACAATTATTAACATCCCAACAAAGTAAGTCTTAAGAGTTATGAAAAAAAAATCCCCTTTTGGTGAACTTGCTAAATTTCATTGTGAATAGATAAGAACAATCCGAAATGTAATTGAAGTATAAATTTATTCTGAAAATATTTTGAAAAAGCAGAATCCATCATCAAGAAATAATAATTTCTTATCATTATCACAGTGCCACAGTTATCGGCACCGCTAGAACGTTTCTGAACAAAATGTAACTGAAGCATTTTTTCTATATTTATATAATAATTATTTACAACCACAATGCCAAAAAAGTTGGCACATGGAAAATGCAAATAAAAACAAAAAAGAAGTTATTTCAAAAGTAAATTTACTCCACTATACTGAAAAACTACAACAACACATTGTTTAACACATGCATTATTCATTGTTTTAAATTTCAATTTCAACTGTCAATTGAAAATATACTCATTTCAAACCTGATGACTGCAACAGATGCCAAAAAAATTGGCGCCAGGGCTATTTAGGACTAATAATGATGTGACAAGTCGAAATAAATAGGTGGTGTGAAACAGGTGATGTTCCAACCCTAAATCATACAAAGTTTGCATGGCATAAAAAAACTGAAAGTAGTGGGCGGCATGGTGGCATAGTGGTTAGCACTACTGCCTCACAGCAAGAAGGCCGTGAGTCGGAATCCGGCCCGGGGCCTTTCTGTGTGGAGTTTGCATGTTCTCCCCGTGTTCGCGTGGGTTTCCTCCGGGTACTCCGGTTTCCCCCACCCATCCAAAACATGCAATATAGGAACCCTCCCTCCCTCCTGTATGGCTGTGTGTGAATTTTTGGTGGTGGCCGTAGGCGCATACTGGCAGCCACGCTTCCGTCAGTCTGCCCCAGGGCAGCTGTGGCTACAAAAACGTAGTTTACCACCATCAGAGTGTGAATGAATAATGCCTCCATTGTAAAGCGTCTTTGAGTGTCCAAAAAAGCGCTATATAAAATTGATGCATTATTATTATTAGTTAATTATCTTTTAGCTGTACTTCATTGAAAACAATACAACAGCATATTATTTGATGTTTCACTGCATTAATTTTTTAAAATACAATTCAGGTTTGATTTTTGTAACATATTACATAAAAAGTTGGGAGAGTTTAAGAATTTATCGCCCTATAATTCCTAAAAATTTAGAGACTGAGGACTCCGAGTGATTAAGCCTGGTGTGCAGCAGTATGGGGTCTTCATCAAATGTGCGCAACGCTTTCTCTATTGGGAACCAATCGGGACTGCAGGCTGGCCAATCCAGCGATCACACCCTTGTCTTACTCAACCATGCATTTGTAATGTTTGCAGAATGCGATTTTGCTTTGTCTTGTCGAATTGCACATGGGCATCCCTTGAAAAGATGTAATTATATGTTGCTTTGAAATCGAAGTGTACTTTATAGCATTAGCTGAGCCATTACAGAAGTGCAAGTTATCCTTGCCAAGGGCATTGACATAACCTCAAACCATAACAGTGTGTGGCATTTGGACTTGATGCCAATAACAGTCTGAATAGTTCTTTTCTGCTTTTGATTGGAGAACACAGCACCCATTTATTCCAAGAAAGACCTGAGATATGGATTTTTCTGACCAAAATACACACCGATTGGCCAATCACAAATGCCTCCACGTCCTAAGAGGTTGCCACTTAGACGGGATACATCTCATACTGAGTGCGGAGATGCTGTTAAAGTAATACAAAGGCCTGAAAACTTTTGTTGTTTGGTTTTTCCCACTCCAGCCTGCTCTATACCACTAATTTGCACAAGACTGTATCTAAAAAACTGGAGACCTCTTACATTTCAGTGTTGTGATGCTAAAATACTAGCAAAATGTATTGCCCATTGGACTGACAGTGTCTTGTCTGATATCGTCCGCAACGTCCAGACCAGATTTTTACAAGGTCGAAATATCGGGGATAGTATTAGGCAGTTACTACAAATTATGGAGAACTATGAAATTTAAAAAAAAGTTGGTTTAATTTTTACAGCAGACTCCAAAAACGCCTTTGATAAAGTTCATCTGGATTTTATTTACAAATGCCTTGAATTCTTAAAAAAAATTGAATGGACTGAAAAGACAAGCATAAATAGACTGATGTAAAGGTTCCACCTTTCAAGAAAACTGATGGCCAATCCTTACAATATTTTAGATTCTTGGGAGTACATATAGATTTTCTGATTACATGGAGCCAGGTTTTTAATCTAATTTATCAAACAAAAAATGATTTATCAATGTTTTTCAATTCAAATTAAAACACACATTTTTTGGTCACTATAAAGATGCTTCATATTTGGGGAATTGAGGGCTCAAACCTGTGTAGATTCTGTCATAAAGAGGTAGAGTCAGTGTTACATTTATTTTGGTACTCCTTCTGTGTAGCTTTGTTCTGAACAGGGGTTCAGGGATGGCTGGTTCCATTTTGTGGTAAGATTACACCAGATTCTCCCACTGTACTTCTTGGGAATCTATGAAATGACTCCAAAACAATAGTCAATACTATAATTCTTTAATAGTATAATATACTTTAATAATATAATAATTTTTCATTCTTAAATCAAAATCTACGTAAGCTTTGAGGACAGAGAGATTCAAACTCTTTGTAAAACATCACAGAAAAATCGAGTGTACTATGGCACAAGAAAACATTAGGCTAAGTGTATATAGGGATAGATGGAAGTGGCTGAGAGTGACTCCAGGATGGATATGAGAATGAAAGCAGCAAATGTGTACGAGTCAATTAATTTATGATGTATCTGTATTTGTATATATACATGTTATGGCATGAGTATATATGTACAAAACCCAAAACCAGTGAAGTTGGCACGTTATGTAAATCGTAGATAAAAACAGAATACAATGATTTGCAAATCCTCATCATCTTATATTCAATTGAATACACTGCAAAGACAAGATGTTTAATGTTCAAACTGAGAAACTTTTTTTTTTTTTGCAAATAATCATTAACTTAGAATTTAAAGGCAGCAACACATTGCAAAAAAGTTGGCACAGTGGCCTTTTCACCACTGTGGTACATCGCCTTTCCTTTTAACGACACTCAGTAAACGTTTGGGAACTGAGGAGACCAATTTTTGAAGCTTTTCAGGTGGAACTCTTTCCCATTCTTGCTTGATGTACAGCTTAAGTTGTTCAACAGTCCGGGGTCTCCGTTGTAGTATTTTACGCTTCATAATGCGCCACACATTTTCAATGGGAGACAGGTCTGGACTACAGGCAGGCCAGTCTAGTACCCGCACTCTTTTTACTATGGAGCCATGCTGTTGTAACACGTGCAGAATGTGGCTTGGCATTGTCTTGCTCAAATAAGCAGGGGCGTTCATGAAAAAGAAGTTGCTTGGATGGCAACATATGTTGCTCCAAAACCTGTATGCACCTTTCAGCATTAATGGTGCCTTCACATATGTGTAAGTTGACCATGCCTTGGGCACTAATACACCCCCATACCATCACCCACAGATAGTGGCTTTTGAACTTTGCGCCTATAACAGTGCGGATGGTTCTTTTCCTCTTTGGTCTGGAGGACACGACGTCCACAGTTTCCAAAAACAATTTGAAATGTGGACTCGTCAGACCACACAACACTTTTCCACTCTGCATCAGTCCATCTTAGATGAGCTTAGGCCCAGCAAAGCCAGCGGCGTTTCTGCGTGCTGTTGATAAATGGCTTTCACTTTGCATTGAAGAGTTTTAACGTGCACTTGCAGATGTAGCGACGAACTGTAGTTACTGACAGTGGTTTTCTGAAGTGTTCCTGAGCCCATGTGGTGATGTCCTTCACACACTGATGTCGGTTTTTGATGCAGTACAGCCTGAGGGATCGAATGTCACGGGTATTCAATGTTGGTTTTCGGCCTTGTTGCTTACGTGCAGTGATTTCTCCAGATTCCCTGAACCTTTTGACGATATTACGGACCGTAGATGATGAAATCCCTCAATTTCTTGCAATAGACCGTTGAGGAATGTTGTTTTTAAACTGTTCGACAATCAGCTCACGCATTTGTTCACTAAGTGATGACCCTCGCCCCATCCTTGTTTGTGAATGACTGAGCATTTCGGGGAAGCTGCTTTTATACCCAATCATGGCACCCACCTGTTTCCAATTAGCCCGTTCACCTGTGGGATGTTCCAAATAAGTGTTTGATGAGCATTCCTCAACTCTCTCAGTCTTTTTTGCCACTTGTGCCAGCTTTTTTGAAACATGTTGCAGGCATCAAATTCCAAATGAGCTAATATTTGCAAAAAATTACAAAGTTTACCTGTTCGAACATTAAGTAACTTGTCTTTGCAGTGTATTCAATTGAATATAGGTTGAAAAGGATTTGCAAATCATTGTATTCTGTTTTTATTTACGATTTACACAACGTGGCAACTTCACTGGTTTTGGATATCATTATGATCTATGCATTAGGGGTGTAATGATTCTGAAACGCAGGTTTTTTAAAGCGTAGTAACACCACCTGCTACCATGGGGTGAACATCCGAGCTTTCCCTTTTCCTTTATTAACCCCCCTGCTGACCTGAACAAAAGTAACAAACTTCAAAGGGCATGAGAAACACTTCTGGAAAAAGACTTGATTGACATCAGTATCTTTCTGCTACGCACTGAAAAGAGCCAATGTGAATAGCTGACATTCATATTACGCTCATTCGAATCCCAAAAAACTGATTGTTATTTCAGTTTCAAATCAGTTGCCCGTCAGGTCAAGAACCACCTATGGAACAAATCACACATTGTGATGATTACATCTCGCTATTATTTTACTGGGGGATCAGAAAATAAATCAAGTTTGCTGCTCTACTTGGAGGGAGAGCATACTGAACTTCCACAAGTTTCAACAGTCATCATCACGCCAAAATTAACTAGCTATTATGAAGTTGTTTTCCCAGTACTGAAAGTAGAGATCCAAGACATGTTCATTTTTCAAATGTCTAAACAACTAGAAGAAAATTTTTGTACCAGTGCAATAATGGATATTGGCTATTTATTAAAGCTAGCAAGTGAAATATCCTAGCCTATGCCTAAGTAATATATCTACTGTATGTATACAACTAACTGCTTAGTAGTTAAGCAGTACGTCTCTCAAATTTGCAAATTGCAAGTACTCTGTAAAGCAATAAGCTAATGCTATTAACCCGCGGATATAGATGCCGGCGTCTGTAAATTCCGAAATTTCATTCTCGTAATTTTGTAATTTAATTTCCAAATGTCTGGCTTCACTGGAATAATTTCCACAGTCTCTCTAGCACAAATACTGTGTTATAAAGCCTCAGGCTCAGCAAAACAGGAAAAAAATTGGCATTATTTGTATTCTGCGCAAAGGGGTTGACTCTCTGTAAGCATTTTACCTTCCTGTGGGGCATATAATGAAACTCAGTCATGTCACTTAAGTTTTGAAAAGGTGTTGTAAACCTGGTCAATACTGGCAGTGTGGAATGAGAAATGGATTGAGCTTGAGCATTAAAATTGCCACCACAAATAGTTACAATGGTATGCTGTTTTCCCTGCCATAATTCCTCCTTTTACCAGCCCAATTAAAATGGGGAAGGTGAATCTTTCACCTGGGGAAAATGAGCAGAATATTCTGGGCAATTTCAAAGCTTGGAGAGATGCTTTTTGTTAGCTCTGTTCGAGGGAGGGCTTGACCAAACAAAAATTTGCCCTTCCCTCAACAAAGCGGGACTGGAATCACTCTTCTGGTGGCAGTCATCTAACATCTGGGATTTTTTAAGGATCCCCCCTCCATTGGAGGGCAAGTGAGTTCGAACAGGCAAACATATTTTCGAATTGGAACACAGCCAAGAATATGTCAAGGTAAGAAACCTGGATCTATCGCTGATAGATTCATCAAGCACTTGACTGAGAGAAACACCATCCTTCTGTAGAAATAACGTCCAGAATATTGAGACAGCAATTAAATTTTTAACCCCTTTGTGCACAAGCTAAATCTGCCAATTAATGTGTTACGTAATTTAAGGCTTAATAATTCAAGATTGCATCTTATTTCAGTTTATTTTCATGATTCTGGTTGAGAAAAAGGGCTGCATACATAAAAATCATCATGAAAATTCAGCATTGAAATTGTCAATAAAATAATACTGAGAATTGAAAATGGCCAGGAGTTAAAACTATACATTTCTGGGATCAATAACTCCTGACCACAAATATAATTAATCTGAGCATTAAAGTCTAAATTACCAACTCTCTCGGAGCCAAAAAAAGAGAGCCCTCCAGGTGGCTTCCCAAACTCTAACATCCCCCAAAATGGTGCACTGTCAAATCATAAAATAATCATATATTTAACACAAATCAACTTTTGATGCCTGAAATTCATGATAAAGTAATGATTTTCTTGTTGAATTTAGCATGAGTTTATCAATACACAGTTCCCTGAAAAAGAATTTGCCCTCTTCCTAATTTCTTTTTTTTTTTTTGCATAATTGTAAATGTTTCAGATCATCAGACAAATTTTAATATTTGTCAAAGATAACCCAAGTAAATAAAAAATGCAGTTTTTAATTGATGATTTCATTTATTACGGGGAAAAAGCAATCCAAAGCTACTTGGCCCTATACGATAAAATAATTTCCCCCCGTTGTTAAATCATGAATTAACTGTGATTAACCACATTTTTTTTGTTCAATTTCACTGGCCACACCCAGGCCTGTTTACTGCCAGACCTGTTGAATCAAGAAATCACTTAAATAGAACCAGTCTGACAAAGTGAAGTAGGCTAAAAGATCTCAAAAAAAAAAAAAAACAACACATCATGCTGCAAACTAAATAAATTCAAGAACAGATGAGAAACTAAGTTGACATCTATCAGTCTGGACAGCGTTACAAAGCCAATTCTAATGCAAGGCTGACACTTGCACGACTTTTGGTCACGATTTTGTCGTGGCAACTCGTGCCATTTTTCGGGCACGAACTGGGAGGCTCCCGCACTGTTCACGACTAGTTCACGCATAGCTCACAACGAGTTCACGAATAGTTCACGAATGTGTGCCCATCAGTGTCCACATTGACACAAACTGGCATGACGAGTTCATGCATAGGTTGCACATAGTTTGCGCATAGTTTACCCACTTCCTGAGTTCCTGTGGTTACAGTTTGGCTTTTCCCTCATTTTCAATTTCAGTCCTGCTTCTTCTGATTTACCGGTGTTTGAATTTCAATTTGGCAGTTTGGTTTTAATTTGCGATCTTTGATTTGTCTTTGGCGTATCCATTTACGATTACAATTTTGAATTTGCCCCTGTGTACTGCATTCTGTCTGCCTGTAACCAAACTGGACTGTATGACCATGAACCTGAATAAAACCAACTGAACTGCATTATCGTCTGCTCAGGAGGTTGAGTCTGTCACATATCTGCTTCAGATACTGAGCATACGGAAATGCCATAATTACGAGGTCTGGCAAAATATAGTATTCATGTTTGCATCACTTACCCTTATTCAAGTATAAACTCCCATATTCATCCTTAACCTCCTGAGGAAGCCTGTCCCAGAGTTGTTGATAGTTATTTTCTGCAGCATCCAGGGTACATACATTTGTTTTGTATCCCCCAGGTTCAATGCACAACACTTTCACACCAAAGTGTCTCATTTGTAACCTAAATGTTGAGAGGAAAAATTAATGTAGATTAGCATTTTATTGTGATACTTGAGATACTAATAAAGCATGACCTGCATATCCAATTTCTTCTCCATTATTGTTGCACTAATCATTCATCAGGAAAGAAGCATTTTTACCTTAGACTATCATTGAAGGCTTCAACTCCAAACTTAGAAATTGTATAGGGTCCAACAAATGAACTGACTCTTGCAGCTGCACTGGAAACGTTCACCACTCGACCTCTTGCTTTTTTGATCAATGGAAGTACACTTAGTGTCACTGCAATAACCCCAAACAGATTGACGTCCAGCATCATTCTGAAGTCTTCGACGCTCAACCAATCATTATTTGCCAAGGGAAAGAACACTCCAGCATTGTTGACCACAGCCCACAGACCTGAGGGAAAGTGTTCAAATCAATTAAACTTTAGCGATGTGGCTTTTGTTAAAGCTGCTGTAACTGACTTGGTCATTTTAGCTGGTTTCCTTCCTCAAGCCACCAGTCTTTGGCCCCCATCCTCAAACCACACACAAACGCACATTGGTTTCAGAAATAGGCAGAGATAGAGAGCAGTAACCCACTTACAATATAAGCACAATATAAACAAGCACTCTCAGTGATTATCATGTGAAAGCCATACTGAAAACATTGAACAATGACATACTACATCCATGCAGAAACCTTGGTATGAATATGGTGAGGATATCGTCGTTACAGGAAAAAATCACAATCGTCTATTCAAAAACACTTTTCTGCAAGCTCATTTAAAGCATGTTTCATTTTTTTCTCATATAAAGACGTGCCATTGCCCAGTTATACTACAGCCTCAATTTGTCAGAACAAATACCAATAGCAACCAAACTTTACTGCTACACAGCTAATCAAGCTGCAGTCGGCCACGAACGACCACAGTACATTTATAAACTAACATTAGCAGGATTACAAACCACCAACAGGACTACCCGAGACTAATAAAACTGCATAACTACGACAGAGTAAAACCTAGGTTATCTGTTCAGTAGCCGCAAGGCTAGTTGCGCATCATTTTTTATACCCTTTGATTCCTTGTTTTCTCAATCTCCCGAAAGCGGCACTGATATACACGCAGCTCTTGGCCATCTCCCGTTTTTTTTCTTCCTTGACTATCTGTTCTTCTACTGGTTCTTTTGTACGCCGTCTCTCGTAGCGCTGGGATGGGAGGTTTCATCTGTTCTGCTGCGTAGGCTTGTAGCGATCGGCTCTCTGTACAGTAAAGCAGTGATCTGCTATTATTGGCACGGGAGGAGAATTCCTCACTGTCCAATCACCACATTCACTTTCTTTTTCAAGTGCTCTTCTTCTGGACTGCTGTCGATCGGGCCATACAGATACTGTAGACCATCGCCCACTGAGGTCACAAAGTCTGATGGGTCACAGATTTTGGTGACACAGCGCGTTTACAAGCAGAGAGAACCGCCTCTGTATGGCGTTCTGTCACTGAATTCGATAGAGGCAGTGGGTGACTCCAGAATTTTATATACAGCATTACTGCAGAGGACAGTGACTGAGAGACCTGTGGTATTGACCAGAAACTCTAAATCACTGATCTCTGTCGGAATGTGGAGCTATTTAGCATTTGTTTTATTATTTTTTTTAAATCACTTACACTAGCTTTCAGTGGGTCATGTGCGGTATCAAGCGTTCTGGGTCAGCGTGCATTCTGTGATACGTGCTTTTTGAAAATAGGCCAGTATTTACCTTTAAGACATGTAACCAAATGTATGGCCATAGGTAAAATGTGCATGCACAAAATAAATACTGCAGGAGTCACAAACAGGAGATACAAAAATTGATTTTGAAAGCACATCAACACGTGAATGTGACATTATTCATATTAATAAATAATAAAGGCATGATACATGGCTTTCGGCTGCTAGATATAATTTCAGACCTTAACAGCTGAGCAGTCAAAAATGACCAAAAGTCAGAGCCTTCAGCAAACACATAATTGCACAAGACTGATAGAAGGTGCTGTACCAGAGTGGCGAACTCGTTGCCGTGGATTAAGAGAGTCATGGTAAAAAATGTGCCTTCATCCAGCTTCAGCACAGTGTCTAAAAGCTGTAGAATTTTATCTGTCAACCAAAGAAAATTGGAGTTGAAGCTAAATAATAAATGTGAATTCACAGAAAGGACAATCTGCACACGGGCATTCAGCTTGAGGATTTACAAATCAAAAATTAGGAGGAGGGTGTTGGAATTACAGCATTTTTTCCCGTATTTGCAATATTTTTTGGGACCAAAAGTATTTCGACAATTGGATGCTCAACTCTTCCACGGCTAAGAAGCCAATATTTAAAAAATGCCCGCACAGCTCCTGATCATCAAATAAACATCCGTGGCAAAGATCAAATTTGACAGAAAGATAGGAAAAGAAGAATATTGAGACCTCTAACTATCATTTATACAGTTTTGAGGAATTTGCTTGCAAAGTTTGATTGCTGACTGTACACTTAGCGAACTGAAACCCAGTTTAACAAATGAATTGAATGCCCATACTTTATTATTAGTACAATTTATTACCGATTATGTGCAATAGTTAATTCAATTTTGACCAAAATGTCAGTTGGAACCCTGTAACTCTAAGGTCTTGATATGGAGAGGGGAAACAAATGCTCATGATCTTAGGCATACCACCTCATCTGTGGAGAGTGGTTATGTATGGGCATGTATGGCAGCTAAATGAACTGGTTCCCTGGTATCTACTGGCCATGAGACTGATTCCAAAAGCTGGAGGATGAATTTTGAATTGAATCTTTGTATTCAATAAGGGCCCAACTCCATGTTGAAAATGAGTTGGGCAATTACATTATTGTTTTTCATGTCGGTCATTTTCTTTAGATTTATATATCACTTTTTCTTATTTTTTGTCCCATAGGAAACAATGAAACAGATTTTTTAAAATGTAGCTATTTTCAGCCATTTTTTGCTCCGTCATACCTTTAGCTAGAAACGTCATTCAAACTGTAAAATGTTAACCTGCGCTTGGATAATTTATTTACTGTTCAACTTATAAGAAACTGAAACTTCTATCATTTTCTAATTATTTTTTTAAATGATTTTTTTACAATTAATTCTGGATCATGGCTCGAGGGGCGACCAGCTGCAGAACCATCAAGCAGCCTCCTCTTAAACTTGCTGTAACTCCCACAGTTTTCACTCTGCATGAATATTTTTTTATTCAAGTTGTAGCAAAAGTTGTGCTGGTCACAAAAATGTAACCATGGAAGCAACTGGACGGATTTGGCTGTATGAGCCAAGATGCGACGGGACCGCTCACCAGAGCTCTATTACCTCCAGTGTTAAATGCAACAAGAACATGCAAGTTTTCTAACTTGTTTGTGTTCCCATATTTTTGGCACTACGAACACAATTTTGACAAGCATTACTCAGCTGACTCTCCTCTTCCGTATGGTACATCAATTTCCGAGATTGGACTGACCTTTTTTTAGTTAGAAGTCGCAATCTGTAAGAAACGCCTGCGCTAAAATCTCCATTGGACTAATTGACTCAGCCAACCTCAAATATCTTAGATGGATCATTTTCGGTCCGATTCTGCCCTCTGCTGGTCTGTTTCTACACCTCAACACGGTCGTTCTTAACAGACAAGGGCACAGATGACTCGAAAAGAATAATTCTGCGTCAAACTCAGCGAAAGAATTTCCGGTAAAAGTCGTTGGTACAGTCGCTCAAACCAGCTCCAGGACACGAAATCTTCGAGTACTTCATTTGAAATTGCAACGGCCGTTTCCAATCCTGCCTATCATTCTTAATGTTTCCAGCTAGGATTGGTTAAAATTCTGTTCAGAGCATTCATATCTTCTAGAATAAGCTGACACAATCTCAGTTATATATACATTATTAGTGCAAGGCCAGTGAAGAGAAAAAATTAACTGTCTCGAGACACTCCTTCAGGAGGCCAGCAGAAGGTCGCCATTGGCTGTACGCATATGAGTTTCTGTTGGTGTCCGGAACTCTAGTGGGGAAAAAAACATTTCGCCTCCAGCGAAAGCACATTGAGTGCAGGAAAAAACGGTCTTTTTGCTGGGTGCATCCAAGACAACACATTATAGTAAAAATGGCAAAGCAGAAAAAACAATAGCTCGAGATCCTATTCCAGCATATAGCGGCCAGCAACTGCTTTCATTCTTTCTTTGCTCAGCTTTCAGTTTTTTTAATAAACATTCAAGCATTCTACATAATTCAAATATTATATTTTCATGGCAGCTATTCAGTGTGGCCTCAGCAAACATTCAAATCATTCAAACTTTATTGTATTCAAGACAGCATCGCAGTGGGGGATCAGCATGCAGCATTCACACTCGCAATTTCACCAAGAATTGCCTCTCTAGTTGAATTCACCAATTCAATTGTATTGGGTTGTGTTATACGCGAAAATTCAGCTAAATCATTGGAACTAATTGGAGTTGAATTTAAGACAAAGCATTCATTGAGAAAACCTACCTTTGTCCCCGACAAGGGTTTTTATGAACAATGCCGCTTTGTTGACACTGTCTGTTTTTGTGACATCCAAGTGGATAACAGTCAGCCGATCAGAGCAGGCTTTCCTAACCTCATCTTCACCCTTCTCAGTGAAACAGGAGGCAATTACACGGTAGCCAAGCTTATCGAGGTGTCTCGCCAGGAGGTTCCCAAACCCGGAGTCACACCCAGTAATGAAGACATATTTGTCCGATTCATTTCCCACTCTTTGCCTCTCTCTGGACCAGCGGAATAGAAATAAGAAAACCAGCAGCCCAAAGAGAAACAGAAACATCTCTGAAAGATAAATGTTTAGAGAAAATTGTAAATACAAAGTACTGCACCACTCAAGAACTGATTCAACATATTTGAAGAGTTAGTTTCCAAAACAAAATATATCCATTATATAGCAAGTCAGCTATCTCTATGTCGGTGCCAAATGCATTTTATAGAGAAATACAAACTTTGTCCATGATAAAATATACTGTGTGCATTTCTGAAAACTGATTTTTGCACTATGTGTAATAAGCATAGGGCTATCGCTCCATGGTATTATCTCAGTTTTTGTAATCTTGCATTTTGGAAACAAACTCTTCTTTTATCAAGCTTAAAAATATAAGGGTTTTTTTTCCGCCCTGCCCTTAATTGGGAAAGGTTTATATCGCTACTAAACCACAAAACCACAATTTTCTTTAGCACTGGCAAATGTTAAGACAATTGATAGTAATATGCATCGATATTGCATCAAGGCATCAACAATAATATCGATTGATGTTTGGTACTCTGAGAAACATAAGGATATGTTAACACATCAACGTACATCCAGTCAAGGAAATTTAGAGTTTAGTTTCATGTGCTGCTATTCGTGATAGTAGCATATCATAACGGTGGCTGCCATGTTGCTAATGACACACCTGGTTGCTAGGACAGGCGCAGCATATGCATTTGCGACATTAAATATATATAATATATATAATATAAAATTCTAATCCCCTTCTGACTGATAAAAACCCCCTAAAACTTTGCTCCAGCACAGGTGATTCAAATGATCAGGCTGTCATCAATTGGCTTTGGGGGCTGATTAATGAGCTGATCACCTGTGCTGAAGCAGTAGGAAATCTAAAACATGCAAGACAGGTGGGCCTCCAGGAGAGGTTTGGGAAACACCTTTTAAACTCGTTCCGGCAAATAAAAAGCCAGAAAAAGAGGAGGTTGTATACAAAATTCTTTCCCTCTGAAGATTAAGCTTGATTAAGCTCCATTAGTTTTCTCCTATACACTGAAAGCATTGCATAATGTAGACTTGAAAGACTATGGGCTCTAAATTCGTAGACCAGGTATAGGTGCGGTGAATGGGGGGTGCGCCGCGCCAACGGGGTGTGTCCAGGCGTATGTTGCCATTTCGTGCCCGGCATAGCCTGGCGCAAGTACTCCTCTGTCCTGCCTCGGTCCCTCCTGCCGGTGCAAGTGGCAAAGAGGCAGGAGAGAAAGCATGATTGCGTTTAACACAGCCGAGTCAAATCTTCACCAATCAAATGAGCTCCTCTCCTCACCTTTAATGTGTTGGAATATAGAAGCCTCTGCCCCATATATCTGCATGATGCATTAATGTTGCATTTTACTTTGCTGCTTCAGGAATGTTTTCTGCAACGCTTACGTCTATATTAAGCATTACAAATATGAGTTAACTGGCTAGCTAGAGTATTCGCGAATTATTACCATTAGCGAACTTGAATGGAATTTCAAAACAAAACTACGTCAGATCATTCAAACTTATGAAGTTGGAATGAAATACGACTGTTGCTCATTTATTTCTTCTGCCTGCATCATTGGGAAGAGAAACGATGGATAGCGTGTTCCTATTATTACACCCTGTTGCTGCTTAAAATTTTGGGATGAACATGAATGGACAACAATGCAAGATACGTTAAATTTATTTTCAATATGTGATCTTAACTCAGTACGAGATCATAGCAATCAGGCTGTATTCCTTTCCCCCACTGAAAACGATAAAACCTAAGTGACCTAAGCAAGCCCGCTTGCACACTGGACACGAAATAAATTTTTCGCACCACAGATTGCGTTGAACGCAGTGTCTACTTGTCCGAAAGTCTGACAGGGTTTTAATATATCTCAGTGTCCGACAGTCGGATGGTTTCAATATAACTCGGTGTCCGACAGTCGATTATTGTTTTTAATTTCTTCAAATCTACTGAATGTTTTAGATATTAAACGTAAATGTTTTGATAAGAGGGCTCAGTTCTTCAAAATGAATAGCACCAAGAATTTCAATCAATATCTCTGTTTAAGTTCTGCTCAATAAAGTCAGTCAATATTGGCGCGGGACAATGTACAATACCCATCGGACATTGAATGCAAAATACTCCGTGTCTGACAGCCAAAAAAAAAAAAAAAGGATGATTAGAACAGATTGATAACAAAATAAAGAATAAAAAGAAACATTTTAACAACAAACAGAACATCCAATGAACAGTGCGATTTATTTATTTGCGGGCCATCTTTTTTGGATGCTCTATTTGTTGGTCATATATTTTTATTCTTCATTTCATTATAAATCTGTTCTCATACCAATACTTTCACTTTTTGCTGGCTGCCGGACATGGAGTATATTGTATTTCACCTCGGACAGTCTTGATCGTGCATGCGATAATTTATTCACACTGTCAATGGTCATGGATTTGCTCACTGACTACAAGTATTATTTTATCTCTGGTGTGGAAATAAAGCGTGAATCTGTTCGATCCATCTGACTAATTTTCAAAAGAGAGACCGAATAAAGACTGTTGTCTATCTTCAATGGAAGAAAACACACAAATGACCAAGAAAAGTCGATAGCTATCAATTTGCATTTTCTGAAGGTCGAACACAAACATGGCCAAGTTTGCACTTCTGCTAGTTCCTGGAATACTCAAAAAATTTGAACTTTTTTGACTTTCAGACACAGAGAACGCAAGCTTATATATATATATATATATATACATAGGCAGTATGTGGTTGGCTGAGAAAGATGTGAAGTCGTTAGTTTGTTAGTTGCTGTAATTATTTATTGAAATGTGCCTGACATTCTGGAAACCTGCATGTGAGGTTTGGTGTGCACCGCGCGCCAGTCAGCCAAATTACCACTGTACAGAAAGTAAACCAGGTTGAAGCTGGCGAGCTTTCTGTGCAACTTCAGTGAAGACTTTTTCTACGAAATCTTGATTAATGTGTGACAACTCCCCCTACCACGCCGCCACACGCATCTCAGCGCACATCTGTCTACCAAATTGCCAAAGTGGCTGCGCACGGTGTTGCACCGCACAAAATTACCACTGCGCTGGCTGCACCGTACAAAATTACCACTGCCAGGGCTGCACCAAGCAGTGCCAAGAAATTAGAGCCCTATATCTGCGAGATACGGTCAAGGTAAGTCCTCGATGTTGTCATTTTAAGCAGAAATTAAAATCCAAAATCAAATGTGTGGCGTTCAGTCAAACAGTAATGATATGGCCTTTTATTTTACTTTGTACATATGTACCTGCGTACTTGTACCTCCATGTTGAGAGGCGATGAGGATCATGTGTGCTCGCCGATTGTTTTGAGCAATAAAAATTAGTCGTAAGAACACTGTAGCTATCAGCTGACTTATGCCCGCGGGGCCCAATCATAGTGGTGTTAATGAAATTATTTCACAACCACAAAACTAACTGGCAAGCAAATTCAACTTTGTTGGCTATATATCGCAAGTAATTATTAAATTGAAATCATGGGGATGCCAAATGATTATTAAGAGCAGTGAAATGAAAACCACACCTATACTTTGCTCTGAAAGCCTAAGTTCTATAGTGTAAGCCCCTCAGAGCTGAGCTAGACTGTAAACGTGGCATGGCACCCACATGCCTCCTTTGGCTTTTTATTTGTTTGCGTAGAGTTGTATGTAGCCCAGAGGATCGAACAAAGCTAGTCCCTTTTCAAAATGTGGTTACAAAAACTGAAACAACAACAGATTAAATAATTCTTAGTCAAATAGTGGGTCAACTTAAATAATTTAATATCAACCAGTACCTTAACCATATTTCTCTTTTTTCTTTCCTTTTAGTTTGTGTCCGTTTGTAGGGAGACACAGATGGAGCGAACTCAACATCATTTGGGTCAACGAAGTCGGGCCAGCTGCTGACAAAATGAGTACTGCAAACTTTAGTGTGATGATTCGTCCTGATTTATAGCTCGGCAAAAACTCAACTAACAATGTGCCCAAAGTAAAAAATGAGTCCCTTCACATATGTCCTCACTATAAGACTTCTGAAGATTTCCAAACACCTTTCTTGGAAGATTCGGACTCCCAAGTCAGCAGATTTTTTCTAACAATAAAATGCAAATTTCTCCAATATAGTAGTTGCTTGACGGGAATCAATCATCAACACGAATAGAAGATATCGGAATTAGCTTTCAATAAAATGAAATTTTAGCTGGGTTATAAACTCCGCAGTATCTCCACGGACGTTCCAAGATGGCGTTCTGATCGCACGTTTTGATGAGCTCCGCGAATCCAGCTTCATAATTATATACATAGTGTGAGAAAAGCCTTTTATAACACTGATTTTCTAAGTTATTTTGATAAAGAACTGTACTTAGGTAGATACAGCACCAAAAACCATGATCAAAGAAAAAAGAAAGGCAGAAACTGGAAAGTCACGAGCTGGCAACCCCACAAGCCAAAGTGCTAAAGTTAAACCAGCTCCCGGTAAGCAAACCGTGGCTATGAATATCGCCGATAAGCAAACTGCAGATAAGAACATAATTGCTGGTAAAATGCATGATTACATCAATCCATAGATTGAATCGGTGAGCGTGACATTGATGGAAGATGAGTTTCCACCTCTGCCCGTTACACCGTGCAAGTCACCCGCAGTTAAACTAAGATGAGTTGGAGACGAGGAGACGACGGACATCACTGACCAACTCTCATGTCTCCCTCAGCTGATAAATACCATATCCGATGCCCAGGAGAAAATGGTGAGTGACGACTCCAATGTGATTACCAAAGTGAAAACTGGAGTCAAGGAAAACACCATGCAGATTGCTGACGTTAAAGAGTCCATCCATCCATCCATTTTCTTCCGCTTATGCGGGGTCGGGTCGCCAGGGTAACAGACTGATTGGAGAAGCCCAGGAGCCCCCCTCCCCAGCCACTTCCTCTAACTCTACCTGGGGGACCCCAAGCCGTTCCCAGGCCAGCCAGGAGATATAACCCCTCCAGCATGTCCTGGGTCTGCCTCGGGGCTCCTCCCAGTTGGACATGCCTGGAAAACCTCTAAAGGGAGGCGTCCAGGAAGCATCCGGACTAGATGCCCGAACCACCTCATTAAGGAGTCGTTTGACTTTATTTATGCGGAGTTAAAATCCCTGAAAGAAAGAATTGATAGCATAGATTCAAGGTCAAAGAAAATGGAAACAAGCTCTGGCCTTCACGAGAAATGAATTTCTCATTCAGGAAGTTATTCACGTCTTTGGAACTTAAAACTGTATGGCTTGGAGGAAAGGGAAAAGCAGAATGTACGGAAAGAAGTAATTCAGCTGTGCCGAACTCTTCTTCCAGATGCTTAAGATAAGCTACCAGACGTTGTGGAAACATACAACGCCTGACCCAGAACAGTGACTTTGCGGTTCATCTTGCGGTTCTACTGCGTCGCTGTCTGGCGTTCTGCGAAAAACTATGTATTTTTGAAAAACAGTAACTTAAAGCTGGCGGAGGACTTGTCTGTTGAAGGCAGAGCTAGATGGAATAGCCTGTGGCCTGCCATGGAAAATGCACGGAATGAAAACAAACTGGCTTTCTTTGTAGGGGGCCGAGTGTTTGTGAATGGAACAGAAATGTTTACATCTTAGAGACTCGGTTGGTGCGACAAAACACGGTAAAAATGTCATGTGGTTTAAAAAGCTACTTATCTCCCTCAAACTTATTACCAACAAACTATTTTGTGTTGGCAGTAATATAGGTCTACTTCAGATAAATGAAATACACTGCAAAAATGTAAACAGCTGTTAAGGTGCGTATTTTATTTGGAAATGATGTGTGTATATTACTCAATACATTGCAATATATGGTTAGCCTAATAGCAGATGGTTTTAGTTGTTTAGCTATCATCTTTATTTAAAATGAGAGGGGAAATAGCAAAACAGTAGTCTACTGTAATTATTATTATTATTATTCTTTATAGGCTGAATGCCTCATGGTACTTCAACAAGATTGTATCCATAGTGCTTTTTAAGGCTAAATGCTGCATTGAATACTGGTTCGTATTCACACAGTGATTTTTTGGCTATTCAAATGAGAGTTGCTGATCTCATCCCCTTGCTATGACATCCTTAGCGACCATAGGTTCCTTTTCACTGTACCACCACCTATTTGATCTAACTAGTTTATTTATTTATTATCCCCCGCCAACACGAAATATGAGGGGGATATAGGTTTGACCTCCGTCCGTCCGTCCGTGTGTGCGTCCGTCAGTCCGAGAGAAAGGGGACAACTTTTCTCAGAAACTATTACAGATAGGACAACCAAATTTGGTGTGTAGCTTCAGACCATAAAGGCCTTGATGGAGTTCAAAAATAAGAAGCACACGATTGGCGGGGGATGTTGTAGACCATGTCGACTTTTTTAAATTCCCTTTTCTCATTTTTTAATTTTATGTCCTTGTCCATTGACTCTTTCAACGCAAGAGGGCTCAGAAGCAACATTAAGCGTAACGTTACATTTCTATTTTGAAAACAATTTAACACAGACTTTTGCTTTATACAAGAATCTCATTCAAATGAACAAGATGCTAAGTTCTGGAGATCACATTGGGGGAAGTAATTTATGGCTATCTCATAGTTCAGAATGCTTTGCTGGTGTCTTGATGAACTGTTTTAATGGAGAAGTATTAGTTTCTGACTGTGACAAAGGTGGCCATTATATAATCCTTGTACTTCAAATTGCAAATTCTAATTATATCATAGTTAATGCTTATGGTTTTAATACGCAAACAGAGAATAATATTTATTTACACAGGTTAGAAAAATGACTCTAACACTGGTTAGGTAAATTTCCCGATTCTTCTATGATTTTCAGAGGAGACTTCAGTGCAGTGCTGGATAATTGCATGGACAGGTGGCCATCTAGAAACACAAACTCGTCTAACTCCCAGGTAAAGATGTTTGCAGACAGATTTAATTGACTGATATATAGAGAGATACTCATCAAATACAAAAATCTTATACATGGGGCAACAAGCTGCTCTTTCTGTGAGTCACATCCTGAAACTTGCTCTCATTTATTTTGGTCATGCAATTTTACAACTAAGCTGTGGAAAGATATTAATAACTTTATAGTTAACAACATTCTTGTAGACTTTACACGGTATTACAAAAATGTTATACTTGGCAACCATTGACAACCACACACAACATTAATTTCTACAATTTACACGCGATATTTGCACACTTTTGTCAGAAGTTGCAGTGCAACAACGCCATGGAAAGCACACGATTTTGTGGTGTTTGTTTTATAAAGTTTAAGGAAGTTTAAAAGGTTGAAGTATGTGATGACTGAAGTGGCTGCATACATTCACATTCATTTTGCAATACGACAATGGGCTGCAAACTATACAGCGGGATGGGAATTAAAAATGTAGTGTACGTAACCAGTAGGATTTATGTTATAAAGAAATTTTTGCGACTGTAGGCAGAAAAATGGAGAATGACCAATTCAAAAGCAAAGAAGAGTTCATTTTAATAGCCCAACAGAAACCACTATCTCTATGAATGAAGCTCGGATCGAGCTAAAAATGCGGACACATACTAGTTCTGACATCAACTCTGTTAACTGGCTTTATCCAGTCACATTTTAGCTCATTGTCAGCAAGGAGGCATAACATGCGCCTTGACCGAACAGGCCAGCATGTTTAGGCAGTTCTTCCTTTTCCTCTTACGAAAATAGTATGTGCCATTTGCAGTCTCTGACAGCACACCTTGTAGTTGGCATCTAATTACGAGAGAAAAGATAAGCTTTACTGCTGTGAATTAGTTTATTTTCTGCCAGCATGGACAGTTTAAAATTAAAGGAAATAAAAACCGAAACTTTTTTTTTGCTTTTCGAAGTGGTAATTTTCCTTTTTTTCTGCCTACAGTCGTGACAATTTCTTTTTAGGCAGTTGCTACAGGTACGGAAATTTTCCAATGCATTTCAATGTAGAGAGGTACGGCAGTCCCAATTTCAAACCCTGCCCCTAACCCTAACTTTAACCCTGACCCCTAACCTAACCCTTCCCCTAACCACAATCCCTAATCCTTATCCTAATCCCCTCAAATCGACTGCTGTACCAGTAAAAACTGCCCTATCTCTAGACACAGCGTCATTTTTAATGTAAGCCCCACTGTTTACATGCGCTAATATTTTCATTCCCATCTGTATGGTTCGCAGCTCATATTCGTATTAGTGAGTTTTCGAATGAACAAAACGAAGTTTTGCAGCCCCCAGGTACTTCTGAATGACGTCACTTCTGCGAAACTCACTGTCTGCGGCGCTGGCGTATTCCCAACATGTTGAAAATTGTTAGAAAGGCGCATCATCCGAGACTTTGAAGTCTTGTCTTCAGAAAAGTCCAGCAATACCTTTGACAAAATCCGGAAAGCCCACATTTCCAGTGGTTGAGGAGAATATTATTGCGGAGAGTGACCCAGTTGGCAGCAATACAAAAATGCAATGCAAAACGAGCCTCCTTCGCAACTAAACTTAAACAAGCATGATGGTTGTGCGAGTTAAATTATGCACAATTAAATACGTCATTTATTTCACAAGCCAAGTAGATAGCAAAATGTCGGGAATGTAAGACTATTTTATATCATTAATCATATAGATTATTCATTCGTAGCGCAGATTACATTACCGAGTCTGTGCTGCCCGTTTCCTTGTTCGCCAAGTCACTTCAACCACGCAGCGAATGAGGATCGTGTCGCAGACTTCACACTGGTTGTCTGACGGTGACCATGTGTCATAAAAGCAGGCGATTGGCTGGCAATTTCACATATTCATAATAAATTACAATACCCTTGTCATTGTATCTCACGGAATGTGGAAAACAAGACTGCTCTGAGAGCTCAACGTCCCCTGCCTGAGTTGCGACTGCAATATGCCTATCATCGGTCTATCTGTTGCAAATGTGCAACGTTTCAGGGGTATCCCATGAAAACTGTTGGGGAAGTTGATTTTACCAGCCACACAATGTCGATAATGTTCCTGCGCCCTCAATAAACCTTGCTGGTTTCTGTTTATTTAGACATATAGGGGACTTCTAGTTTTAAAAATAAGGTTAACAGCGAGGTTTAATGAGGGTGCTTGTGTATAGAGGGCGCTTTTTGCAGCATGGAACAGCATTTATGGCAATGCTCGTCGGGCCATACCTCAGTGCTACTGACCAAGACTGACGTATACCAGAAAAAAAATATTTGATGGGATTGAGATGGGGTTGCTTGGTAATATCCTGGGACAGGGAAATGCTCCAACTCAGGCAAAAATCCACAAAAAAAAAAAAAAAAAATCGCAAGTCTTGAAAAGAGTGACAGGTCTGGTCAATGTATCCTTCTCTTTGCAATTTCTCTTTTTTTACATGCAAAAAAGTCTTTTTTTTCCCTGGTAAAGATATATATATATATATATATATATATTTTTTTTTTTTGCATGTCAGGCATTATGGCTGTTATTTTAAAGCAAATGTATCAAAGTCTATATCAAAAATAGTATGCATTATACATGTTATTTATTTGCCATCGTATAAAGTTATGTCAATCATTTAGCTAAAGAATTGGGCATGAGAGAATTAGCAGCATCGTTGACAACTATCACAGAAGACTGCACGCTGTTATTGATGCAGACGGGGGGCAATACACCGCATTAAGAACTAATGGTATGCACACCTTTGAACAAGGTTCATTTTTTTCCGTTATTGCTGATGATTCTATTCTACAGGCTATTCTACATGACCTACAGTGGGATATGAATCCAATGAGAAATAAAACCAAGGTTTTTTGCCTGACCATTCATGTTTGTTCAAGTAATGTTACCTATTCTACAAATTCAGCCAAGTTATGCAAACTTTTGAGCAAAAATGCATCTCACCATCGTATTGGAATTGCGGTAGCTACCTCTATCAAATTATCACTCTTAAGTAAATGAGTACAGTACAACTTCAGACACTGGCACATATTATGAGGAAAGGCACATAAGCAGCTTTTTGCTGTACGATGCATTCATTCTTTCCTTCATATAGAACTCCCCTGATCTACAGAGAGGTGCTGTAGATCCACTGAGAGGACTGCGCTTTATTACCTCCGCCAAGGAGGTTATGTTTTTGATGGCGTTTGTTTGTTGGTTTGTTTGTGTACAACATAAATCAAAAAGTAACGGACAGATTTTGATGGAATTTTCAGAGAAGGTGGGTATTAATTCAAGGAACAGGTGATTAAATTTTGGCATATCTAGGCCAAAGTACTGCTGCGATATATGCCAAAGTTCAAGATTTCAAGTCTTTCCAGTGGGCTGGAGTTCCAATCGCCAGGCGTCTGGGTTTTGCTGCCCCCTGGCGGAAGTCTGTGCTCTCTGAGTGCTTTTCTAGTTATGTATAATATCGTGTGACGTGTGAGGGCAGATACTGCACTATTAAAGGAAGGTAGCAAAAATTCAGTCAGGAAAAGTGTCTCCTTGCGCAGGTTTTCTCAGTCAATCACTGTTTTCCTGCTATTCTTGTAAACTCCGCCCGCTCTTCCTTTCCGCGACTAATCACCTCATGATCCACTTACCTTTAACCAGTCATCCGCTGCTTTCAAACTTTAAAGGTGTCCTGTCTTCTGTCATCCAGTTGTCGGTTCTGCACCAAACTGTTTTGCAACCCACCCTCTCCCCCTCACCACCTCATGAGGGGGGTCTGGTCCCTCTCGAGCCAGTTCCTTGGTGCACAGGACAACACGCGGGAGACCCACAGAAACATCAATATATTCATGTACAGTATGTATTTCTGGGATTGTGCACAATGTAATTTATGTCTTCTGCCGCGATATAAACGTCAAAGACATCAGGCCGTTTCAGTTCTCCTGTTTATTTTAGTCTCTCCTGATTGAAATTTAATTTCAGGCAATGGAGAAAGCAGTTTTCCTACTTGTTTTCTGTTTTGTCTACCTTGGTCAGGGATGACATCATTAGTTTCTTTACAAGACAGATGTGCACAACCTCTGGTTGCATGACACCATATACATACGTGTCTATTATAGAAATCACACGGTATTAACATTGTCATAGTACCCCAGTTACTGAAAAATATTCACATAAAGGCTGTGGAGACCCAGATTTCTGTGCATTGTTTCCAATCTTGTTATTCCATTCCACTGCTGCTGTTGTTAGCCTGAATGTTGGGCATAAGAAAATTGTGTAAAATCTACGATTAGCCCTGACTCGAACTGCAAGGTAAGTGGAATTTCACTGGTGTTGTTGGTATTGTTAAAGAAGAATTGTGACGTATGCTTTAGGTAATTCTTTGGTGTTGCGTGAGCTCCCCCTGTGGGCCATTTGTGCAAAGTAGTGCAGAATATCCTCATTTCACCCGGACATGGTGACCTCATAAAAGGTAAACTGATTCTCGAGGGAGTCTACACTCCTAGATTTGCAACAGTGGGCTCTATAATTATCCGCACCCCTGACTGGCATGTGCTAAAAATACTATAAAAATGATAACACGGTATAAACTGAAAATGGCAACCAGTGAGAAATACTGCACTTGACAAATGCTTCCATGAAAGCAACCAAAATTATTTATTTTTGAATAAAAAATTAAAAAATCAATCTCCTCCAAATCAAAGCTTCATAATCGACGACACCACTGCTTTAGTGCTTGGAGCAACTGCCTCTGGCAAGGACAACAGCACGGTATCGTTCCCTGAACTGTTTTACAAGGTTCAATAGAACAAAGGGATTTGACGACTTTAGACAATTCCTCAGTGCTGACCTTCAGAATCAGTCACATTCTTGGGTGTACACTTATGAAATCCAGTTCAGCCCACAGGTTTTTGATTCAGGTCTGGTGACTTGGATGACCATGGCAGAACATTGATTTTCTTGACCTGGAACCAATTCTGGGTGCATTTTGTCGTGTGCTTGGGGTCAGTCTTGCTGTAAAGTCCGCAAGTCTCAGTATTATGCCAAAGGCAACTCAGAATGTTTGCCGAAATCTAAATCAGCGCCCCAGAACCTCCCCAAAACATCACTGCTCCAACTCCATATTTTACAGGGGACACGAGGTGCCTTCCCTTTTTACCTCCGCCAGGAGGTTATGTTTTCGGCAGCGTTTGTCTGTTTGTTAGCAAAATAACTCAAAAAGTAACGCACCGATTTTGATGAAATTTTAAGAGAAGGTGGGGATAAAGTCAAGGAACAGGTGATTAAATTTTGGCATATCTAGGCCAAAGTGCAGGTGAGATATACGGCAAAGTTCAAGATTTAAAGTCTTCCTGATTGGCTAGTTGCACGAGATGGCGCTGTGTACATTCTGAAATATGTTGGTAAGCTTAACTTAACAATTTCTGGTTTGCTTCTGCCACTGATGATGAGCAGATAACAGGTATATCATCCCAAAAATGTGATTTTGGCTATAGCCTCATTCCCAGGATTTGGCTTAAATAACAACGAATGATATCGGATATAACAGTGAGCTTTGATGTGTACATTTTACAGCATTATTTATCAGTTTTTTGCGTTTTTTACACATTAATTATCCGCGAACATTATGGAAATGTCAGGATTCAGGCCAGGTCACGGGCTGGTAGCTTCTGGAACCGACCCAGTCAAAATGGTTTCTGATTGGTAAAATGCGATGATAATTCGCAAAATTTAAGTTGCAACATTGAAGAACTCTTCAATTTTCTTTTAATTAGTATCTGATGAGTAGTTGACGGAAATTAGGCATCCTGAAATCGAACGTATGCTTCCAAGTTCGGGGAAGTTATGGCTCTATAGGTAACTTCTGGCTACTCTATACCCAAGAAGTTTCGGGACATAACCCAACCGAAGCCAACGAGAGGCGAGTTTTCAGGCACAAGTCGGAGTTCAAGCCTCTCCACGCAGAAACAGCGACAGAAAATTACTGGTGCGGACCTGTTTGAGTTTCGCCTACCTGTTATCAGAGCATAACATTAATGTTACACACTGCGCTGTGTTTTAATATAACGTTAGCTACATTTACCTCGGAAAAAATGCTTCTTAATTCACATGGCATCGCAATTAAATGCAAACATTAAAACGGTGAACAAGCTGAAAACATATTGATGGTTTATATACATCTTCATGGCTATGGCAAAGCCAGCCTCATTCTCTGACAAAGCAGAGGGATACTGCGTCACCCAATGTTGCGTAGTGTTTATAGCTAAGCAAATTTGAATTCAGATCTGGCAATACCAGTAACCGAATACTTCTAAACCTAATCTACTCAAGTGACATTAAATTATGTTGATGGGATTTCGAAGTTTGAATTACATCTAAATTTTACCGTATCATTATCTCAAAGATTATGTTGTAGAGCTATCCTGTAACTCCGTCCCCTCATAAGGAAACAAAGAATAAGGGCTCTTTGCGCCATTTGTATTTAAACCTTTGATCATTTTAGGTGGCAACTTTTTAAAAAATTTTTCTAATTCAGAGACGCATAAAATACACAAAGACCTCCACAGTTTGTAATGCAACTAGCTTGTTGGGGTGAGTTACCCTTTTCAGTTTTTGAGAAATTTATCACATTTACACATGCATATATTTTATTGCCAATATTTTAATAATCATCACAAATAAGCATCAAGTTTCCTCCAGAAATTTTGACATTTCACTGGATAGGCTAAGGGGTGAGCTTTCATTCAGCAAAATTATGAGGATTTTATGTTTTTATAAGGATTCACATTTGCTTTTGAAACAGGCCCCCAGATCCTTAAGGCCACCACTGAGCATGCAGCAACATCTGGTGTAGATGATCGATATTCTCACTCGAGGTATCATCCTTCTGGATGCCACCTGAAGGCCACCACCTGTTTCACCCCAAAATGCATCTGCAGTCACAATAATTGGACAATCCCTGACTTGCAGTCATCCAGTGGCTCTATGAGTCTTTTTAAATTCTAACATTTCTCTTCAGTATGAACTAAAACTGTCATAAAGTGTACAGTCCCGGTGATAATTGAATACGGCAAATAAGGAAGGCTGTAATCCAACTGCTCGGCTCGCTGCGCATGATGTTCACGGTTCCTGTCAGGCGCTGTGCTGTTTGATAAATGCTTCAAATTTCTGCTTATTTCCTCTATTAATTTTGGGTTCATTTGCTGATGTGTACATCTGATGTAGAGTCCAATGCACTTGAGCAAATAAAGGCATCAGCTTGGTTCGCCCTGCAGTTGGGCGTGTGCAGAGGTTGGCGTATCAACCCTACTCCACTGTCACAAGTTTTCTCTTGCCTGCGGTGGGGAATATCTGTAAGTTCGAGATTGCAGTGAAAATATTACTGTCGTTCCAATTAACTGATCTGTATAAAGGCAGGCTTCTCATGCAACCCTGCGCCAGATTGGTCATGACCTGTTTTCAATCATTCATTTAAATTACCATTACAAAAGCTCAGAAAACTCTCGACATTAACAGGTGAGGTCAGTTTTCATTAATAACGCACACTTGTCAACTCTCAGGCATTCCACATGAGTTTTAGTAGTAGGCTATATTTAGGTTCCCTTGCTGTAGTCAGCAATTGAAGCACTGATTACTAAAACCCCACAAGTCAAGTCAAGTCAAGTGTAACTTATGGGGTTTTAGTAATACCTGCTTCAATTATTCAATCAACACATATGTACAAGAGATTCTCGCATGGAATTCTTGTGCGTGGAGGTTTGTCAGTTTCACCTGCGTTATGACTCCGGACTTCTTACGCTTTTCTTTACTCAGGGGTCGGAAGCAATGCATGTGTTTCATGATCGTTTAAGCTGTTTAAATAAAATAAGGTCATTGGAAGCAATGAAATTGCATAAAGACGTTTCAAATGATCTTATTTCATTTAAACTATTTAAACGATAATGAAACATGCATTGCTTCCAACCCCTGAGCAAAAGAAAAGCGTGAGAAGTTGGGACTCATAATGCAGATGAAACTGATAAACCTCCATGCACATGGACTTCAATTCCATGAGAGAATGTGTGATGGGCGTTGGTAGTAGGACGCCAAGAGCAGTGGCCAGAAATAAAAGGAAAAACCAGGACAGCGCTGAGTGACTAAAACAGATAGAAATCACGAGACTCGCGCTACCAACGGACCAAACTAAAGATTCCCTTTCTTACTAACACTTATCCTGTTATGCAGCTAAGATCCTGACAATACTCTCTCTCTAAAGATCTTACCGGCTAAAGCGCTGAGGAGAAAATGACACTCTTGCAACACGAGCGAGGCAGAACAGGAGCTTAAATAGGGTCCAGGTAACGCCCCTAATTAATGCCAGCTGGCCCAGGAATCTGATGGCGAGCAAAACGATATTGTCCCGGATGAGAGTAACAAAAGGAGCTCTCAAAGCTCCAAAACCATGACAGAATGATGCATATTTGGCATTTTCCGGGATGGATTTTGTGAAATCTACGAGTTTGGAATGTTTTTTGAGAGTGTAATCAACAAGCCGAGTAAACAGTCCCTCCTCATCCATATCCGTGTGATTGTGCTAATGCAGAGCAAGGTCCCTAACAGCAGGCCCGACACTAGGAAAGGGAATTGGGGGGCACAGACACATCCCTTTATGACAGTTAGGATAGTCCTGGCTAGTTCTCAGTTAGTTTCCTTCATTGGCACATTTTCCAATTATCGTGATTGGTAACTGAAGACGCGGTTTCTCTCCATATGCGATCTAACAGCGATGAAATCATGGGGTAAATTAAGTAGAACTGAGAATTGGGGTGGACAAAACATCCATTTTAAACAATTATTAGTCCTGACCTGTTCTCAATCATTTTCACGATTAACAGAAGGTTCCCTCTGAGAGCGCTCTGCACTTATCAGGTGTTGCTTGTTCTCCCCAATTAGTTAAGATGACAATCATTCGTCTGGACGCGTATTTGCTTAATTTAAATCAACAATTACTCTTGGTATTGAGTGAAAAAAAGTGGCACTCAGCAGTGAAATAGGCTATAAAAATCATGCGACTCAAGCTATTTACGCAGGTATGCAATTTTGAATGACGTTGATTTACATTCAGCAAATAAGCGTCCAGATGAATGATTGTCCTCTTACCTAATTGGGCGGATGCACGTTTCAACGAGGTTTGTCAATCAGTCAATAAGGGACGAAGCACATTCTGGGTTTGGCCTGCAGAGTGATAAGACTTTAGTAATTATCTCTGCCAAGGAGGTTATGTTTTTTACCGGCGTTGGTTTGTCTGTCTGTTTGTGCACAAAATAATTCAAAAAGTAATGGTCAGATATCTCTGAAATTTTGTGGGTGGGTTGTAATCACATCAGGGATGGACCCTATTGATTTTGACCATGATTGGCCACTGCAGCCATCGTGAAATCATATGACATGCAATAACAGAACTTTTCTCCCAGTAATATCACTGGAGTTTTGTAGGTCGAGTGGTCTTGCATCAGGGATGGAACCTATCCTTAAACTTCCTATGAGCCATGTTCACCCAGCAAGATTTCCACTGTGCTGCCTTGGTGGAGGTTTGTGCAGAAAAATGCCACTCAAACTGCAGTCCAATTACTTGTCCCCAATAACATGCTAGATAACATGACTAAATATGATGTAAAATCACACAATCTAATTTACTCGAATGTTCAATCTCAAATATTTGATATCTTGTGAAATTTTTCATGAAAAGATGGATACTTGCATTTGTAATTGGATTATTCTGCAAGTACACTGGTGGGCAATGCCTGCACTTATGGTGGAGTGGAATGCAGATAACTAATAATATTTCAAGTTACAAAGATGGATACAGTAAAATCAATGAATGCAGTTAAAACTCATCGATATTATCTTTTTGCAATTTTTAATAAAGTGAGTTATTAAACATAATTTTGTTCAAAGGCAAAAGCAATAATTCCAGTTATGCAAATGAAATTATCATTATAAGCGATATGTATATATAATATATAGAAAGTTCCTTTAAACCTACAATAACTTATGCAGAAAATGTTTGTGCAATTGTTAAAAACTAAGGCAATGCATACAGAATAATTTCCAGTAATGCCCTATACAGGATATAACACCATTTTGAGAGCAGTTCGTCAAGCCAAGAATATGCAGTGGGTTTTAATCTGACAAGTATTAACATTAAAAGGTCTGTAATGTGTAATTACATATTGATATATTAATGCCAAATTTCTCTCCTGTTCCGTATTTTTCATGAGGATCATTTTTCCCGAACAAAAAAATCTTTGTGTGGGGTAATCCCCCTGTGCCAGCTAATAATTAATTTCAGTATTATTGCTCTTTTTAGCCCAAAACACAAACCCCGCACAAGCAAATTAACTGGCTAAACATGATTCTTTGAATCTGTTAAAATTCTCATGAAGAATTTATCAGCTGTACAATAAACTATAATCTGAACAATCAGCATGTTTTGCCCAGAATAAAACCCAACCCTACCTATAAGTATAAAGTTATCATTTATTTCTTTGGAACATGCCAAAATAAGATTTGATACCCACTGAAATTAACTACGTTGAACATGCAACCAGGAAAACATTCCAGCGTGCGTTTCTGTCCTGGAACAAACATCAGAGGCATTTTGTTGTCAAAACACCTGCAGTATGCACACAAATTATACACGATGAACCATGGCTTAACATACTTGACAGATATGGAGAAAGTCAGTATTCCTTGCATATGACAATATAATATCCTGCTGGACCCTGAGTCAAACAGTAGAGGAATTCGATCTGACGGAGATAGGAGGCAGTCTTTTGAGTTAAGACAGCAGAGAGTCATTTCCGTGGAAGACTGGGATCTGAGAGTGGCCTGTGGAGTCCAGACATTCCTGTGCTGCTTGGAGAAGATTCTAGAAGCGAAGAGCGTCCTATTGCAGAAGGCAACAGGACCTTAGGATGCTGTGGGTCAAGGGTGGGTATTGGGTCCTGTTTGTGCCCACGGTCCGACTCTAAATTCTGCTGCACTGGTGCAGTGCGGTTCTGAGCCAGTGCTGAGTCCATGGGGACCGTACTTGACAAGGATTCTTTGGATTTCCTATGGGACGCATCTAGGCTAATGAATTCAGGACACTGTGAAACAGAAAATAAAATAATTATGCAAAGAAGAATGAGCCAAATTCCTCTACAGCAATATAAACGACTCAGTGCCAGTTATCGCAAACATTTGACTGTGTTATTGCCCCCAAGGGTCACACAACCACTCAGTAGGCGATTAAGGCAAGTCATTTTTCATAATTTTGCATAACTCTTTACCTTCAATAAATGAGGTGATCACTTAGAAGCTGCAGTATGGGTTTACTCACGTTGTCTTTGTCTGATATTAAAATTAGTTGGATGAGAACATTCAAACGTGGCAATTTAGTAGAAATGGAGGGAAATAAGAAAACTTTTCACAGCGCAGTATCCAAATAAAAATTAATAAGAACGAGAATGTTTTGTAGAAGCAATGATCTCCGCTGTGTAGACATTATGTACCAAATGTATTTATTAATTGTTCAAGAAGCTTCAAAGATTATTGTATCCTAATGCATGAGGAATTAAGAAGCTTCTTCCATAGATTTCAGTGTATTATTCACAAACATCATCACTGTTCATACCAAATTAAGATGATTTGCTAGAAGTAGAATAAGACTGTCAAAGCAGAGGTTTGGGAGTTCTGATGCATTTTTGATCCATAACACTCCTGTGACTGTCCATCCCAAAGACAGCCTGTTCCATCATCTCACAGCTGGAAACGCCAAGGTGTTCTACAAATCAGGAGCCTCCTGTGTGCCTGTCTATTGCTATTGAAGAAAAGGCCGTTTTATACTGGTAAGACACATGTTGGCAGACATCTTAAGAGTAGTGTCGGGCGATACAGATTCTTTCATGCTTAAAAAAGTTTCAGACAGCATCTGTGACACAAACTGTCATCTCCGCGGTAATTGCAGTTATTTATTTATAATCATAACCGACTGATCTTTTTTCAGGAGCTTTTCTATATCTGTAACAACCACTGAACTCGGTCCATCCAGCCAATGAAATTGTAAGACAACCAAAGACAGAGGCTGCGATGTTACAAATATCCGACACATACAAGACAGTGTTGGACAGCACATTTTTCTCTATTTCACATCACTTTGGTCGTCTGTTAGACTCATTTGTTACAAGTAAAATAACGACCATTAGCGTTAAACCCCTATTCTTTGATCTTAATTTCTTTCTTACCCAGTTATCATACTGTTCTCATTATCTTAACTTAACTGTGCTTACTTTATTTCCTGTCTGTGTTTGTCATGGTAACACCAATTATTGTATCATAACGCCGCATTATCCTCAATTATTTACCCTTAGAGAACTGAAATAAATTTTTAAGAAGTAAAAATTTAATTATCTTGTGCTGCTCAAAACCTATCATTTGGCAACTTGTTTCAAAGAGCTCCTCTGTGGGAGCTCTTTTAGACAAGTCTCCACATGATAGGTTTTCAACAGCTTTGATGTTGATGTCTTACATCATCGAGCAACAATAGTCGCATTTAGCGCTCTGAGGGTTAAATGTAATTCCCGAACTGGTTGATGAAATTTGCAACTCTGTTATTTCAGACAACAGTACTACACCTGTAAAATGATGCCCGTGACAGTGAGACATGTACCTGTGCTGAGGTGGGACTGAACCTTTGCTCAGGCTGATTGGCGATGGCTGGCTGGAGCCGGACGGTAGGCCTCTGGTACTCAGGACAGGCCGTCACCGTACTGTAGGCCGGGGGACCCAGTGTCGACTGTCTCTGCAGCAGCTGTAGGATGGACTGAATGTCTGAAGTCATCTGCGTCTCCAGCCTGAAATTGATGGGAAAAAAAATCATTACGGTCCGGCAAAATTTATTTTAATAGCACATTATTTGGCTGAAATGGTCTGAAAGTGTGAAATGAAATACTGAGATGAAAAAGACAGAAGAGCCCAGTTCCAGTGTGGGCAAAACTGTAGAATTATTCCTTGCCTCCTTGACAAACAGTTTAAGAAACAATACCAGAAAATGAGTTCATATTTTTAATTAGCAAAATGATACACTTACTGTGAAAGGCATTGCTTCTAGTGAAAAAGCAGGTCTTAGTAATCAGTAATGAGGTCCTCTCACTGTAGAGGGAGCTAGTACTCCAGCAATTTACTAAAAAGATTCTAAACTCCGGAGAATCAAACCATTGCTGGAACGCGACAGGAAAGCTTGTCTGTAAGTTGTTGTTTTTACCTCAGATTTACAAATGGCTCTTAGAAAACTGATACCGATTGACACATTTTATTGCAATGAACATAAAATTCACTCAGCCTGTGTAAAGCACACTTAAATCTGCTTCAAAAAGCCGCATAAAGCTCTGTTTATTTTTTATTTTTTGCACAAATCTTCCTGTCAGAAGCTAATATGATATTATTGCTGCATAATTAAATATAGAAACAAAACAAAACTGACACCATAAATGAAACCGAAGATGTTGAAATTTCTTATTGTGGATAAGCATGCTTTGTGAGACTTATACCAGATATTTCTCATGCAATGATGTTATTAACCCTAGTTCTGCTGGTCGCCGATATATGGAGGACCAACGCTTGTTTCTCTGTGTCCTGGTTGCTGATATATCGTTCCCCGGTACTTATTTCCCCGTATGCCGGTCCTCAATAAGCATTAGCCTAGAGGTTAAAGATAACAAAGCTGACAGTTCTGTATATTAAACCTGTGTTTTAGTGCGCCTCTAGCATGTGGATGACCGACTGCTATAAAAACCAGCAGGACCGACAGAAAGCAGACTGAAGAAATAACGCACTCTTATGCTCTTGCACATCAGAAGACCAAAAATAAGCAGCAAATAAGTCATTATTGGTCTAGAGGAACGATCCCCATAGAACCAGTCTGAACACTTTCCCTATCATTGACGAGATTTTCCATCAATCAACGTTTTCATTTTCTATGGTAGCGGGTCATGTCACGGATCTTCTGACAAAAATCGGTCAAAAAAACAGGAAAACAGTGCATTCTGGTGCACCTCGCAATCTTGTAAAGACAGGAATTGGGCCCATGTTTTTTCTTGGGCAAGTTCCATGATCATAAGCCTTTTTACAAGCTACGATTAATCTGATGCATGAGGAAAACTTGACAACAAAACAGCAGGTCAATGGTAAATAACATCCATACACTTTTCTCAGCCTTTTGTCCAAGATGTGCATTTTTTAGAGGAGAATGTTCAACATTCAAGTGTTTGTAAAAAAATACTATTTAAGCTTGAGTGAAATGGTTTATTGTGTCAGAAACTACAAGCTCAATTCTTCCGGTTCATGTATCAATATGTCACTGATCACGGACCATTATCAAAAATAACGGCGGTGGCCGCAAACTTAAAGAAATACTTTGGCAGGGAGAGTGTTGAGAAGGATGACAGTAGTGGTATGATTTCCATGCCTGAAAAGCCGAGGCAGGATTTGAACTTCTGGTGAATGTAATATACATTATTTAATTCATAATTTCCTCCTGCTTCCTGTATTTTGACTCCTCCTCAAAGGGATGGATGTTATGGTCAATCAGAAGATCTCGTCCATCTTTGTCACCCTGGACTATGGCCACCATGAGAAGCTGAAGGCTGCAGGCTGTGCGGACATGTCTCTTGCTACAGGCCCTCTGACCTCTCAAAACATCCCTTGTTGCTTTCTTGTTTGGTAACAAAATATACCTCAGTTAGCTGCAACAACGTATGTACTGTTGCATACGCTATGTGCAGTAACATTTAGGGCTCTATCTTACACCTAGCGCATAGAGGCGCAGAGGGTGATGCAAGTGTCTTTCTTAGTTTACGCACCGGCGCAGTTGTCAATATCCCATTCAGCGCCCAGTTTGCATAAATAGCAAATATAATTGCACCAAACTGAGTGCCATGCGTGTGTTTGTCTTAAAATGAGATGGTCAGGTGCATTGATGGTGTGCTGTTATCTTTTGGCAGCTGAAAGTTAAATAGACTAACAGAAACCTAGTCTAAAGTCAATTTTTGACTGGTAATTTAAGGGTGCATAGTAATATCGTATTAGCCTATGTGCTTTTACGTGTGTGCGCAACGCACATACAGTCATGAGAAAAAGAAAGTGCACCCTCTTTCAGTTCTATGGTTTTATAAATCAGGACATAATATAAAATCAGCTAGTCCTAATCAGGTCCTAAAATTATGTAAGGGATAATGAACTTGTAGGTGTGCATCACACGGTTTTAAGGCACAAGGCAGAGGTGAATAACCACCTGGTTTTAAGTTCCTTAAAACCGTGTGATTCACACTTACAAATTGATTATCCCGCTTATACCATGGTCATTTGCCAGCAGTCAAAGCATTCAGAAATTTTTGGTGAAAGTTTTGCACTTAAAATCTAAAGTTTATGAAGCAAGAGCTTTCCATTGTCATGACCAGGAATAATTCTAGTCCCTTTTACAACCACGCCAGTCTACCACAGTTGGACAGGGTGAGGACAGCGATGGTCATTTTTAAAATTTCAAATGAAGATAACATGTTGGTGTGTTAGCCCACTCAGTGAAGGGGCAGCATTTGCAGAGCAGTAGTGACGACTACGGTGCAGGTTTGATCTCCAGTCGCACCAACCAGCAGTGGTCGGCAGCTTTTTCAGGGCAGCGGATGATTGGCTAAAGCACTGCGGGAATGCAAATTGGGAAGGCACTGCTGGGAAGGGAAATTAAAAATGATTGCCTTGTTCGTTGCTCAAGGGCCTCCTGTTGGCCAGCCGGGCGCTCGTCAGTGAGATTCTGAGCTTGCTCATGTTCGGGTAGCCTCCGCCTGCATTCTGAACTTGCTATAGTTTTCGACCAATGACTGTAAAGATGCAGGAGCTGACAGGCGCATGCATCGGAGGAGAGCCGCGAACTATCTCTCTCTCCTGAGCTGGCAACAGGGGGGTGCATACCAGCATTCCTTATACATAGTTCTCGGATTGGGCATTCCAGAATCAAGTGGGATTGGAGATGCCAAATAAAAAAAAAAAGAAAAGAATAGCAGATAACAAAATTTCATTCATTAATTCATCAATTTGATTTTTTAATAAATAGCAGATAACAAAACGCAGCAGTCTAGGTCTAACCACCTGGCATTAAATAAATAAATAAAAAGCAATTTAGAGAGGCACAAGCTACTATACAGGTGATCATTTATTCATTCGTTAAATCATCAATTCGCTAATTTTTTATCCAAATAAGTTAAATGTTAAAATCATCCATTTGTGTTTTGTTGTGCTCTGCTCTCGACAGCTGACAGTTTGACAGCGACGCTCTCTAATATTGCTGTGGTTACAGGTTGGCTAGCGGATGAATTTCGAACGGTGAAACTATCGTAGCCGAACTACCTGTTCGTTCCATGGTTTTAACGCATACCTGCCAGCCAATCAGAAAAGAGTATTCACCCAGACCACGGTATAAGTGAATCTAACCTCAGGTGTAAAACAACACACTACCGATTCCACCATGCCATTATTTATTTTAAAAAATCAGACAAAATTCAGTAGCCATGTGGGAAAACTGAGTACACCCTAACTGCTTTCATAGGATTAAAAAAGGTAATTAGCAGCCAGGTGTTTCTGATCAAGCGCAATTGATTAATAGATCATCAGCAAGTGTGAGAACTTCCATAAAAGCAGAGGTTTTAGCCTTTTTTTGGTTAATTTAGGTGTGTGTTAAAACAGTGTCAAGAGGGAAAGATATCAGCAATTATCTAATAGAAGCAATTGTTGCTGCCCATCAATCTAAGGGTTATAAGGCCATTTCCAAACAATTTGAAGTCCATCATCGTACAGCGAGGAAGATTATTCACAAGTGGAAAAACATTCACGACAGTTGCCAATCTTCCCGGGAGTGGACGTCCTAGCAAAGTCACCCCGAGGTCAGGCTGTTCAATGCTCAGAGAAATTGCACAAAACCCAAGAACTACATAAAGCACTCTACTGGCCTCAGTTAGCATGTTAAATATTAAAGTTCACAACAGAACAATTTGAAAAAGACTGAACAACTGTGGCTTGTTTGGAAGGGTTGTCAGGAGAAAGCCTCTCCTTTCCAAGAAGAACATGGCAACACCGCTTAGGTTTGTAAAGTTCAATCTAAATAAGCCACAAGTCTTCTGGAACAGTGTCCTTTGGACAAACAAGACCAAAGTGGAGTTGCTTGACCGTAATGCATGGCACGACATTTGGCGCAAACCAAACCCAGCGTATCAACACAAACATCTCATACCAACTGTCAAGCATGGTGGTGGATGGGTGGTGACTTGGGCTTGTTTTGCAGCCCCAAGACCTGGGCACTTTGCAGTCATTGAGTCGACCATGAACAAAAGTGTTGTAGAGTCAAATGTGAAACCATTTGTACAAGAGCTAAGTCTTGGCTGCAGTTGGGTCATGCAACAGGACGATGATCCAGTGCGCACCTGCTAATCTATGACAGAATGGCTGGAAGACAAAAAAAATCAAGGTGTTGCAATTTACTCAAGTCGTTTCATAACTTTCACATGACCAGCCCACTCGTGTGAGATCCAATATTTACCAAACAGGAGATTAAAAAAAAAAATTCTATTTCAGGTATTTATCACCAGAATAGCGCCCCTCATGCTAGCAAATATTTCAGCAACATTTTCAATTTCAGCCACTTAATAAAGAGAGGGCAGGGAAGAGAGGCGCAAATCTTCGGCAGCAGGACAGTGGTTGAGCTCTAGCACGTCAGGATGAGTGCACCGGTGAGGGTCTCGAAGGCTCTGAAGAAGCTCATTGTGCTGAGACAGGATTCTGCCTGTGCTCCGCCACCTGCTCTCATTTTTTAATTTTTTTTTGCTGAGATCATCGCCGCTAAAAATAGCTCCTGCTCTTTCCTCTGTCTCCCTAAGCAGAAGGCAGCATTAGACCGGCTTTGCAAAAGCAGCTTGTTATCATTGTTAATCTCCGCTTCATAATACATAGATAATGCCGTTCGATATTGATGCAGTGAGATGATTACCCTGGAGCAATGCTCACATTGCCTTGGGCTACATTTGTTACATCCCTCTGATGTGTTCTGCTTTCAGATATTCCCAAATTTACCTTCTGGGCCTTTTTCAGACACAAACAAACCAGAGCACGACAGCCGTTAATGCCGAGGTGTTTGGACCTTGAAGCAGTGTTCTGCCTCTAGGATCTTTAATGGATGCTTTTATTACCCGGGGAAACATAGAGGGGAATTAACTGAAGGAACAAAACACTGCACTGACACCGGGCTGTTTTCAAGGATTTTTCTTCAAACATGGCGCAGACTACACTGTGGAAGCAGAGAATGTATACGGTGCTAAATACACACCAGATTTGCAGAGCTGCAAGCAGTAGTAAAACGACAGAAAATGTGTAAGAAAAAAGTGAAGAAAAGGTACAAAGTTTCTAATGGGGTAGCTTAAAAGGTACATAAAATTGTAATTGTAGCCATTGGTCTGATATTTCAATTGTAACTGTATTGTTTATACCACGTTAACAGTGCATTAAGGTACTTTCACATTTTTGAAAGGTACATTTTGTAAATTAGTTCCTTGAGGGAAAAATGGATCTGCTCTGTCCCTTTAGCTTACAAACTGGAGGTGGAGTGGTCTGTTGTCCTCAGTAACCTTTCAATGTCTGTTCAGGAAGAGGTCTGCATACAGGGTCAGCATTAGATGGATTTGGGGAAAGGTACCGAATGCAAACGGTAAAACCTACATTACTAGCAATGAAGCATGGACTCATAATGCTGCTCTCAGTGTTCACCTGTTCAGATGTTCCTGAAGCAGGTCCAGGCGCTGCTCCACTTCGCCGTATGTGAGGTCGCTCTCCATCTCCTCCAATGCTCCCGCCTCTTGCATTTGTGCCGACGCGTTTGAATCTTTTCTGGGCTTCCCGCAGGTCCATTCCTCAATTTGCAGATCTGCCAGAGAAACACATGCAAACGAATTCAACGGCGGTCTCTCCCACGGCTGCACTGTCGTTAATCATGTGCAGCGCCAACGAAATAGAGCGATATTCATCTTCCCAGGGGCATTTTTCCTTGAGCATTAGTAATTCATTAGCTCAGTGTCGCCTGAGGTCTTAGCAGCGAGAGTGGGTGCCGAAGTCTTAATGGTCCAATGTGTGTGAGCAGAAAATGCCGGTTCTGCTCGATAATCTTGAGCAGACACCTGAAAAGGCCTGTCTGACACTAATCAATGTGACCAATTGTGCTGGCTGGGTTGGATGGCCTACGAGACAGGTCTTTTATACTCGCTTTAAAAAGCCTTGTGATAAGCAGATCACTGCCACGAGCAACACAATATTTCTTTGCGTCAGCCGGGTACTTGTCATTTGTGGATTTAAAAGAGATAAAAGGGTAAGAAGCTGGGTAAATTTGAAAGGTCTGGCCAGCTGCTTGAGTCTGGACAGGACCTCTCTGCACGGAATTTGTATGCGCAGGTTTCCACCAGTAAGTTTGGTTTCCCCAACCTCAAAAAACATGTTCCTCAAAAGACTCCTACCTGTGTCCCTGACCAAGGCTCTGGCTTTAGAACTGGAGTTAATCCCCAGGTGCTGGACTGTGGCTGCCCACTGCTCCTATAATTAACTAGGATGGGTCAAATACACAGGACAAATCACCACATGGGGTTCACTAAAGTGTATTGTATCGTGTTTTATCTTATGGTGGGCCTGAAAGGGAAGCTGAAATAGCAGTAACCACATTAATAACACAGGAAGTGGTGCCATCTGGCATAATTAGGACAATGCTCAAGACTATAGACGTAGCAAAAATATCCCAAACAACTTTGGATCAGTGGGGAAACAAACAAAAAAAAAACGCAAAACTGTAAATCTCTCATGATCCAGTCCAATGTGATGTTCGCTGAGCAGCTTTGTCCATTACATACATAGCCAGTGGTCCATTTTAAGTGGCTATCTTGGCTAAAGTTTCATTACAATCTTGTTTCAAAGTACAAAACCACACATAAAGGTGCTTAATGGACGGGATTGCGAACTGGCAAGCTAATGTAGCTATATATCCACTCACTTGGTTTCAAAGTCCACTCTACTAGAACTGGGCGGGTTTCGGGAGTGCACTGGGATGATTTGTAGCAGCTAGTGAAAGTTGTGGAAAATGGACGAAATTCAAACATTTGGTGATATTCACAATCTTAATTACCAGTGGCTGAGATGCCGAAAGTACATTTTTTGGTGCCCCTTGTGCCACCAAAACAGCTCCATCAAACTGACATTCACTTGAATCCCAGACTCAGGGTTTCCACACAAAACATTTCCTAAGACAACACGCACCAGCTCGTCGTCTTCTTACAGTTTATCCCTGTGCCATCTCCTCCCAGGTAATTGGTGCACATGATGTAAAATAAAATATGATGCACTCAACTTGTCTAACTCAACAGTTTCAAAGCTCACATGCCCATTGTTGTGATGTTTGAGGGTAAAAATGGCCACTCCGACTGGTTTAAAGGTACAAAGCGTGATACGCAACAAGGTCTGATTCACTGTCGGTTGTGACACAATCCTCATGTAGGTATGATTAAAATTCTATCAGCCTTGTGCCACAGTAGCGCTTGCGTCGGTTCAGGCCAGACAGAGTTGCCTTTGTTGCTCTAGTGGCAGGGGTTTCAAACTGACTCGTAAAAGGGCCAAGAGGCTACAGGTTTTCACTACAACAATGCAGAAGCGCAACGAATCAGTTGCGCAGGCCTAGATCAGTTGATTAAATCAGTGCTTTCAGATGTGCTATTGCTTGGTAGGATTGAAAACCTGCAGCCTCTTGGCCCTTCTACGGGTCAGTTTGACACTGCTGCTCTAGTGCATCGATGAGCCTTGGGCACCCAGGACCCCAGTCACCGGCTCATGGTTTGTTTCTGCCTGGACCACAGTTGGTAGGGACTCACCACTGCTGACGGGCAGCATACCACGAGCGTTGACGCTTCTGAAATGCTCTGACCCACTCATCGGCCCATAAGGATTTGGCCCCTGTCAAAGTTGCTTGGGTCCCGCTTCTCCCTTATATAGCAAGTCAACTATAAGAATCAAATGTCAGCTTACTGTCTGCTGCAAACCCAGACATGCGCCGCTGTAACAAGATGATCAAAATTATTTGCTTCATCTGCGAGTGGTTTCCGTGCTTTGGCTCATCACTGTGCGCAACGCAGTGAGAAAACAGGTAGATGGCACTCCAGGAGATAAGATCGCAAGAACATCAGGGTAAACTGAGAGAATTATTTTTCCAAGTCACTTGAGGACCCACGGCCACACCTTTGCGACTGTGAGGCGTTATATCGACCGCAGTGAGCCCGAGCAGAGAAGTGGAACACAGTGTTCACACTCAGGATTCGTGCGGCCGATATTCCGAAAGCATTTCAAAAGGGCTGTAGTGCATTTATAACGCTTTGTTTTGCCTGACAGAATTTTGCCTTAATCAGTGCTGTCCACAGACTCGCTCCTCACAGCTGTCTTATCTCTGCCTGGATAATTATGGCGCTCGAACATAAAGATAAGTTATACTTTCATCAAGTCAAAGTTGGATCTTGTGATCAGTGGTATTTTTGACAGGCCTCAGCTGCAAACTCAAGCAGAATAATGCTTAGTGTGGTGTGGTCTGCTTTGATGTCTCCAACAACACAACATCCCCCCCCCCCCCCCGCATTTTAGCAAAATATTTCTTTGGGGTTTGGAGGAGGCGGGGGGCATGAAGGCTGAGTCTCTCTCACAGTACTGCCGTCCTACAGCGATGCGGGCACCAGCAGCCTTATGCACTTGTGCACTTGATTAGCTATAGGCTAATCAAGGTGCGATGGGACAAATGCCTTTTTGCCCGACCATATAAAAGCCAACTGTTATTCAAGATGCTTTGAAAATTCCTTGATTTTCAAATTCAGCTTCCAGGTCATAACATCACGATAAACTGCACGACAGGTCTGCGTTTGTTCGTTTGGAGGACTGACATACAGAGATCAGAACCGCGCAAACCTTGACCATCTTCACTCTGAAAATTCACCCCTATACCCCTCCCCTAAATCTAATTTTGTAACTGTTAATACGTTTTAAAATTTATTGCACCTTTACTTGTTTACTCTATTTGCATGAATTGTTATATGGCTTAATAATTTCAACTATAAAGTTTAAAGTCTAAAAGTTCTCTCTTTGTGCCACATCTGGCTCTTTGATGACTTCCCTTTAGACTTTTCAGCAATTTTGGTTCCTGCTACATGGTGCTTGAGTTGGATGCACTGGATAGCAGCATACGCTAAATGTCACCAGGAAAATATAATTTAATGATAAAGGCCACTCAAAATGAGGCCATCCACTAATGAGAGTGCAGCTTGGGACAGGGTCTGTGCTGTAACTGACGTAGATTCATACTACTATAACGGCCAAATCACGTTCAGACAAAACAGAAAAGTTAGAAACTGCAAATGCGTGAAAGACTAGTCTACAGTATCACCCCAAGCAACAGCTGGTGCATCAAGCAAAGATAGTGATATGCTTTTTCTGGAAAAAAGGGCATAAAATTGTAACTTTAGCCTCCAGGTACCTGCTGTATTTTATTGGGTTTTTCTACCTTCACTGTATTTTCTTTAGCAACCCTGTACACGGTTTCCTTTGACTTAAAAAGGGCCGACAGGTTTATATTACAAAGCACCCCAGATTCTACAGAGGCAGTGACCTAGAAAGTCATTTCACTGAAAGAGGAGCCTTACCTTTGTAAGACACACTCTGGCCCAGACTCTCTCTCGCCGGTGTGGTCTTGTTGTCCAGAAAGAGAGCTGGGGCATGATCCCGCACCGAGGGGTAGCCCATGATTCCCGAGCGCAATGTCCTCTCTTCTTCCGTGGAGTCCTTCCTGTCCTCGATTGCGCTGTTTGAGCTCGAGTAGAGCTGCTGCGCCTTTTCACCGTCACCCTCCGCCTCCTTGTTCTTCCCCCCTGTAAAGCATCATAAGAAGTGAGTTTTTGAAATGATCACCACGACACCAACGTTTACAATGCAAGTCATCGCACAGAAACTATGAATAACAAGTTAACAATGTTCCTAGGAATCCAATACAATGCCACAAAAACAATATTCACCCTCTTCCTGAGTTCCGCTGTTTTTTTTTTGTTTTTTTATTTTTTTGCATACTGCATTGGTCTTAATTGATTCAGATCTTAAAACCACATTAAATACAAGGCTATGACAACCTAAGTACAGCAACATGAAAAAGTAATTGTCCCCTTCCCGATTTCTTCCATTTACGCGTAATTGTCACACATTAATGTTTCAGGTTATTAAGCTGACTTTGAAATTAGACAGACTAACCAAAGTAAATGCAAAATGCAGCTTTTAAATGATGATCTCACTTTTTGAAGGAAAAAAGCTATCCAACCCAACCTGGCCCTACATGAAAAAGTAACTGCCCCCTCAGTAACTTATTTGGTAACTAGGTGCCATTTCACAAGACATGCTCAGGCATGATTACTGCCAGCTCTGTTGAATCTAAAAAAAAAAACCTAAGAGATCTTATGAGGCAACATGTAATAAGAAAAAAGCAGCACTTGATGCTGTGATTTAAAGTAGGTATTCAAAGGAAAAACTGAAATATGGCAATTTTGACATCAGTGGAAAGCTTAGATTATCGATACGAGAAAGTGGAAACACGCACGAAACGACAGTACTTTACCGAGCGTGAATACTTCCGTGATGCCAGGAAAGAGGCCCGTTTTGGGAGACGTCACATACAGGTTTTGCAAGCTCTGCTCTGTTACATGTAAATAGAAATACTATGTCTCTCTCTAAGCTTTAAATTTTGTTAAAAGTTAAAACTGACTCGTACTTTACTTCAGAGGGATAAATAATCTTTTTTTATTTTTCTATATAGGCCTAGTACATTTAGGATTAACACGGACATATAAACGATGTGACGGAAATCGTGCAAATACGAGGAAGGAGTGATACTTTAATTTATTATGATATTATTTCGATGAGTAGACTTGATTAAAGTGACGACAAAACAACAAAGGAAGATTTTAGAATGTATTCTGTCTCTTAGCTTGCGCAGAAATACATATTGTTCATGCAGTTGCACCGGCCTGTCGTCAGATGTTTCTATTACGTATACTGTAACTATCTAACATTATTACATTTGAGGTTTTGTTTTGTTTTGGCCATTATGGAAGAGGAAGGACCAGAAGTTGAAGACAGAACCATAGAAAGAGATACAACTACTATAAAAAAGCAACTAAGACCTGAAATTGAGTACAGGCGGACGATTCAGGCTGCTTTTGAGGTATTGGGTGGAGATATTTGAGGGGTACGATTGTGTTCTAAATGGCATCGACCTCCTCACTCCATATTTCTATGTCAGTCAATCACTGTTATGAGAGTCCTCTTGATCGTGTTCATAAAATACTATCTTTTTTTGTAGCCCAGCTTTGGCTTATCCAACCTTCCTCAGAATGGTAGCATGACTCCAGTAGAAACATTATTTTCTTTCTAAACTACACAACGTGTACGTGTATAGCGAATAGCCAGCACAGCAATCGGACTTTCTGCAGGCATAGAACAAACCAAAATAAGCAGCAAAGCTAATATGCATTGATGAAAGAAATCACCTTTATGCGACAGTAGCTTAAAAAAAATAAAGATTTAAAAATGAATGAATAAAAATTTTAAACTATGAACCACTGGAAGATCTGGAAGAAATCTATTAAGAGTTCTGACTCGTTAAGCTTTAAAAAAAAAACTGAAAACAGTTTTCACAGTGTTCAGTGTATTATAACTATGGAACATCAGGGTACTTTCAGAGTACAGAACCCGTGTGTGATGTCACGTCACGGATAATGAGACTGTCGGCGGACTGGTTACAGTGGAAAAGGAACAACATTTGGAAAGCGAATATCAAGTAGCATTAAACTTTTTTTGTCTTGTGATATGAGTGAATACCTTCAGCATATCATGAAATTGCCATAACAGACCAATTTTAAGGGTACTTATCTTCTTTGAATCCCTACTTTAAAGAAATTCAAGAACATGAGAATCAAACTTGTGGACATCAACCAGTCTGAAAAGGGTTACAAAGCCATTTCGAAGCCTCTGAGATTCTAGCAACCAATGGTTTCAGCCATTATCTACCAACAGAGTGGCCAGACTACCGAAATTCCTCCAAGAGCGCATCAAGGACTCATCCAGGGGATCACAAATGAACCCATAAAAATATCTAAAGAACAACGGCAGGCCTCACATGCCTTAGTTTAGGTCAGTGATTTGTGATTCCACAATAAAAAGGAGAATGGAAAAAAAAAAGGGAAGGCGGTAGGCAAAAAGCACTACTGACCAAAAAGAACATAAAGGCTAGTCTCACATTTGCTAAAAAACACCCCCAAGACTTTTGGGACCAATTCATTTCAAGTTCAGTCGAAATGTCAGATATTTAAAATGTAATCATACTTGTTTTCTATACATGCCAATCAGGTTTCTGTGATGTGTCAATGCACTTTTGACTATATAATGTACCTATCCATTTTGTATTCAAACTACCTCAGTAAGCTAAGTTGAAGCTTTTTTCCATTGAAACCAAGCAAAATAATCCCTAAACATGAAATGATGGTATCAGGTTGAAAAATAAGGCAAACCGATGTGAGCAACCTCTCTTTTGCAAATACTAACCATTGAAATCTTTCACTCTTGAACTTTATGCTGTGCTGCAAAGAATAATATCATTCATTGCATTGGAATGGAATGGTATTTTTGAAATTTCATTATTTCCAATAAATCTCCATGCAAATTAAAGGCTGCATCACACTAATTTTCTGTATGGCTATGCTGGTATTGGTGGGCTTGTGATCGAAACTATGCAACGACTGCTATTCCAACACAAGCTAACAATTGTCTTTATGACCATTTTGACCATACAGTTCTAATATGAATCATACCAAACAATGTAAATGATGAAAAGTTACACATATTACTACCATACCATTGCCTAAGTCTTACACATCTTTGCTAGACTTAATTAGTTGTGAAGTATGGCTCCCTCCGGAGAATTCTCAAAGCAAAATGGAAAAAAAATAAATGCCAAGCAGAATTAGTTTCCACTTTGAAGCAGCAAAGTGAAGGACAATCAAGCCTTAATTAGTGATTCTATAGCGCTTCTGAATTCCATTATCTGCGCATAATAATGCCTCGGAAGAAAGCTGTTTTTCTGTTTTTAAACCTGTGATATAAACTGCTGAGGGAGGTAATATGCCATTTGAAAGCAAATACTGCTCTCCTCTCGACTAAACAGGTAAGAGTCTGAAGTGAAGGTTTTTAATATGAAGAATGAGTGGAAAGAGGCATTTTCTGGACCCCTCGCTCTGCATTTTATTTTCTGTTATCTGAAACAAGTGGCTAATAACAAAAAAAAAAAACTGAATTTTGAACTGGACATCATGTATTGGCAGTGGTGATACTGTGCATTCATATCAATATGTTGTAGGTCATTTTAATAGGTGACTGACAACACATGCATTTCTCCTCTGTTTTATTCATCTATATTGCTATACCCCCACCTGTGTTTCACTACTATATTAATACACATTTGGGCTATGTACAGCTTTGTGTCATTGCTATGAAGTTAGAAAAACTTTTCATAATCAATAACTAATAAAACATATTTACAGATAGATATTACTTCCAGATTTTTCAGACTAGCTGCAAATGAGGCTTGATTGAGGAGATTTGATTCATGCTAGCTCTATGCCACAAGTTGCAGATCATCACCTCTTCATGCAAGTTCAGAATACAGTCACGTATTCCCAAAACGACTACAATTACTCATCGGTTGAAAAGACTACTAATATGTAGACAGAGTTAAATGGCCCCCAAGCATTCTGGGATATTATTCAGTCGGCAGATGAGTCAAAAGTGGAGCTTTGGGTCCCATTACACGTGGTGTCTAGCTAACAAAAAATTCTACAATAAGAACATGGCATCGGCAGCCAAACAGGGTAGTGCTGGTGTTATGCTGTGAAGATGCTTCGTTGCTTCTGGGCCAAAGAAACAAGCCATAATTGACATGATGCATGAATTCTGCTCTGCACCTAAACCCTGACGGAGAATGTAAAGCGAGTCCACCTCTGAATAGCTCGAAAGGAACAAAATTGAGATTTGAGTAAGCTATCAAAGCCGTGCCTTGAAGACAATGAGTTGCAGCACGACTTTCAGTGTGGCTTCAAAAAACCCTCTTATTTGGCGGATAAAGCAATTCTACAAGGACAAGAAGCCCAAAATTTTTCACAAAGGTGTGAAGAACTGATCTCCAGTTATTGGCAGCATGGCTTGCAGTCGTTGCAGTTAAAGGTGGCACAACCGGTTAGTAAGTTAAGTCAATTACTTTCTCGTGTGGGTGAAATAGGTGTTGGATGACCTTTTTCCCTCAGTAAATGAAACAATCATTTTAAAAGTGTATCTTGTGCTTCCATTTTCTCCTTGTCTGATATTAAATTTGTGTCAAGATCTGAAATCAAAAAGTGTGTCAAACATGCAAATTTAGCAGAAAACAGAAGGGGGCCAGTTATCTCTTTCTGGCACTCGACACTGTCAAAATTACAGTGTGTGGACACTTGCACTGGGGTTGTATTTCCTGGCTTGCGCAAGGCGTCGTAGTTCCACTGAAGGAGAATCTTGACAGGATGCAGGATAACATTATATAATTTAGATCATGTAAAGTTCTGCGCTGGTCCACAATAATACCCCCTGAATTTAAAAGACTATAATTTTTGAGTGAGGCAACAAAATTTTGGAAAAATCTGTTTGTTTAGTTCGGTTTCGCGTTTCGCTTAATATCCCGATCACGTTTTCATTGTGTTGTATCAATATAAATCATGCTCACTTAAAGCGTGGCATGGCAAAGATTCCATAAATCAACTACACTACAGTGGCAAGAGGGATGCAGACCAAATGACCACAGAATTTGTGGCGAATTCTGGTAATAAAAATGGCATCACCATAAAATGAAAATAGAGTGAAATGCAACCAACCTGCACAGGATTTCCTTTTAAAGGAAATTTTCCTTCTGCATTTGGTGGCTTCTCCATCTGAATCACTTGCCTGTGAGAAGCTAGTCTGCGCAAACACAAATATGCAGCATTATTACATTTATCACAGTTCATGGGACACTTGCATGGCATTCCTCCATTATGTCATTTCAAACTATGGTCTTTTTAATAGTATTTGACGGATAAACATAATTTTGCTAAATTAGGAGCATGGTCCAGGCTGTTCCTATCATATGTGCATTTCCAGCGTTGGTGAAAGGTCAATACTATCTTGTGTCAGGGTAAGGCCTGCAACTTATTGAAATGTAGCACTTGATGAACATACCTTTGCATTATTGTCCCTCAGATTAAATGTGAGCTCCAGGTTGGTCAGAAAGTGGTCGGCAAACTCAGGATACATGTCCAGCACTTCCAGAAGATCCTCCCTCTGGATTGTGTGGAGGTCACAGTAGCTCAAAGCCCTAACGTCTGCATTGGACTTCCCGGGCTTTGCATAAAGATGGATCATTTCCCCGAAGATATCATTTTTTCCTGGAGAAGAGAGCAGAGTACAGGTAGAATTCACAATGTGCCTCCAGTGAAGCAATTCTACTACCTGCACCGGGGTGATTCTCGCTCTTAGCATTATCAGTATCAGTGTGGTTCACTCAGCAAACATTATCCGCACCATTTTGGTTCATGTATTGTTAACATTATCAGTATCAGTATTGTTTTTGAGGACCAGAAAGGTTTTATTGCCCAGTCTGGCATTCTGTTGATGAGCATTATCAGCACTAGAAAGAACATCTTTCAAGGCATCTCATATTCTGCCTATCAGACTTCTTAAATAGAGATATCTGTTGTTTGAAAAGCTCCCTTAACAGCCTGTTCAGGCTGTATTGCCATGTTCTGCGCAATACTGTGACCACAATTAAACCCACTTTTTGTGTGGAGTTTTCATGTTCTCCCCGTGTTCGCATGGGCTTCCACCAGGTACTCTGGTTTCCCCCTCCCACAAAAACATGCACTACTATAGGAACACTCCTGCCTGTACCCTTGACCAAGGACCTGGCTTTAGAATCCCCGAGCGCTGCTCTGTGGCCGCCCACTGCTTCTAGCTATAGGATGGGTCAAATGCAGAGGACAAATTGCCATACGGGTTTAAATAAAGTATATATCTCTCAGTGCTATTAGGGAAATATTGAGAACTGTGAAAAATAGTTTTGTGCCTGCACTCCTAAAGGCATGGTATTCACAGTTTTCATGCAGTCCACAAGGCCTAATAGAAGCACCAGCATTGTCAGTACTACCCAGTTTTACCATTGTTTTCTTACTTTTTTATTTGTATTTTTTTTCCATTTTCTGTGCCTGTCTGTTTCATTTATCACCCTCGAGCCCAACATCCCCCTGGCGGTAATGTCGGTGTAACAGGATTTTCAATGGCGTGCTGTGAGCTTCTGACCCTTAAAGGCCTTATTGCTTTCAAGCTTTCCTGTTTAAGATCGCTTGATTAATAATTACACAATTTATTTACTGAATAATGAAAACCAACATATAAGCCTGTAATTATTCAGAAATAATCAAGAAAAGACAAAGATCACCAATGGGCTACACTGGCCACGCACTTAATAGTGATATTGGAGGGATGGGAAAAAAAAACAAAGGAATCCAATACTTTTCTTAATTTTAGCATTTTTTCAGCAGTGCAACCTAATTTATCATAAGATTGCAGTTAATAAAAAATTTTTCAGCATTCAAAAGAATTGGCTCCATTTGTGGGAAGCGCAGTTGCACACTGTTTGCAGTGATAATAATTAATTTATTAAATTACCAACACTTTTTATGCAAAAGTGTTGGTAACTGAATCTTTTTGTAAATTGGTTATTAGTGCATCGTAAAAGTTTGATGCACGGCTTGCATTTAAAATCATTTAAAATGCTGGCCATCCGTAAAACCTTCATAGTAGCCAAAACATTGATGAGGTCTTTATAGTTGTTGGAAGGTTACAATATGAGATTGTATGAATGGCAATTATCTAATTAATTAATTATCTAAATGGGGTGCCCCAGTGGCACATCGGTCCAAGCGCGCGCACCACAAAGGCTGTGTCCTTCTCGCGGTGACCTGAGTTCGATTCCGGCTTGGGTCATTTGCAGCATGTCATCCACATTCTTTTCCCCAACTTTCCTGTCTATCTGTAACTGTCAAATAAAGGGAAAAATCCCCCAAAAAAATCTTTAAAAAAAGAAATTAGCTAAATGCCATCAACATAACATTCTACTTCAAGATGGACTTTCAAAAATTTTTATTTAATTGCTGTCTACTGTATGCAATCTCTTACTGTTGCCTTCGTCATTGACGCAAAGCTACGTATACGTCTTAATTATTAATGGCAATGCAGCTAATTGGCAGGCTATTTGCTAAGTAAATTAATTTACCTGATTTTCCGATTCTCAATCGGAAACAGGATGAGAGTTAACCTGCATTATGGTACTGTCACTAGTTGTAAATGGAGTTCTATTTTTACATAAGCAAACTTCACACATGGACTTGAGTCGGAAAAACCACATTTTTAAAAACATAGTCTTAGGCGTATCAAGAAGATAGGTCACTAATGCAGAAAAAATGCGCCATTTTTCTGAGCTACAGGAATTCAGAAGCTTCAAAAGACATTGACATTTATGTCACCATTAATGTGGACCGGAAAATGCTTGATAACTATTGGGATGAACAATAATGCATGCTTACAGGAAATGGGTAGTGATCCTCGCATGAATTCACACTTAGTCGCTATTTAGTATTTTGTATTTTGTATTTTTTATACATGAGAACAGAACGGGAGAAGTAATGTACTGTACATTAAAGCACGATGACAGCAGGACAATAACGCCTATGATGGTAAGTCCCGAGAGGAAGAGGTTAATTAGTCATTTCCCTGGTTTCCAAGTGTCTGCGTCTATCTTCTCTATTCTTCTCGGCTTATTCTCCCTGTTCTGATTCCCTCATGTTCTCATTTCCTTGTTGGTCGTCTCACTCCTTCCCGCTCCCCGCCTGCCACCTCACCTGCCCTGTATTTCTCTGATTACTCCCTTATGTATTTGAGCCCTCAGTTTTGTGTAGCCCAGCTTGAGTCTGTCTCAGTTTTTGCCATTCCCAACAAATGTCTCTCCGAGTTATGTCTCCCTGAGTTCAGCTTTCCGCTGTCTCATGTTTTTTGAGTTTGTTTTGCCCTCAGTGCTTCTTGTTTTTTGGATTCTTAGCCTATTTTAAAATTCATTTTATTATATATATATATTTTATGTACTTTGCCTCTGCCTACTGTGTTTGTACTGCAGATGTACCTCAGGTTACGAGTACGATTCATTGACCCAGGGTCTCGGAACAAATATTGTTTTTTGCAATTTAACTCTTGTCTGTGCCTGAGTCCATTCACAGCTCTATCAAGTATGTAGTAAACTACACTGAGTGACTACAGGCCCTCTTCCCCTCAGGGTTTCACACCTGCCACATACTGTAGCACCAGCAGTGCACTGGAGAGAGCCCAGAACACTAGGCATGTAAATGAGCCGGCATTTGTGCAATATGTATGCGTGTAACTGACACGAGCCAAGGGCTACTGATGCCATCAACAACAAAAGTTTCTCTCTCGATTGCAGGGGTCCTGAATCTTATCCAGAAAGGGCCAATGTAGGTGCAGGCTTTCATTACAACCAAGGAGATGCACACCTGATACTACTGGTCAAGGATCTTGGTGAAGAATCCCGGGGTTGATTATTAGAATCAGGTGGGCAACTGCTTGGTTGGATTGAAAGTGTGTAACCACACAAGACTTTTCTGGATAAGATCGAGGACCTCTGCTCCACAGCCTTTTCTGTTTGTTTGTTTGTTTGTTTCTGCAAATGTCTGAAAGCACTCGTTCACGTACAATCAATGGTGCCTTCCGGCTGCAATTCCTAGTGGTATGACTGATCAGTTTTATACCTCCTTTGACCACTTATGCTTAGAAGTGTCAGTTTTGGGGAAAGGTTATTCCAGAGTGTAACATTTAGCCAGAAATAAAAAGTTCTGTTCACCAAGAGCTTGGCTCCTGATTGACAGGTTATGACCGACCACATTACATCAGCAGCCATGTCAAACGCGATTTTATTCCGTGAAAAACTGGCCGTTTAACAAAGGCTCAGCTCAAAACATCAGCCTGCCTCCATATGTGAAGAGCACAGAGAAGGAATCCCCTAATTACACCTCGGGGGCTGTCAATCACGCAGCACAACTGTGCCGGTCGCTCTCCTTTCTTGCACATCTTCACAGGGAGCGGACAATTAAGCATAAGATCCAAAATCTCTCTCTACCTCCCCACCTCTCCCTCTCTCCACTTCTGTCTTTTAAAATAAAACCTGCTGTTGATATACAGGGGCAGTCGTGATGCAGCATTCTCTTTAAGTGCCAAGTTTTGTCCGCGACAAACTGCCCAGTAAAAATGTCGTGCCTCCCCATTAGGCTCATGAATCGCTTTTGTTTTTGAACAGCAGGGCCAGCGCATTCTCTCCTCGCTCCTCTGAGAGGCATACAGAAACCAGTCATCCACCTGAAATTCAATCTGCATTATTGGCAATGCAATACAATCTTCTGGTCCAAAAAAAAAAGCACCAGGAGCGCTTCCTAAAGTTCTACTAAATGTTAAATGTGGCTGGTGCATCCATACAGGCACCAGGGGAGATACTGGAAGACATCAGTGTATTTCAGCGAGCAATTTCTTGGTGCTTCTCTAAGATGTGGTGAGAATCCCACATGTGTGATGTTTCTGCCTGAGAGATCTATGTCCCTGTATCACTGCCCTCCATGCTGAAGCCATGCAATGTCACTGTGGTTAACCAGGGAGTGTGTACTCAAGTCAATTACCTTTCTCCCTCATTAGCATGCGTATCTGTCACAAACTAAACATGTCCCTGCAAAAACCCAGAGGGTCACTTATGTTCACTTAGCTCCAATTAAAAACTGCACTAATTGAGATTTTATTTTTTTCTGCCTTATTTAGGCTATGAAGGCTACAACTTGAAAAATATTGATGATTATAAGCACAGCTGGAGAACTGCAGAGGCTACCTGAGTCTTGGGGGTCACAAATTCTCCAAGACTACCATCAGATGCCACCTACATCACTGCAAGTTGTGTGCGAGGGTTGCCCAAATAAAATTTAAAATAAAAAATGCTGCTAATTCACAGCAAATTAAACCATCTGCAGTTTACCAAACGTTACCACGACTTTCAATGAGATTGGTTTATATGATCAGATAAGATTAAAATAGACCTTTTTGGAAATAAATATCCATGTTGGGTTTGGCAAAAACAGAGATACAGCCATGCAGAAAAGCACCTCATACCCATTGTGAATTATGGTGGTGAATCTTTGATGTTATGGAGCTGTTTTTTTTTACCCAAACATCCAGGACATCTTGCATAGATACATGTCATAATGGACCCAATCAAAGACCAGCAGATATCAAATATAAATCCAAGCACTACTGCCAGGAAGCTTCAAATGAGCTGTGGTTGGACCTTCTAACGGGACAAAAATTCAATGCACACCGAAAATCCACACAAAACTGGTTCACTAACCGCAGAATAACGGTTTAGGCAAGGCCATGAAAATCCTCATACCTAAAGCCCAACAGAAAATACACACATACAGAAAAGCACCTCATGCCCAGTGTAAAGTATTGTGGTGGATCTTCAATGTTATGGGGCCAGGACATCTGGCATCTGCTTTACATACAATTCTTGATTGAATTTACATATAGCTCTATAATCCGTTTCAATGTACAGATTCATGAATTCTTTCAAGTTCCCAGTCTCCGGCCACATTTTTCCTTACTACGAATTTGACCGTTATACAGCATGTTGACAATACCGAAAATACAAAAAAAAAGTCATCCTTTCAAGATGACGTTAATACGATGTTATTATTACAGCTCATTAAACAACTAAATAGCGCATAGATGTGGAAAAAAGGAGAGGCTAATGAATTGTCAGACAGAACCACCAAAAGAGTGAGACGGAGAGCTTGTCACTCACCTAAAATGGCCACCACTATGTCATCCTTAAGAATTTCGATGGATCCACGAGACAAGAAGTAGAGTGCAGTGAGAACATCCCCACCGTGGACCAGCGTGTCACCAGGAGGTGCGTGAGTAGTCTTGAACCTCATGGCCAGGGCTCGTAGACAGCCCTTTGTGGCACCTCTGAAGGCCTTGCATTGTTGCAGCAGGGTTCTGTTCAGATGCAGGCAAATATCGGCCTGCAGGCACTCTGGAAAGCCCTTCAAGACCTGCAAAGAACAAGGCCAGCGCACAGGCAGGCACCGCAAAGGATGAGAGATTCATATGTGACAACTTACAACATTTGAAGTCAAGGTTTTGACCTTTTTGTTTTTGAACCTTGCGTAATTAGTTCACAAAACACTGACTATATTTGCAAAGTTTTATTTTTCCTCCCCAAAGAAATCACTACATTCCATGCAGAAGGGAGCTATCACATAATGACCCTACATAAGAGATCCCCTGCGAAGCGTGACCATGGTTAAAACATGGTTAAAATTGGCCGACCTTGGTTGAAGCATGGTTGCACCCGCGTGGGCCATGGTCTGCCATTTTTAACCATGCTTTAAACATGGTTGACCATGGTGAATCGAGGTCAACCAAGGTCAACCATGGTGTTCCATTTAAGAAAAATGTCAAAACCATGGTTTTACCAGGGCTGACCACGGTCACTTGAACCAGGGTCAACCAAGGTCAACTACAGTCACGGTTCGCAGGGGATGGGCAACAAGGGCCAATCATCTACTATGCAGAATTCGGATTTTCCATCCATCCACTAGCTATACTGCTTCTTCCTCACAAGGGTCGCGGGGGAGCTGGAGCCTGTCCCAGCTGACTTAGGGCGAAAGGCAAGGATAGACCCTGGGCAGCTCGCCAATCCATCGTGAGGTGCAATTGCCATTCATACACCATTCACTCACAGACTCATGGCTATGGGAGTCTCCAGATAGCATGGTATGTATGTCTTTGGACTGTGGGAGGAAACTGAAGTCCCAGGAGGAAACCCGTGCTAAAATAGGGAGAACATGCAAACTCCTCACAGAAAGACCCCAGGCCAGTTTCAACCTTCTTGCTGTCAGGTGGCAGTGCGACCCACTTTTCCACCAAGCCCAGCCAATTCTGCTCTAATTCAATTAACCCTTAAACTGAAGCCATCTAATGCTTTAGCTATAATTGTTGATCAGTGCTTGATCACCAGTTGATGAGCTGTTTTTGGGAGCCCCATATGAATTCTTAACTGTGATATCATTCCTGAGAGAACCAGTGCTGGTGTGCATAACCAATTGAAGAGCCTAGCGGTAAAAGTACTTAAGTCACATTTTGGACAATTCAAGTTCAGCATAATAACATAATGTTTTTGTCTAGCCAAGGTTATACATAAAGGCCCCAGTGCTAACAGTACTCTTGTCACTAAGTGTTCATTTTGTAAAAATCAAGGTAGTGGGCTTAGGTAACAATAAAAGACGTGTTCCAAGCCTTACCTCCCGGTGCAGGAAACTGTGACTTATGTGCTTGCAACACTAGGCTCTTCAATTAGAAATCCAAAAACAGACATTTCCAACCCCTCATCTTTGCATCATCAGACTCGTAATGAGTTAAGAGTGGGTACATGAAACCGTGTTTCTCTACAGATTCAGCCAAAGGACGACATTGTGCAAAACTTAAATATAGTCTGTGAATCACAAATCTTGCTTCTGCTAGAACATGCTTCTTCCAACCCGCTATTTCTGACAAATGTCTTTCAATCTTGAACAGCCGATTGTGATTTAATGCTGTGTGCTGTCTGCTCCAGGTGAATCAGCATTACTAGTACCAACTGCTACTTGACCACGGTGCCAGATGCTAAGTTGGGGGGGAGTAACATGGGGCTCACCTGAGTGTCAACCGGTTTAAAGCAATCCAGACCTGAGGCCGACTATGTCATACTAATTTGGCCATGGCCACTAAAAGCATGTCGGGATGCAAACACAGTAATGACCCAAAAGGTAATAAAAAGCTGTAAATATGCACAATGCCGTAACAACTCAAAACTTATCGACTCAAAATGTAATTAAAACATAATAAATACCCAAGGTTGTCCATGCTTCATGAAATAAGACTGTATTACATCTTAGGAAGTAATTATGTTGGGGTCTTTCTTATATTTTGGGCTTCATAACACAATTCATTACGTTTTTGGTATTGCTACACTCTGGGCTACATAGCATGATTTTTTTTCAAATTTTTGGAAGTTCTAACATTTTTGGCGTTCACATTTTTTGTTACGATTTGGGTCATTACTATACTGTCGGTGATTACAACTTTTTTTTTTAAAATATATTTTGGGTTGTTATTGTGTTTTTGTCCTCAACAAAGCTCAAGAGGTGACCCTGGCTTAATACCAAGAATGCATGACCTCACCAACACCAAAATCCAGATTTTTGTAATCTTTGCTTCAACTAACATGCTATTCACTGTTTCAAATCACATTCTAAATTTCCATCCAAGAGTGAAGTACTAACAATAAGTAAATTGCTTATTTACCCTCTCAAGAGCACAAGGCAAAACCCACACAAACACCAACAATTGCTTTAGCACAAAATCAGCTTTCCTCATCCCTAATTGTGCGTAAGCCTGAGGGGTTAATTCAGTACAAAGTAAATGACATTTTGCTATGCTCAATTAACCTTGAGTTTACAACATATTTTATGTTCACATAAAAAGTTAGTGTTCTACGTACTACCTGAGTATCTAATGAAACCCTATTAAAGACCAAACAAAATCATGACATTTATTTTTATTAGTAAAAAAGTTGTTTTTGTGGGCAGGCCATTTTTGTACATACACATGACCATGTCATAATTGGTTGGCTTTGAGTAAACACAATGGATCTTTTGGATTTTTTAAGTCCTGAGCAATCAATTCTCTTTAAAGATTTGTATTTCAAAAAAAAAAAAAAAAAAGCAGTGTGATTTCTCAAAATTTGTTAAAGCTGCAAATGCTGATGCACTTTAGGTATGCAGCAGTTTCTTCAAAGGTGTTGTAAGTGGTCACCAAGTTGGTAAAAGTTGGTTTCTATGATGTTTCTAGTGGGTTGCCAGGGTGATGGAGGTGGTTGCTATGGTGAACTAGGTGGTAGCTAGAATGGTGCTTACTATATATTTGTGGGAGCCAATAACAGAGGATGGGGGTAGATATATGTATGCAGGATACATAGAATGAAGAAATAAAGCCTCTTGAAGTGGAAAGGATTTCCGGTCGTCAGCGCTGTTTACATGGATTAACTACTGAGCGAGCTACCTCTGCTGGCCATAGACATACATGATATACATACATGCCACGTTGGCCACAGGATTGTACGCCAACGTTTCCCTCCATAATTCTCTGAAGAATGGACTAAAAAAAAAAGATGCCTGACTCATGCAAAACTCGGGGCTGTAAAACCCATCACATAATCCAAGCCAGGGAATTACCTTTCACGGGTAAGATTGCAACAATTGTTTTTGGTGTAGTTGGTCATGATAACATTACGTTGAGAGCCAACTCGTGGGCCAACAGTGACAGACAACCAATAGTTAACGCAATAGTTAAGCTGAAACTTTATTATGAATCTTATAAAATTAACCTCAACTGGTAAACTAAATTGCCCATATTCAAAGCTTTCATTCGACGTAATGTCAACATCTACAAAACTGGGGTTTTTCTCCAAACTGATATTTAAGATGAGTCACTTGTTTCAGCTGAGTGACTGACAAGTCACCGGCCGATGAAGTTTATATCATAACTTCATGTTGTTTAATAGCTTGACTGGAAATGTGTTCCACTTCTCACGTGTCGTGGCAATGCTTGATGAATAGCCAATGAAAAAGGGAATACAGCAAAGCAATTGATCCTATGCAAGCATATGGATAGGCTACATTGTCATCATCAGCATTGTGAGGACATTGCGCCATCGCAATGGTTAATGTTCCAACATTCATGCTCTATGGGAGTTTTCTCATCAATCCTCTGTGGCAAATCCTTAAACATCCCATAAATTATTTGGAATTTTGAAACAGCTGTGTACAAGCATACAGGGCAGGGCAGATCGGACCATTTTCCAGTTGTATAGGGTTAAAGATCTTGAAAATTGTACAGGATATCATAAATTCATAATAACTTGAGGGGTACGCGGTAAAGTGCAATCCCCTTCCTGTATCATTGTTTTTGATTTTTTCTGCACTGTTCACCTTGACCATTGCCCTTGACTTGTGGATATGAAATCACTTTTTACTGTTGTCATATAAAACCTTCTCAGGAAATTTAATCAAAATGGGTTCAGAGTTTTTAAGACAGACAACAGTCATACAAACAGGGGCAAAAACATAATCTCTGTCCAACTTATTAAGTGGCGGTAATAATAATAATAACAAGCTGGGCCAGGAACGGCAAACCCTGCTCCTCACATATATTTTAGCTGTTCAATGAGTTGATCCACTTTTTCGTGTACATGTGCTCTTGGGTTTGACCTTTCAAAGTCACTCAGGGTCAAAGGTCATGAAGTCATTTTACTCGCCATAAGTGAATTGCTATATGCAGCCATACCACTATCCCATCTGCTCCAGCCGCATGGCTGAAGCTAATCAGGTGTGGGCTTGATTAGCACGTGGATGGGTGACCACCTGGAAGAGGTGGTCACGGTGGCGAGTAGGCTGCGATCTTCCCTCCGGTGGAATAATCCCCAACGCCCCAGAACAGTTATGGGGACACTATACTGAAGGCAACACCATCTTTCAGATGAGATGTTAAAACGAAGCGCTGACTCACTTTGTCATTAAAGATCCTGTGACACTCATCGATAAGAGAAGGGGGTTCCCCAGTGTCATAGCTAAATTCCCAACCTGGCTCTCTTGACCTGCCACCTGATCTAATTGGCTGTGCAAATTGTCCTCTCTCTCCCCACCTCAACACCTAGGGCTCCCTTGAAAAAGAGATTTCAATCTCAACGGAACTTCCCTGGTTAAATAAGGGTTACACACACCCTACCAATTTTTGTTTTTTTTCCCCGAGATATTTTTTGACAAATCAAATGTATTCTTGCACAAATGACGCAGTAACTTGACATAAGGCTATAAGAAGTACAGTAAACAATTTTTAAAGAAATACAATACTTTTTGGTATTTTATTTGACAGATTTACAAAAAATGCCATGTCCAGAATTATTCATACCCTTTTCTCAGTAATCAATAGCAAAGCCTTTATTCACGATTACAGCCTCCAAACGCTTCCTGTGGTTGATCACAAGATTTCTACATATTTCCACGGGGATTTTTGCCCACTCCTCTTTGGCAAACTTCTATAGATCCATGAGGTTTAAGGATTTGCTTGACTTGATCTTGGTCTTCAGTTCCCTCCACAGATTCTCGATAGGATTGAGGTCAGAGCTCTGGCTTGGCCACTCCAAAATGTTCACTTTGTTGTCCATTAACCATTTCTTGACGGATTTGGCAGAGTGTTTAGGATCATTATCCTGTTGGAAGATCTATTCCTGCCCGAGACCAAGTTTTTTTGGTGGATTGCTTAATGTTGTCATTGAGGATCTGGATGTACTGGCCCTGTTTCATAATACCATTAACTTTAACAAGGTTTCTGGGCCCATTCGCTGAAAAGCAACCTCAGAGAATATACTCCTGCCACCTTGTTTGACCGTTGGGACCGTGTATTTCAGGTTGAATCCTTCACCTTTTTTATGCCAAACAAAAGCCACATCTCTGAGCCTAAACAGCTCCATCTTCGTTTCAACCGTCCATAACATTGACAGCCAGAAGCTTGTATCTTCATCCAGGTGAGCTTTTGCCGAGGCTACACTAGTTCTTGTGTATCTCGGTTGGGGAAGTCTAAGTGGCGTAAGAAAGGTGAAATGTTCAACCTGAGAAACACTGTCCCAACGGTCAAACACGGTTGCAGGAGTATCATGCTCTGAGTTTGCTTTTCAGCGAATGGGCCTGGAAACCTTGTTAAAGTTAATGGCATCATGAAACAGGACCAGGATATCCAGATCCTCAGTAAAAACATTAAGCGATCCACCGAAAAACTTGGTCTTGGGCAGGAATGGATCTTCCAACAGGATAATGATCCTAAACACACAGCCAAATCCGTCAAGAAATGGTTAATGGACAACAAAGTGAACATTTTGGAGTGGCCAAGCCAGAGCTCTGACCTGAATCCTATCGAGAATCTGTGGAGGGAACTGAAGACCAAGGTCATGGCAAGGAAACCCTTATACCTAAAGGATCTGGAGAAGTTTGCCAAAGAGTAGTGGGCCAAAATCCCCATGCAGATGTGCAGAAACCTTGTGATCAACCACAGGAAGCGTTTGGAGGCTGTAATCGTGAAGAAAGGCTTTGTCATCAATTACTGAGAAAAGGGTATGTATAATTCTGGACGTGGCATTTTTTGTAAATCTGTCAAATAAAATACCAAAAAGTATTGTATTTCTTTAAAAATTGTTTACTGTACTTCTTATAGCCGTATGTCAAGTTACTGCGTCATTTGTGCAAGAATACATTTGATTTGTCAAAAAATATCTCGGGAAAAAAAACAAAAATTAGTAGAGGTATGAATAATTTTGGGTACGACTGTATATATATATATATTTTTACAGTAACCAGGTGAGTTGAGTCTTGTCAACCCCTCTAGGAGCGGTTCTTCTGAGAAATCTGCAGAAAATTGGCTACAAGATGGCAGCATTAATGACACTACAATAAGAATTTAGTTATTAACAATATGCCTTCTTGAGAAGTGCAATATTCACAAAACTGATGTTGTCATATCCGAGGATGAATTGGACTATGATAATTTTTTTGAAACAGTGTTATATCAGTTATTGTAACAGCTAGCTTCCCCATTATCATGAGCAATAAAATTGCAGTAGAGCAATGCAGATAGTGTAGCTACCCAATGTAGCAGTCAGAAGCAATGATGTAATTCAGAATGCTACTATAATTACAAAAAATCATTGAATAAGCGAATTTCAAGTCATTTGTACCATTTGCATTGCAGCTGTCATGCGATACGCATCTCCCGGCACGTTGGCATCTTCTCCTGTTAATTTAAGTGTTTGCATTGACTCTGTATGTAATCCGACCGCGCAAAATATTTGCTTCACGTTTGGTGGAAACACACTATTAGAACCTTCTTTTCCGTCCTGTTCTACTGTCCACTGTTTTTCTCCAAAGCCATTGATTCTCTTAGCCCCTGCCTGCTTCCAGTGTTTTTGCCTATATCTACCCCAGCCCTATGATTCCCCTATGAGACCCCATGACCACCACTCCGGACTTCTTGCCCCAACTTGAGACTGGACATTTGACCACAATCTGTCTGGCCTTCTGAATTCTGCCAGCCACCAATGGACCTCTTCCTGTTCCTCGGATTTTCCTCGTCTTCCCTACATTTTTCTATTTGCTGGTGATTGACACCAGGAGCAATCGGATAAAGCCTAGTGTTTACACTATCGTGGTTGAGCAGTTGGCTCCATTTGTCTGTTCTCTCCTGGCAGAAAAGGTGTTCAGCATGTAGTGCATCAGAGGGTTAACAGCGGTAAGTTACGTTCAGAGTTTTGTAATGGTGTCTGGAACAGCAAATGTTCTTGGGAGAATAAACTATGGTAATAAGTTTGAAAAACTTACAGCCTTGCATTTGACAAGTACATTTTTCAAGTACACATTGCAAGTATCACTCTCAAGCCCACACATCCATAACCTCCACATATTTCAAGCATTGCCATTGATCAGATTCATGGCCAGATTTGCACCAATGACTAAGTCTCTATAGCACAAATCAAAAGAGATGGCAGCAGGCTTCACTGTACAGACCTCATGCAAAAGCAAGCACAGTCAACTACACACGAGTCAAAAGTGAAATATGCGCATGCAGGGTTCAACTTTATAACGCTTTCACACTTGCCAGGTTGAAATTGGCGTGCCCGTGTTATTTTTTGAATGACAGTGTATTTGTTTACATGCAGTATGAAGATTGGAAATTTTTTTTTTCATTGTATGTCATGTTTCATAACGCCAAATTTATAGAGACAATGCATTGACTCTTCCAGCGTCATAATCATGTACTAAACATACCAGAGTAACCTTTTGAACCATTTTACAACAATTTCACCGTAAAAAGTTTATGCAGAAACTTCTGGCTTCAGCTACTGTAATAGTGAGAGAGTGATGATTTCATTTTAAGGTTAACAGGATAATTTATTCCAATGCACTGACTCTTCAGGATTCATAATCATATAAAAATTCCAGAGTAACATTTTGAACTGTTTCACAACAATTTCACTGAAATGGTTCACGCAGAAACTACTAGCTTATGCGATTGTAATAGTGATTCGGTGATCATGTCAACAGGATAATTTATTCCACCATGAGTTTCCACACCATATTTTCTATTTCATTGTCCAAGAAATATACAGTCTGTTGGGGAAGATAGTCTTCCATTGTTGTTGGCTTGGTTCTGTGGGTTGAATTACATTCTTTAAAATTTCAACCTGGATTTTTCAAAGCTGTTATGTCTGTTTAAAAATTTGATTGCTAACAAGGCCAGAGCCTACTGCACTAATAGTCTGATTCAGTGATTAGTTTTGTCGTCCTAGTAAAGGAAAGTGAACCTGCTCCATAGCCCTTTTCCCACACATAACGCAAATGGGCTAGAAAATCAGAGCATTATCCGAGCAGTTTTACAATACTGGAATATTCTTTCCCCAGGCAAGTGTTATCGTTGAACCTTAGCATGGCTTTCAGCTCAAAACAACAGCTAAAAGCTGGCATGCAAGTGGGTGGATATCTGTGTGGATCTGTACTGACACAAGTCAGTAGGTTGTGCAGAGATTAGAAGAAGAATCTTTGGTATATTCTAACTGTCCAAATTTCCCAAATGATCACTACCAGCACTGCATGTAGAATCATGAACAGAAAGTTGCCAATTATAATAGGAACATTTTCTGCTTCAATGAATGCACATTTGGAGTCATTTTATTTTTTGCCTGAGGTAACTATCTATTCAGAGGATGGAGGAAAAGACTTTGAGTACTGAAAAAAAAGAAAAAGAATCCCCAAGCAAAGCTTTGTTTTTTCTACGAAGGTGGTGTTAAGTTCTGATTTTGAAATAATACCTCCTGCTCTTACCGGAGTGGCGAAGACATTCCGTTTGAAATGAAGCAAACATGAAAAAGACAGGGGTTTTTAAGTACATTGAACACAATCACAGTAAAGTAAGCCTTGAATTGCAAGCTTTTCATGTTCAAGTTATGCACTGCACTTAATCAAACAGATATAAACTGGCTTATTCATTAATGCATTAATTCTAGCGCAGTATCCTGCCTCAGATAATTGCTTTCCTTACAAAAGCTTTGCTGATTAGTCAACTAATGATTTGATGAGGTTAACGGAAAGATTTATAAATCATAGAAAATGGCAGAACAAGGAGAAATACGGATGTCAGGCTCAGTGACAGTATATTACATTTACTGCACTGCACAGGGACTGGTGGTGGTTAATACAAAAGGTACCTCACTACTGTAAGACATGTACCATGTTCATATCGATGCCGTTTGTGTAGGACCACGCATGCTGGAAATACTCCTCCAGTCTCTGGCGCAGCGGGTTAGGGATCTGGTGGAAACGTATGAACTCTTTCACGCGCAGCATCTGCAGGTGGTATCTGGCTGTGCCCGAGTAGAGCCGCTGGATAATGGCCGACACGTTTCCAAAAATACTAGCGTACATGAGGGCTGCTCAGGAGAGAAGCAAAGAGCTGGGATTACCATCATCGATATCTGCATGAAAAACTCAAACTAACCCTTTGTTGCATGTTGTCCAATATTTTAAACATATTTCAGTAGGGTCTATGGTGTCTAGGTTCATAGATACCCCGAAAATACATGATGTTCGTTTTAACGGACATTTACACATCAGAATTTTCCCAGCATGTGCCTCTCTGATTAGTCAAACGATTTACCACAAATGATCACAATGGCAGCGTCCTTGAGTAAGAGGTCAGTAGACAGAAGTCAGAAATATTCTTACATTGTTCAAGTTTTGATCAAACTTTTTCCTGTTGGAGGAATTACATGGCAAGTTGCATCAAGGTGAAAATCTGGTTGTGTGAAAATTTTCAGTAATCAAGGTTCAAGTATATATAATCCAATTTATCCTGTAATGCTTCATTGATCGAGAAGACTGGACCAAACACAAGTGAAAAAAGCCATGTTACTTTTGAGTTACGTGAGTAACGCTTGAAAAATCCAGTCTGCCTGAATAACCATTGAAGGGTTCATTCTGGGTTTTCTCTAGTAAAGTTGATTATAGTCAGAGGTTTCCACAATGTAGAAGTTTTGAATTTCTGTCCACTGAATAAGCAGCGAAACAATTTTATACCGTAGCTTAACGCGGTAAATCTAACGGCAGTAACGCTGGAATTACCCAAGGCATTAATCTATAAAAACATTCTCAGCTACAGTGGGTGGAGGTTCTCATGTTGATGCCCTGAGGCTGGTTGATGCAGCTGAGGTTGACAAGAAAACAAGTTACTGAAATACTTTCTGATGGATGGAAAGGAGGGAGCCAAGACTCACAGCCAATCAGCATGACACATATGGAGAAGATCTTCTCGGAGTTGGTGTTCGGAGACACATTGCCGAACCCAACACTGGTGAGGCTACTGAAGGTGAAATACAGTGCAGTCACATACTTGTCCTTAATGGTTGGCCCAGAGCTTGGGTCGCTGTAGTTGTACCTCTTCCCGATAGACACGCCTAAGTTATCCAGCCAGCCAATCTTGTGCTCCAGGTATGGCTTCTCCACGTTCCCGATAGCATACCATATGCAGGCAAGCCAATGGGCAATGAGTGCGAAAATGCACATCAGGAGCATCAGTACAGCTGCTCCGTACTCTGAGTACCGGTCCAGTTTCCGGGCGACTCGGACCAGACGAAGGAGTCGTGCCGTTTTCAGCAGGCCAATGAGCGTGGTCGTCTGAGGAAACAGAAATGCGTACTTTTTGTTAGATCCGGAAAAGAACCTTCAGAACAAAAGAGTCAATACAGTCGTTTCAAATATTACTTAAATAAGCTATAATAAGAGCTGCTGGCTAGCTCACTCGGTAAAACATTGCGTTGCAAAGCAGAAGTGACTATCATGGCGCGGGTTCAATTCCCGGCTTGTACCAACCGACAGTGGTCGGCAGCTCTTTTCAAAGTAGCGTGCAATCGGGATGCAAATTGGGAAGGGTCTGTCAGGATAGGGTATTGTAAATAATAAGTTCTCAGGCGGCTCCTGTTGGCCAGACGGGCGCTCGTTAGGAAGTTTCTAAGCTCGTTGATGTTCGGATATCCTCCGCCCTCGTTCTGAGCTTGGGAAGTTTCAGCCAATGAATGTATAAGAAGTGGCAATGGGCGTGCGCTTCAGAGGAGAGCCGCGGGCTGTCTCACTCTCCTGAGTTGGCAATAGGGGTCGCATATGCGAGAAGCCTTGTACATAGTTCCCCAATTGGACATTTGAGATTCGGGTGGGATCGGAGATGCCAAATTTATCAAAAAAAAAATTGCTTTAATAAGGTAAATGCCTCACAATAATGTTGGCTCACATACTTACTTGATAATTATTTGAAAAAAGCAATCTCAATTTACACAATGACTCTCATTGGGCCTTGTGCATGAACATTTTCATATTCTTATTTAAAATCTTTGGTTTTTGTTCACAGGATGGGTTTGCATGAAGCCATCTCATTAGGTGTAATAATTGCTTGTAACCACAGAAAATTGTCCCAAATGATCAAACCTGAAGAATTACATCTCTTAATAAAGGGACTCTTTAAGAGATGTGAAAAAAGCATGAGTGAACGCCACCGGCTGTAAGGTTTGACACGGCGCTCAATTCTTCTGGAAAATTCAGTTCATAAAAATGAGTTACATTCACCTGATTAAGGAGAACAGCTCTCTGTGGGGGGAAACAGTTTCTTCAGTCAGAGATCGATAAATGAAAGCATGTTGTTATTAAGCCTCAACAGAGTTCACAGATTTTTTTTGAGGCCAAGGAGAGCAATATAAATGACAAATGCTGTTAATAAAGTTTCAGGACTGAAACACCAGTGACATTGAGAAGAAAACATTATATATGAAAACAACTTCCAAAAACGTATCTCCGCTGTAAGATGCTCCTTGTTTAAGCTGGACCTTTTGGCCGGGAGACTGTCTAAGTGCCAGTGCAAATGTATCCCCAAAATTAGGTGGCTTGTGCAATGCCTCTTAGTTCCACTTCCACAGTTCCAGGTTTCTCTTCTGAGCTCATGTAGCCCTGCCCACTTAAGCCGAGTCCGTGCTGTACTTTCATTTCTGGATTGACGTAAAGCCAGTTCAGGCGAATGCAAAGGCATGGTCCTCAGAGGCTGACTTGCTAAGGAAAATGATCAGAATACGAAACACAACCTCTCCCACCGCACGCAGCACTTCTGGCGATGTTTCATTTCATTTTTCAGCATGACAGCGCCTCTGTGCAGAGGGTAAAGTGTGTAAATATCATGACCGGTGCAGAAAGCCCGCACACAGCCTCGATTTCAACCCCATTAAATGCCCTTTGTGACCAATTTCAGAGTCAGCTCCCGACCTCACTAATGTTTTTATATTTCAGCCTGGAAAACAGGGAAAGCCCTGCAGCAGTGTTCTGACATCACACAAAACACCAATTCTGGAGTGTAGGGACTATTGGAATGAAACAGTGGCCATGCAGGCGTCCATTTATATTTATAAATTATATGTAGTGTATGAGGAAAGTCTCAGTTTCATTTTGCTAGGTGTCTGTGGTACTGACAGCAACAATCCTCTGACCACATAATGCGGGCTGAAAGAACGATAGCATTGTGGGTTCTGTCGCTGGTTTGTGGATGGTGCAGTTCCTTACAGCCTCAGGAAAACCAGCTCTAAATGTTCGTTTCAGATGAATGGGAATATTCTGACACCTATGAAGGCCTTGGACGCAATGCATCCACCTTCGCTAAGAGATACTATTCTCCTGTTGTCTGAAACCCCAGCTGTGCACTGAAGTGTCAAGGATATTTATGCATTACCATCTGCTACCTGTAATAATAAGTTCCAGCACCTTGCAAGAGTTGATTGGCAAAGCGACAAGAACCAGACAATCATAAAATGCAAAGAAAAAGAAAAAAAAACGCACAAAGCATAAAACCTTTCATACTAGTTGCATCTTCAAACATTTTTTGAGTGAAAAATACAGATCATAGCTTTACAATCATTCATTAAAAAAAATAATAACAAGGGACACAATTTATACGCAATTTCACCACAGTACCGCATGTTTATCTTGGCTAAACGTAGTGTCCATTTTCTGTGCAGCTGACTTTCATTTTAAGTGCCTTCTCCATAATTTGCTTTTTTGAAATTCTTTACGGCTTAACAAGACAAATACTCAATCTGACATGGAAATAGGAACCTGGTTAATTGATCCTTTACAGATTTGGTGGAGAAACAATAATTTGGCTAATTAACTGCTACTTGGTTAACCCTTTCAATCCGAACGTGTCATCGCCGACACAAATGCACACGTCATGTTGTATCATAATTACCATAATATGTGCACTATCAAAAAAATTCCCCCTGTTCCTGAAAGCTGAGAAGTTGTGCTTCAATCCAAATACAGTTTACTATGGTAAATACAGCAGCATGATGCTCTCCCGGGATTTTTTAATTTGGCCTTAAAAGTTTAACTCATGTTTGCTTCCAATGCAGCACTAGTCTGCCCCCACCCAAAATAAATAAATATGAATCTTACACTGACATGATCACTTCAACCAGCACAGAGCTACCCTCTTTGTCGCAGTAAAATTGTCAACGAACCCAGAAGAAGGGTCATTATCTCAGAATATCGTGGCCCTTTCCGCTGGTTCACGCTGGCAACACTCCATTATACAACTCCTGAGGGGAGGAATCAAATAACTAGCCAATCTGTGGTACTCTCCCCTGTCCATATCACCTAGGCCCAGAGTCACACATGATCTCGCTCATCATTTAACTTCATCATTTATTGCCGTTTGGTAAGAAGCTATCAATCCCTGAGAGCGCGCTGCTAAGAAGAAGCCACTCAGTAAACACATACAACAGTTTAATTTTATATGCCTTTTAGAGGTTAAATTGGAGAGAGTCAAGTGTAAAATGAAGAAACAGGATATAATGCCAGCTTCCAGCTGGAAAAGGAAATGTTTAACAGCATTTTTGATGTAGCACAACAGTATTTTCACAAGCTCTCAGGAATGCAACTGCTCACATACCTATGCCAGTTGGCGTACACAAATCAATGCAGGTAATTTTTATTGACTTATCTTTCTCAGACCCCATTAATATTTAGTGAATAGTGCTGAGTGGTGCAAGTGCCCAGTTGGCAACTTTTTTCTTTAGTTTCAATGAGGTTTATGGATAGAAATCAAGCACTGTCTCAGGCAGTCTGCTCAAATGCATTTTGAGTTGTGAAGCTGCAGGAAGAAGTTTATTTTGCCATCTTTTCTTTGCCAACAGCCTGTTGGAGAAGTATTGCCTACATAAAACTACCCATTTCTGAGGATAGAAGATAAAGGGCATAGAGAAGCCTACCAGAGAGATAAGCTCCTTGTTATTCTCAGCAGTGAAGTTACCTACAAGAGTAAATAATGGAGAAGCAACATGTTGCTGTGGCTGTGACTTTGGTTGGATAAACCAGTCATTCAAAGTGAGGGACTGTAATTAAAGAGGCAATAGTCGGAGATGAAGATCCAGCTGAAATAGAGACGAGGGTTTGCCAGGTCCTAGCAGTGTCTTCAGGGCATAACGCACACTTATTTGAGGGCAAGGTCATAGCTCGGATTTCGACCTTTTTCTCGGTCAAAGGTGACAGTGGATGATGTTACTAGTCTAGCAACCAAACCATTACAGATGGATCCCTCTAATTTACACAGGTTATGCATAATGGGTGTCTCCAGAAGCCTATTTAATGGCAAGTTTATAGCTCCAATTTTGACCTCCTTTCTCAAAGGTCAAAGGTCACTGTGTATGATTGATCGCTCTAGCAAGTGAATCATTGCAGGTACTGCTCTCATTTACACAGCTTACTTATATTGAGTTTCTTCAGAAGGCTATGTGATGTCATGGTCACTGCTCTGATTTTCATCCAATTTGTCTAAGGTCGAAGGTCACAATGTATGATGTTGCTGCTCTAGCCACTGAACCATTCCAGGTGAAGGCCTCACCTTATGCCTATCAGGTGCCTTCAGAAGCATATCGGAAAGCAAGGCTATAACTCTTATTTTGACCTACTTTTCACCCCAATAGATGCAAATCCTGAATAAATAAAACACCAAAAATGTATAAGCATTTAAAGCAATTTTTACCTTTCTGGTAAATTTCTACGCTTTTCTTATCTAATCATGAAATGCTCCTGATAACGCATGGCACACTAAATTGTAAAAGAAATCCACCAGATGTTGAAACTCATCAATATTCAATTCTCATATATTTCTGATAAAAGTCTGACCAATCATTTTCTTCGGTCCGAATAAAATGATTTGCCGAGCTTCCTGTCTGTAATCCGTCGCCGCGCTCCTTCCAGCTGCCAACCGCTGTCACCGCTTATGAGTCGCGCACCTCTCTGGCAGAGCAGCAGAGCGGTAGAGACAGAACAGGTTTTCAACAAAGTTAGCCGGCAAATAAAACAGCTGCAACTGCTCCTAATTTAATGACTAACGTTACAATTCTGGTGAGGTAAGATGTTATGACAGCAGTTTTGCGAGAAAATATGTATGAATCAGGGTTTCCGCTAAAAAATATTGGCACCGGACAACATGACCGACAGGTTTTCAATTTATCGGACAAATGTTTGAAATTCCGGTCAAATATCATCTGAATTTATTGAGCTTAAAATGATATGCAGGCTAGATAAGAATGATATCAAGGCATGTCAATTAAAAGCGTAATCTTTTTACTGAAAAGTATGTTATATCAAATAATGAGCCCTGTCAATTGATTCACGTGCGCAATTTCTAAAATAAATAAAACTTGCAAAACCCGCGCTCTTTTAACACGAACATAAAACAATCGCAACTACAATTTACAAACAAAAAACAATATAACATAAGCAGATGTTATGAGCTGGATAAGCTTGTTTGAAGATACAGTATATGCCCATATACAACATTATCATCTAATTTCTGCATTCTCAGGAATACCCAGCCTGTTCATGCAAATATATATATACACTTACAGGTCGAAATGCGCACTGAAAAGAAATGTATTTTTATGATTTTTGAAGATACTTAAGATATGAGCGAAGAAACAGCTCAAGATTTTAGGTTTGCGTATGAGCAGAACCGCAAAGTAGCATATTTTGACAGGTAGAAAACTTTGACAGAACACCGGTTCTGCAGAGAGAAACCTCTCTCTGCTGGCACACTGGAGACAGGGATCACGCAGGCTATTTTGGCCAGTTTAGACAACTCAGGGTAGCCCACTTCAGATTGCATTTCAATCTTTACATAATCCTTCTCTTTAGACCTGTTTGGTTTCAGAAAACGGTTTTTCATATTAGATTGTTTCGACATGTCCAACTTCTCCCGTTATTGTTGTTGTAATGTGCGTTGCCTGCTTTGTCAGAGTAAATGAAACAAATGCGACAAGTTTAGTTCGGTGTGAAAAGAAGTTTCATTCCACATATAGGTCTGGCCTTCACATTCATAAAAAATAAGATTTAGGTTTTGTGGAAATTGACTGTTTTTATAAAATTCAAATTATGCTTAGAGGGAATATTTTCACCGGACATTTTGACCGGAGGGGTAAAAAATTACCGGACTTCGGCAGATTTTACGAGTAAAAGTCCGGTAATTACCGGATAACAGAAACCCAGGGATGAATTCTGCCAAAAAATGATGCATCTGACTGTAAACAAACAGGCGCTGAAATGCTATAATTACTATAATATTGTTAATGGTAGTTCGTCAGACATGATAAGGGCATTTTATTTTATACCACATATAGAATTGAATTATTATGTTGGTTATGTTTCACTAACCGGAGCCTCTGAATCTGTCTCCATTGCTCCGTTTCAAGATGCTTTCACACCGGACGCAAAACAAATTTTTTGTACGACAGAGACATTCAAAGTCAATGCAAAGGCGTAAATACGCATGAGATTCGCGTCTTTGCATTGACTTTGAATGTAATCTGTTGTGCGAAAAATATGTTTCACGTCCGGTGTGAAAGCAGCTTCATTCGCGCTGCTCACTTTCTCCCCGCACGCGTCGGGGGAGGAGGGGAGCCTCAGAGGTCAGGCAGGGGAAGTGGGCGGGACTTTGGAGGGAGGCGGAGTTGTTCATGTTCAAATTTTTACTTAGTGCTGGGCCGCATGCCAGAAAGGTAAGAATTGCTTCAACATAGGCCTTTTAGTGCATGTAGCAGTGACCTCCCCCACCAAAACATATTTATTTAAAAACACAATAATACCATTGTAAGTAGTACTTTGTATTGTACTTTGTAAGCTTTCATACACCAGTTGGGCATGCCCACCTGTATGGCACACTGAGGAGGTTACACAGCGCCAAGCACGATCTAGCTTAGGTTACTGGAGCCTTCCTTTCAGCCTGGACATGTCTGGCCATTCTCCTCAGACGTTTCTCATGAACAAGGAGTCTTTGACCTTAGAACTGCTACTGCCTGGGTTTTGACACTTTGCTCTCTGAACTCTAAACACTATGGGGGAACCCCATGGAGATTAGCAGTTTCTGAGATACTCAATCCACTCCTCTGGCACCGAAAATTATTCCATAGTCAAAGTCGTAGATCACACTTCTTCCCCGTTGTGATGGGAACCCCGAACAAGAACTGAACCTCTTCAACATGTCTGAATGCTCTTATGCATTGGGTTGCAACCACATAATGGGCTGAATAGATATCTGCATTAATGAGCATGAGTACAGGTGTGACAAATAAAGTAGCCGGAGTGTAGATTATTGGTCAAATATTTAACAAGCTGAGGCATCCAGCCACATAGGTCAAACTGAGATTATTGGTGACAAACTTTCCCAGATAACTTTCCTAATTACCAAGATAAGAGTCCCCAACTTCACCATCTGACTCGTTTTTCTTGCCACAGTGCAGATTAGCAGAACATTCTGCAGCAGGAATTGAGCATATCTCACCAGATTACAGTGTGCCCTCACAGGAAAACACATTTGCTGACTCCGAGCCGTAGGGTGTGTAAAAGAAATAGTGCCCACCGTAACAGAGATATTACAGTGCAGTTGAAGACCCCAGTGCTGACAGTACTTCAGTCACAAAATGTCCATTTTAAGAAAATTGACCTTGGTGTTGTAAAGCCCCACAAAACAATACCAAGGACGGACATTGCAGAGGGCTGAAGGTTTCATGTGTTCTTCTTGGCTAACATTAATTCGAGCAACTTCCTGGCTGGTGTGAATCACAATATAGCTAATGGATATTTTTCTCCATCCAAAGACGGGGCATAAAAATGCAACAGTTACAATCAATCTGACTCCATAATACATTTAGAATACCAAATTTAGTTACCCTCGTTAAATATCTGACTCCAAATTAGAATTAGAATTTATAGTTTGGGGACAGCATGGCATGAATCTCAGGGCAGTGAAAACCAGACTCTAGGGAAAAACATGAAGTTGATTATACCTTGAATTCTTAACAGACAACCACCGTCGCCACAAAAATGTTCCCGGGTTTTAACACCATGATCCTAGGTTCTTTGGTTAGATTAGAGGTTGGAAGTCAGCCATCACTGCAATAGCCTCTGCTGGCATATATATACAGCGAACCCAGATTATATGCACGCCCATGGGTACCTTAAGGGAATTTTAATGGACAACTGACTTTTCGTTCATGGGTTTCCTTCAGGCTAAATCCTTTCTGTAGGTAGGTCATGGTCGTCTAACCCAACTTAACCAACCAATTCCCACACCGGGACGCTGGCCAGTTGTACCTCTGTGGGGATAATACCCCTAGGTATCCGCCGAGACGGGGCTAGGAAGAATAAAAAGATTAAGAGACACCGAGACCATGCATGCTGAACGGAATAACAATAATTAAATTACCAGGTAGGCACAAACTTGGATCTAACAAATCAACGTTAAGCCAATTATCAGTTACACACAATTTAGCAAGAGAGGACAAATTCATACCTGAAAAAATGGAGACCATGTGCCCTGGGAGAAACCGGATGCCATCCCTCTCCGCCTACCTAGATCCGCTGCTTACGCACAGACCCAGGCCGGCGGAGCGAGGCGGCATGTGATTCTCCCTAACTCACCTTTCGCGTGCAAGATCTTGAAAAAGAGGAAGAGCCCTTCCAGTTAGAATCTCGTGCCTTTAAGCACTCAAAACCACGCCTCCGATCAAGGTGGGCTTTCCCCCATTGAGGTGTTAGCATAGAGAGGAGAGCGGAATCTGTGTTTCCAAAACAGGATGATCCATATTTTCAAGGGAAATGAAACCTGCTCCATTCAACTCCTTGGATTCCTCTGAGAATAATATAAGGAATATTGTGCTAATATGATGCATTTGTCATGGAAAAACCTTAAAATGGAGTATTATATAGTTTGAGATATAAGTATATAAGTGATTTCTTTATGGGATATTGAAAATAAACATATTATGAATTTCCCAGAGATTTCGATTGTTTTAAACAGATTAATGTAACTGGACTTAAACTTTAGTGGGTATAGTGATTTGTCTTTTACAGAAGACATGGAACCTGCAGAGCTTTGTGGCTCCGGCCCCCTGCTGAGCAAAGCCAGAGGCGCTACCCCCACAGGCAGACTGCAAGAACATCCTAGGTTATAAAAGTTTACTGCTGGCTCTGGATTGAGCTAGATCAACCAAACATTCAGATTTTACACGCGTAATGAGCGTAATGTTCCAACAATTATTTTTGACATTTGACATATCTGTTGTGAGCTAAATCAACCAAACATTCAGGTTCTACAGTATCTATGAAAGATTTTTTTCACATCCTTATCTCATAATGCGTAAAAATGTGGCTAAAGTACTTTCAGCACTAGGCGCTTCAATTTCTTCTCAAAATCTGCGTAGGGAAACAGTAACAGGCAGAAAGCCAAATTAAATTAAGGTAGCTTACTTCATCCGAACCTGATCCAAATATGAGCAGGTCGAAGGGGATCGCTGCTACCATGTCGATCAGGAACCAGCCTTTGAAGTAGTGGATGGCGATCTTCCCCGGGTGGCTGACGACCTCTTCGTTCAAGTTGACGTAGGTGGTGCGGAAGTTTATCAGGATATCGATGATGAACATGATGTCCACAATCAGGTCCACCACATTCAGGGGGCTGCAGGAATACCCGCACTCACGCCTCTTCTGCTCTTCACGGTCATTGAGCAGGAAAGCCGCAGAGTAAGGCGTGAATATGGCCGTGTAGATGACCAACAGCAGGATCAACCAGTCCCACACGGCCTTGAAGGGGCTGTAGTGTAATATCGTGAAGGTGTCCATGCGAGGAGTCTGGAGTTTGTATTCAGGCAGAACATCGGCCCCCAACGACAAAACCTTCAAAGAGAGAAAGGAAATGTACTGAGTACAAGTTATCTCGTTATATCCTTTGCTCCTTCTGCAGGAAAAAAGAAAACAAATAAAGACCTTAGGGCTGATTTTTCCTGTCCTATGCAATACAAACAAGAATAATCACAGCCTCTCCTGGACAATGAAAGAGGCTCTTCCCTTTGAATTTAGGTAAATGCAAGCATGAGGTAATAGCCGCCAGTGGGCATGAGACAAGGAGTTATGGTCCATCTAACAAGGCTGGGTGAAGAGGGTCCAATACTGCCACAGAATGTTGGGCCTCTGGTGTGTGCACAAGAGAGACATGCTCATGTCATTTACTTTCTTTTTTCTTTTTTTTCTTTTTTTTTTGGAAGGTGTTAACATTTAAATAAGAAATACATAATATATAATATATAATAAAGGATTGAAAAAATGCTATTTTTATAATTTAAAAGGAAGTTGATGAAAGATATAAATTTTTCCTTCATAAATAAACCACAACAGCGCATCTTGGTACAGTGTTGCATTCGGTGAAAAGAAAATTAAAGCTAAGTGAGATCAGTTTAAAATGCACAATTATATTACAATAATGTGCATTAAAAGCGCAAAAGATAGAAATCAGATCATGAAATCAAACTCAATTAAAATATAGTGATATTGCCATTATTACAAGAATCAATAACAAATTTGGCAATACTCATAACAGGCCTTGATTGTTTTGACTCTCTCGCTTCCTAAAGGAGTGATTTTTGCTTCCTGAACGAATGATTCATGTCACATTATCAATCATCAGAGGCTTACTCTTATTTTCTTAAATGCCATCACTGGAATCATGCCGGTTATTAAATCACACCAGTAGTCATGTTTGCGTGGGCCTGGATGGCTGTAGTGCGGTGGTCTGACCCCATGTGTGAATCACTGACGTCTCTCCTGAATGATTCAGTGGGGACGCACTGAGCATCCTCTTTGATGTCCCTCTTTTCACTGCCTGCTTATGTTGGCACTAAATCCAGCACAATATACTAAATGTTGGTATAAAGTTACTTTGATCACTGGGCCATACTAGAAAACAGGGGTCCTCAATCTTACCCTGAAAGGGCCGGTGTTGGCACAGGCCTTTAAGCGCATGGTATTGTGCCACTAACCGTTCCATTTTCTTGGTGCAGTAACATTTTTTTTTTTTTTTTGTTGTTGTTGTATGGAGTTAAATTACTGCCAAAACCTTGTATACAAACCGAACATGTTTTACAAATGCACCACGATTCACAAACAAATACAATGTGATTTGCAAATATAAAAATGATTCACGTGCAAATAAAGTGTGGTTTGCAAATATAAAAATGATTCACGTGCAAATAAAGTGTGGTTTGCAAATATAAAAACGATTTGCAAACAAATACAGTGTGATTTGCAAATATAAAAACGATTCACGTACAAACAAGGTGTGATTTGCAAATATAAAAACGATTTGCAAACAAATACAGAGTGGTTTGCAAATACAAAACACCATTAACAAACGAATGTTTTCAGTTTTACAAATACAAAACGTACCGATTACAAGTATACGACGAGAACCATTTCCTACAAGTACAAATCACTTTTGGCAGTTTTCTACCGCTGACATGGCGTAAAGGATTTTCTCACAAATGTCCTCACTGTTATTGTCCCTGTTAAACAGCAGGTGGGGCTATGACGCAATATCCTAGATCTCTACACCGTGAAGTTGAACAGAATAGAGAACGGCCGCCAGCGACAACCGTGGACATGAGGATGATGGCTGAGGCTAAATAAAAACGCAGTGTCTTCGTGTTCGAAATAATTCCGTGTCCGACAGTGGGATGGTGTCAATATAACTACGTGTCCGACAGTGGATTATTGTTTTTAATCTCATGAAGTCTACTGAATCTTTTAGATAGCCTATTAAACGTGAATGTTTGATCAGATGGCTCAGTTCTTCAAGATGGGTACCCAATCAATGTTTCTGTTTAAGCTCTGCACAATAAAGTGTTCTGATTGATAGTGATATATTTTTATTTTCCATTTCGTTATAAATCTGGGCCCGTATTCACAAAGCATCTTATCTTAGCGCTAGGAGTATTCCTAATTCGCGCTAAAACATTTTATGTAGGAGTAAAATCTGAAAAGTAATTCACAAAACCGCTGAGAGCAACTTTTAGCCATCCGAGACACCGAGGGTAACGCTGCAACGATCTGTTGGCTGATATTATCCCACGCATACCGCTTGGATTTGCTGTTCACCCCCGAGCCAATTTTCCCTCTGATTAGGGTACATGCTTTCGCTCCAGCACCAACTGGCCCAGCAGCAGTAACTGGTCTTGGCTCCAGCTGGGCTTTCGCGTCATTTTTGAACTTACATCCATGACAGTTTAGGGCAAACAAACTTGAACGGCTCGACATTTAAATGATCGCAACATATTCTCATTCTCATCGGGTAACAAGTAGCTATTGGGGCAAGTGACGCGTTTCATTAATAACTTGTTTAATGCTATTAATGTTTTTACAATTATCTCTTTCCTATGTACGTTTATTTGCCTAGAGCGTGATATGCGGGGACCGTGCATTGCAATTTTCATAAGTGCTCAATATGCTATTATTTTAAACCGAATCTAGAAAAACAAATGCTTTGTATGTTAACAATAACTTGCTTAAAAGTAACCCTGTTTTAAATTATTTTAGCAATAGGGAAGAAAATTATTTTAATGTCAATGTTAAAGTTAAGGTTAGGCTTAGGGTTAGGGCAGTGTTTAAAAAGGGGATTGTCGTACCTCTCTACTTTGAAATGCATTTGAAAACTGCCGAACTCGTAACAACTGCCATTATTTTATTGGACAAACCAGTCCCTTGGACTATTTTCTCATTTTTTCCTCCATGGGTTGTATGTGGGATATTTTTTTCAATGGGTTGCCCTGCCACCAAACAACCAATCACCGTGCTCATTGTTCCAAGACTCGTGCATGAGAATTGACATCAGCCATAGCAACGGAGATTACTCCCACCCATCTCAGAGCTACCCCTATTGAGTTACCAATTTTCTTCACTAAAAGTTGCTCTCAGCGGTTTTGTGAATTTTAAGATTGTTTTATCATAAATGTTTTAGCGCGACTTAGGAGTACTCCTTGCGCTAAGATAAGATGCTTTGTGAATACGCGCCCAGATTTATAACGAAATGGAAAATAAAAATATATCACTATCAATCAGAACCCTTTATTGAGCAGAGCTTAAACAGAAACATTGATTGGGTGCCCATCTTGAAGAACTGAGCCATCTGATCAAACATTCACGTTTAATAGGCTATCTAAAAGATTCAGTAGACTTCATGAGATTAAAAACAATAATCCACTGTCGGACACGTAGTTATATTGATACCATCCCACTATCGGACACGGAATTATTTCGAACACGAAGACACCGCGTTTTTATTTAGCCTCAGCCATCATCCTCATGTCCACGGTTGTCGCTGGCGGCCGTTCTCTATTCTGTTCAACTTCACGGTGTAGAGATCTAGGATATTGCGTCATAGCCCCACCTGCTGTTTAACAGGGACAATAACAGTGAGGACATTTGTGAGAAAATCCTTTACGCCATGTCAGCGGTAGAAAACTGCCAAAAGTGATTTGTACTTGTAGGAAATGGTTCTCGTCGTATACTTGTAATCGGTACGTTTTGTATTTGTAAAACTGAAAACATTCGTTTGTTAATGGTGTTTTGTATTTGCAAACCACTCTGTATTTGTTTGCAAATCGTTTTTATATTTGCAAATCACACTTTATTTGCACGTGAATCATTTTTATATTTGCAAATCACATTGTATTTGTTTGTGAATCGTGGTGCATTTGTAAAACATGTTCGGTTTGTATACAAGGTTTTGGCAGTAATTTAACTCCATATTGTTGGCTTTATGCAGGCTATTGACCACACCCAAAAGAACAAGTCAAGTGTCACTGCACACATCACAAGCAGCTCACTGTTTGTTATTACTGAAGTGCTTGGCGCGTGTCAGGATTACTATCCCAATCATAAGTTAATCACCTGTATACCGCGGGAATATTCAAATGGGGGTTTTTCTGAAGGTTCCACAACTCCTATACCCCTTTTATAACCAAAAAGAACCTGGTGCTATTGCCAGTGCTTAGTTGGTTAAACCCAACATGCCCTCAGAACCTGTTTGCTTTTCCATCGCTAAGGAGCCAACGCAGAGCCAGGCGTTTCCATCACTGTAATTTTAAGACCTACAGATCAGGAGGAATTGAACTTCGTTCGAGACTTATGTCTCTTTCAGCAGCGCTCACATAACATCTAGCAATACAGAAATACAGTATGAACTGCAGGAAACCACAAATAAAAAATTAAAACTGAAATAATACTTGTGTTTCTATGCTCAGTAATACTAATGTTATCATTGAGGTTTTATCCTTTTTAGAGGGGAAAAGGAATATAGCCTATATAGATAGCTATGATTTTGCACTGGGTTGAAATCATATATTAAAAAATAGTGCCACGGGCCCTGTAGCTCACCTGACCACTTAAGGGTGTGTAAGAAGCAGTTCAACTCAAACTAGATATGTGATGTATCTTGCCACGTACTAACTGCATGGCAAATTTCAGCTGAATATGTGCATAAATAGCTTTCAGATGGCCAATTATGTGATTTTCAATATAATAATGTTTGAAATTGGTTCGGAACGCCTTGTACAAACTTTGGTGTCCTCATGAGTAGGAATGTGCCTGTCAAATTTCAGCTTCATAGGCCCAGTGGTTTCGGAGATGAAGATGTTTACGGACGGCGAACGACGACGAACGACGGACAAACAGGCCATGACATAAGCTCATATGACTTCGTCAGGTGAGCTAATAATAAAAAGCGGTGAAATAAGATGCACACATTAAATGTGTACTGTAAAATACCAAAAGCTTGCGCAACAATGGGGTGTAATGATAGGAATAGGCTATCCACATTTTCAGACAGGTAAGAAATTAATGAGCTACTGTTGTATTTCATTCCAGCTTCATAAGTTGAATAAACTGGCTGATGTTTTTTTCGTTTTGCAATGTCCTTCAATTACAGTAATTCGCAAACACCCTAGCTGACCAGCTTACTCAGATTCGTAATGCTTAATATAGACGTTAGTGGCGTAGAAAAAAATGCCTGAAGAAGCAAAGTAAAATGAAATATAAACGCATCACGCAGATATTTGACAGAGGCTTATATGTTCCAACATTTACTGCTAGCAGAAGGCTCAAAATACTTCCGCAACTTCAAGTTGCTTGGCTGGTCTTGTTGGTCACAGTCACTCTGCCCTCAGCCCCAAACGCAATCGGTGCTCGGCTCTAGAGCAGCAAGGAGTTGGTGCTGCTCTGGCACCAGTTTTGAGAGCCAGGAGTTGGTGCCTAGGCTGTGGAAAAGCAAAGAACCAGTGCTGTCAAGTACAGGCTCCACACTAGCACTGGAACCAGCTCGGTAGATAAGGGGTATTACAGCCATTCCATCCACTTGCTCCAATTATTTTGTAATGTGCTGCAGGCATCAATTTTGGAGTTAGTGAGTATTTCCAAAATCAATACAATTGATCAGATGAAACTTTTTGCTGTTTTTTTCATTGCGCTGTTTCCATTTCAGAGAGAGAATTAACATATCACTTAATGCTGTTTAATTGGCATTTTAAATTCTGTTCCAATTCTTCAGGAATAGAGATTGTATATTCCTGCATGGGAATGGCCATGTGGGAATTAGTACCTGGCTTGTGGATCTCTTGGTTCAGCACTATTGCTCTATTCCATCTGGTATTGCTGTATTTTTTAATTAATACCGCAATTTAATTTTACATGTGAGTTGGTTGAGTGTGGTCCTTCTGAGTTTAGACAAACATTAATGGAATTCTAAATCAACCTTTGCTGTGGGGGGAATAGCTCTTCTCTCCAGACTGTAACTTGAGGCCATTTAACTTGATGCATTAGAGAGGCATGCTATACTATGTCTTATGGAAGTAACAGCATCTCAGATGATCTCAATGTGGCACATCAGTGACAGACAGACCTCCCTATCTTTGAAAATTCAATCCTCTCAAATTAAATTATTCAGCTGGGTTGGCTTCTGAAAAAGAACCAATTTTAAGTCCTTTTTGTCAAGCCTCTAATTCACAATTTGACCCATCTTTGTCCAAAAGAAACTTTATGTGTTATTTATTCATTTATGTATTTTTTTTTATTAATTCACTTATTCATTTATTTATACTCAAGTCATTTTTAGTCCTCCATTGTGGCTTCGTCAATAAACGCGAGCTTGTCTTGAGTTCAAATTAAAGACCCAACCCCAAGCTCACTAAGAAAAAGACCTCAATACAAATGAAGGATGAAAAATTCTCCAATCAGAAAGGCGGCAGAACTTTGTCAATCCACTTTTGATCTTTCCTCATTCCAACAGCCCACTCACCAACTTTCTACAGTAAATGGTTCAATAGTTATGAAGGATAAAAGATAAGCCAATCAGGAATGGGGGCATGACTTTCGGTAATTAACATGTGACCCTTCCCTGAATTCAGTAATCCAATCCCCAACTCTCTATGACAGACAGCTCAATAGTTATCAAGGATCAAATATCAACCAATAAGGAAAGGGGATGCTGCTTTACCATCCCATAAGTGATCTTTTCCTGGGTTCCAATCCACAACTCAATGAGAAACAATTCAATAGTCATGACAGATCAAATATCAGTCAATCATAAAAGGGGTAAGGGCTCCACAATTTAAGATGTGATGCTTTTCCTGAGTCCAACAATGCAATCCTTAACTCTCCATGATAAATTGTTTAATAGTTCCGTAGGATCAAATACTGACCAACCAGTAGAGGGGGCGGAGCTTCACCATTTAACATGTGATCCTTACCCAAGTCAAACATCCAAATCCCCAACTCTCCATTACAAATTTTTCAAAATTTGTTACTTAAAAAAATTTTATGTTCAAAATTTATATATATATTTTTTAACAACACTTTCAGCACATTATGACTATATCACCTTATGGTACTCATTCGGAAAATATTTAAGAATCAAGTCAATAATACTATTACTCATATTTATGGCAATTTAGAGTCTCCAGTTATCCTGGCATGCATGTCTTTGGACTGGGGGAAGAAACCTGAGTGCCCAAAGGAAATCCACACAAACATGGGGAGAACAAGGCCTCCGGCTGGATTCAAACCCACTACCTTATAACTGTGAGGTGGCAGTGCTACCCCCTGCACCACCCCGTTAAAAAGTGGGGGGTATGTGAGGTCTAAAGATGCAAACATCCATCCTGTGGGAAAGTCATATGTGTGAAGCAAGTTTAAAGGCCCTTGCAGGAAAATTGCAAGACTGGGTAAATACAGTAAATACAGTTAGTAGAGAGTGAGGTTATGAAAAAAGACAATAATGTGGGCGGGGCTATAGAAACAACAACATCCATCTTTTGGGGCAGTCTGAAGCTGCAAAGAAAGTTTAGAGGCTCTTGCGTTCTAATTGTGAGGGTATGAGGGTGAATGGACATCAGTAGAATCTGAATTCCTTGGATCCTCAGGTGATCATCGATGGGGAGGCTGCCTGGTGTACGTCTCTAAAATGTCTTGAAAACATAACCCTTTTCCCCCCATTATAGATGGAGATGAGCAAGAAATATGTATTTATGCCGTGACAGTTAGTTTGGAGCGATGACAGGGAGGGCAGTGAGCTGAACACCGAAGCAATTTGTGTATAAATCCTGGAATTGCCTTAGAATCAAAGTTTCAGCAAAATTTAGTCGACTGAGATTCAGTAAAAGAGAGCAGAGATCCAAAATGTTCAAACTAACTGTGATAACACTAAAACACCAAAATTCAAACACACATAACAAGACAAGCCTTACCTGAGTGACCTTTTCTGTGACATTGTGTGTTCTGTCCTTGACCTTTGGTGCGATAATGGTTTTCTCAGAGGACGGGGGTGAAGCCGGCTTCTTCTCGTTATTCGCCTCGGAAAAGTTGAGCGTGATGAGCGGGATTTTGTTGATAGTGCTATACTTGTTGAGGTTGGAGTCCGACGTGGAGCCCAGCAGACTAGATTTTATATGGTTGAAAGGGCCTGGAAAGCAGAGGGGGTGCATTTAGGTGCCATGCAGTGACTGTTGCTTGGAACCTACACTGATATTCCCTCAGTGGGAATAACGGAGGCTGCTGTTATGCCTAAATACTCAAAAAATATATCCACCTTTCCTCAAATACCACCTAATCTTCTCTGATCTTTAGAAATCTTTGAGTCTTCCTTCCAGCTTGTGTTTGGTTATAGGAGGGGACATGCAAAGTGGCCCAAAACTGGCTTCTTGTCTCCTCCTTGCAAGTATATAGATATATCCAGTACGGGAGTAATTTTGGCTGACACCAAAAGCAAAGGTTAGTTTTATCCCCAATCATGCCAGATATAAAGCCAAAGTTTTGTGTCTATTCAAAGGGCGTCATGACAAAAACTACATCTGAATCAATGAATCAACAGCCTACAACTATAAAATGTAACTCAGTTGAAGCAAAATGCAGTAAATTCCATAAAATAATATTCTAGACCAGTGGCGGCTGCTGAGCAGAAAACAGGAGGGCTGGAAAACATCCCTCGAAACGGATGATTACTGACCTTTTCGATCGTTCAAAATCGTTGTTTATGATGAACACCTTTTGCAAAACTAGGAGTAATCAATTGACAGTTAAACACACAACTTTCTTTTTAATGAAATGTTCAGATGATTTCATAATAATTTTTAAAAATGTTTAAAAAAATGTACAATGTATTATTGTCTTGCCTTAATAGGCTGTCCTTCACAGGGGGAAAAAACTCCTCTGTAATTTTTTTGCGTTAGATTTTGCCATGTCCTGCATGGCAGGGCATCAAACCTACACTGCATGATTCTTTAAATGAAAACGAAGTAAACAAAGATTGAAATGTGAATGTTTTTGCGTCCAAATGGCATGTTTTATGTCTCGCCTTAAAGAGAATTGGCAACACCTGTGAGAGGACAGTTAAATTGTCTTTCATTAAGGAAAATGATTTACAACAGATCAAGACTAATTATCAGTTTTACAGCATGTTTAACGCCCTCCCTGTACTCTGTCCATCAGCTGCCACTGCTCGAGACAAAATTTCCTGAAGTAAAAAAATCAGATTTGCTCCTCTCATTGTTGAGCTTTGGGTGCTGAGAAATGTATCTATGATGCAATTTCAGAAATTAGACCAAAATTACAATAGATATGCCTCTAATTATACATTCAAGAGAAAAGATATACATCTTTTACAAATAGATCATTTACACAGGCTAACTAAAGGAACTAGCTATGCAAAAATTAGCCAATAATGCATTGTAATGTTGAAATGGTGAATTGATGACACAAAACAATTATACTTCTACAGTAAAAAAAATGTAGAAGTGGCAAAAAGCCTGAAGAATGTTGTGCATAAATATACAGTGAGAGAGTCTGTGTCGTATCAGCACACACAGTCACAGGTGATTGGTGGAGAAAAAGAGAAGCACGTGGTGCATGCTTTTGCAGGATGCGGACTCAGCACTAAATGGCTTGGCACCAAGTGAAGATAAAATGCACCACTTCCCTTTTTCGGTAATTAGCAGGAAGAGAAATACAGTGGGTGATTAAAGACAGCACTGGACAGGAGGTACACTTAAAAACGGAATCGACTGCATGCCACGCACTGTAAACAGAAAGAAGAAGTACAGGCCATACCCCCTGCCATCCAGGAATGGGAAACTAGTTTTTCAGGAGAAAGAAAGAAAAGTGTGACCAAGAGAAAGGCATTCAGAGTCAAGAGAAGAGCTATGGTGCCACTATTCAAATCTTCATGTATTAAATGTGGGAATGCAAGAGGATAGCAGGAAAAAGACCAAGATTAGTCCTCAGTAAAAATACATGATACAAATGCATGTCTCCAATTCATCAACCACTGATTTATACAAAAATAGGTAAGCAATATGTGAAGATGTGCCAGGCATTATCCAAAAATAATGCGCACCAAAGTGGCGCAATACGGCTTGACGTTAAGCGGAGAGGCATAATCCACATTGATTGTGCGGTCGTTTTTGTGTTATGAATGCCGAGGAGTTGCATCTAGCTCCTATAACATGATTACCACATACATATGTTTATCTTAAAGGAGCATGCGGTATTGCCCAAAAACCTTTTAAAAGGGTTTGGACAAATCACGGAGCATTAATGGGGTCTGTTCCACCCCTGTTCTAATATACAGTCCCACAAAACCATGCAAACTTTACACTAAAATTCAACTGGTGAATGTATTATTTACGTGGTGCTGTTTCATAAGTTTTCGGAGCAGCCGATGGCCACGTCTGGTACGGGACGAGATACACTGTAAAATGTAAACAAACGCTTGCTAAATAGTTGTCGAAAAACACACAGCGGTGCTTGTTCAAGTGGGAAACGAACGCAATGAAGGCCATAATTGCTCTAAGTTAATGATACTCTTTAAAAAGAAAAATCATTTAGCCACTTTAAGACATAATATTGTCTAGAATCGGCTTAAGCAAAGTTTGCTTCATCCAAAGGGGGGCCTTAACTCCGTTTTGTTTTGCTGCTAATTAACAGTTGCAGTTAAACTTAATCAAAATAATCACGAATGGATATAGTCTAAGCTACTGTTGCTACATCCAAAAGTGCTATCGTTAGTTCCATTTGGTTTCCTTGTTATGTTATTAAATTGAAAAACGTTGCCTGTGTCTCGATATAGCCTTCACTTCCCCTGCTTGCTGTGTCGCAGCATTGCAAGGCTCATGTTTGGAGCTATGCTGCATGACCAAAAAAAATGTTGCCCTTTGGATTTGAAAAAGCAAATACTCAAAAGCCTATGATTGAAGCATAACTGCAGTGATTAATATGTTTCAGTTGGCAACAATTCTTTTCACCCTGACAGAGGCAATATGTCCCTTATCATTCCTTTAATGAGCAGGACGGAAAGCGTATCCCATCATGGTCGTGCTACCGTTCGTTACAGGGTTCGTCATAAACTGGCATCAAATGAGGATGCAAAACGCCACCTTTATCGTCATTTATGTACGCTTGGTCTGTTAGCGTCACTGTATGACAAGCAAGGATGAGACTGGGCTCTTTGAAGAGGGGCAAATTATTGGCCTGCATCAAGCAAAGATTTATTTTAATTTTTTAAAAATTTAAACAGGGAAGTCCCGTTGAGATTGAAATCTCTTTTTCAAGGGAGCCCTGGGGGTTTAGGTGGAGAGGGAGAGGACAAATTGCACAGCCAATAAGATCAGGGGATGATTAGGTCGCAAGTTGAAAGAGGAAGGTTGGGACTTTAGCCATGACACCAGGGAGCCCCCTACTGTTGCTGATATGCTTCATAGTTTTTTTTTTTTAAATAAATTTGGCATCTCCAATCCCACCCGAATCTGGAATGCCCAATTGGCGAACCATGTACAAAGCTTGCTCGTATGCGACCAACTTAGGATAGTGGGGAGAGTTCATGGCTCTCCTCCGAGGCACGTGCCTGTCAACCACGGATTCTTATACACTCATTGGTTGAATCCTCTTAAGTTCAGAAGAGGGCGGAGGATACCAGGACATGAACAAACCCAGAGACTTCCTGACGAGCGCCCGTCTGGCCAACAGGAGGCGATGGAGCAACGAACAAAGCTATTATTGTATCCCCTAATCCGGCAGTCCCATCCCAATTTGGGCCAATTGTGCGCTACTCTGAAAAGGCTGCCAACCCCTGGGATACGCCAAGGCTCGAACCCGCAACGTGATAGTCACTACGTGATAGTCACCTCTGCACTGCAGCGCAGTGCCTTAACCGAGTGAGCTATCCAACAGCCCATGCATGATAGTTTTAATGACCACAGAGGGTCAGAACCTCAGTTTAACGTCTCATTTGAAAGGCACTGTCTCCTTCTCCTCCAGAGGGAACCAGTTCACCTACTGGCCCACTAACACCTCTTCCAGAAGCAACTTGGTTTTCTCAGGTGGTCTCCCATTCAAGTATTACCCAAGCCCACACCTGCTTAGCTTCAGCCACGCAGCAGGAACAGATCAAATAGTACTAAGGCTGCTGGCAATATAAATAAAATAAAACTAAGTAGATTGCTGAAATCACTGGAAGTGGGCTAAGAAGTGTTCGATGCTTTATTAAAACCTGGAAATTTAGCGGTGAACCATCAATTTTGCGGAAGATATGGGTCAGGAATACTCTTAAATGATTGTGATCGGAATTCTTTTGTTAGTGAGGCTACTTGGGGAAAAAAACTACATCAATTTACACGGAAGCACAAAGATTGGACTTTGCAGCAATGAGAAAAGTTAATTTAGTGACTGATGAGTTGGATTTTTCGCTATTACATGGCGATGAATGTGTAAAGGTGGAAAAGGAGGCCCATTAAACGATACTCCCATCATGCATTGTGCTCCCGACACAAGCCTCAGGAGGCCCTGTTATGATCTGGGGTTGCTTCAGTTGGTCAGGTTTAGGCTCAGAAATATAATGCAACAATCAAAATAAGTCGTCAGACCACCTCTAGGAACTAAAGAACCAGCTTATCCCATTAATGGATTTTTAAATCCCTGATATCACGGGCAAATTCCCAAATGACAATGCCAAGATTCATTTGGCTCAAATTACGAAAGACTGATTCAGCAAGAATGAGGAATCATTTTAAAACATGAACTGACCGCCACAGAGTCCGGACCACAACCAACTAAAAGTCTTTGGAATGTCCTGGAGTTGGCTTTATGCAGTGGTTTGACTCACCTTAACACCAGTGCAAGATCTCAGCCAAAAATTATTTCAACTCTGGTTAGCAATAAATGTAATAACATTTCATAAGGGAAATAATTCACACCTTAGGAATGTCTTTCTACAAATTATAATTGAGTCTTCAACAGAGCTGCAGTAAAATCAAATTTAATGCTACAGAGCTCTGGGAAAATCAGTAAATAATCTCTTGGCCCGTGATAATTACACTTTGAAAGGTGTAAAATCTGATTGATATTATTTCAGAGCTCTGCAGGGTGAAAATTCATTGCTTCAGCCCCGATTATATAGGGTGGCAGGTTCTCCCAATTGCATGAAAATTTATACGAGGAATTTGAGCAGAGTTCAAAATTCTGTAAGGACCACATTTTGTTTTTACTCAGACTCTTGTTATGCTAACCAACCCTGTCCCAGGCGATCTACCATCCTGTAAGTTTTCACATTCGACAGTGAGAGAATACATTGAATTTGGTATGCCAAATTGGGGTTGGACTTAAAACCTAAAGGATGGTTGATCTCCAGCAGCAGGGTTCGTTCCCGTGGGTCGAGTTTGCAGGCAATCCCAACCTTTCACACACCCATCTCAAGTCACTAAGTTGCTTCATTATAACTGATGACATTATGGCAAAAAGCCGCATTAAAGACAAACAGCACTTCTGAATATTGAATTTTTAAATGTGATATTTGATACGTTTTTATCATCATCAATATCAATATCTTTGATATTTGTTACCAACTCCCATCATGAGTGGTGTGGGTGGGTAGTGGAAACCATATTCGTTGATTTAACCATTTTTGTAGATAGATTAGCCATTGATCAGAACACTGTTTCAGAAATTACACATAGCATGAAAGTTTTGATTCACAAAGCACTTTATAGGAGCTCCATACTAGTACAGCTTTGAGCCTCCATTTGCACTCAAAACAGACTTAATTTTTTTGGCATGGATTCCACAAGATGTTGGGAGCTTTCCTTTGAGATTCTGCTCCCTGATGATATGTATGCATTACACAATTTCTGCAGACTTGTAAGCTGCATATTCATGCTACAAATCTCTCATTCCACCAAAACCCAAAAGAGCTCTATTTCGTTTATATACGGTGACTGCGGAGGTCAATGAAGTTCACCAGAGTCATTGTCATGATCATGATACTAGCTGAAAATGACTTTTGTTTTGTGATTTGCTGCATTGTCATGCTGGAACAGCCATTAGAAGATGGGCAAATTGTGGCCATAAATTGCATCATGTGGTCAACATCAATACTCTTGACAGGTTGTGGCACCAAAGACTGATTGGTATTGAAGGACCTACAGAAAACATTTCCCACTCCATTAGGCTGTGATCATAAGCCTGAACTGCTGACATCAGGCAGTTTGGGTCCTTGAATTGGCGCTAAAATCTGACCCCACCATCTGCATGTTGCAGCAGATACTGAGATATATCAAACCAGGCTAACAGGAGAGGAACCTGATGCAGTCTGCATGCGTTATAGCCCTTCCACCCCAAGGTTCGACGGGTTTTTCATTCTGATATGCTTCTCTGTGGAACAAACTAATAAAGACTGGTTATTGGAGTTAACATGGCCTTGTTGTTAGCCGAACTCATAGGGCAGATCCACTATTGAGTAAAGTTCCACAGGAGGAGCTTGGCCTGCGCAAATTTACATAAACCTACCTATGGTAGTCGAATCAGTAGTGCTCCGCAAGTGACAGTAAAGATCCGCAAACTTACATGGCAGTGGATATGTGGTCACGTGACTATCTGGGCACCCACACATTCTGCTATGGAGGACTTATTCCCAGCATGCAAGAAAACCCTTCCATAACAGTAAATAACTTAGCTTGAAATCAATCTGCCTTTACCTAATCTTCCTTGCTGCGTTCCAGTGGATCCTCCACACCTGCTCACTCTGTCCTTTCTCTCATTATCTGTGCACGTTAGAACTCCCTAACTGGAGCTGTGTGTTCTGCCTATAGGCTGTCCTGTGATCCCTGTCCGCGTTTTGGCTTTTGCCTATTTCATGTGATTAGGTTCTCGCTTGTGTTTGCTCCTTTGTAATTAGTCTTATTTCCTACACCTGTTTTTTATTTGGCATGTGACCTCCCGTATGTGTATATTAGCAGTTTTCTCACAGCAGTTCCCCGTCAGAATGTTTCCCTAGTTAACCTGTGCCGCTCTCGTTTTCGCCTTGTACTCTTAGTGTTGCTCTTCTGACTGGACCGTCCTCGACTTTTAATTTTTGGCTCTGTTTTGGTACCTTCATCTGCATCTGTTAACGAACGCTTTTTCGGCCTGACTGCAAGTACTGTGATTGCTGCCCTGGTTTATGGCTCTGCCCTGTGGATTGTGATTTTTGGATTGTGGACTTTGTACTGTTGCCTTCTGCCCTGCGAGGGTTAACCCCCTCGCTCAATAAAATCACTCGTACTGCATTTCTGGATTCTCGCGACTGGTTCCTGAATGCTACCTCAGTCTGTGAACGGTATCTGATGACAAAACGATGTACGAGAGACAGAAAATAAGTGTTATCCAATAGGGTCTTGCAGCTGTTGAATATTCAAATGAGGGAAATGACATTGAGTTTTTGTTAAAGTGGCCCTTCATTATGCTTCCACTAGAAAACAAATCAATGATTATTGACTTTGGTAAATGATAACGGCCAACAGCAATAATGAGAGACAGCCACAATTTTCAGTGAAAGCCAAGTGTTTAAGCTCTCTAATAGCTTTTATTTCATGTTTCTATGGTAAATGGATACTTCCGGGGGGAGGGGAGGAACGCAGTAGCGCAGTGCCTAAGTGTGAGTTCATGTCTTTGCTACAGCTGCCGTGGTTTCTTCTTAGCCTAAAAACTTCATTCCTACAGTGCCTATCTCTGCTCAGGTTTGTTTCTGAAACCTGACTGGGGGGTAACCTGTGATGGACTAGCGTCCCATCCAGGAGGAGTAGCAACACTCCCAGTGGCAAAATGCCACAACAACCAGAGTCAAGCTCCAGCCTGCCAGGCCACTTGGCTCAGGACAGACCTTGCCATCGGCACTTCCTGCAGGATCACACGTCATGTCATAAGCTGGTTCCACAAACATGACATTGAGTTAAGTGTTCCTAAGTGGAAATATCCACTGAATACTTTTCAGCAGATATCAATCCAAGCACACTTTTGAGATGTGGTGGAATGGGAGATTGGCATCTTGAAAGCGCAGCCAAAGTTTTCTGCGGAGACTGGGTCATGCTATCTTGCTAACATAGCCTGGAATCTTTAAGGTGCCTTTCCAACATCTTATTGAATCAATCCCACAAACATGGATAAATAAAACATTATAGTTTTTGTGTTATTGTCGTCAGTTGACCTGAGTACACAGCATGCCATTTATATGATTTACTGTGTCTACCCCGTCTGTGCAGCATACCACAGATGAACTTGTTTTTTTTAAGTGTTTAAATATGGACTGTAAACTACACTAGATACAGCACAGAGCCTGAACTTTATGGATAGATTCCTTTCACATTATTTAATTTCTAATCATTTTATGCAGAAAAGAAATCCCTGCCTCCCCTAGTGAAACAGTCATGATGCTCATTATCAAAGTCGCTGGTCAATTAGCTGTCCACTGCTAATTAGAATTAATGGTGACTTAAAGGAAAAGCTATACCCAATATTCATTTCCAATAAGCATTTTGAACTTGTAATGTGTTCAGAATTCCATGAACATAATTGTGAATTGTGTCATGGTGATCATAACTGAAAAGACCAGCTAGTGTTAAATCGTGTGGAAAATGGACATGTTTTAATAAAATTAAATTAAAATAACAGCAATATTCCATCTCCTATGAGTCATATCAAATAACTGTATAGGAAGACAGGTCAAAGAGGGTGCAAACAGTGAGCATTTCAGGCAAAAATGAAAAATAAGCTGTGTTTCATGTTCATGCTGGCTTATGTAAGCTTACTGCAGAGCTGGAGCAGACTATAAACTCTATTTATGCTTCCAAAATACTTTCCAAAATACTCACATTCCAAATGATACAAAGCATGTGCATTTTAAATTTATCTCTTCAACAGTCCATGCAGCAGGCAATCCAGGGGCTCCTTTCACTAAAAGCGTAACATGCGATAGATTTTTCCAGCTCACTTCGAAATTCGAAGCATATTGCGAAGAAATCGATATTGCCATCATTAACGCAATCATTAAATCGGCTATCGTTTACACACGCCTGCTTCGTCGGCCGTGTTTCCTTGCTGTACTGAAATTCACAGTGACTCAGTTTTACAAGAGCTGGTCATGGATTTTAGAACCCAATGCTTCGATAAGAACTTAAAAAGTCATCCGAGTTATTCCTACAATATTAAAATGCAATTTTAATTACGTACTTCATTTTTAACTATTACGTCGTCCTGGTATGCTGAGTGTATATTTTAGTCGAACGCATTTTGACAAGATTTTGCGATTTACATTTGAATCCTCGCAAATCTCTTTCATGAAATGAGCCCCAAATTTGACAAAAAGCTTGTGCATGCAGCTTGCTGTTACCTTTGATATTGCGACCATTGTCTGAAGTGTAGCATCGTGAGACATACGTATATGAAAAAACATAAACAAAAAAAAAAAAAACAAAGAGGAACACATAAACCACACAGGCCAATGATTGATTTTTTTCTCTGTCAGAGAACTGGATATATAACACACGCAATAATTTCTATCTACACAATTTATGGCAGGGTGGTTTCATTTTTCTGTCATCGGCACAGGTGAGATTCCACAAAATGGGGCATAAATTACGTAGGGAAAGAGCAAGTAACGATCCATCACTGTGATGCCCGCAGCACACTGTGCATAATTAACTTTCATGAGGAGGTTACCTGATAGCAAAGGCAAACTTTCTGTTCTCAGAACTCTCTGAAATAATGGTGAGCTGGAGGCAGTTTTAGACACATTTAAAACAATCCTGTGAGGTGAAGTTGCTTCCAGAAATCACAAAAAAAGAAAGGTAAATGAATTTACAATAAAGATTTTTGAGAAACTAAATCAAATCAATAATTAGTGCGCCTAAACTTTGCCTACGAAATGAGTAACACAGTCCCACAGTTTTATAGTTACATAATTTAACTGACTTTTCGTCTGTTACATGCCTATTGTGTCTGTCTCTCCATGTGATCCCAGACAGCCTTGATGATGTTGAAATCAGGGCTCTTTTGCAACTCTTTTTAATGAAATACAAAAATTTTTTGAGAGATTTTTTTTCTTCAAGTAACATTTGGTGTCTGAAACGTCCATTTTATATACGGAAACATTAATGATGAAAAGAAAGAATGAAAATCTGAGACCAAATTTCAATTGAAAAAAATCTAGGGTGTTAAAAGCTTTTGCGCAGTACTATTCATTTTTGATCTTAAATTGAGAAGAAGTTCGCCAATGTGCCTAGAAAGTTCAACAAATCTGTAATTTGAATATTGAAAGGAAATTTTCTGAAGAAAACTAAAGCCATATATAAGGATTCTAGTGCTAAATGCACTTCAGTCACAGTTTTGCCCACTGTGAGGTAAGGATGGGAAAACATCTTTAAAGTTACCAAAGTTGATTTTGCCAATTTTTGCAAAATGGACATTTGATGACTTAAATGCTTTTAGTTCTGAGTCTTCAATTGTACATTGAGGGGCACTATTTTTGAACCAACAGGGCCCCACACCAGGTTGCAAGCGCAGGGCCATATCGTAAAAACTCTGCCAAGTATTTATTTCAATTGCTTGGCTTTGCCGATTGGCACATTTCTTCTGCCCATTGGAAGCCCTGTTTGTTGAAATCAGTTCATGTGTGGAAGAAAGACTCGGCACGACTTTAATCGTCAGTATAGCGCTTATGAATGGGAATGCATGTGTACCTTCGCTAGCATGTCGATCCCTGAACTTGGTTTTGGAGCTGGAGTTCAGGCCCTCCATGTTCTGCACCGAGGACGCTCGTCTCAGGCTGCACACGGTCTCCTGGGAGACAGAGCGGCCGAGGCCAGTGGCGGACGGGAGCTGATTGGGATACAGCCTGTCCCACTGCTGTTTGGGCGAGGACTGGTCGAGGGGCTCGGTTGAGTCTGGGGGGGCCGAGCTCTGCGTGGACCGGATGAGGGCTCGGGTATCCTCGACGTCCGAGGGGCAGCACGTCTCTTTGGTGACAGATTTGAAGTCCTCCATGGCAACGGAGTGATCGCTCAGTTTCGGAGAGTCTATCATCACGACGTCAGGATCCTCCTGGGGGAGGGACTGCTTGCTGACACCCAGCAGGTTCAAGGCAGGGAGACGGAAGCGGAAGAACCGAGCCTTTCCTGTCGGAGAGGAGAATAACAAAACAGACATGCAGCTCTTAGAAACAAACTGATCCCCACATAGCAAATCATGCTACAAGTCACCCAGCCATGTTATTGCTGCACTCTTGGTTAAATATTCATTTTAAGCATTAATTTCTTTTACTTTCCCCAAAAACCAACCAAATCAAAAGTTAAAGTGATTTTCTAGGTCCTCTCATTATGTTTGAAATTAATTTAATGTACTATAATGTGAATTATTATATGACGTAAGGATTCGCTCTCTCCTGATTGATAGAGGCAAGCTCCACTGGTCTCTGTAAACAGTGATAATCACCACCAAAGTGCGCGAGAGGTGAATATAACAACCCAACGACCTCCAGCTAAAATTAGATCAGGCTTCCCCCACAGGAGCTCCTGACAGTGTCAGTATTTTGTGTCGCTCCGTCCCTGTGGGGAGCTTTACATTAGCTTTACGTCGCCCTTCTTTTATTTTATATTTTCAAGTAGGGTCACATAATAAAACAGTTATTGGTGAATCCAATGATTTGTCCACCTAGCACCAGTGTTGGATCACTTGTCCAAGGTGGATAAGTCATCGGATTCCCCTCAACTGAAGTCAATAATGGTATAATATTCATTCAAATTTTTTCACTTTACAAAGTAAAGGGTCTCTTACATGTGAACACAAAACCTGATGTATATCTCAGAAATGTGCCAGGAGTATAATAATGCCCAAATAGGCTTTAGTTTTTGTAAAACCGTGAATTTCTGAACCCGTTTCTAAGATAAATCACTCATGCCCATATTTTAAACTAAATGGGTCAGCAGTGCTCCTTGGAAACAGATGTGGTAATACTTTCTTAATTTAATGTGGAAAAAATTATCGGCAATTGGATCCTACTGATAGTGGTAAACCACATACATTACAGTTATTCTCCTGTCAGACCATCTCAGTAATTGAAATATTGATCACCATGCGTACCTAAATAAAATTTTACACGCTGCATATTAGGAGCCCATAACAAATCGTCTTCATGACAGCAGTTTAAAGATTTCGCTGTCTTATTTATTTTTTACAAGATGCTTTTAGCTTCCTTGGACTCAGTAACAATAGAGGGTGGGGAGTGCAACGGCACTGGGGCCCGGTGGCAGGGGGGGCTCGTTAATGGGCACCCACTGGGCCCTGGAAGACGTCAGCATAGGTGAGTTTTACTATTAAAGCTCTCATGCTAACAGTAAACTTACAAGTAACCGTCTATCATTCTGCTGTTGATATCGTCATTGAGACAGTAGGTGTTTCTGGGTAATGTACAAGATTCCATAGACCACCAATGTGATGATGTCACAGTCCAATTGTTTATTCCAAGGACAGTCTATGGTTTAATCCTGCATGCAAGATAAGCAACAAACTGAGTATTTATGCTGGAAGCAGCAAGAGTGTAAGGAGCTGGAGGAAACTTTGGCCGAGGTGCCGAAATTAAGCACATTTGGGTTCATAGCTAAAAGAGTCTTCAAAGCCGCTCTCCCCTTTTCTGCATGAGCGTGAGCATTGATAAACTGTTTTTACGATGTCCACTCGCTTGCTGATTATTATTCCCACAATTCCTTGCTGTTCACAAAATTTCAGATCATCCCAATAAAGTTATGTTACTGTGTCGTTCATTTGCTCATTATGCCTTAGAGCTCTAATTTCTTGGCGCAGCGCAGGGAGGCATATCGTGGCGCAGCCCGCGCAGTGGTAATTTTGTGCGGTGCAACACCGTGCGCAGCCACTTTGGCAATTTGGTAGACGGACGTGCGCCGAGATGGGTGTGGCGGCGTAGTTGGGGGAGGTGTCACATATTCATCAAGACGCAGTGACAATTTCATAGCAAAAGTCTCCGCAAGAGACAAAAGTTGTGCAGAAAGCTCGTCAGCTCCAACCTGGTTTACTTTCTGTGCAGTGGCAATTTGGCTAACCAGCGCACAGTGCGCACACGTCACCGAAACCTCACAGGCAGGTTTCCAGAATGTCAGGCACATTGCAATGCAATACATAATTACAGCAACCACTGTTTAATGTAATTATCTGAATCAGCACATAAATCATAGTATCTATATCAATTGTCCTGATGTCAGATCGGAGGGAGTGAGAGAGAAAAAGAGAGATATGTGTACATGTGGGCGTGTGTAAGCTATGTGGATATGTGTCCATCAGCTGCTTTCATACCGGACGCAAAACGAATATTTCGCATGACTGATTACATTCAAAGTCAATGCAAAGACGCAAATACACGCGTGTTCACAAATTTGTATTAACTTTGAATGTAATCTGTCATGCGAAAAATTTGTTTCGTGTCCAGTGTGCAAGCGGCTTAATACTATTATTGCCACTTAGGCTTTATCATTTTAGTAGGGGAAAGGAATACAGCCTGATTACTATGATCTCGTACTGAGTTGAGATCACATATTGAAAATAAATGTGTAACGTATCTTGCATTGTTGTCCATGCATGTTAATCCCAAAATTTTAAGCAGCAACAGGGTGTAATAATAGGAACACACTACACATCGTTTCTCTTCCCAATGACGCAGGCAGAAGAAATAAATGAGCAACAGTCGTATTATATTCCAGCTTCATAAGTTTGAATGATCTGACTTAGTTTCGTTTTGAAATTCCATTCAAGTTCGCCAATGGTAATAATTCGCGAATGCTGTAGCTAGCCAACTAACTCATAATCCTAATGCTTAATATAGACGTAAGTGGTGCAGAAAACATGCCTGAAGCAGCAAAGTAAAATGCAACATTAATGCATCATGCAGATATAGGACAGAGGCTTCGATATTCCAACACATTAAAGGTGAGGAGAGGAGCTCATTTGATTGGTGAAGATTTGACTCGGCTGTGTTATACCCAAACACGCCTTCTTTGCCACTTGCGCCGGAAGGAGGGACCGTGGCGGGACAGAAGAGTACTCGCGCCAGGCTGCACCGGTCACAAAATTGCAACATATGCCTGGACACACCCCGTTGGTGCGGCACTCCCCCCACTCGCCGCGCCTGCGCTGTGCCTGCTCCAGGTCTATGAATTTTGGGCCTTTATTGTTCTTGAAGATGACCATTATTAATATACTAATTTTGAGATAATAATGTTGAGAATAAATAGAAATCTTTATATTATACAATGAAATAGTGTAGTTACCCTTAGTGTGTGTTGCACAAAGGCCTTATAAAACTTAGAGGAGCGTGCAAATGTACAATATTGCGACATTAAGCGCCTTCATGTAGAAAAATCACACGTGCAGCTGCGTATAATGGGGTCTGTGTCATGGGGTCTGCACTCAGGCCCACGCGGATCAAGTTACGCCACTGCTTAGACACCTTCAATCTACCTATAATTAAGAATCATTAATTGGAAGCATTCCAGGGAAGCTATTTTTAAAAACTGCTTGATCAAGCAAATATCAGGCCTCCCTATGGTATGTTTTCCCTCCTTTGATGCGTATCTAATTATTTTGTCACAGATCCATACATCATAACGACAGCTATGTCATTATCTTGACTTGACATGTACTTTATGACACATTGAAATTTGTGGCAGATGTCAAAACGTTAAGAAACCAGACCTGTAACACAAAAGTGTTCTGATGTTTAAAAACCAGGTGGAGATAAGGAATTGTCTGTTTGAGCTGTAATGAAATGTCCAGATATATAAATTATCCAGCAATATTTGCCAGTTTAAAGCAAACATTATATACAGTATTGAAGCCAGTGGTTTGCAAAACTCATTGCAAGTACCCCTTGCCAGATCCAGGTATTTCATGTATTGCATTTCAAAAATAAGGGTTTATTTGTTTCTATCAAGTGTGTTCATGATGGAACGTGAACATGGTGGGTCAAATCTGCAATACTTGACAACTGGTTTTGGAACGACTCATCCAATCATCAAATGGATACCGTAGAGCCATTTTCAAACACATCACCGGAGTCAACGTACTTAGTTTGGCCAATAGAGTAGGTTTTAATGCCCTTGAGATGGGTTGCAGAATGAAACCTTTCAAACGTAATGCTCCGTGCCCTTGGTGAATTGAGCGCTCATTTATGATTGATTGACTGTTCAGTGGAGAGGGATAGCACTCTTGCACTCAGAAATAGGAGGAGTATGTCAGTTACTGCGATCTTCATAGCGCTCCTGCCTGTCGTTAGCATTATCCTGTCACATGATACACACTCAGCTGGGCTTCAGTGCGGTATGTTGAAAGGGTCCGTTAGCACCGAATGTACAGGATCTCTAGACTAATGTCTGTCTTTCGCCATGTGGTGGTGGGAGATACTGTATGTGGTCTTATGTTTCTTCATATGAATGGATAAGAATCCCTATATACAACCCCTGGCAAAAATTATGGAATCTCTACACTAATAGAATGTTCATCCAGTGTTTTTACTTCATAGCAAATGAACAAATCACAGATATGACACAAAACATTTTTTGTTTATTTCCTGAAGATTCAGGCGTCATGAAACACACCTCAAACAAATCAGATTAAATTATTTTAAATGACTCATAATCAAGTGGAGTGAAAAAATATGGACTCACTCAACGTTGATAAAAAAATTACAGAATTATCAACAAAAAATTTGAATAAGCGCTTTACTGCTCCTCCTAAGGCTTTTAAAAATCCTTTGAGGCACGGCCTTCATTAATGGAAAACAATATTCTCCATCAAGCTGGTTCCAGCTTTCTCAAAAAGTGGTAGACTGATCTGCATTGCCGGATGGAGCCTTGTCATGGACTTTTTTTTATAAATTTTTTGTGGGTTGTAAGTACTTGAAGGGGGGTACTCTGGTATACTGTCTAAGTATCTTTGGCTTTGGCATTAATTGGTGTAAAATTATTCGCGGTATTCTGGGAGACAAGGGAAAATAAGCTGAAGTGATATTAACAAAAATGGGCCAAATTCTTCATAGCATATTTGAGTGAAAGCTCATTGTGAAATCTGTGCTAAGATCACGTTGTGGGCTACGTCCAGGCTCCATTTAGGATTGCATTATGCAATATTACTGCTGTTTGGAAAAAGCCCAGACAAGCTACCTTTGATTCATTTCAAATTAAGCAAGCAAAAAAAAAACACTTTAGTATGGTGTGTGACACGATAACCCCAGATACTCCGAGATGCCGAAGGAAAAATCACTTGCGGCATAAATGGCTCGACTGGTATTTTATTTCAACAGAAGCGCTGAGTATTTGTGCAAGATGAAGACCGTGTATTGGTTCGTGACAGAGAGAAATGAGAACTGACAGGTATACACATTGATAGTGACAAAGCCTTGTGCATCAGCGGGCAAACGAGCCTGTTTTCATGAATTACTCATTTCTTCTCTGTCTCTGGAATGGGAAACAGGAATAGTTGAAGTCCTCTTGTTGAAATAAATGATGAAAAGCTTGGGGAAATAAAATTGGTCTCTAAAATGGTAATAATAAATGACACAATGCATATTATATTTATTCCTGCGTTCATGACTCCAGCAGTTCATGGCGACAGGCTTTAGCTAATTGCATACGCCACTGAATAACAAGCATGAAATACTTAAATTTTCTGCTAAGGGATGGATGATACCTGACCTTGAAACAAAATGCATTGGAGGGACAGACAGACTGACAAGAGGACAGACAGAAGTATGAAAAGGCAAATCCGCAGAATATGATGGAGCCATGTATTACACGCTATTGAGAAATATTGCGCGTTTTAATAATTTTGGCCCAGAAAAGAGCGGGATGGCTAATATCAGACCTGGAAATAAAACACAGTGGAGGGACAGACGGACTGAGGGGAGGATGGACAGAGGTATGAAAAGGCTCAGAGACACAATAATTCGTATCAATGTTACATTTTGTTGAGAAATATTGAACAGTTTAGGACTTTTGTCCCAGAAAGTGTGACGGTCGGACAGACAGACGGACACGTGGAAGGACAAAACTCGCTCTATAGCTCTATAAACTCCATGGTGGGGAATCATAACAAGGCATAGCCTTACTATAATTTGCCCATCTACAATAATTGCTGCATTCACTGCAAAAAGGGACTGTCTTAACAAGTAATTTAGTCTTAATATAACGCGTAACGTCCTTGTTTTTCCTCTTCTTGTCAGAAGATATTAGCTTGATAAGTGCAATTTTCATTCAAAGTCAAAATTATCTCACTTCATTGGCAAATTTTTGTCTAATTGAGAAAAAAGTAATTGAAATAAGTGTTTTAAATATTAATACAAGATTAATGTCCACGGTAAGACGGACTTATTTTTCTTTTTTGCAGTGTTGAAATTAGAGTGGAGCATAAGTCAAAATATGAGGCAAAAACTTAGAGCCCCTAAATTTTGACAGATAAAATTGGACAGACAAAAAAGTCAGAATTTTTTTTCTCCTGTTGGCTATGTACTCCACAATTTCAGCTTGCACCCTGTATAAATATTTGCGTAATACTATGAAGTTCCAGAGTGGCAATGAATTTGCATTCTAGAGGTGCTGTGCTTTGTAAAGACAGGATCAAGGGCTAATGCGCCTTTGCACATCCATTTTATCTTGTTGCTATGATACAAAAAATGCATTTGCACAGCATGATAATTAGACTTGGCTCCTCTATTATCCCTAAAATACGAGACTGCGATGAAAGCATATTTTGTAGTAAGAGTAATTGTGGATTATCTGGGGGACACCTTAAGTGCTGATGGTTCCCAGGGAATGAGCGTTCCTGGGTCTCATGCAGATCTGTTCCCTCCTTTGCATGTCACTCTGTCTTTAAAAGACTGTCCCTCATCCGTGAGGACATCAGTCTTTGAGCACAACGAACAGCCCTAATCATGTGCCTGCCATACTGACACGCACATGCACGCACACAAACCACATACACATTTATCAAACACGTCACAGGGAAGCCAAGTATTCCTAACATTCATTAAGCAAAAAAGTTCCCTCTTGCGGTTTTGAGGTGCCCTCCTTGAGCATGTACAGTGTACTTTGGTCTCCAGTCGAGAAACACAAGCATTTCAGCCGTGCAATGCACGACCGCCGTGTTTTTACTGGATTAGCGGCACTATATTGTTTTGCCTCGCAGCTCTACTTGCTACACAGCAAAACTTGATTTTCACAGCCTCTGGCATCTCTTGAACGTTTACAAATCCTGACATAAGGCTAAAGGGCACGTGGGGGAGGGGTTGGTGAGTAAACATCACCGTCGGTGCGGCTGCCGTGCCTTTATAGTTTTGTGTCAAACTGCACCCACTGCGGGAAAGAGAATGATTCCTGTAATGAAGGAAAACCTGACAGAGGATGTACAGTAAAGCTGTAAAGAGCAGATAAATTTCTCAGCTCAGAGGCAGAGCGAATGCAGCGCCTGTCCTTGCTCTGTCACTGCAGTGCTCATCACCGCTCAGTCACCGCTACTGGACAAACTAGCTCTACCTGCGGCCATTTTACACTGATTTTACACTGATGGGAATGCACTGTTTTTAGATTTGCCTTGGAATAATTTGGAATAACATGGTAAATGATATCAGGTATTCTCTTATGAGTGAAATGGATGATGTAGGAAGAGCCACACTGCATGGCCAAAAGTATATGGATATTCCTTGATCTGGGGCTGTTTTTTTTTTTCGGGTTGGGGCTTGGGCTTTAATTTTCTCGGAAAGAAAGTCATCCTCTATGGCAAGGATCTTCAAATTTGGACCTCAAATCCAAATTCAGACCGGGTTTTCTTTTATCCCAGGTAAGTAAATGAACATTTAGCCCCCCTGATTGGTCAGACTGTTTTTACACCGGGTACGAGGAGGGTGGGAAACCAAGCCTTCTCAGACCTCCAGGACTGTGATTTGAGGATCAGGGCTCTATAGCCTTGATCAGTGGTTCCCAAAGTCGGTCCTGGGGACCCCCCGTGTACGATGGTTTCTGTTCAAACCATAATTGCAATCCTTTAATCTTTGCAAGGTGTAAATTGTAACATGAAATTAATGAATCAGTTGGCTTCTAATTGGTAAATATTTGGACGTGTAGCTAAAAAAAAAAAAAATTGGTATTTAATGTCGAATTAAAAGACGAAGCAAATGATAAGGATCCAAGATTGCATTGTATAAAAGGGGAAAGAGTTGCATGTTCTGCAATGTAATGAGGTCTCTGTTGCATCACCTGATAAAAAAACACCCTTTCTGCCAATGTGTGCAGTTCAGCACGGTTTTATCCTGCATGGCATACAGCTTTAGCTGTTTGGTACAATATGGTTAAAGGGGGTAAAATTCCCTTTGGATGTGAAAAGGACTCAAAATTAAGGGAGAAATAACAGCTGTTTGATATTGTATGACATTGCAGTTGCAGTTAGGACAAGAACCTGCATACGCACGGTGTCACCAGGCCTGACATTAGGAGCCACTGGCCTGGAGCGATAATGCGGATGATTCTGTACTTCCAAATATTGATGGAAGGCCCCACCTTGTTAGAACATGTCAGTGCCCCCATGCAAACCATGCATGGTTTGAGATCAGAGACAAACGCTGGCACCGATAACGGTTTACCGTTATCAGGGAGAAACACAAAGATTACATTTGAGGATATTATTATGCTCTTACTAAATTTACTTCAGTCCTATGGTGCCCCAAACCTCCTTATAAAGTTGCTTTCATGGAGTGCATTTGTAGAATTAGATATCTCTGCCTAATATTATAGACTGAAGAGCCTGTTAATTTAATGAATGCATGCAAAAATTACTTCTTTAAGATTTAATTCAAATACTTTTATACAGCACTGTATGTACCGTAATAAATGTAATGCAGGATATTTTCATGTTTGACCGTGAAGCCAAGGCCTAAATCTGTATTACTAGTTTATGTGACTCAAGGGTGATTGAGGTCTTTAAATATGTAAAAGGGATTTAGAAAGTTAACTACTCATGATTATTCAGGAGAAGTTCTGTTTCCTGATAGTAATACTAATGGAATTTAGCCAAAGTTAAATTCAGACTGAAAATCTTGTGAATAGTGCTAATAGAGCTGATATTTAATCTCTCTATAAAGATTCTTATCAAAGTCATCAAATCTTTTGCTGTGTTACCTCTCAATTTATCAAAAAAAAAAAAAAATCAGACATCACTTGAGAGCCCATTGGACCAGTTGATGACTTTATCATGCGGACTGAGGTGAAGTGGAGAATTGTGATGGTTAAATGGGGCAAGAAATTATTACTCCTCTTTGAAGAGAGTCAGTGTTTTGAAAAGATCAATCATGGTTTGATCTGTCCCAAGGAGACCTAAATTAAACTCATTCTTACAATGGATTACAGTATATCATGTAGAAAGCAAATCTTTACCCTGACCTCACCATCCAAAATGACTGAAATATAGCGGCCTTAGTGAGCAGTTAAATGCAAGAAAAAAGTGATCTTCTGACAGCTCGAAGACTTTTCTAGCATATTACCCTTGCTTAGTCACCTAAAATCATCATGAAACAATAGTTCACGGTGTTCGACTGACATATCTACGAGTTGGTCACAAATCAATAGGTGTTGAAGGCTGAAGGCAGTAGAGCACTGAGCAGAGCATATATTGTGGATGAAGCAGTGAAGTGATTTCAGCTGCAGTGCGACATTATATCATCAAGCAGATGCGCCCTGCACTCTCCCGTCATAGACAAGGTGCCATCAGCAACTAGCATGCTATCCAGATTTAGTCTGTGGTCTTAGAAAAATGCAATACTCTTCTAGAGAATATTTATTTTTTTTAGTTCTATGTCCTTTCAGTGGTAATAGGTCCAGGATGCTCTCTCTAACAAAAACAACTTTTTTTCTTTGGCTCGACAGTGTTATTTCACGATCAAGTTAGCTTCCATTAACTCTGTTATATAAAAATCCCTGCTAAGTGATATTACAAATAAGCGAGCTAAAATGACAGATGCGGCCACAGCACAAGTAATCAGGTTTGATTATCATTATTAGATTGGTGGTTATTGAAGGTGCTGGAGAGTAACTTGGTCTCTTATTGGAAGTTTGAAGGATTTGGTTTTATTATGAAAAATCGTTTGTAAATCACACCAAATTTTTTATCAATTTTTTTTGTTAACTGAACTGATTAGCGGTCGAGTCTGAACTGATTGATTGAATTAATTCCCTCACTTAAAGGGCATCTAAAGTTGATTCTCAGACGGGACGTTGAACGTCCAATGTTTACATACAAATCACTTGCTTTTTGTTGACATCTTGCATTGTCACATGACCAATTTCATTCATATAAACCAATGTTTTGTGTACATGCGTAGATAATTCTTCTATTTCGGTTCGTTTGCGCAGGTGCAGCTCGCAGATGGGCCGATAAATAAAAACAATGGGAATCGACTTTAGATGCCCTTTAAGTCAAAACCTAATCGTGTTTCCCTCAAAAAAATCTGAATACATCAGGCTTAAGTCAGAATTCAAATAATGGAAAGAATTTGGGTTTTACCCCCAGTGAATCTATAATGCTGCTCTGTCCCCTCAGTCGAATCATGGCTTTTCAATGCTGGATTTTTTTAATTGATGAAAAACAATACTAGAATAATTCAATGAAACTTAAGTAAAGGAAATACTGTGTGAGTAAATATTGTAATGTGGTTAAAAAATGTATTTCATCTGAACAAAAAAAAAAAAAAAATCTAAATACATCAGTTGTAACAGAGGCATACTGAGGGTAATGTGAATCATTTCTGTCGTGTCAAAACACAACCCAAATCTTTCCTCAATTCTAATGATGACCTTTTTCACCATACCATACCATACCATATCATACCATACCATACCACGCCATACCATACCATACCAGGTCTTGATTTCTATCCAGAGGGGTCACCTTTATCATTAACATGTTCATTACTATTCTCAGAACGACAGTTCATCAAACTATGCGCACATGTCACAGAGACTGATTGCGCCTAATCCTATGATAAATTATACTTTCAAGACAATTATCCAGACAGAATTTATTTAACTCAGGTCCCTGTGGGACCTCTTTTAAAGAAGTTGCCACATGATATGTTTTCCACAGCTTTGATTTTGATATCTTACATCATTGAGCAACAATAGCTGCGCTTAGCGCTTTAAGGGTCAATTCTAGGACAGACTATAATTGCTATTTGTGGAACTTAGGCAGCTCCGTGAACAGCAGGGTTAGTTGTAGGCTGCAAAATTTAATTTTTAGCAAGTAGATCGATCAAAGTCTATATCTTGCTTGTCAGTCTAAGGAATGGAAGATGCCCTCAAAATGACAGCCAAATAATATATAATTCATTATCATGCAGAAAAGAGTCAAACGGGGGAATCTCTATTGCTGGTCGCTGAAGGAGTCCGTAGGGTAAACTTACGGACATTTCATGTTATGAGATTGATTTGGCAGTGATATCAGAGCCCACACAATAAAAAGGAAAAGCAGTTTGCCACTCACTGTGGTTGGATTTGGCTGGGGACGTGTGCTTAAGCCTCTCTAAAGAGTCACTGCTCCCTTCATCCAGGACGTAGTCGAAATTCAGGATGAACATCATTACCACTCCTTCTTCGTTCTTCACGGGGATTATGTGAGTGTTGCACAAAAAATCAGATCCTGCAAGAAATGGAGACCACCATTCAGCCACAGGTAATACAGTCCGAGACATTGGGCCGATAAATTCTCATACATTTTTATCCACCCTTAATTTTTGACATTAAATTTTCATTATGGCTTTGGCAGCCTTTAACTGTGCATTAATTTTCCCTGCGGTGAACCAGTGTTGCATGTCGAACTGAGCTGAATAGAAAATAACTCTACGCCATAATAGCTCACATAAACTACCATTCTGCGCGTGCTTTCATGCAAATAAGAATCGGGTATTCCGTAAATGAAGGGGAATGCTTATTTTCAACAATTTCCTGTGTTGCGCTGTAAAATATAACATGGTCATGTTTGATAACGTCCAATAGAAAAGTAATTGTCCAATTTCAGTAATACTCCTAATTTATGTTTCTGTCCACAGTGGCAACTCAAACAGAGCAGAAGTTAAAATTGTTATTATTATAACTATTCACTTTCTATTTCTGCAAACATAAATGCGACATAACAAGACCAGGTCAAACCCTAGTATACAGGCGGACCATGAGGATTTATTGTAATGGGCGGTGTCAGGACACCAGGTGCCCTGACCAGTGAGAAAAAGAACTGAGAGCAGCCCAGATAAGTGACAAACGCAAAAGTGGTACACACCTCCGGTAAAAGCTTGCGCTTCCAGGGACGATTAAAAGTCCGCAACACGGAAGCAGTGCGAGAGAGAATAAAAAATAAGAGAGAAAATTTCTAAAAGAAACAACTCCTAACAATAAATGGAATATAACAAATCACTAGGAAATCTGACTAGAGGATTTTCTCCGGTTGAAGTGCTAAAAACAAACAGACACTCTAGCAATAGGCGTGGCGAACCCCCGGCCATATATATAAAGTCCGGAAAACTCCGCCCCAGCTCAGTCAGCCAGCTGGGCCAGGAATTTGATGGAAAACAAAATCCGATATCGTCCCGGACAATAGAACAAAGAAAGATCCAACAAATAAACGCACGCCTAAACCATGACATTTATTTGACGACTGTCAGTGCTTTGCAGTAAATGCCTTCCGATCATATCCTAGATGACTCCACTTGGCTATTCATTTTAAAAGAGCAACGGCCAGCGAGGAACCACCAAACACACAACTGAACAAATTTTTATTTCTTTCTTTCTTTTTTTAAAATATATTTTTCCCTGCAAAGAGTGGTCACTCACTCAGTCAAAGACTTTTGCCTTTACAGAGCTGGCCCCTTCTTTGCTGCAGTCAAAAGAAAAACTGCAATCAAACAAGATGTACATAATTAGGGCACATAATATTTAAATCATTAATTATCATTCATTTTAATGTTACTTTTATTCATTGAATATAAAAGACTAATCATAATTTTAAGCTAGCCTGCCATTGCGGCTCTAACTGTAAATGGGCCACAATGGTGTTGGAGAGGAAACCTGCTTCCCAAAGTTGAGTACTAAATTAATCGCACGGTAGCCCCACAGCCAGGTGTCAGGTTATTCGAGGTCGGACAGGAGGTTGAACTAGGCCAGCATAACCCAATTCCAGTTTGTGCATTCAGCGCATTTTCTGTATGCAGACCCAGAAAGAGTCTGTATGTTTTACAACATAATGAACTAGTTAGAGGAGGCTGAAAAACTACAGTGATTGCCCAACAGAGCACGGCCATTTTTGGAAGGTTTCAGTCAACTGTAGTTCACGCTAAACTGGGATCATGTCAATTTGAAGGCATACTTCTTATATACATGGGCAATGTCCATTTCTCATATACCAGAAAAGGCCAATTCAAACTTACGATAAATGTTTTGTATAACCCCAACCCTACCCTAACCGTGAACAAGAACAGAGGTCACAGTTGAATCTATCCCCTGACTTCAGTGGCCATCGGAAAAGACAGGACAGTTTATTCTTCATGAGTATTATCAATTCATATAGACCAGAACTGTAGAATTCTAGGAGACAAATAAATTAAAGTTTTGTCCTGGCACCTTCTGGTAAACAGGAAATTGACATTTCTCATACATAAATGAGGAAAAAGAGTAAGCACTTTCTGAGCCCAGTGGCCCATCGGGCCGGTGCTTAACTCCGGTTTCTGTGGCATGAAGCAACTAGGAGTATTACTACTCCCCCTGGTTGGGATGCCAGTCCATTGCAGGTGCTCCCCCAGCTCGTTAAGTTTCCCTGACTATTTCCTGGGACCCATTTATACAACCTGGGTGGAGTGTGGGAGTGAAGTGATTTGCCCAAGAACACACCAGAAAAGGCCGTGGCAATGACTCAAACTCAGGACCTTTTGATCCCAAGTCAACTTACTTATCCACTGCGCTGCCGTGTCTCCAATATACAAGGAGGGCGCCTTCAAATTGACAGGATCCATGAACTGATTAATACGCCTTGAAGTTAGAGAGGTTGGCTGCATATGCTGAGTTTCAGTTTGGCCTCGGTTATGGTTGCCCAATCCTGTTGTCCACGCCAAGATGATTCTTGCAATAGTTTTTTCTAATTGATAGGCATACGTTAATGAGCTCTTACAGCCTGGTTAAAAAGAATTTTCCCCAATCTTCTAATTTAGCTTATTTGTCATATTTAAATGTTTCCAATTTTATACAGTATAGAAGTATAGAGTTATTCAAAACCCGCATCACCCGTGTGAAAAATAACCCCACCCCCAAACCTAATAACTGCTTGTGCCACCTTGGTGCCAATAACTGTGATAAAATTAAACATTTGAACTAACTGGCTATGAAGCTTTTACATCTCTGTGGAAGAATTTTGTTCAACAATGCAGTGAAGAATTGCTTTAAATCAGCCACATTGGGAGTTTTTGAACATGAATTGCTTATTCAAGGTTGCGCCACTGCATCTCAATCAGATTCAAGTCAGGACTTTGACAAGGCCACTCCAAAATCTTCATTCTGTTTATTTTTAGCGATTCAGAGGTGGACTTGCTGGTGTGTTTCAGATCAATGCCCAGCAGCATAACCCAACTGCACTTTATTTACATTTAGGTCATGACTTTTCAACTGCACAGTAAGGGGTAAACTGTATGGTATGATGGGATTGAAACCAAACTGTGGGATATGCCTCAATATTGCAGGTTCATAGATAATTCATGCATTTTTCAAAACTAAAAATGTTTTTAGTTAAAGGGCACAAACCCATTAGTATATTAGCAGTGGAAATTTGGCATGTATTGCTATTTTCATTGGTTTGATATTCATTGAAAATGGAATGATGATCTGCGAGGAGATGCAAACATGCTTTTCATCCACAAACAACCAATTTCTTTTTCTAATAAAATTAAAAATATATTATTCTGTTTTTCATTATGAGGCAAATTCACTTGGCAGTTATTATAAACTGATTGCTAACTGATGGCTTTAAAATGCATTTTGTGGTTCCCTGTAATTGAAAATCTTTAAAGTATGTTTGGGGGACTGAAAGGCCACCCGACTCTGCAGTGCACCATGGAAATTCACTTATGAGCACAGATGCTTTGAGTGCAATGCACAGTGGGACAGCTCATTAAATGCACAAAGCAAAATGAGTTTAGTCAGCAAAATGAGCGAAGTACTGCTATAGAGTGCTGTAATTTCAATACAGTTTTTATTGCCCAGCAACTCACTCCCCAAGTAAGTTACACTTTGAAGTACTTTGATATGGACCTGGCTAATATAAGCATTAGGACTGATCAACTTCATTCAATTTAATTTCTTTTAATCTTTTTTTTAGACTTTTGAAAGGTGTAAATAATTTTGTTTCTTTTCCTTTAATACGCATTTTTCTCCAAACAATTTCTTTTGTTTCTTGAAGTCATTTTCAAAGACTGTTAAAGACGCTGGTACCAAGACTGACTGACTGGAAGTCAATAACGTGCATCTCAAACAGGTCACACGATATAGAACTTGAGCATTAATTGGGGACTAATTTAAACATATAACATGCATCATGCAACGGCCTCACCGGGAGCAAAAAGCACGTACATAGACTGTGAGTATTCGCTGAAGGGCTTCAAATTCACCCACATAGCCTACTGATCTCAGAAGCCTGCTGTTTTAATATAGCTATTTATAGATCGTGGACAGACGAAAGCCCCAAAAGGCATCTGGACCTCTGACAGAGCGTACGATGCAAGCCCTGTATCTATCAACAACAATAACAATAACACTATGGAAAAATCTATTTTCTGGAGGAAAATAAATCTACAGAGTGACTAGAATGTGCTAGGCTAAGCACTGCCCCGGCCTAAGCAGTACATCAGTGTCAGTGTTATAAATTTCATGAGCACAGCGGGGAAAAAAAATGGGTCGTTCTTCCCTGAAGTATTTATTGTGGAGCGGAACGGATCATGCGAGGGAAGAAGTTCATTTTTAAATACAGAAAAACTACATCTTAGTATTTTAAATGGAGCTTCACACTGTAATATTTTCATCTTGTGAAATATTAGGTTTTTGACCCCTTTGTAACTCTACCCCAAACTCTACTTTTAATCTTGCAAGGCCGTTATTATGAGTAATTTTCCAATAATTGAGCTGCGGGACAAAATTAAAAAAGAAGGACTCAGCAGCTGACGCTTTTCAGATGAATGTTCCACATTCTGAGTTGAATGACGAGGTAAAAACCAAAATAATAGTATTTCATAAAAATTATGGCAACTCAACAATGGTAGAGCATCTCGTTCACTTTCGATCTTTCAAGACAACCGTGCAAATAGGCTAGCGACTATCTTTGTCATTTATTCTCAGTAGGTGGAGCTAACGTATTGACATGAATATTCGTATGTAACAGTGTAACTGGAGACATAAAATAAGCTTGATGATGTCGAAGATTTTGTGTTTATTGCTGTAGTTTTTGTCGCTGTGTCTTTTCCCTTTTCCTCCCTGTCTTTCCCTCATTAAAGGGGTGACTGTCCAGGTGAAAAAAAAAAATTATAAAATCTTTTATTATGTGAGTGATCATAACTACCTTGTTGTCAACTATCTCAAGGAATGTATAACCATCACTGAGAGCATTGGTTTGATATTGTGATGAAGCCCAACGAGACTGGAAGGCACATGGGAGGGAAAAAGGGTGCGCCTGGGGTTTTTTTTTAGTTAAATTTGATTTAACTTTTTAGAAAAGAACTGTATTACACAAGGCATTAACTGACCAATCAGGACAAGTACAGTGAGTTAGTTACCGACATAGAATTCTTAAAACAATTACTGTCACTGAAAACTTCATACTACACGGAGTAATATGACAAAAGTCACAAACGACACAGAGATATACACACAGAAGTATCTTTCTGGGAGCAGATTGGTTGATCGTTGAAGTCTTTATGTCTAAGACCCATTCGCTGATAGCTGGCTTAATAGCTGGCAAGTTGTTGGTCACAGAGTTGGCCTACTCATGCAGAAGCACCCTAAAGGCACTGGAGGCAGCGTGTTTTCCATGTTTGTTTGGTCTTTTTTTGACCCCATTGTCCAGTTGTAAAAACCTGTCGAAGAATAGGACAAACCTGAATACCAGGTATGTTTCCCTTTAAGCCACTCCTCTTCTCAACCATGCCATCGAAATTAGTTGAAATTATTTTACACATTGAATTTGATATAGTTTGGGGTAGTGAAATGTTTTGGAAAATAGTGTTTGATCAGAATACATCCTTACACAATTATGTGAATGGTTGTAGAGGTGCTGTGAAACCATCCTGGCCTTATAATATTAGACATGTCACATGAGGGGGCCACAGTACATTATCATCCCATAATAAGTTCAATGTTTGCAGCTTAAACATTAGGGTAAACATTTTTGCAACATACTGCACCTCTTTATTCTTTATTGCCGGACATATTAAAGTGGGATGCTGTGAAGATTATTTTTGGCCTTGATGAAGCTATATTCCTGTGCAAAAAAGTTGTTTTTTCAAGCACTCGAAAACAAGGTTTGGAAGCTATTACGTATTTTTAGTGAATTCTCCCAGAGTTTACTGGCCTCAGTTGACACTGGAACATTAACTTTCAGTGCATGTTCCGCATCGAATTTATACTGCGCCTGAGAATAAATAAAAAATAAAGTGCAGTATTGGATATTTATAGTGAAGTGTACTGGATAAACGGCAGAAAAGCTAAAATATGTTTCACAAAGCTGAAGGACTCAGGGCTGTCAGTGCACACAAGACAGTTTGGCTGCATCGCCTGCAGGACTGGAATACTTGCTTTCTAAACTATGAGTCAATACCAGCTTCGTCATCCCACATAGAAGGGGTGTAGAGAAGAAGATGTATCCTGGGGCTTTAGCCAAAAGGAAGGGTAAAATAAAATCTGCACGTCATCATGTAATTGTCATTTATGTTTCCGACCCAAGGGACAGCCTATTATGCAAGATATGTCAATCAGTGACGTACATAATATATGTAATGTCTGTCAGTGAACGACATACCTTGTTAATCATGCAAGGGTGAAACGGTTTATGTAGCATAAGTACAAATGTACTTCCACAGCCTATGCTTTGTCAATAATAAATAATAAAATGAAATGAAATGCTTTCACTATGGGGGGGGATGCAGTTATAGGCATTCCCTGAATTTAGATTCATTGAGGTTATGCTACACAGGAATGCCAGGAAACGTCAAATGGGTCTCAGGTTGGAAGGATCATGTGGTATTACAGCAAAGGAGGAATTGCTGAAGCTAGAGAATGACTCAATAGGGAGACCTGCTCTCACTCTCAGAATCCCTGTTTTATCAGGGGCGCTTGCAAGATTGTTTAGAATGAATGGGAGCCTATGGAGCTATAGCCACTACAATGATTTATTCATGGGGGAAAAAAATTCAGGCAATTTTATTATGTTTTTGCTGTAATGGGTCAAGAAAATAGATACAGTTCAGGTTTTTGATTTTTCACGAGTTTTCGACTGAAGTAAAAAAAAACTATGGTTTTGTAAGAATTAGTAGCATCACTATAAACCAGGGCATTAAACAAAGCCACTTGATAAGTACATTCGTTTTGGGTTTTCGTTATATTTTGGCTCGCATTATGGCAAAGCACTTCTTGCAAACGTCAGAGATGCCAGCCCTTCTCGTCAGGCTTCCAAGCACACTGAAGTATACTGAGCAACAAGAGAAACGCGAGATCGTTAATGTACTTGCTTAATTTATGTAACAGCCTTGATCTGTATCTGAATCATTCATTCTCTTGTCCTTTAAGGGTAATCAAGGTTCAGAAAAGAGGTTGCTTAGACTTCAGTCTCACTGCTTCCTTGGGTATCACCAAAAACAAATACACTCAACACACTTGTAACAAAGTCGTTATAACATCAACAAAAGTCGGGGTAAACCTTTGAAAATTTATTGAAGACTCAATAAAATTGAAGTGATGACATGGATGACACACAACACAGAGAATGGCATTAAACAACAATAGATAATCATTAAATTAAGGTTAAAACTGTACTGTTTATTACCATCTAAAGCAGCTGGTTCTCAGCATAGCAGGCATTGCTACTACTCTCCTCCTTAACCCATTCAGTACTGATCGAATGTATCACCATACACACAACCATCAACCCATAGGTAACAGACACACACGCACACACACACACACACACACACACACCCACGCACACATACACACACACACACACACACACACACACACACCCACGCACACACACACACACACACGCACACGCACACGCACACGCACACAAATCTAAGCTGCTGCAAGCTATAATGAGGAACAACTCAATGCAAAGCATTGATCTCAATGTGCCCTACCATAGCTTCATACTACGTGAAAGCAGATCTTCGGTCCCCACATACCATTGACCTTGTGACTTTGACCTTTGATCTGATGACCTCTAAAACTTAATCTCTTCAGCTAACCTTCTGTGGGGTGATACCGTGTCTGATTTGGTGAAAATCCTCAACTCTGTCTGTAGATACGCAGTTGTGCAAACACGATATTTGTGATGGACAGTGTGACGGAGACACATGATGGACAACCGGAAAAAAATATGCGTCCTGTGCGGACAAGAGGCATAATAAGTGACAACGGATGAACATTACATAAATTTGATCCACTGCTATTTTGACACTCACGGAACATATGCTGGCACAAACAGCTTGTTGAAATCACAGCACTCAATCAAGTAGCAATCAACAAACATCATCAAGCCCATTATGTCTGCAGAATAGATAATGAAGTCCAGCATCACTGCCATGCAAAAATAACGTAAGTGAGATTGGGCACGTAAACACATGAACACGAGGTCGAGCAGTCCTTAGCCGCCAAATTTGCAACAACAACTTACTCAAATGACTGAATTAAACTCTACCCTTCAATAAGAGCACAACAACTCAGCAATAACCCAGATAGGTAAACTAAAATTATAAGAGTAACTTTGTAAGGTACAAAGTGTTGATAGGAGAAATTACTGGTTAGGACAGAAATTAAAGTGGCCCAACTTTGGGGATGCACATCAAAATTGTACTGTGTTCTCCTATTTTTACATTTGGACACACTTTGCCTACTGCTCATTTAGGATTTAGATGCTTTGATGCTGCGATATTATAAATGCCACAGCGTAATTATATTTGGACTCATCCCCACTGTCTCTCACAACCACTTACAGTAAAAAAAAATATTAATTTGTTTAATATTAGCCCTTAAAGCGCTAAATACAAATAGCATTGTTCAATAATGTAAAATATCAAATTCAAAGCTGTTGAAAACCTATCATGTAGCGAGTTGTTTATTTAATTGAATTCAAAATGTAGTAATTTTTTGAAATTTTAGTTCAGCAATCTAAGGGTTAATGTGGGAAACACACAAGCTCACCGAATTTTCAAACTACCCCAGCCGTTCATACTGTTCAATAAATCACCACTTTAGATATCATGTTATCTACCTTACATACTGTTCCTATAGTGAGGTATACACAGAGTGACATCTGTCTGTCACGTCTGTCAGGATAAATATCTGACAGGACAGTGCAGCCCTGACAATATCCTGTCTCTTTATTGTCAGGGTGATAAGAATGAAAGGATTCCAGTAAAAAAAAAAGGATCTTTCCCATAGTGTAGTTCAGGGGTGGGCAATCACAGTCCTGGCGGGCCGGTGTGTATGCAGGTTTTTATTCCTATCAATTACCCTGACTAATTGAGTTAATTGATTGCATTCACAAATATAGATTTTACAATGATTCGATCAAAGGAAAATGTTTTATGAAGGGAGACAAGACTAGTCTTTTTAGTTTCATGATAATTTAAAGAAATGCGCATGAAACGTCAGATTTCACAAATGGTTTGGCTAATTGAGACAATCAACTAATTAAAGACCAGACGTTGGTGTGAAAACCAGGGACAGATACGGCCCTCGCTGCCCACCTCTGGTGTAGTTGCTCCTCATCCCAAATTATACTGATGCCCATATACTGAATCCATTCAAATGGTGGCGCATAAAGCACATGGTGTAATGTAACAGTGGCTATACTTTTGTCTAGAAAAAAAGTCCTTCAAACTATTTCCTTCAAACTTTTCTTTTTTTGGGAAATTATCCTGTTATTGATGAGTGTATTCACTCTCTAGTTTAGTAGTGACATTTTGATCACTGTACCAACAGCAATATCAATACAAAGGCGGGTTTATTACGAAATCCAAGTGATATTTCAGTGAAAAGGCAAAAGATACGGTGACTAAATGAATTTGTGTAAAACTACGTTCACAACCATTCTTAGAATGATATATTGTATTCCATGTTTGTTTATGTCATATAGTGCTGTAGCCTAATCACTGTTCATTAGATGTCTGCAGTCTGTTGGCATGAAAAGCTTTAGTATTTCATGATCTTGGCCAAATTAGCAAATTTTTCTGAAACAGCAGAAGAGAGAAAGACTTGTGTGTTCCCAGTATTGGCCATGTCCAGGTACGGCTAAACCAGGCTCTCCTGGTTTGTAATCATGAACGTTCCATCCGTCTTCTTCACTGCCTGAGTCAAAAACAAGGGGAAATAGCCTGCTTCATCCCCGCAATGCAGAGACACCAAAGGCAAAAAGAAAAAAGCCAGCAGATGACAAGACGCCTTCATGAGCCATAAATGCAAATAATCGCAGCCTGTGCGCAGTCTCCGCAAACGGCTGCTGCTGAGAAGGCATTTTAATGACGCCTATAGGAGCTCCCCCCAGTCTGTCTTTCAGTCTGATAGCAGCAATAATTATCAGGAAGTTCACAGACGAACAAGATATAGCGAGCGCCTGTTGGGCTGAATATGCGATTCAACAGGGTGGTAGTCTGCCTTGGATAATACCACGCACCTCTTTACATCCTCTCTCGGTATGGGGCCTCGCCGTAAAGAGCGCCTGTGACGATCGCCCCTCTACTGGACATATTTACCAGGATAGAAAACAACAAGCCTGCCCTACCATCTATTTTTATTACATCAGGTGGGTTCTGATTCAAAAGAGCCAGCGTCTTTTGGAATCAGCATGCATGACCTTATAAGACAGCAGGCTAAAGGGAAAGATTATCCTTATTCCATCGTTATCTTGACCTGATTCTCTTGCTTGGTTAGATAGAGGTCAAAGTTCTTCACTGGTGGGGCGCCCCGGTGGCTCATCGGTCTCAGTGCGCACACCATAAAGGCTGCGTCCTTCCCGCGGCGACACGGGCTTGATTCCAGCTTGGGTCATTTGACTCAAGCCTTTCCCTTCTCTTTTCCCCAACTTTCCTGTCTCTTCACTGTACAGCTATCAAATAAAAGGAAAAAATCACAAAAAAAGTTCTTCACAGGTTGTTAAAAAAAAACGCCATTCCACCCATGGTATTACGGAGAAGGAGACACTCATCTCCGCTCTCCTTAGAGGTCAAATGATACTAATTGCCATCCAGGCATGTGAAGTCCATCCACGAAGGATAATGCGCCGACATTAAAAATGCATGCCTTTCAGTTTTCTTCGCTTTAGCTGCTCACCAATTACATCCAGGAATGCCTCCTTTGTGTCTGTTAACACATCTTTTTTCTGTAGTTAATTATTCAGCGTAAACAGTGTTCTCCTGTTGGCATAGGTTTTGGGATGTTTTTTGGCCTGGCTTTTTCGCTGGGTGTATTGACACGAGCTACCATGGATTGGCAAAAAAAAACAAAGCCATTCAGCTGTGCTTTTCATGTTGAAAAATGTCAGTCTATAATGTATAATATATAGATTACAATACAATGTATACTACGGTATTTCTGTCGAGTGTAATATGCAATAGATATCACATATATATTGGTGAGCTGAAAATATGGCGCGCAAAAAATGGTACAAAAATAAGCTAATTCAATTTTGCATCAAAGTGACACATTCCATTTATCAACTTACCTTAGCGAAGAGAATTGGCCATATTTGTTTGTGATGAGTGTTTATAGAGTTTGTGTCATGTTAATTTAAAAAGATAGCCACACAGAGTGTGGTAATACGCTTACACGGCAGCCTTGTTGATTGCATGTTATTTGTATAAAAATTTTCCGATCATCACCAAAATCAATGCGGTCCTCTTCATATTGCCATTGACCCATAAAACAAAAAGGAAAACAATCTCAACAAACATTGTAGTCTGTAGAGTGAGGACAGTAAATTGTGGATAGACCGACGCCTGGGGAGTGGAGATTGAAAACGAGTCAAGACTAATCATTATTTAATGGAGATTTTCTACGTACATCTCCAGTCTCTGTGTATTTGTATCAGGTAGTGATTGCAAACAAGAGCCCGTTTTATGAAACCCTGAAGCGTAGGGTGAGGCACTACAGTCCTTTTGTGCCGAACCCGCCCCCCACCCCATGTGACTGGAGAAAATCAGTTGCAGCCTCAGGGACAGCAGACAGCGCAGTTCCTAGGTCCAGTGGGACTGGATATATGAGAAGCTTGTATCCAGTGTCCTGATTAGGTTTGGGTTTAAAGAGTCAGTCAGGTCAGAGTCCTCTGAAATGATACTGTATCTGTAAAAGCTGTGAGAGGCTGAATCACATACACAGAACTAAACACTTAGGGGTATGATCACTTTTATATAAATAGATAAGTTCTACCAACTCAAATATCTAATCCCATAAAACATATGAAACCACATGTGGGTCCATAAAATGCAGCTGCTGTATTTAAACCTGTACAACTTCAGGCCTATTTTAAATTCTAGTGGAATGTGTTCTGCAGAATCACAGGTAAATGGATATAAAATGAAGCGGAAGGGTTAGATATTTTCCATTTGATGATGAAAATATCTTAAAAACACGGGGCTCTAAATTCATTGACCAGGCGCAGGCGCGGAAAATGGGGGGAGCGCCGCGCCAACGGGGTGTATCCAGGCGTATTTTGCAATTTTGTGCCCCACGCAGCCCGGCGCAAGTACTCCTCTGTACCGCCTCAGTCCCTCCTGCAAGTGGCAAAGAGGGAGGAGAGAAGGCCTGAGTGGGTTTAACACAGCCGAGTCAAATCTTCACCAATCAAATGAGCTCCTCTCCTCACCTTTAATGTGTTGGAATAAAGAGGCCTCTGTCCTAAATCTGCATTATGCATTAATGTTGCATTTCACTTTGCTGCTTCAGGCATGTTTTCTGCACCGTTTACGTCTATATTAAGCATTACAAATATGAGTTAGCAGGCAAGCAAGGGCATTCGCGAATTATTACCACTGGCGAACTTGAATGGAATTTCAAAACGAAACTACGTCAGATCATTCAAATTTATGAAGTTGGAATGAAATACGACGGTTTCTCATTTATTTCTTCTTCCTGCATCATTTACAAGAGAAACAATGGATAGTGTTTTCCTATTATTACACCATGTTGCTGCTTAAAATTTTGGGATTAACAAATCTGACATGCGGAGAATCGATATAGATACTATAATTTATGCGCTGATTCCGATAGTTACATTAAATAGTGGTTGCTGTAATTATTTATTGCGTTGAAATGTGCCTGACATTCTGGAAACCTCCCTGTGACGTTTTGGTGACGTGTGTGCACGGTGCGGCGGTCAGCCAAATTACCACTGCACAGAAAGTAAACCAGTTTGGAGCTGGCGAGCTTTCTGCACAACTTCAGCGGAGACTTTTGCTGCGAAATTGTCACTGCGTCTTGATGAATATGTGACACCTCCTCCTACTACGCCGCTACATCCATCTTGACGCACGTCCGTCTACCAAATTGCCAAAGTGGCTGCGCACGGTGTTGCACCGCACGAAATTACCACTGCGTGGGCTGGACCGGACGAAATTACCAATGTGTGGGCTGCGCCATGCTGCGCCACCCTGCGCTGCCCCAAGAAATTAGAGCCCACGGAGTTCTGAGTTTGAATATTTCTCTCATTATAAGTATATTGTAGCTTCAGTGAAGTGCTGCAACCAGCAGACACAGAATATATGTGTGACATTATTCTACAATATGAAAAAAATGCTTTTTCTGACTTTCAACCTGCTTAAGGGGGAACTTAGGTAAAAATTTTGCGATTAGGGGGTGAATGACACAATAAAATGTATAAATAGAATTATGGTAGTGGTCTCAAGGCTGCGACCTCTGTGACCTGATCAGGAAGTTGCAGGGAGAAAAAAGAGCTTTGGCCCACAGGACACACAAACAGCGAAGTTAATGCCGAGACTTCTATGATGTTTTTTCTCCATTTCATTCATGCCTTTCTTTGGACAGCCCTTTGCATGCTTTCATTGTGGTACCAACTTAATGGAATAATATTTCTCTGGGAAATATCTTGGATTACTGTAAACCTGATATATTTATTTGTTCTGTTTCAACAGAGGAGATGTTAGAGCATGGATTTTATGCATATATTTTCATTTTCTTATCCCTTCCGGCACATGCTCAGTAATAACAGTAGCCTGCTGTGCATGCTGGTGTCACATTAAGTTTCTGAACAGTCCTGGAGGAATTAAAGTTTCATTAGAAAAAACATGTTTGCGTGCGGTGCCATGGCCCTAGGCAAGCAGCCATTGCACCAAAAATCTGTTTCTAGGAATTAAATCATCCCGCCAGATGGATAAAGCCGTGTAAAAAAAAAATGTGAACAATGGGGGTTCTTTTCATCCTGTGCCCTGCTGAATGTCACCTTTATGTAAGTGAATTACAGGGTATGAGTTAATTTCACATCCATCATTCTGAAATGCTGTGTGAGCAGAGGTTTTCGCATTGCGGCTCTCCCATGGTTGCCAGTTTTTGCCCAGTCTCTTTCGTGTTTTGGAATCCTAAGCACTGTCCTTAACTGAGACAAGTGAGGCCTGCATTTCTGTATGTTTATCAGGGTTATTTTGTGACCTCCTGGATGAGTCGTCGATGTGCTCTAAGAGGAAGTTTGGTCAGCCAGCCACTCCTGAAAAGATTCATCACTGTTCTGAGTTTTCTCCATTTGCAGATACTGGCTCTGACCATTGTTTGCTGGAGTCCCAGAGCCTTAGAAATGGCTTTGTAACCCTTTCCAGACTGATACGTCCTTGCACAAATTAAATTAATCAAGCTATAACTTCTTTCAATCTTTTATCTAAATTCATTTTCTCGAGCAGAAGAACAACCTTTTTGTCTTAATTTTTGCATTTTTTTTTCAACAGGAGAAAGTAATATCATCCTTCATGAGAAATGTCCAAATATTTGTGGCATCTGTCACTCAATAATTCCGCGTGCGCAACTATTGCATCAATCAGTTGAATCGGTTTTTATTGGTTATTTGTAGCCTTTGTCTTCTCAGCTAATAAATTGTGAATCAGATGTTGTATGTGACAGACGTGACAGAGAAAACGAATGAAGATCGTGATTTTACATGAGCACATTAGCAAATCATACAGGAACGTAGTCAGTATATTTGGGGTCAGTCTTTCAACCATCGCCTGGTCATCAAAATGGAGGAAACCAGCTTATTCCACTTCCCTTACCCCGAGCACCTCACACCACTACTCCCAGTTCTTCCCAATACCAAGTTTTGTCAAGACAAAGTTTGTAATTGTTTCAGGCATTTCTTCCCTGTGTCTGTGTGTCTGTCTTTTTCTTTTTTTTTCCCATTTAAATGTATGTCCTGTTGTACATTCATGGATGTCTGTCTATGTCCCCTCTGTGTTTACATCAATATCTGCCACCCATTAGATTGTAATATTAGCCTAATCCCCCCCCCCCTTTTTTTTCCTTTTCTTTCTGTCTTTTAATTGGTTTTGCTTTGTTTGGGGGGGTGGTGGTGTAGGGCTATAAAAAACTGGAGGAAACCAGATCTATTTCACCAAAACGGAGAGGGGATTGTTGTCGCATGATCAAAAATCTGTCATTTACATTTTTTTGCAGCTTGTTTCAATTAATTTGCGCAATGGCGTAGATATCAACAACTTTGTTTCTCATCTTTCTTGAATATCTTTTCATCAAGGCATTCTGTACTTTTAAAAAAAAAATGTTTTAACCTATTTTACATTGCCAGACAGGTTCTATTTAAGTGATGTTTACATTCAACAGGGCAGGCAGTAGCCATGCCTGAGTGTCCACTGAAATTGAGCGGAACTGTTAAATCTAATTGGTCAAATTGGTTCATTTTGTCACTCACGGCTAAGGTGTTCGTTTCTGAGTCCTGGGGTCGGGTGTTCCAATCCCAGCCATGCCATTTCCGGCTATGGTCTGAGGTCCATATGGGCGAGGCAACAATTGGCGTAGCCTCACCAAAAATAATTGGGGTTAAGCCACTTAAAATGAATTAGATCATCTCTCTGTAGCAACCACTTCTGGTCGACCAGGCGCATGTAGCTGTACAAACTAAATTGTTTGCTGACTACGTGATGCTGTGACGGTATAGACTGTCTGTACTTGGCGGTGTGACTGCATAGTGTAAAGAGGCGAGGGCTCTGATAACTGTTGAGGAATTTGGAAGGTAATGATTACTCTCTAACCATTGTTCTCTGGGTGGAAAGACTATATTTATAATTTGTTATATATACCATATGGATAGGATATGATCCCCCTGGGCATGCATGAGAGATTATCTGTAAGACCCACCAGCACTTCTGGTCACTACTGTATTATATTACTGTAGAAGTAGCCTGGGGTGATGTGGTATCAAAGGTCATTTGATCAACAAGATTAACAAATCTTTTGATCTCTTCAATCATAATGAATACATTCTCTACAGCATTGACAGCAGCTTTCAAATCCCACACATATTCCATATGCATGGGGAAAACCTTGCAGCATGATTAGAAAAATACCTTTGTCCATTAGAGATGAAGGCCCACAGGATGAAAGGACAAATACCATTTACGTAGCTCTTTAGCGATACACTGACTCAACCGACAAAGTGCCCCGAATAAAACTAAGCTGTCAAGCCCTGCTAACCAGAGAGGCCAAAATAGATACACGAGTTTAGCATTATGCCCCCATAGCATTGTGTGCCATAACATCTGTAATGAAGACAGGATTGAAACTGCTGCCAAGGCATTTGCCATACTCAAGTAAGGGAGGCGCGTCACTACAGAGTCCAGAATATTGCCACACCCTGGACAAGCAGAGATCGTTGCACGTCAAACTGAATGTCTCGTTGCATGGCAATTCACTGAAAAAAAAGCGCAACGTCACTTTCACTGGGGACAACACTCACTTCCTTGACAATGGTTCACGCTCACAGCATAGCAACACATTCACTTAACACACGGCACAAATACCTAATATTAGATGAGCGAAAAATACTGAAAAATTGCTTTCTGTTCTTTTATAATGAGCACCGTTTGGGATTAAGATCACTGAGAATAAAGCATAACTCCACACATGGACACGAGGGTTATGGCGATAAACACTGTGCAAGTTGTTTGGTTCGTTCTGCGTAAACCAGTTGCCATGGCTGTGGCAGGGTGACCTCAGAGTGACGTCTTGACTTTGGAAGTGTGTACTCTACGTACAATGAACTTCTGTTACTAGACGTCTCAACAACATCAGAGAAAAATAGAGGATTTGGACGAAGAATTACCATTGTGCTTTGGGAAGAGCAATCATCACAGCACTAAGTGACAAGATCTGATTCTCTTTACAGATGTCCACACAGTTCATTTGATTAATCATCAATACAAAAAGAAAAAGACCCTGTTGTTGCAGTCACACCCAATTTCCAATGCCTAATGGAATAGTTCTGTGGTCCAGTCACTTTCGGTCTCGCGGAGCTGCGGAAGGTAACTTCAGCCTGCGTGGTTACGGATACTTGGCCATGCGATACCGAGCTTAGAGGCCGTATTAATTCTTCGTGCATCCAGTACTTTTTCTTGGCTTGATTATTGCGTTTATATATCATTTGCTGCTTCTCAGGTCTGGCTGAATTGTTGTCAGTTAGGCCATGGGTCATTACTGCGAAGCTGCTATGTGCTGTTCGCAAGACAATAAGAAAAAAAAAAACAGTAATACCCCGGAATGAGAGACTTCCGCTTGCATAGATGATTCTAATGATTCTGTCATTATCAAGCATCAGCATTGGTCACGAGCTGATCGTTTGACTCACCTGTGCTGGAGCAGGCATAGATAGATAGATAGATAGACTTTATTGGATTTGTCTTCTGCATTCGACCCATCCTATAGTTAGGTGCAGTGGGCAGGCACAGAGCAGCGCCTGGGGACCAACTCCAGTTCTAAAGCCAGATCCTTGGTCAGGGGTACTGGTTGGAGTGTTCCTATGATTCATGTTTTTGTGGGTGGGGGAAACCGGAGTACCCGGAGGAAACCCACGCAAACACGGGGAGAACATGCAAACTCCACACAGAAAGGCCCCAGGCCGGAATCGAACTCACAACATTCTTGCTGTGAGTTGACAGTGCAATAGACTTCAGCACTAGCAGGCTGCACACTGACAGTGTGGTAGTCTCAAAAGTGTTTGAAATTTCAGTGGAAAAGCTAGACTTGGCAATTTTGTGTTTGTACTGATGATTGCTCAAATTGGAAAAATATCAGCCCTCTTCCTGATTTGTGCTTTTTAGCATCTTTGTAAAACCTAATTATTTCAGGTCTTCAAATTTAATATCAAACTAAGACACCATCAGTAAACACTATACACCCGAGATGCTTGAATTGCAGTCATATCCGAGGGAGCCGTGGTTTTCCGCAGATTGGGTGGGTAGATCATAAAAATGAAAATTCTGAATAAAAGCCGATGGTCTGCGGGTGGGTGAAATAATACATAATTCAAGTGAAAAAATCTATTGCATTACGGAAAATGTGAACATATTTTTAGCCTCATCTTTTGTCGGGCATAGATTAGCCAATTAGACTCTCTCTGTGCCTGTACATAAATTGCAGGGTCTACTTTCCAACACAAATGAAGGCAAGAAAGATAAGAGAGAAAATTTAAAAAGGAGGATTACAAACAAAGATAAAGAAAGAGCAGAAAAGGTCCGCGTGGCAGCGCTTCAGTGAAGTCATTTACCATGACAACAAGCCAAGTGCAGAATATGTCATGAGGCGCGGTGTGCACTGTTCTCATAATAACTATAAAACTAGTACCTTTAGCATGGTCTGTGCTAAATGTATCATTATCCAAAGCTGTTCCTGTGGCCTTTCGGTGGCTGAAAGCAAGAATTTTTGCCTCAGACCCCAGTGGTTGGGTGATCAAATCCCAGGCGTGCCATTACCGGCTATGGCTGGAGGTCCGCACTGGTGAAGCAAACACTGGTCCAGCCTCACCAGGGATTATAGGGGTTAAGCTGGATAAAACTATTAGTCTCATCGCTCTCTAGAGGCAATTTCTGGGGAAATAAAGGCCTCTTGTCTATGAGATTGGTCTCAGGAGAAGGTTCCAGCTCCAGCCACTCCATAGTGGGACCTGTGAGCATAACTGCAGGCCAGCTGACTGGCTACCACCAATAAGTAGCCCCCCCTCCCTCCCAGCACCGACTTGCGATCTCTCCGACAAGTTTCAAGGAGCTTCAAAAGTCCGATACCGTTGGAACAAATCTTCTGACTCGCCATCTATTTTCGTAAAACTGTCAATATTCAAAAACAAAACAGCTCATTTCTTGCCTCTAATATTTTCAGAAGTGAATGTAATGATGAAATAGCTCATGAAAAGCATACAAAAAATGTGCCGTTATTGGCCTGTTTGCCGCTTCCCTCTCATTGCTGAAATGGATGCTGGGATAGGTTGGGCTGCGAATAACACACCAGGTGTGTCCTCCTATTTCAGTTAAAAGAAGGTCGCTTTTCTTAGCCTGAAGTAGCCTCCGAAATAGGATGGCCTAGTCGTGCCATAGTGACACATTTGGTTTTCAAATGCAGCCTACAAAAGCCTTCGATAAAGCCGCCGAAATGGGGCACAGCCTCTTGCTGATGTCATGAAGGCAAAGACTCAAGCCAGTTGCAGGCAGTGAAATCCACGTTTCATTTAATTGAAAGATAGCAGGCCAATGACACAGCTTGCTTGGAACAGAATCCCAACATAAGGCCCCTTCAGTGAAAATCCGCACAGGAGATCATGGGATATGCCCTCTCCATCGAGCGAGAATGACAACTAGGCTGAGATTACTTCTTCTCTTCTGTATATAGGTTAAGATCTGTGATTTATAACAAGTTCAGTACTTTTCTAATCGACTTTCAATCAACATGCGAGCACAAAAATTCCACTGGTGGCCTGATATTCCACAAGAACTAAGAAATAGTCATATGATAGATGCAACAATATTTTCTGAAGTAAAAATATATACATATATATATATATACTGCTCAAAAAAATAATATTTAATTATATTTTATATTTTCCAGAGTGAACTGTCCATGCATGCAAAACAGGCCTGCAAGCCTAACCGTATGTGAGAGTCAGACCTATGATTGCAAAATGTTAAATTGGCACTTTGATGCCAAGTACTGATGTTTACTGGGCCGTCAAGTTTCACTGGTTGAAAGTCTCTCCTCTGCATCTGATTATAATCCTCGTATGAAGACTCCTGAGACATTCATTAAAAATATGTGTTGAAGAGCTACAGAAATGGGCCTCCTGAACTCTCAGTAATTAAGAATGCAATTAGCTGCAGCAGTGGCTCGCATTAGCCAGCTGCAAGCCACCTATTCATTGTGCCCCATCAAATCAGCTGAAGCCCTCGAGCCCCACTGACTTCCTGTCCTCGAGGCCTATCCCTAAAATTCCAAGTGAACTTGCGGTTCCCAGCTGGCTCCACTCTTCTGCAATCTCTATTAATGTCAAATCCTCGAGCCTGCTGGATGAAGCCCTTAAAACACTTTCAACTCAGCCTTGTTTCCCCTGATTTGTGCAGATAACAAAGGAAGCTCATCAAAATCTCGTTTCAAAGTGAGGCATGGATGCAAGCGTCAGTGTTTTGCTGGTGAGTTAGGCGGGGTCCACACACGGTTGTTTTAAAACTGAAGAGATTTTTTATCTGCTACAGACCCCACACATGAAGATAAAAAATCAGGCACTGAACAGTTTTGACAATACCGCGTGTGATGTGCTCCGATAATCTCAACACAGCACACCACACACATAACGATTCTGTTCCACCACCGATCTAGAATCTAGTCCTCCAAGACATAAATCTCGCGTGATCAAACGTGATCTGACAAAAACAAAGAAGAAGAAACATAGCAACAACAAACACGACGGAACATGGAAGAGGACACACGTATCGAGGGAATGATGGTGGTCAGCTCGCTTCTTGATTGGCTACATTCCGTTTTATGTCACAAGTCAAATAGTCATGACTCGGCTTTCCCCGCACACAAGAAGACTTTTGGTCGTAAATATTGAACAAGTTTAATATTTACGATCGTCGGGCCCGGCCCGTTTCGGACCCAATTATCAGGACAAATTCACTCTTAACACACCTCAGACCACAGGATAACCTTATCGAATAATCTTATGAGACATCAGATAATCTTCCGATTGTCGTCGCTAGTCGAGAGGGTGAAAATCGGGGCAAAATCAGTCAAATTATCTTTATATGTGTACCCCGCTTTAGACAAGATATCTTCTTATTTTTTGAACACACAGATGCCTGAATTTATGAAATGGGGAGTCATGTGGCGGCAGCGGTACAATATAATGCTAGCTTTCATTTTTTATCAGCTGTTGCATTATTTCCCTTAATATAAGCTTTGCATTACTTTGAAATTATATTTATTTTCTTTTTTTTTTTCTCAGCTCTCTCTGGCTCTCAGCCTCTCTAAGTTTCAATAAAATCTTAATAATGACCTGCACAAAACCCGTAGAGTTGGTATCGCATAACTCATCCTTGGGAAAAGATCTATTATTCATTTTGCTCCAGAGTTGATCAATAATATATCACCTTGTATTTTTTTTGGCAATTGTGAAATCTGAAACAGCAGTGACTTGGGGCCAAATCCTGGGTTGAGATACAGACAGTGAACTCAAATTTCTCTAGCAATTATAGTTGATTATTTTTCCTCCATATTCCCGCTGGCATTGGGTGACTTTTGAATGGGATTTGGTGACCCCTTTGCTTTCAATTACCAATAATGATTTTAACATATACGTGAACAGTAATGCGTATATTTTATTACACACTCGTGACCTTACAGCCTAACGGATTAGGAAGGAGTAAGAGAGTTGGACAGTTGGGGTGAATTCTCTCTCAAAAGGCAAATTTTTGATTTGCATGAACGTTGGCTTGCAATATTTTTCTCAGGTTTTATCATTGGCGAGTTAGTTTGCACATAACGGTTGAATAAATTGATGCAGGGACAAGCGCCGGATTGCTTACAAAAACATGACGCTGATTGGCTCTGGGAGGCCTGGGCTCCCTAGGGGAACTTCATGTGTTGATGTAAATAGGGTTACAATCAATGGAATAAATTTTGCACATTGATTGGTCCTCATTAGAAGGCGCGTTTAATCGACTCATGAGTCCTGAGTTAGTGTGAGTGAGTGAGTGCTACACACTCAGCACAAGTGCTCATCGTGTTTGTGTTTCGCGGAGGAATCCACTGAAACCAGACTTTAACTGTAGACCAAAATAGTTTTACTTTCCCAGGTGCTATACATGTTGTTATCCACTAACCAGGTGTTTTTCTTCCAGCCTTTTCTTGTAGTCATTGTCAGCTTAGTCTTTCATATTCAAGCAAATGATACAAGAATAATGACAGGTGAAAAGTGGCATATACGATTGACAAGTCTCCATATTTGGTTGCTTATAAGTGAGAAGACAAATGGGCAATGCTCTATCATATGACTAATTGCATACCTGATAAATTGCATGATTAGTGATCAGTTGTGACCCTAAAAAAGACCATTACTTGACTACAGCAGATGAGAAAAAAAGTGAGACCGACAATAAGTCAATTAAAAAGCCCAGTTTACACGAAGATGCTTGCGAGTAAAGACGACAAAATATTTTAACGGAAGTGCCTTTTGTTTATATGGCGACGGCATTTTTGGGGCTTGAAGACGCAAAAATCTCAAACCACCCTCGAAAGTGGAAAACTTGAATACGCTCCGGCGTAGCGTTTCCGTCTAAACTGGCCAAGACGCAAAACTGGCTCAGATCTGCTGTTCTGCTCACGTCGCGTAGGCGTTTACGTCACGCAGTAAACAAACATGTCGGATTACATCCATGCTTCGGACGCGTTCGTGGCACAGTGACAAGAAGAAGGAAGATTCTACGCATGCACGTAGGCATGGCGGAGTTTGTGTTAGTGTATCACAGCACCACCTAGCCGTCTGGAATGCATACCCAATCGATTTCTACACACTTTTTGCGTCACTGTATGCACACAGATTTCCTCCCGAGAACGCTCGTCTGAATGCGAAATAAAAAGTGAAGACGCAACGCCACTTTTGCGTCCTCTGTTCACACCGTCATCATGTAAACCTACCCTAAGAATAAAGTTTGAGTGAACATATGCTCGGATGACAAAAGGAGCTACCACAGCAAAGGTAGTTCTGACGAGGACACAATAAACTGTGCTGAGCTGCTGACTCCCAGCTGATTATACCACTGAAAGACTCAGCTAACTGTCCAGTTGACTATCCCTGCCAAAACTGCACATTCGCTCTATCAAATAACTCCGTCTATTTAAACTCCAACTGCCATACAACATTACCCCTCAGTGCTCTTACTGTGACAATACTGCTTTAGCACTCTTACTGGCTCCTGCACAGTCCAGATGCTTCAAATTTCATACCACTTCAGAGACACAGAGATATTTCCCCTAGTTTTTGCCAGTACTGTTTGCTCTTAAGGAAAAATTTGTTGCTATCACGGGTCAGAAAGGAAATTTTCCCTTTTTCCCCTCCATTTGCCTCTCAATCTGAATCATCTGCAATGGGTGTTTTTGTTATGTTTTATCCTTATGAAACCAAAAGAATCAGCAAGCAGAAATGCACTATAATACACAAAAATAAAATATCAAAGACTCTAGGTTCTCCAGTCACTGCAGTTCAGCCTAGGTTAATGTTGATGACAATTTAGACTTCTTGGTTAAATAACTCAAATGCTGTAGTTACTGGTTAAAGAAGCTGTTATTTCTCTCCAAAACCTACTATCTAAAATGTAATGGCTCCACACCTGCAAACTGCAGACTCTGACCTGAAAACATCCTTTAATTGAAATGCAGCTTAGCTCTGAGTCTGACAATTGCACTGCTCATGTCCCAGATAGCAAGAAGTGATTGAATCATCATTGTGATACTGTCAGGCTGAGGATTGCAATCAACATTGATGTCAGATATTGAAAAAAACATTGAAAGTGCTCGCTATGATCAACATTGGAATAACATTGAATTTCCAATCCATTCTAACAAACGAATCAACCTTGATTCAACTATGATATGATCAACATTGAAAGAATGTAGAATTGCATCAACATTGATTCAACTACTGTATATATAGGCATTATACATTGAAACAATGATTTTATTAAAGGGCCATTTGAACACTTTTCAACCCTCCTCTGTATGTTTTTAATATGCCACATTAAAAAATAATCACTTTATTACTCTATTAATGGTATAGTTCAACAAGGAGCATGCCAAAGTAGTCTAATAGTCAGTGATATCACTGCCATATGCCTGAATAGCAGTGATGTCACTAATAAACAAGTTTGGAGCAACACCCACAGAACTTTAACACCAAACAGAATAAAATGATTTTATAAATGAGGCATAATGAAAACAGAGGCAAAGGTTAAAATGCTGAAATGGTCCATTAAGTATGCTATACTGCAATTGATCTCACTTTACAGGGACATGTTCTGGGGGACCCCATACTTGATTATAATGATTTCATAGGTGAATATTCGAAAATGTGTCGTGAGCTCATAGACTGGCTATTCCCATTTTTTTAAGAAACCAAGTGCCACAGTCCGAGAAGGCTTGACCCCAAACACCCCACTCAGACGCAGATATGCAGGAAAAAACTCAGTAGAGCGTTTATTGAACAACGCTCAATAAACTAAGCAGGCAGATGAGTCCAGAGCTGGATGGGGGAGCTGGCTGGACCTGAGCCGGTCAGGGTCGGTGGGCAGGGCCGGAGCTGGGCAGAAACAAACTTAACCAAGGTTACGGCGCTAAATACACAAGACTTTCTTAAAACAGAATCTACAGCAAACTGGCACACAACAGAGGGCAAAGCAGGGTTATAAAGGAGGAGAAACAGGTGAGGTGTGATAGTCAGTGTAATGGTGGGAGTGCAGGCAGAGCAGAGGCTGGAATCAGTAATTGGATAATTGAAAGGAGTGTTGATTGCGTGAGTGAATGCAGGGGAAGCCAGTGAACGCACAGCACAGACAGGAACCAAAACTAGAGACCATAGTATTCTCCCGCATTCGGCGTAGGTCTTACGCATTTTTTAGGCTTATTCACCGCAGTCCGTAATTATTCATTGAATGCTTAATGACATTCTCATGCGGAATCAAAATCCGTGTGCATTGAAGTTTCCATTTCACTTGCATAAAGGTGCACCTCATCACAAATAACATGGAACGCGATTATCACTCTGGACTTCCCGTGCTTCTCTTTACTCAGGGATTGGAAACAATGCATGTGTTTCATGATCATTTATATTGTTTTAAGGAAATAAGACCATTTGACACTTTTTTAATGCAATTCCATTGGTTTTAATCCCTCAGTAAAGCCTGAGAATTCCTGAGGCATAATCAATTTTCGTGTCATTAGAGGGGAAATCCGCCGTAATACAAGCAAAACTGATTAACTTGCACAGAAACATGAATGCCACTAAGAGGAAAAACTCACGCCTAAGGCGTAAGCCTTGGCATCTCTGCAGTAGGGTCAGGGGAAAACAAGGACACAGGACTGTAACACCGAGGTTGAGAACAGCTGCTTTACTACATGCGCTATTAACAGGAAAATAAAACAGACCATTAATCATTTAGTTATTTATTAAAGATTCAAAAGAAATGACACTTTTGTACTTCTTTTGCACATTTTAGCTCACACCTTTTCTTTTGATCTTTTAAGGTTTCCTGCCTGGCTTAGGTGGAGGAAGCACCTTAGAGAATTATCTTAATGACCAACACCTCTTCCAGTTTACCTCTCCCAATTAGCAACAGTTGCTCAGACTAATAGGTTGTACCGACGAGAGTATAATATATTTTTGAGAGCCTCGTTATACATTGCACTGCGAAATTATACGGCACAGCACAGATTTACGTACATTAGTTTGCGAGGCTCATTGAGCATTGAGGCTCATCAGCCATGGGAATCCATTCTATAGTCTGAATGTAGGGAAAGCTAAAGTGCATTGTTCGGTACGATGCACAGCTGAGTGATGGCGAATATGATTGCTGCGAAGTCCGCAAAGGTTTCTGATTTTTTTGCAGATTGTCATCCTTGCGGAGTCACATCAATTATATATCAGTACACGTAAATTCAATTAAAAACCGATCATTAATGACTTCTATTGTCTAACCAACATGTATAACTTGGACAATAATAATTAGATGCAAATGGAAGTTACCTTTTCGGATACACGCGAGCGCACAAAACCACGTTATCATTGCTGGTGCAGCGCTGAGTGGAAAGAGTTCTTGCCTTACGCTCCACGTGCATGCGCGAGTCGGGGTGTTTACAATCTTCGGATCCGTCAATATAATACCTATGAACACCCCACCCCCTCTGGCACCCCTCTAGAACAGTGGTGTACCTTCCCACAAGTGACTGGCCTTCCAAATTCTCCAAGAGCAAATTGGCGACGCATCCTGGAGGTCACCAAAGAACCCAAACTAATATGAAAAGAACTACGGGCCTGACTTGCTACAGTTTCGGTCAGTGTTCACGGTTCGACAATAAGAAAGAGACTCTGTAAAAATAGCATCCTTGGGAAAGTTACACGGCTAAAACCACTGTTGACCAAAAAGAACACAAAGGATAGACTTGCATTTTCCAATAAATCTTCATGACTCCCAAGACCTTTGGGATAATATTGACTCCTACAATCAAACTATACTGATAATGTGACAGTCTGGCACTGCTTTGCTGTTTCAGGGCTTGGGTGAATTGCTATAATTGATGAAACCATGAATTCTGCTATGCGCCAGAAAATAAAAATGGGAAGAGATACTTTTTCACAGCACTATACTGCCTGATCTGGTTGCATTTGGCCAAATTCCTTCTGAGTGAAAATCCGTAGCACATCATTCACAATGGCCTTCTGCGTTTGGCCCAGTTCTTCAGTTTTAGGTTATGCGGCAGATTTAAGCAGTCCAATGCCTTGGTGTCGGAAATTGCTTATGTTTATCATTGATAAATAATCCCTTTATTCAGATGGCAGTTGTAAAAGCAATAAAAGCGCTTTCAGAGCACTATTGCCTTGCTTGCTTGTTGTTTGAATAATTGGATCTAGATGCAACTACCTGCACAGTTCTTGAACCGTGATTGTTTTCTTTCTTGTCGCTGTTACCATTTTCCTCTCAGTCAATCACGACAACATGAACTCACAACAATTTTCAGACCAGTTTGCTTCCATTCCACAAGTCAAATTTTATCATTACACTCACAATGCCACTCACAATGGTAATTTTAAACCTTTGATATATTCTTAAGAGTCCATTACCTCACTTGTGAGGGTCGTCTCCAATCTGTCACTTCATCTTCTTCAATGGGATAGAGATTTTGCATTCAATTTGCCTCATCACTATGCCCTAATACAACAGGAAGTCGTGGAGTGGAAAAAATAGCCCTGCAAAGGAAGCGTTACCCCTCAGCCCCTGGATTGTTTGGAATGAATATATATTGACAAAGTCGTTTAAGTTATCCTGCAGAAGACAAAATTAAAGATGGTGGCTGTGGCAGCCATACTGAACATCCACACTCCGTCAAATTGGATAGGCTTCTGTAGGTTACACAAGACCAAGCAACACAGCAAAAACAGTATTGGTTTATGAAGGCATTTTCAAGTCAATATGCAGAATACAAATATGTATGGGACAGACAGATGCACAGACCGATGGACGGACATCGTACGTGAGGACAATAATCCTCTGTCCCTTAGTTGGGGCTGAGGAGTAAAAATATATGTCCACAGAATTTTATTTTCGGAAATTTTAGCGGCTGTTCCGACAATGTCAAACCTAAACTTTTTGACACTTTCTTTTCCAATCTGTGCTGTGTCAGTTATGGCATGAGTTTAGTAAATCATCACTGAACTAACTTAAGGTAGGCTACATCATTTCCTTCAGGAAACTTTTTTAGATTATCTTGCTTATGGAGCGTTAATGGTAAATCTTTTGCCAACTGTATTCGCTGACTTCACACAGCTGCCATTTTGAATCGATAACGAGGCTCAGGTGGGATGAGCTCTCAGCTGTCAAGTGCGGTTCACCTTACCCCTATGCGCCACTCAAGCACAATGTCCTCAACCTTGAGCTGTTACCTAAATTAACAATTGCTGACATAAAAAAATAGGCTGAGGAGGGATTACAGATACTAAGGGCAGTCTTACTAAAAAGGCTACAGCAATTTAATCAAGGCTACATTACAAATATCGAAGTTTGCCTCTCTCACACTGGTGGGAGACCGCTGATAAATGCTAACTAGTACTGTAAATGTGATTGATCTTAACCAGTAGCGGTTCTAGAACCGGGAATTAGGGGGGGCGCAGACACGTCCCTTTATGAAAATTAGTCCTGGCTAGTTCTCAATCATTTTCCTTTACTGACGCATTTTCCAATTATCGTAATTGGCAACAGAAGACACGGTTTCTCTCCATATGCGATGGAACAGCGATGAAATCATTTTTTACTGCCCAGTGGTGCATTTCCCGAAATCGCAGATGCTAACTTACAGTTGGACCCATTGACTGTGAATGGACGAACTATGTAAGTTTGCTAAATTAGTTAGCTACTACGCTTTTGGGAAACGCACCATGGAATGAATTCTAAGGGCCGGTTCATACTCTATGCAAGGTACGCGAGCGCAAACGCAAGGCAACGCATCGAGCAAGGCAAGGTAGCCATCTTGCGTCCTTGCGTAGCAGAGTGTGTCGTCCAAATTTTTGTAATGCGACGCATCGACGCGTGTAATTCCGCGAGATTCCAATAGGGGAGATAAAGCAAATAATGCACCATATGCTGTGTTCAACGCACCAAAGGAAAAAAAGGAGGAGATGGAGAAGACTTTGCTGCCCCCTATTGTATGAACAGTGTACTGCTTTTTAACGAGGTACAGCGCAGCAAGAGACGCGCGTTCAGGCTTCTCTGTGAACAGAATGGAACGGACCTGTGCTCGCGTTAGCTCATGTACCTTACGTAGAGTATGGACCGGCCTTAAATCCACTCAACTGTATATAAAAAAACACCCAAAAACATTAACCAAAACTTGGGCTATCGGTTTATTTGTTTAAGCACATCACATTAACCTCCAGCTGTTAACTGTGAGGTTGCTCACTATCTCTCATCGGTAAATTAATATTTTTGCATTTCTTCACTGAAGTACGTTAAAAGTGAACTAGCAAAACAACTTGTAAATAAAGAAATAGGCTACAACGCGTTTCTGGAGTGGTACTTAACGCACATGCAAATTAACTCGTGCACGAAAATATGCATGTCAGAGTAGGGGGGTCCAGTATTCTCTCAGCTAAAATATGGTACCTGAGCGAATTTACTTACTGCGTACACTTAGTTCTGAAGCCGCGTATTAAACGCTCCAGTTTCATTGCTACCTGGCTGGCTATATCCGTTAATTCATCGACAAGCATTACGGACACGTGAAACGCAAAGGTAAGTTTGGAGAATCCTCAGAATTAAGTACTTTCTTCTGGTCATCGGCTAAGTCACTTTTTCGGTCCCTGACATTGTCTTCTCAGTGAGTGAGCAGAGCAAATCTGCGAATTTTTTATTTCTTTATTTTTTTTCTTCAGCTTATTTCTTCAGGGTTTTGAAACGGGGCCTAGATAATATTGGTGCTTCCGATTTTGCAATGGATTTTGCACACGTCCACTTTGTCACAGTGCCCATTCCTTTCGATCAAGGACGCCACTTTCCTACTCTTACAGTAACGTTACCTTCCTCTTTCTCGCCCACTGGTATGATTACACTTGTGGAATACGCAAATGGTTCTTGACCATTTATTAGTTTCAGCAATCTCCTCTGTGGTTTTCTATGCTTAATGCGGGCATTTGACATTTCGTCTCCCACCTCAGCCTCGTTTTCGCTTTGGAAATTTTCAAGATGGCGTCTTGCGTGATATAAGTCCATACCACTGTATTAACTGTCTGGTCAAGGATATTTTATCAAATGTGATGTACAAATCTGCACTGTGAACAGACCAGTCAAACCTATTATATGCACAATGCTTTACTTTATTGTCATTTTTTCATTTTAGTGTGACCTGTTTTTGCTGGTGTAACTGTTAATTCTGTTATTGTGGATTGTTTAAATGTTGTTGTCCAGGTTTGTCCATGAGGTAAGATAATTGCACTTGTCCCATGGACAAATGTAGAAATGCGTCAAAATTATCTCATACCAGTGGCAGAATTTTTGTTTAGCAAGAAAATAGTTTTGTAATATAAATAAGTGTTTATAGTCTGCATGCAGGATTAAAGTGCTTGTTACAATTTTTAAAAAAGTTTTATTTATTAATTTATTTATTGCTGTGAAGGGCTGATGATGCTTTGCTGTCCTTACCTGAGCCCGGGGCCGTTCGACCACAGTTCATGCCCTCCCCCACTTACCCTCGCCACGTTTTCTCTTATTTTAACATTACAAACTGGGAGTTACGGTGGCTGACATGGGCAAACAAACTACAATGACCCAAAACATTACCAGTTGGAAAAATGTGCTGCAGCTTCAGAAATGAAACTAATTCAGCTTCACATACAGAGATCCAAAACGAATGCAGCAACAGAAAAGGGCCATAGAAATCCAATAAAAATGCAGGAAGAGGAAACAATGCCCAGACAGAACACGCACAAACCATAAAAACAAGCACCTCACAAAAATACTGCATATTCAGTCAGCACAGTGGAAATGCTCCAGTCTCCTTAGGGGAGTTGTGAGTGAACTCCACACAGAAAGGCTCCGGGCCACGTCCAAAAACACAACCCCACTGCTGTGAGACGGCAGTGCCACTCACTGTGCTATCGTGCAGCTCAGCTGAACATAATGTGGAATACAAACATTTTTAGATTTGGTCACATCACTATGACTGCATAAAGCCAGCAATGCGTCGGCATCACCAGACGCTGGGTATCTTCCCTGGTGGTGCTTTACTGGGCCTTTACTGCACCCATCTTCAGTTCCTGTTCAGTTTGGGGTCTATTTGCCTTCCGTCTTTCCCTCAACATGCAAAATGCATGTCCAGTTCCATTCGGATCCGGTGAGTGACTTTGCCCACAGAACCGAAAAAACAAAAAACGCATTGCAGTCCAAAGTATTATGGTGCTCACTGTACATAAAATCGTTATATATCTGCTGCTCATTTCATCATGTAAATGACAAGTTACCACCAAAGATATAGATGTCTCTGCAGTGTTTTTAGTTCTCTAAAGTGAAAACAGCATGTGACTGAGAGGAATATCATCCCTGCTTAAGCTGCATTCATTCAACACTGATTATTAATGGTCCTCTACAGCCTCAGAGTGTGTTGTGTAATTTTTCTGTGCCTGACAGTGGCACATTGTTGAAATTAGGAGCCAAATCTCTTGGCACAATATGATTAAGCTTAATTAATGGTGAGCTTTGAATATATATAGGTCTGATTAAGAGACCCAAGGGGCAGGAAAATATCACCGTCACAGGGCTCAAACATCTCTTAATTACTAATTCATGCGGATGGGAAATTTTAATTCTGGTTTCATTGACACAGAATAAGCTTAGTCCTGGTCTAGCTTGAGTCTACATGTATAAAGCAATTGGATCCTGCTCTAGTTTTAAACACAGAATCATAGAGCGGCAGCAGGTAAAACTGTGACTATTGCATCCTTGGTTTTTACCCTGGTTTGCCAAAGCTGGTGTGCATGGATTCGTAATATGAGCTTGTCTGAATTAAATTAAGCAGCAAACACACTTAGTATACGGTCAGCTTAATTAGCCTTTTTCATACAAGAAGTTTAAATTGCGCAGCAAATTAACGAAATCAGCACACAGACCAAGCACACAGTGTTTTAAAACAGTTGTTCCCAAACAGGAGCACCCTGGTGAACGCTGGTTTCTGTTCTAACCACAGTTACACTCAGAACATTTTAATAAGCACTGAATTTTCCCCGGTTAGGTTTATTTTCTGTTTAAAACACTTATTTAACAACTTAAGCCACATTTTGACAGAAAAATCCATGTGAGGCATGAACATATTGTGTTTATTTTTCCACATTGCAAGCAATTTCTGGTACCAACATTTTTAAACATATCAAATTAGACACTTAGAAAATTAATAAACTCAAATTCACACAGCAAAATGTTCAGAGTAAAAGCAACAGTGAGTAAAATAAAATCGATTTTGCTGTGTAGGTTCCAGATAACAGGTGTCTAGAGTTCGCACAAAGCACATGTGACTATTATTTGCTTGCCTTATAAATTGCCCATTTTTAGCTCACCGGGACGAATGTCTTCGGAGAGCTATTGCCATACCCTCTGCGTTGGCATCGGCGTCCGTGGACAGCAAGGTTAAAGTTTTCCGGCGAGCTCTGTTGTCTTCTGACAACTCTTGTTGTAACCACGTGTTCACAGTTTCACAAATTGGGGATCAACTAAATGTTTACTTTGATAAGTTAATTTTTACTCTTATGTGGCTGTTTCTATCAGTGTGTGTACATTGAATATTTATTGTTCATAATATGCATATATTACAATCAAATTGTGAAACCAAACATTTCATGAAATGGCCAGCGCTAAACTTCAGTCATTCTACGAAATAACTAAAAATTTATAGTCATTTCACAAAATTACTGATTTCTCAATCTGATTGTAATATATACATATCTATAAAAACATTGTAAATAAATAATAAAAAACATTGTAAACAACTACAGAGGTATATCACTACTAGATGTTATAGGCAAGATATTTACCCAGATTATGAATACTAGATTAACTGATTATGCGAATGAAAATGAATTATTCTATGAAGAGCAAGCTGGCTACAGAAGTCGGTATTCCACTATTGATAACATATTTGTTTTACAGTTCATGGTACAGAAATATATTACAAAAAGAAAAGGTAGAATGTATTGTATATTTGTAGATTTTTCGAAAGCTTTTGAAAGTGTACAACACAATATTTTATATTATGTACTTATCAAAAATGGTATTGATGGAAAGCTTTCTACAGTTTTAAAATCTATGTATAGACATTTGAAATCGTGTGTCAAGGGTGTGGACGGTTTAACAGAGTACTTTGAGTGTAATATTGGCACCCGTCAAGGTTGTATGGTGAGTCCGATACTTTTTGTGTTTTTCTTGAATAAATATATTTTGATGTTAAAAAATACAGGATGTGAGGGAATTCAGATTGACAATGTCACTGATCTTTTGACTTTATTGTATGCAGATGATATGGTTAATCTAGAAGATACAGTAAAAAGACTTCAAAAACAAATTAACCAGCTTTTTTGCAATTGGTATGGTATGAAAATCAATTTTGATCAGACAAAAATAATGGTTTTTAGAAGAGGAGGAACAATTACTAAATACGAAACTTGGTTATATGCAGGGGATGAAATTGAAATTGTTAATCGATACAAATATTTAGGCACTTGGTTTACTCCAAAATTGTCATGGTGGCAAACACGGAAACATTTAGCTCAACAAGCCAAAAAAGCATGTTTTTCATTGTTAAGATTTATAAGAAAATATAGTCTCGGTTATCAGCAAGCTATGTTTCTGTTTGATAGAATGGTTGCGCCTATCTTAAACTATGGCTCAGAAATATGGGGTTTTGAATATGTTGAATGTATAGAAAACGTACATGTATATTTTTGTAAAAGGTTGTTATGTGTCAGTAGTAATGTCAGTAACCAAGCTGTGCTTGGTGAACTTGGTAGATTTCCTTTATCTATCTGTTACATGAAAATATGCATTTTATACTGGGTAAAACTTATACACATGGAGCCACACAGATATCCAAAGAAATGTTATATTATGTTGAAAAATTTAGACGAGGTAGAGAAAACAACTTGGTTCAGTCATGTAAGAAATCTGTTATTTATACATGGTTTTACTGATGCGTGGAATGCTCAGGAAGTTGGTAATGTGCACTATTTTCACAGTATTTTGAATCAGAGATTGAACAGAACAGAAATCATGCTCAGGATGTGTGGTATGGATCCGTATTGAGTAATAGAAAACTTGATCTATATGCTCAATGTAAGTCCATATTAGAACCTGAAAGATACTTAATCAGTATATAAATATCTGTTAAAATGTGGCTAAAGAAGATTAATAACTGCTTGAGACATAAATGCACTTAACAGGGCAACAGGGCAGTGGCTACCTGCAATAGAATTTGGTTTCAGTGCACACCATCTAGTCAAGAAGAATAGAGAATATGGGAAGTAGTAAACCAGAATAGGAGAAGGCTTAAGCCATGTGGAACAGTCAGAGAGTCTAATTAGCCCACTGCATGTCTTTGGGCTGCGCGAGGAAACCAGAGTCCCTGATGGAAACTTGAGTGGAGATCGGGAGAACTAACATACTCTAAACTGAAAAGCCCTTAATTGGTTTTGAACTGTAAACCCTCTGCTGCGTGGTGTTCGTCAGTCCCTCTGACCATTAAGGTAGATTACTGCTATAAAAATACCATTACCATTTCCACATTTTTCACGCGCCATTTCTCGAAAACCGCTACTCTGATTTTAATGACATTTGGAACATAAATAGTTTACTGCATGATGGTTGTCCTGAACCCTAAAAAATATGGCCATTTTGGTACTTTTGTAATTTCAGGGGGTGCTGAATATATAATGAGGGAGAGAATTTTCTAGTCAAGAGCAAAATTTCAAAAAACCTTTGCATTTTGTTAAAGTATCCAACTTAAAGAGGTTTAACCCATAGATGCTGGATCAAAATAAGAATTTGATGTGTCAATTAGACACTGGGATATGGTGTTTTGATATTGTCAGTATATGCCCATTTGCGGCAGCCATCTTTGACACCTAATTTGCATAATTTATGAAAATCACCTCCATCCCAGCTAATTTTAATGTTTGCTTCTCATATCAATAAAGCAATTTGATGTAAGTGATGACATAAAGATTTTCATTCTTAATATCAGTATTCTACTTTCAAAATATTTAAGCCCCCAAAAATATGAAAAAATATCTGGAATTCACTGCAATTGGGTTGATGCAGCAAATTTTCATGATCAGTGCAACTTAAGTGTCAGTGCAATTATTAGTGATTCCCCTTATATGGTTTATGGCATTCCTTCAGTGTAGTTTGTGGTGAAAACACAAGTACGAGGCATGCTTGTACATGGCTATTTAGGCATTTCCTCAGTAAGACTTGCTTAATAGACAGAGCTGCCACCTGAGGGCAACAGAGAATCTTGTGAAAAAATATATTTTTCCATGTTGTTTCAGTCAAATGATTGTGCAGCAAACAAAAATTACCATAAAATAAATTCAGCAATTGTAAACAAAGGCAGACACTACTGTGTATAAAGCGATACTAGTTTGCATAAAAAGAAACTGGCTAAAATACTGCGGAATGCTTTTAAAGCAGAAAGACTGAAATGTATTCCATCACTCCGGCTCATAGATCATTTTTCCATCTTTCTCATGCACAAACATTGTCTCGCCCTCTGCATATTGATTCCATTAGTGGCTTGAGTCTTACTGTTTCCCCTGAAATGAATATTTTTCTCTTCCTCCATAATAAAAGAGAGAAAAGAATGAAAAACTTCCACAATCAGCATCTTTACAGGAATAGAAAATATCCCATCACCACTTCCTTCCTCACACAATACTACCTGTGTAGCTCAGCCAACGTCGGTCTAGCAGTTTTGCACAATGGAAACAAAATGGCATCAAACCTTCAGATGTCATGACTCTCTCTCTGTCACAGTGTGATGTAAATTTGTATGCAGGTTTGTTTGCATTATTTTAATTCCAGTTCCAAAAATTCAGTGTCAATGCAAAAAATGAAAGGGACTTTTTTGAAAACCGGTGAAAATGAGGTCCATGATTGAATAACCGTGTGAAAAGCATTACCATTTTGTTAATTGTGATACTGTGGTTGAATACCCCACAGCTTTTAAAAAATGAAAGCCCTTGAGAACCTAAAAGGTGAATGTTGCTATTGACATGGTACATTTGAAGTTAAATGGAACTACATCACCCACTGGTCACAGATCATCAGCTCATGAAAATGTCCTCCATGCTTGTAGTTCAATTATTGTTCCAGGTAGCAAATCATTGGCAAGATTCCTCATTACGGATGTGGAGCTTTTTAATCTTCATCTCGCAAAACAAAGTCACCATCTCGGGCTATAATTTTGCGCGCGAACCTTATATTTGCTGATTTTCAAAAACCCCATTCATTTTTCATAAAGACACTGTACCGTTAGAACCAGAAGAGGAAAAATGCGAACAAAGCTGATTACAAAATGATGACAGGGCTGTTGCTCTCTAATAAGGGCCTTTATCCTCAGTGTTGTCTGAGCTACCCCTGCTGGCTGTTTGATCAAGACTTCCTGTTGATCTTGGCCAGGAACTGAATCAGAAAATAGGGATTGCACATAGAAAGTAGGTACTGCATTCAAATACTACAAGGCACATCTGTCCGTCAGTCAGACTTTTCCCATTATTTGCTGAAAACAAAGCCATTCCCTGAATTCAGCAGCTGTTCTTCACGAGGAAGTACTTAACAAAAAAGATTCTGAGTCAATTTTAATGGCTTTTTTACATTTGGGAATTATCATGAGGTGTCAGGCAAGGTCTCATTAGGCCTCTGTTGACAGAGATACATGAATCCTCTGAGGACATCAGTACTGAAAAGCCTCATGGTAATTCATAATGCTGTCTCCCTATGGTGTAACTCAGGAGGAAGGTCAAATGATACTAATGTGCGTTGAATATGCAGCATCTCCAAGTTCTACATCCCTGACCCTGAAGTAAAAAAAATTGCAAAGACTATCAGCACATCCTTCAGGACAGACTAAGCTGTTTTCAAATAGCTGTTTAAGATTTGTGTTTCGCACGTGTTCTCTAGAGTCAGTTCAATTATTTTCTTTCTGCTCAGTGAAAATACGGCAAACTTCCAAAGAGGAAGAATATACTAATGCGCCAAAACGCCTCACTGTTTGTACTGCTGCAAAATGACTCAGGAAGAATTTATAGTGTCAGTCTTATGCAGACAGAAATTTAAATTCTCCCAGGAAAACATGCTGTATACGTACTGACTAGAGGCGAATTGACATTAAACCAGTGTTTATTGCTTATGAGAGCTTCTAATCTGTGTACTCTTAAATGCCTGAGATGTATGCACAAGGAACGAAATTCGAGAGGCAATACTTCCACGAGCATAATGAATAGGATCCTTTCTGAAATTACCATTGTAATGGGCAGAAAATGCTTGTTTGGTTCAGCTGATTAGGCAATTAAAGATTTCCGTGGTTTTCATTTTTTCGATATTCTAACAAAATGTAGTTTCCAGCTCCAATTAGGTCTCTGTTTCAGATTAATGAGGTTTTTTTGTCCTTCTGCAGTAATGCTCTTGCATTTTTTTTTCTAAATCACTATAATGAGAATAAATGCAGCCACCGTTGCCTTCAGTGTCTCTCATCGCTGTAGGACTTTTCAGAGGACAGAGTTGTGCATTGCGCTGATCTGTGCAGTATATATCAAAGGCCACTGCCTGTGTGACAGTGCAGCCACTGAGTCAACAGAAATGCCAAGGACGGTCCGTACGTTTTCCCAACCCAGGCGAAATGTCATAAAGCCGTGGTTCGTGTGATTGTTCAATTTGTTCCGTTTCCATCGTCCACACTGCAGTACGCGCTAAAGATCGTATGCAGCTCTGAATAAACTTCGCAAGATACTCAACATCAATTTTTTTTTAATGATAGTAAATGAGGACTTGAGATCATTTTGCTTTACTCAGCACTGTGCTTTTATTCTTTGCCATTTCGCAGAGTCGAGATGCACAAGATTAACCGACACCCAGAAGCCCCCCCCCCCTTTTTTATTATTGCTATTGGAATTTATGAGGTCCGCTGACATAGCCTTGTGTTATTAATTTTTGTGTTTGCTCGGCTGTGCAGTTTTCCATGCAGGGCAGATGGCTGGATTTGTTTCCTGCGCTCCACACATTAGATTTCCCTGGCATTGGGGGATGTGTTTATGTTGGTAGGTGAAAGTGTGAATTTCAGTCTCAGGGGCTGCTGACGTCCGCAATCCATTCAGACATCCAGGGAGGTCTCGGCTCTTCTTCCTGGTGTCTATTGATTCTCTCTGAGCGAGCGTTAGTGTTAGCCACACTTCTCCTGAAACAGGAGGGTCTGAAATCATTACAGCTGAAACTGCCATTATCGTCTTTGAACATTCCGGAAACAAGCATTTCAATAAATATCTGAATTGCATTAATATTGTTTTTAGATGTATCTGCTTCAAGTCAGCAATCTAATCGCCTGGAGCGAAGTCTACACGAAAACTGAATGCCAGTACAAGGTAATACACCGAGATATCTCAAAGACCGCAGTTTGAAGTCAATGCAGATGTAATCATAATGTGCATTAAGAAACATACAACCAATGTTTAAGCCGGAATTTTGATCCAGGCACAAACAATGGCATGTGTTGATTGCAATTATAACGGTTTCTTTCTATATGCAACCTGGTTTAACCCCCCCCAACTCCTCCCACGTCCCTTCATGCTGCTATAACAGCATTAGTTTCTCTCGTAAATCCACTAGATATTACAATGCTGCTACACGTATTCTCCTCAGTTGCAGCCAGAAATGAAATAATGGAGATAATGAGGTCTGGAAGAGATGCTTGGCTTGAAGTATTTTCTCTGTTGATCTGACTGATATTTCATGGGGTTGAAGCCAAGGCTCTGTTCTTCGACACCGATCTTTATAAACCATGTATAGACCTCATTCTGATCCTCAGGGCACCGTCACCTTGAAAATGGAAAGGGCCTCAACTGAACTGCTATAAGCTCAGAAACCTCCTGGATATCATTTCAAATTAGCGTCAATACTTTCCTTCAATGAAATAAGGCCCATCCTTAGCAGCAAAAAATACCCCAAGAACATGTAGAGTTCATGTAATTTTGGACAACTAGTAAACCAGGCGATGCAAAACTTGGCTCCACCACCCACTCTCTCCGGGGAACAGCATTAATCTCGTGTCTATGCAGGTAATCGTCACGGAAATGTATTCTCTCCCAACACAGTTCAGCATTACTCTATATCTATGTTCTGTTCAGTGCCAGATCACATGCAGTATGTACGACAAGCTGTGTATCTTACAGAAAACTCTATTACTGTTTCCATCTTAATGCTCCACCAAAAAATAACATATGCAGTATTGGACGTATTCTCTTCATCAATGCTTTTGTTGGCTAGAAAGGAAAGAAGAGTAAGATGATTATGTGAATAAAAGCAGGAAGGGAAATCTCTCATTGTTTTGTGTTGTGCAAAATCTGGCTAAATACATGCAAGTGACCCCCAGATCTCGAGGTAAGGGCCTGAAATTTAGGAGCTAGGCTAAACTAAAGAGCACTGCAGATGGCAAAACTAACTTATCGCTGTCTTTTTTCTAAGATAGCAAAAAAAATAAAAAATCTAAGCAAGATCCCAGTCCCTAAAAGGCCATCTTCTCACGGCTGCCTGATGGATGAGTGAACAGCTGTATCACGGCTCGGTCACCATCAGACAAGCCGACCGGAGCGGGAGTGGGGGTAGAGGCCCCGGTTGGCCGGCTCGCTCGCTGGCCGCCTAACCCTTTGTTTGCAGTCTGCGATTCCGCCCGTCCTCTCTCTCTACCTCATTAAAGCTGGTATAAGCCAGAGATCTCGGGCTGCATTCATTTTTAATCAGCGTGGCCTTAAGTCACTACATCAGACGACAAATTGACGTCCGGATAGGCTGCTTTTCACACGCGCGACATCCTCGGTTTCGGCTGTCGTGTGGAAAGACCATGCTGCTGTTACAATCTGGCTTCTCGAATTTATCAATTTGCGATGGACAGAGTGGAGCTATTTTTAATTTGGCGGCGTGCGTTGGATATCGCTGAAATCCCATATAGCTGGGTTGAATGACCTTGGGCCTAAAGCAATTATTGACATTGCGGTTTTATACTGGACCTCGAATCACATACCTACGGTGAAAACGTACAAACTGGTTAATATTGGTCAGATAAAAAACTCATAACTATGGCCCTCATCCTATTTAGTATAGATACTTATCCTCATATGGCCATTAATGTACTGAAATAGAAATTAAATCACCGACAGTGGAGAATCTCTCAAGTAAGTTGTACCCTCTTAAGGTCCTCATTGACCATTGGTAGTATCAAAACTGAATATAAAATACCAGTGAATACTCTGAGGGCGCTAAAATTCAGTTTTGAAAATAAATACTTCACTACATGGACATCTTTTTGAACCAACAGACAAAATTTTGCTATGATTCGCTTTCAAAATACATTTCACATTTGTAGTCAATTTCAATAGATTAGACAGGCTTTCGAGTTTGCGGCTTTGTTCAAAAGCACTGGCGCGTAAAAAGTAACGATTTAAGCGATGCTTCAGCTTAATAGATAAAGTACATATTATTATTAAACAATCCTGAATATTTCAAATAATGATTTGGTTGAATTAGACACAGAATAGACTCAAATCCCAGTTGAATGTATAGAAATGAAAAGGTTGATTCACTAAGACTATCTGTATTATAAAGAATCTGAGAATCTCTGAATGTTGGATCGCATATCTTAAAAGTTCAGGCAGTAAGGATTTTTGCTGGTTTCCTGTCACAGGTTTGATAATGCTTAACCCAACCTTTCCCCAAAGGTACTCTTTCGCTCTCCATACAGTGTTGGTATGGAAATGTGTATCAAGGTAGCAAAATAATTCAACGGTCGTAATCCTCTCAATGCTGTCCCTTTAAACATCTGAGGGGGTTCATTTTAAATACTGAAGATACTTTACTTAACCTCTGATCTTATGTCTATATTGCACAAATTAGTATTACTTTACTCTCAATATCATGGTTTTAATTCAGAGGAAAATGTTATTTTAAAATGACTGCACTGTTGCACAGGTAGCAGCTGGCTGTGTGAAAATGCTTTCATTATACACTTTTAATTATGAAGTGCAGTGCTGCATCAATGTACATGTCTTGTCAATGAAATTCTTGCAGGAAGACCACAAGCGTGATTCTGACCTGTTCTCTTCACCTTGAACAGAAAGAAACCTGCCATTATGAGTTTTAACAAGCTGAAAATATCATTCTATACTCGCTACTGGAATTCTGTTGCTATGGCTACGTTACACTGCACCTCAGATAATTACACAGCACATATTGGCATTAAAAGTAAACCCACCACGTATAGCAATGAATAAACCGGGAGAGGAAAAAAACCCTCACACGGTATTTTGCCAACATACATGAAAAATGCATTTGCAAATGAATAAATCATATTTAAAAAGCAAATGTACAACACTGTGTTTTTCTCTCTCACGCTCTAGCGATTCAGTGCATTGCTACAGTAACTGAAAAGCCCTTGTTCAGGGTGCATTATCTTGTCATGGAAACAATCATTTACACAGAGTGGCATCTACAGCAATCAAATACAGTGATAGAATTACATAATGTATTTCATTAAAAAATAAAGCCAGACTTGTGCTCAAGTACGCCATGAGCCATTGATGATAACATAGTACAATGTGCTAGTTTGCTTGTTCAAAGAACCTTTTACATAATCATATTGAAAGATTCTTCACAGTAGAATTTTGCAGGATGAACCGCATAGCAAATACCCATTTGTATTTCCAGTGTCTTTGCAGTGCATGTGACATGAGGTTGCAACAACATTTTGGGGATATTTCATTTTAGCTTGGCAATGACTGGGCCATGAAACAAATATTGAATTTTGAGGGTTAGTTTATGGCATAGCTATCTTTCATTTTGTCGTGCTCTTTGTCAGTTTGTCAGAAATGATACATTCAAGGCCGCATCCCTAACCTCCCCACACTTGCGACAGTAAACAAGAACTCAGGGCTCTCCTGTGAAAAACAATGCAGCAGCTATTACGGATAATGAGTCATGGGTTCGCTCTTCACGTTACCCAAATGTTGACTCAGGTGTAGCTTTCTTGAACACGTCAGAACACTTCATTACAAAGCAGTGATGACAGACACGACCAAAAATAACGCCAAAAATAGATTACGGACTTTAATTGAAACATTTTTCACCTTAAGTTGTTTGGGCGTGTCACACGTCGATAAAACCAGGCCAAGCTTTTTTTTGTTGTTATTTGCACAGAGTGATGATACAATTATGAAAGTGGCATATAAGTGATCTGCTTTGTGTCCACAGTTGAAAAAATATTGAGCGCTATTGCAGACGAAAAAACATTCAACTAAACAGTTATCTCGCAAAGGGCGTAAAACCTTTCTGCAGAGTCCGTCGCGTCAAACAGGCCTGTCACTAGCAGCTGGGAATGAGCAAGCCAAATATAGCAGTGTGGGCTGTCGGGCAATTTATTTACAAAGCCAATGACTGCATCAAATCCTGATGGAAACGGTCAGTCCTGCTGTTGGGTGCAATATAGCTGTGATTATGCAGGATGATGTGACAGGAAGTGAAAATGACCGAGCCGAAACACTCAGCTACAGTATTTGCTCCCGTGGCATCCAATTTGTTTTGTCGGTGAGAGCGTAATCAGCCTCTGTTTCGCCTGGCATTCATGAGAAGGACGAGGGAAGTGAAAATATCGGTATAGATGCTTGGCTGCTCTCTTGGTAAACTCCGAGGAGAAAGCTACACCCATCAATTATTAACACGCTCGGCTCAGTAGCCTCTGGAATGGATTCAAGTCGGCTTCCCCGAGACGGAAACATCCATGCAATGTCAAGCATTAATTTCCAAGACCCAGCTACATGACTGCATCCAGCAGACCCCCCATTCATGAGGAAGGGTGTTGAGAAGGGTCAAACATATCAGAACATTTATCAGGTTTCACAGATTATCATGTCACATCATACGAACTGTGTTCACCAGGTAGAGTGATGTTATCGGACCCCATGAAACCTACAGACTCCTATACGGGTCCATCAAATGGAGCTGCTGTATTCACACTTGTGGAATTTCAGGCCTGTCTCAAATTCTGCTGAAGATCCCAAGGTTCCAATGTTCAGCTGAATCACAAGGAAATGTGTATAAAATGATGCACAAGATCTGGATATTTCCATTTGAAGTAAGACATGGTGCCTTGGGTTTGAATATTTCTAAAAATATAAGTGTGATGTAGCTTCAGTGAAGCGCTACAACCAGCAGATGCAGAATATGTTCGTGACACTGTCCTACAGTTGGAAAAAAAAAAATGCTTTTCTGACTTTGAACCTTCTTAAGGGAAAACCTAAATGAAAAGTTAAGAGTTTAGTGAGCTAAATCCCCTTCACAGTCAATTGGTGTTAACAGCTGCCAAACTCGACAAGTGACTGCTCGTGAGAGACAGGACGCAACACTCTATCACAGCCGCCGCGATTGAAATCAAACGCCATAAGTTTCGCTGAACTGCCATCCCGAGAGCATGGCTCTGAGTCAAGAAAGCCAACTAAGGACAGCAGTGGACTGTTTCACCTCAGACAAGGGGCCGCTGGGTGTAACCCGATAGGCTGAAACCCATGAAGACGGCCCTCGGCCCTTTTGTAAGAGTAATCAACCGGGTCTCAGACAGCGCTCCTACACCCACAAACCCTGCAATCTCACGATACAGCAGGAGACTCTGGGACACTGCACCCTGAAACCTGGCACCTGCACAAGGCTAGCGCCCACCCACGTATCGCGTACGGCGTGATGCCACTTAAAACTCACCCAGGTATTTATACTCTCGCTCATTAACCATTCAATAGCAGCTCTGAGCTCCCAAGCTCGGTGTCAGCTTTCCCCGCCGAGGAACTCTATGGAATTAATGGCTGTCGCGCCAAGGAGCTTGTTTTGTAAAGTGAAAAAAATTCAATTTATTTGATTTATTTATTGACAAAAAAGACCACAGATAGGGTGTTAATACTGTGACATACAGTGCTTCACAAATTTTTTAGACCACCACCCAAAGTAAGGTTTATGCCACAGCTAAATTAACAGTGATGGTAATTACCAAAATAATTTTTATGTTTCTGTAATGGCTAATCCACCAGTATGTGCAAGCTCTTTAACTGAAATGATATTATTAGGCTAAAATGTAATTATTGTTGTTATCCATGAATTTACAAATTTACCGTTTTACAGAAAAGCAGAACAAATAGTTATGCTCATTATTATGCTTCGATTAAGTTGCCAAAAAACAGTTATTTTCTCGCATTCCTGAACATTAATATCAGTTTTAGCCGGAGAATGCAAGAATACAAGCTTCTGAAGGCCAAAGAATGCCATACAAAATATATATATATATATATATTTTTTTTTTTGTTTGTTTTAATGTGTGAATAAGGACTATTTAGTGGTTTCAGTTCTTTATTTGCCAGATAAATAACACAATTATTTTTAGTTTTAAACAACTTTTTAACAAACTTATTTAATGTTAGTATTTTTCTCTTTATGGCAGGTGGTCTAATAAATTTTTAAAGCACTGTATAATTTTTCAGCTCTTTATTTTATTAATGTTAATAATCATGTATTGTGAAAATGCTTGAAATAAACTATAAATAGTCACACCTACTCTGAGGCCTTCTGTCTGCATAACTGTTTTCTGCATTGTCCTTCTGTTTTAATTTCCAGGCAGACTGCACACGTAAGCAGCTTAACTCTCCAATATCAGTCCACGAAATGAGCGGAAAACGCACACCCAGCTGCGTAAGGGGTTCTCCGAAGGCCACCAGGACACTGTTTCACGGTACCATTTGTTGCTATTTGCCGAAGCGCATGGCATAAATGACCAAGAACTGCCCGGTCGTGTGGACTTGCACAGCTGGGCCGAAGCCTTGACAGCATTATAAAGGCCTATTTCACTGATGTAGCGCACCATTCAGTGTTAGAGGGCATCAGAACTGATTTCCTGCAGACCTATCAGCCCCCACAAAGTCCTCCATTTGCAAAGAAATCTCATCAGATTTATCGAGATGGGCACGATTTTCATTCCTTTATTGCTGATAAACAACAAAAAAGAGACTGAGTAGGTGAGATCACGCAAGGGCAAAATATAAAGCAACAAATCTTATTCACAACTTGAGATGGTGGCGCCAGGCTCCTCTGACATCTGCTGTGCTTCAGCCTAATGAGATTCACGTGTTTTTGCACTTCGAGAGCAACACAAGGCTTCGACGATGGATATTCATGCCTGTCAGGTCCCAGCCTTGAAGAAATAAATCTAATAGTGTAATAAAACGCGGCTTTGGACAAGACAATTGATTTCCAGGGGAGACGATAGCTCGGGGGAAAGGGCTCGCGCTCCAGTCAGCCTTCATCCTCAATTCGGGAAAATCCTTGTCAGGTGAGGGAGACGGATAACAGCTCGTCGCTCGATGATGCTGCTAATCTCATATTTCTCTTTTCAGGTTACAGGGAGAGACCAGTGTCCTCACAAATCTCAATGCCTGCACGCCCTGGTAAAAAGCTGTTACCTCTTTTTCAGCGACATCTTTATTCATAAACACGGCGACTTGGTGGCATTGATGAATGGATACACACCTATTTGGGAACCGTCTGGAGAATTTTGGCCAATGTGGGAATGCAGATATAAATATAAATATACTTGGACATGTATGAGGTAAACGGCCTTTCATATCTCCCCTGTGCTCAGCAGACTCACACAGCCGAGTCGACAGTAATTAGGAAGTGTGAGTCTTAGAACAAAGCATGATGGGACGCCACTTGGTCTTATCACCAATCAAATCATGACCTCATAGACAATAATTATTGATATTTTACACGATAATAATAATTAATAATTCTGACTTAAAAATAATAATTACCTGAATTACTTATTTTAGAGCATACAATGTTGTATAGCTCACAAAAGTAGCTTTGAGTAAGGCAAAAGATGTATGTACTAGCCATTTTGTTCATTCATTCACTTACCAGCTAAATAATTTCCATTCACGATGAGGAAAGTGTTTTGATTGACTGGCACCACTTGAGGAGTAAAAATATACGATTCTAGATGCCCATATGCCGCATCGGACCTCGGGAGCATTTGACCAAGTTTAGAATGAGGTTTGCTGCACAGATAAGCCAACGCAAGTCTGTAATTGTTGGGCTTTTGTTTGTTTCTGAAATTCTACAATGCCATAATTTGAGGCTGTGAACACTATTACACTTTGCCTGCATCAGAGACATTATCCTCCAGTAATGGGTCAGGAATATGTGGATCATATCACTGATCTGAGTAGACAGTTGCATCAAGTAGAAAGAGGGCCGAGTAAGTCTGGCTCTCTGCCCTTTTTTCCTGAGAAAATGCAGAATCCCTCCTAAATTTTAAATGTGGGTGGACGTGACAATAACGGTTCTGCGTTTTAAGCAGTGCAGCTATCTAGCTACCTCAAGTAATCTTGCTTTGAGGTAGAACCCTGCAGTACTCTGTGCACACCTCACCCCTGAAGTAAGCCGCGAGTAAACTCTGATTGCGTTAAATGATGTACACATACATAACTCTGACTAATGTACAAAATTAGGGGCGCTCAACGGAATAAATTTCCTGCAAAGAGGGAAAAAAATTCCATAAAACATAAAGAGGGCAAGGAGAGAGAGAGTAATACAGCGTAGTAATTGAATCTGAAGCTGCTGGGAATTAAAGAAATTTGACTCCTGCTATATACAACCCTCGCAGAAGGTAAGGAGGCATCTCACCTCAAAAACAATCTTTATATGGATTCACCAGACGGGTGAAATGAAATGAAATCACACGCTAGCGTAAGTTGATAAAGGGCGAGGAAATTTTTTATGAACTTTATATCTGCTGAGGACAACTGAACAATCATGAAGAGCACTGAAGTTGAGAGAAAATGTTTTTCCTCAAGCTGAATTTATGGTTTGTGCGTTTGGGAAAAATAGACACTGATATTTTTTCAGCGTTACAAAGGATGACAAAATCAATGGTGCAAATGCTATTTGTGTCCCTGTTAAAAGCCTATTAGTGCATTGACTGCCAGAGGTGAGTGAATGTGCGTTTGAAAACAAAATGCCGAAACAGCACATTCTGGTTTTCTGCTGTCTCATGCGCACTTGTCTGAGAACGCCTCCAGACTCCGCAGCTAATTTTAGCAGACACTGGGAGTTGCGCTATTTAAGGCTTTAGAAACACATGCATTTGCCACTTTTGCGGTCTTCACTTCGACACGCTGCAGTCAGTTGTTACAGAAGCACGGCATGTTGCATAATGAATGCAAATCTCCGAATTTAAGATCGTGTCCAAACCTTAAACTGACTGTCTGCTGGTTAAGCGATACAAAAAAAAGAAGTTGGTGATCATCCTTTTGAGCATAAAAAAGTGAGGCGGAAGGGAGGTTTTTAATTTTTTTTTTTTTGAAAACTGAAACTGGTGGAAACACGTATTAATTGAAGACTCTGTAGATATTTGCGCATGCGCGGTGTGGTTCAACAAACACTTGCTAGAGGGCGGGTCCGTCATCCCAGTTGAATCGGAATACCGCAAAATTTGAATCACTGACGCACCGTTTTCACATTTTTATTCGATTCTAGAAATTTTTTCAATGAGAAAAATTTTTTTTTGAAAAAAACAAAGCTGAGTTGGCACCATTTTTGCCAGTCGGGCGAGGATGATCACCGACTAATTTTTTAATATGGCTTTATGGGTCCATTTCCATCACAGACTCATTCAGTCATACACCCTCATCAAATGAAATATTTCTGGTATTTTCCTTTGCAATAATGGGTAGAGGCCTGGTTAATCTTGATGACGTGATGTTACACTGATTTGGTGGAGAGCTGTGAAAAAGTGCTCGTCTCCTCCTGATTTACATTATTTTTGAACATTTTTTGAAATTCGCGTTTAATTAGCGCCTTTTGAGCCATCCAGAGGTGAACCTGCACGTGTGCTTCGGTTTGTTATCCTGCTGCATGACCAAACTGTGCTTGTGCTTAATTTGCTGAACAGATGGCCAGACATTCTCCTTCAGGATTTTCTGGTAGAGAGCAGAATTTGTGGTTCACCTATTATGGTCCTGACGCAGCAAAGCGGCCCCAGACCATCAGACTACCACCTCTGTGTTTGACTGTTGGTATTATGGCCTCACTGTGGAATCCCGCGTTAGCTTTACAGCAGATGTAACGGGACCCATGTCTCCCAAATAAGTTCCATTTTCAACATATCAACCTAAATTATGTTACGCAAAATTTCAGCGTATCTCAAAAAATCAAGGGCAATAAATATGCTCAAGTACAAGAAATCAGGAGTGGGAGATAATTTTTTTTCACGGCACAGTATTATAAAGGCTTTAGGTAACAATTGATTACTTAAACCCCACAAGTCAAGTCAAGTCAAGTGTGACTTATGTGGTTTTAGTAATAGGTGCTTCAATTTTGCTTACAGTTCATCAGATTTCAAGTCATACATTCAAATGCTGACAAGTCAATCAACAACCAGTCAATAAGTGTTCGTTGTTCTCAAACAACCCAATCTGGGAACATGCAAACAATGTTCATAACAATGCAATGAGAGCAGGAATTCCTTCTTGAAGAGTGTCAAACTCCTCTCGGCAAATTAAAGCTTGCGGATAATGAGCAGATAATTGTGTCAGCGTCATTTGCAGAGGAGTGCTGAGCACCCCTCCTCCAGCTCTCGTGAAACTGCAGTGCTCAGCCTTTAGCGACTCTACCTGCAAAGCCCTCCATTATGGCTCCCTTGCTTCATAATAGTTGCTTTATAGTTCAGGCAGGAAGATCATTTTTATAAGTCCACTGCCTCCCACTATTTGTCACATAAACTATTTCGATGATGCTTGCTGTATACTGTGACTCTCTCAGTCCATGGTGCTTTTGGGTATGTGTATGTTTGTCGGGCGGTGGATTGGCTGTCTACAGTGTAACTGTCTTTTTTTATTCGCTTTAGATTTAATTAAAATATTCCTGTACATTTTCGCAAAACAATGGTTTTATTGGAAATCCATTAGGCCAGGCAGTCATGAGATGAACTTATATACAGTGAACTGCCAGACATTTTTAGGCTGATGGCTACATTTAAACTGTGGTTGTCTAATTGTTATCAGTGAAGGAAGTCATATTTGTTTTATCAGTGAATTTTGTGAGCAAATACGGAGCAAATAACTCTGTAAAAGGACATGGGTATCATGTCCCAACCAGGTTTTCCGGTAGACGTGCACCTGCAGACTCCGGACTGAACTCCACTCCACGTGTTACATATTACTCTCATTATGATTAATTTCCAGCACCTGCACCTAATTAACTCCCTCTATCCAAGCCACTTGTCTCTCTCTGTCTGTGGCTTTAGTTTGTGGTTGAGCAGGCCTTGGGTTTTGGTGGTTTTCTGTATTTTGAAATATTTCCTTGGTTAACTCTGTCTAGTTTTTCTCTTTCCTTGGTCGTTATTGTTTTAGTTACTTTCTGTCATCAAACTCATTTGGATTTTCAGTTCAGCTCAGTTCCCTTGTGCCACCAGTGACAACAAGCAGTGACGCTTTGCTCAAGGCTGAAACCGAGTCTAACTTCCATAATCAACACAATGTTTCAAGCCATTGCAGGACAAGAAATATTACTTTGCTACTAATCTTTTATGTGTTGTTCACGTGTTTTAATGTTCCAGAAATGACATAAACCTCATGTTCATACATGTTTAACATGATTAACTATTATTGGCATCTGCAGCTGTTTTGGAGCATTCTGAAATTCACACAAGGGTACATGTCTAACAAAAGCGGAAGTGCTGCCAGCTCAAACTCTGACACTTACCATCCTTGCGGTGATAAGTGATCTCCACCTTCCTCTCTTCAGAGCCCAGCAGAGCCTGGGCCACCTGGGCGATAGCGTGTCTCTTCGTTAGCTCTCCATGAAGGAAATCACAGGTGCACGACTTCTGCATGATGTCGGGCCTGGAGAATCCGGTCATTTCACAGAAAGCATCGTTGCAGTAGATGATCGCGCAGTTCTGCACTCTGGCATTGGCTATGATGAATTTCTTATCTGCAAGGAAAACAGTCGTAATTCAGATTATCAGTAGTTAAAAATTATAACCGGTTGGCAGACGGGGGAAAAATCAAACATTTCAGCATTTTCATGACCCCTGTGCAAATAGTAGAGGCCGGCGTCCACACATTTCTGAAATTTAATTGCTAAATAATTTTGTAATTGAATTTCCAAATAAGTCAAGTGTCTTGCTACATTTAATTAATTTTTCCAGTCTCTGTGATGCAAATCTGGAGTCATGAAGCCTTAAATAGGGTCACGCACAGCAGGCAAGTATTGCATTATTTTGAATTTGCATATATGGGTTACTTGAAACACGTGTACATATTTCAGTAAATATTCTCATCCACTTAATGCATGCATTTGCGATAATTGAAGCTCATCCTCTGGTCCAGATTTATGACTTTCTAAGGAATTACACTTCATTTTCCCCACCTGTGAGATTGTTTGTAACAGCATAAGAGCATATTGAACCGGAGGTCAAAACACCGGGAAGCAGACTGGTGGGAGCTTCGTTTTCATAGTCAGATGTTTGTGAATGCAAGTGTTCTAACCATTGACTTTTTTCAGATTTGCTAGTTACACCATTAAAACGGTCAATTAAATTCACGTATTCAAACATGCCTTGCGTCAGATTTCGCCCAAGTCTCCCCTATGCACATTTTCAATGCTGCAATGTAAACATTTGATATGGGATGTGTGTAATAAGAGGCATATTATATGCCTGTGTACGTTTGCCTCGGGTCTTTCTTTATCAGCAAGAAAGCTGTTCTAAAAAGCATGCCTTCTATGAGAGGATTAATCTATATGTAGTCAATTGCCAATTGTTGGAACAAAAGTTAAATGGAGGGGTAAGATGTGTATAATAAACCACATATGTTAAGTTCAATCAATTGGGGAAGCTGTACTTATGCAATGTATATATTTACTTTTATGTTTCAGTTTTTTTTCCCCCTTTATTTAGGAAGCCTGGGTTTGCTCATAGCCTAGGCTAGACGCAACTGGCCAAGATGATGGCAGCGAGTCTTTTTCTTTAATATCCATCAAGGTTAGGGCATAGGTTTGGGGGGATCGCTAGCACATGCTCCATGCGGAGATTTTGAGGATCATTGCTAGCATTAGTTCGGCTTTATGGAGTTTCCTCTCCCGGTCACGACACACGTTTTGGATGCGAAATAAATCTAGTGATAAAAACAATTTTGCGCGGATTCAGCTACACTGGATGCTTGAGTAAATTTTCCCGTAACGACTGCACATTATCATCGCAACAAAATTGAACATCTGTGGCTCACTCGTGGCACCAAGACAAACACCAGTTAAGAAATGTCACTCTTTTGCATCCTCCTACAGATGGTAAGTACGCACAAAATACACCCGCAACCGCGAAACGTCTCAAATATAGCAAGTAGGCAAACCAACGAATCAATACATTGCAGAAAGTTTAAATACATTTAGGCTATTTACCAGTTGGAAATCTAACATTAATATTTCACCAACACGTCAATGCATTATAATGCGTCCATAAGTGGAGAAGGTGCTCTGTTTAATGTTGTTTAAGCTTGCTCTGTTTTGAAAACAAATAATGAAAATGGAAGCTTTCAACTCATTTCAAAACGCGTGAAACACTTCACGGCAACATGATGTCATAACTATAAATAAAAACACTTACTTTGTCCCTCAAATTTTCGTATTATAATGCCAAGAAACGTGTTTTGAGGTGCGACATGACCTCTCCGAACAGGCATGATTGAAAAATAGCTCCAGTCCAAGAATAAACGCGCTTCCACAGTGTGTCCTTTCCCCCAAGTTAAAGTCGCAGTAGCTTAACGGTCTCGCCTTTGTTACAAATCATCCTCCATGCGATCTCTCCACTTTCCGCTACCTTCTCCTTATTTGCGTACGCGCTTGTCGGGGCCCGTACCCTGGCTTTGAAGAATTCCTGGCCAAGACCAAAAACAAGAACGGGGGGAAGTGGTCGCGCCAGAATTTGTTCGATTAACATTTCAAATGACACTGAAAATGGATGCGATCTTGCCGTCCTCTGAATCAATGTGGCGGCGAGGACTGGAAGACTGAGGCGGATCTGCCTGAGGGGAGTGACGTTACCCCTCGAGGTTTTGAGCGTGGCGCTCAGCTCCGGTGCTTAAAACGAGTCCTCGGAGCGATTGCCAACAGGAAGCGACTGTACCTAGAATTTAGAGAGAGAGAGGTTGGCTATAGTTAACGCATCTGAGCCACTGTGCCCCTGACATACTGGAACACGTGGATTTCTTCCCAGCATAAATGGACGCGAGAACTTGGGATCTTCATATTTCCATTAGCCCCGGGGGAAAATATCTTTAAAACAGTGATGTTCTTATCAAAGCATTCCCTCTGGTAAATATGGTTTTAATCTCGAAAGACGAATTGGATCTGTCATGTTTTAGCAATGCAGGGCTCATTCGCTGCGATGTGTCTCGTTGAGGGATTTGTCCATGGTCCTGAAACTGCCCTCGCGCCCCTGAGCATCCGAACTGCGTTTGTAAGAAAATGGGTTGACATTACGGGTCGAGAGTTTTGGGTTATGCATGAGTTAACTCCTGCTCTTATTTTTCCGAGTCAAGAGAATTAAATTCCTATGAATGTATTTTACTTGGAAATGCGATGAAACAGAATGTGCAGCGGACAGCCTTCGAGCAGTTCAGCTGCATATTCGTAAAAAGAAAATGTGCGCTGACCGAAAACCCACCCCACCCCCAGCATTTAAAAACATCTGTCTTTTAATTTCTGAGATCGCTTCCTGGCCATCTGCTTCATTGAGAAAACGAGTGAAACACAGCTGATAGAATTTAAAGTGAGCAGCACTGTTGCACAAATTGTTGCTTTTTCTAAAAACAGAAACACAAAAGTAATTCCATTTAATGAAACAGAAAAAGTTGCTGGCGCACTGCGCGGGAACGATGCTTATGCGCTAGCATGAAAAACGAACTCTGTCTAGAAACGTTTCCCAAACGCGACTGGCTTATATTTCCAGAGAAGGTTGGTGAGGTGGCGTAGGATGGAGGAAGACTGTGCGAATCTGGGGTTTTGCGAATCCACAATGGAGTTTAATGGCGGCAGAACTATCCTCAGTGCAACGGCTGCATGTCTAAACAGCTTGTTAATTTTGAAACTTTAGTCGGGCTGGACTAATCCCCTGATGAATGTTATTGCACCACAAATGTTTTGGGATACAGTAAGTTGATCTCATATTTTGTCATTGGATAAATTGGATGATAAAGATCTTCGTGTCTACATTAGGTTGTACATTAAAAGTACGTGTATCTGTATGATGATGAGATGTCTCTGGAACCAATCTAATTTGATTTTGAGAATACAGTTTATATTGTTATGTTGTATATATTTTTTTCGTTAGATGCAAAATATTGCACAAGAAAGCCACTTATTATTTGTTGGGGTTTATTGGGAAAAAACTACTCAATTTCCAAGGGTGCAAAAAGACCAGACTGACAAGCAATGGAAAAAGGTCAAGGGATCTTATGAGCTCCAATTCAACCAATTCCTTAATGAGGGGGGCATCAGGGTAAGAAAGGAAGCCCATGAAGCGATGCACCTGTCATGCATAGTGCCCACTGTACAGGCCTCTGCAGTGTGATGATCTGGGGCTGCTTCAATTGGTCAGATCTAAGCTCCGCACTGTTCTACAGCAGTAAAATGAAGTCAGCAGACTATCAGAATATACTGAATGACCAGTAACCCATCAATGGACTTTTAATCCCTGATGGCACAGGCATATTCCAGGATGACAATGCTAAGATTCATCTCGCTCAAATTATGAAGGAGTGGCTCATTAAGCATCAGGAATCATTACCGCACATGAATTAGCCACCAGGAGGTTAACCAATTAAAAGTTTTTGGGATGTGTTGGACAGGCTTAATGGAGAGGTTTGACTCACCCATTTTCAAAACAATATGTTGACCAAAAATAAAATCTTTTCAAAATTACATTTTTGTAACATTGCGTAAGATTTCCAAAACAATACCGCTACAAATGTGTGCCATGATCAAAGCTAACGGTCCAACAAAATATTACAGTGTGCATCTTTTTTTTTGGTGTGCAGTGCATGTTGTAAAATAGTTACAATAAATGAAATATCAACGTGAGGTTAAGAGCATTTAAAAATGAAATATTAGCATTGATTTGTGAGGGCACGTATCAATTTTACCCATTTTTACTTTTGCTGGGGATAGATACCCCTTTACACACATTTTCATTTTGCACAATTACTATGAAACTGATTTATTCTATTTCCTGAAACATTTATTGGTACACCCATAATGTTCCCGTCCATACAAAATTATAGCTGTTCAAGATTATCCTCTGGTGTGTCCTTAAATGGCACTCAGCGATTGTAAAACTGTCATATAGCTCTATGCAACAGTGTAAGGTGTCCAAGCATGCTCATCTAATGAATGACCAAGTAAGGACAGAAGAAATGACAGTATTTCCAAAATGTCAGCCCATCCAGGAGGTTGCTAACATAAAGTGGCACACAAATCACCATTATTCCCATGAAGCACTTCTTAGAAAATCACAAGACTACCAGAGTTTAGTGTTTTCTATGAATCATAGACTTCAAGCCATCATTGGTGGCAAAGGATATGCTATATAAAATATGATTACCTTATTGTACATTGTGTTAAAATGGCAAATATTTTTATGATGTCCCTGAAAATGGGGGAGGTGACTTAGGGGCATTCAATGCACAAAAGATGCTGCAGTTTCCCATTATTTAATTAAGATTTTTTGGGGGGAATTTTACCTTTATTTGACGGTTATACAGTGTAAAGAGACAGGAAGGTTGGGGAGAAGAATGGGGGAAGACATGCAACAAATGACCCGAGCTGGAATCGAACCCAGGTCGCTGCGGGAAGGACACAGCCTTTATGGTACACGCGCTTGGACCGATGAGCCACCGGGACGCCCCTGTGGTTTCCCATTATGTGTTCGTATTTCCGGGGTCCCCTTATCTTGAAATAATTGGAGCGAGTCAGACTCTTCAGAAAATGACCAGGCTGTATTCCAGCACATGATGATGTAATGACCTAAAGCCTGGGGCAGAGGCTCCGCATGCAAAGAATACTCATCCAAACATTCACCACTGTCTTTTTTATAAGAACATCCGTCCAATCACATTGCACTGCTTATCTCTTATCTCTTTCCCTTCCCCTATTGGTTGACGAGTTCTCTATGGGATTTTCTGGAAAATACGGGTGGCACGCGGAAGTATAATCCCCATAAAAAAAGAAGAAAAATACATTCAAAATTGAGAAGTACATTAAAAAATCGAATACAAATGGAAACGTACATGGCTCAACTGATTATGTTTCTAGTAATAAATGTAACTTACGATTCTACTGAACAGATATTGATTAAATCAACTGAACAGATGTTAATCAAAGCAGAAATAAACTAAAGTTATTGATTAGATTAACTGAATGGATATTGATCAAAGCAGAAATCAACTAATCAGATTGTAGAAAAGGCTACAACGACTGTCATGCTGGCTCCTTTAAGGGGCGGAGCCTAGAACATCGGTGCACGCAGCATGCAGATGAGAGAGACAGCGAGAGAAAGACGATAATGAGACGTGTGCGAGTTTACAGTCTTAAGTTTTTAAGTAGTTAAGTTCCAGTCCACAGTTTGTTTGTCCTGCTTTAAAGTTGTGCGTGAAAACAAGTAAGTTGTGCTAAGGTTAAGAATGTTGAGTGAATGTCAAGAATACTAATGTTGGAAAATAACTGTTTCACTGCTAATTAATGCCTTGCCCTGTTCACGTGAATATTGAATGAGGAGCTACCAGCGCCATTTCGTTTCAAATTTAGGAAACTTGATATCGCTCTCATTTATGTACAGGATTTGTGTCGGGATTTGTGCATTACTTAGATTTTGATATTTTATTATTATCTGTGTTGTAGAACCACACTGGCTTGAAGCATTAAGAAGTGCAAGCTGTGAATACAAGTTTATTACACCCCACTAAAGCATCAGAGCCTCTTTATTGGAGTTTTAACCGGACTCTCAACAGTGATTTGAATATTCCAACCGGCACACAGTCTTCGCTATCTTTTATAGATATTGATTAAATCAACTGCACAGACATTAACCTAAGCAGAAATCAACTAAAAAGATATTGATTGAATCAAATGAACATATATTAACACTTAGATCCTTTGAAATCAATTGCTTGTGTGTGTGTGTGTGTGTGTGTGTGTGTGTATTACTGCTGCTTACATAATATGGTCACTGATTATGGTTATCGATTTACTAATGCATATGATGAGAAATACAGCAATATGATCCTCAACAAAGGTGCTGCCATTTTTTAAAACATCTTATTTGTTTATTTGATATGGATGAACACCCTCACCTTAAAGCTGACTATCTGCATTTCAGCCACATCGTCATTGTATCCTTTCAAACTCAAAGTGCTTGGGTTAAATATGTCACAGCTCTTAAAAAGAAATCATCCCATGAATAACAAAAGGTCGCAAGTGACATTTCGGATGAAACCTCATCAGAAATGTCACTAGCGACCTTTTGTTATTCATGGGGCGAAATGGAGTATCCCATACACATTAAGTACATATTACTGGCCATTAAACTGGCGGTAGCTCAATTAGTTACAGCAGGAATATTATCTCTTTAATTACATTGGAAATACAAAGCAGGGGCCTCAGGATGAAGTGTGCAGCAGGCTCCTCATCCCCCTGTACTGCAAAGGGCCTTGAGTATGAATTAAATTAAAGGAGAGACTATGTCGTGTACAAATGTGTCCTAAATGCATTAATGCCGCTCATGACAGGCCTTTTATTTTAACTTTCTAAACATTACCCTTTTGTCATAGATTTCTGTTTCGTAAATGATTCCCTCCCTTGATATAGCAGTCTGCGTGATTTTTGCAGTTTTTCTCCCTTAATTGATTTCCTGATGTGAATATTTGTAGCCTTGCCCATTTTGTTGATTGTCCTGTCGACATAATTTTCTTGTGGTGCCTCAGTCGGCCCTGGGTCGTCCCGCTTTGAACCTTTAGTGGCCATTTAGAAATCTGGAAGAAATCTGTTTCCTTTGTGTGTTTGGTAACTAAGGAAGAAAAACCTAAATCTCTTTTTCGAGCCATTTATTAGGTGGTCTCGAGATCAGGAACTGGGATTTTTGTGAACCTTAATTCTGGAAGCAGCCCGGCCACTACAGTACTGGATTTACTACCTGGCTTCTCGCCCCTAGACTGTCCCCACCACGGCTCGGATTCTCCTCTCTGTAGCTGCATGCAAATCGCCTGACCCGGATTGCCCCCTCACTTTGGGTTTTCCTAAGCCGTCTTCTATTGTGTTTCCAAAAGCTCGTAATAAACACGTCCACGAGGCTTCATCATCTATCTGCGCGTTACTCTCCAGTCTGGATTTATAATACATGATATTATGTTCGATGTTATGATCGATACAGATAATTACCTGTTTAAGTAAAATATACTCATGTTATTGTACAAATTTTTTGTTTAAATTAATGGATTGTTCTGGGTGGTAAAAGATAAGTCTCATGCTGATTCATCTTTGTTTATGAAAAAGAAGTTTAGCTATACGATAGAGACATGGTTGTGATAAATAATGAATGCAGTACAGACAAATCACAGGCTCTGAGAACATGCGCTCATGATGAGGACAGCCTCTCTCTCACTGGATCCCACGGCACACAGGTAACAAGGAGCTCAGAGTTGGCTCTGCTGACTGCACAAAAACACCTGCAACACTTCGCTACACACACACACACACACACACACACACACACACACACACACACACACACACACACACACACACACACACACACACACACATTTATAAGGGGTTGTATGGGATCTAAATTGAATTTTAACTCTCATACTCCTGGGTGAAATTATGCATGTATACTAGCGAAACCACTTGTCAGTGAAAATCTCTCAAACACACAACTGAAAAACATAATGCTCACGTTTCACTGAAACCTCATCCAAATGAATCTGAAACCATGCAATGATACAAGTAAGCCCACATTCTAGCAAATCCATGCACACATACTATTGATACCACGTAGTGAAATCACGCAAGCCGAAGTGGTGAACAGACGCTGGTAAAATCACGCACAGATATGAGTAAAAGCTTGCAAACAAACTGTTGACACCGTGCTCAAGCACTTTTACAACCATTCACATATACTGAGAAACCTTACTGCTGCAACCCCATTCCGTAGAAGTTGGCACATCAAATAAAATGCAAATAAAACAAATTAGGTGAGATTTGAAAAGGCTATTCACCCTCGACTATAATGAAAACAGAACAACTACACATTATTTAATTTCATTACAAGAGCCAGATGCAAAACAAAGATAAAGGCTTATTTTTTGATTAAAGATTTCACTCAAAAGCACTTTTAGAGGAAACTTTGTAAAGAGACCATCCGAGGTCGGGGGGGAGGGTATGGGTTGTCAGGCAAGGCACTGTCGAAGGAACTGGCCAGCGGACAGTGACTGGGCTGGCAAGCCGAATGAACCAGCTAAGGTATGAGCACATTTATTTAGGAAATCTTGTTGCCTTTTGAGCTGTTTCGTTTGCTTAGTGCTTGTCTTTCACTTCAAGGTTCTTGGACCCCAGGCAGAAGCTAAGGGGTGAAATTAAAATGGGACTGAGCCTGTGTGTGTGTAATTGAGCCTCATGGCTGAGTTAGGCACTTGCAGGTCTGGTGCTCCCTCAAGCCAGTGGCTCCATTCCTAAAACACCACCTTCATGGCCAAGAGCTCCTGATCCCCAATGCTTAAGTTTTCTCCATTGGGGACAATGGCCAAGACATGATGGCACAAGGATGTACCTTGCTTATCAGCTCCAGACGACCCCAAAAGAATGACCCCAGCATTGACGTCAGAGCCATCCGCCTCAAAGATGAACTGACGATGGGGGTCACCCAGAAAAGGAATGCTGGTAAATCTGTCCTTTAGCAGGTGCAAGGGGGAGGAAAGTTTGAAGGCCCCAGCGGAAGGGAATCCTGGGAGATGTGAGAGTTGTGAGACGAGCAAAAACTGTAGAGTAGCATTTGATAAAGTGCCTGTAAAACTTGGTGAGGCCAAGGAATCTCTTCAGCAGCTTGCTGTCTGCAGGTATCGGCTAATGCAAGACAGCCTGCACTTTCTACTGTGACATGCTGTTTCCCCCCAGGAGACAGTAAAACCTCAGGACTTTAATGACATTTAACAAAATTCACACTTCTCTGGCATCAGAAAGTGCTAGCTCTACAGTAGTCATTCGATCTCTCAGCAGATCTGTTGAGTTGTACCTTCAAAGTGCTGAGTAAGACTGTGATGTCATCCACATTCACATGCATTACATGGGAGATCATGTCGCGGAGGACATCGCTGATCAAGTTCTAGAACACAGCAGGGTTGTTAGTGAGCTCGAATGGCATCACTCAATAGTCTTATTTGCCAGAGGGAGTTTTGAATGGTGTCTTCCGCTCATTGCCCTCCACGATTCAGACCAGGTGGTGAGCAATTCCCAGGTCCACCTTAGAGAAGTAGCGGTACCCTTGGAGGTTCAAGAAGACAGACTCCATAGTGGTTCTTGAGATTAGAGGCCTTAAGTGATGTTGGTAACAGCCCTTAAAGTTTCTAGTAATAAGGGGTTGATATTTACTGGCCCAACGCATGTACGTAATACAAGTCAGACAATCTCCTAAAATGGTTATCTTGTCTTTGTCTATAGAGTGGGATATTGCAAAGCAGGATGAATCAGTTTGCTGGATAACAGTGTAGAGTAAAATCTAGATTTTAATTTAGTCAATGTCACAAAAAAGGAGGGTTCCAGGTTTTAATTCTGAAAATATCTAGTTCTGTTATCTTGCTTTTTGATGGTCTTCCACATATCATCTGAATAAGCATTCACTGAAAGCTGCAGAATGTTTCTGAGCAGTACTACTAATCCATACAGTCATTATAAATCACATAAATGGATAAACGGGCAATTGTGCCTGCATAAAATTACACGTATCAGATGAAAATAGAGGGCCCTAGAATTCACAATTCACAATTTACAATTTTATGGTAATTTAACTGGTTGTCACATCATATCCCCCCCCCCCCCCCAAAAAAAAAGAGTGCAAGTTTGATTAAATATGTGCTTATACTATTTAATATTCTACTACTTTGTCATCAGTGCTGAGGAAAAGGCCACAGAGACTTTAATATGATTTAAGCATTAATACACATCTTGCAGGGAAAGGTGGGCATCTGCTTTTATCTGAGGATACAGTTTCCTTTGAAGATTTTGTGTCTCCTGGAAATGCAGAGAAAACAGTCCTTTTAAAGAGATAAGGACAAGAACAAAGCTATACAGAGGACAATTGATGCGATAAATTTTCTCCAAGGGAACATCTAACACAGGAGTTTTCATACACATGAGAACATTTTGGATGCTGGAAGGAAACCACACAGAGGCACTAAATGGAAAACTATTTGAAAGCTGACATCTTCATACCTTGTACTTTTGCACCTAAAACAGGGCTTTCTGTTACATTCATCTACATTTACATCTTATTTTCAAGTGTGATATTTTCTATATCTCTTTCACAGGGTCTCCTCTGGTGATTTAAGAGAGTGAGTGAGCATAATGTCTGTTTGAAAGCAGTTGGCAACTTTATATAAAGCATTTGCCAGTACAAGTCCCATGAACCTTGTTTCTTAAATGATTCTGTTTGTTATCTCAGATGTAATGTTATTCATGGCTTAAAAGCTTTGTTAAACTAGGCTTATGCCGTCGGAGGCGACGGCTGGGGGTATATCCCTGAACGCCCCAATCCTCCAATTCCCCAATCCTTGAAAAGACTTTGAATAGACTTTTATTTGAACTGAATTTCAGGTCAATCGGACAAATGGTTCTGAAGATATGGCCAAAATTGTAATTTTCCATCACAAAGCGCCACCTGGTGGCAAAAAATTGAACCATACAGGTATGATGTCATCATGTGACACATTGTGAGGTCATGACCTTGCAGTTACACATAGTTTCATGTCAATTGGACAAATGTTTCCAAAGATATGACAAAAACGGTGAATTTTATGTGACAAAGCTCCACCTTGTGTCAAAATTTTGAGCCAAACAGGTATAATGTCATTGTGGGACACATCCTCCTACATTTGCTCTTGATTTGAGGTCAATCAGACAAATATTTCCAGAGATATGATAAAAACTGTGATTTTTTCCGTTTTTGGTCCCTGGTGGCCAATCTAGAAATTGTAAATTGTCCAAAATGAAATCAGTTCTTCCTCTTTATGATATGTACTTATATGCAAAACTTGGAATTTCTAATTGAAATATTACTGAAGTTATCGCGTTAACACGTAAATCAGTTTTTGGCCCCTGGTGGCCAAATCTAGAAATCGAAAATTGTCCAAAATCAAATCAGTTCTTCCTCTTCATGATACTTACTTATGTGCAAAACTTGAAATTTTTAATTGAAATATTACTGAAGTTATCGCGTTAACACGTAGGGCGGTGGCGGAAGAGGCGGCGGCGGTCGGACCAAAAACATAATATCCCCGGAACGCCATTCGGCGTTAGGGGATATAATGAATTTGGATGTAATTTTCTCTCACCCAATTTCATTTCCGCACATTAGCGATTCATTCCATAGCAGTCAATCATTAGTTTCTAAGGGGAAACAGGGTTTGGAATGAGACAATACATGGGAACAGACCCATTTAGTTATCCTTATTTAGAAAATTCAAATAATGATTGATGTATGCAGAATTATTTGGTGTAGCCGCAGTAATTACATCCAGTTAACATGAATTATCATGTTATTTCTATAAGTTTTTATGGCTTTGAATGATGCCTAATAATGTGCAGTATTGATTTCTGATGTGATCATTTTGCTTTTCAGCCTTTTTCAATATTTCCAATAGTCTTAAATTTTAATTTCTAAGTCTTAAAGAATTTCAGTGCTGCATGCTTGTGGCCTACATGATCATTGCAGGTCCTTTCAGAATATGTTCATAAGAATTTTGCCAAGAGTTCATGTCTGCAGTAGATAGCATGATAGCGTGTGATGTGGTTTTATATGGAATCTTCAATTTTACATTTAAAAGCCACGCACTCACAGATGTAAATGAGATCATAAGTAACTGAGCAAATTCTGTGCTGGTTGAACTGATATCACAGACTCCAAAAAGTCTTCCTCTTGAGTAATTTAACCCATAGAGCACTAAATGCAGCTATTATTGCTCAATGATGTGAGCTATCCAAATCAAATCCTCTGAGAACCTATCATGTAGCATCTTGTTTCAAAGAGCTCCTGCTGGGAAGCTCTTTTAAACAAGTTGCCACTTGATAGGCTTCCAACAGCACAAGATCATTTATATATAATTTTTTGAAAATTTATTTAGGCGCAAAAAGGGGTTAATATGATAATGAGTCTGATCATTGCATTTTTTTCTCTCCCAAGTAGAAAATATTGGTTTATGTTCCAATGTGCTTGACAAGTGCAATTTCCTTATTCCATAGACAAATGTAGAAATGAGTCAAAACCTCTCATCGGTGGTGGAATTTTTATTTGACTGAGTAGAAAGGCAATAAAAATTTTCACAACCCTTTCCTCGCGTCGTTTTCCTCGCAATCCAGTCGTCTGTGTCAGTTTGTCTCTTTTTGTGGATTGATTCCCTTTATTTAATTATGGTGTCGTTCCTCTCCACTCTGTCCTTGTGTTATCTCTCTTCCTTTCGCTCCTCATTATTGATTGTTGTCTCGTGTAATTAATAGTACGTGCAGTCATGACCTGTGCAAAGTTTAATTAGTATAAGGGATACACAGTATATCAGAGTTCAACGGTTCACAATTAAATTTCCTATTAACTTTAATTAACTTCATCATCGGTGGCAAAAAAATTGCGCTATTTGTGCTAAATTCTTGTGTGTGACTGGCTAATGCACTGGTGGTTAATAGTCAAATTTCCTTGTCGGAATGTGCACTCCCAGTCAACCCAGCAAGCAATACTCTTTGCTAGCAATGCAATGCCGGGTCAGCATACAGTATACAGCAACAGTATTTGTTTTGTCGGTACATATGCAATCATGTCTCCAAAAAAAAAAAAAAAAACAATTATCAGTTCCGAAATCGCAGCTGGCTTGCGTTGCCTGTAGCAGGAATATGCAAAGGGACAATCAGTTTCACACAGTCTACAGTCTATGGCTGAAATTGGAAGTGTGTATCACGATGCAAATATTCAAGGGCCACCCATGGCAAGGTTTGGACGTTTAATGGTCCCTCAAAGAACTTGTAAGTGATGTTACGCTGAGCCATTCAAAAATAAATGCAGGTCGAATCAGCAATATAGGTGATAGTATGGGAAGCAGAATAATAATGGAGAACAAGAAGAGAGGAAGTGAATAAAATTGGCATGGCAGCGTGTGGGAACTGACAAGAGATGTTTTTTTTAGTCAGTCAAGCATAACAAGATTGTTGATCAATCAGAGGCTCTTTTGTGCTCATTTTCACATTGTTTTACTCTATGGCGAGAAACAGACACTTTACTTCCCTAGATGAAGCTTTTAGCTGTTATTGGGGATTGTGGGAATGGCTAGCTAGCTAAGTTACGTCAGTTAAAATGGACATTCTGGTTTTAAAAAAAGTCAGAGTTCGGTCTTATTTTCCTGTGATTTGCAGATGGCTAAATACGATCTGACCCTTTTCTGCACATAAGGACTGTATTAAGAGTGCTCAGTTCATGGCAGTTTAACCCTGCTGTTTGTAAGAGGTAACCTTACCCCTTCCGGCGGATGGACTGTCGTCTGCTAGCCAGAAATAGGTAGCCAACCAGCTGTGGTGAACATAACTTAAGTGGTCACACGCTGTTAACTTATTGTAACTACCTTTGAATTGAATTTATTTTTTTGTTTTGCAAGCCCAATGGGCTTCATAGAAGATTTTTTGGGGCTGTGTTTATTTTACGCAACAAGCTGGCTACAAGAAGACACCCTGGTTTGCACAGGCGGTTTGGGATGTGGACATCTTGTGTTCTCTTTTTTTTTGTTTGTTTTCTAAGCCCTGTCATGAAGGAAGATTCTTCAGCAACTGGTTCCTGATCCAGTGACATCAGATAAGTTACCATCGGACAATATCCAAAAAAGGAATGTAGCTTTATAATGTTGAATTTTTATGATAGGAGGTACTGCTGACAACTTTTACTTTTGTTTTGACTTTATAGATATTTATTACGGAATAAATGAGACACAAGCCGTGTGGTACTGAGCCTTGTGCCGATAAATATGCAAATGTTTCTTTGTATCAAATTGGACTTTGACCAGAGACACTGAATTTATTACTGAACAACAGAGCACTTTAGCAGTGTGAGTTGGAATAAATACTTGTTTTTTGTTGTTCTTTTTGTTGTTTTTTTGTATGTACCATCTGTTACTTCTGTATTGAAGTGCATGGTTGACATGTTTATATTTTATATTAAAAACACTGTGGACACTGATGCAAAGGTGGGCTGGCCTTTTAGAAGTGATATGTTTTGAAGATTTGTGTCTCGTGTCATGGTCCAGAGCAGGGTACATTCCAATAAATAGTCTATTGAAAACAGTACAGAAATGATTGGGGATGGAATCCCAGAAGAAAAGAGCACAGTACAACACAAAGGTAATAGACAAAGCTGGGCTGCCAATTGGCAGACAGTGGCTTCTGAGATAACGGCCAAGTGGATTGCACACTTTGCCAGAGCCGAACTGTCCCATAGGAGGATGGAGTAGCTCGAAATGGTAGCGGGGAATTTAGTTCCAATCCCGAAGATCTTGGAAGGATTGGGAGTTTGTCCCTAACAAACTGGACAGGGGAAAAGACTTGGAAGAGTTACCAAGAGCGCAGTTCCAATCCTGGACCCTGATTAGGCTTGGGAGCTGGTTTGAGTTAGGAGGAAAGCATCTGTGAATAGCTGTCAATAAAGTGTACTTTATTCTTGTGACATAGTGTTTTTACTTGGAATACTGACTGGCTCTAGGTACAAATTGCAAATTACAATCCAGCTGCTTGTGACTCAAGGCTGGGGGGTAAAATACACATCACAGGGCCATCATCCTGCAACTTTCTCCTCACCTACTGCATGTGAAGTTGTCTTGCAAGGTCCAGGAATGGTGATGAGGACAAGAAAAAGGCTGTCTGTTTCAAAGAATAGATGTCGCTATGCAGGTGTCGCTATGCATTTATGTTCTTGTTTTCATTAAGTTCTAGCCATATTATTTTGTACTCTCCTCTGTGCTGGTTCCCTGCTGTCTTGCGTTTTGATCCCCTTGTTTCTAGTTCCTGTACAGTATTTGTGTTCCTGCCTATTTTCCTATGTGTTTCTGTTTGACTTGCCTTGTGCTTGTCTACTTCTCCAGTTCCACATTTCTCCTTCCTTGCCTCCACTTTGTACTGACTTCCTAGTTTTGGCCTTGGCTCGGCTCATCAAACACACTCTGCTCGCCCTGTAGTTATCCAGCTAGCCTGCGAACAGGCTCTCTTGTTTGCGATGGGAGGGGGAGAGGGATGGAAAAGCCTGCATGAAAGCCAGGGTTTTGTGAGTGCCCCACGTTCGTCCACGAACGAAGCATTCTGATTGGTCGAATTTGACAGTTGTTAAATTCAAATTTGACTGTTGAACACTCCCAAGACCGTTGTTCTCACAAATTTTGCTACCTATCAAAATATGCTACCTCACGGTAAATATGCTACCTTCAAAAACCATAAAAATAGATTTATTTTCGGTGCACATTTCGACCTGTTAGTGTACATATATTTGCATGTACAAGCTGGGTTTTCCTGAAAATGCAGAAATTAGATGATAATGGCGTATTTGGGAATATACCTTTAAACAAACTTATCCAACTCACTATAAAATCTGCTTATGTTACAATAAGCTAACAAATAACAAAGTCCCGACTGTAAACTGATTCATATTGCAATATCAAGGCGAAAGCAACGACTTTACGATCGCTTTGCATTACGGAAGCATTTTTTGACAAGGGACCAAAATTTGACAGAACACTGGCGCTAGACCTGAAATTTTTGTGGGTGATTATTGACAACAATTAGTCCTGGCCTATTCTAGACGGTTTTCTTTTATTAACGCGTTTTCCAATTCAAGAATAATCAAGTGGCAATTGAAGACACACGTCTCTCCCCCATGCCATCTAAAAGCGACAAAACATTGAGGTACATTCAGTTCAGAAAAACAATGTAATTATAATTAGGTTTATGTACTGGCACTCATTTTAGTACTCTTCAGTGAATGAAGGTAATTTTGGTGACTAGTTGGCCTACGTGGTTTTGTGCTTTCACATTTTCCAATTGGACAGCTGTCTATTTTTTTACAGGAAGTTGCGTGATCGTGTAGCAAAAACAGGTGTACTTACTTGTCGCCGAACTTACCTTCATTCGCGAAAGAGTTCTGAAATGCCGCTCTTGCTGGTGGAAAAAAAAAAAAACGGTTGCTGAGTACCAGTGCATAGACCTAATTAGTCTACCCACGTTGACAGCTTGTTAGGGGCGGAATTCAAAAACCCCTGGCTTTTGTGCGCCTCTCTTTTGCCTCCCTCTCCCCCTCCCTTCGCAAACAAGTGAACCTACTTGCAGGCTATTATCCAGCTGCCTGGCCTATACCCCTGCCTGCCCTGGGATTACAATATTTTACCCACATTGTTGCTGTTTTCTGGAGTTATATTGACAGCTATACGTTTAAAGGCTTGTTTTTGAGCTCTCTGGAACTGCACTTGGTTCCTGCAGTTCTGAAAACATGCATTGTAAATGGCCGCATTGAGGAAAACTGGCAAAATGCTACAAAGAGCATCTGTCTGTATCTCCGCTGGACGTCTTTTTTAATCAATGCAATCTCCACTGAATACTAAGTGAAGCACTCAAAGCACTTGATGCGGTGGTACAATGCTGAAATGGCTCTGCTGGTGTCGCTGAAAGGCAGAAATTGTTTAAAAAATGAGCTCGTTCAGTTTCTCAGGAGTGTAGTATTGGATTTCATACAACAGGGTACAAGCAGAACAGTGAATCATGAGGAGAATTGTGCTGAACACTCCTCTAATGATCATTTTAATGCTATTTAATTACACACAGCAAAGTCAAGCTCTTTGGGAAATGCAATTTAATCTTCCAATTTGCATATTTGAGGTTTGCCAGTGCATTCATATGCATGAGGTCTTTTCAAGCCACGCAGTACCTGATGGGAACTTATTCAGTTAATCTTCTCAGCCTGTCAATAATTTACGATGCATGAAACCATATTTGGGCTCATGCTTTGATATTCTTCATTTGTTCACCCTGAGTTGTTTTTGGCCTTTTTCACAGCACCAATCACTTCATAATACTGTCAGATTTTCTTTGATGTTGTATTCTTTAACATTTCAATTTTGTACTAAACTAAGCATCAGGAATGCTGCTGGCATCTTGGTGAATTCCATAGTGTAAGGACACGCCTCCAGCCGTCCAGCACACCGGTCTACTAATCCTCAAACCTTCAGTCATTTTTCCATTATCACTCACACCTGTTACTCATTGCCGCAGGGTGGTAGCACTGTGTATTTAACCATTTCAGCACTGTGGGCAGCTATAGTTGCCGAATGATGAAAGTTATCAAAATCAAACACTGTTGAAAACCTATCATGTGGCAACCAGGGGGAGCTCTTATAGACAAGTTGCCGCATGATAGGTTTCCAACAGCTCAGGATAACTACATTTTTAACTCCTTGAAAATGTATGCAGCACTCAGAGGGTTAAGACCGAGCTTCTCTCAGTCGTATTGGGAAGTCTTGTATAATCCACGTCTGTGTGGCATCGTTAAGTCTTGTTATGACATTTTCTCTGTATTCGCATTTTAAAACTGAGCCCAGGGCTATTTATGTTTATTGCAGCACAGCATTATTAAAGAACCTCATTGCCTTTTATTTTCCTATTTAGTAATACATAGTTACTGCAGCTAAAGCCCAGAGTCTGTATTACCTTAAAGTGTTGAAGGAACCTCGTTTCCTCTTTTGTCTTGTATTGCAATATTTGTGTCTGCTGTTGTGCAGAAGGCGCGGTACAGAAAAATACAGCCAAGTTCATCCTTGCAAGTTCAGTCCTTATCTTCCTGTTCTCCGTGCATCTGAACTGTGCAAACAACACAACCGATACACAGAGTAATGTCAACCTGAGCATGACAAAGTGCTTACTATTCCAATGAATATTTTTCATTTACTCTTTGAGTACACTATGCAGTGCAAATTTCATTGAACCACTGCATTAAAGAAACTGCATGTTTCTACCATTACAATATTGGATCAACACTGAAATGAGGTTAAAAAAAGGGACAAAATGCAATGATGTCACATCCATGTTACAGCATTTTCCTCCTAAAATGAAAAATTTAAATATAAATATTTTCAAAGCTGCCATTTTCATGTTCAGCCAGGCCTCTAACATTATGTAGATAATTTTTGGAGTCCTTAAAAAGCTGTTTCCTAAAGTGCCAGGCTTTTAGTCTCACATCACCTCCATAATGCAGGATATTTCTTTGCTTTGTTTTTCTGACTTAATATTCTTGTAATTATTTTCATTGCCTTCACTCATCCCAGTGGTGCCATGACAGTTTGCACTAAAATCTTTTCTCATGTCAGAGGAGTAATTTTCTGAGCTATTTGCTGTGTCATTTTGTCTCCAAATGTCACATTCAGAACACTGTAATTGTTATTTAGTCTGTGTCATAGACTGGTCTCACTTGCTCAGAGAGTTATAAATCCTCAAATGGAATCACAAGCCCAATTCTACTAAGTTAGCAAATTATGAAAATTGCAACTAAAATGAAAGAAGACTGATATGACAAGTCCATTCTCCCTCCACTGCTCTATATTGAAAACAGTACAAACAGCACATTATTACATGTTATGATATGAATTTAATTGCTGACTGAAACCATTCAATGCGGTGACCACAAGAGAGGCAACTTATTACTATTCAACATCACCTTGTCATATACAGACACTGTTTAAGCATTTGCACGCTGAAGACACCAGTTGCTCAAGTCTGGCGAGCCGAACTTTCCCTCATTCCCGCATCACGTGGGACCTCAGCAGCAAAATTCTGCGAAGCTTTTGTTGCCATATATTTTTCTTCATAAATTTTCACTCGGAGACTGAATAGGACTGCCGGCAGGCAAATCTTGCATTCACACTCAGCTTATGCAGTCAGGGACTTGCAATCCACCCAGAATGTGGTTTGGGGTTTGTCTTGATGAAAATGGAGAAATGTCCTTGAAACAGTCAACATCTAGATGTCAGCATATGTTGCTCCAGAATTTTTGTATTAAAGCTGCTCTCATAAATGTCGTCGTCACCCATGCCATAGGCACTGATATTCCATCATTCCATGACAGATGCTGGCTTTTGGACTTAACTGATAACAGCTTGGGTTGCCCTGATTTTTTTTTTTTTTAAACACATGAAATGTTGGCTTGCTTCTACTGACCCACTGCCGATCTCAGATAAAACTGAGCCCAGAGAAGTCAGCGGAGCTTTTGGTCAGCGTTGTGTTGCATAGCTTCAGCAATGCATTGCAAAGCTTTCACTTGCATCTGTGGGTGCAGAGGTGAATAGTGCTACCTGATAAAGAGCTGACTCACCTTCTGAAAGGCCTGCCGGGAGTTCACCATGCTAAAATCCTGTCCCCGCATCTTTGCATGCAAGTTTTGCTTTCTTAATTTAATTAGGAGATAAACCTACAGTTTTTTTTTCGAACACAAGGTATTTATCGTAGGATAGATACCTGGAAATTTCATTTGAAATTTTTCAATTTCAAATATAACTTTCCAGGTATCTAGCCTATGATAAATACTGAGTGCTTGAAAAAATGGTAGGTTTATCTCCATTCTACCATGACTTGTCAGCACTCTAAAGTTCCGAAGTCGAAGTTTGAAATGGGAATGTCAGACGCCATAGCGGTCGCCATTTTTGGACAAGAAAATTAATAGCCCATGTTCTTTATTGATGCGGCTTGACAATCAAGCGAGAGCTCTTCACGCAGCGCAAGGTCTTGACCCAGTGGGAGGTAGTTTAAACCAATCAAACTGCAGAATTCGCTGGAATGAATGGTGGAATTTTACACTAATGAGGGGTAAATCAAAATTAAGCACACCAAGTTGTGCCATCAACCTCGTCCAATATACATTTACTGTAATTCCTGTACTTCACAGTGAGCAAATAATATTTGGTCAATTCAATTCAATTCATGGCTGAATACAGCTTGAACAGGCTCAGATCCAGCATAAAATCGGTTCCTGTCTGGAATTGAATCAATTTATGGTAAGATTGGTATACTTCAGAATGGTCAGTTCCGTCTTTGCTTCCAAACTTTTTGCACACTGTCATCACCCCAGTCCTCGGGTAAAGAGGTAGAGCATGGCTAAATGTTTGTTTCTTCCTCGGGGAGTCCTGATAACCAGTTCATGAACCACTGTTGCCAAACTGCACTCGATGGACAGATTACCTCATTAAATGTTCCAGCCAGGCAGCGTGATTAGACGTAACCATGGAAACTGGCCTATCCCAGTGGACCCACTCTTCCTTCTCTCACAAATGTGGAGCCATCTCGTAGTGTAATGCATTCCTTTCTCAGAATGCCCCATTAGGCAAGGTTCACATTTAGCCTGGTATGGTGTACATCAGGACTTAGCATTGCATTGCAATAAAGAGCCCTCATTCAGTTACTGAGCCTGCCACCTCCAGATCGTGTGTACAGCCATTATCATTAGCCAGCCAGGCGATTGATATGAACATTTTGCTGGAACAAAATGCCAGTAGTATGGCTTGAATGGTGGTGATGCAGTAGAAGAGATTTAAGTCTTATTTTTGTTATCATGTCAAGGTTTGTGCGAACACAGACAGGCCCTCTCTCTGTCAGACTGCCGGGCATCGTTTACGCACAAGAATCTCTAGCTCAGGCACTATCTGCGCAACTCAGGCCTCTGGAGAGCTGTACAATCACCATGCCTGCCTGAAAGTCAGTGCTTATACTGGCTCTTTTAAATCACATTCAATGGAAGACAATTACCATTTCTTCCATTTCTACCATTTCTTATGGTTGTGACCAGCATTTTATTCCTATAAAGATGGATGGAGCTATAAATAAAATACTGCTGTGAAAACAAGCTTTGAGAAGCTCACAACGAACTGTTCTGCTGAATCTTGTTCAGATATGAATTGATGTACTTCCATGGCAATGTTTAAAGCCGCTCTTCTGCGTTTATTGGCCACTATTCCACCAACAATCCGCCCGTCCCTGCTAAGAGCTTTGACCACAGCTCCAGTTCATACTGAATGCCATCATAATTCATTATCATGGTTCCCCTTGTCATTTTTTCAAAATTGTTTTGTGACCAACACTCCAGCAATCTGGGTAACCAGTATTCAGCCTTTTTGGACTTTTATTTAAATCTTTGTCTTGGTCGGGAACAAAGTGCAACTGATCAGACCTTTTTTTAACTCAGGCACACGCACAACACTTCAATTCAGATGATCAGGAAAGAGCTGTGTCGGTGCTTTCGTAATTTTTGAATGCTTTAAAGTTATCCATTTCTCAAGGGTGCTTATGATACTTTTTTCACACCCAAAAAGGCTAATCTTTTATTAGCTCACTGGAATAGTCTACTGAATTTAAAATCAGTGCAAAATACTCACCCAATCAAACAAAATAGCCATTGGTAGAAGTTTTCTATAGTTCATGAATCAGGTCGCTAAATCAATAAGGAATGCTATTCCTTATGCATTTTAATATGTGAATGATATATACACACACACACACACACATATATATATATATATATATATATATATATATATATAGTAATGTGAACACTTGCCACTAGATGGCCGTATTGACCTTTCTTTTGTAAAGCCCAGACTGGATCTAGGTTTGGGCATGTCCTCGGCATTTCTGAGACAGAAAGTCCCAGAGAATTAAAAAAAATTCTAAAAGGTGGGAGGGGTCTGCAAAAGAGTATATAAGGAGGAAAGTTAAGAGAGTAAAGTAGTAGGAGAAATTGCAAGGAGAAGGATACATTTGACCAGACCTGTCACTCTTTTCAAGACCTGTGAAGCTTTTTGTGGATTTTTGCCTGTGTTGGAGCATTTTCCTCACCCAGAACATCACCAAGCAACCCAACCAAAGGGACTGTTAATATTTTTTTATTTGTATACATCAATCTTGGTCAGTAGAGTAGATAGTAGATTAATTAAAAGTCTTTGTGAAATTAAATGTGTTTAAGTTTTAAAATTGTGTCTGTCATCCCTTGCTGTCGTAAATGTCATAACAAATTGGGGCCATACAAATATATATATTTCTTTTTTTTTTTTCAGATGAGACGTTAAATCAAGGTCCTGATTCACTGCGGTCATTAAAGATCCTATGACGCTCTTCGGTTCCCTGGTGTCATGGCTAAATTCCCTACCTGGCTCTTTCAACCTGCCACCTAATCATTCCCTTGACCTAATTGGCTTTCCAATTTGTCCTCTCCCACATCCACTTAAAGCTGGTGTTTGGAGGGCGTTCTATTGCTGAATAGCTCCGTCGCTGAACATCGGTGGTGTTGAGATGAGATTACCCCATAAGTCTGCAAAGCTCTTTGAGTATCCAAATGCCGTGTTCAATCATTCATTCCAAAAGGACCAGGATCTATGGTCAGATGACACCAAAATAATGCTTTTAGTGGAAAAAAAAAACAAAAAAAAAACAATATAAACACCACCGGTGGGTTGGTGTAAGAACAAAGATGAGTGTGCACCTTAATATGCACACTAAAGATCTCATTCAAGAAAGGTTTGTAAATATGTGGTTTTGCACATAAATTCATGTTACTATTCATAACTAATTCCAGATTAACGTACGTTGTGGGTGACTCTGATTTGAGCATAACACTCTTCGTAGCTTGATGACTTCCATTTTATTATGCGAGATTAGTGTGTACCTGTTATTCATCGACTAGCACAGACGCATGCTCAATACTACTATATAAGGTGGTGATTAGCCCAAAGATAGGCTGTTGAAATTACAAAGAAAATGAAGATTAGCAACAACTGAATACTGTCAACTTTGAAACTCAATTTTGCTTCAATATAAAATGTTTTATTTCTCATATTAAAGAGAACTGGCTACACCTAGTAATGTTGAGTGTTTTCGGAGTTAACGTAATATTAATTTGAATAAATTATTGCAAACAAGAAAAGATTGATCGTAAGTTTCAAAGACTTGTTCTCTACCTCCTTAATTTTCAACTCACCGGCCTCCACTGCAGAACTGAAATGCTTACTATCAGAAGTGGCCACTGCCTTAACCATCAGTTATTGAAAATGTGCTGTTTAATTATATAAATGTGCATTACAATAGTCATAAAATCTTTAAGTAATAGCTTGGATTGTATATATTATATGGACCTCAGTTTATGGCATCTCCGGAAATAGGCCCCGTTCTGTGCTCTGTAATGCATTTACTATAGTGGAAGAGGCCACTCACTCTCCCAACGATCTGAGGATGATTATGTGTATTACTTTCTTTAACAGCGCTCTTCAGTAATAGGCTCCTGACAGAGCGCAAGGAAGATTTAGCGTGGTGTTGCTCAGTTTAATGTATTCTCAGCACTTGAACCCTGTGAATATGAGTGTGATGAGAAACTCATAGTTGCTAAACTCTTGTTTTGCAAGTTGTTGCAGAGAGTATTGCATGCAGCGCCATAACTGACAATCTGTTGGAGTGAAGTGAGGTTGCACTTCACAGAGCCACTGCTGCTACAACTATTATGTGAACGACTGCAGCTGCCACTACTGTTACAACAACTGCTAACACTGCTAACAGCTCTATCCTTTCGCTGTACCGCTCCAACACAGACCGATACAGCTGAATACTAACTCTATCAGGCCTCCCAGTTTTTCTCTAAACATCCGCGACAGTCACAAGCTTTGTTTTTTAACTTTTATTTATCCAGGGAAATTTCCATTGATAACAAGTTTCTCTTTTTTCAAGGATCCCCTGGAAGAAATGCCAGGTAGAACAGTTGCTGGTGAGGAGGGATAAAATATAGAAAGTAATTTTGGGGTGAAGGGCCATGCCCAAGGGCCCAACTGCAGGGTCTCCCGAATGTATCTCTCCAGATCAGATCAGAATCCCCAACCCCACTGGGGGCCTGAATCAGCAACTCTTCAGTTACCAGTCAAGCCGCTAAACACTAGGCTGCCATATTATGAGCTCAGCCAGTGACTAGTATTTTTTTGAAGTGATTTGTAATAATATCTTATCCTGTTCCATATTGCTTATAATGTAAATCACTGACCCTAAATGCCCTCCGTTCAAATAGGTAAATGTCGTGTACATATTTGCATGACCTCCTGGGCATTTGAGTCACAATTATGTCCACTTAAAGCAGAAGATGCACAAAGACTATCACAAATAGTTTCTCAATAGCTGAAAAGGGACATCACCTAACCTGTCACAAAACAAAACATGAATTAGAGGTTGAAACCTGGCACAGTTTATTGGGACTCAAATAAGTCTTACACAGACATTCATACATACATAGTTACATACATGCAGACAGACAGACAGACAGAGACAGACAGACAGATCGACATGCAGATACTCCCTCTGTTTTGGTTTAATATTCACTCATGCCCTCTAAACACAAATTTTAGGTTTGAACTCAGTTGCTCAGTCCGTTAACACTACAGTTTTTTCTTCACATCTGTAAAGAAATCAAATAAACATTTAATTGTGGTTTCATTGAATTTAGATATGTCTGGCAATGTTCCAAAATGCAATGTGGGCTGAACAAAATGTTCTTTCACTTGAGTCGAACATAAAACACTCTTCATCATAGGATGGGGTGATGCGCCCTCTAGTGGATATTGTGTATCTATACACTATAATTGAAAAAAAAAAAGTGCAACTTACCTTCTCAGTCGACTCTTAAATTCCTGTTCTTTCTTCATTACTTTTAAATTGAATTGAGAACAATCTGGGAATCTATACTAATTACATTTTTTTTAAAATTTTATCACTATTTATTATCGCAGAACCTGATAAGTTCATTACATGACCACCTTTCGGAGAGATGCACCCATTTGTCATTGTCGCCAACTTCTTCCCTTTCAAAGTGGGATTGTCATTCTTTTCTACTTCCTTTGCTATGGGTGCCAGAGAGGATTGACTAGTTTTAGCAGGAATGCACAGAAAGGTGACTAAAATCTGAACATGAGACTAGTGCTCCTTCATTAAAGTCGACGGAGAGACTATCAGTTACAGCCTGTTGATCTTTGGGGAGGCCAGACTCATCCCAGCTCGTTATATAGTGACACTACCTGAACAAATGTTGATATACAATGAAAAAGGAAGCTTTTGGAATCCTTGCTTGATGCCAGTCTTAAAACAAACCCCACCACCTTACATTGAAACCCTAGAACACTAATGTCGGGTGATTTTCACCCATGCGATTGTGGTCACATGACCTTTACGATGTTCCCGCTGTCTAAGTCGTGTGTGCCTTCGCCACTACTACCCAGCTACAACCCGACTGTATGTGATGCATAAGGTAAGTTAGACTGCTCCTGGAATTTGCATGTCATCCTGATTTAGTGTTTGGTTATGAATACATGTCACTTGGTGGTAATTTCATAGGGAATTCATATGGTCAAAAATTTTATGGTCAGCTAGTCATTTTTCCCTCTCCAAAAATGTCATGTATTGTTTGTCTATCTCTCCCACAGTTGTCAGTGATGCAGGGAGACTGCGCCTCCACTGGCTGAGGCTCACATGTCCCAGGAATGGATGGACCGGAGAACAGATTCCCAGTTCCATTATTTTCTTTTTTGGATTTTTTTGTGAATGATTTCCTAATTTCTCAATTATTTTAGAGAATTTTTATAGGACCCTCCCATGAGACTTTTGTTCACTTCATGAGATGTTGGAAAGCTGGAAATAAAAGAAAGAATACTTTGTTTGTCTTATTGATATTTTTTGATGTGAAGTATTTTGGCGGAGGTATCTTATATTGGGTAAAATATACCCGACGTTACTGATGATGTTGCAAAAGTGAATGTTAGTGTTCTAGGGATAACCCGAACCTTCACCCTAAGCATCGAATAAGGACGCTAAAAGCCTCCTTTTTCGTTGTATACTGGCATTTCTCCGTGTAGTGTCTCTATATGACAAAGAATGAAAATGCATCGTCTCAGGAAAGGCATTAAGTGAACAATTATACGAGTGAACTTAAGAGAAGATCCCCACATTATCTGTAATCAGAAAAAAAGAGCAAAATTCAATAAAAAAAAAAAGACTTGCCGCTTTGGTAGGTTTTTAAAAAAAAATTTCCATCCATTACTCTCTTTTTGTGTTCACATACAGCACTGTGACTGACTATTTGCCCTGTCCCCTATTGCCCCAATTGCCCCAAATCAGGTGATCCAACTCATTTTAATATAAGACAATGTGAGTAAACATAAAATTCAGCTTTTGAATGATCATTTCATTTACTTTAGGTAAAGAGATATTCAAAATCTATATCGCCCATGTGAAAAAATTAAAATTGTCCCCCTAAACATAATTACTGGTTGTGCCACTTTCGGCAGTGACAACTGCAATCAAATGACTGCAAATAATGGTAAGGAGTCTTATACGTCACTGTGGAGGAGTTGTGGCCCACTGTTGTTTTAACATGGTTTTCGAACATGAACTGCCTTTTTAAGGTGATGCCACAGTTTCTCAATGAAACTGAAGTCATGCCTTTGGGAACACCAAAACCATTTTGTTTCAGTTGAGCCTCTCAGAGGTGTACTTAATTATTTGCTTAGGATCATGGTCCTGCTGCAGGACCCAACTGTGCTTGAGCTTTAGGTCACAAACCGATGACCAGACATTCTCTTGTGGGATTTTACGATACAGAACAGAATTAATCAATAATAGTAAATCGCCCGAGTCCTGATGCAGCAGAGCAGCCCCAGTCCGTCATACTATCTCTAACGTGTTTGACTGTTGGAATCATGTTCTTATCTTGCAGTGGCAGCTTGTGAACTGGCAACAGGGGAAAGTCAAACAATCCCTTAAAATCAATGATTGGTCATGACCTGTTTTCAATCATCCATTTAAATTATCATTTCAGTAACTCCGAAAACTCTCAACATTATCAGTTGTGGTTAGTTTTCATTAATGACACAACCCTGTCAACTCTCTCGCATTCGGTTTGTTCAAGTGGCATATTTACGCTCCTTTGCTGTAATAAGCAATTATTCAATCAATGCGTATGTAAGAGAGTCCTTATGCACTGGAGGGTTGGAAGCAATGGAATTGCATAAAGACCTTTCAAATGATCTTTTTTCATTTAAAGAATCATGAAGCACATGCATTGCTTCCAACTGCTGAGGAAAGAAAAGCGTGAGAAGTCCGGAGTCGGAATCGGTATGCGTTCTAAATAAAAACTGGCCACATCTGACAATGTTGAGTTTTCTGTAATGGTAATTTAAATGAATGATTGAAAACAGGTTATGACCAATCATTAATTTTAAGGGATTGTTTGAGGTTCCCCAATTGCCAGTTTACCAGCCGCCACTGTTATTTTGGAATGCTGCATTAGCTTTATGCCAGATGTAAAGGGACCCATATCCTCAAAAAAGTCCCATTTTTGACTCATCAGTCCACAGAATATTCTCCCAAAACTCTTGGAGATCATCATGATACTCCTTGGCAAGATGGTCAGCAGAAGTTTTCACCCTGTTGCTCGCCCACAGATGCCTATTTTGCCCAGTCCTGTCCTTATTGCAGAATCGCGATATTTGACCTTAGCTGAGGGTAGTGAGGCCTGAAATTCCTTAGATGTTACTCTGGATTTCTTTTGCGACCTCCCGGATAAGTTATTCATGAACTCTTGTAAGAATTTTGGTGGTCCAGCCACTCCTGGGAAGGTTCACCACTGTTCCAAGTTTTCTCCTTTTGTAGATAATGGATCCCACCATGGTTTACTGGACTCCCAGAGCCTTAAAAAATGACATCCAGACTTAAGGATGTCAACGACTTTGTTTCTCATATGCTGAACTTGAATTTCCTCATGTTGCAGCATGGGGTGCAGCTTTTTGCCTTCTGCACACTGTCAGGCAGGTTTTGTTTAAATTATGTTTAGAAAATTCCTCAGGACTGCCAGTAACCATGCCTGGGTGTGTTCAGTGACATTAGACCCAGTTATGAAATACGTTGCAAATTTGTTTGGTTGATTTAGTAAGCGAGGGGCAATTACTTTTTCACGTGGGGCCAGGAAGGGCTGGAGAGGTTTCTTCCTGTACCATTTATACACTCTTAATTAACCCTGAACCAAAAAGGAGCAAATTACTCCATACATTTGACAGCATTTGCCAAGTATTTCTTCACATATGAAATTAGTTTATTCACCAGTGAAAACAATTATTGATAATCATATAATGACACATTATGCTATGGTCAGAGGCCGCATTTTACTGAAAATGAGGCCACATTTTCAGTTTAGAAGTCAATTTTGTCATATGCAAGGTCAAATGGAATTATATCTGTTTTTACTGAGTCCGGACAACTTAATATTGTAATCTGGCATAAAAACTTACTGTTTTACATTTACTTTTTTCGGAAAAAGACTAATTTAATATGCATGACAGGCTAACTTGTGCAGAACTTACAGCCTGCGATTTGCAACTTTGGTCTTTTTTCTTCTTAAATTGGATCACACAGATGAAAATAAGTAAACAGATCACAATATAAAATAATAATAATAAAAAAAAAACATCTTTTTGTGAGGAAAAAGTCAGTATCTAGTGTGGCAACTCTTTGCTTTGATTGCAGCATTTATCTTCCGCGCGTAGTTTTCACATATTTTTTTTAGTTCCTCAGTCATAAAACCATTCCATATGGTTTGAAGTTCATTCCATAGAGATTCTTTCTATGTTACAACAGATTTAATCAATCGGATTAAGGTCTGGACTTTGAGCAGGCAAAGTCATAACATTTATGTAGTCAGATTTTTCTCTCCGAGTGAGATAATTCTTGCACAACTTAGAAGTGTGTTTAGGGTCATTATCTTGTTGAAAATTTCCAGATGGCAATGTGTGCCTCACGAGGATGCTGTGATACTGCTTTTGATCCATGATTCAATTGATTTTTATGATATCATCTGTTCCCTTTGAGCAGACCGAACCCAAAACCTTAATATTGCCACCTCCATGCTTTACTGAAGGGGTTAAACAATAATTATTTAAACTTTCTCCAACTCAATGGCACACAAGGTCTGCATTTCTGTGAGATAATGTCAGATTTTGAATCATCGGCCTAAAGGACTTGCTTGCAGTCCATTTGTGCCCAATCATTGAATTTCTTGGCAAAGTCAAGTCTTTTTTTGATGTTGCCAGCTCTTCGCAGCAACAAATCAGAGCATTTTCACACAGGCGTCTGGAAGTAGAATATCTTGACATTCTCTTTTTTTGACTTGTTTTGGCACTATTACTATGATAACAGAGTTGTCATGCTGTGAACTGCCATTTTTTTTCTTGTTATACACAGATTACTAACATCAGAGGCACCAACTTCCTTAAGTTAACCTCCTTAACTTTGCACCGCTATTGCCACTAGTTTTCAGCAAACTGGTCTCTTTGAAACACTTGATGGTGTTACTTAAAGTGCCACGGCAGCATTTAATATCTTCAGCATCATATAAGGCCACAATGTGGCTTCGGACAATCTCGGAGAGCTCCTCCCATCAAGCCATCGTGTTTAACAATGTGACAGAGCGCAAAGCTCATATCACCGTATATACTGGAACAACTGACCATCAGAGGTAATTTTGCAGAATAATGATTCTTCAAACCAGTTTAAACTAATTTTTTAGCATCAATAATCATGGAATGAGCTTTTAAACATGCATTCAGGCTATGCAAGGGTCAAAAAAATTAAATTTGCGACACCTTTCAATGGTTATATAAAATTAATGTTTTCAGTTTTTTGTTTAACTACCTCCGCCTTGGAGGTTATGTTTTTGCCGAAGTTGCTCTGTCTCTCTGTCTGTGTACAAGATAACTAAAAAAGTAATGAACGGATATCTCTGAAGTTTTATGGGCGGGTTGCTATTACATCAGGGATGGACCATATTGATTTGGACCGTTATTGGTCAAATAAAATGGCCGCCACAGCAGGCATCTTGAAATCCTATGACACGGGATAACAGAACTTCGCTCCCAGTGATATCACTCAAATTTTGTGAGTTGATTGGTCTTGCGTCAGAGACAAAATCTATCCTTAAATTTCTTGAGAGCCATGTTCATTCAGCAAGATTTCCACTGTGCTGCCTTGGCGGAGGTTGGCACTCGCGGAGTGAATCCAGTTACCCATATTTTTACCTCAATATACTTGCGGGAATGATTTTTCGTTCTCATTGCCTACAATAGTATTTTTCAATACATTTTCATCAAAAAATTATGGAGATTTATTATATTAGGACCCCTTTTCGATGAAAGTGGCGTTGTATAATCATCACTGCACGCTACTGTATGTCTCCTTCGGAATACAGAAAATGGACATTGTGTACAAGACACTGCTGCACTGATGTAACTTAACGTGCAGGAAAAGTATATGTTTAAGAGGGACACATTTTCTGGCAACAGGCAAATAAACCTTTTACACAGATTATAAAGGAATTGCAAGAGGAAATTAGAGGGGAAAATGTGTTTTCCTGCAGGGTAAATGATGGTAGTGAACTAAACAAACCATTAGTTTCACCTGCTGATAAACAGCATACATTTCCCCAAACCACTGTGTCGCTGCCTGGCCCATTGAGAGGGTCATTGTACCAACTCTAACAATGCTTTGTGTCTGGAATTAATACCCAGAGCCACTGAAGCAGAGAGCAAATCCAAAGTGATTATCCCAGAACATGAGTGCAATACAGGCAGCATTACAAGGGAGTCCTTTAGAAAGACAAGAATCAGTGTTTAGCAGTTGGCGTGTCTGCTGTTCCCACGCAAACACGACTTTACACAAGATAAACGACCAATTCTATGGGCACCCTGTTAGTACATAATGAGTTTTAAGGTCCAATCAGACAAAACTACGCGTCAAATTCTATGACTGGCAGCTTAATCCACTGGACACAAATCTCAAATCTCCTCTTGATGTTGAATTTACGTTCCCTGAAATATTACCAATGTGAAATCATACAAAGGCGTGCATAAAAATAATTTTTAAAAATACGTAAATTAAAGTTGCAACCATCGTGAACAGCTTTTGAAGTTCAAATAACAGTGCTTTGAAAAAGTATTTGCCCCCTCCCAATTTCTTCTATTTTTCTTATTTGTCAGATTTAAATGTCTTAAGTCATACAATTAAATTAAGCACCAGACAAAGACAAAGTGAGTAAACAGTAAATGCAGCTTTTAAATGATAATTTCATTGAATAAAAGTAAGGAGTTATTCAAAACCTATATCGACCATGTGAAAAAATAATTGCCCCTTGAAACTGAATAATTGATTTTGCCATCTTTGGCAGCTGCATCTGTAATCAAAAGTTTGTGATGACTGGCTATGAGTGTTTAACAGTGCTGTGGAGGAATTCTGATCTAATCTTCTTAGCAGAGTTGCTTTAATTCAGCAACGCTGGTGAATCAAGCAAATTCATGTCAGGACTATGAATAAGCCACTCCAAAACCTTCATTTTGTTCCTTTTGAGTCACTCAAAGGTCAACATACTTTTGTGCTTCGGATTATTGCAGCATAACCCAACAGCTTTTTAGCTTTTGGTCACAAACTAATGGCCGGACATTCTCCTTCAGGATTTTCTGGTAGAGAGCAAAATTCATTGTTCCATTATTTGTTGCAAGTTGCCAAGATCCTGAGGCAGCAAAGTAGCCCCAGTCCATCACAGTACTTTTACCTTGTTTGGCTTTAAGTATGATCTGTCATGGTTTGGAAGCATTGAGAGCTCTTTTTGTGACTCTCCTCCGGGACAATATCGTTTTGCTCCCAATCGGATTCCTGGGCCAGCTGGCATTATTTGGGGGTGTTGCCTGGACTCTATTTAAGCTCCAGTTGTGCCTCGCTTCCGTTGCTAGAGTGTCAGTGCCATATTTGCGCTTTAGCGCAAGGTCTCGAGACAGAGTACTGTTAAGGACTTAGTTGCATATTTGAGGTTTAGTGGTAGTTAGAAAGAGAATTTTTGTTTCATTTTCCCTTTTCTTTTTGTATTTTCGAGCTCATCTGTTTTCTACCTCGGACAGCTTTCAGGTCCGTTGGCAGCGCAAGTCTTGCGATTTTAGTCTGTTTGAGTCTCTCAGTTCTCAGCTGTTTTTGCCTTTTAATTTTGGCCGCTGCTTTTGGTGTCCAATATTCAACACCCATCACAGTACACTCTAGCCATCATGGAGACACCACCGGTGGCTAAAATTAAGAGGGCTGTTGCCAGCCAGCAGGATATGTTGACAGGCTTCGCTAAATATGTTGGCAGGCTTTGTCCCTTGGGGGGGGTCCTGTCATGGTTTGGAAGCATTGATAGCTCTTTTTGTGGCTCTCGTCCGGGACGATATCGCTTTGCGATATCGTTAAGATGATCTTCTTATCTTGGAATTCTGTGTTAGCTTTACACCAGATACGATGGTACCCAAATCTCCCAAAAATGTACATTTTTGACTAATCCGTCTGTATAATACTAACCTGAAAGTCTTGTGGGTTATCAAAATGTTTTTTGGCAAATGTGAGATGAGCCTTTGTATTAGCAATGGTTTTTGCCTTGCAGCTCTCCCTAGGACGCCATGTTGGCACAGTCTATTTCTTATTGTGGAATCATGAACACTGACCTTAACTGAGACCAGTGAGGCCTATAGTTCTTCAAATGTTAGTCTGGATTCTTTTGTGATCTCCGCGATGAGTCGTCAATACACTCTTGAGGAATTCTGGTCGGCTGACCACTTCTGTGAAAGTTCACCACTACTCCTAGTTTTCTCAGTTTAATTTTTTTTAGTGGTTGAAGCGGCACCTATTTTTTTCTCATAGGGTCAGGTAGGGTTGGATAGCTGTTTTCCATCAATAAATGAAATCATAATCTACAATTTGCATTTCATGTTCACTCTGGTTATATTTGTCCAATATTAGAATAAGTTTGAAAATGTGAAACATTTACATCAGACAAATATGCAAAAATGAAAGGAAAACTTTTTCACAGCACTGTGCATTGTTTCAAATGTTCAGAAATGATTGAAATAAAGGGCCACACTGTCTACAGGCTTTTTTGAGCTCCTTTTAATCGGCAGGCAACTATTGCCTGTCAACAAGCTGTGTAGACTCATTAGCCAGGAATGGAGTCACTCGTCACTGTAGAAGACACAAAGATGACCGAACACTGCATGTTGAAGGGCACTTTCTTAACCATATCACATTCAGAATTTTGGTCCACAAATCAATCTCTATTCCAAATTAAACCTACTGCTGCTAAATGAGGTCTTATTTAATTTCTACTAGCTTATTCAAAAATACGGCACTCATTTAACAAAAATTCTGCGGTGTAGATTAAAGAAGGCAAGTGTTTGCCACTAACATGGCAATATCCCCCGCCGCCTCAATTTTATGTGTCCGTACGGACGGACGTCCGGACGGAGCCCAATGCTATATCGCCCGCTTCGCGCTAATCGCGCAGCGGGGGACACAGATCAGTTTCCAAAGGACATTCACTATCAGTGACAGAAGGCAGTCTTATACCAGCCAGCAGAGGGCAGCAGATTCCATATAATAATGCAGGATGACATTTCCTGATGGGCTGTAAATAAATTATTAGTGTCATACAAACCACACACATCATTTATATATTCCATCTTCGTAAAATGTGATACTATTTCTACACCTTGTCATAAGCTTTTTGTGTGTGTATTGTATATGATGTATAGTCCTCAAATGACATTTTAACTCTTAAAATGTCAGCAATGTGTTTCATGTGTGTCATATTGAGGTCTTTGCCGCGGTGAGACTGGCAACAGAATGTGTCACTACGGATAGCGCATTCAGTATCCTCTTTTACCGTTTTAAACACTAAGTTTTCACTTAATTTTTCTCTTAAGTAGGTTCATAATCAGAGGAGGCATTTTTCTCATGACACATTTACTGACAGGCATTAAAAACGCAAAGTGGTATTTAATGTCTAATTTGAAAACTGATAGTTTTTCCATTTGCTGATCCGATATGGTAAGCATTGAAAAATGTCAAGTGTCTTGGTTCAAATCCTTTCTTGGTTTAACACCTCATTATGATCGTCTAAATGCAGCACAGGTCCCTGGATCATGGTCGAGAATCACACTGGGAGAAATCATTTTGCACATGAAAAGTTGAAGATCAGGGCCAATAAAAACACACATAAACAAAGTCACATCATTCCCACTTCAATGTTGACTGATGGTCAGTCTCAAAGAAAAGATTCCGGATGCATTAATGACCATTTAATGACTGTATCCAGACGGCAGGGATGACACAGAATGACCAGATGTGTTTTTAATGCCTCTCAGTACACATATTCTGTATCTGCAGCTGCAGATCCTCACTGCTGCAACATCACACTGATACTGAGAGAAATATTCAAACCTATGATGCAATATTTTTGTGACCACAGCACTACATCATTTGGAAATTATCCAGACCTTTTTTTTTACACATTTCCTAATTCAGCAGCACATATTTGGGGTCGCTGGAAACATTAGGATCTCCTTTAGAATTTAAATCGACCGAATTTCCACAGTTTTGAATACAACAGCATTTTATGCACCCATATATGATTTTTAGGTTCCATGGGGTAAATTGAGGGGGTATAATCATTCCTCTGATGTTTGCAGGCGAGTGCAAACCTACCTGTCCCTCCTTGTGGCATGTTTGCTTGAGCTATTTTTAAGATACTTTTATCATCGTGCGCTGTCACAATCGCCTGCACCGTTAACTGGGATACGTTACTAATCAAATCGTTATCAAAAGTGAGGAAAAATTGCCGCTGTGTACTCTCGCGCTGAGCGGAGATGATCTAGTGGCAATCCGTCTCGCTTACTGCTGAGACTGTACCATCTAATGGCCACTAGGGGGTATGGTTGATTAAAGGAAGAAAAGAAAAGTTTGCTGAGGCAGCCAAGCCAGAGGATAAATGATGAACGAAAAAAAAAGATCTTTTTTCCACGTAATTAAGAAAAGAATAAAGTGATCATAATGGTGGTTGTAAATGCTAAGATTATAAGGACTCATTGAAACACAGCCACTTTTGTAAGAGATAGTGTTGTCTTTAAGAGGGAAATGTCACCGAATCCAACATTCGTATAATTTGAATTATAAATCAGAGAGAAGAGGAGACTATGCTCTTTGTTCATGAATATTTAAAGAGCGGAGTTTACAGATCAGCCTATTGACAATAGAGGAATACTAATTTCCTTTTTCCATGTTTCTGATAAGAGGTTAAACAGAATGCTAACTGCATAATTTATTTCTGTTTCATTTTTTACCTTTGATGGTCTTTTTTTTGGGGTCTGCTGGCTTCCTTGTGTTATACTTGTATCAAAAAAGCACAATTCTCACTGAAAAATTAATGTAAAGTAAGAAACTGAATGCAGATGAGGTGGCGCCGAGCTTCCTGCTATTTTAAATTTGAACAGTGATGTTCACCTCTGTGCCCAACATACATATTCAGCATACAAAGCGAGACTTGGTGAGACATACGTATGAAATATTAATTTTTAGCATGATTCAAAACTTTCTTTTCCCCAAGAAGAAACTGAAATATATCAGAAAATGATATTCTGTCGGTGATAGCTATAGTAGTGGATGGAGAAGTAAGTGCAAAAAGAGTATCAGCAGCAACACATTTACCTCGCTGTAATACCGACTTAAATCGTATTGGCCATCGAAGACCAGGGAAGTAGAGCGTCTAAATTATTCCTCATTTCAGCTGCATGCTGCTCACCTCATTGTGATGGTGCAAACAGACAGCACAGAGATGAGAGTCTTTTACAGCCAGAAAATCAATACCATGTAAATTATTAAGAGCTCAGGGATGTGGCAGCTTTCCTCCCGCTGTCCTGTAGCCCAGCTGGGCTGGCAGACGAACATAACTCCAGCCTGCGTCCCCCGTGCTCATTAGGAGCTGCGCCGGGGCGCTCTCCTTCAGTGTGCAGGTAGGGGGCGCTGTGGGGGATTTATGGCCCAGGCTGTTCTGCCCCCGCCTCAGGCCCCATCACCCTATCCCTGAAGCTCATTAGTAAGAGCACTGATGCATGAGAGCCAGCCATTAGTCAAGGCTCCCCCAGTCCTCGTCTCTCTCCCATGACACCACGTCTGATGCTGGGGACCCCAGGCCCTGCAGGTTTAAGAGGCGCAGGAGGGCCGTGCTGCGGCAGGTGGGTGAGTCACCTGGTCCTGGCGCCAGGGGAGGGAGGCTGTACGTCAATTTTGATTGGGCGCCGCACAGAACTCCCACACTTTGTGAAGACCTGACTCTTCAGCCAGTTAGTAAATGGGATTTAACGCTCTTCTTCGCACACGGCCAATTAATAAAATTTCACACTCACTCTTGTCCTGAACTGGAGAATAAATAATATTTACTCTCATTTTTCTCAATGCTAAATGGTAAAAACTATCACTTTTCAGCAGGACTGGGGTACGTTACCCTAAAGCTGAGAAGCTAACTATTTTAGCAACTACCATAATTTAAACCAGAGCCACGTAGTGAGAAGTATGTAAGTTGCTAGCATAGTTAGCTACTGAGCCCGAGCTGATTAGAAAATGATATCTCACACCCTCTTTTCAATTCAATTCAACTCAATTTTATTTATATTGCAGTTTTAACAGAGAGACTGTCACAAAGACGCTTTACAGTGATAAAATTAATAAATAAATAAAAGGGGCAGTGCCCAGTCTAATCCCCACTACAGCAAATGAGGCAACATAAAAAAACTCACAGTAGGGAGAAAAATCCTCAAACAGTGGTGAGAAAAAAACTCCCCAGTGGAAGGAAATCCTCAGGCCGAACCTGACTATGGTGGAGGAGCCCATCCTCCGCAGGCTAGCCAGTAATAATGAAGTAAAGTGATAATAAATTAAAGTTCGATTAAAGTCCATTTAAACTGATTGAAACATCCAAGCTATGGCATCTGTAGCTCCAGGAAGGGGTTTGGCAAGGATGGAACTCAACTGGATCAGGACCGGATCAGGATAGCAGCAGCCAGCGCTCATGGTGAAGCACAGGGCTTGGATAGTCCAGGACTCAGAGCTGTATAGGGAACTGGTGAGGGATCTTTCCTGAACTGGTGAGTAAATATCCCACACTCACTATTCTGGTTTGGAGAATAAAGCAGAACTGTGAGCTGTGAGCTGTGAGCTGTAGGCCTCTCGCAGCTGGGAGGGCTGTAGCCCCAAGGCCTCCAGAGAGACACTCCACTATTTCCTGTGTCTCTGTTTTTCCCCCAACTCTTTGTGTAATTACAGTTTTCTCCGTGCATATGATAAACACAAGTTCTCATATCGATGACACAAACCAAAGTAATTGCGGAGATAATGAAAACGGCTCACTCAATAAAAATAGAAATAGTAAGTGTAAAGATGACTGAAGCTCCGCCCCTCGTCTTGCTCTGATGAATGTTACTCGGTTTTACACGTGAACTTCCCTGGCCTCTAATGCACTGCTAACAGAGTCTAAACAGCACCACCACCAGTGATGGGATTGATTTGCCCATTTATTTAAGGCAATTAAGGGCAAAACTGTCCCACCAGACTTGGGAAGCAGACCTTTTTCCCCACCGTGCATCGCATTTACATTCTCTTATAATTAATGTTGCAAAGTACCCTCGCTTCCAGCTACTATAACCATCAAACTACTTAGACCCATATTCACAACTTACCCAGGGCCTGAAATATATCCACACTGACAAATCACAGCTGAAAAACTTTATGCATCATAATAAACTATACATTTTGAAACTTGAAAATGTCTCTTTAAGCATAAGAAACTATAAAACGAGAGCACACACTTGGGAAAAAAAAAAAAGACTACGGCTACATTGAGGCCTTTCTTTTTTCATTTATAATGAGACGGACACGTTTTATTAAATATAATTTTCATTTAGTTTATATATTCAAATTGATAAAAAATACTAAAGGTACATTTTCATATTAATTTTGTGGAGAGAAACAGAGGAAAACTTTGTAAATATCAGACCTTCAAAATGGCTGACTATCACTACTGCTATTTGAGTGATGCGTCTGTCTCCCTCTGTCAGCGGTGCGTAGCGCACAACATACGTCACTCATCATTGTACGTCATTACGTTACTGTGAGATGAACGCTGGCCTTATCAGTTTTCTTCGCTTCACACAGGCTCGATTCAGCCTCACTCTGTTTCACACAGCCGGGCCCCAAGTTCGTAGTGCTGGCTTCAGTCAGTCTGGAGCGAACTCAGATCCAAGGTGATCTTTCGCTACAAATCTGAGCACATTATGACATTAACTATGAACACCTCGGCTAACTTCACCGCATCGCTAGCGAAATGCTTGCGTTGGCTACACTCACATTATATAACACCACCTGTTGAGGATTATATTTTAATATTTCTCGTCATATTTATCAGTAGATCAAGAGCCATGTTGAATAACAATTATCAATAATCATAATCAATAACCATATTATGTAGGAAGCAGTAACACACACAGACACACATAACATAACACACACACACACACACATACAAGTAGTTCACACACGCATAGGGAGGGGATGAGCAGTGCAAACACAGACACATACACATAAAATACACACACACACATACAAGCAGTTCACACACACAAGGAGTGCACACAGACACATGTAGTTCACACATACACACGCAGCACACGTATATATGCGCGCACACACACATACAAGCAGTTCACACATAGAGACTCACACATACAAACAGTTCACACACAGACAGACACACACATATAAGCAATTCAATTCACACATGCATGAGCAGCTCACACACACATAAGCAGCAGCTTCTGTAGCTTTGATTAGTAAGCAGGCTTCTGTTAAATTGATCTGAAAACATAATCTGATCATCTATTTGATTTCTGTAGCTTTAATCAATATTTGCTCAGTAAAATCATAAGTTGTAACTGAATCGAATAATTTATGTATCTACTTGTATGTTTTTCATCTGAAAGTGTTTTTCCACCCTTACACTGTAATTTTCCAGTCCATTTTAGTACATATTCCTTTTTTTATTTTTTTAAACCCTATTCTAAAATTTTTCTACCATGGTTTACCAAAACAAAGTTGGAGAGTAAAAAAAAGGTAAAGATAAAATGGTTACCACCCATGATTATTTTGATTGGAGCAAAGTTGGTTGAGTTTTTCCCATCAATATTGCTCTGTAAAGAATGCCTGGTTAGCACTGCCTGGCCAGGGACTGCTCACCGTGGGAATAAAGATGGCTTCTGAGGATTTTGTCTCCCTCCAATTATTCCCGAACAAGGCGACCTCAAAAATATGTAAACATCTAGTTTTCCAATGCGAAAACTGCCGTATGGGTTGCAACTGCCTTTCGTATAACTCTAGTTAGATAGCCGGTGCAGTATCAATGATGAGAATGATTGTGGTGATATTGGATCTTATGTACAGTGTACAGAATCGACTGCTTCATACTCTATTTTGGGCACGGATGGCAGCAAAATACTTGTTTTACTGCTGACAGATCAAGCATAATATATGGAGCAAGGTTCAAAAACACTAGATTTAGTGTCTTAAGGAAAAGATGTGTTTTTTGGTGTGATGTGATGAACCTATCAGAATGTCATCTTGCGTTCTGTTTAATAGCCAGCGGTGTTTCCCCGCTTGTTAATATGATCGATAATGTGATAATGGAATTCTCAAGACATCAAACCACAGGATTTTTCTCCAATGGAAAAGACCTGCGAGAGCAAGTGTCCATTAAAACTGTCTGAATTGCATTTTTTTTTTATTGCCAATTTTTCAAAGACAAGTGGCTCAGTTACATCTTTATTTTTCTTTTGAATTGCTTTATTCAGCTGTGGATGAACAGTAGGAATCACTTGGGAATTTAAAACTTTAAGTGCAGAAAATCTAGAACAATGCAGGTATAATTGTGGGAATCTGCTCAGGGCAATCTACAATATGTAAAAATAAAACAAATAAGTGGGTCAAAACGCAATAATATTTCTGAATTTAAATGAGTTCTTTTTTTTTGTATCTAAAATAAAGCAATGCCCCGTTAGTGGGATCGTACGCTTTTTAAAACGCGTTGCAGTGCATTATTGAAATGTAAAATAACAGCAAAGACGGCACAAAGTTGTCGACTTAATCCAATGAAGTTCACTGTTCCGCTGTGTCCTGTAAGGTGCCATCATGTCGTCATGGTTCGTGGCCCCTAACCCCCGCCCCCAGAAATTTCAGCCCTCAACTATAAATTCCCAGTAAGCCATCAGCGATCAGCTTTTATTTGCCAGATAAAGTACAAAACACAGTAAAGTAATATCATAGAGATAAAAAGAACACGCGATATAAAGAATGTAGAGAACAGCAAACCACAGAACACTAAGTGAATTAAATGGAAAAAGCTCAGAAACTGTGGACAGAGCTTCTTTCTGTGAACTGTTGGTCTTATAAAGGCACATGTATGCATTTGTTTCTGCTAAAGGCGTACACAAGGCCATCACACCAGAGCTGTTGTGTAAGTCCTGTGTTAATACTGATGAAAGCCGAGCCGCTCACATGTTCTTGTGCCATGGATGACCTCAAGTATACGTCTCGGAGAGCTTCAGTCCCAAAAAACTTTACCCAGAAGAAGTAATTAGAATATTTCTCCCCTTGTGGGTACTGTAGCTTCTGCGATGCCCTCAAACCAGCAGACACAGAATACGTGTGACACTGTCTCACAACATTGAAAAGAAAAATGCTTTTTCTGACTTTGTACCTACTTAAGGGAAAACTTCATTTAAAAATGAGAGTTCAGGGATTTATGCAGTTAAAGCAACATTTAACGAGGAAGACTATCGTAAGAATTAAGAAGCACTATGGGTAATAACAGTCATGCATTTCCTTTGTCTGTAAATTAGGACACTTGCTAAATTTGTATTCTAAACGTTTCCTATCAAATCACCAGGTGCACAGCTAATCAGCCATTACATGCCATTTTAAAATCTGTTCCCTCTTTACATGACACGGGGAACCAACCTCACAAATGCAAGAAGGACTGATAAACTTCAGCCACCAATTAATCAGTTCCCTCGTTACTCTGGGCAGCGACTCCATCTTGTGATGTTACGAAGGACAGAGTTTGAAATGGCTCATAATGGCTAATATGCTGTGCACCAGCTGACATAATATGGGATCTTAAGAGCTACATGTTGCATATTGCACACAGTTGAAACAGACAGTAAAGGACAGTAGTGATAGGCCTGCTTGCTGTGAAATTAGCGGTGATCTTAAAACGTAAAATCAACAAATGAGACGCAAATTTGAGACCGTTCATTTCAACATGTCAAATCTCTGTGAACAAAACTGGTTTGTGTGTATCAGTAATGTCACTAAATAACTTGAGCAAAGGTTTCAGTAACTGATGCCCAGATCGATGGACAGCTGGCCGGTCATTTGGGCCAGCTGTCAGACTAAAAACCTCTTCATGCGGACAGCCTGTTCTTTACAGTATTCCACCAAAAACCGAATGAAAACTGCAGCATTAATTGCAGCCCTGAAATCAGTTTTCATTGAAAAGCACAAGTCGAGAAAGAATTATTAGGAATGTCGCTTAATGCGCTGTGACATTCTGGCTAACAAGAAAAGAGAGAGGTAGTCGCCTTTAATAAAGTTTACCAGAACAAATCACATCAGCCTGATGCACTTCGGCAAAGGCGACATCGAAACCCTCCAGCCAGTCACTCCAGATACCGGTGCACTTTGGGTCCTGCTGACTAATCCATGGCTGGTTACGCTTTGCCTGTGAGTCCAAACCTTTGTTCAGCACCCACAACCCAAAGAAAAGAAATCAAGAATGTATGGGCCCTCTCCTCTCTGTCCATCAGACGGCGTGGCGATTGGCTTGCCAGCGATTAGTTAAAGCAGGGTGGCAGGGGCTGCCGAGACGGGACGAGGCTCGCACTGAGAGTCGACGCGATGCGCTGGAGCAGCAGCTGAAAGACTACAGTGTTTGTTAACCCCGCGGGTCAGCCCTGATTCACTCCCGCAGGCGGAAAACGAGATTTATGTAACACAAATCAATACGGCTGCCAGCCCTCTCGCCATTACGGACGCGCGATTGCCCCCCCCCCCCACTATCAGTTTAGCATGACACTAATGCGGTTTTATTCCCATTTAACCCAGGCAGTGATGAATCTTTTGGCAGAGTGAAACAAATAAGTTCACTCGTCGGGAGACTTGCCGGTCCTAATTTGTCTGGGTGGACGTGCCAACCTGCGAGGGGCCGACGCGGTTGTCCGTTGTTGCCGAGACGGCCTATCAGTCTTCCGGGCTCCTGGAGGGTCTTTTATCTGGTGCCTTCCCCTGCCTGCCTTTGTGTGAGGAATCGGCAATTTGCATCCTTCAAGCCAGATATCGAGACGCTAATGATAGCGTGTCGCCTCTCTGCTCCCACTCCACATCGCCTGAAGTAAATTACGGCGAGCGTGGCGTCTCGAGCCTGTCTGCGCTGTGAGTGCCTCTCTGAGAGGATCTCGCCCGGCCCTCTTTAACCACCGGCCCATTGGCTCTGATTGCATTAACACCACTTGTCAGGTGGAATCGAGCAGAAAGGCGCACCTGGCAACCGCAGCATAGGCTTGCAGATGTGCCGCGCAGCGCTGCAGCCGGCTCTACGTCGAAGAACCCTGAGAAAAACCCACCGGCGACACGGAACGAGCAGGTGCTGATCCACGGTTAGCACCTGCTTCCCGGGTAGCGGTGACGGGGGACTGTGCACGCGAGATGATGCAACTGCTGTGACGCGTTCGCTGCGCACCGAGCGCCTGTCACCAGCAGTGGGGGGGAAGGGGGGGGGGGTTGGGTTTGGTGGGAATTGGTTCTGTGCCAACATTCCGAGGGCTACGTTCCAATTCATTACTAGGCTGGGGCGACAGCGGCCGGTAAATGCAGAGGGACGGCCATTTCAGCAGCAATTGGGCAAGTTTCCAAGGCTGGATTCTTTCAACGACACGACCGTTGCGAGCCTCTTCATTCTGTAGCCAAACAGAGGACCGCTATGCTCCTCTAGCACCCATTTCGTTTACTATTGACCAAACCTCAGTGTGGAATTTCTGATTATCGGCCTGTGCATAGCTAGAGGTTCTGGGTCTTGTATATTAGCAGTCTCCTTTTCTGTCTTAATCTATGATTCAAAAATTTTTGCAAATACACAACTCCTCACATTAATCCTACAATTATGGTACTCACTAGTTAAGTGTTTATGCAACATTTGACCCAATATACTCAAAATTGTGATACGCGCATAAATCCTGTGTTTCGCGTCACATTTCGGTTGTCCTTTCACAGACATTTTAAATCCTCATTCTGCCTGATTGATAACTCATGGCATGAATTATAGCTGCATCTTTCTGCATCATTTTTATGTAGTTAGAATTACATTTAATCTCGACCCTTCGTGGTCGGGACACCGGCATCCCAAAAAATCCTGAATCACTCTGAGCTCACGCATGAACTGTCAGTGGGGGCCATTTATTGCCTATTTTCAGTTTCACGGAGCAAAATTAGTGTGAGCAGCTGGAAAATATTGGCAGCCAGCGTGGTACTATTTGTTCTGGGGGCAGGTAGAATATTTCTGTACAGATTTTAAAATATAGTAGGTAGTTAGGTGTTTCTTTGAGTTCTGAATGTGTACAGATGCACACAGATATACTATACAGTAAGCAATATAATTCACAGGACAATTATACATTAAAAAAGTACCACTTTTAAAAGGAGTTTGAAAGGATTCGGTAAAAATTGGTTGACAACCAGGCTGTCAAGTTTCATTTGAATATGTTTTCATTCATATCAGATAAATCATTTAGGGATGACAGGACCTTTAGAACGTAGTTCGCCCCATGTTCAGGATCATTAAAAAAATATATTGGACAGTTAAACATAACATAGACTAATTATGTTTAATATTTCACTGCATGTCCTTTGCAATATACGACTGCTTGAAATGAGTGATGCGCAGACATCTCCAGACGTCAGGTATCTTCGGTGGTGATGCTCCACCTGGACTGTACAGAACCTGTAATCAGCTCTGGCTAGTTTTTGACACCTTTTGGTCTTCAGTCTCTGTCTGAAGACCTGGCCAACAGAACAAAGATGATAAAAATAGTCCTGCATAGCGGACTTTACCCCGCAGCCCCTGGATTGTTTGGAACGAATATGAATTGAAAAAGACATTTTGAAGTTATCCTGCGGAGTACAAAATTCAAGATGGCGGCTGTGGCCGCCACACTGGACGTCCGAGTGCCATCAAATTAGATAGGCCTCTGTAAGTACACAAGACCAAACAACAGAGTAAAAATGGTGTAAATTGAGAAAGTCATTTTCAGGTTATCGTGCTGAATACAAAATTCAAGACGGCGGCCGTGGCAGCCATACTGAACATCCACGCGTCATCAAAATCGATAGGCTTCTGTAGGGCCGCAAGACCAAGCAACGCAGCAAAAATGGTGTTGATTTACGAAGGAGTTTTCAAGTTATCGTGCGGAATTCGAACTTTTATGGAACAGATGGCCAGACGGACGGACGTCAAACGTGATCGCAGTTCCCCTCTGGCCCTTAGTTGGGGCTGAGGGTTAAAGCCTTGTAACCGTCCAATGGATGATGATGCTTTCTATCTAAAAAAATGGACGGTGACTTGGAAGCATATTGCAAAAGCAATGCAAGGTTTTTTTTTTTTCAGGGCAAAGAAGTGGAATGTTCTACAACAGACAAGTCAATCATACGACCTTAATCCAATTCAACATGCGTTTCACTTGCTCTGGGCAAAACTGAGGGCAAAGTATCCCAACCATAAAGCAAAAACTGAAAACAGCTGCAGTGAATTCCTGGCAGATCATCACCAGAGAAGAAATGGGTTAAAAACAAAGCATTTTTCATTTTGGTTTGTTCTGAGCGTTAAAGTTATTTTTTTACATTGCTGCTTAAGTGTTCCTTGGTGTAAGGGTTGTGCTCTGAGCACCGGTGATGTGCAAGGAGGACAGGAAATGTAGGAATGAACTCAGATGCGAAGATGGACTTGGTTGTATTAATTATGCCGTTTGCACAGTAAGAAAGCAGCATTGGATACAATACAAAAGAGTAAGGAATCAAGGTTCCTTGATGATCCTACAAAAGTATTAGTAATACAAACACTGAAGGTTAGCAACAGTCCAGTGTATTACAGTCAGAAAAAACAAGGAATTGAGGTTCCTGAATGATCATAATAAAATGCTGAAATAAACATTAACAGCACTAAGTTCAAGAGTTATAATATTAATACAAGCGAATGTGGGGGAAAAGCCAATTCAAGGCTGGAGAGTACATACAGGGTTGTGAGGCTTACCAGACTTCGCAAGGAATGCGAGCGAAGCTAAGACTTGGGCTGCGTTCCATTTGTACTCGGAGGTCGGAATTTCCGAATTCCGAGCTGGAAGTTTTAACTGAAACGCCCCCAAGGTCGGATTTCCGAGTAAGTCGGAGAATCTTCACTTCCCCCGAGTTAACATTTAAGATGGCTGCCACAGGTATAAACAGTAATTAGAAGCTCCAGTAATGTTCCGTTTATTGCTTCTGACTTGTGTTTGTCGCACTAAATCAGCCGTACAATAATGTTGTACATTATTCAACATATATTTAAGGAAATCCACCGTGTTTGACGGTTGCAAAAGGACCACATATTTGTCCACATATTTTGACCATATAGTTGCTTATATTCGGACAAGGCAAACGCGAGAATACCTTCGTAGACGCGACTATCTTGTTTTACTACACTTCTTCCCGGTTTATGGCAGTTGGCAACTTTTTTCCGACTTTATACCTGGAACGCTGATAACTGGGCTGTGACGTCATTCCCAGCTCCGACCTCCGACCTCCGAGGTGAATGGAACGCAGCATTAAGCAGGAAACACTACCGCACAGTGGAAATAGGTAACAGATGCAGACAATGTTTACGGACTGAGGAATGGGGTCCGAGTTGTAACAGACCGGTGAATTGGAGCGCTGGAGGCGTGGCCTTACAACTGGCCTCATTTCAAATTAATTACTGGTTAGATCATTATAAAAGAACAGTTAATGATGTTCTTTTTTGAAATGACATCAAATTTACTAAATTATTTATATATCATTAGGATAAAAAAGGATCAGAAAACAAAGAAGCAATGAATATTTGGAGCCACGCACCAGTTCAAATGAGAAACGCACAAGATTTACTACAACAGTGCAGCCTGACTGCCCTCCTCAGGAACCTAAACCTCTCTAATCATTTGCTTATTTAATAAGGCCTACATCATACACTATTAGAATCATTAGCATGTAGCCCAGATAGCCTCCTCTATTGTGCTGAATCCGCCCACAACAGCTACTAGAAAGATTTCTGGGCAATTAATGTTAATAGTAGACAAGACAACGGTATAACTATATCAGAATAATGTTCATACATGTTGCATTATTGTCCTGCCCTTAGGCCACAGATGCTTTGCCTACTACCAGACAAATGGAGTATTTTGTAAAGGGTAAAAATCACCTCAGGGGAAAATAATGAAATTTTGAGAGTAAACTAATTTATTTAAAATCATAACTGGGATTAAAAGTCAGCAAGCTAACTAAAGTTAGTGGATGACTGAGGATGAATTACTAGCTGGCATATAAAATTACTTTTAAAATTATACTGTGAATTATTGGGAAACTAATGGAAAACTCAATGTTGCGATTTGACTTACACCCTACTTTCCTTCACAGCTAGAAGCTAATAAAGGGAAAATAAAGTCACATTTAACGGGAGTCAGATCCCTTCGAGCCATAACCCTCTTTAGCTACTTCCATCATCAGCTCCGGAAAAAAAACTGTACATTTAATTCAGCATATTATGTCGATGGCTAGTGAGTAGGTAGTTTTACTTGCCCAGTGTGGCATTTTACTCGTCTCGGGCCATCGGGCGATCCTTATCGTTCAACCTATTCTGAAACAAAAAATGGAAAATGAAAACAGGGCTTTTTTTGAAATCCTATTCTGAAACTAAAGTAGGACAATGAATGACAGCAGGGCTTATTACTAATATTGACCGTGACCCTTCAATATTTTAAGCACAATTTCAACGTTAGCGGCTCAGTTATAAGTAGGTTGTGTTCAGTCTATTGGCCAATTGCGTTGACGGCACCTGTTCACCGCACACTCAAAATGCCATTGTGAGAATGAAAACAGGAAAGTGAGGGAAACCTTAGCTAACTAACCTTAGCTATCTAGCTAACTATATCTAACTAAGCAAGCTAGCTAGCTAAGTAACTAGAGAGACCAACTGATGCACCTATGCAGAGATAACCAAGTAAGTTGACCAGCCAGATAGCTAGCTCACAAAGATGTTTCTCAGTTTTTGTTGCTCGCATGTGAAGGGGCATGACAGTGCACCTGTGTGAGCTAGGAGGATGTCGCTTGACTTGCAGATTCTGCTATAGTCATAGGTCATCATCCTGTTGTCTCATTGGCATAAATCTTTTAACTTTAACCTTGAAATTAAGTGATTGCCTTAAGATATTTGGCAAACTGCATCTAATCAACATTTTCAGGAAATGAGTGAGAAAAATGTGAAATATCGCAAAAATGCCAAAATACTCTGGAGCTAAAACATGGACATTGTGTCAAAGCCCAAATAATTATGGACCTAACTGTATGAATCCCACTTTAGCCCTGCATAAAAAATGAAACATCTGCTTGAAATATCTTACGGCCATGAATAATTGAACCCCTCAGAACAATAGTGGTCTAACTCCATTTTTATCATTTTGAGAAAACAGCCTCCAAAGTTTTGACGTTGTCAAATTCAGCATGCCAGTAAGTATTCAGACCTGTCTTGAAGTGACATCCTTTGAATCTTCGCTTTCCTGATCAGAAAATATATTGTTGTCAACGTTGACGATTTTTGTTATTTTTGCATGTTTCGCTTAAAAACTAAGAATTTTGGAGAACTAACAATCTTCTGGCCCATTATTGCATGAGTTGATTTTACCTTTAGCATGAAAAATATGGGTCTAACTCAGAAAATTAGAAAATCGGAGTTAGACCACTATTGTTCTGCGGGTCTCAATTATGTATCATTTTAAAGCTAATCAACAGCAGTGCGTTGCTTATATGAATTTTCAATTACTTTCTCTGAATTTCCAAAGATTAAAACAGCAGATACTTAGTAAGCATAAATATTCACTCTCATGCGTCACAAAACAGGTGAGCCAATTATCAAGGGATATATTTTTTTAAAGAACTGGGGTCATAAAAAAAAACAATTCTTCTCTTTCAAAAGAATGCAATTCAGAATCTTAATGGATGAAATAGTGTAATTCCTTGTACAAGAGTTAGTGTTGCTGTGCTTTCTGTGTTCCGTAAAATATCCACACGCTTTCCAAATGCACCATCGACATGAGTTTTGACCATAAGTTGATCGGTCACATCAAGTTCTCACTTTACAATGCCAAGCCCTCGTGCTGAAAGCTGTGAAATGTACTCAGCAGTCAGTGAGTTTGGATTGTATTCTTCAGAGATTCACAGAGCATAAAAAGTTGACTTATGATCCATGACAGCCGAATCAAAGCCTTAAGTGCTTGAGGAAATGGCTTAATTACATGCAAATCGTAATAAGTCTTTGCTACATATTCATTAAAATATTGTGTAAATGAAGGAACAACAAAGCAATAACTTCCCTCCTGATACGTTGGTTCAAATTTCATACTTGGAAAGTTTAATTAAGCAATAGATTATGTTTTGAAGGGAGTCTTCGTTTTAATGAATCCCAGGAGTGGACAGATAAACTCTAAAATAGAATCAAAGCATTCGTCTCTTTAATGGATCTGAAAATTAAAGATGTAAATGGTCTTGTGTCTTTTTTTTTCTCTCTGCACACGGGAATGTTTGCAAGATAAATATGACATTTCGGTAACCTGCATTATACATGTGTTTTGAATTGTGTGAATGCTATTTTAGGTATTGTCGCAACATCTTCAAGGACAAACAATTCAGTTTTACGTGCAGGATTGTGCGTCCTTGATTCTTCAGACAGATAAAAGCTTCACTTACAGGCTCCTGCGGTTCGTTTCTTTTAACATGATTTTTTTTCTCTCTCCATAAGTTGTGGTCAAAGCGGTGTATTTGATATGTATTTGATATATTCATGCAACATTATTTCATTAATTGCTGTGCAGGTTTGATTGCTGTTAGCCTACATCTGCCATCAACTCACATAATGCAACCAAATAATTTATTTATTCATTGTCAATAAAAAAGGAAGCTGAAAAAAAGAAAGGGGAGAGGCAATATATGAAGAAGGAAAAGTAACAATGAACTTTCTAGACTGAATTTTTGTACAGGTGAACTCAAATTCTTTTAATAGAATTCGATTACCTCAAAAAAATTGAGTTTGCCAACTTGATGATCTTTTGTTCACAGTACATGTAAAAAATAAACGTAAAAAATAACTTTACCTTATTTTCTTTAAGTTCCTTCCACGCAATGCAATGAAGTTTACCCACACAATTCTTTTGAGGTAATTGATTTCCACAAAATATTTGAGTGCACCTCACTATCAGGGTTTACAGTTTAAATATATTGTGTCATCGAACTCTATGCTTGTCTTGTAATTTGATTATACCCGAATCGGGTTCCTAGGCGATATAATAAATATTTATTTATTGTTAAACAACACTTTCAACACTTTTTAAGGCTTATCGTGTCACTCTTTGTAAATCTCCCAGCAAATCATACCTTTGAGCAGTTTACAGTCTCTAATTAGCCCGACACACACGTCTCTGGGCTGCTGGAGGAAACTGATTCACTCGGAGTGAAAGCTCACTGACAAGAGAACTCGCAAACTCTGCACTCCAAAGCCCCTGGTCGGATTTGAACTCTTGACCCTCTTGCTGTGAGGCGAAAGCACCACAATGTGAATGTGCAGTGTAATGCATAAATATTTGGACAGTTGCAATGTATAAAAATAGCAGACATTTCTGACTTGAAGGCAAATCTTTACCCTGCTATTGTGTCCAGATCCAACATGCAGGATATAAGAGCCAAATAAAAGCAAAAGATTTTGGTATTGTCCAAACATTTATAAACTGAGCAGGGCATTTGTAGATATTTGTTTTTTTTTTTTTTGTTTTGTTTTGTTTACGAAGAGGAAACAATATCATTTGCTCACTCATTTTAGCAATTAACACAGTGAGTGTAGTGATGTCTTTATGTGTGGCCCAACACACGAAAGGGGGGGTGCGTAGGGCGCATTTGGAAAATCAATCAGGAGGGGTGCTGGGGTTTAACAGACCTGTCAGGTCATCATCTGCAGACCATTTCGCAGATAACAGAGCAGCCCTTCCAAACTAGATTTCATAGAGCGCGGCCATTGCAGGTGCTCTTCAGGCAGATGATTGCTGAAGAGCATCAAGCTTCATACATGATGGTTATCTGCTGGCGGAAGCTCTAACAGAATGAAGCAGTAATGAACCCAGGAGTGAAGCAAAGCGGTGGTGAGAATGGGATTGTTCATTGAGAGCAGTTCTGTCTACCTCAGGCTGCGGCCACTGCCATTCTCAAACATTACAAAGTCAGTGAACCCAGCAATATTCTCTGATGGAAGTGTGCGACGTGCCTGACACCCAGTCCAGTGTGTCGGGCTGTTGTGCATTCCTGCTATGTTCACTTCATCATGAATCACGCCGGGCAGCTCGGCGCCTGCTGTGCTTAGCCATGCGAGGTGGGCTCGGCCGGACGAGAGGTGGCCAGCTCCTGTCCATCATAATTTCAGGGATCAGCTAGTGGCCATCAGCCTGAATCTCTGGACCGGCGCCGTCGCGAGAACCTGACTTCCTCATGTCCGCACAGATAAGGCTGTAGGTGTTACAAGGCACATTTGTGTCGTGAATTTGAGTTGGATGCACTTGCCGAGCATTGATCATCTCTGCATTGCCGGTCTGCGCAGTCATTGACGTGCGATGACCTCCGGAAAGCTGCCGCACTTTATATGCGGAAAGTCCCATTTCCTTTCAAACGTCACGGCCGTTGAATTGTGCCTTGATTTTAAGCAGGACCTTGAAAAAAGACTCGGCGCACCACAAAAGAGCTGGGTACATCAGGCCTTTTCAGTTCCTCATTTTTCTGGCTGAAGCCAGAATGGCTGTAAAAAAAAAAAAAAGCCAGAGAAACTGACCTGAGAAAGGCGTACAGGAACAGAGCTCTCACCTGCTGTGACTGTGGGCCTTTCGTCTCTCCGCTGGAGAAAACACACAGCGCATTGATTACATATTTTGTATAGAATGGAGTCGGTACCGAGTCAAATAAACGGGAGACTGGGCTGAAAACTTCCCCGCCGCGCTTAATTTCCAGCCCTGGCCCCCGTGCCTGACCTGTTCGTGCCTCTAATTCGTCCAATCAAATTCGGATCAGGGCAATTGCGATTGGCCTCATTACGGGAAATGTCTGAAAATCATCTCGGATTTGCTCCTTTGAGGTTTCAACGCCGTGCGTGAGTCTGAATCAGTGTGACTCTCATCAGTTAAGGATCGACCGTCGTGATTGCTGAAGCACGTGGCCATATATTAGGAGATTGAGAAGTCCAAGGCAGCTCGGGGTGAAAGACTTCTATCGATTTGCGCTAAATTTTTCGAGGCATTCTCAGGCATGTAGCCTAAGATGAGTGCTGTGACATCAGGTTTTCTTTTTTTTTTTTTTAGAATTTCTACAGAGAAACTCACCATGAAGTCACATTAAAATATTTGGCTCATGAAGATCCAGTGGAGGCAATATTCACGGCAGGAGAGTAATAGATTTTGACGTTCAATAAAAAATTATGTGAGAGATTATATTGAATGTTACACTATCCTGTCATTCTACTTCTCTGTCACTCAGTACCCTTCATATAGGTTTATCCAGAGTGAAGAGATTGTTGAATAGTGCGGTATAGACTAGGGGTAAGACAAAAAACAATATCTGTATCTGTTTAGTCAGCAAAGTTAACTGTATCTGAATCTGTATCCATCCTTCAAAGGAAAAGACAACAGATATTGAAACCATACTGTCGGAAAGAGTATGACCTGGAGGTTCAACACTGTCCAATAATTAATTTCAGGCACGCTTCTCCACTGACTTAGAGGATCACAGTAGCCATAGCTGGCAAGTTTGTGTGCATCGCCATCTTGGCTGATTTCAATGGCATACATGATGTTGATTGTGCCCTGTTCTCCCATGCAGGAGGCTGATATATTCTATTAAGGCTATTGACCACACTGTAATACGCATTGTAGCTAAATAAGCCGGCAGCCATTGCAGTCATCGTTACAAGGAGCTTGAATAATGTAAGGGTTTAGTGGATCACTGCTATTGCTAATGGGCAAAGAAATGTCTCATAGGCTACGAATTAATACCGTATTGTTCTAGTTTATTGTCATTTAAATGATATTACGGTTACACTTTATTTGACGTGTTGCTCATAAAGGCTTTATAGAGCATGTATAATGCCCTCATAAATGAGACATAATGTCTTCATAAATCATACATAAGCAAACATCATGCTTTGTAGAGAGTGAAATGACACATCCTTCAGCATGTGATGCCAGGTGTGACAAAACTGACAATGTCACTTAGCTAGTGGCTAATTGCGATAAAGAGTGACATTGTCAGCTAAGTGACATTGCCATTGTCACATCTGGCATCACAGGTTGAATAAGGATGTGTTATTTCACCCTTTACAAAGCATGACATTCGCCTATGAAAAATATTTATAAATAATTATGTCTCATTTATGAAGGCATAATATATGCTGTATAAAGCCTTTATGAGCAACACATCAAATAAAGTATGACCGATATGATATTATTTATATAAACCAGAACACAGTGTTTTCCTAATTTTCTTTGGCATATTCCCTTTTCTTGCTGCAAGACGCTGACAACTGCCGTTGTTCACCGTGCACGAGCTCGGTTGTGATGGCATCAGGCCGCACTTCACACTGGTTTATCATGGGCTTGATGCCTTATTTGTAATACTGGTCCTATTGGTAACTATGAGGTAAAAATGTTCCGAGCATGGCTGCGAATTACGGTGGTTTGAAGCCTGCCAGCACGGCTCACGTTCTTCGACCGTTGTTTTAGTATGACAGATCTTCTCATGGGGAACCCCTGGATCGCCAGTTCTCCATACTCGAATCATGTGTCCTATTAGCACATACAAAAGCTGCACATTGTGGATCTGAGGTTGTGCAAACTTAGGTCTGCTTGTTACTAAACTTTACTACTAAAGTTTGCATTGGTAAAAAAAAATAGTAAAACACGTCTTCTCCTTTTAGGTTTACGAGTTGTTTCAGTCATATTAAAATATAGAAGAAACTGGGAAGGGGGAAAATGCTTCTTCACAGCCCTGCATCCAATTGCATGCACTTTTAATTAAAGGTCATGCTTAAGTGACCTGAGATGGGTTCATTTGCATCAATGTCTAAAGCCGCTGTCACATTGGACGCGAAACAAATTTTTTGCACAGCAGATAACATTCAAAGTCAATGCAAAGGATTGCAATCTGTTATGCGAAAAATTTGTTTCGCGTCCGGTGTGAAAGCAGCTGAGCTTAAGTAGGAATGACATACACTTGATTCATGCAGGTGTTCAATAACTGTCCTTTACACATTCTGCATTCATTCTGGAAAATTCTGCCTTTGGGAGGTTGACTGTAAGGAGCTTTTCCCTCTCTTTTACACCTGTAGCATATCGCCCCGTATATCACTCTAACAACTTAGAAGCAGTGCTGATTCGCCCACATGGTCACAGCAGCAAGGCCTTTGAATCAGAAAAACATTTCATGTGCCTGGTTAGGTCACTGAAACACTGCAGTGTCATTCAGAAAGGCAACGCATTTTCAGAACATTTTGCATAATGAATCCCAGGATTATGGATTCTAAAGGACCCATAAAAAAGTACAAAATGGAGAGATCTCGAACTGTCCGTACCACGTGCCGAGGCAGGCGTCAGTCAGCAGCAGAGAGGAGAGGCAGGCGGGGTTATGTTTCTCTTGGTGAATAATCTTGCTTTAATATATTTGATTTTTAAATGACATAAATGCACTAAAGAACTTTCCTTAAAATTTATAAATAATAACATTAATAAACTAACTTTTGGCTAATCGCCCGACGCACCGGAAACATTTGCTTGAGTGAAGTACAGGGACACTCCTGATGTCCCAGAGTGCCTCAGTAGATCCAGTGCTCAGGGCTCAACGGGGAACTGAGGCCTTTGAAAACATGAAGGTGATGAGACCCATTTAAATGTGCGAGCTCTCGGAAACAAAGGGACAGGCAATAACGAACACTGAACTCCTGGGAGCCGCGCCAGCTCCCCTCCGAATCCCTCTAACTGGAATTCAAACTCCCACCCTTCAGCTGTTGAGGCATGAGAAACACATTCAGTTGGATAAATACCAATATGGCAGACCGTGGACAGTGCCGCGGGAGTATTTGTCGTTTGCAGATCACGTCACGTCACGGCGGGAACTGCAGGTGGGGGGCAGGAAGTGATTCCTCCATTGAGTGGCGCCATCAAAATGCCGAAGTTTTGTGCCGTTTACAGCCGCGCCAACCGATCAAATCAAGACAAAAACGAGACATACTTTGGAGTCACGAAAGTGGTGACACAAAGGTGAAAAACTGAAAGACCTCACGGAGAAACGGCTGTAGACATGGATTTAAAACCTCCTCTTATGGTCCAGAGGAGCAGAATCGGAGAATGGACCTGTATGCAGTGACCACTTTGTGAAAGATGAGGGCGCAATCATTTAGCTATTTAACTTTACATATCTGGCTAAAATGTAAAGACCAACACTTCCCAGCAGGCATCATTTCCTGCCCCTCATCGGGCTTTCGGGAGGATCACATGATTTCACACAACCTATCAGGTCGGGGTATTGTGTGAGCTGCTCATCTGAAATTCTTCTCCACCCTTCATGTCAGCTGCCCTGTTGTTGTACTGTAGTATTGTGTTTTTCCTTTTTCATTTTTTTGTCAAAATCGAAAAAATTGAAATTGTTGGAATGAATGGTTCAAAAATGCTCCGATGAACACCTTCACGGTTAAAATCAATCGCAGGATAAATTTATGTTGAGTTTAAAAAAAGTTGAGTCTTTTTAGTGCATTCTTATGCTGGATACATATATTTTTTTATGTTCTTTTGGAATTTTATTCCACACAGCATCTGAGTAAAGATTTGAGATTTGAAGGGCCGTAAAGGAGGTGCTGAGAGTTTTGGACTGAGAACAGCTGGTCAGGATTGACAAGCCCACCTGCAAAAAAACAAGGAGCACAAATTTTCCCCACCAGCTGGGGAGTGTCTTCAATTTTTCCACCAACACCCTGACAAATGAGCCCCATCTGTCTGCGTCCAATGAACACGAAAACCATTCCAGATACTGCTGGTCCGTACCTGCTTCCCAGAGATAAGATGATGGTACGAATCCACCTGGCCATTTTTGAAGATGTTCACTGCGGTGGGTTAGGCCGCATCACCTCTCTTAGCTGAGACACACTCATTATTTTGAGAACTTAAGGCCAGACTTTTTTTATTGCTTGTTTCTCAGACTAAATTACAGAAGATTTAATTGAGGAAGGAGGGAAAAAAAATTAAATTAAATTATTTTTCAGCACTTTTGGGTTTCTCAAAGAATATTCAGCCTGTAATTGCAATGGAGGAAGAAATAAAAATAAATCTTTTTAAAAATCTATTGTGGAGTTGAGGAACATCGAGGATTATGGTTATGATGTAAATCAAACTTGTATGACATACAGTTCCTCTCATGTCAGGGCACAGAGGATAAATAAAAATAAATATATATATTTTTTCGACTCTGGGGCAACCAATGATCGGCGGATCCGCAAAATAGCAAGAAAAAAATGTTTTTGTAGGTTTTCAGAATTGGGTTGTCGGCAGATCCGAGAACAAATAATGAAAAAAGTCTGGCGTAAGGCTCTCAGGTCTAATAATAAAACTCCAGTGGCTGGTTCCAGGTAGTTTGAGGTCCTCTTAGTGCTTTGAAATAATGTTCCAAAAATTAAATTTGACAGCAGAATTATTGTCTACTATGTTCAGAAAGTTTTCTGTATGAATTATATTCACTTGATTTATATTTTCATTAAAATGTTGTTTTCATTTTATATAACACAGTAAATGTTTTTCATTTATTTATATGCACAGTTGCAGAACAACAGAAAGTTACGGTCCACCTCTCCTTGGAAAACAACACATCAACACGAAATTTGATGCTTTAACCTCTGCATTGAATTGCTGGTTTAAATGCGTGCTTGTCTCAAATTTGATGACTGCAACGGACTCCAGAAAGGTTGGGGCAGGGGTGGTTTTGGTCTAATAATGACATGACAAGCTGCAATAATAAGATGATATGAAACAGGTGAGCTAATAATGTTACAGAATTAAAGGATCCTTCATGAATGGGTCAAGGCTAACCAACAAATGAGTGAGCTTACAAACCATCACTTTGCAAAGACAAATCAATGGGATTTTGGTGATAACACCCTCAATAGTCTGTAATATAATTAAAAGATGGAGGGAATTCAATTTAATGTTTGTATGTTGAGGGCAGGGCAAAAAATCCCCATCTGCATGTGTAAGATCCTCGATCCCTCTGACATCACGGTCGTGAGAACTGCCATGTGACTCTATCAATACATGGGCTTGGAAATGCTTTGGTAAACGTTTTTCAGACAAACACCCTTTGACAAATCACCTGCAGAAACAAGTTAAAGCTTTAAAGCACCAAAAAACGAAGCCAAAAACTTTCTTTTGCGTTGTATATCGACACTTAGGTAGCGTCACCATGTGACGAGTCAGGATGAGAATGCATTGATGTAACTCACTGTTAAAAGTAAACTGTGCCAACTTTTTTTAGGCTCAGTTGCTGTCATTGTATATTTTCATGAACACATAAATATAAGAGCATGTAATCATGTGTTGTGTTAATGTTTTCAATATAGTCCAGGGTGAATGGACTTTTCACATCAGCTCTTTTTGATCTTATTCGCATGATGTGCCAGCTTTTTCAGCATTCGGCTCGCAATTATAGCCATTTTTACAATGAGGAAAGTTTCTGTTTGAATGTAGGCGACTACCTTCAATTTAACTCTGTCCTCTGCCTGTCGTCTCTACTTCTGAGCATCTTAACGCAGCAACAACTTAGTTAAGTGCACACATCAGCATGTATAAATAAAAGTAGTCATATTATAAAGGAGATGGAAGAAAAAAGATTAATGAAGGTGAACTAATACAATCTACATCAAATCAGTCTCGGTTTAGAGGTTAGAGGCCCATCGATTTGAGTTTACATCCTCTTCACTTACAATAAGGATTTATGATGCAGCGTCTCTGCTACTGATAAATAATGTCATAAAGCCATTCCCTCCATTTCCTCCTTCTTGCAGTCAGCCAATGAGGCTTTGCTTTGTGGTCCCATGCCAATTCAGTGGCGATACTTCCTCTCACAAATGACAAGATGGCACCTTAATTTTCACAGGTAGGTGGCATATTCATAGTGTAGCTATCATATAATGAATCCATATGTTTGGTATATTGCCTGTGATAGAAAAATAAGCCACCATGTATTTGATTCTCAAGCATGGACTTGACGCAATCAAGCACAATACGATTTTAGTCCGGTAAGCATGCATCTTTACGTTTCAGCGAAGCGCTATACCACATTTTTCCTCCACTGTCCTCGTTGTGAAAATGGCAAACAACCATCCACTTATTTCAGTGCGATAGGCTTTAAATTATAAATGTTCATGGTAATTTTCAGTTTATTGGTAATTTTGTGTGTTCGACAATGCTTACATTCTAACATGCTGAAACCTGGCTTGAAGCTTTATAACAATTTCATTGCTATTTTAATTGTGTGACATTCGTGCATTGGTTGCCGATCAACTAGCAAAGACTCCAATAAATGTGACAAATATCTAAAATACTAGATTCTGGAGTGAAATAGTATTCTGTACATGTATGTAAAATAAATAAAATACAGCAAATTATAATGGAGGGCCACTGTGATGATCCAAATAAGACAATCTGATTGGCTACGCTCATCCAGGTCACCTAATAACACTGTCACCTGACTTCACTCATTCAGATGATTGCTCGATTGTCAAATCTGTGGCTGCATCCAAATAGTCTTTTTTGTCTTGGAAAGTTCCTAACTCCTAATAAATGATCCAGAAATAATTGCGTGGCAGCCATGATAAGTGAATTTGAATTCTTTAAATGTTAAGGAAAGGTGTCTCAGTGCTTTCTAATTTACCTCCTTTAGCATAGGATATGCAGAACCATCTTTTTCGAAAAGAAAGGAGATAATACTATCCCACAACTCTGCGTAGCAGCAATATTTAAAGCAGTGACCATTTATCCGGTGTATCACGTAAAGAAACGTATATGAATATGATGGGCCGGGGACTCATGATCACGTTTCCTAGTGTAAGTGCATTCGGATTCTCTAATTAGTGCGGTTGTGTTCTTAAGCCGTTAGGAATTCCCTTTAACACCCTTCCTTTACCTAATGACATTTTCCACAAAGGTTAGAGAAACATGGTCAGGAATTAATGCATAGAACGAAGCTTTTGACTATTTGGATGGAGGCTGTAGTCTTGTTTAAGCTCACTGTCTGAAGAAACTTCTCATCATGCTCGTTTCACAAAGTTGTCCCGTCAAAATAATTATCTCTACGTCACTCACTGAGCTGTCCTGGCTGAACTGTAATTCTTATTTTATTTATTTATTTTTTCATGGTTTTAGTTAGGCAACGGCATTTTTAAAGTGTCTGACATTTACTTAGATATTTATTTTCACCAATTACATTAGTATGAATGCATGGAAACTTAGCTGTACGTAAGTGTCACCTTTTAAAACAGAATTTCAGCTTTGTGGCCGCAATCTCAATATCTTACACTTCATGTAGCCTCCTACAGCATTTTATATGGCTTATAATAAACAGTCATCTGGCAAATACTACATTCACCACAGAAACTTTCAAAAATTACATTTGAAGGTTGTGCGTTTGTAATATACAGTGCAATGTAAAGTGCATGGTCACCCAAATGGAACTAATTGTAATTAAGGCCCATACCCAAGGTTAATTTGCTCCATGATGGCATTAAATAAGCAAATGGAAATAGTTTCTTTTCTAAATAGCAATTCATGAAACTGCATATATTAAAATTAAATACATTGAAATTTCAGCAAGCATATACACATTAGCAGTCATTAGAGATAGCCTCATATATCTGTCTTAGTGATGCTTTACAGGCATATCACAAGTGTGATATTTGATGCCGAAAATCATTAATCATTGTTTGCATAACCTTTATATCAGACCCAATATTTTCAACACTTGAGCACACATCTTCATTTTTTATACCATTTATATGTCAAGGTCTTACAATCAGAAGTTGGAGAATTAAGTATACAGTGTGTTACATTCTACCTTTCAATATATTTAATCATTACAATTTAGCACTTTGCTATTTGTACTCAACACATGGTCACATTTCTCCCGAGATTTTCCTTAAGTCAGTTTTAGAAATGCGCTGTCTGTCCACGTATCGGAGTTTCTCAGGCGAAAGCAATACATGAATCTTCTCTGCCAAATTACACATTTCCTGTGAAATACCGAGAGATATTGTAATCAGCACAAGTCAGTCAATACAATCACATTTATATGAAAATTTTTATGCAACCCATTTCACTTAAAATGGCTCCTTAAAAAGTCGAATATACAGAAAAACAGCCAAGTCAAAAGACTGTTATCCTCCACAAAGAAGACATGAGGGTTTTTTTTGGGTGTTTTTTCCCATGTGCACAGGTGCAAAGAAAACACATTTTGTCACAATTTAGAGAAGCAACAGTGGATACAATTTCTTAACATCGATTTGTTACCCTTTATGTCTAAATTTACAATGATAATTGTAATTATAGCAAGCACTGATTTTGAGGTTTGCCAAATAGACTGCCTCCAGTTTTTGTTAATATTTTCATTATGTCCTTCAAAAACCTCTCAACTTTACTATTAAAGATTGTTTCCTTTGCGGCATCACTGTTCAAAACATATATATTTTTGTATCTCAGCTGCAGTTTGTTCATTGCAATATTTAAACATAGAATTTGTTTGACATGTTACATGTGAGATTTGGATACGGGAGTGTAAACGAAAGTTCAATCACGAGACGTAGGACGCAAGCAATCGGTCTTACCCAATCGTAACCATTTATCTTCTATATAAATGCCAGTGACACGTTCCATTTTGCTGTTTCAGAGACTCCGCATCGCCCACCACCTCCCCATCACCACCAACTTCCGACTCCAGCCTCTTCAGCATCAAATCCATCCTCCCCATGGCAATCTGATGACCCTTCAAGGGGGGCGGCTTCGCCTCTGTCTACTACCCAGGCAGATCAGCACCCCTCCTTGCTGAAGGGTCCATGAAGACGGTGTCATCGCCAAAAGACTTTGTCGAATTAATTTCATTGTTAATTCCATTGTCAAATAAATCTTTTACATTTTAATTCTGAAGTCTTTGTGATTGAACTGCTCTCTGCTAATTACATTGGTGACAAAGAAAAAGTTAGTACAACCTAATTTACAGATAAATCAACTATGTTCTGTGTGAGCATAGTTGCTCAGGTCATTGATGTTATACAGCACATCCAAGTCGACTTACACTTGATTTAATAGTTGATTAAATAAACTGCAGAATATCTCAGTGTGTTTTATGTAATAATAACATGGACGGAGGACAAAGATTTTCATGAAAGTGGGGAAAAAAAGCTTTTAAAAAAAAGCTATCAAAGCTTTCTTGGTGTCATTTGAGGCAGGAACCTATCCACTACCACAAAATCGAAATCCTCATGAAACCGTTTTGGGGATGAATTTTGGCAGGACTTTGAGATTATTCATATTTTGCTACTTTTTCACCATTTTCATTCAATCGATTGTAGGGTACTGGTTACGACACCCTAATTATAACACTCCAGTACACAAGTCTGAATTGGACAGAACAATCAAAAGGAACCTAACTCACATTATACACGTATTGGACTATGCTACCCAATTACCACGTGAAAATATGACTGTAATTGATGGGGGTTGACTGCATGTCATCAATTGGCGAGGATATTCATCATGTGCAGAGATCAAGAAGCAGTACAGTTCCTTTCTCATGACAAAGTATGGAATGCGCCGTGTCCCGTTTGATGGTCATGAAGAGCACTAAACATTATGCTTAGTGGAACTAAGCATAATACGCTCACATCTCTACGGTATGCAAGGTACATGGAAATGATGGACAAGTCTAGCAGAGTCAAGCGAGAGAGACTGACTGCCTCTAGCTAATCATGCACAGCTCTACCATGGCTTGTGCACTTATCACCAGGTAGTAAATTGGACTGATCTCACTAGTAACAGTTTAGAAGCAAGGGAATATGATTGGAGGGGTTAAAATGACACTATTCACTCTAATGACTGACCTGGAGCCTGCTCCAACTTGGATCAAAACAATGTTCCCACAGGAAGAGTGAACTTAAGTGCACAATGGCTTATATTGAGTGCCATTACCAGATATGCAATAGCGCTGGGACCTATATGACCTTAGATGATGATGCTGATGACGGGGAGTGAGACGTTTGATCATTTGAACGTGACTAGTTCTGATTGCAGATGTATTGTTAGCAGCCATATTGAAATCTTTGATCGGTAGCTATCTTGAAACCTATGATCATAAATGATCAAATGATAACAGATGATCACATGTTAAATTTTACGATCAATTTTTCAAAAAAAGGTGGGAATGGGGCATGTTTTCCACTGAGTTGCATCATTTCTTTTAAGAAGTGTTTGGGAACTGAGGACACCGACTGCTTTAGTTATGAAAGCAAAATGTTTTCCTATTCTTGCTAAATGTAGGATTTCAGCTGCTCAACACTGTGTGACCTCCTTTGTTATATTTTTTCTGTTTCATAATGCAATAGATAGTTTCAGAGGGTGACGGGCCTGGACTGAAGGCAGGCCATTGTAGCACCCAGACTATTTTACTACAGAGTCTTGTTGTTGTAATGCGTGTACAGTGCAGTACTTGGTATCATCTTGCTAAAATAAGCAAGGCCTTCCCTGAAAAATCTGTCTAGAGATGCTGTTTCAAAACCTGTAAATATCATTCAGCTGTAATGATGTCTTCACAGATGTGCAAGTCACCCTTGACATGCTTACTAATGCACCCCCTTACTATCATGGATGCTCGCTTTTAAACTGTACGCTGATAACAAGTCAGATAATCCTTCTCATCTTCAGCCTGGAGGATGCGGTGTCCATGATTTCCAAAAAGAATTCCACATATTGATTGGTCAGAATATCGGACAGTTTTCCACTTCTCCTCAGTCTAAAGCCTCATTCACACTTATCGCTACTCGCACATCTCTGAGCAAGAACCGTCAATGGAATGTGAACGTGTTCCAGCAGAATGTGGCGAGGACAGGCGAGTTGAGGACTAGCGATGCGATGTGGGCGGGTACGGACATAAAATATTTTTTACTGTCAGTGATGCGAGTGAAGCGAGTTACCAATGGGAATGTATGATAGAGATGATTGACAGTTGACGAGAACAGACAGTTCCACAGAGAGCTGCCGTTTGAACACCACGTCAAGAATATTGGTTCCTACCATCATGTCTGAAGCCACAACTTGTTTCCCTACGACACTTCTGCGGTGGGAAGTAAACTATCGGGAAGCTATGGCAACCTACGCCAGCGGCAGAGAATTTTCCTACCGGCGTGTAAAATTTTAGCGAGAAGCTACGGGCGATGAGCGAGTAGCGATATGTGTGAACGGGGCATAACTCAAATGAGCACGGACTTCAGACAAGGCGGCAATGTTTCTGGATCATGCTTATGTATTGTTTAATCTTAACATGGCAGAGTTTTAACTTGCAATTGTTGACGCAGTGACAAATTGTACTCACTGATAAGGGTTTACAGAAGCATTCCTGAGACCATGCAGAGATCCTCTCTCCAGAATCCTGTCTGTTTTTAATGCAATGCTGCTTGAGGGCCTGAATATCACAGCCATTCAGTATTGGTTTTTGGCCTTGTTCCTTGCATTCAGATATTTCTCTAGATTCTCAGAATCTTGATATTATGTACTATTAAGCATAAAATCCCCAAATTCTTAGCAATTTTACGCAGAGAAACATTATTCTTAAATTGTTTAACTATTTTCTCATTCAGTCTTTCACAGAGTGGCGAAGCCCTTGCCATCTTCAGAAAGACTTTTTATACGTCACTGACCTCTGGCCAATCAGCCTAATTAGCTGTTAGTCTTCCAGTTTTTTGTTGCACCTGTCCCAACCTTTTGAAACATGTTGCTGGCATTGAATTTAATATGATTTGATATGTTTAAGTGATTTGCAAATCATTGCATAGTGATTTTACTCAATTTTTTTGCAGCATCCCAACTTCTTTGGAAATGGGGTTGTACCTGATAATTAAATTTAGTATAATACAGGAGAACAAGTTGACGTAAATCCACGCTGCCCAGTTCCATGAACAAACACAGTCATTTCTGTCAACAAGTAGTCGTAACACAATTTTCACCCATGACTTTCTCTCATGTGTGGGTAAAATGGCCTGACTGTGCCAAGAAATTACCTGTGGTTGGCTCCTTTACCAAAAGAAAAACAAATACAGTATTCATATGAAACATTTGCGATTAACATTATGTTTAGGGTCAGGCAGCACTGGAGCCTGCTTGGATAACTAATAAAGAATTAGACAAATTACCAACAAGCTACATGTGACTTATCTTATGATGTTACTTGAAATCATAAAACAATCAATGGCTGTATGTATTTCTCAATGTAAAGGTGCGCTACACAGGTGTGCAACAGCACATTATGGTGCTCAGTTGAAAAAATGAAGAGTTCATTCGCAAAAACGGATAAAGGCCATTCTTAAAATGAATAAACAAACAGCAGTTTGATAAATATTCCTTGGACTACTCAATCAAGAAAATCATTTAGGAAAAGTAAAAAATTTTGAGATATCTCACTGACGTAACAAAACACTAATTTGATTGATATTCCCAGGAGTGCACAATTAAAATACATGATTTAGGAAAATAAATTAAAACAACTGTTTTTGCAAATGAACCCTTCAAATACTCTCGACTGTTTTCTGCTCACAAGGCAACAGGAGCCTTCAGCCCTCCCAGCCTCGCTCGTCAGCTGAACTAAAGGATGTATTAAGAGATTTTAAGTACTACTGGAATGACATGCAGCATAAGGAAGTGTAATGTTACTCTTTATAAATCATGATATGTGGTTATTTATGATGTACAGAGGCATTTTTAAACTTCAATCAGATTATACATACACACTGTCATTTAAGGAGAGATCCTGCATTGGGTCCAGTTTTTGCAGTAAACCTAATGCGATCACATAAAGTACAATTGAAGACTTATTCCCTCCATCATGGGATCCACCCCCAACTCCCACCCCCACCCCACCCACACCCCATTACACACACACACACACACACACACACACACACACACGCCCACACACACACGAGCCCCCTCGGCTAACCATCAAACCAGCTTTCCTGCTTTAATAATGCGACTTTTGCAATAAGCCAAAACAGCACAGTGTCCAAATTTCTCTTCCTTTCCTGCCATTTATATTTTCAAAAGCATTTCAAACTGTTACACGCTCAAACTCCCTGTGATTTAACAGTAAAATGATATGGTTTTTGATTATTTCCCTCCATTTTTTTTAACCCACTTTCTGGTTAACAAGACAAACTATAAGGAGAAAGAATTGAGTTCAGGTGCGAGTTGTCAATGTAGGTAATTATCAATCCCTGGATAGAAATCGGCGAGTCTCCGAGCGCTTATGCTCTAGAGGCTATTAGAGCCGCAGGAGTGGGCTGTCTTAGCCCTCCCTCGGGGGAGTCTTCCACGTGACCCCGGGAATAGCTGAAACAAATTAGACAACCCAAACGTGCCCATGCTGCACACATTGTTATACCATTTTAACTGTTATGGGAGCTAATATATGAGTGCTTTAGAATGCTGGTCATGCTAAGAATAGCGATGAAAAGGACAACTAGACAATAGCCCGGAACTGGACTGTGACAGGCTAATTATTGCGCCTTCATTGTAAAATCTCCGCACATAGGTTACCTGTAAAGCGTAATTAAAAATGCATTATACATTCTTTTTTTATTGAAGTAATTAAAAACCTAAAAAGTAATTAAGCGCTACGGTAATAATAATGTTGGTCAACAGCATTGATTTGAGAAGAGGGCCGAGTCTGCCACGGTTATGTGATGCAATGCACATCCGTATTAATGGCCGGTTGCATGATAGATGTGTCACTCTAGTGCTTTAAATGACAGCAATTAAGTTTATAATGCCAAATTTTAAACGGAAATTAGCCGCAGTATTATAATGTGAAAACTAATTGCAAGCAAGAGCTAAAATGATTTACATCACCAGGCAATTTTGGGATATGAAGCATCTGAAGATACCAACAATTTGCGGCACTCGGTTTATAATTGCTTTAAATAGGACGTCTTATCATCTTCACTAAGAGCGGTTGGGATTATCAGCGTCTCGACTAGACGGACTGGGCCAAATTGCGTTTCTGGCTCATGCACGCTCGTGGCCCACACAAAGCGGAGAAAGGAAGCTGGTTTACCCAAAGGTTAAGCTCCACAATTGCTTCTTTAAACAGTAAAATGAAGCGCTCCTATATTCTGCTCCTGCCGTGTGTCTGAAATCGTGCCAGATGGGGTTCGGGAGGCGCCGCGATCCGCTCGACTTTAAAAGAGACGAATTGTGCGCTCAAAAAAAAAAAAAAAAAAAACTTCATGCAAATGTGTTGTTGACAAATCCACTACACTGATGTTTCAAGTTGTCGGTTATCATGGACAACTGAATTGCAGATTATCTATTAATAGGGGATGAGATGGGAGTATGCATATTTATGATGCTTAGAAGCTGTGTTCGGATGCCTTTGGATGTGTTTGTTCATTGCAAAACAGCACAGTGATAATGTAGCCGTTTCACGGGGATGGGGGCGAGAAACCAATTTCTTCAAAGGTAGTATTATTTATTACTTTTTGTTTATTTATTTGCAGGGATTAGGGGGCTTTTTTTTTTTTTGGGATTCTAAGCCCTCATCAATAAAAGTTAGTGCCTCTTTCGTCAAAATAAATTGCTCAGCACATCCCCGTGGATGGTTAGTGTATAAAATTCCAATATGACATTTGAAAGTCCTAAAACACTTTTGTTTAAATAAATGTGAAACATACGAACATTATAGAAGGGAACAGCTGAGTTGGCCGGGTTTAATAATTTCTCCGCATGCAATCTCTGGATGTCCACGACAGCTTGTAAACCACTGAGACAGTACCCAGGGGCTCCCTGTGAAATTTATATTCTGTGAACATAGGATGCCTGGAGCTAAACTGTCTACAACACAGAGTGAAAGCCTTATCCACAGGTGTACAATCAGCAGCATAAGCTATAGTCCCTTCATCCCAGAGTCTACATCATCTTGAAGGCGCTAGGTTGCAGAAAAAAAGCTTTTCAATGGCTGTGATAGAGTCTTAGAGACTGTTTTATTCTTTGAGAATCCTTTGCTTCTTTGAAGAATGAAAACCTTTTTTAAAAATATAAATGTGTGTTCAGATGTTCATTCTAACTGCACTGATCAGATCTCTCAGTTTTATCAAGCCCATTTTTTTTGAAGTGATAATACTTGAGAGCATTGTTTTATAAACCCATTTCCGAAATGAATGGACAGTACAGAAAGTGCTAAAAATAAACAGATTTGTAAATCACATTTGACCTGCATTTAACTGAAAAAAATTTGGGGCAAATATTTCATGTTTTACCTCATAAGCCTTTATTATTTTTTAAATATGCAGTCATTCTGCATTTTATGCCAGCAGCATGTCTCAAAAATGTTGGGACAAAGGAAATGCTAGACTTTTAAAGTGTTCAAATGCTAAAATAATGTTCATTAATAATGTTATGTTGAACAGATGATGTCATCATGCCTCGATATAAAAGGAGGCTCTAAAATGTCCAATTGTTTACAAGCAACAAGTGGTCGTGGCTTTGCAAAAATAAATTGTGACTGAATTTTAAAATGGTTTAAAAACAATGCATTTCAATGTTCAATTACAAAGGTTGTAGAGATTTAACCTTCTACAGTACATAATATTAGGTTTTAAAAGATTTGGGAAATCTACAGAAATTTCTGCTCAAATGATGAGGTTGAAAATCAGTACAGTGCGCCCCTGATTTTTGCTCCCTTGGGTGCTCTGCTTAGAATAAACCTGCATGCTTTTCTCACAGATATGACCACATGGGCTGGGACTAGTTTGGAAAGCCTTTACATCCTATATGATTGTGTCTTCAAATGCAGTCGAAGTCCATACTCCAAGGCAGCCATATGTTAAAAATGTCTAGAAACAGTGCCGTCTTCTCTCAGCTTGAGCTCATCATAAATAGACTGGTGCACACTGGGAATATTCCATTGCGAGACCAGTCAAATTGTTTATGGTGATAATGAATGTTGTATTCTCACATTTTAAAAAGACGAGGAGCATCCAGGTTGCTTCCAACAATAGTGAGCCAGGGTCTGTCATGGAATAAGTGTATGACACTGTCCATGGAATGTGTAACATTTATGTAGGTACGATTGGTACCATGTTGAAGGACATCCATGGAGCAGCATGCACTGTCTTCTAGCTTACATTATTTCAAGGATGCCCCTACTTATTTCAAGAAGACAATGGCAAGCCACATTAGGAATTTGATATGACAGTGTGGCTTCCAAATCAGAAAGTGCAGCTGTTAGACTGGCCAACCTGCAGTCCAGACCTGGCTGCATATGAAAATCTGAGGTGCTTTCAGATGGGTAAAACACCGCAATGCAGATCCCATACATCTGAGCCGCAGAAGACATATCAAGGAGGAATCAGGAAACTCTCCTTTTAAACTAGAACAATTGGTGACCTTCTTCCCCCAAATGTTTACTTGGAGAGCTGTTAAAAGGAACCGTAGAGTTACTCAGTGGTGAAAACATCCCTGTCCCAACTTTTCTGAAGTGAGTTGCACGCATAAAATTTGGAATGAGATTTTTTTTCACAAAAAAAAAAAAAAACAATAGAGAGGGAAAAACATTGACCATCTTGTCTCTGCTCTTTTGTCAGTTACTACAGGCCAAGAATGTTTACAAAACCAGTTTCTTTTTCATATTCATTGTTTATATTGTCCCAGATTTTCCAAAAATGTATCATTATTGATGTTTATATTATGCATATCCACTGTATATGAACATACATTATGAAATTACTGCATTTAACATATACGGTATAATACTTACAGTCTCCAAATCAATTAAAGATGTGCAATAATACATTTGAGATTGATATTAAAATTAGGTTGCGTTGCAATGCATGAGTGTTATTGCTTTTACCATCCAGATATTTAGTAATATAAAAAATAGGGCCAATATCATTGCCAGTAAAATACATTCCAGAAATGGGTCTGTTACCCATTAGCGTGTTCCATTGTGGATCCAAACACAGGCAGGTTGCATTAAGACTCGGGTGTATTAATGCACCGGGGATAGGATACAATAGCCAATATGTAAAACCCACAATCTCATCTTTCCCAGTGTACATCTCACCAATAACCCTCAACATCAGTGTTCTAAGTTCCACCTTATCAATGAGGCCTTTAAGCTCCAGAGAAGCACACAATCTCAAAGGGTCTCATTGGCCCACAAAGTGAACCTTATACAACAGTAGTGCCACTACCCCAACTCCTTACAGACGCAGAGTTCATTACACAATTATTAAGCAGCTGCTTGGCAACATTTTAAAGAATTCTGTGACAAAAATGTTCCTTGACGTACTGCCACTACGCAGCCAGTGCGCGCTCCCCCCTCTCTGGTGGCCAGGTAGCATTTGCGACAGCCGTAGTCGTGGAGGTTTGCACTGGAGTGCGGAACAGCAGTGCCTGTGTCCAGGATCGCCTGATCTGCTATTGTATCGCTACGCTCCTTCTGTTATTGAGGCAGTGAACAGCAGAGGGCAGCTTGAATACATAAATAACGGAAGGCCGCTGTCTCTCTACCGAAGACCAGCGGCATGCTGCTCTGAGCGTGCTCGATCTGTGGAAAATATCAACACAGGAAAGGAGAGGAAGCCTTGTTTGGCATGGAATCAAGGCCTTTACGTGGCTGTGCTGCAAAACCTGGAGATTACCACTGGGGGGGGGAGAGAGAGCAAAAGAGATAATGAGATTTTTTTCTTTTTAATTGTTGTAATTGCCATGCATTGCAAACATGCATTCTGAAATACTGCATGTCATGCCAATGAGGCATTTTAATTTGAAAGAGGGAGAGACAGAGATAGAGAGAGAGATTGAGTGAGAGAACAGAGAGAGAGTTAAGGAGAAATAGATATAGAGATAGAGAGAGAGAGTAAAAGTGAAACAGAGAGATTCTGCTTGCACCTCCATGCGGTTGCCCTAACCGCCATAAGATGTGCTTCGCTATTGTGGTCCAGTGCTTGCCTTCTCGCAGTGTGAATCTTGCTGTGTTATTTTTCCCAGCATGCACTGTGAAATAGGAATAAAAGCAAACATTCTGTGCCCTCATACATAATTTATTTATTGATTTATTTGTTTCAGGAGTACTGTTTAAAAAAAAATGGAGAGGATATCTTAAATGAAGTGAAGGATCAAAGCATTGGAGAAGATGCCTCCGGTCTAATTTGTCAGTTGCAATATTGTGTTCAGAAATAAAGATAAAAAGAGAAGAAGAGGAATAATATTGGGTGACAATGGAGTGAACTAACTTTCCTCATCAAACAAAGGATGCATTTTAATGCCTGTTTGGCTTTGAGGAACTTCTCCCTGATCCATTATTGTTGTAGACCACATCTAAAAAATGTAGCACAGGAAGTGGGCTCTCATTGGCTGATGTAATTCCTTCTATAAATAACTGGGTAAATGGCTCATACCTACAGTACCTGCATGCAGCTGCCAGTACACTGTCCTTGCCAGCTCATTCGCAGTCTTCGACACGAGCCCGGACGTTCCCATGGCCCAGGACGAACCTGCCGGCAGACACAAGCATGCTTTATCACTGTCAACTGCATGCTCCTATTTTCCACTGGAATGGGTGCCAGCTGCTGGTCAAGTATTTGTCTGTTTCATATCTTCTTTAAAAAACACGTCATTCCCAATTTTAAAGCAAGAATAAGTGGAAGTTTAACTTCAACATGTGCACCAAACTTAAACGTGCACTATCCTTAAACCCCCCCCACATCTCTATTCTGACTCAATCAAAAGATTCAGCCAAGATATGGATAATGCTACTGATGATTATTATTGCTGAAATTTTTGTTATTTTAATCTAAGACCCAGTTTTAGAAGCCATTACTCTGTTGTGCTAGCAACACCCTGTGTCACATCTTAACTTCAGAGTTATGCTAATGAGCCATTTTGGTAATTGTGAAAACCTTCAGATTATAGAAAGTCCGGCACAAGCTGAAAATATATTTCTTTCAATTCATATGCTCTCTAGTATGCTGGGATTTGCAGCGTCAAGTTTGAGGCCATTCACTCGTATTGAGAATCTGATGCAATTTCTGTGCATGATATCAAAAAACCAGACATCTTCAAAGATGTGTACTCCTGCCCTGAATGAAGTGTATAAACTGGGTTTGGATTTGCAAAGGCACAAATATATCGCTCCTTGTCAAGAAACTATAAAAATAAACACTAATCTACAGCAAAAAATGAGAGGATAATGTTGAAGGCAGGGCATCTGTTTCTAGAAGTTCTTATGTACCTCTTGTGAATTTTGGCCTTCTGGGTCTCTTTTTTGTCCTGGTTTTTCTGAGAAAGCAATGTTCTATCATGATCGGGGTGAACATCATTTGAAGGGGACCTATTATGCCGATCCTTCTTTTAATATTAGTGTTAGTAATGTCATAATCTTGGTTGTGCTCAACATCTGAAAAGTTTCTAAACATAAGATACAGGGGTTTTGCCGTAATCCAAGAATGTGATTTTGTGAGCATGATTTCCTCTCTGAACAGCTCCTCCCGAGATCTTCACGAGATGTGGGCAAAACCTGACGTCAGGTTGTGCCGTCCAATTAGTACAGACCAAGCCAGAGCCAATCACTGTGCTGGATCTGCCTACACCGGAAACTATTCTAGCAGGCATTAACAAAGGCAGATCATACTATGCCTTAGTAGCGTCTACACTTTTGGAAATACAAAAGAAGAACCGCAGATCATTTGAGGTGCAATTTTGTCAGTATCTCTCCAAAGCTGCTTGTCCGTTTACTTTTGGACGCAAAGAAAACAAATATTTCTCTTCCAAAAGACGATGCCGCCAGAAATCAGTGGGTAACCTTTTTTGTTAGCAGGCAGCAAACAGCCATGGCCAATGGGAACGTTAGCTGATTGTGCTCAGCATTTCACCAAAGACAGCTTTGTTAATAAAGAATAATTCAACACAGGATAAGCGTTTCAGCTGCTTCTCAAACCTGAAGCAGTTGCATCAATCAAGCGTTGGGAGACACAAGCTGTAAGGAACGATATAACAGCAAATAATGTAAGTGAAGCTAACATGTTACGGGTGGCGAGCAGGACCGCTAGTGATGGTTAGCAATAAAAACTAGCCTCAAACGCAGGCTTTGTAAAATATCTGAAGATAAAGCCTGCATCAGTTGCGACTGTCCGTGACTCACAGGCACAGAAACTGTAAGTTGCTTTTACTGCATAAGCCAACCTGACGTGGCAGCTATTTGATTGTGGGTGTAGCACAGTGGCTAACATACCTAAGTTACTGTTGCTAATGTTTGTGTCCTAAATATGCAAGAGTGATATCAGGGGAAATACAGAAGGTGTGTGAGCATAAACCTCATTTGAAACTAACTTTTAACACTTGTTTGTAATTTGGATGCTTGGCACAACTGTTCACAGTAACAGAACTTGCTGTGTGTAAAACCTGTATTGCAAGGGTTTGTCTCTGTGGTCATGACCGCTCAGTTACCAGCTACTGCATGTTAGTTTGCATGCCGTGCTAATTAAAAATGCTCCTGGTTAACTTATATGCAGTAATTCTGATCGGTATGCTCGTGTTGCTTCGGTAAGAATCAATGTGGCAGTTTCATTATAACGTTGCCCGATTGTAGCCACTACAGTACAGTGATCGCTTCACCTGACCGGGATCAGCCGGACACTTCACACATGTCTGAGCAAGCTCTCTGGTGTTACCATGAAAGCAATATGAAACGCAGAGGCTCTACTGGTTTAAAAATGATTTCTCTGCACTACCTTGACAAAATTTCATCCCCCTTTAGAAATTATTGTGGCTAATAAAAAGGCGAAAAAAACGGAGATTAAATTGGTAATTCTTTCCTGTAGAAGTGATCGATTTGTTAGCTCCACATAAGCAACTTGTCTGCGCTAATGGAACTTACGGTCAGAAAAACCTGTATTATGTTCAAAACATAACCGAGCTCTCTCTTGCTGTCAAGTACTATCCATAAAGCTGCTTTCACATCGGACATGAAACAAATTTTTCACAGGTCAGATTAGGCTGCATTCAAAGGCAATGCAAAGATGCGAATACACACGTTATGGGCGCGCTAAGCAGCTTTCACATCAGACGCAAAACGAATTTTTTGCGCTACTGATTAAATTCAAAGTCAATGCCAAAATGCAAATACACACATTATGGGCATTAAGTCATGACCGCTTATCAGCTATTGCATGTTAGTTTGCGTGCTCTGCTAATTAAAAATGCTCCAGGTTAACTTATATGCAGCAATTCTGATCGGTATGCTTTTGTTACTTCGGTTAGCATCAATGTGACAGTTTCATCATAACATTGCCTGATTGTAGCCACTACAGTTGAAGCTAACCGGAGAGGTGCTGTATGTGTCTGCCGAGTTGGGCTGCGGTTAGACCAGACGTATGTTTTGCAGAGCTTGGGGTGCGTTTTTGGGTGCTTTTACTTATCCATGACCGGGGTCAGCCTGATACATCTCTAATGTCTGGGCAAGCTCTCTGATGTTACCAGTGAAAGCAATAGGGAAGCGCACAGGCTATAACATGTCCGGTTTAACAAACAATTTCTCTGCATTGCCATCGATTGAATATTAAATTCTTTCCTGTGAAAGTGATCGATTCGCTAACTACAACTAAACAATGGTCTACACAGACGGAACTTACGGTCTGTAAAACCAGCATTGTGTTCATGACATAACCAGAGCTCTATCTCGCTCTCGCACACTATCCATATGCGCCCATTTTCCGCAAGGAAAAGCTGGTCATTCCGAAGCAAACCATTACCACGGGCAATTTCCGAAAAGGCTGTTTAGCCTGGAGCTTTCGACACTCCGTCATATACCAGCGCGGAAGCTGTTCGTTTCTCCATGCTAACAACACACCACAGCCATGCACACGAACCAGCAGGTGCTTATACACACCGAAGCAGTCCATAAGCTGTTGATTCACTTTCAGCTGCTCCTCACTGTCCATGTTTCTCTCTAAACTCAGACCCACCGGATTTCTACGGTCTTCGGTCTAAACTTGGGCATGTTGACCTGTTCTACAAATGTGTCTATGGATTCTAGCTTTCCCTGCATCCTAGCTACAGAGTAGAAAAACCGCTGTACTCACCACTGCTGCCGATAGCAAATTCATGCTTGAGCTGCCTGACTTTCGCACTGCGTCCTCCACTTTCACCGTTGTGTTTATAAGAACAAGATATTTTCATTAGATCTATACACATGTACTGCGTTAGATTGCAGAATATGTCCGTCGATTCCTTCGGGAGTCGTGTCAGTTTCACTCTGGAGCCGGACCAGGAAAACTGCGTTCTGCTGCCTCGTCCCGCATAGATCCGCCCTCCACAGAGCTGGCCAGTCAGAGAAAACTGGGCATACGGGGAGTGGGGGCCATACCGAAAGAGCCACCCCAATAAGACGTTTCAGGCAGAGACTACTATTGACTACAAATGGGGTTTTTTGAGGATGGCAGTATGAGCGAAATAAGTACCCTTTTTATGTTGCACGATCAGGAGTACTCTTGGGGAGTCAAAGACCAAAATATAAATTTGGAAAAATAGCACAATAGGTCACCTTTAATCAAATCTTATGTGTCGTGCCCATTGTTATATTTATCTTTCTAACTTATGCTGCACATGATATGATGATATTGGTCTCTCAAGTGCAATATTAACACAATAGCATGATTCTTAACAGAAGGATGAAGTAAAAATATTTACAGTAAGCACACCATAATCATGGCTGCAAAATGTGGGATTTTGTAAAATTTTGTGAAGTCTTCGAAATTTGGAAACAATTATTTCAGCCTGTAATAGTCATTTTTTAATATTATCAACGACTGATTTTTTTTATTCATGCAAAACAATGCTATATTGTTAAACATCAGCCACTTTGTTAAAAAAAAAAAGTACTTAGTTATGACACATAAGTGCTGATAAAACCCACCCTGTTCCTGGGGATCCACCATTCTGTGGGGTTTTTAACCTCAAGCAGCACATCTGGTGCTAGTAAATAGAAAAGTAAGACACCTGTAACTGCATGTGTATCTCCCATTTAGAGGTTTACTACATTGTGCTCATATAAGAAAACTGCTAAGCCATAAGGTTTTTGGACTTAGCCTGTGAAATTATTGACTCATTTGAACAGCTTTATGTTGCAGTCATATACAGTGGAAGTGCCATGCTATATCATTATGAGTCCAGGCACAGGAGCTCAGAATTCTTTCTGACGAAAGAAACGTAAAAACATTAAAATCAAAGCTTAATTAATTTTGTTTACGGTGGTTTCTCTGCTTTGCCTTTTCGCTGCTGCCCTTTCGCTACTGCACACTGCACTTTTGCGACTATGTCCGAGTCCGTTCACTACTAAAGATAAATGCAAGTTAAGAACATAAATATTACTTAAGGATCAGGAGTAAAACTTTATAAAAACCGTTTGCATTACGGCTGAGAATATTTTTTTCAGGTTCTGACACTTTGTTTGATTATAGTAGCGAATGTACTTGGACATAGTGGCAAAATATGCAGTAGCGAAAGTGCATTAGCGAAGAACCAGAGTCGCGAAACAACCGGTTATTGTTAATTTTCATGCATTTCAAATGTGCTACTGATCAGTATGCAAAATGGAGCGAAAAACTCATCGTTGTTCGAAAGCTGATGGATCATTCGCCTTAATACCGCCCACTCCCACGCTTGGCCTGAGACTTGTGCTGTGTCCATTAATAAGGAATTAATTAGCACAATTAGTATTATAATTTAACAATTATGCATTGTTTCTGCATTGTTTTGTCCTCTTATAAGCAAGGACCGCACCGAATTTCAAATTGAATGGAGAAAAATAGTTGGTTTTAGAGCAATTATGAGGAAATGTCTGTGGTAGCGGCATAACAACCGCTGATCTATACAATCCGCCAATACATTTGTATGGCGGATAAGACTAGTAGCTGCTCAATAGAATCTTGAGCTTTTGTGGGAATTGCACTTTGTTATTATTCGGGTAAGAATCTTCTGGATAGTAGATCTCCAGGAACCAGATGGGTTAACTAAAAATGTTAGTCTCCACTATGAATAATTCAGACTTCAAATGTTTGAGGCATAATAAGTTGTCCTAAAGGCATGGTTCAAAACAATCATTTTACTCAATTGATCTCTGTGAACTGAAATCTCCTGTTTCACAATGTGAGCGCTCAATCTATGGTAGGCCACCCATGGCCTTTGTTCATTGGGTGAAATTTATACAGGATAATGAAAACAAACAAGCGTTTAATGAATAAATAAGCTGATGAACTTCTGTACTTATTCATCAAATCATCATTTATTGTATTGGCTCTCAAAGGCAATGAAAATTAACCTCATAAATATCCAGACTAGGAAATTTAAAAATACTCCAACCTTTTTCAAGTGTAAAAGTGCCAGTACGTTACTGACCTGCGTGAAAGACCAATGCTTATTGAAAAATGACTAAGGTTCTTCACAATCCTTTTTATCAGGTACATATCATTTATATATTGCAACATAATTTTTAGCACATTTGAGATGTCAGCAAATTAATGAATTTGATACAAACATGGAGATAAATAATAATAAATGTATTCCCACATCCTGTTCATACAACAAATCAAGTTATTAATCAGTACAAATTAAAATGGGGAGGGGTTTCAAGCTTATTTAAGGGACAGGGCATATAGCCACTTGAAGGGCAGGTTAGCCTTTCATTTAATTGCTATCATGGAAATATTCAAACTGGATAACCTTTGGGATTGTTGATTGATATTTTCTGCCCAGCCTTTCCATTTCAATAGCAGCACAATTCGTCTGAGTTGATCGGTCAATTGAATTTCTGCAATAAACAGGGCTTGTCAAAAAAAAAAAAAGGTAAAGAGCAATTTTATGGGTTTAATTGAACTTAGAAATAATAGCTGATGTTAACTTGTTAATGGAGGGACAAATGACATGGAGGAAGTGCTATTTATTAATCAAGAAGAACTGACTTGTGTGGCGCAGAGATCACAGTTTTATCACAACAGAAGAAGGTCTCAGCGGAGAGCTCACTGCTCTCCAGAGAAAACACATCTTAGGGTCGGCACACCTGTCAGCGACAAACCAGGGAAATGATGCATCTTAATAGCCAGTAAAAGGATGAGCAATGATCACGTTACATTTATTTGATAACATCATTAGAAAAAAACATACACTCATTCTGTCTCTCATACAGGCACATTATTGCAATTGCTCTCTGTTTCTATACACACACGCGTACACACACACACACACACACACACACACACACACAGTATATACACATTTCCAAGCACACATACACACTGTCTTTCTCTCTATCCTGGGACACATGGGCAAAGAAAAACGGATGCAATCCATACGACAGATCATCAGTGAGGTATTGAGTTATTACTTACAGTTTAACAGATCAAACTTACATGAGGCAGGAGTGGTTTTGCTTAAGTGGACACTTATTTGTCACATCTGAGACTGTTGTTGTGCTTAATTTTGACAAAGGAATTACAATCAATGTGGCTGCACGTGCCATAGTTTACCAAAATCATAAATCACCATCATAGCCATACTTTTAATACTCTATATTAAAAGCCATACTTTTAATATACTTTAATAATGCTAAGTAAATTTAGCATTCATTGAAGTTGTGGACAAACCACCCAGTGTGCTGAATTGTTACTCTGCACAAAGTTTACAGGATGCATACAACAAATACAACAAAACAACAAATATACTCTGCACACACTATTGAATGTTGTGAAAAAATCCCAATTTCTTTTTGTCACCTTCGAGCCTATTTAATTCTTATGTTGAAATTATTGAAGCGCATTAGTCACAAAAATTGCTTCAATTTCAGTGTTCTTTGACCCTTGAGTTTGAATTTGATTAAATTAATACATTTCAATCATTTTCATGACTTTATCTTCCAAATGTGTGTTTTTTATATTTGTTCATTAAATCTGCTTTCTGTATGTATTTTGCCTACATGTTTTTAATCTAATCACTTTTAAAGGATCAAATCACCATAATAATTATTAGTTACATGTTTTATACAATGCAAATTGACCTAAAAATCTGTCAGATTTGATCATATAGAGGAAATAGAATTCAATGTTAAAAGTGGACAATTAAATCACCATCTGGCTGAAGTTTTTTCTTTTTTTGTAGTTGCTTAAAGTTTACAATTGTATGTATGACACAATCCTGATTTTGCATGCCGATATTCTGTAGATGTCGGATGATAGAAGCAGAGAAATGCAACATAAAATTAAAATAATATGGTTTCATGCAACATTAAAATAGTCGTGTTTGATGAAAACCACGAATCTGAAGGAAAATTAAACCATCTGCCTGTGGACTTGATTATAAATAAAATAAAATGAACTAAATTTCCAGCCCTTTGGAAATAAATAAAAAAAACGAAAGCGAGACTTCCTTCCCACCTGCTATGGGCCAGTCATTTCCCAAACCGAAATGTGCACTAATGAATTGAAGCACTGATTACTAAAACCCCGCAAGTCAAGTCAAGTCAAGTGTGACTTATGGGGTTTTGGTAATAGGTGCTTCAATTTCTAAAAGTTTAATTAAAAATTATTTTCCAGTCAAAAAGCTAGGCTTAACTTTAATGTGTCAAATTTATACGGATACATGTCTCAGAGAATGTAGCAACTCCTGGTGCCTAGAGATGAAGTTAGGGCACCAGCAGTGGTGCAGATAGAAGTGGGAACTGGGGGAGGGACACAGACATGTCCTTTATGACAACAATTAGTCCTGGCTAGTTCTCAATCATGGAGTGCTCTCAGAGTGAACCTTCTCATTTCTCAGTCATTTTCATAATTAACAAAAGGTTTACTCCGAGAACACTCCACGTTTAACAGGTGCTGCTTGTTCTCTGCGATAAAGTAAGACGGCAATCATTCATCTGGACGCGTATTTGCTGTATTTGAATCAACGTTATTCAAAATTGCAAACCTGTCGACCCTCACGCAAGTAGCCCATTTCTGTGCTGAATTTAGCCCATGATTTCATCGCTGTTAGATCGCATACGGAGAGAAACCGTGTCTTCAGTTGCCAGTTACGATAATTGGAAAACGCGTCGATAAAGGAAAATGATTGAGAACTAGCCAGGACCAATTGTTGTCATAAAGGACATGTCTGTGTCCCCCCCAGTTCCCAGTTCTATCTACGCCACTGGGCACCAGAAGCGTAAATAAAGGTGCAGGAACCCTAATGCAAGGATGTGGAGTTTTATTAAATAAACAAAGTGTTCAAATAAAGAGAAAGAATAAAACTAAACAAGGGATGAAGACCACAACTGCAGTGCTCCAAATGTTACTTTGTGAGGCTACCTGCCGGTGCAGGAGAACATCAATGTATAAGTAATAAGGGAGATAAATAACTTCATGAAAACAAGGTGATCACATGACCACGGAGAGAGCCGGGGATACGTGAATAATTAAGAACGGCAGGTAGCCACCAGGAATGCATTGAAAGGGGCGGGCATTAAAGCAAAACAGCGCTGAAATAAAATAATGTGTTGCTGTTGGTAGCTATGAATGATAAAAGCTTTAAGCTGCTTTCGCACCGGAGGCGAAACAAATTTTTCGCGTGACAGATTACATTCCAATCTGTATTTGCGTCTTTGCATTTACTTTGATTTGAATGTAATCTGTCGTGCGAAAAATTCGTTCCGCGCCCGGTGTCGAAAAGCGGCTTTATGCTCTCGAATCTCAATATCGATCATTTGATTTTGAATGTTTTTCTTAGTGACACGTGAAATTGATATCAAACGTCACATATGGGACAGAAATCATCTTTTGACAATGGAGTGAGGGGGTAACAGCTAGGTCACGATTAGGAGGGACATGACGACTGAAATGTTTATGACTGTGAGAGTACCTTTTATTTGTTCATCGATGTTTGTCACCGCACATTATGGGGGGCACAAAATCACATAATTTCAATACGGTGGGGATGCTTCCCCCTATTACCCCCTCCCCCTCCCCCCAGTTAGATTGTGCCCTTGCTGTGGAAAAGCAGTTCTGCTCATTTCAAAATAAACAGTCGATGCACATGAATGTCATTGTCTCTGTTGAGTGGATGCCATGTTCCTCAGACATTTTTATTCCTAATCACTACATGTACTCTGATAATGATAAATGAAGCCACCAAAGAAATTTCTCTGTTTCACATTTTTAGTTTGCATATTGCATTTCCAGTTAAAAAGCAAAATTGCCTCCCATAATTGCATTTATCGGTTTTCTTTATCAATTAATGTGCACTTGTGATTGGGGACTCTCCATTACCATCAACATTAATATGTATCGTGAGAGAGCCAGTATTAATGAGCACAATTATGATGCTGCATAACATGACACACGTAGAATTCATTTTCTGTCTTCTGGTAGTGCATGTTCCAGGTGATTGACGACTAGAGAAAACAAACTGAATGTACATCCTGCGTAACAGCAGTCCAAGGTCACTTACATGTGTAAACATTAACAAAGTGAATGTTATGGAAATGCTGTGGACCTATTCACTTCTCATCACTGCACTCCTTTTAACACTGTTAAGTAAATTTTTCTGCGTAAAATACTTGCCGTAACCTCCGGAACTAAGGCTGACACTGTGAAGTCGAATTACTAAAGTAGGCAGCTGAAATGATTTAGGGGAAAAAAAAACAATAATTTTAGCGCATGCTCTGTGACTGAAATCTGACAGATCGCAATTTAAGAGGGAGTCATGGACTTTACATTATTACTTTTGTGACTTTTACATGACATTGTGCCAGGAGGGACTATTTTGTAACAGGATAGACCCTGGCTGCACAGTCAGCACTGATTTACCACACAAGACCACTTTAACCCCAGCTCTACTGAGCATGCTCAAATCACACCTCAGCAGGAAAAGGAATGGACACTTAGTTTTAATAACTTAGACAACATTTCCCTGTCAATCGAAATATGAACTCATTACTAGTGCCGGGAAACGTGACTGAGGGAGTAATGGGGCGAGCTGCTGAACTCTTTTCAATGCGAAAGTGCCCTGAATTGATTTGGTACAATAATATCTCAAAATGTGGACAGTATATTATGTTTGCTATTTGTTTAAATCTGTTCATTTAAGAGGACCAGTATTATAAGTTTGCATTATCACAAATAGAACATATCAATGAGCACATTTTAAAAAAGCAATTTTGCAAATACCAAATTGTTTTATTGATTCCGCCCCCCTTAAAAATTTGTAAAATGCTTCTGTTAAATTTGTGGTAAAAATTGAACATTTTTGTTTCGCCTATTATTTTGCCTAAAGAGTCTCTTGAGATTGAAAAGAGACAAACTGTTTTGTCAGCAGTTAAAGCTCCTGAGGAGACGCTTGGTCAGTAATTCAGCTCAATGCAGCTGTTAGTAGGGAAACTGCCATTTCCTTGAGGACCGCTGAGTTTTCTATCTGGGCCTCGAATGCAAAATCATAAACAGGGAATCAAAATAAAATGCCACATTAATCATTAAAAATGTGGATGAGGTTTATGTAATTTTTATAATATGAATGCAAAAACATTCAGGTCAAAATTGCATATTGCCAGCTGTTATGCCAAATTAGACATTATTTCAGAGCAAATCTTAATTAACTTGTCACACAATAATTATAAAGTTCATTTAATTTGCAGGTCTAAAAATGTACTGCAAATGATGAGGAAAGTTAAAATTGACAAAGCGACAAACAGTTCAGAAAATGCCAAAGCACCATTTTTATCATATCTGTTATATTAGACATTTATTTTGTGGCATACTGGCTAATAGTCTTATCACATAACGAGCATGTTATCAGAATCACAGCATCAAGAAAACACGCACTGAACCTGAGCCCATGAAACGCTGTGTTGAGAAGCGGCACCAGCCTACATACCTTCAGCAGGAACAGTCTCATCCGCAGTGTCTCTCCCGCCTTTGTATCCCGCTGCAGCGTGCATGCACAGCATCAGAGGTCAAACCTGTCACTGCGGGGTCACTCTCAAATCTCAGCCTGCTCTTTCTGATGGGAGAGAGCCCTCCCTCCACCGCTCCAGATGTTTCTAATCAGCTGGGCTTCTCCCTTTGGACGCACGCGCTCGACTCGGCTGGGATTTACAGAGATGAGGAAAGTCAAAATCGCCATTTCCTGAAAGATCTGCTGAATATGTCACCGGGGCCAGGTAAAAATGCTAATTCGGTCATTACATATAAACGCAGCTCCAGTGTTAAATTAATTTGACACACTTCAACTCAAAGCACAGGGTGTTTTATGTATATCTGCCAAATGTAGATTGAGCTTTGCGTTAATCATTTACTCAGCTGATTCTGGAGTGGTGGATTAATTTCTGGAAACGAGTGAGGCCCATTAATGCTGGGACACCGGCGAAGTAATTCGTATTGTATCTGTCTACGACAGTATAATAAATTTGAAATAAAATAATGAATATGAGATCAAAGCTCAAGCTTCCAGCTAAAATTTGAAGGTATTTACATTCAAATCAGAGTCTAATTAATTAAAGCTGTCTTCATCTCTTTTTTAGGGATCAACAGAATGACAGTTGGTGGTTGGCTGGCCAGCAATTCGGATGCCAGACATGTTATTCCGTCATTATTCATTTTACAAGTAAGAAGATAAAACGTCGAGAGCGGATTTGAAATGTGGCATTTGGAGTTTGTTAACAGTATATAGTCCAAAGAGCAGTCATTACCAATGATGCAAGCCATCATTTGGCTGAAAAATCAATGCAGAGTAATCAGATAAATTGCAAAACCATTAGGTTTAGCCGACTCTCTGGAGCTCAGGAGCACCAAAATGCACAAAAGACCAAAGATAACAACAGTAGTGGATGCCAGAATAATTTTTTCCTGGCTGCAAAGAAACACTTTTCCAGCAGATGGCTAGATCAGTGGTTCTCAAAATCGGTCCTGGTAGCCCCATGTGCATGCTGGTTTTTGTTCCAATGACAATTTCAACTGAAGGATTTTAAAGGAGTTGCGTCACGATAACTGCGCATGCTAACTGCGCAACTTTGAATAAAGTAAATTGGCTTGACTGCATGTGAAAATCTACTTCTATCCTTATAAATCCATCATCGATGATTGTATTTACAAATTGTAGTTACTCAGGCATTATGCTTTTTATATCAAGGAGTTTTCAATGGAAATTTAAGGATTCAAAGCACTATTTTAGCACTACAGCCGAAGGATATGAATAATGTAAACTGGTTTGCTGACTACCAATAATCATTGATGAAGAAGGTATTTTTCTTTTTTCGATGATTATTGGCAATGGCAAACCAGCTAACTGCCAGAGCAACCAAAGACTTTTTGAGGCAAAAAGGTGAAACTTTCAACAATGATAAAGTCAGTCACCTTGTCTGAGCTGAATTTATCATGTATTTCTCAAGGAGGTTGGAATACACCCAGAATTTGAAGCTAATTTGAAGCTCAATTGAACGCTCTTGAAGATAGCAGATGACCAACTAGTGGTAGCTTCTCCATTCACCCCCATTCATTTTGTCTGACTTTTGACATCAAATAACTTTACACGAAAAACAATATGAGGCTTCATGTCAGAGAAAATATTTTCTACAGCAGAGAAACTACATTTTGTAGCAGACATCTTTACTTTTGTATGTAGCCTTATGGTCTAATAGTAAGCATTTTTAGCCGATGGCAGCAGGCTAGGCTAAAAGTGACGTGAAATGCCGACGACTTTCTTTCGCACAGGAAGTAAATAACCGTACTGTTTAGACCAGAAGCCCATAGACGAGTCATAGACAGTAGACGATTGAGCAACTTCGCTAAGGAAGTGCTACCAATTAAGTAATAATTCGTAAAACGTAATAACATTGAACGGAATCAGACGATACTTACAGACGCAATCGCTTGCTTACTGGGAAGTATGTGTTGGGTACATCTACCAGACGAGTTACCGCTTCTCAGGGTGTTGGTTTTAGTCAATGAGCTGACTTCGAGTCTGCGCAGTAGGCGTGGTGCTCTACTGAAAACTCGTTCAATTGAGCTTCATCGCTCTCACCTGAAGAACAGCGTCATCCCGCCGTCCACTTATTTTACTGTCTCTGACTTCACTTATTGAAGGCAAATCTGGGGAGAAAAGATTACAAGAACAAAATAAAACTGAAGACAGTGGCTGTGAGGGCCTGCCAGTGCAACGCCAGGAAGGATTACCAGCATCAGGTGATTGTTATGGCTTCCATACAGTCAATGACTGCCATTAATGAAGTATCAAAAATGACAATTGAATTCATGATCATGAAAACATAATTATTTTTGAGCTTACAAAATTGAAGGGCATATAAAAATCTGTACTTTAGTTTTCTCAATATTGCTGACAAAACCTCAAATTAAAGCTGAAAGGCTTCACTTCAGTGACGTCAAGATTATTTCAGTTCAAATGCAGTGTAGCGGCTTTTTGAGGCACGTAATGACAACCGTGTCACAAACCAAATACCTGTGGAGATGACGGCAAGTGTTTAGTTCACTCACCTATTACTGAGAGCATCTATATGTGTCTTTGTGGTCATTTTCAGAGATGGATTTTCCAGCAGGACAAAGTTTCAGCCATCTAGCAACGAAAATTTTCCAGTACTTGGTGGAATTCAATGTGTCACTGAACTTACCTTGTCCCGCTGGACTACATCATCAATGACCCACCTCCATATTTGGCTGAAGGTACTATGAAGTAATTATGCTACAACTATGAAGGAGTATATGTAGAGTTTATTTCCAAAACGCAACAAGTGCCAAAATTACTAAAATTTAGATACTACCATTGAGTGATAGCCCTGTGCTTCTAACACATGGGGCGAAAGTTCATTTTTAGAAATTCTTACAATAAGGCGTATTTTTATCCCCTGCCACAAAGTGTGAGGGGATATAGGTTTGAGCTCTGTCCGTCCGTGCATCCGTGCATCCGTCCGTCCGAAAAGGGGGCAGGTTTTCTCAGGAACTACTAGAGATAGCTCAACCAAACTTAGTGTGTAGCTTCAGACCATCAAGGCCTTGATAAAGTTCGAAAATGAGGTGCGCGCGATTCAGGCATTCAGGCGGGGGATGTTGTTGACCATGTCTACTTGTTTATGGTGAAAGAGTATTTTTCTATAAAATGCAATAGGCTCCAACATAGAAAAAGCTGATTGACTCCAAATGAGTAAAATGGATATTTTGCGTTTTGGAAACAAACACTTTGTAACCTCATGCTATATTCTTCTGTTGCTATCAACCACGCCCACATCAATTTAGACCCCGTCTGATGCAGCACTGGCTACCACACATAGTCGAAAATGATGTTCAGCCAACTCCAGATTCTTTGCTTTGTTTCTTGTGCACAGTAAGGGTGTTCTTTATGTAATATCTCCAAAACATTGCTACGGAGGTGGCATGTTATGATTGTTTATGAAACTGGAAAAAGCAATAGCTGCAGTGCTTGAGTCATGAGCTTTGGGTTCTTTATTGCCTCCCTTACCATCTCCCTCACTGCCCATGGGCACAATATGCACAACTATTTATCATCTTCATCTTTTTACTGACCGCTTTACTTCCATTCAAGAAGTTTTTCTTGTAAATGTATTTATATATAGATTTTTCTTGCCCTTACAGTATAAATTGATTTTTAAACATTTAATTCTATGAAATCATTACCTGGAGATTGGAGAGGGAAAATATAGCATACTGCACTTTAGAATTCACAGTTCTTCTACTTTTTCCATGGTGAGGAATGAGAAAGGTTTCCTGCATGCATTTTATGTCATTCTTTTGCCCAAGTAAAACAAAAGTGAAGGAATAACACAAAATACATTTATTTCCCTGTTTTTCAGGATTAAAAGATGTTTTATTATTCCTCTACCTGTACCACAATGCAGAAAGCGAGCCTCAGAGAGTAATATTGGCTTATTATGGGGTTATTTTAAGATTACATTAACTTATTTCACATTTTCTTTATTCTCTGAAAAGAGACCTTTGGTGTACTTCGCTTTTTTAATTTGGAATACATCACAATCATTTCAATTACAGTAAATTATCTTGTTTTGCTCAAAGTGCATGATTTCACAGGCAATTTTAAAGACAAGCCCATGTGTCATTTCAGAATATCACGGTGGAGAGCTTTAAAGAAATGAATTAGACCTGTGCAGGGCCCGTTCAAAATGTGTTTGTTTGGCTGCTGGTATTGCTACTTGCAGCTTTCTCGAGAGCTGGTGAGCCAAAGAACTCGACACCGTACTTCCATCCTTAGTTCTACACCTACCCAGTGTGAAATCGAACGGATGTATGGCAGTCGAGAAAATAAAAGAACAGACATGCATACCAACTGACTGACAGGCACTCCTTGCATTTTAGTCTGATGAAAATAAAGAAAGAACACAGGCTGCGTGATTGTAAATTTCTTATTTTACTTTTAATTCTCAATATTTTCCTCCATTATGACTCAATACTGTGCATTCCTGCAGCAACGATTCCCTGAAAAATATCTTAATGTGTACTGTATATTAAATGTGCTCCGCAGTATTATTCAATTCCCAATATGCCAAAAAGGAGCAAAGACAATCATCAAATTGATTTGGTGATGACTAAATTGCGAGACAATGCACACCCCACCAATCCCGCGCAAATGAATCCAATTTAGCTTCTTGTATTCAGCTGGAAACCATAGCTAAGTGATCAGGCTAGCCAGTCACAGATATTAAAATGAATTATATCTAATCTGAATTTTAGTCACGCTACATTAACTAATAGAATGTTATTAACATTTCAAGAGAGAGGGAGGGAAAAAAAAAGCTTTTGCCAGCAAAATTAACAGTGGCTGGGCTGACCTGTGAGGCATACAGCCTGATCACTGTAATGACAGCGTAATGGCATATTTACATTAAAATCTCGCCGGCTAATATGGGATTCAGAATGGGACGTTAAGTCAAGGATTATTTAGTTTGGCCTCCTGGCCTCTTTCGGAGTATTTTTCGACTTCAATACGAGTCAGAAACTTCTGTCTCATGACTATTTATGTGGACAGTCTCCCCGGCACACCGTCTCCCCCACATTCTAATGCGCTCCCTCCTTCCTTCATTTCATTTCATTTCCTCAATCTTTCATCTTCTCCTCTTTCTCTCCCTCCTTAGTCTTTAAAAGCAATTATCACTTCACTTCAGCGATGTCAAAATCCCACACGTCAGTCGCGCGATGAAGGGCTTTAAAGGATGAATTCAATCTTTCTGCAAGGAATGGTGCCGTCCAACACCCCCCCCCCCCCCTCACCCCCCATCCCTCCCCGAACCATTCCTCCATGCCTGATTTTTCTGCTTTGAAAAAAAAAGGAGACCGATTTTCGTATTTAAAAATTTTCCACTTTCATTTGGTTTAGCTTTGGTCCTCATCCCCAGCCTCTTTTTATCAGCTCAGTTATTTCAAGTTCAAGGACTGGGAGAAATGCACTTCATCACTTGAAGGGCAGTTTTTCGAGCGTTCGTCTCAGATATGATTTCTGAAGTGTGCTGTTAAAGTGAACGAATGAGCGGGCACATTTTGTTTTAACTAAGGAGTGAGTGCATTTAGAAACAAGGCGGAACAAGGCTCCTTTATCGGAAAAATACACCCTGTGCCACCTGCCAAGCTCATGTGTGACAATAAGTAACACGCCTGCGGTATGAGGGATTATTTTAGACTTAAAGCAGAATAGTTGCTTATTTTTTGAACTGGCCCGGGAAACATTGCATTGTGCTTCCGCAGTGATATGCCTCGCCTAATTAAGTTTCTCGATTGGAACAATCATTTCTCATTTGCATAATGCATTTTTCAGGCTGTTTTGTTTGGATTGATAGCCATGAACACTGCAAAAATACCAGAAAACCTTTGATTCATTCATGAAAGGCACAAGCTACTACTTTTTGGATGTTCATTTTCACTCTTGATTACACTACTTCTGCTTAACCACACTGCTTATTTTTGAAAAGGCGATGAGAAGGTTTTTTTATTTATTTATTTTAATTAATCGTATATTATGCTGGAAAACACATACAATAGACTTCCAAGCGCTATAGAAGGCGAGCCTAAAACTCGCACCTTGTGCTGAATTGAGAATGAAGTGGATGGTCATGAGTTCCTTGGTAGATCATGGCTCCAGCAGTTTTAATGTCTCGCGCTGGGCTCTTATTAAGCCGGCCTGGGTGAAAACTTTGCTCAGCTTTCTCAGTCGTTGTTGCTGTTTAAGTTCACGTAAGGTTACTGCAGCAGTTCCTGGTACATGTAGGGAAGTCAGGCATGGATTTCTGGGCTGAAGTTAACTATTCCTCTCAGTATCTAACGGGGTGACTGAGTGATACGTCCGTTTCTTCGGTAATCAGCAATGCAAGGGCAACAAAACTCAGATATCAGAAAACAAAGAAGAAGAATGAAATGTTGAAAATGGTAGACGAGCACGATGAATTATTGGTCAAACATACATTCTCAACCTTAGAGCACTGAAATTAATTTTTTGAAAATATAGAATTAATTACCTTGTGCCGTTGAAAACCTATCATGAGTCAACTTGTTTACAAGAGCTCCCCCGCAGCCCGCAGGGGAGGTCCTTTAAACAAGTCGCCACATGACAGGTTTTCAACAGCTTTGATCTTGATATCTTACATCGTTGAATAACAATAGTTGCTCTTAGGGTTATGCATTTATTTTCTACTCCAAAAGATTTTCTCGAGGACAGCGCTGTTAGTTTTGGTGATGTTTTTGTGCGGAATATGTTTCTCTTGCACACATTAGGAGCATCATCTTAATTTGAATGCATACCTAAGCATTGTGCTGACTATATCCACAATCTAGAAACGCCCTGCAGGCACCGTCTCGTGTCAGAGACTCGTCATCTGAATCTGGCACCATAAACATGACAGTGAATCGTGTTCGTGCCAATCACCTGCACACGTCCAATCCACAATCTAATAAATACCTTTGAAACGAGGTGGAAAGGACAGTTTCAGCTGCCATGGACAGGACTGCTTCAAAAATGCTATTAGTACTTTGTTCAATCAATGCTTAAAGAATTCAGGCTGTCCTAGCGGCAGAGGGAAATCCAAATCAATACCCAAAAAAAAATGGTCATTCAGCGTAAATCATAAATTAGGAAAGTGACTTCATATTGTAGAGCTGAAACTATAGCATATTGCTTGTTGTAAACCATTTTCTCATCTAGTATTACTGAAACTCTAATTGTGCTCGATGAATTGCATCAAATTCTAAGGTCATTATACCAAGTTACATCGTGACACATCTCTTACTGGACAATTAATTCATGAAAAACTGATTTTCACCCATTCTATTAATGCCCAGTTGTTCTCATGGAATCAAAAGCCTGCTACATTTTTCAGATGATTCAAAAGCAAATCAAGAAACCACAGTCATTATCAGAGAATCCAAATCAGAAAAAATTACTTAAAAAGAACAAATAATGTTTCATTTGAAGCACCATTAGTCTCAAGATAATAATTTCACTGCATGAAGCCAATTTTTTTCATTTCCCACACAGAAAAATTGAATCATCTGATGTAATTTATATGCACTGAACTTATTTTACATATTTACATACACCAAGGCAATTATTTTATCACATTTTTAAAGTTAGACTATCGAATACAATGATATTTCAAAACACACACTATATTCATTCTCAAGCAAACTACTGTAAATTTCCAAAGCTAAAATTAATGAATGAGCAATATTACCTTTTTTTTCTTTCTTTTTAAACAGAGGTAATTGGTGGGTGGGCCGGGGACTGTACCTGAAGAGCATTGTGGGAAAATTTTCTGAAACGGGAAATATAAATAATGTGCATTCAGAACAGGTGAGCGGCAAAGAGTGCAGCGTTTCTCTCTTTCAAATTGACATGAGAATGGCGGTCCTGAACAATCACTCTGCGTATCCATCAACAGAAATGTGTGTTTTGTGGATGAGGGGTTCCTTAATGTGGCAATATATCCTTTTGCTATTTCTGAAGAATATCAGTCATTTTTTATTAACCCAGTTATACAAACAGTGTGTTACAGCGGGAGAAGCAGGAATTCCCCACGCTCAATGTATTATTCAATGAGCAGACAAATGTGAATCTTTCCACACAGAGAGCAGCTATTGTACAGTCCTATTCGAAAACAGAACACAGAAATTCACACTGTCTTGCAATGTTTGTAATAATCATGACATTCAACAGTTAGATCTGAAAATGCATAGCAACGTAATTATAATAATAATAATACTAATAATAATAATAATAAGAAGAAGAAGAAGAGTAATACTCGTAATAATGATAATGATAATAATACTACTACTAATAATAATAGCATTCATTACATGGTGTATCCTTGAGTATTATCTTGGATTCGGTCTGCAACTTTATTCACTGCAGTGCAAAATTAAGCTCACAGACAGACAAGCAAACTTGTTTGTTTTGATTCTGCTAAGGATCACTGATATGTTTATTTTCTAATGCCGTTTGGAAATAAACCCACTGTCATGGCGGGATTCTTTCCCCCCTCCTTTGGCTGTTAGTTGACAGTGTCGAGTTTTGACATTGTACAAGCGGGGGAGGGGAGGTGCGTTTGGCGGCGGGGAAAGCGACGCGTATTTAGAAATGCAAAGTGACGTCTAATGTTTGCCTTCCTGCTCGATCTGCGGACCCGAGCTGTTGCGCACCATCTGCTGCTGTAGTCAGGCTCCTGTTGGCAGCTCTTGAAGCTGTGAAGTCGCCGCGCTCCTCCATGGAGATTCTCTGTTATCAAATTTCTCTCCCTTGAAAGACTCCATTCACGGGGACGGCGAGAGCGGCTGCACGGAAAAAAGAGGTTACGGCGCGGGGGTGGCTGGGGGGCTTGACAGACAGACCTGCAGCAGGGCATTTCCACTTTATAGAAGAAGTCACTTCAGACACGTAAAGAATTAATATGTTAATGAATCTGAATGGGCAGCTATTAGGTGGGTGTAATGGCGCAGTGTGGAGAGGGGAGATGTCCAGAAGCTCAGAGCCCTGTTTTCCGACCGTCACCCTTGAACTGGCTGTTATTATGAGGGTTTGTGCAGCAGGATGCCATTTCACCATGGGATTTTATTAGGCTGGTTTCCAGGCAGCTGGCGCAGGCCTCGTCTCCCTGATAAAAATGGGTTTTCTGGTTTGTGAGCATGTGGTATTTCTGTAATAATAATAATAATAATAATATTACAGTAATAATAATTGATACATCTGTCGATAAATTGACACTCCTCTGCAAGGCCCCAGGCTCAGTGATGGACTCTGTATTACAGTAAATTGACAATGACGCTTAAAGGAATTCTCTGTAATAATAATAATAATAATAATAATTATTATTATTATTAATTTAGCCATCTACATCGAGAATGAAATGTTTGTTTACATACAGCAGAACGCTGACATGAATTTTGGAATTTCCTGCCATTTGTTCATTCCTTGCTATATTTTTATATTTTCATCTTGGTGACACAGTCAATGCTCTCTCACTCTCTCTCTGTCCCTCTCTCTCTCTCTCTCTCTCTCTCTCTCTCTCACTCTCACTCTTTCTCTCTCCCTCGATTTCAGAGGAATGAATTGCTCCACACTGTCACTAGGCCCTGGCCAAGAATTCATTTTTGTGGGTCAAGTGTTTTAGAATGTCATCTTTGACAGGGTCCATCTCGTACAATGAATACAGGGACAGACCTTGACTTACAAAGTTTTCGACGGCTGCGTACGATCGTGGCCATCAGCGCGGGGAGGGACGTGCCATTTCAGCTCGACACATGCGCTTGAATCAATATTAAATTAAGGCCCCTAAAGCACATGCAAAAGGGGAAGCGAAACGGAGGCATCGGTGGGGTTTCTGCGTAAAGAGAGGATTAAACGTTAGAAAACGCACAGGAGCAGACAGACAGTTAATGAAGGTGATGTTGCATGGCGGACTCCAGTAATTACAAAGAACAAATGAAGTATTGGACAGGATGTAGCTAATGAAAAACAATCACATTTAACATGGCTCCGCAGCGCTGGCTGTTCAATAAGCGAACGGCAGGCTCAGCTCGCGGAAAAAAAAAAAAACGGGAGGCGGGAGCTTTGCGACGAGTGGGCTTTTAATGCGATCAGACTATAAGAGACAATCTATTTACAGCATGCTCTGGGGAACTTATAAACAAATGTTGAGTAATTTCAGCCAGCAGTAATTACCCTTGCAGCTGACAAGGAGAGAGCGATCCTTTCTCCTTCACCTTGGGTTGGGTCCAGAAGGCTGGCTCCAGTAATGGCCGCTCCGCTACTGTACGCGCATGTGGCTGCAGGCCAACGGTTCAAAACACTACAGCACATCAGACAATGCCGCAGGGCGGAGATGGCGTTATAGGAAGTATTCCTCCACGACAGTTCTCTGTCATCAATAAAAAAACTGGACGATGGAGATCTTTTCAGGGCTATGGTAATTTCGTAAAGGCTTTGCGCGTGTCTTTAGCTAGCACTATGAGTTCGCCAGAGTTCTTATTATACAGTGCATGTTTTGAGAAGGCTTTAAAAACAATTAGCACAGGTGGCGTCACCGAGGAAAATGTAGACGGTCACAGTGACGATTATTTGTTCCCCAAACACGTAAAGTGGATGCAAACAAATTAATTTCCGCCTTAAGCGCTGAGAGGCCAAAGACTTCTTTATCCGGGGAGATCAATCTTGATCCTGCAGCTGCCGTGAAATAGATTTTCATGCAAATTCGCCTCAATCAATCGCTGCACCTGCCGTCGATGAACAGATCTGCGAAACGTATGCGTAATCAAATTACCGGGCGATCATTAAAGCAATACGAGGGGAGAGGTTACTTCCTTCAGAGGCAAACGAGGGAACTCGAGTCCTGAGAACCTGCGGCTGGGAGTGAGAGAGAAAAGCAGAGCGACGTGGTGCACTGACAGACGGACGGCCCTGCTGCTCCCCCCCCTCCCCCGGCAGACGGACAGATGTCGCCCTGTCCTGAGCAGGAGGCCGAGGACGGGACGGCCGCGGCTGGCAATGACGCGGAGACAGATACCGGAGAGCTCCTGGGGGGGTTGCTGGTCATTTGATGTCCAGCACGAGGGCAGGATGTGTTACCCAATAAGCCGAGCAGGGAGAAGAACGACTCCGCAGTCTGTCGCCTCTGGCACAAAACAACTCTGAGCAGAGACGGAAATCTGCTGCGGGTCTATTTTGACGAGTGGTGACAGAAACTGATGTGCACATCCAGTCATATCCATAAATATTTGGAGACTGACAAAGTTATTGATATTTTAAATGTCTACTGTAGGGTATGAAGCTGACATTAAAAAATAAATGTAAGCTAAAAATGCAGTCTTAAAGCTTTAATTTAAGGATATTTACATCCAAGTCGGGTGAAGGTGTGTCAGACTAACAGCACTTTTGAAATATTGTTACCCTTCATGAAGAACCAAAAGTAATTGGAAAATTAGCTGTTCAGCTGGTCCATGGTCAGGTGCATGTTATTTTCTCATCACACGTCAGCAGACAAAAATCTGGGATTGATTTCAAGAGTAGTATTTTCGCTAGAATATCTGTTGCCATTGACTCTCAGTATGAAGTCCAGAAAGCCATCACTGCCAGTTAAACGAGCCATCCTTAGGCTGAAAAATCAGAGCAAACCCGTAAGAACAATTGCAAAATACACAATGTGTAATTCGCCAATCTGTTGCATTCTTAAAAAGAAAGAACGTGCTAAAGAGCTGATTACCAGAAGGCCCGGAAGGCCACAGAGAGCCGTGGCAGCTGATTGAAGAACAGGAATGATGACTGATGGGAGGACAGCGGAGGAGGGAAACAACGGCTCATGATCCGAGCCCTACCACCTGATCTGTGAAGCATGGTGGAGGCAGTGTTACGGCGTGGGCATGTGTACGCTGCCAATACAGTTCATTCCCTTTATTGATAATGTGACTTCTGATAAAAGCATTAGGATGAATTTTGAAATATACAGTGCTTTTTCTTTTTTTTTACTACGTTTCTGCCAAATGCTTTGAGAAATGATTGACTGGCACTTGGATGTGCAGATAAACATTGATCTGAAAACACAACAAACGTAACCCAAGTTATCTAAGGAAAGAAGAAGTAGAATTTTTATCAGTCGCTATGTCAATCACCTGACCTCAGTCCAATGGAGGATGCATTTCACTTGACGGCTTAATTGAAGGCAGAACATCCTAAGACTGAGTATGAACTGACAACAACGCCAGCGAAAGGCATGCGGAGGATCACTAAGGAAGAAACCCAGTGTCAGGTGATGCCTTGGGGTTCCAGACTTCAGGCTATAATTGACTGTAAAGCCTTGTAGCTGAGCAAAGCAAACAACTATTTATATGATAACATGGGTCTGTCCAATTACTTTCGGACTCCTAATTTAATTCTCCCTTCTCTCCACACAGTTTATGTAGCTTTTTTTTTTTTTTTGGACAAAATCATTACATTAAGAATTCTTAAATTTGTTTTTTCTCAAATCCATTGTGATGGTACTCAGTCAATATTATGAAAATTGCATCAGAATACTGATGGACCTGTCTGTATATCCATTATGAATCCACACATACCTCCAACAAGAACATCATATTAACCACACAGATGTTGAGTAAATAATTGCCACTGTAGGAGTATGCAATTTAATATGCAGTGCATGAATGACCCAATTCTGGGATTGTGGCTATTCATGCTATGATTGTGCATTTGTATTTACCCTTTTGCGCCGGCCCTCTTGAAAATGATTGAATGGTTGCTATGACAATTATGTTTGCATTTTAAGTCTTCAAGTAATCAACCCAATGCCCAATTTACAGCTCAACAAGTGGCCAGCATTAGTATAAATTCTCCAAGTCATTCTGGAGGCAGTGTTGACTGTGAAACAAACTGAATTGGATTGAGATCTTTAAAGGGAGAGCAAAGATGATTCTGTGGCGAGGTGAGTGTTATAAATAGCAGGCTCACACAAATTGAAAGTTCAAAAAAAAAAAGATTTAAGCAGTTTTACTCATATTTCTTGAGTTGCATGAACTAAACTAGCATAAATAAACACATAATTAATGAAAAAGACTATTGAACAAATCTGTGCCATCCATTTATAAGGCTTTAAACTACAAGGTAATGCATAAAAATCAGAAAGTGTTTTAATGCCTTTTTCTAGAATAAGTCAGCAAATGTTATTTTTCAGGTAAGAACCTATGTATCAACCCTCTGCTGCATGTTTTCCAATATTTTTGACATATTTTAAGTGGGGTTTATATTGTCTGGGCTCACGGATACCCTGAAAATACATCATATACATTTTATTGGACGTTTCTAGTTCGGAGTTTCCTTGTGATATGATTGTGATGATATATGAAAGTGATATGATTTACTACAAACAATCACAATGGCAGCATCCACAAGTATAAGGTAAGCTGACAGAAGCCATAAATAATTCTTATATTGTTCAAGCATCGAACTTTTTCCTGTTGGAGGAATGAAATTCATTATATAGCTCACCCTGAGAAACATAAGCTTCATAATGAATGTGTGTTTGTCAGGATACACCTGATTTTATCCTCTGTCAATTATGCTTGCCAGGCAAATTGCTCAAATAAGCCAAGTCCAGACATGATGGACATCATGCATGTCAATGATCAGGTTTCTTTGACTTCGCATTATTTCTGTCACCCCAGGTACATAATATCCTTAACACTGGACGGCAGTGTGCATCTCACGTGCATAATGTCCAAAATAATGGACATACTGACCACTCACTGGTACCCCTCCCAAAACTGTGCCAAATCCCATCAAATGGTCCCAAAAGAAAGTTGGATATTCAATCCTAACACATTTGAGGCATTTGTTTATACTTAACAAAGGGTTAAGAAAACATAGAACAGGCTAAATTTGCGAAATAGTAAAAAAAAAAAATGTGTGAAATTGAATCGATTGCCATAATTATCCACCTCACAGAAACACATACTGATTGTATGTTATTTTTTTGTATTTTTATATATATGAGGCAGGATAAAATGCATGAATAACAATCAATAATGTCCATTTTCAGTATTAATTGACAATATTTCTCAGTTATATTTAAAATATTAGCCCGTGCAGGCTAGTGGTCTCCAGTGAACTCTTGACCTGCCCTTTGCTTGTTTAGCATAGAATCATTCCGTTAGTTCAATTAAAGGGCACCAAAATTCAAAACTTGACTTAGTAATGAAGGCAGCTCGGGAAGTTCCTTAAGTTGTCGACATACTCACTGCATACATTGTGGTCAAGAGCTCGGAGGTTAAAAGAGCACGTTTACTCGAAAAAAAGGTCAGTCCAAACTGTTCTTCCTTCATATAACTGCAGGGTATTCTTCTCCTCGTCTACAGTCTCGGTGAATCAGCCACGCTGACCCGGTTCATCTCCATTTGGCAGTGTCCACCCCTGCCCACCGCCGTCCAGCGAAACCTGCTCATGAACCGCCGGCTGCGAATGCGGAAGAGTGGGAGTTGGCGGGGTTTGGGGGGAGGGGGGTGAACTTGTCTGCGAATCCGATGTCAGAAATGATGCTTTATACCATGTTGGCCGCCTTCTTGCCTCCTCGCCGTTTTACACTTTTTCGGAGAGGAGAGCGCTCTTTGATTACAAGGGCGTGGCAGAGATTAGAATGAGCCCAGCCAAGGAGGCGGGGGGGGGTCGTCGGTGGCCAGGTTGTATCATGCGGAGCTGTATTTAATTGCTCGAAATCGAGAGAGGGGGTTGGGGTGGGGGGGAGGGAGGGAGGGATTATTGGGGTGGGGAGGGGTTGTCATGGTGATTCTGCGTTTGAAGGCCTGTAAAGGTATTCCCACACGGCCGGACCTGGCGGTCAGGAGAATTTAGGCCACATTAGCTGCCTGTGTGTTTCCACTGAGGCCGGAAGCTGGGGATTGGCACAGAGGCACCAGCTCAGAGAACCACAGGACAAGAGACAACGAGGCACAACTTTCATCTTAGTGGAGATTTGGAGAGGGTTCACACCACAGAGGGGCCCTTTATTCTCACTAATTCATTTGCGATCCAGATTGGCTGGGCTCGGGATCGCCGGAGAATGATAATGAACTCGCCTGGGGAGTGCGCAGTCCCTCGTCTTTGAATGTGCCCAGAATGGATTGAGGGGTTTCTCTCTCGATCTGTCCAAGAGGGGCAGAATCTTATTAGCACTGATTGCAAGTCACAAGGTGTCCCCTATTAAGAGTTCACACACTTTATCTCTTGGAAATATGCTGGCATCTCTGATACATACGATGCAAAATACATTTTTTTCATATATTTGGCACAAAAATATTTTTTACAGTAAAAAAGCGTAGGTGTAGAAATAACCTGGCAATTGTCAAAATGACAGTCATAAATATTTAATTTTCACTGTCAGTGGTGTCTTGCTCATTTAAACAGAGATTTTTAGATCTCGCAAGTAGGCTGAAAAATTAACATTACAGTAAAATTAAATATTATTTTGAAATTGTCATTTGTAAAATTTAGCCTATCTATGATTAATTCAAACAAGTCAAAAGATGCTTCTCATTCCAAATATAACACGCATGAACCCCTAATTGCCAGCTCTCTCTACAGTTGGGCTGTTGTCAGATTGGCTAATAATACCTCAATGACCGTCAGGAGAGGGCAGCAGTTTGACCCACAATGAAGGTTACAGTACACATTGTGAAATGGGAATTGTAATTACTGTACATTGAAGCTTGCAATGCTGAGCATGACCAGGTAATGTCTCCATACTATACTGTAAATGAAACACAAACAGTGCTTTAAGTGAAAAAAAAAAAAAAAGTCAGTGGAACTTCCCATTTATGAGCCAAGACTGGCTCCAATCTGTTGTAGCTGTCGACATGAATACAAATATAACAGTGGGGAAACAAAAGTCATTTAACACGCAATCTAGCTACAGTGCAACAAGGTATTTGCAAATAGCATCACAAACAGCTATGTGCTAAAAATCTTCCATTTCATAAGATGCCAGCATTGGCTAGAACTTGACTCCCTCAGATACAAGGCATTACAAAAACTTACTCTTATTTTAGTGGTAAAAATTTGCAAACGCCTCAAAAGCTGGCTCCTAAAAGCCATGATGAACACCAACAATTTGCTTTGAGTCAATTAAATAAGTCAATAAATTTTACTCAATAAGTTATGCAAAATAACCAATGAAAACACACGACGGCATGTTTTGCCAAATTTTCCTCAGATGTTGGCTCATTATGAACTTTGCACTATTGTTCAAGGTCATTGGTTTAATATTTGCATGCGTAGCTACATAGCTTGATAATGTGACAGGACATGGGGTTTTAGAGATTTAATAATGCCAATTCTTGTATATACTTGCATATAGTCAGTGTATACTGACTATATATATATATATATATATATATATATGTACAGATACAAGCCAAATGTGGAATCAAGCTTTCAGCTTCTTCCAAAATCTGTTCCTTACTGGTGCCTCCACACCAAGGTACCATATTTGTCAATTTTAAAAATAAAATAGGGAACACAAATGAATCAAAAAACATAGGTATTGTGGACATATTCAAATTTTGTTGTTAATGTGCACCCCCAAAAATAGTAAGAGCAAATAATGCTCCTGACTGCAGCATCACATACTTATTTGCAATATCTAAATCATATTCCATAATGAATACTCATCAGCTATGCCTGAATATCAATCAATACAGTCTGCCCACTGGTACAAAAAAATACCGCCTCCTTCCTGCTCAAAGTTTAGTTTAAAACCTACACACATATAAGCAATGCATTATAATCACAAATAAGCAGTGTATTTACATTTATGGATTGACATGTCACATATTTTATTTTTCTCACTGAAACAGCACACCATGTTCTCAGCTTTTCCTCTCCGGTGAAATGAGCTGTGGTGCAGCACACAGACAGAATGTGTTCCCTTTTGGTGAAAGCAGAGCCATTCCTCAGATCCAGAGAACAACTCAGGTTTGCATTTTGTTGGCAAACATTGCAATATCAAACATAAATATTTTATTTATTTGACTTAATGCCAACACATTATCTGAAAAAATTCAGTATATGTAAATTGCACAATTACATGCCAGTCGCATTCAATTTTAACACGAGGAATTCAATTTTAATACCTAAGGTACATTTTACACATGATTCCATATAAAACCCAAGATTGTGAGCCTTAGATTTTCTTCTGAATCTCATAAATTGAAAAATTAGTAATTAGTAATAATCTACTGTGATCACTTACTGTCATAAACTGTAATAGTCACATCCTCAGTGTTTCCTTAATTCTTTTTCCCCTGCTGTCTGGACATCTATGTCAGTTTCACTTTTTGTTTTGTTGATTGATTCTCATTATTACTCGGGCCGGTAGGCCACAAGTCTAAGTTTCAGCTCCGTTCTTCTTCTTTTTTTTTTTTTTTTTTACCTCTGCCAACGAGGTTGGGGCGGAGGATCTGTTTTCGCCCCTGTTTGTCTGTCTGTCTGTTAGTGAACAACATAACTCAAAAAGTAATGCACGTATTTGGCAGAAATTTTGTGGGTGCATTGCTATTACATCAAGGATGGACCCTATTGATTTTCACTGTGATCAGTGAAACAATATGGCCGCCACACCAGCCATTTTTAAATCTCATGACACGCGATAACTCAACTTTGCTCCCACTCATGAAGATCTGGATTGTGCTGCCTTGGCGAAGGTTTGCATTCTACGAGTGCCTCTAGCTTTTTTTTTTTCAATTTCAGGGTCGCAATTGTCCTGCTCATGTGCGCGCGCGGTTTCGCGATTGGCCCAGGCCTAGACCCGGCCCGAGGGCAGGCTCTGAGGAGCCTCTTGTTTAATTATTGTCTTGCTCTACTCCCTGTCCAATGGTGTTTCCTCCCTGTGCTGCCACACTCCTGTTCACTCTGTTGATTGTTGTCTTTGTGTATTTAAGTTCCTGGTTTTTGTCTTCCCCTTTGCTGGACTGTTGTCTTCCGTCTTGAGGCACTTCTTCCAGTTTCTTTCTCCCTCAACTTCGAGAATCTGTATCTGCCCTGAATCATTTGGCTTGACACCATAGCTGCTGACCTCAGACCTGTATTTTCCACTATGCCTAGTCTAACCTCCAATGTTCCTGTTCACTCCTACCTGACCTCAGACCATCCCCTGATTATCCTCTTTGTTCATGCATTTAAAATTCCAATCCTCCATTTTTTAAGAAGCTGATAAGGCTTGTCGGTAATCTGTGTGTGGCTTGTGTTCTGAAATCCGTGACAGTAATACTGTCATACTATAAAGGATCATTGCACACATTTTACACCAATGGACCATGGCTTTATCCAATATTATAATGTTTTTCCATTTGTGTAACAACTGATGAACTGTTTCTACATTCACCACTTCACGGCCTGCTAAAAATCTCTTCTATCAACTTTCTGACTGTAGCCTATTGCTTTCTTGGGTTTACTCCTGGCTCCATAGGTCTATCCACACATGACACAACGGAATGATGGAAGAATTTACCAAAAATGAGAATTTGAAATATAATATTTAAGTTCTATCAAAGGTCAGTTTGACACCACATCAGTTATATACATTGCCAGTGAGGAGTGGCAGATCTACAGATCATTCATGCCACGTGTTGTAAAATGAATACCTCCACAAAGGATGCACTCCAATATCCTTGCAAAAGGCTCCTTCAGGAGTAACTTTGTGCTTTGCTCCTCCAAAGAGCTCAACAGACTACAGTGCTAAGATATAGCACTCTTCAATCGATTTATGGGTCCGGAGAGGATGCCGAAGGGAAAAATCAGTGATTGGAATGAGCCCAATTTTTTTCTGCTTGCTCAACAATACGAGGGTAGATGATGCGATCTTTCTCAAATCTCCACTGTGTTGCTTTACATAATGTGCACCACACCAATCAGAATACACACAGATTTGTGGAAACATACTTTTCATTGCTTACTGTGTGAATTCCATGCATGGAGTACGCTAAAAGACGCGACTCTGCATTCACATAGCAAGCAACTCCGAGGACAAATTCACAGACGTGTACATGTGCACTGACCCACCCAGCTAATTGCAACCTTGAATTTAGATTACATTTTGTAAGATGCAGACAGGTTACTGCTTTGTTACAACATCAAATTTTCAGTCGATGAAATATTGTCACGATGACGACGTCCTGAAATTCACGTCTAAATTGTCCCCATTCAGCTGTGATCTGTCCTAGTCCTGGACATTAGTGAAAGAAGTCATCTCAACAAAATCATGACTTATTTTGGCTTGTTGGGGAGTGACAGTAAAATATGTTTTATGATGATGCATTGAGCAATTGATTATATATTTGTCAAATATTCCAAAAAATTCTTTGACAAAGGAAGGGCTCAGAATTCCGAAATATATCAGCGATGAGAAATGCAGGGCAATGGCAGTATGCCGAAGTCTCCGTTATTGTTTAGATATGTGCGTACATTACCTCGAAAACATCCGTGTAATCAAAATATCATAATATTTGAATCTGCAGTATGGCTGCATCATTTTTTCTAAGCTGACAAGGCTTAGTCACAGCACCACAAGGCCAGAAGAAAGAACAAGATCTTTTTACTTCCAGAAGAAAATTTGTTTCCCAAATTGAGCAGTGTTCTCAGTAATTCCATCCACTGGAGAGTAATCTCCTGAGTGTCACTTTTCAGAAATGACAATGATTATCTTGTAGTCAAAGTAGTTCAAGAACAGCAAGCAATTTAGTTTGGGTGGAAATTTACAATAAAAGGAGAGCAAGTTAAGAGGTTAATTTCAACTTCAGAATTCTCCTTAATGGGCGCTCTAACATTTTGCACACGCAGCCTTACTTTCTGGTTACTTTGCAAATGTTGGCCAAGTTCAGTCTCTTGGGTCTGAGGTGAGAAAAATATGCATTGTTTCGGCTTTTTTGTGACAATAACGTGGCTAATTACTACATTATTTAACGTGTTACTCCCCATGGCATTTTAACGATGTTCTGTCAGAATTTACATGCTCAAATTATAAGGCTTTCAAGTCAGTCAGTACATGGAATATATATAAAATATAGATTTTTTTTTTTAAGCCAACCTCAATTGAAATGAAAATGAGACCAATGATTAAGAAAGTAGATCCAAATTCTTGGAATGAACTTTCAAATGCAAACATTATTTACAACCCAGAAGATGAAGACAGGAGGATGCACATAAAACAGTGCTTTGTCAATTTAATTTGACTTATTTTTCATTGCAAATGGGATTAAGACAAGTTTTTTAAGATTATGTTTTGTCAACTTAATTGTATTTGCAAATATACTCCCATTCTTGCCACTCAGGTCTGCAATGCATTCCAAAAACAATTGTGCTCTACTGAAGTAAAAACTTTCAATGATAATGTGACTTGAAACCACAAACATTTAAGGTGAGTGCAACTGTGATTATTATTTGGTGCAAAAGCTGCATCCAGGAAAGGCCTAAGTAAAGATAAACAAAGAATCAGCAATTTGACCACAAATGTGTGCAGAAATCATTGAAAGGTTTAGAAACAATGTTCCTCAAAGAAAGATAGGAGGGGATTTGGATTTTGAAGTTGATGCCTGCTCTGAGTTTCAAAAAAAGTTGGGATGGGGGCATGTTTACCACTGTGTTACATTAGCACTTGGGAATTGAGGAGACAAACTGCTGTTGTTTTGAAAGCAAAATGTTTTCCCATTCTTTCTTGATGCAGGATTTCAGTGGCGAAATACTTTGGAACCTTCTTTGTTGCGTTTTTCATTCCATAACGTACCAAATATTTTCAGTGGGTGACAGGTCTGTACTGTAGGCAGGCTAGTTTAGCACCCAGACTCCTTTACCCTAATAAGACTAGAAAAGCACTCAGAGAGCGCAGACCTCCGCCAGGGGGCAGCAAATCCCAAAAGCACAGCAATTGGAACTCCGGCTCATTGGAAAGACTTGAAATCTTGAACTATGGCGTATATCTCAGCAGTACTTTGGCATAGACATGCCAAAATGTAATCACCTGTTCCTTGACTTAATACCCACCTTCTCTGAAAATTTCATCAAAATCTGCCCATTACTTTTTGAGTTATGTTGTACACAAACAAACCAACAAACAAACGCCACCAAAAACATAACCTCCTTGGCGGAGGTAATAAGATAAAACAAGTCGACATGGTCTACAACATCCCCCTCCAATCGTGCGCTTCTCATTTTCGAACTCAATCAAGGCCTTTATGGTCTGAAGCTACACACCAAATTTGGTTGCTGTATCTGTAGTAGTTTCTGAGTAAAGCTGTCCCCTTTATCTCGGACGGACGGACGGACGCACACACAGACGGACGGACGGACGGAGGTCAAACCTATATCCCCCTCCCACTTCGTGTTGGCGGGGGATAATAAGTTAATCATATACCTAGCTAATTGATAGATAGTATTAGCAGCTTACTGCATTAATATTAGGCTATTGCAAAACAGCTCAGAAGCTGGTTAACTTGTTTGATTTGACGCCAAACAGAATGCATTCAGGCTCCACTTGTTCCGTTGTTGGTTGTATCAATAACTCAAAAAACATAAAAGTTTGTATGGAAACAGAATGCTTTATTTACAAGATGATTAGGAAAGATTGCCCTTGACCAGCACCCTAAAGTATGCGAGCGAATATCTCCAGAAGTTGCCAATTTTCAAGAAAATCTAGATAGATAAAACAACACTTCAGGGAAGAGGAAAAAAAAATCATTTTGATTTTGTGGTAAACGGTTTGCATTAAAATAAGTCTATTTCTTTTAGACTTCATATTAAGTTATTTATATTTGTGCATTTGGGAGCCATTTGGACTTCCTCTAGTGTTTTTTTTTTTTTTTTAATGTGCTCAAATTGCCAAAGGTACCCGTTTGTTTGTTTTTGGGAAGATATTTTATAATGATTAGATTAAGTAGTATTATCCATAATCTGAATACTTTAATATTACATTAACCAAATCTCTGACTGCCTGCATGGTTCCCGACTGAAGACACTGAACCTCACAAACTCATCTCCGTAAGCTGCACTGCCCTGCTCTAAGGGCTGAATGGAGTACTTTTAAAAGGCAAATAGAGACCAGTGATATTTTCAAACTTTTAGATTTCCAGGGATCAGCTGTAATAATCACAGAGAACAGGGCCCTGTTTCTGAGGCGTGTTTTTGTTTAGTTGATATACACTTTAATATACTGGTACACTTTATTGAACCCCGTGGGATAATTGCTCCACTGCATTTTACCCATCCTATCGTTAGGAGCAGTTTGGCTAATGGAAGCTATTTGGGTTGAGTCTAATGAACTCCAGAATGCCTTTTTTCAATGGGTGTTTAATGCTCTTTAAAGTCAGCAAGATCAATAAAATCTCAGAAATGAATCCATTTCCTGTGCAACAAGATGGGTTCCCATGTAAAAAATACAAATAAATAAAGAAATCCGGGGATTGTAATTACGAACCTGATTAGGAACATGATCCTGGGCAAGATTATAAATGCAGATAGGATTGTCTCTGAGATATTTTGTTGATACACAGTGAAATCTCGGCAAAATTTTAAGCAGACGCAGGATCCTGTGTAAGATATTAAGTCAATTACTTGCTGTGTCTTGGACAGCTACCAGGATTGCTATGCTTTGTTTGGACAACCACAAGTAAATAAGGGAGAAAAATGGATTTTCTAGTATTAATCAAAAAAATCTGTTTTCTTGGAATTGTGGTTAAAATGGAGATTGGGTGACGTAGGAAAATCTAGCTGAAGGGTGTAAATGATGCATGAGCCCAGTTGTTGTATCAGGGTTACAGGACGTCTCATGTGAGTTGGGGAGGGGGGGGTGTCGCGGTAGCACAGTGCTTAAGTTCTGAGTCAGAACTACGAGTCTTGTCCTCAATTCTGTTTCTATTGCAGTATTATTTTAGATTTTTCCATCTAAGGTCTCTTTTTAATGCTCTTATATGTTTGCTGGAACTGAAAATTGGGGTTACAGTGCATATAATTGCACAAATGTTGGCGCTAACTAGACAAATGAAATGATCACAATTCTCCTAAACCAGCAATGGTACAAAGTCCACAATCCAAAATCATAAACCAAAGGGCGAAATCCAAAAATCGATAATCAAGGACGGTCCAGTCAGAAAGATAATCACAATGAGAACTAGGCGAAAATGACTGTGGCACAAGGGAGAACGATCTCACAAGGAAGTGCTGTGAAGAGACACCTAATATACACTTCTGGGAGATCACATGATAACAGAACTCAGGTGCAGGCAGTTAAACTGATTACAAGGAGCAACACATTAGGGAGAACCTGATCACATGAAATTGGCAGAAACCAAAACACGGACAGGGATCTCGGGACAATCCTATAGACAAATACACAGCTCCAGTCAAGGAGTTCTAATGTGCCAAGCTACTACGTAAGAGAAAGGATAGCGTGAGCAGGTGTGGAGAACCCACAGAAACGCAGTAGAGAAGATTAGGGAAAGACAAGAGGCGGAGACTAGAACAGGGCGAGTGCTGAGAGCTTGTTAATCAATTAGAAAGTGCAGCTATACAATCCCTAGTGCTCGTTAGTAAGTTAGTATTATATACAATGTAAGTCTTGGTTAGTAATTTCACAAAAACAACAAACTGTTAGTATTGGTTTGTAATATCGAAAAAGCAATGTGAAGGAAGTAAACGAGATTGGAAGGAAGGTTGAAATCCAGAAACCATTAAATCGTCCGAAGTAGTGGCATGCAGTACTGGGGCTGTGAGCAATGACAAGACCAAAGACCAGACAGGGGGAGACAAAGTGCAATGCATGGTGGAAACAAAAACATGGACCGGAGTAAAACTATGATAAAAAGTAAAACATGGAAAAACAAAACTAAAACAATGCTTAAATAAATCTGAGTAACCAAATCACAATACATATTTCAAGAATAGTCAGACATAGCAAAAATCAAAATATGCACATGGCAATCAGGTCAGGAACATGGCAAGGCAGAATCAGAATCACAAACAGTCATGCAGCATTTTTTCTCTTGCATTTGCTTTTGTGGTCTGAGTGTTTTTGAATTTGCATCAATTCTGTTTTTTCAGCGTGTTTCTTCGATTGGAGATATTTTGGGCTGTTGCAGCGCGTTTCTGTTGACATAGATATGCAACGTTTTTCTCTTGCATTTGCTTTTACGGTTTGCGTGTTTTTGTATTTGCATCGTTTCTGTTTTTGCAGCATATTTCTCCAATTGGAGATGTTTTGGGCCAGTGCAGCATGTTTACCCCTGTCAGCAACCGTAGAGACTGGGGTCTGATGAGCCATGGGGACCTATGAGCAGTATCACTGGTTTGTAGTAGATAGATGTCAGAGCTGCTTAAAATAGACAAAATAGTGATATGGCTCATTGGTCCCCAAGGCTCAATGGACCCCAGTCTCTCCTATGCTGTGGGTAATACTCTTGATGTCCCAGTAATGGATAATTTCACAATACATTTCTATTATACACTGGTAATTGCATTAATTATTATGCGTCAAGATCATGCCACTTTGTGGAACAGCATATCAATAAAGACTATTTGTTGCTCACTCATCTTAAATTCATTTTTAATCTCATTGTTTCAATACTTGTGTTTGCTTATACTGCAAGACTCAAAATCCAGTACACAGGCAATGCCCAGAGGAGAGAATGGGTCTCAAATACTGTGGAAAAACTCTCTCCTGTGAGTCTGGCTATCTTGACAGAGCGCTGTAATATTTTGACAGGACAAAATATAAAGCAGCATTTTACTCTTTTGAGAATTCACTAGACTCAAGCGCAGAAGTGGCTGTAATCAATAAAAGCCAAGGCATGAAGTGATTTATTTACAGCAGTGTGGGAGAAAGTCAAGATATAGTCACAGGCTGGCGGTCTAATGGGTCCTACTCAATCTTCATGGACGGCTAAGATTGTCATGGCTGTTGTACCAGTATTCAAAAGCGCAATCCGATCAGCTTCCAAGACATCCCAACTAGACAGATGATTAGTTATCGTAAACGATCCTCATCGTAAGTGTAAATTGATGATTTAATACAGACAGTGACAAGCCTGCTCCATTTGTTCTAGATAAAATGTTAGCAGTGCTGCATCAATCACAATGGCGCTACATAGCAAAAAGAAAAGCATGGATAATATTTTTAATTCCTGATATACTTCCTTCATCTGGTATTCATCCGAGTGTGCATGCGTGCGAGTATGTGTGTGTGCTTGTGTGTGTGTGTGTGTGTCTATGTCTGTGCGTGCCTGTGTGTGCATATGTGTGTGTGTGTGTTCTGTGTGTGTGTGTGTGTGCGTGTGTGTGCGTGTGCGTGTGTGTGCGTGTGTGTGCGTGTGTGTGTGTGTGTGTGTGTGTGTGTGTGTGTGTGTGTGTGTGTGTGTGTGTGTGTGTGTGTGTGCGTGTGTGTGTGTGTGTGTGTGTGTGGGTGTGTGAACATGTGTGTGTGTGAGACAGGTTGAGAAGGAGAGAGGGAGCACTGGTGAAATAAGAAACACTCGGGGCGATCATTTCAGGCCTTGCGCTGGCAACTCTGCTGTTTCTGTAGTTTCAGAATGTTTCCCTGCACCTCTAGCTGGGTGTAATAATGCCTTACAGATTGCTTATGTCATCAAATTTTGACAAACTTCTCAATCTGGTCTGACCTTCATCTTCAGCCATCTGCTTGCCTGTGTCTCCTCTCGCTGGTTTTCCCTCTTTCATTCGTTCGGTCAGTTTCTCCGCGCCGCACGCTGCTTCGCCCCTGTTTTCTAATTTTAAAGCCAGCACTAGGCCCCTCTTCTGAGTGTCCGCTCCCCCGTGCGAGAATTAAGACCCCAACCGCTCTTTTATTGGATGTGATTGGAGGAGTGACTTTTCAGTGGCCTTACAGTTTCAGGTTTAGCAGAGTGCCAATGTACAACTGAACTGACCCTGTGACAAATAGAAGACGAACAACACAAAGTTGGGAATACTAAATGCATCTGACTATTTATTCATTTCTTTATTTACTTTTTTCTCACCTCCAATCCCACAAACTGTGTAAAATCTTGCATGTACCTGACTCATGCTGCCATCTCAGGGCAGCACAGACAGTTTTACGGCTCTCCTCCGAAACACCCGCCTGTCCACCGCTGCTTTTTTACACTCACAGCCACAGACCCTGTGAGCGCAGAACAATGTTTGAGGAAACCCAAACGTGCTCACTTAGAGTTTTTCTAACAGGCATCCGAAAGGCCAGCTGGAGGCACTTGAGCAACAAATGATGCTAACCTAAACGGACTGGAGGCCTCCCACTTTTTTTGCTCTAATTGTATCACTTTTTTAATCACCCATGCGAGTTTGACGGCCATAACATGTGAACATTTCCATTTTGCACTCTGTTGCTGCTTTTCTGTTTACACCGTTTGTAAAGTATGTTCAGGTTGAAGACCTGAGGGCATAAATTAGCAATTTAGCTGATTTTGATGGGGCAAGACATGAGACATTTTCAGAAGTTCCTCATCCATAATTGCCGATTAATTTGTATAAAACACGTTCTATTAAATCAATCGGGATTTATTTCACGCCCAGAACCTCGCAAAATTCATTGTAAATGCATCTTGTGAAACTGCCCTGTGTGTTTGTGACTAACGTTCTTTAGATATTCAGTTGGTGTATTTAATTTTTTTCCATTTGATTTATATTTTTCAAAGATAAAACGAATACTAATTCTTGATTTCATCTGGAGTCGTTAAAGTGATGCCTCATGATGTCATATTTTCATTTGCGCTGAACGCGGTAACTCAGCGATTAATAAAGCACTGCTCTCAGTTACATCACTTCAAAGCAAGACAAGGCCACCAATGACACAAGGACTTTCAGACTGGGTCCGCTTTCATTTCAGTGATTCACAGCCCCCCTGTTGTTAAATGTTTACCCTATGAACTGTACTTTTACTATTTTTGTATGACAAATAAGCCACAAATCACTTTATATAGGAAGGGTGTTTTATACTAGTGTACTCACTCATGAGTTATTGTATATTAAGATGAATAACCGATTAAAGGTGAAGACACAGTCCAACACTTTAAAATTTGAACACCATACATCAGCTCTGCAAAGGTCCAGTAGAGTGACGATTGGTCTTTAATACACCCAGGCAGTGTAATTTCTTTGAAATGTCAAATGGTTTAGGCTGCACTATTCTGAGCCGCGGCACCATCATAAGGTGACTGATCAGTTATGCTGATTTCTCCTGCCAGTTATCATTTGGGTTGTGTCAGATATATGATTTCTTGAGTTGTTGCTCCATTGAGGAAGATACACTTACTAAAGCAGTGGAGTAATTTACCCACCTGGTTACTTTGGACCTTCAACTATAATGAGATGGTTGCTAAAAATCTCAGTGTTAATTCAACTCCAAAAGAGTTTATATGAGACCAACCCAGCCATGGTGGACTCAAATGAACTCTCTTGGAGTTAAATTAACACTGAGATTGTAACTGTGAAACCCTGGTCTTTCTGTTTACGTATTAATAGAACTGAATGTTCTTGTGTGTTGAAACATCAGTGAATATTGTCAAAAATGCTGACGTTGGCTGGCAAAAATACTCAGTAGGGAGAGTGTTAAGTGCGATGGATGTGCTTATTTCACTGAAGATGTATCTCCACAAGCCTAGAGGACAGCATTGTGAGGAGCAGTGCTTACTTGCTCTCAGCGAGGAACACGGGACTCCTAACAACAGTGTTTGCTCACTGCTAATCTTGTCAGCGCTGGCTAATGCATGTGGAAAAACCTATTAAGGCCCTGATCTCGAAGGAATGAATCGGAATGAGGCAGGAATAGTGATCTAAAGAGTTTAACTTGATCTGTCACAAACCAGCTTGCCGGGCTCACTGATCACCACAATAAACACAAACCCCTGGAAATTGAGTCTGCTTGCAGTCTGACATTTGGCGGTGATTTTCCCATCTAGGGCCGCGATGACAGAATGTAGCATGTAGCGCCTTTGAAAATGTCACTTTAGATATGAAATCAATTTGCATTTCCCTGAGCTGGGATAGTGTCCCCAAGTCAAAATGCTTGCTAGATATGTGTAGATAATGACATTGTGGAATTTTCTCACTTTAAATACTAATCAGATTGAAAGAATTAGGGTACAGGTCTCTGGAAGGTCAGCATTGGCTAGGTTATTAGACGTGAGCTTGTCTGTGTCAGCTTGCCATTAACCCTTCTGGCTCGCAGTCGTGGGTCAAGAAAAAAAAGTATCTTAAAATTCTTTGTCAGCTTTGACATTTAGGAAGAAAACAAGCAGTGAACGATAGGTACGTAATGGTATCTGGATACAAACTGAATTTGAATCATCTGCTCTTTTTTCCTGTAACTGCACTAACCACTTGACCACTGATAAATAACGACAGGAAGTAGTACAGACGGCTAAGGGTTCTATACAGTAATTAAGATATTTATGGAAATCTAATTGCCAGACTTGCTTCTCAAACTCCAATTTTTCCCTTAAATTCCCTTAAACGGTTCCAGTGATATTTTGTTAACGCAGCCAGACAGAACGTCTGATTCGCTATGCTTTGCGGCTGGAATTAAAAATCCATATAACTTTATTTTTACGTTTGCAAGGTGTGCAATTGGGGGAAAATCCCTATAACTTACGTGCAATCCACATAGGTTAACCTAGATAGAATCAAATTTAAATTATGTTTTAAAGGAATTTTAATTATTTGATAATTTAATTTGTGGTTAAAAAACACCATAGATCAATGGATGCCAATTGAGACAACAGAACGCAGGAGGATCACGTATACTTTGTTTAAGTTGAATGAGCAGCACTTAAATTTCGCTGCTGCTCAAGTTCTTCTTCTTGCAACCGCTTTTCGGAGGTGTCGCTCCAGCTGTTGTGCCAAAGTGGGCAACATGCACATGGCACAGCACCTGCCCTAATATGGTGTCTAGTGGGCATTACTTATGCTAATTACAAAGAATTGGCCACATGCCTCTCGTTTATGATCAAATGGGATTCATCGTTTAGCGCACATGGGTAAGAACAGATTTGGATGGAGCATTGATGCATCTGGAGTTGACTGGAGTTGACTTGTAATGTTTTTATGGCCACTCTATTATAATAGAATAATAGAAAATATCAAGATCTTGTTCACCATTTTATACACATTTATCTGCTATTCAGTGGAATATATTTTGGGTACCTTGAGGTATCCACAAAATTTAAACCAGGCCTGAAGTTCCACAGGTCTGAATACAGCAGCTGCATTTTACAGACTCATGTGTGGGTCTGTAGGCTGTACAGGGTTAATTTATTGCTGCAATTAAATGGAAAAAGGATAATTGTCTCAGAATTCGGACGCACACGTAATGTCATTATTCAAACAGATGAGAAAAAAATAAGATTTCACTCCAAAATAATGGTTAATTTCAGGCTTCCCTTTAGCAGCATTAATGAGAGTGCTTATTGTGCTAGACCAGCAACACGGGCAGCATTTCTTATCACCACATCATTAAACCTCTCCACACCACAGAATGTCACCACCTGTAAAGGGTAACAAGTCTGCACCTCAGCACAGGGTAAATGTGAAGCCCGAGAGCGACTGTGATGGAGGACATTCCGTCACCGGCAATTTTTTTTTTTTTTGCATGGCCGGGTGCAGGGGGGTCGGAAGGGGGTTGGGGGTGTGGGGGAGTGGGCTATAGCAATGGAATCAAATACGGATACCCAGCCTTTGCTGTCGGGCATTTGGGAATGGTTGTCGAAGACATCAAAATATTTCTTATCCAAACTGGTGAGCAGGAGGGCGCCGTAGCGAACTTCATCAGCAGCCATGTCTTTTTCCTGTTTTCAAAAGTCCATGAAGACAATTACCATAAACATTTCAATTTACCCATGAAATCCACTGAACTATCCAAACTTTGACCTGAATTCCATAAATTCCAGTTCCTAATTTGCTCTCATGATTGAATGTACAGTCTGATCTTACACAAGTCCTCATATGTTGACATTTGGGCAAAGGCCCTGGGCATCACAAAACAATAAAAAAGGGGTCCTTGTGCATCACGTTTAGGTGACTTCACTGCAAACTTTATTGTACAGTACTGGAACTACACTGAGTTCATCCATTAGTGCACTAAACAGATTAACCTCGACAGAATGATTGAGTAGTCGACTTGCAAAACCTGCTAAGTCAAGTTTTGAAAATAAATTAGTTATCTCCCTTTGCCTCTCTTTCAGGCACCTGCGCATGTCCCAGTGATAGCTCCACTTTCAAAAGATACTAAATCATGTTATGAATTGTAATGGAAAAAGCCTAATTCTGTCAAAACCCGCCAAGTCAAGGAGGAAAACTGTCAAACTCTGCTAAGTCATCAGCCAATGTGGAAACGTCATTCTGTTTTCATTCGCTAGAAGGAACCAATCACAGTCGAGCTTCTATAGCCTGTTCAGCTTTTGCTTTCTCTAACTCAAGATGGGGAATGCAGACTCAAGTTTCGTATTGATTGCAGAAAATGCAAGTGTGATTATAGTGATACTATAGAAGGGGGATTTGAACCCATGCACTTATGTTTTTTGTTGTCATTGCCATAGCAGCTATTCAACCATTGTGCTGCCTGTAGCATTGAGTTGCATGTAGAGTGGGTCCTGAGTCAAATATCTTCACCTATTGAGCAATGGGGCTGGTTTAAACACTGTTAAAACATGCAAAATTTCCACTCCAATGTCAAGTCAAAACTTTGTGTTGCAAAATCAGTCATTTCTTAAAAAAAAAAAAAAGAATTGTCTGCAAGGCTAATAGTTTCAATGTAGTGAAGGTTTGTATCTATGGAAGATAATTTCTATGCCAATCAAAAAACCAGATTTTTCAAAAAAAATGGAACAACCTGACTTAGAGGGCTTTGCAAGTTGACTCCTAATTTTACATTAAAACGAAACTGAACTATTAAAACTATTAAAACGGGGGGCAGGGAGGTTAGAGAGTGTTACACAGAGGGAAATGCAGACTGCCCTGATGGAAGCTGACAGTGTTACATGCACTATTGATGATATATTTTTAAAGCAACAAAGCGTAGTGGGGGGCTTGGAGCAGCGGGCACTTGGGAAATCGAAAAGGAAGAGCATTCGTGATAACCTGAAATGCTTTTATCTAAATGCAAAAAGCATTAAAAAGAAATTTCCAGAACTTGAAGCCGTTATGTTTAGTGAAGGCTATGACATAGTTGAGATTACAGAGATATGGCTTAGTGACGAGGATGGAGATGAATACAATGTAGAAGGTTATAAGCTCTTGAGGAAGGATGGATGCAATAGGCGAGGAGGGGGTGTAGCACTCTGTGTGAATGAAAACATAAATGTGCAGGAAATTCCTGAAATTGAACATTCCTTGCCCTGCAAAGATATCTGGGTCAGGATCATTGGCAAACATGAGACAGATTTAAACATAGGTGTATGCTATCGTCCGCCAGCTTAGGACAGTACAGCCAATGAAATGCTCTTTAAGGTGATTACGCAAGCTTGTAGAGGAGGAAGGACTATTATTATGGGAGACTTAAGTCATCCTGGTATCGCGTGGGAAATGGTGAAAGGACAGGGTAGAGGGGAAGTAGAATTTCTAGGTGTTATAAATGATAACTTTTTGGTGCAGTATGTTAATAACCTACAAGAGAGAAGGCAATTTTAGACTTAGTGCTCTGTAATGACCCAGATAGAATTAGCAGTATTGAGGTACTGGAGCCACTTGGGATTAGTGATCACTCTGCTGTAAATTTTGAGGTTTCATGGGAAGTTAAGAAGGTGTCTTCAAAAACCAAAATTTTCCATTTTTAGGCGAGCAAACTTTGGCAGGATGCGCTCATATCTAAGTGAAATAAAATGGGAGATACTCCTGGACTGTGAGTCTGTAAATGAGATGTGGGAAAAATTTAAGGGGTTTTACCTGATTTACAATGCAAATTTATTCCAAAGGTGTTCAAAAGTAAGCTGAAAAAGCAGAATCCTCAGTGGATGACCACAGCTATTTGTAGGAGTTGCGGAAAAAGAGGAATCTTTATAAGATGTACATAAATGATAACAATGAGATTACTAAGGCTGAATACTGTATAATGCGGGCTGTGGTCAAAAAAGAGCTGAGAAATGCTAGAAGAATGTATGAAAGACAAATTGCAGAGGGGGCAAAAACTAACCCTAAGAGCTTCTTTCAGTACTGTAGCAGAAAAAGGGAAGTCAAAGAGCAGGTTAAGAACATAAAGAATAAAAATGGATCGCTGCTATATGCTAACAAGGATATTGCGGATACCTTACACAGTTACTTTGTTGAGAATTTAACCTCAGACCGGGTCTTTATTTGGTCAGAGGGCATGTCCAGTTCTCAAGATTATTCAGCGGAAATTGAGGTAAGGGATAACAAAGTATGAGACAAGCTGCATGAACTAAAGGCAGATAAGGCGACGGGTCCTGATGGCTTATATCCTAGAGTGCTCAGGGAAGTTAGTGAGATCATCTTTAAGCCGCTATCCGCCATCTTCAGACAGTCTTTAGAAACTGGAGAAATACCAAATGATTGGAAACAGGGCAATAAAATACCAATATATAAGAAAGGGGACCATACTGAGCCAGGAAATTACAGGCCAGTCAGTTTAACTTGCATTGCATGCAAAATATTGGAATCTATCATAAAAGATGAGCTGTTCAGCTCTTGAACGTAACAATTTCTTGAGGGATAGCCAACATGGTTTCAGTAAGGAAGGTCATGCTTGACAAACCTTCTGGAATTTTTTGAAGAGGCCACCAGAGACTTATGACTAGAGCAGGGCTTATGACATCATATATTTGGATTTTCAGAAAGCATTTGACGCAGTACCACATAAGTGACTAATTTTTAAAATAAGCTCCATTTGAGTTACAGGAGATACTCTGAAATGGATTCAAAACTGGTTGCAGGACAGAACACAAAGAGTAGTAGTCAGTGGTATCTCATCTGAGCTAGGTATGGTGGGGAGTGGCGTCCACCAGGGATCGTTGTTGAGACCCATGCTGTTCCTCATCTATATTAATGACCTTGATAGGAATATTGAGAGCAGATTAGTTCAATTTGCAGATGATACTAAATAGGCAGGTTTGGCAAATAATTTAGAGTCCATTAAAGTGATTCAGGATGATTTGGATAGAATCCAGAATTGGGCAGAAATGTGGCTAATGAAATTTAATGTTGCGAAATGTAAAGTTGTACATGTAGGTAATAAAAACATTAGATGGGATTACTCTGTGGGAGGTTTTAAACTGGAATGTGCTCCACACAAAAAAGATCTGGAAGTGATTGTTGACCAATCCCTCACAGGTTCTAGCCATTGTGCTGTAGCAGTTAAAAAAGCCAATCAAATGCTGGGATACATTGCCAAAAGTATTGAGTTCAAATCCAAGGATGTGATGCTTCTTTTGTACAGCACATTCGTCAGACCACACCTGGAGTATTGTGTACAGTTCTGGGGACCATACTTTCAGAAAGACATAGGCCCGTATTCAGAAACGACACTCACACTCACCCTCCACTCACCATAAAGTGAGTACGATTGAAATGTAACTGGAGTGTGAGAAAGAGATTGACCGACCACTAACCGAGGGATCGGTCCCACTCCTCACCAACTGCTATTCATAAACGCCACTCGAGCATAACTGACAGTAGTGGGCACTGGGTAAAACAGGCGGTGCGTCGCCTGCTGTTAAGGGACGCTCAATCCTCACCCTTCAGTGCTGAATAACCTAAACCTGACACAGTTTACATCTCTTGATTAGAAAGTTTCTCAGACAAATTGGTAAAACGACAATCAAATTTATTTTTAATAACATTGTTATACATTGCTTCACAAAATTGAGGTGTTTCTTTCGCAAAGAAATGACGACGTAAATATCAGAATGTCTTCATAAATTCTGTGGTCGAGTGGCTCGCGAAAGGCGCAGGACAGCCCGCGAGGCTCACTAAGCAACAAGCTGTGAAACTTGCGAGACATTTCCCTCTACATTCAGCAATTAATGTAGAAAAGGATGGATTCTCCAGGCTTACAGCTACATGAGCCTCGCAGACAAATCTATACGCGCCCCACGAGCCAGCTGAGCGCAGAATTTTCCAACCCATCAGTAAAGAAAAGTGCGAGAAATCCAAATGCGTGAGAGTTGACAGGTATGCGTCATTAATGAAAACTGGCCACACCTGATAATGTTGAGAGTTTTTGCAATGGTAATTTAAATGAACTGAAAACAGTTCATGTCCAATCATTATTTTTAAGGGATAATTTTGAGCTTCCCCTATCGCCAGTTCACCAGTAGCTACTGGTGGGTACACAAATGCTAACCTTGAGTTCACCACAGTGCAGTTTGTAAACACTGAAACCCGGTGGTCAGTTAGTAAGTTACCGGCATCGTTATCATCATTATAGTTAAAATTTGCCTAGTTGCGACTGCGTCGAGCTCGTGGCTGTAAATGATTCAGAGTTTCCAATGTTTCTAACCACCTGAAAGCCATGACAACGAAATACCGGCGCAAGTTAGTGCGGCTCAAGGGAGGTGTTCCCTGCACTCAACCCTCACTCAGAAAGAGACGCTATTTTCAGTGTGAGTGAGGTCTCTGAAAGCAAACGAGTGTTAGGACAACCTCTGACTCATTTAGTATAACCTGACACTAACTAAGTTTTAGTACTCACTCGCACTCAATTAGTGTGTGTTGTTTCTGAATACGGGCCATAGAGTCTTTAGAGAAAGTTCAGAGAAGAGCTACTAAGTTAATTGCAGGTATAAAAGTTGAAAGCTATGAGAAGAGGCTGAAGATCCTTAATCTCTTTAGTCTTAGGTAAAGGAGACTATGGGGTGATCTGATTGAAGTCTTCAAATATGTTAAAGGGATTAACAAAGTGAATTATGCAGGATTCCTTCAACCAAGTGTTGTTAGTAGAACTCCAGGTCACAAATGGAAGCTGACCAAAGGTAAATTTAGCAGTGATATTCCGGAAATATTTCTTCACCCAAAGAGTAATTTTGATGTGGAACAGCTTGCCTGACCATATTGTAGAGGCAGAGACCTTGGGAGTTTTCAAGAGTAGGCTTGACTTAAAGCTAGATACCATTGAGTCATTTAGCATCTGAAGTGATATATTCACAATAGTATAAAGAAACTGGCGAGCCTTGTTGGGCTGAACAGCCTGTTCTCGCCATTCATGTTATGTTATGTTATGTTATGTTATGTTATGTTACCTCAAAAAATACAAATGTGGTGTTAGACCACTTTTTACTCAGGGGTTCAACTGACAGCTCGGTTTGTCTGCACCTGTCGTTCATCACCAATATCAGGGGAATAAATTAGTGTGGTGATCATCACCTTTCCCCATCCCCTTCCAGTAAATTGATGATTTTAAAAGGAAAAAAAAGTGTGAATTGTTTGTTTGATGGGTATTATAAGATGGGTATATGATGCATGGGCTAATAACATATACTTACCCCCATCCCAATCTCAAATCAACAAATTCATTAAATTGCATGTCGGTCATTTTACGATGCATGGACAAAAAGAAATAGGGTGCAGTCGGCTAATTTGGGACATTAGGTTTAAACGGGAAAAATAAGGTTTTGTATCTTGAACTCTTTAAATATTATCAGTCTATCGTCTAACATGCTTCTGCTACAAATGTTCTTTACATGAAACAATCATTTTGATTTGTTTGAGATGACTAGGATGTGCAGAACAAAGAGTAAACAAAATCACTGGTCCATGAGCATGCAGGGCAAGTCATGTGGCATGTTGATTGACTGTTTTTGGTGATAAGAGTACTTCAGCTAAAACAATAGGGGTTTAACACCAAAAACAATTAGCATTTTGTCAAATCAAACTTAAATCAAAATATTTTCACAATACACCTTCGTTTTTTAAGGGAATGGGCTTTTAATTTACTGTCCCATTTTCCTTGAATTCATTGCATAAAACTGGAAAAAAAATTATGCCGAAATGGGACTCTTCTCTGAAGTGAGACCTACATGTTTCTGGGCTAGCAGGTGCCATAAAAGTCACTATGCTATCATGCGCCACCCCATCATATTACAGACAATTTTAGTATTTGTGTCATTAAAAAATATTGAAAATGATGCAATGAGGCTGTCAGCCATAGTTGCCCAGAATTAGCCACCATTGCCATAAACACGCAAGCACACGCACACACGTGTCTGTGGGTATCACATACATGTACGCACACACAATGTCTCTCTCCCTCTCCTCCGTGCTCACACACACACACCCAGATAAGCAAGGGAGAGAGTTTGAAAGGGAGTATCAAAATTATGATTTTACATCACTAGTTGTCCCATTTTACATCTTGGGGTTCTTGCTTTATTTGGAGGTCAAAAGTTTCAAAAGTGTTTTACTTAGCAACATTTAAAAAAAATTTTTTTTTTTTATTAAATGTAATAGAGATGCATACGAATTTTTAAAAGTACCATTCAAGACAGTCCTCAGAATTTTAGGTAATTTTCTTAGCAATCTACCAAAAAGTATCAGAAATTACTGGAATTCACCCCACTATCCAATCCCAATCTTGGATCAATGCCATGAATTCTTTAAATCACGGTTCTCTTCTCCCAATCCTGTTGACCAATCAAATGATGACCCTCTTTTCATCCTGTATTGACGTTTGGACGAGTGTCAGTATATGATGAGTTGCGATGATACCATGTTGCAATGCGAGGGTTCAAGAGCGCACTTTCAAGAATGCCGCCGGCAAGTTCGGTAATCACTAAAAAGACTCGATAAACAGTGAAGCCTTTATGATGAAATGCGCAGTGGTTGATATTAATCTCAAGTAAAGGACAACTTCAAATTGAATTTGGGCCTTCCCGCAACCGATTAGTTCACTCTTGCTTCATCGTCGTCCTCATGGCCTTATCCCAGCGAATAGACATACGAGGAAGAAAAAGTAGAAATAGTTATGCATTCCAGTGTAAATCTCCATGCTGTACAAATGGAAGCTAATTGGACATGGGCGCAGACAAGCATTCTGTGGCTCCGGATTGCTCAGTCTCTTCGATTCTCACAAGTCAAAACACACGACCAGGAATTCTTGCATTCACAGATCAGAGGCCTGCCAGGGAGGCTTGTAATAAAATATGTGGTACTGCTCATTTTGGTCATACATTTTCGATGCGCATAAATCCTATTGTACTACCAAGACACGGAAACATGAATTATTCCTCGACATTTTAAAAACAAGCAAAATATTACAGTCACAACTGAGCTGTAGTTATATATTTTTTCTATTTTCACAATTTGAAAAGCACTGCTAGGTAACGCTGACACAACTATGACAAAACTATTGCATTAATATACTCCATAATGTTTATTTCCTAGTAAACAAAACACATAGAGGGGTAAGTTGGGGTTAGCAGGATTCAACACAAGAAAACTTTAAGTCATGGTCGTTCATGTCCCCCCGCCATCATGGAGTCCCATTCTCAAGCCCACTCACGGTCACGACCAGTAACATACAGTCGCAATATTTCATTCATCCAGGTAAAGTAGTTTCTGAAAAAGACTTATCCCAAGGAGTGAAGCACTCTTTCTTAATTCAATATGAAGGGAATAACATGTCAATTTTAATGGCATATATTGCTAGTACTATGAGAAATGGTATCAAAACGTACCACCCTTCATATTGAGCAGTGCTATTGCATAAAATGACCAATTGTATCCCGAATAATGTACGTTAAAGGTATAATATACAAACTAGAATTGTATGTCATCATTACCACCAGAAATCCTGCGATGTTGAGTTTGGAATAAGTTTTATTGTATGATGACACCAACCAGCATCCTTTTTGCTGGATAAGATCCAATTATGGTCTCTGACTAATTTTGGGGTTCTGATTCCAAAAATATCGAGTCTGTTCTGCTGTAACACGTCACACTTTCTCACAATGTATAATGTGCATGTCATTGCATTGTCACTTTTGACAACCATTAATGAGGTGAAGAAGTCTTGCATCACCCCTTAATCACCAGAAAAGCTGCCACAAAGACATGAATTCCATCTTCCTCTGAGCCAGGTGAGAACCATGAGTTCAATTCTCCGCTGCTTTTCAGATGTATGAATGATTCTAAAGACATTATTTTATGTTTCATCCTAATTTCAGGTTTAGCAACATGGCCACTGACAGAGGGAAATGTGAACATAATCCTGATGTTTTCTGCTACATCAGTAGGTCTTTCACTGCTCCCATACATCATTTTTTTTGTTGTTGTTTTGATCAGTGCATAAAGGTCATTCTTGTTTTATGAAAAAACTGTATGTGATAGAAACTTTTTACTTGCATTTTTAAACTTGGCATCCACACATTAGGTAGTATTAGCCTTTTTGGGAAATCAGCAGATTTTTTTTTTCCAATATGCAGGGTGGTATAATCAACAAAGACGTAAGGGGTCCACCAAGCCCAGAAGTTGCAGCGAATCCCTCCGTTTTCTGCCCCAAACCACGGACCTGTCACAGCGTCGTCCTTACTTCTCCTTAATCTACAATTTATTGCATTCATTTCTAATCACTAGCCCAATAAACATCATTGTTGCATTCAGTTGACAATTTTTATGGTGCGGTTCTCAGCCAGTAAATATCATTTTATTGCTCCCGCATTCCAAACCCGCGGGTGGAGGGAAAATTTGTTGAATGATCAACTCGATTTACGCAAACACTGCTGTCGTTCAGAAAAAAAAAACATACTTGCCGCGCTATCAACATTAAGATGCTTTCACACCGGACGAGAAACAAATTTTTCGCATGACAGATTACATTCAAAGTCAAAACAAAGACGCGAATACGCGTGTATTCGCGTCTTTGCATTGACTTTGAATGTAATCTGTCGTGCGAAAAAATTCGCTTCGCGTCCGGTGTGAAAGCAGCTTTAACCATTTATTATCTGGGGCGATACCGGATTAGGAAATTCCTTATAATATATACTCAAAGGCAATGAAAACGCAACACTAAATTTTGGTTTATCTTTGCTCAGGACCTGAGTAGTCCAATTTGAGTTCTTAAGTGACCATTGTGGTCACAATGTGTACCTCCTTACACATGAATGATCATCATGTAACTCAATAGTGTGAGTTGGACTCTCATCAATCCATGTTGAGTACAACATATGGGATTAGGGGTTGTGCAGGTACAGTGGTTGAAATGAAGGAGGGGTTGTCTTCCCAATATAAAGGCATGATTAAAGCCACACAAAAACATTTTTAAGTGTCATAATGCCACGTCTGTCGACTGAACAATGGAGCGGGGCCCTGGGTATGCTAGAGGTGGGGGTAAGTGCCCGGCAAGTGGCTCACCCTTTTGGGTGTAGTACGTCCAGCGTCAGTACGTTTTGGGTGTAGTACGTCCAACTGGGACGAGCTCTTTCATCAAGAGTACCCAGACCTCAAACCAGGCAGAAACTCCAGAATGCACCACAGGCAGAGTGGTGACAACTTCCCCAAGACAACCTAAGACGCTTAGTCAGGTCCACGAGGAGACGTTGTACTGCTTGTGTGGATGTTCGTGGGGGTCACACCCGATACTGACTGTTCTTTTGAGTTCATTTTAAAATGTGTGTTCCGTTCAGTCTTGTTGTGATTTTTCATTTTCAACTTGCGCTCGTTATGTTTAATGCATCTGTTTATTATTGTCCAAATCAGCCCATTAACACATTTTATTCATCAGTCAACCCATCAAACATATTTGAATTGTTAACATAAGAAAATAAATTTGAGTCACAAAATTATTTGAATCCAAACTGGTGTTACATTTTCATTGCCTCTGAGTATACTCTGGCTAGACGTGAGGAGTAAGGGGGTTATGTTTGGACCGGCGTCAGCCTGGACCTATTCTTCCCTGGTCCAGGATCCAATCTACACCAATTAGTGGCAGTGCACCTTTCTGCCAATGTCAACATGTAGTCACACCTGACGTCCCTGCAAGAGAAGGTGTGAAATGCAAGCGTGAGTCATCTCCCCCTTCTCTTACTGGAGAATAAATGCACAGATTAACACGTCCGCTCCAACTAAAACAAAACATTAAATATTACCCCACACCACTTACATTATTAGCCTCCGCCATGAAGTGGAGTGGGGGCATATCGCAATGAAACTCATCCGATTGTGCAGATAAGTGGGGAAAATTCAAAAAAATCTGATCAGCTGGATGAATGAAATATTTTTTTGTGTGTTGCTAGATTGATTTGGTTCATTTAGTTAGTTTAGTTCATTGTCCCCAAGGGGAAATTTGTTTTCACAGAAACTATACAGGTTAACAGGATAAACATTTAACATATTGAAGGACATTCAGTGAAAACCAAGCATACAGTGGAGACTATACAGTAAGACAGACATATTACACACATAGTACAGGGTAGTGGTGGGTTCATATGGCAGGTTTTAACAATGGCTGATATGATCAATACCTTCGCGCTTCTATCTGTTTAGGGTGCCTATGATAGAAGGTAACAGGCTTCTGCTGAAACATCCTCTCCTGTATTTCAGAGTCCTGTATCTCCTTCCAGAAGGCAGAATAGTGAGGTGAGTCTTCAAAAACAAGACTCCATGGTGGAGGAGGATATTGGTGACTATGTCTGCGTGTTCATTTTACAGACTGAGGTAACAGCCTTTGTGGCGACGCACATGGACATGTAAAGGTGTTGTCGAAAATGTCCACGGAAAGGATAAAAAATAATGAACATGATTGTCCTATTCATTTGTGCATAAAACTGTATTTGATACTGATTTTTGAAACATCGATGCAACTCACAGGAAATGATCAAAAAATCAAAATTACTAACGCTGAGATAGCAATAAGACAAGGGCAGTGCGTTAAAAGCCCAAGGAAATAACCAAAACTGACCTTTTTTCTTCCTCCGGTAAGGACTGACAACGTTATTGCCAAGCGGGATGGATCAGATGAATTTCACAAAAATTCAGATGCAGTGCATGGTATATTGATGTTGTTGAACTGATCTTTTTTTTTTTTTCTGGTCGCAGTAGCAGTAATTCTGATTGATAATGTTACAGACAATTTTAAGAGATGCGTTAAGTGGAGCAATTATGCGAGGTGAGGGCATAACGCCATTTTAGTAGCATCAGAATCAGGGACGTGCGGTCAGGGTAGGCAGTGACTTCTCCTTTTTTTATCGCTAGATTTTGTCAACCTGTTTCCACGTACTATGCCTGATTGTCAATCAATCAGTTTGACCTTTATTTCTGGTCAATTAAACCCTTAATGATTAAGAGGTGAAAGTGACAAAAATATAAATTTACCTTTATGCTTTGATTTGAGACTGCAAGGAAGTAAATCTTAATCAGGAATAAATCTCAACTCTCTTGGTAATTCCGTATATTGTTTTGATCTTTTGTTTATTGGATTATGAAAAAAGACTGAAAATAAACTCCCTTTTTTTAAAAAAAAATGGCATTAAAAAGTGTGCGTTTAAGGGGGGAAATATTTTCGTAAACATACTGACCATACATTGAACGCCGCATAAGAAAGGATTTAACATTTCTTACTGGCATTGCGTTAGCCTCCTCTAAGCAAATATGAACAAACTTGCTGTCTCGTGCATATTTTAAGTTCGATGCACTGAGCAATAATGTTGTGGATGTAACTGGCACGCCATTCTGCCGTTTAGTCTTGTAAGTTAATCAATCCTCAGATTGCTAGTCAAGGAAAGTAAGAGAGTTAACGTTTGTTTAACGGTGAGGATTCTGCCTACCCTAACTGACCTCCGACGGCACCTCACTGATCAGAGTATTATAATAGATAGTATTCCAGGAGTGTTATCGTTTGGTTTTGTGCTGCACAATGCTTCAGCTCGTGAAGTACATCATATGAAAAATCTAAATAGTCTGTGCTTGGCTTACTTTATGATTCAGCATATATGAGAACGGCTACATTGCCTTTTTATGGATCAATTCAAATATATTGCTATTAAAGGTATATAAAATTTGCCATCAGGGTTTAAATGACACCCTAAGTGAAGTTCCCTTGTTGACTTCTGGGCATTTATCTGTAGCGTCATTAATTCACGGCCATCCACAATGAATGAAATATTTGCTAACAGTGGCTTTTGTTCATTTCTGTGAGTGTTGTCATCTGTGACAGTCTGTGCCATTGTTGATAATGCAGTGCTTGCAGGTGCTTTGGAAATAGATATTCTGTCTGCAGAACTACGCCTTCAATGTCACTGCGAATACATTAGAGCGTATCCAAGCACAGTAGTTTAGTACACTGAATGTTTCAGTGTTTTCCAACTCAAATGACGACATTGACTCTGATGTTATTATACCAGTGGCATCCCTTGCTGTGCTCAAGTGGCATTTACTGTATTTTCTTGCCAAAAAATGAGGCCCAAAAGCTGTAAAAGCATTGCATAGTTGCCACAACACTGAACAGCTTGTTTCTGTTTTTAAAAATGCATATTCAGAAACAATAATAATTATTTTTGGTTTTGAGAGGAGATCAGAGAAAACATAAAATTGACAGCTAATAGAATTATACCTCCTGGAATAATTTTTTTTTGCCATAACATTTGAATCCCCTTTGTATGTCCTCCCATCTAGCAGCTAACTCACGTGTCTTTTACAAAGCAACATTGTCTACTTTGATTGGTTTAAGTCCCAATGCTTTTCTCACCTGCTGTTCATGTTTCCCCTCCCCGAAGCAAGTGTTCGCGTGTTTATACCGCTTACTTTGAGTGTGCAAGTTGCTGGACTGTCTCTGGCTATATGCCCTTTAGCAACCACTCTTTCCATCATCGAAAATTATTTTTAATCTTTAATGATAGTTAAATGCACAAATTCTCTTCCTAGTTCTATAAATAAGAACAAGCCCCTATGCCTTATGCACAGTCTTCAGGATTGGATCCGCAATCTGAATAATCAAACCTCAGATGTTCCTTTGCCCAGTTTATTAGAAACAAGCTACAAACCCTTCTGCCATTATCAGGATTTGAATTCACTTCCTGCTAAACTCCCTGTTCCTGCCTTTTGACAGTTTGGCTCTGGCAAAGCATGAGCTCCATCAGTGATAAAATGCACAACTGGCTATCCTGGCTGAATTTATAGAACGGATTTACTGCCTCGTTGCTTAACTTCATTAGAAATATTTCAGGGACTAATTTGCCGAGGTAATTGCATAAATATTTATGTTTCAGTTCTGATGAACATCATTTTAATGCCAGTCGTCCACAGAAGGCAGATTCGCACTACCCAAGGTGAAAGCAAACATGTTGAAAAGTACTGTAGTTTACAGAGCCATGATTATGTGAAACATGGCCTTGGCATTTCACCCAAAATAGCTAAAATCAATTCAAAATATGACTGAAAAACATCTCCGAGTTGAACAGCTCTCCGCATCTGCTTATATTTAGCTGATGCTGCCTCACATATCAAAAATGAGCCCAGTCTGAACCCAATGCATCGTATAGTGACGCTACCTCACCAAGCATTGATTTAGAATGCAGAAGGACGATTTTGGCATTCTTATTTGAGGACAGTTTAAAACAAACCCTACCCCCTAACTCCTAACCCTTGGCCCAAACCCTAACCCTGAGCCTCAAATAAGGCCACCATAAGCCTCATTTTTCATCGTATATCGATGCTTGGTCAGGTAGCGTCACTATGTGATGAATCGGGATGAGAATGTGCTGCAAAATCAAGAAAATCATAAAGGGTTTGATGTTACCTAAATACAAAGTCCTATTAATGTAAATACTTCTATATGTAGCTCTTTGGTTGATTTTGCATTTTGATGATACTTTTGGTTTGACCATTAATGAGTCATGTTTACTTCTGTTTTCTGTGATAAACTTGAACTTGGTCCTGTGTTGTGTTGATGTGTCTTGAATTTTGTGTAATTGTTAATGTTGAATTGTAATTGAAATTGTTGTTATGAAAGGCTTCAATGTAAATATGCACTGTAATCTATAAAGCAGTGTTTTGGGCGGACTCCGGGAAGAATAGCTGCGGCTGTGGAGATCTAAAGAAATGAAGTGAAATGAAATGTCCACAGTGAACAGATGATCCAAGGTCAAAGTTTGAGTACACAGGTGCCACAGTCCCAGCTAAGTTGTGTCAGAATGACTTTCACACGCAGACATCGCCAGTTTGGTCTGTGATGTAGGTGCAGTTCAAGCTTTTCCACACAACAATTTTTGGAACGGGAACAAACTGACGCAGTTTATCCTGTAGACTGTGGCAGGCAAATGAAAATGCGGTCATCAGGCGAGGTACATGTTGGAATGAAACAAATTCTAAAAAAGTCCTGTTTGTCTTTAGAAGTACAGGCAATTCCTTCATCCATCGAAGAAATGACCGAACCGTTTATTTAGGCTTTTATCATCAAAAAGTGCAGATAGGAGGAATCCCGTCTCAAGCCCTTCCGACCCAGTAGGTGGAGAGTGAGATGCTTTCCAGCCCTTTGTGGATCTGATTGACAATTAAAATCTGGTTGTCTAATCAAGTCTGGTCGGGACGTTTATGACCCCTGATGGAGAAAATGCATCATCCTCAGGTGAGCAATAGCTCTATGCTGGTGCCATTAAGTCTGGGCATGGGCGTTCTGTGGCAGTATCAACCGCTTCAAATTAAACGGGCCCAGACAAGCTGAGGGATAAAAATAGAGCAGGACAGAGTTTTTACGACCAACGAAGAGCGTTCAATATCCGGGGCAGCTGCACGCTCATCGCCCAGATTATTTTGGAAATTGTTTTAAGATAATCCACTTTGAATGCTATCATGTTGCATTTTGCAATTGTGGTCAGAATGCATCATCTGTGAGATTAACACCTGCAACAGTTTGAATAATTTTTAACTTTCTATAACTTGTTTTCCTTCTTTCTTAAACGCTATGGGAATGTCCAGTCGACATTTAAGGTCCGTCCGTGAATGGCTATGGTGAATCTCTCTGTCCTGTGGGGTTGAACAGGCGAATGGCTGAGGCAGGGTTTAAAGGAAAGCAAAGGGAAGATCGAATGTTGAAATGTGTTCTCTATGGTCCTCGGAACATCCCTGCATCTGGGATCGAGCTCAGATTGCCCGTACAGCATTCCAGAATTTACATTCTTGCGAACGAGAAGCAAGGCCAGTACCTTGAGAACAGTCGGTTATCTGCTCTCTGAGTGTGTGTGAGTGTGTGTGTGTGATGGAGTGATATCATGCCAGTTACTCATAGTTTTCAATTGTTAAGGAAAGTAAATGTGAATAAATGTTAGTGAGGTAAATGGTATGGTGTTGAATATAAAATGTGACATATTGTCAGTCACCAGTAGGATGGTGGCTGTGGTATTATACACAAGCTAGTCTCTCTATAATCTTATTTGAGATGCCATTTTGTGTTTTTATTTCTTCATGATTTTTACTTAGCCTGGTGGGTTTTGTTTGTGGTGTTTTGATGTTTTTTGAGGGTGTAATTATTTTTTTTTATATATATATATATATCCACTGAGAAATTTTCCTCTGCATTTTCTTTTCATTTTATCTTGATTTGTGGTATTGTTTGTATTTTCTGTTTAGGGTGGACCCCAGGTAGAATAGCTGTTGCCTCAGGTAATGGCTAATGGGGATCCTAATACACTAAATTTAAGCCATAAATAGATATATTAATAAAATAACCTAAATTACTATCCAGAACAGCCGCGGGTCTCGTGGGCCACAGGCATCCATCCACGGATATAAATACTCTGTTACAGGTGTTTCAAACACAGAATTTAGTTCAAAAACTATGGCAGAATAATGGAGTGAGGTAAAGATGAACCATTAACTTGTACCCCCAAAATCAAGAGTTACGGTGCTGTTCTGTACACTTGGAAAACTTAATCTTCCTTGGCTTATGGTTGAAAACGCTGACAATCTTTCTCCCAGTCCTCTGTCAGGTGAGAGAAAAGCCCAAGTAAGTTCATCCACAGCCAGTGCTCTAAGTTGTCTGGCCTGTTGCCTACATTAAGTCAGCAGACCGCCTCTGGTTGTGAATAAACTGGCGCTTTTCATGTAAAGCGATCTCCCAGTCGATTGCGGCCGACCGCTGCCTCTTTAATCTCACCAAACCTTGTTTCCTGCACCACACATATCAAGAATTTCTGGCAGCATTGGACTTGTACCAACATTGGACGTGAGATTGAGGAAAGTAACATGGCGGCCATAATTTTACAGCTCACACTTTGTGATGTACAACCGAAAACTTTGGTGATTAATTTCGAAAGATAATCTGGCATCCATTCTCTCAATATTATACAGGTTGTAAATGCATATTTTACTCAAAATATCACATATTTTGCCATAATTTGGACATTTAGTTATTCCAAATGTGGCCATATGGGAACCTCGTCTAATTTGGGCCCCGCTTATCTTCATAAAATAAGGCCTGTATTTGCTCTATTGTGATTATAGTTTTGGACCCCAAAATAGAAGTATTGCCTGAAATTCTCCAACAGTGCCCCTTTGAATTATACAATCTTACTAAAATCATCCTCCTCAGAGTGTGCACATTCAAAATAGATTCAAAATATAGTTATTTTTTTGGGCAAATTTTTGACATTACCATAAGCCTTAAACTTCTAAGCTAATGTCCTGGTAGATAGAAATGGTGTTTTAAACTATTTGGGAGATATTTTGATGACCTAACTGCAACTGGCCAATAGAAGTGCTAATGAGAATGCAAAGTTAATCTGGGTGTGTCTAACTTCATTCTGGTCATTTTGTACCTGGTGGTACTGTCGTCAAAAGTGTAGTCTTATACAAATTAATTATCTGTGGATGTGGTGGGGATTTGGTTACATTGACAGCAATCAGATCAGCTGCTGTCATTCCCTTTAAAATTAGTGCACTAACATCATGGTGACCTGGCAATTTCGTCATGCAATGTACAAGCATGCCAGTGGAGAACATCGCAACTTCCAGAAATCAATTTGTTGATGAGATAAAGTTTGAAAGACCTTCAAAAAGTTAGCCAACCAAGAGTCTTATCCAATTGTGTTTCCTGAAGCAAGTAACACCAATAACTTTGTATAAAATTGCATCAAATATTTACCTCTGCTGTTAGCATTAGCTAGTGCCAACTGGCTTAAAACCCCTTAAGTCTTAAGCCTCTAGCTTGAAAATTACATGCCCAAAATGAAATGACTATATCTCTGCAACGAATTGGTCTATTTGAATAATTTTGGTATCACATTAAATGTAACATCTTGGGAATTTTTGTCATGGTGCAAAAATCAGTGTATATGTCACTGAGTCAGAGTAAATGAAGATGGAACACTGCATAAATGAAACATCTTTTTTGCACTAAACAAAGTTTTACTTTTATCTGTTGTAAATTATTCAGTTGCAGTCTGATACCCATAAAAAATTATGGCTGAGAATTTCACCATAACCAAGTGAATCAGAGCAAAATTAGAGAGGTTTTAGTTTGGGAATGTCTAGTTGGCTTCTCCAAGCTGACACTGTGTGCCGTTTCATATCTCTCAGATACCAAACTGTAAAACTCATTTAATTTCACTTATATGTCACAACAGGCCTACATTTCATCTGAATACAGCCACTTTTTAATTTTTACATTTTTTTTATTATTATTATTTTTTCCATTATTGTAGCCAATACAATTTCCCATTCAAAGGAACATACATCCAAAGCAAAATGAAGTTTGACTCCACTGGATCGGATATATTTAAAAAAAGAAAATAAATAAAATTATAAATACAAGGTAATTTTTAAAAAATGGCAAAAAAAAGTAAAAAGAACAGAAACCCTAGCAATTATTTATGCAAGAAAAAGGCAATTTTTGCATTGGTACAAACATGCCGAGGCCAGGTTTTGAACCCAGGTGATTTAGGCTGCAGTGCTTTACTCTAACAAAAAGACTATGTTAGCTGACTATGGGCTAAGTGTCAAATTGGCAATACAAATAATGAATCAAGAAAGCAGATGCCATATTGTTGGACTCTCAGTATTCACACAAAATTACACAAAGATTCTGTGAGAAAACAACTTTAAAAACAACTATTGAATATTTAGCAGATATTATACGGAAAATACCACAAACAACCCAGTTAAGTGGTTATATTGTCACGTTATTCAAATACATGCAAATGGCCCCTAGACTCAGTTTGACGCATTGGGAGCACAAGGCTCTAGCTCAGGCTAGCTTTGTGCGATTAAGGTAGTTTAGAGCTAGTTGGAAACATCGGAACCCATAGAATCAAATGCCTGGTCTTACTGACAAGTCTTACTGACAGCATCACAAGCCGATCACAGAGAGGAAAATATCTTGCAAGCCAGCTGAATGCTAAAGTGCTGAGATATTTGAAGTTATGCCCTGGAAAAAAAAATATGCTTGGAGACTGGAAGATCAAGTTTCGTAATATCATGGAAACATTGGGCTAACAATAGCAAGCACAGATTTACCATTGAACAGTTTTTCATTACAAAATATCAAAAGGTGAGGAAATTTTTTGCTCATCTCTATAGACTGTAACGTGTATGCTTGCTGTTCTTTGAGTGTGGTGTCCGTTTAAAATGGCTAGGCTTATATTGTTGAACTCTGTGGAGTTTCCTCTTTCATTTGAGATATTGTAAGCATAGCACAAATTCAGTAGAAATGCTAGTGACTCAGCACTGATATTATTTTATCCTGTGTATTGCTACATGGTTATTAACTTGCTTGGTGCTTGAATTGTGTTTGGTTGAGGTAAAAATGGTCAGCATGAGCTTTTTGCTGAGTTTCTTTGCGTAAAGTGGATAAGCCGCACGATGATGTTGCGATTGGGAAACATGCTGCATTTATTATGCTGCCCCCAGTACCGGGGGTGTTCGGGTTTAAGAGGTTAAGAAAAACACAGCATATATTTTTTTAAATACTCACATTTCCCTTATCTGCATGCAGTTTTGGCATGGGAAGTTGGTATTGACTCCACCTTCTTTAAAAGTTTTGCTGCCAGTCGCACATTGTGCTGAGCCAGGTTGAAAAAGCAATCAAGCAAAAAGTGGTTGGTACGCATGTGTAGGTTGTTGCTGACTGAAAATGGGCCATAAAATATAAAATGTATCCACTCGGCTATTTTGTCCTCTGAAGCTGGGAGCTGAAGTTGTGATGTGTGCTGGTCTGTGCTTCACTCTTAGCTTGGAAATAATGTTAGCTGGTCCGGCACTTTTGTAAATAAAAGAAATGGTGCACCATCTTGCAAGTATGTCTGAAATTGTGGGTGGAGATATTCAGATGAGGGGCGGAATAATCAATGGGTTGTCTTATTTCACAGTTTGTGAATTTTTATACATTTCCAGTGCTGAAATATATGAACACACATGCCTAAAAAGTCAGTTTTTCATATGTCCCCTTTAATTATATTAGAAATGCCTGAAAAACTTAGAACTAAAGAGGCAGGTGGTTTATGACTTAGCTGCCATTGTGGTCCTACAGATACTGTGCTATAGGAGGTGCCATCTTTCAAGAGAGACTGTCTCACAGTGGTATTTAAAAATCCCACGACACTCGCTGCAAAAAGAAGGGGTTTCCCTGGTGTCCTGGTTAAATTCCCAGTGTGGCTCTTCCAGCCTGCCTCCTAATCATCTCCTGATTTTATAGGCTATGAAAATGTTCCTCTTCCTCCACATCAGCTGATGTGTGGTGAGTGTATTGGTGTAAAATGGCTGCCGTAGGTCACCCTGGTGGGTGCAACAGACTGTTTGTGGTTGCGGGGAGATTCCTACTTGTCAAAATAAAGCACTTTTTGAGTCCCAGTGAGAAAATCTCTTTATAATACAATGCTCATTCATTCACCATTCATTCTATTCATGCTATATTACTGGTTCTGTTGGTTTCAGTAGATATAATCAGCATGTTTCCTGGGAAGAAAAAAAAAAAAAAAAAACAATGTCAGAGACGTACAAGACGATGTGCTGTTTGTCTTTGTGTTTCAGTCTTTAAATGTTGCACTTCTTGCAGTTCTTGTGCAAGATTTTACAAAACCCAAAACCAGTGAAGTTGGCATGTTATGTAAATCGTTGATAAAAACAGAATACAATGATATGCAAATCCTTTTCAACTTATATTCAATTGAATACACTGCAAAGACAAGATGTTTAATGTTCAAACTGAGAAACTTTTTTTTTTTTGTTGCAAAAAATCATTAACTTAGAATTTAAAGGCAGCAACACATTGCAAAAAAGTTGGCACAGGGGCCTTTTTACCACTGTGTTACATCGCCTTTCCTTTTCACGACACTCAGTAAACGTTTGGGAACTGAGGAGACCAATTTTTGAAGCTTTTCAGGTGGAACTCTCCCATTCTTGCTTGATGTACAGCTTGAGTTGTTCAACAGTCCGGGGTCTCCGTTGTCGTATTTTACGCTTCATAATGCGCCACACATTTTCAATGGGAGACAGGTCTGGACTACAGGCAGGCCAGTCTAGTGCCCGCACTCTTTTACTACGGAGCCATGCTGTTGTAACACGTGCAGAATGTGGCTTGGCATTGTCTTGCTGAAATAAGCAGGGGCGTCCATGAAAAAGACGTTGCTTGGATGGCAACATATGCTGCTCCAAAACCTGTATGTACCTTTCAGCATTAATGGTGCCTTCACATATGTGTAAGTTGCCCATGCCTTGGGCACTAATACACCCCCATACCATCACAGATGCTGGCTTTTGAACTTTGCGCCTAACACAGTCCGGATGGTTCTTTTCCTCTTTGGTCCGGAGGACACGACGTCCACAGTTTTCAAAAACTATTTGAAATGTGGACTCGTCAGACCACAGAACACTTTTCCACTTTGCATCAGTCCATCTTAGATGAGCTTGGGCCCAGCGAGGCCGGCGGCGTTTCTGGGTGCTGTTGATAAATGGCTTTTGCTTTGCATTGTAGAGTTTTAACTTGCACTTGCAGATGTAGCGACGAACTGTAGTTACTGACAGTGGTTTTCTGAAGTGTTCCTGAGCCCATGTGGTGATGTCCTTTACACACTTATGTCGGTTTTTGATGCAGTACTGTCTAAGGGATCGAAGGTCACGGGCATTCAATGTTAGTTTTCGGCCTTGTCGCTTACGTGCAGTGATTTCTCCAGATTCTCTGAACCTTTTGACGATATTACGGACGGTAGATGATGAAATCCCTGAATTTCTTGCAACAGCTTGTTGAGGAATGTTGTTTCTAAACTGTTCGACAATCAGCTCACGCATTTGTTCACTAAGTGGTGATCCTCACCCCGTCCTTGTTTGTGAATGACTGAGCATTTCAGGGAAGTTGCTTTTATACCCAATAATGGCACCCACCTGTTCCCAATTAGCCCGTTCACCTGTGGGATGTTCCAAATAAGTGTTTGATGAGCATTCCTCAACTCTCTCAGTCTTTTTGCCACTTGTGCCAGCTTTTTTGAAACATGTTGCAGGCATCAAATTCCAAATGAGCTAATATTTGCAAAAAATTACAAAGTTTACCTGTTCGAACATTAAGTAACTTGTCTTTGCAGTGTATTCAATTGAATATAGGTTGAAAAGGATTTGCAAATCATTGTATTCTGTTTTTATTTACGATTTACACAACGTGCCAACTTCACTGGTTTTGGGTTTTGTAGTATTGGTTCACTATCAATGTGCAATACAAACTATTTTATAACCCGATAAGGTATGTATGCTTACCATGCATTTTTGTGCAATCATTTTATAATCCCATATTCTGGTCCACTCTACATTCTTGACACTGCAAGAATTATGACTGCCAATGTGCATGTCAATTTGCATATCTTCTGACCAAAGATGCAGAGTCAAGTAATTATGTTAGGAGTGTGCATATATGCCGCACTGATTTGCTTAATCATGTTTTTTAATTATTATTTTTAGCTTCTCTGAATATTTTCCATTAAATGCAGATGAGCAGGGACACAACCCTTGAACGCAACATATCTTAAAGAAAATCGTAAACATAAGCATTCCCATGACTTTTTTGCTTAGATATGCGATTCATTCAGAGATGAGAGCACAACGCTTTAAGGTTAAAGTCACTTTCACTATTAGGTTAATCCATATACAGCAGGCTAAATATTCACGAAGTATTTTCCAAGAGAAAGGCACATCATTTAATTGGTTATTAATATCTCAATGTCATGCATTAAAGATGTAGACCACTTTGCATGTATTATGGTAATGCATGTCATCATTTGCATGGTAAGGTGTGCGTCTGAGCAAACCAGAATAGGAACAAAGGCATAACTTAACGGAATAAAGACCTCAAATATTATTTTTGTTTCACTTTAAGGTATATGAGATGTAGAAAATGAGAAATAATGCTTAAATGGTTAGCTGAACCATTTCACACATTATGGCACCCTTGCTATTATAAAACATATTTACTCAAATTATTATCATTATTTTTTGCATGAAGGCTGTAAATGCTCCTCGGAATTTTTGTTTCTTCAGATGTATAAACAGGTTTGCTACATAATCTGGTTTGGAGATACTTACGTGCTTCACAAACTTTAAATACAGCACGTCGTGGTCAGAGGTCATTTTCTGCCCAGATGTCTCAGAAGGACAAAGTAATGACAAAATAAGATTCATTGTGATGCCAAAAGAAACTGCTTTAGGGTCTTCTAGTTTGTATTTAATTTCCTCAATACGAATGGCATCTTTGGTGCATTTTACTTGCTGGGCTAAATTTATACAACAGGCAATATTTATTTAGTTTATTATGACACTTTTGCGCGAGTGTTTTTATAATTCTTGCGTCAGTAGGGAGACATATTTCCAGATTTCAGATATTGTACTTCGTCGAACGGTCAAGTTAATTTCGGAAAATTGCACAGGATCGCTCAAGAACTTTGAGTCCGAGAGAGGATGTGTGGTACTGCGCTCAGCCGAAATAATGAAAGACAGCCTGGTCACGCACCCATATCTACACTGCACAGCGCACACAAGAGCAGGGATGTCTACATACCGAGAAGAGCGCCCACAAACATTTTTATTTCATTTCTGTTCTCCAGTTAACAACTGCAGTTCATCTCAGGCAAAACAACGGATATGTCATTAATAAGAGGAATAATTGTACTGCACCTCTGTGCGCCTAACATCAGTCAGAATTCACTAATATATGCGGAAAATTAAAAAAAGATTTAGGTGCAGATCTGAAAGCCCTCGGTTCACTTTGCTTTCAGGCAAGTTTAAATGGAGGGCCCCGGCAGACTTCCTGTCAGCTGACTAATGTGGCTTTTGTTTTTGTAGTGCACAACAGAGACCCAGGTATAATCAAGGGTGTTATTTTAATATATGGTCGAGATGGACTTGATAATGAGACACCCTGGTTATCATCCACCTCATGAAGCTGTAAAAAAGGAACATTAATACATGAGTGCGCTGGACACACAGCACCGGCCACACATTTCAATTAATGAAGATGTAATTTTGTCCTGCGTCCCTCAGGACATGGATTAAATATGACTGGAGAGCCTAATCACACAGCACCATGGTGTGCGAGGCATTTCCCATTCTGGGCATGTCTGTTTCTCTCCCCTGCTCGCTGTGCATTACATATGCAGCGGTTTGTCAGCGTGGAACATTATTAGCGTTTGGAGAGATAAAACTTTAAGTGTTGCACCCAATTAGCACAATACTGACCAGGCGCTGTGTTCTCCACTTAATGCTCGCTTCTTCAGTAGAGATAGCCGTGAAGGTCTCAAAGAGAGAACGGGAAAGAGAGAGAATGAGAAAGTGAGAGAGAGGGAGAGAAAGAGAGCGAGTGAGCGGGCAAAATGGCTTAAGCATTCATTGTGTGTAGAGAGACAGGTCCTATTAACATTTAACAGCATTTGTGCAACTTGCTGTGGAGGTTATGATGCAAATGAGGAAGAATTAAAAGTGGCCAGGGGTTTGTCATTGATGGATTGCAGTCTGGCAGTGCTCACACTCCGCAGTGTCCATCAGAGGCGATTACTGTGTAATTAAACCGTATTTCTGGACTCTCCAGCGCATAATTACTTCATGAATGTAACCATCATCTAAAAGCTACCAAAATGCTTTAGCATTTAGTCTGGCAGTCATTTTCCCAGGCTTGTGTCTGATATAGCCATCAGACCACGCAAAAGAACTGTCACATTTAATAAGAGGCAAAAAAGGGTAAAAACAGTGAAAAAAAAAATTAATGAAATGGTATGCTTATTACAGAAAAATTAGGCTTTAAAGTGGCACAGTCATTCTGTTATTTGCATAATTTATTCTTCTTCTTCGCCCAGCCTCAAGCTTTGGGCAATTTCCCTCGCATTTAAATAGCTCGCACATTTAAGGCTACTTAAGGAAAATTATCACTTTGCATATTTTAATTGTTGTGAAGAAAGTGGATTGAAAGAGGTCCTGGGCTCATCCTCTTGAGCCGCGCGATGCGCCGGCGTCTGATTCGGCCGCTCGGTACTGCTCCGTCGCAGATAACCCCCGAGTTCACGTACATCCACTCCAATTTCATCAGAATGCAAATGGGGCTCCCAGCGCCAGAACAAGTGGATCTTTGATATTTACAAAATAGCCACTAATAACTTGAATGTAATTTGTTTGACATAACTTAAGTTCGCCTTATCTGCATTATTTTTCGTCAAGCCAAGTGCTCCATCGCCATATAAATAAAAAAATAAATGCACACACTACAAAAAGTATGCGGAAATCAGACATCTCACAGTGCATTTCCTTGAAATTGTACACACAAATGCAGGGTATTTTGACTTCTGATGAAAAACTGGCTCATGGAAATATTCCAAAATGTGAAATGCCATGTATGTAGAAAATATTTTTTCATTGTAAACTGTGGTCTGTAATAAATGTGGAAAGCTCTTCCGCATACACATATGTGCACAAACACACACACGCGCACAAACACACACATACACGCGCGCACACACACACACACACACGAGTAAACTTATTCTGCGAAATTGAAGAGATTGCCGACACAGGCAATGGATCAGGTATGGCAAGAATGACCTGGAAAAAAAACACGCTGAGAAAAGCTAACAAATGTAGAAGGTCGTACGGCTCTCCAACTCTGTTACCTCTCCGTTTGTCTTGTTCTGTGTGATCGTTCGCACACGAGTCGCCATTCGCTACTGAAAACATGGAATTCTACTGGGAACTGGTTTACAAAGGAAAAGGATGGAAACGGACACTGTTGTAAGAGGGTGGATATGTAGTGTTGTGTGAGCTTGGTAGAGAGAAATCCAGCCTGCTGAGCATGAAATGGTGTACTCCCTGTACATCTACATCTGTGGAAACCCAAACAAAAACATATGCCTTTTATTATCTTTTAATGTGATCAGTTTACAGTCAGTTGTTTTTCATAATGAGTAAGTGTTAAATTACAAATGTAATTTGCAAACGAAACCAGTAACCAAACCACTTTTGAAACTGAATACCAATGGGATCAACTTGACCTTAATATCAGAGACTGAGATCCTAAAAAATCCTGAGATCTTTAAAAAGCAATTTTCGTTCATGTTCCGCATAAATGCACATTTTCAGTGTACCTCGAAAAGATACCTGATAATATTAAGCTGCCTATATTTTAGCATTTATCCATCCAAGCTACACCTATACAGTGCGAAGAAAAGGATGTGGCCTTGTCCCGGTGTATTTAATTTTTACCTCACTTCATCATTTCAGAGAATCGCTCCCTTACTTACGGAGTCAGAATTTTATTGATAATTGGTTTACATTTAACAAGACACACTGTATTTCTGATTACTGTCAGTCCTGTTCAATCATTTAAATTGAACATTTCCAGAATGTCAGGTAGGCTAAATGGTCTCACCAAGCAGGACGTGATGTCATGATCAAAATAAATTCAGAACAGATGAGAAAGTTACTGAAAAACAAGAAGGCACTGTCAGCAATATAATCCATCACAAAGGAATATGAAAACAATTTTTCATGCCCAGTCAAGGTCAATGCCAGTTATATGCCCACACAAAATTGGATTCTAGGTAGAGTAGTTTCTGAGAAAACTTGACCCTGTGCATCTGGATGGACAGACAGATGGACAAACGGACAAGCCCCATTGCAATAACCCACACTCCACTCCACATTGCAAAAGGGGATTAATAGCAGCCTGGTATGTTCGAAGTCATGTCAAAAGTCTTGAGTTGACAGGCAAATGTAGTGAGAGTCATTATCACTGAATGCAGAGGAAAATCTTCCTAAGAGTGGCTGGTCAACCAAAATTCCGCGGAGAGTGCATAAACAAAATATTTGGAAGAAAATCATACAGAAGAACATCTAAGGACATCAAAGGAATTTCTTGCCTGCCTTAAAAATGGTCGGTGGTAATATTTCAACTATTTAAAAAGGCCTGGAAAAATTGGTATCCATGGTAGAGTTGCAAGACAGATAACAAATGCCAACAAAAAAAGAGAAGGTAAGTGGTCATCTGACATTTGCAAAAAAATTTAAAAAAACACCTTGATAACCATGAAGGGATAGCCTTCTGTGGCCTGATGAGTTGATAGTGGAAAATTTTGAAACAGAAGCATTCCACAATAAGAACATCATCCCAAGTGTAAAACATGGCAGCGTGATGTTGAGAGATGCTCAGCTGATGAGGGGCCTAGTTGCTTTTCCGTAATTCTGTTCCACCAAATGTCCCTCGAAGATAATGTACAACAGCACTCAGTCCATCTTCTGAGGCCCGAGCGCAATTTGCTTACGAGGCAAGACAACGATCTGAAGAGCCAAAAGCCGCTGAATGGCTCAAAAAGGATTTTTTTTTTTTTTTAAATCAAGATTTTAGCACCCAATGGGATTAAAGTCCTGACTTCAACCCCACTTCGATACTGCGGCAGGACCAGAAGTGGGAAGTCCTAACACGAAAAGTTTCCAATACTGCAGAATTTAAGCAATTCTGTTTGCAAGAATGGGCCAAAATTCCTCAGTAGCAATGAGAAAGACTGATCTTCAATTTTCGTAAATGTTGCAGAGGTTGCAGATATGGGTAGCACAGACAGTAAAGTTTAAGGGGGCAAAACTATATCACATGGGTAATATAGGTGTTGGGACAACCATGTTCCTTCAATAAATGAAATGTTCATTGAAAACATGGATTTTAGTTTTCCTTTGTTTCTCTGTCTCTTGCATCATATTTTGTAAGATCTGAAACTATTCAGGGTGACAAATATGCAAATACTAAATCGGGGGGGGGGGGGGGGGGGTACTATCCCCCTTTTTTGCATCTCATTTTCCAAGTAAATCTTTTATGTACACACATAGATTCTTAGCGTCCAAAATGCTTGAATATTAAGGAGCCCTTGATCATTGGAAAGCAAATGTCCTGTATTGACGTACACAGAGAAACAAGCCAGTCCGCAAAACTGTCTAATACCAGATCACCAACAGAAGTGCGAAGATCGTTCCTTGGAGAATGTTCAATCACCTGTTCTAACATACTACACTGCATTCAGCATACTCCAAAACAGCATTTCTCTACTTTTAGAATCACGACATCTTAATTTGTATCATCAAAATGAACTACATTTGCAAAATGACCAGTCAATGACACTTCCTAAATCGTCTCGATTGGGAACTAGAAATCATTCAAGAAATAAAAGATTCTGAAAATACTATGGTGTTGGCGTGGCAACGGAGTCGTGAGCTGTTTGAATGCGGAGGGTCTTGCAAACACACTGGTGTGCAGTAAATCATGAATTAATTGCATTTTAATGAACCCTGAAGATGCTCTGAAAACATTTAGGCACCAAGAAACAGGAACAGTATAATGGATAATTATCTTAATGGACAAATATCTTAGCACATACATTTGGAGCAAATCAACAGCATTTGTGTGTAATAAGAGCATTTAATGTACGCACACTGCACACACACACACACACACACACACACACGCACGCACACACAAATGCAAACGCCTCGTTTTGGGAATTGAAGTTTAATAACAGAAGATTTTCGGCTTAGACTTTTGATTTTGAGCATTTATTTGAGGTACAGTTGTTCTGTATACGCTCCATTTATAGTCAACTCCAGAGAGAACAGCTCATAAAAAATACTTAGAGTCTCTGTGAACGGTTACCGCTTTAGTGCGTTTTTAATTCTTCGACCAAGCCAGTGCCCAATGACGTTATCACATAAAGGAAAAAAGGCAAACAGACAAACAAAAAAAAATCTCCAGTGGAGACTGATCTGATAGAACATTGTAACACACACCAGAGAGGATGATGCAACAGATTACAAGTGAAAGCGCCCATGAACCAAACAGTCCGCGGCGTTCGCAGATGTCAAATATAACTGTACAACAGCTTCCTATGTATATACCATCAACAATAAAATAGTACCATAAAAAAAGGCCTTAGTAGAAATATCTATTTTACATTAGCAATGTTGACAAATTATGAGTCGGTCACATGAGTGATGGATAATTTAAGCCTTCACAATTTGATGTTTTTTTTTTTTTTAGCCCCCCGTAGGGAAATCTATTTTCTTGCTTTGAGAGGAATAAAGCATTTGTCTTAAAAATGCAAAAACAGTACAAAAATGATTAGGTTGCAAATATACAGCCAAGAGACAAGAGAACAACAATAAGAGTGTCAGAGGTTTGTCTGTATTGTGCATTGTATAGGTCTTGATGTACCAATTTTTAAAATGGTACTCCATCTTTTTAGAGAATGCCACTTGGGCTATTCTCAAAGCAATAATCTTTGGGATCACTGAAACTCAGTGCTCAGGCACAGTAAACATTGTACATCGGTGTTTATACACCTCATAATCCTAATGCGTCACCGGAATGGAAATGCGTAAGGGCTGCCGAGAGTACAATTTCAAGAAAACTGTTTTTAATGGATCTTTTGCTGCTCTTTCTATCTCAGAGCACATGAAAATACATTTAAGTTGACTGCAAGTATGTCAATGTATATACACACACACACACAAACATGTATGTGGTGCATTTAGAAGTATTTATCAATAACAAATGTACATTAATTATTTCTGTGCAAGTGTGTTTATAAAATCCCACACACACAATGTGTCCATCTCATATGTGCACACACACACACACACACACATTCATATGTGCATCACAACAATTCACAAGGAATAAAAGCAACACAACACATTTTTAAACTGAATTTGCATTAAGAGACCTTGCAGAAGACCTATACAGTCCACAATTTGCAGTAATTTTAGCATTGTGAGTATTTTACGTTGATAAATATCAATAGTAAGTGTGAATCATCTCCAATACCACACTTGCTAATGTGTGTAATTAATTCTGCAGCTAATACTGATCAGTGTACAGACAGTCTTTGTGAGGTAGACTGTTCCAGTTCAAGGAAATTTTTTTTTTTGCAGGTTTTTTTTGTTTTTTTTGTTTTGTTTTTGTTATAAATGCATGACATTCAAAAAGACATAAAATAATACTACATGTACAATATGTAGCAATGAGGTAGAAATGTTTATAAAGAACAATGCTCAAAAAAAAAAAAAATAGAAATGAAAAACATTGCTGTTATTCATTTTATATAAAATTAAAACTTGCAGAAAAAAAGGGACAAATGATGGTTAAATAATAAATTATAAGTGATTTGGTTGAACTGTATAAGTAGTAATGAATGTGCTTATAGCCATGGTCTAATGCAGGTGGACTGTTCCCAGTGACTTTCAATCAGGAAGTCGGCTGCTCTGTGCAGACTGACGGCGGTATCACACACACACACGCACACACGCACACACGCACACACGCACACACGCACACACGCACACGCACACAAAACAGAAGTGCAGTTTCTTGCTCGAGTGCTTATTCTACTCAATGAAATTACGCACAGAACAACAATGGAAGTACAATGAGAATGAAGCTGAATAAATTACACACCACTGCACCTAATATAGGTAAAACTCCTTGTTTTCTGAAATAATTATGCCTGAACTCAAGTTTTTGAGTAAATGTGTTCAGTAGAAGAACAAACCGTTAACTGCAAACACATCCAATTTTGAGTGGAGTGTACAAGCGTGAATTGGATATGGGAGAAAAATAAACTGCCCTCAGTCAAGCATGTATGTTGCCATGAAACAGAAACAAGAAAAAAAAAATCTAAATGCACAAGGTCCCTGTTGGTTAAACGCCCAACAGCTTAATATTTTCTAATGAAGGAAAACAATTTCCAATTTGAGCACAATTAACTTACATGGAAACAAAACACACTTTTGAATTTGCTGTTCCATCAATGGTGACTGAAACTAGAGATTTAACATAAGATGAATCAAATAAGGAATATTTGGCTACTTGCACATAAAATGAGTTTTTAAGATTTTTGATGAAACTGATATTTTCAAAGTTTTTTAATGACAACTGCAGAAACTGCTAAACACTGTACCTTTTTCGCACTTTCGACACATTTAGGCGTCCCAAGAGAATTTGATCCAGCAGCTTATCTTGCAGAGTTCATTCATACTGTAGAAATAATATTCTCAAACCAATTTCTACAGAAGGCAGTGTAAATTTCAAAATAAACCTCGGTAATGGTTGTTTTGAAGTATGGGTGTTCCGTCCCAATTAAGACCATGGCCCAGTTAAAATAGATTTGTATTTTAACTATAAACACTTCTGCTGAGATCCTTTATACACTTCTCATTTACCCAAATGAAATATTATTTGGATGTGCAATTTGGTGCAGGAACATCTTCTCAAAGACAATGAACTAAGTGGGCATCATACAGGCATAACATCTCTCACCAGTTTAAGTATCATTTTGTAGATAAAACAAGGCCAGTAGTCTTCGGAAAGATGCTATTAAAAGAAAATATTTTGCACTGTAAATATACATTCAAAAAATGGTCGCACAGCATCTCAATGGATGCTACAATGGAATAGATAAGGAAATAGGACAGTAGTCACTTCATGAAATATGGATACCACACTAAAATAGCAAATGAAAATGCAATAAATATGACCTCTGAATTCTTTGACTTGTCATACAACGAAAACTAAAAAAAAAAAAAAAAAAAGAGAGAAAACAACGCACAGTGCACCCACTCAAAACTGCTCTTAAAACCTTCAGTGGCATGACGTGGTGTGAATACATTCCACTGGACTTAGTGCTAAGCGACAGTTTTCATTATGATACAAAAGAAATGGAAATGAAAATTAAAATACATTCAAATGCATGTTTTTTTTTTTTTTCCTCGTGCAGATAATGGACAAGGTTTCCAAAGCTCTTATTTACTGAAATATGTCACCCAGTGCCCATTCATAACATTGCAAAGAGCCACACTTTATGTATAGTGTAATTAAAAGGAGAACTTAACTGAATGGCTTAAACCACAGACAGTGTCGTGACACTGGGGAACATCCCCTGACCAGAGTCATTTTTTCCGGGGAGGGGGCTGAATGGTCGGATGCGGAAGGTGACAGAATTTCTAGAGGACCAGACAGCTGGCCTGGGGGTTTGTGACAGACGTGACTTCCCTCATTATTTTTTGATTAAAAAATAAGAGACTGATTTAGTACACTAGAGGATTTCCGATATCTAGCCGAACAAAAATTTTCTGCCTTCAGAGAGAATGATCCTAGACTGGGGTGGAACAGAAAGTATGGTATAAAATAATCCTTATCCACAGTTATACATACGACAGCAGCAGCTGCTGCATTCTCAGGCTACAGCCATTCCACTGCATGTTTCGAGAGGACAGTTCATCACGGCCACCCCCAGATGCTCAGCTGGTACAGTATCAGCAGAAGATGAGTCATCTTATGACCCCTGTAAAGCCACGTTCACCCCACAAAGGAGAGCCGCGGGTAGGCCCGGGCTTTCAGGCCGCACTGGTTTTGCCTGTGCTCCATGATTATTCAAGAGGGCAGGGTGTCAAAGAATCATCATAACTTCAACTATGACCATCTCGTCTAAAGAGAAGCCAAAACTTCCAAAAGACTATGGCGCAAGTTCAGTTTCAGGTATACCAATGCAATTTGGAACAAGGGGAAGAAATGCAAAGCAGGAAATTTGGATGAAATTGCCCGGTCTAAAAAAAAAAAAAAAAAAGCAAGCAAAGAAAAAAAAACTTTGATTCATGGAAAATAAAGTAAAAAAAAAAAAACAAACAAAAAAATCTTCCTATTCACTGTGTCCCATCTCTCCAGAAAACATCCGGTACATTCATTGTCATATTCTTCCCATTTCCTATCAAGCCTGGTGAGGTAAACCTAAATTTTCAGATCATGTATCAATCAGAAACATAGCCTAACACAGTACATAGTGCCTTCCACACAATCATATGAGGTACTATAAATAACAATCACTTTCCTGAGTTTTTGCAGGCAGAACACTGAAATGACAAATACAAATTAGGTTCCAGATTAGTAGTGACGTGCAGTCTAGGCAGGCAAGGTAGGCAATGTATACCCTTGTTACCTTGTACATCACATTTTTTAACCCAATATTATTTCATATAATAAACTTGTGTGTATTAGTGGTGTTTATTCTAATGATTTCTAAATTTCGTTTGTGTATTACTCAAACAGTTTAGACGTTCAGTTGAAAAATGTAGCACTGACGTGTCATTATATAATTCAAAATAAAAAGTAACAGGAAACGAAGTCAGACTTCAATAACCATTCATTAAGAGTGCAAGCCAAAAAGGCTTAGGGGGGGGGGGGGGGGGAACAAAAAAAATATTAAATACTGAATTCAAAAGGCAGATCTCTTCTGTGCCGTTTTTAATGCCGAAAACGTTGTTTGTCATAACACTAGAAATTAACGGACCTGGATGTGTGTCACTATGTCAGCTCCAGTGTTTATCATGGCGGACATCTAACAACCCTAACATTTTTCAAAATTGAGTTCTCAAACCGATAAAGAGATAATGGAGAGGGAGGTCCCATCTGGCTAAAACAAAATGAAATGAACAGAAGGGACAGACGTGAACGACTGATTCAGACTGGCACAGTAAAAAAAAAGATTAACAAAGTGACTGTGCTAGCAGTCAGTGACTGCACTGCTGCCTCTGCTAACTCTTTTCAATGGGTGACAGTATGCGCACAAAAGGGGGGTAACATCTGAAAACCTAGTGAAAAGTTTTGGCTGAGCATTAAAAAAAAAAAAAAACATCATCAGCTCACACAGAAAAGTACTTGCACCAAACAAACACTGAAATGACTGTCCCATACACCCAGTGGTTTATTAATTGCTCATTTTTCATGATGAATTCTCAGGGTAGATGAAAGGGTGAGACTTTTGAAGTGAAGCTACACATTATCAGTCCATTAGCTTGACAAATACCCATTTCCTGAAAGAAATGCATCTCTTTTTGCACTGCGGGTGCTTCTGCCCGCTGAACTGACAGGCAAATTATTTGTTGCCGTACGTTTATTCAGTTGTACCGACTGGTTTACATTATCAAACCAAATGCTGGTTTCAAATTGAACTGATACGTGTTTGAACTGTTGCTGACCGAATGCAAAACCAAAACATAACTGGTCGCTGTGTCGTTATTAAGGATAAAGGCAGTTCTATTACTGATGATAAGCATTCAGGTGCTTAGAAGTTACATTTTAGAAGCAGTCGATTTGAGCGCCACAGCTGTATTCGATTCCCTCGTCATCACTGATGAGAACTTGATTGATTTCGGCCGGGGTGCGTGCACGCCTGCGGCATGTGCACAGTTTAACGAGAGCAAATCTGGCTTTCATAACGGACAGTGCCTACCTTGTTGCTGACCTCACCGCACGTCACTGCAGATTAGCCTTACCCTATCTGGCCCCAACTGCAGAACAGGCCCGACTGAGGAATACTGTTGCTGTTACAATGGCAAAAATCAGACCGTCTCCTATAAGAGCACATCTCTAGGTTCAGTCTTGTGTTTGAAGTTAAAGCTCTTCATATTAGCACATGCCACCAATGTAGATTGTGAGGCAAACAAATAATACAAAATAATAAAAAGCACCACTTCAGGCACTTGATAGCAACTAAATCTCAAGAACAGCAGAATGATATATACAAACAAAGGGCCTCCATCATCTCAAAGTCACCGTACTTGCACCGTTGTAATTGAGGTTGGCATCAGCAGTATCAAGAATGAAAGATCCATTTCCAACTCGCAGATTACCGAGTCCCGCGTTTTAAAGCACAGATATTTCAGGTCTGTGCATCTGCAGCTACTGCAGGATTCACTGCTGTCTGAGTGTCTGTGCCCCGGCCGGAGGACATCGTCGTCTGTCCCTCTTCGACAGACCACTTCACTCGCTTGCCCATCAGTATGGTCACAGCCAACTTCACTGACTGCAGCCGAACATTTTGTTCCATTCCATATACATGTCTACTTCTTTCTGAGATATACTGGGCTGGACTTTACAAAAAACATTCTCAAAGTCTTGGTACGTGAGCGGCCTCAGTTGACCGGGCAGGATGGTTGAGACGTCGGTACCTGGCATGGCATGGAGCAGGCTCACCGCTGCCTCCTGACACAAACGGGCCACATCCAGGCCAGAGAAGTCCTCCGTCCGCTGGACAAGAAGTGCAACCTCTTTGTCGTTGAGGCAACAGTTGTGCTGCGAGAGCATTTGAGTGATTATCTGGTGCCTCGCTGTGCCGTCGGGTAGCGGAATGAAGAGCCTCTTCATGAAGTACCTCCGTAGCGACTCATCGATGTCCTCAGGCTTGCTGGTGGAGCAGACTACCAGGACTTGGTCCTCGGGAGAGCTGAGCACGTTGTCTAGCTGCATGAGAAGCTCGCCCTTGATCCTATTCACTGGGCTGTCCTCGCTCAACTGGGTCGACAGCAGCATATCAACCTCGCTAATGTACACCACTGCCGGCTGCCGGCACTGGGCCACTAGGAAAGAGGCCTGGACTATCTTGTCCCCTTCCACCAGCCACTTGGTCACCAGGGCAGAGCCACTGAGCCGCAGGAAGGTGCCGCCCAGCTGACTAGCTAGGCATCGGGCCAGCAACATCCTGCCCGTTCCCTGAGGTCCAAATAGTAGGATGGTCCGAGGTAGAGCCTGGAGGCCACTGAAAACGTCCGGCCTCATCAAAGGCCACAGCACCTCCTCTTTGATTGTGGCTTTGGCTAACTCCAGGCCGGCAATATCGCCCCAGTCTAACGGGGGGCACTGCTGGATGATCTCAGTGGTGACCAGCTCCACCAAGTGTGGGTCGCTGCTCTTCAGCTGGTCCTCGGCAGGGTGAGCAGAGGTGGCTGCACCGACGGATGATCCCTGCATGGCGTGGGGGAGGTGCTGTCGATGCTCATCTCCATGCTCACTCATTACAGACGATATGAACTTCCCAAACACCTCGCCAGACCTCGAGCCTCCCAAGGAACCTTTGGATGGGGCAAAGGATGGAGGGGTGTGCGCCCGGCCGGACTGACCGCTGAATTTCCTCTGCTGATCCGAGCCCATCAGCTGCTTTGTCGGCTTAAACGCCAAAGACGACGCCTCAGCACTTCTGTCAAATCCGCTCCCCCTGCTCAGGCTCGAAGCGTTACCGTCCTCCGTCCGGTACATGGGGCTGTGCGTGGAGCGCTGTTGGCTGTAGCTGGCATTTCCGTAACTGGAGTCCATTTCTCCTTGCCCGGTCATATAGAAAGCTTTCCGTTTCAGGGAATTCGATGAACTGCTGTTCAAAGGTGTCAGTGCAATAGGCGCAATGTTGTGGGATTGGTAGGTGTAGCTGGGGAGGGTGGATGGAGGTAGGGGCGTGGGCGCAGCTATTCCAGACGGCAGGTAGGCCGACGGAGGTGGGGCTCCCCCGGGGCTGTACCCGGGAGCCACGGCAGTCTGGGGGGGGTACCCCACGGGTGGGTAATTGTAGCCAGAGAGGTTGGAGGATCCAGAGTTGTAGCTGGGCACCAGAGTGGGCGGAGGAGGTGGGGGTGGGTGGGGTTGAAGGAGCCCGGCGCTGTGCAGAGGTGAGGGGTGGGGAGACGGGAGGGCAGAAGCGGGTTGGCCGCTGTAGCTCGACTGCAGGTATGAACCGTTGTAGCTCCCGACGTATTCCTGAGCCGGAAGCCCAGAGTGCAGTCCCCCGCAGTTGCTGCTGGAGTAGCTGGGCTCCAGCCCCGGTGAGCTCCCCATGCTAGCGGAGACGTCGGCAGGGGGGAGGCCCGACCCCGCTCCGGCCTTGCTAGCGGAAATAACATCGGCGACGCAGTTCATGGGGTACATCGCCTCCTGCCAGGGCTCACTCTCGGACTTTCTCCCGTTCAAGAGGCCAGGGGCCCCGTCAGAGTAGGCGCTCAGTAGAGCTCGTTCACTCGAGCCTTCCAGGATCCCAGAGTACTTCTCGGCGTACTTCTTCAGGAGGTTGGAGGCGGTCAGTGCAGAGATGTCGTCGTTAGCCCAGGCGTACTGGTAGGTTCGTTGCAGGTGTCCCCGGTAGGCCTCCGCTTTGTGTGCTGGGGATCGAGTGGTGGAGGAGATGTCAAAGTGCTGTTCTGCCCACTGGGCGTGCTCAGGGGTCCACTGCATTGTTATGCCTGCAAGTGCATCAATGACAAAAAAAAAAAAAAAAAAAAAAGAAATGTCATTTTCAACTGCCACCAAAGAAATACAGTATTTTATTAATCAGGAACAAGTCATTCGTCTTTAATCAACCTCATTTCATGAACTACATTTAATCAGAACAGAAGAAAATAGGCGTGCAATGGAATTCCCCTCAGCCCGATGTCGAAGTTTTTGGAGACGCCCGCCCGCCCGCCCGCCGCCCGCCCAAACGCATGAAGGATAGCAATACCCCGTCAGCCTTTGAGGCTGAGGGGTAAAAAGCGACCAACTTAGTGGTCTGTTACAAAAACATGGCAGTAGACTAACACAATATGATATGTGAATGAAATCAGCACAGTAAATGCCCTTCTAAGGCCAGTGCAATCATTTGCATACCAGTGAGTAAGAGTAATTTGTATCAGGTTTTTTTGGTTTTTATGTCCGATCGCACCCTTTCCCTTAAAAGGATTCTCATAAGCTAGTTAACTTCCATTTAGATTAGCAATATATGCAGGGATCAAATGCCATATGACTTCTGGGGGACAAAGCACAAAGACATTTGAAGTTGATGCCCTTTGAAGTTGTCGCTTATATCTTTAAAATCTTCAAAATGTGACACTTGTGACTCCAGTCGTCATCCCGGCTCTTCCTGCAAGACAACCCCCCGTATAAGAAAATATGAGACATCGGTGACAGATTGCATCAAGGACACGGCAAAAATGTGAGACCCAACACCCAGTTAGCACAGTATAATGCACCCTGCACAGAACAATATGACACGGACTTTGCAGGTCACTCTATAATCCAACTCTCATCTAAAGCGGTCCGAGACTGGTTTCAAATCTGCTTGGTGGCGTGCGGCAAAGCAATCTCCCCGGCATCGCTCGGCTGCCTTCATCAAACCACAGGCAGAGCTCGGCTTGAATTACAACGGCCTCCTCTCTCTGTGCCGCCGAGCGCTCCGACGGCGAGGCTGGCGGTAAAAACGTAAGGTCTTCACCCATCTTTGAGTTCCCTTCCTCCCCCACATCACCACAATTTCTGAGTCTCAAACAGAACTGTCCAATTTAATTCTGAACCCCCCTGTCCACAAATGCAAGCATTTAGAAATGCGGAATGCCATCAGAGTTGCAGACAGCCATCATCACAGATGCTGCACAACAGGTTGGGAGGCAATGAAAAATCTGGCGTTTTTTTTTTTTTTCTGGAAAATGCTCGAGGGCGCTTGCTAGCACGTACTTCGGTGCCGCGTACAGTCTCGTGCCGTGGTGCAGGCGATTTATGGTGAATGAAAGGTTTACATCAGTGGAGATAAAATGCACCCATCGATGGTCAGGTTTCCAGCACAGTTCTCAAGGCAGCCTGTGTCGGCTTTAGTGAGCCTCGGCTTGTTAACACTGATCTGCCACACTTCTATAGATGGATCCACATATCTGCACCAGCATGCATCCATGCACACAGTCCACAAATCATCCGTCACCAGGTCATGGCTCAAAAACACTAGCGCACACTGAGGGACGCACACTCACGCACTCACACCCTGAGAGATCCATTTAAATACACTTGCAATATACACAGATGCTAAAACATAAGGAAACAGAAATCATATCCCATAAATACGCAAATATGTACACATCCTTACAAACCAGAGTAAACACTCAAAATGGCTTGTAGCCCAGAAATACATGCACGCAAGCATCTTAATCACACGAGACACACACGCGCGCACATGAACACAAACACAGCAACACACACATACATATGGAGGCGCACACACACGCGCACACACACGCGCGCGCGCAGGCACGCGCACACACGCAGGCACGCGCACACACGCGCACACACACCCACACTTTACTATCTTTGTGAGGTATTTTGGTCCCCAGCATGACATATAAACAAAAACACACACACACATACATTCTGCACTAGCGAATAGCTCGGTTGCAGCTGCTGCAGGTTTGGCAGAGCCGCGGCCGGTTAAGGCGTTGTGTTTGTTTCGTAACAGAGCAGCCTGTGGATTCCCACGTGACTTTCCCCCAGACGTTTGCCGAGCTGCCGCTCCAGACACCAGGAGCTAATTACCAGGATGATGCGGCGCTAATTGTGTTAATTTACAAGGTTTTAGTCAAAGAAAATCTTGCCGGGGCTGGCATGGCTGTCAAGTTTCCAAGCTAATGATAAAAAAATGCTGAAGAGGAAGTGTGCCCTTATGAGCATTCCAGACAGTCATAACGTCCATAAATTAATAATAAACACAAACTGGGCTCACACCGAGGAGCATTAAACGAGAGAAAAGGTCTCACTTTAATTCCAAATTTTCATTTTACCAGCATCACGGCTAAAAATATATCACTGGTGAAAATATTTTCATACAAAAATAGGCTTCATTTAGGAAACTATAATATGTTATAATTAATGCGTGCGGAATCGGTGAATCGCAATACCTACTATCGTCTGGCTAAGATATGCTATTACAATAGTTTGTTTAATTACTTTTAATCATTCCTAAGCTTTAATTCTCAATACAAAAAACCCTAAATTATTTTTAAAATCTCAATGCAGAAAAGGTTCAGACAATTAGCAAAATGCACACAAAAACAGAAAACGAAGATTTCAAAATTTGCTTTGACTCCCAATTTAATTGCAGCCCGCAGGAAGACAAAGATAATTAAATATTTTGTCTCCTCAACTTCATTTCATTTGTAAACATACGGTTTATCCATCCCTGCCATTAAGATCTGCAAAGAATAAAAAAAAAATTGGGAACAGCGAAATTTTGAACAACTAATGACGCAAAAATATGCTAAATAGTGTGACAGAAACATTGATATTAGCAGGTAATTGTGATCATTATTTGGTGCAAAAGCAAGAGCGAGCAAAGGCCTAGTTTATCAGGAGCTAAGATGGGCCAGGGATTACCAATTTGACCAGAAATGCGTAATAAAAATCACAGAAAGGTTTAAAAATGATGTTCCTCAAAAAGGAAGTTAGAAGAAATCTGGATTTTCAATGTCTTATGGTGCATAACATAATTTGAATATTCAGGGAATCGGGAGGAATTTCTGTGCATTAAGGGCGAGGGTGCAGGCCCACACTGAATACCTCTTATCTCTAATCACTCAGACTGCGCAGCATCAAGAATCCTCATTTATCTGAAGTGATTCAACCACATAGGTTCAGGATTACTTCAGCAAACGTTTGCCAAGTACAACATTACATAGTTGGGTTCACAAATGCGAGTTTAAATTTTACTGTGCCCAAAGGAAGCCTTATATTAAGTGTCTCTAAGCACCATCGACTTCTCCAACCTGTGAGGCATCGGCAAAAGACCGTCACAAACAGCAAATGTGTATTGTGTCAAAATCAATATTTAGGTCTTTTCTGGATCAAAGAAGAAAAGGACCATCCTGAATGTTCCCAGCAATAAATCCAAAAGCCAAGCTCTGTCATGGTATGTCTGTGTGTCAATGCCCTTGGCAAGGGTATCTAGCATTTCTGTGGATACACCATTAATGCTGAGAAGTACACAGAGATTTTGGACGTACACATGCTGCCTTTAAGATGACATCTTTTCCGAGGACCCGCAAGCATATATCCTAAAGACAAAGCATATTTTGCTTTCAGTTTGGGATATGATGGTATATAATTAATTTTAGAGTACAGTATCTACTACAATACTGTGGTATATGGTATTTCACGATATAAAATTTTTATTTAAAGTGAACCATGTCCCATCAGAAAAAAAAAGCACAAGTATTTTGCCTTGAAGAAAATTATCACTTTATTTAGCGAAATGTCTGGTTGTGTGTCTGTTTTACCTGTCTGGATCAGTGAGCTACATGAATAAAAAAACAAAGACACAACCTGACAACAGTCCCAAACTATTTTCAGTGATTGCTGCAATTGAGAGCCGTGGACAGATGTCATGTGGCCTTGTGCATACACACATGCACACTGTACAGCATTTTTTCCCCCCCAGGCATTTTCGCCACATACATCGACATTGTGGACCCGGTATTACAGTGTAAGGCTAACATAGATTTGTCAGTGTACCTTAAAAACAGGACTGCGGGTGCTAGACTGACCTGCCTGCAGACCCTAATAGAGAACATGAGGCAAATTTTGAAGCGCAAAATGCAACAACAAAGACCCTGTGCTGCTCCATACCTGAAGACTTGTTTGCAGGAAGAATGAGACAAAATTACACCCGAAACACTTGATCATACGGTATCCTCAGGCCTTAAACATTTCCCAAGTGTACTAAGTGAAAGGAATGGCAGCATTGCAAAGTAGTTAAAAAAATAAAAAGAAAAACTTTCTTTTACGGTCTCATATTTTGAAACGTGGTGCAAGAATCAAACTTGAAATTATTGTTTATGCTGGAAAAAAAAAAGAATTTGGTGAAACATCAAATTAAGAGCCATTGCATTTTTTCCAATGTAATATAGGTCCAAAATAATTTGCGAATGACAGCTTTCAGTCATAATTACCCTCTGTCACAAAGTGACTGCATGATATTGCATTTGAGCGTGTCCGTCCATCAGTCCTGCTGTCCATCCGTCCAGATCAATGCGGACAAGTTATTTCAGAAACTAGTTTGCCAGAAAGAAAGAAATTTAGTGCACGTTTGTTACTCCTCAAGACCTTGAAAGGGCTTGAAAACCATGTCGTGGCGGAGGATATATATGAAAATGTTTAGTTGCTTAAATTTAACAAACAGTCCCAACTTTTTTGTAAAATGAGGGTGTAGGTCACTGAACATTATAGCAAATATTAAAAGTGCATTTAGAAACCTGTGTTCTACATCATTTTCATATAGTCCTTGGTTTTATGATTCAAATTAAATTTACCTGCACCTCTGGACTCAGTGCAATCACGGCTGCTCTCATGTATACTAATTGTTTCATTAAAATGGCACCAACGACAATTCCCTTTAAATCAGGATTTTTTTTTTTTCCTCCTGTGAAAATTACATTACATTTATAGCAAATGGCTTCCTTTTCTGTCTCATCAGTATTAAGTGCCACTTTGAACAATGGCGTAGGTGCTACAGACGGAGTGTACTTTAACATGTACTGTTCAGGTCCCAATACATCAAATGCTTAATGAAATGGAAACCGACCAAGACATGAAGAAGAAGAAAAAAAGATTAAACAGAGAACGACCGAGTCTGAAATCAGTGGGTTGTGAAGAGGAACTGTGACATGACATGTCCCCCCCTTCAAACTCAGCCCAGCCCACCTTCATGGAAGAGGACGAGAATAATAGAAATGGGCCTTCTTACAGCAAAAGCCCTCAGTGCATATAAGCAGATTACCTCCGCAAACACATGTAGGCCATCTCCGAGACAAGCGCCAAACCTCCGAGGCCTGCAAATATTTACCATTCTTAAAGCGCCGAGATCTAAATGCGGTGTACAGTAGCAGCGGATGCAAGCGCCATTCCGCTCTCCCGGCCGTCGTGCCTGACTGACCGCCGATTTCGACTGGAACGCGGGAGGACACAATGCGGTCAACGCTCGGGCCGAATTCCCCCCTGAAATGCAATTACCTACATATCGAAGGCAATTAGTGAGGACCAAGGTTTGTGGCAAAAAATCCATTCATCCCTCTCTAGCCAGCAGCTCGCAGTCCATCATCTGTTTAAAACACTTCTCTGCCGGCACTAAAGAATCCACAAACTAACTCTCGCCGTTATGTTGGTCTTGCTCAAGGGAGCAAGGTTCAGCTTTCAGCAGGGGAAAAAAGTACAGGCATGTTGTCAGCGCGAGAGAGAGAGAGAGCGCGAGCGAGCGAGTGAGGGAATGAGAGAAAGCAGGAGAGACAAAGAGGGGGAAAGCGAGAGAGAGAGAGAGAGAGAGAGAGAGAGAGAGAGAAGCCAGGATACAAATGGGGGTTGGGGGAAGAGGAGGGAAAGAAACAGATTCGGAGAAGCAATCGCCTCCCGGAGCTGTGGCCTCTCTCACACACGTGCGCACGCTCACTAACCGACACATTCAAACAAACACTCAGACGCCCAGGAGCATGCTCCCCTCCCCTCCCCCCACACAGACACCCATTCATCTAACACACACACACACACGCACGCGCACACACACACACACGCGCACACACACACACACACACGCGCACACACACACGCACACCAGCCTGTTCAGAAACACACAAATGCAAGCTCATATACAAACACACATCTAAAAACTAATATACAGTTTCCTTCCTGCGCAATTCCTAAACAAGACATGCAGCATATTAATGTCCTGTTACAGGCGCCCATTCTCTTTTGCTGCGGGGTTTCGTGCAAATTTCAACAAATCATAACTCTCAGGCTTGCGAAACTGTGTTTGCGCAATTTGGCCGGGTCAAGTGGGCGCATTTTCACGCCAAATGCTCCCGGTACCAATAAAACTAAATGCTTCAACAAGATTTAGAGAACTACATTGCCCCAATCTGTACACATCATCCATTTTTATTCAAGATTCGCTCAGATAACTTTGGTGAGGGTGCAACAGAGTAAAGCTAAATTCTTCAAATATCATTCGGTATGCAATTGTGATCACTAATGATATTTAGATGAATGCTGCCCCTTGACCTCGCTGCTCTCCGCCTAGAACAACACTATGAAGCCTGAAGCAGAAATACTCAGATCAACTTCATCTAAAATGTTAGAAAACCGCATTCAGATTTTACTGCTTCCGTTTGGACGACAAACCCTTCCTCTTACATTGAATAAAAGGCACAGGGTAAAAATGTTCTCTCTCAACGAATCAAGGCTTGTTTCATGTCACCTATAGTATGCAATGCCTCAAAACACCACATTCCCCTCAATAAGAAATCAATTTCCCTTACATTTGAAAAAGGAAAAAAAAAAGTAGGCCAGCCAATTAGGCTTGCTAATTAGGATTCACCACCTTCCCCAATAAATGAAGGAATTAATAAATAAATGAGGATTGAAATACATTTAATCCATGGAACAATCACCCAGTGAAAATCAAAACATGTTATGCTCCAAGATTCTACATTTAGAGCAAAAAGAAGAGAGGAAATGGGAAGGTTAAAATATTTAATATTTCCAACAGGCCAACAGTGCATAGCCCCTCGCCATCAAACTTAATTCACTTCTTTTTTATAATGACTGAAGTGACAAAAATGACGTTTCTTAAAGCGCAAAAAAAAAACCCCTGATGCATATCAGCTTCTAAATTATAAACTGCCAACAAAAATTTATGTGTATATATTACTGTTGCATTTAATTTCTGTTAGCGCAGTCATCACCAAAGATGCAAGAGAAACGGAGAAGCTGACCTTTTTGAGAACTATTAATCTCGGTAGCCTTTGCAGTTTTTAAGCAAACACGAGTTCGCCTCCGCTCTGTCCACCCAATTTCCCAGTGCGCAAATTGGACTGCCGCGCGCACAATTCTCTATTCATTACTGCGCCGCAGAAAAAAAGCGCAGAGGTGGCGGTGGGGCTTTGTGTGCGCATTGCCTTCCAGCAGGATTCCCAAGAATCAAGGCACAGATTTTCCTTTTTTTCCCCGCTATTTTGGAGAGGGGGTGCTGAGCTGTCGTAATTGAAACGTGGCCTAATCAGACTCATTACTGTTTTCAGACATTCGCACAACCAAAGATGCTTATTAGGTAACTGTGTTTAATAAACCGGCCTTTAGAAAAATAACCGTAATGAGCTCTTTAAAGTCAGTCTCCGCCGTGATTATGCGCTGGAAGTGTTCACCGCGCTGAAGCAGACCGCTTCATTTAGTAATGTCATAATTAAGCCGCAAAAGCCGGGCTTTCCTGGGCTCATAGAAAGCAGCAGCGGCAAACTGGAGCAGGGAAAAGCCCCCGTCTGTCTTGTGAAAGAGCCAAAAAATACGTGTAATTACTGATCATTACAGCGCTGGGATTTTCATCAGCGGATGTAAACACTCGCATGAAAGCCTTTCAATTTCGATAGTGCGCATGCAGCCATATACTCCAAAGCCTTTCTTTTGACCGCAGATTTGTCATTAAAATAAAACGCAACTCATATCCAAAATACTCCAGTTACAAAGGAAACCTCGCACTCAAATTTACAGTGTAAATGATGTGAGCGAAACTGTTATTCAATGCGCAACAACAGCGCCAAATTCATTTAGCACATGGAGTTAGAGCCACTCAAATTTCATTTAGAAATCCACGCAGCATTCATTAAAATGGATCCAACAGGACTGAAGCCACCATTTAACCCCTACTTCGCTAAAATGCGGGAGCATGTGTTACTGCCCTTTTCACGGCGATGCTGCGTCCATGCTGTAGCCTCAACAGGAGGCGCACATTCAGAAAAACGAGCGCAGCGGCACTTGCGAGCCTATTATCGGGTCAATAGTTCAAATGAATGAACCATATACAACAGGTGACAAACCAGGGACCACTGAGTTAAATAATTAAGTAAAAACAGACATGTAACCAACTGTATGATATTCCATTTGAATACTTTATAAACACAAATAATGAACTAATTAGCCTTAAATGAACGTCAGATTGCAATACAAATCATTTTAGTGTTGTGGTTAATTGACTGAAAGCAAGCACTCTAAAATATCTGCACTCAATTTTAATTCGCTGCTAAACCCACTTACATAATGGGAAAAAAAAATCTTCCGTTTTTTGAACAGGCTTCAACTGGAAGGAGGCAATTTATTCAACAGCTATAAACCATATAGGGCCTGCCAAATCTTGACTGTTCTGGGTTATAACACTAAGTCAATGGAACAACTAAGATTTTTAAGTATTTGTCCAAAAAATCAGTCTTATGCAAATAAGACTTGAATGATACTTTTTGATGGAGCAAGCCACACATTTTAAACAACCGTTACGCTGTCAATGTTCACGTCAGACTGTGCACTTCAATGTTCCCCTTCAGAATTATTATTTTTTAAATTTTACATTTTTTACTATTAGCTGTCACTTATGTTGACATTCTTTAATATGAACAGGGGGGAAAAAAAAAACAAAAACAAAAATTGCATGTGTCCCTGAACAAAATTCTGACAAACGTGTTTGTTCTTCGATTCCCACACCCCTCCATCTCTCTCCTCCAACCCCGCCCCCCCCCAAAAAAAATAAATAAATAAATAAATAAACCACCCTACTCTTTCCTAGACATGAAAAATAAGAGCGAGCACAGCTCTCCGTTTGAAGTGAGCGATTTAAATCCACCAGCTGCCCACTTTCACATCAAGAGTACAAACTAGAACATTAAACAATGTTTGGAGCACCGACTGTCAGTAGGCTGAGTCACTAATGGCGTTCAAAATAATCTTCACATAAACAGAGGCTAATGTGCTGTAATAAACACAAGAAGCAGGTATAATTCCAGGTTTGAGAACTGAAAGACATAATTTCAATCTGAAGGATGGCTAAAGCACTCCATAGAAAACTCGCTGGAACAAAAGTGGAGTGGTTGAGCTATTAGTAACCTTAGCAAGCTCTAAACTTGTAATTCAACCAATTATGTTAAGTTGTCTGACAACTCTCAGAGGGCCAGTAATTAAAAATAACAGCTGTGTGCAGTAGACAATTATGTGCTGCCATCCATGGGATAATTTCAGTTATTTTTTTTTAGCATTGAAAAATGTATTTCATTTCATAAGACACACATGACAATTAAAACTAAAAGAGTGACATACATTGTTATAAGATGGGATAACTTGGCTTGGAAGCTTGATGGAAACTAGGGTTAAATTTCTCACACAAATGGCGGCGTTTCCCTCCCATGGAATCCATCGAGGCCTGCAAGAGTATTCCAGCCACATTCCATTTTGAAGTACGTGGCCAATTTTTTGTCGCGAGACAAACGTAATTGTGCACGGATGTACATTATATGGCTAAAAGTGTGTAGAGAATTTACAGCAACCTCACTGACACACATAGAAAAGAGACATTTTCAAAATCTAAGTGTCTGACGTTATAATTGAATTCAGAATTAACTGGTCACCATGGGTTGATAGGTCAAAAAATGCAAGAAAAGTAAACAATCAATGAGCTTGCACAAATACACTATACACAAGAGAACAGACATTTTTGGACAGTTGTTATTTTAATTGATTTTGGAATTACTAAGTCAGCATAGCTGGACAGGAAATGCATTCGGCATTCATTTGAGAGCATTTTCATACAACTTCGCTACATAATTTGGAAATTGCCACCTATCCTCCATTTACTCTCCCCTTTTCGCAACTAAAAGGAGGGGGTCAAAGGGCACACAAAGTGCAAAAAAATCCTGATGGTAAAACAAATTTTAATTGCAATACCCTCAAATGGAAGCTGAAAGCCTGTCCTATCAGGTCAGGCTGACCAATTAATTCCAAATTCAATTAAAATATCAGATATTTAAGCCTTGTCCATATGTACATGGGTATTTTGGAAAATGCAACATTTTCTATGCCTTTCGGCCTTTTGTCCACTCGCAAATCACTTTCGGTCACTGATAACTGACCTACAAGAAAACACCTTCTAGGGTGAAGATTTCCAGAAAATCAGTTTTCACAGTTTATCTGTGGACACGGAAAACTGAGTTTTTGGTTTGTGACATCAGTGTGCGCGCATCTTATAGCTAGTTTTTACAGCTTGTGATTGGCCTAAATGGTCTTAGGAGTGAATTAGACAACTGCCCCCTGTTGGTTTGGAATGCTCTTGACAGTGCTTCAACTGTGTTTTTGCATCAACGGATGGAGATTTATTTGTAAAAAGGAGGAGGAAAAATTCCAATTTTAAAAATGCACGTGAACTTTAGGACTTTGGCCTTAGAATTTTAAAATGTCTTTTCTAAAGCAAAATGCCTTTGTGCAAAATGACTTTCCATTTTCTCCCTCTTTTTATGCAGATGTTTATGAAGCATCACAATTTGCATGTGTCATTTTATTTCTTCATTGCATGTATACATACCTGTAATAATGTGGCTTAAGATGATTAACGAGGCAGGATTTTCATAAATATGTCGTGGCAGTGGAGGATTATTGCTCAGAAATGAAAATGCACCTGATTAAGACTAATTCCCAGTTTTGTAGTTTGAACAAAAACCAGCATACACAGGGGGCCCCAGGACTGAATATGGGAACCACAGCTCAAGTTTAAGGTGTTACATTCATGATAAATATAGTTTTTTTAATATATCTTCAAGGCAAAGACAAGGGTTGATTTTAAGATTTGAGGACATAGTAATAAGATATTAGCACAAGTTTTTTTTTTTTTTGGTCCCCACAAGTACAGAACAATAAACATAACCAAACAAACCACAAACAATTTTTTTCCTTTTTTACGTTCATCATAAAGATCAGGAGGACTGAAATTGTCACTCATGACTTCCTCTGTCCTTGGTTACAAATATTTGGCGACACAGGTCAATAGCCCCAAGCCATCCGTCACCATGATTCCAGCAAAAAATAAAAAATAAAAAAAAGAACAGCAATGATGTGCAATAGAAAAATAGACCCTCACACACAGAAATGACTACAAAAATAGATAGTTAAAAATACCGATATTCATGATCAGGGCAATAAGAAGTTTAAGATGTACGACAGAAAAACTTGCCTAAAAGAACGCATGCAGATTTTGAATGCATGCACTGCGAGGAGGATGGTTGAAGCGTTAAACGCAATTCCAAGGATAACAGTTGAAGAATTGCAGATGACGTGTTTTGGCATCGAAAGATCTCCGAAATGACAATGTGACCGCATCTACAGAATGATAAGATGCACAGGAGGGATACCAGAAAACAAGCTTCTGCTGCGATCAAAAAACATGCAGTTAAGATTTGACGCAAAAACAAAGATGGCTTTCGTGAGGAACCCCATCGTGGCTATGAGATATGATGGTGATGGACCTTGGATTGTTGAGGGACAGGTCTTGTTCAACAAACCCAGGATAATGTGTTAGGATTCACGGTATCAAGGATATTAAGTGCCAGCAGATATTACAAGGAAACCTGTCAGAAAAGTGGTTGGATCTTCCAGCAGGACAATGATCTAAAGCATGAAACATCCCAGTTATGTTCAACAACCTTTTTCATTGACAAAATGTAAACCAATAAAAACTCCAGGATGATGTAAAGTGGGTTTACACAACAAGGAAACTTCATGCATCCTCTTCACTGCAATTTGCCCAGCATCCTCTGGTTGCGTTCAGAGAAATTACACTAAGATAAAGGTAAAGGTAAATTAAAAATTCAAACCATTTTTCTAGAAGCCCAATTGCTTCACGATTTTTCAAAATCAACTTTTGTGAAAAATTATGATCCTGGACTAATTACCAGGTCAAATTCCGGAGAGGCAGCAACCTGCGATAAATGCAGGTGAGTGAACACCACTGCTAATGTTTTGATAAAGGTAATAACTTGGTATTTTGACCAGAACAACAACTTGGTCATCAAGAATGAATGTCAGGAAAGGATTCCGCATGATAATGTTGATGCGCTTTGCTACCTGTATATTAGCAAATTATTATACTTATTGATCCATCTAAATCCCGTTAGGCCTGCATTACCACTAGGGGCATTGGGTTTGAAGTGGTTTTAACAATTATCAATTCAACTGGTTGACTGAGTAATTAACTTTCACACAGGGTCAGTTCGCAGTCGGGAACTTTTTTCCGTAAAAAGAAGAAATTACAATTTAAAAATGCAATTTCAGTAAAATAGCTCTGGATGTCTTTGCCATACATTACAGGTCCCCCATCATGTCATCAGCCGCACAGCCAATTAGCAATTACAGGCATCTCAAAATCTGCTCCTGCATAAAATCACATGGGGAAGTGACCAGCTAATGCCGAGAAGGGCTGATCAACTTCAGCCAACCAGTTAATCAGCTCCTTCATTATTCTGGGTGATCCCTCCCCCTTGTGATGTCACCAAGAGCAGATTTTGAACTGGCTTGTAAGGGCCAATTAGCCATGCACCTGATGACATGACAGGGGACCTTTGAAGAGTAATTAAATCCCCAAACCACCTTTGTCAGTTGAAAACCAAAGCATATGAGCATTTACTCGCGTTGCTGTTCGATTCAGGTCCATATATTGACATTTTACTGCATAGGATTTAAATTTTTCATAATGTGTTATATAGTAAATATATGCACAACAGCAGCCCTCTACAGTGAAACCTAGCTATTGCAAGTGAATTTTGTGATTTGCTCATCCAACCAACCAACCTCACCCATAAAACCAACATCTCAGGCCTCTCAAACAGTGGAGCGGACATGTGAAACTCAAACAAATTACATGGATTGAGTATAATGACTGAGAAACTAACTAGTACTGTTCGCAATGCTAACTTACCTTATATTATTTTAGTGTTTCCAGTATTTAGTAGGTTAGTCAGCAATTTTAGATAGTTGTTGGGTTGTTAGATTTTTTTTTTAGTATTTTAGGACTAAATTTAGTACTTGTAGGTTAGCTTTAGCTTGTAGTTAATATTGGGGTGTTTTTTTCAATAATAAGTTCTTTGATTTAGCATTCATTGAAATTAGTTTTAAAAATGTATTGGATGTTAACAGCTTACTTCTCATCAGTGAAAACGGTGGGGCATAATGTTTGCCGAAGTGGCTGAAAATTCACACCAAGTTTATTGATCGCACGTGACAGTCTGCAGCAACTAGAATGCTTGCTGGCTAGCCAATTACCTTCGCCAATAGGTAATGTTTTTTGCTTCTGTTTGTAAATTTATGAATTTGTTTGTCTGTCTGCAGGATATCTCAAAAATGGCTGCATAGATTTTAACCAAGCTTCACAGGATATTAGAGTAGCACAGGTGGAACAACTGATTAAATTATGGCATATCTAGGCCAAAGTACAGCTGAGATATAGGCCAAAGTCCAACTCCAGCTATGCTGGTGGACATATAGGCTCAAGTCCAGCTCAACTTTATTAATGACCCGGTGCATCAAAGTTTCTGTGTTTATAGCCATCGTGGCTTGAGAAAGCTAGCTCTGATCTGGCTATCTGAACAACGAAACTTTCAGTTAGCCTGCTGAGGCAACCACAGCAATGTTGCCTTAAAACTAACCCCTTCTGTGTCCTTAAAATCTGTTTAAACCAAGAGAAAGTAGATGGACTGAGTGCATCTCATTCAATATCTCATTTTGGCTACACAAAAATAATTTGACATATTTTGGCCTTTTGCCAAAAATGAGAAGCAGAAATCCAACTGGTTTCTCCAGGCTGCTACGCAGGAATTAGCTAGCAGCTATAATTAGTCGGCACTGTTGCTTTCCTCGCTACAAAAATACCTCTTGGCTGCACAGCTTTCCAGCGGACCCAGAAATTTTGGACCAGCAGTTTTGAAACTGAATAACTCTTGCCTCACGCAACCACACCTCCCCTCCTCTCCCTCCCGTAACCCCTAGCACGATTTTTGCATTTTTCAAAATTTCGCAGAGGGTGGAGTTCGGCTCAGAGCTGGGAGTCAATTTACACCTTTAAGATTTTTTTCGAAGATTGGAAATTTAATAATATAAAAATGAAAGAAATCGGGAACAAATAATTAGTTACAGCACAGTACGCACAAACAAATAAAAAAAATAATAAAAAATCACATTGAAGAGAAGGAATTCATTTACATGAAAAGACTAGTTTTACTCGGCAGCATTTTTTTGATTCGCTATCATGTCAGTAACTTTTCCTTGGAAGGGCTTAGAACAATAAAGACATTCTGACAAGGGACCAGCACTGGGCTCTTCATGTGATAAGTAAGCAGCTACCAGTGCACAGTTCCATGGGCCATCGCATAATTTCTCACCATTCATTTACCACGGAAGAAACCACACACACAGAGCGAGGCTGGTGGGCAGAAATAACCCCCACACGTGCATTCTGAGTCATTGGAATGAAACATCTCTGAACATCAGAAACTCCTCTTCTGACACAATGCATGACAATGCAAATGGTAGCAGTGGGAGCCCACGTGTGAACAGTTACATTTAGCACTAATAATCCTGGCTGCCAAACTAAAAAGAAAAAATGAAAACTTTCCCCAAAATTAAAAGGCAGATGGAGTCAGGAAGAATGTCAACAAGGTACAGTCCAAACTGGAGATGATGAGGATTAGAGATTGGTTAAATATGCCTGTTGCAGGCAAAAACTGGAAGGCTTACTAACCAGGGCTGAGGGAAATGCTCCGAAACACCACCAAAAGCTCCCTTGAGGTTTTGAGGACTAAATAATATAAAGTTGCTCGCTCTGTAGACTGGACACCACTGCTTCACTCTACACTTCTACATCTACCAGGTGCATAAAGACTACAGTATAGGATCTGTATGGCAACATGTTTGGAAAAAATGATTTATTCATCAGAATAAATGGGGCTGGATTGGTGGGCAGCTGCATTATTTTTTCAATTCGGCTAGTTGAATGCTTCTAAATTATTACATACTGTAGTTGACAGATATTAGAAAAGAGCCACCAGCATTTGCACAACAAAAAAAAATGCAGATATTGGTCAGTTTTTCCTGGTGTGGAAACAAGTAGGAGAGACTGTTTTAGGACTTTATCATTTCAATAACCACATATTTGCCCAATGTCAGATATCAGGCCGAGTGTAGGCTATTCCCAACAGCCAGGGTTTCACCTCATTTGGTCTCAAACTAATATTATTTTAGTCTTATACGCAATCATTTCATCTCAATCTATCCATCCGATCAGATTTTACAGAGAAAGAGGGGTGTCCTCACCGCTAGCATAGCTTTTGCTATTATGCATTTTTAAGATGCTGTAAAACAGAAATTAATTAATTCCAGGATTTCCTCATCATCCAGGATACGCTCTGAAAACTGTCAACCCGCAGTCGAACACTTCAGGCGTCAGGGCTATGGAGGCCAAATTTAGTTTCTCAACAACCTCTTTTCAGAACCCAACCGCCATCAGATCCCATGCATTTAAGGCTTTGCATTTTTTAGTGATGAAAGTTCACCCAGAGGGTAAAAATAAGCGTCCACCCATGATCTAACGCACTTCTTCCACATCAGGGTCGTCGGGGAAGCCCATCCCAGCAGACTACCGGTAAAAGGCAGGAACACCCCTTGGGCAGCTGACCTATCCACCGCAAGGCTATCCAACCTCTCACTCAACCTCTCAGGCCTACAGGTCATTTTGAGTCTCCAATTAACCTAACCTGCGTGTTTTTGGGCTGTGGAAGGAAACCAGAGTACCTGAAGAAAACCTAGACATGCACGATCCACACAAAGGCCCCAGGCTGGATTCGAACCCTCAACCTCCTTACTGTGAGGTGACGATGCATCCCACTGCACCACTATCCTGCCCAAAAAATGTACCAGATCTTCAAATTTTGCCCTACGAATACCTCCCCATTTTGGAGTTACCTCGCCTTTCTGTTGTTAAGTCTCAATTCTCAAAAACTGGATTGAAATGAAAGGTCTGGCCGAGAGCGACCAGATTACACAAAAAAAGACAGCTTATGGGCGGCCATTATTGTGGAAAAATTGTATAAATATATTCCTGTTCACTAGCAGTGATATAAGAACTAAATGAAGTCAAAACATTACCAAGGGAGCATTAACTAATGATATCACTAAATTCTACTTTTGTTTTGGCAAAATTTAAAATTAAATGAAAATTTCAATTAAAGATCAAAAGTAATTTCTATATATATAAGATCATTAATTATTTTTTAATGTTGACATTTTTTTTTTTAACCCTTCAAAGAAAAAAATTTCATGCATCTAGTGGCAAACCAAAATTATATCCCAAAAATGGTGTTCCTCACTTCAGAGAGAGTGTCAAAAATTGATTGATTGATTACAACTTTAACAGGACTTAAGTCTTATATCAGGTCTTATCATGCCAGTCTTTGTAATCTTGTCAAAGCAATGCTGGCATTCATTCTCAATCATACCCATTAGCCCAGCAGGTCCCAGACCAGAACCCACAAACTCCTTACTACTACCCACTGCACCACAGTGCCACCCCATCAAAAGTTCAGGACAATCTTAAAAAAAAAAATAGAAAGACAACTCACATTGAAAGGTGTTGTAGTGCTTGGAGCATTCCCGGGAAAAAAGCAAAATAACTGATAATCTGTCAGAAAAGGTAGCTTAAATAAACGTAATTAACTTTTATAAACAATTTTCCTGATGCATTGATAACAGTTTCATAACTGAACACTGAGTGTAAGGGTTTGCTGATCTACACTAAATCACCACCTGTAGCAATCAACACTAAATACTACAAGGCATAGTATTAAAGCTCTTGAGACATTCAACCTTGTAATTAATTTGAGACATTTTCACAACAGTTGCATCATTCCTGTGATATAAACAAATACAGAAAAGTGATACAATAAATATTTAAAATCATACTCAATTGGCCCCACAATTGTATTGTTGTTGCATTATTGTAGAAAATCTATATTTTCATTTAGTTGCATTGAATGAATACATCAGAGACTTGGCACTCATCAAGTTTTTTATTTTTCCATAAATTCAACAAATAGGCTCAAGTCGCCATCTATTGAAGTTATTGAACTCAATTTTTCAAAAACACACACTTCAGTCAAAAAAAGCTTTTCACAGCTACAAGATGACTGGTAAAATGTTGGAAATGTTTGTATCTTCAGAAAGTTTTCTGGGTGAACTTTCACTTCAAGAAAACTCAATGGCTAAAATGGGATCTTTTTTACCCCCTTTGTGACCCTCTATGGCCAGGTCTCTAGAGTTCAGATGCAGTTTGATGACAATTTCAGAAAATATCCCCAATACTGAACAAATCCTGAAATGATGAACCCAATGCAACAGTTTGTTTCCATGCTACAGAATTTAAATTACATGAACACAAAAAGTAAACAATTCATATGGATACGCCTCCTATTTCAAGCTCCCATAAAATCTGAACAAATTCAGGTAAAGCTGAGATGAACTATTAAAGTAATTTGGCATATTGGACTAAAACAGTAACATGTGAGATATCTGTGACAATGATCTGAGCCCCGGCGATTTCACATGGAATGACCCATAATTTAGGCACTAATTGGATGCCAGTGACACAGAAGCATAATCATAAAAATATTATGATACAAACCCATCTATGACATAACAGTAAAAAACCTGCATAATTTTTCTCTGTTCATTTCCATCAAAGCACAACATCCCGTTCTTGACTTTGCCTGAGGAGTTTAAGCAAGTCATAGAGAAATTTAAACAACAGCCATCTGTCAATGGCGTATCCCCCCAGCCGCCCACATTCATGGATGAACTGCTGAAGAAATTCCTAAATGCCAAAAGGCACATCTACATGAGACACCTGACCTACATGTCAAATTTTGTGAAGTAATACTGAACGGTTTTCAAGTTATGCTCCGGACAAAAGAATGTTTACAGACGGACAGACGGAGGGACAGACGGACAGAGCGATAGCTATGTCCCCCCATATTATATGCCGGGGGGATAAAAATAGCTAAATGTGCCGAAACTTCCATCAAGTCAAGTACAAAGTTCACTGAGCTCAGATTAAAAATTTGCCGTGCCGTTTTGCGCTACGAAGTGTACATCAGCATAACTGAAATGCAAAAATGAACAGCAGTTATGCATATAAACTATATCAACTCCTGAAATACATTTTCCCCAGCTGGAAGAGTATCCAAGGAATAACAAAAAAAAAAAAAAAAAAAAATCTTTTGTTTCCAGTAACCAGACCAACCCTCCATACGAGTAATAAATGCCAACCTAAACGTTTTTAGACCGTTGTTCAAAAATAAAACAAACAAATGCCAATCTGACCCCATTTCTTCCTGTGCAGCATTCAATTTTTTTTTTTCCATTTACAATTTTTTTATTATTATAATTTCAGCAGCACCAAAACGGCAGATGTAATTTAAGCAAATCAGAAAATGTGCTTTCACAGTGAAGGGCAGGAAAATACTCGACAGTTAAATTGATCTTCCTTGTTGAATCAGTCATCAGCAGGCAGTAATATGTTTATATACGTTATTTAACGCTGTATATGGTTTTCAAGCCTATATTTCGAGCTTCTTTTCCACAATTTGCACCCTGAATAAGCAATCTCGGCATTTGGAACCGAAAACAATTGAAAAATCATACATTTATTTATTTACTTTTAAGACACATCGAAAGGAGAAACTGATCAAAAATGACAATGTTCGCAATTTTAAGAGAGATCAGGGGGTGGTTCATCAACCAGGGTAGATTTAGGAAAAAATAAAAATAAAAAAATCAGGGTTAGAATAGACGACTGGCCAAAAAACGAAGTGACAATAATCCCACCGACCAACCCCAGCCAAAATTCTTGACGTTACTGGAAAACACAGGATTTTATTGTTCGGCCTTAGAGTTAATGACTCATGTGAGAGTTCAAAAACGTATTTAATGTGGCATTTTTAAATGGGAACAAATGCTGTGCAAGAACAAGCACGCACTGCTTGTATCCTATTCGTTCATTAATGGAATCCAAAATCTTCCAAGCGAATGACAAAAATACTCAATCCTGTGTCATTCAGTGCAAGTAAAGGGAATATTCAATACATCGAGTGATAGAGAAAACATGATTTAATAGTTCATAAAATGAAAATATTGCCCCCCAGAATTTTTAGGATTTTTAAATGGCAGTTAAAATCAGAAATAGTGTGAACAGATGGGAAAAAAAAAAAATTCTGTAAAATTCACTTTGAGACTTGGTGAGGTCACCTTCGCTGCATTCATGAGGTCATCTTAGCCTTTATTTTCTCAAAGCAAGTACGGCAATACACACATGCATTTCATTAAATAAATAAAAATATGATATTTCAAAAACTGACACCGCAGCCCCGCCTGGGAGTCACATCTACATGACAGCGAGCCTTGAAGGGGCGCTTGACTGTGGACCGTCAGACAGCTTTTCCAAAAGCATTTTGCTTATCCTTTTGGGGTGCAAATATCACAATATTTCTGCTAAGTTTCAAGGTCCAGTTTATAGGTTTTGTTGGGAAAGCCAGATGTGACGCTACCATGAGGAAATGTGTGCATTCGGTCACGAAGTACAAAGGATATGAGGAAATGTGACATGAAGAGGGATGATTTCTCCACCTCTCCATCAGGCCCAAGGAATGTGGAATAAGCTGTATACTTTCATTGACACAACTGCAAGGTATAATGGGTAATAAAAATCCATCAATGTGAAACCAAATTACCACCAATTCCAACAAACATGTATGGAATGAAATGAACAAATGGCGCCGGCACAACATACTTCGCCCGAGGGAGACGCTGTTGAACGTGTTGAACAACCTGAGACCCTGACATTCATCTCCTGCTGCTAACAAGCCAAATGACCTGCCATCATAGTATCTCGTAACGGATGAATTGAAAAACGCAAGTTTGAATCCAGTTGGAATTTTGATTGTAACGTATTTAAGGAATTTATCGTGATTAAAAATTTTTTTTTTGATTTTTCAGTGATTGTGACTTTTAACCAATTCAGAGCAAAATTTACTCATGTGATCAGTGGACCACTGCATACCTTACGGAACATTTATTTGCAACAGTTTTGCGCTACACAGACAAATAAGCATGCAATCAAATGCCACAAATGCCTTCCCCTGCGGACAGAGAAAAAATTCTAATATGCAGTCGTACTCCATCCGATAAAAGACCGAACACTGCTCTTGCTCTTAACCAGCCAAACAGCAAAAAATGACTGGCAGCACCCCAACTTTACACCTACCCCAGTAGTTACTAGAGTTTTAGCAACAGGTTCAGCCAAATACCAGAACAAATAAATTAATGAGAATTAATTGTCCAGTCAGCCAAATCGAAATTCCTCAATAATTTTTTTTTTGTGCAAATTATAGAAGCACATGGAGGACTCCCAAGATTTAGTTTCAAATTAAACCTATACATTTCAATAGCATGGGACCAAAGATGCACCGCTGATCTAAACTGTGGAAGAACAGACGTTTTAAGAACTACAACTGCGTTGAGCCTAAAATACCTATATAAACGGAGCATGCTCAAATGCTATGACAGACTTAAAAAAAAAAAATAAAAAATAAAATATTTTCTTCAATTGCTGCAGTTCACCCTGGGGGGGGGGACAGGCTTATGCGTGACATCATTGTCCTGACCGAATGCTGATCATTAAGCCGTGACTCCAGAGGCCAGCAAAGACAGTGGCAAATCTTCTCTTTAAATGTGGATTTCTCAGTGGTGTCCAAGACTCCTGCTCCCCTGTCAAAGAGGGTTGAATAGAGCAGGGTGTATAAGTTGGTCTTGAAAGCCAATGTCTGTACTGAAGGCTCAGTTGCCACTCCTGCTAATGCCAATGCTTTACCACCACGTATCAAGACCCTTGGAAGCACCAACAGTTATGGCAAGGATTTCGCCAGAAAGAGTTCCTAGATAGACAGTTGCGACATGAGGGTTCCAGAAGATCTGGTCACGGAGCCATTTTATTTCCATCAAAATATGGGGAAGAATCTCAAAGTGAATGAGTTTTTTTCCTCCGTTTTCTTTTTTATCATGTCCGAACATTTTCTCCTCTTGAGCTCGTTGAAACCATCGCTAGCGGGTTTATCATTTTTCCCCTCAGAGATCACCACTTTTCCCTTCCAAAAAAAAAACAAAAAAAAAAAACCAAAAACATAAAAACAAAAAAAGCAATGATTTTCATGAAACAGCTCAATGTAACGCAATGGAAACAAAATGGCCCCTATTTTTGAGGGCTTGCTCCTCTCTCGGAACTCGTCAAAGGCGTGTGCGGAGTCAGTCAAGATAGTGACTTTCTGCGTAGAGCAGTTGGTTAATCTGTGGCTCACTGGAATCTGAGGAGCTGGTGGGTGCCACTCTGCACACATTATTACTCCCCAGTGAGCAAACAATCAATCCGACCAGGATCACTAACTCGCTTCAAGTAAAAAGGACACTGGTGCCCCTGAACAGCAGCAAATTCTTCTCAAAGACCAAAATCTGTCTCTTAAGAGAAGCACCCCCTTCCCGACTGCCAGAACCACCCTTATCTCACCCCTCTTCCAAGAACATATGAGAAAAACCAAACACAGTTGTATAACAGAATATAACATCTAGAACAGGTATCTGGACAATGATAAGAGCTGGAGGAACCAACTGGATCTAACATATCACAACAGGGTTTGCTGTGTCTCTTCATTTCTAAACAGATAGGCTGTCTCCACTGCATATTCGAAGATTATCTTGTCAGCTGGTAAGACACAGTATTCAGTCATATATTATTCCACAATTGTCTCCATTATTTAACAGTTCAGGGGTCAATCCTGCGTCAAACATTCTGGATGTAGTGATAAGGACAAGTTTATACATGCGAGGTGTCATGTATAAATATTTGCTTTGTGAAAATCTGAAGAAGATTTTCGCTAATCTGCAGTGAAGTTCAAGGATCCTTCCTCTCTGTTCAGGAGCCACCGGAATATGAGCAGACAAACGGGTTTTGACATCACAATGGCACCCAAAATAAATTCCACCACATCGACGTGACGTCTCTCCACTGAGAACAATTTGAAAAATAACACCAACCCAGATGATACACAGGTCTGAGAACTGGCTTCAATACCATAATGTTGCAGAAAATAACAAAGAATGTATCATCATCTACTCACACCAAGAATAGTCTAAAATGGCCCAAAATAAGTAAGCACAAATCTCAAGAAGAATATCTGCACGAAGAGCAATAGCTAGTAGAATATTAGCTTGAGGGACGCTTCAAAGAAACATTCAAAAAAATAAATAAAACAAAATAAATAAATAAAACACTGCAGTAGGGCTGTGCCCCATTTAAAATCGCCATATTTTTAAGCTTAATAAGACTAAGTGGAGCACATCCATCTTTTTACAGGCTGTTCACTGAGCACCACTGTTACACCCGAGAAGTGGAACACACATCAGCTCAAGCAAACAAAGAGGAACTTATTGCGAGGGACTTTGTAGCCAGATAACTAGCAACAGTCAGACTCAATGTCCGCCACTCGGATGAAATGAGTAGCATGCCTTTAAAAAAATTGGTTTCGAGAAAAATGCCAATATTGTCAATGCCAACGTTAAGCTGGATGAAAAATGTGTAATTATTTTAACAGTTAATGTCTGACTTTATACGATTTCTAATCAAGTCTCAGCTTTCATTGCTAGCAAACTAGCATTAAAGCAAGCGTAAGCTTTTACTGATCTGACTCTGGTGACCAACTAGTTAGCCCGCAACCATGTTATAGAGGCAGAACACAACCAAATATCACTACGACATTTACGTATAATACAGTCGCCAACGCAGCATCTATACGTCAATACTTGTGATAGCTAGCTCAGTGGCTGATGACTGTAAACACTGGCAACTGGAAATCCCTTCCACTTGTACTGACTTTACTTCTGGGCCAGGTCACAAGGTAAAGGAGTTACAAAACTGGTGTATTTTGTACCACTGCTCCAAAACTAAGCAAGCTAGTTACAATTTAAATGGCTTTGTGTAGGTCTTCCTGAGTACTTCAAACAACAAAATAGCTAAGTTTGTTAGTTTGATTTATTTTGGGTGAAAATGGCAAAAAAAACTGGTCGGTAACGGAGTTACAAATTTGTCACTCCGTTACGGACCAGATTTTTGCCGTTTTTCACCGAAAATAAGTCAAATGAACAAACTTAGCTATTTTGTAGCTTTTGCTATTTTTGCTATTTTTTTGTTTTAATTACTCGGGAAGACCTACACAAAGCCATTTAAATTGTAACTATCTTACTTAGTTCTGGAGCTATGATATGAAATACAACAATTTTGTAACTCCATTGAAGGCCATTACCGCGTGACCTGGCCCCTCTGTGTCCTATATATCCTGTGTAAAAAAAAAAAATAAAAATAAAAATAAAGAGAGTGGACAGGTGGTGTTGCACGTTAGCGCTAGTGGAACCGTACACTTATACCTTAAACGATCAGCCAAACGAAAGATGACCAACAGGCCTTGGCAGCAGTAGGACTAATTACTGTTAAATAGTTACTGGGATTCAATGCCACTTAAGAGCATAGAACCACAGGGCTAATTCAAAACATGAATATGAAAAGCACTTCTTTTGGTTAAAATTGCAAAATAAATTGTTTGTTACATATTGTGGTTCTGGCTACTGAAATTCCACTTCAGATTTTTTCCATTTTTTGTTGTGGGGGGGGGGGGGGGGGTGGTTGGGGGGGTGACTCTACCAGTGTGGTGCCAAGCTGGGGGGGGGAACTTCATTTGACTCAGTTTTGTAAGCAAAGGAAGTGATTCCTGAGGGTCTGAAATATTCCACAAATTTACAGCCCCGCAACTGGCTCCACCCAACCCAACCCAGCAACAGCATACAGTCATACATTCAGTCAGAGGAAGGGACACAAACCGGACTTCCCAAACTTCACAGGCCAATTTTTTTTTCACAGCCCATCTGCGAGGCCTAGTTAACATGACTATTCTTTATCAATTTCCTATGCACAAAATTATTCTGTGATTCAACAAAAATTCACAATCTTTCCTCTGACCATTACAGCCAAGCCCCTTTCCAGCCATTATAAAAGGTTAACTTTGGAGGCATTCGGAGTTTCACCAATTATATCAAACTGTTATAATTATTATCAGACATTTCTTCCTGCTGCATCAAAAAAAAAAAAAAAAAAATAGTATTTGACACAAATAAGAAAGAAATGCATCAACTGGAATTCCATGAACCTTTTAAAAAGAAACAAGTGTTAAGGTCATAGAAACTAAATTCTGAGACACAAAGAGAAACAATTATTCAGAAGCAATATTTCTATAATTGAAGTCAATGTTTCATTAACAAAAATCAAGTAGATACTCCAGCAGAATGTACAATTGAATTCCTTGCACGGACTCGTCAAAGTGCAATAGATCATACGTACAATAACATTGCTAGGTTTGCAATTAAAAATAGCAAGCCACCGAGTACCATAAAAGTGCATAACACTAATTGGTTTCATGCAATTAAATCCTTTCATATTACCCTGAAAGACTACACATTTTCCTTCAGTCTCACTCTTCACAGAATAACAGCTAAAAACTCAATACAGCCATTAAGCCAGTGACCTCCAGTCAACACCCTTTTGCTGTAAACTTTGTGCAGACAAACTATTAATCAAAAACAGGTTGAAACTGATGGCTTCTGTGCTGTAATAACCCCCTTTTTAATTATATAGAATTAAACAGTAATTCAAATTTGTTGCTGAAAGCACTCATTTACAAAGACAGTAAGTGGATCAGAGACAAAAAATTAAATGACTATCCCCAGCTGAAATTAACACCATCCTTGGGCAACTCGACAATGACAGCAGTGCGCACTTCTGATTGGTGCAGTTGAGTAAAGTCAGATCTTACGCATGCGCTGGACAGAGGGGATTTTAAGCAATGAATATCAGTCTTCAGACTAGAGATTGTTTTAAAGGCAAAAAGGGTCTGGCCCCACCCCAATGCAGCCACCCCTCACTGATGTTCACAGACATTTAGGAAGAAACTAGAAAAGTTAATAACCTTACCAGAGGATCTTTTATGCTGATCCTTCTTTAAATACATACAAGTAATGTTATAATGGTGGATGTCCATACTCAACGTCTGTAAAGTTTCTAAACATAAGATACGGGGGTTTTGCCGTAATCCGAGAACAGGATTTCCTCTCTGAACAGCTTGTCCCGAGATCTTCACAAGATCTGGGCAAATCCTGACTTCAGGTTGTGCCGTCCAATTACTACAGATCTAGCCAGGGCCAATCACGGCGCTGGACCTGCCCCCCCCCGAAACTATTCTGGGAGGCACAAACAACCGCGGATCATATTACGCCTTAGTAGCGTCTACACTTCCAGAAATAATAATAATAATAATAATAATAATAATAGAAGAAAGAAAAAGAAAAAGAAGAAGGAAGATGAAAGAAGAAGAATGGAAAGAAGAAAGAAAGAAAGGAGAAGAACAACAACAACAGATTATTTGAGGAACAGTTACGTCAGTATGTGTATCGAAGCTGCTGGTCCGTGTTTTTTTTTTTGTATGCAAAAAAGATCGGTAGCAACTGTCCGTGACTCACAGACGCGGAAGCAGTAAGTTTTACCATTTTGTATTGCTTTACTGCATAAGCCTACCTAACGTGATAGCCTGTTGAATGTGGCTGAAGCACTGTGGCTAACGTAGCCTAAATATGCAAGAGTAATACCAGGGGACATTTCAACAGAAGATGTGCGAACATAAACCTTACTCGTTTGTAATTTGGATGCTTGGTGCAACTGTTCACGGTAACGGAACTTCCTGTCTGCAAAACCTATGTTGCAGGGTAAAGTTTGTCTCTATTGTTATGAGGACCGCTCGGTTACTACATTACGTTAGTTTGTGTTCCGTGTTACTTAAAAAATGCTTCTGGTTATGTTATATGCAGTAGTTCAGATTGGTATGCTTGTGTTACTATGGTTAGCATCAAGGTGGTAGTTTCATCATTATGTTACCTGATCGTCGTTGCTACAATTGAAGCTAACCGGAGAGGCGTTGTGCATGTCTGCAAAGTTGGGCTGATAAGGCTGCAGTTATACCGGACGTAGGCTTTGTGGGGCTTAGGGTACATGTTTGGGTTTGTTTACTGCTGTTGTGAAACGATTGTTTTACTTATCCATGACCGGGGTCAGCCGAGTACTTTGCCGTGGTGTGGGTTTAGCTCTCTGATCCTACCGCAGTGAAAGCAATCGCAAAATGCACTATAACGTGTGTGGTATAACAATCAGTTTCCCTGCATTGCCGTGACGGAATTTCATCCACCTCTGAAAATTGGTCTGGCAAATAAAATGCCAAAAAAAGGGGAAATCTGATACAGATTTTCATTCATTTTTTTTTATTTTTTCGGTAGAAGTTATCGATTCGCATGCTCCACATAAGCAACACTTCCACCATTTGTGTGTTCTTGCTACAAACTCATTAGGTAGCCTGGTGTCAGAATTGCATTTTGTTTTAGTGGAAATGGTGAACAGGAGCTTTTAGCAAAGTTTCCTCCGGATAGCAAAGTGAGTATATAACATGACTATATAACAGTACAGCTACAGTCACATGCATGTAAGGCGAGACAGTACGAGCAAAACACTAAAATTTCAACTTGCCACTCATTGAAATCCTGCTGTAAACATTCCTCCTCTCATTCGGCGTCAGTTTCAGGATCAAAAAAGTACGGTCTCACAGCAATGCATGCCGCGGAGAGCTGTCCTGAAATATCTCCCTGGTTTTTCAGGTCTGGACCCTCCCCCAGAATCAAAGCGGCCAGGCAGCCAATCAGAGCAGTGCCTCATTAGCATAGCCTTCCCGCCCATTTCAAAACAACTTGTGTTTCAGGCCAGCACAGACTGGGTGAGAGAAGAGGTCTCACAAGCCCTGGATGTGTGTGGTTTTTTCTGTAACCAAATTCTTAACATTATTTTAAAGACCCATTGGACATATTTTAAGCGACTAAATACAGCATAATAGGGGACCTTTAAAATATCAAAAGGCACATCTGCACGATCTGATGCAAATATGTGCAAATTTTCATGGAAATATACCAAATTGTTTTTGAGTTATGGCCCAGAAATGATGGGAATGCCAATGCGGACGCACACCCAGACGAGAAACCGGACATGTCCCCCCTCTTTGGGGGGGGGGGGGCTTAAAGGTGCACTATGCAAGTTTGTCAACATCGCTTCTGTTGACATTCGAATTAAAAAAAAAAATAGAGGTAGCTCGCCCCTTCCTCCCATAGTTCCCTCCTTCCCATGCTTCCATAACTGTCAACTCTTGTCGGCGATTGGCCGGGATGGTTTGTTATGTTATTGGGCACAGCCTGTGGCCCTTGTGTTTATTTGCAGTTTGTGATGCCTGTGTGGTCTTCAGAGTCCGGTTTTTTTTTTTTTTTTTTTTACAGTGAATTTAGGGGCAGGCAGCTAGCGGATCGTGGACAGATGTCAGCGAATTGAGACAAACATTTAACAGCACAGAAACTAAACAAACTTGCACAGTGTACCTTTAAGTCAATAGCAACCTCAAAGGCATACTTTAAAAAAGCTACAAAACTTCTGTGGAAACGCGAACACGGCAGTGGAAACAATCAGAATTAAGCCGCTTTCACACCGGACGCGAGACGAATTTTTTGCATGATAGATTACATTCAAAGTCAATGCAAAAACGCAAATACGCGCGTTTTCGAGTGCATTCGCGTCTTTGCATCGACTTTGAATGTAATCTGTGGGCGAAAAATTTGTTTTGTGGCCAGTGTGAAAGAAGCTTTAGACATAACAATTTCTTCAACAAGAAATAAGGGCGTATGCAGGCCCCAGAGCGGGCCAAGAATCTGGAAAACCAGGCTGAATTGTGTATTTGACAGGTGTCTGACAGGCTCCAATTTTGTAATTTCGGTCCCAATATTACAATTTGGGTCCCATCATTGAAAAGGTTTAGAAATCATAATCTTGACAGCAGTTATGTCAAAGACACAAAAACGATCTCCAAAAATGCCTTGCATGAGAAGGCCAGGAATGAGAATCGGGGAAATATTATCACAACTGTAACATTAGACATATATTTTAAAATAAACTTTTGAGAAGGAATACTGTGCTTATGCACATTAGTCAGCCATATTAAAAATTGCAGCCAGGCAGAACAATTTAAAACGCATTCCGCAAAACATGCCAAACAGATTAAACTGAAATACTGCACATTCCATAAAGGTGTACAGTACCATTATAAGTTTGTAGTTTTTGAAAGAAATTAATACATACTTTAAATTTGGTTTTTATGCTGGATTCAAAAGCCCATGTTTAGCAACCAACACTGCAGTGCACACATAACATATTGACCCCTCATCCTAAAGTTATCATGCTAATCTGATAATTTGGTAGGGGAGAGTGGGGCAAGTTGTCACACTTTAAATACAAAAGACACCAGAGTCACAACCTCTGACATGTCACAAGTGAAAAACTAACCCCAGCAGACACACTGACCCAATATACATGCTCTGCAATCACTCTTTATCTAGCCTCAAGGTTTGTGAAAATCATATACACTATTACTGTGAATTTATTATTGCCTTAATATTTTTCGTACAACAGGCATATCCCTAGGCTATATAGTACAAGCTTTAAGTAGACTCATGATCAAATTGACTGATCCTGTGCCCATGAGCATTACGTTTACAGCACAGCGTATGGCTGCACATCTATTCTCACACAAATTCAAACACTGTCGTGCTTCACGGACTGCACTGTGACAACTTGCCCCATGTAGAGTAACAACTAACCCACTAATGGGGCAAGCGGTCACAAGTGCACTGCCTTCACTAAACTGTCTTTAACTTCATGCAGAGACAAAATGACAATTTAATGAGTAAAAAATATGCGCCTGAGACATCACAGTGTCATCTGGTGTGACATTATTCCACAGCGATGTGCTGCACTTCAAATATGCAAAATGTGAAAATGGCCTTCCCTAAGCTCCCCATCTAGAATAAGAACCAGCTAATACCCGATTTAGCCAGACCCAGTGGTGGGTCAGCTAAATCAGGGAAACGGTAAAAATTGTCAGCTATGAGAACTGTTGTCCACAAGTGAATTTGTGGAGCTCCATGGGGACAAGGGGCCTTCACAGACATCCATGTTCCAAAATCACAGCCTCTAAAAAAATTTGACAGTGTCAGATAACTCCGGCCAAAACTGCAGAGCAGTAGCTCGCCATGAGCACATGCCAGTGTAGTGATGAACCGGAGGTGGGCAAGCTAGAGTCTGACGTTAACAGTCCTCCATTCTTTTTTATTCCAACTACCAGGGTTTGAAAAGTAAAACAAATTTAAGTCACTGCATATTGTAGTGTATACGTTGCAATCATTGATTGAGTTTGACAAGCGTGGCAGAGTATCTTGCAAGACTGCAGACTTTTTCATGCTGGTGATGCATGTGTACCCCATCAGTAGATTAGTACAGTATACTATTGCCACAAAAATTTAACTGGCTCCATGACAAAAGTCAGAGGCAATAATAATTTCTATGGTATAGCAGAATATTTGTATAATCTCATGGGTATTTACACACACACACACACACACATATATATACACACACACACACACACACACGCGCACACACACGCGCACACACGCACACACCCACACACACACGCGCACACACACGCGCACACACACGCGCACACACACACGCGCACACACACACACACACACACGCGCGCACACACACACACGCGCGCACACACACACGCGCACACACACACGCACACACACACACGCACACACACACACACGCACACACACACACACACACACACACACGCACACACACACACGCACACACACGCGCACGCACACGCACGCACACGCACATATATACATATATCTCAGTTAATGTAACACAAAGGATCTGATTGATCAGATTGATCACTTGATCTGAGGATCTGATTGCCCTACTTGAATTACAACTTTTTTAAGCATAATAATACTAATTGCTCCAATGCAGAACATAGGTAATCTTGCTCCTTTTCTCGCAGGATTTTAAACTTTAAGTTGTATTTTAATATAAAACTAATGCACAAACAGTGTACCATTACAAGCTTGCATTTGAAAACCGTACAATACACTCATACCCCACTAAAATTCTAAAAACACCCCCGATTAATAAATTCATCAAATGTGCAATTAAACACCTCATCGCATCATATCATACAAGACACTGCAGAAGACTAGGGCAAGGGGCATATGATATTTCCTAAACAGGCTTTTTCATCAAGCCATCAAAAGCAGGAGCACTGTTCTCTGATCAGTTTCCCTAACCCTCCAGTTCACGGCATCCGCTAGGAGCAGAGCAGACAAAACTGACCCAAGATCAGCTGACTTACACAGAGAACTTTTATGAAAAGTAGCCATAGGGTGATCAGGGTTGAAATACGCCAACATGCACACGCTCACATGCCCCCCATAAAAAAATAAAAATAAATAAACCTACACTTTGCACACACACACACACACACACAACCCTGAACTTCAGCGAACTCGCCATCTTGCTATTCACGCCGCATGCGATGGTCTCGGGCGCTGTTGCAGGCTCGGCACAGACGGATCCTCGTTCAAAGCTAAAGATTTTTCATTGCCTGGGTTTAGCCGTCATCTCAGTATTGATTTAGAAACAGACAGAAGATACATCAACTCAGCATTAATGTGACTGCGAAGTCAAATGTTCAGCTGAGATGGGGGGGGTGTAGAGAAAGCAATGACCTGGCAGATTGACAAAAGGTTGAGCCGAGCTGCGAATATGTAGCTGGAGTCTTTACATTGTGATATAGGCGAGAGCGTTCCTCCATTCGAGAGGGAGATTCTGCCTAACAAAAGGAAACAGCCCAAGTCTTGAGGAAGAGTACTTTAAGGCTGCTCTCTTTCAGCTCTTGTCAGCGCTAATACCACTGAGACATACACACAGTCAATCAATGCTGCTAACTAATACAGTGGCTAAACAAAGCACGAGCACAGATAAAGCACTTTTCAACCTCCAAATCATGAAATAAAGCTAATACATATTAATGGGCTGTTTGAACCCCACTTTTACACTCATTTAAGCACTGTAAAGGAGGTGTCGGCAATTATTCATAGGAATCCAGGATCATAGCTTATTGGTGCGAAAGCAAGTCAGCAGGCCAGGGGAAGATCTAAGTGGCTGGATATTAAATCGAGATTTCCTTCCTCTCTGATCCTCGAGAGAATTAATGTTTTTACCGGCGAGCACACAGCACCTATAACGCCGATATGGGCGAATGTATGGAGCTGAAGGTTTTGCTCCGTTACTTTTCTACGCCAACCAGCCTCATCTCTCACGCGCTGGGCTGCGAGTGGGTGTAAATTGCGCAGATTTGCTAAAAGGCTGTTGTGGGCCACTGTGCATTGCCGGGCATAATGAACCGAAATGGAAATGATCAGTGATGAGGTACCCATTGAGGACATAAACGCGGCGATGTCTGCGCCGGAGAGAGGAAACTGACGCAGGCCGCGCAGAGGACTGGTCCTCCGGCGGTCTGAGGATCCAAACGAAGGTCAGCGGAATTTTCCAGAAGAACGTTTCACACGCAGAGAAACCACTGGAAGGACCTCCAGTTCAAAACTGTACAATGAGGCTTTGCCAATATTCTGAGAGAGCTGGACAACAGGCCTCTTCAAAGACGAGGTGAGACACAAGGTCCTTTATTCACATCATATACACAGTATATAATCATATTAACGTGATGATGAAACTTGCTAGCCTGTGCACAGAATACCCAGCCCAAAAGCCCTGGTAATGACCCTGTGAAATCTGAGCAAGCTCTGCATACAAATCAAACCGCCAGCAGAACACTGCAGATGCGAAATAAACAGATGAGAAAGAAGCAATCAGATTGAAAATTATGGGACAGTGAATTTTAAGCAGAACCCAGTAGTGTTAATTTTGAATTTTAACTGAATTTTTTACAGCATGCCACTCACCCACTATCGTCGATTTTTTTATTTTTTTTTTTTCAAAACCTGCATTTCAGAATCATATATATCATTTCAACACAAAGATGGAATAAAGTTGGAAAAAAAAATTTTTTTACTTGTAAGGCCAAAACCACATTAAAATACCATCTTAGCACAGTTACTTATAAAATAATTAAATTGGATTCAGCTGAATTTGCATGTTCCACATTTGCCCAAGAAATTACTTGGAAGCAAATACAACTCTTCAATACGTGCAACGCAAAGTCATTCATAGTATAAGGGTAAATTAGCCTTAAGGTCTATACAGAGCTTGAATGGCACAAGAACACCGCAAAAGAATAAAAACTTGTGAGGGAAAAATAAATGCACCCTGGGGAATCTGCAGATGTTACAAAACAGGACCTAAATTTAAGTTACCCAGGCACTGGGTACATCAGTCTCTGTGGGATCCTGGATGGCAGATCACTTCTTATCAGTCAAATACATCTCAGTTTCACAGATTAAATATTTTGTGTCTAATTAACTTGAATTGAAAGGTAAACACATCAACTGATTTAGCTTAGTGAATCAAATGTTTAAGCTTGGAAATTTTGCCTAGAGCAAGCCTTAAGAGAAGCATCTCTCAGATAAAGATAATACCATAAAAATAAGGCCCACATGATATGGACTTGAGGGGGTAATACCTCAATAATGAAACCATGCACAGTTTAAAAGTATAGGCTCTGTAATAAAAAAAGTCTCACATAATACATCTGTCATTGAGAGCACTGCTTTTGAAGCAAGGTTCACTTTAGTGCACAGAGAACTGGTCATATGGAGAATGCCAACCTTTTGTTCTGTGCACAACATTTTCACTGTGAGCACGGTCTTCTTGAGGACTATGAGAGAGATCTCCAACCTAAATTACAAGGTTGTCCTCTTAAATCAATTCTGAATGATGCGACCATACCATCCATTTTCCGACCCATCCAATCAACGTCAATTAAGACTCCATTTCCCCCTCTAAACCCCCGCCGGATAAGAAAGGACGACTGGTTAAGTTGCAGGTGAGTTAGCGAGCCAAGAAGCAGTTCTCTTGTGTCAATAAAATGATCTGGCAAAAAATGTTAGGACTGGTGTTACTTTCCACCTGCTAGCAAACTCCTGAAATTAAGTTGACCGTGCTAAAACCGTAAGGTTATATCGCCGAAATGGCTGACGAAATTTTCCACTTACAAGCCTGCTACAGTTCACTACAACCACAAGCAAACAAAAACCTTTGCTGGTTGAAAGGAAACAATATAGAAGGCATATTATCGAGCCATTTTTCCTTAAAATGCACCCTCTGTCCTCATATTTTGGGGTGCCATTTCTACTGTTGGAAATGTTGCTAGTTTGCAGTACAAGCGGAGACAAAAAAAAAAAGAAAAAAAAAAAAAAAAAAGTCTCCGCTTGAGTGGCGAGCATGCCCACTTTCCAGAGATGGAGAAAAGAAATCAAAGCTGAAATATATTCCTGACCTCCAACTAGGTCTATGATCGCATCAGACGCCGGTGCTTTGGGGGGGGGGGGGGGGGGGGGGGGGGGATTTTACAAATTTTGCAGCTGATTTCCTGAGGTCGACACAAAAATAAAAATTTTCAATCAGGGATGCGTTCTTCACACTCCACCCCGATCTCTGACAGATTGAGATTATGGCAAACCGCAAAGCGCATGTCCCTTTAAACCTTCATTGCATAGCGGTTACTAAAGAAACCAAACCCACCCACCACCCTTAATGGGTAAAGAGGAAAAGAGTCATGCAAAAAAGGTTTATGAACCAAGGCAGCAACATAATGTAGAAGTTAAGTCAAATATATTTTAAAATACTTTGACAAGTCAGCTGTAGTATTACAATGGGGAAAAAAAAACACAAATCAGCTAAAATAGGAGGTTGCCAGTTGCTTATGTTACACTCCAGCAAAACCTTAGTGGAAATGGCTAACTTGGCTTATGATTTGAAAAAAAAAAAAAAAAAACTAGCAACTTGACAACTCTGCCAACACAGCAATATATCAAACAAGTGGAACAACAGAAGATATAGTAATCCAGCTAATATTAATGAATAGCCCAACATAAAGAAGGCCAACTCAACATCCGTCTTGCAGCCTTTAATTTTGCAAAGCTCTTGTAAAAGACTCAAAGCCAGTCAGAGATTTAGCTTATTCTAAGAACTTCTTTCTATAGCTAGCTGGAGACCCATAGATGGTAAGTGCGTGACGTAGCTAGTGTCGCAGAGCATTTTGCCCTGTTTGCCGATGATCGTACTCTGTGCATAGTGCATCAACAGGAGTTCAGGCGATGGAGTGGGAACAAAAGATGCACCATTCTCTCTGTTACAAGTCGTTGTACCATCAAAATGATAATGACGCCACTATTTGCAAATTAGTTCCATACAGGCACTTAAACTACTTTTTTTGGTAAATTCTAAACTCATTGCTCACACGTAATATGAGTTTAGACATCAAACCAAGTGCTTCCTGTCAATTTAAGCATTTCAGTGCCACCTAAATGGACACTTATGGGTTTTCGTGATGAATAAATGCCAACAAATTAAATCAAAGAAATGGGGAGTTCACACAGGTTCCATAAATTCACTCTCATAGGGAGGACATGTCACCATCACATTTATAGGTCCAACTGAACCTAAAACTCAACTGGCCTGCCACCCTACCACAGCCATTTGGAAGTGGGGCACAAGGCAGAAATGCATTACCAAATCAGTCCAGGTCCTAAAAATGCAGGACCCAACGTTAAATGAAATTTGATTAATATTTGTGACCACTAGAGGTGATGGGTTGTTCAAATAGGCGTCTATAGGAGAAGGAAAGTCAAAGGTCACAACTGGCCATTTCTCAGAAATCATGAAAACCGTCAAGAAAGAAGTCTTGTGTCTTGATACCCGTTATGCAGTACTTGCATACAAAGATTCATCTGTATTAGAACAGGTGTAAAATAGACAAGTTCAGATTTTTTAAGATGGCTAATCTACCATCTCCACTTTTGGGGTTGGGGGTTGATGCACTTTCCCAGGGCAGTTTTCGAGCTAAAGATGGAACATACCAAGTTTTACCAAAATTGATAAATATTCAGGACCACTCGTGGTGTCGGGTTGAATTGTTGACTGATGATGGATGACAGATAATGACAGATTACGCCAGATTTAACAAGGTGGAAAACTAGCAAAGTTAAAAATACGCTCTTAAGTACTCATGCACATAGACACACTGCAACATTTGGTCTGACTTCATAAAATGCATATTTAGCTGCTAAAAAATTACATTACACTGTCTGATATACTAGATGAGCATTACGCAATTACACATACACATACATATCACACATACTAGGAACAACAATGTAATTTGTAGATACTACATTTGAGATGTTACTTATGGAGTTTTTTGTAATGTCAGTACAAGACGCTTCAAAATGAACATAAAAAAGTGAAAAGTGCAAATCGAAAATTACTACTGCACATTAACCAATGTTTGGCTCTCGCTTGAATCAGTTTCTATTCACAAAAATATAAAAACTAAATAAATCCAATATAAGATTCACTCGTGAATTTAACATTATCGAGACACATAAAATCCGACCAGTATAAGGGTTAAAACACAGTAATGGTGCCCTAGGTGTCAGAATTGTTTTTGTTTCATTGAAACTTATAATTCTTATATCATTGTATAAAACAACCTGAATTTTCAGATGACATAAGTTTCATTGATATACACCAGTACTTTTTCAGTGAGACACTGGGAAACAAAGCGAAAAAAATTGCCTCTCCGATGGGACACATTGTAACATCGGCCTGGGCCAGAAATTAGGTTGTTTTTTCATATTTTTATTATTCAAATATGTTAAACTATTATTTTTCATTATTCTAACATAGAAAACTGCCACCCAATATGAATATTGTGGAAAAAATATTTAGTACTGTGGGTGGTGTGTTTCGTCAGAGATATTTGACTTTGAAAAGTTTTAATATTTTCCTCAACTGTAAAGTTATATCAATAAAACTTATTTTTACGAATGATATGTAATAATTATAGCAATATTGCCACAATCCTATTATCTCTGACGGGACATTTTCTGACAAATCTGATTGACTACGTTTTGTTCTTCAATTAAGTTACTCCTGACTGTTCTGTTGTGTTATATTTCTTTTTTAGTGTATCCATATTAGTATTGGGCACTTTTAATGATGATTAGCTATGTTGCCTTTCAGTGTTCAGGAGTTGGCCTGTGTTGTCAGGCCTCAATGAGTTGCGTTTCACACCTCACTGCATTACTTGCAAGCAGTGGTCGTTTGACATGTGGATGTGCATGATTTGCTCACAAGATGTCGTGTGACTTGCAACTGCCTGAACATTGTCCACCATGAAACAGACTTTGGCATGGAAGCACAGTGGATTTTTTTTGCCACTGCCCACGGTAAAGGACCTGTTGATGGGATTGGAGGAGAGATGAAATGCCAGCTCTGGAGAGCAGTCCTCTGGAGAAGGGTTGTATCAACTCCTTTTGACATCCACCAGGCTGGCACGGAACTGTGCCCCAGTGAGAATGTCAAGTACCTGACTTCAGCCGATATTGTGTCGGCCACCGCACCCATCAGGAGCCACTGGGAAGATTGTCCACCAGTTCCAGGAATTCAGCATTTTCACCAGATTCAACCCCAGCCTCGAGGACATGTTCTGGTGTCAGCGAACTCTCAGTTCCAGCAACCGTCTAGAGACGCTAAGCTGGTGCAGATGACTGAGGAGCCTTATCTGCCTGTACAGCCACACAATGATGTCCATCCAGGCGCAGAACTTCATCAGGGAGACTTTGTCATTGCTGAATTTGCAGCGAGGAAGGCAGTGAAGAAATACCTGGGTCAGGTCACCCATGAAGCTGAAGACGAAGAAGTGGAAGTCAGCTTTCTACGAACAAAAGGTTCTGGCAAAAAAAATCTTTGTCTTTCTTGCCAAAGAAGACAGAGCCTGGATTCCCATACAAGATGTAAAAGAAGTTCTCTCCATGGCCAACATAGACACTCGTGGACATTACCTGTTCTCCTCAGCTGTTGATGTTACAGCTAGAAATTCCTAATGTAGAGAGGCTATGGCTTCTAGGAGAATGGAAAAAACTGCATTTTTTATATGAATAGAATGTGTATCATGGACAAATGTTTATTATTACTGACTACAGGTAGCAGTAATGGATTATGAATTGGCTAAAAAATTATGCCTTAATTACTTCTTAAGACTTATACCTCGTAATATAAATTGCACAGGTATAGATTAAATGAAATTCCAAAGAGAAATTTTAGTTGGAGTTTTAGCCCAAAATACTAGGGGCCAAAAAAGTCCCGTCAGAGATTCAACTCTAACTGATTGTCATTCCAACATTTATTTAAATATAAAGTAGCTCCTTGTTTTGAATAAGCCCTTATGGTCCAATTAAAGCAAGAATGAATTTAAAAGTAACATTGTGAATCATTTAACACCACTAATCTGTCATATCATCTCCAAAATGTCCCGTCAGAGAGATTTCAAATACCGTGTTTCGACCCATAATTAAATCGCCATTCAATTTCCTTTATTTTCCTTTAAAAACAGTTAATTTTTAAAGGACAGTTGGGTAACGCAAGTAAAGTTGTTGCAGCTTCAGGAACATGAAGTTTCCCAGCCAACCGCTCCAATTTTAACTGAAATCATACGGCATTGTAGCCTTCTGCCGCAACCCACTGTCACCAGGAGGCCTGCGGTTGAATTCTGCCCGGTGCTGTGCAGGTCTTCGCCAGGTGCCTCTGGGACGGTGGTTAGGGCTCATGGTGACAGAATGACAGCCACAGGCAGACAACAGAGTGTCCCAGACTACAGCCCCCGCTCCGCACACCGCAGGCATGTCTGCCCAACGTCAGGGGATTTGTACAAAGCCCCGTTCCACCAACGTTTTGGCTCATCTCAAATGCAAAATTACATCAAACTTCCCTCCGATGCATACCTCTGAAGGAAAGGTCAGCTTCTTAAACCCATGGAGGGTATTTTTGGGCCAGGCTTCAGGGGTCAAAAAATTCGGCATGCACTATTCATGACCCAAAGTTTATTTATTTATTTAATTCATAACTTGGGCAGTATTGGGATTCTTTGCACTGTTCTGTCTTAGACAAAAACTAAAAAAAAAAGACAGGGAGGAGAAATTCAGTTTCTCCAGAACAATTATGAACTGATTTAAAAGCATTCCAGCCATTCCATGTAAAGTGAACTAACCCAGCCTTAAAAAATAAATAAATAAATAAATAAATAAATAAATAATAATAATAATAATAAAAAAAAATACATGGTCTTAAACCATCAAACACCAAATCCAAAATTTTAGCTTCCTTGGTCAAACAGTTGCTGACACATGGCCATTTGAAAGTGGAGTATAAAAACCAAATGTAAATTCAGTTTTTTTGTTTTTTTTTTTCCCCCAGGTTTCCGGTGCAGTAAACATGCAGTTCTAGTACGAATGAATCACTCCGACTTCACATACTTAGAGTTTTTTTGGCGTAAATTACAAATTTTCAGCCAGACCCAGGCTTTCAATTTTGAATTTGGTGAACTATAAAATGTACTTTATTACATGAACTATAAAATGTACTTTTAATAATTTATTTTTTGCAGGGGTCGGAACCCAACTTCCGCAAAATTGGTCCGGTTGACATGGAATGACCCATATCTGAGGAGCGGGAGGCACTTTAAACAAAACAGTTTAATGCAGAGTATCCTCATTAGAGATGTTCATTTTCCTCCCAGTCTGAATCCTACTTTACTCTGTTTCACATTGCATCAGAGGACAAAATCAATGGCAAAAGAGCAACACAAAATGGTCTAAATGGAATCACTGCACTGCTCGTAGCAGATAATTAGACACTCATTACCATCCTGGGCAGCAAACTGTAGATTTTCCTGAGAGAAGCACTGTAGTGATTAACATCCGAGCAACACACTGAATTGAAGTCCTCGGACATTAGGGAGAGTCACAATATGCAGCCATTAGGCAGGCCCACCATGAAACAGCCTGCCAGCGGTCTTTTGAAAGTCGACTTGCATAGATTGAGCTTCATCTGAAAGCCGTATTGAGACAGGATCCAGCCTCTAAATTATAATAAAAAAAATAAAGAAAAAATTGCCATTTTAATTTTGAACAGGATTCATTCCCTCTAAAGGTACACACCATTAAGGACTGCATGCCCATTTAGCTTAACACTGAAGATTGTGTACAGTATCCATTCTCCTCTCAAGAAATTAATTCTCTCATGTTTAGTTTAAAAAAAAAAAAAGAAAGCAGAGGCCAGCAGACTTCTCTCCAAAGACAGTATTTCTTTACCTCTGATGTTAATGCCGTGTGAGGAGTCCGATCAAAACAAATTCAATAATGTGAGATTTCACGAAAGTCAAAGAGAAATTAAAAGAAAAAAAATGTATCAAAGAAATTACAGTGAGGTCATCTGGAATTTTTCCAGTCATACCTGCATACATGATCAAAAGAGAATAAAGACAGTACTCATCTTCGCCGCACGAGAACCAGACAACATCACAAGCTGTCCATTTCCTTCCAGACCACACTCACGTCTGCGTCGCTCGGGAATTAGACGGAATGTTTTACATGATTTTGAAATTAACACCAACAGAACAAATCCAAGTGAAGAACAAATCAAATATGAAAATATGCATTTCATCACAGACGAATGCATACATTTACTTCGGCGAGATGCTTTTAGATACACCGCCTTCATAAGTTGAATGGCAGCAACCATGTCTGTCACTGGAGAAGAATAAAATTAGAAGCAAGACCAGTTTCTGGCTTTAATAACCAGCTAGAAAAAGGATAGCAATAAAAAACTGATTATTTTTCTGATTATTTTACTTCATGAAGAAAGCAGGAACAATCTGTATCAGTCCAATTCAAGCCACTTGGAGAGAATTCAAATGCAGAAAAATTGCAATAAAACATAAACATGAAAAGCTCCCCTTTTCTGTCCATTTTAACCGTCAAAATTTATAGCAGGAGTCTGCGCCCGCTGAGAAGCCATGACACCGCCTGCACAGCAGCTGGTAAACGTGTACCGCTCTACATACCGCTCTCCCTCACCTGTGCGGCAGACGCTATTCTATACATCACAGACCACACAACAACACAAGAGAGCAAAACACAATTTTGGATTCAAACCCCGTCAACAGTCAAGATGAATACCTTCACCAGCCATTTGGGATACCGCAGTTAATCCAGTTCAAGTACGATGTACATTATGCGAGACGGTGCATCAGAGTTCCACTGGAATTTCCGAAAAAATAAGGTTATAGAGAGGCACGCGACAAAACCCGTTGACTGACACACTTCTGAATCAACAAGTAACCTGTACTAATCGTATGCCAACTTATCTTTGCATCCCAAGTTTCAGGACTGGCCTTCGTAAATGAGCAAGACTGAGCAAAACGATATTTCGGTCCAATATTTGCATTTTTTTTGCTGTATTGGCAGTCAGGGAAAACATGTGGTCATTATGATCTATACTGTCAGGTCCATAACTATTTGTACATTTACAACATTAATACCATTTTAGCTGTTGAACACAAAAAATTGGAGATGAAATTAAATGAACAGGGGCTCAAATCCAATCAAAAATGCATTTTCATTTGGAATCTGTTGCTGTTGACACTCAATTATAAATCCAAAGAGCTATCAGGACCAGCAAAGCAAGCAACTTTCTAGGCCGAAAACTCAAAAACCCACCAGAGAAGAAGCAAAACGATTAGGTGTGGCCCGCTGAATTTTTTGTCACATTTCTGAATGGAAAGAAAACACTTGTGAGCTCCGGAAAAAAAAAAAGTCCAGGGAGACCACAGATAACTGGGGCAGATGACAGAGTTGTTTCCCTGTTTCAGAAAAACCCCTTCACAACAGTGAGTTGGAGGAAGAACATTGACAGGAGGTAGATCTATCAGCAATCAAAAGAAGACTACACCAAACTATTAGTAAAGCTCAAAAACAGGAAGCTTGCCAAAAATATATATAAAAATTCCCAAATAGTTCTGTAACAACATCCTATGGACAATCAAGATGATAATCAACTTATACCAGAAAGACAGGGAAAAAAAAGAATATAGGGACAGAGGGAAACTGTTCACGATCGGAGCCATATCACGTCACCTGTGAAGAGTGATCATGTATGGGCATGTACAGCTCTACCTGAGCTGGATCTCCTGTATGTACTGCTGATTGGACCATGGATAAAATCTAGAGGACAATTTCTGAATTTCATGAGGCTATGCGCTCACTCAGCCAAAAGCATCAGAACTAATTGGGAAATACTCTGCAGTCCAAATGGACAATCACTTAGGAGAATATTGTAAAAACAGCCCAAAAATTTCCAAGGCAAAAACGTGAAATGTTCTGCTATATACAAAAGTCAATTATATGATTTATTTAATCAATTTTTATTTGAAAGGATGTGTGAAGGCTTGCAGCCTTTTAGGGGTTGTGCAACGAGGCTGAACCAGAACTACGTGGCAGTTCCCGAGCTCAGAAACGCTCCACCAAACACAAAGCAGGGTCCCAAGCTCATTCTGAATGACAGCAAAATATTTTGCCGAAAACAATTTTTTTGTCCACAACATTTATCCACTGAAGTTGCAACTTTTGCATAGATGCTTATTGTGCATAAGACCAGTATACTTCCCTTTCCACTGCTGCTAGGCAGGCTAGTATTCAGCGAGGGAAGAGAGCTGCCCAGGTTGCTTTGCAACTACCCAGTGTCAAACCAGGTAATTTTGAATCAATGTTTCCATTATTTCAAAGTGAACGGGAGCTGAAACATTTCCATTATTCAAATTCTTCTCCAGTGGAAATCCTTGTCGTTCCGTGCGTTATAAATGGGGACAATGGTTTTATTTTTACATTCAAAGCCAGAGCACGTGGCTCTGTTCTGTGGGCAGAATCCACTGATGAAAACCCCTGGAAACACAGCACAGTGCTGGAGAAAGAAGAAGTACTGATTTTTGTAGACTACTGAATTTCACAAAAAGGCCAGCGATCATCTTTTCCACTCTGACAAACTGACACTCCTTGCACCCCAGGAGGCATTTCCTTCAGCCCAAAACATGGCGTATTTTTTACTCAAAGTGCACTGCTACTGCGTAACTGCAGAGGAAGGAGGTGGTAGCGTTGGCTCTCTACATTTCTCGTGCCAGCCATCTGAGCACTGACAATATTAGAGCATTAACAACGGTAAAATCAGCCAATTAGCAATTGTAATCCTCATAAATGTTTGCAAATTTCTGATGAATATTAACTCACAATAACAGTGCTAACTGGCCATCGGCAAGCCAAACAGCCTTCTCAGTCTCCAATGAGAGGGTTTGGAGCACAGTTAGGAATATTTATGACAAGAGAAGCTCCCAAGCTGGTACAAATACAGAGATCGACTGAGGTGAAGAGGAAAACTGTCCAGTGGTCTGACCAACCAAAAGGTGATTTTTTTTTTTTGAAAATCATTGATGTCACATCCTACGATCAGAGGGACCATCCTGCTCGTTATCAGCACAGTTTAAAAGCTAGCATCTGTGATAGTTCAGGAGAGCATTAGTGCACACGGCATAGATAATTTGCATCATCTGTGAAGGCAAATTGAATGCTAAAGAATACATACAGGTTTTAGAGCAACATATGCTGTTGACCATGTCTTCTTCGTGGAAAGCCTTGCTCGTTAACACAATACTAAACTACAAATTGTTCACGTATTACAACATCATGGTTCCATAGTAAATTAAACTAGATGTAAAGCCTGACTTTTCTCCAGACATGTCACCCATTGAAAACATTTGGCGCATTGTGAAACAAAAATACGACGAAGTGTTGAGCAACTGAAAAGTACATCAAGAAAGAATGGGAAAACATTTTACTTTCAGAAGCTCACCAGTTGGTTTCTTCAGTTCCCAAACACTGACAAAGTGCTGTTGCAGGGGACCTTTAATGATATGTTTTCAAATTGTAATATTCATTGATGCCCAAAAGGGAAGTTTACAGTACTTCAAGAACATAAATAAATAACCTTACAAATTCCATTGTTTGTAGGCAATTTGATTCCCGTCATTCTTAACTGTTCTGAATGAGCCTCCCCTCTATGATTCTTCCCCCCCCCCCCACCCCAATTGGCCAGCGAACAAAGCCGATGTGTCTAAGGAAAGCAACAGCGTTTCTATCCCCCAGGTACTGGAAAGTCTCTAATTACAGATGATTGAATTAGTAAGTAGCAAGCTATCCAATGAAATACACAATGAGTATGGAAAGGCAACATCTGCAGCCAAAGCAAACATGGATGTTACATTCACAGAAGTACGACATGCAGTCACCATAATAGTTTTAATATGCCTGCAACTAAAGGAGCAGTGTCATTATTGCTACGATTGCACAAAACTTACATCCTAAGAAAGTGAATCTGCTTGACTGAAAGTCATAATCTGATTCCATCCCTGCCAATCAGTCTTCATTTTGCATTGTACGTGTTAGTTATTCAGGAATTATGCTTTCTATATTAAGGAGCTTTCTATGGAAATTCGAGGATTGAAAGCACCATTATAAGCTTTAGCCAAGGAATATGAAGTATGCAAGCTGGTTGCCATTGCCAATATTAAATAGAAGGATAAAAATACCTTCTACGTTTTGCAGTTGAAAGGATTTACTTTGTTCAAGGTTGCGAACATGCGCAGTAACGGTTATACAGCTGCTTTATGTCTCAAACAGCAAGAATGACCCGTACCTAGCGTCTTAATAGTAGCAAATGTTTGCTAACATTCCGTTTACTGCTCTAGCTACAACATTAAAAACTGACTGAATTGATTAAAAACGGCCACATTTTCCATCTAATCCCATCGACTCATCTTGTACACTGCTGCTGGCTTAACTAACACCAGTTTCTAAATTCAGTCAATTTAACAGTTAGCCAACAAGCTAATAAATAACAAAATGATTACATAAAGGTGATATGTGCAAGCTAGCAATGCATGTTATCTAAGCCATACATATTTAATAAAGGTTACACTTAGAATTCAGTTTGAATAATAGCAGAACTTGGAAACACTTCTCGCTAGCTAGCTACAGATTCTTCTTGAAATAAATCTAAACCACTCCATCTTTGCATCTTCTGAAAAGCATAATAGGTCCTTGTCAATATAACATTTTTTGCCAGTCCTGCATTATACTGATCCAGGTTAGTAGAACAAATCAGTTGGAGAAAAAGTGGATAGCGCACATAAGCGCTAGTTATGGGCTTTTGCCGATTGAAGCTGGGATATTGCCGTAAAAAATAAGCCATGGGTGGAGATATTCAGATGAGGGGTAGAGAAATTCTCATGAGCCTGCATGTGAATTAGGCAAGGGAGCTAAATCTGTAAGTCATGCAGAATTTGCATGTTTGCAATTTGCATCATGCAGGTTTAAAAAAAAAAAAAAAAAAGCGACTGGGTTGCTTTACTTCAGTTAGTTGATTGAATAGCACTCCAGATACCAAAATGAATACGAGCAGAAGAACTGAAAAAGTATATTTTTCAGTTCATGTCCCCTTTAAAAGAGGAGGTGAAGTAACATATTAGTAAACTAACCCCTGACCCACCATACTCTTTTGTAAATTATTGCTAGCAGCAAATTAAAAATGAGCGTATACTGTTCAAAAAACAGTAAATTTTTCAGTTTCAATGTCTGATATGTAGTCTTTGTTCTGTGTTCAATTAGATATGAAGTCTAAATGATTACCAAATCATTGCATTTTGCTTGTGTTTGCATTTTAGTGTCCCAGCTTTTTTTGGAACTAGGGTGGTAATTGGTTTTGGAGCAGTTGAGTGATTATTCGACTAATCAGCAGTGATAACAAATCGTTCATCTTGAGCTTGAATTGGGCTTGAAATTTTCAACCCCATCCAAGTCTGTAATGCTGGAATGCTGTCCTAGCCCCAATGGAGTTGAAAAACATGTATCAACAGAGCTCGAACCCAAACACAAACCGCAGAGTTCTTGTCCAAGACAAACCAACTCAGCAGAGTTTTGATACTCCAACAATTCCATTAGAACAACCAGAACATCATTAGCGACCAAAGAAAACATCGGGGCTACAATATCGTCAGTTTTCCTATCGGCAACAAGAGAAAACATGGCCACAATATCATTAGTTTCATCATAATCTTAAAAAAAGTAAATAAAAAAAAAACCAACACTGACCTCATCATTTATCAAATTCTTGGTTTACAGTAAACTAAATCAAAATTATTTCACTTCCATTTAATGCATTCTTACGACCGATCTTAATAAAACCATTTCCCAGCACTCCCACCATAAACATTTATAATCACAAGATCACACTCAAGGTCACTTTTAATACCAAATATCATCACAGCCTTGTGCCCACGATCGAATCCCAGCTGCGGCGATGTGTAGTTTAACACTGGTGTGATGTCGCATAAGTGCATTCACTCTGAAGGTCACAATGCACGCTGTTGCACAGATATTCCAGGGGTTTTGATTTCCAAAGGTGTATACTCCATGAGTTATTCTCAAAAATGAAAGCAAAACGTTTTCATATATAAACACAAATGCATAGAAAAGAGAGAAAAGACAAACGAGGAGATGAATTTTCAAGAGACAGATGACAATATCCAAATGTCAGAATTATTTTAAATTTGGGCGAATCAAGTAAAGGCAGTCCCGACTAAATGAAATATTACATTATTGTACTTATTTAAGAACGTGGGAACCACGTCAACTGGAATATGGGAAGCTGCTCGTCGTCAGTTATTTTAGGACGTTAAATGACGTCATTGATCCTCGAGGCAATTTCATGATAATGAGCACAAAGGGGGATTCAGTCTTCATAAAGCATTGAAACATCCAGGATAATGCTGGACCCTTTATGAAGGCAAGCTCCCCCCCCCCAATCGTTTTTAAATTAATCTTTTTCCATGAGGACACCTGGTACAGCCATCAAACAGGTCGGTTGGTCGGGCGCATACTCAAGCAGGAAAAAACACAGCCGGGCACAACACACTACAGCCAAGCAGCCACACGTAGTTACAGTCCGCACTCTTTGGGAAAAAAACCAAAGAGGTATATAAGCATTTCCAAGGCCAAAAACAGACACAATCATTTAAGGTTCTGAGTACAGCACTGGCGCAACAGGAGGTGATAACATGGAAATGCCCTCCTAACACTAATGGATGGAAAACAAAATGGAGCACCATCAGCAATCCATTTTTGAAAACTTTTTTGTTTTTATGAAAACACCATCACTAAAAAAAATGTGTTTATAGATTTATGAAACCTGGGATGTGTCTTTTTCAATTCCAGCACCAAGATAAAGACGACCCAAGAAACTAGTAATGTGCAATATGATCAGATAGGTGTTTAGTTTGGCCCGAGTCGCAAAAATTTACAACACTGCGAACAAAAATTGCACAAAACCTCACAGTCCCCACCTGCAGTCTCTTTGATTTAAGACAACTTGCTCAGAAATTTATGAACAGCAAGTCACCTAATCCAATAGGTTTACTGTAGACATTAATCAGGAGCAGGGTCTGCAAGTATCTGAGCATCTTAACACAACATGACTGTGTCAGAGTCAACCACCATTGAATCCAAAAGCTTCGAAGGAAAAGGCAACTTTCTTCTGAATTTAACTGCAAACAAGAGAATTGCACTTTTGATGTTACAAAATATATTTTGGAAATTTTAAAGAAAAAAACTGGACTGAATGATAAATACGTACTTCAACATCAGGATTGCAACACCCACAAAATGCACCATTTTCGTATTAAGAGTGAATTTTATTGATTTCAGATGTCTCATAGCTCCTCAATAGCTGGAGGCAAAAAAAATAAAAAAAATCTCCAGCTGAAGCCCAGAAGAGCCTCTTTTCCCGCCAGAGTTCTGACACCCAACTGCCAAACACATCAGCATTTTAACAATCAACGAAAAACCATATCCGCCAATGCAAATGCTCAGCTATACAAACACACAATTATTAGAGTTCTTAAAACATAACAAAAACAACTCTTTGTTGATACTAAAGGGATCAGTTAACGAGGCATGTAGAAATATCTAATCATGAAATGCGTTCAAAATAAAGTCAATCATATGAGTTTGGGGACGAGCCAAACATCCATCCACTGCACAGGGCTACAGCCAGGAGCGGGAGACAGTTCACCCTTTTATATAACGCTTCAGTAGGGACTCCAGGTCACAGGTATGAATGGATAGGTAAGCATGTCTGGTTTTCCCAAAGGAGGAAATGAAAAAGGGTGTATAAGTAACATACTGCATATGCTCAGTAATCTGACAACGATGCTAGCTAGGCTAGCCGCATAACCTACAACGTACGTAAATGAGTCTACTGAACAGGCTAGCCGTGTGTTATGGTTATATCTTCAGCGAGCGTCCCACATCCCAGAACCATTAAAGGAATGACATTCTCATTACAGCAGTGGTAATGCCTGCGAGAATGTGACCGTCCCTTCAAAATAACAAACGGTTCGGTCACAGTCAGGGTGCATTACAGTTTTACTGTATGTTATAGTCTTATAACGTGACTATTTAATATGCAAATAGCATATTACAAGTAGTTTTGGGTTATACTTTTTGTGAATGCCACAATGGTGTATTGATACTTGATGCTAGACATTTTTGGGTGATGGCGTGGATCTGGTGAAGGTGCCTTGCAATCGGTCATTTTATCGTTATGACGACTGACCAGGTGTTAATGCTTATTTTTGTGTGTTTATTCTTTATTTTGTGTGGTAAACCTGATATAGTTTGAACGTTTATTTGTAACTAAATATTGTTTTATTTATGTGGAAAAAAATAAATCATCAAAATCGGAGTGAAATGTCCGAAATGGCATGCATTTATGGAAATTGTGCATTTTGTTGTAGAATTTCACCAATTTCAACATGTATTACTGCATTATCACCCAGTGTTGTTTAAAATACCTTATGGAGCAAGATTATGTCTCATTCTGATGACCAAAGGATTGGCATTTTGCATGCGTTTTCATCACAACCGTTCAAGCTGGAAGACAATCGATCTGCCAAAACACTTGATGTGTCCATGACGTGTTCTAATCTCCATATAGAGGCAACAGCATTTACGCCAAGGGCTATCTTTTCACATTGTGTCAAGCTAGATAAGACCTTTTGGTTATAAATGTAGCTCAATCTTATACCATTCTTAAGTAGGGAATAGTAGCGAATAACCGTCTGCCACAGACACTACGTGTGTAGTGTCCGCGACACGAAGGATACCTGCTGTCAGGTAATTCCCATGTCTATATACTGTACATCCGTTAATATACCAGGTGTATAAGAATGTTCTTGAACCATTTTCTTTTTTATCAAATAGAGCACAACATGTAAGAAATCTAGTGAAACAAGACAATTTTTGGAAGTGTCCATGACATACAATATACGCCCTGACAGGCATATGTTTAAATGTTGATTTCTTCAAAACTACAAAATATTTTCACCTGAAATTTGTATATCAGTAACATAAATGTGTGCGCTTAGCATTAACAGCGTTTTCAGGTTTTTGGGACAGAGAAATAATTTTCATGACAGTGACATGCCATTGAGCACCCTGATTGTGACCGACCTGAAAGAAAACTCACTGTCCAGTCATGCATACTTTTTGGAAAAGAAATTCACAATGAGAGAAATAAAGGAACAAATCTCCCATTGCTAGACAACCAACACAGAAAGAGAGAGTGAACAGTAGCTTGTGTATTGACCAATTTAAGCTAACAAAACAGCTCAAAACGAGTAGGAATCAAGTACAAAATTCGTCATCACAGTCACAGGACGGCCACAGCATTCCTCGGTCTCTCATTGGCTGAACCTTTTTGAGGGATGGAAAGATGCCAACATTCATTTTTATCATAGTTCAGTCCCATCCTTGTTATTTGAAGCTTTGAACATTTAGAAATAAATAAATAAATAATAATAATAATAATAAAAAAAAAAAAATCGTAAGAACTCCAAGTCATAATGTCCAAGTCTGGACTCAACACTGGATGATTCTAGTATTTAACGTTGGTTTTGTGCAAAAGTTGACTTTCACTTTAGACATCAGTGACACACTGTTTGCTACAGCAAATGAATGAGGCATGCCATAAAGAACCATCCAATCCCGCAAATTCAGATCCCACATGACAGCAGTATCACAAAACTTAATAATTAAACTCTTTTGTCTCTGGAAGTAACTATTCTAAATTGCACCAAGCATAAAACTGAGATAACAAACAAATACGATAAGGGGGCAAAGAAAATAAGGACAAAAGAGGAGTCTCGTTAGTGCGTTAGCTCGAGGCTTAGTTTTAATCAAACTGGCGCTAGCCTCTAGGATAAAAAACGGGGCAGCCACAAATTTATGGAGGAAAACAAATTTGTTTCAACACCCAAAAGTAGTACCCATCCTCAATCCACTGGCAAAGGATAATAAGAATCCATTTCCATTGACCTTTAAAATGCCGAAACAGAAGAAAGAAATTCATCAAATATCATTTCAGTGCAATTATCCAGCATGAATTCACACTCCTTCAAAAGTGCTACACTCGAAATATTACAAACACGATCACAGAGGCCTGGTCTTGCCAGATCCTGATTTAGCCATGTGGGAGTACGTGAGACAAAAAACTATGTACAGCATCATCATTAAGAGCATTAACATCACTGAAAATAAACTGTATAGCAGGAGACTGTAAGGACATTTGAAACAGCCACAGCTGAACCCCAAAGAGAGGAAGTGAGCCACACATTCTGTGCTTTTTTTTTGGGGAGGGGGGGTGGGCGGGATTAATTAGCCGAAGGCGTCATGACGTCACATACCCGGATAAAGTCAATACACCTAAAATACCACATTTCATACGAAAGTGAAAAATGCAAACGAACGTGAAGTGCTCAGATCACCCCACCACAAGATGGCTGATATGAGGCCGGAAAAAAAAATATGGTGGAGGGTCAGGCAGACGGACTGGGGTCCTGATGGAAGTACGAAAAGGCACAGCGAAACTATAGGTCGTATCCATATATTAAATTCTGTGAACAACAGGTCGAATGGTTTTGGGTTCTAGCCCGGGAAAGAAGCGTGACAGACGGACGGACAGACAAATGGATGGACATGCGGAACGACACTTTCCTACATTCCCATCAATTTTCTGACAGGGAATAAAAATACAAAATATTTAAATAACCTTGGATACAGTACTGTAGAAACATTTAATTCAAAATACACAGGCATTTGTTCTGAACAGTTGTCCAGCCACGTTGGGCACGGCAGGGTGTTTGATCCAAAGTCCCTCTCAAACAGTTAAGTGTCAGAACTTCAAATGCGCAGTCCATTTAACCCCTTAACACTCCGACGGCCCGTAGACGGGCCAATCAGGGAAGTTAAAAATAAGAAAAGATTTCAATTTACCTTGAGTACGTCCTTTATAGGCATTTTAAAATATGTTAAAATCTGAAAATCTCCTCGTGTGCACCAGACATAATGTTTGGTCTCATAGCTCATGCAAGTTTCACAACCCCTACAGTAATTAAAAAAAAAAAAAAAAAAGTTTCATCAGTTCAAAGTAAATCAAGTAAACCAACCAAAGTCTGTAAACTAACGATGTTCCATATGGTTGATCATTTCCCACCGATCACTCAATAAATTGGTGTAACAAATAAAATGTACATCATTGTAACCACACTTTCCCCCTGTGACTTCGCTGATCATGCGCAAGGCCCCTGCTCCATCTGTTCCGGTTAGATCTGAGAGCGTTCCCCGGCGGCCCTCACTGTTGGCAGTAAAGGTGGGCAGGGAGCCTCACTTTAACAGTGACTGAGGAGATTTCCTTTAACCCCGTCAGAGAAAGTCAGATGCTGTTGAAAACCTATCAGGTGGCAACTTGTTTAAAAGAGCTCCCGCAGGGGAGCTCTTTTAAACAAGTTGCCACGATAGGTTTTCAACAGCTCAGGATAACTACATTTTTAATTCCTTGAAAATGTAATCGGCGGTCAAAGGGTTGAGTTTGCGCCTCTCAAAGCACCATGTTTACGACTATGGCGATGTTTATTAATTAAAAACAGTTTAAAAAAAAAAAAGAAAAAAAAAAGGCCATATCATAGTGGGTGGCCACTATATTGATCCAAATCAGAAAACTGCAGTAATGGTGTAAAGAAACAGCTTGACAGCCAATTAATCTGACAACCACTATAAATTATGTACATGTCTGATGAAAAGTATAGAATGTGCAAATTTTTCTTCAAAACGAAACACATATAAACATTAAGTTCAGCCCAACTTCCCTTTTGGCGCATTTGTCATCACCTCTGCTTGCAGGCAATGTCCATGCAACAAGCACGAAACTTCCAGAGCGCCGTTGACGCTTGACCCACTGAAACCAATTTTCACGTCATGTCTCAGAAACTGTTTGTCGGGTTGACATCACTTCCATTGCGCGTCAATGTTAGGAGCCACTCGGGCACCAAATGATAAAAGTAATAATGAGCAGAAAACAAAACAAAACAAAAAAAACCGTCGGTGTCTTTGCACTGACGGCTCTCCGGCACCTAATAATTAATCATTCAGAATCTTACATCATCTTAGAATCCAGGCAGCCCTGCAAATAAGTCCTGCTGACTGCTGTGATAAAGATTTTGAACCTTAAATATCTTTATACAAATTTCATACATTTATCTGAAAAATAATATTAACCCTCTGTTAACGACCGTAGCATATCTGCTACATAAAGTTAAAGGGTTTACAGCCTGGACACCCTGCTGGTTTTGTTTCTTATTGCCAAATAAACATTTGAGAATAACTTGAATGGTCTGTCACTTTAATTTTTCCATTCGCATTATTACCAAATGTAGCAGATCTGCTACATTTTGGAAAGGTGGGCCAAACGGTCAAATTTTTTTTTTTTTTTTTAACCATTTTTCCAAATATTGGCCCATAATCAACATATTTGCCTAGGGAAATGATTTTTACACAGTTGGAAAGGTACTTGGTTAACAGAGAGTTAATAAAGTATTACTACTATATGCAAAGACGACCAAATTACTATTCTCTTTCCCATCTTGAATGACAGCACACCAAGTGCGAAATAAATCACTCAACGCACGTGGTCTGTAAGGCCTTGACAAATGACGGAGGCTTATCTGGTGAGAATGTATTATTTAATACTACTGCTAATTATGCTTTTTTTTCCAGAAATCAGAAGGTTTTTTTCCCGCTCACCACAAGCAGGATCCACATCAAAACTGAAATTCATCAGTGAGAAGTCATTGGCTCCAAAATAATTACGTCTGCGGTGGCGGACGGGGCAGCAGCGGTATAACGATTGCCAATCCGCGGTATCCCCCATTGCTGTCACACGGGTGAGACGCGAAATATGATAGCAAGAACCGGATATAATGAGAAATGAAAACTGTAGTGTAATACATTATGCATTCAAGACTGTTTTCATGGACACAAACTGTTACAGGGGCAAATCTGTTTTATCAATATTGTGTCCACTGTGCAGCCTATTTGGCAAACTGCCCAATGCAGACTAAATTGCCAACAAATAATAAATTCATTTAATGTTAGCTGCAGACGGTATCCCTGATATTGTCCTAAACTGGTTGTTGGAGTGCTGTTGTCACCTTAAGCACTGAAATCAACTTCCTGGTTGCTAGCTAGCCAGCTAACAATTAGCCATCAGGTACTGTATACCGTCAACCCATCGTTTTGGGATGCCGGCTCATATTTCATCAAAATACTGGATACCCATTTTCATACAGTGGAGCAACTTTTCCACCATCTTGCTTTGGGTTTTCATCCATGAGGTTAGAACCCATGTCAGCGTCCCCATTCCCGAGCAGGCACATTTCACCAAGATTTGTAAATCAGTTACTAAACAAGGGAAAATCGACTGATATTCTTCCCTCACGATCAGTTAAATGCACAAAAAAAACACTCAACCTGATTTCTGACTTAAAGTTACTTTGCTTGCAAAATTCCCACGACAATTGCATTTTGTTACTCCATTTTTCAAACCAGGGCTTTACTCTTAACACACAAAAGCCACATTTGCAAAACTCACTAAATGCTAGTGTCCACAATACCCTCTTTGTTTGAAAGCAATCATCATTGTTGAGCCAACAATATGGCATCTTGCAAATTCTTCTTTAACGTGAAAGCACCATTCAGTCATTTCAAACAAGGCCTGTTGCCCACACTTTTCCGCATTGACAACATTCAGCGTGACTTTCTTGGCAGTTTCCCCAAAGTGACAAAAGGAAGGGGGGGGGAGGAAAAAAAAAAGAAACATTTGTCAGTGACACTAAAAGACTGACGGGCAGGAAATTCTGAAATGAAACTTTTAGAAAACGCTCAGCTGTGCTCAGAGAGCGGCTGCAAACAGAACCATGCATACAGAACAAGCGCAAACACCGCGCATGAACAGTAGCGCTCAAGTAGATCCTTATGGCATATGTTTCACCCACAGTACCACTACATTTTCATCGGAGACCCATTTATTCACGTCTGTTCTAAATGTGTGATAGAACAGTCATGAGTTAATAAACAGCAGACGATTTCGGCTATGCTGTACTAAAGGGCTCCATCTGAATAAAGGTCTAAACTTAAGTTTAACTTATGCTTTGCACATAAGTTAAGACATTCTGAACTGGAAATGTTTTTCCAAGAGCAAGTATACTCCGCTTGGCTGAGGAGCTTATTCCATAAATTTGCAAACATTTTCACACATTGAGTGAGGTTACGACATGTTATTCATTTCACATTACCTTTCAGCAAGACAATGTTTCGGTTCACACAGCAGACACTGCAGTGGCAGCTTGAGAACAAAGCCGCCAGTCTCACGTTTGGTCTGGTCAGAGTTCTGCTTTAAACCCAATAGGGAATATTCTGTATCACAAATACAAACCAGCTGGAAAAGATTTATTCCATCTCAGATCAACCATTTGAAGCAAAAAAAAAAAAACACAGGGCATATCATAATTGAAACTTTTTCCATTCAACGTTGTTTACAAGGTTACCAAGAGGGCTTAGTTGTTAAAGGAAATCTAATTGAATCCCAACTCCCATTAGAAAAAATTACATTTTTTACCCTCATTCACTCATTTTTCGTAAATTTTCTGACCATTGAATAGGTCTTCAAAGCATGAACAACATTTTTTTCAATTTTTTTTTTTTTTCCCCCAACCTTAGTCCATTTTTATTACTTGTAGCACATGCAAAAACGAAATCTTAAGCGGTCATGGAAGATCATACAAATTATGAATTCCCTTCAGTTTAAAGGGAAACAAAGAAACATGGATTTGGATTTCATCTCCAAAAATACACAATAATCACAAGTACTCCAACCTCTCCCAAATTGATGAGAAAAAAATGAGCAACTTAATTTTAGCTCCCAAAACGAAGCTTAAATCTGAATCCAACAGGTAGCAGTAGCAATTATAACCTGTAAGCTATAAAACATGATTTTATTGTAATCAATCACAGTAAGATAATGGTCTTTGATTATGGAATGCTGCAGACATCGTTAAATTTGCCATTTGCGATTATATAAATACTCCTCTGAAATGACCCCCCCCCAATAAATGATGAAAATCAAAATGCATAAAGCAGAAACCAACAATAAAAAAAAGCAAGTTGCTGTAATATTACATTGTTATATTTCAGGAGAGAAGAGCAATGTGGCAACAAAATTAAACCCGCCAGCAAGGTTTCCATCAGTACACAGAAGAACAGTCACAACTGCAATCTCTAACCGCTGCGCTGGTGATGACAGGATGCAATAACAGGGCAGCGTCTGCTCACTCATGGCCCAGGCCGCTCGTCTGACAGCACATCTGCAGCAGCTAGCGGTTTTGGCCTGCTAGTGCATGTCTGCGCAGACCGCAGCGCGTTTGGGCGACCCGAGCCGCACTCTCTATGGGATTACTCGAACGCTTATTTGTGACACCTCATAACTTCGCGCCAGTTTACCAACACTTCAGCCTCTTACCCACCCCTCAACCCCCTCCGACCCCCCCCGCCAACTCCCCGTTCGAGGCAACACAGTCTGACGTTCTCTCCAGCTGAGGTACCCAGGCCTCTCCCCGTCATCTCTGGCCATCTGCCAGCCTGTCAAAATGCGCAGCTCGGCGAAGGCAGGACGAAACATTGGGAATTTGTCATGGACCACCAATGTCATGCATCTTGTATGACCGTCCTCCTAATTAAGTTCCAACTTCTTTCATGCAGTCTTTAGAAGTATATCAAAATATCAATTTGAGACAATTAGTCGCCGAACGTGATGACTCAATTAATCCTTCCAGCAGGATATGAGGGGAAAAAAGCAGCTAAAAGGTTTCGCAGCTTTCATATTCCTGCAAATGAACGCAAGCCGCCTTGCATACCAATCTCCAATTTTACCCAGACACTAATTTCAATATTTTAATTTGAATTGTAAGGTCTCATTTGCCAATACAATATAGCAGTTAAGAAGCGTTCACGTTCGCTCTGATCTTAAAAAGCAGCCTTTTTTCACCCCCAAAGCCAGAATTAATAGCATTTAACCTCTCCCATCTAATCTGTAGGTAAAGCCCCTCATAAAAAGCTGAAAGAAATAGAGCACCATGCGCAACCAAGAATTTATTCAAAACTCCAGAGTTTTTACATTTTCCCTACAGGTTTTCATTCGATTCAAACAAGCCACAGTCTTAAGAAAGAACTTGAAATGCATTTAAGTGTCAAAGATCAGGGAGGTATGATAAGTATTAATTGCAAAATTAAAGGATTATGCGAAACTGACAGCAATTGTGTGGTGAAGACGGGCTTCAGAGGGGCTTGGCAAGACAGGTAGGCCGCCATTTTGCCAAGAAGTACACTACCTGACAAAAGTATTAGGACGTTCCTCATTCACACTCAATTTTTGATGTACATGTGTTATACTGTATTATATGCGAGCATTGTAGGACTTTTGTCCTAAAATATACATGTAAACATCACAGAACATTATTGAACATTTGGGGAAACTACAGATATACATATTGACATATTTTTTCTCTGTGCGAAAAACTCTCAATATTGGTCTGTCATCAGTAAGAAATATTATCATAAATTGTGCTTGCATGATGGTAATTTTCAAATTTACATGTTTGAAATTGTGTCCTTGGCATAATGGAAGATCAGTGGCTACTGTTGGTCCAGTCATTATGATCAGGTGTGACACATGGGGTGATTTTAATTCTCTATAAAAGGGGGGTGAAGACAAACAATAATTCAGGGTGGCCTATCCAAAATGAGGTCTGTATTTTTATTTGAATAAACAACTATTTCCAAACATGATACATTCAGTATTTTCTACTGCACTGTAAGAAAATCACACACATAAATAGTTGTGTCCTAATACTTTTGTCAGGTAGTGTATCATTCTACAGCACAGCATCTGGTAAAAAATCAACTTTCAGCTATTCTATGTATGCTGGCTACAAAGGACACAGGTAGAGACAAAAAAAATACCTTTGCAATTCACACCAAAGCACAAGAGAAGATTTCTGCTTCCTCCAATACACTGAAACCATACTGAAGCTTGTCAGAAAAAGCTCGGATAATTCAGCATTCCAGCCCTCCAAACAGCGAAATACCACAACAAGTGCATTCAACAAGGAAAAGCTGTCCAAGCCTGCACACAAGCAACATTCTCACCCGTCAGGTCATTTATGCCAAAATATGTTCTCTTTTACGACATCCAGAATCAACAGCACAACGGGATATTTGTGCAACAGCTTCTGAATGGGATGTCAAAGTGCATCACAATCTTCATTATTTTTCATACTTAAAATATTTGGACTGTACAAGGCTTTCATCATTACGGATATCGTTGTTAAGAACAAAACCGCATTCTCCTCGACCCCTTCCAGTATTGTCAGCGTACCACACATCCCTGAACTCCTTCAACTAAAACAAGAGATGGGGGGGGGGGGGAAGGGGGGGGGGATGGGGGGGGAGATCCATCATAATGGCCAATAGGAATCAAAAGTTTAGAGCCTCTAATTAAAATGTAAACAATGTAATGAAGACATCAGTGTTTTCAGCAAATGTCTCTCTCTCTCTCTCTGCCACTTGGGGTATGATAATTACTGAAGCAGATCTAGGAACACTCATGAATCCCCTACAAGTCCAGATTAAAAGCATTACTGCAAACCTAGTTCCATACACCAGGGGATTGGCTATTCTAACGAATCCCCTGTTGGCACTGAGCGGCTTCCGCTCTTTAATGGCACGGACAGCGATAGAGGAGGAGGAGGGAAACCTGCAGTTCATTGTTTGAAAATGTGAGGAAAAAGTCGTACGCACACACAAAGCGACACTCGTTTCAAACAACTTAAATTACTCGCGCGACACACTCAGCCCGAATTTAACAGCCACCCCTGCCGCACGAAATTCAAACGCATGCAGTTTATCCTTCCCTCACGCCCTGCTGACAGCGCCGTACATGAGATGTGCCATTAACATACCTGTCTGAATCATTTGGCAGAGTAAATTAGAGCGACGCACATTTATTTTTCTTATCTCAAGTGATGACAGTACGTACCTTCACGTAGATCCTGCCAGCCATACATTGCTCAAATGCCGCAGGTTGTGTCCGACATTCTTCACGACATATATTGATATTAAAACTGATGCATTTATTTTCACCATATTAATCACAGTACAGGACAAGGCTAAGGCATAAAAAGAATCAAATTGCGTCAAATGAATTACATTATTGAATTAGCTTTATAAAAGTGATTCAATTCAAAATTTGAGCTGCTCGTTTTGTAAGAATATTGAGGGAGTACCCAGAATATCATTGGTTTTCTTTCAAGCCACTATGAAGCGATACTGCACAGAGCTAGACAATAAATATTCCTCTGAGTGCTAAAATAACTGAGTGCTCATATACATGCAGCGACACACACACACACACACACACACACACACACACACACACACACACACACTAAACACCGAAGCTTTTTGTATATTTTTCCATTCCTTTTCATAGCATGCCATAATTAGATGGCTTTGAAAGCCAGTACATTCAGAATTATTTAGTCATTTTATTTTTTATGTTCATGCATCTTTTCAAAGCATGAAAACAGAATCCTGTTCGAAGATGGCAAGCAGTGCATTGCAAGTGAATCAGAGAATAACACAGTGGACAAGCATTATATTTCCCAGAGAACAGCGAAAAACAGAAACAACCTTCGCAACGGCGCTAATCTATCTGATAACATCAGCGTGGAGATTGTGCGTCAAGTCGAGCACGTTAAAAACTCCACGGACTTTAAATCTGTAAGTAGTGTCTGGCAACATTTTTAATGCCGATTTACACTAGTTAAAATCTGTTTTTTCTTCTTAATCATGGTCATGTGACAACATGTTGAAAGAACATCTTTTGCTCATACAGATCAAACATTCTGATTGGTGCAGGGAACACAGCTCATTTTTGGCGGGAAGAACTACTTCCTGGAGGGGCAGTTAAAAATGTGAATTACAATCACACCAGGCAAGTTTAACTCTGTCAAGCACTCCTGCATGTTGTGGAACATCTCGCCAAATCCTTCCCCATTTTCTTTTAACCCCTGTCACACAGCTAAAAAACAAAATAAGGTAGTTGAGCCAAGCATCATCGACTCCAGTTCAGGGTCTATGCAAAATTCCTTTATCCACAGCGACAATATGGGGGCCGCCAAGCCAATGTTGAAATGGAGATTAAAAAAAAATTTTGAAGTATGTATTATGATTGGTCATTATAAGCAGAAAACTCATTGTAATATATTGCTAAACTGTAAAAATGTAAATAATTATGTATGTGTGTATAATACACTGCCTGGCCAAAAAAAAAAGTCGCACACTCAAATATTTAGTTGGAACCCCTGTAGCTTTGATTACAGTGCATATTCGTCTTGTCATTGTTTTGACAACTATATGCAATGCCAAAACATTTCTTTTCGATCAGAAATGCCATGATTTTTGACCAAGATCTTGTCTTCTCGACATAATGGCTGAACCACTCGGTGGTCTTGAGTACATCCCAATAACTTTTATTATGTTAAAGGTCAGGACTTTGTGGTGGAAAATTTGTTTGTGAAAATGATTCCTCCTTCTTGGTTTTGTCATTCATGGCTTTCTTTGCTAAATACAGGCCAATAACTTGCCCGTTCTGAAATACTGAAACATCGTTTCCACCATCAGGGATTGTGTTTTCTGACATGATTTTGTAAGAAATGAATAGCGACGCACTTCATCAGTCAGGGTTAAAATGATTATTGCCATCTGAAACATATTAATAACCACAATAATGATCCAATTTTAGAATTTGTTCATTAACTTCCAAACGGTGACTTTTTTTTTGGCCAGGCAGTGTATATTGAAATAAATACATTGAAACTAATTAATACTATTGTTGTCATTCCGTGACAATTTGCCTCTTGTAATTCCGTAACATTGACTTTTTGAAATTTCTTTCCCATAAAGCAGGGTTAAAGTCAATTTTTGTTTCTATAACTTACAGCATTAACAAAAGAACACCTTAAATATGAACATACTGAAGTTTCATAACTTAACTATGATAGGAACATCACTTTCTGGATAGTTAAACACAACATTAAAATAACCACGTCAATTTTGTGTAATTCCGTGACGGAGTAGTTTTTGCTTGTTTCTTCTATGAAAATTTCTCAAAAAATATATTTTCAGTTAATAATATAAAAGAACAAGTTAATACCTTCAAGGTGACATATCATACTTGATTTTATCTTATTTAGTTGTAGAGTTACAACCCAAAATGTAATGGGACTGTAATTCCGTGACAGCTTGGCAGCCCCCATATGCAACTGCCAGTACTCACCGACTGCATGGCTCCATTTCAGTTTCTACTTAACCAAGCAAACATAATTCGTGAATGCCATTTTAGCCATTTGCAATACAAATTACAGAACATTCAATGGTTTTTGCCCACCTATTTAAATAATGAAATTACATTCTCTTTAGTGTTTAAACCTCTCAGATGCTAAGAATTTCTGCAGGAGCGCTGTGTGTGCACAAAGATTAATTTCTACAATTACAAAAATGAGAATTCAATGAAATATGATTAAAATTAAAATTAAGGCCTAGAAAAGCATCATTTTGCAATCAAGTCCATGCTCGTCTTTTCACAAGAAAGTTAGCAGTCTAACTAACTCAAGTAATTTGACTACCGGTACCACATCCATTTTCACTCTGCACTTGAAGGATTAGCGCATAGGTTAATTTCCACTTAATGTTCACAGTATAAGACTGGAGAGGCAGGCAAATGCAGGCCTGATCCCTTTAGAAGTTCACCACAATTCTGTTCTCAAAATAATTATCATTTGCTCAATATGCAAGAGACACCTGTAAAATAACATCATTAAACAATCAAGCAATTGGCAATATTACCATTATAATCAGCGACAACAGCGATACCAGTCATGATACCAAGATACTGTTAATATTGTGACGATAATTGATGCAACAAAACCTACCATTGTAATGTATTCATATTAAAACAATTTAAATTGTAAAAAATAAATAACAAAATAAATAAATAAAAGTACTATCATGGATGACACTGGATATTGAGCACACCTTTCAAAAATTTCAGCCTCAACAGAACAATACAAAATGAATGAATAAAAATAAATAAATAAATAAAATAATAAATTCTGTGATCATTGAAAATAATCTGTTCAACAGATGAGAGCAGTTGAGCAGCAAGGGAATTTTAATAGACATTACTTCAGAACAAAGATGGAGAACATCAATTAGAGTACAGCACATCATTATTGTTGGCAGTACAAGTAAGCCTTATTTAACAGTGCAATTAATAATTGAGAGAAAAAAAACTAACTATTCGTGGGGGTGACAGTTCTAGAAAACAGCCCATCTTACAGTGAAAATGAAAAGGGATAAATGCACCAACCAGCAAGTAACAGCCAAAATTATTACTTTGTATTGACTGACAGTAACATCTCAGTCCCCAACAAGTAACCCTCAAATGAAGTATTAACGACTGGCCATTATATTTTGCCTTGACATTTCCATTAAAACATAGCCCCTGATGTTGTAATCCATTCCACTGACTGGAATGTAATCCTAACTGCATTCATGGTGATTTTGACCTGGGTTCATCGAAGGTGCATAACCCGCCTCAGCCATACTCAAAAAAGGAGCGTCTGTAAGAGTGTGGTACGGTGTGGCATGGTATGGTCCCCCCTCCACCTCGTAACTTCATACCGTAGCAACTTCCCCTCCCCTGCAAGCCGTGGTCGGAGGGCAGACCACGAGAGCGGCAAGCTAGCAGACTGTAACTAGCAGGCTACAGTGTGAAAAGTAGCAGCAGTTGCCTAAAGATTAAAACCTTCTCAACTGATTGGGCAAAAAAAGGCAAAATAACAGCCAGTCATGGATGGACATTAAAAACCTGATGTTCTATACTCATCAAATTCCTTTAAATTAAGCATATTTGAATACATAAAGTGTACATATGAACGTTTGAACACTGATAACGTATGGCTAAAAATACACCGTATGGTTTTAAAATTCGGGCCAGAAACCTTGTAGAAATGTAGACGTAAGCTCCAACAAAATGAATGGAGGGCAATATCACCAAACTTGCACCATGGCGCACAGCACATTTGCTAGCGAGGTAATTAGCACAATTAATTAATAGGAGGAGGCCTTTGATTTTAGATCAGTGGATTATCTAACCTAGCCAGTTAAACCAACTGCAGACAGCAACAGTACAGGGTTTTTGTTGTCAAATTTTGAATTTCAAAATGTGCCATGTGTTATCTATACTGGGGACAAGTCGGGACGGCAGACAGAACAGTCCAGCACCCAAATGCTTTCATATGCAGCCATGCCTTTGTAATTCGCGCAGAATGTGGTTTGTATCATTTTGTAGAAATATGCAGGAGTGTCCAGGGAGATGCGCGATTTTCAGCATTAAAACCCCCTCAACCTTTAAGCAGATTCATGGTGATAGAAAAAATTTCCAGATCGTATGACAATGTCAGATACTTATTCCGTTCATTGCAGTGCTTTGCTGAAGCAGCATCGCACTTTCAAGCCAAATCGTCATGTTTTTATGCCCACATAATAGCATCCAATTGAAAGTATATTGTGCATCAGTTTATACACATTATCCAGGAATTCAGCAGGACATACTCGGGATCATTGGTAACCTTTAGCTCTCCACTAGAATTTAACACCGACCTAAAATTCCTCAGGTTTGAATAAAGCGGCTGCATTTGACAAACCCACATTAGAATTTGCAGATTTGAAAAGGCTCCTTCACAGAAATGCAAATTAACCTGCTAAGGGCACTGACACAACCTCATACCACAGCTTTTTCCAAGTAACAATTTGGACGGTTCTTCCTTTGGTCCAGAGCACATGGTTTCCATTTCTTCTATAACTAAATTAATGAATTAATAAAAAATTAAAAAAAAAGGCTTGAGATATTCAGTTGAAGCTTGCGCCCTTGTACTTAACGCTCAGAAATTACTCCTGATTCTCTGAATCTTTCAATGATGTTATGCACTGCAGAGGGTAAAATATCCAAATCCCATCCCAACTTTCTTTGAGGAAAATTGTTTTTAAACCTTTCAATGATTTTTGCGGACGCATTTGCGGACAAATTGGCAGTCCTCCACCCATCTTTACACCTGAAGGACTACGCCTTTCCTGCAGGCTGTTTTTGTCCTATATCATAACAGATGCTGCTGATATCAGCCGTTTCATATCAAGTTATTCAAAATTGTCTACCCCTACTAGTCCCACATGGTGTCTATCCCAACTTTTCTTGAAATGCAGGAATGGATGCACATTCACATATAAAGTTAGCTTGGCCTGAAAAAAATAAAATATCCTCTCCTCATGTAGTCTGGAATGTTATCCAAATCAAGGCAAATCACTGCTCTCTGGTCCATGCGCATTTCTCATACCGTCTCAACTCTCTACTGACAAAAAGCCTTGTAAATGTATCTCTCATTCAAATAAACCTTGTGATCATCAGGCGATGTGAACCTTATCATTCTTTTTAAATGTCACACAGCTGTCCAAGGAATATTCGGACATAGGCTACCACGCGTATGTGCATAGAACATACCATGCCAATGTGCATTTTCCTCAGCTGAAAGAGTCGTCAATAAGATCTACTCAACAACTGCCGCCGATTATATCCACCATCATGTCAAGTAACAGAGGGATAGGAGGGGAAAAAATAGTTTAGCAGAAAGTAAGATTATTTTGAGGATTGTTTTACAAGTTATAAACCATTACAGTGAGAAACAAATGTATCAAATTTGTAAGAGCACAGTGTTGGTTCTTGTTGTAGCATTTTTATACGAGACTCCCTGCCAAGATAATCCATTGGCCAGAGAGCTGGAGGTTAAACATTTCAGTTTGCAAACTTGATTTTAGAATTCAAAGGCACTTACAGTTACAACGGTTTTATGAATAACTTTCAGTTACCTTAACTCCGTTTTAAGGTCAGCTAACAACAGAAATACAAGGCCCTCCTACAGTCTTTGAAGGCGTGTGTATGCCTCTCGCAAAAAAGGAGTTCAAATTTTTTTTTTGGCCTCTAATGCTTAAGACGACAACATTGGCCTGGATATCTGCCATTGATTTCAGTTATGTGGCTTATTTTTTAAGCTTGAATAATAATGTATTCAATACTCTAATTTTAGGTATTTACAGGAAACGTTCAATTTTCATTTTTAAGCCCAAGTGACAGCCCTAAAATACAAATTCAAAAGGCAATGGTACAATCTGCTTTTAGTGGTAATTAACAAGCTATAATGCAACATTGGCAGTGTTTATCCCATTTTCAGCCTTTGGATTTTCAGTACACTCCTGTTTGTAAATACACAACATCAACAAAGAGTCAATTAGCATGACACCATATGTCAATGAAAAACAATTTCAGACTGGCCCTCCTGGCAATGAGATTCAAATTTGTGTGGCCACCCCTTGACGTGTAAGTGATATGACTGACGAGATAAGAGAAACATGCTCGTCACTGAAACAAGCTCAATCACCCAGCTGCAGGTGATATCCAGCTCCGCAGCGAGTCAGCCGGAAAAATGATAGCTGACAGCATTCGTAGCCAACAGGCAAGCTACTTAAAAATGACTATAACTGCCAAGTCTATGAGTAGTTTAAGCTCAGTATGAGACCCCAAGGACATCTAAAACTAGTGGATGCACTGGACTGACAAGATGAAAGATTTATTGTAATAGTTAAATATTAAAAAAAGGCCTAAATGATTCACTCACGTCAGACTGTTAATGCTACCTTTCACACCCAATGCAATTCTATCTATGTAATGAACATTCCCCTCAAGTCAGCATACCTTTGAATGGTGTAAATCAGGCTATCATTACCAGAAATAATAGCAATATAAATGGAATTCAAAAATACTTCAATCCACGGACTCACAATAATCCCCACAGATAAACACATAATAATTTACAGTAAAATATATAAAGGAGCCTAAATTAATTTCTAGTCTTCCGATTAAAAAAACCTTTGACTCCAAAAAAAAAAAAAAAAAAAATTCAAAAGCTTTCTATAAAAAAGGAAAAAGAATATAGCAATTTGATATCATTTGCATTCACTGGAAAATATAACAAATAAGGGGTGACTAATTAGGCAGAGTTCAAAAAGAGAAAAACTCTGAATGTGCATAATGCGGAGTATATATTTGGATATCAATAAATGTACATAAATAAGCCCAACTATAGCCATTTTTCCTCCCAAAATATAAATACAGAGGGTGGTCTTTATAAATATCCTCTCCACTCTCACTGCTTTCTGTTACGTAGGCCCCATTTTCAAAGCGGCAGCCTTACATCAGGACGGTAATCACGGACACACAAATGGCACATGGGAACCTCATACTAGAGCTGGATAATGGACATATATGCATTGAAGAGAAAAAAAAAAAATGTACCATATGCTGTCAGTCAGAGAGAGGGAAGGGGAAAAAAAAAAACTGTCTAAGCGGACAGTGTCTGCGTCTAAATGAGATGGTGAAGGAGGGAGTACAGTGGTGGTTGGCATGGTGTGTGTGAAGACGGGGCGGGGGGGGGGGGGGACTCAGCGGTGTCAAGGATTTGCGGTCCTTCATGTCTGCAGCGGAGCACATACGACTCAGTATAGCTACAGACAGCTGCTTCCACTTTCAAATGCACCCCAACTTAGATCACTGAGAGAATTGTCAACGTGCAGAGAAACACACACAGATAACAGGGCCAGCTGCCATGAAGGGAGAGAGAGAGAGAGAGAGAGAGAGAGAGAGAGAGAGACACAGAGAGAGAGAGGGGGGAGAGAGATAGAGGGGGGGAGAGAGAGAGAGAGAGAGAGAGAGAGCGAGAGCGAGAGAGAGCGATAAAGGGGAATGCAGCACTGGTCAGAAATTGGATTTGTTCCACCAGCACCAGTCTGGCTCCCTTAGCGCCTGGCGCACTTTTCAAATGGAAAGACAGAAACACAACACTTAACATATTTTGTTTTAAGATGACAACCTCAAGTTGATTTCGTTTGAGCCCCGACTCAAACGAACGACTGGAGATACGAGGATAAATAGCGTTCGCCGTGGAGACTGACAAACGTACCCCTCTGTAAGAGCCTCGCGCTTCAGCCATTTAAACAAAACCACCCGACTCCCAGGAGTGCCCCCCCCCCATAAGCAACTTAACTCAGTAAGAGGGCTTCTGTGATGCTGAACATTACAATGCCATAAATAAATAGAATTTGATCCAATTTATTTACATTGTTCCTACAGGAAAAGAGCACATATCCCTTTTCTTACCTCTACCGAGTACACACTGCTTTCTTAACCATTACTGACCAGTCTTACAATAAATACAGCACAACAAGTGAATTGGTATTTGTTTGTCAAAACAGTTTGTTTGTCGAAACAGGCGTCACGTCCAAAACCGCCCCGCAGACCGCTTTCAATAATTGCAATTATCCCCGTCATTATCCCTTTGTCAGGGGCTATTAAAATCTGAAGCTAGATTAAGACAAAATGACACATTATGTGCGTAATGGATAACATCGCACGCAACTGCCAATTAGGCAGACCGAGATTTCTGAGAAGGTGAGGCGGCTGGCGGTGCAGACGGCGATAAGATCTCGCCGCGTGATTATAATTCCATCAAAACGAGAGCCGTAAGCTCGCCGCGTCTCCCTCTTTATGACAGCGGCCAGGGAGCAACAGTATATGACATGCTATATAATTCACTGAATGGCCCAATGGCCACCGCCACCATCACCCTCTCAACTATTGATTTACCAAGAGAGACATCAGGATTCCACGCCTCGTATTATGACAAGCCTCGGTAAATGTATTACAAATCAATTACTGCCGTTATTAAATTTGTAGCGCCACATTTCAAATTCTGTAAATCTTTCAGTGTGCAAAACTGTAGTTGAAAATGAATGGATTCAAACAAATGCAAATGCTTAGAATTCCAAATCTTTCTAATTTAGTAAAATATACCAGTAAAGTATTATATATAATACACACACACACACACACACACACACACACACACACACACACAAAATGGATTATCCCATTGTGAAAGAAATATGAGCATTTGTTGAGATTTGAAGGATATACCTCTTCTATTTGTATTTTATTTCTATTAACAACACACACTCACATCTTCCTGTGCAGCGGCACAGTTCCACTCCTGTAGCACATTTCCATTTTCATGAACAACAGCCAGAGATTAACACCGAGGTGGAGTGAATAAGAATGCATTTACCGAGCACGTGCAGCCCACTTCAAACGGACAAACATGTGGTTTGTGTATTAAATACTGGCAACACATAGGACTCATTATACAGGCACCAAACCAAGGCTTTGCGGAACAAGGAATGCTATCGGACTGTAGAATATTCTAGAAAAGCATGAGACCATTTTTTACTAAACCCGCCGTTTGCCTTGGATGTTTCTGCTTTACCAAAACAAGTGAAAACCTGCTGAACAAAAGGCATATCAAAACGAAAAACTGAGATGTCAATCTCACTAAAGCTATGGGCCTCTATAGCCATCCTCCAGCCAGCCTGCACCACCAAAACATCTGATCAGTATAATGCAACAGATGTGGGGAAAAATAATGTATAGGATTTCAACTGCACAAGATTCGCAATTCACATTGTCTGCAGATGAATAATTTCCACTGTATGAAGCGATCGTAACAGAATTTCGAGATTAAAATATTTTCAAAAGTCCAAAAAATTGAGATAATCACTGTACTAAATAATTTGCATGGCAATGCACCTGTTGCAGATCGAACAGCAAGACAAAAAAAGTAAGACACCATGTGCATTTTAGATAACATAGGCAAATATAAATCACAAATGTGTTTTAAATGCAAAGTGATATGAAAGTCCTAACACAGCAGCAGGAAGATTTCCCTCCCAAATCAAACCAGTGTTATGTTCAACAAAATTCTGGAGCCACATCATTCAGAAGGACACATTATGAATGCAATACTGATAATAATAATAATAATAATGGGAAAGAAAATACCACAGTACATAATGTATTATTTGACTCTGCATGTTTTACTCACATGCACATTTAGGTAAGCACAAATACAGACAATAAACACGTCCACCATTTTCTGAAAGCAATCCACAAAAATGTAAATCTTACATACAGCAAAACCAACACACGCTGACCTCACCACATACTGTACCACGGAGGCATTACAGCTTCCATCTTGTGTCTGTTTCTAAATGAATAAAACACTCTGCTCGCATGTCAAAATGTGTGACATTAGTTAAAGGGGAGATGAGAAGGGGTGGGTCACAGTCTGTCATCAAGGCTGCTGCTGGATTCTACTGATGGGTTTACATCAAATTTCCAGTTCATATCGCCATCACAGTCACCTTGCAATCGAGAATGATCAGAGCTGTCAAGTCCTTTCACATGCTTATGGGGAGAGCTGGAGGTTAAATTAGGACAAACAGAGATTTTATCCCCCATAACACTGACTTTATCCACCTAGAACGCCCCACAGCCGAGGAGTTAAAAAGGGCTAATTTGGACCCAGCAATGCAATACACCCCAGTGAGACGAAAACATTTCGGTCTTTATACAAGAAGAAAAAAGGAAATAAAAAAAATTGAACTACCAAATATACGATTCAACATCCACAGCGACTCATATTTGAAATCTCCAGAGAGAAATATATCAACCTGAAATCTAATTTAAATATCCCTTTCTCCAAAATGTTTAAATTAGAATTTAACTATGCAACAACTCTTATTTTGATTGCAACAGCAAAGTAACCTTTACTATTTAAGACAACTGTTTAAATCCTAACAGACACAGCTGTGGAAAATCAGTTGTTCAAGGAGCAGGGCCTATTTGGAACCAACAATGAGAAAGGTGTGTGTGTGTGTGTGTGTGTGTGTGTGTGTGTGTGTGTGTATATAAGTAAAGTGCATGTAACAGCAAGCGATTATTGTAAAAAAAACCAAACCAAGTAAACAGAAGGCAGATCTAACATATTTGTTTTTCTATCATACATTAATATTCATAATGAATACAACAAGGCACCAAACTATCCCAATTCATTGTGATAAGTATTGATAAAGAATACAGAATTGGCCGTGACGATTTTGGCTTCAACAACATACGTTTACTCTGAGGATAGACGCAGACCAGCACTCCTAAAAATCATCAGATTAGACCTGAACACCCAATGATCTTTAGTGTCAAAAGGTTAACAGCGATACGGCGCACCGTTTTCAATATACCAATTTCTACAGGGAAATAATTTTTAATTTACAAAATATACGAAACATTAATCAGAATACACCTATGTGTAGAGTAATCGTGGCGAGCATTAGTAAAAACCACTGAATCACTCGATTAAGAAGGACTTTAAAGTTCCGGTTACCATTTACGATGGACAACAAAGTGGACACAAGCAGAATTTTCCCACTGATCTACAGCCGTATCAATGTACGCTGTAAAAATTCAGCGCAGGCATTAAAATGATCAAACCCTAATTAGTTCATACTGGAATAGGGAAGCACTACACGACACGCTGCTGCTCAGGATACAACTGTCCCAGAACCGGTGACCTGTTGTAACCTATAGCAATATGAATGTAAAAGACAAGTTAGAGCAGTAATCCTGGCTTACTATTTTTATTCAGAAGTCAATATCATTATCTTAACCCGCAAAGGAACAGACATAAACCCGATGGTTCGGTTGCACAGGCAACAGCTCATTTCAGATATAAAAATATACGTTGCATTATTCTGGTTACAACCATAGGCCTACAGCCGAGGGGGAAAATGCAATATTAGAATCACGAATAAAATGATATTTAAGTGATCTTACAGGAGATACCAGTCATAAAAAATAATCTAGTGAAGCTGACTGTGGTAGCAGACCGTATCGTATATGTTAATGTGCACAACCAGCATCACTACCGAAACTTTTTGTTCCTCTGCAGCGGTCCACAGTATATTTGTCCAAAGATGACAGCACATAATAACCTGCAATACGGTCGCGCTCAAACACACGTATTGATTTACAACACTTGTAATGTTATTAAATCAATACGCGCAACCAACGCAAAACAAAGTCGTATTAGCCACGCACACGCGGTCACGATCTTACTATCTGAAGGACTGGCCTACCAGAGTCAATTGAATCTTTCCCCACGTCTTAGCTTTTTATTTTTATTTATTTATTTATTTTATTGCCATTTCACCCTTAATGAGTATTAGTCGGCAACCCGCTCAGATATTAATGTCTCTGACATGCTTCCTGTCCCGATTTAAAATGTATAAATGCGGTATCCCGCTCATCAAAAGCAAGCTGACCACCCTACTCTGGATTTATATTAAATCTTTAACATGAGGACGGGAAAAATTTCAATCTGGCTATCAAATCCCTCAGAAAACCTCCAGAAGATGCTAATTCTGTAAGACACTTCTGCACTAAAGCAAATACAATATACTACAACAAATACTTCCCTTTAAAGTATTAAGATCAAAATTTGGGGGGGGGGGGGGGGGGATATACAATCACTTGCTTAAATGTTGTACAAGAGGAAGACATGATTCAGTAGATAAAATGTAAAGAATACTACTGTCAGAAAATAGTGCAACAGCAAAGCAACTACTTCTCATTCAACGGGAAGGCAGGTTTCCATCATTGGAAAAACGCAGGCGTTGTAACAATCGTTTCGCTTGAGTAAAACATAGGCTAACGATAATAATTAATATAGTACAGTACATAAATGTAATGAATCAGGCCTCTAAAATGCATTTAAAAAAATGCAGTGCAGCATTAGCACCATTAGTACGCGCTCTTACCATTTACCCAATTGGCCAAATGACTCGAAAATTCGCAAGTTGGAAAATTAAGTGACAGACATACATTTTAGAAGGCAGCAAAAGTAATCTCTCAATGTCAAATCTCAAGCACAAATAGCATGACAGACACTGACAGCCACATAATCAACGGCACAAAACACGTCACGGACAATCATTCCGTTAACATAAGTGAAACAAAACCACACACACTAATAAAAATCCAAAAAGAGATGCAAGCGATGTTTTTTATTTTGTGCATTGGAAGTGAAGTAGATCCCAAAATTGACGTACCATAAACGCTGCTGCTACTGATCATTTCTCGCTGCGATAACAGGGAAAGAAGGGAAAAAGGGCTGAATCGGAATTTTCTCAAGCAGGGATTCCAAAGGTTGCTTTTCATTACAGCCACTCATCCGCTCGGATATCGGATTTCACCGCCTTCAAACGTGGGCCATTTTCGTCAGGTATTCATTTAACCCGCATGCATGCGATTGGGAAAACAACACCAACAAACGCGCTTTCATATAACAAGTGAACGGAGCCGTGAAAAGCGCACGGACACGGATTGGGAGTCCGTGGCAATTTCACCCTCTCGTGCTGAAACTACAGACGGGTAGAGCGGCGCGAGGGGGGTCCGAGAATTGCGAATACCATTAAAACGCACATTTTTTTTTTTTTTTTGCCAGCGAGGATTTCTGAGGAAACGATACACCCACCTCGTCTTTCCCCTCTACTTTAAAAATAGATGGCATGTCCGCCGTTGCCCCCCACAACGAGCCACTGACATTGTATCCAATTCCCATTAAATACTTGAAGTGATCACAGGAACTTTTTTTTAGACGATAATGCATGCAATAACTTCTCGTCGCAGATAAAAAAGTTACTCGGAAACAATTTGAACCCCTCCCAACGTACTCTCACTTTCTAATTGCATTGCATACGGACCAACAGTGAAGAAAATACGGTTATGGGTATATTCCCATCATATCGCATCGAAATGTATCCCGAGCTTTCAGATATATTCCTCCTGCCTACTTAAGTATGCTTCGCGCTCTAGATGCTCGTATTTGAATTTAGATGTCCGAGCTCACTGAGGCATGCGAGTGTTTGGAGAGGGTAGGTTGAGATAAGAGCAGTCGCTCTTTCGTGGCATTGCTTCGGCATTTTTTTTTTAATTGCCCAGATCTCAGACGTCTCCGTTAAAATCTTACCTGTACGTGCGGCACGGCAGCGTTAGAGGTTAGAGTAACATCGATCCGACGTGTTTGCTGATGAATGGGTTTTCGGGTTAATCGAGGACGCTTTCGATTTGAAACCATTCCAAGTTAGTAATGGGAAGACTGACCACAGCCTCTGCCATGTTGGAATTTCAAACCCAAAACAGCTGCTTTGGAGAAGCCAGCATGCGCGCACGGCGCATGCGTCTCGGAAAGGAGCCAAATTTAAATCAGTTCTCTGTCGAGTTGCTCTCTGATTGAAAATAATTCGTGTTTCTATATGCACAGTAATGAAGGAATCATTACTGCAAACCATTTCTTAAGATAAACTGTGAGTGTGGGTTTTTTTTTTTTTTTTAGATGAAATAAAAACTAATACAAAAAGGTATTTTATCTGGTTGGTACAACATTTCTGCATCCCAATTCTGGATTGGCATAAAAAGGCAGTTGCTACAGGTACGGCAGTTTTTCAATGTATTTCAATGTTGAGAGGTAGGGCAGTCCCCATTTCAAGCACTGCCCTAACCTAACCCTAACCCTAACCCCAACCCTACCCTACCCCTAACCATAATCCCGAATCCTTATCCTAATCCCTTGAAATCGACTGCGGTACCAATAAAAACCGCCGTGTCTCCAGACACCACCAAAAAAAAAAAAACTGTGCCTGTAATTTCCAGGTTGTAATGCGTGGATTGTGAATCGTGAATTTAATATTTTGAGAACAGATTTGATTTATTCCTACAATGAGTAAGACACACATATGCCTGTTGATTTATGGACAGTAAATGTATGCCTTAATCCACTATGTTCATTTACAATTAATAAATGTCTCTGGAAAATCCGATGCATAGAAACAAACTTATCACATGTTGCTCAGAAATCGTATTTTGCTTAAAATAGGTTGCATTGTTTTGTATTTGGGCGAGGATAATCTGTATTCACATACACATCTGTGCTGCACCCACAATTCCCTCTCGTTTACAGAGCTATGTCTTTCCCAGTGCCAATTATAGAGTGTGCACAGAATTAATAATTGTAGTCCTAATTAGTGTGGAAATGTCCCAGATAGCATGCTATTAGAGGATCAGTGGAGATATTTGCTCTGAAAAAAACATCAAGGATGATGACTGTCAACTGAAGTTACTTGTTCAAATATGAATCAGTTTTTGACTCAGCCAATGATGTTGTCATTTATATTACATAATTTCCTATATATGAAGTGCACTCCTCTATCATTGGCACCAAAGGTAAATATGAACAGAAGTGCTTATGAATTAATGATGCTCTTGTGGATTCACTTGATATTTAATATTATTAAATATATGTCAATATATCCCTGAGTTGAAATACAATGACTGAAAGGCAGACATCATGAAACCCATGTTTCTCTAAAACGTGCATTGCAATTATTCAATGACTAAATACACTTTGCGCTGCCTCCCCTTGCCAAGATAACTGCTTTGAATCTTCTTCTGTGGTGTTTAAGAGTATAACGTGGTTGGAGAAGGGGAGGCACTGTGAGCTGAAAACATTACTCCAAGCAGAATCCATCCAGATCCATAAAATGCGTAGGTCCAACTCTCATCTCCAGCTTTCCTTACAGGTTTTTGAGTTTAGGTCAGGGAAGTGGTGTGGCCATAACAAATCTTGAAACGAACCATTTTTATTTTGATTTTATGATGTGAAATATTTTGTGTTGATAAAAATTGTGTGTTGTCCCGACTTACAACTTCAGGGAACAAGATACTGAAGGTTGTGGCAACAGGATAATGCTGCCAAACACATGACTGCAAAGCCGGGCCATTGTGTGGGTACAGCATTACTCTGTCATCTTCAGACCAAGAACCACAGGAGTGAGGTTGATTTTTCGCTGCGAGCAGCATGCCTCAGGAGACTATGGCCATAGAGGCCATATGGCCTTTGTGAAAAATGCAGTTATGGCAGAGATGGTATAGGGAAAGGAGAGAAATGTTTATAACCTTATTTTTGGGCAAGTCAAAAAAAAAAATACATTAAAAAAAAAAAAAAACGTGTTGCTGAATATACCTCGGCCTGTGCACATCTATGGGTCACAGAGAGTTACCACACCAGAATTGAAGAAGCTGCCAACAATAGTTACTGAGTACTGGGCCAGACAAGAAATCCATGATGAAGGTCACAGCAAAAAAAAAATCCAGCAAAAAACCTGACGTTGCACACCTGTGGGTCATAGTGAGTTACCATACCAAATTTGGTGAAGCTGCGATTATTAGTTGTTGAGTACTGACCCGGACAAAGTCATGGACAGACAGACAGGTAGGTCACGACATTACCACTCTGGCCAAAATTTGGTCGAGGAGTTAAAAAAAAAGCTCAAAGTTTAGAAATAAAATAACAGTATCATCAGACTTCACTGGTGATTCTTTAAATGTGGTTCATGTGTTCCAGGGTGCATTGGAAGTCTACATGAGTGTATTGTCAAGTCTGTGGGGTTCAGGAAGACTGAGCAAGAAACCAATCACAATCCACTCCAGAGTTTGACAGACTTAAATTCACCGGATCTGTAATTCCAGGCGAGGGGTCGATAACCAAAAATGTCAGCCCGTGAAGTGAGAGCACAAAACGACCAGACAGATCTCAAAACCCAGGAAGAAAAACCAGAGGTCAAAAATACACAGGAGATCAGTCGGCAAAGCAAAAGTACCAGGGAGAAAACTAGAACAAAATAAAAAATAATAAAAAATCAGAACACAAATCAATGAATATTAGAAAACCAGTCCAAGGCAAACCCAATGCAAATAATCAGTGGTCAAGAATTAGAGGAAAAACAAAAGGAAACTAATGCAAAACGAACCAGAGTATTGAAAGAGTGAATCTTTAACAACCTTGCAAAGTATAGCTATACAGGGGGGTCTGTAAATACAAAGAAGGTAACGGGGAACAGGTGGAGAACATCAGGGAAATTACTGGGAAGAGCTACGGGGGCGCGGTTACGGGTACGCAATCAATAATACAATGAACGTAAAAACAATTAAAACAACAATAAGTGCACAGAAACAAACCTAGAGGTTACAAAGTGCATAAAATGACAAAGACAATGATGTATGGATAGTAATGAATGACCTAGTATAAACAGAGAATGGAGTGAAACTAAATACATACAAAGAAACTGATACAGACTAAAAACAGGGATGGAATCTTCAGGAAAATTACAAGGACTGGGAAACTGCTTATGGCGCGACGTGAGCTAAAACTACATCTTCATTCTGGATGAGGATGTTGATTGTGCATGTTTATCGCTTCAATAGTATGTGCATGTTGGATCACCGCAAGCTAAACTTCATCAAGCAAGAGTAAGTGTGGCAAGCATATCTGTACATCCACTCTGTCACACACAGCCACTGGAAGCCACTGTCATTAGCCTGCATGAGTGCTAACGATAAGCCTACAGTGGATCTCACCGCACATATCCAATTACAGCAGCTTGAGATATGACAGTTTGGGAAACACAACTGACCTCAAGCAAAAGAGATGCAAAATTTCCTTTTTATTTATTTATTTATTTATTAACTAACTCAGGGTGTCCAATTTTATCCAGAAAGGGCCGGTGTGGGTGCTGGTTTTTGTTAGAGCTCAACACTAACACACCTGATTCTACCCACCAAGGTCCTGATTGAAACCCGTGATTAGTTAATTAATGGAATCAGGTGCAGTAGCACTGCTGGCTGGGACAAAAACCTGCACCCACACTGGCCCTTTACGGAGAAGATTGGACACCCCTGATCTAAATTGAGTTACACATTTCATAATCCACAGTTCAGTTTAGGTCCAGTTAGGCCTACTTGATGACCAAAATGTAGCCTGTTGAAAGATGCAACCATTACCCAGCTTAAGCTTTGAGGCAGTCAGGTCTTCATTTCACAACTGCTAGTACTTGATAGAATCCATGATACCATGAATTGTCTGGGCCTTTGTCCAAAGTAAGAAAGCCAGCCCCTAAATACTGAAGATTCACCATCAGACGTAACAATGGGAATTAAGGTCTTTGTGAAATGGTTATGTTTGTTATAGTGCCAAACCAGTATTCAGTTCCATTTGGCAAAATCTGTGGTTGATTTTGTTTTTTGATGACCACACAAGCTTTTTCTTTCTGGAAACCCTCATGCTTGTGTAGACAATGTCTCATCATAGTTTTGGATGCTTTCTGACCCCAGGATATAATCAATGTCGCCAACTCTCCTCAGACTTTCCCTAGAAACCATCCTACAAACAGAGAGTGTGGTCAACCGTGGCACACTTTTCCAACCAAGCAGATTGTAAAAATTTCTATATATTTCAAACTTGTTTTCGATTTTCTTATAGCCATTTCCTCTAGGTAGCCTCTAGGAAGCTCAACAACTTTCTGTCCTACATCATTGCTCTGCTCTTTGTCTTGGCTGTAGTGATAGTTCGCTAAGGGGAACTGGCCAGTGTGGTGACTCATATTTATAGTCCAGCTAAACAGGAAGTCATGGGTGATCACTATGTTTTCATAATTTTAATTACAAAAGTAAAATATGCATGGGAACATACTGCCAATACATTTTTCAATGCAACTTTCTAGAGGTGCCAATATTGTGGCATTCATGCTTTTGGGGAAAAATACTCCTTTTAAGAGTATTTTCTTCATTTAATCATCTTTAAATGCAAGGTTAGATTTTTGTTAATATTTTGAACAAACAAATCAGAACTGCACCCACTTTTTTTCATTGACATTTGGGCTTGTATTTTAGTGGAGGACACTATATCGAGCACCATAATTAATTGGACCATAGCACAGTTTTATTTTAGTTCTGTACTCAAGCGATTTGAGTCTGAAAGGATTCAATGATAACAAGGCTAAAGCACAGAATGTCAGCTTTTATTTGAGGGCAATTTCACCCATTTCAGAGAAACCATTCAAAAATGACTTTTTGAATATGGTGCCCCCACTTTCGGGAGCATCAAAAAATATTGGACAGTTTCATATAATGTGGAAAAAAGTCATCGTTTTGAATACTTGGTTGCTTATCTTTTGCATGCAATGACTGCTTGAAGTCTGGGACACATAGGCATCACCATCACTGACGCATGAGGTTAACGGCGGACATCCAGTCTGATCTGTACCGACAGAAGGACAGAAGTTGCCTGAAAATTTCATTGAAGATAACAGGAGGAATGAGTCGGATATGGTTTTGTATTATTTCTGTGAGATCGTTTTTGCCGTCACGTCTTTATTGCTCTGAACGTTTGGGAATCACACCGACGAACTGTGCTGAGTCTGCCGCACGGACGCTCCGGAGGCTCAAGAGAAGGTTGGCATGAGCCCACTGCTGTCGTTTCATAGTGGAGACGGGCAACTCCTGCCACTGCGAGCTTCTAGTAAAGGCAGCCTTTACGTCCACCAGCGACCAAGACCAGACATTCGGATTTAGCCAGAGATGCAGAGAAAGCCATGTGACCAGGTGTTTAATCTTTCACCATATTTTTTACGAGTGGGCAAGTGCAGATGTGAGAAACACTCAGCGAACAGTACATGCCTGAATGCTTGACCTGGACTGGGGGAGGGGAAGTGGGGTCTACAGGCTTTTCTTGTGCTGTGAGGGGAATTTTTTCACATGATTTAGGTCCATTTGTCCACTTAATAGTGTGAGGGTCACTGCAAATCAGTGGAAGATGGAAGTGGTTGGTTCTCAGACGGAAACACCCTCATCCATAGGGCATGTGGGGTGATGAATGGATCTAAAAGTACAAAATTAATGTGAATCATACACTAGCTCATGGTGGCCGAACTTCTTACCGAGACTCTTTATGAGGAGTTTGTTTCCAAAATGCTATATATCCATTGACTCGTTTTGAGTAAATAAGCTTTTTCTATGTCGGCGCCTATTGCATTTTGTACAAAAACACAAACTTTGAATACACCTATACAGTATGAATTTCTAAAAACAGATTTTTGCACCATGTATAAGAGGCGCGGGGCTATCGCTCTACGGTACTATCTCAATTTTTGTCATTTTGGCACTTATTGTGTTTTGGAAACAAACTCTTCGCACACATATTCAACTCATTGCCCTTCAATAACCTGATTTGCACTTTTGCTGATATTTGCACATTCACCATATATTCTGACCTCTATTCTACCCTTTTGTACATGGCACTCATCTTATCTTATTTATTACTTACTTATTTATTATACTTATTTTTTATGCTTAGAGTTACATTCATTCCTTTATTTTATTTTTAGTTTAGTTGTTAATTTTAGTTGCGTGATGGGAACTCACAAGTAAGAGTTTCATTGCTCAGTGCAACCACTAACTTTGCTGTGTATAAGACAATAAACTTCTTGAATGTTGAATCATAACACAAATGAATGCAGATAAACTGCAGCGATTGCATTTTGGAGAGAGGACACCGTTGTTCCCCATATTTTTCTCATTCAGTGGGATTTAACCCCCCTCATCCCGTCTGTAGGGACAGGAGACAGGGCCGTGCTGTGACATGTGATCTGAAAGTTGACACCCACAGTCTCAGAATGCCTTTCTCAGACTGACGCACGGGGACCTGCCGATGATGCATCGATTCGGCCCTGAGCTCTCCCCGCAGGCTGGCCTCCTGCGCGGCTTCTCTCGGATCCCCTGGTCTTCGGAGATTTCTACCCAAAGGCAACTGGCGCTCAGACACTCCAGCCAGTGAAACATATGATCGTTCACACATTCCAAGGTAATAATTACTGCTCTGGGACGGCCTCTCGTGCCTGATACCCACTGCAGTTGGCAGAAGAGATGATTTCTGAGCTTTTTTTTTTTTTCTCTCCCCACGTTTGCTTCATCTTAAAAGGAAATTGGGAGGTAAATAAATCGATGAAGAAATGACAAAAAAAAAACAAAATAGAGAGAAAATGTTGCCTGGCTTTAGCGCTGTGGTATAATGCATGAAAACAAACAGGACTGAAGAGCAGAGAGCCCAGACAGGACTGTAGATCTAATCAGGACGGCCATTAATCTCCCGGTCCAGACATGGTCAAGGATTCATGAGAAAATCCTCATCACGGTCACGGGCTGCTTCTGCCCGTAAGCGCCCGCGCCAGAGGTGACTCCGCACACCGTCCGCGCAGGCTGTCTGCCGGCGGGTCTTCGCGCACCTTCCACCAGCTGGAGGTCATTTGGAAAGCACACGATGTGCATTTCCGGAAGTGCGGCATGCGCGTCACCTCTGTCGGCTTCTCTTACTATGCATTTGTCCTTGTGTCAGCAGGCAGGACGTTCTGAAATACTCCTCTCAGTCGCCCTGGCTGCTCCTCACCTACGGCGTGTCAACACATCTTCCAGACAATTTCGACACTAACCAGCACGGTAGCGCGGTCTTCCTTGCAACCCTTTAAAAAACTCGTCACGTATTCTGTGGATCTTTGGGAAAAATAAATAAATAAAATGATTGGGTAAGTGGGAAGTGAACATAACCTTGTACACAAACATTTGTAATGTATTTCTTTATTTTTGTGTCTTCAGATGTTGCTCCGGTGGTTGGATTTAATTCAATAGATTTGCCCGCAGAACTGGAAATACTAAAAGAATGACTTACCCTCTGGATTCTTTTTTGATGAACCCGCCTGTTTCAGATATGTCAGAAACATCCACGGAGACTGTGTTGTGATGCTTAGAAGTCTCAAGGCCAGTTATGATTCTTTGGCAGATTGTTCTTATCAAAGCTAAACCTTCTACAATTCAGACTGTATTCCCATAAGTAAACATATTCAGCACTAGCAGAGACACTTCTACGAGCCTTGCTTCTGGAGCTGAACAATTCTGCAACTAGTTATAGCAATGAGTCATTCTCCCAGCGTTAAGTATTTGATATTTTGGTCTTAACTTGAATAAAGTATTCAAATGGATGTGGATTGTGGCTAAAGACAGAATGCCGGGGAACATTTTTCCTCCCTGTTTAGAGCATTTCAAAAATTTTTCCTCTGAAAGATAAACACCACTGGAGAGTATTATATCTCTTTTACAACATGGCAAAAAGAACAGAATGTGAATAAAATATTTTTAGTTAAATGGATGATATTGTTTTGATTTTCATTGTGTCTGATTGAGTTCAACATAGATGATTAATTTATGCTTGAAAGAACATTGAAATTAATGCACATAATCTCCAACAACTAATTTTATGTGAGTTTGCAAATGTTTATTACTATTCATAATAGCATCGGTTGAATAGATCGTCTCAAGACAATTTGTCAGTGTAATTTTACTTTCAAGTGAACAGCCATTTAATTACAGAAAACGGCATTTGCAATCATGTGCAATACAATACACACATGACTACACAGATTATTAGATAAAGGAATAGATGCTCTCGTGCCGTAGACTTGATGTGGTATTTAAGCTACCATAGCTTTGATTTAACTGCTACATTAATCTAAATAGATTTTTAACTCATTAACTGCTTCAGAACTAATGGTCTGGGCCTGTATAGGATATAATGAGTTCACTCCCCTGACCAGCTAGCAATGTGTGGCTACCACAGGGCGTTTATTGCGGTGAAATTGTTCATCTCCTCGGGATGGAGGTTGTGGGGCTTCGCCGCGTCACGTGACGGGCTGCATTTTAACCTTTTGCCTCCAGCCTCTGATGTCACCTCCGATCGCTGCTGGAGCAGGAACCAGCGGTTCGCCTTGTTTTCACCATAAAATGCTGGCTTCACACAGCACCGCAGCTTTTCACTGAAGTGTGTTATTTACCTGCTGCGTTTAATGCAGTTAAGAGCCGTTATATGGTTTTTAATGACAACACATCTGTATTTGGTTTCCATTAAAGGCCATCTTTGATTTAACCGACCTGCATTTCATTATTCATTTATTCGCATCATTCAGTAAATCAGATACATCGTTTTCTCGAGTGTTAAATTTTCGAATGGCTGCAATAAGCAAGTTTTTTTTTGTTCGTGTTCACTGCAATTGTTTTGTCCACTTAATGCAAAGAGCGTGCCCCTCTATATTTAGCATCCAATGATTTAAATAAATTTGTATAATTGACAAAGCCTTTTTTTAAATGGAGTAATTCACACCTTTGCAACTTTCCTTTTTCTTAAGGAAACCAATATCATTCACTACATTCTATTTTAGTCCTCTCCCACATTCAAGGAGAGCACAAACCGATGCAGTCTTCCAAGGTCTCGAGCTGGAAACTAAAGTGACTTTTCCAAGTTCACGTAGGAAAATGGGATATAAACGTTTATGAAATAAATAAATCAATAAATGAATGAATACATACATCACAGCGAGCTCCAAGAGCTGCTGCAATGAAACTCAACGACTGTTACAGTGCACACAGTACAGTTAAAGATGGCGGGAGGGTTAAAGGGAAAAAATTGAAAAATGAAAGGTTTGGGGGTTTCTCGCATTGTTTGATGATGTGCAGCTTAGTCCCTTTATGGACTGAGGCTAACGCCCTAATGGGGACAAGCTTGAAGTGAATGGAGCCCACAGAGGATAAGCTACTAAATCTTGCAATAAAAGCGATGTGATTTACAGTAAATTCCACGGGCCTGACAGCTCCACAGCTGAGAGTATAAACACTCCTCACAGCGGCCGGGCCTTCCTTCGGCTTCGAGCGCCGCCAAACTGCAATTGTGCGGCGCTTACTGCCAATGACTTTGATAAATAACCAGGAAGTCCCAGTGTTGGCTTAAAACTAGAAGTTGTTCAGTTGCAATTCTGCATTTGTCCTGCTTTAATGGGTCTGGAAGTGGCTTTAGCGGTAATCTGTCAGTGATTGATTAGGCCTTAGCAAATCCCCTCTCCCGCGCGCTCCGCTCAGGCCGGGCCGCCGGGCCGCCACGGCTCCTTCACAGCCGAGCAGCGGCGTTCGGGGCCTGCACTGTATTTACCTGTAACACAAACGCAATTAATTCCACTCGGGCGAATGTGTGCCGGAGCGAACTCCAATAAACCCAGAAACAAGACGTGACATGTTCTCCTCGGTCCGAATACGACGCACGCCAAAGGCGGAAAAAACAAATACATACTCATCAAACCGTGACACTTAATTGTTTGGATAAACCCATATTCAAATATCATAATAAACCAATATTTTAACAAATGGCTTGTCATCTTGAGGTTCTTTAATATCTGTTGCCTTGTGGATAAATGTATGCTTATGTTATCCTACTGACGTCTGGCTAAGCAAGAAGTTTTTTTTGCTAACTGTTAATCTCATACATTTGTCTTCTTTCCCCTCTGTGTGAAAATATTAGGGTCTGACTGTACACCCAAAGAAAAAAATGACACAACATTTTCAATTATATTGAGATAACACTTTTCACCCATCAAATGTAACAGCATTGGTCTGTAAGTCATAATAAAGTGTTTTTTTTAAATAGATTATTCAAGCAAAATTACTGTACAACAACCCTCAAGGAAATGTTCATATTAACATTATGAGACATTCTAATTTGATTTATTCAGCAAATATAATTTATTTCATAATAAATTAATGATCACAATAGTATTTTTGAATGTTTTCTGCAATGACCTAAAAGTAATTATTTTAAATATAGGCAGAGGAAGTTGGGGGGGGGGGATAATTCAGAGAGGGAGTACCATATTGAATATGTTTTATTAAACAATCTATTTTAATCAAATATCAACAGTGCCGGAGAGGATAGCGGTTTTCTTTTCTTGCAGGCCTTTTCAGACATGACTGCACAAGAAGATAAAAGGACAACAGGCAGATTGTACATGGCAGACAGTTCTTTAATCAAGCATTTAATACAAAGACGAGTAATAATGCAATTCATTTCAAATTCAAGGAATATTTTAGTTCGTCCGAGGCAAAGGGTCCTGGCATGCAAATCGACGTATGAATTTTAATGGAGACACTTAAGTGGTAATTATTCCACTCGGCTCAAATACAGGTAGCAAATGCAATTCAATCAGTGTTGATGCATAATGACCGTCATTAGAACAGAAATAATAATGACATCCTATCAGCGTTAAACCCGTGAACACTTTACACAACCATCCCAGTTCTATTACTGATCTCCATGGAGATGAGCAATTGTCTCTTTCTTAGCATTGCATGTGAATGTTCGCAAAAACAGCATGTTTGTTTAGCCGCAGATTGTATCGGCAAATGCCGGCATCTGTTTAATTAGCTACTTGAAAAGCGCTTACTTGTCCCCTGTAACAGAGGATGGAGCGAGAAGGAGCATCATTGACCACTCCAAGGCTCTCTCTGTGGCCTTTTTACATTTATGACTCGAATGGTTGGAGATTATACGCATTTTAAAAGTGAATTTGACACTTTGAAGGTTAAAGCTGAGACACTTTGAGGAGCTGAATGGGATGGGGGGGGGGATGGGGGGGGGGGGGTGTTGATGCCAAACATACTTGAAACTCAAGTAGGTTGTCTGTGTTCTAGTTCATGGCCGTCATGGAAACAATCACTAGCAGGCCCATAAAGCACAACAGCATTGCTGTTGTTCAAAATTTATTTTGTTTGTTTTACTAGGTAAATGAAGTAGGAATTTGTTACTCCTTCGTAACTCACAAATTGAATTAGTTCAGAATTTGAAGATGAAAATGTCTGCCATAGCCACAAGATCTTTTCTTGCACCGTACAATCGACTATTTTACGTTATTTAGCGATACAAGCATAAATAATATTTTAGCGAACTTGACTCAAACTCTCAAAATCACCCATGGAGTGCATACGTAATTAATATACCCATATCTGTTGATCAATTAAGCCATACCTGTAAGTGCATGTAATTGAATTATCCTGGACAACGAGAAACCACGTCATCCTAAAAAAGGTCTTTTTTGTAATGCATAATACAAAAATGCCCCATTAATGAATCAACAACACTTTCTTCAAGCAACAGTATTAGGATTCCCAACATTCTTGTAGCACGTGTCGCTCATCATCACCAAGGCATTACATTTTCCTTGACGTACCCTTTGTGACTTCTGGTGCCTCAAACTCTCTGTAATAGCACCTGACAACTGATTTCAGATGTACAACCAGTGATATGGTTGGCTGGGCCCACATATAGCGGTTGTGTACAACGGACATCCATCGCCCAGCAAGGTACCTGCTGTATGGTTGAGAGGAAGATTGGTTGGCAAGACAAAATCCCTGTGGCTTACTCTTGAAATACAATAGCTCTTCAGTTGGATGGACCCATTGAAAGGCAGAAGCTCAGTGAAGTATGCAGTTCAACAGGAGTCCACAGATAGGACAGCAAAATGGAGTGCTTTGCTTTTAGAGAGTGTTTACCTGCTTCTAGCATTCAACAGCAGCAATAATAATAACCTCATTGCCTTTTTGAAGGGTGATTTAAAAAGCAAAAGCCAAGACTATGTCCAGTGTGGATATGGACAATTAACTTATATTTGAATGAATTAAAGGAGAAGACCTTGCATGGTCACAGTAAATTTAGTTTAGTTTACATTTAGCCATTTAGTTATCATTGAATTTTTATATACCCTGCGATTTCAAGACGTTTTGGACTGTTAAAAGCCGCTTTAGGACCTATCGGGCAACTGCAGTCCTCTGTGTAAGATTGTCAGGGCTCAAACTGCTATGCTTGGAGTCCATTCCCAATAGGTTGGACGTCATTTGTCACCGACTCATCACGAGAACTATTGCTCACGCTTGTATACACTAATTCTGCCATTTTTTAGACTCGCTATACAAAATCTACCTCCAGTGAACAGAGAGCGTGAGTGTAACTGATGTTACTGTTTGAGGCCTTATCCCAGATAGCAAAATTCTTCTGGTTCATATCCGGCCCACACTTGACACGTTCATCCGGCCCACACACCACATGGAATGATGGCACTTGGGGGCTCCGCTCCCATTTGCCAGAATTTGGCCACAACCAATCCATCACGATGCCAGATGTCAGCCAAGAACATATGATGCAGCAAATGTGGGCCAGTTTTGGTTCACTTACTGACTGACTATTGTCACTCTGCCAAATATTTCTTAATTGTGGGCCATATTTTTATCCTCGAACGCCGAATGGCGTTCCGACCACCGCCTCCGCCGCACTACGTGTTAACGCGATAACTTCAGTAATATTTCAATTAGAAATTTCAAGTTTTGCATATAGGTATGTGTCATAAAGAGGAAGAACTGATTTGATTTTAGACAATTTATGATTTCTAGATTGGCCACCTGAGGCCAAAAACTGATTTACGTGTTAACGCGATAACTTCAGTAATATTTCAATTGGAAATTCCAAGTTTTGCATTTTGTATAAGTAGGTATCATAAAGAGGAAGAACTGATTCGATTTTGGACTATTTACAATTTCTAGATTGGCCACCAGGGGCCAAAAACAGAAAAAAATCACAGTTTTTATCATATCTCTGGAAATATTTGTCCAATTCACCTCAAATCAAGTGCAAATGAAAGGTCGTGACCTGAGGATGTGTCCCACGGTGACATTATATTTGTTTGGTTCAAAATTTTGACACAAGGTGGAGCTTTGTCACATAAAATTCACTAATTTTACCATATCTTTGGAACTATTTGTCCAATTGACATGAAACTATGTGCAACTGCAAGGTCATGACCTCACAATGTGTAACATGATGACGTCATACCTGTATGGTTCAATATTGTGCCACCAGGTGGGGCTTTGTGATGGAAAAATTACCATTTTGGCCATATCTTCAGAACCATTTGACCGATTGACCTGAAATTAAGTTCAAATGAAAGTCTATTCAAGGTCTATTCAAGGATTGGGGAATTGGAGGATTGGGGGCGTTCGGGGATATACTCCCAGCCATCGCCAATGGCATAAGCCTAGTTGTTTTGTGATATACGGGCCAAATTCAGTATTTACCACATGAGCCACTTTAGGCTCACATCTATTTTGTCCGGCCAAAAGAATGCAGAAAGTGCTGGATCGTTGCCTGATGTTGCCCACATCCGTACGTTATCTGGGATGTCTTCAATGGCTGCCCAGTCAGGGCATATGTATGCAAGGTTTTGCTGTTGTTTTATTGCCATGGTTATGACAAACTGCTAAGTCTGTATTGGATTTTAGACACTTTAGGCATTCTACTTTCTGCCAAATTATACTTTGGTGTGGTGAGGTCTCCTCCTCTAAATTAATGAGCGAAGTATTCAGTTGAATGACTCGATAATGTCATCATGTTTGTATTGAGCATATTTGGAAGATTAATAATTCTGTTAGAGGCTTCATTTCAAATTCAAACTTTCAGGGTTTACTGAACAAGAGCCAGACGTAATCACAGAAAAAAACTGAATAGGCTTGTTTATTAACGGAAGAAGATTTCGGCAAAAACACTTAGAGGAAACTTGCTCATGAAATGGTTCAAAATCAGGCGGGGACAAACACAATAATTGGAGGGTCAGGGTTAGGTCTGATCAAAGGGAATGGTCCGAGGTCAGTAACTGGGGTTGCAAGCAGAACGAACAAGAGCACAGAGGCAGGTGCAGACCTTCAATCTGGGGTGCAGAAGTGACTGGAAGAAGCCACTGCTGACATTGGAAAGAGATTCCCAACAGTCACATGATTTACCTAGCAGTAATCACCAAGGACAGAAAAGATCAATCCAGCAAAGGGGAGATGTAGACCAGGAACTTAAATACAAAAGACAAAAAAATAGCAAGGGGAAATAGCTTAAAGTGAGAGCAGAAAATGAGGGGTGAAGCACAAGACAATAAGTAAATAATGAGAAGAAGTAAGGGAAACGAAGGGTGAAACTTATATGGACAGTTGGATTGTGATAAAAACAACTAAGAAAGACTAAGGATGTGACACAACACACTTCTGCAATACCATTTGCAGTCAAAGAGCCTCATCATAAACATTATCTTCTGCTGCATGGAAGTAGCCAGCATTCAGAGCGAACACAGGGAGAGCTTGTGTGGTCAGGCCCTTATTTAAGGCAATGTGCATAGATTCACAGTCTTAGTAGAAAATGCATTGTTCGTGGAATATCAATAAAGAACCTTTCAGGGGGAGCTGTGGCAATCATTGCAATCATTAAACAAATTAATGCGGTTTTGTAAATTGTTTATGGGGCTAAATCCCAGAGTTTGGTTTGAAGAACAAGACTCGCTCAGAATTGTAATGCACGGAACTGAAGACATTGAATAAGCAATTGGTTGTTATTTCACGGCTGCTGAATGACTCATTCCCCATCTCTTTCTTTAATACGGGCCGCTGATTATCACTGATTCCAAATTTTCTTGATATGCCTTTTCATTTTCAAATATTAGTATTCTGATGCAAACATATTTAGATGTTAATATGTCCTTTACATTACAGACATGTTAAGGAGACGCCCGTGCCCCTCATACGTGCCTTTAATGAATTTATTCTTATGCTATTTGACTAAAATGGCCAGCAAGAATTCTATTCCACTCACCTACAAAAAAAAAAAAAAAACAGGAAAATGAAAAATAAAATGATGATAAATATATAGGAGACAAATCTCATGGAATTAGGTCTCCTCCACGTTTTGGGAAAATATGGCTAAAATGCTGTTATGACTTGAATAGCCTCAGCTGAAGTTGATAAATTGCTCTTTTGGGGTATGTGGAGATTTTGTCTGGCCCTATATCCACGGATGTATGTGGCTGAGTGAGTGAGCGAGTGACTGAGGAAGTTAAACCATTGGCCGGCTGACTTAGTGTACTTTCCCCATTGTCGATGGCTAATTGCCCTCAGTTTTGAGCATAGACCATTAACGATCCAGTCATATTCAAGGTTTTGACCAAGTCTAGCTAATTTCAGCTTGAACTCCATGACACCAGGCTGCATGGATAAATAACAAACAACGTGAGACAGTGACCCTGGATTATTATGATTACTGTTAATGGGCAAACCTTTCAATTAGGCTTCGATTAAGTCAATCCGCACCATTTGAAAATAAAAAAAAAACCTGAACATTACTGAACACTGACTTCTAAATGATAAATTGAGATTTTAGGATAGTAGAGATTTTACGACCAATAGCTAATACAGCTTAACTTAATTTTTTCATAATTACTGGGAGGTAGAGCTTAATCTGATGGCGCATAGCCTACCACAATATGTTATTCACAAACATTACACTGTAGTAGCACTTCATCAGATACTTACACATGGGAACTTATGGTATGGTATCTACGGAACCTAATGGTACTGACTGGAAAGAAAATTCACCCCCACAGAAATGACTATTAATGCATTTCGTGACAATACCGCAGAACAATGCATTCTAAATACTGTCTTACGCTGCACATGCCACGGTGATGTAGGTCAGGATCAAAACCTGAAAAATTTGGGTGTGATTTTTGTGAGTGTCAGGATGTTCGCAATGCTTTGGGGGCAAATCCAGCTGACTGTGACCTGTAGCCTGGCCGGGAGGGGCATAATTTTCACCCATGGTCAGGGAGAGTCAATTTGCCAGGCATCATGGTTCTTCACCTGTTAAGCTGTGTTTGAAGTGTCTTCTGTTCTCTGTGCGAGCTCGGCTATCGCGTGCCGTCCGGTAAGAAGTGGTGCTTGACATGAAATGCTTTGGAAAAGAGCGCATGCTAGCTGTGCGCTCCCAAATTGATACCAAGGGTCCAGTTACGAGTGCAGATAAATGATGGGCCATTTCAAATCGGGAGATGGGGCATTACTAATCCAAATTTGTAACACGGCTCTGTCCTCACCTTTATATTTCCCCTATCAATCTGCCGCGGCGCTCTGCTGTTCAGTACGAACAACTCTTTGAAAAGAATGACAAATAAATTAAATTCTGATGAACGTTTAAAAGATTAAACGAACCAATCCAAATTCACAAAAGTCAAAATAAATGTAATATAAATGTATATCACCTCCTTTGAACCCCAAAGGAACATTCCGATCCATCGAAAAGGACATTAGTTGCCACATCATGTTAACACCATATCCATGCTCACATTTTAGAGGAGAGTGCAAAAAAATATTTCTCTTTTGTATTGCTTCTTCCTTCAGTTAAACTTTATAATACTGCAGCGTTCATTTTAGCCCCCACTGAGTACACTGGGGAGTGTGGATGAGAATGACTCTCCTTCTGAGCTTGTGATGTTAGGCACAGGGTCTCATCACAATAGTCAACAATTAAGGGAAACTGGGGTCCTTTGAGCCATGGGGACCAATGAGCCATGTCACTAATTTGTAATCAATCGATGCCAAAAATGTTTAAAATAGGCAAAATAGCGATATGGCTCATTGGTCCCCGTGGCTCATCGGACCCCAGTCTCCCCTATGCCTTGCGCTGATCCGATTCACAGTGTGCTGCTTGACATGCAGCTCAAGCAATGCATTTCCGGGTGTCCAGCTGATGTGTGAGGCTGCACGCACGGTTCTGTTACCAAACGGCCCGTCCACGCCGCACAACAGAACCTAAACAGCAGGAACCAGACGCTTGGCTGTCTGAGCCACTTAGTGGATGTCTTTGAAGAGTCCTTCCTATTTTAAAATGTTTCAAATGTGTACCGTAAATCAGTTTTTTACCTCCTCGGCAATTCTAGCTGACGGTGTTTTGTCGTCCCTTCCGCCGTCCATCTGTCAATATGTCCGTCTGTCCATCTTCCCTTTGATTGGTATTACTCCAGCTGCAGAACCGTTGTAGGGACAGCCCTCAAATTTACACAGGTCATGCATGTTGGATGTCTCTAGAGGCCTATTTGATGTCAAGGTCATATTTCTAATTCTGACCTCTTTTTTTGAAGGTCAAAGTTCGGCCACGCCGTCCTGTAAGGCATGCTGAGATGGTATATTGCGCCGAGTGCAATCTAATTTTGGCCTTAAGGGGACGATATGCATGGGTACAAATATGTTGATGTTTCTCATTCTGGGGTGATGTTCATGGAGCCTGCTTCATATTTTGAACCCAGCAAGGTTCATAAATTACTCATCGAATTCCGTAGAAGGACGTGACTGGCCGGCATAAACCGCACAAACTCTAAACACCAACAGTGTTGGGCTCCACTACATGACATCACTGCCCTGACTTCTATGACAGGAGTAGAAGAAAATCCCCTCAGCGATGTTCTCCAATCTTGTGGAAAGTCATCACAGAATAGTTGAGGCTGTTAAAACCTTAAGGAAGGGAAATTCCATACTGTTGGCCACAATTTGATGTTCGGGTACATTTTAGAAATTCCGACTACCCATCATGAAGTGAGGCATATGGCTGGGGTTAAAATGCTTTTTAATGTTATCTGCTCTTTTGATATGAGGCTTTGCACCGACTGCCTCGGTTATATGATGTCATCAGGTGGAGTGTGGAAGTCACAACTTTCATTAAAATAATACAGAGATGAGAGTGTGGATGGCACCTAAGAGGTTAAGATTTAATGAAAATGAATGAGCAGATGAGACTAACTGATTAGATGCCAGTTTCCTTCTCTGAATGCCTGACGAATGTGTTTTTACCCCTCAAACCCAACCAAGGGGCAGAGGGCTACTGTCGTCACGTGTGATGTACGTCTGTCCGTCCAGTAAACTTTTGTATTCCACACAATAGCTTGAAAATGCCTTCGTCAATCAACACCATTTTTGCTGTATTGCTTGGTCTTCTGTATCTACGGAAGCCTATCGATTTTGACGGCGCTTGGATGTTTAGTATGGCCGCCACAGGCGCCATATTGAATTCTGTATTCCGCAGGATAACTTGAAAACGCCTTTGTCAATGTATCTTCATTCCAAACAATCCAGTATGAAAACTGTCAAAGTTATAAGTTTCCATCCATTATCTATATAGCTTCTCCTTCATCAGAGTCCCAGAAGAAGCTGGGGCCTAACGCTACCCACAGGGGGTGAGAGGCAGGGACTCACCCTGGGCTGTGTTTCCCAAATTCACAGATGCTAACTTACATAGTTGGACCCATTGACTGTGAATGGATGAACTATACTCAGCCAAAATAAAAACTTTACACTCGTTTGGAGGTCAATAAGTTGAACATACAAGAAATGAGGTTTTAAATAATGATTTTATTTAATCCTGTACTCATTAAAGATGGTGTAATATAAAAATAATGTCCATAATGTAACCAGTTCCACTGGAAATGCTACGGAAATGTCCAAGAGTAAAAATGGTAAGTTAAAACTTGAATAAGAGCGGTGCGCAGGCGATTACGCATGGTTTGGGCAGTCACATGACCTCTAAACATTTCATTCCTAGTGGATGTTGCAGTGACAAATCGATTATGGAAATGACATAAGACAATTTGTCGGTCTTCTGCTTTTGACGTCACACGTGGGCTACCAGAACGAGGTCGGTCAGCTGTGGTGCCAGTTTGTTGGAGACGTGTCCGAAGATCATGGATAGTCCATCGACTGCATCCCATAACCCTTGCAACGTCAGTGATGGACGTTTCCGTACTCAGCATGCCAATGGCACGTTCACGCTGAATGTTTGACAGCCATGGCATTGAAAACCAACAAATAGATAACTGTAATAATTGACTTTTTTTGAGTATATGTAAGTTGCTAACTTAAATAGCAACTACACTTTTGGGAAAGGCACCCCTGGACGGCTCGCCAATCCGTCACAGGGCGCACACACCTTTCACAAACACACTCATACTTGTGGGTAATTTGGTGTCTCCAGTCAGCCTAACAGGCATGTTTTTGGGCTGAGGGAGGAAACCAGAGCACAGAGAGGAAACCCACGCGAACACAGGGAGAACATGCAAACTCCACACAGAAAGGTCCGAGGTCGGATTCGAACCCATGACCTTCTTGCTGAGTGCATAACCCCATAATAAAAACTGCTAGTGAGAAATCATTCTGCACTTTTACATAAATAACAATCAAAAACCCTCTCACCATTCAAAGGAACAATTTTGTGCCGTGCTCTTTCTGCAACTATAATTCTACCTTTTAAATTATGAACAAAGATGCCACCTTGAATACTAACAAGTATTAAGAATGAGCCACTTGCTTCACTACTTCAGTCTCCAAATTGTTGTTTATTTTTGTATTTAATTCTGAAATGAATATAAAACTCCTGAGCACACAGTTTAGAAAGGGGGAAAAAAGCAATTAAGGGACTCATTACTTGAAAGCCTTTTCTGCGCAGGGTAGGAGGAGAGATCTGTACTGAGAACAGTTTGGCTGGAAGTCGGTGAGCTGCTTAATCTCCCTTGCATCCTTCTACGGACGCCTATCACAGAACTGATCTCAGAACCCCTGCATGGGTCCAGTAGCTGAGGCGGACACCTGCTGCTCTGGACCATCCATCGCTTCGGCAGGCGTGGGCCGGAGGAGGGAACCGATACCTCGACAAAGCCTGGGGCTTGGGGCTCGATTCAAACCTCATCAGCAGGCACAATCAGAGATGTGTGATTGTTAGGTTTGAAGTGTAACATACGGACGGTTCTTTGAAGGGGATTTGCGGCGATTTCAGAGAAGATGCATCATATCGTTTTCCTGGTCCCGCGAGTTCGCTGTATGGCATATTTAATGGACTCCCACTTGGCTACAGAAAGACAAAAAACAGCTTTGAACTTCCACAGTTTTTGATGTTGTCTGTTCTTTATTAACTCCATCAATGAATTTATTCCCCTGTAAGACACGAGAATCTCTTACCTCTCCCAAAAACAAGAATATTCTCAAATCCAAAAACCCATCCTATAAGAGACGATTAAGTTAAAAAAAAAATTGTTTTGAAAATAATTATAAGCAGATAATTTGTGTCACTTTACATAAAGATGTCAAAACACATTCATAACTGTATATTAACTGCAGTGTTAATATAGAGTATATTTCACTCTGTACAGAAATGTACTCTCTCAAAAAGCAGGTATAATATGACACTGAGTCAGGAGGAAACTGTTTTCCAGTTTCACACGCTAGTTGTGCTTCATGCAAGGAAGAAGCAATAAAACATCTAACCACCTTGACGCTCCATTCTTAAATTCAAAGTGATTTATGAATGTTTGGGGCACCGGTGGTTAGGTTAAAGTGTTAGGACAATGTGAGAATATTCTCCACACAGAAATCATGCCAGTATTGTTTTGTTCACTGCCGGAGAGATAGAAAAACTGGTTGCCAAACATTTTTGTCGGAATGCAGAGGCATAACCAGTTAATGAAGTCAATGCGGTGGTATCTCTAGGAACCTTAGTAGTTAATGAGAAACACACAGTCCCTCTGATGGGACGATACAATGTGGATTTTTTTCCATCCGCTCTGGACTAGGTAATCGAAATATTAAATAATGACTTTGAGCTATCGTGCGCCTGGGACGTCTCGGCTACGTGGGCCAATTTTCCTACAATGAAATACAGAATTTTTGGCCTCGTGCAGCATCAAACATTTCATGCTCAACATAAAAAATGCCTTTTTCAAAGATTACCAAAATAAGATGGCAAGCTAGACATGAAAATTCACAGACGGGGAAATGATCAACATTTCATCGGTATTCAGAACATACAACAGCCTCTTAAGTGTCCCGTTACACAATCTCTCAATCAGATTTCAACTTTAACTTCAAAACAAAAATCAATGATAAATAAATCAAGGAACTCCTTTGAAAATGATAAACCTCCAAGCCTGGTCCTTTCCCAGTCAATGATGATTACAATTTTAAGCACTTTCTGTATATATTAGTTCTGCCATGAATCAACACAATTTATTGTATATTCATGGCTACGCTGTCAAATAAAAAAGCCTCAATAAAAAAAATATTAGTTTGAAAAAAGGAACAAACACATTGGGAGTGACAGTAATAGGCATATTTTAACTGAAAATGCATTGTTACAAATTCCGCAGCCGAAGGGCAGCTTTATCACACATATGTGCTGTATAAACAGATACAGAAAATAACAAGCAGTTGTATTTGACACAAATGTCGCCTTATTACTGCTCGCATTCAAGTTATCTTTATTCCAGAGTAAATTGCGAAGGAAGTCAGCCAGCCCAAATGCATGTGTTGAACAGCATGGCGAGAGCAGCTGAGTTTTACTCACAAGGGAATTCCACTTATCAGATTTATCCACAAATGAACAGTCACTTCGAATCACATCCCAGCCATCTTCCTGGAGTAAATAACAGAATGGTCCTTGCTGGTTTATACAATGGTTGAAAGCTGCATTGAACAATTTCAGGACAAATCTAAAAGAACCATTTACTCAAATAAAGTCAGTAGCAACTGTTCTCTCTCTCCACTCTGTGGCCAATTTGTAAGAAAAGGCATTTATTCCATATCAATACAAAGCTGCTCAGACCAATATCACCAATTGGATTGCATTTACAAATACTGTTGACACAGGAGCTGTAGATTGCGTTCAAGTTCTTTTCAACAAGTTTTGCAGAAAACAGCTCATCACGTCCGGATTGCAAGAGAAAGCTAAAACCCTTATATAAACCTTCAAACAAGTTTTCATCCCCCGAATGTGATGTCATTTCCATTTTGTGCGCAGGAATTCATGACCCCATAAACTCTCTTTTTTTTTACTTTTAGGTTTTCCCTTTAGTAAGTTCAAAGTCAGAAAATTTTTTTTAATTCATTGTTGGACAATGTCACATACATATTCCGTAACTGGTGTGTTGATCTCAGTGCTTCACTGAAGTTACATTGCTCTTATATTGAAAGAGATATTCAAACCCTCAGACAAAGCATTAGATCAACTGGCAAAAATCTAGATTTTGTGCATCATTTTATTCACATTATCCAGTAATTCAACAGGACATATTTGGGATGCTTGCAAACCTTGAGATATCCACTAGAATTTTAACCCATTTATGCCTAGCGTCCTCACATGAGGACTGTTAAGAAAAAGTGTCCCGTTTGAATGACTATTAGAGTGGTATTTTGAAGTATAATAACATTAAAAAAGTATAAAAAAAAGAAAATTCAGGCATAAATGGGTTTTAATTAGCCCCGAAGCTCCACAAGTTTGAATTCAGCAGCTGCATTTTACGCACCCATGTATAGGTCTGTAGGTTTTATGGGATTCTGAAATATTTACAAATTCTGCTGTGTGATCCCTTCGCGGGACAGTATTTTTGACAGTGAATGATATAAATCCACAACAAAAAAGGACTAAGAACTCGAACACCCCCTTTGTGAGGTTTTGACCCCACTCATCTGGGCAAATTTTTTTGCAAACTCCATGAAAGTGGGATTGAGCTGACGGTCACCAAAGTTAACTATGCGATGTCACCCAGAACGAATGGTCATCGCTCGGCGCGTCACGTGAAAAGCAGATTTATTTCACCCGCACTGAACGTATCTGCAGCCTCTTTGCCCCATTTTCAAACTGGAGTGGATCCTCTTGTTAACACCAGTTACGCTCAGAATGTATAATTAGTGTGGGCACCTCTTACAGCTTTAGTGGCTCCTCTGCGAATCAGTCCCTCTTTATCTGTCATAAAAGCCGCACCTGCGGCGGCCATTCATTTAAATGCGCATTTTTCAAACAATTATCAGGTAACATTGTTTCTATTAAAAAAAAAAGCCCAAAATATTTTTGACTCCACGTACAACACATTCCGAAGCACCAGTGCATGTCAGGAATCAAACATGAAGGATAATCTGACAGATGAATTATTTCAGTGAATTTACGGAGTAGTGATCGGCAAAAAGGGCGGAAACGACTGAATTTTGACAGTTTTTCTTTAATCCAGCTGTCACAATCAGTTTGAGTTGAGGAAATGTCAGCCCTGCTATACTGCATTGTGCTTGTATTGTTATATGGTGCGGTTGGGATCGAGCACATACTGGCTCTTACACATGCATGCACACAGAGACATACAACATGCAGTAGGCGAGCACATTAATACACACTGGTTCACATACATATACTACATGCAAAGACACACATACATAACTCTTACAGGGAATGAGTATTTGGGCACATATTTTCGCTATAAAAGTCTTGTACTATGACAGGGTTTTCTCTTTTGTAAATTCAGTATTTTGTGATGAGAAAAAGAGGCTACAATCTCAGTGGCCATCAATACTGTACACCAAAAATAGTCGGACACCAAATTTTTAAGTAGTCAGACTTGGAAAAATGCTTTTTATGCAACAAAAACAAACAAACAAAAAAAAGACACGACAAAAAATATTTAAATTTCAGATTGATCGAAGTGGGCAACTTTTGCTGTCATAACTGCAAGGAGGATTAAAGCTTTTTTTTTTTTTTTAAAGGACAGTTTTATGGTACTGAAAGTACACACCCAAGACTACACCGGAAGTTCCAAGGGGTACACACTGCACATGCAGTTTGCTTCTGATTGATTTTTTCCGTCCATTTATTCCCAATCAAGCATGATTTTACGTCCTTTGTTGGGAAAACTGAAAAAATTATTTTATCTATTTATTGTTCCAAATGCATATTTCCATTAACTCCGAAATTTCGGTCACTATCTTAAACATACTGATTCTTTTTGAGTTCTCACCATTTGCACTAAGCAAATTAAGGCATTAGAATTACAAAACCCAAAACCAGTGAAGTTGGCACGTTATGTAAATCGTAGATAAAAACAGAATACAATGATTTGCAAATCCTTTTTAACTTATATTCAATTGAATACACTGCAAAGACGAGATGTTTAATGTTCAAACTGAGAAACTTTTTTTTTTTTGCAAATAATCATTAACTTAGAATTTACAGGCAGCAACACATTGCAAAAAAGTTGGCACAGGAGCCTTTTTTTTACCACTGTGTTACATCGCCTTTCCTTTTAACGACACTCAGTAAACGTTTGGGAACTGAGGAAACCAATTTTTGAAGATTTTCAGGTGGAACTCTTTCCCATTCTTGCTTGATGTACAGCTTAAGTTGTTCAACAGTCTGGAGTCTCTGTTGTCGTATTTTACGCTTCATAATGCGCCACACATTTTCAATGGGAGACAGGTCTGGACTACAGGCAGGCCAGTCTAGTACCCGCACTCTTTAACTACGGAGCCATGCTGTTGTAACACGTGCAGAATGTGGCTTGGCATTGTCTTGCTGAAATAAGCAGGGGCGTCCATGAAAAAGACGTTGCTTGGATGGCAACATATGTTACTCCAAAACCTGTATGTACCTTTCAGCATTAATGGTGCCTTCACATACGTGTAAGTTGCCCATGCCTTGGGCACTAATACACCCCCATACCATCACAGATGCTGGCTTTTGAACTTTGCGCCTATAACAGTCCGAAAGATTATTTTCCTCTTTGGTCCGGAGGACACGACGTCCACAGTTTCCAAAAACAATTTGAAATGTGGACTCGTCAGACCACAGAACACTTTTCCACCTTGCATCAGTCCATCTTAGATGAGCTTGAGCCCAGCGAAGCCGGCGGCGTTTCTGGGTGCTATTGATAAATGGCTTTCGCTTTGCATTGTAGAGTTTTAACTTGCACTTGCAGATGTAGCGACGAACTGTAGTTACTGACAGTGGTTTTCTGAAGTGTTCCTGAGCCCATGTGGTGATGTCCTTTACACACTGATGTTGGTTTTTGATGCAGTACCACCTGAGGGATCGAAGGTCACGGCATTCAATGTTGATTTTCGGCCTTGTCGCTTACGTGCAGTGATTTCTCCAGATTCTCTGAACCTTTTGACGATATTACGGACCGTAGATGATGAAATCCCTAAATTTCTTGCATTAGCTAGTTGAGGAATGTTGTTTTTAAACTGTCCGACAATCAGCTCACGCATTTGTTCACTAAGTGGTGACCCTCGCCCCATCCTTGTTTATGAATGACTGAGCATTCAGGGAAGCTGCTTTTATACCGAATCATGGCACCCACCTGTTCCCAATTAGCCTGTTCACCTGTGGGATGTTCCAAATAAGTGTTTCACGAGCATTCCTCAACTCTCTCAGTCTTTTTTGCCACTTGTGCCAGCTTTTTTGAAACATGCTGCAGGCATCAAATTCCAAATGAGGTAATATTTGCAAAAAATTACAAAGTTTACTTGTTTGAACATTAAGTAACTTGTCTTTGCAGTGTATGAATTGAATATAGGCTGAAAAGGATTTGCAATCATTGTATTCTGTTTTTATTTACGATTTATACAACGTGCCAACTTCACTGGTTTTGGGTTTTGTATTAAAACTGCTTACATATCAATAAAATGGAACAAAAAGATGAATAAAGGGTCCAATATTTTTGTTGGGTAGAGTAACTTTTGCCCAGGATTATCTCAATTTTTTTTTTTTATAACAATGATCATTCTCTCTGGATACCTGTATAATGCACAGTTTCATTTTTTTATTCAATTTTGGACAGATGTTAGGAAAATACTCCTGGTGGGTCAACTTGTTTTTGCATCCTGACATTAACCTGTTTCCATGGAGTCAAGGAGATTGTTTCACAAAAACGATTTGCGGGGATTTTCACCAGCAGCTCAAACAGCACAACCAGCCCCAGTAATGCTGGAGGAACAGCTCCTCTCATACACTACATCTTGCAGCTGAGGGTTACTGCCCAGCATAATTGCTAATGGTACTGGAAGAAATTCATGAATCGTAATAATACTTACATCACTCGAAGCATGGAGTGATATTTCTATTGTAATGAAATGATGTATTTATACCAGCATACAGAATGGTCCCTCGATACATCGGTGATATATTCTAATGGACTCTACTCTTCAACCTCTCATGCTAATATCCATGCCTCACACTCAAAGGCTTAGCTACACACAGAAAATGTAAAGCAGGCAGGAACATTATGCGGTAAAGTGGGGCAGTTTTCTGTTAATAACTACAACATTTTGAAAGAGGCTCACTTCAGTCGTCCAAATGCTGATCTACAATTCAGTGTCTTTATATAAGAAAGGTTTCTATAAAGTTATAATGAGCAGCGCTAATCAACCACAAACAGGTAAAGGATATCTTTTTCATTGACTCAATAACAACGCATTCATTTCTCATCCAGTGACCCATCTATGCCCAAAGGCATTCAGGCAAACCCCCATCGTTGTTATGGTCCACACCAGGAATCAAGTGCAGAGTCAGATGTGCTATCCAACCGGTAGTTTATTGACAGCAATATGGCGCAGTGTGAGAACAGAACCCCAGATAATGTTGTGGGGGCAGAACCCCAGATAATGATGGACAGTTCAGCACAGATGTTATGGGCTCAGCTGGGCTGACAGTCCCCGCCCAATGGCTTCCAGGATACAGCCAGGGGTAGTATTAACTTTGCCTCAGAGGATGAAGAGGTTGCTTGAAGCAAATGCGGCCCTAGTCCTGGATCAGGGTTGGTAGCTTGTTCCTAACATACTGGACAGGGGGAACAAACTTGGATGGGTTAACCAGACTGCAGTTCCAATCCTGGTCCCTAGTTAGGACTAGAAGCTTGTTCTTGAAAATGAACAGGCTTGAGTAAAGATAACTTGAATTCAATTCCAATCCTGAACCCTGATTAGGAGTGGAAGCTTGTTCAGATAAACATTGACAATAAAGCCTTTGAGAAAAGGCTGTCACTTATGTACTAGTTGCATTAGATAAAGACAAAGAACTTTTTCTAATAAACATATGACATATGGTGCAGAAATTTGACTACTTCATGAAAACACTGATACTTCAGAACGAATGTCTGAATTAAAATCACTGTGTTCTTTGATTCTATAAATTCAGTACATGGACTATTAACAGCATTGTTTATAATGCAACCTTTTTTTCTTTAATTGTATCTTGGGTGTCTATATTTTATGGTTCAAATACTGGTCGGTGTGGACGTGTACACAATTCATTTTTGGCTGTGAGTACCTGTGTGTGTGCATTGGTGTGTGAGTGTGCGTGAGTGTGTGTGAGAGAAAGCGAGAGAGAGAGAGAGAGAGAGAGAGAGAGAGAGAGATGTTTTGTATGCAGCATCACAGTAAAGGCCATGCCAAATGATCTCGCCGCTGACTGTGTCAGTGGGAAATCAGCCAGGCGTGTTGGGGATGCCATAACTATCCACGGAGTGCTGTCAAGCACACATCCCACTTTAAATTTCTCATGGTGCATTTCTCCGACAAAAGACACTTTCGCTCAATGGCCAAGCAGCATCTGCAGTTCAGTTCTTACGTTTCTGGACAGTGAACCAATTCGCAGTTAGAGTCAGTTGGAGCAGAATCAGTAAGCTGACACTCTCACGAATTGCATTTTCTGCCCAATTGCAAACCCGAATCTCAGCCCTTAGATTCACATTTAGTCACTGTCCAAATATCTATAGACTGCATCGGAATACAAACTATAGAATGGTGAGTGGTGTTTTGTTTTACTAAATTTTCTCTATGAACTTTATTTTTTTTCTCTTTTTTCACTGAGCAAAGTCCTCGCTATGAATTGTCACTACTCGTATTTGAAATTTTACTTCCTGACTGGGCTCTCTGTACACCTTGCCCTTTCAAACACATTTTCTGCTCTACGTTGCTCAGAGTAAGGGTGTCTGCTAAATGACAGTAATGTAATGTAACATATAGATTGAGTCCTTGGGGAATAGAGTATACATGCTAGCGACCCAGAACTCTAATTGCTTCAATTACAGTGTTGTGCCTGCAGCTCGGAGGAAGTGATGTCAGGGACACACTGTGTTTTTCCGAGGCCAGACGATTCCTTTGCTTAGCCCTCATCACAGTGAGGATTGACAGGCCTGCCGCAAACAGATAAGTTGAGAGGAACTTTGATTTTGTTTTGATTATGATCTCTCCGAGTCGCAGATATTCTCCACTGCAAGCAAGACAAAGCTCTGTAAGTGACTGGGGAGCACGGCTGCTTTGCAAAAATCCGTGCCTCATTTAAACGTTCTTCTTTTTGACGCAAGTACTTGGGATACTTCGAATCAGATCAACATCAACCCGATGTGGAAATGTTGAAAGAGGGAATGTAAGATGCCTGCATGTAACTTTCATTGTCTCTCAAACTATTTTTGAGCACTTCACTTGCATCACCCAGTGCATCTCACGTGCTTTTAAAAAAGTATTCAAATGTACCTTTTTGTTGCGAATGCTTTGTCTGCAAATTTTCATGCAATTTTACAGGCTACGTTATCTCATTGCTGGAATATGACACACGCTGGCTTTGGTGAACTTCGATTACTAGAAATAAAACCAAATTTAATGTTAGTCAGGTGGTATATACTGGAGTGTGAGGGTTTCTTTTTGAAGCTGCCTTCTCATTAGGTTCATATGTTTTTTGTTTGGATTTGTTGAACATATTCATCTGGACAGTTTTGCTAAGATTAAGTCAAGCCTGAGCGGCAGACATTAGCACAGTAGCACACATCTGAGAGACACACAGAAAATTTGGCTAGTGCTAGAGGACGTTTCCTTTGTTCATCAAGGATCTAAAAGGTGCAAAATTCTAGAATTGTTCTACAGTAATGTTGCCATAGCAACATGATTTGTTTATTCAGTTAAATGAGTCCCAGCAAAAGTTAGCCTGTGCTACACTATGTATAATTTGTTTTTGGCGAAGTGCCGATGACTTGCAGGTGTCACGCCAGTCATACATGCCATTCCGTAACTCATAGTTTGAAAAATGCTGCCCTCAATGACTGATAACTGAGCCCACCAATCAATGACACAACCATTATATTTTGTAATAGCTGCATTTCTACTTGTAGAGCCGTTATGGGTGTCATAATGTGCTTTTGACATATCCTTATGCAAAAAAATAAAAAAAAATTACAGACCGAACTTGACTTAAAGGGGACCCATGATACTTTTCCGTATATATAGGGCTACAGTGATATTTAAACTGAATTTCTAGAGTAGCATTAACATTAGTCAAACCTGCATTGCTTGGTCGTCTATGTAGCTATCTAGCTGTGTGCCAATCTCAGAACTACTTGGCATGCATGCATTACCTTAATCGTAGTAAATTTATTAGCTAGCTAGCTACTAAATCAATGTACTGTATATTTAGCAACCATTGCTCTGTATGAGACGCGACTAGAAAAAATAGAACGGGTAACAGCTTGTAAATGTCAGTCAGTTGCGGAAGGATAGCACAGCCATTCACAATAAATGGTAGGTTAGCAAGCGGTTGCTACTATAATGATGCTAGCCCCAGACCACTCATTACAATAGAGTCGGAATTCCAAGTGTAGATCAACTTTTAAGATGACTGCATGCCATATATCTTCATGATTGTAACTACCATCCACATAGTTGCATAACCAGTTAACATTACCTTTTTATACCAGTACTAATTGTGTTGTTTGATAGCTAGCTAGCTCCTAAATCAGTCGTGTATTTAGAGATGTGTTGGTAGCCTGGCGATTTTGACATGGTTGTGCTCCGTTGACACGCAAGATTAGTGGCTCTGTTTTCTGGCTAATGAGGGCAGAGCTCATTTTATGGGGGGATACCCATTCAGACAAGCCCATTTTGCCGAGGTTTCCGGAATGAGAGGAATCAGTTGGCCAAGAAATCATGGCTTTTCATTTTTTCACCCGAAAATTTAGAAACCTCGCTTCTAGACATCGAAGAATATCATAACTTGAAAAGTGAACAGTATGATAGCTCCCCTTCAATGTTGTGCCTGGCATGTGACTAACGCTAGGTCCCACTAGAACAACTCCAATGGGCTTAAAGCTGCCAGAAACACCCCAACACTTCATAGAGAAACACAAGCTGGCAGATAAGCAAGATATGACAAAGGTGTACTACGGTAATGACTGAGCATGGCTGTATTACAATATTTTAATGCAAAATTCTGGCATTGTATGTCTTCCAAGTTTTCCAAACACAAGGCCCTGACAGTGGAACCACAGCCACAAGACCTGCGCAGCATAGGAATCTGACCTTCACTCTAAGGTGTAGTGGCGCATCTTTATTTGTGGCTGTTAATTGGAGAACATGTTGCAGGGAGGCGCATTGATATGTTTCTCAGTCAATCTCAGCGTGAGTCTCCCACAGCGAGGAAGGAGGTCACGCTCGAGGCCACGACCGTTCCCTGGGGGTCTCCCGGTGCGAGGCTGGCGGACACCAGAAACAATTAAAACCGCTGCTTTTCTGGCCAAACAGCTCAGGACTCGCGCTGGCCAGAGCGCCCGCATCTCATTGGCTGCTCTTCTCTACAATAAAGCTCGGGCTCAGGCGATCGATGTGGCCGCCACAGCATTGGCTTCCAGCGGCCTGCACCTACCTTTAGAGTGCTCTTGCACGCATAACCAGGGGAACATGCACTTTTTCTCCGAACTGCAGTAGTTGGTCCACTTTCTACTATAGAGAATCAACGCTAATATCAGGTAACCACCGCCATGTTTATAGCTGCACAGGCTCCGATTATGGTCAGCACCTCAGCTTTTTGGACTTCACCTCTATGCAAATCAGCATGTTTTTATGGTGCGTGCAAGTGATGTGGTCCATCTTTTTAACGGGATGAGGCTTGTACTGTGCATGAATCCTAGTGCTTCAGATCAGGTGGGGATGATTATTCATTTCAAGAAACAATTAAAGCCTGACTGAAGAATGGTTGGAGAAATCTGGCTCCTGGTGTTTCCTCCAGTAACTTAGAAGACTAGAAGTCGTAGAAGATGGATGAGTAAGCAAAGCTGGTACAGTGTCGCTGCCAATTAAATAATAATTGTGTGAGCATCCTATCTGCAATTTGACTACCAGAAAAGTAAATATGACTTTATGGCAATTAGAATAAAAAAATGGGTAAAAAGTAATGAATATGGTGTATTTTTTTCTGAATGGACATTTTTTCTTTTTTTTTGTGAAAACTAGTCTAATAGTGGTTGAATGATGAATAAATGAGGTGTATTGAATATTTAAATTCACCTGGTTCTCAGAATAATGGATAATTGACTGGAAAAAGTATGAAAAAGAGTAGGCCACTGAACTAGTGTTTTGGCTTAAATTTATGTGAAATGGTACAAAGCCTAGCGTATTATTCTATCCATTAGCATTGACTGAGTTCTCGATTGACAATTAATAAGACTAATGCTAAGAGCCATGCTACGGATCTTGTCATGTTGTCAGTCAAGGGCATTATCAATTCAAGGAGCCGTTGCCCTTTTCCCTCAAACCTATCGCTTCACTGTGCTGTGTAACCAAAGGACATGATACAATCCCTGCTCCAAATAATGCAGAGGCCATTGTCATTGCCCAAAAGAAGACCTGTCAGTGATAAGAGTAGCTAATGATCACAGTGCGCACTAGAGAGGGATCTCTGCTGTGATGGTCTCCAGCTGCAGAAGATGTCGGTGACTTGCGCTCACCTGCTCTCAAATTCTGATGCCTGGGGGGGCCCCGATGGCTCTTCAGAATAAACGAGACGGCACGCTCATCTGTAATAAACAGGAGAAAAAAAATAATCCTGAAGAAGAGCTGAGGGGGCAGTGACAACAGTCATAAGGCATGCCATGTTTCCAACCCGCCCACTCAGGAGGCTGTCCGTGAGTATGTTGTGCCTCTGGACAGCTAAACCACGGTAACCAAGCTTTTTTTTTCTTTTCTTCTTTGCAGTGCTTGATTCGTACACACTCATGCCCAGAGCACACAGGTGGCCAGCGTGGCAGTGGTCTGTAAAACTATGGCAACGATAAGATAAGCCATTAAGGTACAGCACATTAGTGAATGAGCCATGTTGTTTGAAAAATCTAACGCCGTCTGCAGAATTCGTGGCAGCACATTGCTGCGATTGGTTTCAGAGGATAAAATAAGGCGGGGGAAAATAATTTTAGCAAAAGTTGGTATCAAGACCCAGTCTAACTTATCTTTTTAAACTCTGATTTCTGCTTGAATTTTCCCTTAAGTAGATTCAATAATAGAGAAAAAAGCATTTTTTTTTCCATACTCAAGGACAACGTCAGAAGAATATTCTGTATCTGCTGGTTGCAGCGCCTCACTGAAGCTGCATCACACTTATAGTGAGAGAAATATTCAAACCCAGGACTCCATGTTTTTACGGCCACAGTATTGTATCAAATGGAAAATATCTAGATCTCGTACATCATTTTGTACTGATTTTTCTGTAATTCAGGAGGACATGTCTGAGGTCGTTGGAGACCCTGGGATCTCCACTAGAATTTCGGCTTAAATTTCAATAGCTTTGAATAAAACAGCAGCATTTGACAAACTTACATCTAGGATTGTGTAGTTGATTAAATAAGATTGTAAGCTCACCAAGTGCTCCGATATCTAATGATAGGAGTTGATGCTAAATTGATTAATCTTATTGTATAGGATGGTGAATAATTTCTGAAAAACAATGAGAATTTCTGAAATCCATTACTCACGGCACAGACAGGCCACACCACTGCTGCACTGATCATCCTTGGTATTTCAATATTGTTCGCTTCAAGTCCTATAAGCTCGTACCTTTTTGCAGGAAGCACTAAAATAAACTGTTAACCAATAAAATTTAGAGAAGGAGAATTCACTCAAATTTCACTTGCGCAGAGAGAGGCCTGAGCTACGATGGGGAAACTGGGCAGATCCTGGATGCCTCTAATGCAGTTATGGTGGCCGACAGGCCTCTTCAGTTTGTATTAAATGTAGTAGCCTCCCTGTATCATGGTTTCTGTGGTCCTCCAGCAATTCTCCCCTAGTCCATCCTGCTCCGCCCAAGTATGCTGTTTATTTATCTGCCCTGCCCCCACATTTCTCAAACACGGGTCCACACAATTTACAGATTGAATTAAAAAAGAAATTGGCACGTCTCCAACAAGGCGTACCCCAGGGAAAAGCAACGCAACAGTAGTTCCATAATTAAACCATTGGCAAACAATAGAAATACTCAGCCCGGTGCCTCCAGGAGGGGAACCAGTCTATCTCCTGCGGGGCTGGGGAGAATTTTAAGAACTATCTGAACTAATTGGTTCCCCAGCCTATTGCTTGTCATTCGCGATGCTGTAAAACTACCTCACTCAAATTACCGAGTTAAAAAGACGCTAGCTCTTACTAAGCAGCTCGACTCTCAGTCGTCAGACTGACAAATAATGATCAATTAACACTACTGGCAGTCTTTTTTGGTATTAAACGTTACGCGTCATTGCAAACTGCTTTCGGTAAGTTAATTGAACGCGGCGGAACGCTGATGCTTGTTGAAAAGATTACTGTGTGTGTCGTGTGTTACGATAGTTTTTTTCAGAAGATTTTTTCTGGTGTTTTTACACATATATTCCTTCATTAGCACATCACAGCTCAGCATAGGGGAAACCATGAATTAAAATACTCTCATGGCTGTCTGTTTCATTTCATTTCATGCAAAGGACTTCACCTTCATCGTGCAATGCAAATAAATTCATTGATTTCCCGCAGAATAACTCAATATGAGAATAAAACGTGCATAATATTTACAGAGCAAATATGTGATGGCTCCTTTGAATTGTGACGTGTAATATTTGCGCGGAATTCAGGCAGATGACATCACAAGAGGAGGTGTGTTTACATCGGTGTGTTCACACCTCTGCTCAGTGGTTCATCACAAATACAAAGAGCTGCTTACATTTACAGCTACAGCTTAAATTTTGAGGATAATCATATCAGCCAGAAGAGTGCTTTATTAGTTTGAATAGGATTACGTAGGCAGAGCAGCAAGACCTCAAAGCACGGCTGTTATCTTTTTGCCTATAACATTTGGCTTCATGATGTTTGAAATGACATAAAAAGAATAGAAATGATCTGATGTCAATTGTTTGTAAATAATTCCTGTGTGAACAATCTTCAAATCCGCAGCACATTATTCAAGTCTGAGGCCAACAAATCCCTAAAATCTCCTACTTCATTTTTATTTCCGCTGATTTGAAGTGAAACTCATCACATTCTCCAGTGAAGTGCTGCCTTTATTTCGTACACAGGAGAGTGCTATAGTCTGCCGGAGAGGCTATACCTTTTCTGAGCGGGGAAACTTATTATAACAGTGGTGATTACTTTCTTTTTTCTGAGCGGTCAGAGAGAGTGAAGTTATCCCCTCGGAGTTTCTGCTAAGAGCGCAAAAGGACTACTTGATTCACTCCAGTGTTATATAATCAATTGTTTGAATGGCTGATTTCACTCCGAAAGGCTCTTACAAAATTGAGCTGTTTTACAGCGCGTGAAAGAGGGCTGGAGTTCTCGGCTCTCGACAGCCAGGAGCTGATATTAGGATTTCTAATTGAAAGTAATTGAAAACAGGCACTTTTAAGCGTTTGGTTGGTATTCTCTGCGTGTATAGACAATACATGCAATTATGTGCTTGAAACCCTCTAATGGAAAATTAGAAAACATTATGATGCTTGAAGTAAAATTGTCTTTTTTTCTCATGTACCTTTAATATTAGCTGTAATAATATCATGCAGATAATGTGAACATGTTTGTATGCAGTGAGCTCCATAATGATTGAGACAAAGAAATAAAGTGCCCTCCACTAATATCAGCACCCTGAGTAAATATGAACAAAAGTGGTCATGAATTTTCTTGTTTATCCTCTTGATATTTAATTGAAAATATTTAAATACAGATAAACGTTAACTGAAATGCAATAATTGAATGAAAACAATCCCATGGAATATAAAGAATCTAAAGTATATAAAATATAACCAGAAATATGTCAAAAAACAAAGCATGGCTGTCAATGCTGAAATAGACTGGAAATCTTAATAATAACAAAAAATATGTTAATCAAACCAAAAAGTAATTCTCGCACCCTTTTGGGCATTTCAATTCATTCAGGTACAAAAGCTAAAGGAACATTTATGTTTATGTTTCAATTTATGTTTCTCTGATTTTTTTTTTTTTTTTGGTCATTCTACCCATTTTTACGAATCTAAAATCTCCAAATCAGTGTCCACTTGAACTCTATTCAAAAACTGGGTGCTATGTAGGTACCTAAAGTTACATACAAAAGCTGACTGTCTTGAGTCGGCAAAATGCTCGGGCTGGGATAATAAATCAGTGGCATCTTAAAAAACAAAGTTTGATGCTGGCAGTTGTTCTCTAATTAGCTAACTTAGCTTGCTAGCTGGACAGCATAAACGTTAGCTAACCGATAGGAGCTCACCATCCCTTTGTTGTTTGTCTACAGTTCTAATGCTGCACATCACACAGAAAGACAAAAATCTGAATCTGATTCAGGCAGTTTTACCCTTGCAACCTCTCTCTTCCTCTCTACTTTCTCTTGTTCTTGTGTTTGCTTTTTAGTATCTGCATTTTCAGTGAAGTCACACCACTGAGCAAGGCTAGCTAACCAAAATGGACATTTAATTGGTCTCCATATTTCCCATTACTTTCCGAAGCAAGAAACCAAGAGGAAAGAATCGTTCAATGATATAAAAAGAAAATATTCATCCTTCCAGCCGTCAATTCCAATACAATAATTTCATTTCTCAGATCTAACATAGGCCCCTACATATTTTCATGAGTATTAAACATTTACCGATGAAATAATTTGAAATGTTTGTCACCATGAAAGTGATTTATTTTTTAACTTTGATGCTGTTCAAAATGCAAGAAATGTTGCATTACTGTGGAAATAAGCTGTTGTCTTCTTTCCCTGACATTGCCATTGCTGTTGGAGAAATTTATGCCCAAGATCGGGCCCTTGGCAGTTTTTCCACTGTCAGGAGCTTACTTGTCAGTTGGCCCCCATCACATCCAGGCCCAGGGGCAATTGTACCCCCAGTATTTCCACCCCAGGTAACAATAGTAAGAAAATAATGTATGTAAATACGTGAAACATTGAGAATATCATATGGACATTTTCATATCACACGCTGTATCAACCTGAGACCCCAGTATCAGCCCAAGAGCTTTAGCTCGAGGGCTGATTCTGGTCGAGGGTTTATACGCGGTGTGATATGAAGATGGCTATATGATGTTCTACTTATCATGTGCTGATTTTGACCATAATTAACGATCCATTTTATCCAAAGCATTTATTTCAGGTTATTATTGTCGTCATTACAGGCCAGTAGCGCTAGCACTTGCTTGTAGTCAGCAGTATTTTCAAGTCAAAGAAATGGCTAATTAGCTAGCTAGCATGAAAACACAATTTTCTCTATTAAGGTGATGAATTTGCATTTCTACTATAGCTTACGCATGAAACGTTTTACTGCAGCCGTTCGCATGAAAATTGCTGCAAAATGCGGTATTACACATGCTGTTAACAAATAATTCTGTATCAAACTCCTTTTCTATAACATGGTCCAGTTCAGAAATTTCAGCCGCTGAGGAATTCCTGATTCTATTGGCCATGACAACGTCTAATCAGCATCTGAAGCAATACGTTGCCAACAACGCTCCTGACTGTTTCTATGGCAATGGTTGCTGCTACTTATACAGGATTTTGCCCGGCGGGCAGATACGGTCGATACAGGATTTTTGCCCGGCAGCCTCGTGCCTCGCGCTTGTATCACAGGGGCAGATTCCCTGTATTAATAAGGACGTATGATAAATTATATTACTAGCTCACTCATGTTTATGATTACAGCCCACAACATACGGAAATGAAGCCCAAAGACAATAATCAAGCAATATTCCTTGGTAATGGCAACCCGATGAGGGAGTGTGCACTTCAAGCAGTTCTCGACTGCAGTTCTCCCCAGACTCACTAGATGTGGGTAAAACATTGCGAATTTCTCTGAATCGTTTATCGATCACCTTTAAATGTCCCTGGAATAAGCAGACTGTCCTCTTTTAATTCTTTTATGCGGGGATGATTATCCATGACTCACAGGAGGCTGAAACAACAGCTTGACTCACTTTCACTTTGCGTGATTGGTGGTTATGCGCGTCCATCTTTAGAAACCAAATTAACCGGAAGCTGAAGACAAAAATAAAATCACCAAGGACTTTCCCATCATTTCAGAAACAGCTCTGTTATCGACAATAATAAATGGTCAAGATGTTTGCAGCGGCCTCCACTTTGGCGAGCAACAGGTGTGGGTCGTTAAAGTGGAGGTGAGGGCAGGGAACTTAAGGGCTGGCTTTGCAAGCGTCCAGTGCAGCTGCATTCTTGTATTATAGCCCTGCCTTGTTGTGTTGCTGCTCCCCTGATGTTTATTTGCGTTTATTGTGATTTTAGAAAATTTTTCACAATCTTTCTATTTTTTTTTTATCAGCCAGCGCGTGTGGGTCCTGCCTTCCTGGCTTTTGGGCCCTTGGTCTCAGTGCCCACCGGATTGCAGGTTGCATCCGGCGAGACAAAACCATGACAGGTTCACTTTTCAATAATAGTGATGAATGGACTGGTTCAGGTTTGGCCTTTCACTGATTTATTGCTGCGTTTTGAGCAGATTGGCTTTGTCTTTTGAACAGTTTTATTTATAACATACTTCTCAGCTGTACTCTTGCAAAGGTATTAATAAAAACATTAAGCGCTATTTGCCGCTGTAATACAGCGATGCAAGAGGGTTAATATTTGATGCAGCCTTCCTTTGCCAAGCTAGCAGCTTCTTTTACAGAATGTAATGATGTTGGAAAAAACATGGCAAGGGATTTCATTGCATTTCTTTGTGCTCTCTCCAGAACCTTCCAATTCCAATGTCCATGTTAATGGACTCTCCACTTTAGCTCGTTTCTCAGGCTTTCTGTTGGTTTTAGGTCAGAGGACTGGGACTGGGCAAAACATTGGCTCTGTGATTGGTGATTCATGCTTTGGATCATTGCCCTGTTGAAATGTCCAACCACATCCCAGAGGCAGTCAGATTTTCCCTTGACATCTGCTGGTACTTTGTGGAATCCATGATATCATGAATCCTAACATGTTGCTTGGAGCCTTTGGAGGAAAAACTGCCCCAAAATATTGAAGATCCATCACTATAACAAGGTTCTTTATAGAATGGCTACTTTGAAAAAAAAAAAATTAAGGCTAGCCCACCTCTGATATTTATTTATTTATTTTAAATTTGGCATCTACAATCGCCCAATTGGTGAACAATGTACAAGTCTTGCTCGTATGCGACCCCTTGCTGCCAACTCAGGAGAGCGAAGACAGTTCACGGCTCACCTTCGAAGCACGTGCCCGTCAGCCACTGCTTCTTATACACTCATTGGTTGAATCTTAGCAAGTTCAGAACGAGGGAAGAGGATACTCGGACATGAACCGACTTAGAATCTTCCCGACGAGCCAACAGGAGGCGCTTGAGCAACGCACAATGCTGATTATTTATTTCCCTTTCCTGGCAGTCCCTTCCCAATTTGAAACCCCGTAGCGCGATGGCCAATTGTGCGCTACTCTGATAAAGCTGCCGCCACTGCCGGTTGGTACGACCGGGGCTCGAATCCTGCGACGTGATAGTCACTTCTGCACTGCAACGCAGCACCTTAACTGAGTGAGCTATCCAGCAGCTCACCTCTGCTCTTTATCAACAAAAAGTTTTATTTTGGTGTCATCTGACCATAGAACCCAGTCCAGTACCGTTTTGGTCCACCGTAGTTTCAGCACTGTTGGCATATTATCGGCAGAAGTTTTTTTGTTTTTTTTTTTCCACAACTGGGGCTTTTTTCTTGCCTCGGCTGAAAATGCCCAAAAATTAGGAATATCTTCAGAACATCCTACTGTGCTGGGTGGTGATCGGACGCCAGGTGCCGCGACCAGCGAGAGAAAGACCAATGAGCAGCCAGGATAAGAGACAAAGACAAAAGAGGTAAAAACCTCCGGTAAAGTTTTGCACTTCCAAGGACGAATAAAAGTCCGCAACACGGAATCAGTGCGAGAGAAAATAAGACACAAGAGAGAAAATTTCTAAAAGAAGCAATTCCTAACAATAAATAGAATATAACAAATCACTGGGAAGTTTAACTATAGATTTTCTTTGGCCAAAGTGCTAGAAATAGACAGACACTCTAGCGATAGGCGTGGTGAACCCCCGGCCATATATATATATAGAGTGTGGAAAACTCCGACCCAGCTCAATCAGCCAGCTGGGGCAGCAATTCGATGGAAAAGAAATCTGATATCGTCCCTGACAATAGAACAAAGAAAGGTCCAACAAACAAACGCACGCCTAAACCATGACATCTGAGGCTCAGAACGAGTATTGACGTAAGGACTTTGCATGAAAATGATATGATGGAGATGACAAAAATTATGGTTTAAGAGCATCTGAGGCTGAAATCATCAAAAAAATTCAGCCCCCAAAATAGACATTGTCATGATTAGATTTTATTTCACAAAATAAAACATTACGCACATAAATAGTCAAAACAAATAAAACATAACCATCAAAGACGTACAATATGAATAACAAAAGAAATGACCCAGAAATAAACCTTGATAGCACACAACATACCTTCAAATTAAATTTTGTAATTGATTTTGACAATTTTTGAAATTTAAGTAAACTAGTTTTGTTGTGTCGAGGATAGCGCAAAAAAACCCATCTATTAGGCGCTCATATAGGAAAAAGTAACAGTGCACATTTCTCTATTGGTACTTTAGAAGATTTTGTGTGACCCTATTGTGAACTGCAAAGTATTACTGCTATATATATCTGTTAGACCTGCTGAGATATGAATAGGTGACGGCAAGAACTGTAAGCCTCACCATTAAGCATGTGGTGATGTCCAAAATAATTTTTATTTATTCCCACAGCATTTATACCATGCACATTATTTGAAATTGTGGCCCACGAGTGCCAAATCATAATAAGTGTGTATTGGAGTACATAACTGGCTAGTTGTTTTCAGCATTGTGTTATCTATGTGTTCTGGGACCTGCGGCTACTTTCTCACCCCTCCGCTCGCTAATGCGCTTTGCATTCTAGCACCTTCTGATTGACAAATTTACCACTGAGTGCAGCATAGACATTAGAACATATTTTGGTGTTTGCAATTAGTTAGGTTTGTTCCATTGATTCCCTCGTGCAGATATGAAAGGGCTTTCCATATCTATCATTAAAGTTGGGCCTTTGAAGTCTTTTATCGCACTTTGTCAACAGGAAGACAAGAGTTACGCGTACGAAAGTGAAGGAAGCCATTATGGGACTGAAAATTGAAGCAATCAGTCCCGACAAAAGGCCCTTTCATCAGTTTGGAACATAATTCTGTCCGTGATTGTTTGAACACTAATTTAAAATTGTGGGATACAGAGTTACGTTAATCAATAATAAAAAAATGTATTCATCCCAAGACATGGAGTTTACAGTTTTATTGAAATGGCAAGGTCAATTTACAAATCAAGACGACATTCGATAATTGATTAAAACCTCAACAAAATTCTCTAGAGACTACAGAGACCAAAGAGACATGGACTAATTACCCGCCAACTAGACTGTCTGTCTGTCTGTCTGTCTGTCTGTCTATTAGTTAGCAAGATTTCAGGAAAGTTCTCCGCTCACTTTGATGGAACTTTGTGGAAAGATTTTGTTTGACAACAGTAAGAGGAGACTAAAGTTTCACAAGTCAAGGTCAAAGGCCAAGGTCAGAATTGCGTAAACGGTCAAAAACGGAGGTGGAGCCAGAAATACTGTATGCACTCTACCGAATGCCTTTCTCCGTTTTTCAGTGGAATTTTTATGAAAGGAAGACTGCGTTTATAGCCCAGTGAATTTCTTTTAATGAATTGATAACAAGGTGTTGAATGCCTCTGTCGTGCAGTAAATGCTCTCCTTTATCACGGGCAATGATGTTAAGGCTGAGAGTCTGGATGAAATATAATGGACTGAATAAAGACTGAAGGGTAAACGAGATGCTCTTCACATTATCTGCTACGAGGGAAGGAGGAGATTCTGCAGCTTTTACTCATGCTGTGTTATTCACGCTGTGTTTTCCATTGTGCAGTCTAAGAATGGCACTCTTGTCCTAACCCTATCAGCTCAGAGAGGGGAATCAGCTTTAAATAAGCCAAAAGCTTATCTAGAAGATGAGCAAGTTTGCTATGAAGGGCCACAATTTAAAATGTCTTCTGCATGTGTCTGAACAGAAATGTATTTAACGATTTACTCTTTAAAATATTTCTGCATTATTCATTTTTCATTGTCAATATTCTGGCCTTAAAGGGTATTTTATTGGCTTTTTTTTTTTTTTTACAATTCACATTTAATGTTTGTCATTCTTGAAGTATTACTTTTTACTCAATCTGACATGGTCATGCAGGCAAGGTATTTAAATCCTGGAGAAAAGGGTAAGATATCAACTGCAACGGTGCGATTCGAAGCTCACTGAGGAGAAAGCATTAATCTCTGCTTAAACTGAATGAACGCGTTTGAGTGGCGGACTCAAAGATCTCGAAGGGCATTGTGCATCCATACAATCACCATGTCTTTCGCTCACGCCGCAGAGCGCAGTGTTTCAATGCCGTCCTTTCTGCTCCGAGCGAGGCTGTCCTAAAGAGCCGGGCTCCGCAGAGAACAAGGCCTCGCGCTCGCCACCGTACACTTCAGGCCCCTATCGCGACGGCCTTTCATCTCCGTCCCGATGAACTAGCCCGTTCATTCCCAATGGAGATTCTAGGTCCTGCGTGGAGAGAGAGAAGCCGTAAAAAACAACAAGCCTGGTCCAGTGTCCCCACCCCCCCCTCATGCGCCACCACTGTCATGATCAGCCGTTATCTTCACCAGAGATTAGTGCTCTGCAATGAAGTGGACGAGGCTCATTCAGGTGGTGCACAGTGCGGCTGGGAGGCAGCGGGGGGTTTGGGTTTTGGGTTGGGGTGGGGTGGGCTTTGGGGAAGGTTTGGAGTCAGGGTGGGGGGGTTCGCGTTGTGGGATGGGGAGGGTTTGGAGTTGGGGTGGAGTTTGGAGTTTGGGGTTGGGGTGGGGGAGGGTTTGGAGTTGGGGTGGGTGGTTCGGGTTGGGGAGGTTGGGTTTGGGGTGGGGAGAGTTAGGAGTTGGGCTGGGGGTTGATAACGAAGCCTTGTTCACTAAATTTCTGTCTACGATGGGTGGACGCTAAATTTAGCTGTCATTTCGTGTTAGATAAGTTACCCTTGGTGAGGAGTATTGGGGACTAATGACGCTTTGGGGTTCAAAAGCAGCACTCTGGGGCCACATTGTTAGGCTACCTGCTCAATGGGAAGAAAGATGAACGCTACCCCGTGATATAAATGAAGCGTTAGCAATGGGCAGGCGGCATTCATTTGAGAATACAGCAATTATGAGATGTGTGTACACACAAGTCTTTGTGTTTGTGTGTGCCTGTGTTTGTGTTTATTTATAGTACTGCCAGTTGTGTGGTTTTAGCAGCTGAGGTGATTGTGCAGATGTGTAGATGCTGGAAGGTGGAAGCCAAAGTGATATAGAGTTTATTCTCTGCTCCGCCTCCATCAATCTCATTGCTGGGAGCAACAAGAATCACTGACATCTCCCTGACTGAAGAGTATCATTTCTCTTCAGGTATAACACAGTGTTTAGGCCTGAGAGTAACCCTGCAATCAGCCTGCACTGTGTTTAAGAGGACCGAAGCACACAGTCTGGATTTAGTGAGATGGTGCCTTCACTTGTGGATCAGCACTTGTTGATACGCATCTGACATGTTCCAAAACCTCCCAAATGAGTTCAGCTGGTGTGAAATCTGGTGACTGTGAGGGCAGTGACACATGGTCAGGATAATATGCTCATGAAACCATTCAGTGACCCCCTGTGCCCTGTGGGGTTTGGGCCATTGTCATCTTCGAAGAGACAACTCCCATTGTGGTAGGAATGCTTCATCATAGGATATAATAAGTTCATATTGATCAGCCATGACTGTTTTGCCTTTAAGGAAATGAGTGGACCCAAATACATGCCAGAATTAGCTACATTTGTTATAATTCTTCACACATTTATTCCGGGTTTTTTCCCCCGTAATCTGTTACGCGGCAGTAAATCTGCAGCTACTGTAAATGTAGAAGGTCTACAGCCCGCCAGCGGCCCTGTTCTCTTGAATGTTGATAGATTAGCTCACACACTCTGACCGTGAGAATGTTTTCAGAACTGCAGGCTCCTGAGTATGGGCAGCCTGTGAGGGTGACAGATTGGCCGGCCAATCGCGTGTGGCAGAGCTGGAGAAGGGGCGGGGCGGGACGGCGGGGGGGGCTGAATCCTGGGTCTGAATGTCACTGCAGCAACAGGGACAGCGCCTGGCTTTGTTTCAGCTTCCTTCTTCCTCCATCATCACATCACCTTGACTCAGCAGATTCCTTCCTCAGAAAAGGACAGAGGAAGCCAGCGCAGGAAAGAGAGAGAGAGAGGGAGAGAAGGGGGGGGGGAGCTGTCGAAGATAGCTTAGTCAAAGATCCACTATCCTGACGTTAATTATTGATCAGATGATTAAGGCAGATGAAGAGGTTTTTTGAAAGTGAAGGTTCTTCTCGCGCGTCTCCGACACACTCCAGAAAGGATGGGGAAATCGATACTCTCAATCAAGGCGGAAAGTGCCTCTGTCAGTCATGCTGAGCGAGGCGATTAGAATTGAGTCGTGAGACAATGAATAACTTCACACGGCTTCCTCCGGCACTCCTGCGCGCTTCCCGGAGAGCCTAATGAACTGGGCTGCGCTAAACGGCAGAAACCGAGACAGGGCCTCCTCACCTGAACACAGCCTACGAGGGGCTGCAGTGTAACCTTTCATTAAACTGCACCGGCAGATTAATAACAAACAGCAGGGAATCCCATCAGGAGTCCACAGGAGGGCTTTTTTTTGGTTATTTTTTTCTTCTTCTGTTGTTCGGTGTGACTGTGTTGAGGAAACCGCATTTTAGGAGGAACTGAGTCGGCACATTTTTCTCCGAAACAGGGAGTCTGGGCCACAATACAATCCCTCTGCTGTTTTTTTCTGTCTAAATATCAATATGGTCCACAGGTGAAATACAAATGAAGTTGAAAATTTGTGTCCACGGGACACAGATGGCCTCAGGTGCCCTCGCATCCCAGATCCCCTACAAAATTCACCTAATTTCAAAGACATGAAAAATCATCGAATGCTGTAAAATTCAGATATAAAGTATGAGACGTCGCACCTTTTGGGTCTCTGCGAAACGCATTTATGAGCTCAATGAATTCTGAAGAGCATTTTTTGAGAAGTAGACAGACTGTACCCCCATTACACCTAAGGGAGGGGGGAAAATTCACAAAGTTCACTGAAGTTCAAACTCCTGAAAATTGTAAAACTTCAGAAACTGGGGCAGTCAGAGTCAGGCGATGGGCAAATGGGATCCAGGGGGCGTGGTCAAGTCGTGGTCAGAGAGAGGTCCTAGGTCTGTACCAAGAAGGCTATCTGTGAGTGTCAGGGCACGCGGGGCTGTGCACAGTCTCAAACTCCAGGGCTGTGAAAAGCAGGTGAATTTGCCACTTTAAGAGCCACTAAACACTGGGAGTACAGTGCCTAATAAATCGTTATAGGTTTTATTTTTTAGATTTTTATAATATGAAAGACTGAATGGTCTTGAAGCACAATGGAGAGTATGAGCACAGAGACAGGAAATGCACGCAGCACACAGACAACAAAGCTAGGGAAAGAGGAAGCTGAAAGTCAGTTGCTGCATTCGAGTCGTCAAAAAATTATGTCCAGTTGTCTAATTCCTAACCCTTTTTACTTTAACCTTCATGGAAAATGCCATGAGGTCACAGAAAAGTGCACATGAGAATTCATAAGCCTTAGCAAAAGACAAGAGTGCTGCTAAGAGAATCTGAATGCACTTACTACGCAAAGTGATCATACGTCTCTTGCCGGTCATGTTTCATAGCTTTCGTGATTGACCGGATAGATGGTCGTCACTTTAAGTACTGCTGCCACATGGAATTGTGGGACGGCGCTATCGTAAAGGATGGTTCTGTCATGGTTTTGGAGGCTGGCAGTGGCTTTGGGAGCTTTCTTTGTTGCTCTCGTCCGGGATGATATCGTTTTGCCCACAATCGGATTCTTGGGACAGCTGGCATTAATTGGGGGCATCGCCTGGACTCTATTTTAGCCCAAGTTCCACCTTGCTTGCTTGAGTGTCAGTGTTTTGTATGCATTTTAGCCGGCAAGGTGTCTAGTTACAGAGTTGTTGAGGAATTAACTGCAAAAGAGGAAAATGCTAGTTAGCAAGGGAATCTTTCGCTCTGTTTTTCCTCTTTCTGGGCAGCTTCTGGTGATAATTCTTTTTATCTTGGTTTCTGAGATTTTTCCCTTTCATTTCGTTCTGTCGAGCTCACATTGCTTCCTTATTGTAACACGGACTGGATCTAGGTCCTTTGGAAGCGGGAGTCTCCCTCTCTGATTTTTGTCGGATTTTCTCTTACTTTGCTATTCTTTCTTACGTTCTGGCCACAGCATTTGGCGTCTCAAAAAACCAACCATCACAGGTTCATGGTACCCTGATGTAAATGAACTAAGTTAGGGAGCATTGAAGCATCTTTGCCTCACATTTATAGAATCTGAACAGACTTATCACGGCTCCCATATAAATACCTCCGAGTCATTGTCAAGAAGTTAACTTTCCAAGGCAAAAAAAGACTATTTGAACACAGGCAGGAGCCCGAATTCAGAGACAGTGTCTCACAGGTAAGGGGACGGGTCTGAGGAAACAGGAAGGGAGGGGTGGGAGAAGAATGAGACAAGGATCAAGTGACGAAGGAAAGATCGAAGCAGATGTAAACTGCCGAATTGGCAAGAAAACAACAGAAGGAGCAAGACATGACGAACAGTACATATACTGCGGTTCATTTTGGTGCAGAGGCAATTTTATCAAATGCGCTAAAGTAAATGCCCCACAAAATAAAATTCTGATTTTGAGTGAGTGATGTTAGATATTTCTAAATATACATTTAGCATTTTTATTTGAGTACAACCATGCCTTTTTGAGATTAGAATTTTTATAAGTGCATGTTGCTAGCTGCAACCACGATATATTCAACTGAATACGGTGACATAGTCTTATAGGATATTTTAACAGTAACAGAGGGAGAGACTGATGGAGAGCATTTCGCCATAGTGCCTAGATGCTTCTTTCAGCAATGAGAAATGAATCTGCAGTATGTGTGTCCTTGTCTTGCGCCAAATTAGGGCCCTCCCCAAAAATTCCCATTGTTAGCTTGAGGATTTTAAAGACAGGAGAAGAAAAAGCTACGATGGAACATGAGCCCGGCCATAGAAAAATCTCAATGCTCGCTACAATCTCGAGCACCTGCCCAGGAATGAAAGCATTTACTTGGTGGCAAACCTTTGGCTCGTCGCGAATGCAGAGAGAGAGGCTTTAACGATCTGTTTCTCAAAGCGCCGCTGTGTCTTTAATAGAGAGCGGTGTCCTCGCTCCTGCCTCTGACACCGTCCTTTTGGGGAACGAGTGACTTGTTAGTACACTAAGCAGAGAGGGGAACAGATGGGTCCCTGACAGGCGATGGATGGTCAGGGTCCATCTGGCCAGTACAGCCCTGGACTGAAATGATGTATACAGCTCCATCAGAGAATGGCTGCCATCAATCGCACTCTGTGGCGACCGAGAGTGACAGCCGCGCGCCAGCTGAGGCCCCAGGTGTGGCCAGGGAGCGGGTGCCGATTCCAGCTCGTGGGTCAATCAGCGGTGGGCAGTCTTCGAGAGAACGGCGCCAATATTAGTCCTCCACGTGTATAATGGTATGTATTAAACTGCAAATGAGGGCGTTCTTTTTTTTTCCTTAAGCCGAGACCGAGACCTGGCGACCGGGCTTTTGATTTGGACGCGGCCTGCGCCACAGATTTATTCTTCGGCGCGGCGTTCTTACCGCGACCTTCTTCCTGGCTGTCGGTGAGATGCCGCCCCTTCCTGGACTGCCTTGTCGCAAGGGTGCCGGGTGGGAACGGTAATGATGACCTTGCCACCGTGCTTCCATGATACACAGATGGTTCCGCGTTTCCTTGAACTGTCAGGACTTCAGATATAAGCCCCCACGTCGCGGCCCTAGGCGTCCACGCAAACGTCATGCATCAGAAAACATTCATGTGGAACATCTGGTCTTGTTTACCCTGCGGAACCCCCCAAAATAAAAAATTCTCAACAAATATTTCCGTCTAAAGCTCATATTCCGTCTTCTTTGGAAAAACGTTGCAAATGGAGTGCGGCGGTGACACAATTCTAATACAGTAAGCCCATATCAATTCTCAAATCAACAGTCACATGCAAAAAAAATGGTACTTAATGGAGCGCGAGACTGAAAAATAAAGACAGTGGACAAAAGCTCTATGTCAAGCCTGTTAAACAAAGTTTTCTGAGGGGATGCTGAAGACTGTTGTCACTCATGGCAACTCTTCAAATACACCTCTCACCTTGATGACATATCGGTCTGTGAGAAGCATACTGTGAACCTGACATCAGAGGAGACCCCTCAGTGCATAAACACGATGAAGAGGAGGGGAGAGTTCAGTCACACGCATTTGTGCTCTTAAAACTGGAAACCTGGAAGCCTGCATTCACAAATTAGTTCCGCAAAATGAAATAGGCAAAAAAAAGACTCACCACAGCTGTGTTTTCAGGAATTAGTTAAGTATTGGCGTTCGGTCACTGATGATTTTTTTTTTCCTGAGGGAGTACATGATCACATTTGGAAATTGAAATTTTTGCAAAAAGGAATAACAATCTTGCTGCATTTTTGTGCACCTATAATTTTGTTTTTAGATTAAAAAAGTTATTGTTTTACTCTCCAAGTTTCTTGCCCATTTTTTTTTAATTACAAATGATGTTAAAAAAGGTTTTTTCCGCCTGAGTGCTTCCAAGACTGTAAAAATCGCAGAAGATATCACTGTTAATCATCGTGATCCTGGCTCTTTTCACATTAACCTTCATTCCAGCTGCTGCACCTAAACAAAACAAGTTATTCAGCTCCACATTTTGGGACTTCTTAAAATGTACAGGCAATTATTATGCTCATATTACTGCAACACAGCTGTCAAGCAGTCTGTTGTTGAATATGTGCCATATCAATTTGACAATAATCCCGATCTTTACACAGCTGTTGCAGATTTGGCCACAGTGCTAAATATACATAGTCTGGCCTCATGCTGTAAGCGGTCTTTAGACGGCCAAAAGACAAGAGCACTCGTGACCTGTAAGAAAGCTGGGCTTTAAAGTCTAATACATATTTATTGGCACCATTCACCTCAAATCGCTCTGACAATAAACCTCAGCATAAAATAGCCTTCTAAATCCCACGTGAATTCTAAATCTCACTCGTGTAGGACACCCCGTGAGATCAAACAGCAGTCCTGAGCCTCGGCGAGTGCTGGAGTTATTCTCTTATTGTAATACTTTCGCTCTGTTTCGGTGCTTTTTACCGTTCTCTTTCGCAGAAAGATTTAATTAGTTCACAGTGCAGGATGCATTGCTTTTTTTCAGTTTGACACCGCACTCAGTCTCTCTTTTTCCAGCCCCCACTGATCTTTTCCATGTCATTCATCTACTAGTCTTGTCCCAGGGATAGTAATTATTTCATAGTGCCTGTAATTAGATGTGAATTAGGCTCAGTAAACAAAAAACAGCCTTCTTACGCTAATAACTAGGGATAATAAATTTGGCTTTGACACTGATTTTGAATGAGCACTGGCCCTCTTCCAAGCGCGGACAAAAGCAGGTCCTCGTAAGACATCGGTTCCAAAACGGCTCGCGCCACGGCGGGCGCCCAGTGTAAATTAATGGGCAAGAAAATCCAACAGCAAGACGATAGTAGGAAACGATGTTTTATTACATTCCAGCGTTCGCTGTTTGCCCTGGATTAAATATTTTGATTGGCAATAAAACATCAGTTACGTTCCACTGACCATCACATTTCACCAACCAACAACCCCTTCCCAGTAACCCACTCCCATTTTATTCATGTAAGATGTATCGTTATAAAAACAAAACATTGGTTTCAAAAATGTAGAGCTTAGCCTGTTTGATATTTTGAATAATTTTGCTAATTCCTTGATAAATGTGATTAGACCATCAGCAGTTTGAAAAAAGAAAAAAAAAACATTTCTATTCTAACGGAGTGGGGGGGGGGGGGGGGGGGTGGTGCCTTAGTGCTTTAATTACTTTACTACTTGTACAGGGTTAGACAGCCTCTCTTGAATTTCAATGATCAATTTACATGGGCGGCACAAGTTTAGCATATATTATGAATATTCCTGTTTTTTCTCAGGAAAGTAACATCTCTGTAACCTTGGTGTCACTTGGCACATAGCGACTGGCGTAGCGCCATTTCTTGTCTTCTGCACGGTGGGGGCAAAGCGCGGGCAGAGGGATGTGACATGATTTTCAAGTTCCCGTCAGGTGCATAAAAATAGACCTGGTCTTTGACTTAAATATAACTTTAAGTCAGACATGCTGTAGACACTTAAATTTATTTGTTGAGTAAACCTTTCCTGTGAGTGACTGAAGTGAGACTGACATAGTGCCTATCGCACAATGAATTATGGGTGAAATAAGACACGTCCGCACAAGGGAAAAAATGGCGTATGCAGCTAAAACACTTAGCAGTGACACGTTATGCACGCACTGAAAACCTATTGTCTGATGTAGGAATACGATACTGGAGAAAGTTTGTCATCGCAAAGAGGCAGGAGATGCATCAGAACTCAAAAGGGCAAGTTTATACAATCTGCACAATTACATTAGCCTACATAGTGCCGGTAAAATATCTGGCATTGTTATACTTAAAGCCACTCGAATTAAATTGACAAGACTTCTTGGAGCAAAAATCTATTTGTTCTTTAACGTTATGCTAAACTCTGTTAGTGTCAGACTATTTTCCTGCCAAGTTTAGCTACATGGCAGACTTTAAAAAAAAAAAAAAGTTTTTTCTATTTTTTTTTTATATGCATAGCACAGAATTATTACCCACACAAAAATGGGATCAATTGAAATTAAATGTAAGCATAGAATTAAGAGCAGCAGCTCAGACGATGTCTTCGGGTGTAGTTATTGATAGTGGTAATATAATGGGTGCCATCTTAGGACAGACTGAACCATTATTACGAATGGTGGTGACATCAGAAAAGTAAGACTAGAATGCTACTCAGCCAGGCCAACACCAGCAGCCAGCAGAGAGGTCTTATCGAATATGGCTGACAGGTTGACACACCACGCAACGGACATGTCCATTCAGCTATTTTAGAATTCTAAATGCTTAAGTTTCCTCCCTATAATTTACAATAGGCAATAAGTTGTGAGAATATTGAGTGTGTCCATGTCTTCTTATGGACAAGCAAACAGAGAGTTGCCATAGCAACAAAGCTCTCACCTCAGGCTCGGCCGGGGGAGACGCGGTTTATTTTTTTATGTCAGGTTAAGTCAGTCTTAACATTTTTGCAATGGATAAGCTTAATTGGACAAGTCTATCCTAGCAATCTAGGACTAATCTAAGACCAAGACTAGTCCCAAACTAAGTTTATGCAATTGGTCCTTGGTTTTTTATCCCAAAAATTGCACTTTTTTTTTCTTTTTGACTAAAATAATGCAGACACAAATTAGCCACAATTTACTCTCAGTTGAAAAATTCAAACGTGTATAATCCTTTAAGAAATTATAGAAAGAAATGTGTGACTAAAATAATCTTGAATGAATATTTCAGTGCAATAACAACCAATGCTACTTTTAGGACACAAACTTTTCATTTTGAATAATTTTCCATGAAATAAAATAAAAAAAAAAACAACTTATCAAAGGGTTCAGCACACTAAATTTTATATTTCGTAGTTCTTGTATAAACACAATAAAAACACATTTAGCTCACATTGAAATCTCGCTCAAATAATGCACGCACGGGCAGTAATGAACTGTGACAAGCTTTACCTCACATCTGAACCGCGATGTGATCGTCAGACTAAAGCCGTATCCTGTTTTTCGCCGCGGTCATTTCTGCATGCGAGATGTGGAGTTTGTGTGTGTGTGTGTGTGTGTGTGTGTATGTGGGGCAGGGGGGGTTGGCAAAGAGCCAGATCTCCACATATCTGCTGGCCTGTCCATTTCTTGGCTGGAAGTCCCTCGGGAAAAATCAAAGGGGGGGGGGGAGGATGGGGAGGGAGAGGGGTGAGTGTGTGTGTGTGTGTGTGTGTGTGGGGGGGGGGGGGGGAGGGGGGGGTACACAACCATCAAATGTAAAAACACAAAGAGAGACAGGGGGTGTCTAATGGCGGTTACATACGATTAAGAGCCACCTCCATCGGAACCCATTTGATTTCGGGGCGCAAGGAGGCTGGTTCTCATATGTAGCGGCGCGTCCCCTGAAAAGCGCGGAGCGGCGGCCGCTCTTGGAAAGACTGAGATCTGAGAACACGGCAGAGAATAAAGGCGCTTTGGTTCAGAGAGCCCGCACGCATTGTGGAGGCCTCTCTGAAACTGACAGTAATCCCAGTTTTCGGCCGAAGACTGACAGGAGAGAGGAAAGGACGTGGCGCACTGCTTGTGGGGGGTAGAGGGGCGGGGGTGGGGGTGGAGGTAATGGGCGGTGGGGGAGGTTCGGTAGAGGCTGTATAGCCGCCTGCTGAATGAATGTTAGTTGCTGTTGTGCTGACTCCAAATAAATGTGAGACCTGAAGAGTCCTCCACAAGTCTATGAAGAATGAGGACCTCAGTTCCTTTGTAAACCGTATTTATACAAATTAAGTTTCATTTACCGAGTGATGCATTCATTCAAGTCACACACCATAAGAACGGAATTCATAACATAACATTCATAACACTTAATTTAAAAACTTATTTTTGTTTGTTTTTTTTCCCCACAAAATTTTTCTAACATGAACTTCCTGTCTCATAAGCTTTCTGAATTTATGAGGCTACAATATTACTTTTTTGCAAAGTGTCCATGACATCTAAGAATTACTCAAAAAGAAATAACTTCCAGGATTTTGTAACCAGAGCTCCCTCGGAGTTGAAGAAATCTGTGGTCAAATTTTACTTTGAGGAGTTTAACTATTTTACAAGTCCGGGGTATAAACACCTTCAGTTTCTTCCTGAAACCTTGCTTGACGCAATTATTTTCTTTTAAACGTATTGAATTGGGACCCTGAATCTTTCAACACTCACCAAAGACCTCAAACGCACGTTCAAAAATTAAGCCGTTCACACCTTCAAATTTCTGCAGCACGCACTTGAATACACATCACAGAATGTTCCCCCCATGGTCTCCCATGGTTGTTAGTTGAACAAATAAGGGCTTTTATAAGCTTTTAGCCCAAGACTTAGTAACCTGCATTCCAGCAATACTCTGACACGCAGGCTTGACATGGTTATCATTGCCTTAACAATAACTGGAGTCACCGCGGGTTACAGCGTCGGCATCTGCAGTTATCGCAACTGTCATTTTACTCAGAGGAAAATAGCTTTTAAGTTGTTAAGATGCCGCACTTATTTAGCGGCACACCGACGGCGCGACGCTCCGCTACACATAACAGTTTGTATGAATAGCCAGAGAGAGACAGAGAGAGGTAAATAAAGGGACGGAAAAATGGAGAGGGCAAGAGAAAGATAGACGAAAGAGAGAGGCACAAACCAACAATGGCATCCGCGGATTTTTATATTTATAGTGCCCAGCAGGTGTCAGACGATGAAGTCTTTGTGTTCGCCCTGACACCTTGGGGCGTCGCTGCGGTTTGTGTGTGGGAGGACGAGGGACAGTGGGAATGGGGGCTGGGGGGTGGGGGGTGGGGGGTTGGAGTGGGCTGCCGGGTGGGGTTAGGTACCTGCGTCCAATCTCGCGGAGCGGTGGGTTCCAGCAGCGTTAAAGTGTTTTCTGGAGAAATTCTCATGTTCCCCCGCTAGCTGATTACTTCCAGATTTTAGTGCTGCCTCAGTGGACATAAGCCGCTAACAGTTTAGTCGGTCGCGGTTAAGATGCTGCTGGACATACCGGCCGCTCTGTGATGCGGTTTCTAATGAAACCGAAAGAGGCGGGAGAGACTGGAGCTGAGTGATGGGATCCCTGCAATGGAAACCTAAATAAATCTATGAAAGAATGATTCATTATATAACACAAGCAATGACTATCGGAAAAAGACAGCAATACGATAGAGATGTATAAACGCACACACGTGCAAGCACGTACAAACTCCCTTTGATCTTTCCTTGACATTTATTTTAATAATAATAATAATGCATCAATTTTATATAGCGCTTTTCTGCTCTTCTGGGCACTCAAAGACGCTTCACAATGGACACATTTTTCATTCACTCACACATTCACGTTCTGATGGTGGTAAACTACATTGTTGTAGCCATAGCTGCCCTGGGGCAGACTGACAGAAGCGTGGCTGCCAGTACGCGCCTACGGCCCCTCCGACCAACACCAAACATTCACACGCAGCCATACAGGAGTGTTCCTATATTGCATGTTTTGTGGGTGGGGGAAACCGGAGTACTCGGAGAAAACCCATGCGAACACGGGGAGAACATGCAAACTCCACACAGAAAAGCCCCAGGCCGGATTCGAACCCTTCTTGCTGTGAGGCAGTAGTGCTAACCACTGTGCCACCGTGCATGATTGTATGGTAGTTGTTAAACATACGAAAAAAATACGACCTGTTTTCGTAGAATAAAGGGGTAATCAATAGTGAGGGAGTGAGCTATGGTTATGTGAACTCACTCTGCCTGGTGCTCAACGTCTGTCTCTTCTGACATAAAATGTTGCTGAAATGTGGTTGCAGCAGAGTCTGTCCTGCTGGGGTCTAACACCATTTAGGATTCACTTTAAATTGATAGTAAAAATATACTTTTTTCCCCATAGCTGACTTCATTCTACACATAAATTATTGATGTTAATTATAGAAAACTTAAATAGAAAACAGTTGCTATATCATTCTTCTTTTTTTCTTTCTGTGAAAGATATAACCATTGAATCAATATATATTTTTTATATCTTCAACCCAAACTCCCCCAGATTTTCTGAAGAATTTTCTGTAACAACTCCGGAAGCCTTGTACCTTTTAATGGACAAGTTCTCCCGGTCTGTTCCCTTTTTAAATTTCCTGATTAGCAATCATATGATTTATTTACTGTTTATTTATAATTAAGAAATGCACTCATAGGAGCTATTTCAGTGGCGGTTCGTCGGCCTTCAGAAACTTCTTCATTCGACGCTCATTAACCCAAACCTCTCGCAGTTTACTTTTCCCGATCAGCAACAGTTGCCCAGACTAATTGGTAGGACAGGCGACAGTATAATTTATAGCATTGTTATAAATTGCGCCCAAAAATTATGAGGCCTTTTCTACTATACAAAAATGAGATGTAAAATTTGATTATGTCTTTGCAATTTTTGCGCTCTTTTAGCTTGTGAAACAGTGCAGATTTGCTTAGTTTTTGAGGCTCATTAAGAAATCAGCCATGAGAATCCGTTCTATATACTGAATGTCGTCGCGCTAAAGGGCGTAGTTAGGCAAGCTGCACAGCTGAGTGATGGCAAAAATAAATGCTGCAAAGTCAGCGGAAATTTTTGGATTTTTTGCATTTATGCTTCCATTGCCGTCCTCACAATACCATATCATTTACTGTATATAAATGTAGGCAATAGGCATTAAGTTTTTTCTTTATCATTTCGTATTATAGGCCATGGATTGTTCTTGATTGCTCAATCGATAAATTGTTTGATTGTTAATACGGCGAATTTGAACAAGAACAGCTTGAGCACAATCGAGCGGCAAAGGGTCAGGTTACTGAAGGCCTTCTGAACATTGGACGACACGCCGCTGTAGTTTTGAACTATTTAACTGTTTGCTACTGTTTACAATGATTTTTTGATATTTAGAAACATCTCTTTGTATTATTTTCAAATGCATCTTTGCTTTGCTTTTTTCTCAGTTTAGTGCAATGGACTTCCGTACAACATGCTATCTCATACAGATTGAGCATCCGTGATTACCTATGCAGATAAAGCAATCGTGTTGTCAGCAGGTCATACATGTGAAAATGGGGTATTTGCAACACTTCCAGGCATCTTTTTACGCGCTCCACTTAGTACTATTAATATAATTCCTCAGAGAACAAGTACCTTGGATTATGAAAGGTATTGCTGCATTTCTGTTCAGCCTGCTTGCACTCCGTGGAATGATATTCGTAAAAGTGATACATATTCCCAATTGAATCATTAATGTTACTGAAAAGTAACAAAAATGCCCTCCTCATAAGCTTCTGTGTGGGTTTGAAGGTTCCCAAAATCTGTGGATTCAACATTTTCTTGTTAACCTTGCCTGTTTTTCCTTCTCTCAGTTTAATCCTTGAATAACAGCGTGCTCTAAACATTCTTTTACAAGACTTCGAAGGCCCCAAGAGACAGAGCTGAGAAAGAAGTGTTGGTTAACTCTGTGCTCTAAGGCTGTGGGCTTCTTAAACACAAAAGCAAGAAGGCCATTCAGTGTGGGCAGCAGTGTGCTGCTTCAGGAAATGAGTGCATAACCAGAAGGTTATGGGACTGAATCCCGCGTGGGATACTTCCGTTTTACCTCTGAGCGACGCACTTAACCTGAAATATGCAGCTGAAAGCTTCGATAATGTCAGCCACATGTCACGTGTGATGCAGCAAAGATAATATTATCTAAGAAGTTCAGCTGCAAAGTTTTTGTCAATATAGCACATGCACATACACATAACTCGCACATGCCAACCCAACCATGTGTGCGCGCGCACACACACACACACACACACACACACATACAGAATACGGAATAACTTTTGGGATTTCTTTATGGAATAAAGTTTGGGATTTCTGGGACAATGTTATATCTGTATTTTAAAAGGAAATGAATTTGTGTTTTCACCAAGGTAGCATTACATTTATTTCATTTCAAAAATACAGCAAAATAATTTGATAATGCAATAAATTACTTTATTCGTTTGAAGATAGTTGATTTTAATTCCGTTCTCATGTATGATCGAAATGCCCCATTTTAAGCAGCCATTACTATAGTTGACTTACCTCCTATCATGCCACCTCATTCTTATGTAATAGACGAGTTCGGTTTAAGGCCGGAGGTCCAGGCACGCATACGCAATAGAGCTGAAGTGGGGCAAAAGGAACTATGGTGGCTGCTTGTTGCGTGGTGGGATGCAGAAGCTGGTATCGTAAAGACGGGGGCATCAGGTTTTTTGTGTTCCTGTGACAAGAGACCACGACAGGTGTGGATTCCAGCTGTAAATCGGAAGAACTTTGTCCCCAATGATCACACTAGAGTCTGCAGTATTCATTTTATCAGCGGCCGGCCCGACTTCCCTCTGTCTGTTTCCCAACAAACGAAAGGATCTCACACCAACAAAACGTAAAATGAAAGAGCGATCTGATTGGAGAAATAGGTACTGGTTGATATTAAATTATTTAAGTTGGCCCACTAATTGACTAAGAATTATTTCATCTGTTGTTGTCTCAAGCCGTTATTGTTGTTGCAGTGTCCAGTTTTTGTATCCACATTTTGACAAGGGACTGGCTTTGTTCGATCCTATAGGTCATATACAACGTTAAGTAGATGTCAAACACTACGCAAACAAATATCAAGCCAAAGGCGGAATGTTAGCGCCATACTACATTTACAGTCTAGGTCAGATCACAGAACTTAGCCCCTCAGAGCTAAGTGTCGGTGTGGTTTTCATTTTGCTGCTTGCAATAATCATTCAGTTTCCTTGTGATTTCGATTTCATAACTACTTGCTAGAAATCGCCAACAAAGTTGAATTTGTTTACCAGTTAGTTTTGTGGATGTGAAATAATGTTATTTACACTACTATGATTGGGTCCCACGCCGTAAGTCAGCTAATGCCTACAGTGTTCTTGCAACGAATTTGCATTGCTCAAAACAACCGGCAAGCACACCTGATCCTAATCTCCTTTCAACATGGATAAATGCGCAGGTACACAAGTAAAATACAAGGCCATATCATTACTGTTTGACTGATTGCATTTGATTTTCGATTCTCATCTGTGCTGAAAATAACAAAGTCAAGGACTTACCTTGACAGTATCTCCCCGGTATAGGCTAGTCTGTCAAGTCTCCGTGACGCTGATTTTCAATGCTTTCAGTTTGTAGGAGAAAACTAAGAGAGCGTAGTCTAGCTATATCATAAAGGGGAAAATAAATTTTTATCCAACCTCCACTTTTTCCGGCTTTTTAATTGCCAGAGTGATGTTTATTTGTTTATTTATTTAAAAAACTTTGACAACAAGTCAGGAAGAGATCATACAGGTGGCAAGGCACCTATAGTGAGTGATCCTCGAAAAGCATACACAGAACGTTGCAAAAAGATAAAGACAGTTAAAAGCAGGAGCGTGTACAGAAAGATCAGAAAGATGAAAAAGCATAAAGGCAATTAAAAGCTGAACAAGTACATTAGTGAGTACAGAGTTAAAGTGGCAAAAATTTAACTATATTGTACGGCAGCATGTATAATGACACTTGCCAACCCATGTACAAGTGTTACTGGGAGAAACATGGTCGTGAAACTTTCCTGAATAGTAATTAAATAGCCTGGATTTAGAAGCAGCTGTGGTGTCAAAGAGATGAGAGGCATTCCACAGGTAAAATATTCTGTTAAAATATGAATATCGGAAAGTTTCAGTCTTAAATTTGGGAATTTTCATTAAAAATGTACTATCAGTTTGAAATGAGACAAAGTGCTCATAGGCAATGTCGAATTCACCCCTCAGACATTTGTACAAAAGTACACAATCCATTATGTCACGCCTATAGCCAAGGGGTAATAGGTTGAGCTTTGTTAGATGAGCTTTAGAATAGTTTCCTTCGCAATCACTGAAACCAAAAATATACTGTACTTTGTTGCTCTCCTTTGCACACCTTCAATGTGAATGAGAGATTTTTTTGATGATACAGCCCAAGATTGTGTAGAGTATTCCAAAAGTGGTCTTATGAGTGAAGTATACAGTATTTGTTTCGTTTGAATTGGACATATATTACCACAAGTTCTTTGAATCAGTCCTAGTATACGGTTTGCTTTGCTGACCAGTGTATTGACATGTGATATCATCTAACTTATCGTGGGACGCACAACTCCAAGATGACACATGCAGTCAACTTTTTCAATTATATTACCATTCATTATGTACTGGTGAAGAACTGGGGATCGCTTCCCAGAGACACTCAAGAGTTTACATTTGGCGGCGTTGAATCTTATGTCCCATTTGCGGCTCCAATCGAAGATGTTTTCAAGGTCACACTGCAATTGTGAACAGTCTAGCACACTTCGGATTTCTCTTATGCATTTTGAATCATCCGCAAACAAAGCGACCTGGGTCTCAGGACTTAGGCAGTCTAGCATGTCTTTAATGTACAGCAGAATTATTAAGGGACCTAAAATTGATCCTTGTGGAACTCCTGATGTGACAGGAGACCAGGAGAATAGGGCACCATCGACAACAACTCTTTTTTTGCGATTACATAAATACAACGCAAGCCACTTTAGGAGATTGCCATGGAATCTGTAAGCCTGAAGTTTATGCAGGAGTAGGTCATGGAGTACAGAGTCAAATGCAGATGATAAATCTAAATATAGAATAGCAATTTGTCCAGACTGATCGAAGATTTTGCCGACTTTGTGGAATACCTGAATTAACTGAGTTGTTGTCGACCGTCCCTTTACAAAACCGTGTTGTAGGTAATGCAAAACAGGCACAATGTGAGGATAAACCAGGTTCATTATACACCTTTCCAGCACCTTGCTGCATATACACAATAACGATATTGGTCGATAATTTCTCACATTTACTTCATTGGATTTTTTGTGCACAGGAATAACATTGGCTCTCAGCCATTCAAGAGGCAGCTCTTCAGTTTGAAGAGATTTATTATCCCCCGCCAACACGAAGTGGGAGGGGGATATAGGTTTGACCTCCGTCCGTCCGTCCGAGATAAAGGGGACAGCTTTACTCAGAAACTACTACAGATACAGTAACCAAATTTGGTGTGTAGCTTCAGACCATAAAGGCCTTGATTGAGCGGGGGATGTTGTAGACCATGTCGACTTGTTAAATATACTATAAAGAGACGGTACCAATTCATGGGCACATGCTTTTAAAATTTGAGCTGGTTATTCATCTGGCCCGGACGCTTTGTTTGTATTGAGGTTGGTCAAAACTGATTCAATGTCGTGGACAGTAATTGTTACATTACCCAGATTAGCATGTTTAAAAACAGTAATGTCTGGAAAGGTACGCAGTGAGGGCTGGGGGGTGAAAAGGGAATCATTAAATCATTAAGTAATCATTAAATACGCTGGCCTTTGTGCTGGGATCAGACAGAGTTTATTCACCATAAGCAACAAGACTGGGGACACTTTTAGTTTTTGTTTTGCTCTTGATAAAACCCCAGAAACACTTTGGTGTTTTGGCAAGAGAGTCACTGAGAACATCCAAATACTGATTGTACTTGTATATTTTTTATTTTTTCCTAAGTTTACAAATTTCGCCCACAACGCTGCAGTATTGCGTTTTTTAGCTCGTTTCCGTGTGGATTGTACTTTGTTACTCAGGTGGCGCACTTCACTGTCAACCTAGGCAAGAGAATTTACATCATCACTTACAGCGATGGGAAGAAATGTACTGACAGATGAAAGCACGAGATCAAGCCAACTTTGCCAGTCAACATTAAGATCAGGATGGAGAAGAGCAGAGTGAAATGACACTTTTCCCATGTGAGATCGTAGCCCGATAAATTGTACAGGTTTCTCGTCAAAGTGCAGAGTCTGTAGACACGAGTTTGGAAATTAAACTTGATCACAGCATGATCACTGTCAAACTGACCATCGGGCTCGGAGCAGCGTTCTGGCAAACTGACCATTGGGCTTGGAGCAGCGTTCTGGCAAACTGACCATTGGGCTCAGAGTAGCGTTCAGGAATATTAGTGAAAACTAAATCCAGAACATTTCCCTTAATATGAGTAGGTTGGTCAATGATCAGGGTAAGGGAAAAGCTGTAAGCCATGTCACACAGCGTGTGTCCAGTGCTCGCCGATTCGTCCCACCAGGGGATATGTGGGAGATTAAAATCGCAAACTGCAAATATACTTTTGTACTCAGAACTGCATTTAGTAAAAATGTTAGATAAAAAATCATAAAAAGATACAGGATCACTGTCAGGAGGTCTATAGCACAAAATAATTCATACTTTCAATGATTTACTAGCACTAGTTCGCAAATTATAACTTCACAAATACTGGGTTCCAAATTGGGCCGACGGCGGGAAACAATATTATTACGAATACCAAGAAGAAGTCCGCCGCTTCGTTTGCCACCTCTGTCTCTGCGATACAGGGTGTAACCCTCGGTACGAATTTCATCTGACTCGACAGAGTCGTTCAACTAAGTTTCTGTGAGGGCGACGATATCAGGCATGTCAGCGTATGTTAAGCCTTGAAGTTGAATCAACTTGTTATGTTTTTTATTGACAGACTTCACGCTTCTTGTGTTCAATAAAAAAAGTTCAGACCCTTGACCAAATTAGCTCGTGATTCAACAATATTGTGAGAAATAATACTCGAATCGATTGGAGAGTCAAGGGAAGGTAACGTTACTGCATGAAGGTCAACCTTAAACTGAGTGCCGGAGCAGGTAACCCTCGGTTTTATTTGCTGAGTGGACTGGCGTAGTCATTTGCGTGACGTATATAACGTATATAAAATGTTATCAGCAAGCTCACGTGCTCCTAATGGAGAGGGATGAATTTTGTCTCTTCTAAAGAAAGCTGCACATTCCCAAAACAAATTAAAATTGTCAATAAAATACATACTATCAGAAGTGCAAACTGACTGCAGCCATGAATGGAGACTAAGAATTCTACTAAAACGCCCTATACCACGACCCAAAGTCGGGATAGGACCAGAGATAAAAACATGTTCTCCACATACCTTTAGCTTATCGAACAAAGAGATAAAATCCCGTTTCAGCAGTTCGGACTGTTGGTACGAGGTGTCATTAGTTCCAACATGAACAACAATGTTCCGAACATGTTTGTCTAACAGGCTGGGAATCCGGTTTAAAATGTTTAAAACTCTGGCACCCGGGAAGCAGTAAGTGATGGTGGACTTCCTTTGAATGTTCTGAATGATCGAGTCCCCAATAATGAGGGAGAGGGGAAGTCTCGGGGTACTGTTCGAAGACCGGGATCTTGCAGGGGTAGCGGCTGTGTCCGAAGGCCTGGGTCTCTCTGGAGGAGTAATAGTAGCAGGCTGCGGGGCGGCCTCACCGGGCCGGCGCGGGCGGCGGAGATGCAGCTGGGCGTACAGGAGACGGCGGAGATGACGAACCCGTCTTGTCCAGGATTGAAAACCTGTTGTCCAGCTGCAGGTCCCAAACAGGCGGGACGCGTGCAGCCCGGAGAGGTAAGCGGTGCCATTGTTTGAATTAAAAATTAAAATAAAATAAAACGAATAAAATGATAAAACAGAAAAAAACGAATAAAATATGTTAAAATATATTTTATGAAGTTTTTTTTTTTTTCAGTGAGAAGGGGGTTTAGAATTTAACATTAAAATGTAATATTTTGAATGCATTTGCTGTGCCTGCCCTAGCAATCCGGTGTGTCATCAGTGACATGGCAGCCGCAGTTAATGACATGCCGCTGACATAAATAGCAGCACTTGAAACTTAACTCTAAATTTCCTTAACCGGATGTATGCTTGATGTGTTTACATATTGTTTGTTTCTCTAATGTTTCTCTGGGTACCCAAACATCAATCGATGTTGGCGTAGGTTGAATACAAAATTCTTATTCTCATCATCCAGACACAAAATTTACGCTGCACAACCTAGAATGTTCCAGAACAAAAATCATTCCTGTGTAAAGTCCGAATCCACACGGTAAGCTGCCTTTTACCACGCGGAAAGCGAAAGAACTTATAATTCCTCACCTTTTCAATGCAATTTGTGCATCTTCTGCCCCACATAGTCTGCAAAGAGCATGCACACTCCAAATCTCGCTTTTTCACGTCCTTGAACCAAAAGGGTCCATTGTGCTGATATGTTATTTTGGCACCAGAAAGATGACTGGAATCTTATTGACATATGCACTGGAACAACAAAATCCAAACCACCTCACTGGGTCATTCGCTTCTCTTTATGTCCTGCTTAGAATCGATTTGTGCACTTCTTTCTATACAGTTGTGCGTGTCTTAGTATAAAACTTCTTGGCGAATTTTCATGCATGGATAATGTCATTCATTTCTCAAAATGAGAATCAAAAGAATTGGCCATTTTTAAAACAAATTTAACTTTACTAATGTTAGTGCACTAGATTGCATAGCAGGAGACAGAATTACAATTTATTTTGAGCTTCTGCAACGCTTAACCCCATAAAACCAACGGACCCATATATGGGTCCATCAAATGCAGCTGCTGTATTACCTGTGGAACTTCAGGCCTATTTTATATTCTAGTGGAGGTTTCAAGGTTTCTAATGATCCAAAATATGCCTTGCTGAATTCCAGGGAAATCAGTATACAATAATGTAGGAGATCTAGATATTTTCTGTTTGATGTAATGTTGCGGCCATAAGAACATGGCATCCTGGGTTTGAATATTTTTTCTCAATGTAAGAAAAATGTTGCTTCAGTAAAGAGCTGCAGCCAGCAGATAGAGAATATGTATGTGGCTTTGTCCAACAATATATACTGTGTCAAAAAAGAAACTTCACACTCATAAATTTGTAAATATTTTCTTGAAACTTTTAATAAAAGAGTTTTTATTATCACTAGGGGTAAATGCGTAGCCAAAGACATCATAACACACATCAACTCCAACGTGCACAGGTGCGTAGCACGTGTGAGCGTACTTTAGGCTTTAAGAAAACTTTAAGTTTTCTCGTGTTCCTAGTCATGTGACCATATCAGAGATGTGCAACTGAGCTCACATTAGCACGTTAGAGTGACATCTCGGAAAAACAAGTTTTTACAGTTAATTTTTTGTCGATTTTCAATGCCATGGCTGTCAAACATTCAACGTGAACGTGCCATTGGCATGTTGAATGCGGAAACGTCCGTCACTGACGTTGCAAGGGTTATGGGATGCACTCGACGGCAGCGGCGGCTCGTCGGCCATAACAAAGGGAAACCAGAACCTCGCCCTTCAAAGCTTAATGACTTCAACATTTCGTAGTTCACTTTTCTTTATCAGCAGTTGCTCATACGAATTGGTTGAAGGACAATCAAATTTATTTTCGATAGCAAATGACGACGCAAATTATCAACACGTCTTTATAGATTAGTTTGCGAGGCTTCTTTCACAAGAAGCCACGACAGTCCATTTTCTACAATCTTAATATAGAAGAAAAGAATGTGATGTTGCACAGCTTATTGCTTAATGAGCCTCACTAATCAATTTGTGCATCTATGCCGTTTCGTGAGCTTCTTGAGCGCGGAATTTATAGTGTAGGCCTATGGTAATTTATGTCGTAATTTATGTGTGAAAGAAAACCCCTCAATTTCGTGGTGCAATGTATAATAATGCTATCAAAAATAAATTTGACTGTTCTTCTAACAATTCGTATGAGCAACTGCTGATCAAGAAAAGTAAACTGAGAAAGGTTTAAGTCATTAAGCTTTGAAGGGCGAGGTTTTGGCTTAACTTTGTTACGGCCGACGACCCTCCACTGTTTAAATGAATGATTGAAAACAGGTGATGAGCAATCATTAAGATTAAGGGATTGTTTGGGCTTCCCCTGTTGCCAATTCACGAGCCGCCACTGCTTGACGGACTATCCATGATCTTTGGACACGTCTCCAACAAACTGGCACCACAGCTGACCGACCTCGTTCTGGTAGCCCACAGGTGACGTCAAAAGCAGAAGACCGACAAATTGTCTTACGTCATTTGCATAATTGATTTGTCACTGCAACTTCCACTAGGAATGAATTGTTTAGAGGTCGTGTGACTGCCCAAACTATACGTAATCACCTGCGCACTGCTCTTATTCAAGTTGTAACTTACCATTTTTACTCTTGGACATTTCCGTAGCATTTCCGGTGGAACTGGCTACATTATGGACATTATTTTTATGATACGCCATCTTTAATGAGTACAGAATTAAATAAAATCATTATTTAAAACCTTATTTCTTGTATGTTCAACTTATCGACCTCCAAACGAGTGTGAAGTTTTTATTTTTGCTGAGTATAAAAAATGATTGACTTTAAGCCTACTTACATGAGAATTTCAGTGAAAGTTTAAAGGGTTAATCTAGTGGAAGTGGTTTCTCTTGTAGAGCAATATCACATCAGTATGATGACATAAATATGATGCGATACTGCATGTTTTTGAAAAACTGGAGCAAAAAAACATCAATATATTGGCTACTCTGCGCACTGTGAAAATGCAATAAACTTTGAAGGTATGGATTGGCATAAGTAATAGTCTGTCTAAATTTTTGCAGAGCAAACACAAGCAGCAATAACCCTCACATTTTTCAAGGTAAAATGCACCTTCTTTCTCATTATTTTTGCATATGACACCATATTGCATCAATGTTTATCGCTCATGAGCCTGCATCTGACATGTTTCACAGATGCAGCGGCAACACTGTATGTGAATAATAAAGTTTACAGGCTTCTGTTAAGTTCCCACAACTGTCTGTCTCGACTGTCTGAATCCTGAATGGCTGCTTAGAGGAGGGCTGTGACAGTCAGGCAGGCTCCCGGGTAGCAGAAAATGGCTATCACAAAGCTTCAAGGTGCCATCATGTGGCAACATCAGAAGAAATGTCAAAGATTGTGAAAGCTTGGTTAATGTGTCTACCCCAAGTGCCTGAAAGCTCAGGTGACATTTTTGGCTGTTAGAAAGGTCAAAAATCCTTTTAGTGAGATACCGCTGAGTGCTTGCAAATAAACTCCAATGTACTGGTTTACTGATATAATACACATAATACTCATATAATGCAAATATTACCCCTTCTATATATTTCAGTCCTAAAATATACAATCTGAACTCTACAAATGTGGAACATCATGAAAAACGCAAATAAAATTTGATGTGAGAGAAAAAAACACGGCAATTAATTACTTTTTCTTTTGAAGATTGTTGTTTTTAATTCAGTTCTCATGTATGATTGAAATGCCCCATTTTAAGCAGCCATTACTATAGTATACTTATCACTCATTATGCCACATCATTCTTATGCAGTTGTGCTAATATGTTATTTTGGCACCAGAAAGATGACTGGAATCATATTGACATATGCACTGTTATAACAAAAGCCAAACCACCTCACAGGGTTATTCACGGCACAACTACTCATTATTTGACGTTTTAACTTGTGAATTTATTTGCTTATTGAAAATATATACTGCAATGGCAGCAACAGAGTTCAAATTTCACTCTGTCAACTGTTTACAGCTGTGCAATATCACCTACACTCAATAAGCATTTAAGTGCTGACGACACCTGCAGGATGAGTCTAACAAGCAGTTTCCCCTCATCCCTTCATTGTGCAGGTCTACAACTGCAAAACTGTGAAGAGCTTTAGCTTATACAATTTATTTCATAATGCGCCATACATTGTCAATTGACAACAGATAGCCTGTGATAGACATCAGATGACTGCAGGAAGCCCAATATGGCACCCACACTATCAGCTTACACAGGTAGGCACTTTTAATTGGTGCAGAGTGTGGTTTACCATTGTCTTGCTGGAAAATGTAGGGACTTCCCTGAAAAAGATGTCAAGATAGGAGCATATGTTTGTCCAAAATTTGAACGTCTTTCGACATTAACGGCTCCTTTGCAAATTGCAAGTCTCCCGCGCCATTTGCACTGACACCCTCAAATTATGACTGAATCTGGCTTTTGGGCTTGACACTGACAACAGCTTAAGTCGTCCATGGCATCTTCATCCTTGGCCACGCGTCATCATCAATGGGGATATGTCTGCACCATCCGTACTAAACCCAGTGCCGATGTTATTCTCACGGTTGCTTCCTGGAGCAAGGGAAAAGAGATGGTTTTGTAACCTTTTTCAGAATGACTCATATTAAAAACAAAAAAAAAAAAAAAAACATTCTCATCTAATCCAACCGTAATCACAACGCTGGGAAGATTTTATTTAATTTTCAAGTGGATTGGCAGTAATCAATGCAGTCTGTGTTTTGTCTGATTCTAACCAAGTATCAAATAAATTTAGTAACGAGACTAACTGGGTGACTAAGGGAACTGCTACTTTTTCAAACAGGGTCAGTTGCTCTTTGATAGTTTTCTGTGTATTTGTGTTTACTCAGGTTGTTTTTAACTGGTATTAAAGTTTGTTTAAACATAAGAAGCAACCAAGTTTGACAACTGTGGAAAAATGGGAGAAATCCGGAAGGTGGCAAATACTTCCTCACAGCACTGTGTACAACGAATATGATTCACGATGGGTCATTTATATCAGCTCGATATCATCACGTACCTCCATCCATTTTGTTATTCGAGCATCGCTGATGTCTCTTATGATCTTTCCGATTTCTCTGCGATGCCTCCATGCAGCATTCAGAGCTTATTCCTCAATTAGGAGTATTTTAATGAACAGCATTTGATGATATGAATAATTGATTGATTGCTCATTGATTAATATTCATAAATGGTTTAACATGGGCACTTTAAATATAAAAAAGCTGTTTACCAAGACAAAGGCTGTATTTTAATATTTAAATTAAATATGTCTTTTTGTTTGATTACTCAAACGTTATTGTAGCATCCAGGTCCTCAGAAGCGGTTTCCTCTTATTGCTGTGATTTCACAAAGGTCCAACATCTTTAAATGTCTTCCATGTGAAATTTCCAGATCTTTCTCTGCATGAAGATGAACTCATCAGTGTGTTACTATAGTAACAATGAAGCTACACTGGGTGTTGTCATTATAATTAACCTCTTTAGATTATCTCGTCTTATTTAAGTTATTCGAGGTAACCTGCATAAACCCATTGAGGGAAAAGAAAATCTTTTCATCCGACAGCTTTATGTCAGCTCTGAGATCAATGGACACACTCTCAGTCTACTCTTCTTTTCTGTGTCAAGTATTTCTTCCACTCTGTGTCGTTTTTCAGATCATTTCAAGAATGTACAAAATGGCAGGCCTGCGGCAGGAGAGCTTGTGATGTAGAGACCCTGTCGAAAACTACTGCAGTTTATATATTTTGTTTTTTTTCCCTTTGCATCTACTGTATGTCGACAGACTGAAGTCTCCCACTTTGAGTGTTGCTGCTTCGCGGTGCTTGATCGACAACCCCATTTCTTAAAAGACTGGGACAATATGAAGGCAAAAAAGAAAACAGTAATTTGAATATCTTTATCTGTATTACACTCAAACAGCGCAAAGACGAGATAATTAAAGCAGGGAGGGGCAACTCTCCCTGGAGGGCCGGTGTGTATGCTGGTTTTTATTTCTATCAATTACCCTGACTAATTGAGTTAATTGGTTGCATACACAAATATAATTTTGCGCAAAGGTTTGATCAAAGAAAAATGTTTTATGTCGGGAGACAAGAACAGTCTTTGGTGGTCATTCATGATAATTTAAAGAAATGCGCCATAAATTTCAGATTTCATGAATAGTTTGGCTAATTTTGATAATCAACTAATTAAAGCCCAGAAATTGGTGTGAAAACCAGGGACAGATATGGCCCTCGTTGCCTATCCCTGACTTAAAGGATCAGTGTGTAACATTTAAAGCCATCTAGTGGTCAGAATATAGATTGCAACCAATGACCATTCCATTCCTCAGAAAACCTACGGTGGCCGCAAAACTTGCAAAAACGTGAAAGGCGCTCTCTTGTGTCAGTGCCTTATTCATTACCTTTTTCCCCGTTCTGGGTTACTGTAGAAAAAATGGCGGCACAACATGTCGGCCTCCACGGAGGTGGACCTGCTCCCATGTAGGTGTAAAGAGCTTATTCTTAGCGAAATGAAACTCAAAGATTATTGTTTTCATGTGATTATACACAACTAAAAAAGTAGTTATGAATGTTATATTCCATTTCTGCCAAAATATCAATCTAAATTCTACACACTGCTTCTTTAAAGTTGTTGCAGCGACCATTTCCATTAAAGCTGGGACAGGGGGTGTTAGATCATCTATTTTTTACAAGTATCGTTTGGGGACCTGAGAAAAACAATAGTTCCAATTTTGTTTGATTTTTTAAAATTTATTCTTCTTTGATATACATGTTCAGCTGCTCAGATATCCAGTAATGCCACTGTCATATTTTGTGCCTCTCTCAGCACTGCATATTTTCAATGGGAAATTGGGCTCAGCTGCAGGAAGTCAGTGTAGCAGCCACACTCTCTAATAAGGAAGACAATTATGCATAGGGCGTTATGTGGCTCGTCGTTGTCTTGCTGAAATAAGTATTTGCATCCCTAAAAAGAGGTCGTCTAGAAGGCTGTATATAAGATTGGTATACATGCATATATGTCCTTTAACATTAATGATACCAACACAAACGTTAAAGTTACCCGTCGCATGGGAACCGACACACCCCCATTCCAAAATGGATGCTGGAGTTTGAATCTTACATTGATATAATGGGGGATGGTGCTTTTCTTCTTTACTCTGGAGAACATGATATCAAGTATTTACACGAACAACTTGGTTAACTAGCAACAGCACGTCTCCACTGTGCATCAGTCTATTTCAGATGAGCTGAAGCCCAGAGATGATGGCATTGTTTCTGTGACTGGAATATAGCTTCTTAAAATTTTTATTTATTAATTTTTTTAAATAAAGATTTGAAATCTCCAATCCCACCCGAATCTGGAATGCCAAATTGGGGAACTATGTACAAGGCTTGAGCATTGAAGAAAGCAACCATTTTTTATATTACCCTTCCCGGCAGGCCCTTCCCAATTTGCATCCCTGTAGCGCAACGGCCAATTGTGTGCTGCTCTGAAAAAGCTGCCGACCACTACTGATTGGGAAATATAGCTTCCTAAGCATCGGGTACAGTCTTGACTTGCATTGATGGATACAATGTTGAGTGATGTTTATTGTGGCAATGGCTTTTCAAAGTAGTCCTAGCCCAAACAGTAATATCCATCACAAAGGCATGTTGGTTTTCAATAGCATGACATTTGAAGGATGAGACAATGGGGTCAAACTATTAAGATTCAGACAAGGAGCCAGATGCAGAAGCAGTAGGGTTTACTGATGGTAATACGGTACTGACTGAGAGGGACGGAGCCCAAAGCAGACTGGCACAGGTGCAGTTCAGATGGAGTGGCCTAAATTGTGGGGCATATCTGAGCCCTGCCAGTGGCGTCCCAGGTCAGTCGCGAAATGGCGAACACTCTTGCCAAAGCAGTACTGTCCGATGGCAGGATCAGAGTGTTAAGAAGGAACGGAGTCCCAATCCCAATGACTGCAGAAGGCTTGGTGTTCTTAATAAACTTGGCAGAGGAACAGATCAAAGAGTGATAAACTGGAATGCGGTCCCAATCCTGGAGACTAAAAGACTGGCTTTGGTGCTTGTTTCTATCAGCAAGACTAAGAGCACTGCACCCATATAGGTAATCTCTTAAACCACAGATACAGTCAGGCCAATGTGTCCATGTTATATTGAAACTAGATCTCTCAGTCTCCATGCATGTTTGCTTTTGGGGGCACTACTTCCACTCTGATCATGCCCTGAGCCTTCTGCTCGAATACAATGCATTTTCTTCCCTGTGATTGGCTTGTGATGTGGTCAATTTGATTTTGGGGGTGCTTATTTGATTCTGTCGGCTCTGACTTTTTGAATGAGCCCTGAACCACAGTAATCAAACATCCTTGCCTGAGATAGAGCTATGCATTCCTGGTATATCTGACTGAGCGTCCATGCGCCATTACGCTTAAGCACTCAAAGAATGCAGCTATACAGAAGCTAAACCGGCTTGATTTTGATAGTTTCACAGTAATTGTCCACTAAATATACAACAGTAGTCTACGAAGTAGTCTTTACAGTTGCTGGGGTGGATGACGTGCTCGCTAGCTGACTCTTCAAATGGCAATGAGGCTAGGGAGGAGACGTTAGCTCAGTGGGTAAGGCGCTGTGCTATGGTGCTGTAGACCTGGGTTTGCACTAGGACTCAAGGAGTGCAGCAATACAGTGGCTAAACTGGATCGTTTTTGCCAAAATTGTCCGCTAAATATTCAACAGTCTTTTTTGGATGGGTGTAAATAATGCATATATGTTGGTAAAAGATACTGTAAACTTTAAGTATTGTATCATAGCTAACTTACATTTCAAATGGAAAATTGATCACCTTAACTGGAAACTATCCAACTGAGACAGAAACCAGCAGGGATGTATTACCAGGAGAATAGGAGCAATCTTATGTACAATACGGCACATCGCAAGGCGGATATGCTTACCGATAATGACGGCTCAACGGTCAAATTGTCGACGAGTGAACTTCAGCTCATATCCGTGCGTGATCGAACACTAGCTAATATAATGGCAATGTATAGCGTTTAGTTCCAGGACGTGAACTTTGGCTTTGACTCAAATGTAGCATTTATTTGAATTTTGCTGTAATTTCATATTCATATCTGTGTATCCATGATGGTATTCGACTGCGAAGCTATGCAATGCTCATTGCATTTCGTCATGCATGCATTGACTTGGCGAAGCTGGTCTAATTACCGGAAGTGCGGACGTCAACAAAAAAATCCCCTTCCTTCATCTCATCTCCTGATTTACAGCAGTTTTGCGGTATATTAGAACACTCCTATTCCAGAGATGCAGTCAATGAAAAATCATGAAGCAAAAAATCAACAACAAAACACAGCTTTGTCCAGATAGTGAAATAAAACTGAAAAAAGTGTGAAATAAAGACACAATTCATGCAAAAAAAAAAAAAAAATTCCTTTGGCCACTCTAAGATGCACCCTGAAATGCACCCTGATTTGCAGAAAAACTAACCTCTATGCAAATGTTGCTTGCCGACGTGCTCAGCGGTCGACTGGAACGTTTCTTAAAGCAGAGAAAGTGAAAAAAAGAATCTAAGGGCAAAGACGCTCCAGAGGTTCCAACGGCTTGCGATGGGTGACGATTACCCATTTTACAGACTTGGGTTAAGTCATAGATGGGTGGTACAGAATCTCCAGACCTTCACTACAGGTCACACATATACACCGCGGCACTGAGCACGATGATCAATAACACCCAATGAGAATCATGCCATTTTTTATTAGTACCACTTACTTTTCCAGCCTTTTATTGCCCCTTTTTGCCCAACTTTTTTGAGATGTGTTGCTGCCATCAAATTCAAAATGGGCTAATATTTTTCATGAAATGGTAAAAATGTCTCACTTTCAACACCTGATGTGTTGTCTATGTTCTACTGTGAATAAAATGTCAGTTTATGAGATTGGCAAATCATTACATTCTGTTTTTATTTACATTTTACACAGCACCCCAACTTTTTTGGAATTTGGTTCGTAAAATTAGTCTGATCTCAAAAATGTAAATGTGACTAATATGCTAAAATAGAAAAAATCGGGGAGGGTGAAACTACTTTTCACTGCACCGTACTGCACAGATTAACAGCTACAAAGTGAAGCATCGCTAAAATTGCCCAAATACTTTGGTGATAATGTTAAATAGAACATTGTACTTTCTGCAAACTACAGCTCTGAGAAATAAACCTTTTTCACTTTTGCATGTGTACATTGTCAGTCCAAAAAAAAAAAAAAAAGAAACTGAGGCTTTAAATTGATGAAATTCAATTACTGCTTTATTCTTTCAGTCATATCATTCTGAAACTGCAGTGCAGAAATAACAAATCAAGAATTTTTAGTTAGTTTGAAAAAAATATAATATTCCAAGTTTAAATGCGGATTTAGAGACCCACTGTGCTCCTTAACTCTCATCTGCCTGAATGAGTCTGTGACTTCAGGACATTAAAAGTGCTTTATCTAAGATAGCACTGACAAATGTTCAGAGTGTCCTTGCTGCCATTATCACATAGTCAGCTCTGACATAAAAGCTATCCTAGGAATCCATTGCATCTGAAAGGCATGAAGAGTAATTGACTAATGGCCAGGAAAATTCTTCCCCTTGTTCTTTGTGGTTGTGTGTGGGCTTATTTGAATTTAAAGGGTTGAGCAGTAACTTCCGAGCCTACATTTAGAAAGGGGGGCTGGGTGCCTCAGCCACAAAAATACAGATTTTTCTTCTTGAATTTGCTTGGCTTTGTTATGGCTGCAGTGGAAGGTGTAATGTGTTTTTAGAGTCATCAGTTCCTGTGGAAAAGGTGCCTATATGTGTTTGTTTAAAAATAAGTACTAAATTTTCTTCTTTTTATTTCTCAAAAATTTGGCATCGCCAATCCCACCCAAATCTGGAATGTCCAATTGATTAATTACGAACAAGTATGCCCCTGTGCAACTCACTTCGCAGTTCTCCTGCAAAACATGCGCCTGTCAGCCATTGCTTCTTTACTCTGATCGCTCAAACTTTGTAAGCTCAAAACAAGGGTGGAAACCTGAACGTGTGCCAGCTTATATTGACTAGTGTCCGGCTAGCCTGCAGGAGGCGCTTGAGCAACAAACAATGCAGATCCAGACGAGCTGTTTCCCTCCTGTGTCCTGGCAGTGCAAAGTCAATATTCAACCTTCCAATCTTGCGTGTTGTCATAGCAGTAATGTCAGATGGTTGCAGTGTGGTAAACTGAATGCCATTTCTTCAGTCGATCCAACACTGGGCCCACACAATCTAACCACATCATTAGTTAGCTATAATAGAAGCCAACTGCTAACCGAAAGGCAAGAATGCACAAAATTTGACCAAATCTCTGAGAGCTGGTCAAGATAACACAGCTATCCTAAATGTTAACAAATGGCCTCAGCCTGTAGTTGAAGTTGCAGATTGCCTAGCTCAGTTTTAAGCAAGACCATCAAAGCAAGGAACTGCCACAGCAAAATTTACATTGACGCCATACAGAATGCTTTTTCAGCATGGTATATGTGTTGTCCATAGTGCATTGAAGATCTGTTTTGCTTAATATGCCATGATAAAAGCATAGTTAGCTGTTCGTGTACCAGTCGAGAAAAAATGTTGAGAGTCCAGCATGAAAACTTACTTTCTTTACCCAGGTCAAGCTGCCAATAGCAGTGGTAAGCTATGCCAATGTAAATTCTTGTCTTCCATTTCTGTCTCATCTTTCCTTTGCCACCAAGAAATGCCAGGGCAGCACCTTCCACGTGATTGACAAGCCCTCTTCTACTTCTAGAAAGCTACTTATTCTTCCACTGAGGGTAGGCTGGACACAACAGTGACTCACTGTCCCTCTTCCAGTGTACAGTGGTATTACAAGACAGGGCAAGCCAGACAGGGCCTGGGTTAGCTGTTTGGCATGCTGACTTGAGTAAATAGAACACATAGAGGTTTCACATAACGTCATACATGTATTTTTTTTCACATTCTGTCAATAATTTTAATTTAAGAAAGTCAGAAAGCTAGTTCAATGACCGAAATCCAACAAAGGACATTTAATGTCTATCACAGACCACAACGTTGTATAATGTGCATGCACATATTTGTAAACTGAAAGTTAAACTCTGTTGTTCCATAAAATCACATGCAAGACAAAAATTAAAATTTGCTTTCACATTTCTTTCCCCGTCTGCTGACTGATAAATATTCATTTGATGCACGTGTCTAGATTTTTTCTTTGATAAGGCCCAAATATCTTGACCAATTCCACAGCACTGGGGTGACAATGCAGCTTGATATGAACACAAGTCACATTATTTGAGCTAAGATCTGGATAAATAATGGGCCTCATGCAGCAACATTCTCTTAAATTTCTCTTATATGTTTTTGGTAAGAGAAAAAATAAGAGAAATAAACTCGGATGCACTTAACACTCTTACCGTTCAAATCTGCTCTTAGTCAGGTGTGCTGAATGTTGAATCCCACTTGGATGCGTGTGCCTGGCTGTTTTAAATTAGCATACATGACACCCACTAAATACCATATAAGAGCAGGTGACGTGCCGTGTGCAAAGAGCAGGCTGCTCGAGGGCGCTTTCACGCTAGATTCGATTGTTCTGTACTGTGCACCAGTATGAATGTCCCCCCTCCCCTTTTTGGTCAGCTTTCACACTAGTAATATTATCCCCAAGTTGCCAAAATTCCGATACAGCGCGTTGCAGTATTGCATTTAGGTGGTTTTACATGGTGAACGATTTTAAAAGGAGGCGCCAATATATTTTGGTTGGTTTTACTATTGAGAAGGGGTTTTAGAATATAAATATTGAATATTAATTTTGTGAATGCATATGCTGCGCGTGCCCTAGCTACCCGGTGTGTCATCTGTAACATGGATTACCACATATAGCGGCATGAATAAAGCTTGAAATTTTCTTGACTGAATGCTTGATGTTTTAACACATCCAAATCTTTCTCTGGGTATCCAAACATCAAGGTAAGCCGAAAGATGGATGTTGCATACGGAATTCTTTCATCCTTGCTTTTTTGGCTGATTACGCTGTTCACTACCTCTTACTACAAAAATATATCTATCTCATAATTTGAGCTGCCAGACTTTCGCACCGCATCCCAAACTCTGAAATATTGCTGCCGCATTTTCTTAAGTTTGTCACGCCACTGATCTATTATTCTGTGATAACCACGCGAATGTAACGACTCATGAATTATTTCATAAATCTCAGAGTTTTTGCGTGTAGTATCCAGTTGTGACTGTATGTTTTCGTCCGCCTACATTTTGAGCAAGCATTGAATTTCTTCGTTTTAATGGAGATATCTTTTCGCCGCTGCATTTGTTAGGTTAAGAGAGCCGTTACACAAATCAGTAATCTTCCGTGCTCAAGTATGGTTGCTTTCACATTTGGTATGAATAGCCATTCATCTGTCTCAGCAAACAGATCCGCTCTGAAAACACGCTCTGTGTGCAAGGCCTGGATAGCCAATGCAATAGGTAAGCCATTCAAAAGCAGAACACACGCAAGTCTCTAAGTGTTTTTATAGCTTAGTCGTAATTTTGATTAGCTGGCCAAACTCTAAGAATTAAATAATAAAATCACTATAATTCCTCAAAAACATAAAACAATCAAAATTTGATTAAATGATGCATTTTTAATGTTTAGGTTTTAAAACTTTTGTTTCCATGCACTGGACAAGCAATCTGTGGGCAGAGATAACAGTTTTCTGATTTCTCTTACCTCAGTAAGAGTGCTCTCGACCACTCGTCAAATTTTCTCTAACCTAAGAGGAGAGTGAAAATAAGAAATCGATGGGTTAGAACAAAATAAGAAAAAAATCAGGGATATGAACAAAAATAAGAGAAAATTTGCTCTTATGTTGCTTCCTGCATGAGGCCCAATGTCTCAAACAGCTCAAATGGCAGTCAGCCCTCTCTGCTTTGCTGAAATTGTCTTATTTTTCTAGGCACGACTAATTACAGACGTACTCACAATGATCAGACATTTGGACTTCTGGCTGAAATAGGTGTTAATGGTTCAAAATATTCAATTGATAAGTGAGGCATTACATCATTATTTTTTCATATATCTTAGTCCCTTGTGTTAATGGGATCACATTCAGCACAGACACGATTTAATCTAGAAAAGTAATTTTCTTTTAAAATGTACAGTATCATTCAACTTGCAGTTACGTTTACCATCTGAAAATGTCTTCTGATCCCTTCTCTCTTTATTTTCCAGAGCATACGTGTGTCTGTTTGTTCGTATGTTCACAGAAAAATTGCAGAAAAATAGATGTATTTTTTCAAGCAAAACGAAAGGGAGAAAAGTCATTGCATTCAATGGTAATCACCCGCAATGTCACAGCCTTTTTGAGCCAGGTAAGTGAGACTTTTCATAACGGCATCGGAGATCTCTCCCAGCACTAGCCACATAATTGGACACTGAGGGCAACATGTTCTTTGGCCAGCTGCCGTAGGCCTTACAACACCCAGGAGTGCAATTATGAGAGTATAATGCTCAGCTCCGAGTTTTAATGTCTCATTATCACAAAGAGGAAATACTTCACCAATAAAAAGTTCCTAGGAATAGCCAATATTAGTCATTGCTTTTTAATTATAAATTATTTAGTGGTGTAGCACGCCTTTTAATTTGATAAAAGGGCTAATAAGTATACTTAATTGCTTGCAGTTAATGTTAACATCTGCTATATCACAGTCACATATACGGTTATTGAAGCAGTAAAAATAATTTTTCTGGGTACCTGATGGGTTTCTGTAATTAAAGATGCTGGGAAAAGGTGGAGGTTGACTCAGTTGGCCCTTATTTTGAAACCCTACAGACATAAACTCCAGAAAATCTGCAGGATGAGCTGAAGAGGAGAGTCCACAAGCGTCAACCTTGGAATGTGGAGGATCTGGAAAAATTCTGTTTGGACCAATGGTGTCAGATTCAGTGCCATGTTTTCACCAACCTCATCAGGCATTGCAGGAGAGCACTCAGAGATGTTGTCTTGGCAATGGGAGGTTTCTCATTATATAAGAAGTGCCGATAATCAAGGCACTCATATTTTTGAGAAAAAATATTTGTTTTGTGATAGGAATTTAATGTTTCTTTTAATTATGCTACATCAATTAAATGTGACATTTTTAAATATTTTGAATGAAAGATCACATATATACAAGTATGTTACAAACTGGGCTGAGGGGCACTGGGGCTGATGAGCCTCAGGGGCACACATATCATGAGAAGGACGAGAAGAAATGAGAGGTTTGGAGAACCAGCTGTTGCCAAAAACTTTGCTCATTGGCAGAGACACCATGGAGGATAACTACAATCCAGCAACGTGCTGTCGGAGGTAAAAACAAACGATAACTACCTATTATTTTGCTTGATTAGCAATCAGTGGATTCATTAATTAATCTACTGAGACTGAATGGTAGAATGACGCGCCAATTTCAGTTTCCACGACATTATTGCTCAGCGCATCGAACTTAATATGCTCACAAGGCAGCAAATTTGTTCATATTTGCTTACAGGAAGCTAACACAATGTCAGTGCGTTCAATGCTTAGTCAATACGTTTACAATAAGGTTCCCCCCCCAAGTACCTACTTTTTAATGTCATTCAAAAAAATAGAATTGTGAGTTTTTCAGTCTTCTTTCATACTCCTATAAACAAAAGGTCAAAACACGGAATTACTGAGACAGTCGAGATTTTTTTCCAATTAGTTAAGATTTCCGTCCATGCAGTTTCAAATCAAAGAGTAAACAAAAATTAATCATTTTGTCATTATCACTTCTTAATCATTACAGGCTACATATATATACAAAAGTATATCGGCTGGGTCTTAATTGTTCGGTTAAAAAAGTAAAAATTGATTGACCTAATCCCATGTGACTTTTTTCTTTGGTGCTACCTGAAGAGTAAAGTCCACACGACACCGGCCGGGGACTTAAACAATCTGCGTGCGAGGATTGTTGCACAAGTTGAAGAATTAAGAGGTCAGCCAGCTACGATTTGTAATTCCATCAGGGCAATGAGAACAAGGGCTGAGGCTTGTGCGGCCGCAAATGGTGGCCGCGCTGAAGGTCATCCATAAGCATAAACTCACGTAAATGCAATTGAGTGTTTTCCGCACTGGATCGTCCAGTGTTCTGCATCCCAATCGAACGGCAAAGTTGCTTTCACACCCGGTTCATTTTGGCACAAAACCATCTCTGACAAGTTGTATTAACACAACCATTATTTATTACATTCGCAGAAGGACGCCGGTGGCGAGACTTGAATCAAATGAACGAGATTCATTAAATAGAAAAAAACGGACAAACACGGCACGTGGGCCAGCGAAATAGACCACAACTGAACACGATGGTTCTGGGGAAAAGGTGGACACGAGGCCAACAAAAAGCTACTCTTCAAAAGCTGAAAAATAATAACCGGAAAAACTGCAGGCTTATGGGGGCACGAGGCCTACAAAAAAACTACACTCAAAGAGCTGAACAGTTGGGTAATTTGAACGCAATACCAGAACAGAGCATGAAATACAAGGCATGAATACAGGCAAGAAGTAATCAACAAGAGACTATGCAGCATGGAAAACACAACAGACCGACTGACAACTGGAATACCTACACAGAATATAAGGGGACAAGGCTTGATCAGGAAGGAAGAAGACCTGGGCAGAACATGGAGGGAACAAAAGTATAAGCGCGAGACATCGGACAAAGGCTTAATGACATGACGAGCCCATTAAGAAAATGGGCTGCTCAGCTAAGTACCAATGAAGTATGTGGATTGAAGGAAGAGTGAAAAAGTCACGCAGCAAAGTAAAGCAAGATCTGAAATAACATCAAAGCAGGAAATCATGACAATTAACGCCCTACCTAAATTAGTAATGCTAGTAAAGTTCATGTCTAAGAAAAACACACTAACAATGTTAGTAGCTTTTAGTAACTAAAAACAGTTAAATGACATAAAGCTCAGAAAGACCCGAAACCAGAATAGAACTGAAAAGGAAAGAGGAAATGCCGCAGCCAGCCAATAGCGAGGAAGCAGTGCATGAGGGAGAAAAACAAGATGTGGACTGGAACACAGACATGAGGAGGATTCCATTTTGCAGTGCGGGACACGACCTGGAACAGGCAAAAATGCAGACAGAACATAACACTATTCAGGCATGCCTGACTAATTTTGTTTCCTTTGTATGATGTGAAAAGGTACACAGTTGTGGATTCAATAGTGCTAATTAGTTTCATAGCTTCTAAGTTTCAACAGAATACTCATTTATTCCCAGTTTCCGTTTTTTCGGGACACACTGTATATATCACTCAGTGACGGCTGCTTGGCTGAATTCGGAGGAGAAGACTATTCTGCTCTACTAATCACTAATTTCGAGAGTCTGAATAAATTGAATGATGAATGCAATTAATGCATCCCTATATATATGTATATAAATATAAATATATATATATATATATATATGTATATAAATATAAATATATATATATATATATATACATACACACACACACACACACACACACACACACAATGCGCCTGGAAAGGATTAATAATTGATCAGTAGGGCATTGAACTATCAACTAATTTTATCTATTTTATCTTTTCACGGAATCTCTATCATTCAAAATATTTTTCAAGGTGCTTAAGGCTACTTTGGGTAGTTTACACACAAAAAAGGTGGCCTGGCCTTACCTTTCATCTATAATGTATGCCATCTTGAGATCACAACCCCCGCAGTCTCTTAAAGCCTCTATTACATTGTTCCTCAGTCCGACTTCTGGAAAACCACAGGGTCGGCTCTCCTGCTTTCTGTTATTACCCAAAACTGTCACCCAGTACAAACCCGAGGAAGCCTGTCCAATGAGTTAATGATGTAATTAACTCATTCAGTGTAGAGAAAGAGGTAAACCCCACTCACCCTCCAGCACTATGACTTAAGAGCTCTGCTAGCCAGCCATCAAGCCAGCTAGTGGAAATTCAGCAATCAAAACTGAAAATTTCCTAATATTTAGCACTATAGTTATTGGACCTTTTAGAGAGGATACATATCCAAGTGCCTATGTTATCAACCATTCATTTTTTTAGGCTATGTGCTTAAATTGATCTGCCAACACTCTGAAAACCTGATTATAAAATATAATGGCTCCCAGAATTAAATATATGTGGATGCTTTAATAACGGCGGTTTTTGATAAAACCAAAGCACTGTTTAAATTTGGTTCAGTTTTCCAATGTTAGTCATACAGCTTCTAATATTCAGTCTCATTGGCCCCTGCATGTGTTCAAATGTCTAGCAGAGTAATACTTTTACTGACAGGCTTACACTGAAATACAAAGTAAAAACACAATTGATAAGATGCCAGTAAAACAAAACTGCAGGTTCTGTGTGCAAGACTGGAGTCCCGCAGCTATCAAGGGAAATCCATAATTTATAGGATGTTGCAGTAATAGTTCAATGGCCGGAAGCAAAATGGTGATCTAGCCATGAATTATTCCTAGATGCTTGATGCAGTTTGTTTTGTACAGTTTTAGTCTGATAATAACTTTGTAAAAGCATCTCTGAATAGCAGAAATGTCTGTTTTATTGATTCTGTTTAATCACCAGGTCTTAGTTGAATAGAAATTTTCAATCTCAGTGTCTTTGTGTTTCTGCCTTTTGTTTGCTTAAATGATTATTGCGATAAGACCTTTCAAGAGGACAACCATTGTTAGATAATGAAACTTTTCAACAACATGAACATTCAACTTTAAACAACAGAAAAACATCTGCTGTTTTAAGAGTTACTGTGCAGTACGATATTTTTACGCTCCTGATTTATTATATTATTGATTATTTATTATGTTTACAGTACATGCTTCTGATCATCCAAAAAATTTTTAAAAAGGCAAAGACAATGTGAGCATACAGAAAATATACCTTTTAAACAATTGTTTAATTTATTGAAGGTAGAGAGTTATTCTATACCTTTATCTCTCATGTGAAGCAATAGTTGCCCCCTCACACCAAATACCTGTTTGTCCCACCCTAGGCAGCGACAAACTGCAATCAAACTTTTGCGAAAACTCACAAAAAGTCTTTTACATCACTTTTGAGGAATTTCGGCCCACTCACCTGTGCAGAATTATTTTAATTCAGGCACTTTGGAGGATTTTCTAGCATGAACCGCCTGTTTCATGTCTGCCCTATCGCGTTCAAGCCTGGACTTCGCCTAGGCCTCTAGTAAACTTAACCCATTTATGCCTAGCGTCCTCACATGAGGACTGTTAAGAAAAAGTGTCCCGTTTGAATGACTATTAGAGTGGTATTTTGAAGTATAATAACATAAAAAAGTAAAAAAAGAAAATTCAGAAGAAAATTTGTTTTTTTCTACCCATTAAGAGATGGACCTGCCTGTGTGCTTCAGATTGTTGTCCTGCAAGAGCTTTAGGTCGCAAACACATGACTGCACATCCTTCAACAAAATTCTTTGATAAAAGGCAGAATTCATAGATCTATCAATTATGGCAAGTCACTCAGGTCCTGAAGCAAAATAGTAACATCAGACCATCACACTAACACCACTTTGTTTGACTGTTACTCTGATGCTCTTATTGTGGAATGGTGTGTTAGCTTTACCTCAGATGTAACAGGACCGATGTCTTCCGATAAGTTTTCCTTTTGACTCATCAGTCCACAGAGTATTATCCCAAAAGTCTTGGGTGTCATTGGTCACTGTAGACACCCTAAATGCCCCGAATGCCATGGACTGCTTGCCAGAACTTGAGGAGCTCAACAGAGAACCAGCCCTCAAAGAACTAAGCAAGACCTTGGGCGTTCTTGCATCTGGCAAAGCACCTGGGAAACACTACAATCCCGCGGAGGTCTTGAAGCGCAGGGAAAGGAACCTCATCACCAACCTGCATGAAATCTTTTGCCTCTGCTGGCAAGAAGGTGATATGGCAGAAGGCATGAGAGATGTTAACATTATCAAGCTGTATATAAATGAAAGTGAGAAGAAAAACTGCAATAATCAACGTGACATCTGAATCAGCTGTTGAAAAGCTCTTTCCTCAAGTCGAACTGAAGAAACTTCAGGTACTTGCAGAGAGAGTCTACCCAGAATCGCACAGTGGTTTTTGGAACAACAAGTCTATCGTTGACATAATATTCTCCCTCAGACAGCTGCAGGAGAAATACTCGTAGCCTTTGCAGATCTCATGAAAACCTTCAATCAGGTCAGCAAGGACAGCATCTTCAAGATAACTGCTGAGATCTGATGTTCATTCAGGTCTCTCAGCATCATCAAGTTGTTTCAAAATGACACAAAAGGCACTGTGGTCTTATCTGCTCAATGTATTAAAGTGAAATAGGGTTGCATCTTTACACCCATCCTGTTTGGGATCCTCTGTGCTATTCTGTTGAAGCACGCCTTTGGGTCTGCGACAGAAGGCATTTACTTCCGAACCAGGTCAGACAGAAAGTTCTTCAATCACTCCAGACTTAAGAGAAAGTCCAAAATTTAGCTGAAATACCAGCAGGACTCTGCATAGATGCTGCAGCAATCACCACCCACTCAGTTGAAGACCTTCAGCAGCTCATGAGCCACTTCAGTGAAGTTTGCCAAGACTTCACATTCACCGTCAGTCTGAAGAAAACACAGGTCCTAGGGGTCAGGATGTGGTTTCGCCACCAAACATCAGAATTTCCAAAAACAAATTGCTTTTCCGTGACTTTCTGGACTTGGACAATCTCAGACTCTCTTTTCAAGGCTCAACCTTCCCATTTTTTGCCACTAGCCAGTCAGGTTTGTGACAGAAAAAAGTCACTAGCCCACAGAGAAAATTTAGTGGCACTGATGCAACCATTTAAAAACATTTCATATAAATCAAAGACAAATTTGAATAAATGAAAAATACAAACAGTGTAATTGGAACAGATTATTTGATACACTGCCCGGCCAAAAAAAAAAGTAATCTCCTGGATTTAACTAGACAGAAAGGTATGAGCCGTCCACTGGATAATTACCGCAGTGATTAATGTGTTTCAGCTGCCAGGACGTTATTTAACCCTAACAGATGCAGTTATTAGCTTCTCATTCCTTAAACAACCAATGTCAGATCATATCCTGCAGTCTTGGAAAAGAAGTTACTCCGATTCAGAAGGGTCAAATTATTAGCCAGCATCAAGCAAAGAAGACAACTGAGGAGATTGCTGAGGCTACTAAAATTTGGTTAAAACCTGCAGTCTAGAACTATAAACGTAAATTTGGTTAAGAACTGTCGCTATTGAAGCTTACTACCTAGCCTAGAGAACAGTCATTAGTGTATTGTATTTGTGTAATCATACAAAGGGGCGAAAAAGAGAAACGTAACATTAGAGTAAAGAGTGGGGAAATGATATTGATCTAAAGGAATGGCCACTCTCTGATAAAGCAGACATGTAAAATCCAGTGCAAAATCTGGAGAACGTGTATTAGCTAACTCCCTTTACGAAACCCTAAAGGAATATGCTGCAAGTAAAAAACAGACCTCAGATCTTGCTCACTCAGTGTAAAGACACCGTGCCAGAGACCAAACACGTGACTCTGTCGATGACCAGCAGAAAGTAATGAACTCCTAAGAGCCACCTAACTTATATAGCATTTCATGTGTCAATAAATGATGATTCATCAGATATAGCAGGTTAGCTAGCTAGCAATGAAACTGGAGTGTTTAATATGAAGCTACAGAACCAAGTGCACGCTGTAAGTAAATCTGTTCTGGTGCTGTATTTCAGCAGAGAGCATGCTGGGTATTAGTGAGTCCCCTTTCTCTGAACTGCTTATTTTTGTGTTTGAGTTAATTTGCGTGTGCATGAAGTAGCGCTTCAAAAACACAATATTTCTTTGTTAGCAAGTTAAATAGGAGGAAAGTCTTGGGCTAGTTTGCTTTTAATTGGTCTTTCTTCCCTTGAGGGTGCGTCATCATTTTGCGACTCCTGGTACTCTGAACCATTTAGCCGTATGAGGTTGAAGTTGAAGTTCTGAAAGGCTCTATCCAATTATCTTGCTTTCGATAGACTAATGTTGGTTACTTTTGTTGTGTTACTTTTTATCCCAATCTGTATGTGTTCGTGCTTGTGCGAATACTTATAGCAGGCGTGGCTTTACATTTTAGTTCAGCCCTTCTGTGGGCTTGAGGCGAAATGTTCTTGTTTTCTGCAACTAAGAAACAGGAAATCATCGCATACATTTGCAGAGGTTAACTGTTGAAGGTTTAAATGATTTGCTAAATAAATAATGATAAATGATGAATAGCCAAAGTTTAGTATATGTTTTTGGGCAGTTTTTTGTACAGTTGGGTGGATTTTCAATCTGTTTAGGGCAGGAAACCATATGGCTAATCTGGCAAAACTGCATAAGAAATGAAGATAAAGATGCAGAATTTGTTTGAACATCTGACTTACAAATAAAGATCAGTTATATGGTAGCATTGCACGAATATTCAACGAACATCATACAGAATTTTCTCTCGCCGACCAGGCGAGGGGTCTGAGCTGATATAGTCGATTGAATTAATTTTCAGCCGCCACTGATCCCTGGCGAATGTAAAAATTGAGCCCTGCTTTTACTCGACACTGAACTAAATTAAAGCACCAATAAGGCAGTTACCACCATTTCCTTGCTGTTAAAGAGAGTATGGACCAAAAGCAAGATGTCAGAGCACACCAAGAAGTAGGTCTACCTAGCATGCACTGTGAGCACTCTTTTGTATGGCAGTAAGTCCTGGACCCAAGGTACCCAACAGGAACGAAGGCTTCGCACCTTCCATACACGCTGCCCCCAAACCATTCCGGACGATTCAGGACGAAGTGCCGAACAACGCCATAATAGAGAGAACTGGCATCCTCAGCATGTAAAACCTGCTGAACCAGAGGTGTAAGCACTGGCTCTGTCACGCAATGAGAATGAATGGTGGCCTAATCCCCAAATATCTTCTTCACTGAGAATTGGTGCAGACGTCCTACAGGCCGACCCCAACTGTGCAACAGTGACATCTGTGAGAGAGATCGGATAGCCATGAGTATCAATCTGAACTCCTGGGAAGCTGTAGCTTCTGAACTAATGTCTTAGAGTCAGGCAGTGTAAAGGGGCCTTTCTACATTTGAAGAGATGTTCACTTAACTATCCGAGGATCAGAGACGGAGGAAAAAGGCCCACTATCAGACAGAGGAACCAGCATCAGACTTCACCTTCAAATGCGAAGGACTGCCACTCCTATATCGGCCTGTCCCACCATACCGAATGCTGTACCATTTTAGAACATCTAGGATGCAACTCCTTAATCTCCTGGGACTGACAGATACCCATGAGTATCATGAGGATCCATAGACATTTTGCGTGACTCGTGCGCAAAAATAGAGGAGGAGGCAAGTACTTTTTCATGGCACAGTGGTTGTAGATCAGTCTTGGTAGAGTAGTACCTGCGCACATTGCCTGTTGATCGGTCAATGAATTCATACTGCTTGTGAAATGTAATTTAATATGTAAAACTGTGGAATATGGTGCCTTATCAAGAGGAATATCACTTAATCCAAACAGTATATAGGTGATTGAATTTTAAAAAAAAAAAGACTCTATGTCTGAGACATCGTACAGTTTCATTTTCTGTCCTTTTGCCCAAACAATACGTCACAGACTTATGGTACAATATATCACATAAGCATAAAGAAACATTTAAAAAGCATCTTTATCAAGCTGAGCAGTTGTGAGCAAATTTCAACACAATCTGGAATCACGTATAAAGGGAAAAGACACCTTTTCCCATTTCTGACCAGATCTGAACTGTCTCCCTTTTAGCAGATTTTTTTTAGTATCAAAACCTACATCCACGTCGCCTTTGTTTGCACTCAGTATTTGCATTTCAAAGAGAGCCCTTGGGAGTGCGCTTAGCATATTCACATCTGATTAGCAACTTTAATTGAACATGTCAAAATCAGTGAAATATTCTTCTCCAACATTGAAGCGACAATAAGATTAAACTTATTAGCGAAAGTGAGTTACTATAATCAAGCCCTTGCAGAGCGTGAGTTGAGACAATGCAATCAGACAATTAGCATCTTTCTAAAATCTCTCAGCAGCCCAAAGGAAAGATTTTAACACACCGACAATTCATTGCAGGACTTAAGAGGCATAAATATTTTGCAAAGGGAGTGAACAAATCATTTAATTTTGGCTCAGTCCAAGAGAATTTGGAATTACGACCCCATTGCCAAAAGAGTTTGGATGGCAAGTAAAAAAAAAACAAAAAAGGGAATGTGATGCTGATAATCTTTGGCCTAAATTCAATTTAAAACAGTGCAAGATAAAATATTTTATGTTTTACCTCATCAACTTAATTGTTCTTTTGGAAATACAGGCTCGGGGTGAATTTGAAGCCTGAAACGCATTCCAAACATTTGGCATCGGTAATATAAAACTCGGAAAGAGTTGCAATGCCAAAAATCAGGTGAGCAGGTGCTGAAATGGGAAGTCGTCGTGCTGGATATGAAAGGCACATCTACAAAAGACCCAATTGTTTACCTGCAACGAGTGGTCATGGCTCACCCTATAACCCAAAAAACTGCATTATTGAGCTCTCTAGTTTGTTGCTTAAGACAACATATCACAATTGGTTTTTGCCGTATGCAGTGCATACTTATAAAAGATTCAAGGACTATGGAGAAATCTCAGCATAAATTATGAGATTGAAAGTCAGTATTTAATGCATCTTAGCTTTCATCCTTCAGATGGCAGTGTATTTAAAAACTGAAATGCTTTTCTGATGGATATAACCCCATGCGATGGGACTAAATTGGGAAACCATTTTTTATTTATCTATTTATTTCACCAAGGAAGTCCCATTGAGATCAAAATCTCTTTTCAAGGGAGGCCTGGGGGTTCAGGAGCGGAGGGGGAGGACAAGTTTGCATAGCCAGTTAGGTCAGGGGATGATTAGGTGGCAGGTTGGGAATTTAGCCATGACACCAGGAAACCCAACAGTGCCATGGGATCTTTAATGACCACAGTGAGTCAGGACCTCAGTTTAGCGTCTCATCCTAAAGATGCCGTCTCTCCAGTACAGTGTCCCCATCACTGCACTGGGGATTTTTCCACCAGAGAGAAGATTGCAAATTACTGGCCCATCAACACCTCTTCCAACAGCAACTTGGTTTTCCCAGGTGGTCTCCCATCCAAATACTATCCAAGCCCACACCTGCTTAGTTTTAGCCACACAGCTAGAGTGGATCAAGTAATGGTATGGCTGCTGACTATTTTTTTCAATTAAAATAATTATTCATTATGCTCTGAAGAAGCCACATGTCAACAGCACATAGGAACACAGCAGTCTTATCTGGACTTGAATTCCTCTGAAATGGGCTGCACCACGGTCTTAATGGTTGCTGTTGTTGGAACAGTCATGGAAGGAAACTATTTATGGTGATAATGGACATTGTGTAAGGTCCGAAAAGACTGTGTCTGTCATGGCTTGGGGGTGTGATACAGCCCCTGGCAGAGATAACCTGAAGATCTGTGTTGCTAGCATTTATGCTGAAGGACGTACCTATATATGCATTCTGGAGCAGCAGATGCGGCCTTCTCAATTAAATCTTTCCAGGGACACCCCTGCTTCTTTCAAAAAGAGAACTGCAAGCCACATTTTGCATGCGTTACAACAGCATGGCTTCTTACTTGGAGAGATTGGCTGCTAAACTGGCCCATGCATAGTCCAGACCTGTCTCCCTTTCCATACACGCAGAGTGTGAAGAACTGCAAAGTATGACACTTAACTCCCCTGTGGCTCTCTGAAGACATTAATCAAGGAACACAAGTCCTTCAAAACTTGCACAAGTGGTGTCTTCAGGTCTCCAAATGTACTTGGAGGTCTGTTAAAAGGAAATGCCATGTAAATGGTGGCATATTATACTCCCTTGTACCAACATTTCTGGGGGGTGCTGCAGGCGTAAGATTCAGACTGATTGTCTATTCCCAAAAACACAATAAAATTTTGAGGGAAAGAGCATCAAACATCCTGCATTTTTTCAGTTTTTTTTTTTTTTTCAATTTAGTACAAGCAAAGGATGACGCTCTGGGGTTGAACAAATACAACAAAAAATTAGTTGCATTCTGTACTATACAGTGTGTGGTACTCCAGTCTGCTTGCATGTTTGCGTAATGCAAATCAGATAATACAACTCCAGCAACCAATACAGGCAGAGCTACTATCTAAATGGAAAATAAAGTTGTTTCATCCCTGAAACTTTTCAATATAAAGTTTGCACAGCAGAAAGGCACTTGTGGTATTAAAATGCAAGCTCTCTGATAATTAATCGGCTCTATTTTAATTTCTGTATTCTGGGCCGTGTAGCGCAGCTCTCCACGGGATCTGGCCAGACAGCGCTATGTCGAGGGGGACCCAGCCGGGACGCCTCAGCCATCTAAAGAGCAGCTCTTTGCTCATGCGATGGAATACCAATGAGTGGGGTTAAACAGGCACTGCTCCACTTGGAGCCCCTCTCTCCTTCTCCACAACTCCACTGGAGGGTCCCTACGGACTAATTTCTAAAACCACCTCTTAACGCAGCCTTGTGTCAATCACCAGAACAGACAGCTTCATCCCCTGGTATGAAATAGACATACATTAAGAGCCGGGAACATCAACCCCTCTCCAATCGCAATTCACATTGAAATGCAAAAGCATACTGCTATGATGACTGGGTCTTAAATATCTTATTCCTTTTGTTAACACGCGATGCAGTCATATCGAGTGAAATTAGCATACACTTGCGCAAGCAGCGATTTTAATATAGGCTTACGCTTTTTGATTTTTTTTTTTAAAAGAATGCCTCGCATAAAGTATACTCTAAGAGGTGCATTTGCATTTGCTAGAAACTTCTTTTACGCAAATAACGACCTTGTTAACTTTCATCCTTGCACATTTTTTGAACAAGTTTATTTTTTGGCCATGACGTCCTGAACCTTGAAATAATTCTCAGGTAACATTCTGGGAATTATTTTGGCCTTGAAAGGATGCTGTTTTTCATTCATTTGCTATCCCATCACCTGAGACTTTGATAAAAACAAGATTTTTTTGATCCACCTATTGCCTGGATCACCTCATGAATGAATATAAAAAGGTACAAAATCAGAATAGGCCAGTAAAGGAAATTAAATATTAAATCAATACAACGGGTCCTCAGAATCAGTCACAAGGATGAGCATGAAGAGAATATGCAAAATTTGTAAAGCCACCTCATTCATAGAGGCTAAATTAATTAGATGAGTCCTGGATGTGTTTGTAGTTTTCCCTGAACTGAGAAAAAGAATGAGTCTGTACAACCCTAAAGCTTTTTTTTATCTTCACACCTTTTATTAGCGTGTCTCAACAATGAACCTACGAGAAACAGCGGGGCAAAGCGTGTCAGTGTAGACGTGCTATAAAACAGACAGATAGGCCATCATAAATTTGTTAAAAACTGAATAGACTCTTCTGCATAATTGATTCATGGGAAGAAGGGCCCAAGGACAGAAATTCTCTTTTCAGGAGTCACAGATCATGTTTTTTTTTTCTCTTCCTGAACATCCAAATTAAATGTATGTCTCAAATAGAACTGCCGCATTTGCGTGTTAACATAAGATCATCTTTTCAGTACATTATTCGCAAAAGTAAAGTGACCGTTCAGCTCAGAATTGCACTTTAATAGCGCTTTTTCATCAAATGAAATATCATCTAAACCTATTTAAATACTCTTCAGTATTTTAAGTGCATTCATCGGACTGAAAAGTCTGCTCTCAAGTTCTCCAAGTGACACTGTTTAGACTCTCAGACTATCAGTCGATTCCCGGCATAGAAAAAAAGAGTTGAAATCATGGCAACTCTTCTGAATTTCTTCTGAGGTCGTAACTGAGATATAAATTAATATCTGAACAGAATTTTTAATGATCAAATTAAGAATGCTCTTGCCAGATCATTCCAAAGCTGATGTAAACATTAGCAGAGGTACATAACTGAAAGAAACTGAGTTCAAACAAGAACACTGGATATGTGTTTTAAACACATTCTGAAAAAAAAAATGTATTGTTATTTTAGCTGTTACTGCCTATTATTCACCGTGCACAATGTCAACTATATTTGGAAAGCAAGATTACATTTGAAATCCTGCTTGCAAACTTGATGGATGGAAGAATCTTACTTTTAAATCATGCAAGTTATTCTGTTCCATAACCATGCTAAGGCTAAGCCTGTCTTTGATGCACATCCAGTCTTAACACACCTGTGTCAAATTAGAGATCATTTACCTGTATTTGTCATCCCAAATGTGTCTGGAATGTGTGTAGTGCTGTTTCCTGTGTTGTGGGGTGGGTGTGGCCGCAAATCCTGAGTCAGCAGTTGCAGGTAGCTGGACATTCCATTGCCTTAGGCGAAATATTGGCGACAGCAAAGTGAAACAACATTAAAAACTGACGGATCTCATTCTAATTGTTTTTAGAAATGGATAGAAAGATAAAAATAATAAAACCATGTCAAGTAAGCAAAACTAAGGACAACATTTATTTGATTGTAAATGCAGTACCCCAGCCTAGCTAAAAATCCTGCATAGAATGTCTTAAAATGATGAAGTATTTTCAAAATTACAGGTTGTCTTATAATCGACCGCTCCAACAAGCTTGAACGCTGTAGGCTAAAGTCTCTCGTCTGGTAAATCACTGTAAGCAAAAGCTTGTATTTGCTGCAACTACTAATGTTTTGGCAGCATTAACTTGTGGTTGTGCAACATACATCTGTACTTCATAAGTCTCAATCTCACGACAACCCACATACGTATCCCCATCCCCCTTCGCATATTCTCTCCCAACCCTAAGTTCATTGGTCCATGACTGACATGGAGGGGGTTCCAACCCGTAAGATGGGACTGGTGATTTTCAGCAGCCTTTTGCATCTCCATTATAAATGCAGATATTAATTCAAATACAATATTACTGTAGGCCTCAGAGCTCGTTTGGTCCATCAGCAGGTTTTCAGGGAGGAAACTTAAAGAAGTGAGAGCGCAACCAAGATGGAGGATCCTCTTAATCTCAGTTGTATAGAATAGGCAAAAGAGCCTTAAAACAACAAAACTTGTTCAACATTTAATGACAAAATCATGTTTCAAATGAAAGAAAGATAGAAAGCTGGCTTGCGACTGAATGGCCAGAGGGCAGTATTTGGATATGACATACAGTTTCATGTCTTCAGGCATGAAATTCACGGCGTTTCATGAATGGCGCGCTTCTCTCTGCCATCAGCAGAAATGAGTTTTCTTTTCATGTCCTCCTCGTTAAACGTACAGACTGCGTGCGGACAATTCACCGCTCCTACATAACGGACCAATGTCATGCACCGAGATAATTATGTTGAGTAATTTTGTAATTGACGTGCATTAGAAACTCTTCATAAACACGCAGTACGTAAGTACATGATTTTGTTTTGGCACTGAATTAAAATGGCAGAGGGTTGTGTACAAATGTCCCATACAGAGGTTTCTGGCTGTGGTTCCAGAAGTTTCCAAGATGGGTGTTGTTTGGGGGGCAAAATGGCTGCTTGTATTAAAAAAATCCAATCAAAAATATTTGATGCCAAATAGAAAATCAAGTTTCAGAATATGACATCTTGAAAATTACAGAGGCACCTCCCTTAGCACCATGAGAAACATCAGAGAAGCACTCATCAGGATGGTCTCTGCCAACACAGAAGGCTGTATTTCCGCTCAAATTTTTTGCAGAAATGTTTCTAGTTCTCACGCTCGCATTAATACAAGATGTGACCGGCCACTTCCGATGATGTTGTTACATTTTTTACAACAACACTTCGATCAGCGTCTTCTGTGCATTGGTACAATGCTCTGGTTATTTTCTGTTATTTATTCAGAAGTTTGAGTTCCATTGAGCTCAGTAAATTGCTGGTAAATATTAAAAGTGCCCTAGAGATACAATTTGGCAATAATAATATCTTGGCAAAGAAGACTTCTCAGAACTTAGACATCATGAGTTCATCAACATGTTGTACACATATGTGAAACTTTCAGCATATGTAAACCTATTGCAGATACTGCAGTCTTCCATTGTAGGGCACTATACTTTTTAGTGAACTGCCCCAGTGATTTGTACCTATTTGTGTGGAACAGGCTTTAAAAATTTCCAGTCTTGTACTTTAAACATTTTTGTTTAATATTGAGAGATGGTATAAGTTTTCTGTTTTGCATGTGGTAGGTGAGCTCGTGTTCCTGTTGATAATGTACTGTTTGTTACCACAATTAGAACCGTTTCCTTGATGGCTCCATAGAGATGCCGAAATTTTCTGCTAATATAATTAGCTACAAGTTAAATCACTATTCTAAATGAGAAATGATGGGACCTTACTGTAAGTCATGCACTAGAAGGGGTCTAAATCTACTGTATGTATGTAGAACCCCAATTCCAGAATAGTTGGGACAGAGTGTAAATTGTAAATAAAATCAAAACGCAATGACTCTCAAATCACACCAGCCACTATTTTATTCGCAATAGAACAGAGATAACAAAGCAAATATTGAAACTGAAATTTTTTATCCACACAATGAGCTAATTTCAAATTTGATGGCTGCTACTGGTCTCAAAAAAGTTGGGACAGGGGCCTGTTTACCTTGGTGCAGCATCCCCTCTTCTTTTTAATGCAGAGTGGAGGTGTCTGGGAATTGAGGAGACACGTTTCTTGAGTTTAGCCATTGGAATTTGATCCCACTCTTGTTTAATACAGGCTTCCAGCTGCTGGAGAGTTTTGGGTCTCCTTTGACGGACTTTTCCTTTAATAATGAGTCAAATGTACTCACTTGGTGAAAGATCAGGACTGCAGGCCAGTTCAGCACAGGGACTCTTCAACTTAGAAGCCATGCTGTTGTAATAGTTGCAGTATGTGGTTTTGCATTGTCCTGCTGAAATACACAAGGCCTTCCCTGGAATAGATGTTGTCTGGAGGGGAGCATATGTTGCTCTAAAACCTTAATATACCTTTCAGCATTCATGGTGCTTTTTAAAACATGGAAGTGTCCCACACCATATGCACTAATGCATCCCCATACCATCAGAGATGCTGGCTTTTGAACTGAACGCTGATAAAACGAGGAGTGGTCTTTCTCCTCTTTCGCCCTGATGACACTACGCCCATGATTTTCAACAAGAATGTCAAATTTGGACTCGTCTCACCACAGGAAACTTTGCCACTTTGCTACAGTCAATTTTAAATGAGCCTTGGCCCACAGAACATGGCGGTGCTTCTGGATCATGCTCAACAATGGCTTCCTTTTTGCATGATAGAGTTTTAGGTGGCATCTCTGGATGGCTCATGGGACTGTGTTTACTGACAGTGGTTTCTTGAAGTCTTCCTGGGCCCATTTAGTAATGTGAATGTCAGAATCATGCCGATGAGTGATGCAGCGGCGTCCGAGGGCCCAGAGATCACGAGCATCCAGTCAGGGTCTTCGGCCTAAGGTTTTCCTGGTTTCTCTGAATCTTTTCATGATGTTATGCACTGTCAATGATGAGACCTTCAAAGCCTTTGCAATTTGACATTGAGGAAAATTGTTTTAAAGTATTCCTCAATTTCTTTACACAAGCCTTCACAGGTTGGAGAGCCTCTGGCCATCTTTACTTCTGAGAGACTCAGCCTCTCTAAGACATCACTTTTATAACCAATCATGTTACACACCTGATGCCAGGTAATGTAATTACTTGCTAAATGTTCTTTCAGCTGATTCTCTTAAATATTAATTGCTTTTTCAGCCCTTTTTTGCCTGTGTCCCAACTTTTTTGAGACACGATGCAGCCAGAAAATTTGAAATGATCTCATTTTGAGGATGAAAATGTATAATGTCTCAGTTTCAACATTTGAAATGTTATCTATGTTCTACTGTAAATAACATATTGGCTCGTGATCTGAAAGTCATTGCATTTTGATTTTATTCAGAATTTAGACTTCGTCCCAACTATTTTGGAATCGGGGTTGTAGTTGTCACCCTATTGAAGCTTCAGATCATGCAAATTCTAACACCTACACTCACAGCAATTCCCCCAAAGAATTCTTTTTCTTTTAGCTTTTTTTTATGACAAACTGCTGCGGACTCATCCGGCACACTGTGTTCTCCTTTTCATTTTACAGTAGTCTGTGACATGTGACGCGGGGAGTGATGAGAAAACTGCAGGGTGGCTTCCGGAAGACTGATTCTGCCATCGCCTCGCGCTTTTCTAGTTAGTCTTTTTATTGACTACAAAGGTATTGGCGCCACGAAGAGACAGAGAGAATTGGCCTGCTCTACTTAATCCTAAGGGCATTGGCAAAAGGTGATCGCTTTTTCTGAGTACTCAGAAGGCCTACAAGAAAATCAGAGCGGCATATGAGCCGCTAAGCTGATTTAAACCCGAGGGATGACCAGGGTTAAGACCCAGAGCTATGACAGCAGGGTGGTGAAGGGGTTGGTATTTTTCCCATACTCACACATGGATATTCAGAGGCTTTGGTCACAGGTGACCAGGTGGTAGATAAGGCTGCAAACTTGCCGACTAGTATCGGTACTGTTTAGGATATGAGAGAGCAGGTCACTAGGTTTCCAACTGTGGAAAAGCACAGAGTATCATGTCTATCAATCGCGAATATCAACAGATTTCACTGAGTCTGAGAATGGGCTGTGTAAAACACTGAAGGTTTATCTGCACGACAATAGCAGTGGTTCACCCATTTCTCTGTCAGATGTTCTTGAAATGTAATTTTTGACTTTAATACCAAAAGTATGCCGCTCATTTCATGGCGCTGAGATAACAGGTTTGCCTATTAAAAAAATCGGAGATAAGGAGACTCAGAAAAGCATTGCCATGAAGCCCATATTCTACTTCAAGGCAGATCAAGTCCATTTTTCTCAAATATAAAGCAGGGATGTACATGTTAGTGTAATTCCCTTATCAGCCCAAAATTTTAGTTTTGTGAAAACACATTTAATCTTCGCAAACAAAAGAACAGAGAAGTAAAACTGTTGAAGGTCAGGTGTCTTGTTAAATGTGCACGCCTCTATTTCCGCCAGTTAATGCAGTGTTAGGCAGCAGCTTTATGGAGATAAGCAGTGTTCCTTTCCCTCCGTTTTAAGCAACATGCATTTATTGCATGAATAATGCTACATTATTTATCATAATCTCAGTACACTTCATTTGCCACCTCACCTGCCCAGTGTCATGGAAGACATTATCGAGAATCCTGCAAGTCAAAGGTTATTAAGTGTGCATAAGATGCACAATTCAAATCCACCTGAGGTTCATTTACATTTCAAATGTCTTTTATCCAAAACCCACATTCCCTCATGTTGCTGAAGATGTTGTAGATCTTTAAAGTTAATCTCTTGACTACTTCTAAGCAGTAGTAAATTCAATGTCTAAGACTTTTATGATGCTAAAAAGCCAAACTTATGAATCACACCGGAGTGAAATAGCGCAGGGCAATGAATGGATGCAGTAATATAACAATGAACCGACATGACATCTGAATATGGATTCTACCTTGAGGCTGACAAAAATGTCAAATGCTTTGCAAAATACCCAAATGGACTGTTTTTGCTAAATTTGGGAGGATGCAGGGGCCATTATGATATCCATTGTCTTTGCTTTTAAAATGGTTCACACATTGCCTGTAGAAATGACTGGTACCCTTAGTGAGTGAGAGCAAAGACAGGCAATGAAATAAGGCCTTTATATGTTTACCCTCTTGGTTTTTCTCTCAAAATATTCACAAAAATCTTACCCTTTCCTGGAGGGGAAATTATTGAAAGATACAAAAAATTGTAAAAAATATTTAAAACAAATATTTTTCTCCAAAACATGAGAGCCACAGTTATTAGCACCCCTAGAAAATGATAGAGTTGAAATCTATTCGAGGTATATAGTATCCAACCGTATGTTGAATTTTAAAGTAGTTCTGTTCGAGTTAGAATTCATAAGTTGTCAGCAATGACTTTGTGTTAAACTGGGGTATTAATATGATAAATATGAAATACCCACTCTATTATCAGGGCAATAATTAAGAACTTTAAAGTGGCAGGATATGTTAAGAATCAGCCTGGAAGAGGATGTGTGTGTGTGTACATTAACACCATGCTCTGTGGAGGAGGATGGTGTGACTGGCACAAGAATCTCCAAGGATCACAGCAGGGAAATTGCAGAGGTTGGGTGAGCCTTGTGGTCAGGAAATTTCCAAAACTAGGACTTATACGACAAAACTACGACGTCCTAGACGTTTTTTGGGAGGGTTACCAGAAAAAACCTTAACTGTTAATGAACAATAAACTAAAAGCACCTGCAGTTTTTCAAACGTTGCATGTGACATACAGTACCAGTCAAAAGTTTGGACACACCCACATTTTTCTTGCAAGACATAATAAAATAAATGACTCAATAAAGAAATAGGTGCCATTTATTTTGCAAAAATAAATCCACCAAACCAACCAGCTTTTTCTGTCATATTTACAGAGCATACTCACATTTTTTTTTATACTAGAGCAGTTATGTGGCTATAATGAGTTTGCTGCTGAGCGGCCGTCTAAGTTCCCAAAGATGTGCTAAACATGTGGTTTGCTTTTCATCAACATTTTTGCCCAATAAATTCCAAAACAGCTTGTCTTTGATTTGGCTGTTGGAAAATGGAAAGAGCTTGTTTGTCTGCTTGCTTTGCAAAATATGGTTTCTTTGAGAATTCAAAAATTTTGGACACTATTCAAACAAGTAAATTATTCTCTTTTAACTTCTGACTCTTTTTGTCTTACCAGATTCCATTTGACATTATATAGAGAAGTTAAGCCATTGAAATTTCTCTAAAAACAGAGTGTTGTGACATTAGCAATGTGTGTCCAAACTTTTGATTGGTACTGTATATGGGAGCAAAATCTGAATACCGTACCCAATGCCATATTCTACGAAAAGGGCAGCCCACAAAAAAGGGCTGGGTTGTTTTACCTCACAGTGAGTGGGTTTGTAAGCACTCCAGATACCGAAATGTGTGTGCAGAAGAGCCGAAAATGTGAATTTTTCATAATGTGTCCCCTTTAAATGAAAACCTAACAGCCTCTGCCAAGAGGCTTTAAATACGCAGTGGTTGAACTTCCCAGCTGGACAATGATCCAAAGTAAACCGCAAAATCTACACAAAAATGGTTCACCAGCCACGGAATAAAGTTTTTGCCAAGGTCATCACTGGCCCTTGACCTAAATCCTCAGGAAAATCTGTAGGATAAGCTGAAGAGGAGAGTTCACAAGCATCGACTTTAGAATCTGAAGGACCTGGAGAGACTCTGTGTGGAAGAATCGTCTCAGCTCCTCAGCCTCAGCATTGAACAACCTCGTTCGGCATTATAGAAAAAAAACTTGGTTATCTGGGCAATGTTATCTTGGTAATTGAAGGTATGCCAATAATTGTGGCACATGCATTTTTGAGAAAAATGTTTGTTTCGTGATAGGAATTTTTTTCTGATTTATGTTACTAAAGTTAGAATCCTGTAAATATTTTGAATGGAATTGATCGTGTGGGTGAAAAATTTTTCACAACTTGCTTTGCACATTTTTATTTAAGGTTGCCAATATTTTTGGAGGACACTGTATGTATTGCACGGCAAGAAAACATTGTGGGAAAACTTGAATAACAGAGCCTTAACCTCAACACCATCAAACACTAATGGGGATCATTTAGAACACTAACTCTGATCGCTTAATCAGCTGGCATTATTGCTTTGCCCCATGAATGCTGTTCTGACTGGAATGGCAGGACAATCTCACACCAATGATCTACGGCCGATGGGAAGGTCTTTGCGCGGGGTTTTCACAACAGTCAAGGGCTGGGGGGTCCGACTCCATGTGAATTCCTGTTGTTTTGTATTGACCAGTTGAATTAGCAGGTGTCCACACACTTTTGGCTCTGTAGTGTATGCATTTGTGTCTAATGCAGTGGCATGCCAGTTAATTTGACATTTTCAGCCATATAAATTATCTCTCTTAGCAGCAAAAAGAACCAGGCATAATTTTACACTTTTCCTGTTCTGTATGAAGATTGTAAATCACAATCAACATTTTCCTGTGCAATCATTTCGCAATAATTGGATTTATTGATAATTTATTGGAACTTGACAGTGTCAAACTGAATGTATCAACGCTGAAGAGTTCTATCCGCACGCTTTTCCGTATTCTTAAAGAGCAGGCACCTGAACTGTCTCAGGAGCTGAGACTAATGGAGATGTACCTTGACTGCTATAGTGCTTTCCCAAGTCCCTCGGAGTGACTTTAAAATTAATGAGGGGAGAACTCTGACTTTTAGTTGATGTAAAAATTTTATTAATGTTTCTATTCAGTAATCTTTGTGGTCTTGAATTATTATGAGCAGAGCCTCATCCTTTGAATTTTGAAGGTTTTTCGGATGATTCTTTCAAAGTTAATGATGAGCAAAATGAGGGAGCGACTGAATTATTGCTTCAGCATTGCCTGTTTGTTTAAAACTGTTCATGCATTAATCTGTCATTGTTCTCTTTACTTTATGTTTCAACCTGGCAATAAATGTTTATCATCTCCTCCTCCAGCAATGGGAAAAAAAACCCTCCAAGAGACCACATCAGTATTGTACATGTGTTCTAAAGGAACCATACTATGGATAATTTCCCAGTCCAGACAGTCCATCTGTACGGTGGTCTCCACAGAATTTAACAGCATAGATAGTTTAGCCATTAGATTCTTTTCCACTCCAGCATTTCAATTGTGCGGTTTGAAATTCCTGCGGTTTCTGCATCACAAACAGACTTGCTGTGCATAGTTCAGGCCTACCAGCTATGCTTTTGTGTCTTGCTCCCACAAAACATTTCTATAAACTTCCTTTTTGGACATCTAAGAATGTAATGATGGTGGCCTTGTATATAAGGCAATAGGATATTACAAGTAAAGAAAAGGATCTTTGATACCAGACTGCTTCTGGCTTAAGGGGGCAGCTTTGACAGTAGCTTTGAGGTTCAGATAAACGTAGTTTCGTAACACATTCAAGGAGACCAAATTCTTTTTAAATTAATAACATCTGTTGCAGAGCAACTTGCAAGTTGATTTTATAACTGAATTTACGCATAATCTTGTATGAAAATGTCAATTTAAAAAGAAATACAAAAAATAAATATGTTTTACAAGACCCACGGGCAGAAATTGAGAAGAAAGTGTACGAATTTTAAGTTAGGCTACCAAAAAATGCCCCTTTCCCGGAGAACGCGCCATATGACGTAACGACAGGCAAACACTGGCGCCTCTGCCCAGGTTCTCACTGTGGGTTTATGTAGACTGAGTGGTGGTAAGAGAAGAGAGAGCTAGTCGTGATCCTTGAGTAAAGAGAGATAGTTTCAGTTTTGACAATGGTGAATTCTTGTGTTTGTTTTGAATGTAACTCCAACTTGACTGGCCATCGGGTCCACCGATTCAATTTACCAATATGAATTTACATTTTGTACAAAACATATTGATATGACAGAGATAGATATTCATTCTTGATAACTAAGTCATTGTTCTGGTCCATTGAGTGTATGCAAAGATGGTTCAACAAGGAACCAAAAGATCACCATCTAGTGGCTGGCTGCAGTACAAGTTATAAGCCCGCCCCCTTCACGTTTTTGGGTCGGACATTGGCCTCACTGAAATATTTAAGTATGTGTCAAATAAGTTTTTCGGAAGATTTAAGTAGTTTTTACCATGCTGATATATGTTCAATTGTTTTTTTTTCCTGATAAGTTTTGTTTTATTGAGATATTTCATACAATAAAATGGAGGTGTTAAGTCATGATTGACAGCTTCTATTAGAGAAGTCTCCACCTCTAAATTTACTCCTGGGAATTCTACAGAGCTGGAGTGGAGCCGTTGAGAAGAGATACAGTGTTAACATTATACATACATGAGTTGCTAGGTCTGCATTCAAATGAAAATATAACCAATAGAGATTTGCAAGTCCAATGAAAATTAACTGTAAAACGGTCTTTGCTCTGAACGGTGGGTCATTTGCTTTTTGCAGAGATGCTCGTACTATAGAAAGGTATAGGAAGCTAGCTAGGTAGCAAGTTTTGCAACATTTTATAAGAGGACACTGTCGACAGCAACGGAAATCAGTGATAAAAAGCACCTTACTTTGGACATAATGTAGCTACTGGTCGCCGAGATGTAATGTTCAGCGCAAAGGGCTTTCCAAAATCAATTTTCATTGCTGGCATAATTGACCCAAAGAAAAAAAAAAAAAAAACTGATAGCTTGCTATCTAGCTAACCTTACTAAATCGAGATTCAGAAGGTTCACCCTTTGCCAGAGGGCTGGCTAATTAGAAATAATGATATAACCCATGATACTGGGGAGTCTATTCAACCATAGACTGTATTTACCTTATTTTACAAAGGCTAGCTTTCTCGAAGTTCTAAAGTAGGTATGTATGTTGTAGCTAGCTACTTATCCATAGACAATGTACTAGCTTGCTAGCTTGCTAGTACCGGATATTGGCGAAGCAACTAACCATGAAAGACGAGGACAGCAGCAAACGTATTTTAGCGTCATACGACTGTACTGGTCATAGATTCGATCTAACAAACCCTTTATCAAGCTTTCAGTCATAGTAGAACCAGTTTGTTGGCTGTCACCCAGTGTTTACTGCAAACGGAGGGAGTCATTTGAGCAAGCTATGTAAAATGTTCGGGGGGTTGTGATTACGAGTAGGGCGGGTATATGGGCGGGACCTCGATACTATGACTCAATAATGGCATCAATTCATTGCCACTTTTGCTCAAATTTACCAAGTAAATAGTAAATAGCCAATAATGGTAGATGGTGCGGTAGATATCCATGAATGTGTCTGTGAAAGTCAGAGAAACTTTAAGGTACGTAGCCCTTGTATTGTGCTTTATATAATGCATGTTAAACAAGGTTACTTAGGCTGCATTATTATTTCCACTTCTGGAGTATCCAGCCGCGAGAAAACTGTCTTACTTTTTGCCTCTGATTGTTAGCTACATTCTTCTCTGCAGGAGAGTGTGTGCATGTGACCCCACCTTGATGAATGCTGTCGCAGCCCACGATTATGCCTTCCAAGTAATAAACCCCATCAACACAAATGCACTGTCTCTGTCATTGCTTGCTGGGAGTTATATCATCAAGAAGACATCCTATTCCAGTCCATTCCTTCAAATGATAGACTTAACATTACTTAGACCGATTAGCAGCGCTAAATGCAGACTTATACCAAACTGACACTTGATCATTGTGTTTCTGGCTTCAGGAAAGGTGTTCTCTCTAAATCACCACCGCATGGTGACTAATGCAGTCAAGCTAAACATTTAATAAAAGACAAAGTGCTTGGTTGTATGGGACTGAATAACATACCAACATACCTCTGGATCAACAATGCACAAACCCATTCACAATTTTTATGACCGTTGTAACAGAAGCTTATGAAAGAAGGATTGTGTGGAACACTAAAAATAACGTCTTGACATTCTGATCAAAACTGATTTTTTGTTGAACCAATTTCTCTTTTTGCCGAACCCATGCTGAGTAAATCACAGTGAAGACTCAGTTCATTGACCAGACAGACTGGCACCATAGGAAACTCGACTACTGGTGACAACATACGATTATCTACTCACCTATTTTCAACAAATCATAAGCCACCTCCTTCATGGCTCCGGATCTTTGATGCTCTTGACAGAAGGTCAGTAAGAAGTGATCCAGTTCACTCCTGCTCCTTCGGTAATTTTTGATGAGTTCACTTTAAAATGAATTGATTCTAAAGGCACTGCACCCAACTTTGCAAAGACTAAAATATGAATTTAGCTATCTCAGTTTTACTTTGTAAGATGGTTGTCTGTCCTGGAGTAGAGAAGGGAATGTTATTGTCACATACCTGCTGTTGTTAGACAGAGTTGAGAGACATGATTGAGTCGTGGTTTTGCAATTGCTTTCCATCCTGGTCCGTTTTCGCATTCAGTTTTCTAAGACAAAAATATCTATTCGTTCATGGAAGTGTTTCTTACTACTGCCAATGGATGGGGGGGGGGGCTATAGATTTTTTTATTTTCTGCAAAGTATTTATCCTTACAATAGGTTGTTTTCCTCACCTTGCGTATCACATGACTAATGATATTCAGAAGCTTACCTGGCCCTCAGCATGCTGATTGTGTTTACATCATGCAGTTATATGAGCTGTCACTTTGTGTCTGAGTTTGTGTTTGTTTCCTTAATTGACGTGCCTCCTTTTACCTTCCTTCCGGTGTTCCGTGTTTTTCTGCCCTGGGGTGCGTTTCCCAAAATCACAGATGCTAACTTACGTAGTTGGGCCCATTAACTGTGAATGGACAAACTATGTAAGTGGCGCTTTTGGGAAACGCGGCCCAGATTGATGAATTACTATCGTCTTATTTCTCTCCTGGACTCTTTCCATTTTCTCACCCCATTTCTCACCTGATTACTGTTTTCTCATTTGTCCACGTGTATTTAAACCTCATCTTTCCCTTGTTCGCAATGAGTTCATCAAAGTTGTCATTTGCTCTGTTGAATCAAACCTTTCCATCTACATGTCTCTCTGTCTGTCTGTCTGTCTTTCTGTCTGTCTGCCCACTGCCCATTCTCTTTCTGACCCTACTTTGTCCAAATTTCCTGATATTTGGATTCTGCCCAGTTCTGGTGATTGTGCCAGGCGGTTTGTTACCCCTTGCCTATTACATTTCTGGTTTTTGGAATTGAGTTTTGGTACTCCATTTTGTCTTTTCTGGTTTTTTAAAATTCTGCCCATTTCCTGAACATGTTTTTGGATTGTGATTCGGTGGCGTGTACCGCCTTGACTGATTTTCAAAGTTAACTTATTTGTAATGTGAAATGTGACCAACTGCCTGCGTCGAGTTCACCCTTGACATAAACATCCTTAAGAGCAATCTCTCTCTGAACACTTAATTCTTTCCCTGAGTACCCAATGACTGGAAATAAAAGATTCAGTTGCATCTTCTGGGCAGCTGAAAGGCATCTCACTGCGATTACACCGGCGAAGAACCAAGAGTATCCTGCTGGAAGTATTTTTCATAAAATGGAAAACTTTCATTTCTACTGCTAAATGGAATAAGCACTACCTATAATAATTGTTTCCTCTTAGTTTACCACAAGTCTAATATAGAAGGGCTTGCAATCAAAAGTAATGAATCATGAAGATCAATCCGCGGCACTCATTTCATACGACTGCCAGTGGAGTACAGCGTGCGGCTTAATGTGTGTGTTCACTTCTTAGTGTGGACCTGTTTTTCATGAAGACTTGGCATCTGAATTCCTCTGTAGAAAAATCTTTGTGTCGTTTCATTCAACAACAGTCCAGATTATTCTGTTTTCAACAGTTTTGGGATGTCCTGTTCTTGCCAGAGAATTACAATTTCCTCATGCTCTGAGTGAGGTGCGCACATGGTCTGTTACCATCATTGTGCAAATTCCCTAATGCTTTTCCACTCAGAATGGTTGCAAATAGCCAGCAATGTTCTGACATCTAGTGGGAGAGACTTCCCAAAAAATTCTGCTACAGCAGCAAATGGTTGGATCAATTCCGGAGCAACGCTCACAATGATGGATGAGACGTTGGATGGGCAGAGGTCTGCATACCTTCATCAGTTCTGTGTATTAATATACACTTGCTTTCAAATTGTGGGCCTGGGGCTTCAAAGATGCGCATTTTCATTATAGCCCAGCACTTAAGCACAAGAGGTGCTGATCGCCTAATAACAAAGCTGCTGATTACTTAAATCAGTTGGCGCAGAGCTCGTCTTGAAGAATACTGTTCATCCTATGGCCCCTGTCATTGAAAACCACTGTTCTATACACACATCGCTACTGTGCATTATACAGTACATGCCACACTACATATTCCTCCATTTCTGTTGGCATTCTGGTATGCATGAGCATGGTATGCTCCCCTGAGGGAGCTCTTTTAAACAAGTTGCCACATAATAGGTTTTCAACAGCTCAGAATAACTACATTTTTTAATTCTTTAAAAATGTATTCAGCACTGAAAGGGTTAAGAAACGCCATCTAAATAAACACACGTTGAGAAAAAATAAATCAATTTAAAGTACATCTTTTGCCTTCAGTCACATTCAGAATCGCGTGTGTGTGTTTGTGTGAGCATGTTTTTGTGCGCGCGCAAAAAGCCCCAGTCCACCAATGGTCTTTCCTTTGTTATTATTACTTTGCCTAAAGTTTAATTTTCAGATTTTAGTGTGATTTCCTAAAGCAGCAATTTAAACTTAGTCTAAAAAGGAAAAAAGTCAGTTGCTCATCTATACCATGATACCATGCTACCATCTATACCAATGCTGAAACGCTGAAATAATGAACAATCTAAAAGCCAAAAAAAATGAACTGAAGCTCAAGTGATGTGACTTGACATCCTTGCTATGTGTCGGGAATGTTGTTGATAAATGAAGTGTAATGCAAGGCTGACACTTGCACGACTTTTGGCCATGATTTTGTCGTGGCAAGTCGTGCCATTTTGGGGCACGAACAGGGAGGCTCCTGCACTGTTCACGAATAGTTCACGAATGCGTGCCCATCAGTGTCCACATTGACACGAACTGGTACGACGAGTTCACGCATAGGTCGCGCATAGTTTGTGCACTTCCCGCATTGGCACGACGAGTTTGGGCAATTCAGACGGCGTCATGTCGACTTGGGCACGCCATATAAAAAGGGGGCCTCCCCCACCCCTAGTCATTTTTGGATTGGCTGTGGAAGAGACAACATGCTGAATTCCAGAGACACAATCATTGCAGAGAAGAGAAGATGCCTATACCTGGCATGTTGTCTCTGTGATATAAGTTGTCTCTTCGCTGGCGATCTCTGGAATGGCGAGCAGTGTCCAGGAAGCCCTATATATACCCTCGCACCGTCACGAGCGCCACTGTCGCGCAGTAGTCGTGAACTGCTCGTGAACTTTTAGTGAACTACTCGTGCCATGCGCAAACTGTTCGTGAAGTGTGTAAACTAGTCGTGAACTGCGTGCCATCAATGCGTGAAGTACACGTGACCATGTCAGTGGGAAGGCACGGCCACGCTGCGACGCGCACCAATTCATGAACATGTCGTGAACTACTCATGAACTCGACGTGAGCTGTTCGTGACAGTCGTGGCATGGCGCGCACTGCAACGCACTGACACGCACCCTCCGGCATCGTCCCGACGAATTCACAACAAGTTCACGAACAGTTTGCGCATAGTTCACGACCCGGTCGCGAAATTTTGTCGTGACCAAAATTTTGAACATTTCAAAATTCTCGTCCCGACATGGCACGCAGTCACGACGGGTTTACGCACACTTCACGCCAGTTTACGACTAGTTTGCGCACTGGCACGACTCGAGTCGTGCTAATGCCTGCCACAGAATCGTGCAAGTGTCAGCCTTGTATAAGGATGCACCTCAGCCACTATTGGCTATTTGTCAGTAATGTTGAAATTCAATAATCATGTGTAAGTGTGATTCACATGTTGCAGAAGAAGCCTGATCTGACTAGATTACATGAGTACGTTGCACCCGATTAAGAGGCTTTTCAATAATTAAAAATGGATCCCTTCCTCATGTGTTAAAGGCAGCAGCTCAATTATACATGCAGAGTAGAACTGAAAGACCATGTAGCCTTTCCTGTAAGCTGAGCAGCTGGCTATGGAAGCCTCGGCAAAGACCAAATACGACGGAATTACAGAATGAGACAACAGACAGCTGTACCGTAGGAGGAGCAGTGGTTCTTAAACAAGGGGGGGGTTCAGCGTTTGGAGGATTCCCGCAAAAATAATTCTAAGAACCGCATATTTGTTATGCGGTATTTACAGGTGATTTTTTGAAAACAGGCTATATTTTCATACAGTAAAAATACCTGGACCTATGCAAGGGATTTAAACTCAAATAGCTGCAAAATGATTTTTCAAAGCAGTGAGAGTGGACTTTAGAAGCTAAGAAGCCCATGTCCGTACGCAAAGGGCATAAGAGAAGCTGTGGAGTGCAAACTACCAAAAGTAAATTGAGAGGATAGCAGCTGTCAATCAAGCGGCGTCAGGTCAAGTAACTGTCAAGCGTTCATCTGCAAATGCACATTATTTAGTCTCGTTCCAGTGCTTGTTTGCGCATGGGGGCTGAGTGTCGCAAAGCAGTGATTTGTAAATTATCCTTGACTTCTTTTGAATTGATAGCAATACAAAGACATTATGTTTCTCAAATCTATTTTTTTTAAATGATCTCCCATTGCAAATTTTATGCCTGCAACATATTCCAAAAAAATTGGGACAAGAGTGTGTTTACCACCGTGTTACATCACAATTCCCTTTTACAAAACGTATCATTTTTGAACTGAGGATAACTATTCTAGTCTTGAAGGCAGAATTTTTTTCCCTCAGTCATCCATGTGTCTTTATTCGCTCACACATGCTGAGTTTTCCTTTTCTTATTTTGCACTTCATAATGCGCAGTATATATTTTCAATGAGAGACAATGGGAGGACGCTATGGCACACGATTCCTCCAATTCTGACCCTCGGTTCTTTACATAATGTCATGAAACTGCCAGTTACACACTGCCAATACTATCACAGGTTACTGCAGTCAGTGTAAATTTGGTCTGTACATCTACAGGCACTTGGCTGACCAGGAGTGGTTGCTAAAGAGTGACGAGATGGACAAACTTAACGGGGTTGACCCTCTATTCGACTCGCCAAGGCCAATTATTGCCTCACCCAACAAGTCAACATTTCAAGTGTTTTTTTTTTTTGGGGGGGGGGGGTTTTGGTAGAATAACAGTCATGTTCTCCAGACAAAAGATGACCTCAACAACCCAAGGTATTTTTGCATCATGTCTTAGCATGAGGGTGTGTCAATGCACATGGCGTGGGTGACTTGCACATTTGCATGTCCTCAGCTAAACGAAGGAAAACCATATTCCGCAAATCCAAAGTGCATGGCCACATACACAGAGAAGGAGAATTCTAGACTGCGGTCAAGTAATATCGTCAATATAGCTGAGGGTGAATGGAATCAGTCCTTTTCAAATCAGTCCTATTTGATTTTTGCGTTTTCCATGCAGTGCCAACTATTTCAGAATTGTCATACACGAGCAGAAAATATTGCATTAAATTTTGGGAGAAATATGATCTTTGTGTAATCTGTGATTAACTACAAAACACCACACAGGGTAGGACTGATTACTTCTGCAGCAGTGGAGACCAAATACATTAGCAGCATTTTGGGAATGAAAATAACTATCGCAGTTTTGAGTTGTAGGTGTTTTGATGTGGGGCGAGGCGTCCCCGTGCCGAAAATGTGCTGTCACTCGGGGGTCATGGGCACGTCGCTCCACAGTACATCTATTTACCTGCAGCACTGAGCCTGTATGACCACTGAACGCAGCTTCCCTTTGATGTATTAATAGATTAATGTGTGAGAGGGTCAAAGGGTAATCTTTTGAAAAGGAAAACGATGGAAGTATAATCCAGCAGCACAAATTAAGTGCTTACAGAGTTAGGTTTGCCCACATCCCAACCTCCTGACCACTGTAAGCCAATCTTTAATGGAAATAAGAGTTTTATAAACACCTGCTCCATCCCCATGTTATTCTCCTCCAAGGTGCATTGGGGGAAATCACATTGAACCCAGATGCAATTAAGTGGCCTTATACTAAGGACGGAAATGACTACTGCATTATATAAACCCCTGAGTCTGGCTGTGTCGCCAGCAGTAGCTTTGAGTCGACCCCTGGCTGAATGCGAGAGGTCTGGAATGCAGGAAAATAATGTGTTTGCGCTCTCACTGTGAAAATCAGCTTCTGCTGCTCCCACAAACATTCTTGTAGAATCAAAACTCCCAATAAACCAAAGATTCAACATCGCCCCAATGCCATTCTCTGAAACACTCAGACGCGCACATCCACCCACACACGCGCGCACATACACCGCCTCTTTCACTCACGCCAATATACAAACACACACAAACTCACACCCATACACACAAACATGTGCACACGCGTGACCCCATGTATGACCTAAGGCACTATTCATTTAAAGCCCATTGACTCATCCAGTGGAGCATCTTATGGACTGATAAGCCCAGAGATGCATCACGAGAGACCCTTTGTTGGGCGTACCATTGTAGATCTATGAAATTAAGGCCCTTTTATTGGAAGAAGTCTTTTCACTGAGGAAAGGAAATATTCTTTCAGAATTTATTTTTTTTTCTTCTGGTCTGCAATGCGCTACCCAAGATGCACTAGATATCCCCTGGATTTTGATGGACGGGCATTTTTGGTGCACAGACTAAAACCTTTTTGGTTTCGCTCCAGTGCATATGTCTGAAACCTCAGTCCCAACATACAGTTTATTACAGAATTGTTTTGACTGCCGTCTTACGCATTTCATAGATAATACACTAATTTAAATGAGAATATGAAAATACAAATACTACTTCAGCAAGACCAGAAACAGCTGGTACTTCAGAAATTCAATCCACAACTCCAGCAACTTGTTATGCTGCTCCCAAAAATAATGATCATGATTACCATCCATCCATTCAGTAATACTCAGTCAGAATCACACGAAAGCTGTCTACTTCTGCATGCTTTGGGCAAGAGAAAGGTGTACAACAAGCAAGCAGCAATGGGCAGGAACAGAGCCTGCAAACACAATCATCGCTTTGAAACTGTTACAGTAGGTTAAAACACCTTATGTCACAAATTAGAACGCAGGAGCCAAACATGGATGACAGACAGAGCAGCAAGCGGGGTCTTTAATAAATTGGAGGTTGGAGAAATATTATTAGTGAACCAAGAGAATTGTCAAAAGAGACGTGAACTGGACCACCAAGGGACAGGCTAGTAGAAGTTGGCGGTACTGGTCTGAGGTCAGTAGCCACGGTGTCCGGCGAAGGGATCAGGCACCTAGAGAAGGTGCACACTCTCAGACTTGGACAAAAAAGACACTGGGAGTAAGCGCCACTTGCCAGGACTGCAGGCTCTGGGAACAGAATCCCAAATAACTAGATACTTGGAACTAGAGGATGAACATGGATGACAACAGTCAAGTAAAGAAGAGATGAAACCAGGAACCTAAATACACAAAGACACAATTAACGTGCGGGGCACAGGGAGGAAACGGAAAGGGAGGGGTAATGAATGAGACGATAGCTGGATGACGAAGCAGTTAACCAAATAAAACCAGAACTGACGCAGATGGCTTTACTGAGGTTGAAAACAAGAGAAGATTCAGGACGGGGAAGCCCTATAAATACTGCAGCCACCAGCACACTTTGTAATTATCAACAAAAGTGGTCAGGAAATAATGGCTTTTTTGCTTATGCACTTACTATTAAATTCAAGTCATGTCAAAAACATATAATTGAAATATTAAAATTGAAAGTAAAAACTTTAAAAGTTAAAAAATAATGATCATGAGCAAGTGTGGCAAGTATTATTGAATCCCCTGCGAATAATACTATGAATCGCCTCCCTTTGCAGAGTTAGAAGCTTCAAGTCATCTCATGTTGTGGATACTAAGGTTGAAAGCGGAGCCCAGTCACATCCCGACTCGTCATATCGTGACGCTACCTGACCAGGCATCGATATTTGACCAAAAAGGAGGCCTTTGGTGTCTGTTTTCAACACCAGTTTAAAAGAAACGGTGCCTCCTAACCCCTAACCCTTCACCCGGAACCTAACCCTCAACGTCAAATGAGGTTAGGATGCCTGAAGCCTCCTTTCTTGTCGCATATCGACGCTTGGTCAGGTAGTCATTATATGACGTGTCGTTTGTTCTTAAGTGGATACGCCGCATGACAATGTTGCGATTAGGAAACATGCTGTATTTATGATGTTTATTACAACGTACATGTCCAAGGTACCGGGGGCATTTGGGTTTAACAGGTTAAAGGTCACAGATTATCTCTAAAGATGAAAGAGCTTTATTAGCAAATACTGACTTGTAAGTAAAGGGCATATGCCAACTGACAATCCAGCAACTTGCAAACTCAAAGAAGGGAGTATAAATTCGTTGACACGCATGTGGGCGAGGGGAAACGCGAAAAGGACACAGCTGATGAGAAAATCATGCAAGACAAGGCATTCACATGAGGGTGCTGGCAGTACCCTCTCTCTCCCACATTCAGCACAGCATCTTATCGTATATAATGAGGCAAAGCCTAGTAAGTACAAAAATGGTCCTAACCCAATTTCAACCAAAATTAGACTTACTAGGTTTTTCCATAACACTCAAGAGTGATGGATCCCGGATGCCAGAGTGGGAAATCACGGACTGGGGAGAAGTTCCCTTTTGCGACCCAGGAATGCTCCTTGAGCCTGTACCAGTCCACCAGAAATGGGCATCCGCGTCCCCTACGCCAGACGTCCAGGATACGGTGCACAGTGTAGACAGGGTCAACATCGATGAGTTTGGAGTGAGGCAGGGAGCAAGAGGGAAGACTGTAGGAAGACAAGGAGATGGGTTTATTGTCAAGACGTGAGACGATGGGTGGCTATTATGAAGGGAATGGGGAAAGAGGAGCCTGACAGCGGCTGAAGATAAAATCCTGGAAGAGGTTTAATGTGTCAACTTTCGACATCCCTCGTGGGGAGCAAAACTTTCTGCCTCTCATAGAAGACCTAGTACAACAATTCCCTCGCTTTCAAAAGGTGGATATGTGCTGAAGTAGAAAAGCACGAGCTCCTCTCCAGCCCCGGCGGACATGATGAAGCAGGAACTGAGCAGAACTAACTGCCACTTCTCTCTCTGCAAACTGGAATAGACGCAGTTGCTAACCCAGAAAAAAAAAAAAACATGCCCTGACTGGCAGCTGGTAAATAATTGCGAGCCAGCTCCATCCAAGTTAAAAGACAGGACCACCTGGTAAGGTTACTTTCTATTAAGTAGTGAAGAGTCTTGCCCAACTCCTGGTTCAACTTCTCTACTAGGCCGTTAGTCTCTGGGTAAAACTCTGTGGAGAGGCGAGAAGTGGCTCCTGCCAGAGCGCAGAAAGCCTTCCAAAAGCAGCTGGCACTGCTGCAGTCAGACATTACTTCTTAGAGTACGGCACTGCACCACGTGATACAGTGGGAGCTCGGTTGTCTCCTTGGCTGTGGGTAGCTTAGTAAAAGGCAAAAAGTAGGTTGACTTGGAGTATCGGTCAACAATGATGACCGTAAGCTGCCGGGTGGCTCACACAACAAACTGGCACTGGGAGTCTGGGAGCTTGAGGACGGGAGCAGCGGTAAATAGCCTTTTGAGATGGTTGAAGGCAGAGGTCACTGTGGGGGGCTCCAGGCAAAGGGAACCTTGATGGAACTCAGCGCTGTTCGAAAGGCAGTACCCTCAGTACCCTCAAATGAAGCACCGGTAGAAGCTGGCAAACCTGTGGAACCTCTGCAGCTCCTCGTTGTCTTTCGGGTCTGGCCAGTCAAGCATGGCCTTTACTTTCTTCCGATCCATCTCAAGGGTGCCCAGCATTAAAACGAGGCCCAAGAGGGAGATCATGGTGCACTGGAATGTGCACTGGTTTTCCTGGTTTTAAGTAGAGTTGACTCTTCAACAGCCTTTGAATGACTGGGCAGACATGGTGAGTATGATCCTCCAGAGTCTGAGGGAAGACAATGTACGGCAGAGTACCAGAGTACGGCACTGCACCACGTGATACAGTGGGAGCTCGGTTGTCTCCTTGGCTGTGGGTAGCTTAGTAAAAGGCAAAAAGTAGGTTGACTTGGAGTATCGGTCAACAATGATGACCGTAAGCTGCCGGGTGGCTCACACGGTTAAGGCACTGCTCTGCAGTGCAGAGATGATCACCACGTTGTGAGTTCGAGCCCCGGCGTACCCACTGGCAGGGGGTTGGCAGCTTTTTCAGAGTAGCGCACAATTGGATATCGCGCTACAGGGTTTCAAATTGTGAAGGGACTGCCGGATTTGGGTATATAATGACAGCTTTGTTCGCTGCTCCAGCGCCTCCTGTTAGCCAGGCGGGCGCTCATCAGGAAGACTCCGGGTTGGTTCATGTCCGGGTATCCTCCGCCCTAGTGTGAAGTCAAGCATGGCCTTTACTTTCTTCCGATCCATCTCAAGGGTGCCCAGCATTAAAACGAGGCCCAAGAGGGAGATCATGGTGCACTGGAATGTGCACTGGTATTCCTGGTTTTAAGTAGAGTTGACTCTTCAACAGCCTTTGAATGACTGGGCAGACATGGTGAGTATGATCCTCCAGAGTCTGAGGGAAGACAATGCCATCTCGATATACATAGAAGAACCAAGAGACCATGTCTCGGAAGACGTCATTCGTGATGTTCTGGAACACAGCGATGGTGACAGCAAGAGAGACTGAGGTAGCAAAGGACTAGTAATGTGGTAAAACATTTGAATAATGATCTGATTTGGAACAGCAGATGTTAGCAGCTAAATATATTCATGATTAACAGAAGTGCAGAAACAGCATCCAGCATAGGCCTCATCCCTCAGAAACAAAGATGGGTGAAGGTTCATCCATTTGCCCAGGATTGCATAAGAAAATCATTGAAAGGTTTAAAAACAATGATCCTCAAAAAAGAAAGAAAAATAAAAGGATCTGGAGTTACTATGAATAAAATAATTAAAGGTTTCTTTTTTTCTTTTATTTTGTCTTTTATCTACTAGTTATATAACCAGACTGCCTCAGTATTACTTTGGCAAAGTACCTCGTTAGAAATATTTCAATCCACAATGCCAGTTAAGACTTTACTGCACAAAAGGAAACTTTACAGTGACAGTGTCCAGAGGCGCTGTCTACCTCTCCAGGACCGTGTCCAGCTGCAAGAACTATTGTACACTGGGAACGTGTTTTGTGGTCAGACAAAAAAAATTTTTCAGGTTTTTAAATTTTTTTTAGGAATAGAATGCAGTGTCCTCTGGATCAAAGGAAGAAAGGGCCCTTCAGACTGTTACCAGCAGCCAGACCAAAAGCCATGCTCTGTTATGGTATGTGGCTGTGTTAGTGCCCATGGCAAGAGTAAATTGAAATTTTGTGACAGTACCATTCATGGAACATTTTGGAGCAGCATGTACTGCCTTCAAGACAGAGTCATTTCCAGGGACACCCACGCATATTTCAACAAGACAATGCAAAACCGCATTCTACAGGCGTTACGAAGGCATAGCAGCGAGCAAATGCTGGACTGACCTGTTAGCAGTCCTGTCTTGTACCAAATAAAATAATACAAGGCAAATTTTGAAATACAAAATGCAACTAGAAAAACCTCGAACTGTTGCGTACATTAAGATATTTGCTGGAAAAATGGAACAAAATCACACCTGAAACTCTTAATCACTTGGTGTCTTCTGTCCCTAAACATTAATAAGTGATGTAAAAAGAAATGACAGCATTCCCTAGAGGTAAATATGAACTCTACTATCCCAGCTTTCTGGTAAGACATCAAAGTTGAAATGTGTTTACCTTGAGAAATCAATAAAATTCCTGTGGTGAAACATCAGATAATGCGCTGTTGTATTGTTTTCAACATACAGGTGAAGGATAAATTACGTGTCAGAGCATTCAGAGCTCATTTTAACATACTGCTCCAAATTTTTCTGACATCAAACTGATGTCCACTTGAATCCTGAATCCAGCGTTTCCTTGAAAAAGCTTTTCCCAGAGCACCAAACACTGTCCTACAGCCTGTTTTCTCACAGTGCATCCTGGTGCCATCTCCTCTCCAGGCAGAAAATACTCTGATACCCAGCTGATGAAGATAGTGCAAAGCCCTGGGTCCCCAGCACCCGGTCAGCGGTTTATTGTTTGTCCCTTCATAGACTGCTGTCGGCAGGTACTCACTGCTGCGGTCTGGGAGGACCCTGGAAGCCTTGCCGCTTTGGACATTCTTTGACTCACTCCTCTGGCCTTAACGTTTTGGTCCTTGTCCAAGTTGCTCATCATAGTTTCGCATCAAACACTTCGACCAAGGGAACTGTTGTTTTGCCCACTGTCTCGGGTCTGCTTGCAAACCCCGACAATCATGCCCCATTGTTACAAGATAATCAATATTTGCTTCATTAATGTTTTGGCTCATCAGTGTATATACTGGATAATAAATGATCGAGAATCGAGAGCTGCAGAAATCTTCTGTCTCACCTTGTTTTGTCGCCACTGTCTCATCCTTACACTAATGTGACAACAGTTTTGTATTTTATATCAAATGTTTAATTTTAAAAAGTAAAGACTCTGTGTTTTTATATTTATGTAAAAATAATGACATACTTTCCAGAGGCTATGCAAACAAAGTTCCTTTCTATCCCTTGTAGCATCACGATCTGACCCTCAGCTAGTTATCTGATCTGTTTTTCCAATGTAACACTGAATTTTTTTAATCTCGGATTTTATACGTGTCGATATATCCTCTAGCCAACGACAAATACCCTTAATATGCTAATGGCAATTTGGTGAAAATTAATATGACTACTGCAACTTGATATGTCGGCTTGATAAGACATAGTAAAAGAGCAGTGATTTCAAACACTCAAGTAAAAAATGTATATATATGCACCCTGCTACACGGGTGTGATGGCAACAGTTGATTTTTCTCTGCTATGGGAACGGGAGAGATGGAGAGCATGCACTAGCGTATGCCCACTGAAAGGTCAACCGCGTATTGAATTTTTTCGACAATTTTATAAAACACCTTCTGGCGTTGCAAATATTTTTGTCTAGTGCCTCTCACTGTGGGGAGGACTGGCGCTCCCAGTGCAGAAGAGAAACAACGCTTTGGGTTATTCATCGATCGCCTGTTTCAATCCCAGCATGTTTCGCTTGGCTCTCCCCCGAAACACTGTTTAGAGCTGCGGCGCTGCTCGTCCGCAGCACGATTGCTTCCTATCAGGTGCCTAAGTCACCCGCACACCATGTAAATGAAACAAACCTGGAGCCGGAGATGCAAATGGGTTCACCGCGGCTGAGGTGTGTGGGCCGATATGTGGCGCATGCCCTTCAACCATGAGCCAGTGAACTGTGTGTGTGCGCACACGTGTGTATGCGATTGGGCAGATGAGTGTATGTATGTACGTCCGTGTGCGTCGGTGTGTGCATCTGAGAGCGCACGTTCGTGCATGTGAGGGTTCGTCTGTGCAGCCATGTGTGTGCGCGTTTGTGTATTTATGTGTAATGCAACAGGCTTTTACGGGAGAAAACATATTTTTACGTCTATGTCAATTAATCAGCACTCATAAAACTCACCCACACACACACACATTTTCAAATTATTTGCTATTGTTTATTGTACATGTTTGTGCGTGTGGTATTTACAGTAAGTGCGTGAGTTTGTGTGCTTCTTGCATTTAAGAGGAGATTTCTGCGTGTAATTTCTTTGCCAATGCACTGTGATCAGGTGGCTGTGAAAAATGTAAATCCTCAGCATTATTTTTACTGGAACATTCCCAAACATATAGATAGCAGTCTGAATGCAACTTTTTTAAAAATTAAATTTATCATAATAAAGTCCCCTCCAACAGATTTATAATTATTTTCTTAGTCTCAAGGGTCATAAAAAACATTTTTTTTTCATTGTCGTAATAAAGGAATGAGGAAAACATAATTGAGAAAAGTAACATTTCAAAAGTTACCATTCCTGGCACTAATTAAAAATGTGTTACACTTACTTTCCATTGTGTAAATGACAATAAAAGGACAACCGCTAATGGCAATTCTAAAGTTCAAGCCAATACAGACACTGTGTTGTCAATCTTTATCGATGTAATTTCAATTTCATTCCTATTAATTTTTTTAATATGGAAAATACATTCAAATTTTTCCTGCTGAAATTTAGCCCGTAACAAGTATTTAGTAAGTACCTGTATACTCTATACACAGGCTTATGCATTGCCAATGCCACTATTAGCATGTGGTTGTTATGTGATCTGTCCGCTAGAGGCTGTTCAAATATTAGCAATAAACAACTGTAATTTCCAAAAGGTGACAAAATGAAGGTTTTCTTGCATAGTAATAATTAAACTTAGGTGCAAAACGAAAAACGGAATGTGATTTCCCCCCTAAAGTATGAAAGGCTTCCCCAAAAATCCAAAAAAGGGGGCGACAAATTTCCCAAATATTGCCTTCAGAACACGGTAAGCAGTGGCGTAGCCAGCAAGGGGGCCAAAACACGTCCCTTTATGACTGCAATTAGAAGTTCTCAATCATATTCCTTTATTGACGCGTTTTCCAATGATCGTAACTGGCAGCCGAAGACACGGTTTCTCTCCACGTGTGATCTAACAGCGATTAAATCGTGGGCTAAATTCATTACAGTTGCTGAACAAGAACAGAGAATTGGGTTGCACAAAACTTCTGTTTAAAACAATTATTAGTCCTGACCTGTTCTCAGTCATTTTCATAATTAAGAAAATGTTCATTCCGAGAGCGCTCCACACTTAACAGGTGCTGCTTGTTCTCCACGATTAGGTAAGACAACGATCACTGTCTTCTTACCTAACTGGGAAAACACACAGCACCTGTTAACTGTGGAGTGCTCTCGGCCCAATTCTCTGTTCTTGTTCCGCAACAGTACTGAATTTAGCCCAAGATTTAATCGCTGTTAGATCACACATGGAGAGAAACCGTGTCTTTGGTGGCCAGTTACGATCATTGGAAAACTGCGCCCTCCATCATGAAACCTGTCAGAATCAGCGCTATGAGCCTGGTAGCATAACCTTGCAACAGGCAGCACCACACAGACAAACTGTCTTGAGCAAGTATTTACTTTACTACGTGGTCAGCGTGCTCCTGAATAATGTATGAACACTGCGTTTGCCAAAATTGAGATTTCACTGCATTGGCGGATATAAAGGAGCTATATGTAAGTTTGTGGCCAAAACTGGTAATGCTGTCACATTCTAAGTACTGCAGAGTGCAGTATCCCCTCCTCCTCTCCCCCAGACAAGAGGCTGCCAGCTAGGTTGCCAGATCCAGCAATAACATCTACTATATGGAGCTACCATGGCTACGTTTCAATATCACCTATGATTTGCTCTCACAGGATTGTGTTCAGTTCCGTTCAGTTCAGTTCAGAAAAGATCAACACTAATGACTAACTAACTTTAGCAGTGGTTGTATTGGTCAACTTGCTCATCACTCTCCTGTGTCAATAGCCCACTTAAGTCCATACTGTAAAATGCGTAAAGAATGAATGAGGATTCATTTGACCGATGTACTGTCTCAATTACATTTCATATTGCCATAATGGCTGTGCTAATGTTGGAACGGTTTCCATACCCATAGAAAAAGTGTCTTACTCATCTCTTGCTCAATCTCGTCTCTTGAGATGAATTTGAGCTTCTCATATATGTATCATTCTGTGATCATTTGTTTCTGAGTTACTTCTCCTAAAGGTCCCTTAGGAGCAAGAGATAAGTTAACAAGAGACAAAGGAGGTTGAGTTGAGATAACCATTTGAGCAAGTGGGATAAACAGAGGAGATCTCATAATTGTATGCCCCTGATCTCAATTATGTAAATTATTATCCCCCTGTCGAGGGGGATACATGTTTTACCCATGCAGAGGGCTAGTGTCGCTGTACATCAGGAATGGATCTGAAATCATCCCATGACTGTAATATCCTATAACCTATTTTAATTGTTAAAGCGGATTTACAGCAGATTGTAGTACAGTAGCAGCATCGGGCGAGATGAGCTTGTTGTAATCAAAACTAAATTTTAATGATGAAATCAGACAGTAGCCTATTTCACTCTTCTCGCCTTCTACCTAAAATTAGTTTCTCTATCTGCAGAATAAAAGCACCTCGATCTAGCCTAGGCTACTGGTATAATCGCCGACTGAAAAGAGTTAGACTACTAGAATCCATCAACGTAACATAGCCTACTTTCGAGAATGACTTTTGGTAAAACCCAATGAATATAAAACAATGACTCAAATTGTGTTAGCTTATCATAATGTTCCGAATAGATTTATTTATGTAGGCTCTTAAGCCTGTAAAAAAAGTCGGCAAGTTATTATCAGTAATGGTAATGAATTCTAATCACACGTTTTCCAGCTTAGATTACCTCAGTAATCTTCCTTACCTTACCTTTTTTTTGCCCAAAAGAAAAATGATTTATGACAGGAGGCCATGACTACTGCTATCAGAAATGAAATACAAATGTAATACAAAAATATATTTGAGTCTAATAATTGTACAGTTGAAATTTCCTCTTAACATGGCCGGCGCCAGAATTATCTCACCCCCGTGCGATCTAACAGCGACAATATAATGGACTACATTCAGTTGCCCACATAAATATAATTTAATTATAATAAGGTCTATGCTGTCACTCAAGGGCGATTTTTTTTTCCACCAGCGAGAGCGACATTTCAGAATTCTTCTGCGAATGAAGATAACTTTGGTGACAAGTGTGGTGTCCTTCATTTATGTTTTCCAATCAGACAGCTGTTCCAATTGGATAATTGGACAGCTGACTGCGCAGTAAAAAGCGGTGAACAGCATATTGTCAGGCCACATTGATTGTTACAAGCTTATTTTACTGGCTATAAATATTTTGCACAATTAGACCTACTGTCATGTTTTTGGTTGTTGGTAATGTTTTAAGTGCCAGTCTTGTGTTCATGATTATTGTCTTTTCTTTGTTCTTTTTGATTATTGTAACTTTCAGGTTTTTGGTTCATTCCATGTCTCAGTTCCATTGCACTTGTCTCCCCTGTCTTATGGTGTAGTTGGTCCAGTCCGCCTCCCCTGTCAGCGTGCTCACTGACTTCGGGTGATTTAAATGAAGTCCGGTGTTTAAAATATTCCCTCGATTCTCGTTCTCTTCTTCACACTTTTGTTCTGATTACTAACGAGACTAACATTCGTATTTTGTATTATAGTCTACTAACACAACTAACCATGTATATATATTCAATTACTAAATTACTAATGAGCACTCTAGTTTAAGTTGTAAAGCTGCACCGCTACTAATAGACTAATTCCCTCTCTGCAATCGCCCTATTTAATTCTCCGCCCCTTGTCTATCGCTTTCCTCTCCCTGAGCTTCAGCGAGAATCTCTCGCACGTGCTTAATCACTCTCCTGCGCTTGTTATCTGTGCACGTAGAACTCCTGGACCGGAGCTGTTTAAATGTCATAGGCTGTTTGTGTGATTCCTGTCCGTATTTCGTATCTCGCCAATTTCCGTGGTTAGGGTTTCCCTCATGTGATTCTCCCGATGTAATTAGCCTCATTCCCCACAGCTGATCTCTGTATAGCATGTGACCTTTCCTGTGTGTATATTAGGTGTCTTTTCCCTCACAGCTCTTGTCAGAACGTTGATCAATATTTCTTTGTGTAGAGCGCCTCGTATGCCATTGATTATTTTTTCGCTTCTACTGGATTGTCCGACCTTGATTCTTGCCTTAGCCCTTTTTGTTCTGTTTTTGTCTTTCTGGATTTTGACCTGTTTTTGTATGACCACGAGTTCTGTGTTTGGATGCCCTGTGTATAAACATTGGCTTTGCCCATCGACTACGACCTTTTGCCTATCGTTTTGGTACCTCTGCCCATCGATCTTACTGGTTCTGACCCTTGCCTGTCTAGTCAATACTGTTTTTGGATTTCGTATTGTGGCTTGGCAATTCCTGTGTATTTTGGCTTTGACTTGGACCCCATTAAAGGCATACGTTTTTTGGATTCCTGTCTATCGCTAGTGGTTCCTGAACTGTACCTCACACCTACAGTCCTAACGATTTAATTATCCAAATAGCGGCCAAATAAATGATTTTCCCAACAGTAATTCTGAGGGTAAAGCAGCAATTTACAATGTAATCGCAATATTCCTAGCATGGACTGTACAGTGGTTCCGAGACCGTACCTCTACAAGGCCACTGAAGGAAAAATTTCGCTGTCTCGAGACACCCCGGACCAGTGGTCCAGACCAGCCCCCTTGTGGAGCAGGACAGTTACTGCAGTGGTCTTTGCTCCAAAGACCAGTGGTCCGGACCAATCCCCTAGTGGAGCAGGACAGTAATTACAGTGGTCCATGTTACAGGACAGTACAGTACATAAAATGTTACAGCCCCTGCAGCAGGATTTCAGCTCTTTGGGAGCGGACTCTTAATAAAATGTAATATCGAGCACATAAGGCTCAGTTCAGCTCTTAGAATGCTTAATTTGTTCACAAATAGTCAAGCACCTTAAGAATAACCCTACAACAGTCGAAAATGGTCCCACTGAACATGTGAGAATAAGTTCATTCAGCCTCGTGCTGGCCCGCTTGTCCAATACAGTCTATAAGGATACAAAGCTTGCACTGCTAATGCAGACACGTTATTCACAATGTCTTCATTAGAATCCACTGTTTTCAGGCCACTGACTGGCTCACAGCTTAGAAGATCGTCTGGGATACCAGCCACACCATTACCAGCTATGGCCAGAGGTCCGTATGGGTGAGGCAACAATTGGTGCAGCCTAGGTGAGGATACTAGGAGTTAAGTCGGTTACCATTTCTTTTCTCATCGCTCTGTTGCAAACAGCTCTGAGTGTCCTAGCAGATGTACTGTAGCTGTACGAGCTAAATCATGCTGACTATGATTTTTCAGCGACATAGGCAGTGTGTAATGGTGAGGCGACTGCATAGTGCAAGAACGCGAGGACTAGTTGTCACATCAGTCAAAGGAATCACATGCCACGGCATTTCCATCCTGAGTCAATGAGAGCAGGACGCTGTGTCGTTACTAAACAGTTTGGTTGTGTTCAGGATGGGACAAAAATGGGAAAAATAAAAATCCACAGTTTTCCTTTTGAGAGGGGCGTGGCTGATCATTCACTCCCGCATCGCAATCCCACACTCTCAGCGTGCAGGTAGCTACGTGGCTGATTCAAGTTTCAAGGCTAACACTCTTTTGTGGAGTTAACTTGGTTAGTCTCAGCTTTGAAGATGGTTTGTAATATTTCTCTGCCATTTATGCAGTTTACTTTTGATTTGTTATTCTTTTTTTCTTTTAGACATTAATTTAAGTTTCAGATAATCTGTCACGCTTTTATGGTCTTCGTGAAAAATCTGTGCTGTATACATGCTTAAAATCTACTGAAAGAAGAGCTACATTTCTTAAAAACGGCGATACACCGATAGGTCTGCTGTTTATGCAGTCGAATGAATGTAAACTACAGGAAAAAAAAGCCCACGTTTGACAATGATAACAAAATCAGTCCCACGGCAAATACATTTCATACTCCTACCTTATCTAATGTATGTGCAACATAAATCTTTTCAGCCGGTTCGGTTTTGAGTGTCCTTCATCTGAATCCTTCATCATTACGCTTTTCGACAAGCAGGGGAATTTGTAAAACGTCTGGTGAATTTCCCCTCACAGAAAGGACACCATGCAGCCCTCACCTCTTTTACTCCGCTTTGTTTCTACAGTACAGAGCTCAGAGTTGTGCCTCCGTTCCGTCTGTTTAATGTTGCTTTTCTCTCCTGACCTCCTCTGACACAATGCCTGTCTCTTCCCTTCTCATGCGGGGCCTTTTCATTTTCCCAGACTGTACTCCAGTCTGTCTGCCGCCGAAGTCTTCCGCACTTCCCCGCCTGCTGTTGAAACCCTCTCTGCCTGTGAATTCACGTCTCGGTAACACACGCGAACGAGCATATACAAGCGCATAAACACTCACACATTCACATGCACACACGCTCACACCCTCACGCGTACACAAATGCACTCTCATGCACACAGACATACACACACACATGCACAGTTACACATTTAATGTATCATATGCAAGATGCATCTCTGAAATGTTCACGCGCACACACACACACCAAACACACACAATCATGCAAAATACACCGCCCATCCAAATAAAAGGTGCTATTTGGATTCAAGTAATAAAATACTCGACAGCCTCTGATTGAATCATTACTTCAGAGATGACTCTGTTTCAGCTGGCGGTAATTCTTTTAATCCTGACTGACTCTAGTTTCTTAAACAACCGTGTCGGAGCATGTATCTCATGGTCATTGAAAAGATGTTACTGTGTTTCAAGTGGGGCAAATTATTGGTCAGCATCAAGCAGAAAAACAGCTAAGAAAATAGCTGAAATCACTGGAATTGGGTCATGAACTGTCCGAAAACTTATTAAAACCTGGAAGGATAGTGGTGAACTGTCAACTTATTGGAAGAAATGGGAAAAACCATGACTGATCCTGTTCAGAGAGCGATAAAATGCTCGGTGAGGACTCATCATAAAAAAATCATCTGTAGAACTCATGGCTATGTTCTGTATTGAAGGTAAGAGCATTCCCACATGCACGACGCAACAAGGACTTTGAGGATTGGGACCAAACAGCTGCGTGGCTTCAAGGAAGCCACTTGTTTGTGAGGCTAATTGGGAGAAAATAGACAACGCTTGCAAGGAGCATAAAGATTGGACTGAGGAGAAATTGAAAAAGGTCATGTGGTCTAATGAGTCCAGATTTATCCTGTTCCAGAGTGATGGGCACGTCAGGGTAAGAAAGGAAGCCCATGAAGTGATGCACCCATCAGACACAGTGTCCCTCTGTACAGGCCTCTGGAGGCAGTGTTATGATCTGGGGTTGCTTCAGTTTGTCAGGTCTAGGCTCTGCACTGTTCCGCAGCTATAAAATTAAATCAGCAGACCTGAATGACCAGTAATCCATCAATGGTCTTTTTAATCCCTGATGGCACAGGCAAATTCCAGGATGACAATGCTAAGATTCATCTCGCTCAAATTGAGAGTGGTTCATCAAGCATGAGGAATCATTTCCACACATGAATCGGCCTCCTCAGAGCCTGGACCTAAACCAGTAAACAAGTTTTTGGGATGTGCTGGAAATGGCTTAACTGAGTGGTTTGACTGGCCCACTGTCAATACAATATCATGGCCAAAAATGGATGCAAATCTGGTCGGAAAAAAATTTTGTAACATTGTAAAAGATTGTAGAAACAATTCCATAACAAATGTCTGCAATAATCCAAGCTGAAGGTGACCCAACAAAATATTTCAGTTTGCGACTTTTTTTTGGATGGGCAGCGTCTGTCATGTTTCACACACATATGCGCACCAACACTCACACACTGGCATACATTTATGCGTAATGTATCCCTGACAGGTTCACACACATGCGCGCAAACACACACACACACACACACACACACACACACACACACACACACACACACACGCACACACACAACATTCGAAGTCAATCACTTTCTCAAGCTCACTTATTCTCTTATCCCCTCCCACATGCATCTGCTCACACATAATAAATAAGTACATATTAATGTATTTACACAGTTACACAAATGACTTGCCAATTGAAAATATCGCTGTAGCATTACTTATCTGTACAAACTCCCTCAGCCACTTAGATTGTTTACATTTAAATAGTTGCCTTCTTCAGTAGTTCAATATTTACTGTAGTAATTAGGGTTAAGCAACTTCCTCTGAGGTACAGCAGCCATATTACACTCAGGATTTGAATGTGAAAAGCACAGTGCTCGTAACAAGTGAAGTTCCCTCACCACAAAGCAATACATGAGGCAGGGGGAAATTTAGATCTTACATAGACTGTAAGATGCCTTCATTAAACTGCTGACTTAAATATGCCCTCTTCATAGGAAAAAAAAATGAACAGGTTTTCTCATGCAAGATTGACAAAGGCCATTTTTTTCTAATGTAAAGAATAACCCTACAACTCTGAATGCCCCGCTGCTCCCATTTCACAGCACATCGATCTTAACCGGCCTTTGTCGCATCCGAAGAATTCGCTACATTCCGCATGTACCTTGCGTGCTGCACTTTCATTCATAACAGCCAATTATATGTGCTAGTTCTGATAATGAGACTCCATCACCTTAAAACACTGAGGAAATAATAATTTTCAATGAGGGGCTGGATAAAAGTGCCCTGTCTCGCCAGGTCAGTTGAACTGTCTGGTGACTTCCTCCATGTTTATTTCCCAAGGTCAAATATCACCTTATAACAGGCTGCCATTAAGATGTCCTGAGAGACAACTGACAGGGTTCTGGCTGCCATGTTGAGAAAATTATTCTAATGTGAGTCAAGAGATTGTTACCATCACCGCTTCGCAAAAACCACAGTGGCTGTCAAGCTGAAATGAAGTCCGCAGCTGTACAGAAAGCAAGTGCCGTAAAGACGTGTCTGTGATGGCTGTTAGGATGTGGACGCTCAAAGCAGCGGCCAGAAATAAAAGGCAAAAACCGCGGCGTGCTGAGAGACTTAAACAGACTGAAAATGCGAGACTCGCACTACCAATGGACCTGGACGCCATACGAGGTAGGAAAATAGGCGACCTCGAAGATACCAAAAGAAAAGGGAAAAATAAAACAAAGATTTCCTCTCCTACTATCACTAAGCCTCAAATATCCAACTAAGTCCTTAACAGAGCTCTGTCTCAAGACCTTACCGGCTAAAGCGCAAATATGACACTGACACTCTAGCGAAGGACGCGAGGCGAAACTGGAGCTTAAATAGAGTCCGGGCAACGCCCCCAATAAACCCCCCCTCAAAAAGAGCTCTCAAAGTTTCTAAACATGACAGGGTCATTGAAGGAGAGATTGGTTGTTCGACCATAATAATAAATGTGTTTGTGTTGGTATGAATTACATAAATATCGCCCATAATTTTTTTTATTTTTTTGGGGGGGGGGGAGAGACTCACAGGTAATTGCATAATTGCAGACCTCAGTGATGGACAAATGTCAGTATATTGCAGCACAATTTAAGCGCATGAGCATGAGAATCAGCACGAGGATGAAGTAGCGAGACTCTAACACAAAGACGTCAGTTATCTTTGCTCACTCACTACACACACAAACCAAAAATCGTACAAAGTCTCATGTAAAAAGCCAAATTTCCAAAGAAAATGGTTCAATTATTATTAACTAAGGAGATAAAGGCATTCAGGGGTATATGTGCAAGCTATCAGTTCTTGGAGTATCTGCTAAGTCGTAATGGCACTGCTCATCTATTGCTGAAACCACACAGGTATCGAGTAGAGGAGGGGCATTTCGTTTCTCTTGTCCTTTTTTTTGCGCATTGGAATAGCACTCTTCATGGTAAAAGATAATTTGACCAGGTGTGACAGCGCCCCTTTAAAATATGGCGCAACTCCCCAATTGTTTCCCTCTCAGAGGCAAAAATAATTTTTAAAAATGTATGGCGCCTTGCTTGAGATTGTCTTGTGTATTTGTGAATTAAATGTCCTTCCCAATATGGAATGCCTCATCATGCGCATCATTCCTTTATAGTTGAAAGCACCTTCATTGATTGAAACTAACATGCTTCTGCATATCATGTGACACCAAATGCCTGACATCATACTGCAGCTTGCTCCTCGGGCAGAGGAAAGAGTTTGATTTGTCATTGACATTACAGACCGAATTGTTGGCCCAAACTAACTTGTGGAGATTGCTGAAGAATTGACTGTTGGGTTTTTACACTGTATGACAATGTTGCATAAGTATTCTGTATCTGCTGGTAGTTGCACTTCAGTGAAGCTACATCACACATTCAAACCTCGGACACCTTATTTGTATGCCCACAACATCACATCAAATAAAAATATCTAGATCTTGTCCATCACTTAACACAAATTTCCCCGTTATTCAACTTTACTTATTTTCGATTGGAAACCTTGGTATTACACTAGCATTTCAAATAGGCCTGAAGTTCCACAGGTTTGAATACAACTACTATATTTGGGTCTGTTAGTTTAATGGGGCTAAGGCCCACAAATTACCATAAACTCTTTTTTTTTTTTTTTTGACGAGGCACTAGCCAATCCCCTGCCCTCCAAATTTAATGCCTTTATTTGCATTAGGTAAAGGGGCGGCGGCAGGCTAAAATGACACTTTGGACAGAATCTTGACACTCAGAACGTGTCATGCAGACAGAATTTGACTATCATTGTTTGTATTGCGCTAGAACTGAAAATTTAACTCTTAAATTATGCAGCCTAATTGAGGTGCTTCTGAGAGGAATTAAGAGAAAAGCACTCAGAAATTCAGTTCTCCCCGAATGTTAAAAATAGAGCTTTTTGACACCACCGCGTTCGGTGCATTTTGTCTTTCGCGTCTTAACGACTCTCTTGTGACTTCATGTAGAATTACTTGCTGTAATTGATTATTAAAACTTGAAATTGTGAGCCATATCCATTATTTGATAAGTGTCTGTGTTTGCTGTGTAATTAAAAGATCTGGGGACTAGCAAGGCCCCTGTCACAAGACCCCAGGAAAAAATAGCCAGGGTGAGGGAGCAGAGGAGAATGTAACAGTGGAACTGCAATTAGATAAAATACAATCTATCAGTTCTGGTGGGGAAAAAAACAAGGCATTAATATACTTTAAAAATACAGTCTGTCTCCTCAACACGAACATTTTAGCTTCGCAGACTTACCATAGTGGGGGCCTTTAAATCTTCATGTTTGCAGCGACAAAAATACCTGCCTTTGAATGTCATTAACTGAGTGTGTGCGGCCACGGAAACGATTAAAACTGGTTAAAAAAAAAAAAACAAAAACCAAGGCCGTTTCTAAAAGCGTAGGCTGCATCCTTCAAAGGCAGCAATTTTAGAGGTTGCCACTTAATTCCATCTGCCAAACTGACATGACATCATTGTCCATCTGTTAATCAGCTTTGTTTTAAGTGAGTCATCAATGGTTTCCCTAAACCCAACCTTAACTCTGACCCCTAAGCCTAAATCAAGTCCCAAACATAACCCTAACCCTATCACTAACCCTAAATGTTAGTTTGGTGGATGGAAATAAGTTGCTACCCTTATGAATGCAGCCCTCGAAGGATACAGCCTATGCATTGAGAAACAGTTTAACTGCAGCTGGATTTTAGCACTTTCAAGGAAGAAGTTGACATCTGTCGCAATTAGCGTCATCATATTTAATCAGATACTACATAAGAGTGTTAAAATGAATGCACATTACTCATTTGTTTTCAGTGCTAATAATGTCATGCTTGAGTTTATTGTGAATGTAGCGAGGATCTAAATCCAATGCAGTCCAATTCAATCAAAAATGTGAGAATGATATGGATATATTTTCAGTATGGCCCAGTCAAGCACAGTCAGTGATCAACTAATTTGGCCTCTTCACTTCTAGCTGTGACCCCATTTCATTCTGAGTTGAGCCAGGCTGATTCGGTTTGGGACGCAAACCCAATCTACTTTTACATCAAAAACATAATTGATCTGCATATTCCATGTTCACTTACCTTGTCTTCATTAGCACCCAGTGGGGATTCTTGGCTTTACAGACTTTGCATGCATTTGCAAAGTTAATAAGCAGAAAGTGAATTTTTAAGTGGCTGTTACAGGAGGAGACAGCGTCACACCCGAGAGTCACAGTTAGAGTATGATTGGTTTTATTAGCTGGGGAGCTGCGTATTTCGTGCAATAAGGAAATGATTTCAAATTGGCGATGCTATAAAGATAGAACGGCAGGTTTTGTTGTTCTGTTCTGGATGAGAAGCCTCAAAGAGTATAAATAAATCTGAGCGGAGAATTGTCCGCAGAATACTGAAGAGGTATCTAAGGCCTGTCGAGGACTCATCATAACTTGACAGCAGTAGCAGACTGTCAGAGGTACACAAGGCCTTCAGTGACCATATTTCTAACAGCATGATATTTCCAACCTTTTCCACTTTATTTGCTCAATGATTAAAATAAGCCATAGAATGCTAAGTAAATGTATCTTAGGATTACTATCCTGTTAATTGGACGACTAATTCATGAGGCATTTTCACCCTATTTAAAGACAACAACTTTAATCTACAAATTTAAATGCTCAAAAAAAGCTCAGTTTTTTTTTTTTTTTTTCATTTTTTGAACATTTGAATTATGTGAATGGAAACTGAGGTGAATCAGCATTTATACACTGTGCTGAAATATGGTTTGGCTGCTATACGTGGTAATATATGTTACTGATGACACACCGGGTTGCTATTGCACGCGCAGCATATGCATTAGCGATATTAATATTCCAAACCCCCTTCTCAACAATAAAACCCCCAAAATATATTGGCGCCACCTTTTAAAATCGTTCCCCATTTAGAACCACCTAGGAGCGTACTGCAGTGCGGTGTATCGGGATTTTGGCATATGCAAGTGTACTCGGGTATGGTTTGATATTACTAGTGTGAAAGCGGACCAGCACAGGGAGAGGGGAGGGGGGTACAATCGTACTGTGGCATGGTACGGAACAATCGCACCAAGTGTAAAAGCGCCCTAATATGCAGTGGATCAGTCTGTCGTCTGAAAATGTCGTCTCCAGACTCTAGTGTGATTCATAATGGCGAAATTGTTGTGTCGTATCTTGACCATCCACCTGTCTTTGGGAAATGTAAGGAAACTAAGGAAAGAATTGAACTTAGCCGAAGCTGTACGTAGCGACACACAACAATTATGTCCTGAAGTGCTGTCCTTGCGTCTTTGAAAAAACAGTGTCGCTCATTTCGAAATCCTGACAAAAAGGTTAAGCGACAATATAACTACCACTCCTACACTACCACTGGCCTCAACACTCATCGAAAGTTATCGCGTAATCTTGCACTTCACCGAAAAATACGTCATGTGCTACCATGCATGGTGTAATGTTTCGTCTGAAGGACAGGAAGTGGAGGACTGGACTCAATTGAAGAAAATGAGTTGATTGTACTTTAATAAAGGGCTGCACTGCAGTCAGCGCGAACGATGCAGTTACAGAAATAGAGAATAAAAGGAACTGAGGGTCCACCAATGCACACTACAGTAATAACGTATTACAAGTCGGGAAGCAAATGGAATTGAGGTTCCTTTAAGATATAACAGTGCTGATACAACAGTGCAGTACGGATTCTAGGTTAGTCGTAATATTCATGAAATACATAGGTCTTGTACTGTATAAGCATTGTTAATGCCCATACAAGACAGCAAGGTCACACAGGCAAGGGGTTACACAGACTTCACAATAAGACAGAGGGAAGTTTGGTCTTTTATACTCCGATACCACTCAGGGAACAAACAATGAGCAGCTGTATAATATAATTGAATAATGACAGATCCTGATTGAACAATTGGTGGAGGTACACTGCTGGGTCTCATAGACTGGCGAGCTGGATGGCTTGAAGGGTGGTCTTACACATAGAGCCCATTGCCTCACGTATCTGGCGTAGAAAAATTCCACTTTTTTCAGAAATTACTCAGCCCGTGGTGCTGTGTGGACCAGCCCAAAATCAATCATTTTGGTTCCAGAATGGTCAACATCTTAACTAGTCACATATTTTCCCTGCACAAAATTTTAAATGAGGGGAGACCGGATTTCAGCATTCTGCCGACAGACTGAGCCTTACACCAGCTATAGTTTAAACTTGTCTAAGTTTTTTGACAAGGCTTGGCCGTCATTTGAAACATTGGGTTTGGGCTGTAGACTGTGATTTGGACTCTTTTTTCGGTCAAGCGTGCCATCTGCGATCGTGGTACTTCAGTTTTATTTCATTTGACACCTCAAGGAGCCAGGAAAGCATCTTTTATATTCTAGTTTTTACAGTTGTTAAAGGTGCACTATGCAAGTTGGTTCACTTTCTGCGGGCCATAGGAAATGTGTAATGGACCTCAGTGCTCTATGGTAGACAGTGTCTAATGCATGAGGACACTGAGAGAATGCATGCATGTACTATATACCATAATTATTGTGAGTTACAGGAAAGAAAGTAGCAGTAACAAGTCTCCTTATCACATCAAAGTAAAAGCAAGACTTATTTCTGAAACACAAAATGTCAGCCTCAGCTTCTTCTAAAGGGGAATTAAATTGTCCCTCTCAATAAATGGTTAGGAAATACAAAGAGCCCGTGTAGCATTTCACATTTATAAAATCAACATCTCGTAGTTTTTCAGGCCATGAAACGCTATCGTTCCCCTGACACTTTATCCGAATTGCTTGCTTTATATCTCTTACCGTGCTATGTACGCCGAATGTAACTAAATGCAGCAGAATTTGAAACCCTCTGCCCGTTATTGAGCATTATGCTCAAAATTTTATAAATATGGCTGCAGATGGGCACTCCATACCCATAAAAGCTTTGAAAATAGCACTCAAATCAGGAATTCTACAGAAACGGCGGCCAATTCGTCTTCAGAACCTGGCTGAGAGTAATTTATAGAGACCAATTGGAATTTATGCATTCTACTAGAAACAGAAAAGGTTAGGGCTCCTTATGAGGACCATTTTGAAAACAGCACTTGAAAGTTGAAGGCATACGGCCATGAATTGAGAATTTATGAGCGCGTATTCCTTCAGAGTGAATTTTTTTGTTCAGCGAAATGAGGAGCAAGTGCGGAGGTAGGCGATTCATTTGCTAAATGTGAATAATTGAACCACCTGAGGCAATTAGGCAGTCTTTCTCAAGCCAAGCCCCGTCGTCCACTAATGCTAAATGGAAATGAGAAGCAAGTACAACAAGTATGCCTGAGGCCAAATTTTTTCACTTCTCCTGCGAGTCAAGTGCACAAGTATTGCACGATAAACAGTTAAAGGATGATAATTGATGTCAATTTCATCCACAGAAGTCTTATACTTGTGGAAATGCTGTACCTGTCACAACATGCAAGCATTTCTCTGCGCTTCTTAATGCAAAAGAACTGGTATATTTTCAAAAGAAAAAAAAGGAAAAACATTAAAAGCTATTTAGCGCAGAGTACTTGCTAATTCTCCGTCAGGTGAGCCCAGTAGATGGGGGCTCAGAAGGCGGAGAAGACCGAACACCTGAGGAGACACAATGCAAGGATCACAACATGTACTGTATGTTTAGTAAGTCAAAAATGTTTACGTGAGCGCACTGCTTGGTCAGACATACACTGAAAATAATTTTGAGTTCTGTTTGTTTGCTAGGTGACCTCATGTCAATTTTTGGAAGAAAAAAAAATGACCCTCACTCTGCGACATGGTTGCCTGGAATTCGGCTGCAGTGACATTACAGGTGAGTATAGGAAAAGACTTTTACCTGGGTACTTCAAAAAGACTACCCAAAAGTAAAAACACTGGAGCACACTTTACAAATCTGCACGTTTATTGAGGGGAAAAGATGACTGACTGACTTGCGTCGGAATGGATTCTGAGGAAGACGCAAGTCGATCGTCAGTCATCTTTTCCCCTCAATAAACGTGCAGATTTGTAAAGTGTAGTGAAACTATTTTTTTTTCTCTGGGAAAAAGTAAAACAGGTGAAATAGACCCTCACTACTCATGCTTCTGGGTTTTGGTAAAAAAAAAAAAACTAAAAAAAAAACTTTGACTTCTTTTCCGGCCCTGTCTTGTACATGGCAAACTAAGGCCTCGAGCTCATGCAAACTCAGGCTTCTACTTCTGACTTTCAGTTTTACTGGTCGTCTTTACAAGCCACTCCTGGACGGAGAAAAGTGCGTAATGAGTTTCAAGCGACGTCACTGAAGAATGATGCGGGCGGTTGTCTACTCTCATGCATTATTTAGTAATGACTCTGCTTTAATGGGGCCTCCCGCGATCTCAGGCCTTTTAATAGATTACCACTGCTAGCTCACGCTGTTCTAGTACAGTCTTCCAATTCATCATTTCAACCTCCTCAACCTATTCAACTCCTGACTAAATGGAAGTTTTTCATGATTACAGTGACTAACAGAGATTTCTCCCGTCCGATCTGAGTAATGATTGCATTTGATCACCATTTCTTTTGTCAAGAATTACTCCTGAACTGCACTGAATGAAATCTTTACCCAATACTTAGAATACTCTGATTTAAATAATCTGCAAAATTCTTTTGAAGGACATTTTTTCATTGTAAGTTTGTTCTCAGTATTGCATTGGTGATGGTACAGGGGGGAAAAAAAATCTAAACTGGGCCCTTTATGGAGATTTTGAATGATTTTTGTGCTGCGCAGCTCCAAATGCTTGTTTGAAATATTTTGCACATCTTCGCATTTCTTTTCTTCACAGGTCTGAATTTAGTTGGAGCAATTTATAGCATATTTAATTAATCAGGGGAAAATGCAGGGGAAATATTTCTATACTATTTTTGTGTTTTTTCCTGCCTAAAATCAGATAAATGCTGTGTCCGATCAGGAACGCTAGCAACCTACAGCTATTTACAGTTATTCGCTGGAGATCTAAGCAATTTGTCCAAAAAGCTGTGTTCTTACTGCAATGGGGCTCACTCAATAAATAAATGTATTCTATTGTGAAAAGTACCTCAGGTACGAATGTGCTGACTGACTGCACGGTCCTTTTTGCTGTTGGCGTAGTTCCATTCATGTATTTATTGTTTCATCCTTTTCCAATGATAAATAAAAAATTAAGTATAGATGGTTGTTATATGCAAGGAAAATAATTATTGGCATCCTTGATAAAAATTTTTCTGTTGATTTTGATGCATCTCCATGGCCATTTTTTCTATATTCCAACTTTTAGGCTCTAAGGGGAGATAAGATTTATTGTACTTGGTGCGTGGTGGAATTCTTGTTGCCATTGCTCCTAACAGTGCCCTGTCCACTGGCAGGAAAATGAGTCAAAAATATCAATGCCCTTCTATATTTGACTGTAGTATTGAGACACTGGTCTGCTAATGCATTTCCATTTGGTTTCCAAACTTTCCATTGGTTTGTATGGCCAAAATAATTTCATCTGGCTTTAAAGCTCTCTTCCAGTCATAGTTCCTTTGAAGTCTGATCAAGATGCTCAGTCTTGTCTTATGTGCTTACTAAGGAAATTCTTTGTGCAATGCTCCAACCTGTTTATTGCTGTTAAAGTGGTAGATCAGCTAAAGGTAAGCTATATCAACCTGTTAAACCCAAATGCCCCCAGTACCGGGGGCAATCAGTAAACATCATAAATATAGCATGTTTCCTAATAGCAGCATCATCATGCAGCACATGCACTTTAAGAGAAGAAACTTGACGAAAAGCTCATGACCACTTTTACCTCAACTAAACACATTTCAAGCACCAAGCAAATAAATATGCATTTAGCAAAACATAAAATATCAGTGATCGATTCCTAGTGTTTCTACTGAATTTGTGCTATGCATACAAACAATACATCAAATGAAAGAGGAAAGTCCACAGAATCCAATTATTTAAGCCATCTAATTTTAATCCAATACCACACAAAGAACAGCAGGCGTTCACTTTACATTCTATAGCAATGAGCAAATATTTTCTCTTACCATTGATTTTTTCTCATAAAAAACTTTGTTTGAGGGTAAATCTGGCTATTGTTAGCCCAATGTGTCCATGTAATATTGAAACTAGATCCTCCAGTCCCCATGCATGTTTTTTTTCCGGGACACTGCTTCCAGTAACATCAGGCCCTGAGCATTCCGCTTGCACGCAGTGAATTTTCTTCTCTGTGATTGGCTTGTGATGCTGTCAGTTTGACTTTGCGCACAGCCATTTGATTCCATGGGCCCTGACTTTTCCAACGAGCACTTAACCAATGTCATTGCACAAACCTAGCCTGAGATAGAGCCTTGCGTTGCCAATGCGTCTAACTGAGAGTCCATGCACCATTACACACAAACTCAAACACTAAACTGGTTTGTTTTTAGGATTTTGGCTATAATTATCCACTAAAATTCAATAGTTATTTTCAAAGTCGTTTTCTGACTGAGAATCCCTGCGCCATTATGCGCTAGTACCGTGATAGGGCATAAATAAAGGCGCTAAATCGGGATGCATGACGTGTTTTGTTTACTCAGTCTCTGTATTTGAAATGAGGCCAATGGGAACAGCCCAATCAGCTGGCGTAGTGGTTAAGGCAATGTGTTTCAACACGGGAGACCCGGGCTCAAACCTCGATTAAGTCTGTTGTTTTTAGTAGTGAAAGCGCATGGGCGCGAGAGGGTGGGTGCTGAGGGTGCTGCAGCACCCCCTGTTGGCACAATGTGTAAACATTAACAACTGTAAAATATGCAGCCTCCCTACAACACTTTGTAATACATTTCCTGTAAGAAGGTATTAAAACGTGGCCTAAATATTATTTTATTCCATATGAATAAATACATTTCTCCAGCTGACAACAATCGTCATCACGTCAGGTCAAGGTGCAAAAGGTCGAGTGCAGACAGTACGCAAGGTGATTTTGGTGTTTGCTAGAGGAGCTAAACAATGTTGCAGAAGAGAGTCACGGTGTAATTTGACAGATCATTTCAATGTGGTTTGTTTAAAAATCGCGATGATTGCATTGTGTTAAAGAAACCGACCTCATTCTTTGCTTTATCTGCACAACCTCAATAGGTGACAATAGGTTTACTAAAGGGGGATTTAGGAACTGGGAAAAGGCAAAAGAAAGAACTTGGTCGGCATGAGTTGTCAGACCTGCCCTCTGATTCATTACGTGTGTTAGCGATGCCTTAAGTAGATCTAATCAGTGCTATGCAGTTGGAGTTTGCAGCTTGGAATCAACATTCTGCAAGGACAGTGTTGTGACCAGGGGCGTAAGTATTGCCGGTGCGCTGATCCGGGGCCCCGACGTGCTCTGGGGGCCCACGGTGATTGGCCTAGCCACTCTTCCTCTTGTCTCAACTTATTAAGAAAATTTTGCTTTACTCGGGAATTTTCTGAGAGATAGGTATAAGCCAATGATATCATTCTGGTGGAATTGAATGATGAGTACATATATTGCTCTTTTGTTTCATACAACACAGTCATGGCAATAATCCCCTCCCCTACACACACACACAGGCCAGTTTTCCTCTTTTCTTTGATATATGTATTTTGTATTTCAGTAATGATACTTTGTCCGTTATAATCACAATTACTAATCATATATTTGATTGTTTTATTCTCAGCATTTTCAAAAGAACATGGCCTGCTGGGAAATGTGTTTGTCCAATTAGTTGACATTTACTTAATCCTTTCTGATCGTAGCTTCGTAGGCTACGCGCTTGCTCGTGAATTGTTCTTTTTTGAGAGATTTGCCTAGTATTAGAGGTGAAAAGTCTTGAGCACCATGTTGAGCAGCACAAAAGCGGTGCTCAAAAAAGAAAGGAAAAAAAGAGCTCGATGTCCGGAACTCCAAATTGGAGAAATTGAATGCATTTTTTAAACAGTCATCTTGTCCAGATCCAGTTCCTGCTAGCGTAGTGAATGATAGCGGCGACACGCAGCAGTCAGACTTGGAGGCTAATGCTACCACCTCATTGCCCTCTTGCTCAACGACTTTGCAGAGCAGAAGGCACCCAGAGTTAACTTCTGAATGGGTGAGTGCAGTTTTTTTATTAGGCTACTGCAAGTGATCAGCTTGCCGGTTGTGGTAAAATGGCTGCTGTGCCAGGATGTGTGTCTATCTATCTGTTTACTTTTTGATTTGGCCACTGTTGTGCTGTTTGGGAAATATGGTTGACTGTTCAGCCGTATGGATCTTTTTTGCATTTTGATTGGCAATGTATTGTCACTGTTGTTCATGGTTCATATAGCCTAACGTGTTGTGTGATGTAGAGATGCAGTGCAAATATTCATTGTTCATGGTTCTAATAGCCCTAATAATTATGGGTGTCTACGTTTTTCAGAAAACTGATTTTTCTTAATTACTGATTTGGATACCTACTGGCTCACTGTAGCTGAAGTGGTTGGCTTCAGAGGACAATTGTTTCTGTGAATATCCAATAACTGATGCGGGTGGGCCATCTAGTGATAGAATATTGTAACTACGTGCATAAATTTGCAGCTCCGTGTCCCCGCACTAACATACCCTGCTGCCGAGCACCGTTGTTCTTCTCGCCAAATCCAGAAAAACCTTAAACGATGAATTGCGTTCATATTTTAATTTGTAACGAAGTGGCTAGTCTCAAAGTAACGAAGTAAAATGATAATTTTTAAGTTTTAAATGTTGTAGAGTAAAAGTCCAGGCTTCGAAAATAGGCCTGGGCGGGGGGCGGCTAGCGCCATTCTCGCACCGGGGCCCAGCGCCTCTACGCTACGCCACTGGATGAAAGTAAAATTTTGTTCGGCGGAAATGAGAGCTTTCATTTATGCCATGTTTCATCTTCATTTACTCTGACTCAGTTACATATATACTGATTTTTACACCTTGACAAATATCCCTAAGGTGTTACTTTTATTTTGATACCAAGATTATGTCTGCCTGATAATGTAATAACCAAACTCAACCAAATGGACCAAGTAGTTACAGAGATATACTCATTTTATTTTGGGCGTGTCATTTTTGAGCCAGAGGCTGAGGATTGGGACTCAGGAGACAAAAGATTACACTAAATCAGGTAACTTACTACTATCACTAAAATTATCACTGTGTTATTATTTCTAGAAAATAACTTACAGTTGGAATTTCTGATGTGTTTGGTCACAAAAAGTTGTCTTAGCTCAAATCAAGGTCCCATAAGTGCAGTTTGGAATATAAATAAACATATATTAATAAACAAACCTGTGAATCCCATGCTATGGGCAGTTTATGTTACAGTTGTACAACATCACACCCACATTTATTTCTAAGAGTTTTGAGCCTAAGTCTTGACAAGTTTTGTAGGCTTTGTCAGACTGCGCGGATCCAGTCTTGACTTGGTACTACCAATGCTGTAGAAAAGCAAGTTGGCCTGCCGACAGGTTTTTAGGCTGGGACTGAATTGGTAGAGATGTTATCCTGATGGAAAAAAGTCCTCAGCAGTATCTTTCAGTTAAAATTAAATCAAAATACAAGGGATTGTTTCCTGAAATTTCTGCAAAATAATAATAAACAAATTTCTTATGAAATTTTTGTGAGTTTTTTTTTTTTTAAACACTATGCCACTTATGTCTTGGGAGAATTTGCACCCTATATTTTCTTTGGTGGGAACAGGAGTGGTTTTTTAGGATTAAATTAATAACATGCTGAACTTCTTATTGAGAAGTAATTAAAGTCTATAGGCTTTCTACTTCAACAGAAATACAGTACTTGAAAAAAGACTCTTTTTTTCTTTCTTCTCAATCTCATAAAACATAAAATGGTAGTCTGATATATGGTTTCTTATACGGGGAGATCATATTTGGAAAGTGTTGCCAGCTGCCTCGATATGCATTGCCACTTCGCTGAGTCTCGTTTAAGACAAAACAGGAACACGAGAGTAATTTTCTTTTTTATTCATTTAAAGGTCGGGGAGGGTTAATGTAGCAGATAACACCAAAAATGGCCATCTAAACACCCCTGTTTTTGAGCCAGATTATAGAAAAACCCAAAAAGAATTGATCAACTGTTTTGGTTCTCAGAACCTGAAGGTGTTTACTAAAAAAATAGATAATGATTGTTTAACTCATGGAAAATGACACTATCTTCAGTACGCACAGGGACTGGTGCCCATTTTGTGGTCCTGACCAATACAGTTTGCTCAAGTTGAACTGAAGTTGTGAGTAATTCATTGGGCTTTTATATCCTGTCTGCCTTTTTTCTTTATTTTTATCAAGGATGCCAGTGCTTCTGGACTGTAAGTATAGTACAGTCCAAAAATATTCATTCATCTACAATGTATAAATGTAATTGGGTGAAATTCTCACATGCCTTAAATGGCATGGACATGGATGTACGTAGATAGCAGCATATAAAAATTGACAGCCCCATTGTTCAACCTCATAGTCATAATTTGCCATTTTTTAAAGCAATGAGCTTGAATGCACAACCAAAGAGGTAAAAATTGTGTCACTCTTCAAATGCTCATGGACGGCACTGTATGCATATCTAAGAATCTCCTGAGTGTCAGTTTCCCTGTTTTCCTGCAAACGCATGACTGCGCGCACGTTTTTTAAGCGTTTCCACACGTGGGCTCTGTCATGACCTTACTAACCTGTATGACAATGCTGTCCCCGTGGGGCGATCGCTGCATCGGCCACACCGGTGACACTATCCAACCTGCCCTCCAGTCTTCTGTATTCTCTCCGAGTCGGTCTTCACTGGCACGTAGCGAGGTCGACCGGATTCGCCGAAAAAAAAAAAAATAAAAAAAACCGATCCGAGCCCCACGGCATTCATTCTCACCAGACCTGGCAACACTCCACGCAGTCAGGTGTGACGTGTGGAGCCCTGCTCTCGAAAACGCCTGGAACAATGCCGGTCGAGAAGCGCTCGTGGAGCTAGACTGTTTGCCCCAGCCCAGGAGAGCTTCCACGGGCTTTTTTAGCTCTTTCTGGCTGGGAGAATTCATTAAAGGCAGAGGTGTCTCACACAGACACCATCCTCCCCCGCAGCCAGAGGTGAATCAATGGCTGAACACACCAGAGAGAACATTTAGCAACACTAAACCTGGAGGAGGCAGCCTTTCTCCCACTTCAAGGCTTGTGTTTCCCAGGACAAACAGCCAAGGTAGCAGTGCCCAGGAAATAGCGAGGTGATATGCTAAACACACTATAAAGAGTGGTTACAATGCGTGCGTTTGCTAATGTGTGGACTATGCGTTCCCTCTGGAGAAGTCTATGCGCATCTGTGCATCTAAACGGAGAACTGAACAGCATTCAGTCACGTTAGTGGGCAAAACTGAATGTACTGTATAACCATCATGATTCGCTCAGTTTTAAATCACTGTATCAAAAAATGGATTCATCTGCAAAATAATAATACTTTAAAAACAAATACAGTAGCCATGGATCTGATGCAATAAACTGAATCAGATAATTGCAAAATAAAATAAAATAAAAAAAAAAAAAAGCATTGTGCAATATTTTAGTAACACTGTTCCTTTGTTTAATTCACTGAACCAAGCAATCACCATAAATTGCATATGGAACATTTCCTGTAATTCTAATGGAAAGGGAATTTTGGATGTAAATTAACTTTGTTGTGTTGATGGGAATTATTGCTTGTGGAAGAGGCCTAATATTGTCAAATGAATCAATCCTGCAGCAAGAATTCTCTCCCAAGCGCTCTTCCTCCATCTAGTGGCTAAACCGAGCACGTACATTTTTCCATTAGCCCACCGTCACTCGCAACAAATGCATCCATTAGATAGTAAAAAATAATTTAAAAAATCCTACCATGTGTTCGATGGCCAGATTTCAGTTCAAAGTGGTTTTATTAATCAAAAACTGTTCATTTCTTTCTTATTTTCATTTGAATGTATAAACATAACTTCAGAAATATCAATTTAAAGAAACACAAAGAATATAGGAATGATGATCTACAATACAAATATGTAGGCTGTGATAATGCAAACTCAAATATTAGCTCAAACAAGATACAAAATAGAAGGCTATATTCATGTATTTGTCGTAAGAATTTCAACGGAACAAATTTTAACAAGAAATTTTGTAAACATTGCACAAGTAGTGTTCAATTTATTTTCCCCACGTTGGTAAGCCAGACACCGCTGTACAATTTTCTGGGTCAGTGGTGGAATTCTTTTTTTTCTTTCTTCCATGTCTGAAATACACTGCTGTAAACACAATACAGCATAACATTGGTACAAAATAGGGGCGTGTTTATAGACTCGACTGGCATTTCATGAGGTCACAGACGCACAGACAACAGGGCACAAAATGGATTTAATTATAAAAGAAAACGTCAAAAGACATTTTATATATATATACACATAATAAATTGCAATTGTACATACATTTTTGAGATTATGTCCATATAAAATGTAAGCAAAGCAAATATGACCACAAAAACAAAAGTGGACAACGCAAGCATTTACTGAAGACATTATAACAGTACTGACCAAGTAATATTGTTCAGTATAAGAGATAATGGTTTCCAGTGTCTCAACTACAGTGAAATAAAAATTCTCGACTAAAAACCATTTAAAAGAATGCCATGGATGTAAATAATTTTATAAATCTATGTCTGCCAAAAAGGCCAATTTCAAATCCATAAAAATTGCAAGAATACATTTCACATACAGTGCAAATTCACTTTGATTAATACAAAACATTGCAGTCCAATAACATTCATTTCTGTTTTTAACTGGCTGTCAGTTCATGAATAAAGTCACCATCCTGCCTATTCTAATTAAAAGTGCATTGTATCGGAAAGATACATTCTGTAATTTTGAAATGCAACAGTCTTCTTGATTGGCTTTACATCAGAAGCTAGGACTTGTCATCTAAATTCATTTACAACCTGACGCAGTTACATTATTCGCTTCATTATTTCAGCGACATATGATGAAGCATCTTAAAAATAATTATTTAAAAAGATATGCCATTGCACACAATATTCTTTGATAAAGGAAGAGTCCAAGCATTATTTCAATGGATGCAATTGAACATGAACTGGGTATTTCAAATCTCGGGCCTTCAGCTCTCAATCTTGCTACGTAAGAAGTCCTGCTTTGATGCGACAAACGTAAAGATCTGTTGAGTATTGTTTCAGTCTCAGTCAATACATTCAACATGAACTCATCAATAGAGCGGCAAGTGTGCAGTGTGTTATATTTGAAGAGTGAATCATATTTATGTCGTCCCTGTCACCGGCATAATTCCGTTGTTGCCGCATGCCCGAAAAATTGCACTTGCTTCCTGGTTATTGCGAGCGTGCACACGTCTCAAAGAGAACGGTCACCTTAACCCCTGGAGCGCTGAATAAATTTTCACAGAATTACAGACGAAATCATTCTGAGCTGTTGAAAACCTATCATGCGTCACCTTGTTTAAAGGAGCTCCCCTGCGGGAGTTTTAAACAAGTTGCCTCATGATAGGTTTTCAACAGTATCTGATTTTGATATCTTATAGTTGCCAATAGCGCTCTAAGGGTTAAAAATACCTGAATACTTTGGGATGTAATTAGTAATTACAAGTAAAACCATGAACACGCTTGTTTCACCCAAGATGACCAGGACTTAAACAGTTATCCAACAGTCTTCGACCAGAGTTGTCATTCACCACATTTTTGAAAAAACAATCCACACAGTAAGGCTGAACTGTAGGTAAAAGAACTGATAAACTATAGATACTAGAGCCTGAGTACTTTCATTTCAGATTACAAGGTAGTGGCATGTAGTACCTACTGCAGCTGAACCTAAATATCTCCATTAGTGATTTTGTAATCAACCCCACAGGCTATAAACAGACATGGGAGCACATATATTTATTTTGCAAACAGATTGTGATCTACATTATATACAGTACATTAACTGGAGTTCCCAAGGAATGACACCATGTCTTGTCTTATTATTTGTTTTATCATCCCTTTCCATATCAAGTTTGATGTTTTTTTTTTTGTTTGTTTTGTTTTGTTTTAACAGTCATGTGTTCAAAGTATTCAAGTGTATGGAGAGCTTAGGGTATTTTAGCCAACAGTACATGAACCCCACCAAACACAGACACTAGTTCACAGTTTTTCTCGTAGTGTTTTCTCCCTCTGTAAAAATGAAGAGAGCACTGGCAGGAATCAGAGACAGGCTGATAGAGCTGGGGGTGCACAGCTGATTTGGGCTGCGTTTGCTCAAGTACACGTCCAGGCTAAGGCACGGAGCGAGCGAGCGATGGGCCCTCCCTGGGGCCCCCGTGACTGGGGAGCTGGTGTCAGGTGCCCGGTTCACAGGGTGATTCTGATGCAAGGGTGCTTTAGTCTGCATGGCAGAATGCCCCGATTGACTTGGTAAAACTCCACCATCTGGATCAGATCGCTGAACCGCGTGTGACCATCGTCCAGGCTGAAGAACAGGTCACCCTCGTCTTCGACCTAACCCCCGTACACAATCATACACGCGCAAACGCACAAACGCGCACACGCACACACACACACACACACACACACACACACACACACACACACGCATGAACACACAGATAAGAAGCATTGTAGCTCAAGTGAACACAAGCATTGTGAGAGATTGCAAAGCTAGAAGTGCAGACATGAAGACGAATACTCACAGGTAAGATCTGAAAATGTTTGATTCTCTGTGAATGACAGAGCGACAGAACGAATGTCTTGGGGTTGCTTTGGCTGTCCCTCAACAGAAACACCCTGAAATTAATTCAGAATGACATTTCAGGCATTTACTGATGTGCTCACCCACAGTTACACGGCTTACATTCCTCTTACATGCAGTCCAAAAGTGGTCTAACTCTGTATTTGTATTTTTTAAGGTCTTATCCTAAAATGATTCCTAAGTGGTCAATCTGTTTAGGGCACTAATGGATTAATTCAGAGTAGTTCTGGTATTATACAGTAGGTGGTTCATATGTTCTACTCCTCTTGTTCTCAGGGGCTAAATTTATGATTATGATTTGTTCTTTGTGAAAGTCAGGACCTAAATCATCTGGGAATCAAACCTACTGCTTTGGGGATGTTAGCCTTGTTCTTTAGCCACCATGCTGCTCTACCACTCATCTAACTCTTTTTAAAAATACGTATATAAATTTAGTTATCTTCTGCTGTTGAAAACCCATCATGTGGCAACTTGTTTAAAAGAGTTACAACTGTTACAACTGATAATGAAACAATGGACCAATAATGTAATAACTGCCCGGTAATGTAATAAAATTAACCAATGATGTAATAACTGCCTGATAATGTAATAACATTTTGACCAATAATGTAATAAAAAATGTCTGCCTGATAATTTAATAACTCTCTACCAATAATGTAATAACTTAGTGCCAGAGGAAGGGGACTTAGAGTGAAATACTATCGGGGCTGGGATGTCTCACAGGGGCGGGACCAGAGACTAGAGGTGTGGGGGGGGGGGCACCGAGGGATGGGGTGAGGTGACAGCGACTGATCCTATGGGCAGGACCTGAAGGGGAGAAAATGAGCGGGTATGAAGGGAGGAGTGTTACCAGATGCACTCAGCCAATTCATGTGGGCGTGAGTGGGTGGCTGTGTTGCCTGATTATCGAGCCACATTCATGGTACTATTGTTATCATCTTTATAGACTGATGTAAGAGGCGTCAACAAAATAGTTGAATTTTTTGCCTGTGCTGTGCACTCATTGAATTTAAAACTCACAAATTTCGTAATTGTAAACGTACAATTGAAATCATGTTGCAGATTGCATTATTTTTTGATTACACTTCGCTGATTATTCACGACTGAATGTTTTCTTTCTCACTGACCTCAAACTTCAAATAGGCGCCGCGTGCTGATCCCCCAATTCAGACAAGACTTTGGCATTTCGGTAAAGAACTCGGCCATTAACTACTGGCGGCAAGGAACCACACTCAGACTGGAAGTTTGCATGAATCCTCCCAATGCCCCTCACATAAGATTACCCAATTACCCACCGAGAGGCGCGCCTGAAATTTAAAAACGGTCTGGCCAACTTTCCTGAGAACAAAATGGCCGTTAAAGAGTGGCCCAAACCCAAACCAGCTGTTCCAACTGAATCCAGATCGTGGCCCGAGTTTTCCGATACTGACTGTCCACTCCTGCCAGTCCGACGTCTGACTCTGATGCAACCACCTAATCCGCCCGGATTCTTAACCGCTTTGTGCAGATGCCAGCAGACATGGAGCTGCTCTATTTATGCACGCAGTTACACTAATCTATCACTAGATGGCACACTCAGATCAGTTATTGAATATTCACTTGCAAGCCGAGCTGTTTTAGAATATGGACAAGTTCATTCCCGTCCCTGTTTTTCTGGAGCTGCATGAATTAAATGCCTCAGCTAAGCCTGATGTGCAAACTGCTTGATATACTTGCCCAGAGTATCTATCCAGCAGTTCAAAAAAACAATCTCTTGCTACAGAAAAAAGTCATTGTCCTTTGAAGCAACCACTTCAGCTATAGTGAGCCAACAGTATCCCAATCAGTAGTTCAGGAAAATCAGTTTTCTGAAGCAAAAATACCACGTGGTATTGATACTATGTATCAATACACGGCCCTCGCGGTGTGCTCTTGGGCAAAACACTTTACTCCTACACTCCACGCCTCACTCCACCCAGGTGTATAAATGGGTACCAGCAAATAGGAAAACTTGTCTAAGAGCTGGGGGAGTACCTGCGATGGACTGGCATCCCATCCAGGGGGAGTAGTAATACTCCTAGTCGCTTCATGCCATGGAAACCAGGGTTAAGCACTGGCCCGATGGGCCACTAGGCTCATACAGGCTTACTATTGATACCATGTCATTCTACTATTAATTATAGTCATCACATATCAAAAACTGCCTAGTTCCCTACTGCGGACTTATGCATAGATTCCTCCATTGACAAATTCAATGCTTCCTTACATCCTCCCAAGTACTCTCGTTGATTAGCCAGTCACTCAATTATATACTTTGGCTCATTCGTGTAACGCAGTTATAGTTCACATCCATGTGAAACTTCCCCAGTAATGATGTGCTGATTGACACATTTCTTATTCAAATCCAAAGAGTAGAAACTTTCCACAGTAACTGAAAGACATTGATTGGACCATCAGAAAGGTATTTAAAAACTTGTATAATATCAGTTGGTTATATTCTCTCAACTTTGCGCAGCTGAGAATGACTTGATTGCAAGGAAAAAAAGACTCCCAGAGCCAACCCTGGAGTGTTGACCTTCTATTTGCGGGATGGAAATGTAATTCTGAGATGGAAAATGGCAGTTATTCTTAATGGAACAAACTGGAGGGCTGACAGGATTGATTATTAGGAGGAGAAATTGATTATTTTGAGTCAAACTGTCTTTGTATGGTGCAGCTCTACTCTACCACTAACTAGCCAGCTATTTATTATTTTCGGTTCACCTCCGTGATCACAGAGCTAGTTTATCACACTAGCTAACAAGATTAGTCGATGTTGCAATGTGCTGGCATTTTGCTTAATTAAATAATCTGCATAAGAATTTACACTGCATTCAACTAAATAGGATGCCTTGGATTTTCGCTCGTTTAAAATGCGAACAGCTATCGCTGTGTTGCGAGTTATACTAGCTCCTTATAGGATATGAAAGCATTGTTACAAGCTTTCGTTTCGCTTGGAAGATCGTATTTGTAAATAGCAAGCTTTCCGTATGATTGAACATTCTGACCGTAGAATCAGCAATTCCTTTAACGAGTACATGTGCTTGCTGATGTGGTTTTGTTGAATGATGGACGAAACTCTGAACCTTATCATGGAGAAAAGGCATGTTTTGGGGTGGAGAGGTTACTGGTGACCACTGATGTCCAGCTGCGCCTATATTGATAAACGCTTCATTAAACCAGAAAATCATTAATTCAAAAGTCAAATGTTGATTTGAGTTAAAAATATGATGATTTTTTGATTTGACAGTGCGCCATTTTGAGGGCTGTTAGTGTTTGGGGAGTCACCTGGAGAACTGTCTTATTTGGCTTCCTCTTTCGAAGCCAAAGAAGATTTCATGCTCAGATGAGGACTTCTTGTGGTTAAGCAGTTTATGATCCCAGAAATGTATTGTTTTAACCGCCAGCCATTTTTCAATCCTTAGTATTACTTTTTTATAATTTCAATGCTGAATTTTCATAAAGACTTTTTATGTTCGCAGCCCGTTTTTCTCTACCAAAATCATGGAAATAAACTGAAATAGGATGGAATACTAAATGCTGCAAGTGTATTGTCTCAGTTCAGCCGTATTTGCCCTCTCTATGAAGCTTAAATCTTGAATTATAAAGCATTAAATAGTGTCACACATTACTAGCCATATTCGGCTTCTGAACAAAGGGGTTAATAGGGTGTGTGAGGGTACCACGTGACCTAAGTCCTAAGTAATTCTGACATCAACAGTTCATCAGCTGTTGCCCGAGCATTGACGGGTGAACTGTTGACGTCACAGTCACTAAGAGTTAGGTCACGTGCACAAACATAGAATAATAGCGTGGTACCCTCACCAGTGACCCTCGTTGCTGTCCTCACAGCCCCTATTGCACTATTACTCTTATCGCTGGCTATATTCTATTGCTAGATGACTATGGATAGATGGATTTTCAAAAGACGCATCTGGCAGCACTCTGCCCACTCACCCCTGGATAACTTTGGCCCGATACGTCTAGCAACACTGCCGCACCCTCATACATGAATGAATTTGGCTTGATAATCTGGCAACACCGTCACACACTCATGCCCACATGAATTTGGCTCGATGATCTGGCAACACTGTCGCCCACACACGCCCAGATGAATTGAATGAACTGAGTTATTACATTATAGGTTGAGTGTTATTACATCATCAGACAGACACTTTTTATTACATTATTGGTCAAAGTGTTATTACATTATTGGGCTGGCAGATATGACATTATCGGTTGAAGTTATTACATTATCGGGCAGCTATTACATTGTCGGTTAATTTTATTACATTATCAGGCTGTTATTACATTATTGGTCCGTTGTTACATTATCAGTTGTAACAAGCTCTTTTAAACAAGTTGCCACATGATTTTTTCAACAGCTTTGATTCTGGTCTCTTACATGATTGAGCAACAATTGCTGCAGTTAGCGCTCAAAGGATTAAAGCAATGCAGGCAGTTTACTAAGTATACCAGTTAAATATTAATTACATCTGCTTGTTTACTGGAGTTTAACCAAGAGTTGCATTCAGAAAAAGAAAAAAAAAAAAAAATTGTCACTCAGTTTTTCTGTTACCCCGAGCTCACATGGCTTTATTATTTAGGACAACATAAGCAAGGACTTCTAGCAGATCCCTCAGTTTTCTCATTCATGTAGCCAAATTAGATGCTTCCCAGGAATGCCCCAGACGGCAGCAAAAATTTATCATGCATTTTTTCAGAATTTCCTATCAAACTAATACTAAAATGGTTTAGAGGTCTGAACCATTACAATTCTAATTTTGTGTATCATCCAAAACATCCTGGTCAGTTTGACGCACAAGTAACTGTGCCCTCCGCTAACAGCGCTGAGAAAACAATTGCCCTTCCTGATTTCATGTCTTTTTGATTATTTAACATGGTTTGTGTACTACGTACAGAAATTCCAATGAACTAAAGTTAACAGTCTGTACTTTAGCATTATAGTCATTAAATATCAAAATTAATTGCTTCATCACTGAGCAAATACAACAACTGTGTCACTGTCCATATAAAGTGTTCTATACTGGTCACATGACCTCACAAAATAACATATTTCTCATTTGCTCCATTTTTTTGATAAAGTTTTCTTGGATCAAACGGAAACGGGCAGTTTTTTAAGTTCACTGGTCATGAGCTTTCAGAGGTCCTCAGATATTCCTATTACTCGTCTCAGAAGATTTCAATGGACTGCATCTTGCACGATAACCTGCAGCGCTAAACCTACCCCTTCATTTTGAAATTGTATAACATCAGAGAAGAGCCTTTTCAAAACTTGTCCTTAAAAAAGGAGCTGTTTATTGGTCGAGGGAATTGTACGTACCCATCGATAAGGCCTTGCTCTGCGATCAGACGGTGTGACTCGTCTCTGGAGAGCTTTCCGTGGAACCAGGGTTGTGTTCTATGAATGGCTGCCACGAAGACCATCATATTGGCACAGTCAGTGAAAAAGTAAGTAAGACTTGAAAAACAAGCATTAAAATGTTAAAATTGAGATATAGTTACAGTACAGTGAAATTATTTAATTTTACTGTTCATTTGACGAGGTCAATTCACATTTATGAATAATTTTAAGTTTGCCAGAGAGGCCATTTTTCATCAGCTGATCTTTGGTTACTCATGTTCACTCTGTAAATGGAAATACCCTAAAAAACCCCTAAACACACACATGCCTGCAGAAAATGCAAACTCCAAACTCCAAACAGGCTGGACCCAGGCTGGGTCTCGATCGCACAACCTCCTTTTTCGACAACGGAACTAATCGCCTCACCATCTGCATAAAAGCGTGCGGAACGCCAGCAAAACAAACGAACAGCAGGGGAATCCCCGTGCATTGTGAATTTGCTCCCGTTTGTCTGACTGTCAAATAGCTACAGAATAAAGACAATTTGAATTATTAATTTCTGCTAGAGCTGAAGCCTGCTGATTAGGAACATAAAATCATAAATTAATGGAATTAGGCCGAGCTGCACGTCCACTTGGTGTATAGTACCCTATCTTACCACATGGAGGCAGCATAGTGATGTATAGTAATTTGTTTTTGCTGCAGCATTTATGCCAGCCCAACATTAGGCAAACAAACTGCAAAAAGATTGACAGAATTAATGATTTCTTATAAAAATGGAGAAGAATGTTAATTTACTGATCAGCCATGTCAGTTTGGGAAAGAAGTGCATTAAAATTTCATTTCTCCTTTTGTGCTTTGGGTGGTAGATTTCATGAGTAACTAAGGTATACAGATGCACAACCCCAATTTCGAAATAGTTGGGACAAAGTGTAAATTATGAATAAAATCAAAATGCAATGGCTTTTAAATCACATAAGCCAATATGTTATTTGCAATAGAACTCAGATAACATTTCAAATGTTAAAACTGAGACATTTAACACTTTTATCCACAAAATGAGCTTATTTCAAATTATCAGGCTGCAAAAGGTCTCAAAAAAGTTGGGACACAGGAAAAAAAGAGCTGAAAAATCAATTAATATCGAAGACAATCAGCTGAAAGAAAATTTAGCAAGTAATTAAGTTAACTGGCATCAGGTGTGTAACATGATCGGCTATAAAAGGGATGTCTTAGAGAGGCTGAGTCTCTCAGAAGTTCAGGCTCTCCAACCTGTGAAGGCTTGAGTAAAAAAAATTGTGGAATACTTTAAAAACAATGTCCCTCAATGTCAAATTGCAAAGGCTTTTTGAAGGTCGCATCATTGACAGTGCATAACATCATCAAAAGATTCTGAGAAACTGGAAAAATCTCTGCATAAGGGACAAGGCCGAAGACCTTTACTGGCTGCATGTGATATTCGGGCCCTCAGACGCACTGCATCACTCACCGGCATGATTCTGTCATTGACATTATTAAATGGGCCCAGGAATACTTCAAGAAACCACTGTCTGTAAACACAATCTGCCGTGCCTTCCACAGATGCCACCTTAAACTCTATCATGCAAAAACAAAGCCATTGTTGAGCCTGATCCAGAAGCGCCGCCGTGTTCTGTGGGCCAAGGCTCTTTTAAAATGGACTGTAACAAAGTGACAAAGTGTCCTATGGTCAGACGAGTCCAAATTTGACATTCTTGTTGGAAATCATGGGCTTTGTGTCCTCCGGGCTAAAGAGGAGAAAGACCACCCCTCCTGCTATCAGCGTTCAGTTCAAAAGCCTGCATCTCTGATGGTATGGGGATGCATTAGTGCATATGGTGTGGGGCACTTGCATGTTCTAAAAAGCACCATGAATGCTGACAGGTATATAAAGGTTTTACAGCAACATATGCTCCCCCCAGATATCACCTATTCCAAGGAAAGCCTTGTGTATTTCAGCAGGACAATACAAAACCACATACTGCAGCTATTACAACAGCATGGCTTCTTCTTCTAGAAGAGTCTGTGTGCTGAACTGGCCTGCCTACAGCCCTGATCTCTCACCGATTGAGAACATTTGACTCATAATTAAACGAAAAGTCCATCAAAGGAGACCCAAAACTCTCCAGCAGCTGGAAGCCTGTATTAAACAAGAGTGGGATCAAATTCCAATGGCTAAAATCAAGAAACTTGTCTCCTCAATGCCCAGACGCCTCCACTCTGTGTTAAAAAGAAGAGGCGATGCAACACCATGGTAAACAGGCCCCTGTCCCAATTTTTTTGTGACCTGAAGCAGTGATCAAATTTGAAATGAGCTCATTTTGTGGATAATATTGTAAAATTTCTCAGTTTCAACATTTGCCAAGTTATCTCTGTCCTATCGTGAATAAAATGCTGTCTGGTGTGATTTGATAGTCATTGCGTTTTGATTTTATTCACATTTTACACTTTGTCCAAACTATTATGGAATTGGGGTTGTAGGTCCGGAATAAATTATCAGGCAAGAGTCTGAAATATCACAAAGTAAAATTCAACGGCTTATTAGCTCCCCCCAGCCCATGATGGTCCATCCTTCAGGTCGCACTATCAAATATATTGAGAGATAGGTGGCAACAATTACTCTATCTGCTGGAATATGCCAATATGGAACAAACCGACAGATTTGAGAACTCTGCAGCATCTTTAAAACAAAACGCTATTCCTGTCACATTAAAACAAAAAAATTGGCCCAGCGGTGTAAAGAGATGCCACTCAAAACACACACAGTAATGTACACACTCTGAAAACCACATACTGATTGTAAGTGGCGTGGAAAACAAGCTTGTAGGCGCCATTAGCTTTGGCGTCCAGAGGTGAGACGGCCTTTCCCCTGCTTTAGCACAGGGCACAGAGTGACGGAAATCACTCACCTAAGTTAGACAGTGGACTCTGCAGAGCCGAGGGACTCCCGTGAACACTCAGCCGATGGCAGCTTTTCCTCTGTGAGGTAAATCAGGAGTAAAGTCAAATACAATAATGCCTGTCGTTTAATTACTTTCAGACTCTCTCCTCTCTCCCCTGATTGAAGCCTTGTAAAAAAAAAAAAAAAAAAAGTGCAATCGGCCCATTCCTCTTCGGGATACGTGCAAATGTACCCATAGACGGACACCTAAGCCGTTCACTTGAAAAAGTGCCTGTATGTGCCTGTGTTGTTCTCAGTTAATTACTGGAAAATAAATGGGTCTAGAAACCCAGCAAAACATGATACAAACTAAGTAAACTCTATATAAAAAATATTGAACAAAGAAAAATATATGTCTGCCCACATCACATTTTTTAGATTAAAAGGATGATAAACTAACATTTTTTATGAGGCGTAACCCAGTGTTTCTTGAATTATGAGTCAGGACCCTAAATGTTGCTTTGTTTAGCCTTACCCTCCAGGACAGGCCCTCTTCCACTGCCACAGACAGAGCTTCTGAGGGGTTCTCTATTACCCGACTCTTCTGTCCTGAGAAGTCCATGGCCACCAGCGAGTTCTCCGATATGCTTCTCTGTGGAGGATTAGAAGGCCTCACAAGTCAGCCTCACCTGCTGGGAGTCCATACTAATAATTAAATACATTTAAATATCTAAAGTAGTTACCAAACTATGAATGAGATCATGTTAAAAATGGAATGGCTAGAGAGAGGATAAAAATCCTCACATTTAAACAGTGCATATGCTTATGTTGGTTTGAAGATTGGTCCGAACAGAAAAAAACAAGTTAATTTAAAAAAAAAAAAGAGTGAACCGATTACTGTTTTTGCTTTTTAGACTGCATGATGCATTTTATCTTCTGAAAACTTCATAGAACCTAAGCTAATATTTCTCAAAATGCTTGAAAGATATTTTGCAAAAATACACTACACCGTGTGCTGACCCAGCCTCCATTGCAGACGTCCTATGTGGTTCGCTTCCCTTCCACAACAACATCTGCGCACTTGAGCCGGGTTTTGAGCTCAGAGAAGCTCTGAAATTTCGGAAGCGAGAAAATTATGCTCATACTGTTGTGGGAGCCTGGGAGTCAAGCGAATCAATCAAGATGTCAGCAATGGCGGCTCACCAACGCCAATATGTTGAAGTAAGGTGGAATTTCGCCGAGTTTCTATGGCTTTGAAGTTTTCCTGAAGATAAGTTGTTTAGCTGCAGAGCAGCGCACTTCGGTCAGAGCTTCGGTAGTTAGACGTTTGACGCAGGGCTAGTTGCTATGATGGTAAAGTCGCTTAATTTCCTTTTTGTTCTCATCCGGTCAGCTTTTTATTATTGGGAACTTTTCTTATAAATATACAAGCAGTTTTACGGGAAAAAACACTACTAATAATTTAAGGAACATCGAATTGACTTTTTCCATATACACGTATTTTCGTATTACGTATATTCTCTTTCGTCAGTCCGATTCTCATTTTTCATTAAAAAAAAACAAATTTCATTATCCACAAGTTTTTTTTGGGGGGTTTCTGTACCCGCAATTTTGTTATGAATATTTTACCGGGGAAACCCAAAATGACCGGCTTATTTCGCACAATGCCATATGTCACAGAACTCAAAACCCAGCTCGAGCGCTCAGACGCTGCTGCGGAGGGAAAGAAAACCACAGAAGACGTCTGCGATGGAGGCTGGGGCTGACCAGTTTTAAATTTTGAATGAAATTTTTGACTGACATTATAAAGGAGTAGGAGGACTTGAATAATCTTGTTTTCAGCATTCTTGCTCATTGACTTCCATTGCAAAAGCAGGAAAAAAAGTGACATTATTTAAAAAGTATGAAAGGTATTTAAAAGTTGAAAAGTGTTAAAAATGCAGATAATAACATTTCAAAGTTGATTGGAGTTTCTAAATAAAGAAAAATGAAAGAGAACACGATGTTGAAAAAATCTGCTGAATCAGCTAAAATTGCTGAAAATGGCTAGATTTAATAAAGGTAAAAAAACAAGTTCAAATATTAATAAAAGATGATAATAATATAAAAAATCTATGCAGAGGCACATTACAGCAGAACATGCAGAACATTTCAGAGTTTGATCGGTGGCGATGGCTGAAATGGAGAGGAATCATTTAGAGTGCAAAGTTTACGCAAAGAAGAATGAAGAAGTATGTGGGAGTGTGAGGTGTGTGCTTCTCTGATGCAAGGGTACTACTGGAACACACAGGTGAGCCCTGCAATCACAAGACAATGAAAGACCACCGTCATGAGCAACTGGTGGATAATTGTACTCAAATAAAACTCATTCTCAAGTGTTAAACTGATCAAGAACTCTCCTAGTTGCAAGCATTGTTTTGTCAAAGACAAAAATAAAGAAAAAACCATTCAAGCTAATCCCAGCAGGTTCTCCACAAGATGTAGCTCCCTAGTCAACCCCGAGTACAGACTGGCTAGCTTTGACATTAAAATTGTAAAGTTCTGGACTCATTGAGACATGCAAGATTGACCAGGGCAAATTCAATGCAAAGATGAAAGTTTGGAGAACTGTTTGTGTTCCATAGCATACAACCCGATTACTGAAAAATGGTGCACTTAGTGATTTGGTAGAGTGTGGCTGCGATCGAACAATCGCCAAGTCTATCACCTGAATCCAAGTCTGTAGACAAAAAATCCCAAAAGAATACAGAGATTACAGATGGAGCACAGGCCTGGCTGAGCGATACAAGGAAACATACCCAGTCATATCTTGATTCGTAAATAACTCTAGCTTTCATTGAACACGGAGGAGCAGCATCCAAGCACTTAATATGATGACTTTATTTAAAAATATAGGGCACTGGAGGCCCTAGAAGCTCCGGCCGCCAAGATAAACAAAATGTTGAAGTTTTTGTTTGACGGACGCACGCACGGATGGAGCCTGATACCATAGCTTCTGGGCCATTCGGGCGGCGGGAGCTAATTAGGAACCTGTAACTGAAAATGTTGAAAAGATACAGCAAATTGTCGATTTTTGGTGATATTTTTAGGCCAGTAACCTTGAAAAAATAGACCAAGGTCACCTTTGAGCATGTCATTTGTAGGCCTTTATGAGATGCATGTCCAGTCAAAATTAGGAGCCTGTAACTGAAACAGTTGATGAGATAAAGCAAATTTTAGAAGTTTTTGGTGATATTTTTCAGCCACTGACCATGGAAAATAGGCCAATGTCACCTTTAGCCACATCATTTGTAGGCCTTTATGAGATGCTTGTCCAGACAGAATTAGGAGCCTGTAACTGAAATAGTTGATGAGATAAAGCAAAATTTCGAAATTTTGGGTGATATTTTTAGGCCAGCGACCTTTAAAAAATAGGTCATGGTCACTTTTGGGCACGCCATTTGTAGGGCTTTATGAGATGCATGTCCAGTTAGAATTAGAAGCCTGTAACTGAAATAGTTGATGAGATAAAGCAAATTGTCGAAGTTTTTGTAGATATTTTTAAGCCAGTGACCTTGGAAAAAAGGGCAAGGTCACCTTTAAGCATGCCATTTGTAGGGCTTTATGAGATGCATGTCCAGTAAGAATGAGGAGCCTGTAACTGAAATCGTTGATGAGATAAAGCAAAATGTGTTGACAGACGCACGCACAGACGGAGCCCGATACCATAGCTCCCGCACCGCGAGCGGCGGGAACACTCTGAAAATGGGGGAAAATTTTTGCAATTCCTATTTTTTCCCCTCGATACAGATGAAAATACTCTCAATGCTTCACTGTCCTCACTTCAACCTCCTATTCACTGCTTAATTTTGTCGCAAACAAAATTTTGGTCCAGATAAGCACAGACTGCACTGTACTGATGTCTCTGCTTCAATGACTTGCAGAGTCGGTGATCTAACACACAAAATCTGCGGCTTTGCTGACATTTTTTTGAGCTGGAGGTACTCAGTTCATGTGCTCTGCTCAAAGGTACAACCAGTCCCTGAGAGTATTCACACCCACGACCCCCCCCCGCCAGCTCCACGCCCTGACCTAATCCCCCAGCCGCTCTCTATCTCCCCAGCCATCTGACCCAGTACAGTCCCAGCCAGCCTTTCTGAACACCCTGTGACTTTTTCATGGCCGCAAAGCAGAGGTGTTGAGTTGTTAAGCCTAGGAGCTGCTTCATATGCAGGCTATTTATAGCGAACCACGGACTCCTTTAGCAGGCTTGACCAACCGCGAAAAAAAAGTTAGTTCACGTGGCATTGTTTTTCTAGGGAGGATGACCCAAACCAAAATAGATCATGTGTTAATTCACTCAGAAGTGCTTGGATTAAGGAGAAGAGTCAGGCTAAAAATAAGCCAGAGGTGTATTGAAAATTATTGGTTTTATTTAAGAGAAATTTGAAAATAAACCATGCGTGAACCCTAATATCGGTTTAAGGAAATTGGCATATGCATGTCTCCCAATACTCATAATTAAAATATGTCTCCAGGAGTGCAAAAAAGTTGCAGCACAATTATTTCAGCTGTCTGATGTATATGAAAACCTTACTTTAAATGCGCCAAAAAAGACACATTAGCTTGAATAAGACCATATCCAGTTGAAGGCCCAAAGAGAAAGAGAGACCTACCCCAACCATCGGTGAGGACCTCTGCTTCTGATGAGGCTGGATGAAGTTCTGGTACAGCTGCATCCCATACTGCAAACCCAAAGAGCAAACATAACCTTCACATGAGCCTGAGGGAACAAAGCCATCCCAGCACCAGTGACAGCTGTGAGGCGGACGGCTGTGTAAATACTTTCATTAAAGCTCTCGTGATAGCAGGTCACCCTTTCTTAGAGAATGACCTTTTGTCAATCCATACTTGGCACCAAGCGTAAGATCTTGGAGCATCATCCGAAACATGAGAAACCAATAAATGACAGAATCAGCGTTCATTTCGTTGACAAAAATTATCACAAAAAATGTTCATAAATGATGTTTTCTACCATGAACAAACGCAAAAGGATGAAAAGCTAAAAATAGATCCTGTAGAATAAAGACTATGATGACACGTGTTCGTTTTCGTTGACGTGACATGATGAGACCAAAATGTTGGACGAATCACATAAATGCAAGCAGATCAACATAGTGGCGGAAAGAAGACAGTTCCCATGGCCGAGTTACAAAATTAACGGAACGTCTTTGTTCATCTAAACTTTATAATCAAATGAAATGTGCATCTGCTAATGGTTAGCACTAAAATTATTCAAAATATTTGCCCAATAAAATAACTTTTGCAGCTATAAGATGGACTGTCAAACAGAGCCAAAAGTTGAGTAAAATGTTGACTGAAAAGTAATGAGTTGTCATCTAAAACACTTTGAGTTCTTGCCGACTAAAACAACGAGGGAAAAAAGACTAAATATGACTAAAATAATACAATTTTTGTCTGAAGACTAAGACTAAATCTTAGCTGAACTGAGCTAAATCTAAAATGGCTGCCAAAACCCAGTTACTCAGCCATGAGTGGTCACCCAAGTTGTCATGGTTACCTTGAATAGGCGAATGGCGGTCACCCAGCAGGTCCTGATATGGTCCTCGTCCGCACAGAGCAGCCTCAGGTCACGGAGGGCATTTGACTTGTTTGGCTGGGGGTTTAAAGAATAAGACTTCAGCAGTGGTGGTATGGTGGCAAAGTGGTTAGTACTGCTGTCTCATAGCAGGAAGCCTGTGGGTTTGAATCCGGCATAGGGCCTTTGTGTGTGGAGTTTGCATGTTCTCCCATTGTACTTGGGTTTTTCCACACTGGTGTCCCATTCATAAACCAATTTGAGTTCTTGTGTCGACAGTCAACGTGAGAACATTTTTTTATTCCTTCATGAATTGAGTTAGAGTAGGAATCTGGCCAAAAAACTGCAACCTGAGCCAGGACTCAAACACTCAACCTGCTCCCTGAGTAAGTGCAACGTCAAAATTTTTTACTGAGGTTTATATTAATGCGCCAGTTTAATTTTTCTTTGAGCTGTGATTGTGTATCCTTCTTAGACCCATCATGAAACATTAGGATAGTTGGATAGTTTAGACTAGGATGACACAAACTGTCATAATTGCGGATAAAAAACACATTTTTTACATTTATTTAAAAAAACATATTTTGACTAAATGATTCATGTGCCAGAGGTTAGTGCCTGGCAGAATACGTCTTTTTTATTTGGGAAAGATCCGACTCTTGTGTCTACTAAAGAAATACATTAACTGTGGGGTATAGGGGGTTTTAATGATCTTAAAAAAAAAACCTTCACTGATTGGTGTAGTAATACACTGAGGTTAAACATAAAGGACTGATTTTCTTGGCGGCATGTTATTGTCTGCTGCTTACTCTTTGATTTGCATTCCTTTATCACTGTGTCCCTATTTAAGGCATCAAGGCTGTCCTAAGTTTAACCAGTATTTCAGCACAAAGTTCTGCTTTTGATAAGAGGTAAGACAGACAACACAGCTGTGGAGAATTTATATTATGCCCTGAACATCCTATGCCTGATAACACGAAAGGTCAAGTACAGTTAAATCTCACACCGCAAAACCAGGGCAATGTGTTATCAGCCATACAAACTGTCATGTCTTTATCACTGAAGCAGATTTTTATTATCTGTCATATTTTACAAGTGATAAACGAATACCTTAATGCAGAACCCATAGTCTGTCGGAGCTCCGTGCGTCTTCTTAGCCGACAGCAGCATGTAAACATCACTGTCACTGAACTCGGCTACGAACTGCAGATGTCTCGGCTCCTTTGAGTAACCAGGAAAAAGATGGAATTAGTAAAAAAGTCAATTTGCGAGCAAGCCCTCATTTGTTTTTGTGAAACTGTACAGGACAGCACTTTAATATATCAGAAGAATTGCACCAAAATAATATGATGAAAACCAAAAAGTTTATAAAAATGCAGACGCAACAACATTGCGTAAAATGAATAAAAAAGAAAAAAAAAACGAATTTTAAAAGTTAACCTAACATTGAATCCACTCTGAATTGCCTCCAGTAATTTTTACCATCCTTATTTAAATCATCAGCCTCTCACGTAGGCTCTTGTTAATGGTTTTCATTAATGCTTCCAAATTCAGCTACAGTACAGTATAATATAACAAAACATTAATCAAAACAAAACATAACATGAGTGGCGAGAACAGGCCGTTCAGCCCAACTAGGTTTGCCAGTTTCTTATTACTTTAGTGAATCTATCACTTCAGATACTCAAAAACTAAATGGTATCCAGCGGTAAATCAAGCCTGCCCTCGACAATTCCCAAGGTTTCCACCTCAACAATATCACAAGCTCGGATCAGAGAAAAATTTTATAAGCATTTTCAAAGAATCACCGAAGGATTTTCTGGTTTGGGCTTCCCTTATCAAAACTATTTTCAAAACCCAGCACATTATTATGAAGTCATAATTCAATTGCGCTATTTTACATGTGATGCAACTTAAACTACAGGCCTGAGGTTTGTAGATCGGTGCAGTGACAGTCCCCTCTCTTATATATTGGTGTTGTATTATCTTTTGTCCAATCACCCACAATTTCTCAATAGATGGCCTAAAGCAACTGCCGATACTATCTGAAACATGGCCGTTTATAACATCTAAAAATAGTCTTTTCCTTTTCTTGTCACCGCTGCCCACTTAATAACAGGACTATTTGAAGCTGCTCAATATTAAATATCTCACCTTCCCAGCAATTGTGTAACATATTGAATTAAAAATAGTTAGAATTAATTAGTTACTGTCAGAAGCTGGTAGTTGGTGATTTACCACTAAGTTAAAAGTCTTCTCATCTTGCCCTGATGAGACCAAATCAAAAAATATCCACTTTTCCAGCTAGTTGATAAATTTGTGGAAATCCCGGCAGGTTACGACAATCATTTTAATAGAGAGCTCTCTTGCTGATTCTACCCTTTCTAGTAAGCTTTTATTTTCTAAACTGTATTTATCTCCATCGTCTTTTCAAAGCCATATCTCAGTCATCCCAAGAAGAAAAGTCTCTCATTAGATCGTGTCAGCAGTCTCAGCGTGCTCGATACTCAGCGGATATTTATATACAACCTCAAGCAGTTGCATGTCCCATTTACGTGTCTCTACGAAGTGGTTTCTCCATGTCACCTATTATTCTTATATAGAAGGGCGAGATACCCGAGCTAACATTTTTGATTTTGAAGATACACCAATGAACATTTATTCTTTTTTTCTTTTCTTTTTTTTTTTTTTTTAATTGGGTATCTCCAATCCCACCCGAATCCGGATGCCCAATCCGAGAACTATGTACAAGTCTTGCTCGTGTGAAACTCATTTCTTTTTTTTAACAAAGTAATATATTTTTTTTCTCTCTGTGGCTGATCAGGTAAATGTTGTGGAAAAAAAGGAAAGCGTTTGAGTCGTTCATAGCTAAGATGCGCGTCTACGAGCTCTGTGGTCGGGTGTTGAAATCCCAGCCAAGCCATTACCAACTGTAGTCAGAGGGCCACCAGGGTGAGTAAAAAATTGGCCCGGCCTCGCTGGGTTAAGACGATTCACTTTGTTAGTGTCATCGCCCTCTAGTGGCCACTCCTGGCCACGTAGGCGCATCTAGCCTGCATCTACGAATTACACACTGACTGTGTAACCCTCAGGTCCCCTAAGTGTGAATTAGCAAGGGCTAATCATCGCACGAGTCAGAGGAATGTTGTTAAGTCGATGGGAGAAAAAGGGGGAAAAAATCCAAAAAGTGCTGCCCTGAGGGACTAGCTATTAAATTTGTATAATTGCTAAACCTGTAAAAAAGAATAGTGAAATATTCAAGAACTACACTTTGGCTCGAAAGTCAAACATACCACAGTTCAGAACAAAAAGAAAGAAATAAATAAATAAATTAATAAATAAATAAATTATACTTTTCCAATACTTATGGATTGTACTGGAGTTTAAGTGCCCTGATTAAGTGTGGTAGGACGGAGAGAAATGCAGAATATAAGACAGAGGCTAAGGTAAGTCTCAGCTTAGCTATCTTTATACACGACGGCTATGGTTTTCAGAACACATTTTAGTCACAAGGTGACTGGAGCCACAGGCTTACTGTATACTCGCTGCTAAAGGACACTTGACAATCCAGAACCTAATTCTGTCTGGTTTCGACTAAAACAAATACAGATACTCCAATCTGCGGGTTATATGGAATTGTGCCATGCACAGAAGGACTAGTTGGCACACATGATTGCACCTAGACAATGAGAATCTAGACCAAACAACACTGCCCTACATGACACAGGTTCAATCAGTTCATTTGACAGATGAACACTAGATAACACTAGATATACGACACAATAAAACAAGGCTTAATTATCCCATAATCAAACTCGCAGGGAACAGTACACACCAAAACACACAGTGCCGTGCAGAAAGCCATAAGTCGTCAAACTTTTCTGCAGACTGTGCAAGGTACATTTCCCCATAGCCAACTGTAACGGACAGAGATGTACAGCCGAATAATAAATAAATGACATATGTCAAGAACAGATAGCAACCGAAAAGGGTCGAGTCAAGTTTGACTCCTTTGGCAGTATTGGATTGCGGATATCGACAAGTGCAAACAAGAGCCTCCCATACGCGGGACAATAGCCCCATTGTTGTCGCTAGAGGAAAAGGGAGAGCTGGTTGGCACGGCAACAGGCAGGTGTAAGCCTCGTCTGTCAACAGTTTGCAGGGTTTGGTCCCTTGCATGCCAAACAACCTGCGTTCAATCCAGCCAGACCAGTTCCGTGCATCGAGAAGAAGGACTCAAGGAGAATGGTGCACCATAGTTTTTGCACGGCATAAATGCTCTTATGCCATCTGTAAATGTTACGTGGATCATGTATCATAATGATAATGCTGAATATTGTAATATATTTCATTTACATTTAGTCTTGATGCAGGTGAATTGTTATGTAAGATATCCATGTCAGGGTTTCAGTGTATACGATGCACGCTAGGTTGCTTGGAGCTTATGCGCAGAAATGTGTGGTTTGATGGAATTAATTTAGCCTTTAACCAAGTAAGCCATTTTCAAGAGTACTCAAACATTATATAATACTTATTACATAATGGCTGATATAATATAATATAAGTTATTATATAATAGCTTAATTTACTTAGAACTTCAATAGGCATTTTTGCTCAGGAGGAACCTTTTCTTAGTTCAACAAACTTAGGTCCAAGATGCCCCTTTTTATTGTATTCATACCACAGCAACTGAGAATGATCGGAGTTTGCAGAACTTAGTTTTATGGGACTTTTTAATGCCAAATTTAGACTGGGTAGTTTGGCAGCACCAGAGGAGCTCTGGTTGCGCTTTGAAATACCATCTGCGGGCCGGCTTATGTCGTTTCAGGTGGGGTCCTATTGGCGATGCGAAAGGCGACAAAAAAAAAAAAAAGCCCTTAAAAGTGTATAATTTCTGGGGAGCTCCCCAGTGGGCAGTTCCTCTCAAAGAGTCCCTTTGAACTACATTTGGTCCAAAAACGCCTATTGACATACATGGAGGTAAAGTTCTGAAGATGATGGACATGTCCGTTTTGTAAAGCTTATAGCTACTTCTGCTCTCCCCACAGCCTCCGACTGACCTTGGAGGCACCTTTGTTGGAGTAGTAGAGTCCAGATCTCCGTAAAACGAAGTAGAACTTCTTCCAACATTTCTTCCCAGTCTCCTTAGCATGTAGATACCCATGAATCTCCGGACAGTTGCTTGAGCTCAAAAATGTCTGTGAAACAATGATAGGATCCAGAAACAGGGCCACTGTGAGGAAGTGAGGAGAAATCATCCCTCATGCACTCTGATACACCCAGGTAGCAACGTATCACATACAGTGCTGTGCACATGTGGCATATTTAACCCTTTGAGCGCCACAGGCAACTAAAGTTGCCCAACTGTGTAAGATATCAAAACCAGATGCTGTTGAAAACCTTTCATGTGGAACTTGTTTAAAAGAGCTCCCGCACATGATAGGTTTTCAACAGTTCAGGATAATTACATTTTTAATTCCTTGAAAATCTGGTCAGCGCTCAAAGGGTTAAAGCAATTTCATGGGGAAAATTGTGCTTGCAAAAATAACGAAATTAGAAGTTTCTAATATTTGAGAAATGTACCATATAGAGCAGTTAACCGCTTAAAACTAAATCAAACTTGTATTTGGTGTAACTACACTTTGCCTAAAACTTTGGGACACTGTCCTGTCGTTCTATAGTTTTAAAAGATGATAAGATTTTTGCTCGTTCCACGCTGAGTGGAAAACTTGCCTCCTTTCTTCTGCAAACTGAGTGTCTCATTTGTGTCTCTCCCTTAAGGTAACTGCAGACAGCTATGATGATGTTCACATCAGGGCTGTGTCAAGACTGTATTATCCGTATCAACGGTTTTTAATGAAATACAAACATTCATTTAACAATTTTTAAATCAGCATTTGGAATTTTTGGAATACTTTTTATCTTTAAAGCCAGATTAAAATTGTAAAAAAAGATGTAGGGGGCCCAAGAGTTTTGTGCAATACTTTATATAGTGAGCACCATAATTCATAGGACAGTGCTGAACATAGTGAGCACCATTATTCATTGGACAGGACTGAACATAGTGAGCACCATAATTCATTGGACAGTGCTGAACATAGTGAGCACCATAATTCATTGGACAGTACTGAACATAGTGAGCACCATAATTCATTGGACAGTACTGAACATAGTGAGCACCATAATTCATTGGACAGTACTGAACATAGTGAGCACCATAATTCATTGGACAGTGCAGTCGATTAAAAGAAAAGATTAGACACAAAATGCCGATTAAAAACAAAAAAATCTTAAAATTGTTTGCATTTCACTGAAGGCAGTTGATGCAGATCATATAGCCTTAACAGAGCCCTGATCTCCAATCATCAAGGCTGTCTGGGATTATTACGACAGACACAAGAGGGTCAGCAGAAGAACTGTAGTGCATTCTCCAACACGCGTGGAACAACCAAACAGCCAATGATCTAATAAATGTACTAAACTTCAGGACTGAGTTACTAATTTTTAGGCACAGAGCAGTGACTCCAAGTATTGTTTTGAATTTCTTTTCTTAACCCCTTTGCGCAGATTCCAGAATTTGGCATCAACAGCACAAACTCATGTACTCCGCCTGCCTTGGTGTGGTTGTGCTTTAACAGTTTTTTCTGTGCATTTTCCAATATTAGAAGCCTGCAAGTCTAAAGGCCTGTGGTGGAAAGAATACCAGTCTTTTCAGAGGTATTCGCTCTTTTAATGTTTTTAACAATGGAACTGAACCCTGTCTGACACATTAAAAAGTCAAAAGTCTCCCATTGGTGTTTAACTCGATCGAGACCAGGTAAATGTGAAGGCCTGATCGTAATTTGCAGTTTTAGTATTCATCAAAACATTCAGTGACCCTTTGTGCTTAGAGAACAAGAGCATTATCTTCTTGGAAGAGACCACTCTGATTGGGGCAGAAATGAGATTAAGTTAATAATCACCAGAATAATTACCTCCGTCAAATGAAGTTGGCAGGAGGTTATGTGATCGGTGTGGTTTGTCTGTTTGTTTGTGAACAGGATAACTCAAAAAGTAATGAACGGATTTCTCTGACATTTTATGGGTGGGTCAATATTACATCAGGGATGGACCCTATTGATTTTGACCACGATCAGTCAAACAACATATTTTACTGACTTGAGACAAGCTAGTTGAGCACCAACACAAACCATTCATTCAGTGGTCCACCCTGTTTCTTCAATGTATTCCGGACTGGAATGGCCGAAACCACCATGGTTCGGATGCATCATTCCCAGTACTCAATATCCACCACAAACCAAAAAACATTTTTTTTTCTCTCAGTCGGTAGAAACAGAAGACTGTTACTCCTAGAAGTGAACAACGGTAACTTAGATTGGGTAGACGGCAATGGCGACCCGCAGCCAAGCGTAACACATGATGTGATGTCTGTTCACATGCTCTGCGCGGTAAATTCACAAAATCTGTCACTTTGTGCCGAGAAACCCACCATCGGAGAAATTCGCTCATTGTTGACAATTCCTGATGGGTTCATTAATATAAAACACGCTGAATTGTGGGGGATAGATTTATGCTGCTTTGCTTTAGGAAAAAAATCACGATTCCATGCGTCTTATAGCTGGTCTGGTCTGTGGACAGTCTGCACTGCAGTCGCGGAGAGCTGTGGCGATTTGGTTCAAACATGATCGCCTCCCCTGACAGTTCCGTGATTCACCACTAGAGGCACCCAAACTCACCTGTTATGATATTAACGGACAAATGCCGTCTACAACACACAATTAGTCCTTGCACACTTCTAGGAGTAATAGACTTCTGGTAGAAATTAAGTCTTTGATCCTAATTTCTGAAACTGCAGGCTTAAAGAGATCATAAGTAGCAGGTTGACTTTGTCTCTGATAGGTATTGAAACACAACATACCTGTATAAGCTGAGAGTGGTTCATGATCCCATTTGTTTCATTCGATGAAGACACCATATGATCTGGGAAAAAGTCCTAAAAGTGTTCAATGGAGGAGAAAGAATTTCTTTACCAGTGTAATCCAATTTAATTTGCTCCACAATACTTGTTTCATTTCCCTTAATTTGCACGTTAGGTTTCAGGGCAACATTTTTTTTACAAATAGATGTTGACTGCGGCACATGACATCAGATTTTATGTACTTTAAAGGCACCCCAATTTCGATGTAAAGTGTTATCACTGCTATATCATGATAAAACCATCTGTCCACCCATCTATCAGTTATCTATACCGCCTCTTCTTCATCAGGGTTGCGAGGGAGCCTATTGCCTATTCCCGCTGACTATGGGTGAACATCAGAAACACACCCTGGACAGCTCGCCAATCCATCACAGGGTGCACACAGCATTCACTCGCACTCTCATACCAATGGGCAATTTAGAGTCTCCAAATAGCCTGTCATGCTTGTCTCTGAACTCTTGGAGGAAACCGGAGTACTTGGAGAACACCAGCATTAACATGCGGAAAACATGCAAACTCCACACAGAAAGGCCCCAGGACGGATTCAAACCCACAATATTCTTGCGATGAGGCAGCAGTGCAACACACTGTGCCACCGAGGCCCCCATGATACTCAAATTTTTGCCAAAGCGGTGATATATGTACAGCACATTATACAATGTTTCTATCAGTTTGCATATGTATTTATAAATTATCACAAAGTATGCATGTATGTCTTCTTTAATTATGACGAAGGTGCCCACATGCTGGAAATGACCAATTAAAATGTGTGTAGTCACAGGTTTCTAAGTACAATTCACCCATATTTGCTTCAGGTCATTCCAATAAATCTAATGTTTTTTTTCTATGGCAAGAAGTGTCGAGAAAGGGCATTTTCATTGCGACATTCCACCAAACCCAGTTAACCAATGTCTTGTGCAACCACACAGCTGCTGTAGCTCGATGGAAGTGAAGTAGTTTGATGAATTGATGCAGAGAATAAACTGCTTTGAAGTTTGTACATGACCTTTGGATTATATTTGGAACAAAAATGTCAAGGTTCAGTTTTTGAGATTAAAATTGTTGGTGCATTATGGGCACAAGATTAAGGACCTGAAAGGTCCATTTTTTTCCAAGCGAGCTGCAGCAAGAAATTGAGTAAACATCTTACATTTCTATAAACTATCTGAATTGCTGTATACCATTGCTGGAAAATTGGCACATAGTTTAGTTTAAATTTTTTGGGGAGATCGCTCCCTTTCACAATATGAATCCCAAAAAAAATGTTACTGACTGTAGAAGATCATAGTCTTGTCCATAAGTATTGGGACAGAGACACAATTTTCATAATTTTATCTCTGCACACACTCACAATTGATTTGAAATCAAACAGCTTAAATGTTCTTGAAGTGTAGAATTTTGGCTGAAATGATACAGATTTTGTCAAAAAGATAGTATGTGGAGTGCAGAAATTACAACCATTCAATAGGGGACCAATCATGCTGTTTTTATTAACAAGTTATAATATTCTTGAATATCAGAAAGTGAGGCTTATTGACTCTTTAGCAAAATAAATAAATAAATAAAAATGTATGATTTCGTGACTATTTGACACCTGTCATTCCTAACCCTCTGAAAAACAAGCTCTTCTGAGTGGGTGTCCCCTCTGTGTTTTTGAGATCTGTTTTTATTGGCAAGCAAATAGACCACCTTGCCAACAGAGAACGATAATGTCAAAACCCTCATCAACTGATAAATCTCAAAATACAGATGACTGAATAAGTAGCTAGCAACCTAGCTCGCCACTTAACTAGCAACACAAGGAGTTTGGAGTGGTACCATCTGCAGGCTTGGCAAGGATGGACGTAGCATTCATAAAGAAATGCAGCACTCAGTCACCGTAAAAGTTGAACTACACTTGGAATTCAGTCCATTAAGAATGATCTACAGTTAACATCTGTATCGTAGCATATCTGTATCGTAGCAAGTTTATCTCTTTGATCTGGTTATTTGCGAATAAAATAAAGGTAAAATCACACAAGTGACCATGGAACAGCTGAGCAGCCAATCGTCCAAAAATTTGGGTCACTTAAAAAAATAAAAGTGTCACAATTCCATAAATTTTGTTTTTAGAAATCACTAAACTACACAAAAATCCCAGAAAAAAAAACATCTTCTCATAAAGATTGCACAATGAACTTACCAGGGGTTTCTTGAAAAATTCATATTTGGCATAATTCTTTCTGAAATACAGTCTGTTGTTAGCATCGACATCCCAGGCCGACTGCACCTCCATGACTGATTCATGGTCCTCTATGGTTCTCTCTGGGTATTATGGAAGTTCAAAAAGGTAGAAGAGAGGGTGATAGAGTAGGAGAGAAAGACAAAATAAGAGTGCAGCCCAAATAGCAAATCAAAGGAATGTGGATATGCATGATTATTGCATTCAAAATGTTTTTGGAATCCTTGCCACACAACAATCTTAAGTTGCAGACAATCCCATCATAAATTGTTGCAAATTTGCAACAAAAAAATGCAAATTTGTAGATAAAATACAACTGGAAATTAGCATAAAGCGGCAAGCTTCTGAAGTAATGTGAGGTTTTAGGCTTCTTGCGTTTACAGACTGACAACATAGTTAGCCTTAAGCGCATCGTGCTGGGGAGAGATTAATTATTTACCCCTCTTCTTCAAAATTGTGCCTTGTTAATGAACAACCATTATAAGTAATGAAACTAATATAAGGTGTGCTGAGCAGGTTGCAATGAGGTTGTTTCACATTATCGCTGAACGTTATTCAGCTCTCAGAGGCCAAACTTAATATTTTATGAACCAATGAAAGCCAGCTGTTTGCATTCTGCTTTCTGGGCTATTGCATAGTTCTACGATGCTGTGATCCAAAAGCATAATGACATTTATTGCTTCATGGCCATATAATAATAATAATAATAATAATAATTGTTGTGTAAATAAATCATATTTAAGTTTACCGGTCCAGTGCATTAAAATAAATAAAAAAACTGAAGATGAACACAGGATCTATGAACAGAGTTAAAGTTAAAACTATGGTTCAAATCTTGCTTCTGGATAACGTGGTTATTGATAGGCCAACCGTACCATATTCACACACAGCTATTTAAATAGGCTTACAGCTTGGTCTGAATCACGAATGTGATCTCAGAGCAAGAATAGGACAGAAGCTTTGATAGTACTCTGTAAACATAGGCAAAATTTTAGCTTGGGGCAAAAAAAGTTGTAAAGTTTAGGGTATGATATTGAGTGGATGAATCCACTAGCAATGTCTCTTATAGAGACTACCCCTTTGAAAGGCACCAAAATGTAAAAGCTACTGCAGATTTTTAGCCAGTTTTAATTACTAAAATTTTTATTGATGATTTCAATTCAAATATCCGAATTTGTGAAATGATAAGCCAAACAAAGACCTTAATATGTCAGACAGAGCATATAATTTGACTGTGCAAATATCTTCGCTAAACAATACTAAACTAACAAGGTTAAGCAGAAAGCATATTATGACAATCTTCACTGAAATTATTGACAGAAAGAGGCCAGCACGCCATGTACTAAAACAGAATTGATTGACTACCAGCATGTCAAGAATGCGAACAAGCAAGGCAAAAGATGGAACTAAAGCAAAGGAAAACAAAACAAACCTGAAGATGAAAATGTCTCATGTCTTCTGCAAAATGAAATTCAAACTTTCCCCAGCAGGGGTTAAAGAACCGGGCCCTGATTGGTTGATGAGAGAAAAAAACCACGGAGGAAGATTCTTTCATGGTAAAGACGACTTTATCTAGCATCTGTTGAACCTACTTTTCCTGAAATGTAAATCGTAAGGTTCTGCAAGCAGAGCGAAGATCCATACTACTGAGTAAAAGGTTCATTGTTTAAGCTCTTTTGAACCTTTTGAAAGGGGTCATTGTTTGAATTCATTTAAAATGACGTATGTCAAGTGCATAATGGAAGAGTAAGTACACAAACGGTTTCAGGCATGTGCAGCGCCGCTCACATTGCCGTAGCGCACTGTAATGGGAGGTCCAGTCAGCCCAGCTCATATCTGCGTGGAAATGGTCTGAGACTGAATGAGATGAGGGTTGAAGCAGATGGCTGGATTATGTAATCAAGGGAGGAGGAAAAAACCGCAACTGCCAAAGCCATTTTGCGTCCTTCAACAACCAGCAGGTTTAAGCTGCTTTCACACCGGACGCGAAACGAATTTTTCGCACGGCAGATTACATTCAAAGTCAATGCAAAGACGCGAATTTATACGTGCAAAGAAATTCGTTTCACGTCTAGTATGAAAGCGGCTTTAGAAAGATGCAATATATTTTTTCACATCTCTAAAAATAATTTTTTTGGGAGATTAACTTGAGAAGTGAAAATAATGCTGAAGCGATTGGTCAATTAATCTTGTTGTTATATAACAATACATTACAAAGACAGCAAGGCATTTTGAAGTGCTATCGCAGTTTATTTAGAGCACATTCTTGTGCCGCTCCAAATATTAACACTTTCCCGGCCAGAGAACTTTGCATTTATGGTAATATTCACTGATCTTTTGCCATATCTGTGACACTGCTCCCCCCATCCATACGTCAGTGTAAATGTTTATTGCTGAATTATCTCCTCAAGGACGCGTTCCATTAACTAACAGAAAATATTGTCAACGACGGAAAAAGTCTTCTATCGTCATTGATGGAAAATATCATCAAGGGTGAGGAATTGGTTAAATTGAAATACACATATTAAGAGGGATCTATAACTTCCCTGAAATGGATCATGAAATCCATAGCTAATATATAACTTTTTCCTGTGAGCATTACATTACCAATTGTGTATCCTGTGTCAGATTGTGGCATCATGAAAACACTGCCCTAATTTCTATTAAATTTTGAGAATTCATTTGATGTATACTGAAGGACTTTATTTCTGCATGAAGAGTTTGTTTCAAAAATGCAGTGAGTGCCAAAATGGGCTACATGCGCAGCTCCAGTAATTCCTGAACTTACGGCAGTGCTTAATTTCCTGTCTTACATTATTGGACAAACTGATTAATCCAGGTGTGCCTTACCTCAGTAGTCACTACAGCAATGGTCAGGCACAGCTGGATTGATCAGGGGTGCGTTTCCCAAAATCACAGATGCTTACTTACGTAGTTGGGCCCATGGACTGTGAATGGACAAACTACGTAAGTTGCTATCTTAGTTAGCATCTACGGCTTTGGGAAACGCAGTCCAGATTGTCCAATAATGTAAGACTGGAAATAACGAAGCAGCCTTCAGTTCAGGAAGCAGTGGAGCTGTGCATGTAGCCCATTACAAAAAAATGAGATAATACCATTGAGTGATAGCATTAGCATTTTATAAATCAGCAGATGTGGATGCTTTTTCTGTCGTCCAATTAACAGATAACACAGATTCCTCACAGAATGTTACTGGAGCATTTAGTTTATGTTGTAAACCAGCCACTGCACAGTTTTGTGTGAGCGGGATCACTGATTGCTTCGCTGATGACACAGCAGGTGGTACAACCAAAACAGCATTCAACATTTATTTCCATCCGTAACAGAGTGATAACGTTACCAAATTTGTCAGCGAACCGCATGATCCAGCTATTTACCCTTTGAGTATAAATCCACCCTTATGCAATAAAACTGCCATAAATGTCAAACATGAGTTTTAAAACATCCTGTACCCGTCTTAGATATGATGGTACATCCTGCTACGAAACATCTGAAGTCTTCATGCTGCTCAAGTTTGGACGAATCAAAACTAACAATCCTAACATTAGCAATGATGGATCTGGCGGATAGGTGGGAGAGGAGATTGGGAACAGGATAAAGGAAAAATGATGTTTGGGTTGGGATAGGGAGAAAATGACAGAGGAAAAAAGATTGGAACCAATCAATGTCTCCATGTCTCACACAGACAAATTCTCTCTCTCTCTCGAGGATACTGGGTTATATCTTGAACTTAAGCAGGATTTCACAGTGGTCCTGAGCCGCCTTTATTTTTTTCTAACTAGGGGAGGCGTTACTTAATGACAACAAAATGGCAGTCACAACCAGCATATCATAGCGGCACCCGTTTCAGAACAACCCATGCTTTTTGGCAGATGTGATTGAGTAGATATAAAAATGCTAAAATTGACTCGATCGCAATGGACTCCATTGCTTATACACCTACGGTGGTCAATACAAGCCCCCATAGCCATAAACATCATATTTTTCATATTTTTACTGATTATGGTTTACCATTACATAGAAAATTTGAAAGCATATAATTAGTGCCATTTAAAATGCAGGCGTGAGGTATCTTTCTCGTGGGTGCATTGGGCGGAGTCAGTCAGCGACCGTGCCCGTTTCCCGTTTTAGGACGCACAGTGTTCAGATTGTTGACCGGTGACGGTGCAGATGACGCGCCACCTCTTACCGTGACGTGCCAATGGCTTTTTCTCTCTCCTGTGTCATAAGCCACGCCATATACTTAAAGCTGTAGCATTTTTCGTTTTTTTGTTGGCTTTATAGAGGCTATTGACCACATTCAAAAGAACAAGTCAAGCATCACTGTACACATCACAAAAAAACTCAATGTTCGTTATTACGCAAGTGCTCGACGCATCCATCTGGCGCGTCAGGATTACAATACCAGGCACTTTTCTTTATCTCACTCATAGCTCACTTGAAAAAGACGGAAAACCAACTGGTATCTTCAATTTGCAACAAATATGGTACATACCTCACGCATGCGTTTGTAATGGCGCTGAGAATATATTAAATATTTAGAATTTTTCCATTCCTGAAAATCTCTGCAGCAATGTGCAACAACAGTAGCCATGCATTTACACAATGAGGGACAATCCTGACCAAAACAAGTGAAGATAGATGGGTCTTACCTATGCCTAGCTGTGAGAGTTGTTCAAACAGAGTCCAGCTGTGGTCGTCAATGCAGTGGTTCTTTAAAATGAAGAGCTGGCAAATGTCCCTCGCGGTGATGTCACAGGGGACCTCAATCGCCCGACTTGTATTATCCTCGCTGTACACTTTGATCACCTGAGGAGAAAATGTGGAAATCAGTCCAGTACTTTTATGAAGGTCACTTTAAAAACAAGCTCTGGGTCAGGTTTCTTCTTATAAATCTTGGGTTATTTGAATCTCAATGCGCTTTACGAAATGAACTTTCAAATTCACTGCACATATAAATGAAGCTTCATTAAACAGGTGTTCCATGAAATGCCCATATTTTCACCTTTTTTTTTTTTTGAGGGATAAAGAGGTTGCTCAAATTTCTGAAAACTAATCTGGTCCAAAAAGCTAGTTTTCTCACATCTAAATCTGTGCTCCTACATTTATTGCCTTTGAATAATTCACCCAGCAAAATCAAAATTCAGTCATTTAAACAAGCGAGAGAGGAAAGCTTTGATGCTGCAAGGAAGACACAGAAAGGAATATATTTCCAACACTGAAAGTCAGAAACAAACTGCAGTGTTCAGCCTCAACACTGCAAGCTTGTCTTAACATCGCCACTCATAACTTACTGCCACGAGTCCAGAAACAATTCCTCACAAACTACACTGAAACACAAATCTGTCAGCAATGAAACAATGACAATAAAATGCCCAAAGCCTGGACAAATTAATGCATGCATTTCTGTCACCTACTTACCCATTTGTTAGGAGACAAGCAGACTTGCGTTTGTGGACTAGCTCGGCAGCTGATGTAGGATTGCGTGCACAACATGATAAAGGCGGCTGGACTCGTGCATCAGAGGGCGCAAGTATGAACGCGCACACAGCAAGCGCGTGCGCACACACACACACACACACACACACACACATACACTCACACACACACAGACAGACACCGCGCGACTGAGAGGCAGTTTATCCGCTCTCCACACTGCAGCGGAGCAGAGATGAGGTAATTAGACAGAGCTGCCTCTCTGCTGAGCAGGTCTCCCGGCTCCACAGATATATGTCACCGGGGCCCTGCCCAATCACCTGACACCTTCTCTCCAGCACAGAGAGTCACCGATGAGGCTGCACCACACAGCCAGAAGGGCACGGAGAAAATAAAGGAACAAGGTCCACACCCCCCTGTCGCTTAGCATAAGCCAGACAAAGTATAGTTCTCTCTATAAAGCTCTGCGTGAGTCCCCAGGCAATTACAAAGCGACTGGTTAAATGTAATGCTAGTTAGGTCAACTCTGTCCAGAGTTGACGAGGGAGATGGGGGTGGGGCCGGGGGCGGGAGCAAGATTGAGGGAGGGAGGGAGGATCGACTGGCGGACACGCTCTTTGTGCTCCAATCTGGGTTTAAGGCGGACTGCCAGGGCAAGACAAGCTGGCCCTCTTTTGTGGAGGGGAAAAGGAGGTCAAATGGCTCCAGCAGAGCCGTGGTTAGCACCCCTCAGGCTCCGGCAGCCAATCAGAACCCTCGGCGATGACGTCATCCTCCAATGGGCTAAACGATCTGCAATTTAATCGAGCCGGTGCGGAGATTTAAAAGACAAAACAAGGGGGAAAAACCCTTAAGGACCTTTCTTAGCCGGTGCTAAACAAAAGCCAAGCAAAGGGGGGATGTTTTTTTTTCTGAAATCTCTTTCACAGGAAATTTCTACCCCTCAAATACCGCGAGAACCGGCCGCAGGCTGATGCGACGGGGCGATAGCACGGCCGTCGACGCTGCTGAGATAAACCTCTGCTACAGCAGCCGGCGGCCACGAGAACGGGTGAGGCGTTTCGAGGAGGGAACTGCTTTCTAAATATAACGCTCGTCTAATACATGGAAGGACGCATGCCGAAAGCACGGGGGGATCGGAGGGCCGAGGGGAGCGCTGTACAGGGCCAGCCCTGCTCCTGCTGTACGTGGAAAATGCTTCCGGGCAGAGTTCCAACAACTGTCCCGAGCGAAAGCCTGTTTGCCAAACGAAATCTCAGAGGGATTTTATGTCTCAAGGAACAGGGCTGAGTTTGTCACGCGGTATAGAGGTCTGAGAGCTCAGAATGGCCCTGACTGAGATTGTGCTGAGGACGCGAGTTGAAGAGAGACGATGCAAGGTCATATTTCCCAATAAAGGGAGCAGTTCATTCATCTGACGATTACTGTATCTTAGGACGATTTTCAATTCCGCTGCCTGGGAGTGTTCTTAATATTGCAATGGCTGTTAACCAGGGAACTGATTTGGTTTCTTCGCTGTTTCATGGAAAGACTGATGAAACAGCAATTTCAATTGCATTATTGCACTATTATTAACCACGTGCCGTATGAGAGCTGACTTATGTTCTCTCTTAACATGTACTGCCAGCACAAACACCTTCCAGACCGCAGCACCGCAGTCGAAAGGTGCTTGTCATTTCATTACAAATGCCGCGTTGGTTAGAAGATTAAAAAGGAATTACTGTTTCCAAGGACTGTTGCTATGGTGCTTTGCTGCAGCAGTGCGCAGGTCTGCAAATACTATAACTTCTGTGAGGTTCTGTGCACTACTGTTTAAAATCCTATCAACCAGCGCAGACCCTGCAAAATTTCCTTTCAGTTTGTCATCAGCAACACGGAACACATGCGTGACCCATTTCTGTTTGTGCTGTATAGCTAAATATAACTCAATCCAGTTCAACCTGATTTGAAGTCTCATTCGTCACGAGTGCTTGGGTTAACCATCAGTCAGCGTTTATCACTGATAGATAAACAAACGCACTTTTATACTAGACATATGCTGTCAGTAAATGACAGCAGGGTTCATCACACAAACTGCAGCATCCTCCCCTCGGGCAACATTAATAGTTTCGCCTAGTGGTGGCACTACGGGGGATGATGCAGGGTCCAGAAAAACATAAAGGGATCTACTCTAGGCTCTAAGAATGTTCACAGCAAATTTTATCCAATTCCTAAAAGAATTATTTCACTTATTGCATTTCTTAATGAGGTTTGGCCTAATCGTGGTGCTACAGGAGCAGTCATAGTGTCACCAGAACAATTGAATAGCTCTTTGGTGCACCAAGATGTTTGCAGTATAGTTCGCCTGATTCCCATTAGAAAAGTCCAACTTGCTACATTTGGAAATGCAATTTCACCCAATGCTGACACTACAGGTCACACTACACTAAAAATTCTTCAGCCATAAATGTCATTAAGATTCCTCCCCTATGTACAAGGAATGGAGACAGCAGATTTGACAGGATCCTCATGAATACTGTTCAATGTAGTATTCAACCAAAAATTTTTGGCCCTGTGGTGGTGCCCACAGGGAAGGTCACAGGGTGACCAACATCTTTTCCATACAAGAGGAACATTCACAGAAGGGTTGACATGACTCCCACTGTCTGTAATTGCATTTTGAAATGGTCTATTTTGCTGAATGGTGGTGCATTACAGAACCACCAATCTCCTCCTTTATGAGCCAGAAATGTTAAAAGCAGATTTGACATGATTAAACTGTTCAGGTCATTGCAATTTGTAAAAAAAAGTTTGGCCTGGTGGTGGTGCTACAGCAAAGGTGAGGGACTAACATCAATAACAGCCCTTCTATCTCTGCACCAGAAACAATGACATGACGTGTCTCCCATCAAAAGTCTTTGACTTATTGCATTAGGAATTATGAAGTTTGACCTGTTGATGCTGCCACAGGAAACATTACAGAACCATCGCAATCAATTACTTCCTCCTCTATGCACCAGGAATGTAGATTTGACTCGACTCCCATTAAAGCTATTTGAGTTTTTGCAAGTTTTAAAAGGTGAGAGTTTAACCTGGTGATGGAGTAACAGTAAAATTCACAGGGAGACCAACATCAATAACAGCCCTTCACGATGTATCAGACACAATCACAAGAAGTGTGACAAGATTCCCATCAAAACTGCTTGTTTCCATCCAGTATCTATATACCCCTTATTCCACACATGGATCACGGGGAACTGGAGCCTATCCCAGCTGACTACAGACAAAAGGCAGGGGCAGCTCCAGGGCAGCTCGCCGATCCATCACAGGGCGCATACATTACCGATGCACCATTCACTCACACACTCATGCCTACAGGCAATTTAGAGTCTCCAAGTAGCCAATAGCCTGACAAGCATATCTTTGGACTGCGGGGGGAAAAAAAGCATAGATGCAAGCGTAGATAGAGCATGCACAATCCTCACAGAAAGAACCCAGGCCAGATATGAGGCCACGACTTTATTCCTGTGCGGCGGCAGTGCTACCTACTGTGCCGCCGCGCCACTGACTGTTAGTCATTGCGTTAGGAAATTTACTTGATTCTACCCACTCAATATGGAACGTTATTAGATATTCTAAGGAATGAGGACCGTTGCCTGTATTTGCATCGCTTGACAGAGTATGGAGCACATCATTCACTGGGGACAGATATGCACTTACAGTCATAGACCGTTCCATCGGAGACGTTAATTTCTAAATTTAACCGAAATGGAACGATGACGACATCCGTATTTGAAAGTTGCGGGATATCTGTGATTCAGGAGATCCAAGTCACCTCCCGTTTTCAGTCAACATAACATACTGGCTTTAAATGCCAAATTCTGCGGTGCATTAATGCACAGTAATACTAATTAATTCTGGGATTACATTTTTACAGAGCAAGGCAACCAAAAGATGTCTTAAAAGAACGAACAGACAAAGTTGTGGACTTATTGGCTTTGTTTGGAGTCACTTGTTTCTCACTAGTCAGCACTGATTGTGGCCGCCGTAGCAACGACAATACAGTATCCGACCAACATTAGATTTATCTGAGCAGCGACAGTAATCATATGACATATTACAATGGCCAAACCTCACAGTACGCAACAAGTGCTGTCTTCCCCACGTATTACACAATTACACAATACAATGCAAATAAAGACACAATCCCATCAAGACCCAGGCGATCTTCAAAACATTGTGGTCACACATCTACATCTGCTGTGTCCATGGTTATTGTCACATACTAGCTCATGAACTGTGTACTACTATGAAGAGCAGCATGAAATATCCAACATACTCTGGTACAGTGTGTAATAAGCAAGTATGTAGTTTAGAAAATAGCTGTTGTCTTTAGCTCCTTTTTTTACAAGACATAAGACAGGCACCAGACAATTTTATTAATCAAATACATTTATAATAAACAATGCAATTACTAAAATGCTTTAATAATGTGCACAAAATAAAGGTGAGTGCCTTAATGAAAATAAATTCAGTCGATAGCGAGTGCACCCTTCCCTTAGGTGAACACCCCAGATGCAAGATGGCGCGGCAGCGTTGCCATCAAAGTTGACCCAGCCTCTTTTGACTGATTGCCAGTCAAATTTGCATGCCTTCTTGTGACCGACACAAAGAGCGTGTGCATGTTCAAATTTCCATGGAATATCACACCCATTGATGGATTATATACAAGATTATGATCGTCCTTGTGCATAAATCGCATGTGATAGGCAAAATCTATATGGTTTTATACTGAATTATGTATTACATGATAACAGGAGGCTATATGATTAACAAATCAGTCCTGTCACTTATTATAGAGGGACACATTCAATAGAATCAAGGACTATTGGAGGAAAAATGGTTTTTATGTTTTGGACTTTTATGTCTGCAACCCACCATTTACACAATGCTTGGCAAGTCTATAAAGAAAGTTGAGGATACAAACAAATAGTCAAATATCTGGTGCCGACATTGCTGGTGCATCGGTTGTAAAAATAGAAAAATTATTTAGGTGCTAAGGGGATTTGTGTTAAAAACATTGATAGCATGTGCCAAACTCCAAAAAAAAAAAACAGCATCAGAAAAAATAACTGCTCCTGCATCTCAAGCCCTCTGACTGCATCGTTTCTCATGTCGGCAGAGTGACAGCTCTAAAAATCAACACAAAATTAAATCAATCGATGTCTGAATCATTCGCTGCAGGACGTTCTGAGCTTGACAAAGCCGCCATTTATCACAGGGTTTCCAATGAGTTGTGTATTAGAGCTATAAAGGCGTGTATGCAGCAGAGTTAACCATAACCTAGATGCCGGGATGGTTATTAAAATATACATTTTGAACCGGCAAGCAGAACAGAGCTACACAACACCTTACAGATCTTTAAAAATCCCTTTGGATGACGACAAAAGGAGCTATTAAAATGTTCACATAGCAGCAGTAAAATTCCTTGTAGGCATAGACTGTTTTTAAATTTCCCTTATCTCAAGGCCAACAGCGTGGAGACCAGTTCTCCAATTACTCTTCACTATTTTTGCCTTGAACGGGCCTCCCACAACTGTCTACCTGTCTGAGTGCGATACAGAGCTGGGATAACAGCAGTGATCTCTGAGCCATTGTACCAGTCCCAGGGCCACGTTGATTACAACATCTGGCCCTTACAGAAGATTGGGCTCCGCACTCCCCGCTGGAATGCATTAAAATAATTTCAGCACCATGAATCAACGCACTTATTCCCAGCAGGGAGGGGTGGAGAGCGGCTCAATTCACTGAGCACTGAACTTTCAATGCTCTTCACCTGCGAGGCAGGCAAACAGCTTCGCTCTCCGTTGTGACCTCGACCAATTCGCTGCACGGCACCGTTCATAAGTTTGGAATCATGTCAAAATCTTGAACAATTTTGTACGAAATAAATACTTTTATTCATAAAGATGGCATGAAATTGACATTAAAATTTACACCCGAAACATTGATAATGTAAAAAAAAAAAAAAAACGTTCTCTTTAAAATTCCGTCTGTGATCATGAAGACGCAGTTTCAGCAGTCATTACCTCACTGTACGCACAGCGCACCGTCACTCCATTCTTACATAATTGAGCTATTTTGGTAATAAAGAAACCACTCTCGTCATAATTATGGGGTGAAACGGCATTGTTAGTACACTGGAGTAATGACTGCCAAAAATGTGGCCGAGCCAGCAAGAGTAAATGGAATTAAATTTGATTGTTCCAAACACTAAAAACTATTTCCAACAGCATCAATGTCTTTACTTTATTTTGGAATGATGAGAAACAACCTTGGAAGAAAGAAAACAAATACATTCTTTTCTAAAACACACACATTTATAGGTGATTCAAAACTACTGCATGATAGTGTTGGGACGATGTAGAAAATATCAAACTTTTTTCTTCAGGTGGACATTTTAACAATTTGTTAGGGACCACAGACATTCAGATCAACAAACATGTTTCACAAAAATTTGCTGCCAGAAAAAGAATTAGCAAAAACATTATTATTGCAGTAGATTTCAATATTGATTTCTTACTGAATTTCTGAAAACCAATACTTTAATTATGCAATTTAAGAACATAGGTCACTCTGTTTCCCTGTTAGAAAAGATTTGAAAATGTGCGGATGACATTATAAAATTTGTTGAACACCATAGATTTGTACGTAATTAGAATCACAATTATTATTTGATAATTTATTAAGTAATACTATTTGGCAAGACAAGCATTAATATTTCATGAAAATGTTATAAATTCAACAGAGAATTTATTTTCATCTGACTCGGGTGTCAGTACACTGGTTTTGTTATTTAGGGGACCAGTTCAGCAACAGAGATTTATTTTGTCTCGTAGAAATTATCTTTGTGGATTCCCATTCACTGCTGATATAAAGTTGACCACCACTGGCAGATACAGTCTCTCAGAGTTCAGTTTGATTAAAAATCCAGCTTCTTGCTCATTAAGTCGCTAAATTACATTTCTGTACATTGTTTCACTGCTTCTTGGGTCTTTTTCATTTGTGTGTGTGTGACTTGCCAACATCATTCACAATGAGTCTTCGAGTTGCATATTTATGGTGCATTTGTGTGGTGATTGTTCACAGGGTTCATCTCTTTTTAGGTACATTTTGGCATCGTTTTTAAAGGAGGTCGTGTTAATCTTCTGAAGACATGCAGTTGAGCGATAATTCTGTAGATACAGTCTACTCCTCTCTGCAGTTACGCCGCAATTCAGCCGTTATTTATTAATTAAATATTAGATTAATACTGTTATATATTGTTCCCACAAACACTACTAAGACTTTGAAGTTCTCAGAAGTGATGACCCGCAGTTGTCTAATGGAATGAACTGGAGATGTGCTGAGCACTGACTTCAATGCACTCAAGTTCTCTCATAAATTTATTTTTATTAATTTTCAAAAACATTTCTTTGCTGAGGCTCTCAGGCTGAAATCTTCCATGGGACCTATTATGCCATTTTGCTATTTTTTTTCTAGGTTCTTTGATGTCCAAATAGAAAGTTTCTCACCAAAAATATTAAAATAAAAAACAAGTTTAAAAAAAAATTCCATGGTTCCAAGGCTCTGGAAAATGAGCTGTTCTGAGTGGGCGTTCCCTTTATGGAATGAGCTTTGTTGAAATTGGCTAATGAACAGAGCCACTGTGTCAACGGAGAGCGACCATATCATGGTCCCTCTGTGATGATTGAAATTCGGAGGCCAAATGCAGCGGACTGGCGTGCAGAAGGCCAGCAATAACAAGCACTCAAAATCACCAAAAGGAGGGATAGATGACCGGCAGAGAATTAACTCTTGCGCTTCCCAAAATACAAACTTAACAATCAGCAACAAAAAAGATCTTCCGCGAAGAAATTCACACAGGACTCTTACTAGAAATATCTTCAAGCTAAAGTGTTAACTAAAATCACACACTCTAGCAAAGGAGGCGTGGCAGACCTCTGACTTATATAGAGTCCAGGGAAGGCGCCACCTAAGTCCAATCAGCCAGCTGGGTAAATTATCCGATTGTAACGCAATTCGATGTCGTCCTGGGACGAGCCACAGAGAAATTCTTTAACGCACACACACACACACACACACACACAACCTAAACCATGACACCCCCAGCAACTGCAAGTCTCTAAATACAAATTACTGAATAAATAACTGGCTAGCTAGCCATTAAACTGCCCAATTAGTATGGAAAGGTAACGTTGGCAGGATTGGCAGGCATGGATATTACATTCACAGGAGTGTGGCATATAGTCAGCACCACATTTGTGGCTAATTCTGTCTTTAATGTTAGGAATCATCTGTAGCAGCATCTGTATAGCAAATATTCAATTTTCTGCATTAGCTACTCCATTTAAGATGGGCTGAATTCAATTAAAAACAGTCATCCAATAAATCCGTCTTACCAATGTCTGTTATACAGTGCTTCTGGCTGAACTAGCAATGTTTTCTTAATTCATAGTCAATTAAGGAGCTAACGAGCAAACAGGCTTATAAACCACGCAATAATTATAGAAAGGTCATGCCTCTATGTTAGTCAATGAAGTTTGTTTTGAGAGTAGCACTTAGCTAGCTAACTAGCCACACACATCAACAACTAAGCCTTTAACTAAGGTTACACTTGGAATTCACTTTCGATGTTAACATTAAGTGGAAACACCTTGTTGGCCAGCAAAAGATTCTCCCTGAAATTAAAATTTGACCTCCACTTCTTTGTATCCTCCAAAAAAAAAAAGCATGACAGGGCCCTTTTCATAAAAAAATTATAAATTCTTGCCAGTCCTGCATGGTGCACATGTCTAGGTTTTTGCCGATTGATGACGGGATGTTGCCATAAAAAAAAACGCTGTGGGTGCAGATACTCAGATAAGGGGTCGAACAATTCTCAGAACCCTGCATGTGACGTAGGAAGGGGAGCCAAATCTTAACCGCATGCTGAATACCATGTTTTATGAAAAAGGCAGCCCACAAAAAAAAAAAAAATCGCAGGGTTGTTTTACTCCACAGTTAGTAGGTTGGTAAGCACTCCAGATTCCGAAATCTATGTGCACAAGGACTGAAAAGATGACATTTTCATAATATGTCCCCTTTAAATGGAAACCTACATGACCAAGATTACAGTGTCTGTGCCATCTATGGTAAATTATGCCATTATTATTCAGCACACTTGAAAACATGCTACCTGTACCCTAGTGGTGATTTTTTATCCCCAGTGCAGCCACAATAGGACCACTGCAGCTGTCAGGAACCTTAAACCCCGCATTACTCCCCAGAGGATTGGGCAGTGCTTAGGTTAATCCATCTTAAGTCCATTTGAATAAAAACAGCTGTTAAATTACTGTAATTTAAGTCATAACAAATATTTCACAAAAAGTCTGTGTAAAGCAACAGTAAGAGTCAATTAAAAAAACAGCTACACCACAGATGGGTCTCTCACCTGCCCTGTCATAATAATGGTTTTCAACACTCAACATTTGTAGGAATTTAACATTTTATGGAGGAAGGCAGATACTAAAATAAAACAGTGTCTTTTTTAAAGATCATACCGGAGATTGAGCAGTAATGTACACACAAATTATTCATCATGTGTGCACCTAATTAAAGATTATAGAAAAAAAAATAAGGCTACTTAATTCACAGTTCAGAGCTAATCTAGAATGAAATACGTCTCATTTGTGCAGTTTATTCACGAGGAGAAATGATGTCACAGATGAGCTCACTTTGGCCACATACACTCCCCAATAAAGCTGTTTCAATACGGCCATTTCAGAGGATAGCTAAACATTGGATAATAGCACCTCTCGCTTAAAAGAGCTGTTTGCACTGGAAAGCACTCTTAAGACAGCAGGTCAAAAACACATTGCGTGGGACATTTATTCAAAATTTCCTGCCTTTTCAGAATTGTCAAGTCTTTCTGACTGTCATCATTTTTCTTTGGTCAAGTCACAGCACTGGCACCATATCTTACACACTGCACTGTATGATGGACGGTTTGAGGGCAGCTCTTATCTTTCAGAACTGACTGTCCACATATCTTCGGAAATGGGCAGATAATATAGTTTTTTTTTTTTTGAAAATACACTGAAAGTTAAAAAAAAGATTGTGTGTAATTAAGTATTTATTCTAGGAACTTGATGTAACCTGCTACACAATAAGATTTATGCCTCTACTGCATGTCTAAAGAAAGCACAGAAGCGATTTTCTGAATATATTGTTACAATGCCTTCATTTGAAAAATCCTCGTCCTTTGAGTATGTTCCGTTTGAAAAAAAAAAAGGTTTCCCTCGACTTTCAGCATTTCTCTACCACAAATATTCCATGATTCTGCGCTGAATAATATGGCTCATGAGTACCGTTATTCAGAGTGCAAGACTAAAGATTTCCACTCATGAAGTTTCCATTTACATGCTACACACAGCAGACATTTCTTGGGTGCACTTCAGCAGTAGTCACTATGCCCAAGTTTGCAAGCTCGGTGCATTTGCAGGCCCTCTAACCTATAATTTACGGGAACGGTTCTCTAAACAGTTCGCTCGACTACCCGCCTTGTGCAATCACAGGCAGGCATGTCCTCCCCCTCTGGCCCGAGCATGTCAGTGAAGCTGAGGTGTTGGCAAAGGCGGATCCGACATTTCATCTGAACGAGCGGCAGTCCAGCCAGCCGGGCGTGGCCAGGGAGGGAGGATCTGGGCATAACAGCTGTGGATAAGATGCTTTAAATTACGGCAGAGAGAGAGAGAGAGAGAGAGAGAGAGAGAGAGAGAGAGACATCCGCTATTGCTGAGATGGCACAAAGTCATTCCTACAGCCACTGCCGAGCCTGGCTTGGATTTTATACTCAGTACTCACCCCCATCTCAAAGCCAAGCGCAATTCATACTACCTTTACAAAAAAAAAAAAAAATCCATAAAATTTTTATTTTGAGGATACCTGAAATTGAATAAAAACTGGTGCACCAAAAAAATTTTAAGTCGGTCTCCAGTTGACACATCATAATCCTTAGACAGAGTATCTTTGGAATTATTATTATTATTAGTTGTTGAAGTAGTAGTAGTAGTAGTAGTAGTAGTATAGGTGGTAGTAGTGGTAGTAGTATAAAGCAATCAATTATGCTTTTGTGTCAAAATGTAGGAATTAGCATTTGTTTCCACAGCCTGTCTGTTGCCATTTTGCGTTCAGTGCAACCAAGCTAATTCAGTTCACAAGCTAATTCAAATGCAGATATTAAGAACAGCATCCAGATGTGGTTGTAAATTACACAAGCTTAATCTCATCAAATGCTCCATTACACCGAAACTGAACAGCTTGTGACTAAAGGAATATATGCAGTTGTAAAGCACCTAGTTTACAAGGTTTATGCCAGAAGAAATTAGGAAGACTCATGAATACTGCGAGAGCTTCTAAAAGTTGGTCTCTATTATTGATGAATACACTGTACACCAAAGTGGAAACTAATCCCCTCAAAAAATTGTGTGAGCCAACTTAATGATCTGACATTCACTACACTTAAAAACACGGTAAAGTGGCTTTTCAAATATAGACCTTTTTTAAGGACCATCTGCACCAGGCAATTAAGCTGGCTCGCACAATTTTTGAAGTAACTGTTCTCCAAAAAGGCGTTTGAGTGCACCTAACTTGATGTGCTTGCAGCACTATGGCTATGAAAAGATAAATCAGTATTTACCGTATCAGTAGGCCGGCCAAGAACCAGACTGTATGTTCAACTTTACATTTGTGTTCTCCTAAGAGCTTATCCAAACTCTCATTTCCTATGTTCATTATTATATCTGAAAGCTGTGCGATAGTTTTTTTTTTCCCCTTAAATGTTGGGCAATAAGAATCATTCAGCAGTGCGAAGTAGCACTTCTGAGTTCTTATGGTGTACTTACAGATTACCCTGTAAGCCCAAAACTCCCTAACAAGAGTACTGCTGAAAGGACCGATTAAAGTGACATGATCCCAAATCTAGATTTAACAATCGAAAAAAAAAAAAAAAACAGGTAATTATTGTCACCAGTTTCTGAATCAAGCTTTAACTCAAAAAAAGAAAACAGATTAGTATTCTTACCCGCTTCTGGAGTACAATGGGAGTAATCAGAGGCAAGGTGACTCGTCTCGCATTGAAGTTCATGCTTCTCCCTTCAAGTAGTTTCAAACAAAACCAACTGAAGTAGCCTGCTGGTACTGAGAATGGGCCAAGGCCACAGAAAATACCCCACAACTGCAATATTGTGTAAGTACTCAAATGTGCACGTATAATTTGTATAATAAGCGGTCGCATGTGATATAATGTAATGGCCAGCGTCACAGTGCAGTTCTGCTGAATGCAGTCGAACACGAAGAGGAGAGGAATCACTCCTCAGCCCCCAAACTCCTCCTTTGTCCTTGGAAACCGAGTAAGATTCTCCGTAAAGCAGTGAGCCGGCTCATCATTCTAATAAAAACCCTCCATAAAATTACTCTTTCAAACACAGAAGCGTGGTCGAGTGCCCGTTAATTCAGTAATAACTTGGAGGTCGAAGGCTCAATCTGCCCTCATCTCACAGCAAGTGTTAATTTTTCCCAAGCATATTCTTACTGAATCTTGAGACGGCAATGACCACGTTACTACTCTGAATTAGACAGTCATATCTGAAGCGTCGACTGTTTTGCTAGCTTTTATCTGCAGTTTGCCCTAGCCTCTGACAAAACATAGGCTTCAAAAAATGATATTTCATTTTGCTTTCAAAAAATGGAGGAGCTACAGTAATCCAGCAAAACAAACCAACAGCTCTGATTTGACTGAAATTCTTTATACAACTTCAATGATTAATTAAAATTGTCTATCCTTTATTGGGGTGCATTGCTGACAACACGGGTTCACAGGGCCAGGTTAGTGACTGGAATTATACAAGTACTATCCATGAACTATTTTCAGTATTTATACAATACCAATATTTCTGGAGCGTAAAATTAATGATAAACAATTCACAACAGAGACCCAAGCATATAGTGCCACATGCAACAACATTTGGCGCAATTTTCACATTCATATTTCTTACTGAATGGATAGTCTGTGTCCTTGATTGTTTCCACTGGGGCACATTTCCCTTGCTATTTTTATGACAGTTTTATCAATATAGATAAGTAATTCAGAGTTACACCGCATGATAATTAAAAAATGCTGACAAATACGGGAAACTGGAAAAAGAACAGACGAGCAACGCTGGATTTCGGGGGAAAACAATCAAGAAAAACTCAGGATTCGACAGTAACTACCCTCCTGAGGGTGGCCGACCCACACAGCGGCGCAGGAAAGGGTGGACCGGAGAGGGGTGCGAGATGTTGCACTCCTACACCTAAGAAAGATGCTCGAGGCCATTCTCCTCCTGGGAGATGTGGAACTCTGGGCAAATATGACTAAGGTAACTGTGTTACTTCTGCTGATTGAGGGGACTAAGGGGGGAGGATAAGTCTTATCGCTCACAGTCATAAACCCAAGAAAAAGGAGGCGGGGGGGAGGGGGACACCAATGAACTGTGGTCTCAGGAAAATGACTTTGATCACTAGCCGCACTTTCTGTCCAAACAGGTAGATGGAGGCCAGATGGTGTTGATAGTTGCTCTGGCTTTGGAAACTTTGGAGAGCACAAGCTCTTCACCCTACAGGAGAGCAGCAGACCAGGGATTGAGCTGAAGGCTCCTCCACTTCCCTTTCTTCAGCTTGTAATGGGAGGGTTGACAGCCCAGACAGCATTAGGCGGGTTAAATCCTGAGACCCACCAAAGGAGGGATTGTGGGTAAGTTCTACTCAAAGCAGGATTCGGTGGAGGATCCACTAAAGTGGCAGCAAAAAGTTTTGCCCGGTTCCTGTTTCAAAGTCTCCACTTGACCATTGATCTCGGCATGAAAGCCAGACAAGAGTTAAGGGGAGGCACCCAACAGAAGGCCTTCCACAGTTGCCTGTACAATTTTGGTCCACGATCTGAGACAAGTTCCTACTTCCTACTTGTTACTTAGAGAAAATAGGCTGCCTTCAAACATTGGTCCAAGATGGTAAAGACTACAGCAAATCCATCAGACTCCAGCATCACCTTCTGACTCTAGTGATGAAATCCATGACAACTGATACCCATGGCTAACTCAGAACTTCCGGGGACTGGAGAGGCCACTGAGGGGTGGTTAGTGCTTCACACGAGTGCAGTTATCACAAGAAGCAACATAATCCTAGGTGACCCACTGAATGGTAGGCTACCAGAACTGATGGCAGATGAGGGAACAGGATATGGGACACAGCAGCATGGCATGCCGAGGGTGAGGTGTGGGCCCAGGTAAGAACTTTGCCTCTCATTCCTTTTGGGACAAACCAGGAGTTCACAGGAAACCCCTGGGGAAGAAAGCTGGACAGGATGACCTCCTCCACTATTTTCTCCACCTTAAACTTAGGGCATCAAGAGCGCTGGTAAAAATCTGTCCTTTAGCTGGCAAAAAGCAGCTTTGGCCTATGGAGTCCAGAGGAAGGGGTTTTTGGATGAGATGAGGGCTGTGAGAAGACTGGCCAATGTGGAAGTACCTGTAAAAGTTGACAAAGCCCAGGAATCTCTGCCGCTGTTTGCGGTTAGTGGATATACCAACAATTCGAGGAGAGCCAGTACTTTCTATGGTTATTGCTCCCTCGGAGGCAGTAAACCCTAAGAACTGCACTGATGTTTCATTGAACTCACCCTTTGCTGGCTTAAGGAACAGCTGATTCTCCCAGAATTCCTCCAGGGTGCAGGAGAACATCAAAGTGTCATCCAGGCATGTGCATGAAGTAGGAGATTCACATTGTAAAGAACATGATTAATCAGGTTGTAAAACACAACGGGGGTGTCACTGAGCCAGAATGGCACCGCCTAGTAATAATAGTAGCCAAAGAAGGTGTGGATGATCATCTTTCACTCATCTCCCTTCCTGATTTGCACTAAACGCTAGGAAATATAATGGTGAAGATCACCGTCTTGTGGGCATTGACTGGTGAAGATGAGAGTTGAATGATGCCCATGACTCAGAGATGTATTCATACATAGCTGTGGATTCTGGTGCCAACAGGGAGTACCACCTGCTCCAAGGTGGCGATGCACTTGAGAGGAGGCAATGACACAGTCATACGGGTGGTGTGGAGGAAGTGACAGGGCTCATGACACGTAGAAGGCCTGGCGGAGGTTGTGGTAGATGGGGGAACATCTTTAGGGTCTGGTGACTCCTGGAGGACGAGAGGGAGAGGTCCAACAAGGCAGGCCGCAGACTGCAGACAGAGCTGTGAGCTGAAAGGACATTCCATTCAACACCGGAAAAATTTGTGTGAGGATTATGCCTTTATCCATGGTGTCCCTAACACCATAGGGACTTGAAGTAATTCCATAAAATAGAAGACGACCGTCTCAAGATGGTTACAAGTTCGAAGTATTCAGTCAGCCAAGCCATACAGGAAGGTGTAATGGAGGGCACGGGAATCCCAATGGTAGGGGAAGCCAGTATACAAAATTCAATGTAGTCTGACTGACTAATTGCCCTGACGAGGCTGAAGGAGGTGCTGTGCAGCAGTGTGTCTGGAGTAGTAGCAGTCAAAGACCTTCCTCATCTTGTCAGCAAAGGTGAAGAAGGCATATACAGTACAATGGATCTCCAGGCTCCCAGCGAGCAGCAGCTAAGTCACAGATGCGCTCAGTGAGGCAGGTCATGGGAAATGCAATCCTTGTTGATTTAGTAGAGAAGGACATTAGCTGAAGGTCGAACAAAATGGAACACTGTGACACAAAGTTGCGGCAAGCAGATGGGTTGCTGTTGCATTGCTCTTTCTGGGGAAGACTTGGCTCCTGTGGTCTGGAAGACTGGGCTTGAGCTTGCAAAAGGATTAAGCTGCCAGCTTAGGCAGTAGCAGCGGAGTCCTAGGAGATCTTGGAGATGGTGACTAGCTGGCTGAAGATAGCCCCGATAGACTGATGCAGTTGATGAAGCTCTGCACCCCGTTGCCCCAGGAGGATTCTTTGAAAGCAGATAGCATCTGATGTAAAAGAGAGATCTGCTGGCTTTATTACTGGCTGGGTTGGTTTGTCAGGTATTCTTAGATCAAGAGTCAGACACATATCACGGAAAAGGCCAGATTGTTTACTTTAATGAAGCTTACCGAAAGTTCAGTCAAGAAGACTCTCTTTCACGTGCTCGTCAACCCTGTCTATTTTTATTAATGGATGTTCACTCATTAATCTCCGAGGTCAATGAGCTGTCAGCTGGCGTAGCAGCTGATCTCTTCTATCCAACCGGGGCACACTTCAGTCACGTTGCTAGCCAATCATTCTGCTGCTGTCTTTTTGAAAATGCCATTTTCTCCACCCTAGTTCACCCATGCTGCCGTTCGCCGACCGTTCTCCACCCCAACACCACCCTACTCATCAGACCTCCCGTTCTGAAAAATATCCGACGTACGGCTCCACCAGCCGTCAGCCAACACCGCCACCAGTGTCTGGACTCTTCGGGGGATTTCCTGCCGCTGCTCTGAGCAGCGCTCCTGCTCTACCAGTCTTCCCGAAGAGTCCAAGCGCCATAGACTTGTTTTTATTCTAAGCATGTTTCCCCTTTATGCTCAAAGCATAATAAATATTTTTTTGATTTCACTGGAGTCTCTCCTGATTGAAATTTCAAAAAATAAAAAATTTGGTAGAAACATTCTCATTACTTTAACTATTGCTAAGAAAACTGTCCTTGTGAAATACAAAACTGGATATCTTTAAGCACAAGATACTGCACAAATCAACTCGTGGATCATTTTTCTTAGGAAAACCATACTTGCTGAAACAGTCTCTTGATTGGTCACTATTATTATCTGGATTTATTATTCTCCTCTCTTCTCTGACTAAGGATCAATCTGAACAGGCGTGTGTATTCAACATTCATACACACGTACAAATGCACGCATCACCATTATCTTTTTATTTGAATATTTTCTTTATTATTTTCAAAACCAACATATTGAATTATTCATTAAACACAGTTCATACACACACACAGGCACAGAAAATCCCCTTCACCAACACACACGCACGCACACACACACACACACTTAGTTTTGTTCTCTTTTACATGCGTTGTTATACCCCTTCCTCAGAAGAGCTTTACAATAAAGTTTTGTTTTTCATCACAGTTGAGCCAAGTCTCATCTCGGCTTGTCATATAGTGACACTACCAGACTAAGTGTCGATATACAACGAAAAAAGAGGCAACTGATCTCATCCTGGAACGTTAAAATGCAATCAATTACGTTGTAAATTAAACAATATAAAGCTGTACAGATTTTTTTTTTTTATTATTATTATTATTATTATAAAGTTTGATTGGTTTTCAGGAAACCAGCATATAGCTGCCCACTATCTTTTTGTCTACTTTTATTAATTGGAATCTTTCTTTTAATTGTATTTCAGTGGTCCCCGGAAGCAGAACACCGACACTGGGTCCTGACTCATCAAAGTTTTAGAAGCACTAGGGAAGCTGATGTTCAACACCATGTAGGTATGTGGGTCCTCTGGACACCTGCGTGTTGTGGGTATTGAGTCAAAGTGCTTAATGTTAAATTCTACTAAGGTTGAGTCTCCGCTGAGTCCTGTGCAGCAGGTCACATAAGTGTCAGTATTCCACATTTCTGTTATTGTTTTCTTACTTTTGTATTAGTTTACTTTTCTGTTTTCTCTGCCTGTCTGTTCCAGCTAATTAGTCATTGTTCTTGTGCACTGGTTTCCGCGTGTCTACCTTCCCCGTTCCTCTTGTGTTACCCTCCCTATTCTGTTCCCTCATTGTTTCTCGTTACCTTGTTTGTAACCACGCCCCTCTCTGCCCCCCAGCTCTCTTTTCCACCAGTCTTATGTTTCCCTGATTACTTCCGTAGCAATTTATTCTGTCTGTTTTATCTCCTGTCAACTTATTGCCTCAGTATATTGTGTGAAACTACATTGAAGTCTGTGCCTGGATCCATTCCCCACTCTGACAGTAAGTTGTGGAGTTTCTTAACTTATTGTATATTTAATGTACATCATTGTGTTTGGTGAACTTCCTTCGCTCAGTGAAGAGTCTTTCATTCTGAACTCTTGTGCTCCAAATGTCTCAACAGTGCTAAACACTGCTTAAGAGAAAATTATATCGAGAGCCCTCGAGAAATCAGAACAGTGATAGCAGAGGTAATAAAATTTTACTGCTGCAGACTTCAAAGCTGTATAAAGAGACCCAAAATGCCTTCGGGCAGCGACGTTCCGGCACCAAACAAGCTAGAATTTCCTTTTCAATTTGTGTCACTTTAAGTCTGCCATAGTTTTTACTTCATCTTGATCTCAGACTGGTTTCTTCCACATTAAAATTGTCCCATAGGTATATATTCATTCCAGAAAAAAACTTGCAGACTAAAAGTTTTCACAAGCATATTGACTGATAAACCATGCATCAGCATGCTCCAAAATATTCAAACCTGGACTGAACATTCACCTTTTAGTACAAATGTTAGCAGGGAGTCCTGATCGACCTTGTTCAACACCTGAATAGCACATGGTAACTTTCGATTGCTGAAATAAGGTGCTTAGATGGTGCTGATAATTAAATTTAAAAAAAGGTTGCTGCACAATCATGTTCATAGCAGGACAGAAGCATGCATCCTTCATTAAGGACACCGCTTGCCAATCATTGCCTGGTTCACACAGCCCACTCCTTGCTAATGAATCACTCTCATTTCTCGCTCCCGTCAGCCTGTGCAGATGGATTCTGTCCTCTGTCAGGTGCACGACACCTCCCACCACCTTTCGCAATTCCATCTGTTCTTGCAGCCTGACCAGTTACTTACAGAATGTGTCTCATACGCCGGCTCCAATGGAAACCAAAACTCAGGAAGAGCCCCCAGTCAGGCGAAACAAGCATTCATTCACAAACCAGCTTTGAATGTGCTTACTTTGCGTGTGCATTCAATAAATTGGAGAACACTTGCCACAGACCTTACTTCAGAATGAGGTTCCAACTTTTGACTGAAGCGTCAGTTTCACACGGTAATTTGCTCAAGCCATATTTTGGTGAATGGAGCAGGGTTTAAGTTATGACACATGAAACCAAACCTTTCTGGCAGTGCAGTGACAAAATCATCTCATCTGGGCACGGCTAACGGTGTCAGTGAGCAAAAATATTTTCAAATGTTGTCCAGAAAAATATTTAACTACATAAATAAGAATCACACAGAATTTAAGCTAATGTAGCCCATGTCCCTGTAGTTAATAAGTAAATGAGTACGGAAGTAAGTAAAAAAAATATGATGGAGTATGCTTCTCGCTTCTCAACTGCTGGAGCGCCATACATTCATGCGAAGGGACCATCCAAACACAATTAACCCAAAAGCATTCAGACCTAAGCTCAGATAAAGCGTTGGGTACCCGTGAGAAGCTTTGCATCGAATTGAGATATGCGCCGCTTCACCTCCTAGAATGAGAGTATTCCTGGAAACTCCCATCATTCCCTGTAACGCTGCGTTCATGAGAACAGCTAGCAGGCAGAAATGCGTCCGAATACCTCCCACAAGACTCAGCATTTATCTGTAGTTAGACCACCTCTCATCGCGGGAGCACAGACAAGCGGACGCTAGCGGTTATCAGAGTATGTATGGGAATGAACAGTGCCAGAATGATAGTGCAGGCTCCACAGCTCTCAAAACAGAATAAGGCCTCGGACACTATGTGTCTTCGTTTGCTTTGGTTTGTTCAGTTGTTTTTTTTTTTTCTCTCTTGCTTGCCGTAAAAAGAACTTGTGACAGTTAAGCAAGTCAAATGTTTACACTGCGGGATGTCTTGCTATTGCTCACGAACAAATTAGGACGATGAAGAAGGATATACATGCATATAATTTATGATGACGATGATGATGATGATGATGATAATAATAATAATTATTATTATTATTATTTGCAACGGCAGTGTAATAACTGTGACATTATTAGTAAGCTAAAATGCATTTTTTTTTTAATATCAGCAATGAAAACATATGTAGCTTAGATAAATCCTGATTTACGTGAATGAGCAAAACATTTGAGAGCAGAAATTGTGCCATGGAGAAATTCGGTCAGAGTACAGAGACATTTCTGCTTCTTGAAAGAGGAGCAAGTGCATCATGTTTCAGTGATGACAAAGTCAAAGAGTGACAGACTTTTGTAAAAGCCACCGGGCATCGCAGGATAAAAGAGTGTAAGCGCTTGCGTGCTGAGGTCCGTGTCAGCCTTAGCTCAGTGACTTTTGTAATGATAATGTGCCGTGACACTGCAACTTCGTGGCTATGGGGGCGGGGTGGGGGAGAGCATCAGTAACTGCTTTCTCACGACTAAAGGCTGCCTCGCAGCTCACATGAAACAAAGCCAAGTTTACTGATGTGGATCAATCTACAGCCCTTTGTCAGCATTCTGTTTGCCCAGCAAATGTGAACAGAGCCCATTAGAGAAACTGCTCACAAGAACTAAGCAGTGAGATTCATGTTATGGAGGGCTTGTCAAACCAAAAATTTCATTAACCCTATAAACTCTGACTTTCACTTCAATTCCCCCGTAAGCAGGTTCACTGTTAGAAACAGCATTTCTTTCCCCCACATCGTTGGACAGTGTCCCGCACTTTTTCTTTATCTGCTGGGTACAGTGCTACACTGAAGCTACATCACATTCTTCTCTGAAATAGAAAATATCTAGATTTTGCGCATCATTTTACATACATTTCCCTGTTATTGAGCAGGACATAATTTGGAATCTTCAGAAACCTTTCGATCACCACTAGCATTTTAAATTGGCTTGCAGTTCCAATCAATTAAGACTTTTTCATTTATATCTAACTGTGGTGACAATCAAGTTTTTGAAAGCAATAAACACTTTTTCCAAAGCAGCAAAGTAGTCATATTGGAAATACACCCAGGATATTGACTGTACTACAAATCACAACTAAAGTTTGTTAAGCACTGTTTTTCAAAAAAAAAAAAAAAGATGAAATAAAAAGACATACCCAAGGCCCATTATCAGCAGCAATCAATCAAGTTTAGTAAGACGACACTGAGTCACCTCATCCACAGGTAATCAAGCTAATAGCCCTCTTTGCCTCAGAGGAACCGTTCACATTATTTAAAGTATTGCAGAACTGAACAATGTTTTTCAGTTGCATTATTGTCTATTACACTGGTAACAACCCAATAAAAGCCATGGATACATACGTGAATCCATCGAATACAGCTGCTGTATTCAAATCTGTGGAATATTCAGGCCTATGTTAATTTCTAGTGGAGATCCCATGGTTTCCAACTATCCCAAATATGTCCTGCTGAATTACAAGGAAATATCTTGATATTTTTCATTTGATGCAATGCTTTAGCCATAAAAACATGGCACAATTAATTTGAATATTTCTTTTAATATAAGTATAACGTAGCTTTGGAGAAGTTCTGCAACCAGCAGATACAGAATATGTACGGGACAATGTCCAAAAATATGAAAAAAAAGCTTTTTCTGACTTTAAACCTACTTAAGGGAAAACTTAAGTGAAAGGTTAGAGTTTAAGGGGTTAGATTTTGAAAGTCACGCTATTTCAAGAGATGACGGCTTTTCCATGAATGAGACTGCCAAGAGACTGAGGATCTCACAAAGGTGCGCACTATTGAAAGTCGAGAGGATTTCCTCAGGACAGAAAGAGATAGATGGACCAGATGTATGACTGATGAAAGGGGCTAATATATCCTATAACTTAAGCCACAGAAACAGACGCCTCACAGATGCTGCGCTGGCTGCTTCATTAAACAACATCTGCCAAAAACTTATTTTATCTGAAACTTGAAATAGTACCTCAGGGTGTTGGAATTATGGGCAGGGTTTCAAAGAAAAGACACTTGAAAAGCTGGCAAATGAGGGGAAAAAGTTAAAATTTGGAAAAAAATTTAAATAAAGATTTGATGATACAAGGCCTCCAAGACCTTTATTTCCAGAATCCTTGTGTCATCTATTCAACCAAAATAATTTTTAAAAAACCCGCCCGAAATATGGCTACGATCGAAGATTTCAATTTATATCAAATATACAGCTCATTTGAGCCATTTTGGTGTATCTGACAATCATTTTATTTAGACAAGAAAAACTGTGTCCCAAACCAGTTGGCAAAGACTTCACACCAACAGCCCGTTCGAAATTAGACATGGCCGTTAAGAGCAGACCCATCAAGTGTCACAAACACATGACATTCCTACGATTGAATCCACGCCATGGAGTGTCTGAAAGTTTCAGAGCTTTTATATTGACGGAATAAATCTTGAACATACCAAAGAGAGCCCACCGTTACTCCCGTAATATGATTCAAACGGAGCATGCAATGGAAATACCAAGTTTTACGACTTCACTTCTGAAAGTGTCAGGTTAACGTTTTCACAAATCAAACATCCCCGCCATTAAAGCCCCTGAGACAGCTATGACATTTCACATCTGTCTTAATATAAGATTTATTTCCCAAATTGTGGGTTGTATTTTTGCCGAAATGTGGCTCCTTCATTCAAGGGTGTAATTAAAGTGGAGAATCAGGGGAAGCGTCCCCCCAATATTGAAATCACGTGATTTTGCCCGCCCCCCCAAATATATGCAGTGATAATAGTAACATCATGAAAAAAATTAAATGTATTCTCACAGATATCAGCATCTCAGCTGTTCTGTCCCTCCAATAATAAACCAACTGTTATGCCGTCATCCATTATTCTGCATCCTTTATAATGCATATTACTTCACTAATTTTGAACACTGTATGAGGTTTATTTTTTGCCCATCAGTCACATGAGCAGATCTTTGAGAAAGTAGGAAGCAGAAATAATATTACATTTTTTTTAAAGGGGGAACACAGTGTCATAAGTCTGGACTCTCACCAGATAGCTTTCAAAGAATTAGCTCCAGAAGAAAAATGCCCGATAATGGACCTGCCAATACACGCGCTCCATCCCTCTGTCTTCTCCGGAGCAGGGGGAAGGGCGATGATGTCACCCAGTTCCCACGTGCCCCAGAGATGGGTCTTAACCCTTGGATTGTGGGACGGTGAATCAGAAACAGCTGTTTGCTCTTTCGCATTCTCTCGGTCTGCTGAATGCGGCGGCTCCAATGGCCCGGGTGAAAGCAGGTGAAAGCCTGACGGCCCCGTCAGTGAGTTATACAGGGGGAAGGGCACTGAGACGGGCTAACAAGGAGCCACTCCGCTCAAAGCCCCAGGTCACCGAGATGTCAGTCCACTGCTTCACTGGGAAAACGTAAGAGTTTCTAATGGGACCATAAAAACGCAGTGCCCTGCCCATTTAAACCTGCAGAATCTTAACAGTGTGGGGGAGGAATTAGCGAATTACAATCACTCAGTGTTTTTTTTTTTCTGAGAGCAAAACTGCGGCTTAAGGATGGAGAGAGTCAAGTAACAAGAGCTCATTTCTGACTATCCAATTGAATAAAGAAAAAAAAAAAACACCCCACTTTTATTGAATAGTCACGAACAAAAAAAGCATCGGATCAAGCAAGGTGAGAGGGAACAAGCGACCGACTGATTGCTAATCACTCGCAATTTTTTAATGGCCGTAATAGCTGGTGTTACTGGGAGCCCACGGAGAGTGTCGAAGACCTGCTGAATGCGACTCATTAAAAACTTTTAAAAGGAAGAAACACCACCAGTTTGACTGTGGCAGGTTTAAACCCAAGACCTGACGTGACCCAACACCCACAGATAGGGAATGTAATTAACACCCTCAGTGGGACTGCATCCCAGAGGGAGAGCCACTGTTTAGCACAACAGATGGGGACCCTGCAAGTCTCCCATTGGGATTTTGCCTGCTGATGCCATTCCAGAGTAGCTGCAGAATATAATGTAATAATAATCTAGTGCACAGGCTCACAATTCAGCAATAGCCCTCCTGTGGGTTACGTACGAAAACCACACAGTAATGTCAGGCGAGGTCAATGCTCATGCAAAAGTCCACAAAACATGATTGTAACAGATATGTAAATTGAACTATAGGCAATTATATTACATACATTATTTATTATTTAATTATTGCTACTCTTAATGGAAATGAGCAATAATTATTGTATAAAACAAATAGCACAGGCAATGAATCATCATATCTTGGATTCAAATAATTGTGAAAGCCAGATACCCTTAATAACAACATAATGATAATAATAATAGTAATAATAATAATATATATAACTTGGAGCAGTAATTAACGGGGTCCAAGAATTATGAGACTATCAGTTTGGAAGCACGGAAGACACACATTGTTTGAACTCTGTCCAGTTCATCTCACATTTAGTGCCACCATCTGGCCAAAAAATGTAATGTTCATAGAAATTGCTTTTGGACTCATCCATAAAGTTTCATGATGATAAGTCATAGCTAGAGTGAGTATAAGGGTCACTGATGTCAACAATCTTGTATGAGCAATCACTGTTCTTACATGTGTATCCACAGCTGCCTTGACCGAGATGGGGCATGAAAAATATCAACTTGATCAGACAATTAGCCATTTTTTTGCTTTAGCACCACAATTGATGGTTTTACACTAAATTTGGCAGGCTTGTATCAAATAACCAGTAGATGAAGGATCTCAAATTTGGTGATGATTGTTCTTGCACTCAGGTGTTATAGCTCATCATATCAATAGTGGCCACAGCCCAAATTTTACATACACTAAATGAAGGCTCTGCAAACAACCAATCGAAAATATCATCTTCTAAAAAGGCTTACCAAGGAGATCATGGATTAACTCTTCTGGCATATAAGGCGAGTACAGGCATCCTCAAATTTTAAAGTTTTTAACCCTATCAACCGTTAATTATGCTTTAAACTCTTTCGGGGGAGTTTGTTTTTATAGCAAAGGCTTTTTTTGCATTTACATTTCTGACCTTTTCACAAATCAATTCTCTTTTGCTCATATGACTGTTTTACTGCCTCTTGAAGTGATCAATGATCAGCCTTCTAGTAAAATCAAGCTATAGCAATTTACAGGCAACTCCGCACAGGAACAGATCAAGTTGTTTAAAAATCTTACTCTGATTTGCCGAAAACATTTGATTTCAAGTTGAATTCAATGTGACATGTAGTTGATGACAAAGAAAAAAAGGTTGCGCCAACATACTTTCTGATGGGTAAAAATAATATTACAACTGGAATTAAAATAGTAATTTGCTGTACTATTTGCCCGTGGAAAAAAAAAAAATCTTATTACTGTCACTCACTACAAGTCAACAATGGTAAATATAAAGGGAAAATAACAATATAGCAACTTTCAAAGGTTAGGTGGTGACATAAACAGCAAATTTTACACTGCCGCTGCATGCATACAATCACATTGTTTCCATTATGACTTGTTGTATATGATATGCTCTTAACTTTGTAAGTGAGGCCCCTAGGACATTGTCAAAAAAAGTTAAGACCAATTTCAAAATAAAAAACCCAGAAAAATACCACACTATAAGCCCGAATGGACAAGATATTTTTGCAACCCTATTAGCTAATTTGAAAATAATTTTCAGAAAAGTACAAATTTACAGCAAAAATATCTATCAAGACTTGTGAGGATTGGACAAACACATTGATTTTTGCCCCAGTTTGCACCTGGCCCACCCGTTTGTTTGGCAATATCGTCACCTATTTTTTGGTCAATTACGGAAAATTTTCAGGAGGGAGAAGTTTTAAATGCTTGAATAATAATTGCCACCAAGGCTGGTGATGTTTGGACAAACTGTTATTGATTTATGACTAAATTGGTACCAGTTTCATGCAAATGTTTGATTGGTCGTGTTGCTGCCCAGAGCTGGCAACATCAAAAAAAGTTTGCCAAGCTGCCGGATAGCTCACTTGGTAAAGCATCGCGTTGCGAAGCAGAAGTCACGATCACGTTGCGGATTCAATCCCCGCCTCGTACCAGCCAGCAGTAGTCGGCAGCTTTTTCAGAGTAGAGCACAATTGGCTATTGCGCTACAAGGTGGCAAATTGGGAAGGGACTGCCGGGGAGGGAAAATAATAGCTGCCTTGTTCGTTGCTCAAGCGCCTCCTGTTGGCCAGACGGGCGCTCCTCAGGAAGATTTGAAGCCTGTTCATGTCCGGGTATCCTCCGCCCTCGTTCTGAACTTGTGAAGATTTAACCAATGAGTGTATGAGAAGCGGTGGCTGACAGGCACGTGCTTCGGAGGAGAGCCGCGAACTGTCTGCACTCTCCTGAGTTGGCAGCGAGGGGTCGCATACGAGCAAGACTTGTACATAGTTCACCAATTGGGCATTCCAGATTTGGGTGTGATTGGAGATGCCAAATTAAAAAAAAATAATAATAAAGTTTGCCAAGAAATTCAAGGATTGGACACCAATTGACTGGGAATGAGTCCTTTGAACCAAAGAATCTAAATTCGAAATTTTCTCACCCAAACACAGAACTTATGCATGCCGTAGAGTGAAAGAACGTTTAAAAAATTACTTTTTAACCCCTTCAGTAAAAGATGGAGGTGGTAATATTGTAATTTGAGGTTCAGTCTGCTTGAAAGGAGCCAGTGATCTGATAAAAATCGATGGAATCATGGATCGAAAGAAGTATCACAGCACCTTTGTGAGGCAAGCATTGCCATCTGGAAAGAGACTGATTGGTCGAGGATTTTATATTCAACAAGATAATGACCCTGAACACACTTATAAGTTGCGCCAGAATTATCTCAGTCAAAAAAAAACATCTGGTGACATAAAAGTTATGACTTGGCCTACTCAAAGTCCAGATCTTAATCCTATTGAGTAACTGTTGTAACATCAAAAGAATCTCTTTGGAATGAACTTCAAACTATATGGAATGGTTAAGTGAGTGAGGAAATTAAAAAAAGTGAAAACTATGCCTGAAACATTAAATGCTGTAATCAAAGCAAAGGATTTGCCTCACAAAATATTGACTTTTTCTCTCCAAAAGGCATTATTATTTTTGTTTTCAGCCCATTTGGCCTCTAGGCCAATCGGGCTTATGCTGTGGTTAGATGCCTTTGTTGTGGTCTGTCGTGCGCCCGTAAACTTTTTGCCTTGTCAGTGCTCTAGCGCTGCCAGTTTTTTATCGAATCCTTTTCATGTTTTATATGTGTGTATATGCAATGAAAATCTAGGCCAGTTTCGATTTTAGCCATTTTTGGCCAAGCGGGCGTAGTGGCTTTGCAACTATTTTTACTATATTTTGTTATCTGTTTTCTTATTTTCATCTATATGATCCAATATTACATGAAATGAATAGTTAAGTAGTACTTGGTTTCTGATTTATCTTCATTTTGTTAAGTGTATAATCATCACTGCACACTACTGTATTTTGAATGGTCTTAAATAGTATACAACATATTGTTGCCATCACTTTTATTTTTTTAATTTGCTTTGTTGAGGAATAATGACACAAATTTAATTCCAAAGGGCAAACAATTGGACTTGAGTCATAGGGACTCGGACTTGAGTCAACTCGAGTCGCAAATTTGATGACTTGCGATTCGACCTGGATTGGAAGGCAAAGACTTGAGACTCGACTCGGACTTAGGAGACAATGACTCGAGACTCGACTCGACTTGAGGCAAGATGACTCGGACGATTTGTTCTTTTCATTGTAGGTTTTTTTCTCGTTGATATCATTCTTTCTAGTATGACAAGAGTGGTCCGTTTGTGTGCAGTGCACGGCACGTGCTCTAGCAGGATGAGACAGGCACTGTTTTTTTTTTTTCTCTCTCTCTCTCATGTCTGAAGCGGGAGCACGCACTTTCTATGATCAGTGCACTTGATTGCATGGATAAAAATGGAAGCTGCGAGTTCTAGTACGCCCAAAATAATTCGATTTGCTTTGAAAAAATACTACTCCGATGGAAAACGAAGGTCTGCTCAATGTAAGATATGTTCAACAAACATTAGCGACAAAGAGGGAACCACTTCAAACTTTGTCCGTCACCTGAAGACCCATGATGACAAGTAAGTGAAACCTGATAGATGGTACCCGTGTGTGTGACGTGAAGTGTGTGTGTGTGTGTGTGTGTGTGTATGTGGGAATAGTTGGTCGTGTTTTGTTTAACCCAGCCAATGTCAGTTAACCTAACGTTAGCTAGCTAATGCTGGCTACATTGAGTCAGAAGAATAGTGGTGCACTGCTCACTGAGGATTAAAGCAACAGCAGAGCAGGCAGTAAATTAAATTAGGGATTCAGAGGAAAAACTGAAATATGGAAATTTCAACATCAATTGGAAGCTTAGAACGCAAAGAATGTAATGTAATGTCATTCCGTCACATTATCGATACGAGAAAATGGAAACACGCATGAAACAACAGTACTTTATTCAGCGTGAACACTTCCAGGATGCTAGGAGAGAGGCCCGTTTTGGGTGACATCACATACAGGTTTTGCAAGTTCTGCTCTGTGAATTTGCGTGCAGTGTACGTCTGTCTCTAAGCTTTGCATTTTGTTAATCATGGTTGTGTCATCGTGTCGTACATTACTTGAGATGAATAAATTATAATGGAGAAACATTCATCTGTCGTTTTTTATTTTAATTTAAACCCATATTTTTATATATAGTACATTGAAGATTAACATAGACATACAGGCTAAACGATCTGACAGAAATTGATGCACTGATTACTAAAACCCCACAAGTCAAGTCAAGTCAAGTCTGGGTTTTAGTAATAAGCGCTTCAATTGTGTAAGGACTGATACCTTAATTTATTATGATATTATTTTGATGATTAGACTTGATAAGAGCGACGACAAAACAAGAAAAGAAGATTTTAGAATGTATTCACTCTCGTAACTCGCGCAGGAATACATACTGTTCATACAATTGCAGCCGCTTGTCGTCAGATGTTTCCATTGCGTATCCTTTAACTATCTAACGTTATTATATTTGCGAGGTTTTGTTTTGGCCATTATGGAAGAGGTTCAGAAGTTGAAGAAAGAACCATAGAAAGAGATACAACTACTATAAAAAAGCAATTAAGACCTGAAATTGAGCTTGGGTGCATGAGATGTACAGACGGACGATTCAGGCTGCTTTTGTGGTATTTGGTGGAGATATTTGAGGGGTACGATTGTGTTCTAAAGGTATCGACCTCAACACTCCATATTTCTATGTCAGTCAATCACTGTTATGAGAGATCTTTTTTTGTAGCCCAGAGCATTAGCTTATCCAACCTTTTCTTTTTTTTAACTGAAATTGATCGGATGAGTTTATTTTCTCGTTCTAGACGTTTCCAACATGCTCAGGTGAAGCCGCGATAAAACCGTTTGAAGGATTTAATCTGCGAGCACCGTGTTGCCGAACACCTCTCTCCCTCCTCTTTCTCCTCTGTCCCTTCCTCTCGAGGGGATGGGAGATTGAGACCGCAAGTGCTTTACGTAAGCACTTTGCTACTGATGAATTTTCATTTTTTTGCTAAATGTTCAAAATAAACCATTTTTTGTATCAAATATGCCATTTCTTCAATGGAATGTAGCCTTTCCCATCTACCTAGGTCTTAATGATCAGACATGTAATGTTGTAATGAATAAATGAACAGCTTTATGCTGTTTTAGCCAGGCAGACTCATCTGCACTCTCTTTTTTGAGATTGACATTTGGATTTTCTCTTCAAGATATAAACCTGAGTGCTTTGTGGGTGGGCTGGGGGACAATGGTGAGGGAGCTGACTTGACATAACCTGTGACTCGACTCGACTTGCCCACAAAAGAAAAAAGACTTGGGACTTGCTTGAGACTTGGACCAAATGACTTGAGACTCGCTTGGGACTCGGATCGGAGGGACTTGGACAATTTGTCTGCCAGAGGGTAGGAGGCAAAATTGTATTACCTGAGTGGCACTGCTTTTGGTCCAAGGCAGTAAACAGGCACAGGAATCAGGAGGGATCAGCTCTGGGAAAGGATTCGGAATCTGAGATTCCACATTCTCTTCTTCTTTACTTTTCCTGAGGTGTGAAAAACAAAAACCGAAAAGAAAATCAACCTCCTGTGAGTGTCGGTCCCCACAGCAGCGCAATAGCCATGGATGGGCATAGCAAGGCCTGGGCCACCTTTGATAAATTTTGTCAAAAGAATCGAACTGAAGATGTCAGGATTTTGAGCCGACTCGGGTGCCGATTGCATCTCTGGCTACGGACTCGACAAGTTCCTGTTCCAGGGATAATAGAGAGAGCTCGCTGTGCTGGAGTGTGGACATTAATGGTCGTTGGCACACCTGCAATTAGCCACAGAAAAAAAGTCTTACAACAGTGCATTAGTCATTATTGTCACTCTCAACAGTGCATTAACATTTTGACAAGTATCCATGAGGCAGCTGTATAAGAATTCAGTGAGCCCTGGGCAGTGCGTTTGCGCTTTGCGATTGCCATGCTCAGCGAACACAGTGAATTCTGCACTTTTCAGTGATACTCAATAGAGACCACATCTTCCCACGAATAACAAAAGGTCGCAAGTGATATTCCTGATTAAACCTGTTTTTCTGCACCACGAAGTACCACAACCATAGGTACTATTTTATTTTATATTCAGCAATCCAGTCAGCATCTCACTTTCCATGAGGAGAGAGTTTCATTGCTGCACAGAAAAAGTGGTGACCCGTGAATATTTGCTTTTCAGCTCATAAAGTAACTTTACATGGTTGCATCATACTCAGTGATGGAGACATCCACCCCGGAGGAGCTGATTTCAGTAAGGTGTTTCAGCAGCACTCAAACCCTCACCTCCGAAACACACACACACACACACACACACACACACACACATACACACACACACACACACACACGTGCGCGCGCGCGTGCACACACACACACATACATACATACACGCACACACCAGTGGCAATCAGTCGGCAGTATCAAAGACTTCCAATAACCTCACCCTCCCAGTGCTTAATGACCTAATCCTGTTGCAGTTCACTTTGCCTGATTAGCAACAATTGCTCAAACAAACCGATAGAATGACGGTCAAATTTATTTTTGATAGCATTATTGAACATTGCGTTACAAGTAAGTAACGAGGTTTTTTTTCTGCACATAAATGTTGACGTACAAAATCAAAATGTCCATTGAATATTCTGAACTCTTGTGGCTCATAAAATTGCAGAGATTTGCGTAAATTTGCTTGCAAAGTTTTTTGAGAAATAGGGTATGAGAGGTGGTGCTATATTGCAAATATAGTATACAAATTGGCGTTATTAGACACAACGCACAGTGGAATAACGTTGTTAGAATTGCAATAATTCAAATGAAAGAAAAAATCCAGACCTTTTGCTGACTTCTTTCTCCAATTTTAGCTTTTATCAAATTTCTGACTTGTTTTGTTGTTCCTTTTTTTTTTTTTTTTTTGCATTTATACAGATTATTGCCATTTTTGCAATGTCAGATCAGTTGTACCAATTCAGCTAATGGGCAATCACTTTATCATTATAGTTTCTGGGTCTGAAGTCTTATGTTTATTATTTAGTTAGATTTTCAGTGTTTTTATCATTTTTCTCAATGTTATGTATTTCTTTTGTGTCCTTTTTTGTTTATCGTATGAGTTCTCTTTGCTTTCTCATCGCCGTTCTCTGCCACGTTCTTTTGTTGTTTAGTGACGTAATTACCTGTAGACACACCCCCTGCCACACTATTTCCTTGCATTCTTACCAGTTATCACTTCCCAGTAGACCCTGATTCTCCCTTCATATACCCCTTGGTTTCACTGTTTCTTTGCAAGTTTGTCGCCAGTTACTCTGTCCTAAAGAGCATGTTTTTCAGCAAGATTTTTGGTCACGGATTTTCATTTATGCCTTTTCCTTTGTGACTTTAATTTTCTGGTTACAATTCCTCACTTCTGGATTTCGAGTATGGATCTCCCCTGTTCTTTCTCGTTTGCGATTTTTAGGATTTCCTATTCTGTACAGGACTCTGCCTTACTGGTCTTAACCTTAATTGTTTTACTAATAAAGTAGATATGACACATTTTACCCTGTTTTTGGTCATTTTAAATATGCAATAAAAAAAAACTTTTTTTTTTTAGAAATGACAAAAAAATATGTTTTCGTTACTTTCAGCCTCCTGAAATACGCAGATTTTCCCACTAAAATTGTCCTGGAGACTGGGTCTGAGAATGCCCAATTTGTGATGTTAGCGTAATCTATTGGAGTCTCGGTGTGGTTCGGCTTTGAGTCATTTCACTTACATTCACAATTACACAGTGATGTAAAGTAGGTGACGTTAAACAGGTGTGCGACTGCGTGAGGGACCGTTTTGACCAAACGTGCTTTATCGGCATGGAAACATGGGGCACTGCTGTCCTGATTTTTTGAAGCAGGTATTGTAAAAAGCACTGAATGCCTCTTTTGCGGTTGCTACGTAATATTATTGTCACTCACTCTGCAAACATTTTGAACAATGTTAACAGCAGTAGCCAAAAATTTCCACCGCAAAGTCTGGTGTTTTGATTGGGTTTTTAAATAATGGATCAGCGGTTGGCGCTCGCTTTTACTTAAATGGAACATCAGAAATAAATTAGTTGAATAATTGAACAACTTTCATGAAATCGTTTGTTATGGTGCCAATACAGTGCTATCGGTGACAACGGATTTCTCTGCCATTTTTGTTTTCAATGGAACCTGATGTAGAATAAAACTCCACCGCTATTTTCCAGCAACAGGACAGCAGGGTAAAAATGATAATGACCTGAAGCTCTTTTTTATCGACGCACCTCAAAGTCGGCATGAAGTGCACCTAAAAACAGTGAGAAGCTAGTGGTGCATGTGCGTGTGGCGGCCAGCTTTTCAAAGAAGCATAAAAAAGCCTCAAATCATTAAAAATATTGACAAGAAGGGCGTCCAAAGTCGATAAAGCACGTTTAGTCTGAACACCCACTTACAGCACAAAAGTAGGTCCCAATAAGCCGCATTTTGAGCTCACATTTATGATGGCTGATACCTGGTTAGTTTTATAAATTGCTTATTTTTATCTTCTTCATGAGGTGGTTAACAACAGCCCATTACCATTTTTTAGTTTTACGTTTGTGGTTCTCTCTTTGTTTCTCTTTACAGAAAGTTATAAGAGCAGATTCTGAGCCTGCTACGGTGGCTTCTGCTGTGTTGAAGGATACTAAATGAACTAACGGACTGAAGGCAAAAGCATTTACTAGTTGTTGTTAACGGGAATGTTTCACTGGACTATGAGTTATGTCTCCAGTTATAGACAATTTGAAAGCAACTCATGGCACAGGCATTGATGGAGACAATTTTGCAAAAAAACCCCATTTATTTTTTCCAAAGAGAAATATGCTTTGAGTCCAAAGTCCAAAACATTGTGTGCCTATCTGAAATTAGCTAGCTACGTTATGTTTCCGAGGGCTTTACTATTTGGCCAGTGTTCGTGCTCAGAGTGATACTGTTTACAAACAGGCCGTTTGATCAACTGTTACTATATGATGTCATTTTCTTTACAACCATTGTGCAACAGCACCTCGGCTGATTTACAACCAGCATCAATGTGACTCTTTTCACAGTCAGCCACATTCAGGGGTTACCCCAAAGAGGCCGTTGTCATGACAAAGGTGTACTCATACCGTATCTAGCCCATACCAACTTTTTACATTTTCCTGTTTACCAGACTGGAGAAGATTGAGGCTAAGAATCTATATTGAGAAAAACAAAATTAACTTTTAGTGAATGTGTGACCCCCATGAGACTAATATCAGCAAAAAACAGCCAACTGGTCCAAGTTTGGGAGGTTTTGTATCGAGGTTTGACAAGCTTTTTTTTCCGAAATAACTTGAATGAGTAAATTAAATTTTTCTGTGAATGATATGGGGCAGCCTTACACTTACCTGCATTGTATCACTGTAAATACAGCAGTTACTAAGTTACTGATTATGTCCCAGAACGAAGCAGGTGCTTGACATTGATCCAAATCTTTCTCTCCGCGGCCAAAAGCAGGTAAAATGCACTCTTTGACACCCAGACACTCAGCATTGATGTTTACAGGTACAAAGTCTGCTGTGATATTTCAACAGGACCTTCATCACCTGTCACAGCGAACACAAAGGCTCTTCTGTTCTCTCATAGGGATGACGTTTTGACAGAAGTCACCTCGATAACTTTTAAACATCAACCTGCAACGGTTATGCAACTAAGGCGCATACAAGCATGTGAATGCACTAGCTCACTCATTCATGCATGTGGGGCTTTTTGTGACAAGTTACACCCGTGGCAGTACATGCGGACACCTCCCTGACCCAAATTCTCTATCCAACAAAAACCAGCGTGGAAAGAAGTGTCCCCTAGTTGTCGTGAGGGAGGCATGAAGCGTGGAATTTGAGAAAGGGGCTACCTGTTTGCCTGAAGTTGGGCTGTCCTGTTGAGCTGGGCATTCGGGATATGCAGCGTTGAGGCCAGGGGGCTGCAGGCCAGGCCAGAGTGGGCAATTGCATCGTCCTTCGCGCTCTGTAAAACCGCCCCTTCCTCTCCCAGGCTCGGAGAGGCACCGATGTCCTCCGGGGCTTTGCTCATATCACCCGCGGTGGCCCGACTGCATCCCAGGTGTCATCTGGAGCTGGAAGGAACGGACGTGCTTGAAAGCTGTTGACAAGCCGGGGACCAGAGTGAGCAAGCCGCGGGATTCGCCGGCCCACCTTTTTGCTGGCTTGTCTGCCACTCCACGAGGCTGCCCCGTCCTGAGAGAGAGAGAGAGAGAGAGAGAGGTGGGGGGCGGGGGGGGGACGACCCCTCCTAGCAAAACATGATCCGCCACAATAAAGCTATTTTTAAAGCGACGAGTCCAGATTCAGTCCCTCTTCGCAGCGACAAGGCAGCGAGTCAAACCCCCAGGATCCGTCCCGCAGACACCGTTCCCACCCGCATCTCTCCCGCAGGAACTGTTTCTCCTCCTCGGCGTTTCGGTCAGCTTTTGATTTGCCTTGTCTGGTTTTTTTTTTTGGTTGATCTTCAACTGGAAGCGGACCAGCATAGGGCTTACTTGAAAAAAAGAAAAGGTTTCATTGTTGTCGTTATGCAACGTAGTCCCGTAATAAGGAGCCCTGATGGTCGGCCAGCCTTTAAAGCGGCCGTTGCTTTGTCGTGGACAGGGTAATGCGCCGGGCTTCCTGTGTGCACTTTAAAACTCGGCACCGGGCTGGAAAATACGGGACGCGCAGCTGGTCTTCCCTGACGTGGCTCGGCTGAGCTGTTCTGGGCAGGGCATTACAGTGCCTTGAGAACAACTTTATAAGCTCTAATCAATCTGAGAGCTAATGTTTAACTGGGGCTGCGGTACATTGTTGAACAATAACGCTGAGTAGACCAGTCCCATATTACCTCTGGAGGCAATTAATTCCCTGACTAAAATAAAGGTGAATAATGGGCATCTGCCTAATCTCAGCCATCTTCACATTGCTTCTGCTTCGAGTCGACTCACCCTTTTGTTTAATCATTTTACTTTAAAGGATGAACCTGCAGATTTGTCTGTCCGTCAACTATAGAGATACTTTTCACTGTGAGCCTAATGATGTTTGCTACATAAAACCTAAAAACATGTGAGATACATAAAAGATATAAAACACACTACTTAATATACTGTTTATTGAAGAACTTGCAATGCTCCAAGGCCATGAAAGTCCTTCACAGTCAACTGACCACATAAAAATAATGGATTTGTCACTGCAATATCCACTAGGAATGAATTGTTTAGAGGTCATGTGACTGCCCAAACCATACGTAATCGCCTGCGCGCTGCTCTTATTCAAGTTGTAACTTACCATTTTTACATATTATAAGATTTGGGTTAAACACCTTTGTTCTTGAACTTATTTTACGAAGTTTTTTTTTTTTTACTCATTTCTAGACACTGTAATATTTGGGACAAATTGTGTCATCCATTTCCGACTAATTATATCCCCAAACACCGAACAGCGTTTCGGGGATATTATGTTTTTGGTCCGACCGCCACCGCCGGATATCCTACGTGTTAACACAATAACGTCAGTAATATTTCAATCAGAAATTTCATGCTTTGCATATAAGTAAGTATCATAAAGAGGAAGAACTGATTTGATTTTGGACAATTTAAAATTTCTAGATTGGCCACTAGGGGCCAAAAACTGAAAAATCACTGTTTTTGCCATATCTTTGGAACCATTAGTCCAATTGACATGAAACTATGTGCAACTGCAAGGTCATGACATCACAACATGTCACATGATGACATCATACCTGTATGGTTCAATATTTTGCCACCGGTTGAAGCTTTGTGATGGAAAATCACCATTTTGGCCATATCTTCGGAACCATTTGTCCGATTGACCTGAAATTAAGTTCAAATGAAAGGTCGTGACCTGATGGGCTTTATATTTTATTGGGTCTATTCGAGGATTGGGGAATTGGAGGATTGGGGACGTTCAGGGATATATCCCAAGCCGTCGCCTCCGACGGCATAAGCCCCCCCCCACCTGTTATTGGCAGCTGTCAGCATTTGAAATGAAGTTATGCCTATGACAGTCCAAGATGCCATTTTGTGACAAGTATAGGGATGAAACAGTCATTAACAAAGAACAATACTGAGATCAATGGCTAAGAGCATGATTAAGGGAAAAGAGGAATCATAACAGTTTACAGAGAACTGCCACAGAGCCCACAGTGTATTGGGGAAAGGATTTTACTGTCTGATGACTGGAGGCCAAAAGGAACTGCCAAAGATCCGTTACAGCCCCCCGCTTCATTCTGTGAAATATGGTGGTAAATGTTAAATGAAAAGCGCATATACAGCCGCCACAGGCACAGGCTCACTTATCTTTGCTGATTTTATACCTGCCACTCGCAACATCAGAATAAATGATGACATCACATCTGCTCAGGTTCATGCAAAGGCCTCTGCATGTATCGAACTATTCCTCATCCTACAAGACAACGATTCCAACCTCATAATGGGTTTACCATGTGACAAAGATGAAGATTTGGCCGAAAACTACAGTGAGTTTTTGGACGTAGGTTCTGCCTGTGAAAAGATTTTGACACCAATAGCAATGCGGAGGCTGTGAGCCCAAGGCCACGGGGTCCTGTAAGATCACTTGCTTCGGTGCAGGAAAAGCGCCGTGTTGCGTGGAAAACAAAAATCGAAAAGCATCCCGAATTTATAAACGGTGTATTTCCAGTCCGTCACACAATTACGGAATCGTAGAATATAATTTTGAAGCACCACTTTGAGATTGAACTCATTCCCTACGGAATACTTTTATATATAATTATCTTGTTTGTACGGAACACTTTTCCCGAAAATTGCACAATATAAAGTACTGAAGTACAGGTGGCCCATCAACGTGATTTTCAGTTGATTTAGTGTTTTCATCGGACTGCTAATGGTCATCCATGCTGGTAGAACTGGCTTACCATAGGAAATGGTAGAATTTGCCAGGCCATTTGCAGCGGCTTGCCGTGAGGAATGAGTTAATGGCTGAGAAGAATTTCTACATATTCGGAAATGGGCGACTCAGATGGCCCTCAGGTGAACAACACTTTGTAATTGTGAGCTCAGAATTTAATTAATGCAGTCCCTTAATCCAGATATTATTTCACTTAATGAAACACATACATCTGGTGATTGTTTATTGAGTCATCTGGCTATTCTTGGTTTGGATAGGACAGGGGGGGAAAGCTTCAAAGGGTTCAGGATGAGTTGAAGATTTGTTTATAAATGAAGGTTCTGAATACTTAAAATTTATTCACAAATCCATAGACGGTATAACTGGAGTGCAGTTTAAATACTCAGATCTGCAGAATAGTATCGTGATTTTTCTCCTGTTATTTGTGCACAAGAGATAAATAAGGAGATGAGATCTTCGTTCCTTTAAACTTTATACAACATACATAAAGACTTGGCTCTTGAAAACAAGTAATCTAATGTGGGTATACGCTTGAATAATTTAACTGAACATTCTGTTGTATACAGATAATGTATGATGTATGGTTGACATTATTCACCTTCATAAGGCATCCCCTCTTCTGGCTACACTATTCATTTGTCCAAACATTCCACTCATATCGATTGACGATGTGTAGTAGCAGGGGTTGTCTTTTCTCGCCTGGAGGTAGCATTGCATTTCGTACTGTCAGCAACTGGCCCCGAGCAATCCTCTCGCACCACTCCCTTCTCGGACGGTCCGCAGTGTCCTGACCCAACCGCAAAGGTCAGCAGCGTCTGCGTGACAGATAGAGACGGGGGGCGGGGAAGCCCGCCGAGCCTTGTTCTGCCTCTGCGCGAGAGGCGATGGGGGAGTTCAGCCGAAGGCCAAGCATGCTAACAGAGTTTTTATTGCTCTGCCGACAGTTAAAGCTCAGCTGTTACATAAATGACTACCCCAGGCCTGGCCTTCGGATGCATCCCATATTCACCGTTCACTGTCCGCACAAATGAGTTTCATTCGCTGGGTCTTGGACGACATGCAGAGGTTCTTTTGGATGAATGAATGACTGATTCCGAGAGCGGTTGAGCGGCTCAGTTTCTTGTCTCGCTGCTCATGACACCCAGCCAGGAACACAGCGCAAATATATTGCCTGATACATCAACTTTCAGAAAATTAATTATAGCTATTTTTCCAAGCAAAACTACCACAGTAGTAGGTAAGAACAACCTGGCAAACTTGCCACATCATCAAAAGGTTTTTTTTTTTTTCCTGGACTTCCATTTTTCCAGTGCTTCCAGATCCACTGAAACGTCTACAGCTCATATGGACATCACCATTGTTGTCAAGGAAGAAGCTCAGAAGCCCATTAAGATACAGAAATCTACAGAAAGACAAAGTGTAAGGTGGTAAATGTCCTGAGCTATGATTGAAATCAGGAAGCAACTGTCCTAGCCCTTACCTGCCCTGGCTAATTTCACGAAAGAGTATGAGGCACAGAACCAAAAACATTCAAGTAGACCCTAGAACCAAAGAAGACTAAGAAGGAAAGGAGCTGTATATTTTTGAATTGGGCCACACTTATACTCAGACGTTTGTGAGAGATACCATGGAAACCATCATAGTTCTTTGTGTCCGGAGCTAGCAAACTAAATAGCGCTGCTGCACTCACACTGCTTGATAACTTTGCCTATTTCTAGAAATGCAATGATCAGGTTATGTAACTAATGTCGGCAAGCTTGAAGGACCAGTCCATAGAATTTGGTGACATCTAGCAGTGGCTCTTCAGAATGAAACCACCTGATGATCCCTCCCCTCAACCACTCCTTCCAAGTGAGCTGGAGATCCTGCAGTGGCTGTGAGACTCATGAAAAATGTCAAAGGCCCTCTGGGGTGTGTTTAGTTTGTCTGTTCTGGGTCACTATGGAAACATGGCAGTGCAACATGGTGGACTCTGTGGAAGAGGACTTGCTCTCTGTGTTGATACAAAGGGCCCATTCTACGGTTATAAAAACACAACAATTCTTATTTTAAGGTGATTATATGCTTTTGTGGCGGCTGGCTCACGTAAATGAGCCTTCCGCCTCGCTCCCTCCGGCTACCTGCTTTATCCAGTTATCCTCATGCCGATTGTTAATTGTTTCCATCTGGTTCTTATTAATTATCAATCTTCGTCTATTTAAACCTCTTCTCCCTACTCACAGGCAGGCAGCCATATATTATAACACCCCTTTGTTACAGAGCACTCAGTTTTGATTTCTTTGTCTTTAGTTATCGATGTGTAGTCTATATTCTCTGTTATTTGCTGCTTTACCCAATCTTTTAGGAAACTACAACATAATACTAGCTAGTGTAGTTAAAAGACCTCGCTTATTCTTTAAATAGGTAAAATTGTTGCATCACATTGAGCGGGAGCTTCAGTGATGATGATTACATAACTTGAGTTCAAGAAGTAACATGTCAAAGGTGGATGATGAATATAAAAGAGTAGCTGTTTTCAGACACCCAAAATGTGATCTGGACGCCTTGTTCAAGGTATGCAGCTTAAAAAAAACGTATAATCCGTTCTTTACATTGTACTAAAGAATTATTACAAACTTGTTCCAGATCACTGGTTACAATAAGGGCCCACTAGCAGTGACCGTGATGCACCGCACATTTTTTATTATGATACATGATCACTCACTGCAGGAGTTGTTTTAAATATAGGTCTGTGAACTACAACTCGAAGAACACCTTATTGAAAACACATACTAAAACCTAATCAATAAAACAAAGACAGAGAGTGTTTCGTACTTGCCACTGGCGAAAAATCATCTATCTCCTTGTGCCACCTCTTCTTTGCAATAATGTTGCCACCGGACGTTGACTGCTGAGAAGATTCGGAGTTAAAACTGTGAAAGGAGCCTAGTTTCATTCTGACTCGTCATATTGTTGACCAAACCCCCACAGGTTCTAGCCATCGTGCCGTAGCAGTTAAAAAAAGCCAATCGGACGCTGGGATACATTGCCAAAAATATTGGGTGCAAATCCAAGGAGGTGATACTTCTCTTGTACAACACATTCGTTAGACCACACCTGGAGTATTGTGTACAGTTCTGGGTACCATACTTTAAGAAAGATATAGAGGCTCTAGAGAAAGTTCAGAGAAGAGCCACTAAGCTTATTCCAGGTATAAAAGATGAAAGCTATGAGAAGAGGCAGAAGATCCTTAATCTTTTTAATCTTAGGAGACTTAGGGGTGATTTGATTGAGGTCTTTAAATACTTTGTATGTTAAAGAGTGTAAGAGTAATTATAAAATTATTAAAAGTGAATTATGTTGGATTCCTTCAGCCAAGTTTTGTTAGTAGAACTCGGGGTCACAAATGGAAGCTGACCAAGGGTAAATTTAGCACTGATATTATGAAATATTTTTTCACCCAAAGAGTAATTTTGATGTGGAATAGCTTGCCTGACTATATTGTTGAGGCAGAAACTTTGGGAATTTTCAAGAGCAAACAAAGCAAGATACCACTGATTCTGAGTATCTGAGGTTATATATTCACAATAGAGGAAAAAAAAAAAACTGGTGAGCCTAGTACATTTTTGTTTCACCTTAGCCATCCCTGTTTGGCATTCTGCAGCATCACGTGATCATTCAAATGATGAATCTCTGAACTTAAAGCAATGAATAAAGAAAATGAAGAAATGATAAAACCTTACAGATGATGTAAAACACACAAACACCACTTCTTTCGGTCCAGACCTAGGACTTTGGCGGTAATAATAATAATAATTGCCAAACCGCGGTGCATCATGGTAAGTGCTAATGGGTCTTGAAAATGGTTGCAATAAATGGAGTCATGAGAAGCATCCCAAACATTTTCTTTATACATGCATTTAACCTTGATTTTTCTCAAATATAAAGCAACAGAGAATTTAGTCTGAATGGCTATCTGTTCATTGATTTTAAGGTGCATGCGATAATGAACTTTAATGAACTTATGGCTTATGAGCTCTGTTAAAACTCATTAGACCCAACATTTTTGTATTCATTGATCCGATCCCTCTGTTTGTGTGGCCTTGGAACCCTCCAGAATGCAAATGCCGCGAGGCTAATCTGCAGCAGTCACAGGCCCTGCTGTATATCAAACAGATGGGCTTTATACGCATATCATGTGCTTCATTTCTGGCATGACAATCCTGGAAAATCTGTCTTTATGGCTGAGACTATTAAGATCCTCCTGCGCCTCATCTGGTGATCAGCTGGAAATCATGTATCAATAAACCTCCTCACACTTCAGCCACTTGTACCAAAGACATGACACATATAAAGCCGCAGTTCACTGCACTGGCAGAGACTCAAATCACTCACTTTAACATATTTTCAACAAATAAGGGAACACATATTTTCTATGAAATACTCCAGATGTAAAATGCAATTTAATAGTGAGGCCAAAACCCTAGCAAAAAGGCAGACAAATGAAATTCTGAAACCAACTATACAAACAGAATCATCCCAGAGCGCACAATATTCCTTACCGTGGAAGGCATTACTGCTGTGTAACTGTTACTAGCAAATGGTCACCTCCACAAAATCCAATTTTGAACAAAAACTGTATCTTTTCTCTGGTTCTAAGCAGCTTGTAATTTCAAAACAAAGGCGACTAAGAAGTAAAGCTCGCAGACTTGACATGTAGTTGCCAAGAAACAGATATTAATGCTGAGAATTAACAGGGATTAAAATTCTGTCAGTTTGCTTAACACCCCCACTTATATACATAATATGTTAGAATAGACACAAGATGCAAGACAGCCCCTCCCTTGAGGGCCAACACATTTAAGAATAGGCATTTTAGTAAATTTTACTGAAAGGCATGTGTAATGATATGAATTACAAATCATCTTTCATTGAAAGATGAAAAACAGATAAAAATCTGTCATGTCCTGAGTATTTTCTTAATTGTCTTTGGCCACGTTCCAACTGTCTGCATCAGTTCTAATTCTCTTATGTTGAATGATTCTTATTTCTTTTTCATGCATTTACAATTTCACACAGTTCGACCGGCGTAATGCCTACTATCCAATTTGTATTAACCCTGTTAACCAAGTACCTTTCCAACTGTGTAAAAATCATTTCCCTAGGCAAATATGTTGATTATGGGCCAATATTTGGAAAAATTGTTAAAAAAAAATTTTGACCCTTTGGCCCACCTTTCCAAAATGTAGCAGATCTGCTACACTGGGTAATAATGCAAATGGAAAAATTAAAGTGACGGACCATTCAAGTTATTCTCAAATGTTCATTTGGCAATAAGAAACAAAACCAGCAGGGTGTCCAGGCTGTAAACCCTTTCACTTAATGTAGCAGATATGCTACGGTGGTTAATAGAGGGTAAATGAAGGCAATGAATGGAAAACAAAATTCAACATTCCCTTAAGGTTTAATGAGTTCTTGGTAATGTCATTCGAGCTCACTAATGTCCTTGTTGTGTGCTTCGTGTTTGTGTATCTTGATGACATCCTGGTGTTGTCCAACACCCTGGAGGACCATACCTAATGAATCCACCGAGTGATCTAGGGAATACTTGAAAAGAAACCCTTCTTAAAACCAGAGAATGACTGCAGAATTTCCTGAGCTTTATCAATTTTTTCAGTAGCCTCAAGAGGCTGATCCACTATTGCCACCCCTCACACAGCTTGCTCTCTGTGCTGGACTCCTCAGGGGCCACCTCTGCCTTCCACCAGCTAAAGGAAACGTTTACCACCGCTCCTGCCCTGACCCTCCCTGACCTGCAGCGCCAATTAGTCATCGTACTGTAGACTTCAGATGGCGGCATTGAGGCCGTTTTCTCCCAGCGGGCAACAGATGGCAAGGTACACCACAGTGCATTCTGCTCTCACTGGCTGTCCTCTGCAGAGAGGAACTACACTATCAGAGACTGACAGCTCACGGCCATCATGTGGGCATTTGAAGAGTGGACGCCTTGGCTGGAGGAGGCCAAGCCCTCTTCGTAGTCTGGACCGACCACTGCAATCTTGAATATTTCATTTCCGCCCAAAGGCTCAATCCTAGATAGGCCAGTGGCCCCTGTTTTGCCTGGTTTAATATCGCCCTCAATTATCGGTAACCTTTTGGCCACTATCATGTCTGAGTTGGAGGATGTCGTGGAGAAGGCTCTCTAGTTCAGCCCCATCTCTTGGTGTGCCCTGTAAACCGTCTCTTTGTCCCAGAGGGATTGAGGGCCAGAGTCCTTCCTTTCCTTTGGCCCACGTCCCTCCCTTGACATGTGATCCCAAGGTTGACTGCCTGCTATCCATTGTTCACATTTCATCTCTTGCACTCAAAACCTCACCCAGTTTTGATCACTTCTGATCTCACTCCAGCAGGAACACTTCACAGTTTTCTTGCAACTCCCAGGTGATCTCTGATTATCTGACTTGATCTTCACAACAATATCTGCTCAAAAGGGATTCAGTCCAACAACAATTGTTTGGACAAGCGTTGTTAATGACATCCACTGAATGCTGATGTCTGCGTTTCTGCTCCAACAGGCAAGCTGGGAGAAATGTTTCAAATTATAACGTCTATATCCAGTTACATAGCTGATAGTCATTTGACCATTTGACATCTGACCAGATGTTTGTTTGAGCTGGAGGCGGCATTTCTGTACAGCAAGTCTACTATGAAAGCAATTACAGAGCAAAGCTCACCCTGTCAGACCAAAAAATTTAATTGCAATGCCGAAAGGTGCACATTTCTCTATCATCAACATCCCCAATAATGAATGTGCAGTAAAAAGCAGCACTGAACAATCACTCACTACCCATGAAACAATGCACAAACAGTACTTGAAATCCAAGCAAATCCCTGGCTGAATACTTGCTCCTTTTGTCTGAGAAGTAGGCTTAGAACTGAAATAGGACATTGTAAAGATAATGAACAAACTGTGTAGCCAATAAAATAAAGTAAGCTTGCGTGGTTGCAGCTAATAATATAAGTAATGAATGCAAGTTATTGAAGCATTGTTTAAAGCTAGTAACACTTCTTATAATCTATTCAGACATGAAAATCCCAAACAATGTTCTGAAAAGGAAGCTGTTGTTATGGAAAAAAAAAAATCAGGGGACAAAATAACTTATTCACAAGATTTGATTTGGTCTGATTTCATAGTAGGGGTGAGACAGGGGATATGGTTATGGTACTGCAACTTTTCCCCTCAGACTGATTGGAGATATTACACCAAAAAAAATATTGTTTAAACAAAAATATTTGCATATTGCTAATACGCTCAATGTTCCTAGTTTTAAAAAGCTAAGTTGGTATTGTTCTTTGTCAAGAAAATGTCAAGAAATGCTGATGTTATAATTTGAAAAGTTTCTTGCCAGAACAGATTATTTTGGTTGATAGTTACAAGGGGAAACAAGTCAGTGTAGAGTATTAAAGAAGAGATTAAATTGAATCAGGATTTTTCCATGTTTTAATAGGAAAGCATGATCATGTCTGTTGTTTTTCAACAGTGCATGATATTGCATTACAAAAAATCTGCACTGTTTAGAATATCTAATCAATGAGGGCTGTGATTTATCAACTTGCAAAAATCCCACCGTCAAAAAATGATAAAAGACTGAATTTTTTCCCAGGCTCTGACATCACTGGGTGGGAACTTTTTCTGAGATTCTGTACTCCCCTTCCCCCTGTATCCCTGTCCCGAAAAAAGCTTGTTTTTCATTGGGAAGTACGTGAAATACAGGAAGTACTAAAGGCCATCTGGGATCGCGTCATCTGCAACAGCCATGTTGGTTGTTTTCAGTGTAGCAGTTCAGTATAATGTGTTCAAAAAGAGCTGATTTGGCCACATACATCTTCAAATTGAGCCTTCCTTTTTGTCTTAACTTCTAACCAGTTATGTTTCGTGACTGCATCTTAAAAAGCTGCCTGCAATGCTATGATATTCACAAGAATTGTCCACGAAGAGGAAAAGAAGATGTATAAACCTGCAAATATACCAAAAAAATAAATCCATCCATCCATTTTCTATACCCGCTTATTCCTCACTAGGGTCACGGGGCGAGCTGGAGCCTATCCCAGCTGACTACGGGCAAAGGCAGGGACCCACCCTGAACAGCTTGCCAATCCATTGCAGGGCGCACACACCATTCACTCTCACACTCATACCTATGGGCAATTTGGTGTCTCCAATTAGCCTGATATGCATGTCTTTGGACTGTGGGAGGAAACCGGAGTACCCGGCGAAAACCCACGCAACACGGGGAGAACATGCAAACTCCACACAGAAAGGCCCCAGGCCAGATTCAAACCCACGACCTTCTTGCTGTGAGGCAGCAATGCTAACCACTGTGCCACCGTGCCGCCCCAAAAAAATAAAGAAATAAATAAAAAAATTTAAACATCTTCCATAGTTGTATAGCGGTACAATACCAGTCCTGTTGAAGTTTGCCCTGACGGCACACCAGCGCCACCGTTGCAACGGTTACAAAGGCTCTACATCTTCTGTTGCACTTTGTCTTTCAGGGAGTAAGATACCACATTTATCCCCATCTAGTGGCTGAAAAGGATATCGCATCCTCAAGTACAAAAGAACTAGAACTCCAGGAGCCTGATGCACATGCACCTCAGGCAGTTGCCAGCAAAGTCACAGGATGCCAGGTCTGGTTGCCCCAGCTTTTGTCATTCAGTTTGTGTCAGAGAGGAAAGTGATGTCAGGGAACTAGACATGTAAAATTGCAAATCTTTTGTTCTTCATGAAGACGTAATGAAATATTAAGTAGCGCATGGTAGGGATCTCTATTGAGTCACACTGCCTAGCCGAAAAAATATAAACTAATGTTTTACTGGCCTGCCTTTAGCTTTCATCACAACATGGATTTGTCGTGGCATTGTTTCTACAGTGGAAGAGTAGAACCACCCTTCTCCAGTACATTGGTTAAAGGGGAACTCCGGTCAATTTCAACACGTATCTCTGTTGTTTGTGGTGAAGGAGTACTGTCAATAGCGAGACAAACGAAGAAATTTGGTTTTGCCTACACCGAGTTATGCTCCTGCTAAAGTTCGTACCTAAGCGGCTCCAATGGGGCAGGCTTTTAACGTGCTTTTAGCGTCTTAACACGATCGTGATGTCATTTCAAGTCCATAGCCATGTTCACCTAACCCTTCCAAGTGACCGCAATGAATTTCACTACAGTAGCTGAACTAGAAATGTATTAAAATTGTGCTAATTTACTCAGTGCACGTACCTCTGTTTACTTCCTGTTTTCCGATGAAGTCCACAGTGGTCGATTGTCGAACTCGAAAAATCCAATATTCCAAAATGTAATTTTTCCACCAAAAAACATGCTGACGAACCTCTGTGGTTATGTCCATTGCGATGACTGTGTAGCAACAGAGCAACACTGCAGCCTAACATCACAACTACATTTTAATACTCGCGCGCAGTCTCATTGGGAATTAGCGCTACAGGTGAGTGTCGGAAACATCCGCGGAGATCTCGGACGGAGCGTTGGAACAACAACGACATTTGTTCAGTATCTTGAAAATATCTGCTCTGATGGATAGTTCATCCGAATCCGATGTGGAACACGAGGAGTTTTTTTAGTTTGATGGCCGGGGTTACCTCTTCGAACCTGAATATACGGACGAAGAGTTATTGGCACAAGATGTCGAAAGAGCGGCAGAAGCAGAGGAGCAGGCTGAGGCTGCTTCACGGCCACGAAGTGCGGAGACGTGGTGGTGCTCCTGTGGGGACTGCACCGCAATACCACAGAGGAAGAAAGTCAGCTGTCAGATCTCCGCGGATGTTTCCGACACTCACCTGTAGCGCTAATTCCCAATGAGACTGCGCGCGAGTATTAAAATGTAGTTGTGATGTTAGGCTGCAGTGTTGCTCTGTTGCTACACAGTCATCGCAATGGACATAACCACAGCGGTTCATAAGCACGTTTTTTTGGTGGAAAAATTACATTTTGGAATATTGGATTTTTCGAGTTCGACAATCGACCAGTGTGGACTTCATCGGAAAACAGGAAGTAAACAGAGGTACGTGCACTGAGTAAATTAGCATAATTTTAATACATTTCTAGTTCAGCTACTGTAGTGAAATTCATTGCGGTCACTTGGAAGGGTTAGGTGAACATGGCTATGGACTTGAAATGACATCACGATCGTGTTAAGACGCTAAAAGCACGTTAAAAGCCTGCCCCATTGGAGCCGCTTAGGTACGAACTTCAGCAGGAGCATAACTCGGTGTAGGCAAAACCGAATTTCTTCGTTTGTCTCGCTATTGACAGTACTCCTTCACCACAAACAACAAAGATACGTGTTGAAATTGACCGGAGTTCCCCTTTAAGGTAAGGACTCTGGCGGCCAATTATGAGTGAAAATAATTCCTCATTCTTGCTGAACTACTCTCTCACAGGTTGAGCCTAGTGAACCTTGGAATTGTCACCCTTCCATATGCCTTTGCAGTCAGGTATTTTAAAAAAATGCGTGGTGGGGAATGCTTGGTCATTCAGTGTATACAGGGGGTCTGTTGACTATTTTATTGCTGCATCTAGACCTGAACAACTGAAGGAAATCCAGATCATATTACTGTCCCCAGAGGCTGGTACAGTGGGCTCTATGCATGACGGATGCAGCACTTAATGGGCTTCCTTTCTTACCCTGACGTGCCCATCACTCTGCAATGGTTCACCCTTATTGGATATGCGCTTGAAACCTGAAATTTTAATATGTAAAAACAATCTCTCAGTCGTCCAAAGATGTTTAACACTCAATTAACCAAACCCATTTCAAATTGTGTAAAAATCGTTTCCCCAGGCAAATATGTTGATTATGGGCCAATATTTGGAAAAATAGTTTAAAAAAAAAAAAAATGTAAATTTTTTTTAAACTTAAAAATTTATTTATTTTTTTTTAAGCTTAAAATTTTAACTTGACGGACCATTCAAATTATTCTCAAATGTTTATTTGGCAATAAGAAACAAAACCAGCAGGGTGTCCAGGCTGTTAACCCTTTCACTTTATGTAGCAGATATGCAACGCTGGTTAATAGAGGGCTAACATCATTAAGCTGTTCAGTTATTGATTTTTGAGTGAATGATTCATGCACCTTTTACAGAAGCATTCTATTCAGCTACTTGCACTGTGGTGGCAGCTGGTGAACTGGTGATAGGGGAGGCTCAAACCCATCCCTTCAAAATAATGATTGGTCATGACCTGTTTTCAATAATTCATATAAATTACCATTACAGAAACTCCGAAAACTCTCAACATTACCAGGTGTGGTCAGTTTTCCTTAACGCGTAGCCTTACCTGTCAACCGTCACGTATTTGGTGTGACTTTTATTGGCAGATTTACATTCCCCTGCATGAGCTGGCAATTATTCAATCAACCATATGTAAGAGATTCTCATGCGGAATTTGAAGTTCTTGTTCATGGAGGTTGATCAGTTTCTGTGTGTTACAGTGGATTTCACCACTAGTAATAAGAAACCGATTATGCAGGGCGTCCAGCGGTCAGGGAAAAGTCAGGGAGAGGTGAACATTTTTCCAGGTCAGGGAAAAGTCAGGGAATTTTGAAAGTGGTCAGGGAAAAATTAGTAAACTCCAAAAGTCAGGGAATTTTGATTTAACAACTTTGCGCGTGCTATTTTTTTGACGGATTTTGCAACATTTTGCGCAGTTACACAGTTCGTTCCCAATGAAGGAAAACTGAGGGAAACTTCATTCAGTCTCTAGCTCATTGGACTTTACAATGTGTAAAGTGAGCAATTGGAAGCTATTTTGGTCTTATAAAACAGGTGCTTCCCATCCTTAAATGTGATTGGCTGAGCTGAGTTCCATGCCGGTCTAAAATTACTGTAACCCACTGTGGCAGGCCGCAGCACAAAATATCCCTGCGCGCAACGAACTGCTCTGCGCTCAGCTGACTCGTCATGTTACGTTTGTTTCAAGAGTTTAAGCTCGCTATTTCAGTGTCAGCGATGTTTAGCCTGTTAACCCGATAACCAGTTGGCTATCTACCTACCTAGCTATTGCATTACAACGTTCGATATCACTTTTGTGTTGCAAGCTATGTTGCTAACTTGCTTGTTATTTCAGTAGCCTAAAAATTGTTGACTTTTTCTTGTGTGTTTATTTTATGGGCTGTGTTTAGGGTAACCACATCGAACGCTAGCTCGTTGACAAGCTGGCTAGCAAACTAATGCACAATTCAACATATTTTCCTGGGTACCGGCAAGTGTGGAAGACAAAGTCAATCGTTCCCTACCCTCGCTGCTGGTTGTAATGATTTGGCCGATCGGCACAAGTTGAGAACAAGGAAACTCGGAAACCGACACGAAAGCAAAATTTTAAACGGGGTCTTCGGGAGGCCGAAGGAGACATTCAAACTAGCCTGCTTTCATAGTATATCTGCATTAGCGAGCCCAAATAGCCTGATGTGACATGATAATGGCGCTAGATGAATAAGCAATCTTAGCATCGGTGTTGCTAGCTGGTGTTGTGTTAAGGTATGTGGCAATAAAATAGAATATTCAAAATAATTCACAAATTTGTTTATTGATTGTAAGTAATGTTGGATATTGCAAAATTGGATCCGATGATTATATATTTGGTTCTTGTCACTATTTAGAACATTGATGTAATATATATGAGGATCTAAACATGATTTTCGCATTTTATATGATGACAAAGTTGTAAATCGCAATGAATATAGTGCGATATATGGTCAGGGAAATTCAGAAATTGGTCAGGGAAAAGTCAGGGAAAAGTCAGGGAATTTTGTTTTAGGGGACTGCTGGACAACCTGTTATGACTCCCGACTTCCCAAGCTTTTCTTTACTCAGGGGTTGGAAGCGCAATGGCTTTGCATGAAGAAGTTTCAAATGATCTTATTTCATTTAAACAATTAAAACAATAATGAAACACATGCATTGCTTCCAACCCAAGCAACGAAAAGCGTGAGATGTCTCTCAGAACGAACAACATGTAAAACCTTGAGGCAAAATGGGCCAAGACAACAAATCGCATCCACCAAAACTTGATAAAGATTCAAAAAACAAACTGTAACCTAGTCTGAGAAATCTTGATTTGAGAAGGTAGGGTCAGAATTTGGCGTCAACAGCAAAAATCCATGGACTCCATCTGCCTTGCTCTGGTCGTGCTTTAATGGTGCGGGGAATGTTACACATCAAATTTTGAGCTCAAGATTACGAATCAATCATGGCTTGAACACAACAGCCTATCTTTGTATCATTGCTAACCACTTGTATTTTTACGGCACAATTAACCCATCTTCATTCGGCCACTTCCAGCCATAATACACCATTTCGTTCCATGAATAACAAAAGGTCGCAAGTGACATTCCCGATGAAACCTGTTTTTCTGCACCAGAAACGGGTTTCATCAGGAATATCACTTGCAACCTTTTGTTATTCATGGGACAATTTAATCCAGCTAAAGTCATCTCGAAGCGATTTCATGAACTTGAGTTCAGCGTGCACTTTAGTGGCATCCCTGGTTACCCAGTTTGAATCCAGTAGAGCTCATTTTGAATGACGCAAAACAGGAGATTTGCAGCATGAAATTGCAGTGGACAAATTTTCTGAAATTGTGCGATGCGATCACGTCAACATGCTCCAAAATCTTTAGCAATCCATCCCACAAAAAAAATTAGGGTGAAGGGGGGGGGGGGGCTACTGAGTGCTAGTTTGGTGTCCCTAATAAAATGATTGGTGAATATATACATACGTATTGTACATTAATGAAAATAAATGAAACATGAGCAGTAGACTAATATGTTGGTGATTTACAATAAAAAGGTCAATTTTTCTCTCAACAGAACAGTGACTTAATCATTTCTCTTAGGAGGGCTTTCTTATGATCAATACAATAAACACACAATAACAGACTCAAGCTGATAAATTTATTATAACTGTACACATAACAGCTTCCATTCTGGACAGTGTTTTCATTAGAAGCCTTGACAAATTGCAACACTGCATTTACAATGTTTATATGCACCAGTGACTGTCTTGTCAGAGATTTGTTTGGATAAAACATAAAACAAATCAAATAAATCAAGATGGCAGAACTCGTACCATATCTTCAAGTCATTCTCAATGACAGATTGTAAAATATATATTTTAATTTCTTGATGAAAATTACAACTCAATTTTAAAACTAATAATTTAATTAAACTGAAAAAAAATACATTAATTCAACTTGACAGATATTTAAATCTGAACATGTACATAATCCATAAAACCATTATAAAACCAGCAAAGGTCTGGTATTAATAAACAAAACTGAAATATATTATGATACACAATTAGTCTCAAAATATTGATATAATTACTTGGAAATAAAATCCCAATAGGGGGCCAGGAAGCACATTTGTCAATTAAAAATAAAAAATAAAATAAAATAAAAAGTTTCCTGTAAATCCTGATTAACTTCCCCTTGAGGGTTAACTCTGGTCATGTGATGGGGGAGATCAACACTTCCAGTCAGCTGGTCTATATTTCTGTTGGCCTTCCATTTTGAGGCAAGGCTTCAGGCACCTGGGGGAGCAATAAAAATAAATCTGAAAGTCTGAGAACTTGATGACAGACAGACAATTCAAACTTCTTCACACAACATACTTTTAGATAAAAAAAGCACATTAAGCAGCTCATATCTATTGACCACAAACTGATGATTTGGCTTATTGGTCCCCATGAATCCTAAGACCCCAGTCTCCCCAGCTCATTTCAGCACAGGTAATAAGTTAATGCAGTATAATATAGACAAAGAATACATTCAATTTTGGGTATTTCTTATCTGTCATTTGCATTATACCCTTGTATATTGTATCACTCTAGTGGCAGTGACAAAAATGGATGCAGGAAAAGTAAGCCATACAGTTTCAACCACTTTTGTTACCATGCCAAAGCATAAAAATTAATACCGATACACCACTCTGAGAGTTATTTAAATAAATAAAATCCCTAATTTCATCTCAGGGGCTGCAGTTATTCACATGCTCTCGAGGGGACGGATTCTGAAGGTTACTGGGGCTCGACAGCAGCCAACCGGCCTGTACTCACTGCAGGAAAATCGCTCTCTCTCCCGGGGGATGTGCAGTCCGCGGGGGCATCTTGGGTCGCCCCCGGCTCGCCCCCGCCATGCATCCTCCAGGGCACGAAACCACCTGTCTCACATTCAGGCCCTTCCTCCTCCAAGGGCGCCACCGTCTTGCCTTCCACGCCCCCCCACGCCTCCTGATCCTTTAGCACACAACAAGCGAACAGTCACTTACGATCCATAATCGTGACAGCTGATGCAGGGCAGACGATGCGGGAGCACCCTCTCTGCACATTAAAAGTACCTCATCCAGCGAAGCACAGGCAGTACTAACGGGATGTTCAAAGGGGGGGGTGGCACAATGACATGGCCTCGCACACAGGAAGTGTTTCTCCCCATCTCCACCCACAATGGCTCTGCTCACATACCCTCTTATGGAGAGGTTGGTGAGGTCAGAGGTGAATCTGGCATGGGGCGTGTGAAGCGCTTTTCATTATAGCGCATGCTCACCTACTGAGAGGAAGAAAACTAGTCTGTGTTAAACCTTAAGCGAAGATTATCTGCCGAAGGTCTCCAATTACAGTGTATAGTCTAAGCATTCTGAGGGAGGGCTGGTCTCCCTTTTCCAATGACAGGTCACAACGCATTGGCTCATCACGACTTCAGGACTACAATACAGAACTCATCACAGACGGTGTCAGACTTCATGGCTTTCACAAAGAAGAAAACGTACAGAACATTTGAACACCAAAAGTTAAACTGACGCAAGCAAAGTGGGACGGGCCTAGTTAGCACAGCATTGTAAGCAGAACTCACGTCGAGGAGAAAACCTTCAAGAGGAGTCTGCAGTATCTGGGATTCCCACATCCACACGACTAAAACCAGAGAGCATTTCCACCATGACGACAAAAACAGAATCAATGTGGAACGAAAAGAGAACATTAGAGAGAGGAGCTAATGAAAAAAAGAATACAACTTATTTTCAAGTTCAGTGTTAACTTTTACATCATTACTAATACTAGTCTGATGACATCATATCCTGCACGTTAATACGCAAATTCACAATTTCATAAGAAAAAGCTTGCGCGTCCATCCTATAGCAGTAGCATGACATGACGATGAAGGTAGTAAGTTTTTGCCATTTAAGTTACACTTGATAAAGACGATGATATTCATAAGAATAAATTAAAGCGGGTAGAATTTAGATTGATATTTTGGCAGAAATGGAATATAACATTCCTAACTACTTTTTTAGTTGTGTATAATCACGTGAAAACAATAATCTTTCAGTTTCATTTCGCTTAGAATAAGCCCTTTAAACCTACATGGGAGCGGGTCCACCTCCGTGGAGGCCAAGATGTTGCGCCGCCATTTTTTCCACAGTAGTCCAGAACGGGGAAAAAAGTAAATGAATAAAGCACTGACACAAGAGAGTGCCTATCAGGTTTTTGCGGCCACCATAGGTTTTCTGAGAAAAGGACTGGTCAGTTAGTTGCAATCTATAATCTGACCACTAGATGGCTCTAAATCTTACACACTGATCCTTTAAATGTGTGATTTTAGACCAGGGCTGCCCAACCCTGTTCCAGGAGAGCTACCATCCTGTAGGTTTCTGCTCCAACCCTAATTCAACACACCTGATTCAGCTCATTAGCAGCTCGTCAAGATCTGTAACAGGGACAGCAGGTGTGGTTTGCTTTGGTTGGAGTGATAACCTTCAGGATGGTAGCTCTCCAAGAACAGGGTTGGGCAGCCCTGTTTTAGACCATTTCTGCCCAGCTCACAGCCCACAACTATGCCAAAGCAATACTTCAGGGTTTTCCTAGTGAAAATGTGAAAGGCATCAGACCTCATTAGCTTGGGGCTACAAGGGAAGATCAGTTTGTTTTGACGGTTGTTCCACTGAGACTGCATCTGGCTCCACAGACAGTCTACTTCCCCCGATGATGTCACCATGATTGCACAATCGCCTCATGTTTCCAGTGAAAATTGTTTGGGGCGTTCGCAAAAAATGGCTTAAATCCAGATATTTCCTTAATGAGCCATTTTTACGGGAAATCAATGTCATGTATGGATTCCTTAACATATACATATAATCATATATATGAACATATAATCTGGTGCAAAAGAGCATGTAGGAGCTTGACAGAGGACCTTTAAGACCTTGAAATGTTTGCCGTGTCAGTATGTCAGTAACAGTATGCTGTGTTTTCTGTTCTTGCTAGAGATTGGAGGTGACCTAGCAGCGTCAATTTCCTCCCCACCAATCACATGGCTACAACAGGTATGTTTTTCTTCACTTACTTCTTGCCGACCGGCACTGACCGGGTGAGAACCAGAGGCTACCTCTACGATTTAGTGTAAAATGAGTTAAGTACGTACGGCACCCTCTGACTGTTCTTAAATCAGAAATATGTAACGTCAGTCAGAAGTTCTTTTAACCCAACATATCAAGAATCTGGCAAACATCTGAATTTAAACAAAGCAGGCTCTTTGAACATGTTTTTTTTCAGAACTTTCAATTTTGTGTTCAGTAGACTGGTTATAACCCACTTATTATATCCCCGAACGCCGAACGGTTATGTTTTTTTTTATTATGTTTTTTGTCCGACCGCCGCCCCTGCGCCGCCCTACGTGTTAACGCGATAACTTCAGTAATATTTCAATTAGAAATTTCATGTTTTGCATATAGTTAAGTATCATAAAGAGGAAGAACTGATTCGATTTTGGACAATTACAATTTCTAGATTGGCCACCAGGGGCCAAAAACTAAAAAAAATCACTGTTTTTTTCATATCTCTTGAAATATTTGTCTGATTGACCTCGAATCAAGTGCAAATGAAAGGTCATGACCTGAGGATGTGTCCCACGATGACATCATACCTGTTTGGTTCACAATTTTGACACAAGGTGGAGCTTTGTCACATAAAATTCACCATTTTTGTCATATCTTTGGAACCATTTGTCCAACTGACATGAAACTATGTGCAACTGCAAGGCCATGACCTCACAACGTGTCATATGATGACATCATACCTGTATGGTTCAATATTTTACCACCAGGTGGCGCTTTGTGATGGAAAATTACCATTTTGGCCATATCTTCAAAACCATTTGTCCAATTGACCTGACATTAAGTTCAAATGAAAGCTATTCAAGGTCTACTCAAGGATTGGGGAATTGGAGGATTGGGGGCGTTCGGGGATATACCCCCAGCCGTCGCCTCAGACGGTATGAGCCTAGTTTGTAAAGTGACTGTTATCTGGAAAATATTCCCATATTTTAGAGTGACTAGGGGACAGCGAGTATTGAGGCACATGGAGTGGCTGTCAGGCCCTCTCGGGGATGACATCCAGCCCAACACCGCTCATCATGAGCGGTCACATCACCAACATCAAGTCAGCGGGCTAAAATCTCTTAATGAGTGTACCACTTACGACTGCAGTAATCAAACTCCAATGTGCAAAGTCATTTCCAGAATTTTGTCAGCTTTTTCCCCCAATGGACTAATTTGTTGGATAAAATATTTGTCGAACAAGTAATTATCATCTGACAAATGTGAAACCTACCATGCGCGGTCATTGACTTGCGATGTCTGTGGAGATTAACGGAAAGCTGACGTGGTTGACGTTTACCGCGTTCGTGGGAATCGGCTCGTATTCTATCCACCCTGTTTGCATTCACCTTCAAAGTGGTGATAAGTGGGAAGCGGACTTAAAGCTCGGGGGCTTTTCAGCGCTAGACTGTGGATCACACGGAGCCCAGATGTGGCCTTAAATTCGTGAATATATGAGGCATCTCCCCTTTAAGAACCGCTGAGCCTCTGGCTCCAATTTCTAATACAAGGCAGCACCAGAATCAACAGATGCATATCACACCGTCCATATTTCTCTTCAGAATCCATCAATTAAACCAGAGTTCAGCTGAGAACAAGAACTAAGCTACACTGAGACTTTGTGCTCAAAAGAAACAAGTTTTAAGGGGGGAAAATGTGCTGCAGATGAGCAAAGCAGATTCACAGCATTACTCTAACCTTCACATGAACACAAAAGGGTCAGACCAGCCATTATATTAGCCGTTGTTTTCTACAGTATGGAGAATCCATTCCACCATAGTGCGATGACTCTCAATGGTCATCACTAATCCTTAAAGAAAAGCAAAACATCTTGGACACATGTATGTCCTCGCAAACTATGCACTAGCATGTACTAATATAGGAACACTCCTGTATGGCTGTGTGTGAATGTTTGGTGGGGGTCGAAGGGGCCGTAGGCGCGTACTGGCAGCCACGCTTCCGTCAGTCTGCCCCAGAGCAGCTGTGGCTACAAAAAACACAGTTTACCTCCATCAGAGTGTGAATGTTTGAGTGAATGAATAATGTGTCCGTTGTGAAGCGTCTTTGAGTGCCCAAAAGAGCAGAAAAGCGCTATATAAAATTGATGCATTATTATTATTATTATTATGTATGAGAAGCTGCAAAGTCCCCTGCCGAAGATCAGAGACAGAGAGACGGGTCAACTGAAAACATCCAAAAGGCACAACTAGAGGGCAAGGCCAAACTACACCAGCTATTTCGAAAGCCACTGCCAATGGACTGGGCCTAAATTAGGGATACTCACTCTTTTCCAGAATGAGCCGCAGGGGTGCAGGCTTTCATTCTAACCATGCAGTTACACACCTGATTCTACTTATCAAGGGTCTATGGCAATAGTTTTAAGGGTTCATTAGTAGAATCAGGTGTGGGACAGGTTGGATAGAGCGAAAGCCAGCATCCACTGTGGCTCATTCTGGAAAAGAATGAGTATCCGTGGCCTAAATCACTAGTCCTCCAGCCGACCTGCCTAAAACTAAATCCTAAATTGTGATAAAGTTCTTCCATTTGTCTCACATTCTCCTCACGGTGGAGTATTTACAGAGCACAGCAGTACTCAGAGGCAACACCTCTGAGACGAAAATTCACTTAACCGTAGAACAGAATTCAAATCATTTGTGTAAACAAAACACACAAGACACGTACCACAGTTCTGGAGGGTTCCGCTAGTTCTTTGATTGAGGGCTGGTCAGCCAGCGGGGAGGGCGGCAGGACTCTCGGAGGCTGCGGTTCCGCGGTGGAGCCTCTGTTAAGGGAGTGGGACCTCCTCATGGCTGTCGTCACGGCCCTGGCGAAGCGGGACTGAGAGGCAGGAGCGTACGGCTTGGGCACCATGAGACCCCGCAGCCGCTCCAGGGTCATCGCCGACGACGGGTCTCTGGCTGGCAGACTGTACTGGCGAGTGAGTCTGGGGCCAGAGCTCGATGTGCTCGCAGGAGGGACACCGACGCTGGATGTAGAGTTACCCGGCCCATGTGCAGGAACAGTGGCGGTGGGGGCGAGATGGGCAGGCCTGGGGGCCAGAAGGGTGGCGTTAGCAGGTAGGCTGACAGGCCGGGGGGTCGGTGCAGTGACGTTGGGTGCTGGGTGGGCAGGGCTGGAGGTAGGATGAGTGACGTTGAGGGTGGTGTTAGCAGGTCTCGAGGCAGGGAAAGTTCCATGTGAGGTGTGGTTTGTGGGCCGGGAATCTAGCCTGGCAGCGGGGGTATGGAGACCGAGCTGAGGCCCATCGACATGCTGTCCCTGAGTCTTTGTCTCCTGCTCCGTCCAGACCACAGGGGGAGGCGGAGGGGGGAAGCTCTCCCGTTCCGGACCGTTGGCAGGCTGCCCCGCCTCCACCCTCCCCGGCACCTCAGCTGGCCGGCTGGCAGGACTGGCGTTTGCGCTCTTCACGGCCGCCGACGTCACATATCCCGGGGTCCTCTTCTGCATCGATAAGCGGAACGACCCCGGCTTTGGCTTGGTCGGGGGCGGAGTTCTCTTCGGTTGGACTCCCGCCGCAGGAGCTGGCCCGGCGCCCACGTTGTGAAGGGGTGGCGGAACGGTTTTGGCAACTGCAGGAGCCGGCCGAGCAGGAACCATGTTAACGTGGCCGCCGTCTCCCCCGGCGACCCTACCGTTGCTCAGCGGGGGCCCCACCACGAGGGTAGGGCTGTGGAAACCCAGCTGCTCGGCGGGGACCCCGGCCAGACACTGCTGAGGCCCAAGGGCCACAATCTGCCCGGGAACGGAGCCCGGGGCCTCCAGGGTCAGCTCCACCTCATAGAACCTGAGTGACTTCTGAGGCACGATGGTGTAAGTGGTGAGCCCCACCTTGGGGATGTAATCTCTGGTGACCTCATTGGACGGCTTTGGTTTAGGGGCATAGTCCAGGAGATAAATGGGCTGGCTGTTGGGCGTCTGTGGGGACGCGGGGGGCTGCTGACTGGGGGGGAGCTCCTCTGTGGAAGTGGCCATGTCCTTCTTCGGCTGGGTGGCTTCACCAGGGGAGGACGGAGGGGGACTCGAGGGTGGTTGGACATCAGGAGGGGGCGGTGAGATGACTCCTGCTGGAGCGGTGGGGCCATCAACTGTCGCCGTCTCTACTTTAATCGCGTGGTCCTCAGGAGCATCGCGGGTCTCCTCCTCGGTAGTTAGCGACGAGGCGTCCCGGGTCGAGGGCTGGGGGAGCGGGGGAATCTCGGGGGAGCTTGGCGCTGGGACTTCACATGCTGTCGACTCGCTTTTCGTCTCATCACCAGGTGCTGCAACACTGGCTTCTGAACTGAGCGTCCGCTCCACTTCGACTGGTGGGCTTAAATCAGGGCCTGCAGAGTCTGAGAAGCAGGTGCACGTGCAGCACAGTCAATTAGTATTCAAGCAGTCATACACACAGCCCCCATTCCTAAACTGTTCACATGGTGTCCAGGTAAATACCTGCTATTTAGGGCAGGTTGCCTCAACTTAGCCTCATTTTTATCGTCGTCCATTCCAAAGGGCTGGAATACAAACCTCAAGGGCAAAAATTGTACTACTGGTCAAACAATTATAGAGCGCACGCCAAAATAAGTGTGCCTTTACACATACAGTATATATCAGAAAGGAATATACACATAAATTGTGAAATAACATTTTGTAATGCCCTGTAAGTTCATTTGGGCACAAACTTCTTGATTCCCGACTCCAAATTAGACTGTGTGGACACACTGCCCAGCTTCGCAAGCAGAGCGAAGCTTAGTTGTGCATCAAGCAAAAATTTTAGTGACAAAGATGGAGGGAATTCCCAAGCGGAAATTAACTTAAGATTTCATTTGCAGAAAAACAGTTAATTTTTTATCAATACCTATTCGAAAACAGCCTCTCCACCATAAATATTTCTCAGTAACAGAATCCAGAAAACCTAAGTGCTGAGAGAGGCATTTCAGACACGTACCGCTCTGTTCCAGATCAGGAGTTGCTGGATCCACTGGCCTTGGTTCAGTGCATTCCTGACCACTGGCCTCCTCATCTGCCGGTCTGTCAAAAAAGAACTTATGAAAAGTTTTGGAAAATATCTCACACAAATCATACGTGCCTTCCAGGTATCTGGTAAATTACTTTCGCATGACAGAAGAGATGGAATCAGCTCAGGAAAGGTGGAATGCTCAAAAATTTTTGTTGGAGAAAACCATTTACTTAAACTATTATATATTCAATATGGACGGGGTGGGGGTGAAGAGGGATACAAAGGGGAAAAATGGGTTTGGTGTCCTATTCCACAGGTTTCCATGGTAATGGCTCCATTTTGAAAATCCTTATTTTTGCACCCTTGGACTCATTTTTATTCCCTTACATTTTTTGTGGTCTCTAATGCATTATTGATCAGGATAGTGCTGAGATGGACCGTAAGAATGGGGAATATGAGATGAGGGAGATATGCACCAGAGATGACAGCCATGTCACGCCACGCGTTGATCATGGGGACTGCGCTCCACAGGCAGTGCCATGGTCACACGTCTCGGTGTCAATGTTCACGCCAATTCATTCAAATTTTGAAAGACTATCATTATAAAAAGTTAAATCTACAACCTCATTTCAAAAATATTTTGCATGCGGTGTAAAACGTTCATATGAATAAAATGCAATATTTGCAAATCACTCAAACCCTATACTTAATTGACAACATTACAAAGACAACACATCAAATGTTGAAGCTCAGCAATTTTATTGTTTTTGAAAAATACCTACTCATATTGAATTTGATACCAGCAACACATGTGAAAAAAGTAGGGACAGCATTATGTGTACCAGTATGAGCTGGACATGCTGTACCACCTCTTTTTTTTTTTTAACAGCACTGCAAGTGGTTGGGAACTGAGGAGACCAACTACTATAGTTTTGAAAGCACAATGTTCTCCCACTCTCGCTTGATGTAAGATTTTAACTGTTCAACACTTTGCGGTCTCAGTCATATTTTTCATTTTGTTTTGCGCTAATGTTTCAGGGGTTGATCTGGACAGCAAACTGCATTCTGTTTTAAACCTCTTGGCACCCAAAGCTTTCAATACGCTCATTTCTTGAAATTTTGCAGGTTCCACAGATAAATTTGTTATAATTTCATTTCTGGTCATAAACCCCATAAACTATACATTTTTGGAAACTTCCTCATTACACTAATCGAGGAAATTAACGTAGGCAAAACATAGTCCGCCACCAATATACCAGTACACAATGAGCCCCATACACCTGGAGTCTAATGGAAACTAATATGTGTTGTGACAGATTTTCTGCCCAGGGGAAAATAGGTGTTTTTTTCCCTGACCAATTTTGACAGTCAGCGGTAGGCAAGAGGTTAATTTGCATTTTGCACAGAGTTCCAACTTTTTGGAAAAGGGGTTGCACATTATAAAAAGTGACTGAAGGATTTGCATTTTTGTGAGTTACATAAACGTAATGTTCTTATGTTTTGCTTCATTTATACAGGGTCAAATTACACTGTGCTGAAAAAAATGCAAAATTAATTCATAATTTAGTTCCGAAACTTTTTTTCAATGTTTTCAGGCAGTAAACCCTCAGACTGCTGAAATAATTTTAAAAAAATATCTAAATTTAATTAATTATCTTGTGCTGTTGAAAACCTATAAGGTCGCAACTGGTCCCTGCGCAAGCTCTCGATAGGTTCTCAACAGCTTTGATTTTGATATCTAACATCATTGATCAACAATTGCTGCATTTAGCGTACCAAGATTTAATTTCAAATATTCATGCTAATTAGGCCCATTTTGACAACGACGGACGAACTGTAATGATCTTGTTGGATTTCAGCTACATGAGGCCCTTAACTGAGGGCTGAGGTCTCGTGCAGTACACTTTTCGAAGTGCCCATCATAAGAGTTCGTACTTGCCATCTGAGGACAGATCATTCCCCTCATCGCCATCAAAGCCATCCAGGAACTGTGGTGGTGGCGGCGGTGGCGGAGGCAAGTCGTCTTCCTCTATGGGGGGCGGCAGAGGCTCAATCTTCCCAGAATCCCCTGGGGCATCATTCAAGGTGTCAGGGCTTCTGTCAGCCATTGGGTCGTTGGTTGCGGTGCTGGTTTCAGGCGCAGAAGAGACCACCATCTCTTCCAGCTCGCTAATCTCCTCCAGTGGACTGTGGGGTGCTGATCCGACTGTACAACAGACAATCGGGGACACAAAATGTCAAAACTTCAGCGAACTTAAACACCAGCCAGTCATTAACCTTTAAAATGCTGAAATAAATTTAAAACTATTGCGAAGTTAAATATTTTGAGCTGTCGAAAACCTATCATGTGGCGACTTGTTTAAAACGGGAGCTCTTTAAGACAAGTCGCCACATGATTGGTCTTCAACGGCTTTGATTTTGATGTGTCATTGAGCAACCTTAGTCATGTATAGCACTCTAAGGGTTAATCAAACCAACAATAGTGTACTCACAATGTTGTTCCCACAGCTGGTCATCTGCCCAAATTCTAATGTTTACTGGAAACTTTTAGTCTCCATTTAGTCTGTGGCTACTTTAAAATAATAACCAACTCTGCTAGAGTGATGAACTGAGATGGAGAGGACTCTCCGTATTCCTTCAGAACTCCTCTAATTCTCATCCACTCTGTCAATGCAAACATGCATCCTTCAAATAATAATAAAAAAGAATAAAAAAAAAAAACAAAAAGCTATTTCTACATCCCCAGAGTGCAAAGGAGCATTATGTAAAACAATGAAATGGGAACCAAATTAGTGCTTTAATGCGCCAGGCCATACTGTGCGTGTTCACTCATCCTCAGAGTAACTATGGCATTATTAAGATGCCTCCGAGCAACAGACCCCCTGAACAGCTCCAGCTCTGAAGTAAAACTTGTTTTCTGACTTATGACAATGAAAACAAGTATTTGACACTAACGTGTCTTTGTCCCCCGCCATAAAATGTGAAATCGTGTCAAAATGAACAATTTCTCGGTGTGACCTTGAGAGTGACGCGAAAGGTCACTGAAATGGACTGGCGCCAGGGTATCACCCTAATACATGTTGACATAAGATTTGAAGAAAATCCGTGGATTCGTTCTTGAGATATCTCGCTGACAAGGCTATCAGTGTTAAAAAATCCACAGTCTCACGGTGTGACCTTGAGAACGGCGCGAAGGCCACCGAAATCGACGGGCGCCGGGGTATCAGACTAATACATGTTGACATCAAATTTGAAGTAAATCCGTCGATTCGTTCTTGAGATATCTCGCTGACAAGGCTATCAGTGTGAAAATCCACAATCTCTCGGTGTGACCTTGAGAGTGGCGCGAAGGTCACCGAAATCGACGGGGTATCAGACTAATACATGTTGACATCAAATTTGAAGAAAATCTGTCAATTCGTTCTAGAGATATCTCGCTGACAAGGATTCGGGACGTACGGATGGACGGTCGTGAATACTATGTCCTGCCGTGGGGGACAATAAAAATTTAATGGGTGATGTCTGAACGCTTCAAACACTGGACTGTAACCACAAAATGTCCCTGTCAGTCTGAATTCTGCGAAACAATTGAGGCTGCCTAACATGCAGAACAGTGACATCGTAGCTGAAGGGACACATGTCCCACCGATATGCGTCAGTGGGACGAATTTGTCCCACCAGTATTGTATCCATTCCTGAAAGGTCTAGTATGACAATAGATATCTGAAGTCACAAAAATGACATGTATTCAATGTGTAACTCTGATTTGTATAACTGCATTCAGCTTTGAAAAGGTTAAAGGACCACGAGAGGAGTAGAAAGGGTGAAAGAAGAACAGAAAAGAAGCAGAATACAACAGGCATATAAGAAAATATTTTTAAAAAATTATTTAAAAAATATAAGTAAAATACATGTTCAACCTCAAGGGATGATTCTATGGCCATAACATAGCTTTTTTCCCCTCTTGAATGGTATGTTTCTCACATCATCAAAATCCAACCGAGCATCTGCAAAACTAGGTCACAATTTTACCAGGACAGGGACATTTGCTGTTGGCAGTGTAGACTGCCTTACGTGAGTACGTTTCACATGAAAGTTAGTCCTTTTGCTCTCAGGCCTTCAGGAATTTTTGCCCCTTAAAGTAACAACCCCTTCTTGTATGGGCGCCAAGAGCAAAAAATCTTTCAGAGCGCCCATAGTTTACCTATGACCCGACATACACCCCCCCCCAGATCCTGATAACAGTAACACTGTTTGGCCATTGATTTCTTTACAAGTGTTATCTTTGACAGCTGTGCTATTGCACCATTCACCATATCGGTAAGACCACACCTCAGGACTGATCACGGAGAGAAAAGACTTCAGACGGCTAAATTAGCCCTTTAACTAATTTTTAACTAAATTTAACTAATGATAGTACAGCCCTTCAAAAATAATTTAGAATCACACTCAGGGGAGGAAAAAAAAAAAAAAGATGAAAATATGAATTATTAACAACATATTCAGTTTTATTATCTTCAAACTCCATTGAAGAGCAATGGCTTTGCAATTAACACTAATTTGCCACACATCTGGAGAACAATGGCACTGTAACACAGAAAAGATGAATGTGGTGTTAGTCATATGCTTCGCACAAACTAAACTTCTCGCACAAAATCAATGAATCCATTTAGCAGTAGACTCCACTGCAGTGCTGTATGACCACAAAACTCTTAAACGCAAGAGGGCAAATACCCTCGGACTGCTTCGCTGTACTACAGCCTGCCTCAGACCCATTTTCCTCAATCTCGTTTTTTACAGACAAGTGCTCGTCTAAACGGTGTAAATGACTAAGCAATTGACAGGAAACCAAAGATGCACTGAAAACACTTTTACACCACAGCCCATATCGACATGTCTAGCCACAAGACGCGGTCTAAAATGTATCCCCTGGTTTAACCAACAAGCGTCAGTCCAACTTCCTGAAACTCATTCTGCAGTCGCACAGAAGCATTTGGACAGCGACAATTTTTGGCCGCACAGTTCAGCACATTTGATACGAAAACATGAAGTAATAGAAGAGTGAGCTTTAATTTGAAGGCATTTCCATTCAGATCATAAGAACCAAGTTGTCCCTGTCAAAACACTGACAGACAGCAGTGAACAAACCCCATTCATACCCTGCTCAAACACACACAATGCGGAAATGACAGCAAAATAACCAAAAAAAAAAAAAAACAAACACAAAAACTGAGGACACTTCAAAAAAAAATAAAAAAAAAAATAAAAAATTCAAACTGTACATAAACATGGAAGGGAAGAACAGTTTTTGAAAAAGGAAAAACACAGAGATGAGGGAAGAACAGGGACCGCCACACAGAGCAGAGAGACGTTCGGCGGGCCGAGAAGAGCAGGGCAGAGCTGCCGGAGGGGACAGGAAGTCTGGAGGGAGCGCGCTCACACCACCACTTCCTGTGACTCCAGGTCTGCAGGGTGGGAGAGAGGGAAAGCTTGAAAACGAGCAGTAACAACACCCCCCCCCCTGGACAGGATAGAAGCAGCACAATCCCCACTGGGGCCCGGCCTTATCAGCGACATGCAGAACTCCGACTATTCACAGTTCATCTCTCACACAATAGTCACTGCAACAGAAAACATAATGCAAAAATAATGCGTTTGGGCCCCTAAGTTTATGCAGAGAACATCAAAGCATCGAAGCCTATGGGCATTTTTACTGTTCATTTGAGCACCCATAACACTCAATGTCCAGTCTTACATTCTCATAATTCAGCTCTCCTTCTCCTCAACAGGAAGATGTTGTCAGAAAAGGGGTTGCGCACAAAATCTATGAGATCCCAGCTGCGTACAAAGCGAAACAGTGAAAGAACAATATCCTGTTTCATTTGAATAAACGCAATGCATGTCTACGCTATGAACCTGGAGAAAATAAGAGCAGACAAACTCAAGGAGGAGAGAGGACAGCTTTTCACCTTATAACCCCTGTAAACCAGTGGAACATCAGGCCTATTTTATATTCTAGTGGAGATCCCAAGGTTTTCAATGTTCCCAAATACGTCCTGCTGAATTACAGAGAAATGTGTGTAAAACAATATATTTTCCAGTTGATCTAAGGCTGTGGTCATAAAAACTTGATGTCGTGGGTTTAAACGTTGCTCTCAGTATAGGAATGATGTAGCTTAAGTGAAGCGCTGCAACCAGCAGATTCACAATAAGTGTGTGTCATTGTCCAACAATATGAAAAAAATGGTTCATCTGACTTTGAACCTACTTCAGGGAAAACTCAGTGAAAAGTTGGAGTTTAAGAGGTTAAAGGTTAGAAAGAGCCCTTATGAGAACAGAAGGTGTAATAAGGCATCACAATCCTCTTATATTCATTCCCGAACAACAGAATGTTAAAGTATGCTGGCTATTACCTAAGAAATGATCTAATTTTTCATGGCCTTTGAAATGCATTTATGGAGTGATTCTGCTTGCAGTGCAGTTTTAGTTCGAATAACTGAAGTTGGTTATTTCATTGGAACTTATCATTTAGATTTTGGGACAAAGTTTGAAGTCCCCAAATATTAAATAGTAATCAAACAAAACATTTTTCCCTTTAAAGGGGTAATATTACACTTTTTCAGTTCTTCCCTTTCCTGCAGAGTGTTATATAGTCTGTTAAGCATGTAAAATGTCAGCAAAGCCATATTTAAATCTAATTTTTACAATTCTGCAGCAACAGTACAACCCCAACATTTTATTGCGTTCTGTCCCGTTCCGCAAGCTCTCCTCCCTGAACTATGACTGGCCAATCACAACAGAGTGGGCATTAATGGAGGAGGCCTTAAAGGGGCAGGAGCCAAAACTGCCCTTTTCAGGCTGAGTGAGTCTGAGGTGCTGCACACAGTCTGTACAGCTGTAACTGGGAGCATTTTGGGCATAAAAGCACACAACTGGCTGAAATTAGGCCATAGAAATAAAAATATTAAAATGGTAAATTAGAATATAATGGCCCATTAAAAAAAAAAAAGACATATCACAAGGTCATAGGATCGACTTATTCCCTGTGTCTTGGTCAATTAAAATTTTAGATGTCTGAAACTACCCGATTTTTGTTTTGTTTTCTTTATTTTTTAAACAAGAATGGCTAGTTCAGAACATTCTTCATGGAGGTCATGGAAGTACAGTGACATTATTCATGCAAAAAGATTGACCGCTAGAGAGGTATTGCTCAAAATGAAAAATTACCAGGGAGAAAAGCAGACATATCAGGCATCCAACACTAGAGGGCGATACAAGTCCCAGAATGCGGCACTGCTCAGAATATGTTTCTTCATCTTTGGTGTATGGGTCGCATTTAAAGCTAGAAATATTAGCACAACCCAAAAACATCTGCTGAGCATCTCAACATCCAGTGAATGCTTTGCACAGCGATGCGTTAGCAGATGAACATGCTGAAATGGGTATGAAGTAAATGAATTAAGTTGAAAAAAATAAGAATGTTTCGGAAGAATCCACACCAACCTTTGATGCTATGGTCCTCTGGAGCCTCGTCTGGCTTGATGATGGCGAGTGTTGAGGATGGCGGTGGCGGTGCCCTCCTCTTGGTGGAGCCTCGACGTAGCCCAGACACGGCCTACACATCAATGACCAAAACTTCCATTAATTCCATTAAACAACCACAGACTCTTCAACAAAAGCCACATAGAGCCACATAGAAGTAGCAAAGACACATATTCTGAGGACGCAACAAATGAAAGACATTGTAGGCAACAAAAATTCCAATGAAAACTATAATTATACATTTCTTTGATTAAAAAAAAAAAAAAAACTAATCAAAACTGTGGTTCCATAATTGTTGGCAACCTTGGTCTAATACTTAGTGCAACCACCACTGGCAGGAATAAGAGTATGGAGTCTTTTCCTTTGCCGTTTGACAACGTTAAGACTCTAATTCAGATGGAATTTAGACGACACCTCTGCAGATCCTTTCAAGATCTGAGGTCATCTACTGCCTGCTTCGGTTCAGCCCACAATCAAACTGAGGTCCAGTGACTGAGACCGCTATTGCAAAACATTTATTTTGGTGTCCTGGAAACATTTCTGCGAGGATTTTGTTGAGAGCTTTGGGTCATTGCCTTGTTGGAAACGGACAAAGATGATTCAATCAAAAATCCAAGAAAAACGTCTGAATATATGATCTAGTAGTATGTTCAGGCAAATTCACAGGAAAATTAATTTAGCCAAAAGAAAGATTAAAAAAAAATGTTCCGGAAGACAAATGATGGACACTGGACGACGCACGAAAAACCATGACAATAGCTTATCGACCCGTATGGTCGGTGAGCTAAAAATAGCTGATACAGTGTGAAACGTGACCACATACTTTCTATACGGCATCTGCATTTGCATTAAAAAGCAATGCAAATACTAATAAATTGCTCCACTGACCATTTTTGCAACTGTAAGTGTCATAATCGGCTGTATGCAAATGCAGGTTAATCGTAGGTCTTAGCACCCAACTGGAGGCTAAATACCAGAAACTGCAGCAAATACTAAATACCCTGTTACAAATGCAAACGATGAGTTGCAGTATTTGAGCTGGGAGCCGCCTCGCTTACCCCGTCTCCATCCGCAAGGGACTCGGTTGGGGACTGTGGCCGGTCCTCGCCGGTGCTGGATGTGGGGCTGTGCGGCACCATAGTTGGCGGCAGGGGTGCCCGTCTCTTCTTTGGTACATCGGAGAGCGTGGCGTTCGAGTTGTACACGGATGCGCTGGCGCCTAGCAGCGGCATGCTGGCTGGTCTCGCCCGGCTCAGGACCGGGGACGTGGGTGCGCTCACGGTCGCCGACTATAAAAGGAAAAATATTGTGACAGTCAAACCGCAGCTCGTGGTTTTACGGACGAATGCGCACAGTTCCACAAACGCAGGTGGAAGTGGACGAATTTCTTGAAGAGCCCAAAGCTCGACACACTAAGTGAAAGGTACGGTCCTATTGACCTACCCTGAAGCACACGGTTCAATCAACTCACCCCGAAGCCATGACCGTGTGGCCCCATTTGATTCATCAATCTAAACTCATAATACTGCTGTAATAACGCCATGTTATGATTTGCATGTTTTAATGCTTACAAAGGATGACATTTGATTATTACTCTTGTTGGTCAGCGGACTTGGTCAGATAGCCAGTAGAACTCAGAACAGGGAGATTTAATATTTCTTAGAAATGGATGACCCGTTTTGACTAAAGACTGCAAAAAGTACAGGATCTTCTCATGACCTCTTAGACGAGCTATTCACCCCCAAAAAAGAAAGTTCTGTTATCATCTGCGAACACCCGTGACAACTGAAACACAGGTGATGTTAGTTAAGCCATAGAACACACTGGAAAGATGCGAGCACAACCGTCAAAGCCTTCTCCAAAACAACTGAAGTCCATGGGGACCTGGTCACTTGTTCCTTAACTCTTTTCCCCACAGACTACTCCCGTCTTTTGTCCCATAATGACGACAAATGACGATCCGAAGAGAGGCCGGGGAAAAGGTCCAGTGATATAATAATAATGATAATAATAATACACTTTATTGAACCCCGTGGGGTAATTTGTCCTCTGCATTTGATCCATCCAATAGTTAGGGGCTGTGGCCACAGAGCAGCGCCCGGGGACCAACTCCAGTTCTAAAGCCAGTTCCTTGGTCATGGGTACTGGTTGGAGTGTTCCTATGATGTATGTTTTTGTGGGTGGGGGAAACCAGAGCACCCGGAGAAAACTCACGCGAACACGGGGAGAACATGCAAACTCCACACAGAAAAGCTCCAGGCCGGAATGAAACCCACAACCTGCTTGCTTTGAGGAAATAGTGCCAACCACTATGCCACTGTGCCGCCCTATACATATCAGCATCACAAGTAGTCATTATGCGGAAAGGAGTTAAAACTGCTGTTGAAGCAAAACCAAAATAATACAATAGAACTTTTGAATTAAAAAGTTGACATGCACTTGGGCATTATAAGTAGTCATTATAGGGAAAAAGGAGTTAAAGTCTAAAAAACAGCAAAAACAACCATTAAAATTCCTCCATACAGCTTCTGCAGCATAATCAAAATCTCTCGAAACCAAACCTTTGCACTCTGACTTGAAAAGACTGATATTACACCATTATCTGGCTTATCACACTGCTTGACGAGAACTCCAACAAACTCTCCAGAATGCGTATTTGTCCTGCTACACAGCAATATTTTTTTCTCCAAGATGGCAAAGCCATGACAAGCCATACTCTGCCTCTGATTGGCTTGATATTCTTACCCTAACCAATCTCTCACCTCGGGCCCAGGAACCAAATGGAAAAAGGCAATGAGTACTCGCCACAGGCAAGAGTAGAGCGGGTCATGACCTTGGGAGTAACACTGGCCATGTGTGGCAGCGTAAATAAGAGTTCCGGAGCGGTCACAAATTCTGGCCGAGCTGAGTGTAGAGATTTGTTCCTAATAATGGTGCCTTACAGGTCTTTCCAGTCATGGTGTGTTCTGTTGGCTTCAGGAAACGTTGGTTATGCAGCAGGAGGTGTATAGAGCAGTTTCATAGTCATTCTGGCAGTTTTTTTGCACTCTGAAGCCAGAATGAACTAGTTCCAAAGGACGTGAGTTGTTTTGGAGAAGCCTGCTGCAGCGTTATGCTGGCACCCTCCCAGTGTGTTACATGTACTGACAAGCTTCACCCGTGATTCACACTGGCATGGAGAGAGTAAATATTGAAAGCGTTTTCATTTCCAGGTGAACTGTTCCTTTAAATTATATAAAAGGGAAAGACATGAGGATGGTCAATCTCGCCAACTACATGACACCGGTATGATGAAGGACAGATACCGAACGCACCTGCTCCGACTTCTTCCTACTTCTTCGAAACATCCCGAAGAATCCTTTGTTTTCTTTTTCTTTGAAAGATCGGCTTTTAAACGACGGACTTCTGTCACCTACGAGTCAGTACCAGGAAGTTAATCAAAAAAAATCCCACAAAAGGGCTTTGTTCTTGCAAATCAAACATCACCGGCTGAAATCAGGCACTGACATCCATTCAAGTAGCAACACTGCAAACACTAATGCTATAAATTTCACACGTTACCTTCTCGTGTCAGGGATAATGGTGAGACTGGCGAGTTGACAGCTGTTGAAAGATGCCAGGAAGTTAAATCATGCAAGTGAAGAATAACTGCAGCAGAGACATTTTCCATACTTTGATACACCTTAGATCACGATCTCAAACTGGTCTGTAAAAGGGCCAAGGTTCTGCAGGTTTTCATTCCTACCAAGCAGAAGCACAGATGATACAACTTTTAACTGTGCAGGCTGAGATCAGGTGATTAAATTAGTTGCATCAGGTGAGTTTCGGCTTGGTCGGAATGAAAACCTGAGGCACATCAGCCCTTTTATAGACCTGTTCGAGACCTCTGGCTGAGACCTTAAAATCTGGAAAAACTATTCATTAAAGAGTAGACTACACTGAAATATGAACAATAAGTCGATTTCAATTGAGCAAGATCAAGCTAAGTGTAATGGGGAAATGTTCTAAAGTCCCGTACCGTTCGTGTCCTTCGCATAAACCTCCCTCAAGCCAAAGTCATTGAGAGATTTTTTCAGGTCCAGAGGCTCTTCAGACCACACGTCCCGCAGTAACACCGATGTCTTCGGGTCAAATTCACATTTTTCGCAAATCGCAGGCATGAGTTCCTCGATGGGAACTCGAGGACTGACTCTGAGAATCGTCTTCTGTGTCCTTTTGTAGTTTATGATGAGACGGACAGTAGCCTACAGGAAATAAATAAGGTTAATGAAGAACAATCTGGCCTTGTGTTATGGACAACATAATCCTGTTGCAGGGGGAAAATTGAGGCCTTTTAGACAGAAAATGAATAGTTATAATTGAGACCAAGAATCACTGATTTACAACTTTTAAAAAAAAAAAAAAATCTATTCATGCAACAAATAGCGGCACATACATGCAACACACATGGCTAAACTGACTGCCAATAATAATGTTTGCAGCGTAAAAGCATCCATTCACAAATACCTGCAGTAAAACCATGCCAAATACTAATAAAGCAACATAGAATACCCCTAAACTAGAGACTCATCGCTTATTGGGCCAGAATACTCAGTCATCCAATGAGCAAAAATAAATCACTACTGTAAATGTACTGTACAAAAAAACCTTAGCAGCTTAATGACAAAATAAAACGAATAAACACAGACCGCGGTGCCATCTCCATCTGCTTAGCAGATGCTAGCGAGTTCTGATAAAAGCCTATATAACATTTTAACCATCTAAATTTCATGAACAGTCGAACTCGAAAGCCCAGGCGTAAACGAGGTAGGTGAACCTTCCGGAAATTGAGAAAAGGGTGTGTTCTGCTCTGCGCCTCTCACAACCTTTCGCAACTTTGCACTTTAAATGCCTCAGTGATCACTACAGTCAATCAACTCCTTTCGTCATGTTCATTTTATAAGCAAATTTAAATACAGTGCTTCCGTCCCAAAAAAAAAAAATTGAAATCATTTAACTTTTTCAAATCTCTGTTATTGCGTAGTTGCATCAGACTTCAAAAAATCATGTCTTTAGCTCAGTGCGCAGGATGTGAATACATTGGTTTACATTGCATTAGTAGACCAGTAAAATTAACAAGTCACACAGCAGAGAGATATGCGTGCGCCCATCAGTCACATTACCTGGCTATCAGAGAGACCTTCCGGACAATAATAAACAGAGAAAGCACATGAAGGCCTGTGGAAATCACAACCATTGCTCTACCTAGTGGATACAGGAGTAACTGCATGAAAGCTTCAATATGACATCATGCAGTGGCAAAAATAAAAATAATCCATAAATGAGTGCTGATGACTAGTCCGTGAAAATTAGAGGTCACAGGTGTACTTCATCTATTAATTAAGCAAATTACAGCCCAGCACACAGTGAGAGACCTATAATTATGACGAACAGGGCTTCAGGAGGAGCTGCGGCGCTTTGAAAGCAAAAGCAACACAGGTGCTGCGATGTTTTAACGGAAATATGACATCAAAGGGTGACGGAGGAAAACATATAAGCTTTACGGCGAAGATGTCTGTGCGAGTCACATTAAGGAAGCACACAGCCAGTTTAACTGTATGTGGTGTCATGCAGAAGCAGCGTACAATGACTTTCCCCTTTACATTTAAACTTCTGTCCTTTAAACACACTCAAACTGGTCTCCAATCAGAGTTGATGTCTATTCTGTTTCACCTATTCTAATTCCACTTCAATTCCAAATAATTGATTACAATTCTAGTTTCACAGCTTATTTATCAATTCCAGAATTCCTACTCCAGAAGTGACCCCAACCATGTCTCCATTTTAGGCCTTTTTATGCAGCGTTGGTGCTACGAACCAACATCGCTATTCTCGGTCTATCACACTTTTTTTTTTTTGTTCATTAATTAATGATTCTCAGGGTGTTTGCCATCCTATGTTCCTCAGAACGCACGGCAGCTGTTGTACATCTGCAGTCTCATTTCCTGGTCAAACGCCAGATGGCAGCTTTCAACCTGACAGGTGTTAAATTTCAAAACTTCCCTGCAGGAATGTAAGCACTAATTTGGGCCTGATTTCAGAGGTGTCAGACTCTGTACATTACTTGTAAATTAACTGATGTATAAGGACATTGCTTAATTCAATTTGGTCCTTCCGGAAGCTTCCAAAGTAAATGTATCCAAATGCTCAAAAGGGAAGAACGTATGGGCCAAAGTATGACAAATTACTGATACCACTACCAATTACAGTAATCCATAAGAGGGTGTAACTGGCCAGTCACGCAAAAACTCCATCCATTGAAAACTATTACCTCCAAAGTTGCATTATTATTGAACCCAAGTGTTTTGCAAGTCTCGTCAGGACCGTCTTTACTGACCTGGAAATACTTTTGGATCCTAGATCAAGACGATGAGTCACCAACATTTCATCACTTGGCACAATTTTGATCACACAAAATTTCATTGATATCGATCCATTACTCTTTGAGATAACCTGTTAACTGTCGAACGAACAAACAAATGCTTGTGAAGCAAGCAACAGTATACAGAGGACAAGCATGACGGCCACAGTCACTGAGAGATCCCACGCCCCAGAAAACAGCTCTAGTAAGGATTCAAACACAAACCTTTCCTACAAGGAGACAATTCTATCCACCTCACCACTAAGCCACCAGTGATTTTAACAGGCACGCAGTAACTAGTCACCATTTCCTCTTGCAATTTTAGCCCCGAACCTCAGAGTCCCTGGAGGTGGGCACCATATAATTCACAATTTTGGTGCATATTTGACCAAGGAAGGTTCCTGCAAAATTTTATTGAAATCGGATCAGCGGTTTCAGAGAAGAAGTCGAAAATGTAAATTGTTCACGGACGCACTATGCACGATGGACAACGACGGACAAAAGGCGATTAGAATAGGTCACTTGAGACTTAGTCTCAGGTGACCTAAAAAGCGGCAGCAAAGCTGCACTTCATCATATTACGCATTGCAAAATGCAGCAAATCCCAGAAATAAGAGCGAGGAGACAGGCGGAGGGGATGACTTTGCATTGCCTGGCTAATTTGTACCGAAGGACTCCGGTCTGATACAAATAGATGCAAAACTGAACAGTCTGAAGTTCTCTGACGTGAAAATGTGCTGCTCCATGTCACTCTGCCAAATGAAAAGAGGGGCCTGAGCGGCTGGTTATTAACGGGGATGTAGCATCTTCACAGCGTTATTCCATCAGTTTTCAACAGTCTAATCGACTCAAAGCATCTCACAGCAATATTGGTTTAAATCAGTTTCTCAGATTGATCTGCCAGGGAACATTATTGCAGTTTTTTTTGCATTGCTTTAATAGAGTTCTCGCGAGTTATACACCAAGATCGATCCACATCCCCTCCCAGTGTTCCGCATTTAATGTTCCATAATTTGTTGGGACAAAATTAGACTACGTTCCGTAAATTAGATCAGTTCAGAGATTTCTGAAGCCTGCATCGACCATTTCTTCAGTTTTATGGAAAAACCTAACAAGTCACAGAAAGCGCATTTTGTGATTGAGAGAGAGAACTGTACCCCTTGGGGATTAAGTTCTTGTCCAACAGTGGAAGTGGCTTGGCATTTATTTACTCATCACATTATAAGCAATATTTAGGGAGGACAGTCACTCACTCTACAAAGGGCTGTCATGCATATGAAGTAAAAACAAACAGTAAGGACACGGCTCTTTGGTAACTCCGTGGTAAAAAACACCACGTGCAGTGCATTTGCATGTGTCTCCAACCAGTATACTGTGATGGTTTTAGCAGAAATCTGGGAAACAAAAAGGTCTGCTTTACATGTTTTTTGATGACATTCAAGCCATCTCATTGAATTCAGGCGTGTAGATGCCCTTTAAACCGTAAGGGCAGAATCATCACAAATGCGGTTATCAATTTTCATATATTGAATTGAAATGTTTACCAACAAACGAAACTACTATGATAGAATCCACACAAGTTGTACAGACTTACTTTGACAAAGTTATTGCATCATATCGACTGGTAGCAACATGTTCAATGTCACCAAAACGCTCTCATCAGCGACATCACATCAGGCATGTCAGCTTCACCACATTCTGCAGGGTTAGGTTCAGGCATATTTATGACGTCTGTGCGAAGGGCTGATTTCACCACAAGATTTGGCTCCAACTCCAAATTTTCAAACACGTCCAAAAGGCCTTGTGCTTCCACTCCGAGTTTGTTATTTTCATTGACAACAAACCTAGTCATCAGCCTATATCTGTGCATATGCTGTAGGCATAGGCCATCCTGTCAGCCTGAGAAATACCGGTATGTTATTATTTGTAGTTTCAGTGATAACTCAACCCTCAGCTCCCTCTTGAAGCCATTTTTCTCTCAATATTCGCACTTGAATCACAAATTCCAACCATGAATGTCCTGCACAACCATTCCTCAGCATGGGGAGCACATGAACAGATCATGTGATACGCATGCTGCTTCATAATTAATTAATTTGACTTGCTAGGTTTGGACTTGCTTTTGTCATTACAAAAGATAGGACATTTCATGGGGTAAACCCAGTAAGATCAACTTGCTAGGTTTTTTACTTCACAAATGATTAAAAACCCATTACTTGCTAAGTTTAGCCATAGCAAAACATAGAAAACCTGAGATTATTTTTTATGTATCCAACTATGAAATGAGGCAAAGCGTAGTCAGTTCAGAAATGGTCCTAGTGGTCCGTTTCAATCAAAATTAGACTCACTAGATTATTTCTGGAACACTCAAGATTTGGCAAAATGCTCGATTGTAGACTTGATCACTGTTATTGAATCAGTTGTCATTCCTATTGTTTTCTACACTTTTTAATGCTTTATATTTGACATTTTATAAAAATAATTACATTATTGCCTGCCCCAGAGTGTGTGAAATCCAGTATAATTCCGCTGTTGTGCAATTATGTTTTTAACAGACGTTGGAGGGAAATACTGATCTGACACGATCATTTTAATTCAATTTAAGGTGGTCAATCAATCAGTTTAATTCTTAAAAAGTATCAGGGTTAGGATTGACCACAGCAGTACCCCGCCCCCCCCCCCCCCCCCCCCATCCCCCCATTAAATACGACCCACCAACCCTAGCCAAAATTCTTGACATTATCAGAAACAAACAACTTTTTTTTTTTAAATAATAAATGTTTTTTTTCCAGCTTTGGTGGCAGATTTCAGGCAGTAATTGACGGCAAAGGATTTGCGACTGAGAATAAAAACTGACTGAAAGTCTGCAGGTTGTCTGTGTACGCCAACACAATGGGTTTGGAATGAGAGTCAAAATTACGAAATGTGTGTTACTGTCCAATGTTTATGGACCAGACAGAATATTCAAAATACTGTTTATACAACTCTTGCATAATGAACACTCAAGCTAGCCCTCATCTTGGTGAAAAACATGCATGAATGTCAACAAAGAAATGACTCATAAATTTTTCAAAACATTTCTGTTTCTGATCATTACAACAAATGCTCAACAGCGACGTTCCCCTTTGAATATGCAGATCTGCGAGATTAGTCCATCAGCAATCTTTTACCACAGACCATCGCAGGAAATGCCAGCTTATGATCTGCTTATATAAAGAGGAACCCTTTGCTAAGGTCTGACCACATGACAATGATTCAGGATCACAAGGGCCTGCTGTAGCACCAAGCAAGTGTTGCTTTTCGGCATGAGGAGAGAACTAGGACATTTCTGCGCTTTTACAAATGCGTCGGCACGCTGGGACACTGTGCAAAACCAGTCTGTTCACCCTCGTTTGCAAAAGTGCAACGTATAGAAGTTCAGTTTCTGTTATATACATTTTCTTTCGTGACAGAGTCTTTTAACCCTTTCAATCTCAGTGCAGTGCAGAAAGACACTCACTATACACACTTTAACCAGTCAGATCTTAGGAAAGTGAATAGAAATATAAGCCATTTTATTTCAGCCTATGAGAAGAGATTTTTATGTCATTACACTTGAAGTCTCATTTATGAGACGCACTTATTTGTACTGCTCAAAAAAATAAAAGGGAACACTTAAAAACACAATGCAACTCCAAGTCAATCACACTTCTGTGAAATAAAACTGTCCACTTAGGAAGCAACACTGATTGACAATCAATTTCACATGCTGTTGTGCAAATGGAATAGACAACAGATGCAAATTATAGGCAATTAGCAAGACACCCCCAAGACGGGAGTGGTTCTGCAGGTGGTGACCACAGACCACTTCTCGGTTCCTATGCTTTCTGGCTGATGTTTTGGTCACTTTTGAATGCTGGCGGTGTATTCACTCCAGTGGTAGCATGAGACGGACTCTACAACCCACACAAGTGGCTCAGGTAGTGCAGCTCATCCAGGATGGCACATCAATGCAAGCTGTGGCAAGAAGGTTTGCTGTGTCTGTCAGTGTAGTGTCCAGAGCATGGAGGTGCTACCAGGAGACAGGCCAGTACATCAGGAGACGTGGAGGAGGCTGTAGGAGGGCAACAACCCAGCAGCAGGACCGCTACCTCCGCCTTTGTGTAAGGGGGAACAGGAGGAGCACTGCCAGAGCCCTGCAAAATGACCTCCAGCAGGCCACTAAGGTGCATGTATCTGCTCAAATGGTCAGAAACCGACTCCATGAGGATGGCATGAGGGACCGAAGTCCACAGGTGGGGGTTTTGCTTACAGCCCAACACCGTGCAGGAAGTTTGGCATTTGCCGGAGAACACCAAGATCAGCAATTTCGCCACTGGTACCCTGTGCTCTTCACAGATGAAAGCAGGTTCACACTGAGCAGGTAACAGATGTGACAGAGTCTGGAGACGCTGTGGAGAACGTTCTGCTGCCTGCAAAATCCTCCAGCATTACTGGTTTGGCAGTGGGTCAGTAATGGTGTGGGGTGGCATTTCTTTCGGGGGCCACACAGCCCTCCATGTGCTCGCCAGAGGTAGCCTGACTGCCATTATATACCGAGATGAGATCCTCAGACCCCTTGTGAGACCATATGCTGGTGCGGTAGGCCCTGGGTTCCCCCTAATGCAAGACAATGCTAGACCTCATGAGGCTGGCATGTGTCAGCAGTTCCTGCCAGACGACAGCATTGATGCTATGGACAGGCCCACCCGTTCCCCAGACCTGAATCCAATTGAGCACATCTGGGACATCATGTCTGGCTCCATCCACCAACGCCACGTTGCACCACACACTGTCCAGGAGTTGGCGGATGCTTTAGTCCAGGTCTGGGAGGAGATCCCTCAGGAGACCATCTGCCACCTCATCAGGAGCATGCCCAGGTGTTGTAGGGAGGTCATACAGGCACGTGGAGGCCACATGCACTACTGAGCCTCATTTTGACTTGTTTTAAGGACATTACATCAAAGTTGGATCAGCCTGTAGTGTGTTTTTCCACTTTAATTTTGAGTGTGACTCCAAATCAAGACCTCCATGTGTTAATAAATTTGATTTCTACGGATCATTTTTGTGTGATTTTGTTGTCGGCACATTCAACTATGTAAAGAACAAAGTATTTAAAAATAATATTTCATTCATTCAGTTCTAGGATGTGTTATTTTAGTGTTCCCTTTATTTTTTTGAGCAGTGTAGAAAGGGACATCTAAGAAAACCTTTCTTGCCCAATCACCTTAGGGCATTAAGGACAGTCAAACCACAGGAGACCTTGGGAGCGAAAGGGTTAAGACGGTTTAAAGCTGCTTTAGTGTGGCTCTGACACACACCTCTGGCATTTGTGACCCCGTCTTCTTGCTCTTCTCCTCTGCTCCCTTGGGCTTCAGCAGGATTTTGTCGGCCTCCAGGGTTCCGATCAAAGCGTTGGGCTTGAATTTGATGTGGTTCCTGTTGGGGGAGATGAGCTCCATGGTGTGGTTGGCCGGGTTCAGGTGGTACTTCGCACAAAGCATGACCAACAGGTCCATCATTGGCTTGCTGGAATAATACCACAGGAGACAGAAACAAATTACTGAAACTTCTGAAACAAACACTGACACAACCACACATTTCGCACTACAGATCAATACAAACTGCATTAGCAGATTTTCCTGCAGACCACCATTTAGTAGGGTCAGCATTTTAAACATTTTTGCCGAGATGACAAATAGTTAAAATGACGAACATGCCAAAAGCACTATTTTGTTTCCTCCAGTCTTTAAGGATAATCTTTCTTACAATAACACCACGCCAAATTTAACAACAACAGCACAGCGAATGTAAAAACAAAGAGCTTGAAAGCATTAAAACGTGACACGAATATAATTGTGGTGGGAAAATTCAGCTATCACACGTTACATGTTTTTCTACAGTAGAAAATATATGTATGTGGAGTATAATGCATGTAAAGGCCTGCAGGACAGGTGAGAGCTCACAGAGAGGAGCTGGAACACACACCTGGTCCCCCACAGCACAGGCAGTTCCACAGCAGCCTGCACGTCTCATTTCTGAATTAAGGCAAATACTGTGTGCAGAAACATGCCCTCTGTCAATCAAACAATCTGGCATGTCATAGCAACGTTCATACCCTTTAAATCTCCAAAGAGAGAGAGTGTGTGTGTGTATGTGTGATCATATCAGCGTTCCTTTTGGATCAAGAGCCCTAAATTCATTACAAAACCTTGAGGTCATATTATAAATTACTATGAAATAAAGAATGCAGCTTGAATGATATAAGATATCCGCGCAAAGCGTGGCAATACGCCTAGTCGATTACGTTATTTTCCTGATAATTTGCCAATCACCACCAAAATGAAATACCTCGTCATATCACCACTGACCCACAAAACTAAAATGAACAGAATCCAGCAAGAATTGTCCGTAGAGGGAGAATAAATTGTGGACAAACCGACAGATGAAGCGACAAACAGACAAGGGTAATCGCAATATAGGCCCATCCAGGGGGGTGGGAGGTGTAAAAAAAAAAAAATACATGATCAGCACATTAAATAACCAAAACAAAACACTGAGCCATGTTAAATTATTTGAAGGTATTGTGGTCCTTGTGTGACCTGGGAAGAGCCTCAGTTTCTCAACTAGCTAATGATGACGGACACACACCAGAGTTTGATGAGAGTAACTAAAATTATAAATAAGCTTTTAATTCCAAATAAAACAGGTGTCTTTTTTCATTAAAATCATTTATCCATTCTGACTTATAAAGCCTAAAATAGAGGTCATGCACAATAGGCAAGGATTGACTTGATTTGGCATTTGCATAAAGGAGTTAATTTGGGGGGAAATCACATCAAGGGCTGTAATTTCAACACAGTCTGCCAGATCTTGATGTAAATAACCTAAAATTAAAGCAGAAAGTTTGCACTTTGAGTGCATACTCATAATTTGAACCCCAACATACTTTGGTAGACTGCGAAAATAACTTTGTTGATATCCAAATATTTATGGACCAGATAGTATGTAATTTAGTATTCATGCTCAAACATCCATTTATACAATGCAAGATGTACAGATAAATGAATTTAAAAGCCAAATGCTTTGGTGGAAAAGAAATATAAAGGAGAGCGCAAGACCGAGTCAAACTTCGAGGAAACATCAGATTGCTGCGATGCTCAAAAACTAAATGGCACAATCAGAGATATAGAGGGGACAGAGTTCAACACAAATAATAAAGAGCCCGTCCAAAATTAGAGCCAGATTTAAACAGCATGTCGAAATAACTGGAGTGATATCCAAGCAGGAAAATAAGGATAGCAGAAAATTAAAGAGGAACTGAGCAGAGTACTGTTGAGAAATTGGTTGGGCTTAATTTGAGGTTTAAGACATGATCATCATACCATCAATGTACTAAAGCCCTATTCGACAAATCAAGGCCCTAAGGGGCCGAGAACTGCTGGTCATCCACCCTCCCTTTACCTGGCAGTCAGGTGCGGTGACAGTTTGGCCAATCGACATTGCTAATTGTTCAATTAATTACACGGGCGGAACATAAATCAGGGACAGATCTGGATTCTAGAGACTGGAAAATCTATCAGATGCATTCAGGGCACAGTTGGGTGATGCGCTGTTACACAACATGAGACACTTAGTGGAGCACCGAGCAGGGTAAATCGTCCAGTGAGAAACACAAGGTCGTAAGTGACATTTTGTATATCTGTTTTACTGAGCTGTGACATGTAAAACAAATTTCCTGCTTTGGATAATAAAGTATCAGTAACTACATTTGTTTATGAGCAAAAGGGGACGCAATGTCACCCCATGAGCAACACAAGGCCTTAAGTGACTATTCAGTGGAAATTGAGCTTTCGATAAAAATGGACAAGGTAGTGTCACCCCCTTTTGTTCGTTAAAAAAAAAAAAAAAAAGTCACCTACGACCTTGTGTTGCTCATGGGACGAAATACTGATTTGCACCCACTAAAGGACACACAACGATTCATTGGGGGGGGGGGGGGGGGGATAAAAAATTTTGCCCATTGAGCAGTTGAACATACAAAACTCCTTTTTTGGAAATCCCTCTTTCCCCGGATTAAAACGAAGTGACTTAAAAATTTTTGCCTTTGACTCGTCAGTATTATTGAGATATCATGGCAGACGATATTTTCCATGTTCGGTCGTCGCTTCCATGTTTCCTGAGATGACCACAAACAAGAGTGAATCTGCGGCCCTCAGTGTCGCTAAAGAACACTTGAAAGCTACAAGGACTACATCACAGCTCAGGGGCTACGCAGCCCCATTCCCAGCTGTGGTTCAATTACACAGAAATCTGGACTCTCAGGCGTAACGCCACTCGCTAGACCTCACACAGGGATTTGAGTGAGGAATGCAGAACTCAAAGCCACCATTAAAACTCCAGCATGAACATGTATTAAGCGTGGGGAACAACATTTCACAGCTTTATACTGTAAAAGAAACCCTCATTTAAAACAAATAACATGAAATTCTGTGTATAGTCAATTCTCATTTTATATTTATGCACAATTAGCATTGAGGAGATGCATTTAAGGAAGAACTACAAATTCTTCCACACATCCCTCTGCCCAAAAATTTAACAAATGAAATTACGCCATGTAGCATTAAAAGGCTAAAAAGATGAATGGGCAGAATAAATAAACACTGTCTGTCATACATATAACCATCTCAATCCATAAAAACATTGTTCAGAAAGGATACAACTCACGAATGTCAACACTGAGCAATTAAAAGGGGTCATCTTAAGCGTTTTGGGCTTTCCTCTCTCCTTCAGGGGGATGTGTATAATGTTTGTGCATTTAGAACATCCGAAAAGTTGCAAAGGCTAAAGTCCACACCAAAGAAACTTATTCTCTGCAACAGAAAACACAGCTCCTGAAATGCCTATATTGTTGGGCAGCACCAATCTGACTTTCTCAGTCCTGATACCGATACCTGGGTTTTGGGTATGGGTCGACACAGTACTGATCCGCTACCAGCTTTTAATTAATAAGCTGCACGCCTCACTGAGGGGAAGGGACAGGTATTATTCTTTTGTATGTAGGGCAACATCAGGCTCGACTTAAAATTGCTCTCCTAACCTTGTAAAACAAACTCTAACAAATAAATACATAAAAATGAAAGTACAAAATTGTTATTCACTAAAATAATGGTATCTGCGACCGGAACAAGCCATTGTCACTGACACCAAATCCATCTACTGCGAGAGTATTGGACCGATATCCAAAATCAGGTGATCCGTGCATCTCAGTCCAGCCTTTTCTACCCAAACATGTCGATGATGTAAGAAAGTGGCATAATGCCTGACTGGCGGCTAGTTTGGCGCGCCTTCAAACATCGCTAGGTAGAACGCAGGACAGGAAGAGTTTGATTAGCGTGTATGAGCATGATGAGAAGAAGTGGCCCTTTTCATGGCAAAGGAAAATTCCCTTTGTAGGGACTTCCACAGGAAGTCAAAGAGAAGAATTAATGGTTGAAATAATTTTTTATAACAATTCAAACATAAGGGAGAGCGCAAGACAGACTCAAACTTTGAGGAAACATCAGATTGCTGCCATGCTCAAAAACTAAATGGCACAATCGGATATAGAGAGGGGTCAGAGTTCAACACAAATAATAAAGAGCCGGTCCAAAATTACAGCCAGATTTAAACAGCATGTTGAAATAACTGGAGTGACATCCAAGCAGGAAAATAAGGATAGCAGAAAATTAAAGAGGAACTGAGCAGAGTACTGTGAGAAATTGGTTGGGCTTAATTTGAGGTTTAAGACATGATCATCATACCATCAATGTACTAAAGCCCTATTCGACAAATCAAGGCCCTAAGGGGCCGAGAACTGCTGGTCATCCACCCTCCCTTTACCTGGCAGTCAGGTGCGGTGACAGTTTGGCCAATCGACATTGCTAATTGTTCAATTAATTACACGGGCGGAACATAAATCAGGGACAGATCTGGATTCTAGAGACTGGAAAATCTATCAGATGCATTCAGGGCACAGCTGGGTGATGCGCTGTTACACAACATGAGACACTTAGTGGAGCACCCAGCAGGGTAAATCGTCCAGTGAGAAACACAAGGTTGTAAGTGACACTTTGCATGTCAGTCACTACCTTTGTTTATCAGCAAAAGGGGGCGACATTGCATCCCATGAGCAACACAAGGCCCTAAGTGACTATATAGTGGAAATTGAGCTTTCAATAAACAGTGCAAGCCCAAACTTTAACAGTGTTTCCATCATTTCAGCGAGGCCTGCTTCCCAAACGGCGTTGGCCGATCACACAATCTTTGGGCATGAGAGAGCGGACCTTAAACAGACAGGAGCCCAAACAGCCACATTCCGGCGGACTGAGTTTGAGGTGCTGCACACACAGCCTGTACAGCTGTAGCTAGGAGCTTTTTGACCATAGAAACATGCAAATGTTTGAAATTAGGCCACGAAAATGAAAATATTAAACTGGGATACTGGAATAACACAGCATGTCCTCTTTCAGAAATGTTTGTTCTTTTCGCCCCTAAGCCAGAGTGCTGCAGTTTGTGCGCTGATATGCCTGACAGAAGCCAGTCAGAGCCTGAGGACAGTCCAGGTGCTCATCCACTTCAATCAGGGTCCACAGTGCCAGCCTCGGAAGTCTGCATTAACCGCAGAGTTTCGCAAATTCTTTAGCAGTCAACTGGGACCTTTAAAGACACTCACTGTGTGAAGTCTTAATGATATAAATGGTTAAGATCAGAGCAGTGGGAGAGACAGAGATTCCACTCCTGAGCGAAAGTGGAAATAACCTGGGTGAATTAACACATTTTACCAATATAAATATATCCTTTTGATTACACTTGACACAGAAGTATTTTTAAATCAATTCTTTCTCTTTTTTTTCTCTCAAGGAGAAATTGAAGAGAACTTAAAATTTTTCCCAAGGACATTTCTACTTTTACTCACGAACAGGACTGTTGCACTTCAACAAACACAGCTTAAATGCAGAAACTCTACAAAAATTTACCAACGTTCAAACTAGAATATTTTTCAAAATTTTGAGAAATTCAGAGACGTAGTATGAGATCCACACCTGTCGGGTCCCTACAAGGCACATGTATAAGTTCAATGAATTCTGTTAACCATACTTTGAGAAGAAATAGACACCTGTCTATATGGTCAACGCCCGTACAGACAGACAAGGGTAAAGCCACAGTGGCAGTCAAAGAATGTGGACCTCTGCCAAAAGCAATATTCTACTCTTCTATGATATGCAAATCTGCAAGCACAACCATCATGTGTGTACAATTAGTTTAGTGTGACTAAACTTAGCTTTACTACCTAGTGGATTTTAAGTTGTATGGCATTTACTCCAATCTTGCCATCCTGCAATGGTGAAAAATCCTTTATGAAAATTCCCATATCTGGATGGTGATCCAGGTCATCACCAAAATCTAATGGATGGTTCCTTTGCCAACATTTCCATGAATTACCATTGATATCGATTGGGAGATACTGTCAGGACGATCAAACAGGCGAGCGAGATACACAACCTCTGCCCAACTTCGCCGCTTGGCAGAGGTGACATCACATCAGAGTGCAAAGCAACTATTCGAGGTCCGTGCATTTAAGAGCAAATCCCCTGGACAATCTTTTAAGTACAGATTGTCAGCTGCCAAGTTACTTTCCAAGGCACGGGATAAAATGACATCACTACACATAATTCTTGAACCTGAAAATTTATTATTTACTTCAGGTTCATAGGCCACTGCACTCCTTTTTCAAGGCAATGGAGGAAGAAGTAAAGTAGTCCTTATTGTAGTAGCTACCTGGGCCACCATAATCAGAGAACTGTACCAAAGGGTGGGGCAATTACACATCCTTACCGACAATATTATCCAAGAATAACATTCTACAGAGAGAGAGAGAAAAAAAAAAAAAGTCTGGCTTGGTGTATACATTTTTGCGATTGGCTGAGTGTGGTAGCACCAACGTGTTGGGATGGCATTTAACTGACAAGCGCAGCTAAGGAAGCACATGCTCCTACATGAATGCAAACATTCAAGTTAAAGCAACAGAAGCCACAACACTAGTCCATGGAAATTCAACATCAGGCATCCCCACCCTCAACAAAACTAATTCCAGGAGACTGAGAGAAGTAATGCAAGATCCCCGTCCGACACTCCACGAGGACAGGGATGTCTTCTCATGTTTTTACAGTTTGGGAACTATTAAATTTGTTAAAATTGATGACAGGATAACAAGTTTCTGCTGGAAGATTTCTCATTGGTATCTGGGATTTGGGCACAATTTAAAGCAGACATGAGGCCTTCCGGTACAGGCGGAAAGTCAGAAAACATGACCAATATCTCAAGGGAGAATGCATCACAAAAAAAACCTACTCTAAACAAGTCACAATCGCAAAGACTGGTTTCTTTCCTCATAAATACAGTGGGGAAAATAAGTATTGACAGCGTCAACATTTTTCTCTGTAAATATATTTCTAATGGGGCTATAGAAATGGAATTTTCACCAGATGCCAGCCATAGCCCAAGTAATCCACGCATACAAAGAAATAAAATCAAATTAGTCTGTATATTTTGTGTTAAAAAGTGGAATGACACAGGGATTAAGTACTGAACACATGAAGAAAAGGAGATGCAAAAAGCATGTATAGCCAAGAAACCAGCTGAAATCTGTCAGTATTTAGAAAGCAATTCTGCCCCCCCATTAGTGCAAATTAATATCAGCTGATTAAGTCCTAATTAATTGCCTATAAAAAGGTTTCTCATTATCAAGGTGCCACACAAGAGGCATCTCATGATGAGTAAAAGTAAAGAGCTTTCTCAAGACCTTCGCAACCCTATTGGTGCAAAACATATAGATGGCATTCGTTACAGACGTATTTCTAAACCTCTGAATGTTCCAGTGAGCACCGTTGGAGCCATAATCCGGAAGTAGAAAGAACATAATTTCACCATAAACAGGCAACAGACAACCAGGTGCTTCTTGCAAGATTTCTGACTGAGGAGTCAAAAGAATAGTCAGAGGAGTTGTCCAAGAGCCAAGGACCACTTGCAGAGACCTTCAGAGAGACTTGGAATCAGCAGGTACAGTTGTTTCAAAGAAAAAAAAAAAACTGTATAACTCGAGCCGTGCATCTCCCTGATCGCCAAAATTCTGACAAAATGGCCGCCGGCAGCCATATTGGACATCCAAAATTGACGAAAATCGGCATTGTCAAATAAATATCTTTGTCTGTGCAAAATTTTAAAAAATTCCTGTGAAAATAGTCGCTTCCAGAGTCTGGAACAGAAAATCGCTGTGGGGGCAGCACTGGCCCCAAAACTAAACCATATGACACTGGCAGACTTCACATAATTGAAGGAAGGATGAGTGGAGAAATTTACTGAGACATTCTTGGTACAAATCTGCTGCCATCTACCAGGATGCTGAAGATGAAACGAGGGAGGACATTTCAGCAAGAGCTAAAGATCAAAATTCATAGAACAGGCCCCCGGAACCTTCAAGATTTGAAGACAGTTTGCGTGGAAGAACAGGCCAAAATCACACCTGAGAATGCATGCCACTAGTTTCTACATACAGGAGGAGTCTTGAGGCCATCACTACCAACAAGGGCTTTTCTATGAAGTATTAAATAAATTTCAGTAAGCGTGTTCAATACTTCTTCCCTGTGTCATTCCACTTTATTACACATAATTTATGGACTTATTTGTTTTGATTTCTTTCTTTGTGCAGATTTCTTGGGTCGTTACCAACATCTGGTGAAAATGTCATGTCAATAGCCTCATTTCAAAAATATTTACTGAGAAAAATGTTACGTGTTCAATACTTTTCCCTGCTGTATCATTGCGAGTTTTCCAGTTCCAAAAAAATGACGGCACAACACATATTCACAAGTTTGTTACAAAATTTCTAAAAAAGGTGCACAAGAGGTCACAAGTCAGATCCTAGACGTCGAAGAGCTGCCACATCTGAACTGGGTATCTGTCGATGGACTCGAGTACTCCAGCCACGATAGCATACAGACACCGCACTAAACCAAAGCACATTTCAAAAGCAACATCTCAAAACGTTCAAAAGCAACTGGGCCATCAGAGAATTCTTAAGATGCCCGAATTCAATACACTGATAAAACAAAATGCACACAAAAGGCCTTGCTTATTTATTTTGAATGGCAAATAAAAATAAAGTTCTTAAAAACAGGCTTGAGATACAGTTACCCATCGTCTTCTCTCATGAAATGCGCATATTCATAACACCTAAGCCATTAAACGCTAACAGCAATTTCCCAGCCAGAAAATGTAAGAGTTTTATCCTAATTCCCTTCATATTAAATTTGGCATTAATAATGGCTTGACTTTGAGTTCTTTGTTTTAATCATACTTTGACATGGCTCAGTCTAAATTCCTGTTTACCTGGCAGGTCTGTGAGAAGTATAACAGAGACTGGATATCTTAAATAAACTTTGATGATAACTATCGCAAAGTTAAGCCATCCCTCTAGTTTCAAGGTGGAACATAGGTCAGACTGGTTCTCTGGGGAAAAAAAAAATCAAAACAGCTTTTAAACAGCTTTTTGATAGAGCCTTTCAGGCAAAGTAAGCGTCGTAAGCTTTAGTGGAGTACTTCCAGATGACATCTGCCTGCTTCTTAAGATCAGTGGAGTTGGGTGTGGCTCTTACATTATGCAGAAGAATTCAACAGAAAAAACAACCTTTGCCTCATCTTGCTTAATATGTCTATTTTGAATGAGAAGTGTCCTGAACTGATAGTTTGTATTGAGTACAGTGTACACATTTGTTAGATGTACATGATTAATAAATGGAGCACCACAAACTAGAGTGAACAACTATAATTATAACAAAGCAGTCCAAACAAATGGGAAAAAACAAACAGCAAACATTAATTATCTGCACAGCAAGAATACATCAGTTGTCTGAAGAGCAATCTATTTATATTTCCAATGGACTGAATATTATTTTGAATTTCAACACTTGCCCCAAGTCACACAGCAACCTAATTCTCCAGCATGAAGGAGTCAAATTCAAGCAAACTGGCATGAAGTTCTGCAATGTCTGCTAGCTGGTGATATCATTCCCAAACCCTGCAAGAATGCACATTCAAAAATCTCAGCGACACAAGTTCGACAAAACCACGCCAGCTCATACAAAACATCAAATAAAGAAATAAGTTGTTTCGCATCCTCACCCGCTCTCAAAAAAACCCACCTGCCTCAGACAAAAAAAAAAAAAAAGAAAAAATTTGTTAAAATCGCACCAAAAAGAAAGAGAAAAATGCTCAAAATCCCGTTCCATGTAGCAGACGATCCGTACGGCTTTCAATCACTGCGCCACTTATGGGTTCGGCAGATTGGATTCTTTATGTTAATACACGTACTTATGATTTGGATTTGTTGCTCTATTTGGACCTCTAGTTCTTATTATAACTACATAAAAAAAAGAAGCTTCCATCCACCCCTAGAAACAGGAATAAAGATGCTAACCAACTAATTTTTTGTATGTGGCCTAACGGTTAGATTAGCACGAGACAGTCCAAACCAACATTGCAAGTCCACCAGTTATTTCATCCAAAGGCAGTGAGGAGGTCTGTATGGGGGTCTGTAGTCTTGATTTCACACAGTTGCAGGTTTTTTACTGGTGCTCTGCACTTCATTAGTCCGGAGCAGAGGGAGCTTGCTTCATCTCGTTACTGTGGTCTGAATTAGATGCAGATTTTTAAACAAAAACAAAAAAAGGCACAGTTTGCATCTCTCCTGCACCAGAGTGGAAGTCACCAGGTTTGTAGATGACACTATACAGAACAGGCAACCAGAGTAACGCCGCACAGCAGACCAGGATAATTAAATGTCATCAGAAGTTTTATGCAGTCTGTCGCACACAAACGTGGACTCCTAAGAGGGACACATCGACACCACCACTCACCACTCACGTTTTTACCCTCTACCATCTGCAATCCTGACCCCTTGTCTGAAAATGGGCGCCACTTTAAACCAGAAGCAATATAGAGCCTCTGGTTTTCAGATTATATCTAGTGTCTGCCAAACAGTCTAATTCTAGGGCAGTCGAGGCAACATTAAGATCAGAGACGTGCTCATGAACACAAAAAGACCCCATTAAGGCTGTGACCAGATACAACCCAGTTTCTAGCTCTCCAAACCCTTGAAAACCATGATATAAAAGTCACTGGATGCGTTTTGGACCTGGCAAGCACAACTCTCAATGCCCCACGCTCGAACACGCCCTGGGCGCCATAACGCAATCTTGCACAGCGAGCTGAAAACATTCCGACTTTGGGCCATCTCAGTAAAAAAAAAGCCCTGCACTTCATGAACAATCTTTTCCCAGGCATTTTATTATGTGAAAGTGGAGGCGAAGGATTATTTTATTTATTATTATTATTATTATTTAGCTTCTGTTGTAAACAAAGATGGCAGAGAAATCTCGCTACCATTAGCACTGCCTTGGCCCTATAACAAATGATTTTGCGAAAGATGTTACTTTTTTTTTTTTTTTTTAATTTGGCATCTCCAATCCCACCCGAATCTGGAATGCCCAATTGGTGAACAATGTACAAGTCTTGCTCGTATGCGACCCCTCGCTGCCAACTCAAGAGAGTGTAGACAGTACACGGCTCTCCTCCGAAGCACGTGCCAGTCAGCCACCGCTTCTTATACACTCATTGGTTGAATCTTCGCAAGTTCAGAACGAGGGCGGAGGATACCCGGACATGAACAGGCTTCGAATCTTCCTGACAAGCGCCCGTCTGGCCAACAGGAGGTGCTTGAGCAACGAACAAGGCAACTATTATTTTCCCTTCCTGGCAGTCCCTTCCCAATTTGCAACCCTGTAGCGCTATAGCCAATTGTGCCGTGCTGCTGACCACTGCCGGCTGGTACGAAGCGAGGATCGAACCTGCAACGCGATGCTTTACCGAGTGAGCTGTCCGGCAGCCCCGCTGTTACATTTTTTAATTAGTTTTATTTCTCGCTCTCCTTCAGAGCAATAGTGAGTGGCTAACTGCTGAACAGTAGTAAAAAAAAAGACAAACACCACACCAGACTTCTTGGTGGAATTAGTTTGCTCATGTTGTCAACATTGTTCAGAATGTTCGCAAAGCGAGCGACAGTAGCATTACATGTCAAACCGCTAAAAGATGAAGCCAGCGCTTTTTACAGCATAGCCTTCAAAAAAATCAGGTCAGAGGCACCTGGTGTTTCCACACCAATGAAGCTCGTTTGGCGTGATCAGCCCCTTACACGAGTGTAGGCGACTGTGGAAGTGGTAAAGCTCTATAGGATCCTCACCTCCCAGGCACTGTGGTCATTTTCTCCACTCCTCCGGGCAGCACCACGGTCAGGTTCAAGTCCTTGTCGATGAGGTTCTCCTTCTGGTCCATGTTGGAGAGCGGGCTTCCCATCAGCCTCAGGGAAAGTCTATGCCCATCCAGACCCTTGGCTGCAGGTGGGGGAGGAGCTTTGCCTTTCGTGGACCTTCTGCAGGGAGCAATACAGGGGAAAGAAAGAAGGTTTGATACGTGAGAAGTTGCGACAGCCTGGAAATCACTGCATATTTCACCATATTTCCACGGAACAAAAATGCAGGTCAAATTTTCTAGTCTCTTTCCACCTACAAATGAGAAAATTAGCCAAAGGTGAGTTTTTTTTTTTAACTTGCTGCCAAATTAGTGACAAGGGTCATAATTCCTTAACATATTTCTGTCAAAAGTTAGAAGTATATTTTTATGTAAAACAACAATACACTCTACATCTATAAAAGCAGCCAACCAGTCCTGCCAGGACTCTGCCGTAAGCACTGAATGGGCGTGAGTATAATCTGGTGAAACAACGAAGACAGTGACAATCCTTCCACAAAAAAAATAAAAACACTCCGGCACTTCACAATGACCGAAGCAGGGAATAATAACAGAGGTAAAGCCACACAGACTAAACAGTTGCCTTTGTTTTTCAGTGGAGTACACAGTATTCAATAGCAGTCATTTTGAAATGCTGCCCGAACATAGGTGAACTCTCTAGAACCGGTTGTCACCTCACAGAGAGCCTATCCAAGGTCGGGCAGGCTGTGCCGCATGATTCCAGCAGTGCGTCACCTCCAAGGAAATTCAGTAAGAGTAAGGGACCCCGCCAAAACCCAGAAAGGCCATTTTTCAACAGGGCAATAATTAATTCCTGCTCTTTAACAGTGAGTTCCATTGTCAAATAAAACACCACTATAAAGTGACACTGTCAAGAGACCGTGCTGCGCCGCATAAAATAGCTTAGCCAATAGTATCGAGTGGTGTAATAGCAATATTATGCAAGACATATGGGGCTTCCATAGCAAGACAGGATCAAACATTTCACAATGGCAAGTAACCCTTGTGCATTTTTGAGCTGGTACAGAGTCTTTATTGCAGTGGGGGGTGAGGAAAGTCCTGCACAATACTGCATTCTGAGACCATGTGAAGAGATTCGCTCACACCTGACCCACACGCAATATTTTTCTGAGAAATCAAGAGATTTTTTTTGGAGTTCCCTTTAGGACTGCATTCAGTAATCCAAGAGATAAGTAGAAAAAAAATTGTGTCTATGGGACATGTACGCCCCCGTAACTTGCCGCATTTACATGGACAGTTTAATTCCACTTTCATTCCAAATGAAAGGCCATTCTGATTAAAAGTGGTCATGTAAACGCCTCAATCGGAATAAAAATGGCTATTCCGATTGAAAATTGAATCCGATTAAAGGGGGTGGTATATTCCGTTTGCCATTCAGATTGAAAGAATGTTCTTAAAGTTCATTCCGTTCTTTCTGCGCATGCTTACTACCTCTCTACTTCCCTCCTGCTCCTTAACGGACAAATAATTCATTCATTCATCTTCTATACCCGCTTATTCCTCACTAGGGTCACGGGGCGAGCTGCAGCCTATCCCAGCTGGCTACAGGCAAAGGGACCCACCCTGGACAACTTTGGCAATCCATCGCAGGGCGCACACACCATTCACAGACCATTCACTCTCACACTCATGCCTTTGGGCAATTTAGTATCTCCAATTAACCTGAAATGTCTTTGGACTGTGGGAGGAAACTGGAGTACCCGGAGAAAACCCACGCGAACACGGGGAGAACATGCAAACTCCACACAGAAAGGCCCCAGGCCGGATTCAAGCCCACAACCTTCTTGCGGGTTCAGACAAAAAACAATAATTAAAATGATGTGGTCATACTGTTGCATCAAACATAAAAGCAAAATCGGTCTGAAAAAGGCACTGCTAACGTCATTCATGTTATTGCTATCAGGAACGAAGACAGGACTAATATTTTTCTCCCGGTGGGCTAAACAGAAACAAGTATACACATATCTGCCCCACTCCCTATCCAGTCAGAAGCCTTCCCAGCACCAAGCCTTACGCGAAAGCGATTAAATGCCTCTTCCACGTAAACCCCCATTCAAAATGACTATATCCCAAGTAAACTCACAGGGAAAACCGAATGGTTTCATTCTGATTAATTCATCAGAAATGAAAAGTAGTCATGTAACCGCGGCCACTGTTGTGTAAAGTCTAGGTGCACCAAGTTTAATAAAAAGTATGAGCTGGACACCTTTAGGGCCCCTGTAAGACACAGGTGGAGCACAATGAATTTTCTTAATTAATTTCAGAAGAGCAGTATACGCAACATTCCGCATCAGATGAGACGTACGGACAATCATTTTCATACGACAACCAGAGTAAGTAATGTATTAGTTATACCACAATTTATGCACAACATGCATGCTGAAGACATAATTTTTGAATGTTCATGGGAAAACAGCATTTAATTTTTATAAGGACTTTCTGTAACCCTTAACGCATGTTGCCTCGATACAGCAGAGAGTAAGATCTAATGGGCAGACAGAGCTTGTTACATAGGTGCCCAAACTGCATTTATTTTTTTTTAGTAAAGGCAATGTAATCAGACTGGTTTGTGGAGAGCAATAAAACATGACTAGTTAAGGTCACAATGATAGCAGTACAGACATGCAATGTTACAGTTAATTTCTGACTGCCTGGCATTCAGTTTATTGCAGTCAAATGATAATTAACCACTTGGGTAGCATTCACCAGTCAATGACACATGAACGCTAGCAGTGAATAGGCACTGGCTATTTTCATCTAAGAACTATCACACATTTGCTTGTCAAAAAAAAAAAAAAAAGTATCATCAATAGCAATAAAATGCTATTAGAAGCACAATTCTCTGGGCTTTATGACTGCCCCTTAAGGCCAACTGGACTACACATACCTTGCAGTGTGCCATACTCATGTCCCGGTTCGATCATGTATTATAAACAGCTAAATGTTGCATAACATTTATTACCTTCGTATTTCATGTTTTTCAGCTTTCCTCATAAAACTTCTTCCTCTGAGAACAGTATAATAAGCGAGCCCTTGGCTATGCTTGTTTCAACTTCTGGTCTGCATCAGTTGTTCCCAAAAATGCACCCCTGGGTATGCTGATTTTTGTTCCAATGACCATCCCACTCTAAGGATTTTAACAAGCCATCTATTTTTCTTGACTAGGTCCTTGTAATGCAGGATTACTTAAACTCTTAATCATATTATTTTGAAAATAGCGATATACGATGTACAATAACATGTTTGTGGACATGCAGTGTTGCTTAGGCTATACTGCAAACATATGAAGAGGCAAATGAAGTTAATGAACTGATGGAACAGAGCCAAAGTTGAATCAATGGGTTGCTACGTGGAGAAAGGCCACACACCAGACCACAACCATTTGATAGATAATGAACAATTAATTCAAAGATGAAAATGAGGCAAACCTGCATTGTATTGATGTTCATAGACAAAAAAATATTAATGTCACCCAAAATACGTGCCCAGTAGCCGCTGTCGTTTGAGTTACCCATTTTGGTGTAATTGTTTGCCACTATGCAAAAAGCATTAAACGCAACTTGATCCTTTGTGGCATTGCAAAGCCATTTCTGATTATGTTGGCTAAGATGGTAAGTAATCCCTCAAAGTAGCGATTACAAACTAAATGCCTTCGCCAATGAATGTACTCAATGTTATTTTTACCAGTATTAGCTAGCAACCCCTGTGTGTATGCAGTCCTGTAGTCTTCAGGCAAATATATTTATAATGTGTTTTTGACCTTTTGCATGCCCTTGACCTTGCCCTTTGACCTTGACCTCCCAAAATCAAATCACCTCTTCCTTGAACAATGCTTAATCATTCCACCAAATTTGATGAAAATCCATCCATAACTTCTTGTGTAATCCTGCTTACAAACAAACCATCAAACCAACCAACAGACAAATGGTAATGATCATATAACCTCCTCCCCTCAAACTTCGTTGGGCGGAGGTAATTAACAGCTTGTTAAAAAAAAATCCGATAGCAATTGTGGTTGAAACTAAAGCCAGCATACACAGGGATAAACTACACCAAAACTGAGCTTGAGAGCCGCTGGTCCATTATGTAGGAACAGAAATGCTTTACAAGGGAGATGTGAACAGCCATTGATTTGCATAAAATACTATGATTATGTGTTTACAGTTTATCCATAGACATGAATATATCCTAAATGGAGTGTTGACACCATTTTAAAGCATTTCACTCCATTCACCAAGATAAGTTTTATTGATAACACCACGTTTAAAATGCCTTCGCACAGCCCATGATGGTGCCAGTGCAGCTCTGCAAATGTATCTTCATTTCATACTCTCAGAGGGCGTCATATAGCTTTTTCTCTACAAACACTTTGGCAGCAAGTACACAAATGTTCTGTGCTAGCTTAGACAAGGCTAGTAAGTCACTAAAGGAAATCACCCATTATAGACCAGCCCTGTTCCAGGGTTCATGATTTTTCATGTAATGAATAGCATACGGAGCAATGAAGGTCCACACAAATTTTAAAAAGGAAAAAAATATGTCACCGACCACATCATCACAGTCAGAGAACGAAAGTACGAAAGCACTCATTGCTAATGCAAAGTTGTCTCACCCCATAGAGGAATCACTGCCACACCTCACTGTCACACTAATCACACCATTTTCCAAAAAAATAAAAGAAAACGAAATGACAAAAATCTAAAGGCTTAAGTATTTGTTTAGTCTTTGTTGGTGTCAGAAATAACAGAGCATTGAGAAAAGCAAAAATCTTGAAAGGGGCCAGCAATCATGATAGCCAATGTGCTTTGACAAAATCACTTAGTGCAACCATTTGTAAAATGTAACTATGATGTCTTTAGAGTGAAACACATAAATTAAAATATTAAATTTTTTAAGAATGTAAAAAAACTGAGGTAACAATGTATATTCCTCACATTTTGCAGTCACAGGCTTTAAAGAAACCGGATGTGAACTTCAGGTGAGATTATTTGAAGAAGAAAAAAAAAAAAAAAGTTGTTAGACTGTATTAAATAGGTTGAAACCAAAGGGTCTTGCCTGGCAGCAGGGGCACAAATCACCTGCAGAGAGATTTCACTGGTTGAGCTGGTGTTGACTGAACTCACGGAAAGAAAATCAGACCTCCAGCAGAGGATGAAAAGCCTTCATAATCCAAACATTCCCAGCGCGAGATCAAAACCCAGAACAGGGGTTCCTGTAGGGGATGCGTCTGGACTTTAATCGCTCACTGTTTTCCACTCAGTGTTTGTCCGATTTAGAAAACCTAAGTAAACACCTGAACGTTTGCCGAGAGGAGGGAGAGGGAATCAGCCAATAATCTGCTGTACTTTGACCTTCATGAAGGGAACACTGCCCCATCCGGTTACCAAGTGTTCACGCCTAAATTCCCCCTCAACACCCTTCATTCAAACATGAATGTTTCACAATAAACAACGTGAAACAATACTGTCCATATGTGAGAAAGAATTGTTAAGAGCCAGATTCTGTAAGATTCACCCAATATATAGAAGGGGGTGATACATCACCATTCAGTTTGACAACTGAACTTTTTTTGAGGGTAGATATATCCTACAAACTGACAAAAATTACGTCTTTTATCCGAAAGACCCCTTCGCTTGACAAATCCAGCCCTTTTTAGGGTAGGGCTCCAAAGGGCCTAAATGGGACCAAAGTCAAAAATTGGACTTTGTCCTCTGAATATCTTTTGCGCCCTCGAAAAGCCTCCTTCATCTTATGGTATTTTGATATAGGGGCAGAGTAGTTCCAAATAAAGTTAGAATTTTCGAGGTTAATTGAGGGCGCCTCAAATCCCTATTTTTGGCATTTTAGACCATGTTTGAGGCCCTACCAGTTCCTACGCCCTCAATAAACCTTGCTGGTTTATGTTTATTTAGACATATAGGGGACTTCTAGTTTTAAAAATAATGTTAACAGCGAGGCTTAAGGAGGGCCCTTGTGTATATAGGGCGCTTTTTGCAGCATGGAACACCATTTAGGGCAATGTTTGTCGAGCCTCGGTGCGCCCTCTCTGGATTTTTTTGGAATTTGTTTTATTATGTTCCACTATATCTCTATATCTCATGATATAAACATCAATGAGGTTTTTTGCCTCATTAACCCTATATGGGCAAAAACATGCACACCCAATCGCCACTTTATTTTATAACTTTTCAGTTATTTTCTAACTGTGTTGTCATATTTTCAGAAACTGAAAAGCACTTCTCTGACTGTCATGATGAAGGAGACAAAGGAGGCTTTTTGAGGGCGCATGAAGATATTCAGAGGACAAAGTCCAATTTTTGACTTTGGCCCCATTTAGGACCTTCAGACCCCTACCCTAAAACGGGCAGGATTTTTCAACCGGAGTGGTCTTTCAGATAAAAAAAAAAACAACATGATTTTTGTCAGTTTGTAGGATATATCTACCCACAAAAAAAGTTTCGTTGTAAAACTGAATGGTGATGTATCACCCCCCGGGTGCATCTTACAGAATCTGGCTCTTAAGAGAAAGGCGACTGCAGTATTTCACAAGTGACAGGCAAAGCCTCATGGCCTCGAGTTTGAGGAATTTCAGTGAGAAATTTCCCACCTAGGCCCAACAGGCATTCACACTGTCATGTTGTGAAGTCCTCCACTTGACTTGTGGCGATAATTTAGCTCCATTTCGCTTGAGATCCCTCCATGTTACCCAAAGATAATAATATTAACAATAAGTAATAATGATAATACAGATTCATTTGAAGTAAAATTCTAAATGAAAAGGAATGTGCAGGAAAAAATAGCAATTATTGCATCCATGACTAAAAATGCATCCCAAAGCTATAGCCGCTCTGCGTGAAACACGCCAGCAGTGAAATCAGCAAGACCGTAATGACCTGTACAAACACCAACACATCACATTTCAAAGCATTTTTAAAAATGCAATCAACAGGAGCTGTTTTGGTTGGCTGCTCCATATTAGCAGGGGAAATCTGTAGCCTGAATGGGCATTCTATCCCCCCTCCCCCTGCACGGTAGGGGCCATTGAAATTACAGTGTTACATAAACAATGGCATTTAACACACATACAATACAGCCCTGGAACACCCAAAAATACCCACAGAGGACTGAAAGCAGCCAAAAAATATCTACATAGCTCTGTCCACATCCGGGTGCGAGGCTCAGTTTTCAAGTTCCGATAGTTTACAGACTAATTAGTTCCAACAATCCTCACAATATCTACCAATCTCTCAGGCAATAAACATTACTCGCTTTTACTCAATTCTAGCTGCCAGTTTCTCCGGATCAGCACCCACAGAGCTCCATTAGGACATCAACCCATAAAGAAATGCGAAGGAAGAAAGGCTCATTTGTGAAGGAGGTTAGGTCCCTGTACTGTGCAAAAAGCCAGTTCTCCACGCACCACTAATCTGCAGAGAACAACTGAGAAGCAAAAGCCTCGTCGTGTTTTTATCCCCGTTACAGAAAGACATTCTTTATTACCTGGCATGACACGGGAAGAGAAACGTGACACGCTGACAGAAGGCATTTCTCATGGAAGTTCTCCGTTTTGCATGAACATGTGTAGAAGCTTAACACTGGCAGGGACGTGTTAGAACATGACTCGCCCAATCAGGTGCCTGCGATTTTGGGTAAACTTTACGGAGTCGGCTATGCCTTTATAATACGCTGGGTTAGATAGTAAGGCTGTTTTTACATCGAAGCGACAGGACAATATACTCCAGTGGGGGGGGGGAGAGACCATACACTAGTTTCAACACCTCAGTACATACCTTTCATATGCCCGCTACTATATGCAACGCAACTTAAATTCAAACCACGTGACTTACAACACAATCATTGAAAAATGAATTTCAGAGGCGGAAAAGGTTGAATCGGGGAAACTATATACTTCGGCGAAACTTTCTGGATATCTCTGCTGTCACCAGTCAAATGTGATGTGCCAGTAACTGCATATGCCACCAATTGCACTTGAACAGAAAGATGTCAAATGTTGTAAAGCAATTAGGCTACAATGAAAAGTTTACCACGCTTAAGTGACACATATTTACGAAAGGGCGAATCCACCTGCACGACATTTTCTCCAGATAAAAGTTCTATAGCGACAAGCAGACTTACGGGACGAAGTGCTGAATGCAACATTATAAATGCCAGACATACCGACGACAAACAGAAAACCCCCTGTCCTCACAGCTCACTGCCGGATGAAACTTACAGCAGGGAAGTACAATACAAAAGCGCTTCTCCACTGCACGTTCATGACCACTGCGGCGCCGAACAGTGATGAGGCATATTATATTATCATTCATATAATTTTACTTGTTGATGTTTTTTTTTCTCTCTCTCTTTCGAAAGATTACATGCATTGCAGACTAACATCGTGTCCCTTAAGAACCTCCTTTTTTGTTTTACACCGTTTTCCTACATCAGAGAACTAAACGATCCACAGCAGGATAAGATTTCAATGCGAAAGAGGAGAAATGACACATGTGCTCACGCTATATTATTAATGTCACCGAACATTATGCGAATCTTATCATTCCAATCAATGCACAGTAAACATATCGGGTCGGAAAATTGTTCCCAACACTGCAGTGGAAAAAAAAAGTAAAAGGCGACGTAGCACCGGATTTGCAGACACACATTCCAACTCCGGCACAGCCCCGCAGGTGTTGCGCGTCAACAAAAAGTTACATTATTATCAAAAGGCAGCGAGACCAATTGGAACAAAAGATACTTTTAACTGCATACTGATTCATATTTGAGAGAAGAATACTGCGCTGACATAAACGTAGACTGCTTACCTTACGAGCTACCGCGCTTTCACAAACTCCCGAGTTTTCTTGAACATGATGAGGCGCTAAACCTGTTCCAGCTCGTACCAATCATGCGAGAAGCCTTAACTACCGCTACGCCCTTTCTGAGCCTGTTGCGTAGTCCCTGCGGTGCTCTGTACGGGCCTGCGGAAGCGTCCTGCATCATCATTATTTGCGGGCGTCGGTGCAGTGCGCAACGAAGCCGAAAATCGCTTAAAACTGCACGGTCGCTACGTTGCCATTTTCAAAACATGAAAATAATCTTTTCATCGCGGCAGTTTTGAAAAGCGATTTCATGGAGGAGAGGGGGAATCCCAAACAGCGCACGGCGTGGGATATATGAAAAGACAGTTGCGCCTCATATGCAAAGGTGCGGGAGAGTTGTGTTCCCGGTGAAAGTTTCGCAGATGCTTCACATTCCAGTGCGAGTTATAATTCACCATGACAACACAGCTGACACCGGATTCCCAAGGGAAGCGTAAATTGAAATCTTAAGTCAGGCGTCAACCATAAGCCCACCTGAAATAAACCAGTTTTTTCAGCAACAAGAGCAACAATAATTCGGCAGTTCCTATGGGTACGGCGGTTTTTCAATGCATTACAATGTGGAGAGGTACGGCAGTCCCCATTTCAAGCCCTGTTCTAACCCCTAACCCCAACACCAACCCCTAACCCTTCCCCTAACCATAATCCTAAATCCTTTTCCTTATCCCTTGAAATCGACTGCCGTACCAATTAAAACTTCCGTGTCTCTAGATACTACGTAATAATTCAGACTGGCGATTCAAAGAAGAAGGCAGAAGACCGACACTTCATCTGAACTTTTTGACAAACCTGTGTACGCAGTTTTCCTTACCACTGTGCTTGACTTAAACGCTTTATACACAAAATATGGTACAATTATGTAAAACCAGAGCAAATTAAATTTGAGTGCAGTTTCATGCGGGCTGTCACTGCATTTTAAATGAATTTAGACATTACGAGAAATCACATCTTTTAGAACGTTTTTAGACCCTGTATAAGTTACTGGATAGGCCAGTAACAGATAATCTATGGTGATCGCTCGATGTACAGTAACAGAGATCCATAAATTCGTAAAGCGCCATCAGCGTAATATACGCTATCGGCGTGCCCGAGTGGTAAGTTGTCCACCCGTTACCTTTGACCTCGAAAAAAGTGTGTCAAAATCAGAGCAATGAGCAACTGCCTACAAACAGACCACTGAGGACGCCCAATACGCGTGACCTGTTTATATTTTAAGGCTGTCCCTACAACGGTTCACCATAGCGGTAACAATCAAAGGGAAGACTGACGGACAGACAGCGGACGAACAACAAAAGTGAATTGCCAAGTGGGTAAAAAGGGAAAAGTGCAAGACTGTTTTTGCGGGGTGTTATACTAAATACACGCATGACGAGGAACTGAATAGAAATTTACGACAGCCTCTGTTTGAGAACAATATTTTGCAGAGTAATCACATCACCAAACGACTGATTTGGCCACTGGTTGAAAAATGCTGTCTGTTCAGGGTTCCCTTCAAAGCAGCAGTACTGGAAATCCTTGGAAGAACTCCGATGCATATTGCCCTATTGTTTCAATTTTGAATATTGATTTGATCAGTGAACAGCAAAAAGCAATATTCAAGTAAGGTTATCGTAACTGCTAGCAAAATCATGTTCACAAGAAATAAATGTAGGAGCCTAACAACGAAAGAACGGTGCGCTGAAGGTATGGAGTCATGCACCGTAGTAAATGAAGTCAGTACGAACCAAGAAAACCTGAGGTGCTGCGATGGTTAATCGAAAACACCACAAGGAAGGCATGTGATTCAGTGTAAAAACATGCACTAATCACATGAAGTGAAAATGAAATGGCCGCAGAGGGAGTTCTTACCCTACTCAAAGCTGCTGAGTCCCATACTAGTATTTCAAAGTTCAGATACTGTATGTCTACAAGAGACCAGAGGCTTCTGGCTCTCTAGGTTAAAAAAAAAAAAGGCAAAGCTGTCCATGAAATATCTGAACAGAGGCACATTCCTGGCTTGTTACATGTACCAAACCTATCCATGGAATTTCAGTGGTGTTGCAGTATGGGATGGAAGATCAGGGTTCAGTTCTTGGCCTCGCCCCCCCAGGAAACCCCAGCTGTCCACAGCATGCTCTAATCGCCTGCCAGCCAAACATCTCAAGCTAACTAAACGAAGTTTCTGAGCAGATATTTTTTGTTAAACATTTACCAGTGATGGGCTTTGATTCTGTGAGAATGTCATTCTGAGATTGAAGTTATTAAGTGTTATAAAATGGCGTAACGGCATCAGTAAAAAATAATTCCATTTGCTTCAACTTTCACAACAAAGCACAACAAATCTGGTCTTGTAAGAGTACAGACATCTCCGTGCTTAGCTGCACAAGATGGCCACTGGCTGCCCATGCCTCAGAGGTGGTGTTGTGTGTCCTCCCAGTGTAAGGATAATAAAGGACTGAGAGAGATATAAATTACTCACTGAACATAGTTATCATGACTGCCCGGCCTCACCCTGTCCCTGAAGATCAGCAGTCCTGTAGGTTTTCACTTTTTCCCAAACAAAGCACACCCTATTAAACAGCTTGGGACATCTCTCAGTTGCTAATTAGTTGAAGTAGGTGAGCCAGATTAGGGTTTTGAAAGGAAAACCTGCGGTATGATCAGTCTTTAGGAACAGGGTTGGGCACTCTGTTCTGCTCGGTGTTGACCCTTTGAGAAAATGTGGGCTTGTTTGCAGAATGTGCTGTAGGACTCATAACCAGACAACACCCTAAGTGTTTAAATGACTGAGATTCGCAGCTGAGATTCACAGTGAATTCTATCACAGCAGCTGCTTGAAACGTCCCCAAATATAACAGCAGTAGTCATTGCATTCACTGAGTCGCGGGGACAAACTGGTGTTTGTGGGGCTGCATTTTGAATTTTAGCACCTGCTTTACATGTCTCAACGATATGAATAACGTTTAAAATGTAAAATTTAAGGTACAACATCCGTCCATCCATCCGATTGTTGAAATTTAGTCTAATTACCGGGCTGGCAAACTGGAGCAAGCGCCAAAGTTTATTTTTAGTGAATTCTTTGGCTATAATGTACAGATACAACTGATTGAATTTATCTTTGCATCTGTACAGTGATATACAACTGAGTGGATACAACATTGACTATAGGAATTCATTTTTCAGTGATTCTTATAGGACTGTATAATCATAGGTAATTCATGCATTCATATTGATTTTAATGTCCTTGACTACAATCTAGGATGAAAAAAAAATGTTCTCAGAGCATTTTCCATGAATCCACTCAGATTTATGCAGACTGTGCTAATGTTAGGACATACTGTAAATAACCACAAAATATATCTCCTCCAGAAAATGCTCCTGATCACACTTCAAAAGCCCTTCAGAAGGTGCCTGATCAGAGTCCTGATTTAAACCCTTCGGAGAAGATTTGGCATCACGGGTGTAAACCTGCTAGGTGACATTACTCAACCTCTGATCAACTGTTTGAGGTCATCAGTACTGGGTGGAATATTATTCTTTCTGTAAAAATCTGTCTGCAGGTGTAATCCCAGAGGCTTCAATGGTTGAGGAAACCTCGGGGTAAAATGTACTTTCAACTTTGCACGGTCGCATAATTCTGCTCAAAGTAGAATATCAAACACTCAAACATGAATTTGTCTAGAATACACAGACAAATGCATCCTTGTTTAGATTCCTTTTCAATGCTCTTAACAACCTTACCTAACAAAGTCCTGCAAAACTGAGCAAATCTCTCAGGTGAGCAATTCAGATAAGATGCATGGCCAGATGAGATCCAAACAATATAGTGGCATATTAATTCCACTTTTTACCCCCCAGTTGTATGTAGTGAAAGAGTTACATCTGAACCAGCCTGCAGCCGCGAGGACTGGACAACCTGAAGTCCTGTCATTTGAGAGGGAGGTATTTTCATTGCAGCATAGGCACCATTATTCAGCAAACCTAGTCCTTACCTCTCCTCTGCTTTGAGCTAACAGTTCTCCTTTGAAATAATGCCTGTTATTTTCCCACAGTCCACAGAACTGAAATAGATTATTAGTCTTGGCTCCGCTATAGTGCGGCTTCCTCACTCTGTCCTGTGACTACAGCAAGTCTGCCTTGTTCCTACTGTAACTCCCACCTTAACCCTAATGGAGAAAGCCCTTTATCACGGAGGTATTGACACTCCATTAAACTCTCTTCGTCGCCAAGTGAGAGGAAAATGGCTTTTCTGGCACAAATCTTGTCCTGTTCAACAAAAATCTGAGACCCTGCTGATTGGCCATTTACAACAGCACAGTTCTCTAGGACATTTACACAGGCTTTGCGAAACTCACCTTATCTGTCACATGGTCTGCTATTCTTCAAGGTGCAGCCACTCACTGTCTAATGAAATGTTTTACCACGGATCCAATCTCTGGGCACTCCAGCCAATTATTTACCTTAACGGAAAAAACACAACTCCACAACTCGCCACACCTACTAATTAGAACTTGACTCACCGGGGAAAATTTGGGATACCCGGTCGATTGTCACACCTTATTAGATTAACACAGCCAAGATAAGAACGTGCCACAACAGAGACACAACTGAATGCAGGGCACTTATTGATGAAATCAAAAGAAAACAATGAGCTTGCATAGGCAGTCTTTTTAAAATCGCAGTCTTATCATTATTGAACATTGGTTATCTACCCTGTTGATGAATTGATCACTTTCTATCACCTCTGTTTCAAAAGCATTTTCACTTGGCTGCAGGTGAGATGGTGATACTTTCCGTAACTGGTATTCAATGATGAACTACGCTTCTCCTGCTGTTTATTTTTATTTTTTTTCTTCTTTTAATGAATGATCGAAAATCCCACTGAAAATGATCAGTCACCATGAAATAAATTCTGGGAAAAGGCTCAGCTGTTATCATTGCCAGGGGCACCAATGATTTTGACACTTTTTATGTCATTACGTTTTTCATAAAAATAAGCTGAATAAAGAACAAACTTATGAGAGTAATTGGAAATAATACATTAAATAATATAGTTAGAGTCCAAATGTTTGGACTCAGTAACATGGATTCCTGTCGCTTGTGTTTATTGTATGCGCTTTTTTTAAATCCATCTTCACTAGGAGTGGAAGCAACTGAGACTGTCCTTCCAAGGATAACGACCGGGTAGGTCGTAAATGCAGGTACATTCACGTTCAAGTGACAGATGCCCTCTAGCGGCCGTAGTAATTATGACTGCAGCAGAGGAGGAAATCAGATGACGTGCTCACGTGGTCTTTTGGGTGTGAGGACTTATTAAAATAATACTGGGCCTCGCTGCATATAAACAAGTGTGACTACTACAGTTTGAGGTATGTCAGGTGTATGTGTTGTAAATAAATGTTTGCTAAAGTGTATTTAATCGGAAATCATCAACTTTATAGAGCAATGTGGTGTAATAATGTGCAACATAAATTTTATTTTATAATCTCAAAGCCTGGCAGTAGCCCCTTAACTTTATCAAATGAGAAATCAAAGAGCTCGTAAAAACTGCCAAATGCAAATGAGATAACAACCAACTCCCCAGTGTAATAAGCCTTAGGGGAAGTACATGCAAGCACAAATGTGTCTGTCACACTCCTGTTCTGGAATGTCATAATTCTCTTCAGTCTGCTTCCAGGACTGCGTGAGCCTGTTTAAATTATGATTAAACAAACTCAAAAATGTAAAATATTATTATCACTCATTTGAAGTTGAAGTTCTTTTAACATGAAAGAAGTAAAGTGGTATATTTTAAAATATACTTCAACTGCCTCAAAATGGCATCAAATGCACGGATTCACTCTGAAATCAGGACCAGTTTGAAGGATGAGATTAAACAGAAAAAGCAGTTGAGACAATCTGCGGACAAAAGATTACAACCATTAATGCAAAAGGACCAATCATCAGAAATCAAGACAATGATACCTACCCCAAAAAACAGAAAATCTCCACAATGTATTATAAATAAGCATTTAATACTGAAAGCAGAAATTTGTAAATTATGCTTGACCTATTGGCATTCCATTCCATGTTACAATTCAATTTTTCAACGCTGAAACAATATTTAGAGACTGAAGACATCTGGCGATGAAGTGTTTTGGCTGTTAACTTCAGCCGTTCTTCCCGCTAACTAGACTAAGGTGTGCAACAATTTGGGATTTTCGTCGTCATAATTTGTGACAACATGCAGAGTGTGCTACACGTTCTCTATAGAGGACGAGTCGAGACTGCAGGCAGGCCAGTCCAGCACCTGTACCCTCTTCTTATGCAGCCATGCCTTTAGTGTTCGCAGAATGCGGTCTTGCATTGTCTTGTTGAAATAAGCATGGGCGTCTCTGGAAAAGATGTCTTCAAGTCTGCATATGTTGCTCCAAAATCTCAGTGTACTTCTCAGCATTAATGGTGCCTTCACAGACATGCAAGTTACTTTTGCCGAGGGCACCGACACAACCCCATAACTGAGGGGAGCATGACTTTTGGATTTTCTGCAGCTAATGGTCTAAATGGTCCATTTCTTTTTTAGTCCAGAGCACACAGCGTCCACTCCTTCCAAAAAAGACCCAAACTATTTATTTGAAGGTCCAGATACAAGTTCTCATTTAGTGATGATCCGTCACAGAGGCCTCTGAGCCCAAAGAAGTCAACGCTGCTTCCAGACTCCGGTAACGTGAGGCCATCTTTCTGCACAGTAGAATGTTAACAGGAATTTGTGGATGTAGCGATGTACTCAAAGGTTTGTCAAAGTAATCCTGAGTGCAGGTGGTCACACTACTCATAGCTTAATGGCGAATCTTGATGTCGTGTCGTCTGAGTGATTGGAGATGAGTATTAGCCAAGCTTTGGCTTGGGCCCTTGCCCTTTATACACAGAAATTATTCCAGATATCTCAAATTTTTTTAGTAGTTATGCACCTTTGTGGCTGATATATCCTCGTCCCTTCCAAACTTTCTTTGAGGAGCATTGTTTTTAAAGCTTTCAGTGATTTTTTCGCGTTTGTGAGCAAGTTGGCGAGTCCCCAGCATATCTTGGCTCCTGAAGGACCAGGCCTTTCCTGGATGCTGATTTTGCACTGAATCATAATTACAGTTACCTTTTGACATCAGCTGTCCCAAATTACATCATTATTCACATTTTTTACCCTACTGCAAGTCAAAAACTGTTCCTGTCCCAACTACACAAGGGTCTGACTAAGCCAGGCTTGTCTGGTCTTGTTTTTGAGGCTCTTCTCCAGTAGCAATTTTGGGAATTATGCATCCCTTGCGATCCTGGTGCGGTATATTTGGAATTCACTCTGTCAATTTTAGCTTTGAGAGAGCATGTTAAGGGAGTGTCAAGACAGGAACAGGCATATTTTATCGTAATTTAATCAAACTGCTGAGTTACATTTAGGTCCTACTGTAGTCCTACTGACCTACTTAAGTCATTACTGTAGTCACTGCCTGCTGGCCTATGACCGTTAAGTGCAAGTTTCCTTCATGCAAAATATGGTCACTTTGTACGCTACCTGACCTCTGTTAGGTTTGACACTGCGAGATGCTGCCATGACCATAAATTTTTGTTCAAATGTATTTATGGTGACTTATGGGCCTATCGCCGCCCCCCACCCCACCCCCCTTCCTGTCTCAGCACGACAGTGCCCCCCATACTCAGGGAAAAGTCAACACCCTGTCTGTAAAAACTGGAGTAGAGGACTTTGATTGCCCCCCACAAACTTTTGACCTCAAACCCATCAAACCCCATTGTAATTAACTAGAAAGCTGACGTCGAGCCGGGACTTAGAGCCCAACATCACTGCCTGATCTCACTTATGCTTTAAAAAGCAACTCCCTGTAAGGAAGAGAGGATTACAAATACTAAATACTGTACAATATCATTCAGATGTTTGGAATCACCCAAAAATTCAGATGTTTTATTAGACAATGATTTGTTTATCCATCCAGGTAGCACTATCTTGATCAATAAAAAAGGGTAACACATTGATAGTGTTGCGACGACTGTTGAAAATTCTTGTTTTTTTATTGTAGCAACCCCAATTCCAAAAAAGCTGGTACATTTCTGTTTGAAACAGCAGCCTCAACCTGGTCTCTTTGCTTCTGCTCGGTTGGAATGAAAAGCTCCAGCCCCTCTGGCCCTTTAACGAACCAGTTTGAGACCCCTGGTTAAAAACATATGCACTGTTTTGTCAAAACTCAGCCAAAAAGACTAGCATCCCAGAGTGGCCTTTACACTGTTGTACAGTATGATGTATAGCAGGTACTGTTAAATGAGGGTCCCATCAGAGGAGCGGTGAGGAATCTTGTTTGTTGACTCGGACACACGCGTCCTCTCGCTCAGTTCAGCTCTTCCTGCGTACTTCTGTCTTGGAGCTGAATTTCACCTTTCCTGGCTCAGTGCTTTCACAGAAGCTCAGTCTCCGCAATATAAGGAGAGTACATGTGATAGTGCTTTTCATAGGGAAACATCACATCCCAACTGTGTCCCTAACTGGCACAATTTTAATGCTGTATTACATTGAGTGAATGTGCAGAGGCAATGTTGAGCATTCAGAGAGATAGAGATGGAGAGAGAAAGTGAGAGTGTATGTGTGTGTGTGTGCGTGCATGCGTGTGTGAGTGAGTGAGTGAGTGAGTGAGTGAGTGAGTGACCGGGTGAGGGGGCATTTGAGTAAAATGGAGCCAAGCATTGCCAAACAAGTAACAAATGCAAATTAGTCCAGAGTCTCTCAGTTCATTATACCGAAATTCCAATTTACAAGTGCCAGAGTGCTAAATGGCATAGGACCCCAACGGTATTTTTTTCTGTTAAATATGTTTCACTCCAACATGGTGAGAAGGTGTGATTTTAGTACACAGGAGTAATGTCTGCAGAACAATGAACTTCACTGTCATAACGACAGGAAATGGAATTACTCAATAAAACAGTTATTTCAAGTAAATAATCAGAATTTTTACCATTATCAATATATTGACTGTAATTAATAGGATTCTAATGCTACTTTGGTTAAGGCATCGGTTTCTTTCAAGACATTAAAACAAATAAAAGTTCTTAAAATTCTTGCCAATTCCAAACTTTTGGAAGGTACAGGAAGTGCCCTTGATGTTGGGGAGCAAAGGTCAAATGAGGTGTCCGCTTACTTGTCATTGAGTGCATTCATTTTATTCCATCTCTACAATCATGCTGCACTCTATCCTCTGTTTGCATTGGCCAGGATACGGCAGTTATGCTTTCAAATCCCATCTGAGAGCAGCTGGATAACATGTGGGGGCGGCAGCACTGCTGTTGGCACCCGGCTGCCTGTCGGGGCTGGTCTGGCCAGCCAACCTGCACCCCATTAGGTACGGAGACAGCGTGATGAAATCCTGGGCCCTGAAGCACAAAGGTCTATGGGAAACGTGCTTACTGGGTGTTTCCTAAGGCTCAAGAGAGAAATCTGTGAAAATCCTTCTAAAGGACTAATTATTCCACAATGGAGAGTCTAGACATTTCGAATATTGACAGTTCTCAACACTGACACATATAATGGGACGGACAAAGGGGCTCCATCATTAAAATAAATGCAACCAACAGTTTAATTTGAGATTAAACGATGGAAGGCAAGAGTCGGCAGCTATTATTGCACGTGCTGAAATATTTCATAATTATAATTGTATAATTTTACCATTCTAATACCTGTTGAAATATAGTGGTGGCTTATAAGTGGAAGCTAACAGCAAGCAAGTCATTTTTACTTGCATTTTTCAATAACGTCAGCCATTAATGAAATGTTTGCCAAAGTAGACAATGACGCACAATGTTGTTGTGACTCTGACACGGACTGTAATTTTAGCAGCGTAATTTTTCCAGGCAGAGGTGGGACAGAGGAAATTGAAAATAAAAGAGGGAAGCCCACTCACTGATGTGTTTCTAACACACCTTTAATGAAGACAACAATCCCATTAAAATGGATCTTTGCCAAGTCCAGCAAGATCATGCGCTACCTTCGCCACACGTGCATCACATTCATTAGGAAAACAAAACTTCGGGCAAATTATACATACTGTACGTACAGTAAATATACATTGATAACGTAAAAAGGGCCTTTGTGTATTCTGCACCCTCAGCATTTAATACATTGCAGAATGACTTGAAACTCAATGAACTAATCTCGCTGAATACTTCTAAGTCTAGAATTAAAGAACTAGTGACAGTTTCTCTGAGCTGTCAATGTTTCTAAATTGACATTTTTCCTCTTTCTTCATTTAGTATTTTTTGTCTGTAATACCCATGTTGTCCTTCAAATTTATGTCACTGCCTCTTGGCCAGGTCTCCCTTGAAAAAGAGATTTTTTAATCTGAATGGGACCTTGCTGGTTAAGTAAAGGTTAATAAATAAAAACATCATGACTGCTCCCAGATTAAGTGAAGGACATAGATTATCTCGTAAGAACAGCACACACAAAGGTCTGAGAGATATTGGACGATAAGTGAATCGTAAATTCTTGTAGTCAACATTCTGCACGCGGGAGAAATGGGCAAAGAAAGACATGAGCGACTGTCGACTTGAGCCAAGTCTTTTTGGCCAGATGACTGGGTTGGGGCATCTCTGAAACAGCAAGACTTGTGGGGCGCTCCAGGTTAGCCGTGTCTTTAGGAGGGTCAAACCAGGAACCAGCAACAGACTGCTGGGTGCCTCAGGCTCATAAATGCACAACAGCAGATGAAGGCGATCCTGTCTGATCCGAACTAACTGAAGTGCAACGGTGAGACGAGTCATAGATCATTTTAATGATGATTATGTGAGGAAAGGGTCACAACATATCTTCCATCATATCATACGCCCTGCTGTGTATGGTGTTGTGACACCGGAGGCAGGTCAAAGTGCCCATGATGCCTTCTGTCCAACATCAAGAACCTGCAGTGGGCATGCAGGTGTCGGAATTTGACTTTGGAGCGATGGAAGAAGGTCGCCTCGTGTGATGGGTCCCCTTTCTTTCACATCATAAGGATGGATGTGTGCGCCATCTGTCTGACACAGATATGGCACCAGGACTCACTATGGGAAGAACACATGCTGGAGGATGGAGGGAGGTGCTCAGAAATGTTCTGCCGGGGAACACCAGGTCCAGAGATTCATGTAGGTGTTCATTTGACACGTGTTCCCAACCTCAGCATCACTGCGGATCAGGTGTACCACTTCTTGGCAATGGTATTTCCTGGCGGCAGTGACCTCTGTCAGCAGGACACTGCGTTCTGCTCCACCGCACAATTTATTTGGGAATGGTTTGAGCAACATGATAAAGAGCCCCAACATTCAAATTTGACTTGAAAAGACGATGATTGCACCATGTTCTCACCCTAATGTTCTACAGTAGCCACTTAGGTAGGAGCTGCATTCTTCTTCGTGGGCGAGTGACTAAAGAAGCATGACATGAGGTCAAGGAGGATTCCATAAACTAAAAGAATAATAATAATAAGACGAGGACAGGGAGGACATGCGGTTACAGCAACACCTGTGTTCATACGCTTGCTGGAACCATCACCACACTCAACAGGGACAGGTCCGCATAGTTACTTGTCACACTTACAGTTTATTTTGGAAACTTTTAGACAGAAATGAAAATGTCTGTAGACTTCAAGTGGATTTCTTCGCTCAGTTTTTTGTTTGGAAGTATGCAGATGAGAAACTCAGACAGGTGGAAGAAGCCGCTACGGCTAAACTAGACCCACAGGCAGCCGCAGACTAGAAGAGTTTCCACAATTACGAACCCTCAGCGTTCCAGAGATGGTGTCCAATATGCTGAAAATCAACTAGAAGGAACCACTAAGACCCGTAGGACCAGGCAGCACGCTATCAGTACAGTCAGTATCATCTCTAGCGTGCCTAACATAATGTAGTTTGTCTGCTGGCTAATTGAATTATGATGTTGTTGTATTGCAACTGCAGCAAATGAGGGAACAGCATATGACCACCTGGCAGACTGAACGGACACGAGAGAGGAAATACACCCTGACTCACTGAGTCAAACAGGAGGGAAACGGCAGTGTGGAGGCAGGGCGAGGGACGAGGCAACAGGAGGCAGCACTCATGGTGTAACCAGATACAATTACGGGGCGCAGGGAACAAGAGGCACTGAGAGAAAAGAAAACAAATTAATAGCACAGGAACCGTACTAAAACGGAGACACGAAAAACAAGATTCGGAACAGACAGATTACGGATCCCTTACAGAAAGGACTGAAAGTAGGGTAACATACGTGAGGAGAGCGAGCCTTTCGCCTTCAGTAAAGGTGTGTAAGGAGTATATCAGTGTCTGGGCCTCCCTCTTGCGCGTGTATGATTTTGGATCTCAAGGATAGCAGAAACCTCATTAGAAATATATGGAAAAAGTGCCTATAAACTTGAATTCCTAACTCAATTCAACATTTACATTAAGCATCACTTCTGTAATATGCTGGTGGTTCGCCCCCCTCTCATACTGCATATTGAGATTTGACACTCTGCCAAACTGTCTTTTCTGCTATAAAACCACAAGGTCGTACGGTAGACAGCGATAGGTTGCTTGACTGGCAAATTTCCAGCTGTTAGCTTGACCCAGGGATTTTGATTTGCATGAAGTTGGGAAGTACGCTGCTGTTAAGCCCTTGAGCGAGGTGTTGCGTGAGGTGTGCCAAGAGTGTATCTGATGTTATCACACCTACCGGGAAGTCCGTTGGGCCGCACCAATTTAAAGTCTGAAATATTAAATATGTTCAATATGACTGAAGAAAAGGTCATAATCAAACCAAATTTCATGGCCATGATTGTTTTATGAAACAGGCACAATTTTCTTTCACAGTTCTCTAATATTTATGGTTTTAAGAGTAAGAATTCTGATTGGTCGTGAATGGAATCGGTTATTCTGCGTGCTGTACTGTTTTATGCTAATTGTTCAGTGAGAATGCTCTCCAAATGACAGCGGACCAAAAATCTATGAAAGATAAGATTTTATATACCTTTATGTGTGGGGTCTCTCACATCTAAACACAAGATTTCAAAAATCTGTTTATGTAGGATAAACAGATTCTGTTTTACAATAACCTGTTTTGCAACACCGCTCAATTTACCCGATAATTAAATTAGTTTCTTGGCTAAATGACAGAAAGGGCAGTTAATTTTTGACAATGGGAAAGCTGGTACTGGATCTCATTCTCCTTCAGGAAATGAAATGATAATTTCGGTTTTTTTTCTGATTACTCATTTTCTTTGTGTCATTAAATTTAGTTTGAAGATCTAAAACAAATACGTGAGCCTAATACGCTAAGAACAAATCAGGAAAAAGGTAAATACTCTGTCATGGCACTGTAATTATGTGCTTTACAATGGAGTCATCAGCATCCCAAAACCAAACGACGAAGCCCAACCATTTTTGTGGGCGAGCAAAACGCTTCTCGCTCAGCAGGTGATGATTCATGTCACTGCAGGACTTTATCCAGCTCAAACCAGAAAGCTCAGTCAGGGAAAACACTTTCACGACGATTCTCGAACCTCAGTAATGCCAGGAAGGGTGGGGCCAACTCCCGTCTTTGACTGTCTCCGCACCCCTGTCTGGCTTATGTCCATGCTTTCTGCACATTTTCAATTTGGAATTCCTAGAGCATCATCATGGCTCCAAGCAGTAGAGGGCTGGTCAAGTCGCACATTTGAAACCATCAGCTCGGTGGTCACCCATAATCTCATCAGCAATCAGTGTGGTTTTTCTGCTTTGGTTTTGCCAGATGTTTTTGGCTTCACCCAATGACAAGGGGAAAATAGACTTTCTGCCCATGTAATTACCTCCGCCAGGAAGCACTGTCATCACATGAGTGTGTGCGAGTGCATTTGTGTTTATGCGAGCGTTCGTCAGCAGGATTACTCAAAAACTGTTCAACAGATTACTACAAAATTTTATGTAGAGTTGGACAGTATGAATCGGAAGAGGTGATTAAATTTCCAGATCAATCTAGGCACAGATCCGGATTCTGCAGCTAATTGTAAGTGCTAGTGGATCAAAACCTGCTAGCGGAGGTATGATCTCTCTAAGTGCCCTATAGTTCATCCATGCCTTAGTGCATCTGTGCAACCACCTAGATGGCAACCAAACCCATGAAACAGTTCATGCAAATGTTGCTGTTATAATCTTATTAATTGCTTGTCTAGTCATAACAACCAATAGCTTGTATTGGTCAGGGATGGGTGGATATATTTCATCACGTGAAGTACTTTGCATTACCACATACGCATGGTAAAGCTACTCAAAAAATGTACGATTGATTAATTGATTGTTAAAGATGCATGCAGAAAAACTTACAAAGTGATTGGCTATATTGCTATCAAATGCTGAACAAGACATCAATCAGATCAGTGTGATCTGAATATTCAGCTTGAATATTGTTCCCTCTGCCAAGGAGGTTATGTTTTTGCTTCCGTTTGTTTATTTATTTATTTGTTTGTCTGTTTGTTAGTTAGGATATCTCAAAAAGGGTTGCATAGATTTTAACCAAACTTTGAAGGGTGTTAAAGTAGCACAAGAGAAACAAGTAATAAAATTTTTGGGATATCTAGGCCCAAGTACAGCGGAGACACAGGCCAAAGTTCAAATCCAGCTACACTGGCAGAGGTAAGGGCTCTCACGAGTCCAGCTCTAGATAGACACTGTTTGTACGGTACATAATATCTGCAATGACAGTTCAGTCACATCAGCAAGAAAATTCAAGTGAATTTTTTCTGCGAGGGCGTGGAAGCTGAGCCCAGTGGGCAACAAAACCTGTTTTCATGAACCACACAGACGCTCCAGAGTATTTCAGTGTTTCTTCTTTTCTCCTTCATATTCTTCATGTAAATTGCAAATATTCATAAATTCACGAGAATCACAACAAAAATCGCAGTACTGCACACACGGTTGCTTCGTACTATTAAAATAAATGAGCTTGCTGCTCTCTTAGAGGAAGAGATCGTTTTTTTTGTTGTCGTCCCAGCAAAATAACACAACTGGAGGCCGAAAAACATGGTTAAAACAAAGATAAAGGCAATAACTTTGGCCATAAAAGAAATATAACCCGCCAGTTTTTATCAACTAAGATATTAAACTCAAAGTTTTAATTTACATATTCCTGAGGTCATTTATAGGTCCATTATCAGAGATTTTTCCTAAGGTTCACATAAATCTCTATGTTTGCCACTCTCTGATTATAATCAAATGTTGAATACTCAGGTGGGCTTCACCCTGTGTATGAGAGACTAATTTTAAAAAGATTTACGTAGGTTTTCCTGTCAGAAGGTTGTTCACCTCCAAAATCCATATTTGATGTTACAGCTTATTTTTCAGTATGTCAAACTTTTAATGACTCTCTCAGTGAAGCTAAACAGAGTATGAATATTAATGTTACAGAATTTAAAATCTTCTCATTGTCTATCAACAAACAAACACGATAAAAAAAAAATAAATCAATTAGATGTTGAGATGTCACATCCTAGCTCTGTCATGGAATAGTGAAAGAGCTATGATCTGAAAATGCAAACCTGAGGAGGCCCAACTCTTTCCAGTCCGGGCACAAAGTTTTTCTATATCTGCTATTGTAGTGATTCAGCGAGTCTTTAATCATATAAACTCATGGTTCAGTCTGCGTTAAGACTCGGGACGATTACTGAATTTGACGGAGAATCAACCGTCATCATCTCGATTCCCCTCCTTGCAACTGTATGGCCCTGAGCCAGGGGGTGTGCAGCAAAGTACTGGAGCCGTACTGGAAAATTCACGAGTTTGAGTACATGGCTCGAGAGAAATGCAAAATACAAAAGCTGTTTATGACAGGGGAAAAAAATTAACCTTCATAAAACACTCTCACACCCCAGCCAAACCTGGAAATACCTCAAAGCATAGCTTATTCATCAGTTGTTCTTAGTTGTGGAAAGAGAAATCTTTTTGGACATCAGAGCCCTTCTAGGCCGATCTCAGCCTATTTCCCGAGTCTTTTTTGTTTTCCACAGCTTTTGTTTCCAAAGTGCTGTGTTTGTGCAGAAGCTGCATTGAATGGCTGTGACTAAAAAGCAGGAAATTGTGACCTTGAGACGCATGTTTACAGTGACTCACATAAGTTTCCTACGTTTACAGTGATTAGCAACTTCTACTAGGCTCTCGGCCTTGTTTTTTTCTAAATCAGGAGACAGTGTGTTTGAGCCCGCGATAACACAATAACCAAAATAATATGTATGTACACACCCCGTACACAGCCTGAAAAGCCTCTGCAGGTGTGAGAGTGAGTCACGTTTTGTCCATACCCACGTAATAACACTTCTCAAGCTCGCTTGAACTCGTCCATGTAAACTGCATGGAGATGACAGCTTTTTTCTCCTTCCACTTTAAACTCAAAAAGGGGCGTTATCAGCCGTTAGAATGGCAGGCTGCAGTTGGAGGACAAGACTGATTTGGGCGGGAATAAGCACGCACTCCCGGGGGCGGAGTTTGGGGGCTCAAGGAGTTGGGTGTATGAAGGAGGCAGTCCCAGCGTGCAGACATAACACCGAGTCAGCAATGCAGCTGGGAATTTCAGTCAGAGGTCACACACAGTAAACATCATGTGTTTAGAGAGGGTCAGACCTGGAACAGCAATTTTGCTAAGAGCTATGCATAGCAGAATTACACGGCAGCTATAAGAGAACTCCCCATTTCCTGCCGGCAAGGTTTCTCCCTTTAAAGTAAACAAATATACTTTTCCCACAGTGCATTTTGTGTCAGGATTTAAATGCTGTGTCAGCTCGATTGGAGCCCTCGAGAGTCATGCCAGTAAATATTTTGGGCAAACCTGTAATCTACAGAACTGTGCAGAGTATTCAGGCATAACATCAATCCGTACGCTCTCATATGCCTCATTCAAAAGGGAATAAAAAAAAATAATTCTTTAGGAAGCTGCTCCGTGCGCTTCAAGTCATGCCACCGATTTATTCACCACGAGGGCTCAGACAGTGGAGAGGATCAGGTGCCGTTTTCCGCTACTCTCCCCGGGTCAAAAGCTGCGTCCTCGCCGGTGTCCTGCCAGATATCGGAGCTTTGGCACCACCTGACCGCACAAACAAAGCAGCTCTTGTCGTCAGCAGAACACTCCGTGCCGCAGGCTAAAGTGGGCGTGCGCTAGCTTTCAGTTTACATGTCGATAACATGTGCAGCCCTCCACGATAAGGAATGAAAATGCGCCACGAGTGCCAGCAGGAGTCCACAGGCGTAATTGCAAGGCTTCATAGGTCATTTGCTGCCTACAATCCCCCTCTCTGTTAGCACTGGAAGCATAATTCAGGCTGACATAGCAGACAGACAGTAATTGTTTTCACTTATGAGGATTTGTATTTCCAAGCTCACTGGGATAAACTCAGTGAAGACTAAAATCCCAGCTCTTTGTATTAAAGGAGGGCACAAAGGTCTTTCAGAGACAGCTGCTACTCATCCTGTAAGGCAAATCTTTACGTAAACTCAGCAACAGAAGTGCAGTTTCCCCCCTGAGTCATAATTATATCAATTACACTGCGGCCATTTATTGTGAGACAATGAGCCATTGTCCCAACCAAAGTGTTTGCCAGGGCATGGCCAGCCCAATGCTCCCACCCTCCTCTGGGCCGCATACTTCAACAATGTCACATTCAAACAGAGCTGGGTTCAGGCGAACCTTTCTTTCATTTGCTTTGACTGACTTTACGGAGTTCACTTTCATCATGAAAAACTGATATGCCCAGGAAAAACATTCATTCTTCATCCTGATCCAACGATGTAAAAATCACACGGTCTGAACTTCCCGCCAGCGCGATGTCTAAATGATATGGCTATTTTTGTGAGGTCAAAAACGCAGTGTAATGGGGAATTTAGTGCCAAGGCACGGAGCAATAGGATGGAAAGTTTGACCTCCAGGCATCATCATTCCATTTCTGGGATGCGGTGGTGGTGGTGGAGGTGGGGGGGGGGGGGGGGTCATTTTAATTAGATGGCACAAGTGGGAGTGTCTTTGGAATTAGGTTGCATAAGGTCATATATGGTAACCTCCTGAAACAACACTGTACACATGTGACTAAAGAGACCCCGATCCAGGCCAAAAAGCCACCCATTATTTGATTTCATCATTACTGCCGACAAACGCATGTCAAAAATATACAGCAACTTTGCTTACTGTATGAAACGTAATAATGTTGTTAAAATATCTACAATGCATCATTATTGTACTGTGTACCATGCGTCATTGTCAATGAAAAATAAGTGAGATAACTTGCAGGTACACATATGGTGTTCATAACAATGTAAATTTACAACAGAGCCAGAGATACATTTTTCTAAGGCACCTCAATCCCACCACAGGTGTGTATAAGGGCAGTTTCATAGACATGCAACAATACTCAAAACAAGTCTGACTGTGAAATTTGTTGAGACTCGACTGCATGACACATGGTTTTGAAGTAGTTTCAATGCCCATAGTTACTGAACTTTGTCAGTAGAATCCTAGCTAGCTGAGCTCCTTGACAGGGGAGACTCTGGTGCGATTTTTTTTTTTTTTAACCAGCTGGAATGAGGACCACAACAAGAAGTTTCTGCTCGGTCGTTTGATACACCAAATGTGTACCAAAAGTATTTTGAGTATTTAAATGTTAGCCAGCCAAGTACTTTAATGCTATGTATGTGAAGATGCTAAATATGATAAAATGTTTTGTCAAGCCATTTTGTGCTAGCTCCAAGTGAACGATTCTTCAAAACAGCTGGCTAGCCAGCCACCCCAATTCTGATAGTTTATAACTTAGCTAATTTTGGTTGCAAACAACATTAAGTAATTTATCCTTTGGTTTCCAGTGGAAAGTAATCAGACTCGCCATTTCTTGTAGTTCTTGTACATTCATCATACCCGACTACCAAAGATGTAGCAGTAACGTCAGTTCCTTGCTGGATGCCGTAGAATGCAAAATGTTGGCCAGTGGCTTCATACTCCATCCTGATTATGTCATTTCCTTTACAATGAGAATTTTTAACTCAGATATTCAACTTATAGTTTAAACAATACACCTTTCATCCTTGGAGGAAAGATTGAATGACGCCAACAAAACGCCAACAAAGTTGAATGAATGTTATGTATTCGCCCATGTCTGTTTGTTCGTTTGCTCAGACAATATTTCTCAAATATGCCCATCAATTTCATACTTTTGGTAGCATTGTGGAGGTAAACCCCTTCATTTGGTGGAAAAAGGCAGGGATTTCTCCATTGCACCTCAAGAGACATTGAAGAGATGCAGAGCACTAGATGCCATATTAGTTTATGCAACTTCGCTCTTAGAAAGAAGGGGTGACATCCATTACATATTATTCTGTTCAGTGGTGCCACACAAGTGGCCAGACAGGTATTATCCAAATTTGTTACACTGTGACATAAACAAGTTATGGAAGAAAAAATCGGACTACAAACCAGGCATTTCTGGCTTTGGATTACAGAGACAGCGTCTTGCTAAACATCACAATGTCAGAGTGATGAGAAGGGTTTGTAGCTGAAAGTGGTCAACATGAGTCAATATTGTATTGCAGCAATACAATTACAGTCCATTTTAACGCCCTTTGGCTGACAGAATTACATCAGCTCTCAGGCATCAGCCAGTATGAGGTCATACAAATAGCTCATTTCATACGTGTCTGTGCAGACCTTGCAAACACAGAGCAGTTCTCTCTTACTAAGTGTAAATCTGAGGCTATCCTTTCCCCTACTGTTCAAAGACATGCATGCAAGGCTAATTGGAGGTTTATAATTGCCAATTAGTAGGAGTATGCAAATGAACAGCGTGTGATCACTGATGGAGTAATGACATGTCAAGGGTTTGTCACAACCTCTCGCCCATCCTGTGCTGGGATTGGCTCAGAATGTATTACTAACAGGATGCAATGAACACTATAAATATTATTTGAAGCACAGTATTTACAAGTGAAAGTAACTCAATGCTTTTTTCAGATTCACTTGCAAGCAAAATTGTGCACCAATTGAAAAATTCCACTTCAATGAATTAACTCATACACTTCACACACCGCAGTTGGAACGCAGATCTAAAAACTTCATTAGTACTGCCACCTTGTGTTTGTTTTTTGTCTTGCATTGTCTGAAGTCTAATTCTAAATTGCATGAGACATTTCTTAATGTGCGAATTTTACTTATAATGAACAGCAATACCACAGACTGCCTTTTAAGGCCGATTTGCGGATTAGTTAAGCGATGACGGGGCTGACTCGATGGGGAACATACAATAATTGACTTCGCAGAGGGTTGTTTTACTCCAATCAGAATCTTGTTCTGGCGCTGTTCAGAACTGATCATTGTAATCAGTTCATGTTTTTGCTAGTGCCATGAGTTTGCCTGCGCACCACATAGTGTAATCACCAATTCTCCCGAGGTCCGGAGGACAGTACTAAGCTTCTGCTGCTGCCATATCATAAACACACACACCCACACACAAACATGCATGCACATAAACACACGCAGGCGCGTGTGTGCGCACACACACACACACACAGTAAAGCAAAAAATGAAAATCTGACCAAACTTAGAAAAGTAAGGCAACCGGCTGCAAAACATTTGCGTTTTCTGAACTTCAAGATCCAAGTACTTTCACCTTAGTGTGTTAAGTTTAGTCAACTTTTTATTTTTTACAGTGCACACGTGTACATGCACTCACAGACACACACACACACACACACACACACACACACACATTGATTTGAAATTCAAATTAGATTGAATACTTCTAAATTAATATATTGAGCTTTAAAAAGTAACCGGTATTGCTAACAGTGGCAGGGTGATTGAGATTACCAGCCTTATGTTTCAATGCAAAGCTCATCTTTATGGCATCTGTATGGCACAGACTGTACAGTGAGCCTGATTACTTTCTAGTACAACCCAAAGGATATTAGAGACACAATGACACTATACAGAAACCATATACTGCAACATATCAGCTTCAATAAGGACACACTGGTGCACTGTAACAAAAACATACCATGGCATGAGAGTACTAAAATACTAAAGGGACGTGAAATGGTAAAATCTCCGCACAGCACAGTACCCTTTATATCAGTAAAAGCAGGTAAAGTGGCAGCCCGTGTGATTAGGATACAGTATGAACGGATCACCATAAAGCCCACATGCCTTCATTACTGGAGCTGCGGTGCGATCTGTTTTTCCCTCAATTTCTCAGCGTAAAACCACATTAAGCCTTTGAGTGCTAAATACAAATAATGTTGCTCTATCATGCAAGATATCAAATTCAAAGCTGTTGAAAACCTCTCATGTGGGGACTAGTTTAAAAAAACTCCCGCAGGGAAGGTCAAGTATGTTCTGAAAAGTGAGGAGCCTGGCTTGGTTTGTGACTGCGGGCTCTGTTGCGTTCGTTTCCACAGCAGTGCCCTCTGTTCTCCACGATTACGCAGTGCATAGCATTATCATACCTGTGGTACTCAATACATTACTGACAAGAGATTGTAAGCATAATACAATTCTTTTTAATAACCCATGTCCATGATCATCAGTGAAGTGCCATTCCTTCACACATCATATAGTAATGGCCACTAGTTTTACCTGCCCAGGTGATCACACCAGTGGCAAGAACACTGGTGAAAAAGTTCAATGAAAATGCACTTTCAAGATGGCGTCAAAAGCATCTCAAAGTGCACACCACAGATTCAGTGGTAAACCCTCGGACGTGCTGGGACACATCATTGGTGATGTTGTTAGCTTCAAGGCATTTAGGGTCTTCCTACCTCAGACACCCACGCTCAGGTGACCCAGTATGAGTTAAATCAGGGCCCGACTTGTCTCTCAGCAGCACTAGCCCACAGCTCAACCCCTCCCAATCCACAGCCATCGAGAGGGTCTCTCCACAGCCCATGGTGGATTTTAGCTTTTTTTCTTTGCAGCCTCACAGGATGTAGACTTAGCAGAGCGATTGGCCAGCAAAGCCTAAACATTCCACTTCAACAGGCAAAGAGCAAGACTCTCAGCCCTGACCATGGCACTGTTGTACCAGCTCCTTGTCCTTAGCTTGTCTCCGTTCATTAGCCTCCTCAGTGCAGATCTCCCAGCGAGCTGTTAGAGGGATAAGGAGCACCCCAGTGACCTGACCACATCCGGCCGCAGTGATGGTGTTCTGCTGTCCAGAGACTTCAGCTGCCTTCCCAGGACGACCCCCAGCTCTCAGTCAGATGAAGGGGAGAGCAGGCCTGACTGTGCAGCTAAAATGCTTTGGTTGGAGCCAGAGCTTCTGGCACCTGGAGGCTTTGGGCTCCATAGAGCGACTCCAAACCGAGCTCATCCTGCGATTCACCAGACGTGGATTATGTGCCCTCTGTTGCCCTCTGCAGAGCCGAGTATTTCATCCTGACCTGATAACAAAAGCATCTTTTAGTCATCGATATTAGCAGATTTCAACTGCTACTGTTGTTTGAACGCGAGTTGCGGGAAATCCTTCAATTTGCTGCTCATTGCTCATGTGCAGAAAAACTTTCTGGAACAAATTTATTCCCAATTGAGTCCACCAGCCAGCCAGCAAGCAGATTTGTTTACCAACACAAACATTTTATAGTTTGCAAGCAAACATGACGTACGTTGAGTTGACTTATCATGCCAGATCCCCATTTCTCGCATAAAATCGACAAAACAAATTACAAATCCTGCACCGCAGATGTGCTCACCGCCAGCTTGAACCATGTGCGAGTGTAGCTAGACTCCAGTAGAGGTCAAGCATTGTTTGGGTCAGGACCCAGACATACTTGTGTCATTTGAATGGAACTTTAACTGAAGTCAGAAATTAGGTCTGTCTGTCAGGGGTGGACTCCGGCACAGACAGCAGATGAAACAATAAAGTTTATTTATTTTTTTTTACCAAAGTATATTTTATTGGGCCGTACGTGCCGGGTGGAACAGCAGGGAGCAGGGATGCAGCGCCAAATCATAGGGTGGACGGGAATTCAGGTCATAGGCTGAGTTCAATAACCAGGAGAGGAGAATGTGGTTCAACATCACAGCCCAAGCTCAAGTTAAAAAGGAAGCAATAGTTCCTTACTGCTACTCTGAGGGTTATTGAGCATGAGGCAGACACTTGAGAGTGGCTTGTTTATTCACCCAATAGAAGACATGACAAGTACAAGTTCAGATACAGAACTTTTATGTGCGTGAATGTGAAGTCAACAGAAGATTACTACTATCGCTACTGAAGACAGCTGAGGACTTGGTGTCTTAGTCAGCAAATACCGTCCCGTATACAATCACTGGCAAAAATTATGGAATCACTACACTGAGAGGATGTTAACCCAGCTATTCCACTACATAGTAAAGAAATATATTGCAGATATGACACAAAACTATTTTTTTTTCAATAGCTTAGCAATCTGGCTCCATGCAATATACCTCAAAAAAATGAAATGCAATTATTTAAAGTCATAGGATATTTGATTCCAGATTGATTAGAGAAAAAAATTATGGAATTACTCAATGTTGAGTAAAAAAATATAGACTTGTCAAAAAAAAAAAACAATTAATTCTTTGTTGCTCCTCCGCTGAATTTTACGATGGCCTGAATTCTTTAGAGGTGTGGACTTCAGTATTGAATACCAATATTTTCTGTCAAGCTGGTTTCAACTTCCTCTGACAGCAGCAGTTAACAGATCAGCTATGGAGACTTTTCATGGACCTTTTCTTTATATATATATGACTGAGATCTGGACAGTTCTCTGGCTGTTGTTGAGTTGATTTGACTTTCCTGAATAAAAGCTTTTACACTCTTTGCTCTGAGGCGAAATGCATTGTCATCCTGAAAATGGGTTAGGTTGTGAAGTCATTTATCTTCAAAATGGAATGAAGAAATGGTGTAAAATTTCAGTGCACGCCTGCGCATTGACTGTTGAGGTGATGATTGCCATCTCCTCTGGTCCTCTGCATGTCATGCAAACCGATACCAAAAAGGAAGGGGAAAAAAATTGCTCGTTTTCTTCAGGCAGTCATTTTTATGTTTCACTGGCACGACATTGGACAGAGGTTCCAGCATCATCGCCTTTGCCAATGCAGACTCACGATTCATCACTGATTATCACCTTCATCCGATCATCCGCACTCCATGATTAATTCTCTATAGCCCGCAGTGACCTTGCTTTCATGCGTTTGGGGGTTAGTGCTGGTTTTTACTTGGCTTTTCTGATGAAAATCCCATTTCATTCAGCCGATTTCTTACAGTTCTGTCAGTTCCACTGACTCATGTTTCTGCCCATTTGTTTTTCATTTGTTTTGTTGTGCATTTTCTATTTTCAAGGCACATTGCTTTGAGTTTGGTGTCCTGAGTCTCCTAACGATTTGACATCTTTAGCAGCCGACGCTTATATTTTCCTTTTATAAGCTTCCTATTTTATTACCTCCACCTCATTATGCCAAATTATGTTAATGTTAAGACTAAAAAAGTTAAAGTTTGCGCGCAATAAACAGCCCTTGCCGATGCAAGACCACCCCACCAGTACTCAAATTTTGCCCCAGAAAAAAACCCTGTAATAATGAATGACAGATTCTCTTTGGAAAGAACATTAGTTAATTCCCAAAAAGAATTCCGATCCTAGCAGTCATGAGCAAACTATGCTCATCCCAGCCAAATCCTGCGGACCAAAAACATTCCAGCATCTCTAGCCAAAAGAAGACAGTCTCTCTGCTGTTTTGGAAAAGGAGTGAAATGACGTCATGATTGTTATGCTCCAGCGCACTGCTGCCCAATTCCTGCAAATGGCAATGTGACCTCAGACAAGCCAAGAGCTCCATTCTCTCCTCAAATCAGAATAGAGGTCTTTACCCGGCAGCAAGCAAAATTATCCTTCTGATGACCCGCGAACATTCGTAATTAGCATTTACTAGCATTTACAGATCTGTTTTTACTTCTAGCACAACAAAGAATAAGAATCATTCACTCATTCTGGCAGATGGTCACTGTCTTTTTTCTTTCTGGGAGAGAAAGCATATTTTCCGAGGAATGAAAGGCCTAGTATTCCCCAGAGGAGACATGCTCTGAAGATTCAAGCTCCTCTGGTACATGAATGATATTTTTGTTTGAAGAGAAGCACAGTTTTTTTTTTCCTTTCAAAACTTGTGTCAACATTCTCCTTTTCAGCAACGTCTCAAAATATAGCCGCACTACTCGAGTGACGCGGGGAGCGGCTTCAAAATTTGACAACTACATAAAACAGAGTGGCAGAAAGCAAATGTCACGAGGCCAGTGCCAAAAATGTCAGGGCTTGAGGCATGCCTCGTAAAAGGAAAGGATTTTTTTTTCTTTCGATGTACTGTCCTGTAGTCTTTTCCATGACATGTATTCAGTGGCCCAAAGTTTGTGGACACCTGTCAGTGTTGTTATTCTGTTTTGTTATGTTTTGTTAATATCATGAATTTATTTGAGTATTTTAGATTGTTCTGTTTATTTCTTTTAGTTCCATTTGTATTTCCATGTTCGCTCTTTCTCGACTTCCCTGTTCCGTTTTCTTGATCGTTCCCCATTTCCCCACTTTAGCCACACCCTCCTCTAGTGCTCCAATCCCCTGTCTCACCTGTTTTAGTTTTGATTGGCTACCTGCCCACCTCACCTGCCCTGATTTTCCTTGCTTTTTGCTCATTTGTAACTGCAGCTTCAGTTCTGTTTCCCTGCCGCACACCTGTCCTGAGTTCTCCCTTGTGGTTAGTTTGTCATCCAAGTTCCCAGTTCAATCTTTCCAGTGCAAGTCTGTCCATCTGTTTTTCCCAAAAAGCCCATTTTTGAGTGTAGTATTATGGCCCCAATTTGTTATGACTCAAATTTGTAATGACATATCGAACAGCAAGGGATGACAGACAAAATTTTAAAACTTGAACAGATTTAATAAAACAAAGACTGACCAAGATTGAAATATAAAATGAGATAGTTACAGTCCCTTGGTGATTGAGGAGGGGTTGCTTTGATGTGATGTCCTGGGTCAGGAAAATGCTCCAACACAGACAAAAATTCACAAAAAAAGCTTCACAGGTCTTGAAAAGAGTGACACGTCTGGTCAAATGTATCCTTCCACAATTTCTCTAACTACTTTACCCTCTCAATTTTTCTCCTTATATACTCTTTTCCAGCCCCCTCCCACCTTCCAGACTTTTTTTTCCTCTGGGACTTTCCCCTCTCAGACATGCCCAGGACATGCCCAAAGCCTAGCTCCTAACTGGGCTTAACAAAAAAAAAGTCAATACTGCCATCTAGTGGCTTTTCCCCCCACATTACAGTAGTCTGCGTGTGTCTGATTTCTCTGTGTACCTGGTTTTCGAGTTTGGAGAGTCCTTGGTGTTGTCATGCCATCTGGTTTTTGGATTTTCCACCCGTTTTCTGACCTTGCCATTGCCTAATGTTTTTGTGCTGTATTCTTCCTCACTGCAGCAGACAGATCAAAATTTTATTTCAGTGGAACTAAGAGATCTTGACTGTTTTGCATGAACTGGCAAGTACCAACGAGTGTCCACATAGTTTTGCTCATGTACTGTACATCTTTTGTCATTAAAGCTCGCTTAAATCTGCCTCACCACCCAGTAAGTTGGAAAAAAAAAAACAAATCTGCTGATTTCCATAAAAGGCTTCCTATTACCGAATTCATGGATGCTGAGTTGAAAAATGCAAGTAAAAAGTTTCTATCACATAGTTTTTTTTCCACTAAATAAGAATTCAGATTTTACTTATTATATCATATACTGTATAGCTTTTTTCAGAAAGTCTGTAATTTTCTGTTGCTTTTTAGGTGTAGTCAAACACCCACACATGTAGCAGAAAACATCTGGATCATGTTTGCATTCTTCTGTCATTCTTACGTCAGTGGCCGTATTTTTAAGCCAAAAATCAGGATTAGGCATAAAATAATGTCATTAAAGTCATTCATACATGTGAAAAACAGCAGAAAATTGAACAAATAGTTCTCACCTGACTCAGAGGAAGATGGAAATCATGACTTTATGGCATTTTCTGGTGATTAAGGGATGACACAAGACTTCCTAACCTTACAAGTGGTTGTCGAAAGTGACAATGAAATGAAATGCACATCATACATTGTGAGAAAATGCGACATGCTAGAGCAAAACTGACAGCATTTTTTGAATCACCACCCAAAAATTGGCAAGAAACAAGTATCATTTTTTTTCCAGCAAAAATGATGCAGGGCAGTGTTGCTGATGTCCTCTAACCTGAATGAAATACACACATAAAACGGTTGTGCGGTAAATTTAACAGCGCAAGCGGTTCATACATACACTTTACAGCCTGAGCGACTCATAAACGAGGAAATTCTCTTCCTGTCAAAAGCTGGAAGGGCGGCTACAAATAGCCTGCATTTTCCCCTGAGGCACTGCCCAATGAAAGAGCTTTTTAATCAGTGGCACATACCGCTGCCTCTGTGGCGAATTCTTCTCGAGTCCTGCAACAGAGCAACAGTTTGTCCAGGAGTTTCCACTAACAACATGCAGGGTGCAGATCGTAAATTGCTTTTCCAAAATTCCAGAGAATGCACTCACCTCCCAAATACCACGAGCCACACTCCACACCACTGAAGGCAAGGAGAGTGGCTGCAATGGTCCAAAAATTCAGTAGGGCACTGGCGAGAATGAACTTTCTGCCACAAATGCTACATACATTTTCGTAGCCACAATGAGTAAAGTCTCAGCTGACAGTCAGATCTTCAATAAAATCCAAAGCAAAGGAAGACCTTAACCCTTAACCTTAAAGTAGAAGAACTTCCAAGAAGAACCAATCTTCTTAACTTAATGGGGGTAGAGCAATACCGCTTGTAAGTAGCGCAGTTAACACATCTGACAGCATTGCACTGTGACTGTGAAATTAAGATCTGGTACAGGATTCACACAACCATCCATAGTCATCCGGAACCTTCCCATAAAACAAATCCAGCAGATTTCCCTACGTACAGGTATGCAGCAGTTGATGAACAAAGGGTTCTTAACTTAAGGGTCTAAACAGGCCATTAAAATGCTTTTGAGGTATTAAACGTAGCATCATTGCTAGAGTGATGTGACAGAGCAGCATCAGTCGAGATCAATTATTTTTTTCAAGGGATGTTCTGTTTTTCACCCCTTTTCAGCTCACCAGCCTCCACCTACCACCACCTGCTCAAAGCCTACACACACCAGAAACATCTGCAAACACCAATTTAAAACATACGAACACAAATTTATAGTAATCGTAAAATCACATAAAATTTAATCACGCAGCAACATTTTAATCATCTCCTCTTTTGAAACAAAAGTATCATTTTGACCACAATAGCCACCGTCCCATTAAAACCCTCTGCTCTTCTAATCTCACACGCTACTGAAATCTTAATGAATTCACACGCAGCGATTAAACACCAGGAATTTCGGCTTTGTCCTCCCAATTTCACATATGATGAGAATATCTGTTACTGGTCTAAGGTTACAGTGGGGCCTTTACCATACAATGACATCATCTGTCATTATTACAGCAGAGAGAATGTAGGTCATGAAGAATGGGGCTTAATTCATTTTCCAGTCATCATAACAAAAGCGCCTGGATTTTCAGAGGCAGATTTCAAGCAGCTCCCAATTTCACAATCAATACAAATAAATTAAAAGTATATGCCCTCGCATAGCTGTCACAGCTCACAGAGCAAAAGGTTTTTACTTTTATACTGAAATTAAGCCGAAGAAAATCATGGGATGTCTGTTTTGGCAAAAAATAAATAAATAAAACAGACAAACGCTGGCAAGCTGAGTAACAGCATCATATTTTCACATGTTTATCATTGAAATTATAAACAGATTCTTAACCTCAATAACTTCTTTCACAGAAGAGCATGGGTGTCACTGCAGTTTTCAAGCTTGAGTGTGGAACGTTGGAAAATGTTGTCGTGCTTCGTGCAGAGATGGACGACCGAGACAAACATCGCTATCAAATTCTACACTTCCCCGCTAATTAAAGTTCATGGAAGCGCAGGAATGTGCATCTATGCTTGTACAGCCAACTCTCCCAAACCCAGGGTAACAGTCACCTGACATCAATACCAGGCACCCAATCAGTCAAAGAAATGGCAGATTCAAGTGTTTGATCAATCCCTACATACGTAGTATTAATGTGATATTAAGCATGCAGGTGCTTCTCAGATATATTCCGTATGTGTGGATTCCCTACAGAGACTGTAAACTTTGACTAATCAACTTTTAAAGGTGAGACATCAAAAAAAATGTTATTATCCCTTAGAGCACTGAAAAAATTTTCAAGTAAAGTAAAAATAATTATCCTGAGCTGTTGAAAATCTATCATGAGGCAACTTGTTTAAAAGAGCTCCCCTGCAGGAGCTCTTTTAAGCAAGTTGCCGCATGATTGTTGAAAATCTATCATGTGGAAGTTGCCTCATGATAAGTTTCCAACAGAATCTGGTTTTGATATCTTACATCATTGGGCAACTATAGTTGCCAATGGCGCTCAAAGGGTTAAAATGTAGCTCACTGTCCTCGTGAGTCCTGATGCTGAACATGCGGCCTTTATGGCCACAGTCTACCCAACTCCAAATGGCGACTTCCAGCATAATAATACACTGTGTCACAAAGAACATAATTTTAAACTGTCCCACAAACATAGAGATCACAGTACCCAAACGGCCGCAACAGTCACCAGATCTCAATCCGGCACAGCAGCTTTTGGATGTGGCGGAGCGAGAAATTCACAGCACGAATAAGCAGTCAACAAATCTGCGGCAACTACTTGATGCCATCATGTCAGTACGACCAGAATCTCCACAGAGTGTTTTCCAGCACCTTGCTGAAAAGGTGCCATGAAAAATTCAAGCCAATTTTGGGGCTTGGGGGCAGGCTTTATTAGGTATAAATTTTTAATTCCGAGTAAAGTGACCAGAAAATATAAACATGCATCAGTTATCATACATTCTACTGGATGTTCTATCTGTGAGCCAACAGGGGGGTATCGCAGCACATTTTAGAGACTTACATTGCAGGAAATGCGGTTCTGTGGACTGCATGGCGCTGACTCATATGATCCTGCCACGATGCCCATGGTTCCCATGGTACTCATACAAATATTATTCCAATGGTTATGACAAACTATCTTACCACATACTCAGATTGTACACAGACAAATGCAGGAATGGACATAATCACTTTGTATTTTCATCAGCTATGAACAAACGTAATGGACAAGCATACAGCAGCCCTGCACAATTATCTTAAAAAGAATAGTATAACTTAAATAATGTGTGTGTATTTTAAACAAAAATATGATGCATTTTTTTAATACATTTCACAATAAATAGCTGCACAATGGAATAGCAGATACAGTAGTCTGAAATGATGGACACATTTTTCCCATGAGTTCGTCTAACAGCCCGGGCAGGTTCTCATTGCTTCCATGAACTAAACAGGAAATGAGCAAGAAGTCAAATGGGTTAAACTAACATTAGGAGGGACTCAAGACTTCTATTTCGGGTGGCCTTTAGGGTAAATCGAGCATAAAATGGCAGATGTCAAAGCAACACAAAATACGTCTTACATAAGCAAAAAAAAAAAAAAAACACCTCCCCCTCCAGCAACTGGACCCAAAGAGAGGATTTAGGGTCCGAAAATAAAGCTTTTTTATTTTTTTTTTTGAATGATTGTATTTTTCTTCTCGTCCCAAAACGTCTGAATGTATTACGCCCTGTGTATATGAGTTAAGTGGGTGAATCTTGCAGAGTGAAAGATCAGCAAAACTTTCCACTGTAAACCTGACAATGATGTCATCATGTGGTAACTTCCTTACGACGTCCAGAGAGCAGCGAAAACGCCTGGCTTAACGTTACGGAAAACAAATGCAGGAGGTAACAAAAAAAGTTAATAAAAATACAGCAACTGGGGAATAAAAACACGAATCCTACGGCGTCTGATTTTGTTACACAGTTTTTCTATCTGTACAGTTATCTACATTCTTCAAACTGCACAGCCACTTAGTTTTAGTCATTTATCTTGCTCTTTTTTATCTATTGCACAAAACCACTGCTACCCTGTAATGTAGACGCTGGAAACTTCTTTCCACCAAAAACCAAGAGAGTCTCAGCTGTCGCGCAGTCAAAATGCGTAAAATTTACCTTCTCAAATCAGAAGCCTAAATACAGAAACAGCAATACTGTACCCACGAAACAGTGATTTCCAACTGAGGTGACTGTGCGGCAATATGCGCAAAAAAACGTGGCAAGCGGAACGTCATGAGTGCGCAATTCATCAAACCAATTCCATGCCACTTGTTGCACACCACACTAACAAAGCTACTTTGTTGATTTAAAAAAAAAACAACTTCCCTGATTGCTTTCTGACATTGTTATACAGACTGTCACATTTTAAAATGAAGGGTTCCAGTCTTTGAAGTCTCAGAGTACACGTAAAGAAGTTAGGTCAGTGATTTGCCACGGAAAATCAGGAACATACCTGACAGGAGATGGTGCCGAGCAGGGAGTACCCTGAGATCCACGATCGCCCATTCCCGTGCCAGTCCAGGATTAATTTAGACCCTTCGGTCTGTTAAGAAATAAATACATGAGTGAAAAAAGTAGAAAATGTATCAGAAACAACGCGCTCTGGAGCATTTCAGGGACGCACGTAAATATCCAGTGTGGGCGACGGCATCTACAGCGATGTGACAGCCACATCCCACATTCCCTCAGTCCTGCAGCCAATGCGCATGAGACTCCGGTAAAAATCCTACATTCAACCAAGTTCAACTTAAATCTATCCCGAATCCAATTAAACTGTTGGCGACTGCGCACTGGATTTCACAATATAAATGAAGAAATATTCCCCCCTTGGCGATTTTGTAATTGCAAAAGCATGGCACCAATGAAAAGAAATTCTGATGTGTAAACCGGGTGCAGACCTGCTTTGAATGCATGAACATTAACTTCCACGACAGTACAGCGTGTGCTGCTGAAACTACCACCTTTTCACAGTTAATTATGTCCGTGTTCTGGGGCCACTTCCTCGTCGGAATTTACTCTTTGCGTTTTTACTGAACCAGCACAGCTCATTTTCAAGTTCTGGCACGATATAGGACAAAAGCGAGTTTTAATATAACATACATGTACCAAACATCGAAAATTGTCTAAAGTAAGCTAAGGCTAAAAGACCCAGGATTGATACGCAAACTTAAGTAGCATATTTAGCCTCTTAAAATTCATATCACACCTTCTTTAAGGTGCTGTCTTTGCCCAGCACTAGTCTGACTGCGGGCACTTTTTCGAACGTAACACGTCTTCAGCAAAAGCCGGTGTTGCAGACCAATGGAAGTGAGTTGATTACAGATGACCCCTTCAGCGAGCCTGTATGCTCATTCGGTAATTATATTTCACGTAAGTTCACCAATACTAATTGAGAAGCCGTGACTTTAAGATGTCTCAATGAAAGTTTAATATTCATATTACAAGTTTCCTTTGACATGACTGTGACTGTTAAAATTTACAATCAAATATCAACAAAGTGAAAACTGTGCCCTCCCCGAGTACGCCCGTTGCCAATACTTAATTTAGGGAAAGGGTTACAGCGCCGCCCTCTGGTAGCTATGTTTACCTCAGAATTTTCTCTAGTATTGCATGATTTGGCCGTGCAAATAGGCTCGTTAAATTTCTGTTCTCATAAATGTTTTACCCCTGCTTTAGTGTTTCTAGTATGTCTTAAAATTAAAATCACTTTGCATATCGACAATTCATATGTAAAAGTGCAGTCTGAGACCAAAAAAAGACCGGGAAGTTTTTGTCAGAAATGTCCCCTTCACAAATGGAGATTGTATATTGCTACTAAAACATCTGAAACATCATGAGAACTGTATCTTCATTCACGTGCCAACTGCAGAAGAAAATGGTTTAAAAAAAAAAGCTAAAAACGGTGAAATACCTTCAGATTGCACAAGAGTAAAATTTGGATGATTAAAATATATTGTGGTTTCAAATATGTCTGGATGCACAAGCCTTTCCATTTTCTTGATCTTGAAGAAATCTATTTTGTGTTTTAACTCAATTTTGTTGAATACTCGTAGGCCTACTCATGTTTAATTTCACAGAATTAGGAGTGAAGAACAGGTTTGATTACAGTGCTCACACAAGCAAACAAACAAACTACAGCTTGGTCACAGGAATAAGCGCCGATAGAGGAAACACTCTGATGGTAAAGTCTGATAGCATGGTCTTCTGCTATTACACCTCATCCATATCAGGATGTAACATGCTGTGAATTCAGAGATGCTTTCCTGCTCACAACATCTGTAATGAGCAGTCACCTGAGTTATCGCACACATTTTAGAAGCATGAACCAGCCAGGCCATTCTCTGGCCCCTCTCATACACGAAGAGTCACAGTTTGTGCTTTTTTTTTTTTTTGTAATTCATGCCATTTTGTCTAAACTCTGAAGACTGTCGTGCATGAAATTCCCAGGGAATCAGCTGTTCCGGAAACAGCAGAGGCTATTGCCTCAAACGTTGAGAGAATAGGGTGGACAAGAACTGTTATCGCTCCAACCGTTCGCATTTTCTGCAGTTCTGCAATTATCCATCAGATATACAGTAGCACATACGGTACAGGCCAAAAGTTTGGACACACCTTCTCATTCAATGCGTTTCCTTTATTTTCATGACTGTTTACATTGTAGATTCTCACTGAAGGCATCAAAACTATGAATGTACACATGTGGAGTTATGTATGTATCTAACAGTTATCCAATAGGGCTGTCGGCTGTGTATCAAGTTGACTTCTCCACAACACAACTGATGGTCCCAACCCCATTGATAAGGCAAGAAATTCCACTAATTAACCCAGACAAGGCACACCTGTGAGGTCAAAACCATTTCAGGTGACGACCTCTTGAAGCTCATCAAGAGAAGCCAAGAGTGTGTAAAGCAGTAATCAGAGCAAAGGGCGGCTACTGTGAAGAAACTAGAATATAAGACATGTTTTCAGTTACAGGTATTTCTCACTTTTTTGTTAAGTACATAATTCCACGTGTGTTCATTCATAGTTTTGATGCCTTCAGTGAGAATCTACAATGTAAATAGTCATGAAAATAAAGGTAACTCATTGAATGAGAAGGTGTGTCCAAACTTTTGGCCTGTACTGTAGGTCCTTTCACTACATTGTGAAAGCATCTCCTTGAATTCTGAAAAGTTGTGAAATTCAGCGTCCTTATGAAGTTCCAGGGCTTTCCCGCGCTGTTGTTAATCAGAGCAGGAAAAACGGCGGAGGACTGCAGCACTTAATGAAAAAGGCGATACGTCTGAAGTTTAATGTCCAAGTGCAAAAGCACCATGCATCAACATTTCATGTTTTTTTCTCTAAGTAAAGCGTAAACGAGTGAATTTTAAATGAAAGATGTGTGCCTATTTGTCAATGCACTGCTATAAACTGGCATCGTTTTTGCCAGTGATTTAAAATGTAATTTTACAATCAGTTCATAACCTGATTGTACCCCATCAACCTCGGCTGCGTGCAAAGCCTGGACCACTGCAGTGACACGTGCCCATTTCACGGTTCTGCATGTAATGTTCATGTTCACTGTAAACCACAGTTTAAAGTGCGCAGGACTCTACTTACAGTTAAAATAACAAGGAAACACTGCGTTAATTTAACTGTTAAATTTAGTCAATTTATAATAGCGCATAGCCTGAAGACCTTTAGAACATTGAACTACAAAAAAAAAAAAAAATCAGAAAAGAGCTGCCTTGTGTAGACCATTTAAAAAAAAATGCAAGTCAGCTACGTTCAAAAACATGACCAGCTGTGAGATTAGAATACATTTCATCAATAATATTATGGAATGGATTGTTTACATGTTTCTGAGGCCAGTTTTGCAAATACTTTTTATTATTCTCCGGTGCTTCATGTACAGAAGAACATATCTGGTAAAGGGCAAGTCATGACCAGAATGCTTTGCGTTCACTTCCTGTTCAATGCAGCCAGTACAGATCCAGCCTTAAGTTGCTGTTACACAGATGAAATTTTGCTTGCTCATTGGGGTGAGTAGTGCATAGAGTCACTAGGCCCAAATATGGGTGGAGGTCTGTTTTAAACAAGATAAAACTTAAATTGTGACATTTTGCCATTTATGCCAATATTTTATCCAATCTCAAATTGTGTTGCTTCCCTTATGTTGCGATTAGTAATCAGAAATGGAGCAATTGTGTTGCAAAGAGGCGCAAAATATCACCAGAATCAGCACTTTTGCCATTTTGTTTTGGGCAACCCAGCTGTACATTTGTCATGGTTTTGTCCAGCGGATGCAGCCTCCAAATAAAAATTTCAAAGATTTTAATGAACATATTAAAATAAACAATTACTCCCATCAAAAATCAGGGGAGCTGCAACACCACAAAGCAGGGCTAAAATAACAGAATGCAGCTGCACTGGTACCTGGCATAGCCAGCCCTTAAATGCCCCGCCCTCACCTCCACTTTAACAAGCCGCACCTGTTGCTCATTAGAGTGGCGCTGAGGAATGCAGCAGGGGAAGGACTGCCAGGAAAAACCCTTACAGCAAAATTAAACACAAATGTGCTTGGTGCAAATAAAATCTGTGCAGTTAACTGATTACATTTTTACTAATTGCATCCAGAGACAATGGTAGTGTTAGCCAACTGTGCAGCCTCTCAGTGACTTGAGAGGAATTTGCTAAGGCCTTTTTTCATGACTGACAGACCCTATGTCTGACTGAGCCTTCACAATATTGTGTTATATGAGTTACTGAATGCAGTTTCAGGGCTGCCCCTGAGAATTCACTGGAGGACTGTATGCAGAAGAACGCTTCTCATGATACAGAAAAGCTGCGAGTAGAACACCTTGTCCTTTACGGTGGAACACATTCACGAAGACAGCCTGTGGAAAATGGACTTCGCCATTATAGCTGGGGAACTTCTAGATTTCTCTCTCACCAGCGTTTCAGGATTTTTCTCTGTACTGACAGTCCCCCCCCCCCAATCTATTTTGGGGTCTTTGGCCGAGCATCTTCCATAATGCACCAATACAGAGCACCTTTGTGACAGTTCTTCTGTAAAAGGTCTTCATATAACACAACAGAGAAGTAAGAAGAGGCAATTTAACCCTGCAAAGCTCTCCATTTTCCTACTATGAAAGAGCACCTAACACTCAGAACATAACACTAAAGAACTAAAGAGTATCGAACACTGTATCAAGCCTGGCCAGTAAAATTCCCAGCGATTCTGCCTCTAGGTCATGACCTGATAAGTTATTCCATTCTGTGACCGCTATGTGCATGAGAAATTATTCCAAATACACTCGGTAAATTTACCCCTTATGATGGCACTGTCTGCCTGTGGCTATTTTTAGGCTTCACTTCCGATCTTTGCAACTGCTTAACAAAAAGTGCTGTCAGAGACATACAGAGTGTCATAAGACATTTTTGGAAATGCATCTTTGCTATGAAGTTATAGGGAAATAACGCACACACTGTTAAAGTCTTTCAACCAATCACAATTGAGTATTCAATGCAGATGTATTATAACTGGGGTAATATCTGTTCCCTGGCGACACAGAGTCAATCTTTACAAACTGTTGACGTATTTCAAAATTGACATTGATATGAACCATCGTCCAAAGTTTGAATTGACAAATAATTCACATATATAGGATAAAATGAGAAAGAAAAAGAGATGTATTGACTCATTAGAGCTCTCTTGCAGACTGTATGGGTTTGGCTGTAATTAGTTGCTTTTTTTTTGGGTGGGGGGGGGAGGTGTGTTATGTGAGCTGATTAGTTGAGCTCTTAACCAACAGGAGCCCAGGGGGACCATGCAAAGTCTATGAAGAGAGGTCCTCCTTATTGCTAGGCAACAGTGCTAACCACTGCGCCACCATGATGGATATTTGAGTGACGTGCCGCCAGTCTGCTACAGGTTTCCCACACACACCATGATCAGTTCAGGCCATTTCTGTCACAAAGCCAAGAGGCAAACAGCAGGAGGCTGCTGCTTTACTGCATAACATAAAAGGCCTCGCAGCTGAATATACTAACATGACTGCCAATTACTTTAACAGGGCCAAAAGACATGAAACCAACTGCCTAAATTGCATTTCAGGGAGCAAATGACTGGGCCATTTATGGGCGAGGTTGCAGGGCCAGTCCCCGGCACAAGTTACCAAATAATGTCCACTTTGTCATAATAATCACGGAATTAAGTAAACATTCACCATACACTTCGTTAGCAACAGCATAATAATACTGTGTGGGGCCTCACTTTGATCTCAAACCTGCCTCAATTCTTTGTGCCATAGATTCCACTAGATGTTGGAAACATTCCTTGGAGATTTTTATTCATCCTGACAAGTGGCAGAGCTAGAAATGGGAATTGGGGTGGCACAGACACGTCCCTTTATGATAATTAGGATAGTCCTGGCTAGTTCTCAATTATTTTTCTTTGTTGACGCGGTTTCCAATTATATTAATTGGCAACTGAAGACACGGTTTCTCTCCATATGCGATCTAACAGCGATGAAATTGGGGTGGACAAAACATCCGTTTTAAACAATTATTAGTCCTGACCTGTTCTCAGTCATTTTCATGATTAACAAAAGGTTCACTCCGAGAGCGCTCCACACTTAACAGGTGTTACTTGTTCTCCCCGATTAGGTAAGACGACAATCATTCATCTGGACGCGTATTTGCTGAATTGAAATCAACGTCAAATAGTTTGAGCCGCATGCTTTTTATAGCCTTTTTCACTGCCAAGTGCCACTTTTTTCACTCAATACGGAGAATGATTTTGAATAAAGTTGATTTAAATTAAGCAAACGCGTCCAGATGAATGATTGTCGTCTTACCTAATCGGGGAGAACAAGCAATGCCAGTTAAGTGCGGAGCGCTCTCGGAGTGAACCTTTTGTTAATCATGAAAATGATTGAGAACTGGTCAGGACTAATAATAGTTTGAAATGGATGTTTTGTCCACCCCAATTCTCAGTTCTACTGAATTTACCCCATGATTTCACTGCTGTTAGATCGCATATGGAGAGAAACCGTGTCTTCAGCTGCCAATTACAATAATTGGAAAACGCGTCAATAAAGTAAAATAATTCAGAACTAGCCAAGACTATCCTAATTGTCATAAAGGGATATGTCTGTGCCACCTCAATTCCCATTTCTAGCTCCGCCACTGATCCTGACATGCCTCCGTCACATAATTTCCGCAGATCTTCAAATGCACGTTCATGCTGCGAATATTAAATTTTACCGCATCCCAAAGGTGTTCAATTGCAATACTTCTAAAATGGGTCACAGACTGACGCCAGTCCATGGTGTCAGGTCTGCCAGGGCGTGGCCATTAAAAAAATGATGATCCATAGCAGAGAAGCACAGGCTAACTTTAGCATGGATCCAACAAACCTCAAAGGGCTGCATTTTCAATAAACAAGTCATGTTGCCATTATCACATTCTTATAGTTTGATTCTAAAGTTTCATATCCTTAATATAATTGCGTGACAAAGGAAGTTATCACTCAGTCAAGCACTGGCAAAGTTTCAGCCCGGTTTTGTGAGTTCATAAATTGTCTTAAGTTGTACCGGCACACTTGAAACCTGTTGTGACTCAGTCTTTACTAAAAAAAAATCAACCTTGACTCAACAGTTCTTAAAAGAACTGCACACCCATATTAAATTTTCAATTTCTGTGAAAAATACTGCATACGGTTATCTGTTACTAGCTGTCCTCATTCCAATATCAGAACAATATCATCGACAAGTTTCAGTGTCATTTAAGGTTACGACACAGTACAGAGTCAGCAGCTCTAAAAGTGTCCAGCAACCTGCTGCTGTCTGTTCATTGCTTGTCCTTTGTTGTGCTAATTTTACTTGACCTTTGTGTGGCATTTGACACTGTTGACCACGTTATTCTAATGGACCATCATAAATGAGGTGCTGGTATTCAGGGCACTGCCCTGAACTGATTTGATTCCTATCTAAAAGACTGGCTTTTTTTGGTTAGGATAGGAAGTCTGCTCTCCTCATTGTAACGCATGATCAGTGGTGTTCCATAAGAGACCATTTTTGGCCCACTCCCATTTTTCTTTTAATATCTCTCCCATTGAGCTCTAAGTTTCAGAAATATAATGTATCATATTGTTGCTATGCTGATTAAATGCAGCAGCAATTTTCGTTGAAACACGATTGTACCCTTGTTTTACTGTGAAAATGAAGTGAAGTTTTTATGGTGATTAACTATCTTCAACTCAGTCTACTTTCGGCACCCAATCTAAATCCTGCAAAGCGTCTGAAGCAGCAAAGCATCCCAAGGCCATCACACTACCACTGCCGTGTTTGACCGTCAGTGTGACGTTCTTATGGAGGACCGCTATGTTAACTTCACATGAGATGCAAGATGAGACATGGCTTTCAGAAAGTTCCACTTTTGACTTATCATTCAACAGAATATCAACCCAAAAGTCTTAAGAGTCTCATCAAAATGTATTTTTGGTAAAGGGAGGCTAGACTTTGTGTTCTATTTTGGTCAGCAGTGGTTTTCATTGAGTAGCTTTCCCATGGATACCATTTTTGCCCAGTCTCTTTCTAATTATGGAAAAGTGAACACTGACCTTCACTGAGGCCAGTGGAGCCTGCTGGTCTTTAAATATTAATCTCAATTCTGTTGTGACCTCCTTAATGAGTGATCAGTGCGCTCTTGGAAGAATATTGGCAAGCAGGCCATTCCAGACAAGGTTCACCACTGTTCCAAGTACTCTCCAGTTGTAGATAATGGCTCTCACTATAGTTTGCTGGAGTCCTAGAGCCTTAGAAATAGCTTTGTAGCTCTGTCCAGACTGATGGATGTCAATTACTTTGTTTTTCATTTGTTCTTGAATTTCTTTAGATCATGGCATCCTGTGCTGTTTTTCTTTTTTCCTACTACACACAGCCAGACATTTTCTATTTCACTGATGTTTAGACTCAACAGAGCTGGCAGTTATCATACAAAGGTGTGTCTAGTGGTAACAGGACTTTTCATCCCCAAATTTTTCATGCCCATGACCTTTTGTCCCCGGACTCTTTGTCCCTGAGGACTTTTAATCCCTGGACTTTTAATCCACAAGGACTTTTGTCCACGGATTTTTGGTCCCCTAATGATAAAGAAACATGCCACCGTTATTGACAGACAGATTTACGGACTAACAACGGACAGATTGCCATGATATAAGGATTAGGGTCAGGGTTATAATGTAGGAAGAGGGCAAAACATTACTGGGGATGAACCATCCAGGGAGAAAAGGAAAGGAATATCAACATCGCAAATACTTTACCGTTTCAACTTTGTGTTTTTTTTTTCCACTGCTTTCAAGTAAATTAATTTTTTTCCTAATTCAGGGTTATACTATTTATGTTTTTGGGTCATCAAGTAATGAAAACTTTGCAATTGTCAGTTAGTCCTAACAAGGAAATCGAATGTTATTATACTTCCGCCATTTTATGTATTCTTTTATCATTCTGTGTTGGGTGGCTGTCAATTTACTTGACAAGCCAGTCATCCAGTGAGTATTTGATGTTATTCTGAAGTCAAACCGAATAAAAACACTACTCACCACCGCCACTAGATGTCATCTGTATCCATGACAGGGAAAATAAATCTACTGTACATCAAGATAGAGGTCTCTCTCGGCATAATAATAATAATAATAATAATAATAATAATAATAATAATAATAATAATATATTTATTAAAATATTTATTTAAAATATTGTGTGCATTTTGCTCTGCTAGAAAAAAATACATTGTGTTAAATCACTGGCATTTGTAGAGTTGAATTTCCATGGCCGGAGATTCCATTCATTATTTTTTCACCAGTCACATACATATCGGCTACTTTTCCTCTATTCGTATTGCTAAGAATTTCCCTCGTCATATTTGGCTCCAGTTTATACTTCCTTCTATAATCACTTCAAGTCAAGAACCTGTGCATGTGTGCATGTTTCCTTTAGTCGTAATAGCGAGTAAAATGCAATGTAAAAAAAAAAAAGATTCTTTATTTTAACCTGAAGCATCTAGTTTTTAGAAGTTAGTTCTTGCATATCTGGTATGATGAATTCAGTGTTTGTAGTTGATCTGTGGTAAATAAGCTAAATTAAATACATCTGTCTCAAAAAAAAATAAAAAATAAAAAAGATTCATACAGGTCAACGTCAAGCTTGTCAAACACTGGCCAACATATTTCGTATAAAAGATACATGCTCTCAGACATAACCCGACACAACACATTAAATTAGCGCGACATCCCGACATTTGCAGCGGTGGTCTGTAGTCAGGGGGCTCGCGGACTCCCGTCTTGACTGTTCCAGAAGAGGCGTGAAGCCCTCGGAGGAGTTGGCGTCATTCTTACCCAGAGATGAATAACCGGAAGCGCAGATCGGTGTTACTGGCGACACTGGCAGCTAATGAATATCTGCGTTGATTGTTATTTTACCTACCTTGGAAATAACTGACACATTCGAGGGGGATAAGCTGATTTTCATTGTATACCAACGCTTTAGAAGAAAGCTCGGGATCAAAAAGAGCGTTTATAGATCCCTACCTGTCGTGGATAATGATGGTGAGTAGCCTGGAGAGATGACTGAGTTTAGCTACGCCTTTAGGTGGTGAAATTGGGTGGCGGAGATTTTTTAGCGCATTAAAAATGGACATACATTTTGTGATGTTTTAATGGTAATCAAAACAGAAAATATCAAAACATATTTAATGCACTTCTTCATGCCTTTATTTTCACATGATTGGGTTTACAACTGACAGTATCCACATGACCATATCTTAAATGAAAATAAAATTTATGGCCTTCGGCAATACCGATTAGGTAAACACCGGTTATTAAGTGTTTATTTCAACCAGTCTGATTACTTCTACATTCACATCAGTGGTCACGTAGAGCCTACCATCGCTTGGTTACTGGTAACGTTTTATCTAAAATCCTTTGGAAGATTTCGTGTTCATAATCTCTCATCAGCTGCAAACATTGTCTGTAATATATTTATCTGAAAATGGCCGTGGTCCTTGGCATAAGTCATGAGCTCCTTACAAGGTGATTATGTGGCCTGCGCAATTAATCCCTTTTTTAAATCGACAGAAACTGGAAAAAGGCGTCAACTAGCGTGAGGGTCTCAACTGGCGTCTCAAACGCGAAATTCAATTTGGCAGCTCCGTTTCCAAAATAAAGCGCATATTCATTCGACCATTTTCGAATACAGGAAAAGAAACAAGCAATCGATCAATTTTTCTCTCTCGCTCTCTCTCTCTCCAATGAGTTTCATTATGCATCTTTGCTTATGTTTTTGGTCATCCTGCTGAAAATCGATAGTGGTGTCGGGATCTATATCATCGTATTTGCCGCACGCACTTTATGTAATTTTTCTGTGACAAATTCATGCTTGCATGTCAGACCTTGGAATAGGTTTAGCAGACTGAAATTGATCCGAGAATGATACAATGGGTAGGCGGAGGGAATCAAACGGAGGAAGCCAACACTTCATAAAATCAAGGCGAAGGTATAGTCCACGAAAAAACAAAATAGGTAAAGCGGTTTCCTGTGAAAATCCACTGAAGTGTAGGCCTAATCGCATAGACTCATGGACATGAACTATCACCCCTGAGGGAAGGGTGGAGAGGGTGGGGATGTTGGTGTTGTTGATGACGTATAAACACGAGCCATAGTAGCGTGAGGCCTGCATTGATTGCCAAGTTATTTTTTTTTGTCTGTCCCCCCATTTGCTGCGTGATTGTCTAATGTCTATATAATGTCTCCCGAAAACCTCAACTATTGCGTTTCGTGCGCAAAGGTTAAATGTTGGTAGGCCATCCGTTGCCATTACACAATGGGTAAATATTTATGTGAGCGCCAGTACATGTTACACATCTTGCACTGATTTACTAATTCGTACAATTACTGGAGTCGTTAAGGGAAACGGGCAAGGGAAAGAGTCAACCTTCTGGCCACGTTACTTGACCTGGCGCCCTCATGAATGGTGCGCTACAGCAGTTTACCACTCCAATACATTTTTGAATAAATTTATTTCAAATTTTAACTGTAGTACGGAATACCACGAGCATGTTTAAAATCCAAATTGAAGTATGAAATGTGGGCATCCAAACGCTTTCAGACGAGAGTCACCTAAGACATCCATCCATTTTAGCCCGGATACATAGCTTACTGATGTGGAGGCTGCGGAGTTCAAGCTGATTCGACTGTGACGAACACAAGCCCCCCGATTGCAATCCGATAGTAGCCTATGTTTGAAAGAGGTATGACGTTAAGCGTAGCCTCCAGCGTTATGTTATAGTGTGAATGGGCAGGGTGGCTTGGAGGTATATTTTCACGGGCTGTCAATGGACAGGGCGGAGATACTGCGGTGAGCGGCAATAGAGGCTTTTTTATGGAACTGAACGAAACGTCCAATATGGCGACAGCTGCGAGTGCTTCTTCCCGTTTAAAACCAACGACGGACAAGGTACTGATTCAGATTTCACCTGTTTTTCGAGGCGGTCTGAATGCGAGGCAGGCAGCTATGTCGGGCAGTCATTTTCCTTGCCGATAGAATGGGATTTCCTGATTGTATCCATGATTTGCATGCGATTCTGATCATTAATGAAGTGTAATTCGTTAAGGAAGCAAGCGCTGGAAATTATGTCAGGCTTCACTGAAATTTCAGTCTGTATATAGTTTATATAAAGAGCCTGTTGCATGAATAAGAATGCAAGTGCAAGTGCTATGTTTGACTCCCTACCCCCCTCCCCGCCCAGAGAGATTAAAAGTTGCAATGTGAAACACATATTTTCATCATGACCCTTCATGAAATGTAAATCAAAGTTTTATGTGCCTGCAATTTCAGAGAATAATTCATTAATGGCGATCAAACAAAGCAATACAGTGCTAGTTAGCTAATAACGGGAGGAGTGAATAATATGTTGGTAAATTGAACGGATTTATCAGACTATTAAGCTAAGGCAGGAAATTCGAATCTTTTTCTTTGTGGGAGACGCCCCTGTGACTGTTACCCCCGACCTTTGGGCTCTCGTGTTGTTCTCCCTGTGAATTTGAGCTGATGCAAATAAAAATTTCTGCTAACATCGGGAAGAGAAATTGGTGGACCGGTCAGATAATTATGCATGGTCCAGTATGCACGCAATCGTTTACACGCACGAAGAGACAAACAAATGTTTTTCATCTCTCAGAATTTATCAAGGTTCGTCGTCCTACTTTCATTTGTGCAACGATGAGCCTGTCACGTGTGATCTTATTGAAATGTAGAATTCAAAGTGATTGCTTGGACTTTTCAGCATTGCTGTTTCAACAGAGGCGATGTGAACATCTCACAATATCTTTCAGTTTGGGGACAGAATTACGCGAGAACATTCCTTGTAAACGTGGTCTATTTATAACATATTTAATGCACTAATAATAGCAATATTGTGTTCCAACAATTAGTGTTTCAGACTCTGACGTTGCTCAGCAGTGAATAGGCTATACATTCAGCGGAATCAGAGGATAATTCAGAATCAGACAAGTTAGGGTTCGTCCGTACTCTGATGGGAATGACCTAATCCAGGCTATGTTTCCATATTCTATCGATCATACTGTTATAATCCAGAAAAATCTCATTGTTCCTCAAGACAGACGCTGAATATGAATAAGTACTTTAGGACAACACCCAAATCCTTCTGGGAGTTATTCGTTCAGAACCCTGGAGAGCGCCACGCGCCTACGCCTGTAGACAACAGCTCACTGGTGAAGGAGCCATGCAAAACAGCACGGCTCATGACACCCAACGTAATAATTTCATGTTGGTGTGCCTTAAATGCCCAAAAAATGGGATACATTTTATTGCCTGCTCAACTTAGGGATGGATAAGTACATTTAAACATTTGTTAAATACACATAACCCTTGCAGCCATAGACATATTATAAAAGTGTTGGTCGAGAACGCTTTCTTTTCAGCTAAACCTAGCCTACGCAGTGAAAGAAGAGGTCAGGTAGTGAATGAGAGAGCAGAGCTGGAAGTGCTAATAAACAAAACAGCATTCTGCTTTTCTGGTGTGAGTTGTGTCGGTGTATTGTCTCTGTTGTTGCATTTTTTAAATGCTGAATAACTGACTAGGTTTACTCTAAAGGACATTTACCGTTGAAGTTGACATATAGAAATGTAGTCAGAATGCCTTACTTTAAAGGACATGTACTGTAGAGGAGGATGTCTGGACATGTGGTCAGAATTTTTTTTCGGTCTGTCCCATCCCGGGGTGAGGGTTTCCCTCAGGTCCGGTGCTTTGTTAAACCTGAAGATGTGTGATTACCTGCTCATATTTTTGACTTTCTGTTGTCTTATCCTGGACGGATTCATCGAATGCCTACTACTTTTTTTAAAGAAAATGCCTGGAATTTATAATTATTTATGACTCTGTCTCTGGAAAATTGAAGTAAAACCAAATAGATCAAGAGTAGAACTGTCTACTATTGGCTCTGGATGTTGTAATTTTATCAGATACAAATGAAAAGTTGTAAAGGACCCATATATTGTAAAACATTTTTTCCAAGTTTATTCCATCTGTTCAGTGGCCTGCGCTCTGACAGTACAGGGAGGGTTGACTTTGAAGACCCACTATTTTAGCAGCTGGACCCCCATTTCCACTTCAATACTTGAAATGTGTGGTTTCAAATTCCAGCTATTTTCTACATCACAAACAGACCTGTTCTGCATGGTTCACACTCAGTAAATTTGTCCTACTCACTCCCACAGCCTTGCTCAACCTCCCTACCAATCTCTAGCACAAATGTTAATTTCCTGTATTTGGCTCCATTCACTGGCCAATCAGAGCAAAGCTCGTAATGTCGGAGGGGATACTCCCTCAAAACAGCCTGCTCTTTAGAAGGTTAGTGAATGACAGTCAGTGAAGTGCTTAGAAATTGTCTTTTGTTTTTTGATTTTTTTTTTTTTTTGCCTGGGAGTAGATGGTGAACACCATCATTCATTGATCTGTGACGCATTTCATTTTATTACTTTCATTCTGTTGCGCAAGTCAATCTCAATCCAAGTGAACCAGCATTTTTTTCCGTGGGGAGGGGTATTATGGAGGAAACAGCCATGACATGTGATTCTTTCATCTCACATGATGACCAGCCCTTGCTTCTTGACACATTATCGACACAACGCCAATCACACATTGCCGATACGGAGGATTACAGCAGTCTGCGTTTGTTCGACTGGCAGCTGGAAGCTCCTGGTTGACCAGTAGTGGCCACTAGCGAGGGATGTGACCAACAACTCTAAGTGGTTTATCCTCTATTATCCCCCCCCGGCTTGGTTGAGCCAATTTTTGCCACTGTGGCCCCCTCGACCAGAGCCAGTGATGGCGTTGCTGGGATTTGAACACCCAATGCAGAGGGTGCCAGGAGGGTGGTTGGGCACCAACCGTAGGCTTAGACTGAGGGGAAATTTTTCCCCAATACAAGCGTAAAGTGAAGATAGCTGCATTTCAGGCCGAGTAATGTGTGACCAGAGAAGATCCTCTGTGTCCGGCGATGTCTTTGCATCAGTGGCATGCAGTCAGAGGCATGAGAGGCCTGCGGTAATTCAACTTTCAACGCACGATTACTCCCATTTCTGTTTGCCTGATTTACAACCAAGCAATTTATTTGTTGAATAATGAAATGGATATTGATGAAGAAGCAACTGCAACAAAGTGATTTGCTAATGGTTACATTCATATAATGAACGTGGCGTTGTAAAGATGACAATGAACTGACTGAATGCGAGAAAATGCAAGGCTCTCTGACTTCCATGACTTGTTTTAGCATTTTTTTCAGCGGCGTAATTAATTACGAGATGGTGCTTGATTTCATAGTGGTGTTATAAGTATTTGAAAGGATTCAGAATACAGTGCATCTGAGGAGGAAGAAATCTAGGCTTGCTGAACCGTTCTGAATTTTCATCATAATTTGCCTTGTGAGCTAATTCAAGCAAATCTGTGCCAATTGATGAGCTACATGAGTTCAGAATCTTTGGAAGATATATCAACATTTTACGTTGTCATAATGTTCGAAGGATAACACCTTTGTTGTGCAATGTATCCTGCTGTCATGCTATCAAAAATAACTTGGCCAATCATTCTACCAATTAGTCTAATAACTGAGTAAATCAATGTTTTGTTGCTAATCAGGTGAAGTAAACTGCAAAATTTTAAGGGTAATTATGCATGGAAAGGTGAGGTTACCTCTCACAGCTTGCCGCAGCTATTCGTTCTGACTTCAAGCAGTTATTGAAATGGACATGTGACCAAATGTTAAGAAATCTCACTTAATTTTACATTGTTAGACTATCCTAAATTGCTTTTTTTGACGTCCTCCAAAATGGCGAGGGGACAATGTACAGAAGGTGCTGTTATTTATAAATAGTTTGTCTGATACAGATGAAAAAAAAACTTAAATGAAAGCGTACCATCTGCATTTCAGCCCTGTTGTCTTCATATATTTTCAAACGCAAAGTTCTAGAGTACAGAACCAAAATGAGGATGAAACAAATGAAGAAATGTAGCTGTCCATTGAATAATGGTGGCTACAGTATAAACCTTTCTCTTGGGTATCCAAAAATATAATAGCCTGGAGGAAGCAGCTCAATACTGACCTTTAAACTGAAGAAATTAGCTGATTTATGTTGTTTTTACTATTCATCAGGGCCCGTATTCACAAAGCATCTTAGTGCTAAAAGCAAATCCTAACTGCTGGATTTAGAAGCAACTCCTAAAAAAAATTGGCGTGGCAGTCGTAAATTTAGGACTCCTAATTATTTTTAGTAAGTGTTATTCACAAAGCATTTTAGGCCTGAAAGTAGCTCCTAAGTCTGGGAGAGCTTAAAAGTTGTCAGGAAGACTCCTAACTTGCTTAAACCTATTCACAAAGAATCGGAAAATGGCTGCTGCGGTTGAAAGACAGATTGACTTGGTGAATGATGTTGAAAAGATATCGGATCGACCGTGAAGGGATTTAATTTGTTGTTGACTTGGTGAGGGAGAGAATTACGTCTCCAACTATGAGAAACAACCCAATAAGCCCCAAAATACAATGTTTGACAACACTTCGTCACTTGGCCTCCGGAAAAATGCAACTTTGCAACGCGGACAATTTAGGGATTTCACAATCATCTGTCAGTCACACAATTCAGCAAACAATCAATGCGCTCAGTGAGCCCCATATCATCCGACAGTTTATCAGGTTTCCAATGGACATTCGCCAACAACACAGAATCACGCGCCCATCTCAGGTATGCCCGGTATCATTAGTGCTATTGACAAGACCCATATTCAAATTATTTCTCCTACCCAAGATGAAGAGGTATTTGTAAATAAAAATAGTTAATTCCATTAACACCCATGATTTGAATTTGTATTTGTATTTGAATTGTATTTGAAGCCGAATACAATATTTTGGACATTGTTGCGAAATGGCCAGGATCCACACACAACTCGCATTTTAATGGAAAGTGGCTTATGCCAATTATTTGACAGGCGTTATGTGCCTGCGGGACGCCACTTGCTCGGGGACAGTGGCTTTGGTGCTGTACCTCCTCCTGCTATGCATTCATTATTTTATTGGGCTGTTGAGCGAGGGTTACATTTCATGGATCATCATAAAAATTCCAGCCTATGTTATATTTTGTATGCGTATTTAAACTGTAGGCTATAAATTACAAACCAGGCTCAGTATGCTTTTCCTGTTTGAATGATTGCCAGTTTATAGGCTGCAATCCCGGACCTCCCCTACGATTGCAGCCCATACCACCGCTTCTCTTAGTCATCTGCCGTCCGAGACATGAGATGAATGCAGCATTGATACTATGCCACGCTTCCTGCTTGGATTTGCTGTTCACCCCGAGCCAAATTCCCCTTTGATAACATGCTTTCGCTCCAGCACCAACTGGGCCAGCAGCAGTTACTGGTTGAGGCTCCAGATGGGCTTTCGCTTCATTTTCGACCTTTCATTCATGACAGTTTAGGGAAAAAACACTTGAACGGCTCGTCATTTAAATGATCCCAACATATTCTCATTGGGTAATAAGTTGCTAATTATTGGAGCAAATGACGCATTTTATTATTGACTCGTTTTATGCTATTGGCATTATTACAACTATTTCTTTCCTGTGTATGTTTATTTGATTAGAGCGTGATATGTGGGGACTGCGCATAGTGCATTTTCAGGAGTGCTCAACATGTTATTATTTTATGGGACAAACCAGCCGCTTGGACTATTTCCTCATTTTGTCTTCCATGGGTTGTATGTGGGATATTTTTTCAATGGGTCGCCCTGTCACCAAACAACCAATCCACGTGCTCACTGCCCTAAGACTTGTGCATGAGAATTGACGTCATCTGTAGCAACACAGCTTTACTCCCACCTATCTCAGAGCTACTCCAATTCTAGGAGTTACCAGTTTTCTTGACTAAAAGTTGCTCTCAGTGGCTTTATGAATAATTTTTAAGATTTTACTCCTACATAAAATGTTTTAGCGTGACTTTGGAGTACTTCTTGCAGTAAGATAAGATGCTTTGGGAATACGGGCCCTGAAGCAATTCGTCATGGCACTGGATTTGTAGAAATCAACTACTTAGATCACTGTCTTTTAATGATCCATTTCTCAGTGATCGTTTGCGCATTGTAGTTGTACAGCCACAGGTACACACCCTTGCTAAAATATTAATGCCGAAAAATGACAGCACCCTTGTCAAAAATGAAGAAAAAGAACGCATGAGGCGAAATGCACGGGGGTTATTATATGTTTCCTTCAAGTATATGGAAAATGGTACCCAGTTCTTTCAAAGTATCATGTTTCAATGCTTTTCAATTAGTGGTCTCATTTTGATGTACATTTTGATCATTGCCTTGCTGTAAAATGCATTTATATAATCAAGTCTCAGCCTTGTCTAGCTGAGACAACCAAATTTTCGGACTAAATTTTCCAATACAAAGTGGACTTCATTGCTACACTGATCTAAACTAGTGCCTTTGGGCCACTGATATAGTGAAACATTTCCAATATGTCAGTGAGGCACCTCCATATTAGATTGCAGGCATTAGATGCTTGTACAGTGCGTACTCTTCTATTGTTGCCAAACATATGCTGTGCATTTGGTTCAGCAGAAATTGAGGTGGCATTTTATCAGTTTTTAAATTTGTTTTTGTAGACTTATTGACCCAAGATGCAGCCAATTGTTACAATCCTAGAACCATGAACGTAGTATTTTTTTTAGTGGCATAGCTTCATAAAGACAACATACATCATCGTGTTTACCTTTTTAAGGCTAACCTTCCACTCTTCTTTTCCATCCTGCATTTGCCCTTATGCTGCTAAGCAGTATTTTAGTCATTTAAGTGCTCTCTGAAGCCCATGACCACACTTGTGAAGGTTAATTGCCATCCATCTCTATTGAATTGACAGCTTATTGCTCTTTGCTTGCATGGTTATGGATGAAAATGGGATTCTGTGGGCATTTTACCACACTTCTATTCCCCAGTGAAACAGGAAGTGATGGAATGACACAATTTAGTTCCTCTAGCTGGAAATGAGCTCAAATAATTAAAAGAAAACAATTTCAATTTGTTGGATTCTCTTTTTATAATGATAATTTGGTCTACCAAGAATTTTGAAAGCAATGAGTATTATTTGAAAAAAAAAAAAGATCTCGTGAGAAGCAGTATAACAATGAAAAATGTGTAGCAATTTTTGAAATCAACTTGTTCGCCATTTTCTGTGTCATTATATATGCAGTAGTTTTACAACATTGTCGTAAAATTTTTATGTAGCACTGATAATTCTAAACCTGTGAATGATTGCAGTGTTCTTGGCCGACCATTCTATCGGTGATGTTAGAATCAGCGCTATGAGTTAAAAGCAATGGAGATCCAGAATACTCTATTAGTCTTTAGGGGAAAAGCCATATTCTTCAAAGGATAATTTGTGATTCATTTTGTTTCCCTTCATAAAGAATGCTGTGGTGTTGTGCCATTGTTAGTGGAACCTCAGAGGCTGGTGGGAATCTAATGGTTTGAAATTGCCCCCTGAGGGAGCGCGGCTTTGGGTGTGGAGTGATACTGGCACTACAATGGCGTCGGCCAATGCAATGCTACTTGCTTTGTTTGAGGCTTATTTTTGTGCGTGCTTGTCCTTTCTGGAGGGAAAAAAGAACGTATCCGTGAGGCTAGTCTGTGGAGTAAAGAGCAGATCTTGCATCTGAAGCAACCCAGGGATTTCCAAGTCAAACATGGCCCCTCCCAGGAAAGCAAATCACTCCGCAGTACAGCAGCATCATTCGCTGATGTCCATTTGTGTGGCGTGTGAACCTTCCAGGGAGGATTCACACAGGAGCATTTCAAGCGAGAGAATGTTTGTAGCTATTCACTGTGGCAGTATATGTGGCAATTTAAAGTGGAAGTGTTTTAATTATACCGCATCAGATATAAATAGCTGGCTGATCTTTGGACATGTGCTGTAACTTCAGAAATACAAATTTGGATAGAGACTGACCAGTAGTCAAATAGGCAGTAAACTGCTGTAGACCATGCAAACATGCTATATAAGTCTTATCTGGGTAAAAAAAAAAATGAAGCACTGTGAAATTTAGATATTGTGTTGTCAATTGCGTGCTATGTGGGCGTGTTCTGAAGAAAAATAAAGATTTCAATGATGCTCTGGTCAAGAACAATTACATAAGAAATTGGTAAACAAAGCTGCATAGAGGGAAATTGAAGAAATTATGGAATGGTATATTGATAGTTCCTAGTGATAAACTATGGTTTTAAGTTAACAAATTGATCACTAACTAATTATTTTAACCCCTTAAACTCATATTTTCCCCTTGAATTTCCCCTTATTTAGGTTTGAAATTAGAGAAGGCATTTTTTGCATATTGTGGGACAAAGTATATGTTCTGTATCTGCTGGTTGTAGCGCTTCACTGAAGCTACATCACGCTTATATTGAGTGAAATATTCGAACGCAAGATGCCATGCTTTTATGGTCGAAGTATTACGTCAAATGGAAAATATATAGATTTGGACATCTGTTCATACACATTTCCCTGTAATTCCGCAGGGCGTATCTAGGATAATCAGAAACCTTGGGATTTCAAGTAGAATTTACAATAGGCCTGAAGTTCTCAGGGGTTTGAGTACAGACGCTGTTGACAGACCCATATATAGGTCCATAGGTTTTGTTGGGTTAACAGAAATCTATGTTTGTTTTCGCAAAAGATGAAAAAAAAAGTGCTCTGTTTGAGGTATTATTTCTACCAAAGCAAGAGCTGTTGAGGGGATTGGTGAACAATATATTCTTTCATTACCAAACATGTTTCTCTTCTTGTGGGCGAATAAAACAGAAGGGCCAGGCCGCTAGGGTGCATGAACAAGTTTCATGTCATCTGTCTCTTCTGATTGCTCAATTATGTTTGCATTACAAATACCTTATTACAACGTCTTCGATCCTCAACCTTGTGATTTAAATGCTCCCATTACATGCCAGAAACTTGAATATTCTTTTAAGAAATTTCCATATGTTCAATGAGTAGGCTTTGAAAATTATTAAATGACTGATCATATATTTAAATTATTAAACAAAAATTACAATGTGTTACTTCATTCAGTTTTTCATGTATGCCTTAAGAGAATCAGTTTTAAATATGAATATACCATTAAAAACTTTATTATTCCTGCATGCAGCTTTATTTCGCCAACTACCTAGTTTCATCTAATAGTTCTTGACCAGACTGTTAACATTAAAAATAAATTTGGAAACCAAAGCAAAACTATTTTATCTAAATGGGGATAAATGAGGGACATTTTGGCAGTAAAAGGCTTTACATATTTGTGAAGTAATTGGTGACAAATTGAAAGTAAATTTTTTAAGAAAGCCATCTGTATTCAAAATGATCAGTACAAGAAGAAGAATGTGAGCCGACATTAACTATTGATTTCCATATTACAGAATCTTGGAGATGGTTTTGAGTCCCCAGACTGTCTGAATATGTAATGAATGCATCTATTGAGCCGAAATTAACTTTTCTTCATTGGTTATCTGGAACTAAATCTACTGAAATTAACACTTAATACTGAAATCTGAGACCCTGACCTGGGGAGCTTCATCGATCTCACACAGAATGATCCATAAGCTTCAGAACCGTTTTAGACCTTTGATTCATCCGAGTGAGCAAAAATGAACGGATGATTTTTTTGGGTGCGGGATTTTTCCGAAGCTGAATCCATTTTTACCTAATACCTGTCTTTACGTCAACAAAATTCTGTGCCAACAGTGACGAGTTCCCATCATCTTCGGCCACAGTCGCTCATTCCCGTTCCAATATCCGACCATCAATTTATTGCATGTCAAACACAGCAACTGTAGAGTCCCCTGCAGTAACAGGAAACTGAAATTAAGCCAAACATATAGTGCGTAAACTTGCACCATTACCAGCTGTATCTGTAAAATGTTAGTTTTACAGACCTCCAAACATATTTGAAGGATTTAGATGGGTTTATATGTGCAATTATGAGACACATTTGCATGTGCAGGGCTTACTGGCATTATGTAGCCTACATAAATGTCATGAATTCTCATTCCCCATATGGGGGAATCTGTTATGAATGCTGGTGAATTCAAAAGCACAGCTTGTTTATTATTCAGCTCATTATCTTGCAGTCAGAAATTATCTCACACATTGTCTCATTGTCTCACACATTACATCTGCAATCAAAACATGAAATGATTTACTTAAGAATGTTATCCACATTGGTTCCATGTAACTGCTGTAAGTAACCTCAAATCCTAAGATTTTCGCTCCAATTTGATTAATCTGATTAAATATAAGTTATTGACCTCAGTTGTGTGGAACCAGTTGACAAATCATTTTAATGTAAATCTGTATCGTTTCAGTCTTTGTGAGAGGGCACTTAATTCTCACAGAATTTGTCTACACCGTCAGCTGTTGACTTGACATAATAAAGGTGCTCATAGTTCGTTAAAAATTGAGGAGATTGAGACTTAATCAGTGACTTAATGAGGAGACATTAACATTAAGACACTGTAAACTAAGAGGCTATTGGTGATGCTAATTTGTGTGTTGTCAAACAAGATAAGGCCATTTTAAAAAAATTAATTGGTTGCATCCTCCTTATTTCAATCAGGTGAGAGGTTTTTTAATGTTTTATTTCATTATAATTAAAGCTTGTGATCCAAATAGCGCTTCAAGTCCAAATCACAAGTACACGTATTAACATAAAGAATAAAATCTGTGATTTGATTGAAGCGAGGCAGTGACTGAAAGCCGAACAGATCGTCTGCTGCATGGACAAGGATATTTTTCTCACTTTTTTTTGACGTGATTTTTTTTCAGTTTTTCGAGATTCATTTTTTTTTAAAAATCAGAGGTGGGAGGGTTTTTCTGGGGTGGGCAGGCATACCACCTGACTATTTATTTATTTATTTACAAGATATTAAATATGGCCTAATGCAGGTAAATTATGCCTCCCTTTCTCACTCTCACTCGACCCAGTGCACACAGGAGGTATGTGCAGTCAGTGACGGTGCCTCAGTTATCGTTTTCTGACATGGTGATTTGAAAAGGCAAAGTGCGATAGCACTTTACATGCTGAGGTGTGTCTGTAAAGATCTGGACTCCACACACCATCAGGCCTTTTAACACTTCTACACGTCTTATCTAGTCTATGCCATTACCGTGGTCTTTCCATCCTGCTGTCATCACTGTCAGGTGGGACCTCTGGAACTGACTCCTGTGAATACTGGCTGCTGAAGTCACTCACTGCCATTGAATTCCAGGATTTTGCAATGAGATTAGAGGGATTTGACCCATTAAACTCTATTTTTTTACTTAAATTCTCCCTTAAGTAGATTCAAAAGTCAGATTTTTTTTATTACACATTGTAGGACAATGTCACACACGTATTCAGAGAAATTTTAAAAGTCAGGACGCCATGTTTTTATGGCCACGACATCACATCAAATAGAAAATATCAAGGTCTTGTTCATCACTTTAGACACGTTTCCACATAACTTCGTGGGACATATTTGGGATAGTTGGAAACCTTAGGATCTCCACTAGAATTTTTCACAGGATTGAATGCGGCAGCTGCAGTTGACAGACCCTTATATGGGCCTGTAGGCTTTATGGGGTTAACTGGAAATCATTCATATCCTTCAAGTGCACAAGATAATGTCTTTAAATGAAGGAAATTTCAACATAGATGCTTTCTATTATTTTCTAGTTGTTGAAAATGCGGTTCGACTTTGGATTCTGAGCTCTGATGACTTGTGTGTTACCAATGGCTGTCATTTGAATAGACAACCAGTCATTAATTACAGAAATGCTGCATGGTTTGTTAGTAAATGTAGCAGAGCTTGTAGTGTTATTTGGGCTGGGCTGATGACTAATGCACTGCACAGACAGATAAAACACAGGTTTTCCGTCCCCTCGGAGTGTGAGCGGGGAAAGATTGGAGATGTTTTGTGCGTCCTGGTGTTAATTTTGGCGCGCGTGGGGTCGCCTGCACAGTGGGCCTCCCGTCACCTTTCAACCTTTCTAATAACCCTCCCAAATCTCAAACAATAAGTGATGTAAGGAGCGCTTTCCAATTCTCCTCAGCTTTCTTACTCTATCAACCTTTCTAATAACTCTGCCAAATCTGAAACAATAAGTGATGTAAAGAGCAGTGTTGGGGGTAAGGCATTGCAAAGTAACTCATTACTGCAATTAGATTACATTTATCAGTAACACAGTAATGTAATGCATTACTTCGATAACTTAAGTAATTGCATTACAGTTACTAACAAATAAATTATCTAGTTACTTGCATTACTTTAAATTTTTCAACTATCAGCAGGACGGGAGGCCAGAAAACCTCTTCTCCTTCTTCTTCTGAGGACATGAAATGAGGACAGAAAAAACTAGTGGCACTCATAGACTGCAAACATCCGCCAAGGCAGCACAGTCCAAAGCTTCATGAGTGGGAGCAAAGTTGAGTTATCGCGTGTGATAGGATTTCAAGATGGCTGCTGAAGCGGACATACTGTGTCACTGATCGCGGTCAAAATCTATAGTCCATCCTTGGTGTAATATAAATCCACCCACAAAATTTCAAACAAATCCGTGCATTTCTTTTTGAGTTATGTTGTTCACAGACAAACAAACAAACAAACAGGGGCGAAAACATAACCTCCGCCCCAACTTTGTTGGCGGGCGTAACAAATCATACATCCTTTTTCATGCGTGTATATGCCAGTACTGTGTAGCCTTGTACTTGACTCACATGATTGACATGATTTAACACAATATGGTTAATTAACTTATGGTGAATCACAGGTGGTGGTGCTGAGTAATCCAAAAGTAATGTAACTAGTAGTGTGGCTATTTACTTTCAGCAGTGAGTAATTAAGTGAGGTAAGAGATTACTTTTTTTAAAAAGTAACTTGTAATGTGTAATGCATTACTTTTTGAGAGTAACTACCCGGACGCAGGCAAAGAGCCCTTTCCAGTTTTATTTAGCTTTGTTACTCGGCTAACCTAGCATAGTGAAGTAAATTGCTGGTCTTCTGAACTTCAGTGTTCAGACAGATTTATTCTTTGACTTTCAATTTACCACAGTTAGGCTTGCAAATTAGGATGTGCATATTCAGATTGGAGATACAAAATGCAGCTCATGTCTGCGACCTGCACGTCAGCAGATTAAGCGCTTTTAGACTACATGCAAAGCCAGCGTGTACTTCATGGATGGTGAGATGGATTAGGGGTGTGATTTTGAGGGTGTGTCCCAGTGTAGACCGTGCTGTGTGAACTGAGTTTCTGTGATCACTACTGTCTCTCCATCTGCATATTATGCACAAAAAAAGTGAAATATGTGAAGTTTCTATTTGTTGTTTTTCAGTTTAGGTGGACTTAGTGAGGTTCTCTGGTCACAGGTAGAATAGGTTGCTCTTCCACTTGAAAATACTTATTATGAAATTTTCTGATTATGGTGGTTGAATATGGAAATGCGCAGGTAAACATGAGGATTTATGCAAGCTTATGTGTCTATTATTTTAGTTGGCATGTAATTGTGGCGTTAATGGACTATTGTACAACAAGCTTGTACGTTGTTTCAAAATTAGTCCCTTCAGGGCAGTTAAGCCTCCTTATTCGGGTCATATTACCCTGTAGGAAGACATTTTGAAGATATATATATATATATATATGTAAAATAAACTCTTCAGAAAGCATTGAATAGTACACTGACTGAGGACCTCACTGTTTTCTTAGAACATTCCCATTATCTGTGGCTTAAATCCCACAGGATGTAACCATAACCCCTCGAGATTTCCATTTTGATATAATTGAGGCACTGATTACTAAAACCCTACAAGTCAAGTCAAGTGTGACTTATGGGGTTTTAGTAATGGGTGCTTCAATTGCTTTACATTAATTCCTGCAGACCTGTCAGCCGCAAATTCATGCTCCAAATATACTTTTCTACCACATTTCGAAGGTACTCTGTTGAATACAGATGTGACTGAGGAGGCAATTGAAGAGCATTGAACTCAATGTTCATGAAGGCAGCATGAGACAATATTTGCTTGGTGATATAGAGCGTTATCATGCTCAAAGGTGTCATTAATTGAGTGGCAGACAGTGGCTAGACCGGGATACACACGGTCAGGGACAATACTCAGCGTATCAAATTGAAATCATGACGAAGTTGGATTGAGAGGCCCGAAGTGTGCCAGGATAAAATTCCCCACACCTTTTCACTTCCACCACCAGCACGAACCACTGACGCGAGGCAGGATGGACTCAAGCCGCGGAAGACAAATTCTGACTCTATCTTCAGCATGTCACTCCACAAATAAATATTCATTACACCAGCTTTAGGTTTTCCCATATTTCCCTACCCAGGTGTGGTGAGCCTGTGCCCAGTGCCGCCTCTAATTTCTGTTCTTCAGGGGGGCTGGGGAGCCCAGTGGTAAGTTGCTTGACTGGTAAGAGAAGAGTTGTTGGTTATAGTTCCTGGTGGGGTTTGGGATTCTGTCTTGATCTGGCACGATGAACCTGAGAAGAACTGCAGTCGGGACCTTGAGCAATGCCCACGACTCCAAAATATCTCCTGAGGTTTTCCCCTATATGTACTTTTCTCTGTCCGTCTTCACTTCCAACTGTACTATGAGGCCTTTCTCCCTGAAATCCTTTAAGAAGAGAAACATGCTTTCAATAGAAATCTCCCTGGTTAAATACAGGCTAACAAGAGTGTAGAACTTGATGTGATCCTCTGCTGTTGTAGCCCATCCGTCTCATCAAGGTTTGATGTTTTCTAAATGCTGGGGTTCTCTGGTCGCCACATTAGTCAGGAGTGGGTATCTGAGTTACCATTGGCTTCCTGTTAGCTCAAGCCAGTCTGGCTGTCCTCCACTGGACTCAGTCATTAAGAAGGCCTTTCTGTATGCAGAACCGCCATTCACTGAATGTGTCTGGTTCTTTGTACCACTCTGTGTAAAGTCTAAAGACTGGGTTGTGTGAAAATCGCAAGACGCCAGCCGTTTTCGAAAAGTTCAAAGCAGCCTACTGACCACAAATAACCTTGCCGTGGTTAGAGTCAAGTGCATCATACTTTATCCCCTCTCTGATGTTTGACGTGAACCTTAATTGAAGCTTCAGACCCATATCTGCACGATTACACACACTGCACTGCTGTCATATTATTGACTGATCGGATAATTGCATGGGGAAGCAGGTGTTTACACATTCCTAGTAAAACACTTGGCGAGTGGATTCCAATTTTGCTCTGTAATTGCAAGACAAAGTTCAAATGCTGATGTGGTTGTTTTGATTGGTCTCTCAAAATAATTAATCTTAGTATGATGAGTGAGTAACTTTTGGACTTGTTCATTGTCCAAATTCCTTCCCACTGAAGGCACACAGATAGGACAACTGAGTCATCAAGATATCTTTTACGACACAGCAGAACTTACTGCAAAAATCACGTAATATGTTTCTAAATACCTGGAAATTAAATCTGATGTTGTGCACTTTAAAGGTATACTGCGTAGGGTTTATCAGTTGCTGTGTTTAAACTCAGAATTCTAAGTTAGCCCCTCCTCTGGGGTTTAATCACTCCAGAAGCTTTCGCCCCCTCCGACCTTAATTTGAGCTGTGCTCAGAGCTAGATATATGCTGTCATCCTGAACAAACAATAGCCAGTGTTTACATACAACATAATTTAGCAAGCGAGTTAGCTCAGAAGTACTCTGCGGCGTATTATGGTTCTGGTCCAATGCTGCACATGACAACATTGCTATATCTGTTCTGCAGCGTTATAAAAAAAAAAAAAACACTGCCAACAGTCATGTTACCAACTGACAGCTAGCATATATTACTTGTTTATTACAAGCTCTTAGCTAGCTAACTAGTTATTCAAGTTGTGTCCTGAGCAAGATGCATGCTATCATAAACATTGCAAATGTTATTTTAGATAGTTATCTGAGAACTACTTTGTATTGTGGTTCTGGAGCTTGTGGTTCTGGACCCATGCTTCCTATGACAACATTACCATACCTGCTCAGCAATGTTATGAAATATTTGTTTTCATTCGAATGAGTATGTACAGAGTCATGACAACTAAAATGCTATCCTTGTCCCCAATTGTCAATGTTTCACGGTGGGCTATGCAACCCACAGGTTATCCATGGGCCAAAGCCTGTAGAATGCACACTTACACTGTGTGTTAAACAGAAACAATATGTGAATAATCACTTCAAAAACATATAATTTGAAACAAGGCTACACTCAGCTACACCATCTGTGAATGGAGACTCAGAAGTGCTGTTTCATTGAATTTTCTTAATTAGTTTCTGATTTGTGCTTAGAGGAGTTTAAAATACTAGAAATGAATTGCAACTGCCGCGGTTCAGTGTTTCTGCCCATACGTGAGTGTGCGCTGACGGTTTGGCCCGAAGAAATGTTCCGGTGTGTAATCGCTCAGAAAACAACAAGATACAAAGAAGAAGCGCCGGCATGTGGGTGAATGTACCTTACAGCCTTTTTGTTTAATTTTTGAATAAACATTGTCCACAATTAGAGACAAGATTTTTAAACAGACTACTAAGATATTGATCTCCTATCCTCATGTGTTTCTTACAGTGTCATATTATATTCTCTCAGCAACCAATACTGCTGGATCTATTAAAGAAAAAAAAAAAAAACAGCGAAAAAGCATTTAAATACTGCAGGAAAGTAGACAAAGATAGTGAAAAGCAGATCGAGGGCTGGGTTGGGGGCAGGGAGATTTGGGGAAAGGGTTTGGTACGGTATTTCTGAGATAACAAAGGAGGCACGGGGCCATCAAGAGAATTGAGATTATGGTAGCAGTTCAAGGGCGGGGGAGGGGCTTCGGGAGGGATTAATGTACCGTAATCAATCAAATACAGCTACTCCTGACTGATGGTCTGGATGAACCTTCTCATTACTGTTTGGGAGAGTTTGAAAAGTATTTGGAGACTACAAATGTGGTGACTTTGATAGTGACAAGTATGGATCACTGAGGTAAAATATTCATTGTGTTTGTCAAAATTTCTGTTGTTTGTCATTAAATAAAACGGACTGTATGAACAATGGTATGCAAAATGTTTTCAGATTTCCTCCACTCAAAGGAATTTCAAATTTCAGTTCAATAGAGGAATTATCAGGCTTAAGATTTGGCATGAAAGTCTGCTGCCCGGCTAGGTTTGTAGCATCTCGCTATTATGGCTTCATATGGAATTATAACATTTCCACCCTCAGCGCGGTGTTTACTTGAGATGGACATGGTGCCACGTTACATGCTAAGTAATGACGCTCACAAGTGTTTTTATATCAGTTCATATTTTTGTATGTTTAGAGACATTTAGTACTGAATGATTGAGCCAGTGTTTTTGTCTTCCAGCTGGAGTTTGACCCCAATGCTCTGATAGAAGCTTTCTATTATAAATGGAAGGCAATAAAAGTTGCAGTAATGGAGAAGCCTCCACCGTAGGGCTTAGAGAAAGGTTGGTACCAGGGCCACAGCATGACTACAGCCTGACGCTTCATTGATTACATCTTGAGTTGGGCTCTGCGCTCTGAATCTCATTTACACCTCCAGTAAGCTTTTACAAAAGCTTCAAAATGGCTTCCTCTCCCATCCATGAAGCATTCCATACATCGCCATATTACAGCATTCTGCACTAATTTATTCACAAAAAAAGTATGCATAGAAACCAATTCGCACTAAAATACTTGCATCATTTCATCCATACTTTATTCCATTTGGCCAAAACATGGGTTTTTCTTCATAGTCAATCAGATTAAATTGACCTCCTGAGACCAGACTTTCAAACAGACATAGTGCTATATACCGTCTGAATTCGGAATTTTCATGTGTACTTGCTAGCAGTGATGCTAAAACCTGTCACAAGCTAAAATGGTAATGTATGAAAGCTTGAGGCACAAACTCATACATGGAGGAATGAAAGATAAGCCCCATTGGTCCCTAACTTTTGGAAGGACGCATTCTGAATAATCTCTGCCATTATTCAGAATTCATTGAGCGACAGTCCCATGTGTCGATGTCTTCTCCATGACCGCAGCTAGTCGTGCATGCGTGGGAATGATGCCGTGCTCTCACGGTGCATGCAGAAAGGCCTTTAACAAGGTCCAGAATGCGTTGTGCATGCCACTGTTTATTTCAATGGATCGCACAAGGTAAGCAGGAGTCTTTATTGGCTACTAACCCTTGTGCATAAAACGAGAATGTTGACTGTTGCAGTTACACCTAAGGCCTCCATTCAGTCTTAGAACAATACATATTGTCCTTGCCTTTTGATTGACTCATTTGAACACAACCAATTTTGCTTGGTTTATATACACAAAGCAGCGATGAACTCTGTTGAATCAAAACAGGCAATGTTTCATGTGAAATGCCAAAAGGTTTTAATTTGCCTACAACAATCCCAGTAAAGAATGCACTGCAGTAACATTGAATAGGGGCCTAACTAACTGCCTTTGGGGCCTCTTGAAAAGCCCTTTGTTGTCTTCTGTTCTGTTCTCAGGTGGCATTTCTAAAGGAAATGCTAGGCCACAGTCTGACAGCGGTCTCTGCAGAAACAATAATGTTCCTTCTTTACAAGAAAATAATTATATACTGTATCATATGGGATACATTTCCCATGATGGGTATGATGTCTTTTTTATTCAATATGCTCTGTCATTGTATTCAAAGTCAGCATTTTAGAAGTACCCTCTACCGTTTAACATAGGTATATTTCATAAAATATCTCTGATCTAGCTCCCTAAGATGTATTACTTTGTAAATATGTACACAATATTGAATCTTACGTTGAACTGGCCCTCTTTAGCAATGTAATACACTCCAAATCTACTGAAACAAATTATCCGAAAATAGTAAAATTATGGAATTTTTTGATCGGACAAATTTACCAATTATTGCTGCTTTCAGATGTTGCGATAAAGTGAAGATAACATCCCTTGTACAAGGTATTCATGGATAAACACATAATCTAACTCTTACATTTCCACTGGAGCCAGATCAAAAGGTAGTGAGAGAGCTCTCCAGTAATATTGGCATCCTAGGTAAATATGAGCCACAATTGCTGGGAATTAATGTTTTTATTTATCTTATTTTTTTGTGGATAGAGATATTTTTCTCAAAATGTGTGCCACAGTTGTTGGATCCCTACATTTATTATTCAGTGCAGCCTGTTTCTCCCCATGATAACAGCTCAGATCCTCCTCCTATAGTGAACACTGAGGTTCAAGATGACATGGTAGGGGATCTGAGACTATTCTTCATGGTCGAATCTCTCCAGATCCTACATGTTCCATTCTTCTGCTCAGCATCTTCTCTTGGGTTTCCCTCAGGGGACGGAGATGGCCATGGTAAAATCATGATTTGTCGTGGTGAAGCATTTTTGCATTGATATCAGTACAGGCTTTGGATCTTGTTCCTGTTGTGAAGGTCCAGTCATGGCACAGTTCAGGCTTTTTGGTGGAAGCAGTCAGACTTTAATTCAATATCTGCTGATACTCAATGGAATCTATGAATCCTCAAACATTGTTCAGGGCCTTCGAAAGAAAAACTGCCCGACAATAAAAAAAAAAAATCTGTCACCATACTTCAGAGTGGGGATAGGGTTCTTTATGGAGTGGTTATATATAGCCAAAAAGCTTTATTTTTTATCTCATCTGACCATAGAACCTGGTCGCACTGGAGGTTCCAGTACTGATTGGTGAACAGTGGGTGCACCAGTTTGTTTGCTGATGACAACAGTGGTTTTTTTTTTTTTCTGGTAACCAACTCAAACATTAATAAGTTGAGTACATGGCATATGGTCATAAATTTGGGGACATTCTGCCCCCATGACAAAACTGGACAATTATTGGGGAAAAATATGAATTTCAAGATTTGAATATTTTTATTTTTTCAATGACTTTCTTTAAATTCCATGTTAGATTCTTTAATATTTTTTGAATTGGGAAGATTGGGAGGATTAAAAGAAACTATATCTTTTGTAGGGCTGGTTTCACAAACATGGATGAAGTGTAGTCCTGGACTAAACAGAGTTTTGTATGGAGATTCTGTATTGAAAATGGAATTTAGGGTTAACCTGTGTTTGTGAAACCCGCCCGTTGCCTTTTTAGCTGATACTAACCAAGGGTGCCAGTATTAGAGGAGGGACGGCCCTTTATGCGCTGAATCCATCCAATCTAGCATGCCTGAGACCCAGAATTGTACATGATTGGGAAAATGTGACTGTCTAGAGGTAGCAAGCACCCATGCAATGTTAAATTGTTATTTATAAATAACAACAAAATTCACACCACACAAGCCTCGCAAACAGTAAATAGACTCACAAAGCTCTCCTTTGGAATAACATTCCTGCAGTTTCCAGTGAGATAATAGCTTCTCTGGTGTATGTATAGTTTGTAATCATGTACAATCCAAGCAGTAAATGTATTCATGGACTCTTTCTTCAGTTCATTGGGCATTTCTGAGCTCTGAGACTTATGTGGTTGTTCCCTCTCTTCTCTGCTCTTTAGTGAAAATGGCCTTTCTGCTTGATTGTTCCGATGAGAACTATTCGGCCTCTTCAGTAATTTATATTTGCTGTGGCCCTGGTAATATCACACTGCATCAAGTCAGTGTCTCCTTCATCTTTCTGAGATGTTGTGCTCCCCCCTTTCTTTCTGTTCGAGGCTCCTAGTCATTTATGTGGGAGGAGAGAGAGAGAGAGAGAGAGAGGAGGCTGGGTAACTATAGTTGAAGGACAGAGAAATAGCACAGCTTAAATGTTTAACTCATCACTCACCATCTCAATAACAAAAGTGAGATAAACTGAGTTAAAGCACCCTTGATCTCACTGATTTCACATCAGTTTGCCAAAAAAGGGAAGGGGTGTGCTTAATTTGTTACGGACCTCGAATGCGTCTTGAAGGAAGGGAGGATGCAGTGAGAGGTCCACCTATCCCTTACTTTGAGTTAGTTTGAGCAAAAAGATGGAGCAATTTGGCCTTGGCTACTGCTGACATCAGAATAGTCAAAGGCTCTCAGAGCGTCTCAGTAATTTGTAGGTAATGGCATATTTTAATAAGGGTGTTCTATAGGTAAGAGAATAAATATGTCACATTCAATTTTATATATCATTTATATCACATCTGAATAGAAGGAAGGAAGCACATGTTTGACCTCTCTCTGATCTCAGATCAGTCTGTAAGGAGAGGGAGGGAGGGGACTGCGTGGATCAGTGACCTGGATTCAGTCTGAGAGGCTGTATTCCGCGCTCTGATCCACTTATTTCAGTGGGCTGTGTGATTCGCATTAAACTGAGCGCCAGGTACCTTTCGCCTCATTAGACTCCGGCCTCTCTGCTTAGAGAGATCTGAGTGTGGCGCTGCTGCCTGTTTTTCCCTGGCACCTGCTTAGGGGTCGCATTGTTTTTGAAGAGCCTGCAATGATTTTACGGTCAATCTGCGACAGTGGATGCCATCCCCTTTAATTGGCTGCCCTGCACAAAATAAGACCAGGCGAACATTCGTTTGGGACAATGCCGGCTCATATGAGGCAGTCACTGACTTGAGTGCTGGCTAGGACTTCTACTCGCTCTTTGACGATGAAATAATCACACAAGCACTTTCCAAAAATTGAAATGGTATTGATTTCCATTCGCATAATGGATGTGTTTAATGTTGCTTTATTTCTGCGTAATGAAAAGAGTGGCTGGCAAACCAGGCGTTTAAGACAATAAGGGGAAGACTCGATTATTGCCGTTTTGGGAAGGATTTAATGGCGAGAGAAAAATTAAGTAGCAGCACACTGTTGCTGTCAATAAGAATCTCTGGGGTCTTGAAAAATTGATGGATGAAAAACATCATCTTTTGTTATCAACTTCTTTATTTTTTCACTTGGTTCAAAAACAACACACACCAACAAATGCACAGTTATTCACCCCCACTCCCAACCCCTGGTGGCGAGACAAACCACATTATACTTAGCCTTAGATGATCAAGATGAATAAGAAAGTAAGGAAAATTTAGAGGGGAAAAATAAGAATAAAAGATTATGTACTGTATTGACGATTTTATGATAACAATGCTAAAATGCAGAGATACCTGAATATTTTCCACCACAATAATTGTGTAGGGTGTAAGACCACATGTGTGTACACTGGAGTTCTTTCACGTTGTCCAAAAAGGAATCCTAAGCACGAGGATTGCATCTCGAATTCTTGCTGCTGACATCACCATATGTCGCCCTCCATCACAAGACAAGACATAAGTCGTGTTCGGTCATCTGGCAGAATAGGTTGAAATTCACCAGAACAGCATTTCAGGTCGTTTTTGAGATCTTGTCAGGAAAAAAAAAAAATCTACATTCTGCCATAAAACATTCTCTGAAACCTTGGGAAAGTAGTTTTTCTTTCCCTTTTTGAAATATTTATGGAGATTTGGAGGTTCATTGACTAAAAACAGAGGCCAAAATTACCACATTGTCCTGCATATGATAGCAACTAAGCTAGAGAATACCTCATCATGTCATGCACCCGTTTTTAGCTCAGAATTTGCCCTACCATTACAGTATCGTACGTTGCCCCCAAGTTTGATAAAAAAAAGAAACTAAACAATATTGAAGGTCGTTGCAATGGAAATATTATGTTCAGAAACATTTTAAATGTTTGTCAGCCGATATTTCAGAATGAGATTGTTTATTTTCAGCAGAATGTCATGGAAACACTATAATCATAATTTGAGTTATAGTCAACCTACAGAAAAACTTTTTACACCATCAGAAAGGTCTAAATCTGGGCTTTTAGATGGTATAAATAACTCTGATGTGTTATTCTGGGACTTATGCCTGATTTATTGGTGAAGGGTCACATGTGTGCCTTGTCTAATGAAGACTGTTGGCAAAGATTCCAGGTGAGAGAAAGAGGAAGCTGCCAACAAAGAAAACATTTTTATTTGCCTCTGCCAGACCAACCAAAAGTGTTAGCACATAATGAAATCGGAGGTCTTATGATAGTTCTAGGTATTATTCGGTAGGAGTAGCATTGCTCTGTATGGTTCTCTAATGTCAATTAGGTCAGATAAGGTTGTTGATACCATTTCCCAGAAGTGCACTACCCCTGGGCAATACCAAATCATCTGCATAAAGGACCTGTGTCCTCACTAGGACATGCCTGGCTGTTAGGAGAGGACATGCTTTTCATCAGATAAAGCTGTCTAGGAGAGCATTACTTCCAGTGCAGAAATGAGAAGTGAATCAGTTCGTGGTTGGGTTTTTTGAAAGTACCCCCTAAATTGTCCCAGCCTGTAAACAATTAAATGTCATCTACAGAAAGCCCTACATCAGAGTTGATGGACTGTCAGAAGTTTGCTGACAGAAATTGAAGGTATACTGAGCAGGGTATCTTCGTTGGTGTTTGTTAACGCAAATTTTACAGTTAGCTTCTCCTCCCCGCCTCTTTCACGCTAGAAGTGTACGCTTAAAAAATAATTTCAACGTTTAAAAAATAGTATTACAATTGCCAAGAGCAATGTAAGCTATCATCATCAGCTAGCCCATATGCTAGCTCATTACAGACACTCATTAGCCCTGAGGCTCCAACAAACAACTAGCTAAGCTGATTTGGGACTGCCAAAACCACTGTGGCTCGTGTGATGGACAAGAGATATTTCCATGATCTTACTTAGCTCTACCGACTTCAAGGGCCATTTTCTCAAATTATAAAGTTATTTGCATTGGTTGGTACACTGGTTGGTACTATGATGTAGTGCATATGTTCACAGCTTGCACATAAAGTTTAGCTGCTACCTGGGTATTCTTTTTAGAATGTTAAGTTAGATTTGTTGCAGATGCTTTAGCACGCTAACTAAGGCAACCACTGGCACTTACCTCTCCAAAAGAAAACAGGCCAACTCTGCGTCACTTTCTGTTCCCATCAGAAAGAAAGTACCATAAACACAAGGAAATTGGAGTAAATTATAAATGATGCAGTGTTTCACTCAGTCTGACTGATGCCCAGTCGCACCAATCAGCAGGGGTCGAAAGCTTTTTCAGAACAGCGCATGATTGGCTAAAGTGCTTTATGGTTGTAAATTCGGAAGGGACTGCTGGGAAGGGAAATTAAAAATAATTGCCTTGTTTCTTGCTCAAGCGCGTCCTGTTGGCCAGCCGGGCGCTCGTCAGTAGCCGTGTTTCCATCCACACGTTCTTACGCGAATTAAGTCGTATCAATTCAAAAATGCCTCACAGAAATGGCGAAATTTGACTTGATTTCAAGAATATCGACACAAAGTTTATATGGTTGATCTGTTCGGATTTTCTCTTGATCGGTAAAAGGCTTATGTGATAAATGCTGATGGAAACATTATTTGCTGAATAAATCTGCTTCTGCATCGTGATGGTGATGGTGCTAATAGCTGGCTCAAAAGCACACACAACTTGTGCTATATTTGTTGGTAGACGCAATCCATTTGGGCTCACTACCTAAATTAGATGGCTAATACCCTACTTTTGCTCACTTTAAGGTTCTGCGATTCAGTGCAAAAATGAATGGAAACAGCTTAAAATGTCAGAAATCCATTCAATACACCAATTTGATCACATAACAGCATGTGACGTCATTATGCACAACTTTTTAATCGCTTCAGTGCCGTTAGATGGAGACGCTTTTTTCGCATGAATACTTTTGGCGAACTTCAGAGAATTTGATTGACAAGAGGATGGAAACATAACTATTGAGATTCTGAGCTTGCTCTTGTTCGGGTATCCTCCGCCCTCGTTGTGAACTTGCTAGAGTTTCGACCAATGAGTGTAAGGATGCAGGGGCTGACAGGCGCGTGCTTCGGAGGGGAGCCGGAACTTTATTACATACTAAGAGCAGATTTTAGTTAGTACTCAAAATGAAATATAATGCAAACTCATCCTTACAGACACTCTTTTAGCTATGCATGCTGACGAAATCATTCTCTTTTTGTACATTATGCTATACTTAAAAGTATACTATCATTAATTCCACGATAATGGCATGATTTTTTTTTAAGTCACCAATTCTGATCAGTCCAGGAGCAAATTATTGCTCATAATGAACATTACACAAGTTTGCAGTATTGCTCAGGTACTATCAGTTCAACTTTGGTCTTGTGGGATACCAGGGAAAATTGGCTATTCAAGCAAAAGCGACAAGTTGTCTTTTGTTATTTATTTTCAAATATATTTTGCTATTCCTCAAGCAGTGTTTCATAACTGTGATCACATTCTCTTGAGAGATCTGTGTCTTTACGTTGTTTCAATGAGGTTACAATGGTTTTTCATGATCAATATACTACATTATGAAAAATTCCCTGGTGGATGCTGTTGCCAGATATGCCTGGCTGATTGCAAATCTGATTCAATGAAGCATTTTGATTCATGCAACATCTAAACCACCATTTCATACGTGAAAACTCCCATATGTAGCATCCCATTTTGTAGCATTGAGCTGCATGTAGAGTGGGTCCTGAGTCAAATACCTTCACCTATTGAGCAACGGGGCTGGTTTAAACACTGTCAAACCCTGCTAAATTTCCACCCCACTTTCAAAACCTGCAAAGTCAAAACTTTGTGCTGGAAAATCAAAGTCATTTCTTAAAAAAATGAATTTCTTAAAAATGTCTGCAAGGCTAATAGTTTCAGTATAGTGAAAATTGGTATCTATGGAAGAATTTCTAGGCCTACCAAAAAATCAGATTTTGCTAGTAAATGGACCAACTTGACTTACATGCTCTGTAAGTGTACTCCTCAAATAAATGTGCTGAACAGTGCCACAGTGCTAATGTGGAAGCATGCTATCAAGCTAGCAACCTGATGACACAATTCCTGCTGATCTTCCAAACACTTTTAAGCAGTTAATATGAGTTGCAATTATTACCACCAAACTAGCGTTACATATTTCTCTTCACAAAATGAAGGCCGTTACCTGTCTAGCAGAAAGGTAAAAATCTCAGCATAGGATTTCAAAACTCTGAAATCCCAAAGTTGTATCCATCTTTTTAAAGCCACACTGATGTCGGCTCGGGATTTACTTCTTCTTCAGTCTACTTCCTAGGTAAACTGCTTATCTGCTAGTGTCTTTGGTCTTTCTAGTGTGTTTTGCTAGCGTATGAGGTTGTTGATAACAGGCATTGTGACGTATACAGAGATTTAGATGCTTCTGGGTTTTTGCTGTCTGCCATTGTTTCAAGTTTCTCCTGAGTTATGAAACTGAGGCAGCCACGTGATTTGTCAGCCCCTCAACCCATCAGGGCGGAGAGGTCAGAGAGAGGCCCTGATTCGTTGAAGCTGACGGGAACGGTAAAATTTTTTGACTCCATATTACAGAGGTAGGGTAAAACACATAGATCCCAATTTATTCTAAGATCACTTTAAATTGCTGATGGCTGAAAGGGTTTAATGACATTTTCAAGAAATAAACACACACACACACACACACACGTAAAAATTACCAACTGTGGCTTTAATTGCACGGAATGTATCTGTGAGGCTGAGGTTTGTGATAAGTTTATTTATAGTAGTTTAAGTAGTTTAAGTCTGGGAGTGCAGACTTAGATAGCTTGAACAACAGTGGGGTTAAGAGTGGCATTTATGTCTGCTCCAAGTGTTCGGGAAAACTCATGCATACTGAGAGACATCAAAAAAAGTCCAGGTCAAAATTATTGGGATTGTAAATGGATACAAATGCCACCATCTACCAGCGGGGATTGTTTTGATGTTGGAGACACAACTCTCCCCGCCCTCGTGGTTGGTTCACGAAAAGGTATGCCTCGACACCACCAGACAGCCTCTAGTTTTGGATGTAGTAGAGATTTAAGCAGCCGCTTAATAACTTATGTGCCTAAAAGAGAAGACATTGCTGCTCCAATGAGATTCCTGTGTAAACACTACATCCACTTGATGTCTGTGTAGAGGGTCTAAATAAACAGGGTGCTTGACTGGATTATTGACCTTATTTGAATTGAAACTAGTAAATTATAATGTAGTCATGATAGAAATACTTTTGTTTGCAAGAGAATGGAAAATGAATCTTAGACAAAGCATGGCTGAAGACACAAAATTAAACGGCAATTCCCAGTTTGGCAATAACCACAGTTCCTTAAATACAATTCTCCCTATAGATGCACGAGTTATGAAATTTAAAAAAATAGGGGGAGGGGAGTAAAACTGAAAATCTTTCCAAAAAAGGCCAAACAAAAAAAAAAAAAAAGAAGGTTAGCATCCTTCATATTTCAATTTTCAGGGGTGGGCGGGAGGTTTTTTATTTTTTATTCAAATTGTATTATAATAAGGATTTGAGATCCAAATAACGCAACAAATCCAAATCACAAGTACATGAATTAAGTAAAATCTGCCGAACCCCTAACTGGAGCAGTGATTGAAAGCCGATTAGATCGTCTGCTGCATGGACAGGGATTCTGAGCCTTTTTCTCGCTGCCTTTTGGGTGCGATTTTAACAGAATTTTTCAACAAAAAAAAAAAAAAAAGGGAGGTGCAAGGGTTTTTTCAGGGGCGGGTGGAGATGCTAACCAACTTTTTTTTTTTTTAATGTGGCCTAAAGTGAGTCCATGAGATTCCCCTGCCACCAAAACTACTGGTAAACAATATCTCCCTGTATGTTACTACAAGTAGTAACACTAGAAACCAAAATATGACCACATTGTTGGTATATGAATGAAACCTTGAGAAATCCCTTACTATTGGGTACTTCACACTGAGAAAGATTACTGAGCGCAGTCAACAATGCCCATTCCCCTTGCAAGAATTAAAATATTCAACACGATAGCAAAAGTGGAGTCCGTTAATTTAAAAAGTCATTTGCACAGTAACCTAATTATACAAGTTTGATCTTTTTCAGTTAAGATATAAATGTAATTGGAAAAAGAACAATTATAATTACTATTTGAATGTGGCCACGGCTTGTCTCAGATGGCTGAGTTAGTTCAGACTAAATTCTACACCTAAGATGTCAAAAATTTTGGTGTGATCCTTAGATACCAAAATTTGTGTGCGATCTTAAGATATCACAAATTCAGGTCTGATCCTAAGGTGTCACAGATTTATGTCAAATCAGTGACATTTATCCGAACATTTAACTGGTTAGGTTGATTCGCCAATTTGTCCTATTCCTTACCAAATGTTCTTTTCCACAACAACCTTGTGATTTCTCAAATTTATCACAGAACATTATTTCGAGCCAAAATGCAATAATGCAAAAACAAATCAACAGAATACAGGAATGTAATTCACACATTGCACACATTGCCCAGGTAAACAATGAAACAATTATTCTAAAGAGCCCCTCAGTGCTGTGATGAATGCCCAAAAGCTGCGTTGACTCTGATGATACATGATTCACTGAGCATGATTCATGATACATGAATCACTGTGCAATTTGATGTGATTATGTGTACCGCAATCAGTCAAACCTTTTCATACCCAAGAAGTGACCTGAAAGGCTGATTAAGTAAATGGGTTGCATATGCTGTATGATAAACTCAAGTTTTTCTTAGATAGCGGATTTGAGTGAACTCGGAAACTTCAAATTCATCAATTCATAAACTTCAATTCACAAATGAGCCGGTTGATGCCCACACTTAACTAGCTGCGACTGAGAGCTGTATTTCTGTTAAGCATAGAGCTGTAGTGCCTTTGCTGTAGCTTTTTTTTGGTTTGTTGTGTGGTTTGTTGTGTAGTTCTTAACTGCTTGGAGATATTTTTATGGGGCAATCCCCCTTCTCAGCTGCCCATGTCTTACAACGGACAAGTGGAGTGAATTTATGTTTGCGTTTATGTAGTTGCACACCTCAGTGATATCTTACATACAGTGTCACCAACAGTATATATATATATATATATATATATATATATATATATATATATATATATATATTTAGCATGTGGTTCACAAGAGGTCAACATAGGGCTGGGCGATATGGACAAAATTTAATATCTCGATATTTGGGACCGAATACCTCAGTATCGATATTTTGCCGATATTATCGGGAGAAATGTTGGTGCTTTCACAAAATATTTACATGATGATATTTTTGATAACCATTTATTAGTTATGTTGGCATAACGACCAATCAGGTGCAGGCAACAGCTACAACAGTCTTGTAAGAACAGAAAAATGCAACCATGTACTGTAATTCAGCTTTTAAAAACAGAAAAAGCAGCACTAATTTCATAACACGGTATTACAATATCCCGAATCTGTGGAAATATTTTACTTTGCATCACGATATCAATGTAATATCGATATATTGCCCAGCCCTAGGTCAACAGATTTTTTTTTTATACTTGGCTGTAGGGATATGGGGCCCGATTTTTCTGCTTATGCTATGTCACTCAAACCAATCGCTATGTTTATTCTTATTTCCTTCCCTCTGGACTAATGGGTAGTTTTTCTCATGCGCTGCATGCAACTGGGCGGAGCAATATCAAGGGCGTAGTTATTTTGCAGGGGGTGTTTACCGTGTAAATTAGATGACACTAGTGGGAGTGTTATATAAATAATGTAACGCAAAGCGATTTGTGGAATCTTTCTGATACTTAAAGCAGACCACATATGACTTGCGTGGACAGCATCTAAAGAGAAGTGCATCTTTTCATTATTTTACCAGAAGATGCTGAAAACCAGAATCTTATGTCCATATTTAAACAAAATAATATAAACGATTTTTCATGATTGAATGGCGTCTAATTGTATCATCAATTTTTATTACTGCAGGAAGGCTGCATTTTGCATTCATAGTAATGTAGCTTATTTGTTTAGTCGATGTGGTGTACCTCACTGCCAGCTTCACTCTGCTTCAACTTTATTTATTAGGATGGTTGGATAATACTCCAAACGACATTTTAGTTGTGACCTATGAGACTCAAAAATTATGTGTACTTTAATTGTTTTGCTCCACACACTCAGTTAGAAACAGTAATGTTTGTAGTATGGCTTGTGTATTTTAGCCAACATTTGCGTAGATGGACGGAGTGTAGAATAGGCTTCATAACTGCTCGGAGAGACACGTTTTTAGTCAGCGTTCCAAGAAGGAGAGCAGGAGGCATGTCTCAGTCAGGAGATCTTGATGACTTGGTGGTCATGTGATTGTGGTACAGGACATAGTTAATGTTATGTGCTGGCCAATACACTGAATAGCTAATAATACATAGGGTAGCATGAGGTATCCAGTATATACAGGCACAATATGTAAAAAATAAGTAAGCGATTTCGAACACAGCAGTTGCTGCCTTAGCGAACACCCAGCATACATTTGATATTTTTTTAAACAACAAAACTGCACCAAAGAAAATACTTCAATATAACAGATAAATTCTTGATTAATGTTCACAAAATAATGGTGAGTAATGAAAGTAAGCATTAAGCAAAGTCAGTTCGGCCTTGTTTGCACTTTCCTCTTGTGCTTATATACAGGATCTGAGCCCCACCACAGAGTACTATTATTGGCATTAATCTGAGTCACCACCTTTGATTGATCGCTGCTCTTCATATCACGCGTACTTGCAGCGATGGCATAGCGCATGCATATATTTAAATATACAATACTCCCATTGATGTATCGCGGACGAGGTTGGGATGGTCCTTGCGTGTATTGCATATAATGGGTAAAATTGGGCCCAGAATCTCAGAAGCTCATTTGTGCCTGTCGTGCGGGTTGATCTCACGCCCCCTCTTCTCTCTCTTCCAGCCTTTCCATGCGCAGGAGGCTAACGGGACACTCTGAAGGTGCAGGATGAAAAGATGGCACAACTGCTTGTACCGCCAGGACCAGACAGTTTTCGCCCATTTTGTCGCGAGTCTCTCAAGGCTATCGAGAAGCGGATCGCTGAGGAGAACGCCAAGAGGCCCAAGGGGGAGCGCCGCACTGACGATGACGACGAGAACGGACCCAAGCCGAACAGTGACCTGGAGGCGGGAAAGTCACTGCCGTTTATTTACGGGGACATTCCCAAAGGGATGGTCTCCACACCCTTGGAGGATCTTGACCCATTTTACAGCACCCAGAAAGTGAGTCCGTTTATTCCCTGTGGAGGGGGCCAGCACTGGATACAGTGAGCCAGGAATAACAGTTCGTTGTTGGAATGTCTCCTCCAGCCCTGGGTGTTGTTTATTGGCTAATAGCTCTGTCCTTATGCAGATTGTCAGAAATGCTATGTGGGAGAAAATGAGAGAACCTGGACTGAGAATCAGTGTATGCGTCTGCACACAGTTCAGGCATGATTTATTCAGAATAGAAGGCTGGTGAATATCTTATCTCAGTCAAAGCATTAAAAAAAAAATCGACATTCTAATCACGGCTTTAATGTCAGAAGTGGAGAGGTTTTAACGGATATTTGAATAGCAGGAGTTCTTCCCGTTGTTCCAGAATGTCGGGGCCCGATGTCCACTTTTTATATAACTTCTTGCTGTGACAGCTCTCTCCCTCATTAATTCCTAGCAAGTACTTCATTAAGTTCCTCATTAAGACTGCAGTAGAAATCCTCTCACCATTTTGCTGGGCCCATTGACTAGTGTATCGTTTGTTGATGGATGCTGAATGCTTACTTGAATCGGTATAGACACCGACACACACTGTCGTGCTCTGTCTGGTACGTCAGTAAGGCAATGTCAGCAGTTTATTGGGCGCTGGTAGCTGGAATATGAGAGAAGTTTATTGTCGCTGCTCGAAGTGTGTGCACAAGGGCTGCACTACTCTGTTCCTGGAGAGCTTGCATCCTGTTGGTCCTCATTGCTTCCCAAGCAAAGCAAATGAATGCTCATTCATCATCTGCAGATTTTGTCGAGCTGCTTAATGCAAGCCTTTATAATAGCCTTTCAGTTTTACTCAACATGAGCTAATACCTGTTGTCTCATGTAGCATCTCAGAGAATGAAAGAAGCATTGTTGCTCATATTGTCCCATTCTGCATAGCCTGAGAACCCATTCCATTGTCCACTGTGACGTTATATGCCACTGTAATAAAACTGGAATAAAACTGATTTCAAAGCAGAATTAGATATTTCCTTAAGTGTTGTTCTGGTATCAACAAAATAATGTTCATCCAGGAGTAACATTGTATTCCACCAATGAAGAGCAGCTTTGCTACCTTGATGCAGCTTTGTTTTTAATTGCAATTTAGTTTTTAAAATGATATAGCTTACGATAACAAGCTGTCATGCTGATGAGTCGAGGCTTGGGGGTGCCCGTCATTCCAAAAAATAAATAAAAGCCAGAATAGCTTTTACATTGTGTATTTTGTATAACTTACAACACATAGGCTAAGTTGTTCTCTTAAATTCCTCATTATAGTGGATTTCACTGGTTTGGACTGCCAGCCAAAAGTCCTAATGTCAGCTGCATGTGATGCTCAGTTGTAAATCCTTCCTGAGTTGCTATTCATTGGTGAATGGTAATGTTTCTCCAGGACAAGCATCCCGGAATAAGACCTTTCACATCGATTTCAGACTGTGTATTCTCTAATACTGCATCTGCTTTGCTAAAACAAGTGTTCCGATTGGTCCTTGAGTTGACCTGGTGAATGAACAGAGTAATGCTCATGGTTTTTTTTATTTTTTGTGATTTCATGTAACGAAAACCTCTTTATCCCCACCCCCCCCTCTCTCTCTCTCTCTCTCTCTTTCTCAGACCTTTATAGTATTGAACGGAGGGAAGGCAATCTTCCGCTTTAACGCCACACCTGCCTTGTACATCTTAAGTCCCTTCAACCCTCTTAGAAGAATATCAATTAAGATTTTGGTGCATGCATATCCTTTTCACTTCTGTAACAATGAAAAATAATGCATCCTTTTTAAAGGTTTGCTCTGTGAAGTGTTGGGCTGGACATACTCAACTTTGCCATATCTGCATTTTTGGACTGATTGGGTGGAAACGTCAAACTCAAATCAAGCTTGCGGTTGATTTGTTGAAACCATGGGGCACACTTCTGTTAGACATTGGAAACCAAAGGAGATTTTTAATGAAAAGGTGGTTGCTGCTTTTTGAAAAGCTCACAGCATGTCCTGTTGGTGCGCTTCTGGGATGGGCCATTGAACTGCCACATTGGAATTTGGTGATGAGATAGGAGTTCATATCTTTTACTAAGGGCCTGCAGTTTGTTTTAAACTTATGATTTGACTGTTCTCACTTAGTTGCCTTTCCCGAAAGCGGAGCAGCGCTGTTAATATCAAAGAACAGGAACTAAGGCTCTCTACCAAATATGCAACGATCAATAATTCTTTATTAATGTGGCATGTTCATTGCAGAGCCATACCTCCTGATGATGGCCTTGTGTCTGCAATGCGATATGTTTGTTTTTCAAAAGTTCTTTCTTATTAGATCATTCTTAACTTTAGCTCCTCCCATCTAATTGGTGAGCTTGTATAACTTGGGCAGTGTTCCTTCATTTCTCTGGCGTCGTGCCCTCTGCACCGCTCGTACTTGGGTTACTAAGAAATATGTTTCTCATTTTAAGCAGCACTTGCTCATTTCATGTTCAATAACTGACACTTTTACGAGATTTAAAAGAATCTCAGGCTCAGCTGTGGGGTTTTGATCTCAGGGACTGTCTGTGTCATGCATGCTCTGATTTAGATCCAGTCTAAACCTGGATGTGACAACACAACGATGCAAAGTTGATATGTAAAACAAAAGCTATTATGACCAATATTGATAAAGGGTAATACCAAATGCAGTTTTATTTTCCCTATTTATGCTAGAAAATGGCTAATTCTGTGTGTGTTTCAATCCATTGAGCATTGAGTTTTAGCATAGGCTGAAAATTATCAAACTGATTTTCCCATTTCCTGAAATTTCAGCTGTTCTCGTACATGCATCCCCGAGAGTGGGGTAGCACAGTTCTGAGTAATAATCTTCGGCACCCTACATTTTTAAAAATTTAAATCTTGTTTTAGATGTTTAGTCTTTGTTTTCCTCATTGATGTTGCTGAAGATGAAAAAGTATATATGAAATTCCAAATGCGAATTTAAAAAATGGTTTAATAAATAAATGTTTGTATTTCATCAAAAACCGTTGACACAGATGATATAGTCTCGACAGAGCCCTGATGTCAACATCATCATGGCTGTCTGCAGTTACTTAAAGGGACAGACGCAAGAGAGACAGTCAGTCTGCAGAGGAACAGGTGGCAAGTTCTCCACTCTGCTTAGAGCAAACAGCCAATCATCTCATAAAACTACAGCACAACAAGACAGTGTCCCAAAGTTTTGGGCAAAGTGTACCCGAACCAAATATTGGTTTAATTTAGTTTTTTAACAGTTTACAGCTCTGTGTTGTACATTTCTCCGTTATCGGAAACTTTCAAATTCATTATTATTGCAAGCATACTTGCCTGACGAAATTGCTTTAAATCTGCCCAAGACTTTTGCACCGTACTTTATGAATTTATAGACTTCACTGAGTATCGCATTTTATTACATGTCCTGTTAAGGAAGACCCTCAAATAATAACAATTTGTAAGAATATGCTGCGGTGTTTTCGGTGACCCTGTACTCATTATTGAGCCATTAGTGAAATTTAAATTGTTACAAAGAACCATCTGCATATTGCTTTCCTTGACGATTCTTTCCACTTTGTTCAGCATGTTAATTATGTGCACTATCTTGACCAACTGTGCGTTTATGACCTTGAGTAACCCCCCAGAATGGACGAAGAATGTAGAGTAAGTGTCTGTTTTTGTTAATGTATTGACATGCAGTATAAATTTAGAAATTTCTCTGGTTATAGGTCCTGTGTTTGAATATTATAACTAAAATACTTAAAGGAATCTGATATTGAGCATTTATGTCTGCTGTGACGTAACCTGTTCAATTTGTCTCTTCTTTTAAACAGGTACACATTCACCGGGATATACACTTTCGAATCTCTTATAAAAATTCTTGCAAGGGGTTTCTGTGTAGGGAAGTTCACCTTCCTAAGAGACCCATGGAACTGGCTGGATTTCAGTGTTATTGTCATGGCGTAAGTATTGAGTGTTTCGTTTCTTGCAACACTATTCAGTTTTCATTAGGAGTGGGATTTCCATATCATGGACAATATCACCACTAATGATGAAAGACACAAGTAACAATAAATCATGTTTACCGCTGTTGCTGCTGCATCGCACTAACTAAAAGAAATTACACTTCATGTGCTACATTCATTGTAATATTGGCCTGCTCAGGAATTCTTACTGTTGAAACCAAAAGGATACATACTGAAATAAATCTAGGGATTTATACTCCTTGGGTCCCAACGGAAAAGAATTTGCCTGCTACACTGACATGGATGCGTAAATCAGTAAATTAGCAGGCCTGAATTAGGCAAGAGAGTCTCGTCTCAAGTGGAAATGTTTACACAGATGATTAGACAAATACTGTCTCTGAGTTCTGGCTTGTGCGCAAACGGTGTCCTGCTGTTGCCTGGCTAAAATTAGATCACAGTCCCCATGAGACCTTTAGATATGAGCGCAGCATTTTAGAAAGTTTGACGTCCTGAAATGGAGTTGGTCATACAAGGTCGTATTTTGTATATTGGATAGGTTTTGTCATGAGCTTACCCGGAAAAGGTACATTTGAATCAGATCAGGCTGGCTAGTTCACTCCTTTGTGGTTATCAGTACGAATTATAATTGTTACCGCCAGTTATGCTCCCATCGAGCACTTTATTTGGAACACCGTGGTACCTTCTCATTCATGTGATTATCCAATCAGCCAATCGTGTGACAGTAGTGAAATAGATAAGATCAGAATGGGAGGAAAGAGCGATTTCAGTGACTTTGGCTTGGTCGTTGATCTCAGACGGGCATGTTTGAATATCTCTGAGACTGGTCCTGGGATTTTCACATATAGCATTTAGAGTTTACACTGAATGCTGCCAAAAGCAAAAACATCCAGTGAGCTGCTGGTCTGCAAACAGAAAAGTCTTGTTAATGAGAGAGGTCAGACTAGAACTGTCCGACTGGTTCACGCTGACAGAAAGGCGGTGGTGTTATGTATGAGTGTTTTTTGTACAGCACTGTATATCATTTGTAAATGGAGATTTGTTACATACTATTTGTGCTGACTTACTGGTCAGCTATTTAATTATTTATTTTGTTCATCAGCACCCTCTGGTGGTGTGTCTGTAGCAAAACATGATCTGATGCAATACCACTTGTGTGTGATGAAATAGACAAGTGCTTTCTAGAAGTTTCTGGCCTCTTCTTGCCTGGAGGGGGCGGGATTACCCAGGAATCCTGTAGATCTTTTCAGTATGTTGCTAGTCTATATAAATGCTGTGATATTGGTCAGTACAGGCAGAGTTTTTGTTTTGGCAACAGAGTTGCATAGTGGCATTAGAGTATTATTATAAGATTAAACAGTGGATAATTTGTAGAAGTTTTTTTCTTTAATCAGAATAAATTTGTTTAAGTTGTCATTTCTGGTTTTCTTTGTTGTGATTTTCAACTCATAACAGTGGTAACTCAGGTTTTATTCGTTACCATGGTGAGCAGTAAAGCATCTGAGAGTGCACAGCATGCTAAACCTGGAGCTACCTCAGCTAAATACCTTCTCAGCTTTCACTCCTGTCAGCAGAAAACAGAAATCTGTGGCTTTAGAGAGCACCAGATCAACACAACAGGGCAGGAGAAGACTGGCAGAGCATTGCCTGGTCTGATGAATCTCCAGTCCTACTCTGACTGACAGATGGTTGTGTCAGAATTTGGCATCAACAGCATGCGCCCGTACCAACCAACCTGCCGTGTGTCAACTGGTTAGACTGGTGATGGTGGAGTAACCTTGTGTGAAATATTTACTCGCCACACTTTGAGTTCAGCCTGCTTTTCTGCGGCCTTCCATATCACCAGATCTGAATCCAGTACAGCAGCTTTGGGATTCAGTGGAACAGCAGATTAGATGCAAGAATGTCATTTTGCCAACACCAACCAGAACCTGAAGAGATCTTGCAGGATCCATGCCATGAAGAACTGAGATTATTAAGAGCGAGGGGAGGCTTTACCCAATATCAGTATGGTGTTCCATAGAAAGTGTTCAGTGTTTGTGTACTGAAGTATATCATTTATGGATATGGTTGACCCAACATGCTCAATTTTGGCTTTCGAGGATGGAGCTTGATACATCTGATTGAATAATTGTGTGTTTGAATTTTATGTTTTATTTTATTCCCCCCTTAAGATCAATTGTTTAGAATAGTAATCACCGTTTTTACATTTTTTACAGGCAGGGAAGAATATTATTCATAGTTTTATAAAGATATGTGGCATGCTTTAATCCAATGTAGGTTCAATTAATGAATTCATAAATGAATTCATGTTTACCTCTCCATCTGGATTCTCTTTTTTTTTTCTTGTGGTTTTGAACACTAAATTCCCAAATGCAGTGAGTTCATATGTAAGAACACAGTGTCTCAGAATCCAGCAGTGTTTTAGTCAAAGCTTAACTTTGACTCATGGCTTTTACATGTTGAATTGCATTATTAAACATGACACTTGCATGCCCTGCGTCGCAGAAATCATGCGACCGTGTTAAAAGCTCATGTTTGAAAACCAAACAAGGAGCCCCTGGTCATGTGTGTGTGTGTGTGTGTGTGTGAGTGTGTGTGATCCTTGAGTATCTGGCCCTGTGGTAACTGTGAATTTAATCCTGCAGGTATGTAACAGAGTTTGTAAACCTAGGCAATGTTTCGGCTCTGCGCACCTTCAGGGTGTTGAGAGCATTGAAAACGATTTCAGTAATCCCAGGTAAGGAGTGCCTGCTGTGAGGTGTTAGCGAGCCCCTTGTGTGACACTCTCCTGTGACTGCTCTTCGGTGTCCTGTCATGGCGTCTGTGTGTGACTCCCCCCTATTTACAGATATGTGACAGAGTTTGTGGACCTGGGCAATGTCTCTGCACTGAGAACTTTCAGGGTTCTCCGAGCCTTGAAAACCATATCAGTGATCCCAGGTGAGAGCCAGGTTAAAGGTCAAAGGCCAGTGACAGTCACTCCATCCGAGTTTAAGGGTCACGTCACCTTATACTTTTTCTTTAGGCCTGGTCGTTTGCCTCTCATACTGCAAAGCAGACAGAAAAAGCAGGAATCTGATGCCGGTCCATTTAGATGGAGAGGATTCCTTGCTTTTGGATTTGTTTTTTTTGTTTGTTTTTCTTTGAGATCTCAGTCGATTTGTTTTGCATGAGACATTGCAGAATCCAGCCTTTGTGGTCACATTGGTTTGGTGGCGGGCGAGCGCTCCTTCAGTTCCTCAGTCGAGTTTGTGTGCACGTTTATGTGTCCCCTGACCTGGGATCTGCCTTCATTAAACCTCCTGTGTTTAATAAAGACAGGCCGTGGTTTTCGTCCCGTGGAGGTGTATCACGTGACGAGTCACATGATACATGCTCACTGGCCCTGCATGTTTTCATTTCACATGAAACAATCTTTTCTGCTCTAAGCATGAACAGGCTCTTGTAACTCATAGCACCAGTTATTCAGACTTTTTAAAAGCCTACAGTACCGGTGTATTTCCAATGATTGATTTCTTACCATACATCAAAGGCAGAGGTGTATAATCCAGGGGCTAGAAAGTAAAAATCCTACCATGTTTTCATTCCACCCGTAAACTCCTGCCAGTAGATTTCACTTGTTAGTTTTACCTCCCAGCTGAAGAATAGGGCCAACTGACAGGTCTTTTGTGGCTGGAACAATATCCTGGGATGGACTTTTACTTTCTGAACCTGGATTATACACCTCAGATCAAAGGTGGTCTTCACTGTGGATGTATGAGAATACAGTATATTTCAGAATGGAAAAATTGACCTCATTCAGTACGATGCTCCAAAATAAAAATTATGGCTACATGAAAAAGATGCTCTAACTAGGGATTAATTTGTCTTACAACCAATATATTTCACTTGGAGATTTTAAACCATCATGGGGGATGTTTTTACTTCCGCAGTATTATGTAAAGTTCACCTCACCCCCATCACTGATTCTGATTTTTGAGTATATGCATTAAAGTCTCTAACAAAATACATGGGACAGCTCAACAGAAGAATTGCTTCTCAGATCAAAAAAGAACAGTACCAGGAATTTGGCAGTAATTGTTTACAGGTTTATTTAATGGAAGTACGACATTGGGGACTTTGCACATTTTGAGATCGTCTGGGTTACAAAGAGTGTAAGTTTTATACATCTGTTCGGAGTACACATCAGAAAAGATGAAATGCTTTTTATGGCGCAAACATTTATTGTGTAAGAAAAAAGGAATGTGATTCATATACAAATCACATCCTTTATCCGGTAAGATAAGGTCTTCCAAGCTGAAGACCTCTGTGTTCACAACTGCGTTGTATATGAGCAGCAGCTTTTTAAAACTTTCTTTATCTACATTTTCCTTTAATACATGATTAAAACATGGCTTTTTGGGTAATCATCAGCTGACATTTTCATGGCATTTTGACTCTTGTCAGGACTGTGGTTCACCCTCTTAGTCTTCCATACAACTCTACACTCCTTTGGTGATTATACGTGGATTCTGGTGTTTTTGTTTTTCCAGGCTTGAAGACCATTGTTGGAGCCCTGATCCAGTCAGTGAAGAAACTCTCGGACGTAATGATCCTCACGGTCTTTTGTCTAAGCGTATTTGCGCTAATAGGGCTCCAACTCTTCATGGGTAACTTAAGACAAAAGTGCGTAAGAATGCCGTTAAATGCCACCTTGGACCAGACAGATTCGAACGTGACGTTTGAGTCAGACTTGACTTTGAATTCGACGTTCAACTGGACCGAGTACGCCGACAATCCCGGTAAGCGCTTGCTTTTTCCTCAGTCGCTTGTAGGTTAAGGAAGGCTGTGCTCTGTAGCCTGGGAGAGTGTGAGTCATGGGTATTCAGCTCATGGACAGAATGCAGAATGACACAAATTGCTGAGAGGGGTGTGTGAGAGCAGGTCTGGTGAACGCCGAGGCGCGGCGGATAATCGCGGTGCGGCCCATCTGTCTGCTATACAAGTGGCGCGTTTAGCGGCGGAGAGGGCACTGAGTCACTGCTTTTGCGCGGGGCATGTTGGACACAAGCAGGCATGACACATGGAAGTTAGGTGGACCCTTGTCACCCAGGGAGAGGCGAGTCACTGCTGAGAGTGAGATCAGCTGAACTCTTTAAGGCTCTGGGGCGTTTCTGTGGGAGCCCCGGCGAGAGAGAGGCCTAATCACATGGGAAAAGGCAAATGGTAAACAGAGAAGACTAGACCGACGGAGATGGATCCTTTTCAGTGTGAATGAAGACTGCTCAGCCCTTTGAATGAGTGGAATGGATTCAGAGATTGGGTTTTCTTTGGAAGAGAGGGCGCACACAGCCTAATCTTTTTCAATAAGTGAAAACGAAATCAGAGAGATGGAGGTTGTCTTGAGAGTTTGTCTTGTCTTTGATGAAACCACTAGCTGAGAGAATAGCACTGGTCCCTATTTCACATGGATAGTGGGAAATCATGGTCTGACTGCGGTGAAAAAGTGAGGTCTGGCCTGTCATTAGACAGCGGACTGTTAGCTTAAAGGGACTAGATTATGGTTTTTTGGTTGCCTTTTCCCTCAATGTGTTATATAGCTCTTTGGTTCATAAAAAATAAGTGCAAAGCTACAAAGCCCAAAGTCCATGTTTAAGTAAGTTTTTTCCCTCTGACAGAATACAAAGCTTTTGAACTGCCTGAAACACCTAGTTTGTAGTACAGCCTTTTCCTTTATTATTGGTCGGTGTCACTGTGTAACACATTTGCAAAATGCCCACCCAGTGGCTAGATTGGCAGCTCTCAAACATGGCCAGGTAGATACGGCAAAACCAACGAGATTGTTGCTATGGCTACTGCAGTGTTTTCAGCAGTTCAGGATGCCTCTGGAGCTGAAATTCAGTCATGATAATGTGTGTGACATTTGCTGCGCATGCTCTACGTGGTTGGGCAATCACAACAGAGTGGGCTTTAAAGAGACAGGAACCAAAAAGACGTTTCAGGCAGACGAAGTCTGAGGTGTTGCATTTACTCTCTGTGCAGATGTAACCTGGTACTTTTTGACATTAAAAATGTGCAAATGTTTGTAAATAGACCACAAAAATGAAAATATTAAGTCAGCATTGCTTGGGAATCAATCACAGACATCAAGTCAAAAATAATTCAAAGTTGAATGAAATAAGATCATTGGAAGCAATGGAATTGCATTTGCATTTCAAATGATCTTATTTCATTTAAACAATTTAAACAGTCATGAAAGACATGCATTGCTTCCAACCCCTGTGTAAATAAAAGTGTGAGAGGTCCGCAGTCATAATCACACATGAAACTGATGAACCTCCATGCACTAGGACTTCAATTCCGTGCGAGAATCTCTTACATATGTGTTGATTGAATACAGCAGGGGAACATAAATATGCTTCCATAACTCACGCAGAATGTGTGAGAGTTGACAGGTATGCGTTATTAATGAAAACTGGCTAAACCTGATAAATGTTGAGAGTTTTCAGAGTTTCTGTAATGGTAATTTAAATGAATGATTTAAAACAGGTCGTGACCAATCATTATTTTTAAGGGATGGGTTTAAGCCTCCCCTATCGCCAGCTACTTACACACAGACAGACAGACAGACACATACACACACACACACACACACAGACATACAGACATGCTTGTATGTGCATGCATTAGTGCTGCAGGACTTTGGGATTGCAAAGTCACCTTAATATTGAAAAATATTCTGAGATATTCAGGACTAATTTTTGTTTTAGTGACAATTGAAACAAAGTTTTCCAGGAGAGTTTGTTCAGCACATTGAAAAATAAATTTACCCATATCCTGAAGTCATAACATCTTACCTTTATCCTACTGAAAGGAAGTTTGGATTCTCACTTCTTACCTAACAAATTATGATGTGCTTTAATGATGCCTGGACCTTTAGATTAGAATTAGGTTGGTGTTTATTGTCCCCCGCCGCGCGAATGCGCGAAGCAGCGGGACATAGTATTCACGACCGTACGTCCGTACGTACGTACGTCCCGAATCCTTGTCAGTGAGATATCTCAAGAACGAATTGACGGACTTCCTTCAAATTTCATGTCAACTTGTATTAGGGTGGTGCCCCGGCGCCAGTCGATTTTGGTGACCTTCGCGTCACTCTCAAGGTTACGCCGAGACACTGTTCTTTTTGACCCGATTTGCCATTTCCTGGCGGGGGACTAAGACACGTTAGTGACAAATACTTGTTCTTGATGGCTTTGTTTGGCCTTGTTAGCCGTTGTGATTTGGCTTTTCCTGTTTTCTTGTCCATGCAGTGAACCACTACTTCATACCAGGTCGGAGAGATGCTTTGCTGTGTGGTAATGGCAGTGATGCTGGGTAAGATTGTTTCTGGACTCTTGTTATTATCCCCCCCACAACCGAAGTTGGGGGGGGTATTGAAATGGGCTCCGTCCATCCGTGCGTCCATCCGTGTGCGTGCGTCCGTCCCACTTGGTTTCCGGAGCAGAACTCAGAAACTACTGAACCTAGCTCAACGAAACTTTATGTGTGGAATACTCACCATGCCTAGATGTGCCTTTTAGGGTTTGCACCTTTCTCAGAATTTCATTTTTGCCCATTTCCATGGAAACGCAACTTCAAATCAGCATAGAAATTGTTTCCGGAGCAGAACTCAAAAACTACTGAACCTAGCTCAACGAAACTTTATGTGTGGAACAATCAACATGCCTAGATGTGCCTTTTAGGGTTTGCACCTTTCTCAGAATTTCATTTTTGCCCGTTTCCATGGAAACGCAACTTCAAATCAGCATAGAAATTGTTTCCGCAGCAGAAATCTGAAACTACTGAACGTAGCTCAACGAAACTTTATGTGTGGAATACTCACCATGCCTAGATGTGCCTTTTAGGGTTTGCACCTTTCTCAGAATTTCATTTTTGCCTGTTTCCATGGAAACGCAACTTAAAATCAGCATAGACATTGTTTCCGGAGCAGAACTCAAAAACTACTGAACCCAGCTCAACGAAACTTTATGTGTGGAACAATCAACATGCCTAGATGTGCCTTTTAGGGTTTGCACCTTTCTCAGAATAGAATAGTAGGCGGGGGATATAGCCGACTCTGTCTGCTTGTTTTATTTTTATATTCATCGCTGGTCAAAAGTGCGGAATTACGTGAGCTAGATTAAATTGGAGAGAAATTTGTGTTACAGCAAGGCAAGATTACATAACGTAAATCCAAACATTGTTGGGACTTACTGGAAAGGAAATAGTTGAATGCAAATGGGTGGCCAGCTATATTGCCTGACTTAAAACTCATGGAGGGGTCACCTCTGAGGCAAAGAGTAACCATCTCCTGAGGTATGGCCCTGGGAAATACTGTAGTCTTCATGGAAGTCAATTGAGAAGAATCATACTGTAGTAAAATTTATATCCCAAACGCCGAAAATTTGGAAAGCAGCGATTAAATCCCATGGAGGATACTTTGATGAGAAATGACAAAAGTGGATGGAGAAACACTAGAAATACTTAAAATATAGTTTGATTATTGTTCAGTTGAATCAACTGATGCACAATCAATTACATGAATAAAATGGCAAGGCCCACTTAAATGACAAGTGATTCCGAACTTTTGATCGGTCGTGTATGAAAATGTTCAACAAGTGTGGATTTGGACGTTTATGGCCTCGTATTCAAAACAGTAAAGCACTCTGTTTGAATTATGGTGGTGTGATCTGATTCAGTCAAGACTGAGTAGAAAGTCAGAGTATGGCTTTTACGATGGAATCTCAGTGACCACAGTTACATGGTGACCGCAGTTACATGAACATATTTCGGTGAAAGTGGACCGAACTGAATATGGGACTGGTTTGAAACCTGTGTAGAAAGATAACTGTGGTGAAAATGCAAATGCCAGTGATGAGAAATGAGGACTATCTGACCAGTTCTGGTCTTTTGAAAGGTGCTATGTGACCGGATGTGTTGTAGGCAATGCCCGGAGGGATACTTGTGCATCAAAGCGGGCCGTAACCCAGACTACGGATATACTAGCTTCGATACTTTCGGCTGGGCCTTCCTGTCTCTCTTCAGGCTGATGACTCAGGACTTCTGGGAGAACCTCTACCAACAGGTTTGTTCCATACTTTGCTGCAGCTCTCCAAAACTGAAAACGGTATTGTTGCGCAGATGCCTTTCTAACTGAATAAGTGCTATTTTAAAAATTGAATCCTGGAGTTTCCAAAGAGCCCAACTCCAACAACGTTGAGGTCTGCATATCGTATAACAAAAAAGGAACTGTTGTGGAATATCAGCCAAAGGTATCCCAATGACACTGTCTTGTGAAGAAATGAACTAAAAATGTATGAGTCATAACATATGGGCAAAAAAAAAAAAATGAATCAATTATTCCATTTTTTGAAAAAGATTTTTCCTTTGAGGTGGGCCCTCAATATAAGCTCAAGGATTCAATTGAATGAAATTGATCTTGAACTGTGGCACCCTACCCTGTTCCTTGTCCTTTCGGGTTCATTGTAATCTTATATTCCTAGCCTTTATTTTGAAGATTGTGGCACCTAAAATAAGAGATTAAGGGAAAACCTGTAAATCTTCGGGGGTGGTGTTGGACACTGCTGATTTTGAAAGAGGGGCCGATGTGGTTTTTTTTTTTTTTTTTTGATTTGTTTTCATGGGGCTTTGATGGTGTGGTCAGGGCTGTACTCTGTACTCCCTTCATTCGCTTCCTCCACGATGAAACACAAAAGAGGTTTCAGTCACAGTGATCTTTTACATGTGAATTGTCTCCTCCTTCGGATCCCCATTATTGTCATCCGCTAGGGTATTGTCCTGTTAGCTTTGCAAACAAAGTGGAATCGCAAGCCAGGTGCTCTGCGCTCACATAACAATGGCTTAATGTGCTTTTGTGAAGCTAAGTGTGTTTGGACAAACTTCAGAGAACGTGTATTGTTTTTGTTTGGAGTTAAGAGCATCGTAGCGCTCCAGACAAAGACTATATCAAACAGCCCATTACTGGTCAGAATTGCAATATGCCTGGAGTTCAATGGACGATGTGTTTGGAGTGCACAGCTGAGTGGCTTTTTGGTTTTTGTCTAAGTAAAGTGTTCCCTGGAGTTGAATTTCACTGTATTTTAAGTACTGTATTGTGAGCTTCGAGGGAGATTAGATTTTTTTGAAGGAAATGTACAGAGATTTTTTTTAACAATGACCCTTGGTATAATGGCTTGTGTATTTAAAAATACTGCAGAAATACACCTCAGTGCTAAAGCATGTAGCACTTGGGCAGTGGTGAATAATCAAACAAGGTAGAGCTTGAATTAATTGTAAATTTGATCTAATTCTTCATGTGCAAAATAAACTTTCATTATATTACATTAACATGGAACAGCAACATTATGAGAAAAATGTTAATCCTACTGCTATAATTGTCAGTGCCTCTGTCTGTGTGTGTTGGGGGCAGGAAGGCACACCTGTACTCAGACTGTGCAGTGTTTACAAAAGCACTGCTTGGGGCTCTGGCATAAGTTTAATTGCACCAAAAGTCTCTAGAATTTGCCATGGTTTTAGATGTCTTCATTATCCAGAAATTTATATTGTGAGATAAAGAACAAAAATCACGATTCTCTGTTCAATTTGTATTGGACGATGGCGTCTTTCTGCTCGCTAAGAACATAAAAATGACAAAATGTTGTTGTATGATGGGACGAGAGTTGGGGGTAATGCATTACAAAGTAACTCATTACTGTAATCAGATTACATTTATCAGTAACGCAGTAATGTAATGCATTACTTTGATAACATAAGTAATCACATTACAGTTACGGACAAATAAGTTATCTAGTTACTTGCATTACTTTAAATTCTTCAGCTATCGGCAGGAGGGGAGGCCAGGAAACATCTTCTTCTTCCTTTTGAGTATTTTGTCGATTGAGACCGAGGTCAGAAAAAATTAATCAAACGTCCTTTTTCACGCATGTTTACACCAGTACTTGTACTTGAGTCACTTATTAGTGAAGTGCTGTTTGGGCTGATTTTTACAACTTTGCTGTTGGCTTTGCTGTATTTAAGAGCATGAAAGAGAGATCTCGTGCGTCCTCCTCACTAGAAGAAAGATTTGTGCTGATCTGGGCATATGCCAGGTTTAACCATGACATGGTTAATCAATTAAGTAATGGTGAATTTCAGATGGCGGTGCTGAGTAATCCAAAAGTAATATCACTAGTAGTGTAACTATTTACTTTCAGCAGTGAGTAATTAAGTAAAGAAAGGGATTGCTTTACTAGTAATGCGTTATGCATTACTTTTTTAGAGTAACTACCCAAACACTGGATGGGACAGACCACAAGTCAATCTACTCAAAAATTTTTTTTTTGTTATGTTCCCAACGACAATACTAAGCTAATAAAGGAGACCAAATCTTTTTGTTTGACTCGGTGTTTACCCATAATTCTGTGCGTATCCTCCTGGGTGCGGCGCACCGTCTTTCAGACTCTGAGGGCTGCTGGGAAGCCCTACATGATCTTCTTTGTCCTGGTGATCTTCCTGGGCTCCTTCTACCTGGTGAATCTGATCCTGGCGGTGGTGGCCATGGCGTACGACGAGCAGAACCAGGCCACCATGGAGGAGGCGCAGCAGAAGGAGCAGGAGTTTCAGGCCATGCTGGAGCAGCTGAAGAGACAGCAGGAGGAGGCGCAGGTACGCAACTGTATGCTGAAACGCTCAGCGAGCACCACATCACACTGCTTTCCACCTCTAGAAACTTCCACTTTTCGGTAGGTGTTACCTGCTGACCGATTACATAGCCCCACTTCCTTCAGTACAGCGAGGGGAGGGATCTGTGAATAATGGATTTCCAAATTTTGATAAAAATGGCTTTCAGAGAATCTATGTAACAAATGTGTGTTCCTACCACTGGCCTATTCATTCTGAGCTCAGTTGAAGCCCCGCTGCGACTCTAACCTGCGTTACACACAGGCCCGCTAGATAATGGATGGATTTTATGGGCGGGGCAAGGCGTCTGCGATTGCCGGGCGGAATGTGACATTACTGCAAAAGAAACCAAATACTAGTAGAACTGTAAAGTCGGTAAAAAAAAAAAATATGATGAATTTATTAGCCTGGAGGAAGCGTGAAATTGTTGAATGAGGTCACTTTGTCAGGACCCAGGGTCACATTTATGGATATTACTCCTCGTCTGCAGGATTATGCAGCTTCAGTAAAGTATTTTAATTGATCTGATGCTGAAATCTTATTAACCCTTGAGAGCACTGGATAAATTTTCAAGGAAGTAAAAATGTAGTTATCCTGAGCTGTTGAAAATCTATCATGTGGCAACTTGTTTAAAATTTGCTCCCCTGCAGGAGGTCTTTTGAGCAAGTTGCCTCATGATAGGTTTTCAACAGCGTCTGATTTTGATATCTTACATCATGGGTCAACTATAGTTGCCTAAAGTGCTATAAAGGTTAAACAGCTGTCTGTGCTGGTTTGGGAGGGGAGTGGAAAGTTCAGCACTGCTGCTGCACTGACTCCTTCATTATAAACTGTACCCTGCTGGCGGGAACTAAGGCTCTGATCCTGGTTGATGACTCTGTGCTTTTATGGCACGTGTCATATCATTGACATTATGGCTCTATCATCTGTGAAATGATGTAGTCGCAGACGCCCTTTTACATTATACATTCACGACTGTCTGACCTGAAAAAATTCACCGATTTACAATCGACAGCCATTTGAATGGGACACATTTGTTGAAATAAAAACCATAAATTCAACAGCGGAACGCAGCTCCTCGCAGGTAAATGTTTTTTTTTATATTTTGGTTTATAGCCTTGCAAATGGACTCGGCGTCCTATTTTTTTATTTCAGCTATTTTCGCCTCTAACTGAGTCTGGGCGTGTGCTTTCTTTCCCGTGCTCTGTTGCTATGACGACCGTGCTCGCGCGTGCGGATTGGCCTGGCAGGCGGCGGCAGCGGCGGCGGCCGTCACCGAGGGCGGGGAGTACAGCGGGAGAGGGGGGCCGACGGAAACGTCCTCGGAGGGCTCCAAGCTGAGCTCCAAGAGCGCCAAGGAGAGACGGAACCGGCGGAAGAAGCGAAAACAGAGGGAAGAGCAGGAGAAGGGGGAGGGGGAGAAGTTCCGCAAGTCCGAGTCCGAGGACAGCATCAAGAGGACCAGCTTCCGCTTCTCCATCGACGGGAACAGGCTGTCCTACGAGAAGAGATACTCCTCGCCACACCAGGTGAGAAGGCCGATCCGTGACATAGGAGCTACATGTCCAAAATCACATGTCAAAAGGAACTTTTGACCCCTTAACCTTTTAAGTTTTCCGTTAAGTCGGTTCGAAGTCAGAAAAGGCAGTTTTTTCATACTGTAGGACAGTGTCACAAACATATTCTGTATCTGCTGGTTGTTTGCGCTCCACTGAAGCTGCATCACGCTTGAATTGAGAGAAATATTTAAACACAGTGCGCCATGTTGTTATGGCCGCAGCATCACATCAAATGGAAAATGTCAAGATCTTTATGTCATTTTATACGCGTTTCCCTGTAATTGAGCTGGATATATTCAGCATTATTGGAAACGTGTGTTCTCCACTGGAGTGTAAAATAGGCCTGAGGTTCCTCACGTTTGAATACAGCAGCTGCATTCGGTTTTACAGGTTGACACTGTGTCTTGGGTCCTGCCCCCTTAGTCATTCTCTGGATAATGAGAGCTCCACAGATGCCAAGGAGACTGTGTCCTTTTTGAGAATCTGTGAAAACTGAATGAAAGTTCGGTTTGCTTTAACTTCTAAATTTCCCTTTTACTTGTTCTAAGCATACATTTCTTCATTCCTCTGTCTCATGCATGGAGCTGAATCACCTTGGCTTTGTGTGCTTTACTGCATGTTTGTGACCACTTCCCAGTATTTCTCATGAAATACTGCAACCAACTGTTGTCTATTAAGTCCTCAAGATTTATCTTCCCTAAGTTTGTGTTCGTGCCATGCTGCAAGAACCTACTGCCTTCAAATTAAAACCTTTTTTGAGGGCTCAATATTTATCTACAGGGGAAATATAATGCTGGTTTCTATGGTCTCATACTGTAGTTCTCTGTCTAGAAAGGAGTGTGGTTGTGCTGTGAATTAATTTTAACTTTTCACTTTTTGTCATTATTTATGGATGAGACTTTCTCTCATTTATGTTGTTTTTTCATGCAAGCAAGTCCATTGCTTTTCTGAAAATACACAATTTTGAAAGTGAATCATATTAGCCATGTTATGTGACTAAATTCTTCAAGCCTCAAAGATGAAGGTTAACTTCATATTGTCACGAACTGGGCAGAGGGGGCAGCCGCCCACATTCGAAGATGAAGAGGATGAGGGGAAATGGAAGAGGGCTTAGAGAATCTGCTGTACCTAATAATTTGCTCGCTAATAATCTAGCTCACTAGAAGAGACGCCCGGGAGGATAACCAGGATTCAGGTAAAGAGGTTAGCGAAAACCATTCCAGTTACGCTTTTGTCCAGTAAGACCCCTTTGTGTAAGACAGTACAGTAAGACAGTCCAGCTCTGACTGAGGGAAGACCAGCAGCTTCCTGTGTGCAGAGGACAGTCAGACAGCAGGAAGTGTCCACAGCTGACCGCGGTAAGGAAGTAGGGGAGTCAATGAGACAATCAGTCAATAAACCACAAAACTCTCACTGTTGGAGGAGGGCAACAAACAGTTAGGCAGAGATGTGTGCTCTGACAATACACCCCCCCCCCAAGGCAATCCAAAGAGGAAAAACAAAGGGGAACACGAGACATAAAAAGGAATTAAATTTTATTCTAAATAAACAGCTTTTCACAAAACAGGGCTAGAACACCTAAGGAGGAAGCCAGATAGGCGGCAGTGGTGAGTAAAAACTCCCCAGTGGGAAGAGACCCTGGACAGGACCCGCCTCCCAACTGCCGAAGAACAGCCCTGGAGTGAAAAGGAGGCGAGGAGAAAGACCGGGCGACAGAACGCCCTCCGGAGGAAGAACGGGCAGCAGAGCACCTGCGGGAGGTGGATACCGTTACGCTGGGTGAGCGGATACCCTGTAACGCTCGGTCAGTGCCTGGGCAGCCCCCAAGCCAAGGCCGGCAGCGAAAACCCAGTAACTCTGAGCGATGGACGTCTTGTTTCACTGGGAAAGCGACTGGGTGGTCTTCAGGTCAGGGCCAGGAAGTGACTACCTTACAACACTGGGCGAGCGGAGCAGAGACCAGAAACAAAGGAGAAGCGAATCTCACAGTCCTGGGCAGGGTCTTCAAAAAATGAAAACAAAATAGAGGGATCCTCTGGATCCTTTGCTGGGCAGAGGGGGAGCCAATAGCAGGACTGAAAATGAGCCATTAGGGCTCGTTTATGACGAGGACAATGAGGGGAAATGGAAGAGGGCTTGGAGGATACCTAATATTTTGCTCACTAAAATTTTGCTCACTGGGGGGGAAAAGGGGGACAAAGGGGGACGATACAATTTAGGGCAAAAGGTTGGGGAAAAAGCGTTAGAGTAACCCCATAGAGTAAGATGTTAGAGTGAGAAAATCTCACTCCGACTGAGACAAGAACATAACATATATGTACAGGACAGTCAAATAGAAGGAAATGGCCGCAGCTGATCACACTAAGGGAATAGGGGAATTAATGAGACAATCAACCAAATAACCCTAAAACTCACGCAGATCGCTGGAACAGGGAAAGATCAAATTAGGCAGACAGGAGGGTTGTGACAGGAGTTTTCAAATGCTCTCGAATAATATCATTTCAGCCGCTAACCATGACAGAGAAGGACTGAAAACCTAATTAATTCTACCAAAGAATAAACAATATTGTTGTAAAAAAGGAATATAATTAAAAATATTGACAACGGTCAATGTCAGGGCTTAATGCACCCTCTATAGTCACCCCAATACACAACTTTCTGCTGTCTATCCAAGTTTACTTTTTAAATCTGCTCCAGTGGGATTTTTTCTTTATTCTTAAAAGCATGACTGATATTTTCATTTGTTGAAATTCTGAGTGTTCTGTTTCCAACTTAAAGTTAACCTCAGAAACTATTTTCATCATCATCTTTTTTCTGCTTCGCTGCCTTCCATTTAGTTTTTCCCTGTCACCATCAACTCTGTTCATCATCATCCTCTTATTTTTCATCATCATCATGATCATCCTCATCATCACTGGCATAATTTTCATCTCCTTAACCTTCCTGGTCATTACCATCTTTGCTGTCAACTTCATTTTGATTTTTCTCATTTTAATCACTGGAATCATCCTTCTCGCGGTCACCACCATCTTATGCATCAGTACATATGATCTCTGATCACGTTCAAAGTGGAGGCATGCCTGGTGAACTTTGAACTATGGCCTTCACTGTGCATGTTTATGAGGTTTTCCTCATGGAAGGTTCCGGTTCCTCTGCTGTGAGAGGGCTTTGTTTGTCTCCAGTCGCTCCTCAGCGTTCGCGGGTCCCTTTTCTCCCCGCGGAGGAACAGTCGTACCAGCCTCTTCAGCTTCCGCGGCCGAGCCCGGGACATCGGCTCCGAGAACGACTTCGCCGACGACGAGCACAGCACCTTCGAGGACGCCGACAGCCGGCGGGGCTCCCTGTTCGTGCCGCGCCGATCCGAACGCCGCAGCAGCAACATCAGCATGTCGTCGCATGTGCTCCTGCCGGCCAACGGCAAGATGCACTGCTCCGTCGACTGCAACGGGGTGGTGTCGCTAGTGGGCGGACCTTCAATGCCCACATCACCTGTTGGACTCCTTCTGCCCGAGGTGACCGTAGATAAGCCCACTACCGATGACAATGTAAGGAAAGCGTAGTTTGGCGCTCGTGGCGTGCGCTTGCTGACGCGGCCAGCACTGTGCTGTCTCCACCCGCCTTGCCTTGTACTCCCGTATGCTTGGCTGTTCGCTTCTGTAGCTGTGCTTTCTCTCCTCTGTCAGATACCGCTCTTTTTTTTTTCCAGGTCTCTTACACAATTTGATCTCATGTCAAGTGATGCCAACACTTTCTTTACTGAGGTCACGGGAGGGTCATTTTAATCCAAATTCGCTGGTTTCCTGATCTGCACCACTTGCAAGATGTGTTCTAGCAAAACGCCAGGGTTATATTTCGAAAAAAAAGTCAAGCTCTGTTAGAGTGTATGTTACCTAGCTTGATTGGAATAGTTCGTGGCTGCTTTCAAACAGTCTATAGCACTTTTTTAGGGGCGCTACGATGACAGGAGGGTCAGATGGTTTCCGGTGGGAGGGGAATCAACGTTATGAATAATTCTTACCCCGTGCACTGTGTGGAAGTGATGTCCTAGATATATGATTACTTCAGGAACCCACATAGATCATTGTCCAGCAAAATTTGGGACATTTGGTGCAGGAAGCCAAACTGGTGCACTTGGGAAAGAATGACCCTCAGAAAGGCTAATGATGTGTGTATATTGTTGTTCAATTGCATTCTGTTATTTCTTGTCTTTATGAAGTTCATACCTGACAATTATGTCCAAGTCTTTGCACCCTGACACTTTAAAAGTTGCAGCTCATAGAAATCGGATGGAACATGCCAATTTTAACAGCTCACTTATTTACCGGAGTAATTGAATGCATCATGCTATTCAGAACTTTCCACGTTAAACGTTAAATTCTCTGCACTATGTCTGCAGTCAACCAAAATATGCTGTGTCATTGTCGGTAGTCCAATTGGTAACTTTTGAAACTGGCTGTCCTCCAGGGCACTACCACAGAAACAGAGATCAAAAAGAAGAGGTCTGGCTCCCAACAGCCTTCTATGGACTTTTTAGAGGACCCAGTTGCCAGGCAACGAGCACTGAGCGTTGCGAGTATTTTAACCAACACAATGGAAGGTATGTGCTCCTCAGTCATCAATAAATTAAATTACAATCAACTCCCGCGTGACCGACAATTTGGCCAAACCATCAGTTGAGGGGAATTATTTTTTTCTCCTCCTGCATGTGACTCAATCGTCAAAACAATGTCTTATTAATTTGTCTTTTCTGAAACATTACAGAACTTGAGGAATCGAGACAAAAATGCCCACCCTGCTGGTACAAGTTTGCAAACACCTTTCTCATCTGGGATTGCTGCCCTGTGTGGCTGAAAATCAAGGAAATTGTCAACACGATCGTGATGGACCCGTTCGTGGACCTGGCCATTACCATCTGCATCGTACTGAACACCTTATTCATGGCCATGGAGCACTACCCAATGACCCCGCAGTTCAACAGCGTTCTTTCTGTGGGGAATCTGGTAGGCACCACATTTCTCAATGAGGCGATGTTTGTCATAATCGTTTGTTTGGCAGAGCTGTAGAGCTGATTCGCCTTGTTGTGATCTATGATTTTCCATTTACACGCTTAGGTATTCACGGGCATCTTTACAGCTGAGATGTGCTTTAAAATCATCGCGTTGGACCCTTACTATTATTTCCAAGAGGGATGGAATATATTTGATGGGATCATTGTAAGCCTCAGCTTGATGGAACTGGGTCTTTCCAATGTGGAAGGGCTGTCTGTCTTGAGGTCATTCCGATTGGTAAGCAAGTCTATTACATGTATGGTGATAATATATATACCCTCTGAAAAAGGGGTAGTATCCTATGAGAACATATGTGTATGAATTTAGACATTTAGACAATTTAGAAATGTGTTCTTAACAAAATTGTACCTCCACTACTCCACTTTATTTTACACAGTGATGTGTATGGTTCATTTCTATGAGTTTGTGCTGGGAAGTATGTGAGCATTGGATCCAAAATGGGTAACTTGTATACCGTGTTGTAATGATTATATACTTTTTGTGGGGGTCTCGGGTTTCAGCTGAGAGTGTTCAAACTGGCCAAATCGTGGCCCACGCTCAACATGCTCATCAAAATCATCGGCAACTCGGTGGGGGCCCTCGGAAACCTGACACTGGTGCTGGCCATCATTGTCTTCATCTTTGCTGTGGTGGGCATGCAGCTGTTTGGGAAGAGCTACCGCGAGTGCGTTTGCAAGATCAACGAGTCCTGCACACTCCCCCGCTGGCACATGGTGGACTTCTTCCACTCCTTCCTCATCGTTTTCCGCGTGCTGTGTGGCGAGTGGATCGAGACCATGTGGGACTGCATGGAGGTGGCTGGCCAGACCATGTGCCTCATCGTCTTCATGCTTGTCATGGTCATCGGAAACCTGGTGGTACGCTTCCCGCCCATTGTTCTCAGACCATTAGACCAGGGCTGCCCGAATCCGGCCCTCAAATCCAAAGCCAAATAATGTTTTTTTTTTTCCTCATTCCAGTCAATTAATGCTAGCTACACACTTGAGGATTTTCAAATCTTCACTGATTTTAAAAACTTGGGAGGCAGCCGACATGAGGACATTTTCAACCGATTTTTAACCTTATAATCCTCTGAACGCGCAAAATTCGCCGGGAGCAAATTGGCCATTAAAATCGGGCCTTTTGTCCTCAAGTGTGTAAATAGCCTAAGCTAACAGTTATTGCCACTGATTGGCCAGACTGTGTTTACACCTGACTTCAGGTAAATGAGGGGGACAATAACAGAGGTTCTTGGGGTTTGGGGAGTCCTGTCTTAGACGCATGTTACGGCACTACCATGACCCAGTCTTATCGATCATTGCTGAATTAATGCTACTAGCGCTGTTTGTTTGTTACTCCTTTGACGTTCGATAACCATTAAAATGTAAATGCAAACTGGCGAACTCTCAAAGCGTTGTCATCGTTTGGCAGCTTCTGGAAGCTGGAGACCTTCTGGGCAACTGGCAAGAGATTACAGTATATGATTGCAATATCAAAGTATAATGACTCAATGATTCCTTCAATATAGTCATTAAATGTAGAGTACAACAATTACTGTTTGAATGTTTTTTTAATGCAACATTTAAGTTCGATTGCAAACCCACATTTTTATGTTGCCATTACTCCAGCGTACTGAGGATATGCTATGTCTCCTCATCCTAAAGTAACCCGCAAGTCATTTTCATCATAAGCACAGGAGAGGATAGAAAATATGTGCGTTCGTTGCAATGCTATTGAGTAGACTGACATGTATACAGTTATATTTTGGTTTAAAAATGAAACGGAACCTAAAAGAAACGGAGCTCTCCAGACACTTGTCATTCAGTTGCTATTTTGTGAAATGAGAACAATTCCAAGCATTAAAGCAACAAGAAACTGAGGATTTTTTGCAAATATTTGCACAATTTTTTTGAAAAAAGAACTTTCAAATGGGTCTAATCAGGACAGAAAGAGAAATGGAAGGCCCAGATACGAAACTATGCGAGAGGTCTCATACACCATAGTCTCTAGTGTGACATACAGATGCCTCGTCCTTCCACAGCTGTGGACTGTGTCTTTAGTGATGTGTCATCTCCATGGCGTGGTAATTCCTCTTTAGCATTCTTAGTTTGCTATCTCTCTGACCATTCTAACTTTAACTGCCTGCTCAAACTTTTGGTAGAGCACATTCGGAGTTCCTGGATCTACTCGAATAACGTATTGAACTTAACTGATTGAACTTTTTTCTGCCTGACATACCTCAGCCGAGTGTCAGCGATGGCTTAATCGGGTTGATTTAAGTTCAGTAAGATACTGTGACTCAAAATGTGCTCTACGATAAGGTCAAGGCAGTTAAAGGGTTAATGTGATTTTATGTCGCTGTAGTACTGAATGGTGCAGGGGAGGGGAACCTCATTCAGAGAGGGGCAATGTGCACGCAGGCTTTTGTTCTGTCCAGTTAGTGAAACATCTGATTCTTCAGATCAACATTCAAGTTTTTGCTTAAGGCCTTGATTTATGGAACTGGCTGGAACGAAAGGTTGCGCCCACACCATCAGCCCTTCCTGGTGAGGTTCCCAACCCCCGAAACAGTGACTACATCATCTTTGATCATCACCCCACAGTCATGTCGATATAACATGGTTTATTTTTCCTATATACTTTAGCGGAAGGTAGAATCATTATCATTACATAAAACTCAGGTTTAGCTAGACACAGGAGTGTTTGGTTTGATCTGAATTTGATTCTCCACTCTGCTACATTCTTGCCTGTTACCATAGTTACCATTTCCAGGAGGGTTGTAGAACAAGTCACAGTTGCTTTCCGAATTCGTGCAGTAAGACTACTATTGCCATGTCTGATGAAATGGCACCAGCGTGATTGAATGCTGTACAGAAGTTTGGATAAGCTCTCTGGCAGGAATGGGGTCATTCTGATTCTCATAAGATGTTAGTGAGTGAGTAGATTGCTCTTCAGTGAAAACTGACTGCCAATGTCATGATCATAGCAAGTAGTTAAAACCAGCTGAGCAGAATAAACTGACCTCTGATAAAAACATTCCAAGGTTTAAGAAGAATATACTGATTCTACTGCCAAATCAAAGACAGAAAACTCTTCCCCGTTCTAACGTATCATTCAAACACCCTGAATGACCTTAGCACAGTGGGTTTGTCCATATGTTTCTCAAAGAGGCCGGTTTTTCTACACGCTGCAGGTGCTGAATCTGTTCTTAGCCCTGCTGCTCAGCTCCTTTAGCGCGGACAACTTGGCGGCGACAGACGACGACAGCGAGATGAACAACCTGCAGATTGCGGTGGGGCGCATTCACCGGGGCATCGCCTACATCAAGAGCGCTGTCCGTCGCCTCGTCCTGAGCCTCTGCTCCCAGCGCAAGAAGGTCCTGGATGAGATCAAGCCCTTGGAAGAGCTTCACAACCCCAAGGAGAACTGCATCTCCAACCATACGGCTCTGGAGATCACTAAAGACCCGGAGTACGGAAACGGCACCACCAGTGGACTCAGCAGCACCGTGGGGAAGTACGTCATCGACGACAACGACTACATGTCCTTCATCCACAACCCCAGCCTCACCGTCACTGTGCCCATCGCCGTGGGTGAGTCCGATTTTGAGAACCTCAACACGGAGGATTTCAGCAGCGAGTCGTCGGACGTCGAAGGCAGCAAAGAGGTTAGAAGCCTTGTTCAGCCGTAATGCGGTTTAGGCAGCAAAGATACTGAGTTGATTCATGATTGTATCCAAGAGTGCTTATGAATGACAAGCGTGTTGAGTGTGTTTATTCCGTGAGTCTTTAACCCGTTAGAAGCTGGAGTTAGTAATGCATCTTTGACCTCATGGCAGAAGCGCTGTTTGTCCGGGAAATGGGGGCTCATGCTCTGATATCAAAGCCTGAAGAAAAAAACACAATTTTGAGGCATCTTGGTAAAATATCCTGGTACAGTGGGGTAAGCGAGGTCTGCAAAATTTGATTGCCCAAAATGTAGGGTCGCATCATTGTGGGGTCAATATCAAATGATATATCAGTTTTCTGACAGGAAATGCAGAGGAAATATGTTTTCATCCAAATGCTATCAGTTGCTTTCTCAACATAAACGCACACAAGATAAATGTACTTCCTTTACTCCGTTTGAATGATAAATATTCAAACCATGTGCACGACTCACATACACTACACACATGAAAAATCATTCACTCGGAGTGGCATTCTCCCATCGACTAATGAAGCAGTTATGCGGAGAAAAACTGTCACCAATGAACATACTAAAGAGATGTGCTGCTGGGTGCGTTCTGGGTACCGATATTAAACGACATAATCGTAAGAGTAGCTGTATCACTACTGCGTGTATCATTTCCCGAATAAATTTTCAAAAGTAATCTGATTTTTGAGTCATTGCAAAGTCAAGTGTGCTTCACAGTAGAATAATGTTTACCTTGTTGATGCCCGGACTTATAATTCATCTTAGGCTATTCACTGAGTGTTCCACATTCAATAAAAAGGCTTAAAATATGACTTTAATTGCATTGCTGAGGATGGAGAAAGTGTGAGATTCTAGAGAAATCCAACACTTGAAGTGAAAATGAAAGTTGAGTTCATTGTTCACGTTAAAAATGAAGGGGGTCGAATGCAGCTTAAGTAGTACTTTAGATCCAATTTGTTTAGGCTTTTCTGTGGGACTCTACAGTGTGATGAGGGTGTGGAGTTCATGTTGTGATTGGGATGTTCAGATCAGTAACCTGAAGTATTTTCATCCTAAACTTTCAATAAATGATCTTCTCATTGCTAAACATCAAACATTGCTGCCCAGGCAGAGGCCTTTCCATTATCCCGTCAGAAGAATACTATAGGGTACTCGCCCGCCCCCGTCCACCCTCAGAATATTCCAGCAAAAGTCTTAGCATGCCTTCAGTGCAGTAGTTGGAGGAGGGCCTGATTCAGTCATTTATTTGGATGGTTTCCCTTGAAACTGTAGCATTCTTCCCTGGCTGTGTTCGTTGCTGTCCTCCGATGAGCCCCGGCCCTGTGACAGCACCGCAGGCAGTTTAAGAACAATAGCATTATGGGATGCGACTGCAAGCACATAATGAGCAAGAAATGCCGTTGGCTCTGAGAGCAGGTGGACTGTCACTGATTGCTGCTCAGTTGGTCGTGGCTGACTAATGCGTGTTGTTCGGTCGGCTGAGCAGAACTGATTCAGCCACCAAGTGATTCTGAATACGGATAGTTATTGTGAAGAAATGGTTAAATTCAGCATTGTAGCCCAGGGTGAAATGTGTGTGTAATTCCAGTGTGCGTCATCGCATTTTGTCTGAGTTAGAAAGTCCTGCTGTGCGTTGTTTGATACACTACAGAGCGAGTGCGTCATGCCTGAAGTTACATGAGAATAACTTGAGTCGGCTCATGGGCACCAGGCGAGCTAAATGTTGATGACATTTTGAAAATGAATTTAAGCACACTATAAAATACAGTATAGTCTCTAGGGAGCACCCGGCTTTAAAAGAAAATTCTCAAATATACATACTTAAAATCATGCAATAGAAGCTACCTGGGTCACATTACACATGCCAGCGAGCGGCATTTACTCTTTAGGTCAACATTTTCTCTTTTTATCTGTTTCTTGCTGTCAGATACTCAGTAAGTGTGATTCCTCGTGGCAGGAGAGTTAATAGAATAAACACAGAAAACAAATAGATAGATTCTGCAAAGTTCTGGGGCTCACAGACCGCTCACAGTCCATTGAAAATTAATATGGCATTTGAAATATTTTCGTGGCCATGGTATTCATGGCTTTCATCAGTATTTTTTGGGAAAGTGGAGAGCTGCTTCCTGGATGGGAATTGACACAAATAACACTAATCTCTAGATACACATTTTTGTGGGATTTTGTGAATTCTGCATAAAGCTGAATGGCATTTTCATAATGCTTCATTTTATGGTCTGTGAATTCTGTTTATTAGGTGGGTAAATACAGCTACTTATATGAATTTAGCATGTATCTACTTTATCTGAGATGTAAGAACTATGAAACAGACTATAAACTGTACTCAATTTTTCAAAGTACTGTCCACCTGGGGTGCCAAAATCTTTTCGTAGATGCAAGGGCCAAATATATCTTAATGCCCCCACCACCACAAGGTTATAGCAACTATCCCAAGAGCGAATATCTAACATAGGGCACACAACTACAATGATACAAACGTCCTGACAAGCTTAGTGCATAAACTTAACTGGATTTTGCATCAATTATCTGGGTGTTAAGGGTTTTCCTCACCTTGAGTGATAACTTTAACAGTAACTATAAATAAAATCATTGAACTCAAGTTGATGGCGCAGTTTGCACCAAAGCTAACTGTAGCGACATCCAGAATAACATCCTTTTAAATCACCATCAGAGTGATTTTTATGAAAAATGTTGACATCGCTGAATATGAATCCATTAAATTTGGAATGGCATTAATGGTTGATTAATGTTTGCTCATTGGCGTGAATGCTTTTATCGTTATTGTCTATCGTTATAGCTCTCGATGCGGACGGTTCTTTATCGTAACTATGTGCAGCACTGAATGAACCATCACATATAGCACATCCTACAACCCATCCTGCTCTTAGCTTTGTAAAACTAAATCCTGAAACCTTTTCAGACCAATAGCAAGAAAGTAACACAAGCTCAATGAGCAGAATTGACTAGTCTGACATGATGCAATGCTCAAAATTAAGCCATTTTATTACTTGGTTGAACATGTTTTTAATAAGTGGTTGGATCTGTTCAACAGTCTCAGTGGGCACAATGCCGTCGGTACACAAGCTCTTCTGGCTGCAGTGGCTCGAGTATAAAATAACTCGGCTCCAGTGGAGTTGTGGACTTCATGGATATCGCAGTATTAGCATCAAGTTCAGTTTTGTTCGGCTGAATATTACTTTTTCATGCTGTGATTCTTTTGACATGTTTGCGGAAGTATGTGATCTATTGCAAAATTGAAACCTATGATTAGTTTTGCTTACTTAGGTAGGTTAATGACTCAAATGAAACAATCACAAAATGCATAGTATTGAAACAATTTCATTGGTTGCAATATACACTGTATGCATTAGATTGGTCTGACAATGTCTTCTTTGACTGTACAAACGTATTGAAATGCATATATTCTTCCCATTTTAAGTTTACCTGTTTTATTTCACCTAAGATCTTAGAGCAGACAGGAATGACTGAAACTTCTTTTTATTGTAAGTGCAGCAATTTAGGGGCATATATTGTGGGACAGTGGTGTAAAGTGGGAGGAAAATGGCCCCCTAACCCCCCACCCCCAACCCCCACTTCCAACACCCTTGCTTGCCTCTGATATCAAAAGCTACTTTATAATGCACAGTCAGTTTCTATTTACCCTTAAACACTGTAATTAATGGCTTGTAAAATAAAGCATTGAAAATTTAAGCTTGTTGTCATTAAATTCGACTTATTATTCACAAATGATTTATTACTTCGAAATTTTAAAAAAGTATGAGGGGGTAAATGTGGTCTCTGCCATGCATTTATGTAAGCGCTGAACTCTCCATCAATGTGAAATGATATCCCTCTGCCCCAAGACTGTCAATATAATTATGAACCGGTAATAACAATAATGACTGGTATAATGAGCGGAGTGTCCCAATAGAGAGGAGAGTTCATGAAGTGAAGCTGTGATGTGAGGTGTTTCTGAACATTCGCTGTGGGTCCGCTTTATGATATAACGTCATGTAAAGGACTGCACTTTGAGTCTTCTCTTTGGAAGAGACTGTGTTACTGCTTTTGCTTCCAGAATTCATTTACAAATTCATATTCATAGGTCTCCTTTTCTCGATACGTTTCCTGACCTGATTACTGTCAATGCAATGTCTGTGAAATGTCTCTTCCTGTGTTGCGTTCAAGTGATTTCTTTTCAGGTGTGTGTTGGGAGCTTTCTTCCGTTAATTTGACGTTTGATTGTTATTTCAGCTTTTACACAGACGATCGTGCGGTTTGCAGTGTAAGACCACTTTATTCTACGTAACACTAACCATGGAGACTGCCAATGCCATTTAAGGAATAAATCAAACCTTTTAATGGATTGGTCATATATAATTTTATGCTCGATCATGTATTCTCCTTTTTATTTTTCTCTAAGTTTAGCAGCAGTTTCCACGCCAGAAACCTTCAATTTTTCTTTTACTTCCACTTCTGTTTGACATCTGGCTTCTTTGCAATATTTCAAATATCATATGAATGAGCAGCGCCACTTTTTTCCATCAATATCTCAGCTCATTATTACTTTGGTTTTATTATTTTTACTTGTTTCTTTGTTGGTCTTGATTCCTCAGTTTACAGCTAGCACCCAGAGCTTGACAAATTTGATGATGCGAAGGAATGGATTTAGCTGTAGAATGCTAAAATTCATTTGAGGACTGACTCATTGCCTCCCTGAACATTTATAATGGCATTTTACTTTTTAATTATTACCCATAATGGAATGATGAAAGCAGATGAGTTTGATGACCGGAGCTTCAAGGTTTTTTTTTTTTAACTTTCTTCTTTTTTTCTGCGAATTTTCAAAACAAGTTTGGTGTTAGCAGCTGGCTTTTGATTGTAAAAAAAAAACAAAACAAAACAAAAAAATAATGGTGAACTAATTAACAGCCTTTGATTATTCAAAATGATGTTTAACCCACATTGTGAAATGATTCATGTTAAGAATGGAAAGGTTCTTAGAGCTCATATGTGGTTTTGGCCAATTCATAAGCTAGCTTTTCAAATGAGAAAGCTATGTTCAAAGTCAGCTACTAACCGTATCTTCCTACCTGATGTTCTTTTGAGATTTTTCTGTCTCGCAAAACGTCAAAAATTGTCCCTTTGGATAATGCCAGTCGCGTATTTAACGTTTCAGCTCACACATTAGCGTCACAAACGTTCTAGCTTAGCATGCTTACATCATTCCTCTTTCTGCATTAGCTGGGCCCCTCGGCAACCAGTGCTGTTGCTTTCCTGGGATGGTGTCTCAAGCCGCCCTCGTCTTCTGCCGCTGCAGGGAACACTCCCTCGTCTGCCTGTGAGAAGCTCATGGGAAAACCAGACTGATTGCTCGTTAATTAGCCCCACAGTGGAAAGAACCCAATACTGTAATTAGGATGTCCAGGACAGCCTTTCATTCAGTCCTAAAATAGGACAAATTCAAAAACAAATCTTGTAGTTATTAGTGGCTTTTGTTTTAAATGACAAAAATAAGTTTCTAATGATCAAATGCCTTCGTTTCTAGATGGCTGAATTTGAATCTGATCGCATTCTAGAGTATTGGACAAAAATGCTACAATCTTAGATGAATGGAGTGCTGCAAATGATTATAAATTGCTGCAATAAGAAATCATTTGAACATTTTGGTGGGATGAGTAATTAAACTCCATGTGTACAGGCAATAAACCTTGTGTGGGAAAGGAAAATATTTCAGATCAATTCCCCACAAAATACCACACTGAATGGGGGCATCTGCACACGATCTGTTCTTACAGTTAGTCACTAGGAAATGGCACATGCCACACCACTGGCTTCGAGCCATCTTGGATTAAGTAAACAGTACTGTTTTTGCTATTAAGCTAATGCAGACACTCTCTCTCTCTCTCTCTTTATTTTTCTTTCAAAAAACTGAAGCTTGTATATGGCTTTAAGGAATGGAATTGTGTGTTTTCATGTCTGTAAGGAAAATGTGTTTTCTGTTAAAATAAGTTTTAGCACCTCTGCGATGCGTAGTGTAAAGATAACCAGCTGCCATCTTTGAGGGTACAGCTTCAGAGGACATGAAAATACTGATGCCCACGTGTTATACGGGTTATATCACAGGCTTGAATTAACGTGCACTCTCAATACTGCATGCCATGCGACCGAAGAGGAATCAATTTTACCTACAGTATGTAGCCGGGGTAAATTCCACCTGTTCTGACCGGACTGAGAGTTCAATATTTTGCCCGAAGGGTGCTTTGGATTTGGGTTTGCAGAAGTAAACAAAGATATTCTGTAGGTACTTTTGATTGCTGCTGCATGGAATGAGGAAATCATTGCTTAGTTGAGCTGAAGTCCAGGCCCGACAGCTTGCGCACTGCGGCCTTGCATCAGGAAACGATCCAGCGTAATGAATGCGAGGAGTCTGGATCCTTAGGGAATGCAAACAGCCTTCAATTCCCCAACCCCCTCCACCTTCCCTTCATCCCCATGGTGAGGCCAGGCGCCATGACAGTGCACTGACTGGGCTCTCCCTCGCAGAAGCTGGCCGACCCCCAGATGAGCTCCTCAGAGGGGAGCACGGTCGACATCAGGCCCCCGGGGGAGGGAGGCGAGTCGGTGGAGCTCGAGCCTGAGGAGTCTCTGGACCCGGAGGCGTGTTTCACCGAAGGTGAGGAAAAGCCTCGCTCAGTCACACTACCACACTTTTATTTGTCTTAACCCTAAGAGCGTCATAGGCAAATATAGTTGCCCAATGATGCGAGCTATCAAAATCAGACTGTTGAAAATCTATCATGCGGCAACTTGCGGGAGCTCTTTTAAAAAAGTCGCCGCATGATAGGTTTTCAACAGCTCAGGATAATTCCATTTTTAATTCCATGAAAATTTATTCAGCGCTCTAAGCTTAAAGGCTACTTCCTGTGTCTCCATGGTTACAATACGAAAAATGTCTGTCTTAAGAAGGCTTTTCATCTTAATATGAGACTTAACTTCTTAATGTCCCCATTTAAAATAGAAAATATCAGCTTCTTTTAACCCATAGAGCACTAAATTCAACGAACAAATAGTGTTGCTCAGTGATTCAAAGCCGTTGAAAACCCATCAAGTGGCAACTTGTTTATAAAACCTCCTAAATAATCAAAAAATTTTACATTAATTTCAGCGCTCTTAGGGTTAAGTTACCATGTACTTGACAAGTGAAATTTTCTAATTCCATTGGCAAATGTTGAAGTGTGTCTTACTAAGCAAAAAAGGTGACATAAATGACTGTTATGAGATAAAGATGCTTGGTAATATGGACTTATTTTTCATTTTTTGCAGTGTAAAGGTTTAGCACAGGGGTAGCCTAATATTTTACATCTGGCCCAATATTTCACATTATTTTTCTCAGAAGACTTTTCCAGAATATCATGTAGAAATGATTAAATTAAAAACAGTTATTGTACCATTGTTATGTGGGATAGTGAATTACTTGCTTTTGTTTGAATTCCTCATTTTGTTTTGTTCGAAGATGCGATGATAAAATTTGCTCGGGAAGCACCAGACATATTACTAGACGTGAGATAAAATGACAGCTTGTCTTTGGCAGTGAGCTGAACAAGGGATCAGAGAGGCGGGGAATTCATCTTCTTAACAATGTAAAACGAGAGCGAACAGTAACGTGATACCGCCTGATCTTCTCAGCAACTAGGATTACATTAGATTTAGCTTCAATTTACAGAAATCTTTTTTTCTGTGAGCTTTAACCTCCCTCTGTGACTGGATTAAAGGGCACTTAAACACTCCTTCCCTTTCAATGAAATATTGGCCCTCTGGTCCATGTTTAAGTTAACAGACATAAAGCTCAGATGTACCTGTTCAGTGGGAATTACAGTACACTGTGACTGCTGCACGTGCTGCACTTGGACCTAATACTGAGTTATGGTCAAGTCCTACAGCTTAGAGCCACTAAATTTAGCTGTCTGTCACATTAAATGTTATACTTTCCTGAAAGCAATTGTGTTTCCTGGGAAATTAAAAATGTAAGTACCCCAGGATAGGAGACATCCAAGTAATTACTACCATCCATACACAGTTATTGTAGCCCCCGGACATAGTCAGGCGGCGACTATGGATTCATTCTTGTCGTCTCCGCCACCGGCACTGCTGCGTCCGCGTCCGCAGACACTTCCTTGTCGACGCTGTACAGGCTGTAATTTTTCACCGATTACTTTCATATTTTGCGGTGACGTGTTATACTTCAGTTATGACACCTATGGATTTTGGTTGCCATGGCGACGGCATTGGCCGAATAATGCGCAAAAAAGGGGGAGATGCGAGCTTTCAGGGGCTACACCCACGCGGCCGAAACGACCGGACTGCCTAGTTATTTAATTCGACTGGGCGAGCTAGGCTTTGTGCAGATGCATTGTGGATGATGCAAATTTGGTCTGGCTAAGAGTTTTGATTTTTATTTTCATATTTTTGTTCAACTATCTCATCTCAAGGGTACAGTGTTTCCCGCCCTTATCGCACATACTGGGGTCTGCTAAAGGAGCACTCACTGTTCAGGAAGCCCAAAGCCGTATGAAGCTGTGCTTTTCCATCAATAGAGCTTTTCAGTTAATGCTGCTACCTAACCAGAGTTCCATACTTTCTTTCTGTCCACTAGTCAGTGTTAAAGAAGCTATTCTCTCCCTTCTCTGTGCAGATATTTATGGATAATGCTACACTCGTATTGTCTGTAGCAGCATGGGCCTAATGTATTTAATGCTGGATTTGAAAGGCCTGTGGTAGGCAGGTATACCCCGCAGTGTGCCTTCTTGGTTGCCTGAACTGCTGCAGAAATCATCGCGATGTAGCACATGTCTGTTTTGACATGCCGTACCAGTCGTGAGCTGGACTCTTGTAAATGTACATTGGCATTCTTGTTTCGCACTTGCACCCAGTCTAGGGAAGCTAATCGAGTACGATAAATCCTGCGCGTTGTCACATGAACCCAGGGAAACCATTTTGCTGTCATCGCCGCTTAGACCAACGATCAGTGTTACCAATGAGGCTGATCCCCTAATGCTTAATTGGGTCATCTGATTGGATTGGCTGCTTTGCTTTGTAGTAATTCTGGCCGCTTTGTTTGATGACAGGCTGTGTGCGGAAGTTCCCGTGTTGCCAGGTGAGCATTGAGGAAGGCAAAGGGAGGATGTGGTGGAACCTCAGGAAGACCTGCTTCCGGATTGTGGAGCACAACTGGTTTGAGAGCTTCATCATCTTCATGATCCTGCTCAGCAGTGGAGCCCTGGTGAGTATTATGGCCTTTTCTTAACCCTTTCAGCGCAGAAGGTATCAAATCAGATGCTGTTGGAAACCTATCATGTGGCAACCCGCGAGAGGGAGCTCTGTTAAACAAGTTGACACATGATAGGTTTTCAACCGCTCAGGGTAACTACATTTTTAATTCCTTGAAAATGTATTCAGCGCTCAAAGGGTTAACCCCTTAAATTAGCCCTTCGCTTCAGTTTTCCGTTCGGCAGTTTCAAAGTCAGAAATGCATTTTAAATTTATCGGATAATGGCACATACATATTCTGCATCTGATGTTTGCTGCGATTCACTGAAGCAGCGTCACACTTGCTCTGAGAGAAATATTCAAACCCAGGGTGCCTTGTTTTTTTATGGAAGCAGCATTACCTTAAATAGAAAATATCTAGATCTTGTACATCAATATTTTTTTTTTCCACATTTCTTTGTGATTCAGCAGGACTTATTTTTGATAGTTGGCCACCTTGGGATCTCCTGTAGAATTTAAAAGAGGCCTGAAGTTCAACAGGTCTGTAAGAGCAGCTGCATTTGACGGACTCATGTATGGATCCTTGGGTTTTATGGGGTTAAGATAGGCTGGGCCCTGCAATGAACAGATGACCTGTCTGATATGGATTCCCACCTTACGCCCAATACAAAGACCGGCTCTGTTACTTCACCACAGTAGTGACCTGTAATGAGCAGAAGAAATGATGAGAAGATGGTTCATGGGTAGCAAATTCGTCACCCAAGAACAGCTGAAGTAGGTGATTAGCTTCATCTGATGAAGGGATGCTGTCCAAATTATGGAATTTTGATAAGCATTTTTAGGGTGGAACTTCTGTCTTTTGTTTCATCAAGGGCCCTGAATAGAAGATTCTACATTTGTCCAGTTGCGGATTCACTTTCGGTACTTTCTGACGGGTGTTGGAGTGTCTTTCTGTATGCAGTAGGCCCCAGAATTATTGGCTTCCATTAATGAGTGTAACTAGTTCAGGTAGGAAACTGGAGAAGAGCTACATCAGCTGACAGCAGCCTGTAAGCTACCAGCACGTCAGCATCAGCAGGCACACGATTGGAGGATACACATCACGAGGTCATACAGCGGTCTATTTGAAAGACGTCAAGCTCACTTGCTTCCGCTGCTGTTTGCAATGACTTTTCATGCTATGCAACATGCTGTTTGGTTTTTTGCTTGCCACCTCCACCCCAGCCTCCACCTGTTTGGTTCTGCTCACATCGGGGGGATTTTGATTTCTGTTCATGACTATGTTTGTATGTTTGCTGTGCCTGGGTAGGACATTCCTCCAGAGCAGAACCGCCGCCAAAATACAATGTAATGCTTATACCCATGAATAAATTGTTCCATTTTATTCAAACATGAGTTTTCCTGACTGAACTGGAAATACCCAAGAAATGCTATATTAAAACAGTAGGAGACCAGTCTGCCTACCTATGGGTGAAGTTAAGTGCAGGATTAACAACGATGGTTTGGTATGAAGGTTTTGACGCCCTGTGGTTGACTGAGCTTGAGCAGAAGAGAGCAGGGGGTACTGGGATATCCCAAACCCCCCCCCCCAAGTGGATACTGAGGTGGTGGTCTCATTTTAAGATTAACATGCCCATGGGCACTCAGTTTGGCACAATTACATAAGCTATTAATGCAAACGGAGTGCTGGATGAGATAAGCAGAACTTACCCGGTACCTAAATTAGCAAAGACACTTGCGTCACGCTTTACACTCCTATGCGTTGAGTATAAGATAGAGGCAACAGTGCCAAAATAAAAGTTTATTGCTTCCCTGTATGTTTTAGCCCAATTTTAAAGTCGTTGTACAGTTTGTTTATTTTATCCAATCATTTTTGCTCATGATGATGAAAGGTGCCCGCAATTCTTAAGTTGACTGCCCTTTGTACTCCTAAATGAGGCAGAGCCAAAGTCTTTAGCAGTGGACAGTGGGTTTAAGCCAGAGTGGATGTGAGTTTAAAGACTAAGTTTGACCCTGAAGAGTGTTAGGAATTTGAAGTCAAATTGATCAGCTGCCTGTGGCCAGCTGCACTTGACATGCATTCTTCAGACGCAATGACAGCGCAGCTGGGCTGCAGATTGAAAAGTAGCTGCAGGTGTCAGTGTGCATTTCGGGGGAGGTGCTCATGTTTTGGTCACTCCAGGATTGATGAAGTGAATTTTTGCCTTGGTGTGGCTTGTCTTAGTGGAAGAAGAGCTCACTGTGGTCTTATTACCACCTGTTTGTTTAGGAGTATATTTTTAATTTGAGGGGTCATGATTAAATTTCCAATCTTTGCCGTCGGTGGTGCTACTGCTATTCTTCCCAACTCCTTGCATGTGATTGGCTGACGTACTGGAGGTTAAAGGAGGTCAGTTCTCTGTGTCAGATTGTGCACTTCCAGCATAAGACAGCAACCAATACTCCTCGCTAGCGACGCAACGCCGAGTCATTGTTATACAGCCATGCTATTTGCTTCACATGAACAAATATGATTATGTCTTTGGCAAAAGAAAATACTCTAACAGCTCCAAAATAGTAACTCGTTTGCATTGCCTGTGGCATGAACATGCAAAGGGAAAACCAGTTTTGCACTGAAACCTTTGACTTTAGTCTATGGCTGGAACTGGAAGTGTGTATCACAACACAAATATTCTGGCACCACCCGGGCAAGGCTTTGAAATTTAATTGTGATCCTCATATTACCCAGACAGTATTTGTGTTTATCCTGCCATTCAGTGTTTAAGCTGGACGTGCCTGGACAGGGTGAGGGGAGGGGCGGAGACAGGCCTTATTCCAGTGTCAGTGTGCAAGAAGCGGGAGTATACTGTACCTCAGACAGTTTCCCAAACCAACACAGACTGTAGGCACGCGTAGGCATTCACTCATACATTAAACAGGATAAATGGGATAATTATAGTCTCTTCCATCTATACTCTGCACCAAAACACCCAAGCAGATACTCGAACACACAACCTTTTTGCTGTAGTTTTAGTGCTTGATGAAGAATATTTTAAAGTTAACAGACAGACATTTCTAATGATTTTACTACTTTTGTAGTGGCTAGTGTAATATATATATATATATATATATATATATATATATATAATTTTTTTTTTTTTACTTTTCTACTTTTAGAAACAAGAGACCAGCTCATATTGTGATGTCTCTCAAGGCTATACTGTACACATAAACTCATTTTATACTGCCGACGCACAGTACTGTAAGCGCACTGTTTGTATGTGTTTTTATTTTCTTCTAGTGTTAAGCAATCTCAGGTTGTGTGTGGGACGTTACAGACTGCAGGTAAGAGTCAACAAACTGCGAAAAATTGGGTCAGATGCACATGGGCAACTTGAGGGGAGATCATATTGCCAGACAAGCTGTTTTGACGGACTTTCTGGATATTTTCATGCTTCAAATCCTGGATACGCATAAACTGTCATACCAACATTCATACACCCTCACAGGCAAATTGACCTTTTACTGACAAAAATATACTTAAAAAGTGTCATAGATACTGGTTTGTAGGTTAGAAATGACTTGAAGTGAATGTGCAAACAGACTATCATGATTGTTTGTTTGGATCAGTCGTAACTGTTTTGCTACTTAGCTACGTATGTAGATTTTGAAACTATGATATAGTGACGTTGTCACTTTATATAAATGCAGCTGTCCGTCAAAGAGCAACCAAGACTCCAGGCTGCATTTCTTGAATTGGCCGGACGTAATGAAATGGTGAGGAGAGGTAGGAAAGTTTGGAAACTTCTGAGCAATACATCTTTCTCGCTCAGTTGACCGGAGCTGGCTTTTTTTGCGGGCAAAATGGGATAAATGTTCTGAAAAGAAAGCTAACTTATTTAAATTTGAGATTGCAAACAGCGTGGATTGCGGCCAGAATCGATCAGATCTTGCTCAGAGTAGTTCGCCGTCTGGATTGGTTCACCCTACGCTCCATGGTCCTGTCACAGCCAACTGCTATTACTGTGAGTGCAGTGCATTTTGTTTCTTATCAAATTTTGATGATAAGTGCTTTTGTTTCCTCCCAGGCTTTTGAAGACATATATATTGAACAGAGGAAGAATATTAAAACAATGCTGGAGTATGCCGATAAAGTCTTCACCTATGTCTTCATCTTGGAGATGCTGCTGAAGTGGGTGGCGTATGGATTTGTGAAGTACTTCACCAATGCCTGGTGCTGGCTGGACTTCTTGATTGTCGATGTATGTACTGTTGGTATATGGACCCCTCTGCATGAATAAAGTAGGGTTAAAACCAATTTACTGGACTCTTAAACGCATATAAGGGACATGTAACGGTATTCCCTTAAATACTAAATTGAAGACCCTGAGGCTAGTAGTACTTAAGTCTCAAAATATCTGTTGAGAGAAATTATGGTCTGAAATATAACACATCAAGACCCCAGTGCTAGAAGTACTCAGGTCACAAAATGTCTATTTTGGGAAAATTGTGGATTTGGGGACCTGTGAAAGATAATTCTCCCTCCTTTCCTCACGGTTTGTGAAAATATGACTACAGTACTTTTCACACTAAGCTCTTCAAAAGTATACTTACCAAAGACATGTTTCTAATTTTGCATTTTCTGTGAAAATAAGTGTTGATCTGAATACAAAGCCTGGGAAACGTGGGCTGATTAACATTGCATATGCGGGTATTGATACAGAGGCTTAAATTCATGCTGCATCTTTAATTTCTAAAAAAAATTTACTGCAGACAATGGTTATATTCGGCCAATAAATTATACAACCCCAATTCTGAAATTGTTGGGACGTAGTGTAAATTGTGAATAAAATGAAAATTGAATGACTTTCAGATCACGAGCCAATATGTTATATACAATAGAACATAGATAAGATTTCAAATGTTGAAACTGAGACATTTTACATTTTTATTCACAAAATTTTCTGGCTGCAACAGGTTTCAAAAATTAGGGACACAGGCAAAAAATGGATGAAAAAGCTATTAATATATAAGAGAATCAGCTGAAAGAACATTTAGCAAGTAATTAAGTTAACCGGCATCAGGTGTGTAACATGATTGGCTATAAAAGCAGAGACTGAGTCTCTCAGAAGTAAAGATGGCTAGAGGCTCTCCAAGCTGTGAAGGCTTGCGTAAAAAAAAAATAGTGGACTACTTTAAAAACAGTGTTCCTCAACGTCAAACTGCAAAGGCTTTGAAGGTCTCACCATCGACGGTGCGTAACATCATCAAAAGATTCAGAGAAACTGGGAAAACTGTGCGTAAGGGACAAGGCCGAAGACCTTTACTGGATGCCTGTGGTCTTCGGGCCCTCAGACGCCACTGCATCACTCACCGGCATGATTCTGTCATTGACATTACTAAATGGGCCCAGGAATACTTCAAGTAACCACTGTCTGTAAACACAGTCCGCCATGCCATCTACAGATGCCACCTAAATCTCATGGAAGCCAAAGGAAGCCATTGTTGAGCATGATCTAGACGCGCCAATGTGTTCTGTGGGGCAAGGCTCATTTAAAATGGACTTTAGCAAAGTGGCAAAGTGTCCTATGGTCAGACGAGTCCAAATTTGACACTTTTGTTGGAAATCATGGGCGTCGTGTCATCAAGGCTAAAGAGGAGAAAGACCATCCCTCCTGTTATCAGCGTTCAGTTCAAAAGCCAGTATCTCTGATGGTATGGGGATGCATTAGAGTGTATGGTGTGGGACACTTCCATGTTTTAAAAAGCACCATGAATGCTGAAAGGTATATAAAGGTTTTAGAGCAACATATGGTCCCCCCCAGACGACATCTATTCCAGGGAAAGCCTTGTGTATTTCAGCAGGACAATGCAAAACCACATACTGCAGCTATTACAACAGCATGGCTTCGTAGTAGAAGAGTCTGTGTGCTGAACTGGCCTGCCTGCAGTCCTGATCTTTCACCGATTAAGAACATTTGGCACATAATTAAACGAAAAGTCCGTCAAAGGAGACCCAAAGCTCTCCAGCAGCTGGAAGCCTGTATTAAACAAGAGTGGGATCAAATTCCAATGGCTAAACTCAAGAAACTTGTCTCCTCAATGCCCAGACGCCTCCACTCTGTGTTAAAAAGAAGAGGGGATGCTGCACCATGGTAAATAGGCCCCTACCCCAACTTTTTTGAGACCTGTAGCAGCCATCAAATTTGAAATGAGCTCATTTTGTGGGTAAAATTGCAAAATGTTTCAGTTTCAACATTTGCTATGTTATCTCTGTTCTATTGTGAATAAAATACTGGCTGGAGTGATTATAAAGTCATTGCGTTTTGATTTTATTCACAATTTACACTTTGTCCCAACTATTTCAGAATTGGGGATGTAAAACAAGTTGGTTGTATCCTGGTGATTTGATGAGACCCTCACCCTACAGGGATTGCAAATCAGTTGCAGAAAAGTTCATGAAATAGCTTTTTTATAAGTCAAGTCATACAGCGATCAAACTGCCACTTTCTAAATAATATTACAAATGATATTGTCATGAAGTAATTCTGTCTGAAGGTTATAAGCATTTTAGAAAAGTAATGTAGCTATGGAGGCCATGACATTTTGTGAATACAATCACAGCTTGACCTGGCACTGTTTTTTTGTGCAACCAAAAATAATCAGTCTTCCAGGCACTCAGAAAAAAGTTCAGTCCAAACGAAGCCTAAGATAAAAAGCCTTTATTAAAGCATGGCTGAAATAAATAAAAAAGCTGACATGTTTGGACCTACACGGTCTTCATCAGGGAGAAGTGCCTGGAAGACTGACTATTTTTGGTTGTCCTCTCGTCCAACTTCTTCCAAGAGCACCAGATTTATTCTTTTAACCTATTGATCTTTTAACCTATAGATTTTTTATCCCATGAGCACCTAATATTCTTCTCTCTCAACTGTTTTTTGTGCCTTGTGATACATATTTTGTCTTGTATTCAGCCCAGACTCTCATGTCATTATAAAATTTATGCATTATTATTATGATTATTATTATGTACCATGTAATTGTAGTTTTTCCATGGAATATGTGATGACGAATTGTCTGTCCTCAGCAGTGGCATGGCCCGAACTTAAAAATGTGTATGCACAGAAGCAACAATTATTAGTCCTGACTTGTTCTTAATCATTTCTCAAAACTAACGATACATTCACGCTGAAAGCACTCCACATGATCAGGTGTTGGTAATTCTCCTCATTGTGCAAGACGACAATCATTCCTTTGGACGTGCAGTTTCAATCACCCTTATTCAAAATTGTGTAAAGCTGTTTCAAATCTTTGTTTAATTTAAAGAATCATAAAACGCAGGTTAGATCGCCTGATGTGCAAAAAACCAGTTTACTTTTCGTAAAGCAAAAACCTACTTGTGAGTAAATTATTTTTCTTAACCAAATTTAGCTCATTATTCAGTCACCCTTCGATCGCATCAAGATGGAAACTGTGTCTTTAATTGCCTATGGATTATTCTTATAACTGTAAAAAGTGTTAATAAAGGCAAATGTTTTAGAGCAAGTCAGGACTAATATTTATTGTAAAAGGATGTTCAGTGCGTACACATTTTAAAGTTCTGGCTGTGCCAGTGCTCCTCTGTGACAGAATGGCAGTGAGACTAATGTAAATATACCCTGAGTCATGTGACCGACCCTGCTTACATCCCCTTTATCCTCTACAGGTCTCTTTGGTGAGTTTGGTAGCCAACGCCCTGGGTTACTCAGAGCTCAGTGCCATTAAGTCACTGCGAACTCTTCGGGCACTGAGGCCATTGCGGGCGCTGTCACGATTTGAGGGCATGAGGGTAAGTTTGCTCGTCCAGGATACACACAGTCATCGTCACTGATCCCCGGGCACGTTATAAAATATTACATGCTGCGCTGCACTTCACCTACACTCCAGTTTCATTGAAGCAAACATCTATGGGGATTAGCCCCTTAAGCTCTCTCTTTTCACTTAAGTTTTCACTTAAATAGGTTCAAAGTCAAAAAATGCATTTTTTTCATATTTTAAGTGAATGTTCATATACGTTCTGTATCTGCTGGTTGCAGTGCTTTGTTGATGATACGTCACGCTTGTATTGAGAGAAATATTAAAAACCAAGACACCACATTCTAAGGGCCACAGCACTACATCAAATGGAAAATATCTAGATCTTGTACATCATTTTATACACATTTCACTGTAATTCAGCAGAACAATATTTTGGATCATTGAAAACTTTGGAATCTCCACTAGAATTTAAAATAGGCCTGATGTTCCACTGGTTTGAATAAAACAGCTGCATTTAATGGAGACTTCAACAGTCTTAGGATTTATGGGGTAAAAAAAAAACAAATTTAAGTAACATTTACTCAGTATATATATTTATCTCTGTTCCCTCTATGTCAAAATGTCGAGGTTCAGTGGGAATACTCACACTTAGGAATAAAGACAACGACCTCATGGTTTATAAAACATCTGCCAGTGAAATTCTGTCTGCCTCCTAACTATTACGGTCAGCTGATGTAGTTTCATGCACATGGTGTAAGATGTGCCAATTGTGATTGACTGGTGAGATGAAAAAGCAGCCAAGCGAATACTGATGTGTCCCAGTGCACCCGACTCCCTCTCTATTGCATGCATTAGCTAGCGGAGACAAGGCTCTACTCTACTAGAGCTGACCTTTAGGCTTGGCGTAACAGTAGGCTAGCTTCTCCGTCTCTGACACTTATGCCATGTGATGTGCTCAATATGCCTGTAATGCCAATGATTCAACTTCATTCAGAATTCACCACCGTCGGCTTAGAGGGAATTTAGGGCATCTTGGACTGTTATTTCCCAGGAGAATTCTTTTTTTTTAATAGTTTTGCCCGTTTCCTTTGCGTTGCTGTCAGTGATCATCCGTGCCGTCGCCGTTATTGATTTGGGGGAGTGTAAAGAAGCTCGTGCTCCACTCTGCTGAGAGTATTGTCAGTCCCAATTTTTGTCAGAACACAGTTGGTTAGTCAGCTAATGTGAATATGAGTCAGCAGGAGAGCTATGTGTGCAGACGGTGGAGTCCATGCACGGACTGAAACACTGCCTTAGTAATATGAGTCATCAAACAGCCCCTGTCTTATCACACATTCGATCCTCAGTAGAATAACAAATCAGAAAGAAATTGAATATTTTTGCCTGGACTTTTCTATACACAACCAGCAAATGCTTTTGACATCTTCTCTAACATAGGGCGCCATTATTCTTTGGATTGTGACTGATATTTTATTTTTTCTGTGCAGACTTTCAGCTTTTATTTGAGAGTGTTTTCATCCGTATTGTATGAATCGTGAATTGGCATAAACTTGTAACTTTTCTTGTTGGAAAAACACAAGTATGCTCAGCTCACATTGGCCATGATGTTTATTTTGGTTTGTTTCAGTATTTTGTAAGTAGTGAAATAAGTAACATTTTTGCTTTTGATTTCTGATTTCAATTGTTCTAACCCTTTTGGCGCGGTTGGCAACTGTAGTCGGCTCTCTGGTGTAGCGTGGTTGGCGACTGCAGTCGACATTTTTAAGCTTTTGTTTTCATTCGGCTGATGGCAGCACCTCCTGGTGTGTAACTCCATTCCAATCTTAATAAAACTGATTTACTTGACTCCAAAAATCCTGGAGACCATCAGGTGTCACCAGCATTCCTTGTAAAGTTAAAATGAACACAAATAGCCTAATTCTTGACCTGTTTCATATAAATTCATATAAATTTCCATTACTCTCAACATTATCAGGTGCGGCCAGTTTTCATGCATAACGCATACCTGTCAACTCGCATTCGCATTCGGCGTGAATTTTAGTGGCATATTTATGTTCCCCTTCTGTAGTCAGCAAATATTCAATCAACGTATACGCAAGAGATTATCACGCGGAATTGAAATCCTTGTGCGTGGAGGTTTATCAGTTTCACGAGGGTTATGGTGAATTTGACCACTAGTATTACGAAAACCCCTTATGACTCCTGACCTGCCCTTTTCTTTACTCAGGGGTTGGAAGCAGTGGAATTGCATAAAGACGTTTCAAATGATATTATCTAATTTAAACAATTGAAACGATCATGAAACACAAACATTCCTTCCAGCCCCTGAGTCTCTTACATTGATTGATTGAATAATTGCTGACGTTTCAAGCCCACAGTGAATAAATATTCAGCGCTGTAAATAACGTAAAAAAAAATTAAATAAACAGCGGCAATAGGGTTAAGTTTGGAAATAGGAAAAAGTTGGGTTTTCACTAGTGCTCAACATTTGTTACGGAGGAGCATTTTTGTTCCATGTACAGGTAAAACTTTTAGTTGTAAAATTCATGAGTTTTTCCTAATGATGAAATTGTGGCATTTGTTATGAACTAACATGGCTTTTCCTCATGTGACTGTCACCATATTCTCCTGTCTGCACGGGTTACATCTTTTCCTTTCTGCTAGATGTGGTGAAATGTTGTCATTTTGTTGGTGCTTGCTTTTAACTTTTGAATGTTTTTCTTTTTCATATGTTTTTTATTTGCAGTAAACAAATATTGCGACTTCGTCGTACTTCAACAAGGTTTTATTTTTCCTGCTTTGCCCTGTCGTTGTAGTAGTAAAGAAACCCTCACGTGATGTTATCCCAGAAAAAGAATAGTTCCTCTCTAGACTTCCTTGTTTTTGGTCTTACGTGTGTTCCTCCTCCTCTTAGTTTCGATGAACATTTTCCAACCCAGCTGTCGTTGTGCCATGCTGAAAATAATATGCTGTTTTGTAATTCCCTCTTTTTCATCTGAGCAAAAATTTTGAAATGAATATATTCTTTGGCTGTAGTGTCTTAAGCTCTGTAATTCTGGAAGCAATTCGCTTACAGGGACCAAAATTAGCACCAGTCACTAGCCAAATGCTGGTAAAATATCCTAGTGGCTAGTGGCTTTGCTTCGCTCACCAGCCAAAAAAAACAAAAACAAAAAAACAAGGGTTATCTTTTGAGTGGCTGGTAAAATTTGAACAGTCACTGGCCATTTTGCCCGTCGACAAAAAAAACATTTTGCTTCCTGTATGCATACTGGAAATTTGACACTAAAAAATTGTGCTGTCCAATTTTTATGTATTGTAGCCGATCAAAAGGTCTGAAGTTAATATTTTCAGCCCTGAAGTCACTATAATTGGTGGAGCAGTACTGACTCTTTCCGTCTCTGAGTGTGCTCTGGCATGTTTTGTTGTAGGTGGTGGTCAATGCACTGCTCGGGGCCATCCCCTCCATCATGAACGTGCTCCTCGTCTGCCTGATCTTCTGGTTGATCTTCAGCATTATGGGCGTCAATCTGTTTGCTGGGAAGTACTTCCACTGCGTAAACACCACCTCAGAGGAAGACTTCAGCATTGATGTTGTGAACAACCAGTCGGAATGCTTTGCCCTCAACGATAGCGCTCGCTGGAAGAACGTTAAGATCAACTTCGACAACGTGGGGGCTGGTTACCTTGCTCTACTGCAAGTGGTGCGCACCAAATTCTGCCCAATGCCGTATTGCGGCCAATTTCAATACAAGTTCTTCTGTGTGTCATCCTATCTGTGAAGAAGTTTGAGAAGTTTCAGAATTAGTCTGTCCTACAATTAGGCTCTGTACTGCAAAGTTTCACATTTGTGAGTTGTTTATTTTGAGGAATTTATGGTTAGACTAGTATTTATGGTTTTATTATCTTTCTTTATTATAATTTACAATCACTGATGTACAGCAGGATGACAGAATGGGCATTAATCACAACTTTTAACATACCAATACTCTAAAACTGTTCCCTTCAACTTTCACTAAGTAGCATACTGTGTATTATGGATGACATAAAATGCAATCGTCTTTTTAAGATTCTGAATTTAAAATGCTCATGATACAGCACATGCTATAATTGCTATAATGCTTAAATCCAGAGATGGGCAACTCTGGTCCTGGAGGGCTACAGCGCTTGCAGATTTTCGGCTTGTTTTCAAATGAGTACTGAGTCCAAACACTTTGTTTTCTAGGCATTAATGGCTTGCTGATAAAAATGCCTGCAGACACTGCAATTACCCATCCATGGCTAGCACTATACCACATGACAATTTAAAATTAATTAGACGCTGATAAAAATGCTCCATCAGAGGAAAGAATTCAAGGAAAGTTATGGGTTTTTTTTTTGTGTAATAATTATTCAGATTGACTTCCTTACAATTTAGCTTTGCTGACTTGCTATTATTTTTCATTGTATTTTCTAATTAAAGGCAGCATTTTGGCCTTGATTATTTAGTGAATTTATTCGGTGAAAAAGGCCATGGGGATTCCTCGTTAGCTCGAGCTGTTCATACGCGTATCTTATGCCGTGTATGAGCGAATTCTCGAGAATGTGGGTTTGAGTCTGACCCAAGTCTTCACTCGTCATTGGTTTTTTTTCCTGCCTTAGAGAAAAGAATACAATAAAAAAATCTGTTACAGCCGACCCAATTATATGAAACGTTTGCACTTTCAAATCTGGCAGTGGTCTACCATTACCACACCATATGCAGGTGTTTGAGACAACGGTAGTTATGAAGATGAATGTTGTGGAACATTGTTTGGAGATAAAATTAGAGGGAGTCTGTGGGATTCGGAAGATGAATGGTTCGGTCTGAAGATCGCCTCTCAGAGTGATGTCATTTGCTGTTTTCCCAGGCAACATTTAAAGGCTGGATGGATATTATGTATGCAGCAGTGGATTCTCGTGACGTGAGTGGACGCTTATTCCTATTCCTGTGTGTCCATTACAAACAGCTGTGTATTTCTTGACTTCGGCGAGGTGTTTCATGGGGAGGGGGATGTCAAAGGTGATGCGATTGTTTTTAATCGATGGCTTCTCCTTTACATGCTAGCTGGAGGAGCAGCCGAAATACGAAGAGAACCTCTACATGTACCTGTACTTCGTCATCTTCATTATCTTCGGTTCCTTCTTCACCCTGAACCTCTTCATTGGTGTAATTATTGACAACTTCAATCAGCAGAAGAAAAAGATAAGTCCTGTATTGTTGTTTGTTATATGAGGTAAGGATTCGCTTTCTCCTGATTGGTCGAGGCGAGCTCCGTTGGTCACTGCATGAGCTCCTGACAGTGTCTGTATTTCGTGTCGCTTCGTCCCTGTGAGGAGCTTTAGGTTGGAGTTGTCGGCCTTCTCCACGGAGGAACTGATATCCACACGATGACTCCCCACGCGGGACAGTGAAGATTATTTATTTTACATTTTCAAGTTGGGTCATACAGTAAAACTGTTGACTTCAGTTATTGGTGAATCCAATGATTTATCCACCTTGGACAAATGATATTCACAGAGGCTCTTTGTTTTCAAGTGAACATTACAACTATTTGTGGGAAAACGTCCCCCAAATTGTTTTGTTTATTTTTTCATTTTTTTTGCAGTTTGCAGCCCCAATTATAATGTCACGCTCTGCTTATATCCTGAACAACAAATTTGGCCTTATTTGAGCAAAAAATGCCGATCATAGAAAAATCAAATGAGAGAGTATGACTGCACTCTTAAGAAATAGCGCGCTTGCACCTGTAACAAGGTGGATAACTGGGCCAGGGAAACCTTACACTTAGTAGTGACTTGGTGTCATATGCCGAGACTGATAATAGATTATTAACTGAGATGTGAAGCCTTTTTTCTTTTGTAGTCCTGATGTCTGTTCATTCCTTAAAGTGACTATTTCACTATTGTCGACACTGCTTGCTTTGAAGTGTGAGGAAAGACTGGACTAATAAGAGAGGGCCTGAGAAGGTTTTCTGGGATTTTTAACAGCATGATTCCATCTGCCTATTTTCCATTGAAATGATTTTATATGGTTGTAACCAGTTTTGTGTTGGTCTTTTACTTTGGAGGTCAAGACATCTTCATGACTGAGGAACAGAAGAAGTACTATAATGCCATGAAGAAACTTGGCTCAAAGAAACCCCAGAAACCAATTCCAAGACCAGTGGTATGAAACCGTGTTCGATGAACATTAAAGGTCCCATGTTGCACTAAGCTGTTAAATTCCTGTGCTTTTGAGCTCAGTGCGATCTGTTTTCGATTACAACAATGCAGAATTGCCAAAGCCTGTCAGCCCCTCTTTAAGCTCTGGAGTCTCAATGAAAACCAACACTCGTATGGGTCATTCTGAATTTTCCTGATATGTCGCAAATTTGTCACCCAGCCCACTCCAAGCAACCAGTGCTTGAAATGCCGTAAAAGTTCCATAGTTGATGCAAAATGGACAATTTGAACCAGAAAGGCACCAACCACTCGGCTAATAGTTAGTTTATAAACCCATTGTTGTGGCTTCGTTGTCTTGTACAAACTCTAGTCTGAGTGGGCTACCAGAGCAAAAAAAGTGTAGTGAGGATGTAGTCACGGAAAAAGTATGACTCAAAAACTAACATAACCTTAAATATCTTTAACAAGAATCAGTGGCTTCGATTTGTATTTGAAGAGAAGCTACAGGTAGCTAGCTATTACCAATTTCTTTTAATAATAGAAATGAATTCAATGTCTTGTGATACTTGTATGGTGGCTGTATGGTTGTCTTTGTCTTATCTCTATTTTTGCAGTTATTTCTAATATTTCACAAAGTGGGTATGGAATTCTTTTCTACATGCCATGTATAGATATCTGACAAAATGTGGCTAAATTATAAACATAAATGCTCCTAACTACAGCAAATTAATAGCTCGTTAAAACCCCACATCTGCAATTTTTGTACGGACTGAGTTTGGTAACCAGTGATTTTGATGCTATTGCTAGAAGCCTAGAAATTTTGACATGATCGCTGTCTGTTGATGGCGCCAGGGGCTGGTGGTTCTCTTCGCTGGCCAATCAGACTCAGCTCAATTGTTGAAGGGGAAGCCCACTTTGGGTGACCTTTTATTTGGGGCGTTAGAATGACAAACATCAAATTTGAAATCATAGATTATTCATATATTTTTTATTATTTTTTGCTGAAAAAGATTATGAACTGCCTTTTGGACATCTAGGAATATTTCAATTTAGAAAATTGCATTATTGGAGACCTTTAATATAACAAAACTACTTTTGTATTATTTGTTCAAAATCTTTCTGTAATTACATTTGATTACTTACTCACATATAGTCATTTTCAGTGTCAATAATAAATATTTTCATTCATATCACTCTATTAATCACAACTTGCTACATTTTTTTTTTTTTTTGCATTTGTCATGCAGAACAAGTTCCAGGGCTGTGTCTTTGACTTCATTACCAAACAAGCCTTCGACATTGTCATTATGATCCTCATATGCCTCAACATGGTCACCATGATGGTGGAAACAGATGACCAGACTAATGAAACTGACAACATTCTTTACTGGATTAACCTGGTCTTCATTGTCCTCTTCACGGGGGAGTGTGTGCTGAAGATGATATCACTCCGCCATTATTATTTCACCATTGGCTGGAATGTTTTTGATTTCGTCGTTGTCATCCTATCCATAGTTGGTAAGCGCTCAATGTGGCAAACAGCTTTGAAATTATGACCACACTAAAAATTGAAATTAAGATCGCAGCAAAATCCGTTACTGTTGAATTCCGATGTATAAAATGTTTGATAACTGCAGACAATGCATTTTTGTTTTTTTTAGGCATGTTTCTTTCGGAAATGATTGAGAAGTACTTTGTCTCTCCAACGTTATTTCGAGTCATCCGACTTGCGAGGATTGGTCGTATCCTTCGACTCATAAAGGGCGCTAAGGGAATCCGTACACTGCTCTTTGCTCTGATGATGTCACTTCCTGCCTTGTTCAACATTGGCCTCTTGCTTTTCCTGGTCATGTTCATCTATGCTATATTTGGCATGTCAAACTTTGCTTACGTCAAAAGGGAAGCCGGTATCGATGACATGTTCAACTTTGAGACGTTCGGCAACAGCATGATTTGCCTGTTCCAGATCACCACGTCTGCTGGCTGGGACGGTCTGTTGGCCCCCATTCTCAACAAAAGAGAACCTGACTGCGACAGTAATCAGGAGCACCCTGGAAACTCGTATTCGGGCAACTGCGGAAACCCGTCTGTGGGAATCTGTTTCTTTGTGAGCTACATCATCATCTGTTTCTTGATAGTTGTCAACATGTATATTGCTGTTATCCTGGAGAACTTCAGCGTGGCCACGGAGGAAAGCGCAGAGCCTCTGAGCGAGGACGATTTCGAGATGTTCTATGAGGTGTGGGAGAAGTTTGACCCCGATGCTACACAGTTTGTGGAGTACAGCAAGCTGTCGGACTTCGCCGATGCCCTGGACCCCCCACTGCGCATTCCCAAGCCCAATAAAATCCAGTTGATTGCCATGGACCTACCGATGGTCAGCGGTGAGCGAATACACTGCCTCGACATCCTGTTTGCCTTCACCAAGCGCGTCCTCGGTGAGGGCGGGGAGATGGACGCCCTTCGCGGACAGATGGAAGAGCGGTTCATGGCATCCAATCCTTCAAAGGTCTCCTACGAACCCATCACCACCACGCTCCGTCGCAAGCAGGAGGAGGTGTCCGCCGTGGTTATACAGAGAGCCTTCAGGCGGTATCTCATCCGGAGAACTGTCAAAAAGGCCTCTGACATGTACAGAGAGAAGATGAAAGCCGGGGTCCACCTACCGGACAAGGAAGTCCTGGTAATAGACAAGTTCAATGAGAACTCCACCTCGGAAAAAACCGACATGACTCCCTCCACCGCATCCCCACCTTCGTACGATAGTGTCACGAAACCCGAGAAGGACAAGTACGAAAAAGACAAACGGGAAAAAGAGGACAAGGGCAAGGATGTCAGGGAGGGAAAGAAGTAGTGACGAGTGAAAAGATGCAACTCAGACATTCCATTTACCGGACAAATTGTTTACAGCCTTCGGAGGTGACATACTTGTGTCAACTGGACTCCTTTTTTGGTGTGGAGATCTATGCCAAACTGACAGTGACAGTACTTAAATCTAAATATAAGGTCAGTGCCTGTAGTGCAGCAACTGACCCAAGTCAGACTGTGAACTGAAATGTTGGGGGGAGGGGTAGGGTGTGTGGGGGCGACTGGACTTCTGACTACTCCGATCAAGTCAAAATGGTGGCTGTGATTGTGTCCAGATGACATTATTGAGTGTTGTTACAATCTCAAATCTCAAATTATTAAGTATACTGTAACATCTCTCGCAGCTAGTGCTACTACTGCTATATCCAGTGTCTTGCATTTCAACTGCCATATTATTTATGTACTTATTTTTCTTATAGAAATTTGTTTTTATTCATGGTGTTTTTTTAAGCTCATGAGTTGATTGTATGACTATTTTTGTAATAGTTTTTTTTTTTTTTTCCTGTGAACTGGGAGGGGGTGTCAGGGAACAGCTTAATGAGTAAGTGGACCAGAATCTATCACTGCAGTGACAACAGTAACTGAGTTTCTGCAGAAAGTGTCTTGAAACCCTCCGCAGATGGAAGTACGCTCGCACATCGTGAAGGAAGGGCGTCACCATCACCAGTGCGAGTTTACCCAGCCCTGCACACAGCCTCGGGGCGGGGCTGGGTATCGGTGGTGCTTGCAGATCACGTTTTTCTAGTGAACATGTATGTGCCTCTTCTGTGTCCCGTTCATTCTGGGTCGATTGGCCTGGAGGTGGCCCGCGAGCTGAACGACAGCTGCGAGTACAGATGATTCATACCTTCAGTTCGAGAACAACCTCCAGCCCCCTATGTCAGTGACCAATTTAACCGCACATGCTCAGTCCCAAGAGTCTCTTCTTCTGAGAACATTGTATAGCACATACCGTGGATTAAGTGCTTTTTAGATTTTGTTTTGTTTGCTTAGTATCAATCAATTCATAGACCACAGTATTGAGTAGCCATCTCCAGCACTGGGTGCGGTTTCTCCCAAGGTTGTTGTGTATATATATTGTTGTTTTTTTTTTTCTGCGTGTTTTTTTTTTTTTTTACGTGCTGTATGTTACAGCAAGCTAAGGCCACAGTATATTAGCTTCTGATATGCACCACCTGGCCTTGTCTTTAAGCTTTCACTGGTTGAGATGCTGTATTCTATATCATTTTGTACATCCTATCCAGCCATGAATGTTTCAGTTGCTGCTTTTTCTGCTGTGTTCAGTAAATCCAGCGAAGAAGTGTTCGGAGTCAGAATGGTGTCTTCTCTGTCACTGCCACAATCGGCTGAAACCGTACTTGGCGACATCCTGTATCCCCCCCTATCACCAAGCAATAGTCAATTGCTTCTCCACAGTCAGTCAACTTTGTCTCTGGCCCTAGAAAAGTCATATCCTGATTTTCTGTCTCTCTGCGTGTGATGATGTCTTATTTTATTAAGGATAAGCTGGAAATCAAAGATGGAGAAGTAAAAATCCGGTACCAGGTTTTGCATTCATGTTACACAAAGTTTGATGATTGATTTTCTCTCAATGTTGAAATGAAAATTGTAATTATGCTCATTTTTATTTTTCGACCATTTTGTATATAGTATAAAATAGGGCCACAAGGTCTGCACCTGAGTCACTTTTGTTACTTAGAATTCACTGCACTTTTTTCATTCAGAGACTTCCATGAAGGAATTAAGGAACTGAGCAGGAAGTAAATTTTGTCACACTTTCGACCGCTGGATTGTTTTTTTATTTTATTTTTTTATTTTTATTTTATTTTTTCAAGACTGGGATGGCAGTAGATTTGCTGTACGGGAATAAATGTCTATGAGGATGGGGGAACATTTATGATTCATATGATGCACTCTTGTGCGGCTATCAAAGGGGGACTGCACTGCAAGCCCTCACTTTTACATACATTCGTTTACATTTTCTATTTATTTCTGTTCTTTTATTTTTATTTTCACTCTGCACAGATGATGAGAGGATCCTGTTTTCTTTCCCATGATCATAACGATGAACTAGTTTATACATGTACATATACACTATATGTACATTTTTCTATGTCTGTGTGTATTGTATACATGTACTGCATATGCATATGGAGATATATGTAAAATAATACACACATATAAGCATCATTTAATAGGGGCCATTTTTATTATGCTTGTAGAGTATTAGTAAACTGCATGCAAGTTTTTGCAATTTGCCCATCTAACAGTACATTTCGTTATAAAAAGCCAAAAGAATAAATGCTACATGTTTATCGTACCTCAGGTATTTCTGTTGAACTTCTTTGATTTTCTTTTCCTGATATTCCATTCATCACATTGCAAGCCATGCGCAAACACTATATGTTCAATGTAGCACCAGTTATTTTACAGTAATGGTCTATGCTGTTTAAAAACGGTATGTTTGCTTCAGACTACATAAAGGGATATATTCAATAAAATGTGGTTAAAACCAAAAAAAAAACAATCTCTGTGTACTGAGGACTGTGTACTGTATGTGGGCTGTTGTGAATGTTAAAATTTGTCCAGCTAAATATATTGTAATTCTGATGGACTTTCAGAATGAAAAAATCTATTGCTCAGAAATGGGTAATGGTTTAATATCATTTAATTCAGATTTAATGCAGCATTGAGGCTTCTGAATAAATAACTAAAAATTTACCTTTAAAATTTGCTATATTGGGAGACTATTGTTCCTACAGCCAGTCTTTGTTGGAGGTGCTACATTTATCTCTGTTTGATAATTGGACCCAATATTTTGAACCAGTCCACCTCATACTAGATGATAGAGTAATGTGCAAATGAGCAAAGCTGTATTTGAAATTTTAATATATCAATCATTTTAGTGGAAGTACATTTTATCAGCACAAATACCTGGTTGCATTTAACATATTTACATGCACATCAACTTTCAGTTTTTCATTGTTTTATTTGCATTGGAAAATAGCCTACAAGATGTTTATGTCGCGAGTCATAAAGATCACAGACATATTGGCGCCTAAAGTGCATATTGCACATTTTCAAAATATGTGGTTGAAAACCAGGCAGCATAATGCAAACCCACAGTCGTTACAGTTGTTAAAAAAGAAATAATAATTTGTCTCTTAAACCTTTGACATGCTTTATTGACAAGCTATTCACTGAACCCATTCCATATAGGCTCCTGCATCCCATTTGTGCAAACTGAAATGGCATGTCATGCTGTGTTCTTTCAAAATGGAGTAAATTTTGCCTGAATTATTAGCAATTGGAGGAGCATTGCCTGAATGATGATCATAATTGCATATTTTATTTGAGCAACAAATTTGTGTCGAGAACACATTCTTCCAGGCTCATACATATAAAACAAATGCAGGTCATATGGTGAGTTGACGCAGCCTTCCCATGATTTTATGACAAGAAGATCAATGAATTTGCTGATGATTTCATGGGATCTTACTTTGAGAAGAGTCTGATCAGTCAAAATTTCTCAGAGACCAAGGGTTATTGAAATGACAGCTGCAACTGAAATGTGTTAGGTTGGGGGTTACATGTTAAAAGTAATCTAAAAAATAAAAAATACATATCATAAAGGTTTCCCATTTGTTTACAGTGATTAAGAGGAGGATTTGTTCCTGAATTGCATCAATCATGGCTTTGGAGGACAATGTGGCATCTGCAGTATGTAAATGGATTGTATGTGTGCAGATCTTTTTATATTGTGAGTGTTTTGCCTTGTCTGAGATCTCCAGTTGTCCTCTTTCTTCTTTGATTTAAATTTTTTTTCTTTTTTTGTTCCAGTCTGTGAGAGAGGAGGTTTTTGTTTGGTCCTTGTCTACCTGCCCGGTGTCTTTTACCCTTTCATGTAGTGTCTGCATATCGTAGTGCTGATTTAAACATTATATAGGCCATTATTATTCATTTATATGTCATTTAAACTATTTTAACCCCTTACTTTGAGTTGTTTTCGCAATTTGAAGTGTAAATTAAACACAAGATATGAACACATTTGCTATAGCTGGATTCCCCTTTCATGTTGCTTTGTGAATCGGCTGTACCTGTTATGTGAAATCTAGTCCGCCATTCTGGGCACTATACTACTCATTGAAGAGTCTGTCTTTGAACTTTTATTAGGCTACTGTGAATGGAGATTCTGCTTCCCATCCGCATTGACTTGGAGTTTAGGTCTCCCTCACGTGTACAATGTACTGTTCCAGAAATGAAAGAAAACATAAAAATATTTTGTATAATATGTGAATTTTTTGAAGCCTTATTTCATGCATCCATCTTGTGTGTAATGTAGGAATGCTTGCAGTGCTAATAATAAAGAACAGCCTTGTTCTTTGGTAAACTGAACTGGGAGGGTTCCCATGGCAACAGTATTTAAAACATATTCATGTGTGAAAGGGCTGGTCTTTTATTGGCTCACAAAAGCCAATAGCCTCTCTTGCTGAGTGCTCCACACTCAGGCGCAGACGAGCAGCTGTGTTGCAGTTTCAGGAATGCTGACTCCCAGGCCTGGTTTGGCCCGTTTTGCATATTGGTGGCAGGTGGGAACCATGCAAAGGACGGAGGGGGAATCCACGCTGTGGGAGAACGGCAGGATTTGTTTGCTTGCTCAGTCCGCAGGACGACTCGGTCGCCCACGTCACCAGACCAAAGTGAGAACAAGTGAGCAGCTGAAAACACCATCTTGGTGTCATCTCTTCATTTTAAGCTGATTCCACACGCAACAACCTGCAAGGTAACCCCTGTAATGTATGTGGCCTATGTAAGTGGTGGCTTGTAATCATGGAATTTTCCAGAAAATGCCACTGACTTGTACTAATGCCTCTAATTAATCCCAGAATTGATTTTAAATCCTACCCCGAACCAATAAAAGTTGAAACAGAGAGTTAAATTCAAATTAAAACTGAAAGCAACGATTTGTAAATTACCTTTAACCTGTATTACATTGAAAACAATACAACAACACATTATTTGACGTTTCGCCGCATAAATTTTACTGTTTTGCCGGGTACTCCGGTTTCCTCCCACAGTCCAAAGACATGCATATCAGGCTAATTGGAGACACCAAATTGCCCATAGGTATGAGTATGAGTGTGAGAGTGAATGGTGTGTGAATGGTGCGTGCGCCCTGCGATGGATTGGCAAGCTGTCCAGGGTGGGTCCCTGCCTTTGCCCGTAGTCAGCTGGGATAGGCTCCAGCTCGCCCCGTGACCCTTGTGAGGAATAAGCGGGTATAGAAAATGGATGGATGGATGTTTCAAAATAAACAAATTTCAATTTTGATTCATGTAACATATACTTAGCGCCATCAAAAATCGCGGGGGAGGTATGTACTGCATTTGCTGCAAATTGAAGAATCAATTGATTTTTATTGCTTTTCCAGTGAGATTCCAGTGGAATTAAAGAAAAGCACGTGGGTTGATGCAGTAGCTGATTTAACGGTAGGATTGTACAGTAAATTGTACTGTAATAATCAAATAGTTGGTTAGAGCTAGCTTTAGAGTGTCCAGGATTTGATTCTGTACCAGAAAGGGCTTCATTCTTGTGCAAATTTTCCTGAAAGTGGCACCCTACAGGCCATGATATACTGTGTGGCACTTTCAATGGATGGATCTTTGGTAGATCTGCCACGATGTGCGATGCAGTTTTTCCAGGTAACGTGTCACAATCAAAGTCCTTTGGCTTTGAGCGTCCCTTGCCTGACCCCCAAAGAAAAAAATTCTCGGGGGTAGGGAAATTGAGTTTCAAAAGTAAGTAATGACCAGACCAGCTGCTGCCAAGATAACAGGCTTTCTGCACGGCCTCTCACTGGCTCCTTAAGGTTCTTGCCCCCTGTGTGGACAGCCAGGGCTGATGGGAAGGGTTATAGTCCCTGGGGTGGGGAAAGCAGACCGTCATGACCCAAATGAGTCATTAATATCCAGATTTCCTGCTGTGGTGTGCATGTATCATTTAAAGCAGTTGCAGGTAACAGAGCGAGCAAGGGAAGAGGGACTGTAGAAGAGGCTGATAGAGAGATAACACCTGTTTGAGTCTCAGAGTGGCAATCCCTGTCCTTGCTTGCTGTGACCGGAGAGGAACTCATCCACGCACTTCCTGTGCCCTGTTGCTTACATCAAGGGACGAATGACAGTTCTAAACAAGAGGCTATGAAACTATAGTCCTAAACAACATGGCCCATACATCCATCTTCCATTTCTGATAAGTGCTTATAATTAATGGGCCTAGTACCACAGTCACATTTTCACTGTGAGGTAAGGTTGGGGAAGCATCTTTTATAGTTACCTAAGTTGATTTGTCACTTATGTACTGGGGTCTTCATTTATAGCCTTGGCTAGACAAATACATGTTTTTATACTGAATTTGAATTTTCCAAAACGTGAAAAAAGTACTAGCACCCAGGCTTTGTGCCACAAAGCTTACTACCCCCCAGATATTCTCTGGTTCCATAAAAATAGTAAGCACCCTGATATTGTATATTGTTTATGTTCATTGGTTCATATACAGTGTTATATGCAAACACTTTAAGATAAAATAGTGCCACGGGCACTGTAGCTTATCTAGACAACTGTAACCTTCGACAAGCTATCAAATATTAGTTTTTATGCCTCCGCCTCAAAATTCGAAGAGAGGGGAGATTATGCTATCGCCAAAGTCGTCCGTCCGTCCATCCATCCGTCCGTAAACCAACCTTCTTGAAAATGGTTCAACCCAATGAAACCATTTTTGGACAGTGGCTTCGAGATGACTCGAGGAAGATTCTGAGTGAAAACGGGTTTGCTTCGACTTTCAATATGGTTGCCACAGGTGCATCTTGATTTTCGTTTCCGGACATTAAAAGAGATCAATTCGATTTTTGGTATGTATGTTTGGGGTGACTAGTGGAAGTTTCCTTTCGAAAATGCGAATGCTCTGACTTTAAATATGGGCGCTACAGCAGCCATCTTGATTTTCGTTTCCTGATAGCTGTCTTGATTTAGTTTCCGGACGATTAAAGGAGAACGACTTGTCCGATCAATTTGATTTTTGGTAAGTATGTCTGGGGTGACTAGAGGAACGTTCCTTTAGAAAAGGGGCACGCTCCAACTTTGAATATGGCCGCCACGGCAGCCATCTTGATTTTCGTTTCTGGACGAATTAAGGACAACGACTCGTTCGATGGATTTGATTTTGAGTATGTATGTTTGGGGTGACTAGAGGAACGTTCCTTTAGAAAAGGGGCATGCTCCAACTTTGAATATGGTCACCATGGCAGCCATATTGATTTTAGTTTCTGGACAATTAAAGGAGAATGACTCGTCTGATGGATTTGATTTCAGGTAAGTATGTTTGGGGTGACTAGAGGAAGGTTCCTTTAGAAAATGGGCATGCTACGACTTTCAATATCCCGCCACGGTGGCCATCTTGATTTTCGTTTCCAGACAATTAAAGGAGAACGACTCGTTCGATGGATTTGATTTTGGGTATGTATGTTTGGGAAAATGGGCACGCTCCGACTTTTAATATGGACGCCACGGCAGCCATCTTGATTTTAGTTTCCGGACAATTAAAGTAGAACAACTTGTCCGATGGATTTGATTTTGGGTATGTATGTTTGGGGTGATTAGAGGAAGGTTCCTTTAGAAAACGGGCACGCTACAACTTTCTTTTCCCTACAATATTCATGCATTTTTACAGGTATGATGGATATGCCTTTACGGCATAAGCTCATATCAAACAACAGTACAGTCAATGTTTTCTTGAGACAACATTCGGGCAGGGGCATATGCCATGCTTTGCATTGCTCTTGTTACATATTTAATTGTCTAAAGTGACAATGAGAACGGGCCAAAGTCATGCACTTATGTACCCTCTCCCTACATACATATTACATGCATAATTCAGTTAGAACATATATAGTACACAGTGCTGGAGAGATTACACTGGGCATATAATTCACCTACATACTCATACATAAACACAGATAGTAAGCGAATGAAACAATTACATTTGTCAGATATAATGAGGTGGTGGCTATTACACCTAACTAGTAATAATGTATTTTTCCATTTTAAAATATTTAATTGGTATGTGGTGATGGCGGGTAAATATGAGGAGTCCACTTGCAAAGTTTTCTAAGTCAAGGTGGTCCATTTTTTTTTAGAAAAATCTGATTTTTTTGGTAGGCCTAGAAATGATCTTTCATAGATACCAATTTTCACTATATTGAAACTATTTGCCTTGGAGACATAATCCATAAGGCAATTCAAAATTTTTTTTATGAAATGACTTTGATTTGTTTTGACTTAGCAGGTTTTGAAAGTGGAGTTGAAATTTAGCAGATTTTGACAGTGTTTAAACTAGCCCCGTTGCTCAGTTAGTGAGGGTATTTGACTCAGGGCCCACTCTACATGCAACTCAGTGCTACAGGCAGCACAATGGTTGAATAGCTGCTATGACAATGACAACATAAACATGAATCCATGGGTTCAAATCCCCCTTTTATGGTATCACTATCATCACACTTTTCTGAGCTTCCCGAACAAACAAACTAGAACCCAATGTGCTACCATACTTTGATTGTCACCATAAGGCAATGAGAATTTATTAGGGCTATGGAAGGCACAGTGGCTGAACAGTTAAGGCTGAACAGTTTTTGAACCCTTACAAGGGGATTTCTTTGCATTTTCTGCGATCAAAACTAAACTTGAGTCTGCATCCCCCATCTTGAGTTAGAGAAAGCAAAAGCTGAACAGGCTATAAAAGCTTGACTGTGATTGGTTCCTTCCAGCGAATTAAAATGGAATAATGTTTCCCCATTGGCTGATGACTTCGCAGATTTTGACAGTTTTCCTCCTTGACTTAGCAGGTTTTTACAGAGTTTTGCTTTTTCCGTTACAATTTATAACCTGATTTCGTATGTTTTGAAAGTGGGGATATGTGCAGGTGCCTGAAAGAGAGGCTAAGGGAGATAACTAATTTATGTTCAAAACTTGACTTAGCAGTCTTTTGCAAGTCGACGGTCCAGGTGAGCTAAAAGTTGGCATTTCATGACACTTGAACTTTTTTGACTTTTTGCTATATTTTGTTTTATGTACCTATGAAGTATTTCATGCAAAAAATAAATTAATAAAAAAAAGCAAAGTGGTTCACATTTTAGTTTCAATGGAATTATGTAAGAAGTTGATGGTTATTGCAGATCAAGTAGGTACAAAGTTCCTAACCTTTATCTCAAAACCACAAAGTGTCATGAAATGTCAATTTTTACTTGATGCATTCACATATGTAGCTGCATTTCTAAATTACTCCACACTGTGAACAATTTTTAAAGTCAAGAGGCATTATATGTTTGTTTGTTTTTTATTTGTTTTTTTTTTTTCTATGTGTTTTGTTGGTGATGTGAGCACTGGTGTAAATGTTTTGCACGGAGCATGTTGAATTGACTCCAGGAAGAGTAGCTGTACTTGTTACAGCTAATGGAGATTAAAATAAATACAAATACAAATATAGTTATTTAAAGCTTTGGATGATTGCGGCCTGTCATTTTTTCACCCCCCTGATGCATTGTTTATGCTCAACTGGATTTTTCAAAGTCTTCATCTCCACCAAGCATATACCAACCCATTTTCATAATGTAGAAGACTTTAATGGAACACTTTTTTTTTTGTTTTTTTTTTATTTATTTAAAGATTGCCAGATGGTACAGCCTCGTGGATAATTTGCTTTTCTCACTCATCCATTGCTAGTCTTTCCCAAACTGCTAATTCTATTCTCTGCTCAGTCGTGTTAGTGTTAGCAATCCTCGAATGACCAGGAAATAATTTATGGAACTCGATGTCCTATGTTTAATCCCTATTCCCATCCTATTTCAAGAATTAAGGTTAATGAAAGTGTAGATTGGCATATTGTTTGTATAATGGTAAAAAAAAAATGCTGAGAACCATTATACAGTAATTAGTCATTGGCTACTAGCGTTAGCCTCAGTCAAACAGCAGTGAGCATGAAAATGTATTTGTGGGAAGTATGTTGCTCCTCAGTTACTATTATAAGTGCAAACTGATTTTGGATTCCTTTGATTTTATTAGCCTTGCAAGCCTTGTTGTTTTTCTCCATAAAAATGTCCGCTGCTGTATCTTTAAATGGTTCAGTGGTTAGCGACAGAAGCTATTAAAATCCTGAGTGGGTGGAATCCACAATCAATTATTAATCACCGTCCATCCTGTGGCTGTTTCTCTTAGAAGGCCAATGGTTTCTGTCAGGCCCCCTGAATTTGCGGAAGACCGTTTCAATGCTTATCTGGTCTGATTCAAATTTTAGTTTCTTCTGATGATAAAATCCTAACTTTATTTTCTGACTTATGCTGCTTTCACATCGGACGCGCAACGAATTTTTCGCACGACCGATTAAACTCAAAGTCACATTGACTTAAAATGTAATCTGCCGTGCGAAAAATTCGTTTTGCGTCCAGTGGGAAAGCAGCTTTAGGTGTTCAGAGGTGAAATGTTGCTAAGAATGACCGTTTTTGATCAGCCACAGCGGAGCATAGCAAATTCCAGAGTACTTAAGAGACTGAAAGCAGTAATGAGACATAAAGTTATCGACCGCGGCGTGTTGGGGACTTAATGCATAATGCATAAGAAACGGTTCTCCGCGAAAGGCAGGGAAACTAGGGCTGGAAACAGAATGTTCCAGCCTGATGGGAGGCTCCGAAACGAGAGGTGATGCTGCAGATTCTCTCTTCCTGTTGCCTGGAAACCTGACATCATAGCTCTCAGTCTCTCCCCCTTTCGATCGCTCGCTCTCCCTCCCTCTCTCCCTCCCTTCTCAGTGTTACTGATCAGCTGTTTTGCCTCCTGTTGGAATGCACTGCCTCCTAGAATTCTCTGTGAGAATGCAGAGGTGTGTCCTCTCCATCCACTGTCACTCTGCCCGCTGGGTGCTGCAGTATGTGCAATATGGTCATCCAGAATTACTGGTGGAACAGATGGCAGTGTGCATGTGTGCTTACACACACACACGCAGCGCGTACATGTTCAACTGCATGCACACTCATGCTTGTGCACACAAACATGAATGTGTGTGTGTGTGTGCGTGTGCGTGTGTATATTTACAGAGATAACATTATCACTACTTCTATTTGAGTGATGTGTTCTGTCCGTCTCCCTCTGTCAGCGGTGCGTAGCGCACAACATACGTCACTCATCATTGTACGTCATTACGTTACTGCGAGATGAACGCTGGCCTTATCAGTTCTCTTCGCTTCACACAGGCTCGATTTCGCCTCACTTTGTTTCACGCAGACGGACCCCAAGTTCGCAGTGCTGGCTTCTGTCAGTCTGGAGCAAACTCAAAAGCCAAGCTAATCTTTCGCTACAAATCCGACCACACATTCGATAATGTTATAATAAGCAAACGAATAACAGTTACTACTGTACACTGATTCATATTGCAATATTAAGGCGAAAACAAAGACTTTACGATCGCCGAAGCATTTTTTAGGAGGCAGCACAAGTAGTCAGAACACCGGTGTTCGCAGATAACGTTATTGCGGGAAGCTAGCAAGCCGTCAAACAAACTTTGGAGCCCAAAAATTGCTTGCGAGCGACGTCGAAACAAATGCACAAATTCTGCATTACCATTGGGAACAATTTACTGAAAGCAATCTTGACTCCGCTATGGAGAAACCATCCCACTGGGGAACCGTTAAGCTCGTATTGTATATATGTACTAAATATGTGTGTGTGTGTGTGTGTGTGTTTTATATATATAATTTTATATTTTGCTTATTTATAGAATATTTCATATACAATACTGTTGATGTAAAATACATGATATATACAAACAAAATATGAAATATATATAGTTTTGTACGTCAATGCTTTCACTTTGAAAGTATGAATTGACTATTTGATGGCATTGAATTTACGACTGTCATCATGTAATCATTGAAGTGTTTTGGTCCATGTTCGATTGACCCTTTAGAAAGGATATTCTTACCCAGCCCAATAAACCCCCAACACCCCCCCCCCCCCCCCCCCCCCCCCCCCCCGGGATGTTGTTGTCAATTGTTCACAATTAGTTATCTATACAAAACTAAATGTGACTCAGTTGAAATAATGCTCACTGTATATGCAAACACACACTCACACACACACAATATGTTCAGTCAGCACCTCTCACTCCGCTCCTGTGCATGTGTTAGGCTGCTGAGGCATGAAACCGGCCCTGTGGCAGGGCAGCCAGATGACCCAGTGCTGGGGGAGGGGAGGGGGGGGGGGGGATCCCACAACTGCTGGTGGCCCCCCCAGGGGCAGTGCGCCGCGAGGGTGGGGTTACTCCATTACTCTGTCATCTCGCCATGCTCCACTGCATGATTTTCTGTTACTGCGGGCCAACCAGCTGACACACTGATGTGCCGCTGCCCTGTCACCAGAGAGGATCGTCTCTGATTCGCGAGCCGTTTCATTTCTCTGTGCTACTGACTGAGGCATGTCGGGTGCTGCGTTTATTAATGTTTCACTTAAGCTATGTGAGAGTGTTCATTTTGGTCCAGTATCCTTGATGACAATGTGTACGCAAAGAGGAAAATCTAATGTTTAAAATACGGGCATTTAATATAAATCTGCCCACTGCTGCATTAAAGAACTCCCAGAATTCCTTAGGCAGACAGGAAGCAGGTGCAGTCTGGGAGCATATCTTAGGGGGTCTCTGAGGTCAAATGGCAGCTGACAAAACATGAACTGCCACGGAAATTACCCAACCACCCCCTCCTGCCGTCCCCCTCCTCTGCACACAATCATCCTCACACACACACACACACACACACACGCACGCACACACAATAGAGAAACTGGCCTCTGGTGACTTATCAATTACGCAGGCCAGATTGGCTAAAATCCTTGCTGTAATCAAGTGGAAAGAATTCCCCCCTAATGATGTCCTGCAGAGAGCAGCAGAATGCAGCCTTATAAACAATATCACCAAGGCATCAGACATTTTTCTCAAGGCCTGATGCAATTTACTCCAGGCTGAACAAACAAGCCTGACCCTTTCACAGCCTGTAATTCGGGCGTAGGAAAACATCCCAGGCCACGTGCATTGATGATGGACATTCCTCTCATTACATTCGGCTCCACAATTATTTTAAAAATGCCACAGATGTAACCCTTTCAGCATAAGTGGGACATATGCTATAGTCACAAAAATTTCACAAATATCTGATGTAACTCTGATTTGTGTTACTGTATTCAGTACTGGAGGAGTTAAGGGCCAAAAATTTGTCTCCTGTTCAGGGTGTAAATTCAACAAAATTTTTCAAAAAATTAAAAATTTAGCTTGTGCCATACAGAAGCAGTCTATCTACACAATGCAGGCACTGCGGCTCTTCAATATTGTGTTTCTGTCCAAACACTTAAGGATCCAACAGTTACTGCTCTCGAGAATAAACAAACGCCACAAAGAATAATGATCCGATGTACTGAATAAAATTACGCAAAGTGGTCCTGTTGGCAGTGAAATGCTAAAAAAACGTCCATTAAATAGGTGGGTAAGAACAGCTCTCTGAAGGCCGATAACGCGAGAGTGAAAATAAACCCAGAGACAGCAAGTAGATTAATATTTCAAACCAATTTGGCTTGAGAAAGCCAGTTCATTAAAATACTTAAAATAGTCTAGACTTCATTCTCTTGCATAAATAATACACTTCCTCGAAAGCTCTTCCCTGTTACCTTGCACTGTGTCCACGGAGAGTGTTTTCATTGTATTACACAATGAGTGGACACATTTTCACTCAGTGAACAGTACACTTGAATGAATTATGTCATGCGTAATATACAATGGCCTTTTCGGCAGAGGGCTTTGTGATGTCCTTTGCCCTGATCAATTACAAGCTGAATAGAGAGTCATACGCCACAATTTCACAGTTCATGATGAAAACAGAGTGCGAGGTCCCTAAGGGTAATCAAGCAGACTGTGCCGGTGTGGACGCTCCCAAGAGGACATCCTCAGTCCGCTGGAATATGGAATTAGACCAAAACTGACATTGGGACTGGCAGATGGGACCTGTAATAGCCCCAGTTTTCTATATGGTGGAAATCCAGCCTGTACCAGAGGTCAACAGACCTACAGGACAGCAAGAATGAGTTAGTACTTGGTCTGCAGGAACTCCCAGCATGGCAAATACTGGCTGAATCTGTTTTGATTGCCAGTTGAGTGATTTATAGTACAGTGGGGTTTGCTATAATTTTACTTGTTTGTTCTTTGTGTTACTTGCTGGCCTAGTATAAATGAGCCCCTAAGAACCATACTGGGCCATCCCGCACTTTTGGCGAAACTCAGTTGAGGTTGTGAGCATATGCAGAAAACTGAGAACTACATTTCCTAAATGGGCAAACCCAATCTACCCGCATGGATTGTTAATACAAGCAAATGTCTTCTCTGCCCCTGCGCATATGCACTGCACTGCCTTAGCCATAGTGGGCCATTCCACTACCTTCCCATAATTCATTGTAAACATGGAGGCTGGGTACCTCACTGATGAGGAGTTGCATCCTATGATTGACGATGATGCTGAAGAGCAAGATGACAGAGACCCAGAGTTTGTCCAAAATCAATCAGAAGATGAAGGTTCCTCTTCAGAGGGAGGTAGGTTTCACTTTAAATGATGATTATGCATCCAAAACCTATACAAAAAGTGTAAGTGCATAATTTTACATATCTTGACTTTGTAACATGTGTAGTGTTTTGTTGCCTTAAACCTTACCTTAGTCAGAACATAACCACAGCCTCAACCTTAACCGGTCCCATAACCCTAACCTTAGCTAGACTGTGAACATAGTCCTAACCTTAACCTGAGCTCTAACTGTACTAAAGCTTATGCCGCACATGAAAAAAAAAACAAGTCTTTGCGTTTGTTTGACGAGTTTCTAATTAGTGTATCACTGAGCTGCTTTATTGTGGCTTTATAAGTCAGTGACAGAAGCCTGACTTTATGGTAAACGTTAATTACTGCAGCTAGGTGAACAGTCGATAATTACTCGGCGACCGGCTGATTAACGTTAAATCACTGCTGCTACGCTTCGATCCTAAAAGGGTTGAAGCCAAGCCGCAACTCAAAGATTCAGCCTCCTCTCAATTTCCATCTGCTAACTAACAACGGCGCTTGTCTTTCATTCACTTAATCCCACCCATGGCATGATTACGTTTCCAGGTCCTTAAAACGCACCACAGACGTATCGATCGGCTCAGAGCAAACGTCGGCTGAACATTCTCTGCAGGGTGTGCATCCACAGAGCCGTGAATTATGTTGTTTTACACGTGTTACACTTTTGATTCTGTGTATCTTTGAGTCAATTGATGACTTAGTAATAGTTCGCCATCAGATTTAATAATATGAGCAGTTAGCCGCTAATGAGTAGTATGGAGTTAGCCGCTAACTAGCAATAGCCTGAGAGGTTTATTTACTGTTTGCTAATCTCTGTTGTTTATACATAGCATACTGAATGCTATTTGACCAGTGACACTGTCTGTTCTATTTATGTTGCATATCTTAATGCTCATTCTATGTTAATTGATCAGAGCTGACTTTGAGTTTCATAACTCATCTGGAGCTGTAATTTCAGTTGTTATCTGGTTAGAGATATATATCCAGCTCAGTATATTTTCTTGTTTAAGATGTACTTTATTTCTAATCAACCTGTATTGTGGTGTTTATATTTCAGTAACTACGCACATATGCACATATTTCATCAAGAGTTGAAACTTTATTCCTGGACTCTGTTTTCATTCTGCACTTACCTGCACGTGTTGTGGATTATATTTCAGTATTATTAGTTATATTTACTAATACTAATTACATTTCAGCATTATTCATTATATTCACTAATACCGATTATATATTTTTTTATCATTTTTCATTTTATTACTCATACTAATAATCAGTAAACTAACAATTAGATTGAGATTATATTTAGCCATCATGATCATAATCAGTATTCATATTATGTATGCCGACACACACACACACACACACACACACGAGCAGTGCACACAGACATGTAGTTCACTCATACACAGGCAGCACACGTACACGTACACGTAAACATGCGCACGCACACACACACACACATTCACAAACAGTTCACACACAGACAGACACACACATACAACCAATTCAATTCACACATGCATGAGAAGCTCACACACACATAAGCAGCAGCTTCTGTTGCTTTGATTAGTAAGCAGGCTTCAGTTTAGTTGATTCAAACACATAATCAGATGATGCATTTGATTTCTGAAGCTTTGATCAATATTTGTTCAGTAAAATCATTAGTTGTTACTCAAAACAATCAATTGAATCATTTATGTATCTGCTTGTATCCTATTCATCTGAAAATGTTTTTCTACTCATAAACTGTAATTTTCCAGTCCGTATTCCTTTTATTTTTTTTAAATCCTATTCAATTTTTTTCCACCATGGTTTAATAACGAGAATTGAAGAGTAAAAAAACGTTAGAGATAAAATGGTTTCAGCCCATGTATTGTGATTGGAGCAGAGTTGGTTGGTCTTTCCCAATAAAAATTGCTCTGTAAAGAACGCTGATTTGATACTTCATGGCCAGGGGCTACCCTCCGGGTGTGAATTATTGCACGATTCAAGGCTGGAATAAAAGATAACTTCTGAAGATCTCGTCTCTCTCCACTTATTTCACAAAACAAGGGGACTTTAGAAAACGTAACCATCTGGGTCCATCTAGTCGGGAAGACACAACAGATTAAAGAGTCCTGACCGACACCCTGAAGTGATTGCTGCCACTCAAGATCCCCATACAGTCTCATAAACTAACCCCGACCTTGACCAGAGTCTGACCATAGCCTAAACCTTGACCAGACTCATAACCCCAATCTTACCAAGACCCCTGACCTTAACAGACCCCAGCCACAGCTTCGGTGCATCATAAATCAAAATAAACATTTACATGAAATTCTAGTCAGAACGGCTCTGCTATCCCATACGTAAGGCTCAGATAAGAGATGAATAATACTCATTCAGTGGCCTGATAACAGCCTGATCGGGTGCTTTTGATGGATCGCCGCGGTTCCCAGAAGGCTTCCTTTGCCTATATGTTTAAATATACGCAGAAGAAGCACTCTCATTGATGGACCGTGGAGAGGCTGCGATGTTTCTATGTGATAAGTACATTAGGTCCATGGACTATGAAAGTGTGTCTGCAGATGCACTCAGAAACTGCTCACGTATCTGTAGCATATCCATATCTGCGGCTGCTTCTGCATCCTGTGACTACACTTCCTCCTCTTCTGTGTTTGTTTCTAAGCCCCTGTATCTCTCTGTTTATCTGTGCAACTGTTGCCTCCTCTGCCAGTATCTTTGCCAAATTTTTAATCTGTGGTGATAACCGTGTCTCAACTGGTGAATGTGCAAGCGGCATGGTAGAGCAAAGGGCAACACTGTCACCTCACAGCAAGATAGTTCTGAGTTCGCAGAGGAGGACATTTGATGGTCCTCCTATTTGGCTCAGTGCTGATATGTTGACCTCACACACAAATGACTGGACTCAGTCATGACCAGTCCATGACACACTTCTTCACATTAACCTCCTCTAAGCTTGGGTTTGGGTTTCAGAGGGCTAAAACCGTGGTCCTGTCACTTGGAAGTGTAGTGAATAGCACTGTTGCCCCATAGAAGGAAGGTAAAAGGTATAAATCTGGCCTGAGCCTTATGGGCTTTGCATCTACCCCCAACGCTCATGTGGGTTTGTAGAGAATGGAGAAAAGTTGGGTGGATGGAAATGGAAGCCAAAAAAAGTAAGAGGATAGTAGAAGTGGGAGGAGCATCTTTTCTCAGTGTAATTGAGGCTCTTCAGAGCTCCCTAAGGTTCCTTGGTAAGAGTATGGACAGAGGAAGCGAAAAAGGATTCGAAGGTAAGGGATGTTGCACAAGCCCAGCAAGATGAGAGGAAAAGAGCCAGTATATCCACCATCCAGTCATCAGTTTGGGACCTAAAGCTCAAAAGCTGTTGAATCATGCAGCAAGACAATGATCAGAATCACGCAATCAAGTCAATCCCTGAGTGGCTCAAAAGAAACAAAATGAAGGTTTTGGAGCGGCCTAGTCAAAGTGCTGACTTGAATCGGATTGAGGTGCTGTGGCAGGACCTTAAACAGGCAGAGTATGCTCAAAAACTGTCTTCTGTGGGTGAATTACAATAATTCTGCAAAGAAGACTGGGTCAATATTCCTCCACAGTGATTGTAAAAGACTTATTACTAGTTATTGTAAACATTTAATTGCAGTTGTTTTCCACTACGCACCAAGGAGGAAATTATTTTTCACATGAGCAATTTAGCTTTTGAATAAATTCAATAAATAAAATTATCATTTGAAAGTTGAATTTTGTGTTTACGCTCATTGTCTATAAATCCGGAAGGTGTAAATGACTTTTTCACAGGACTGTTGGCAGGTTAAGCAATAGGCTATCGAAAAGAACAGAGCTCAGATATCGTTGCGTTATTTAACCTTGATTAAATTAACACGACTCATTACTGCTGCAGCCATATTCAGTCTGTTCAGCTTTCTTTTCTCAAATCCCAACCGACCTGCCTAAAAGAGATAAGGAATTTATTCGACACCAGCCGTTCCCTCATTCAACAGAGATTTAGCCGTTTTGCCCTTACTCATCATCTGGCCCTGAGCACAGCTCCCATAACATTACAGCCAAGGAAGGGAAAATTGTTTTCAATTAGACTTTCATGCAGTAACAATGACATGCTAATTGGTTCACCACCCAGGGCATTTAACAGTCCAGTCCGTGGAAACCTTGTGCAATTGTGCGAAATGCTGAGAAATAAACAATGCAGATGATATCTGACAACCATGCTGAAAATATGCTAGGAAAATGAATTTGTTTAAAAAAATATATTTTTTTTTCCGCAATTAGTCTTCTATTTCCCCCAGCACACAGCCTGCTGCTGCGGTCTATGCGTTGAAAATTGTGGCCGCTCACTCACTCACTCGTGGACGTTTAGAAGAGATACTAAGTCGATACGTTTAATGGACGCACATTACGTGCCACAGGTCTGTGTAATTCTGGGCTCGTCCCAGCTGCAGCCTAGACCAGTGAGATCCACATTAAACTATTTTTTGTAGCATCAATAGTTATGGAATGAGCCTTCAAACATGCATTCAGGTGATGCAAGAGTCAAAAAAATTAAACTTGTGACACCTTTCAATTGTAATAAAAAATTATGTTTTCAGTATTTTTTTTTTATCACCGATATTTTTACCTCAATATCTTTGTGGGAATTATTTCTTTTTTGTTCTCATTGCCTACAATAGTTATTCTTTGATACATTTTCACCGAAAAAATAATGGAAAAGTAATATATCAGGACCCCTTTTACATGAAAGTGGTGGGGTATACTCATCACTGCACGCTACTGTACATCGTGAATCTTATGGTGGCATTTGAATGCATGCAAAAAACAGGGAAACTGAATTGAATGTTTTCTATTCAGGGTCGCGGGTAAAAACATAATTATGAGCAGCTGAGGCAGCAACTGAGAGTAATTAAAATGAGTGAGGAATATAGGACAACCGGAGCAGAGAGTTTAGCGGGATGGCAGTCCCAATCCTGGAGAGTGATGAAGACTTGGAAGGTGTTCCTAATAAATTGGCCAAGAAGAACAAACCAGAACAGATGATTCACAGGAACGCAGTCCTAAACCGGAAGATGAATATCAAGGCCTGGAGGCTTGTTCCTATTAATAAGACAGAGTAGAAGAGTGATTACCTTTTTCTCTATCGCAAAAGTACCGATAAATACACAAAAGATGAGCTTGACTACACTGTTATAAACTGGCGCCTATTTTGCCAGTTATTTCAGCTGGCACCTTTTTGCCAGTTATTTCAACTGTAATTTTACAATCAGCTAATTACAGAGATTCTGTGTATGTTAACTGTAAACCACAGTTAAATGTGCTACTGACAGTTAAAATAACAAGGAGACAATGCGTTTAATTTAAGTCATAAATTCAGTCAGTTTATAACAGCTTAGAATATAAACTGACTGGTTGGCTTTCGAGAGACAAAGCGTTACAATCCAGCCACACTGCAACACAAAACAAAAACCAACATAGGCCTACATGGACTGCACATGGAAGGAACAAGGCACATGATGGGTGTGGGGAAAATGACAAGGTCAATTAAAGAAGACAATGCCACAAAATATACGCAGGTTGCTGCTGGAAAGTGGGAGGAAACAGTAAGAAGACATGAGGGTCGTGACCCTGCTTAATATTTCAGGAGTAGTGCTTTTTTTTAAACTAAAGTGCATTGTGATCGTCAGTTAAATAATGTATGGAGGACCAGCGCACATATTAAGAGGGATGTGTATGGCAGTTACTCTGAGATTGAAGCAAGGTCCAGACTTCAGTACATCTTCAGTAATCCATCGCTTGTTGCCCTGAAATTTAGCGCAAGCTTGAAGGACACGAGAGATAATGCAACGCCATTGGCTCATAAGTCCTGCAAAATATGACTTTGAGCTTGAAGAAGAGTCCGTGTCACAACCAGACATAATTCTTTACATCCTCTCATTATCCTCAACCTGAGTCAAAGTGGCTGAATGATTAAATTAGTCAATTTAACTCAAACAATTTTCTGCCACTTTTTCCTCATCAGCATCACAGGGGAAGCTGAATCCTACCCCATCTCATTGTGGGTGAAATGCAGGGACACACCCTGGACAGCTCACCAATCCCGCAGGCGCACAGTTCTTTAACTCACACACTCATACCTTTGGGCAATTCGGAGTCCCCAATAAACTCAGCTTGTATGTTTTGGGCAATGAGAGGACTCTGGAGGACTCAGAATAATCCCATGCAAATTCGGGAAAACATTCAAATTCGACATAATAAAGCGCCAGGCCAGATTCAAACTCTCAACGTTTTTCTTTCCCACTCGGTGAACGTTCCGCCCAGGCTTCTTAAATCACGCTATAATATTTACTGTGACGCTCCTACAGGAGATTTATGAACTGGCTGATTCATACTGTGATGAATACAATAATGGGTGCCAACATCTTATGACAAATGGCTCAAATGGAATGGTGGCACATGCTCTATTGTACAGGTCAATGTCTCCTGAGTGTGTGACAGTGACAACGGCAAGTGACCTGAGCACGCAACACCGTAAGCACGATGTCTCTGCCAAAATGCCATGCCATTCCAGGGTGTCACAGTCATAAACAACCTGTTCAGAGACATGCCTGCAGACTACTAATCCAGAGACCGATGCTATGGGCCCTCAGTATACTCTCAAAGCCAGGGTTGGATTGTCTTTTTACACTGTTCTTGAGCCAATATGCAGTTAATGCATATCCAGTGTCACATAATGTGTGGTTCTATTAACGGTGCATTTTTATATTTGTCATATGCACGACTTGCGCGCATCTGGGTCCTCCTGGCCTCAGTTCGGCCTGAACTTAAATTGCTGATGCAGTACTGACAAATGCTACACGGCATCAATCGACGATTTTCACCGCTCTCTCGGTATTTCTATCCTTAAAAAATACACGTGTTGACTTTAATACTCGTGACGCTGGCAGAGCACTTCGTTCCACTGTTTTCTCACTGCTCGGCAAATCAGAATTCATCTATGTGCACGGAGGGTTGGTGTCTAAGATGGTAGTGCAGGTAATGACCGGTGCGCCACCTTGCGTGAAGAGGAGCGCAGCGCAGGTAATGACCGGTGCGTCACCCTGCGTGAAGAGGAGCGCAGCGCAGGTAATGACCAGTGCGCCACCTTGCGTGAAGAGGAGCGCAGCGCAGGTAATGACCAGTGCGCCACCTTGCGTGAGAGGAGCGCCGCAGGATTTCTATCCATGAAATCCGTTTCCTTTCCCCGGCATTGCATGAAAATGGCGGCGGTTGTTTGGTAACCAGGACGCCAGGAAGTATCAAGATGGCGAGAATGGTGTGGAAAGTGCTAATTTTGTGTTTTAGATTTTGAAAAGCGCACAGGTTCACTGTGGGCTCTGTAACAGGCAGCATAAATTGTAATATTAGCTGAGACATCCGTGGAACAGCTGACATGGCAGAAGAGGATGAGGAGTCGATGCTTGTAAGTTAATACCGCTGCAGTACATTTGTTTTTTCTTGTGATGTGAATGTAACGCATGAAACACAGTTCCCTGCATTTTGGCAACCCACTGCAGTATTTAAATTACAGATTTAAACGGCGTCTCCAGTGTTGTGTGGGATGCATGCCCTGTTTTTTCAAAAAACATTTAGGTTATCTTCATGGCGAAATAGTTGACGCCAGGTTTTAATCGTCGCTTCCTTGTAGAAAATAACAATTTGGAACAACAATTTGTTTCGTTCAAAAACAAGTTCCATGATTTATAATTGGCCTGTTCGTTTCGTTGTCTATAAGCTACGTCGGCTACCTGTTGCGGAGTAAATCAACAGCTCGCAGCGAAAGTCGCAAGCGACGTTTTACTATCAATAATTACCGTTATGCCGCTTTCACACTGGACGCGAAACGAAGCGACAGATTAAATTCAAAATGGTGCGAAAAATTCGTTTCGCGTCCTGTGTGAAAGCAGCTTCAGCGTCGCACCCTCAAAGTCAGCTGGAAGAGTAACTGTTACTGTACTGTTTTCTACCTCTGCTCTGTTTCGGCTGAAGCGTCATCATCAGCTTACTAAGTTATGATCATCTGTATCTAACGCAGCTGGATAGCTTGCAGAACAGGTCACTGATCATGAAGAGGTTCTTCGGGACTTGCAGTCGAAGACAGTCGGTCTCACGTTATCCGTGTACTTTGCCGATGCAGTTACTGCAGAATGAAACGTTGTCAGTCCAATCTTACAGTTTTGGAAGTAATCTGGAGCTTATTCTGGATTTGGATCTAGTTGATTCAGTTTTGGAAGTAATCTGGAGCTTATTCTGGATTCGGAATCCAGAAGAATTACCATACATCTGTCTAGTCCGGGTCACTGTGTTATTTCTGACTGGATATCTCAAAAAGTTGTGAGCGGTTTGGCACAAAATTTGGCAAGATGATCGGTAGTAGTCCAAGGAAGAATTGATTTGATTTTGGAAGTGATCTGGAACATTTTCTGTAACCAAACGAATATGGCGTTGCAGAGGTATGCGCTCTACCGAGTGCCGTCTATTTATTCATTTATTTATTTTGTGAGGTCATATTTCATATCATAGTATGTGTAAGCGAGTATTAAACTTTCTTCACTCTTGTCTGTTGGTAAAAATTAGCACAGGTGTGCAAGATTGTTGTGCTGTAAGATCGAACATTTGCTTGGTGTTTTCCTTCTGAGCATGCTCACAATATTACTGTGTCGTATTGTATTCCATTCTAGGCTTTGATTAATTATTACTGCCAGGAGAAGTATTTCAATCATGTGATGAAAGCTGCCGATGAGGCGAAGGGGAAGTTCAGCAGTGAGCCAATCTTTTCCTTCCTTCACGCCTATGGTGCTCTCATGCAAGGTAAATCAGATTAATACCCATCTGATCGTAATGAAAGATGCTTCTGCAGTACAATTATTATTATTTTGCTCTCATTCATTTCAATTAGTCATTAGTTTACCTCAAAATACTTTTGGTTTGTGTCATTTACATTCCTTGCATTTTGTCACTGCTTTAAACACTTGGTCAGAATTGAGTTATTTCTTCTTCCTCTATTAATGTAGAAAATTTGCTGGAGGCCATCCGTGAGCTGGAGGGGATTAAGGAGCGACGTGATGTGTCCTTGTGCGCGCTGATGGCCCTTGTATACGCTCACAAGAGGCGCGAAAGTCCAGGTGGGGTTCAAGTTGAGGCAGTTTGATTTGCTGAAGTTGGGTTAAGTGCTCAGATTTGACTGTTGGTGGATAAAATGCAAAAATGTGAAATCAGTATACAGATCCCTCCCAATCAAGTCATTTCCTTTAAACCCTAGTGAACTTCAGTCCTGAGCCACTCCTGACTTAAATAGAGCTCAGTACAGTTAACTAAGAGCTTTGTGCCAAGATGTCTGCTGTCTGCACTGTAGAGCATAATTAGCTGAAGTGCTGCACATTTCAGTTCATTAGGGCTTCCATTCTGTGTCCAGACGGCATTTCCCTCCTCAGGCGTATCAGGTACCTGGATTCAGGCTGTGCAACTTAAGCACGATGCATCCTTCTGCAGTTTATACAAGCTGGACAACAGAGTGCATAGAAGCAGTTGGATGAGACACAGACAGTTTTATTCTGGTCTCCCAAACTGTGAGAGGAGGTTATTTTTGATGAGAATGGCCATGCACAATTAGGGCATGTTAAACTGAGATTAAATGAGAATCAACATTAGTAAAAATATTTATGCAGCACAGCGAACTAGCATGGTGGCTTGCAGAAGTTGTGAATTTCTGTGCGCGTGTGTGCACACTTGCACGAGTTTGTCTTATATTTGCATGAGCTTGTGTCTCGTCGTTGCGCGCGCAGACCGAGATGCGATTCAGGAACTGGATGCGAGAGTGAAAGAGGATCGTAAGACGGCGAGCCCTAGGGGCCTGTACTATGCCGGGCTGTTCCTGTGGCACCTGGGACGCAATGAGAAAGCGAGGGAGTACATCGACCGGATGATCAAAGTCTCTAACGGGGCCAGGGAGGTGAGGCACAAACAAGTGCACATCGTTATCTCCTGTGTACGCTCATAGTGCATCTGCTCTCGAGATTACATTCATACATGCTTCTTTTCTGCTGAAGGAGTTCAGTACTCATTTTTCAGCTCTACGCACATAAAAAATAAGCCAATCTCTGCAAGAATATTAGTTTCACGTGTTATATTATTTCTGAAATATAAACCAGGGTCTGGTTCGCATTTGCCCATGGTCTCACATTCTATTGTTCGTTCAGGGGCTGATCCTAAAAGGATGGATTGAACTGACGTCCGGTAAGGAGGCCTATGCTAAGAAGGCTGGGAGATACTTTGACGAGGGCCTCAAGGAGAAGGCTGATGTCTTCGGTCTGATGGGAAAGGTAATAAATGGAGACGGTTAGCCCTTTTGAATGAATGGTCTCACTTCAGTAATAGAGATGGAAACCGCTATTTATGATCAGCCATGTGAGAATCGCATTGCATTTAGCAGTGCACCACTTGTACCATTTTGGCCGCCGGGCGGTTTCTTGTTGTTACGTCATTCCTGCTGTGCCACCAGATGGTTGAACGGCCTGCAGTTACCTCAGCTAACGCATGGTTACCTTCCACCTGTTACCATTTACTTTGCCTTATTAACAGTACAAGTGTTGATTCACCCAGTTGTCAAGACTAGTATGTAGCCTTTAAGGGTTTAGTTAATATCATTTCAAACGGATAGCTGAGGTGCTACGTGAAGTTGTTGGGTTAGCAGTAGTTCAAGCAGTTGGATATTAAAATGTCAAAATGATCCAAAACTTTTTAGGAATATCATCTGTAGGTGTTTCATTCTACGGCTGTAATTTACCCATAGCTGGCACTAGGTTTCGTTAAAATGTGCATGTGGTTTAAAGTTTACATTTACAGTGGAAAACAACTTCTTTAGCATATTGGACCTGTGTTTAATGCAACATACACTGCCTGGCCTAAAAAAGAGTCACGCACTCTAATATTTTACTGGATTGACTTGAGCTTCGATCACGGCACACATTTGTCGTGGCGCTGTTTCAGCAATCTCATGCGGGGTTGCAGCATGTATTTATATCTGATCAGAGTTGCATTCATTTTTGGCTGAGATCCTGACTGAGAACTCTGTAAAGCCCTGTCCAGCACATCCCAAAGACTTTCAGTTAGTTAAGCTTAGGCCTCTGAGGTGGCTAGTTCGTGTGTAAAAATGATTCCTCATGCTTGCTGAACCACTCTTTCACAATATGAGCCTGATGAATCTTGGCTTTGTCATCCTGGAATATGCCTGTGCCACTGATGGTGTAACTTGGTCATTCAGTATATTCAGATAGTCTGCTGACTTAATTATATTGCAGCATAATATTACTGAGCCTAGACCTACAGTGACTAACTGACGCAACCCCAGATCATCACACTGCCTCCAGAGGCCTGTACAGAGGGCACTGTGCATGATGGGTGTATCGCTTCATGGGCTTCCTTCCTTACCCTGATGTGTCCATCACTCTGGAACTGGGTGAATTTGGACTCATTAGACCACATGACCTTTTCCCATTGTTCCACACTGTTGATATGCTGGTGAAAATTCGTCTCATCTTAATAGTGCCTTAATGCAGCAGTTGGTTTCGTCGTGCACACGCTGGTGTTTGTGTGGTTTTCAGGCGCGGTACTATCAGTTCCGGCAGAACTACTCGGGCGCGTTGGAGGCTGTGAACCAGGTGGTGGTCAGTTACCCAGGATTCCTGCCAGCCCTTGTGGAGAAGATGAATCTCTTGCTGACCCTGCAGGACTGGGAACAGATGGTGGACGCTGCTCAGAGGTACAGCGGCGGCTCTTCTCCGCGCGTCACTCATAATATCACTGACCACCATGTTTTATTATCCCTCCACCCGGTAATTTATTTCGTAACACTTTACTTGAAGGTATCGTCATAAGAGTGTCATAACACTGACATAACTGTTACATGACACAGTCATGAACGTGTCATGAACATTATGTCAATATCATAAACGTTTATGACTCAAGGCAACCCAAACAATGTCAACTTTTCATTACAAAAACCAAATGACACCTAATGACAACAGTCATAAATGTTTATTACATTGATAAAATGTTTATGACACGTTCATGACTGTGTCATGTAACAATTATGACAGTGTCATGTCACACTTATGATGATACCTTCAAGTAAAGTGTAACCATTTATTTGCACCTGAGTTTGTTTACTTTTTGGCTCTGTTCTCCATTGCAGTGGATTGAAAAAAGTGACTTGAGCTTAATGGAGAGAGAGTCACTATTAATCTGCGGGCATCTTTATTCCTTCTTATTATGTGGAAGATATAGGATTCAAGTATAAAGCAAAATTAAGGCCAGTAGTTTTGTTAGTTTGGGAAAAAAAGGGCGATTGAAAAGCATAATTTATTTAAAAATCTGTAGCGGTGGTCTAATCACAGTTGCAGCAGCCACCAGTTACAAGGAGCAAAAATCTAAGTGTATCGTTGTCAGTCAGTGTTCCCAAGAAAAATAGATGAATCATCATTATTTGGAGTTACTGCTAAGTGTGAGGTCTCCTGTAGGTTTTAAAATTTGGAATTAAGGCAAAGATGAATGATCGACTTTCTTGGTAACGGCTCAGCTAGCTTATTCGGAATCCAAATCATTCCGTACCAGCCAATGAGAGTGTTGATACGGCTTACGCCACTCAATGTGATGCCGACATCAGTCACTGCCCCAGGAGTCCCGAGGGAGGCGGGAGGGTGGTGTGGCCATGTTTATTTACAAACAGAGTTGGTTACTGTGGGACCATCTGTGCACTTGGGCTAAAGTTTGGCTCCGCCCAGTTCTTAAAACAAATTCCACATCACCAAAGGATGAAATTAATAAAATTGTCTAATTCATGGAAACATGGCTGATACATACGTTTCCTGGCGTGCTTATCAATTTAAAAAGAATTTGGTCTTTTCTTCACACTTAATTTGGTTTTAAAGAAAAAAGACTATGTTTTCAAAACATATGATGCTTTTATTAGTATGGGCCTTCTGCCCTTAAAAGAGGGCAACAAGGCCTGATTTTCGCCAAAAAACTGTTCCCTTTAAGGATAAACTTTATTTGGAAGAAAAAGAATAAATGTCCGTCTAAGATAAAAATAAGTGTGCAGAAGTTCCACCCAACTGCTACCTTGCAGCACGTGCAGTTTAGCACAGTTCATGACAAATCTTTTGAATGCGAAATGCCCCTGGAAAGCATGATGAAACCTCCAGGCAAAGGTGTGAGTTTGCATTTTCTTCCCGGGTTCGAGTGGGTTTCCTCCAGGTTCTCCAATTTTCTCTCTCAGTCCACAGACATGCCCACCGGGCTAATTGCAAACTCTAAATGGTTCGTAGGTAGGAGTGTGTGTGCCCAGGAGTGTGTGTGAACGGGGTGTGTGCCCAGGAGTGTGTGAACGGGGTGTGTGCCCAGGAGTGTGTGTGAACGGGGTGTGTGCCCAGGAGTGTGTGTGAACGGGGTGTGTGCCCAGGAGTGTGTGTGAACGGGGTGTGTGCCCAGGAGTGTGTGTGAACGGGGTGTGTGCCCAGGAGTGTGTGTGAACGGGGTGTGTGCCCAGGAGTGTGTGTGAACGGGGTGTGTGCCCAGATTGAGTCCTTGCCCTTCGCCCATAGTCAGCTGGGACAGGCTCCAGCTCTCCCATGACCGTAGTGGGAAAGAAGCAGTATAGATGATGGATGGGATTATGAATATGAATAATCATTTTTTTGATGGCCAATATGCTTTTTATGAAGTGCTGTCCTTCTTCCACTCAGAGAGGAGTAATGCCTATTATTAAATATGATGAAACAACTGCTCATAAATACAATATTTTTACACGATAAATCTTTGTTTAATCCTCTATTAAACAAACTCATTTCCAATTGTGTAAAAATCATTTCCCTAGGAAAATATGATGACTTTGGGCCAATATTTGAAAAAATAGTTCATAATCTTTTTTTTTTTTCTAATTTTTTTTTTTTTATTAGAAAATTTTAACTTGATGGACCATTCAAGTTATTCTCAAATGTTTATTTGGCAATAAGAAATGAAACCAGCAGGGTGTCCAGGCTGTTAACCCTTTCACATTATGTAGCAGATATGCTACGGTGGTTAACAGAGGGTTAAGGATTTTATTTATCAAAGAAACTATGTTTTTGAAAATGTACTGCTGCAGAAATGAATTTGTCTGAAGAAATAAGGACTAGGCCGTCACCAACTTCCCTCCACGCTCTTGTGTGAAAAATGGCTTCTGTATTAATGCTGCCAGTGTTGCACTGTGGAGAGACTGGCGCCATTGTGTGGTTACCTGAAGAAATTGTTCATGTCATATGTACTATTGCACGTTGTGTTGTTTTTTAGTTGAATTATGCCGCTATCTTTATCCCCCGCTGCGCGTTTAGCGCGAAGTGGGGGATATAGGATTCAGCTCCGTCCGTCCGTCCCAAACATTGTCAGCGCGATAAGAAGGAGTCAACCTATTTCAATTCTTTTTAGTACCAACCTTCCTACTGGGAATGCGCAGACACCAGTCAGTTTTGGTGGCCTAACGGCGGGGGATATCGTCACTTTAGTGACAAACTCTTGTTATCTGTAGCATTCTCTGGGAATATTTTCCTGCAGCTGTATCGCACTACATCTGATTTGTTCTCTGACTAGAAATTGACAACCCTTTGAAGAGTAGGGTTATTTTTGTAAAATTATAAGCCTTTTTTGTAGAGCTCCACTGTTTTCAGTCTTCAGTGGTGGTTGTTACATTTATGTTAGAATGGTTAGTTAAGATTAGGATCGCAAATTACCTACGTTTTTCAAGGGGCAATTAGGCAGTAATTAAACCATGAGTAGTTTTAAGTGTATGCTGTCTAGGAATAAGTCACACACAGGCCATACACATTTTCTCACTGCAGCTTGAGTTATTTGCATATTTATTGTCCCTATGGCTTCCCTTTGAAATAGCTTTCAAGACAACAACTACCACAATGCATTGTGCAAGCACATTTCTCCAGAAATGCCCTCAACTTAGCACAGATTTGCCTTAGATAGCAGTGCACTGGAGCAATGCTTAACAGACTGGTCGTGATGATAATGGCTACAGTTTGTTCTGTGATGGTCAGCTGCTCGGGCCTCATAGGGCCAAAGCCTGCGTCATTTTTCACTCTTTACCTACGAATACAGCATGGTCGTTAGAATAGCAACAGGCCATTGCAAATGTGGGATATAATGTAGAAATGCTAGCAAGTATGTGCATATATGTAAGTTTCTCTGTGAGCATTTTCAGCTTGAGGGCTGGGTGACAGATCTCCAGCTGGAGTCACAGGGTTGTCGTCTTGAATATTTTTTTAATGGATGTGGTCATGCCATCCATTTTTTTGACCTAAATAATTGAGGTCGATCCATACTCACTTTCACCCTCAAGTGGGTGGGGGGGGCATGACTGAAGATTTGCAGGTGAGTGAGCCAGTCAGGTGACTGTTCTTTTATGTTAATGTGATGACCTAGCAAATATTTCATGACCAGCAAAATCTTCCACTTTCTAGCTCAGTCCAGTCAACTTGCTTTACAGCCGTAAAAGACATTAATGTTACTGGAGAGAAATTTGTTAACTTCGCCAAAACGGTAAGGTTATGTTGCTGAAATAGTTGGTGATATTTTCCGTTATCTTGCTAGCTTGCTCCAGTTTGCAACTGCCACAGGAAAATGAAAGCTTTTGCCAGCTTACAGAAAGGTAATGTTATAGAAGGCACATTACTTCTGTAAAATGTGTCCTCACCCATATCATCCTCTGCAATTATATTTTGAGGCGCCAGGTTCACTAGCTAGTTTGCAAGTAAGGACAGCATGTAAGTCTTGTTTCTGATTGGCATTAGGGCATGACCGCGACCACTCAGAGGCAGAGACTAGTAACCCAAGTGCAAATAGCTTATAGTTCTTTGTTACCTCCAACTGTGTCACTCAAGTGATGTCATTGGAGGGGGAAGTAGAGAGATTTTTTTCCGCTGGTTCCTGAAGATATGAAGAAAAGGGGCGAAAAACAGCACGTGTTTTTCTCACATTGATTCTTGTCGTCCTGAGTTAATTAATGCTGAACTTGAATTGTGAATTCATGTGACTCTGCAATCCTCAATCAACATATAGCAAGAGGATGGAGTTGACATGCCAACCTGTTGATATCAACTTTGAGGAGACGCTTTTATTGGCTGAGTTTCCACCAATCACGGCCAGCTGCACCACCCATTTTCACTCCACAGGCCTCAAAACATTGCCTCTATATTTTTTGATATGACCTCACCTTAGAAGGCAGACCAAACAAAACCCGGTAGTCTGCCCTCTTGTGGTATGAAAAAAATTATGTAAGCTATGATACTCACAACAGGCTTTGTCAGTTAATACATTTTGAAATTTTCTCTGAAATTGTTAATGGCAATTAATTGATTAATGATTGATCAGTAGCATCATCAGTTAAGATTGACGAATCAAATATTTATTATCTTCCATCTCATTGGGTTTAAAGTGGAATTTTGCATTGTGAACTTAGGACAACAAAGCTTTAATGACATGGTTTTACTCAGAAAATATTCCCTTATTATGTGTGTGGTGTACTAACAGGATACAATTTTGAGTTAGACAGTGAGGTGAAAGGATGAGCTTCTGGAAAAAGCCCAGGAGCATATTAGGATGTACAACATGACTTTTGTGGATTCGTCGGGGTTCACCAGCATGAGTGTGTATATGTCCCCTCACAGGCCCGGTACATGAGCCTGAATTGACTTGTGTAATAGATCCAGTACGAGAGTCTGACTTCACAGATCTTGTGATTGCAGTCAGCTTGTCAGATTGGATGTTCATTATGTCTTTCTCTGTGGGTCTTTTCCAGGACTGCTTTGCAAGAGAGATGCCAAGGAGTGGCAGTGAACTATACTGAACTTTCATATTTTATTTAGCTGTAAAGCATGTTTTCTTTGGTTCTTGTATTGTTTTTGCTCTTGTTTTTGGACTGCAGTAGGTTGTTTTGAAGGGCTTTTTTTTATGTCTGGGTACCGTTTTGTGTTCTTTCAGGCTGTTGCAAATGGACCGGAACAATCTGGAAGCTTTGAAAATGATGGCTCTTCACTGCCTTTGCCGGGAGGGAGATGCGGAGGAGGTGAGACAATGGACCTGGATTTAGCAGTAATATGTACCGACTCTCTCGGGGGGGCAGAATAGCTGGGGAGCATTTATTGCGTCGTGCTGAGACATATTACCCATTAAAACACACATAGCTTCCTGATAGCCCCTGTATTTCCATTTACTGGCAAACTTCTATTATCCTGAACTGTTTTGAAATGTTTTGCTGTCAGGATTTGTCAACCTGGCTCTCATTTGACATTTAGTTGACCCAAAGTTCACAGAAAATCCATAATATTCAACAAGCTGTCAGGAGAGTAGGTTAGTGTTTTGAATCAATGTGGTGATGACAGAGCCCGAAGCAGATGATCTGGAGGGTCTGACGTCTTCTCACGAAAACTAACTTCTGAAATGTATAATCCTGAGAGTCCAAAAAAAGCCTGTGAAAGGGATCTGGGCTACAAGACTCTCTTTTGAAAGACCGTTACAAGACGGTTGTCTCTGGCTTGTTTTGTCTTTAGAGGACGCAGTATGTTAAGGAGCCATTTTTAACAAAAGGGAGAAAAAAACTCTCCAGGACAGAATTAAGCTTTTGGCAGGGGCTGGAGAGTTTAATTCAGAGTAGTTCTGCGGAGCAGCGTGGAGTGATGAGTCACAGTTTGAGTCATGCTGTGACGCTTCAGAAAGCAGCTTCCAAGATCTGGGGAGAAACATGACGCGGAGTTTGTCTCCGCCACAGTTAACCCCATAAAACCCACAGACCCGTATACAGGTCCATCACATGCGGCTGCTGTGTTCAAACTAGGGGTGTCAACGTTTACAATTTTTTCTACACGTGTACGCGGGACTTCTAAACAACGTGTACCCGGTTACACATTGGAGATTTATGAGCTTTTTCTATCGCTGTTAAGCTATATAACCACAGAAAGTAAAATGAGTTGAAAATAAAATCCTTTATCATTTTCACAGATAAGAACACGTACAAGTGAAAGCTGGAAAAGGTTTAACCTTTTTTGATGATTTTTTAAATATTGCTCACTTTTGTACATTTTTTTAACAAACTGCATCCCTCTCTCGCAACGGGAGCTGCGTCGGAATTTTAATATACGTCTCATAGTGAAAGTAATGTGGAATTGGCGAGAGAAAGCAACTCGAAAAGAAGCCAAAGTAAGCTGAAGTTAGAGGAAAAAACTTCGACTTTATATCCACAAAGTTAAAAAAGTAGAGGGGGACTCTCACAATTATTCACTAAAATTGGCGGAAAAATATGTTTTCTTCCTCCTCTTTAGACGTGAGGATGTGTGATCAGGTCGTGAAAAGCCGACAGAACATCATCCAACAATATAATGTACAACAACTCGCAACAATATAGGCTAAAATAACAAGCCATTAACAGTTTTTGTTTTCAGCTGCACGACATTTGCACATGGAGAAGATGACGAGCGCCGCGCTCTTCTCGAGTCCTCCGCAGCCTATTCTTGATGTGGTGCGACACTGGCTGTGGCAGCGGGTTTTTTTTTTTAAATATCAAGGTATCATTGCGCCCCATGCATCTGTATGCGGATAACTGCACTAGTGGGAACATTTAAGTGTATAATTAGTTAATGTTATTATCTGAAGCTTTCAGGCAACATTATCACCCCTAAAAAGAGGTGACTATATGTATTGGTGAGAAATGAACGAGGAGGAGGAAAAAATTACGTGTGGCACGGTTTTTGATTTTTCTAAACGGTTATGATTTGTTATCCGTGTAACCCTTTACATGTGTAGATGTTGACACCCCTAATTCAAACCTGTGGAACTAAACTCTGGAGGAGATCTCAAGCTTTCCAGGGATTCCGAATATGTCCTGCTGAACAGGGAAATGTGTATAAAATGATGTACAAGGTCTAGATGTTTTACATTTGATGTAGTGAGAGAAATATTCAAAGCCAGAATGCCCTGTTTCATGGCCACAGCGTGGCCATCATCATCATTCTGGCTTTGAATATTTCTCTCAGTATAAGTGTGATGTCCCCTCAATGAAGCGCTGCGACCAGCAGATACAGAATATGTGACGTTGTCCTACAATATGAAAAAATGCTTTTTTTTATGCTTTTGAACCAACTTGAAGGGACATTGTGTAGGAATTACTGCCATCCAGCGTTGAAATCGCCTAATACGTTCAAATGAGTAGTGCACTCTAGCGCCTCACTTTTTCAAACACGTATTGCACTACGGTAGCCACTGTGTATCAAAAAGCCTTGACAACACTAGTGAAACCGTGGCTGTATTATAGGTCCGGGTTGTTTGCGACTCATGAACGCGCTGACGCCTGAGGTATCCATGACAACCGTCCGCGCCCGAAGCACTCCCACACAGGATGCGCGTTTACAGCTAATGTTCTCCAGAAATGTAGCCATGTCCACTGCAAAATCCATGCAACAGCTGCGCACCGAACGGGCAAACAGCACTCGGCTTAAATATAGTTTACAAAAACAATTTATGTACCTAATAGGGATATAAAATGTTGATGAACTAGTTTTATTTAACAGGGAAATAAATTCTGACAAGTGAAATTACTTTTAGTGTACGAATCCTCAAAGCTCATTAATTCCATCCTTTCTCTATACCTGGAACTGGAGCACATCCCAGCTGACTCGCAGGGCGCACACACCGTTCATTAGAATTTAATTTTAATATTGCGATTGCATATGCTGCGCATGGACTACACTCGCAACCCGGTGCGTCATCCGCAACATCGCTACTGCCGTTTATCACCACGTTTATCAGCACTAGAAAATAAACTCTAAATTTTCTTGACTAAATTCACGCTTGACGTTTTTACTGCCCGAATGTTTCTTTGGGGACTCAAACATCAAGGTAAGCCGGAAAAATGCTGATTTCATTCGATATTAGTGGAGTTTCAATTCTGAATTATTTTCCTTCCCGTTATACAGGATGAGCAAATTCCTGAGTCCGCACATGATCAGCAGCCCAGTTTTAAAATATACATAAAGTCGCTCTTAGTTTCGATCTCATCGGTTCCCTCTGGAGCCCTGGTGTTTTCTTTGGCAGAGTTCAGCCGCATCAGTGAACCTCCGCTGCATCACTCCCGGACACTGACGCCCCTCACGAACAGTGTGTCGTTCACATCTCATCTGATCCAGCGTTTCCAAACCACTCAACACTTCTAGCTAATAAAGGCTGAACAACAAATACTGTCTCTGTGCGGTGCTCTCATGCAAGTTCAGTGTAGGCATAAAATAAGATACAAAATATGCAGTTTCTGTTACCTTAAAAGTTGCTGAAAAGTCACATCAAGTATGCACATCTGCTATCGTTTTAATAATTAAGAATGAGAGTGCACTGGTAAATAAATGATTAGCTGTGAAGTTTTTTTTGGGCTGAATTTATACCATGCTGAAAGTGCACATATTTTGGACGTAGTCAATGCTACTTAGCCAGCATATAATACATGAAGCAGCAAAGCACAGTACCGTGAATCTGTGTAAGATATTAAAGTAATGGTAATAACTGCGCTTAGGCGCATCTTGAACAATTAAATACGAAAAAGCGAAGCAAGCTTTGGCTACATGCACGCTTATAGGATGTCACCTTCAATAGTAACCGAATACACACCTGTTATCCAGCCTTTGCTACTTTACACTTTATTCTGTCATGTTACATGAAAGACAGGGGAAGCAGTCGAGTCGCTTCATAACAAAGCCTTTCATCAAATACAATAACTGAAAACATTGGTGTCGTTACACCTGCTCACTTCACCGACTCGGTAATATCGTAAGCCGACGGTTCGGAATCTCCTGACCAGTGCTACAAGCAAAGAACCGCAGCTGCTGCGCTACTTACGAGAACGCGCTTAGAGACGAGGTCCCCTTGGTGTTCGTGTTGCCTGAATTTGAAATTGACTTATTTGTCGATCAGAAAGCTGGCAACTTCAGCGTCCCCTAATCTTTCGCTTTCATTAATTCCTTCCACCTGGGGAAGGCTAGTGTGATGTTGCCCCTCGTTTTCTTAATGCGCCGATCGCGCTGCCTTTCTTGGCGATGAGGATTCCGTCTCCTGTGCTGTTGCTGCATATGTATGGTCCTGCATTATGCTGCAATAGTGCGGATTTTCAAACTTGCCCCAGTAGCCTCTCTTCCTGATTTCCTCCGGTGTCTCAATCACTCTGCGCTGCCTGGCAGGGCAAACGCGGATTTATTCTGCGTTTGGTGAAATTTGTCCCTTGCCGACAGCAGTAGTTTCAAGATGGCTGACTGTCATGGCACCCCCCTGCCAGCTTGCCCGTCCAATGTAGAGTCTAAAATTCTTCGTGTACGAGAATATATCAGATTATTAGCAGAGGTCATAATACACCAATGATGACATATATATGAATGCAGACTTATATTTTGGCCAATAAACAACTGAAAATGTTACACAATGTCCCTTTAAGGGAAAACTTAAGTGAAAAGTTTGGAGTTTAAGGGGTTGATTATGGAACATGAGGTGTCATTTTTTGAGGTGGTGCACTAATTCTGCCGAGTACAGGGGAATATCACAAAAATCAGAAAATTTCACGTTGCGGGTTCGAGCCTCCGCGTACCCACCGGCAGGGGTCGGCAGCTTTTTCAGAGTAGCGCACAATTGGCTATCGCGCTACAGGGTTACAAATTGGGAAGGGACTGCCGGATTTGGGTATTCGATAATAGCTTTGTTCGTTGCTCCAGCGCCTCCTGTTGGCCAGACGGGCGCTCGTCAGGAAGACTCCGGCTTGGTTCATGTCCGGGTATCCTCCGCCCTCGCTCTGAACTTGTGAAGAGTCAACCAGCGAGTGTATAAGAATCAGTGGCTGACAGGCACGTGCTTCGGAGGAGAGCCGTGAACTGTCTTCACTATCCTGAGTTGGCAACGAGGGGTCGCATACGAGCAAGCTTTGTACATAGTTCCCCAATTGGGCATTCCAGATTCGGGTGGGATTGGAGATGCCAAATTTAAAAAAAAAAAAAAAAAAAAAAAAAAAAAAAATCAGAAAATTTATTTCTGTTCATCACAAAGCTCATGCTCAAGCTGGAAAATTATACCAATAAATTACCATTAAGTTCATTGATTTCATGTTATGGTCTGGACAGAGGCCGGACTTGGACTAATTGAATCATATATAGAGTTTAACATTAAATACCAAATAGTCTGGGAACATTTTTTTTTATTACTAGTCATGTACTCCTGTCTTCATGTGATGCCAGGAGGTGTTAAGTTACCCAGCTGTGGCGCTGTGCTGTTTTAGGCCGAACACACACTTCATTCTCATGTGCAGCTCTAGCGAACGGTCAAGCTCACCAAGGGTGGGTGGGTGTCAGATGGACTGACTAGTGAAGGCTGGAGAAATGATCAGGCGCTGGAGTGGAAATGTACAATAAAGTCCGGCTCAGTTGGATTCTGTGTCTGGATTCATTGATTGGAAAGCAGCTCTGTTCCCAGAGGCAACCAGTGATTGCCTCCACATAAGCTGGCTGCTGTGATTGGCTGTTACTGTGACGATTACTTCACTGCTGTTAGTCATGGTTTTTGGTCTGCAGTGGCTGCATGCCTCTCCTCCAGTTATAGTCTGGTGCGAACGCCAATCGGAGGAGGCCGTCGGTGGTCTTCATTACCGCCGGTGACCCGGTCAGATGGGGATGTACCCGCACGCCATGATGGCTACAGACACGCATGCACACATGCTGAACAAGTGTCCACCACAGTAACAAATGCAGTCGATACCTGTGACACAGAGAGACTAGCAGGAACAGATTAGCCTGCACACACAGGCACACACTTGCTCGCACACACGCACAAGCACAGGGGGACCTGAATTCCTGATCACAGACGTAAGATTCATGCACTAATCACTGAGAATTAAGGGCCCACATTAAAGAAAAATAGTTGGTGAGCATCCTTCACATTTCACTTTTCAGAGGTGGGTAGAGTTTTTTTAATTTATTATTTTTATTTTATTACAATAAAGATCCAAATAGCGCTACAGATCTAAAGCACAAGTACAACTTGTACGCGTATTAATATAAAGTATCAAATCTGCCGAACCCAGCAGTGGTGCTGGGACTAAAAGCCACACAAACAGTCTGCTGCATGGACAGGGATTCTAAGCACTTGTCTTTTTTGGTGCGATTTTTAACAGGCTTTGTTTTTTAAATTGGAGACGGAGGGTTTTTCTAGAGCAGGCGGGGATCATAACCAACTAATTTATTTTTTTGTGGGAAAAAAATGAATATACATAAATCTAAAGGAAGCGCACACAGATGCAAATACATTCAGAATGGAATATGAAATTCATACTTCTATTTATGAATCATACTGTTCTTTTGAAATGAGAAATCTCTGCTGGGACGTATGTATGTAGATCCTTTTGGTAAAATACCCCAGAAAAAAATACAATGGCTTGCTAAAAAAAAATTGACGATGGCATGTTTATTCTTGGTCGACAGAATCGTAATGATTATTATCCCTCCCCCGGCATATAATGTGGGGGGATATAGTCATGGGTGCAGTTGTTTGTTTGACCGTCCGTCCGTGTGTCTGCGAACATTTCATTTCTGGAGCATAATGTGAAAACCATTCACTATTTTTCCACAAAACCTGGTGTGCAGATTAATCATGAGCCTTTTGCTAATCCAGGGGGGATATGCCATCTCCTGATGGCTCTTGTCAGGAATGCAATGCCTGGATATGTTTATTATTCATTGATGATAATTCATGATGCATTTCTCTCATACGCAGGGTGCAAACCAGCTCAGAAATCTGATCAGCGCCTTGGAGATACAGGAGCCCCACAACCCGAGGCTCATGCACCACTTGTCTTTAGCCCTCACAAGAGTGGTAAGAGTTCATTTAGGACCACTGTCTCACACACTATGCCTGTACATAGTCTTTACACGGCTCACAGGGGCTGATTATCCTTATCCTATGCGATACTTGCAAGAACTATCCCAGCCTCATCTGCAGTCTGTCAGTGAGAGCGGTTCTTCAGTGTGTATTCAGCAATATGTACGAACTAAGCTGCTTTCACACCGGACACGAAACAAATTTTTGGCGCGACAGATTGCACTCAAAGTCAATGCAAAGACGCGAATACACGCGAAACGCGTGTATTCGCCTCTTTGCATTGACTTTGAATGCAATCTGACGCGCGAAAAATTCGTTTTGCGTCCGGTGTGAAAGAGGCTTTATGCAATGGCTGCAAGTATGCATGGCGAGCCATGATAAGAGGCTGGGTCAGCCCCATCTCTGGAGTACGCGCGAGTGGAAGGTGCACGTGTCATTTTTATTTTTGTTAAAGTGATCACCAATATTTTTAAAGTATTCAGAAAAATTCATAATTACATGAAAGAAAGGTCTTGAGTGCTTTTGTGTTGTCTGAAGAATATTAAATGTCTGCTGGGTGTTCACCGAGGGCGCGCCGACACTTGATCCGGAGCCCGTACCGTGCCGAAGCACGATGGGAGCCTCCTTTCCGCTCCCTCACTGGCCTGCAGTCACACATTGCATTGAGTACGTCCACGGAGTACATACGCCATCACGGCTGGATATGGGTTAGGTGGCGGCCACTGGCTCCGATCGCATTGAAAATATGATCAAAATCTTGGCACTGTAGTGTGACAATTCCCCATTACTTCACTTCTTTGGTTTACCTTTACTTTTGTTTACAGATTTTTTTGGTCACTATTATTACTTTCCTATGCTTCTGCGACCGTACAAACACCATCATGTTTCACTCTGTTTTTATCACAAGACTGCCATCACTGATTTGCCCTATATTTAGTGTAGTACTACAGTCACAGTTTCACCCGATGGTTGTCGTATTACTACAGCGGAGTTCAGTTTCACTCGCCCTGTGTGAGTACTTGAGTCACTGTGTGCAGTGACTGCTCAGCTGATTCAGATCATGGCAGAGTTTAAGGAGTCAGCAGGTCAAACAAATCTACACCGACTAAGTGTTCTGAATTAACTCGGGGTGTATATTTGACGGGGAAAATAGTCTCCTCAGCGGGTGGTGAATACACATGCCCTGAGTGCTTTAGTGAGTTGGTATTCCACACAATAAGAACAAAAGGATAATCAACGCATTAATCCACCTAATCTTTTTTTTTTATAATGCTGAAGTACTATTTAAGGCATGATAAATAGAAATGTTTTCAAAAATTACTGTGTACTGGATGCATGTGCTTGTGTGCCTTTTAGGATTCTTGTGCATAATGTCACCTTCAAAGTATGTGCAGTTGTTAGTTATAGTCACTTCTCTTAACCTACTACATCAGCATTAAGTCAGTGGGTTTGACTGAGGTTTTAAACCTTCACTGAGCTAATGATGGAAAGCATTTGTGTTCATAATATTTGTTTTTCTGGTGTTAATTTCCATTTAGAATAACCTGAAGTGCCTTTGATCTGACTGATGGCCGTGTAGCATGTGGCTAACGGACTCGCAAGTGCTCGCAGGTGTGCGCCGAGCGCTAGCTAACTGGCCTCTTTAACTGGCGGCTTTTTGCAGTGTGGGCGAGCGGAGAAGATCCTGCAGCAGACCCACGCTCTGGTGGAGAAGGCCTTCTCACTGGCCTCTGGAGACTCCGAACTGGCCACAGAACTGGGCTACCAGCTCGTCCTGCTGGGCCGAATCAAAGAGGCTGTCAAGTGGTACAAGATGGCCATGACTTTGGACGAGACCAGCGTGTCTGCTCTGACGGGTGGGTGGCAATCTTAGTGCTGTGACATCAGGAGCTTTGTTAGTTAGTGGCCCTTGTGCCAGACTTTATCCCAACAAGCCGTCCACATGAGCAATTTTTGGAAGTTTTGGCGGGGAAAAGCGCTTCAGCAGTCTGCTGTGGTCGGCACGGCCTGCTATGGCCGACGCCAAGCCAATGGGGTCGCCCGGTTTAGTGCCTTGGTCACCAAGCCTGTTCCTAGGGACTTACTATCCTGTAGGTTTCATTTCATTTAAATCCTACTTCTTTCTAATTAACTGCTCAGTGCTGACATTTAGCTGTTTACCTTGTTTAGTTTGCGTGCAAACCTACTGGACTGTAGATATCTAGGAACATGGATAGGTAGTGGTGGTTTTGTCTTTGCAGTGTTGTCAGTTGATTTATACCCACATGAGGTAACATTGCCATTTAGGCTCGCAGACCAACTAAAATATCTAACATGCAGTCAGAAAAGCTCTGGATTCAGCTGTGGTCTCTGTGCTGGTCAGTGGTTTGGGAGGTCGGTTGGCGTAATCCTTGCCTTTGTGTCCATCCTGTGACCTGGGTACTGCGTGGATGTGTCCTTGTGATATGAGCAGGCATCATCAGGTGTCAGCTGGTGGAGGGGCACGTCGAGGAGGCCGAACAGCAGCTGGAGTTCCTCGCCGAGATCCAGCAGTCCATCGGCAAAACGGGGGTAAGATATACTCAAGTAATCTCAGTGAGGTTATAAACCTAATATTCCTAGTATACGATGGCAACCACAATCATCTGCCTCCATCCCAGTAATATTATAATCCCCGCCGGGGGGGTACTGCAGTCAATCTTGTCCGTCTGTCTTCTCAGAAACTAGTTTACTTTGATGAATGAATTTTGTGTGTTGTTTGTTACGAGTCATGACCTTGATTGGGTTTGAAAACAGGATTCTGTGGTGTTGGGGGACATTGATGACCGTGTCTCCTAATTATCATTATGGTTCTGAGTTGGTTCAAGATATCACTGAGCAAATGAGTGAGAGACTCTCAGAAAGGGTAAAACAGTTACTCGTCAAGCATTCAAGCTACTGATGCAAAATGAGTTTGGACACGGTAAACTGTCACAAGCCAGGCAAAAAGAAATCGGTCAGATCAAAGACAAGCCACTAGGGGCGTGTTTATTCAGAGCAAGGAACAAGGAAACAGAAGAGGGCTTGGAAAATTCTGAGGTGAACGCACACACAAAGAGCAAATCTCAGTACTAGATTACTCAGGTTTGCTAGAGGCAAAGGGCAAGAGGAGAGATGACAAGCAGAAAGAGGGGAGGGAAGACAATCCAGCCCTGACTGAGACGAGACCAGTAGCTTATATAGGCAAGACAAGTGCACAGAAGAGAAGTGGCTACAAATGTTTACATTAGGGAACCTGGAGAAATGATGAGACAATCGTATCAGATAGACGGTCTGCTAAACTCACAAAAGAACTGGGGAGGAACTAACTAGGAAGACAAGAGGGTTATGACCCTAAACTTGCAAGCAGTGTTGACTTCCAGTCCTACAAGTTCACACACACAGTGTACAGACTTCCAGCACCGGGCATGAAGAAATTATTGCACTTATCTCATCTGTCTAAACTCGAACAGTAAAAGTTCTGCCAGCTGAGGTTATTTGAATGCTTGGTGAGGTTATAATATTGCTAGCTACGGGCTTGAACCGTAACACTTTGCTACTAAAAACAAGAAAATGTGCTTCTGCTGAATCTGCATCAGTGCGTTTGTTTTCCTGTTCTTCAGCACACCTCAAGCAATCAAAACAATATCCAATTTTATATCAGTGACTGTGTGTAAAGTTTGGGTGAACTCAGTGCCGATCCGTGGCTCAGGAGCTGCTGTACCTGCGCGCTGTTCTGGCCTCTAAGAAGCGTCGGCCGCAGGAGGAGGTGTGCGCTCTCCTGAGCGAGGCGGTGGAGACGCACTTCTCTGCCCTGCAGGGCCTCCCGCTCGGGGAGGAGTACTTCCACAAACTCAACCCCGACTTCCTGCTGGAGGTCGTCAAGGAGTACATCGCTCTGTGCCCCACCGAGGTAACACACAGATTTTTTCTAAAACTTTTTTTTTCTTTGTTTTCCAGAAATCTCAGTCCACACAAAGACGCAAGAACGCAATTTAATGCTGTCAAAAGCATGCCAAATGGGCAGCGATGTTGTAATTTCACGTGAGACCGTGTAGGCCAATCATAAGCCTTAAAAAATCACTATTAGCATTACTGGCTGTGGTGATAGGTCTGCATGGGCAAGGCAACAACTGGCGTAGCCCCGCCGGGGATAATGGGAGTTAAGCTAGTTAAGTCGTTCGTTCATTGCTATGTAGCGACCACCTCTGACTGTCTGGGCTATGTAGCTGTACGAATTAAATTATTTGGTTAATATATGATTTTCTGACGATGTGGGCATTGTGTAATTGATGGTGTGACTTCAGAGTGTAAAGAAGCGAGGTCTAGTCGTTACGTTGAGTCGGAGGAATTATGTGCCACAGTGTTTTCCTCCTGAGTCGATAGGAGCGGGCCACTTTGCAGTGGGATAAACAGTTCGGCTGTGCTCAGGGTGGGGAAATAAAGGGGAAAAATCAAAGAAAAAAAGGCTCGCTATAGGGCGCACACACTCTGATGTCAAAACTTTGTTTTGTCATAAACCGTGAAAACGGATTTTCTTGAAATTGTCGTTGTGAAGTGCGTTTGCCGAAAGGTCAGTTTTCAGTGACTGAAAACATAGTTTGTGTGTGAAAGAAAGGCCGAAATGCATATAAAAGGCTGCTGTTCCAAAAATACTCGTATACTCGTACGTGTGGACAAGGCCTTACTGTGGAGTGAGAACAGTGATGAACAGTAACAGCCCCGGGGATAGGAGACCCAACACCACTCTCTCTCTCCCAGCCTCAGGCTCCAGGACAGCCCGTCCCCCCGCCCCTCCAGCGCTGCAGCTCTGTGCTGGAGACTATGACCAAAACCGTCCCGGGACTCCTGCAAGCTGTCTATCTGATGGCCAAGGTCAACTTCCTGTCCGGTCAGTGTCTCACACCGAGGCGTTTCCTGTGTGAATTGACTGAACCTGCCTTCATTCAGTTAGCGAGTGTCTAAACATAACCCTGCATTTAGTTCAGCTCTGATGCTGCTAAAAGCATCTGTTTGGAGAGCTTTAGTTTCCGAATTAGATGTTTGTTCATGTGTAGATAATATTGACTTTTTAGAAGTTACTCTGTGCTTTACAAGTGAAATAGTTATCTTCAGTCGGCAAATCCTTGAAAGAGTGTAACTGTCTCAACATCGCCGTATTTTAGAGCAAAATAAATAATGAATACATCTAAATACAGGACTGAAATACTTGTTATTGATTCATTTTTTTTTTAAATTTTGCTGTGGAAGCTCTGAACCCGATTTGAGATTTCAGTGGGCTTTCAGTTGAATTTGGCAGTATCTAATTAGTCTCTGCTTGCAGTCTTCAGAGTGGTGGAAGTTGACAGTTTTCTTTGACATTTCAAACTAAAGGCTTCCATGTATTCATAACAGGTACTCGTTAGTTCTGGAATTTTCTAGCATCCTGGCAGAAGTCTTAGTTTTGTGGACTAATTTCATCACATAATCTTTGGTGTAATGCATCGCTAACCCCCCCTAGCTAATGCTGGGAGAATCGCAGGAAACAAATTTGAAACTTCGCATCAGGCGAATACTTGTTGCCTTTTCCCTGACTGCAGAATTTTAGTTTTTTGAAAGGCACCTTTTGGCATTTGTTAGAGTCCAGTCTAGGGTCAAGCTATACTTAAGAATAGTTGTGAGTGAGACTCTCTCATCCACAGAAGCGCAGCAGTACTCAGCTTATGTGAAGAAGGTTACAGAGTATTTGTTATAATGCTTACTAACTGTTCATTTCCCTTCCAAAATGAGCAATAAGTGTGGGCCACGCCAAAACAACAAACAAAGAATCTAAAAATAAAACCGAATTGCTAAGCTAACCAAAAATCAAAGACATTAACTTCCCTGCATCAACATAACCAGGAGAAAACAAACTAAACCTAAATGGTGCCCACTCCTCCCAGTTCCTCCCGCCTCCTTACGACAAGTTCACTAAACATACATCGTATATATCACGCATTAAGTTAAAAAAATACATTGTGACCAGGCGTTTGCGACAAGTTCACTTTATTGTACACAGAGTGTACCTCAAGGTTCATAAAATACCAGATAGGTGTCCTCGGGAACAACGATGACTGCGTGGTCTGGGGGTGAGATGAGGAAGTCTGTCTTCTGACTGTTGCGTGGATATTTATGACCTCCAAGCTCCGTCAGGTCCGGTCACTCAGTTCCTCATCAGATGGATCACCTGACACAGGAGAGAGATAAGCACAGCAGATACCAAACAGAAAACGCTCCCCAGTTCGCGTCCAGGATGTAGCACATTGTTGTTTTTTTGGTTATTTACTCCTGGCGTCTCGCAGGTGATGTCAGCGCTGCTCAGAGCGGCCTGCAGCACTGTCTGGATCAGAACCCGTCCTTCGCTGAGGCCCTCCTCCTAATGGCGCAGATACACCTCCTGCAAGACAATGTTCAGCTGTCTGCACAGTCTCTGGAGCTCTGTCTCAGTCACAACTTTCAGGTAACCGCCACGTAACCCCCGCATAACCCCCAGAGCTGCCCATGAAGGCTAGTGCGTCATCTGTGGAACTGGATAACTTTGTATCAGTAATCCAAATGAACTTGGGATGCAGCTGAATGTCTCTGGAAAATTACAGTCCTTTTGGGGAATTTCAAATGTTATTCAAACTCAATGATATACAGTCTCCTCTTTAGAATGTAAAATGCATGTTAAGGTGGACTCTGATCTGGTGACGGAACTGAAGTGACTAGCCAAGTGTCAATGTGTGGTGTTCTAGAAAGCTCCACAAGAGGGAGCTCTAACTTCAAAGGTAACATGCTGTGTCTGGGAAAAGGGGGGGGGAAATATGACTGACTTCAGAATTGCAGAATGACTGATTCATTTTTGGTACAGTTACGACTACACTGGCCAATGAATTGTGGTGCTCACTGTATGTGCATTGAACATTTGCGGTCATTAAACATAAATTAGTATTGCAGAGTGCATTACATTTCCTCAACATTTGATCTGCATGACCATTTTGAAAGCTAGTTTGTAGTCTCTGTTTGGATAAAGGTTTGAGAGAGGACTGGATAAATGGGATTCTATAATGAGTACCATACACTTCAGTCACCCCAGAATCATCTATATGATCTTAGAAATTTTTGTATCATAAGCACCTAAATGATGCCAGATAAGTTTCTGTGCCATTTTGAAATGCGTAGTTTGTGTGCCTGAGCTTTGTTAGCTTTCAAAGCTGTTTTATGCTTTTAAGTTGTGTCGGCAACCATCTTAAGAAAAGTGTAGGACGACACAAGGGCATTCAGGAGCTAAGTGAAGTGTTAGATTCTGTCCGTGGTACAAGCTGTCGTCTCCATGGTAACCAGCTGAAGACCGCGAGCCAAATGCCGACCTCCAGCACTGCCACAGTTTCCTCTCACGTGTTAATAGATTTTCGGGTGTCCTTGAAGTCATACAGTTTGAGTTATTCTCGTCTCTCCCCGGACCCATCCATTATATTACATCCCTTTATAAGCCCTCTCAGTCAGACGGGCGTGATTTGCGTCTACTCCTGTCCGTCTTGTCAGTCCATCAGTCAGTCCACAATTTATTGTTCTCATTCTGAAGGCTACAGTATTTGTTGCATTCGTTTCATTTTTCTTTTGAGGGTCAGTGATGATAAGAGGATCCCTATTGATTTCGGTAGTGATTGGAGAATTTTTTGTCTAATTACATTACAGGACAAAACCCTCCTCTTTAGCTGAATTAAAACAATTCTGCAAAGAAGAGCGGGTCAAAATTCCTCCTCAGTGATGTATAAGACTCATAACCAGTTATTGCAAACTTTTGATTGCAATCGTTACAGCCAAAAGGTGGCACAACTAATTATTAGGTTTATGGAGCAATTATTTCTTCACACGGGTGTTATAGGTTTTGAATGACTCTTTACCTTCAATAAATAAAATTATGCATTTTACGTGTTTTTTATTTTGTGTTTACGTATGTTGTCTTAGTTTTATACTAAAATATGTTTGATGGCCTGTAACATTTAGATTTCAACAAATAAGCTAAAATAAAATAAATCGGGAACGGGTACAATAGTTTTTCACAGCTTTGTAAATTCTTAGTTTTGAGGGCCCCAGTTGACTGACTTCGTGTGACCTCTGACCCCTCGGTCAGGTGCGGGAGCAGGCCCTCTATCACCTGATCAGAGCTCAAGGGCAGAAGAAGAAAGGAGAGCTTCAGGAAGCCATCCAGACCCTCAAAATGGCCCTGAACCTGCCGGGTGTGCGCCGAGCCTCGGGCTCGAAGGCCAAGGGCAAGAGGGCGGAGCCGAGCTCCTCAGACCATGTGACCGTGTACCTGGAACTGGCAGATGCCCACTGGTTAAACGGAGAACAGGTGAGGGCTGAGAGGAGGGTGATGGGCTCCCTCCAGGGAGATTTTCACGGCATCATTGTGAGAGGCGAGCATTATGGTGAGGTACATGAAGGCAGGCTGCTATTCTGAGCCAGCTGAAACGTCATATTAACTCATTCCCTACGGCAAGCCGCTGCCAACGGCGAGGCGAATTCTACCGTTTCCGACGATAAGCCGGTGCCAGTGGCGTGGATGACCATTCGCAGTATGATGAAATCAAAATCATGAAACCAGTTGACGATCGCGGTCATGGGCCACCTGTTCTACAATACTTTATATTGTGTCATTCTTGGGAAAAGTATTCCGTACGAATGTGACAAATTTTTGTTAAAGTATTCCATAGGTAATGAGTTAAACATCAAACACCATAAACTGGATGACTGACTCAAACCCTCGATGTGTTCTTGTATTAAACTCATGATGTGGCTCCCAGAAGCGACCTCTTTATTTGGGAAACCTGGACTCCTTCTGAATCGAGAGAACGTCTAATCAGCTAACTTGTGGCCAGAGTTGGGGTCAATCCCTGAGTTGGAATTGTAAATGGAAGCGATGCATTGGGTCGAATTGGAATATTTTATTTGGAATTGAAGTGGAATTGGAATTGATGGAACAAAATAGACCCCAAACCCGCCTGTGGCTGTAGCTTAATGCACAGAACCTCTGAGATATTGTCAAGTGGTTCGATTGTTGTTCAGACCAAAAATGAGAATGGTGAATAAATGTGACCTGAGCGAGCTGGTCCATGGAATTATTGGTGGTGTTTGACAGTGAGCTCTGAGGACTGAAATGGTTGGTCTTGGATTTCCTCCTGCAACAGTAAGGAGAATGGTGCAGACAAACTATCCAGGGAGCTGAAGTTCTTTGGGCTAGAACCCCTTGTCACTGCAAGTGGTCAGAGGAGAATTGGAAGATCTGTCAGGCCTTATAGGAATTTGACACCAACCCCAATAATGACATGGAGCCGGGTCCTGCAGAAAACGAGAGTTCTTGAGCTCAGGTGCAGTGCAGCTGAAGGTCTGGTTACCAAGAGAAAATAGTTGTGATAAGAGGACTGAGCATGCCCAGTGAGGTGGAGGGGACTGAGCATGCCCAGTGAGGTGGAGTGCAGTGAGCAGGGGGTGGTAAAACCTGTAGGAGGTCGAGAGTTTTTTATAGAAGAAAGGATTTTGAGTTGGACTCTGTATTTGACCGGGCGGATGTAGAGCTTGTGAAGAACTGAGGTTTTGTGGTCAATTAGTCAGACATAATGAGTCAGACATTAGCAGCTGTGTTTTAGAGTAACTGACGTTTGTCAACATCTCTGTCATAGGGATACCTTTGTGGAGTGAATTAGTCATTTTTTTCCATCTGTTCATGAATGATCCAGGCCAGATATAACAAGTGTGTGGATTAGAGTGTCTATGGGAGATATGAGTTTGGAGATGTTGCTGGAATAAAAAAGGACGTTTCTGTGATATTCTTATGAAGTGTAAAGGCAAGTGTGGAGTAGAGGGTGACACCAAGGCTTTCGACTTCAGTAATGAAGGGAGGAGAGAGATTTTAGAAATTGACATTGAGTTGAACAGTTTCACATATGTAGGATTCTGAGCAAACAATTTTATTTGTTTTGATGCAGTTGAGAAGTTGAACATTGTGGGTCTTCCATGTTCTGATATCACGCTAGCAGTTTGTGAGAGAAATTTAAATGATGTGAGTTGAAACAGCTGATCTCAGCAGGTGATTGTAATCGTGATTCAGTGTCAGAGCAGCATCTAGGACAGGCCTAGTCCTGCTCGAGCAAAGATGGGCAAAGAATCAACAATTTGCCGGCAATTGTGTGAGGAAATCATTGAGAGGTTCGAGAACTAAGTTATTCAAAGATGAGAAGGGATCTGGATGTTTCACCATCTACAGGGGCGTAACATAATTAAAAGATTCGGGGGATCAGGCGGATTTTCTGTGCATGAAGCGCAAGGACAGGATCTTGAGCTGACTACCAGTGATCTCTCATCACTCAGGTGGCATTACATCAAGAACCGTCATTTATGTGTCAGTGATGTTACCACACGCCTCAGGGTTGCTTCAGCAAACCTTTGTCAAGTACAACAATGATTAATTACACCCACTAATGCCACTTAAAACTTTACTGTGCAAAAACTAGGCCTTACCGTACCGCTATGATGAAAAGGCAAATTAGCCGCCTCTGTTCGCTAGTTGTTCTCCAGCTGTTTTCGCGCTCCTGTCTCACTGGGCGACTCACAGCCCTCCTTTAATTCACCTCTGTCTTCGCTGCAGTCGCACTGCGGATCAAGTTCAGTTCTGCAGCGTGTCCCATATAAAACGCCATTTCAGTCAATATTTAATACAGTGGTGCTTGAAAGTCTGGGAACCCTTTAGAATTTTCTAAATTTCTGCATAAATATGACTTAAAAACATCAGATTTTCGCACAAGTCCTAAAAGTAGATAAAGGGAACCCAATTAAACAAATGAGACAAAAATATTATACTTGGTCATTTATTTATTGAGAAAAATGATCCAATATTACATATCTGTGAGTGGCAAAAGTATGAGAACCACTAGGATTAGCAGTTAATTTGAAGGTGAAACTAGAGTCAGGTGTTTTCAATCAATGGGATGACAATCAGGTGTGAGTGGGCACCCTGTTTTATTTAGAGAACAGGGATCTATCAAAGTCTGATCTTCACAACACATGTTTGTGGAAGTGTATCATGGCACGAACAAAGGAGAGTTCTGAGGACCTCAGAAAAAGGGTTGTTGATGCTCATCAGGATGGAAAAGGTTACAAAACCATCTCTAAAGAGTTTGGACTCCACCGGTCCACAGTCAGACAGATTGTCTACAAATGGAGGAAATTGAAGACCATTCTTACCCTCCCCAGGAGTGGTCGACCAACAAAGATCACTCCAAGAGCAAGGCGTGTAATAGTCGGCGAGGTCACAAAGGACCCCAGGGTAACTTCTAAGCAACTGAAGGCCTCTCTCACACTGGCTAATGTTAATGTTCATGAGTCCACCATCAGGAGAACACTGAACAATAATGTTGTGCATGGCGGGGTTGCAAGGAGAAAGCCACTGCTCTCCAAAAAGAACATTGCTGCTCGTCTGCAGTTTGCTGAAGATCACATGGACAAGGCAGAAGGCTATTGGAAAAATGTTTTGTGGACGGATGAGACCAAAATAGAATTGTTTGGTTAAAATGAGAAGCGCTATGTTTGGAGAAAGGAAAACACTGCTTTCCAGCATAAGAACCTTATAACATCTGTGAAACATGGAGCTGTTTCATCGTGGTTTGGGCCTGTTTTGTTGTGTCTGGGCCAGGACGGCTTGCCATCATTGATGGAACAATGAATTCTGAATTATACCAGCAAATTCTACAGGAAAATGTCTGGACATCTGTCCATGAACTGAATCTCAAGAGAAGGTGGATCATGCAGCAAGACGACGACCCTAAGCACGCAAGTCGTTCTACCAAAGAATGGTTAAAGAAGAATAAAGTTAATGTTTTGTCAAAAGTCCTGACCATTATCCAATCAAAATGTTGTGGAAGGACCTGAAGCGAGCAGTTCATGTGAGGAAACCCACCAACATCCCAGAGTTGAAGCTGTTCTGTTCGGAGGAAAGGGCTAAAATTCCTCCAAGCTGATGTGCAAGACTGATCAACAGTTACAGGAAATGTTGAGTTGCAGTTCTAGCTGCACAAGGCGGTCACTCCCGATACTGAAAGCAAAGGTTCACATACTTTTGCCACTCACAGATATGTAATATTGGATCATTTTCCTCAATAAATAAATGACCAAATACATTATTTTTGTCTCATTTGTTTAACTGGGTTCGTTATATCTACTTTCAGGACTTGTGTGAAAATCTGATGATGTTTTAAATCATGTTTATGCAGAAATATAGAAAATTCTAAAGGGTTCACAAAATTTCAAGCACCACTGTACATCAATAAATAAAAATATGTCTATATCGATTTCATACTTTGTGACAAAGGTGACAAGTTGACGTATTTTTTTTATCTCCCGCCGCGCAATTAGCACGAAGCGGGGGATATAGCATTGGGCTCCATCCGTCCGTCCGTCCGTCCGGACACATATAATTGAGGCGGCGGGGGATATTGCCATGTTAGTGGCAAACACTTGTTTTTTTTCAAACACCAGCGATTAATTAGCTCTCTTTCAGTGTATATGAAATAAAATTCTGAATGTAGTCACTAGTCATTCAGGACTCAGCCACCTCGCTTAAACCTACAGGTACATGCTGAGTGTCTTGTAAATAATTAAAGAAACAACCTCTCATCCCCAGCAACATGGCTGTGAGATTTTATTACATTCCTTTCAATAAGTGAAAAATATTGATCAATGAAAGAATTTTTTTTGTCAATTTTTTCTGGATATTCGCTGTAAACTGCGATCTGTTCCTAGCACAGGTTGCCCCAGAGCTGCTGGACAACTTCCGTTCAAATAATGAATCAACCTCAACTCTAGCTTCAGTTCTGTCTCACTCAAAAAGCTGTGGTGAATGAGTTATTTTCCATGCAATGAGCACAATAGATTTGTGTAGAGTACAGAAGAGCAGAAAGCCCTGAACATGCTGTAGTGTTTCTCCATGTTAGAGAGTCTCAGAGCCTCGATAGCAGGATAAGAAGCTGTAGCCACAGAGCTCTCCACTGACCTCTGACCCCCCCGCTGGCAGACAGAGTTTGGGACCCTCAACAGGGTGAAGCTACTGAGCTCAAGGAATACAGCGGGATCTCTACGTCAGCATCAGGGATTTACACGCTACATTCGGCGAAAAGGTTCAGCTTCACATGAACGAAACGAAATGGCTCCTCCTAATGAGACTCTATCTAGGGACTCCATAAAACGTCACTCGGAATCTGTGAGGTCACCAACGAGTAAACGGGGAAGCGGCCAACTGTAATACTGATTGGCTGGCAGGTGAAGCCAGAAGAACCCAGGTTAACGGCAGCCTTACAAAACTGAACTAGATTACTCGGTCGCCACAGGGACCAAGCCGTGCATCTCTCCAATCCCCAAATTTCAGACAAAATGGCCACCGGCAGCCATATTGGATGTCCAAAATTACCGAAAATCGGTTGTCAAATAAATATCTTAGCCTGCGCAAAATTAGAATAAAATTCCTGTGAAAAAAAAAATTCCTGTCACTTCCAGAGCTCAGAACAGAGAATCTCTGCGGCCCTGGAACTAAACCATAGTATCTCCTGACTATCGTCGTCGGGGAGATACAAATATACAGCTCACTCTGTGGAAGCAGGTCAGTGGAGTCCCTGGTAGGAGCTGATTGTCGGGGTGAAGAGTGATCTATTTCTGTCAGTCCAGCTATGTAAATTTAGCGATATACTCTAAAGTTTAAAAAATGCTTGCTTGCACTCGCAAAAGTGAATATCAAAGAACATTTTATTTAGATTAAAATCTAAATACCGTAAATGAAAAAATCTAAAGCGATGGAGAAATGGAGAGTAACCTTGTTGAGCCGCAGCCGTACCCACCCGTAGTCCCTCGCCTCGGATGTAAGGAGCCCGATAGTATTGCAGTTCTGTACTTACAGATCCTACAAGGCAGAGGAACCCCTGAGGAACTCCTGGTTTTATCTCTTTCCACAAACTGTTCTGTTTATTTCCAGCATGAAGCAGCCAAAGTGATGCAGGACGCCATCAACGAGTTCACGGGCACTGCAGAGGAGCTGCGCGTCACCATCGCGAACTCGGATCTGGCGCTGCGGCGGGGCGACACCGAGCTGGCACTGAGCATGCTCAGAAACATAACTCCGGAGCAGCCCTACTACATACAGGCCAAGGAGAAGATGGCCAACATTTACCTGAACCACAGGAAGGAGAAACGCCTGTACGCCAGCTGCTATCGGTGAGGACGGGCGGGCGAACAGAGTGGTATCGTCTCTCAGATCCGTCTCTGATAACAGTTAGCATTTGCATTCTTTTCCCTGGCAGCTGTTTCTCGAAGAATGTACAACCTGCTGTTAGTTGTATATTAACCCCTTAAACTCTGACTTTTCACTTAAGTTTTCCCTTAAGTCGAAACAAAGTCAGAAAAATCTTCTTTTTTTTTCATATAGTAGAATAACACCACATGCATATTCTGTCTCTGCTGGTTGCAGAGCTTCGCTGAAGCTACATCGCACTGATATCGAGAGAAATATTCAAACCTGGGACGTTATGTTATGAAGCCACGGCATCAGAACAAATTGGAAATATCTAGATCTTTGTGTACACATTTCCCCGTAATTCAGCAGGACATATCTGGAATAATTTGAAACCTTGGGATCCTCACTAGAATTTGGAATTTGACCTGAAGTTCCAAAGGTTTCAATATAGTGGCTGTACTTGATGGAACCGTCCATCAGTCAGTATGTTTCATGGGTTTAAAGAACAGTGGTCCTCTGTAGAACCTTGGTCTTCTTGAGAAATGGATGACTGTATACCTGTCTCTCCGCTGGCTTAGCAAACTCACCCCCAGGGGAGTGAACCCCATTTTTCAAGGGCTCGTTTCACGGAGAGGAAATTCCAAGCAGCTGGCAGGCAGCCCACAGTTTTCTGCGCGTACTCTTCCTGGATTCCCAGAATCTCCTCATTTTCTTGTCAGCAGGGATCCAATGTCGCAGCTGAGGAACTGGAGGAAGTTGACTGAAGGTGTAACCGAGGCTTACATGCTTCACAGCGAGTAAATCCAACATAATGTCTTTGACGTTTCCTCCTACAGGGACTTGGTGGAGAAGGTACCCTGCCCTCACACTTATCTCCTGCTCGGCGATGCCTACATGAACATCCAAGAGGTAATCACTGAGCTGCAGGGCATGTGCTGTTGTTTATTAACCGTAAGAAGGAAACGCCAAAATCTGGATGGGGTGGCTTAAATGTTTTGTTTGCGCTTTGAAGATCACCGCGCAATATTTTTTCGGTCATTGTGTTTACGAAGAATGTCAGAATTGTGTGTAATAAATAACGGGTGCAGTCCTTGTTTTGAAACCTCCAGGCGACACCATTTAAATGTTATCTCTAAGGAATGTCAGGCTTTACATGTTATTCTAATTGAATCTGGAGAAACTGATACCCACTAAGGGGGATGGAAGAACAGCCTTGATATGTTTGCTTTAAGGCAACTCAACGCCTACTTTTACCTCATTCACAGCCGGAAAATGCCATCGAGATCTACGAGCAGGCACTGAAGAAGACGCCCAAAGACGGGGCCTTGGCTAGTAAGATCGGCAAAGCTCTCGTCAAGACGCACAATTATGCAAAGGTTTGTGAATTTGAGAAAATGTTTGTGGGAGGCGTGTTAAGCTCAGCCAGGCCCGTCAACTCACTTAAGCTCCTCTCTTTCGCAGGCTATAAATTATTATGAAGCAGCTCTGCGTAGCGGTCAGCAGAGCTTCCTGCGCTATGACCTGGCGGAACTACTCCTGAAACTGCGTCAGTACGAGCAGTGCGAGAGGGTTTTACACGAGGCCCTGCGCCACGAGACAGGTCTGTTTAACCCCTTAAACACCAACCTTTCACTTAAGTTTTCCCTTAAGTGGGTTAAAAGCATTTTAAAAGCATTTTATTTTCATATTGCTGTACAATGTCACATACATAGTCTGCATCTGTTGGTTGCAGTGCTTCACTGAAGTGACATCACACTTAAGAGATATATTTATACTCTGAATGCCATGTTGTTAATGGCCAACGCATTACATCCAAATGAAATGATCTTGTACATCAGTTCATACGCATATCACTGTGATTCAGCAGGACATATTGGATTGTTCAAGACCCTGGAATCTCCACTACAATTTAAAATTGGCCTGAAGTTCCACAAGTTTTAAAACACCAGCTGCATTTGAAGGACCCATATGTGGGTGTTAAGGTTTCATGGGGTGACCCCATTGAGAGGTAGTTAATCACTCGCAACAGCAAAGTCAGCCAATGAAAGATACAAGCAGTACTGTAAACCAAAGTACAAGGCACTTACCTTCACATTTTTACTAGCACAAACATGTATTACCAGTCAAAAGTTTTTGCACACCCCAATATTATCTGTGATTGTTACAATTTTTTTTTAAATAATTTGTTCCTGTGTATTAGTCTCATATTGGTTGTATAACAGAAAGGTAGGAAAACAGAGGCCCAATGTATAAACCATGGATATAACAAAACAAATTAAGAAAAACCAGGATCGGTCATTTTGTCAATATTTAGAAGATTAGTAACGATGGTCTAATCCAGTGCTTCTCAAACACCTCCTGGAGTCACACCTGCAGGTGTTAGATCTCTCCCTGATCCAGCACAGGTGATTCAAATGATCTACTCATTATCAAGCAGCTTCAGGGGGTTAATAGTGAGCTGATCATTTCAATCTCCTGTGCTGGATACCATTTGGATTTTTCTTGTAGACTAATCATTTGTAATAAACAAGTATTGGGTTCCAGTGATTCCTTTGTTGTAAACATACATGACTAAAACTAAAACATAAAGACTAGACAAGATCTTAAGGTGTGCCAAACTTTTGACTGGTAGTGTACCTTATATAATGGAAGAGCTCAGTGCTAAAAGTGGTTAACTCTTTCCCAACGGAATACCGTTATATAAAATTGTTGCGTTTGTACAGAACACTTTTCCCAAAAATTACACAGTATAAAGTATTGAAGTACAGGTGGCCCATCACCGTGATCGTCAACTGATTTTGTGTTTTCATTGGACTGCGAATGGTCATCCACGCCGCTGGCACCGGCTTACATTTTCACTCACGGTAAGGTGAGGACAGGAAACTAATTATTATAGATAAAGTCAATTTTCTCAAAACGGACGTTTTGTGACTTAAGTGCTCTTATCATTGGGGTCTTCAATTATAGCCTTGGCTGGACAAATGCGCCATGTCTTTGTGCTGAACTTGAATGGCCAAACATGTGACTTAAGTACTGTTAGCACTCAGGCCTTCAGCTCTTCCAAAATCAGAAATTCAGAAAGGAAGGAGAGTGAAGCAGCACTTGGTGGTCAGTGGTATAGATGGAAGTGCTGTGGGGGACAGGGGTAGGATTTATGCCGTCCGAACCCCTGTAGGAAGCCTGTCGCCACTGTGGCTCAGAGCAAACAGGAGACACCGATGCAGAGAAGCGCCCGTCAATAAAAAGTCTTGCGCTACTGTGTTTGGACTCTTAAGTCAAGTAATAAATGTGCCATGTTATCAGGCGAGCGCTTGCACCCTGCCCTGTCCGTGGTATGTCCTGACTCAAGAATGGAGCCCTTCAGTGTACAGTAACTATAATGTAAGGAAATGGTGTGTGTATGTTGGGCAAGAGTGGGGCTTCCTGACCGAGGTGGCCACTTGTACCTTCTTCGTGCTAACACACACACACACACACACACCCCTTAGAGATGGGTACTGGCGCACACAAGCACACTGCAAAGGTAAGACAGGAGACCTTCTCAGCGCCTTCCATGTTATTATCTTCAGTATGATCCGGACTTGTATTCTAGCCTCCTAGATCCAAGAACAGGCTAAGTGCTGTCAAACGGAGTTGTCCACTCGAATGCAGTCACATGACGGGTTGGTATAGGATTGTTTCTGCATACACAGATCGGAGAGCCTCTACTGTTGAGACTGGAAATGCCAGAGGTAATGCCAACAAGCACCTGAGCTGCCTAAGTGTAATGACTACCAACTCTGTAAATGAAGTTCTCCCCCCGCCTCCCCCCCCCATTGCGTGACATTCCCCAAGTATTTGGGCATAGAATAGCTGCATTTCTTGAAATTATGAAAAAAAAAAAAATCAATTACATGAAGAATTACAACCTCTATGAGCCTTTTTTTTGACAATAATCCCCCACCAGGCAATAGGCAGCATGTGTCAGTACCCAGGCTTCCCTCGGCTACTCTGCTCCAATACACTGTGTAGTGAGAGACCAACACTTTGATGCAGAATGTGCAGTTGAGCGCTGTGGACACTTGGCACTTAGTTTCACGAAAAATAATTCTCGTTTTTCACTGAAGTAAAGAGTTTGAGTAAAGCGAACAGTCTACACAACATCTGTGTTAAATGAGATCAATTTGAGCGGGAATTGGTGAGTAAAAGCAGATAAAATAATGGGAGCAATTGAGAAGTGTGCCGAATTCACTGTGACTGCAGAAAACGGTAGAAATTACTTATTTAAGGTTGTATCAGTGATTCTGAGCCAAAACATAATTTATCATGTACAGGGGATTTTTCATGAGATTTTTCTCATGAACTGTTAGCAGCTCCTCTCATGAGTGGGCAGTGAAAAACTCTGGTCTCTGTCGGCCACCTACAGCCACGTTGACTCTGAGAAAGATGCACAAACTCAAGGGGACCCACCCGCGTCCCCAACATCATCAAAAGTGTTCCAACGAATCGGTGGGCAGGGATGGGTCTTCTGCGCCAGTTACGTGCTCAAGCACAAGTGGGCGGGACTGAGCAACGAAAGGAACTGGCAGCGGCACTACCGAGGCGGCAGAGTGAAGCATGGTGGAAGCTAAACCGAAAAAGAGACACTCGAACGAGTGCATGTCGAGGAAAAAGGAACGCGATCGCAGTTATGCGGAGTCTCGATGGCTCTGTTGTGTTTCAACTCTCAACAATAGTGACGTCATATCGCTGATACAGCCTTTAAGGGTGAAATGCTTACTGGTTACAGGCAGCAAACATAAATTTTTGTATTTATTTTGCTCGTATTCTCTCTCATCTTCTGCAGTGAATGAGCTTCCATCGCTGTCAGAGGACTGCCGTTACTTTGTCCTGTTGGCGAAGATTCAGAGCAAAGTTGATAAAAATGAAGAGGCCTTATTTTCGTTACAGAGGGTTAGTACCATCGTCTCATTGCGTGTGCGCCTGCAGATTATCTTTCGTTGTGACTGACCTGCCTGTGTTTTTTTTTTTTGTGTTCAACGTTTTCACTCATTCACTCGATTACTCAAAGCAGTCCTCCATCTAGTCCGACTAAAGAACATCTCATTGAATGTTTTTGCAGAACAGAACCGTTGGGTAGATGTTTGGTTGAATTTATTGTAAAAGCTCCTTGCAGCCTTTTGAGAACATTGACATGCTTAGGGTTGCACCTATAGACTGCCGTCTCCAGGTCGCGTCATCCGTTTTTGATGGGATTTCAATGGCCGTTGCTGTGCATGAATTTTTTTCAGCCTAACCGTTTCTGATTTAATTTTGATTCGGTTTGGATTTTTATTGCATGTTTATGGTCATTGTCTGGTTGGAAAATCCACCTGTGACCATGTCCCAGCTTTCCAGCAGAAACGATCAGACTTTCTGCCAAAATTCCCCGGTGCTTAACTGGACCAATGATTTTAACCAGAGCACCTGGACCTCTGGCAAGCAAACATGACCAAAGCATCAATGACCCACCTCCACATTTGACTGTAGGTAGGAGCTGGTTCTCCTTGTATGAATTCCTCTTTTCTCATCAACATGTTCGTGGGTGTTAGTGGCCAGTGCTATTAGTTGTGCATAAACCATAATTGACTATACAGACAATGGCACCCTCTTCCAGTTAGTTCCAGTGACGATGGAAGACGTGTTTGGATCTTCCCCCCCCCCCCCCCCATTTACTTATCCTTATTTATTTGTCCCTGTGGGGACACTAGTTTACAGCAGAATCTTATAGTATGTAATCTGATCATCATAGCATCTGGTCCATAACTCTTATAATAACAACATTTAAGAAAAAAAAGTCAAGAAACCAGCTGAATGTGTTGTACTGAGGAGAATCGCTGAAGTATATGTGATAATGTGCTAGAGATGCATTAACCATTTAAAAATTAATGCTCTGTGGTACAAAGGAAAGCTTGTACCTGTTTTTCGCGAACGGAGTACATAGTCCCCCAGATGGCGTCGGGTCAAATGAGGAGGCGAGGGGATCTCACACACAATACTGTTCAGCCTTATTCACTGTTCTGGCCCTGTGTGTGAATGCCAGTGTCAGTAACATAATCCCTTACAGTACATCTTCAGTTGATGCACTTCTCCTAACAGTCTTTTCCTGTGGAGCTGTAGCATCGCCATAGCAACAGATTATGCATAAGGTTAACCCTTAGAGTGCTGAAATAAATTGAAAAAAATATGTAAATGTAATTATCATGTGGCCACTATCCCCATGATTTTCCCCCATGGTTTTCAACAGCTTTGATTTTGATATCTTACGTCATTGAGCAATAATAGCTGCATTTAGCGCTCGAAGGCTTAAACAGTCAATGGAATCACTGTAAAACATTTTAATAATTTTGCTGTGAACACTGAAAGATGGCAACATTCGGTGTTCTGTCTTAGCGCTCATGAAGTCAGTCCACAGGTCCCATTTAAACTTGCAGTCCAGAACAATGCTGAGGCGGCTCTAATCTGTGACAAGCTGTGTTGGCTGCTTATTGATAAAAGGTAGGGTGAGATGATCGCAGCTTTCTAAAATCAAGGACATTTCCTTTGTGTTAGAATCATTTTGTGGAGGGTTTGACTTCTCGCACCAGTTTAGGGGGCAGCCTAGAACAGGCCTATGCTCGTCCTCCATCATACTGGAGGCTCAAAGGCAGTGTCATCTGCCTGTCAGGGAAAGTGCGAGGGCTGAAGTTGGCGGTTATAATACACAATACAGACGATAAAACGCATCCCTGGGTGGGATCCTGTTCAGGTGGTCATTTTTTCAGACAGCGATATACCTACACTAACATGCTGGTTTCAATGACTTACAAAGTCAATCATGCGTTTTTGAAAAGTATGGTATCGGCGCTGCCCAGTGATGCATGATAGTGCAACACCAATATGAATTCTTGGCTGTCAGTGGGTGTGATGGGCTGTGCCACCAATAGCACGGCTGCGTTTGAGTCTTGGGATTATTGTAGCCCCCGGAGGAAGTCAGGCGGCCACTATGGATTCATGCTTGTCGTCTTCGCCACCGTGTCCACGTCCGTAGACACTGTACAGGCTGTAATTTTAAACCGATTTTTTTCATATTTGGTATAGACATGTGTTATACTGCACCTATGACGCTTATCGATTTTTTTTGCAATGGCGACAGTATTGGCCGCTACAAACGGGAGAAGCGGGTCTCGGGGGCTCCACTCATGCAGTTGTGGCAGACCAGACTGTCTAGATTAAGTGTTTACAATCACCGGCAACAATCCAGTCATGCTCCTTAAAGAGAAATCCATACCTTACAACTTTAGAGCAGGCAAAGAGTAAAATTATACGCAGTCCCATGCGCATAGAAATGCAGTGAACAAATGCAGTGCGCTAAACGTGAAATGATGCAGGGTCGGACTCCACAGAGCGGCACCCTGGATGATCTTTGGCTTTCATCGTGCAGCCCTTCCAAATATTTTGGTACCGCAAAGTTGACATTCTATAGCGATTTGTGAAACTTGTTTTGCCTAGTCACGGCAGATATTGAGCCATAAGCCAAAGGTTCTTAATTGCCTCCCTTACCATCTTCCTCGCCTTCCCTTGGGACTGCATGCACTGGTGTCCTTATCCTGGTGCATGTGCCACCCCTCAACACTTTTTTTTTTTTTTTAAACATTTATACCTCAGCCCTTCCAGTCCCAGGTGTTATGGTAAGCCAAGTATGGCTTATGGTTCATTTGAACTTAGTAACTTACTGAGGTGACCACTTGAGATTTACTTCTGTCTCTTTTGAGCAGAAAGGTCTTTTGCATTTTATATGGTGATGGGTGACAGAGGGCTTCTGTATATCGGGGGTTTGGAGCACAAAGTCCAAAATTTTGAATTTGAAATCATGTTTGTGCTCCAAGGAAAAGCTTCAGAAACCACTTGTTTTAGTATATAAATCTCAAATTTGAAATTTTGGACATAACCATTGTGCTCCAAACCCTCAATATGTTTCCTTTTAACACCATGCCACGGGTAGCGATAGAATGACACAATATAGTTTCTTACAACTGAGATGAATTATTTAAGTGGAAAAGTATTGTCAATGCAGAGACTTTGATTTTCAGGAAATAATTGGATGACTTAATAAAAACACTGAAGCAAATTATTGGAATAATTGCTTCTTTTGTTTATTGTTCGCATATGCAGCTTAAATTCGTGCGGCAGGGCATCAGATAAATGTGCTGTTTATTGTTTTCAATTTAGTACAGGTCAAAGATGGTTTACAAATCACTGCATTCAGTCTCAATTTTAATTTTACATATTGTCCCAACTTTTTTGATGTAGAGGTTTAATTCAGCCAGTGTCTACCTGTTTTGTCTCCCCAAAGAATTCTCCCCATTACTATAAAAAAAGACTCGCAGACCTGATAAACTGACTGTGAATCTATGTCTGATATGCACTGAAAGTCTTCGTAAGCTCACAGGCATAAGCTCTCCTGCAGACCTACCAAAGAAAACGGCCAAGCTGTAACAAAAGTTTGTCAGATGTCTGCCTTCTTTACATAACCAGCAACACGATATCGAAAACGTCACATTCCCGCTAAACCTCTCACCACAACTCCCACCCGAACGCGTGACTGCGCATACACAGTTGGTTCGTCTCCGGGTTTGTTACAGGCCTTGCGATTTATATGAGTTTGGTTCTGGTGGAAATGTATCGACTTTAAAATTTTGTGGCTGTGTTACGCGATTTCGATATATCGTGTTGCTGCTTATTTAAAAAAGTTAGACATCTGACAAACTTTTGTCAGAACTTGGGCGTTTTCTCTTGTAGGCCTGTCCTGGGGGGCGTTTCCCAAAATCACAGGTGCTAACTTACATAGTTGGGCCCACTGACTGTGAATGGACGAAGTATGTAAGCTTTTGGGAAACGCGCCCCTGGGCGTGTTGTGATTTTACGGCTGTACCCCCAGGCCCGGGACGTGCAGGCCCGAGTTCTGAAGCGGGTTCAGTTGGAGCAGCCGGACGCCGTCCCGCTGCAGAAGCAGCTCGCCGCCGAGATCTGCAGCGAAATCGCCAAGCACTACACTCTCCAGAGAGACTACGAGAGAGCAATCAAGTTCTACAAAGAGGCTCTTGTGTATTGTGAGGGCGACAGTAAGGTGGGTTCAGCTGTGGGCCGAGACAAGCGCCCTGTGTGCGCGAACTGCAGCTGCGGCTCGGCAATCGCGCTTCGACATCACTGCCCTTGTGTGTTCCTGCTCTTCCACAAGCTAAACGCTGGGTCTGATTAAATGGCTAAATACTGTCTCACGTGCTGCATCATACACATTCCATGTTTTGTAGGGAAAACAGTAGCGATACAGTCTCAGGCCTCCTAAGTAGACTTTAAATCTTGCTTGTAGAGTGGTTGTAATGTTTAAATCTTCCTTCTGGAGTGGTTGTAAGGTTACTTTAATTTGTCAATCAAAAGTATCTTGCTAAAATCCTGATGTTTCTCTCACCTCTTTGGTAGCCATTTTGTCCATCTGAGAAAGAATGTTAACCTAAATAAATTTAAGCTTTAAGACAAAAATTTTTTTCTGTTTTGGCAGTGAACCAATTCAGTAAGACCCTTTTCAATGCAGCGCCTGTCATTTATTTCTGCCATTTTGTTCATCCGTACTTTCGAGACTAATTTACCAAAAAAAATAAATTATTTGCTTGTGTTTTCCCATAGTTTTCTTTGTTTGCTTTTAAGGCACAATAACTGATTTCCAGCTGCATCAGTCTTGTTTCTGTTACATAGCCTCTATCTTCCAGTTTCTTATCCATCCATAGCTCATTGTTAATCTTCACATCAACCATTCTGTTTCTAATGCATTGCTACCATGACATTGCCATAAAATATGATCATCATCATTGCCTCAAATTCAAAGCCACATCCAATATGGCTTCCAAAATAGCAATCGCAAAACTTTACTTGTTACACCTTAATAACATTAGAATGTAGTTCTCCAGCTTGTTAAGCTAGATTTGCAAAGGTATACAGAGAGTCATCAAGTTTTTAGCTGCGACCAAGCAGCTCTATGAACGCTTCTGCCTGTCTGTCCGTCTGTGCCACCTTTTTGTCCATGTTCCTGTCGTCGTATCATCATGAAATTTTCAGGAGTTCTTGACCTTCACCAAAGTGATGTCCATGCACAAGGTCGAGGTCAAAAGTCAAGTTCACAGAGGTCACGACCTTGTTTGCGGGTTTTTGCGCTGTACCTCCAGTTAGAATTCATGGATCGCTGTGAAATTTTTGGAAATAGCTTCTAGGCATACAGGAGGTGTTCCCTATAGTTTTTCAAGGTCATCCGTCAAATCTCAAGGTCACAAAGGTCAAAAAACTGTCAATTTTGCCCGATTTACGGTTTTCGCACCGTAACTCAAGTTTCATTCAATGAATGGCTATGAAATCTTACAACAAGCTTCTTGGTATAGAGGAGGGGTTCCCTATTGATTTTCAAGGTCATCTGTTGAATCCCGAGGTCACACCGGTCAAAAAAGTGTTGATTTTGCCCCGATTTCACAGTTTTCGCACCGTAACTCCACTTTAACTTCATGGATGGCTATTACATCTTAGAACAAGCTTCTTGGTATGGAGGAAGGGTCCCCTATTGATCTTCAAGGTCATTTGCCTATTTCGAGATCACACTTGCACAAGAAACCACCAGTCATGGACACTAGGCCACGTGACGGATGCTAGGCGAGGTTGCAGCTATTAGATCCTTTTGATCTACTTGTTACTGAGTGCTTGAAGCTTATGGTGGGTCCTGGACGGCACTATTTTACACAGTTCTGGCCCTCTTGGAATTTAGTTGTGATGTAGACTCGTTGATACATTTTTCTGGGCCAGCCACAGACTTCACAGTTTCCGCGGCTATCCCATGGGTCATTCAGATCAGCTGGTGTCATGGGAAATCGAGTCTCTCTTGGGAAAATTGGTCCCCTCACATCACTTTGTGTTATTTGAATCATCTCTATAGTTTTTGAAGTGGTGAAGTATTCTCAGAAATAAATAAGCCTAATCATAGCATTTCGAATTCTTTGGTAGGATAACACTTAAAACTAGTTTCACAGTTTAACCAACTAATCCAATGCATTATTGGATTTATGATCTCGCCAGATCACAGATGGCTGAATCTCATCTAATCGCACAAACTGAATGATCATTACAGAAGTAACTTTAGCGGATGTTATACTATCGTTTGTACTGTAATAACAGTGAACTAGCATGCTAGCTTGACAATTAGGCAACAGTTAACTTGTACTGTAATACCAGCTGGCTAGCTTGCTAGCTAATTAGGCTACAGTTGGCTTGTACGGAGGTAACTGCAAGCTTGCTAGCCAACTACTGTGAGATATAAAATAGATTTAAAAGACTGCTTCTTGAGTTGTCTGACACATTTTCATTCAATTTCTTTGGCTGCATTACTCCTCCAAAATCATTAAACATATGTATTCATACTGTCTGCAATGACTAAAAAAATGTAGAAATCAATTCTTTGTTTTTATGCGCATTCTCCATATCTTCCCCAACTTTTTCCGAGTTGAAGTTGTAGTTTTTGTGTTATTCAATGAATGTTTTGAGCCGGGATATCGCTTTCGAGCAGGTGATGTTGGAGTTGGCGAGGCTGTACCTCACGCTGGACGACATTGAGGCCTGTCAGCAGCAGTGCAGCGTTCTGCTCAAGAGTGACCAGGTCAACGAGGCAGCGACACTGGTCAGTTTCTTTTGACCGAGGCAGTTTCACTGCCCTCCAAGCTTCACCGCGCGCCGTGTATTTACACTCTGGCGTGTCTTCCCACAGATGATGGCCGACCTGATGTTCAGGAAGCAGGATTATGAACAGGCCGTGTTTCACTTTCAACAGCTGCTTGAGCACAAGCCAGGTTAGGGTCAACCCGACCCGCTCTGTGGCGGCCTGTGTGCACTCTGAGCTCTTGCAAAAACGTGTGGCGCTGATTTCGAACAGATCCAAAACAGGCTACTTGCACTTGTTTTTTCCAGATAATTACCCAACACTCTCCCGCCTCATCGACCTGTTAAGAAGGGCTGGTAAGCTGGAAGAGGTCCCCAGGTTTTTGGAAATGGCAGAGAAGCACTCCTCAAGGGCCAAGTTGGATGCCGGGTTTAACTATTGCAAAGGACTTTATCTGTGGTAAGGTTTAAAGCCAGACGAATGTTTCAGTGGTTGAATGGTCATTCAGGTAATCGAGCGTCTCTCGCCTGCAGGTACACGGGTGAGCCCAACGACGGACTGAGACATTTCAACAAGGCGCGCAAAGACAACGACTGGGGTCAGAATGCGGTGTATAACATGATCGAGATCTGCCTGAATCCCGACAACGACACCATAGGAGGGGAGGTGTTCGAGAACCTAGACGGCGATATGGGGTGAGTCCGTTGTTTCAGCCTGTGCAACTGATTGTGAAATATGAATGACGGCAGTACAGGAAGTTTCCCAATCTGAAAGTTAGCTATAGAATTACAATTGGAATTATATGACTTACACCATTACAAGAGGCATCCAATTACTCATGTCGCAGCCAACTACCTGCGATTAATCCTCTCACCCCAAAAACCTCCAGACCCATGCACGGGTCCATCAGATGCAGCTGCTGTATTCAAACCTGTGGAACTTCTGGCCTATTTTAAATTCTAGTGGAGATCCCAAGGTTTTCCAATGATCCCAAATATGTCTAGCCAAATTACAGGGAAATGTGTATAAAATTATTCACCAGATTTAGACATTTTACCAATTTGATGCAATGCTGTGGCCACAAAAACATGGCGTCCTAGGTTTGAATATTTCTCTCATAGTGAGTGTGATGTAGATTCAGAGAAGTGCTTCAACCAGCAGATGCAGAATATAATTGTAACATTGTCCTTTAATATGAAGAAAAAAAAAAAAAAAACCTCTTTCTGACTGTGACTCCGCTGTGCTTTGTTACCCAGGAACTCCACGGAGAAGCAGGAGTCGGAGCAGCTGGCCGTGAGGACGGCCGAGAAACTCCTGAAGGAGCTGAGGCCGCAGACAGCCGAAGGACACGTTCAGCTGCACATCATGGAGAACTACTGTCTCCTGGCCACCAGACAGAAAGCCAGCGTGGAGAAGGCCCTCAATGTGTTCACTGAAATAGTTAACAATGAGGTGAGCTGAGGAGACCAACTGTGACATTCGGACTGATCATGGAGTGCAGCGGTAACATGCTTATTCTGTATGCGATTTTAAATGTTTGAAATACTACTGGTCACTGGTTTACCTGGATTGTTATGTAGCTATGAGGAGCATGAGATGGCGATATGATCATCCATACTAGCAAACTATGGATGATAACTTTCATCTTGCATTGAAATGTCATCTGGGCCAGGTCACGCGGTGACGGAGTTACAGAATTGTAACTCTGTTACCGACCATTTTTATGCCGTTTTCACTCAAAATGAATCAAATGAACAAAATTGGCTATTTTGTTTTTTCTGTCCCCCGCCGGCAGGACATAGAATTCATGACTCTCCGTCCGTCTGTCCGTACGTCCCGAATCCTTGTCAGCGAGATATCTCAAGAACGAATCCACGGATTTCCTTCAAATTTCATGTCAACATGTATTAGGGCGATACCCCGGTTCCAGTCGATTTTGGTGACCTTCGCGTCACTCTCAAGGTCACACTGAGAGAGTGGTCATTTTGACTCGATTTCACATCTTGTGGCGGGGGACAAAGACACGTTAGTGGCAAATAATTGAAGACCTACACGAAGCCATTTAAATTGTAACTCTATCTTACTTGGTTTTGGAGCTCTGAAACACAATACACCAATTTTGTAACTCCGTTACCGCGTGACCTGGCCTATCTCTCATTAGCTCTTTCCACAGTTTCGGACTGTTATATGTTTGCAATCTAATTGCGAAAGGGAATCAAAATGGCGAAGTGCCTCACTGGCAGTAATGCGGGCTCCCTTTGCTATATTTCTTGCAGAAAGACCATGTTCCTGCCCTGTTGGGTATGGCCACAGCCTTCATGATTCTCAAACAGACCCCTCGGGCCCGGAACCAGCTCAAACGCATCGCCAAGATGAACTGGACCAACGTAGACGCGGATGAGTTTGAGAAGAGTTGGCTTCTTCTGGCCGACATCTACATTCAGTCTGGGAAGTACGACATGGCCGGAGAGCTGCTGAGGAGATGCCTTCATCACAACAAGGTGCCACCAAATTCGCGAGGTCGCTGATGACTGTCTAGCCACTTTGCTATTGCACTAAATGCCACATGGTACCCAAGATCTTCCCGATTTGTGCCGTTATTGTGCTTGCATGTTGAATTGGTATATGAAGTTGATGAGGAAGTACTTGATGCTTAACCCTTTCACCCTATTGATCTCCTGTGGCTCGACTTGTTCTTATTGCCCCAGGTGATTGGATTAAAGTGCAGGTTTTTTTAGAGACCCCTTTACAAATAACTACATCTTAAAAATGTGTTACATCTTAAGAAAAGTTTATTGTTCATATAAAAATCTCTTCTCATTGGCTAAAATACAGTGGCTTATATTTCCATTTATTTTTCAAAGATCTGATTGGTTAAAGTGGGTATAGTCACGGAGTGCCGTTTGGGACTCTTGGGGTTTTGTGACGGCCACATGTGAATGGGTTTTGGCACTCTTGGCAGTGAAAGGGTTAAAATCTTTTTTCTTTTAGATGATGTGCGGTTTGTTCTTTCTGCAGTCCTGCTGCAAGGCTTATGAATACATGGGTTACATCATGGAAAAGGAACAGTCATTCCGTGATGCTGCGCTAAATTATGAAATGGCTTGGAAATACGGGAATCAGACCAACCCAACCATCGGTAATTTTTGCCTCTAAACTGTACTTTCTTTTCAGATGGTCATCAGGTTTGCATTTTTTCCATGTTTTATTAATATTCTTCATCGCAGGATACAAGTTGGCATTCAACTACCTGAAGGGGAAAAGGCATGTTGATGCCATTGATGTGTGTCATAAGGTGAGCAAAGCAATTTTGTGAATTTAAAATTTAAATAAAAAAAAAAATCCATACATTTGAATTAAAGATTGTAAAGATTTATTGGAAATTTATCTATTCCACAATTTAGGATGGTTCTGTTTGAGTAAAAAGTCCCTCTCAGTTAAACATGCAGTTTCAATCAGTATACAACTAGAGCGGCACTCGGAGCACAGACCTCAGCCATGGCCAATATTCCGCTCTTCAATAATACACGGACCTGCAGGGGCGACCATTGTATTCACACAACTGTCAAAGTTTTTTTTGCAGTGAACTTGTCTACTATCTAGTGGATTTTAAGATTTATGGCATTTAGTCCAATCTTGCAATCACACAATGGTGAAGAATCCTTTGAAAAATTCCTGGATCTGGATGGAGGTCCGGATCACCATTAAAATCTAATGGAGATCTCGTGCGCCGTGGCCCACATTTCTATGAACAATCATTGAAATCCATTGCTAAATGTGAGAGATATTGTCAGGACAAGCAAACAAAGAGAGAAGCAAACTAACAGAGATGGGTGAATACATAACCTCCACTCATCTTTGTTGGCTGATAAAATAAGTGATACGACCATTGAGAGATACTGAGGAAGAAATGCAGTGGCTCGCTAACAGTATTTTGCCAGTAAGTCATGGTCCAAAGACTGGTGCCAGGAAGGATATTTCACCACACGTAATATACAGTGTAGTTAAATAATGTTTTTATATAGCATATGATGTTTCATTTATCATTTGCTTTTCAGTTCACAATTGCAGTTGTCTCTAGCAGCGCAGATTTTATATTGAAGTAAATAATTTTTATCTGTCTGCATTATATTTTTAAAAGACTGAGTAGCTCACCAAGCTGTAACATAAAGCCAAGTGCTCTTATTATGGCTTTCTGCTAAAGCTGATGGTCTGGCTAAAGCCAAACTGGTTTCGCAGTTGTATGTACATTCATGAGGAGGAGGACGTCCTAATTGCATTCATGTGGGAACATGACAGAAACCTTACAGCAAAAAAAAATATTTCACATTGTGTACACAGTATATATAGCTTTTAACTTCCTTGAATTGTGCATTGACTATCTGGATTTGTAGTTTCTAATCTTTGCCATGTGTCACTAATTAAAATATGAAAAGTGAAATCCATAAGGTACTTAATATCAAGCTTTATTTACCCCTCATATGCACAGTTGCAGGATTGTTATCCTCGCCCTGGTCCTGTCTTTACAATCAAACTAGTCTCCTTTGTTCCAGACCCCTCCCACTCATCTCATTTTTCCCCATCAAGTCTAATGCACCATTTTTATCTAGAGTTTTCAATATTAATCACCAGCGAAGAGCAATTCCATCTTTAAAAAAAAGGAGAAGTGCTTCCTATTATTGCTCTTATACAGTTTGGTCTGGTTAAACCCAGTGTAAGATGTTAATTGGATGCCTTTTGAATCGATTCGGCCCACTACAGGTTCTGGATGCACATCCGAATTATCCGAAAATGAGGAAGGACATTCTGGACAAAGCTCGAGCTGCGCTAAGATCATGATGGAGACCGACGGTGTCTGACGTGGTCCTCGCCCAATCGGTTACTCTCAAACCGAGGGACCTAATGAACGTGACTGTGTCGCCGAGCGTTCACTCTTCCAAGTGATATGAGCAGTGCTTTTGTATTATGTTAATCATGCACTTGAGTATTCAGTATTTAATTTCTAACACATACTTGATAAGAGAGCCGGGATGGAACATGTTTTTATGTAAAGCAATAAAATTGTGAGTGAACTTGATTCAGTCGTGTTCATCACAAAGTTTAGCATAAAGCTGCTTTCACACGGAACGCGAAACAAATTTTTTGCACGACAGATTACATTCAAAGTCAATGCAAAGAGGCGAATACACGCGAAACGCGTGTATTTGCGTCTTTGCATTGACTTTGAATGTAATCTGTCGTGCAAAAAATTTGTTTCGCATTCCGTGTGAAAGCGGCTTATACATGTAATTGTTCATCTAGGGTTGAATAAGTCTATGATTAAGATTAGATTTGATATTTTGCCTACAGCTGTCTCTATTTTTTTGAAGGTGATATTGTATTATTCACATTTGTTTTATTACTGACTGTGTTTGAGTTCCATTAAAGGTTTTCTGAAAATAAACTTGTTTGAAGGGGATGAAAAATGACAATTAGACATTGTTCCATCACTTTCTTCCACAGCGCCGTTCGTGTGTTACACTGGTGTAAGAGTCAGAGAATTGGTGTGCTGACATCTACATCTAAGTGATCCATTGAGGGGTCATTCTCAAAATATGAAGACTTTCTGATGAGCACAATGTAAAAACAGCGAACAAAAATTTGAACAATCAAAAGTGTTTTAAATGTTAGCTTGCACTGGCATTACCAATTATTGTTTCGGACAGCTTTGTGGTTTGACTTAATTTAGGTCTTTTTTTATTCATCAAATGAGATTTTTTTCCCCATCTTTACTCCTGCTGCCTTGGTGGTCATTCCCAGCGTAGCCTCATCTCTCCTGCTCTTAAGTGAGTGTAACCCAGCTTGATTTCCTGCGGTTGGTTTTATGTGCTGGTGCATTTAAAGATGCCCAATTTACAGCCATGTTGAAAAAATCATTGTGCGTTATGCTGTGGCGAAGGCCATCTTTAAAAAATAAAATAAAATAAATTAGCTGGTTAGCATTCTTCACATTTCCATTTTCGTAGGTTTTATTTATTTATTTATTTATATTAATTTTATTAGAATAAATTTGAGATCCAAACAGCGCAACAAATCCAAATCGCAAGATCATGTAGTAACAGAAAGACTCAAATCTGCCGATCCCGTAGGTGGCGCAGTGAATGAAAGCTGTACAGATCGTCTGTAGCATGGTTTTGCAGTAGTCCATTTTCATTAACTACATATCCAATACGCAAATGCGCCAATAGCCTGTAATTTCTTTCCGGCCAATCATCTACATTAGCTTTAGCAAACATTTATGACTCAGGAAGTAGGCTGATCAGAGACTTTATCAAGAAAACAAAGTCGCTGCTAAATTTGCTAACCGTTGGCTACCTCTTGGAAGCCATGGAACCTACGACAAGGCAAACTCATTTCACTACTAGCGAGCAAACGTGGTGCATGGAAATCAATTGAGAACAGGGACACAGCAACTTGTGATTATTTGGTTGGCTGGCTAGGATAGTGGAATGTTAACAAGATTGATTAATTGGCTTGCTAGCCTGCGGGCTACTATTAGCTGGCTAAAATTGGTGCAAAGAAATCAGTTGAGAATTGTTAAAAGCAATGGTTTTGCAACTTATCTAGCCTTAGGTCAGCAAACAGTGATTATTTAGCTACTGTAGGTAGCCTGCTAGCTAGGCCAGCAATTGATTATGTTATCTGGCTTGCTAATTCGCTGGTTACCAGGTATTTACGATGTCAAACTTTGGCCAAATATTTAAATTTGTGCATAAAAATCAAGCTACAGTACATAACCTAATCTAGCGAGTTATCAAGTTAACTAGAACATATAGTGGTAAACTAATTCACTAGCTATTTCACCAGGTTGCCTTGCTGTTCAGAATAGAATACTTTTATTGTCATGTCCTGCATGAAAATTGTAGTTGGTTTCACTTATAAAACACATAGGATACATTAAAAGACACAATCATTCCATTAGACATATATCCACGAGATTGATATAGCACATCACATTTACCTCCTCCCTCTAGCCCACACACACAAGCATACACACATTTAAGCCTTGCTGTTTGCCTTGGGAGCCATGTGGCTCATGGGATATGTAGTTTCTAGACTAATAAGAGGGTTAGCATCTTATATAAAAAATTTAAGTAAATTATTGTTGACTATGGTCTAGAAAAACAGCATGTGTATTTACTTAGAAATATGGTGCAAAATGTCATGATCAATGGAAGCTTAAAAATGGAGGAGTGCTTAAAAAGTGATTTTCAAAAAAAATGGATGGATGGTCGGATGGTATGGATAAGGTCGGAGTATTTAATCTTGCCCAGAAGGAGCCATTGTGGGTGTAGGCTTTCATTCCAACCAGTCAGATGCACCCCTGATTCTATTAATCTACTGCTAGTGTCTTTGTTAAGGGCCTTGATTAGTAGAATCAGTTGTGCACCTTTATAGTTGGAATGAAAGCCTGCACCCCCACTGACCAAAGAGAGACCGAATACCCCTGGATGAGATGCATGGGAATTTATTACCCCACCCCGCCCCGCCCGAAGTGGGAGGGCAAGGGGTGTTTTTTGTTTTTTTTTTTGGTTTGGTTTGATTGTGTGTGTTTTTCCTTGTTTGTAAACACTTTAGCAGCAAAACTAATGGCCAGATTCATCCCAAATTGGGTTTAGGGATTGCCACTGACCCAGAATAGATGCATTTTGAATTTAGGAAAAGTAGGTCAAAGTATGTAGGAGGGGGTCGGGGTTTAATGTGTTTGCCACTACTTGTTTTATTTTATTTTTAAAGTGAAACACACTATTGAATGGTCATCTCAGTACTCACTACTACACTTAACATCGGTGACATTGGACACCATAAATTAAAATTTATATTTAAATTACTCTCTCATTCACACACACTTGTAATTACTGCAGAGTGGCTCATTGTAGTTTATCATGTCTGTTTTAGTTTTTGTCACGGCTTTTCAGTCACACCGCTTTTGAGTTGGCCTAATTCAGTGAGAAGTGGAAGAATGTTTCAGTGTTGCTAATTGGCTAGGCCACTCATTTTATTATCTGTGCAGTAAGCAAGTACATTTTACATTTTTGATTTGAAATTTCTCAAGCTGTCAGTCCTCTCAGTGGCGAAGATTCACTTACCTTACAGACTGTTGGTACACAAAGAAGCTGAGGACGTCAGAATCCTTGTATCCTTTGACACTGAAGCAAGTCACGTCAGGGTCCGGCTAGACCAGGTGCATCACTCATGTGGCGCAGCCGATTGCGGACGCGCAGTGAGTATGAGGGGGAAAAAATTGGAATTAGATGGCTGAACTGGTGCCCTTTGTTGCATATTTTAGTGCACAGACGCAGGTTTAAAGTTGATGCCAAAATCAGCAGTTGAAGTGAAAAAGAAAGAAATCATGATGCAGCGAGCCAAATCTTGCTTATTCAACGTAAGGCTGTTAACTGAACGGTCTGCTAATATTGGCTTCCGTCTCCGGCTTCTGTTCTTGGACCTCTAGCTGGCAACGAAGCACTCATGAACATAGTTTTCCAGGATGGCAAGGCTGGAAGATTGTCCGACTGATCGGTAAGCCTTTTGTTATTCTTAGGCAAGTTTCTTTCTTAATTATTGTGAAATAGGGCTTTCCTTGCCTCACTCCTCGAAGAATTCCACCTGCAGGAACTTGACTGAAACCTCCAACACAATGTGGGGTAGCCTAGTCAGCTAGTTCTCATTCGTTCAATTAATGTTTTCTAATTTGCCGTTAATGTATGATAACTCTGTGTGTATCCGACCAAGCAGTGTCCATTAAATATAGGGCGAATGGAATATTTGCGAAAACGTGTTATTGAAAGGGTTTACACATCGGACAGGAAAACCCCTCCGCCAACTAAGGCTATTTAATCCGAACCCGGTTCATTTCATGGAGCGTTTCACAAAAGGAATAGCCCTGTTGGCTTCAGTGCGTCTGAAAGCTCTCACGTTCCTTCGCATCTAGTATCCCGGCAACTGTTTCAATGAATGGCTGACTGAACAAATCCTATTACTTAAAGAACTAACTCTAGGCTACTTCAGACTATGGTATTCAACAGGGAATGTTCTTACTTTTCAAATTTTAAATGTGTCCTAACGATTTTTTTTTTTCAAAAATCCAAAGGTTAGCACAATCTGTTCATTCAGAGATCGAATGTAGCGTGTAAGTTTACAATTGCCAAATGCTACATTGCCCAATATCGTGAATTTTACAATATTTTACTCACTGACAGAGCCTGAAGTGATGAATGCACTCACTGACATCTTTTCACGGATCACTACGGAAATGTCCTCTGTTTGCTCTTTAAAACCGCTTTGTCTGCCTCCGAGATGTAACGCTGTCATGGAGTTTTTTTTTATTGAATTTTTGATTTGAATTTAATTTTTTTTATTGATTTTTTTTTTTTTTTTTTTTTTTGCCAAATTTCACTTTCGACCCAGGCACTGGATTACTTTTCACCAAACAGCCCTATGCCGTGATTTTAATTGTATCGGTTTATGCCATATTAGCCTCATGCGCATTTACTGCGCTGTTAGTTTTGCCCGAAGTGGTTGCGCACTACGCACGCGTATTATCAGATCTCCGCCCTTCACCTGGGGTGAGCGCACCTGGATCCAACGAGACGGAAGTTGTTTGCTGAGATTACCCAACCTCCGAGAGATAACTGTTCTGTTACGTTGTTGAAAAATGTAATCCTGGATTCAATCCCAGCTCTGTTCATGCGCATCTCTGGCTATTATTTAATTAGGACTGGGGTCAACTCCTAACATGCATTTTATGTCGCTAAAGGCTTCATCAAGGTAAGCATTTCTTTTATGCTCTAAAAGATTGAAGATTGAGCAAGCTCCGATGTTGATACTTTATATGCGACAAGTAATAATTAACTCACAACCTTCAGAGCGCATGGTTCCTTGATGCTTTGTCAAAGTTATGCTACTGGAACTGCATGGTTGTTTATTTATTTAGCGTTTCTTTTAAAATATGACGTTTAGGCTACAATAGTAGGCTATTTAAAATACAAAAGAACATCGCAGTTAACACGCATGCTAATTTAAAACCTACCATACGGGCTGGAGTTTACGCTTAGATTGCATGGAATTTCGAAGAGAGAAATTGCGTTTTGCGTGTGTTCCATTCGTGCAAATTTAAGTTTCTTCACACAGTATGCATTTGAAGTGGGTCGAGGAATTACAGCTTTTATGTTGTCATAAAATTTGCCGGTGTTTTTGTGATATTTTCGGAGAATGATTGATAATATAACATTGAGTTTATTCAGGTCATTCAGGTGACCGTTTGTTGCCGCTAACAATGTGGGTCTCAGTGATATTAAAGGAAATGCCCCTGCCGTTCATTAAGTTCACCTCGTTGGTCCAAAATGGTCTATGCGCACAGTTGGAGAGCTTATAAAGTTTCTTAACCGTTTATGTCCAAATCCAATGTAGACTGACATGTATCCTTTTGCAAGGAGACGGTGGCCTTTATCTTACACCCAGCGCAAAGCGTAACGCAAGTCTCTTTGCTTCTTTACAACCGATACCATTTTCCCATCCAGCGTCCGCTGAGCAAAAAAAAAATGAATAAATAAAATAAAATGACCTGTGCATTTGCCCCACATTGAGCGCCCATAAATATGTTGGTCTTAAAATGAGGTGAGGTGAGGTCAGGCGCTCTGCTAGCGTGTTGCTATCTCGTGGTAGCATAAAGCTCTTGCGCGATTGACCAACAAAAATATTGTCTTAAGTGAATAGTCACTTTCTAACTGCTATTTTAAGGGCACATTATCGGGATACTATTAGGCCTGTGCGCCTTCAGGTGAGTGCACAATGTGCGTGCATATCCTCAGCTTTTTACACGCAGAAAGATGAGCAGCTGCACGCCGACATGCGAACGATTAAAAATGACTAAATTAAAATGTTTTGAAAAACAGATGTCATAATGCAGTGAGAACCTATGCATATACCTGTGCAACTGTGTGCCCAGTCACTGAATGCTCTGATTTATCTAAATCATGAGAAAATGTAGTCCATCAACATCCGAGTGATTCCAAATTCTGCAAGCAAGATTACACAATTAGGTGTCTGCAAATTATTCAGTATAAAGCCACGACTCCTTTATTCTAGTGAACTCTGCCATTCTTGCATTCTTCTATGTGACCTCCGGGAGGGATAGCTGTTCAATGGCATATCATGCCTAAATCTGCGTGAATTTCCGTTCGATCAAAAATGGAACGGCAAGTTGGTGTTGAGGATCATATTTCAATATGTCCCATCATATTCATCAGTAAATGAATTGCCATATTTAATGACCATAATCATTTTGTAAGCAGCAGTAACACTCTTACACACGCAGAGACACGCACGCACACACACACACACACACAAGCAATTCAGTTCACGCAAGCAGGATCAGCTCACACACACAGGCACAGACACAGAAACACATTCAACACACGCATATAAGGGTCATTCCATGTCAAATCAACCAAATTTTAGGAACTTCCCTACCAAAAAAAAATTATTTTTATTATATTCCCCACAGTGGAAGATTCATATATCTGGTGGGGGGGGAGGGGGGTGGTTCAGTTTTAAGGTAATTGCCATAATTTTGGATTAAGTTTGAGCGCCTGAGACATGCATTTGCAGAGCAAGCAGGCCCTTAAGTTTCATTGTCATCAGAATTGTTGCTGAACTCTTGGCTTAACATACTGTTCTTTACTCAGTGTGTTTAGTTTACCTGTACTGTGGCCTGTAAAAAGCAAAAAAAAAAAAACACCAATCATACAATTTTTTTTCCCAAATTTAATGCATTTATTTTTCTGTAACTAAATAAGATGGAGCCCTGAGACTTGGTATGCAAACTGTCGGTCAACTTTGATATTATTTATGGTGTTCACAAACTCACAGTGGTTGCATTTAATGTTTTAATAACCTTGGAAGTTGTCTTCAGAATTAGAAGTGTGTATTTTGGGTCATTATAATGGGTATATATCTCAAAAGGGGACACAAGTGATCAAAGTCATATTTTTAGTGCTTGAAGGCATGGGTCTTGGGTCTAACATTAAAAAACTGGAGATGTAAAACTCTTCCTCGAGACTGTTCAGTATGACAATCATATTGGTGATTATCATTGGCTGATGTAGGGTATTGTTGCATTCCACCACCAGGTGACAGCAAAACCCAAACGCATAGCCCATTGGAAAGACTTGAAATGTCTGCCAGCATATCTTGATTTGAATTTTGGCCTATATCTCAGCTGTACTTTGGCCTAGATATGCCCAAATTTAAGCACTTGTTCCTATTGTGCTCTTCTAACATCCGGCAAAGTCTGGTTAAAATCTATGCTGCCGTTTTTGAGATATCCTGCTAACCGAGACGGACAGACAACCGTACCAACAAAAGCTGGCAAAAACAGACACTTGCACACCTCTGGCAAGTAGATGTTTGTGTGTCACATTCATCTTTTCAATTACACCATGGCTAAGGTGCCCCAAAAATTAAGTAACACGCCTAATATGATTGGCATGCTGTACAGTCTAAAAGAAGAGTTTTACATCTCCAGTTTTTTAATATCTTAGACCCAAGACCCATGCCTTCAAGCACTAAAAATATGACATTGATCACTTATGTCCCTTTTGAGATATACCCACTATAATGACCCAAAATACGCACTTTTCATTCTGAAGACAAGTTCCTAGGTCATTAAAACATTTATTACAACCATCTTGACTTTGATATTGTTTGTAGGCTTCAGAAAGTTAACTGACAGTTTGCAAACAAAGTCTCAGGGCTCTATCTTCTATCTATTAGTTACAGAACAATCAATGCATTACATTTTTTAAAAAATGGCATGATTGGTGTTTTTTGCTTTTTACAGGCCACAGTACAGATAAACTAAACACACAAAGTAAAGAAAAGTAGCTTAAGCCACGAGTTCAGCAACTATTCTAATGACAAAATTAAACTAGTGGGTCTGTCAGCTCTGAAAATCCATTTCTGAGGCTCTCAAACCCCCTCGAAAATTATGGCGATTTTGTTAAAATTGACCTTCTTTCCCCAAAATAAGCTGAATTTCAGGAACTAGCAATGATTGAGCTGAAATATTTGACCTCAGTACTGCCAATGCATATCTCTTGAAATGTGCAAACTTTTATCAAAATCAAAATTTTGATGTGGGGGGCCCTGGTTGAGTTGGCACGGAATGACCCATATGCAGGGCACACACGCAAGCAGTTGTCAATCAAAGCTACAGAAGCCATCTGTTCAGTTCAAGCAATATCTGTTCAGTTATCAGCATCATTCACCATCATTCATCAGAAATCATATAGTTATGCATGCTCCAGTATTACACTAGAAGAGGGTTATTCTCTTTTCGTTGCAGTTTTCTAGGCAAGTTGGCAGTGTTTTGGTTTTCCTGTCTCCGGGACGACCTGTGACCCAACTGAATGTCCTCTGAAACAAATAGCCTTGAAGTTCTTTTACATAAAATGCCAACTAATGATAGAGAAAAACAAGTACGAAGCTGACATTACGTTACTGAATCATTGTAGTGTGAGAATGAAGAGGCGGAAGAACCATATTTAGAAGATATTTCCTGTGATGAAGGTATAAAAACTGGGTATGAACAGCAGAATGTTAATTCTTGCACAAAAAAAACTCGGCTTTATATTCATCAATATGCCTCAATAAAGCCTAATTTTCTGAAGAATCTGTCTCTCTCCAATTGTTTGAGGATGGGGGAACCTCCTAATATGTATATATGTCTGAATGAAAACCATGACATTAGTCAATATATTTGCACAGTCACCAAGTTGAAGAAGGCCGATTTCTTTCATATTGTTTGCAAATCTGTCTAAATCTCTTAGTGAGCACTTCTCCTTTTCTGAGATAATCCATCCACCTCACAGGAGTGGCATATCAAGATGCTGATTAGACACCCTGATTATTGCACAGGTGTGCCTTAGCTGGCCACAATAAAAGGCCACTCTGAAATGTGCTGTTTTATCACATAGCACAATGCCACAGATGTCACAAGTTTTGAGGGAGCTCGCAATTGGCATGCGGACTGCAGGAATGTCCACCAGAGCTGTTGTGGGTGAATTGAATGTTCATATCTCTACCATAAGCCGTCTCCAAAGGAGTTTCAGAGAATTTGATAATGCATCCAACCGACCTCAAAACCGCAGACCACGTGTAACCACACCAGCCCAGGACTCCACATCCAGCATCTTCACCTCCAAGTTGTCCGAGACCAGCCACCGGGACAGCTGCTGCAAGAATCGGTTTGCATAACCAAAGAATTTCTGCACTGTAATGTGGAAAGAAGCCACTAGATGACAGTATTGACCTTTTTTTTTTTGTTAAGCCCAGTCTGGAGCTAGGTTTGGGCATGTCTGAGAGGGGAAAGTCCCAGAGAAAAAAAAATTCTAAATGTGGGAGGGGGCTGCAAAAGAGTATATAAAGAGAAAAATTGAGAGAGTAAAGTAGTAGGAGAAATTGCAAGGAGAAGGATACATTTGACCAGACCTGTCACTCTTTTCAAGACCTGTGAAGCTTTTTGTGGATTTTTGCCTGAGTTGGAGCATTTTCTTGACCCGGAACATCACCAAGCAACCCCATCTCAAGGGACTGTAAATATATATTTTTTTTGTATATGTCAATCTTGGTCAGTAGTATAAATTGTAGGTTAGTGTTGGTCTTTGTTTAATTAAATCTGTCCTGGTTCTAAAATTTTGTCTGTCATCCCTTGCTGCCTTATGTCGTAGCAAATTGGGGCTAAAACGGCACAAACTGGCAGAAACCTTCTCAGGGAAGCTCATCTGCATGCTCATCGTCCTCATCAGGGTCTCGACCTGACTGCAGTTCGTCGTCATAACCGACTTGAGTGGACAAATGCTCACATTCAATGGCGTCTGACACTTTGGAGAGGTGTTCTCTTCACGGACGAATCCCGGTTTTCACTGTACAAGGCTGATGGCAGACGGTGTGTATGGCGTCGCTTGGGTGAGCGGTTTGCTGATGTCAACATTGTGAATCGAGTGGCCCATGGTGGCGGTGGGGTTATGGTATGGGGAGGCGGATGTTATGGACAACGAACACAGGTGCATTTTATTGATGGCATTTTGAATGCACAGAGATGCCATGAGATCCTGAGGCCCATTGATGCGCCGTTCATCCACGACCATCACCTCGTGTTGCAGCATGATAATGCAGGACCCCATGTTGCAAGGATCTGTGCACAATTCGATCTGTACACAATTCCTGGAAGCTGAAAACATCCCAGTTCTTGCATGGCCAGCATACTCCCCGGACATGTCACCCATTGAGCATGTTCGGGATGCTCTGGATCAGCGTGTACGACAGCATGTTCCAGTTCCTGCCAGTATCCAGCAACTTCGCACAGCAGTTGAGTATGAGTGGACCAACATTCCACGGGCCACAATCAACAACCTGTTCGACTTCATGCGAAGGAGATGTGTTGCACTGCGTGAGTGAAATGGTGGTCACATCAGATACTGACTGGATTTCTGACCCCCCTGGACCCCTCTCCCCAATACAATAAAACAGCACATTTTAGAGTGGCCTTTTATTGTGGCCAGCCTAAGGCACACCTGTGCAATAATCATACTGTCCAATCAGCATCTTGATATGCCACTCCTGTGAGGTGGATGAATCATCTCTGCAAAGGAGAAGTGCTCACCAACACAGGTTTAGGCAAATTTGTGAATTTGAGCTCAGCTCAAGAAAACTGGGATCAAAAACAAAAGTGTTGTGGTTATATTTTCATCCAGTGTGTGTCCTTCACAACGCCTCGGCTGACCTCAGGACACCACTTTTTCTGCTGCGTTGTTGGACCGATGACTGATTTTTTTTTTTTTTCCTCCCCCTTCTTATGTATATGTTCATTCCAGGAGTGAATAAATATGAACAATGCAAATCATTTGATTCTCCTGGTGGAAAAAAAAAAAAAATTGACCATTCTTGTATAACACTGAATTGTACAGTTTAGTATGGAGTGACCCATTTACTATCTAAAAATGAGATTTGCTGTTGTGAAGGGACTGCATGTTAGATCTACTTGGCCTACTAGTTTCATCTCGGCATGTGATCATTTGCAGTGATGTTTAGTTTGGTTCAGTTACTTTTTATTCACAGGTCAAATTATGTTTTTCATGGAAAACTGTTTCATAGTTTAGTACTGCTCTTAAAATCTAAAAGGAAATGGAAATAAGAAAATCCAACGTGTCTAACTAAATTAACTTATCCCCGTAGTCACAAGTTATGGGGAAGTCATGTCTGCTGGGACAACAGAGTTAGACTAATGTGTTCCAATGTCTTCTTAAATTTTAGACTTGCCTATCGATGGGTCCTCCAACTGGATGTTAGTTTTTATGAAGCTCTGCCGAACTAATAACTTGGAAATTTCCGGTAAACATGGGTCCTTTTCGGAGGCTCCTGAGAAGAAGGGTGCACCCTTGGAAGTTGGTCATTTTGGCCTCGGTGTTCGTCACATTTCTCTTACTGATCCAAAGAGAGGTGGTCAGTCAGAGCTCCAAGGAGGAGGCTTGGCTCGATGACGCGGCGGACGGGAAGAACACTGTGCTGGGTATGGTGATGGGGGCCGTCAATAACTTCCGGGACGCCATGCCCAAGATGCAGATCAGGGCCCCGGTGCGTCAGCCGGAAAGCGCAGAGGGCATGACCTGCCTGCCGGGGTACTACACGGCGGCCGAGCTGCGGCCAGTATTGGAGAGGCCCCCCCAGGACCCGAGCTCCCCGGGGGCTTCGGGAAAACCCTTCCACACGGACAACCTGAGTCGGGCCGAGCAGAAGGAGAGAGAGAGGGGGGAGGAGAAGCACTGTTTCAACGTGTTCGCTAGCGACCGCATATCGCTGAGCCGTAACCTGGGACCCGACACCAGGCCACCAGAGTGAGTGACTGAATGTTCTTAACTTGTCCACCATCCTCACCTTCCTCCTTAAGAGGGACGTTCACACTATGATTAGGCCTCGGCCTAACTCTGTTCTTAGCCCTGGGCGAAGAATATGACTAGGAATATGTTCCCGTTTGGTTGTTTTTAAATAGGCTAGCACTAACTTTAGCCAGGAGCTTGCTAGCCCTGCTTCAGAGCAGAGGTAGCACCCCCTTTTTAGAGCTACGTTCAGAAATCGCTGAAAATTTTGCAGTAAGCCCTGAGTCAACAGAAGCATGTCTTAGCATGGGCAAAATGTGTCCTGGGTGTCCTTAACTCTGGACTAACATTAGCCTGGAGATGAGCGCTGGTCTGAAAACGTTTAACACGTATTATTAAAGTTCTCTCAAAGGAACAGTGCATTGATTTCATATTTGAGCTCAATCTATAGCTCTTATATGATCATGTAAACACAGACTTTTTTTGAGACATTGGGAGCATTCTCAAGAAATGTGTGTTTTCAGTTATCAGGGTCGAGGATCTTTGAATGGAATCCTGCCGAACCGGAGAATAATCCTTCAATAAAGAAAAGTTAATGTTACTTGTGTGACCGTAAAATTACACGTCTCTTGGGTTTCTGAATTCAATTATGTTGCGCTGTTGGTTTGATGCTGCTGTGTAAAAACCTTTACTTTGGGCTCTATTTTCCCTGATAACATCCAGCATGCATTTCCCTGCGAGACGGGTTTCTGTTGGCTACGCAGGGCGCAGGCATTTCCTGTCAACACTGGCACAAGTTTTATTTAATCTTCATTTAATCAGGCTGTCTCACTGAGATTGGATCTCTTTTCCAGGAGAGACCTGAGAACCAGAAACATTCATAAAACAAGGAAACGATCAAAAGTACCAAAATGACACAACATGAGTAAGCACAGAATTGTTTAAAACCGTTACAAGAATCATGAAAGACCTCACATTATAACATTTTTAAATCTTCAACGTGAAACAATATTCAAGTTTTAGGGCAGTTTGTAGTTAAAAGGTGCATAGTACCTGAAGCCAGATCTGCCAACATTTGTGCGTGCATTACCGATGCTAAAAGTTAAGCAATTACTGGATCGTGTGTTGTCGTAACTGGATGTAAATGAGAGAGGAGATGAGGTTGTTTAGAGGCTTCGATTATAGAGCTTTGGATAGAGCATGGTGAATATTTCCTCTTGGCTGTTAGGACTGTCCAGCCAACCTTGTGACACTGAGAGCTATGATTGGTACAAAATTAATCATTTTTGATGAAGCATAATGCACTATAATACACGGGGTTTAACTCCTGAAGTGTTTATTGTGAAGGATGACAAAGCGAAATCTCCATAATCAAGGACACAAGGTTGACTGTGTTTAGAGGAGTACAGACATCTTTTAATTCAATATTAGAAGCCTAATTTAATTTAAAATTTTGATTTAAATGATGAATATGGATTTTGAAAGCTGGTCTGCTTTCAAGTAAATTTTTGAGGTATTTGAGTCATCAACAGAGATGAGTGCCATTTAAGGTATTAATGGCAGGATGATAAGAGTCACAGCTTGTAGCAGAAAATAACATGTATGGTTTTATCTGCATATGAAGCTAATCTGTTATTCATTAGTGATAATTGAAAAGTATTAAAAGCCAACTGAAGACATGAGAGTCTGAGGCATATATATTTGTCTTCAAAAAATGGACATCGAAGTTGTGATCAGGCAGAATTATTTATGTAAAAAGTAAACTGCAATGGACCAAAGATGGACCCCTGAGGCAACCCATTTTTAATAGTAAAATTACTTGAATGATCACCATCAGAAATTCCGATCTGCTTACTTTGTGAGGTAAGAATTGAACCAATTAAGTTTGGCTTTATCTAGAACTAAAGACTGTCGCTTGTTGTGCAGAATTTTATGATCAATGGTATCAAATGCTTTTGAGTGATCAATGAAAAAAGCAGCACAAGATTGTCTCCTCCATGGAAAACTGACAATGATATCAGTGACTGGAACTGCAGCTGTTATTATGCTTTGACCCTGGTAAAGACCAGACTTTTGTCACGGTTGTAAATTTACAGATTCAGAGGTGTATAGTTCTATGTTAACCAAAGATTCTGGAACTCTTGCTTGGGACAGAAGCTTTTGATACTGGACGGTCATTATTGAGTTTGTAAACATCACTATCTTTATGTAATGGTATTTCTGAGGTGTATTTCCACAGAGCTGGAATTATACCTGTTAAAAAGATTCAATTACAGATGCGTGCCAAGAATGGATAGGTTGGGCGCTTAATTTACACCTGTACGGTCATCATCCATCTGCACCAGTTTTTAAATGCCCACACCACCAGATGGGAGTATATTACGATTGCCTCGTCTGTCGGTCTGAAGAAAATTTGCTGTCAAAAGAGGCTGGGGCATTAGGAAAGCCCTCTGGTGGACAGATAAGGTAAATGTTTACGCTTGAGGTAGCAGGCAATTTATGAAAAGCATAAATTAAAGCTTCCACAGTGGATAATCTATCAGAAATAAGACCGGATACTTGTTTGATTTGTGGAGGGAGGTGTGCCTGTGATGAATTCTTTAGAGTCATTGTAGTGTTCTTAAATATAATGGAACTGATGCAGGCTGAGAGAGTTTGCAGATAGTAATTTGATTTGGCCTTCCTTATCATACTGGTGCAATTATTCTTTTTTTGCCTAAAAGTTAACCAGTCTTCAGCAGTGACACTAACTCTAGCCTTCGATCTGGCTTCGTCTCTTTTGTGGATAGCATCGGAGATTTGTGGGGAGAACCAAGGACTCTTTCCATTATTGTATCTCCCCGATGACGATAGTCGGGAGAGGCTATGGTTTCGTTCCTGGGCCGCCGCTGCGCCCGCTGAGATTTTCTGTTCTGGGCTCTGGAAGCGACAATTCTTAGAGGAATTTTTTCTAATTTTGCACAGGCAAAGATATTTATTTGACAATGCTCAAGTATGGCTGCCGGCATCCATTTTGTCCGAAATTTGGGGATCGGGGAAATGCACGACTTAGTCCCTGTGGCGACCAAGTTATCTTGTTAGTTCTTTGTATTTAAAGAGGGGCACGTATGTTGTCAGTAATATTAAAATATTCTAGAAATGTCTTCCTGTTGGGATTGTAAGTGATCTTTGTTAAAGAATGTTGACAGGGCGTATGGAACAGCAGGCTAAAGTGGAAAGGTGATGTTGATCATTTATTGGATGTACAGACCTGTCTCTATTGAAAATCAGTGTACTACACTTTTCATGACATTGATGAACTTATTACCTCGAAATGGTAAGTTGGATAAATGGAGACAGTTTCATGTAAAAAAAAAAAAAAAAGCCTCTGGTTCTGCAGGATTCCATTCAAAGGCCCTATTGAGAGAAACTGTACGAATCTTAATGTTTCAACTGACTCCAAATATAGTCAATGTGTATATTTGATCGAGAGATATGGAGCGAGCTAAATATCAAGTGTGATATCAAATGTGAAATAGGTTAATTGTTTCTTTTATTGAACATCCAAGTGCTGGTAACACAGTCACTATTGGTAGTAATTGAGCGCACTGAAGTTTCAGAAAATTGTCCTTGAATTTTGAACCAATCCATAAAATGATTTTTTTTTTTTTTTTTTCCCCCCCAAGGGATAATGATTTAGCTGGCTAATTTCAGATCTCATTCGCGCAGGAGCACATCAGAACTGCATTGTGGAGAGCTTTAGGGCAGAAATGGCTTTAATACTTCTGCACTTCACAGCTGTAGTAAATAAATCACTGAAATTTATCAGCACTTTTCATCTGAGAATGTTTACATTATCAGAGCCCTTTATGTTTAATAAATACCACCATGTTGTGGCCAAATGCTGTAACTGCAGTTGTGTGGGCAAAGGAATCGGTCATACCTTTGTGACAGAAAATTCACTTTGAAAGCCAAAGAGTTCATGTGAGATCACGAACATAAACAATATTTCCTATTTTGTGTCCAGTGGACATGAGGGATAAATCTTCAGTATGACTGAATGTTTTTGTTATTTTTATTTTATTTTTTTTTAGGAAATTTTCCATAAGCCACAGGCACAGATTAGCTTTTCAGCTTATGCCAGTTTATGCTTTTTGGGAGTAAAGGTTGCTCAGTTTTGTTTGGCCAATTATAGTAGTATGGTTCAGTTCCTATTATTTTAAATGGGGCAAATTCTTTTTCTGAGCTTTGCTCTTTCAAGCAGCTGATAATGGTTTGATGTGGTTGGGATTTAGCTGATGGCTTGATGTGGTCAGGATTTTAAACATTCCTGGCAAGCAGTAAGACTGGCAAATGTTACCAGCAGGGATCGAAGGTAGTGGGCTTCTTAATAGCTTCCAACTGTTCCAGCGAAATGTGCTCATTTGCAGGTGCATCGAGCAGACCTTCAAGCGTTGTCCACCGATGCTAACCACCAGTGTGATCATCGTCTTTCACAACGAGGCGTGGAGCACCCTCCTTCGCACTGTGTACAGCGTGCTGCACACCTCCCCCGCCTTATTTCTGAAGGAGATCGTCCTGGTGGACGACGCCAGCGCTGACGGTAAAAATTGGGGCCGTGGACCACCCTGCCCTCCCTCTGATTGGACGTCAGACTCGCGCCGAAGCCGGGTTCTCAGCTGGGAAGTGAGGATCAGGGTGGAGGCTTAGACTATTCGATGAAGGGGAAAACCCCTCTCTTTGGCAAATGCAGCAGGCATGGGGCATATGGCCTGCTTTTTACGGCGAATTGTCTGCTCGCTGAAAAGTCGATTTTATGTATTCCAATGGTACCTTATCCCGGTTGGCGTCTCCTCGCGCAGGTCATCATCGCGTTAAAAAAACTTGTCACGACATCAACTGTTTTGGATGGTAAATGGCGTTGTACTGCAAATTTGGTCTTTGTCTAGATAATGAGGATTTCAGGAGCTCTGCCAATTCTATTGCCTAACTTCTGGTGCCAACTTCAGACTACATAAATCCAAAATTATCAGTGGTCTATCATTAGAAAGCATTGAACTAACAACAGAATTGCAGGAAAGGCTGGTTGACCAAGAAGGGAAAATCTGGCGGACCCAAAAATAATAATTTTTTTTTTTTTTAATTATTTTGATTGTACAGTTACATTAACCATAATGGATCAATTCTATTATTTTGAAACCCTGGCCCCATTTTCCTGTATATTTCTGTATATATGATTAATTGGGATAATTTTTTAAGTGGTCCAATATTAAATGAGAATGCTATATCCTGAGTTTCACAAAATGGCTTCAATGTAATTCAACTGGACATTTGTCTACTTTCAAAGTACGTCCAAAGTATGAAAGTTCAGGTTTTTGCTACTGAAAGTCTCATTGTTATTTTATACTCATTGTTATTTCACGACTCATCTGATACTTGGCGTATCCTACTGGCTTATCAAGCAATTATTTTTGACGTTATATTGCTGTTCTTGTAAACTGACTCCCAGTAAACACTAACTCTTGCTAATAACATAACCTCCCGTCTGTCTGCAGCAGGTCTTCACTGTTTGAACAGCATTTTTCTTCTGGAGAACTTTGGTGTAGGATTTCTTCTCCTATTTGGCGCGCAGTTTCATCCTAGTCAAAATGGTCACTGCAAACATGATGGTCTGCAAGGTGCAGTGTACGGACAGGAGTTTTTCCATCCCTGTGTTGCACAACTAACCACAACTCCAGTGTGTCCCTGTCTCTGAACGGTAGTCTTTGAAAGCTTTGCAAAGTGTGGTGAATCACTCCGTCTCCACAGTTCTGAAATGCTGTCAAACCATGTTTTAAAATTTTTTATAAATGTTTTAGATGGGACCAAGCTACTTTTTCTGCACTCCGCTCTTCCCCAGATGATTCTCTCAAACTCCTCAAGCTTTCACTCAGGTTTACACCGTCTTCCTGCAACATCTCACCTCCCTTCAGATTTAACAGCAAGACTTCTTGAGCAAGACTTCTGTTATACGTTAGAGACCCATCTATCCGAGCGTGAGCAGGGCTTCTTTTCTTTCCTGATGTTTTTGGAGACTTATAACAGTCAGAGCCCATCAGAGGCAAAAACATGTGCTTAAGTGGATGTAATTTGACGCGGAAAAATTTAATAAGTTGCATCTGATTCCCAGGTCATGGCGCTCTCCTTCTTAATTGGGCCAATTTAAAAAAAAAAAAAAAACCATCGTCCCTGTTTATCATTTAAACACGAACAGACAGGAAAATGGGGCCCAGGTTCAAATTTACTGGAATTATCCCTCAAATAACACTGCTTTCATTATTTGTTCAGGGTGTACTGTAGGATGTCACTGTGCACTAAAAGGCACAATGACATGTTTACAAGGAAAAGGGATTTCAGCAGTGTGAGTTAAAATGCACACAAATTTTTTCACTTGCATTGAAAAATGGGCCTTGATGGGCATTCATTTTCATAATCTTGAGTACAGGAGGGTATTTCGCAAAGCAGAATTTAGTCAAACTTGGTATATGGAGTTATCTGGAGAACTGCGAAGTAAAACCCGGAAATGCCTGTTTTTTTATTTTAATTTTTTCTCCTTCACACGATGTTCCATATTCTTGACCTTAAATTTTTATTTTTTTTTTTCTGCGCTGTTATCCAGATAACTCGACAAGCTTGCTTTGTGAAATGGGGCCTAGACCAGCAGCCTTCCCATTAGCGGCCCGTCGCTCCAGGGAACGACCCACTCACCTCAGCTCTGACCCCCCCCGCCCCCCGCCCCCTGCTCCCTGCTGTCCCACAGGGACATAGAGATTAGTCCGGTTCTCTGGGCAGCCAGCCACGCTGGTGAATTCACCGCCGCTCAGCGTGCAAATTTCCGCAGAGCGAAGCCAAGCAAAAGTAACGGTGCTTAGTATGCATGACCACCTGAAATGGGAGCTGGAGAAATATTTAGCGTGTCCTCGGCTCCTCAAATGAAGAATGTGACCTGAATTTTAATGTCATGCTGTGGCGATGAAAAGTACAGAAGCAGTACTTTGGCATAATTTCTTACAAATCTTTCACGATTTGGAGAAAAGGTAGAAAACGTAGATTTGTTTGTGATTCGGCGCAATAAGATGCCTCGTCCTGACCAAACATGGAAAGGTTTAGGATTTCGTTTTTTTTTTTTTAAAATTTATATTGCTGAACGTTCTTTCTGCTTGATGCCTCGGTGTGAATTGCGAGTGTAACTGGCGCAGTGTCAGGCTGTATGATTAGCGCTCCGTACATGCGTTCTCACGGCGCTCACTGCCGTGGAAACGGAGAGGGAGTGTTTGGAATGGCAGGGCTCGTACGGGCTCGAGAGGGCAGTGGTGCCCCTGTTATGTTTCCTGTGTTGTCAGAGGCCCTGAAGGATGAGCTGGATAATTACCTGAAGCCGCTGCAAGTGGTGCGGGTCGTGCGTCAGCGGGAGAGGAAAGGCCTTATCGCGGCGCGGCTGCTGGGCGCCTCGGTGGCCACCGGCGACATCCTTACCTTCCTCGACGCTCACTGTGAGTGCCTCGGGCAAACGGGCTAACTGGGGTGTCCGAAATGCAGGGGGAGTGCGTGTTTGTGCATGCCTTTGTGCACGGAGGCATGCAGGTCTGTCCATGAGCTGCCCGTATCGTGTCAAGATTTTTGTACCAATGAGAAGGTGGAGAGGGCGTAATGTCAAAGCATCATGCTTGGTTATAAACGAGAATTGCACAATTACGAGGTGTCATCTATTACCAACATCAATGTAAGAATAATATTATGTATTATACTATATTGTAATGTCTTTATATACAATCCAAATTCTGGAATAGTTGGGACAAAGTGTAAATTGTGAATAAAATCAAAATGCAATGACTTCAAATCACACCAGCCAGTATTTTATTCACAATAGAACAGAAATAAAATGGCAAATGTTGAAACTGAGAAACTTTACAATTTCATCCACAAAATGAGCTCATTTCAAATTTGATGGCTGCTACAGGTCTCAAAAAAGTTGGGACAGTTGCCTGTTTATCATGGTGCAGCATCCCTTCTTCTCTTTAACACAGAGTGGAGGCGTCAGGGCATTGAGGAGACAAGTTTCTTGAGTTTAGCCATTGGAATTTGATCCCACTCTTGTTTAATACAGGCTTCCAGCTGCTGGAGAGTTTTGAGTCTCCTTTGAAGGACTTTTCGTTTAATTATGTGTTCTCAATCGGTGAAAGATCAGGACTGCAAGCAAGCCAGTTCAGCACACGTACTCTTCTACTACGAGGCCATGCTGTTGTAATAGCCGCAGTATGTGGTTTTGCATTGTCCTTCTGAAATACACAAGGCCTTCCTTGGAATAGATGTTGTCTGGGGGGGAGCATATTGTTCTAAAACCTTTATGGTGCTTTTTAAAACATGCGAGTGTCCCACACCATATACACAAATGCGTCCCCATACCATCAGAGATGCTGGCTTTTAAACAGAACACTGATCACAGGAGGGATGGTCTTTCTTCTCTTTAGTATGGAGGACACAACGCCCATGATTTCCAACAAGAATGTCAAATTTGGACTCGTGTGACCACAGGACACTTTGCTACAGTCCATTTTAAATGAGCCGTGGCCCACCTAACACGGCGGCACTTCTGGATCATGCTCAACAATGGCTTTCTTTTTGCATGATAGAGTTTTAGGTGGCATCTGTGGATGGCACGGTGGACTGTGTTTACAGACAGTGGTTTCTTGAAGCATTCCTGGGCCCATTTTGTAATGTCAGTGACAGAATCATGCTGGTGAGTGATGCAGTGGCGTCTGTGGGCCCAAAGATCACAGGCATCCAGTAAAGGGCTTCGGCCTTGTCCCTTATGCACAGAGATTTTTCCAGTTTATCTGAATCTTTTGATGATGTTATGCACTGTCGATGATGAGACCTTCAAAGCCTTTTCAATTTGACGTTGAGGAACATTGTTTTTAAATTTGAAATGAGCTCGTTTTATGAATAAAAATGTAGAATGTTTGTTACAACATTTGAAATGTTATTTATGTTCTGTTGTAAATAACATATTGGCTTATGTGATCCGAAAGTCATTGCATTTTGATTTCATTTACAATTTACACTTCGTCCCAACTATTTCAGAATTGGGGTTGTGGTATAATATTACAATATAACATCTATTGTACTCCTTAAACATCAAAAAAAAAAAAAAAATTAACAATAATTTGCTCTGTTCAGAGATTCATTCTGGTCATAGTTTATGTAAGACTGTTTGTTCATGATTTTTGAAGTTTGCTTTGGCTGAACTAATTATTTTCATAAAGGGAAGTAGTTCTCAGTAATCTTGTATCATGCAAGTCTGGCCTTTGTAGTCTGTGCCATTCCCTGTACTTAAGGTGCGGAATATAACAAAGTGAAATTTATTTTTGAAATGTAATACAATGAAATGCTGACATTGGTTATGGAATGGAAATCAGTGGACCCTTAGTTCCAGATAGGTTTTATTAATCTTGTTCCAAAGCCAGTGCTAATCTCTGAATCGCGGCGCCTGATTTTCTCAGGTGAGTGTTTTCAGGGCTGGCTGGAGCCTTTGCTGGCCAGGATTGCGGAGAATTTCACAGCTGTGGTGAGTCCGGACATCACGACCATAGATTTGAACACCTTCGAGTTCACGAAGCCCTCTCCCTACGGACAGAATCATAACCGGGGAAACTTCGACTGGGGCCTGTCGTTTGGCTGGGAGAGCATTCCAGACCACGAGAAGAGCCGGAGGAAAGACGAAACCGCCCCCATCAAGTGAGACCCTCTTTGGGTAAAACAATCCATCTGTGCCTCTGAAAAGTCTTATGCAGACACGAACGACCAGTCCAAAAATATTAGGACATTCTACTCATGATTTTGTTCCATGTTTTACTGAAATGTAAGTAGTTTTAAGTTTTGTAAATGACCTGAAATTTCCCTATTGCCTATTGCCCAGCATGAATAGTGAGAAGTAAAAAGAAAAAAGCCATTAGTTTAGGATGGATGGTGACCTTAATTTTGGAAATGTAATCTTTGGAAAATAAACAAGAAGAGTAACTATTTACATTTTCAAACAAATCATATAAAATCAAACTAGTTTGGTTCAGACTGGACGAGGGAATCAAGAGGAAGCAAGCTACGATTGCAACATATCTTTGGGAACTTCCGAAATTGTTAGGAGTTACCTTTGGAAATGTTTAAAAAAGAAAATCCTTAAACCTGCACGGCAGTTGTTTGGCTATCGTGGCCACTTTGAAAAATCTAGTATTTGTGTGCATTTTTGAAACAGAAGTGTTTAATTTTTCTGTCACTGACTTGAAAATTGTTGGTGTCCAAAGATATGAGCAGTGGTGTACAGTACAGCTTATACACATTTGGAAAATGCCACTATGGAAAGGGTTCAGAATAGGTTTGTAAATACCTGGAAATGACAGTTGACAGTTTGTACTTCATCCTGATATTTACTGCTTTCAAATGTGGGCAGCTTCAGTAACAGGGACAAAAGGTGAACATTATGTCACTGCCCAAGCACTTGTGGATTGTACTGTAGACCATGTGGACGCTGTGAAAACAATGAGATTCTTGAGGGCTAATGTCAGTGTGGTTTGCCACTGCATGACAAACGTTTTACTTGCGGCCACTTCCTGTATGCGAACCTCGCTGTTTTTTCCCTTTGAACTTTTCATACGGTCATTCTGACACATTTTTTAATTGATTGTGGAGCAAACGGAGGTCCCTCGTGTTTCTGCGCAGAACCCCCACGTTCGCCGGCGGTCTCTTCGCCATCTCTAAAGAATACTTCTATCATATCGGAAGCTACGACGAGGAAATGGAAATCTGGGGAGGGGAAAATATCGAGATGTCTTTCCGGGTGAGTGAAGGCCAGGCCGAGCATGTGATCCGCTGAGCTTCCGTGATTCGTACTGGTGTTTTTCTGAGAATTATGCAAGACCTTGCAATGTCCCTGGTTTACATGCCATCTTGGTGTGTGATCATAGCTGACCGTAACATGGATCTGCGGGTTTATGTTCCTAATCAGCGCTTGGTTGATTTAAGGCGGTCGTTTAGGCAAAAAAATATGCCTCCCCTGGTTTTTCCCCAGGGAATTGATTGTCGATAGCCCACTTGGCTCAGGACAGACTTTACTTGCTATCAGGCTGGAACTTCATTCCATGGAGACCAGAGTTAACTATTAGGAGCATTGCTACTCCCCTGGATAGGATGCTAGTCCACAACTGGTTATACTCCCCCGGCATGTAGCTTGGGGACCAGAGAATTGCTGGAAAAGCCAGCCATACACCTGGGTGCAGTGAAGCTCTGCAGGAGTGAAGTGTTTTGCCTTAGAGCGCACTGCGAAAGCCAGGACTCAAACTCAAGACCTTTCGTTCACAAGTCCAGTGTGCTTGACCACCGCGTCACAGTGTAAATTGGCAGATCTAGCACCCTGCCAGGACTGTAAATGGTCTCCGGTGTGCGGCCATTTTGTGCACATGATTATTGTATTGCAGACGAATTGGAACGGTGGGTAATTCCTGGCTTCTCTGTGAGCGTCTCCACAGGTGTGGCAGTGCGGGGGTCAGCTGGAGATCATCCCCTGCTCTGTCGTGGGACATGTTTTCCGCACAAAGAGCCCCCACACGTTCCCCAAGGGCACCCAGGTGATCGCCCGGAATCAGGTGCGCCTCGCCGAGGTCTGGATGGACGAGTACAAGGAAATATTTTACCGCAGGAACCAGGTGGCTGCCCAAATGGCCCGAGAGGTAGGCAAATAGACCAGCCGTAACATCTCACTGATATTACAAAACATAAGTGCTGTTTTTCAGAACTAAGCTAAAACTGTTCTAAATCTCCTCTGTCCCCGTTTCTACCTTGATGTGTCCTTTTGACTGTCTGACATCCAGGGTGTGAAAGCACCATATCACAGCTGTTAGCTGCCTCTTTTATGTGACCTATGCTCAATACTATGTGGGAGCTTGCTTTTCTGAATGCAAGCAATGAGCTGATCTACTAGCTAACAAACACCTAAACCATTTCTGTTACACTACATAACCAAAGTTATGTGGACACTTCTCAGTCTGGGACCTTTGGTTTTCCTAGGATTCATATATTTGTGAGGAAAACTCTTGACGCTATAGCACATACCATACTGAGTTATCCGAAAGCCCTCTACTGTTTCAGCATGATATTGCCCACATGCAAAGAACATACATGGCTCGTTAGAGCTGGTTTATACTACCTTGACAAAAACTTGACCTGAACCCCATAAAACCTGATATGGGTCCAGCAAATTTAGCTGCAGTATTCAAACCTGTGGAACTTCAGGCCCGTTTTAAATCCTGTTGGAGATCCCAGACCTTCCAACAATCCCAAATACTGTATGTCTTGCTGAATTATAGGGAAAAGTTAATAAAATGATGTACATGAGCCAAGTTTTCTTCATTTCATGTGGTGCTGTGACCATGAATACATGGGGCATCTTGGGTTTGAATATTTCTCCCATAAGCGTGATACTGCTTCAGTGAAGCGCTGCAACCAGCAGATATAGAATATGTATGGTACCTTGTCTTATAATATGAAAAAATGCTTTCTCTAACTTTGAAAAGACCCCCCCCCCCCCATATCACAGGATAATGTAGCATATATATTCTGTCTCTGCTGGTTGCAGCACTTTTCTGCAGGTACATGACACTTATATGGGGAGAAATATTCAAACCCAGAACCCCATTTTTTTCACAGCCACTGCATTACATCAAATGGAGAATATTTAGATCTTGTGCATCATTTTATATACATTTCCCTGTAATTCAGCTGGACATATTTGCTATCTATGGAAACTTTGAGATCTCCAATAGAATATGAAATAGGCCTGAATATCGACTGGTTTGAATACAGCAGCTGGATTTGATGGACCCGTATATGGGTCCGTTGGGTCTTTGGGGGTAATACTGATCATTCTGAAATCAGGAGTGGGATGATCTTGCTTTTTACATGGATTGGGTCCTTCCTCGTTTCCTTCTTTGAGTGTTCACTCAGGCTAATTTGCAGTTTCTCAGTATCATTCTTCAATGCAGGCCTTTATTTAATTGGGGTGAGCCCAGCTGAGAGTTAAGCTCGCTTCATGTTTCGACCGTCAAACAAAATGAGAGAAACTAGTTTTAAGAAATGGGAAGCTGAGAATGTACTGGAAAAAGTAACTGTCACATGCAAAATGATAAAATCAAAAGCAAAAAAAATGAGAAATGACAAGTCAAAAGTTCATCTCTAGTTGTGGGGGACCAGGCATGAGGAACCTTGGGAATATGTGATTGCGACATTCGGCATTAAATTAATAAATGCCTATTATTTAGTTTAGAGCCTTGAAGAATGTGTGGTGCTGTATCAGGGCTGGAACATGAGAGAAGTAACTGCCTACAGCGAGTCCTACACTGAGCTGACCATTCAGTGTGCGTTTATGAGGGGGGGGCGGGATCACAGGATGAAGGCAAAGTTAAACTGACAGACTTCACCAGTCTGACTGAGGCATGCTGGGCCTGAAACAGGCTAATAAAACCGGGGTGAACAGTAGTGACCAATGAGGAACATCTGCCATAGGCAGGGGTGCCACTTGAAGAGTATCGTGACTCTGCCTCGAGCTTTATTATCTGCTGGGAGTGTCATCCCCTGAAAGCTGAGCTGGTCTGTGGGTCATAAATGGAACATCTCGGAGAAATCTGCAGGGGAGAGAGAACTCCAGCTCAGAGTGCTCCCACGCTGGGTTCAAAAAACGGTGTCCCTTCAGAATGCCTCTCTTGTGCATCATAAAAACTGGTGATTGTTGTTGCTGTTTTTTTTTTTTTAAAACACTGGGCTGCCGTATTTATGCGGTTTCTGTTGGTGATAAAACTGGTTTTGCCTTAGACGTTGTTCAGCCTGTGTTCTCCTCGATGCCCAATGAAAATGGTCTTGTCTTTGAGTCCATTTGCATGTTGCATTGATCTTGGAGTTGAGTTATATGTTGTTCCTATCTTTCCTGAATGCCTTTTTCCTGCATTTATGTCAGAGCTTAATTTTGGTGACTAGGATGGCCTGTTTTTAAGAGAACATTATGTAAACATTTAAGAGAACATTATGTACATATTGAGTTGGTCTCAATTTTTTTTTTTTTGTTAACAGAAACTAAGCCCCTGCTAAAAGAGGTTTATTATCCACTTACATAGTTTCCCTGCGGTTTCTATTGTGACTGCTGCTTGGGGCTTCTCTGGTTAATAAATTGTGGACCCTGAGCTTCTGTCTTGGCTTTAATTAATTTTCCTTGTTATCTAGGGTGAGCGAGGTCATTATGTAAGGGGTTCAAAATGTGGCCAAAACTGATGGTTGCAGGATGATCGCACTTTTGGAAAGAGATTTCCAGGGTGGGTTTGTCTGTCACCGGTGCCAGCTAATTGAGCATCTGGAGAGCAAGACCCTTGATCTTCAGGGCCAGTTGGCGGCGCAACATAGTTTGCAATCATTAGAGTTCCGAGAGGAAGTAGTAGTAGTAGTAGTATGCCATTTAGAGAAATGATGTGTACGCCAAAGCAGGGGTGTGCGGAAACCACAGAACAGGTAGGGAGAGAAAGTTGGGTGACTGTAGGTTGACAGCGCAGGAAAGGGCGTGCACACCGCACAGCGACAGCTCCTCCAGTGGTTGAGGTGTTCTACCGATTCCGGCTCTTGCAGGAACTCAACTTGGCCCCTGACCCTGAGAGTGGGGGAATTGATGAGCATCAAGGCACCCTGTTGGCTTCTACCCCTCAGAAATGAGAGTTCTTGATAGTGGGGGACTCGATCATCAGAGGAATAGACGGCTTAGTCTGTTCGCGCCACAAGGAGTCTTGTACGGTATTTTGCCTGCCTGGTGCCCAGGTAGGAGACCTCCTGGAGCATGCGGACAAGCTCCTGGCCGGAGCGGGGAGGGATCCAATTGTCATGGTCCATGTTGGGACAAATGACATGGGTAAGGGTAGATTTGAGGTTCTGCAAGGCAAATTTGTGGAATTGGCTGAAAAGCTTAGGGGCAGATCCTCCAGAGGGAAGCAGAATTATATCTGGAGGTTTAACGCGTGGCTATGAACCTGGTGAAGGAAAGAGGGGTACAGGTTTATGGGGCACTGGAACTTTTTCTGGGACAGGGGTGACCTGTTCAAGCCTGACGGGCTGCACCTGAACCGAAGGGGTACCTTTGCACTGGGCCAGCGTATGTTGAGGGTAGCACAGGATTATTTATACTAGGCACTAGGGGGAGGGAGGTTGGAGAGTGTTTCACATAGGGAAATGCAGACTGCCCTGATGGAAGCTGATGGCGTTACATGCACTATTGATGGTATACTTTTAAAGCAACAAAGCGTAGTCGGGGGATTGAAGCAGCGGCCGCATGGGAAATCAAGGGGGAAGAGCATTAGTAATAACCTGAAATGTTTTTATTTAAATGCAAGAAGCATAAAAAATACATTTCCAGAACTTGAGGCCATTATCATTAGTGAGGGCTAAGACATAGTTGGGATTACAGAGACATGACTTGGTTAAGAGGATGGAGATGAATATAATATAGATGGTTATAAGCTCTTTAGGAAGGATAGATGTAATAGGCGAGGAGGGGGTGTAGTACTCTGTGTGAACGAAAACATAAATGTACAGGAAATTCCCGAAATTGAACATTCCTAGCCCTGTGAAGATATCTGGGTCAGGCTCATTGGCAAATACGAAACCGGTTTAAACATAGGAGTATGCTATCGACTGCCAGCTTTGGACAGTACTGCCAATGAACTGCTTTTTAGAAGGATTACACAAGCTTGTAGAGGAAGAGGGACTATTATTATTGGAGACTTCAATTATCCTGGTATTGATTGGAAAATGGTAAAAAGGACAGGGTAAAGGGGAGGAGGAATTTCTGGATGTTATAAATGATAATATTTTGGTGCAGTATATGAATACATCTACAAGAAAGAAGGCAATTTTACATGTGGTGCTTTGTAATGACTCCGATTGACTTAGCAATATTAAGGTACTGGAGCCACTTGGGACTAGTGATCACTCTACTGTTAATTTTGACGTTTCATGGGAAGTTAAAGGTGTCTTCGAAAACCAAAATTTTTAACTTTGACGGGATACGCTCATATCCAAGCGAAATAAAATGGGAGTCTCTTCTGGACCGTGAGTCTGTAAATGAGATGTGGGAAAGATTTAAGGGGGTTTTACTTGATTCACGATGTAAATTCATTCCAAAGCTGTCCAAAAGTAAGCTGAAAAAGCAAAATCCTCCATGGATGACCACAGCTATTCGTAGGAGTCTGAGGAATAAGAGGAATCTTTATTAGCCGTACATAAAAGATAACAATGAGACTACTAAGGCTGAATACTGTAAAATGCGAGCTGTGTTCAAAAAAGAGCTGAGGAATGCTAGAAGACTGTATGAAAGGCAAATTGCAAAAGGGGCAAAAACTAATCCTAAGCGCACCTTAAACAGTTTATTTTTATTTTATTTATTTATTTATTTTTTTGAGAATTTAACCTTGGAGTGGGTTTTGATTCGGCCAGAGGGCATGTCCAATGCTCAAGATTATTTTGTGGAAATTGAGATTAGGTATAATGAAGTATTAGACAAGTTGCATAAACGAAAGGCATATAAGGCAGCGGGTCCTGATGGCTTATATCCTAGAGTGCTCAGGGAAGTTAATGAGATCATCTTTAAACTGCTCTTTGCTGTCTTCAGACGGTCTTTAGAAACTGGAGAAATACCAAATCATTGGAAGCAGGGCAATATAATACCAATATATAAGAAAGGGGACCGTACTGAGCCAGGAAATTACAGGCCAGTCAGTTTGACTTGCATTGCATGCAAAATACTGGAATCTCATAAAAGACGAGCTGGAATTATTCCTTGAACGTAGTATTATCTTGAGGGATAACCAACATGGTTTCTGTAAGGGAAGGTCATGCCTGACAAACCGTCTGGAATTTTTTGAAGGGGCTACCAAGACTTATGATCAAAGCAGGGCTTAAGACATCATATACTTGGATATATATGAAGCATTTCAAGTACCACTTAAGAGGCTAATTTTTAAAAAGAGCTCCATTGGAGTTAAAGGCGGTATTCTGGAGTGGATTCAAAACTGGTTACAGGACAGAACACAAAGAGCAGTGGTCAGTGGAATCTCATCTGAGCTAGCAAAGGTGGGGAGTGGCGTCCCCCAGGGATCAGCGTTGGGACCCCTGCTGTTCCTAATCTACATTAATGACCTTGATAGAAATATTGAGAGCAAATTAGTAAAATTTTCAGATGATACTAAATTGGGAGGTTTGGCAAATAGTTTAGACTCTTCTAAAGTGATCCAGGAGGATTTGGATAGAGTCCAGAGTTGGGCAGAAATGTGGCAAATGAAATTGAATTTAGCAAAATGTAAAGTTGTACATGCAGGTAATAAAAACATTCGACAAGATTACTTCATGGGATGTTTAAAACTGGAATGTGCTCCACATGAAAAAGATCTTGGAGTGATTGTTGACCAAACCCTCACAGGCTCTAGTCATTGTGCCGTAGCAGTTGAAGTCAATCGGATGCTGTGATACATATCCAAAAGTACTGAGTACAAATCCAAGGAGGTGATGCTTCTCTTGTACAACACATTTGTCAGACCACATCTGGAGTATTGTGTACAGTTCTGAGGACCATACTTTTAGAAAAATATAGAGTCTCTCGAAAAAGTTCAGAGAAGAGCAACTAAGCTGACTCCGGGTATGAAAGATTAAAGCTGTGAGAATGGGCTGAAGATCCTTCATCTCTTTAGTCTTAGGAAAAGGAGACTCAGGGGTGATCTGATTGAGGTCTTTAAATATGTTAAAGGGATTAACAAAGTAAATAATGTAGGATTCCTTTGGCCAAGTTCTGTTAGTAGAACTCAGGGTCATAAATGGAAGTTGACCAAGGGTAAATTTAGCACTGATATTAGGAAATATTTTTTCACCCAAAGAGTAATTTTGATGTGGAACAGCTTGCCTGACCATATTGTTGAGGCAGAAACCTTGGAAAACCTTTCCAAGAGCAGGCTTGACTTAAAGCTAGATACCATTGAGACATTGAGTATCTGAAGAGATATATTCAGAAGTTAAAAGAAACTAGCGAGCCTAGTTGGGCTGAATGGCCTGTTCTCGCCACTCATGTCATGTTATGTTAAACATGCAGTCATTCTGTCGTAAAGTTTACTTGTAATATTTCAAGCTGAAGAGCATAAATTGTATTTTATTACGGCCTCGTCTGGTCGTCACTCTTACATACACTCAGTGGCCACTTTATCAGGCATGCCTACACGCTCGGTCATTAACACAAATATATTGTATAATCAGCTATCTTTCAGTGGGAAATTAGTGAATAAAACCATGCAGACTTTGTCAGGTGGTTCAGTTGTTGTTCAGATCAAACCTCAGAATGAAGAAAAAATGTGACCGTGGGATGAATTTTGGTGCCAGACGGGGTAATTTGAGTACCTGCTGATCTCTGCGGATTTTCATGTACTAACGTTTCTGGAGCTTCCAGAAAATGTGAAAAATCAACACTCAGCGAGCAATGGCTCTGAGGAGGAAAACACCTCGTTAATGCGAGAGGTCAGTGGAGTTTGTTCAGACGGGGTTGAGCTTGCAGGAAGGCGACAGTTACTCATATAAGCACACGTTTAGGCCCAGTTCCAATCCGACCCCTTACGGGACTCACTGAGTTGGAGGCGAATTCACGGGAAGTCCGTGAGTGTGTGAGGGCTGTTCCATTGTCAGATCATAAAGTCAGTGAGTCCGTGAATGAGCCCTTACTGCCCCCTTACCGTAAGTCGGCACTGATGCTGACTTTGGGTAAGGAAATTACCCACAGTTCATAGCGTTGTGAAGTCAAATACGGGGGATGCCGTAGGAATACCGGAAATTTAAACCAAAAAAACAAAAAAAAAAAAAACAAACGGTAAATAAACCAAAGAGCGCTCCGATCGAGGTAATTTGAGGAACAAGAAAGAAAAGAGTTTCCGTGTAAGTATTAACGTTGATTGTCACAACTGCGTGTAGTTTGGTAACATGAAAAGGGATAAGCGCTGTTCCATTCTAGTTTATAGGATCTGGAGCTCTCTCAGACTCAGTCCCTTACAGCTGACGTCAGTTAAGTCAGTGAGGGTTCAGGGCTTGAGTCTTTAGGGGGCGGATTGGAATTGGGCCTTAGAGTAGCGATATGCAGAAGAGCGTCTAAGGACTCGGAACACGCAGAACCTGAAGGTGATTGGTTACAGCAGTTGAGGATCCACACCTGTCAAGACAAAACTGAGCACAGAGTGGGCAACGGTTCACCAAAAGGACTAAAGGTCTAACATCTGGTCTGAGAGAACTGTGTATCTGCTCTGACAGTAGGGTCAGAATTTTGCATAAACAATATAAAGGCATGCATACTGACTGGTTTCAACAGTTCATGCTGCTGCTGCTGGTGTGGGAATATTTTCTCGGCAGGTTTGGTTTAATAGCAATCGAGCATCATTAGAATGCCGCAGCCTAATTGCATATTGTTGTTCACCATGTGCATCCCGCTGTAGCCACAGTCTACCTCTCTTCTGTTGGCTATATCCAACTGGATGAAGTGTTTTCTCACAAAGCACGCCTCTTCTCGTGAGAGTTCCTGAATTATGACTGTGTTCAATGTTCTCTGAAAGCCTCCACAGTCTCCAGTCACTTATCGCACTTCAGCATCTTTGGAATGTGCAGCTGAATCCGCCGTGACTGCACGCTGTTGTAATGGCATTACGGACCAGAATCTTTTCAGAGTTCCACTTGTACCTTGTTGAATCTGAGCCACACAGAATGCAGACCATTGTCTGGCAAAAAGGGGGTTCTACCACTTATGAGATGGGTGTGCCTAATAAATTGGCGAATGAGTGTTTTTACAGTAATCATTGATGCGCTCGATGTCTTGAGGATTAGGTTCATTTCTAATGCAGGACAAACTAGCCCCAGCTAATTTACACTGAGTGGAAGTGCCATGTTCAAGATGATTCCATTAACAGATCTCCTGTGAACTGGAAAAACCTAGCACATATGGCACTTTTGGCAAAAACTGAGTTTCATTCTCATCTGCAGTAATTGAGTGGTGAAGATTTTTATCGCACTTGCTATGTACATTATTTGAGCTGTCAAAATCAAGTTTCTATTATAATTTTATTTATTTATTTTTTTTGGCTCTCAAAAGACCAGAGTCCAACAGCTTTTGTTCAATTGCGAGACCCTTGCCACTGAAACTCTCTTGGTTTTCCAGATCTCAGGAGAGATGAAAAATCTTGTGTCAATCGGTTTGGGAAGTGGTGCACTGGGGAAATTCCGATTACTTTCACCCTCCGAGTATTAAGGACAGGACTTCTGTTTGCAGAGGTCGTTCGGTGACATCTCCCGCCGTCTTGATCTCAAACGGAGGCTGGAGTGCCGGAGCTTCTCCTGGTATTTGAAGAACGTTTATCCTGAAATCTTCATGCCTGACCTCAGCCCGCTGAAGTTCGGTGCGGTGAGAATTACCCCCCTAACCCTCAAACGCTCCAGACCACAAGCTTCCTGTCACCCCAGTGTTAAAAGGGAAAGCTTAAAGTCCGCCAACACTAGTCCGCATAGCTGCTAATGGGAACCAGCCCCTGCCCTCTGAGGATGAGATTTGTTTACATGACCTGTGTCGCAGGGCAGTTACGTTCATTTTTCTTTTCAGGTAAAAAACCTTGGTAAGGACTCTTGTCTGGATGCTGGGGAGAATAACGAAGGGGGAAAACAGCTCATCATGTACCCCTGTCATGGACTGGGTGGAAACCAGGTAAAACTCTTCTCTTTTTTTTTCGTCTGAGGAAGAGTTGTTTCAAGTATTGCTTTATGATACTTGGAAAAGGTCCCATAGAACTGCTGCATCTGGTAATATTGGCACCTTTTCTTTTTTTGGTAAATATGGTAAATGGACTGCCAACGTGCACATCAGGAGCAGTGTGGGGTTCAGTGTCTTGCTCAAGGACTTTTTGACACGTTCTCTGGAGGAGCGGGGGATCGAACCAGGAACCTTCTGATTCCTAGCCTAGCCGCTCTAGCCCTCCTGAGCCATGCCGCCCATTTTGTTGTTACATTTTAGAAGTTGCCAAAATGATGTTGACAACAAGGTCCTGTCCTTAAGTACACGGATATTTGTAACACATCGCTAGCATTTTTTATGCGCTTCAGCTTTTCGTAAACATGCTAACGGTATTATTTATTTATTTTTTATTGAAAACAGACCTTTTGGAAAACTTTCTTCGGAGCAACGTTTTCAGTGTTTACATGTACACTGGGGAAAACTGAGTTTTTGACTTGTGATGTCAAAGTGTATGCCTTATTATTTTTTTTTACATGGTGCGATTTTGTGCAGTGGAAAACGTGGACAAAATATTGCTCATTAGAACCACTCCAACAGGACATTTTGCATGGTTGCGCATAAATATAAAGTTACTTTTTTGCGACTGTGAGAAACGGAAGCAGCAAAATGCAGAAATCTGCATTTCTATTAAATAGTGGTCTTTGCCTCAGCCAGCAATGCGTTGGGCATTCAAGTGCACCTACTGACGTGACGACATCTTGGGAATCACTCGTCAAGTTTAAGGAGTTATTGTTAAGTGGTTATTTTATGCAGTAAAGATGTTTTTTTATAGTAAATTATGTAAAGCAAACATGAAAATTTGAGTTTTTTCTTTTTAAATGGTAATTCAAGTAAATGGGGGCAGATAAAAAATATTTTTCAGTGGTCACTCATAAAGGTTTCTGAAATAAGATTTTTATCACTGCTTGGCGCAGTTAAGGCCTTCAGGAATATCAACCCTCTGTCACAGGCCTAGACTCGGGTGCCTAAGATGTGCTCAACTGATGCAGTAATTACTTTAAAAACTGAAATGCATAACTGTGTATTGGACATTGATGTGGAGATGATGCCTTAAAACCATTCAAGAGAGTTATAAAGTTTTATATTGGGGTCTAACACTCAAAGCCAAAGACTGATTTGATCTGGCATCTGCAAAAGTTTTAATTTTTTTTTTTCCCCCCTCCATTAAAAAATTTGGCATCTCCAATCTTACCCAAATCTGGAATGCCCGGTTGGGGAACTATGTACAAGGTTTGCTCGTTCGAGACCCCTCTCTGCCAATTCAGGAGAGAGGGACAGTTCACGGCTCTGAAGCAAGTGCCCACCAACTACTGCTTCTTTACACTCATTGGTTGAATCCTCGCAAGTTCAGAGCGAGGGCGGAGGATACCCGAACATGAACAACCTTAGAATCTTCCTGACGAGCGCCTGGCAGGCCAACAGGAGGCGCTTGAGCAACGAACAAAGCAACAATTTTTATTTTTTTTATTTATTTATTTTTTTTATATTACCCTTCCCAGCAGTCCCTTCCCAGTTTGCATCCCTGTAGCACAATGGCCAATTGTGTGCTGCTCTGAAAAAGCTGCCGACCACGGCCGGTTGGTATGACCGGGGCTCAAACCTGCGCCGTGATAGTCACTTCTGCTTCGCAATGTGGTGCTTTAACTGAGTGAGCTATCCGGCAGCTAAGAGCATTGATTTGAGTAAAGTATCATTCTCAATAGATTTACACATACAGTATTTCCTTGAGGTTTGTCTTTGAATATGGGCACTATTCACAAACTTCACCATCCAGATGACCCAACAGAAGCTCTATAGGGTTTAACCCACGTGGTTAAGCCGGCCACTCATGATTTTGCCATTTCCTTTCCAGAAAGTCCCTGCTGAGTTTGAAATTGTTTAGGTTTGTCGTTTTGAGCAACATCAGAGGAACACAACACGCTCTGTCTCAGACTCAATTGATCTAACACACTTTGCACCTTGAAAAAATGCACGTGTGAGGCATCTTACTGCCATGGGTAAGGTCGGTCAGCGACTGAGCCTGTTTCCCCTTCTCGAACACGGCCGACTGATTGTTGTTCAGTGACTGTGCGCTGCAAGCCGTGCTATTTTCTTGAAGCCTAAACATTATTTATTTTATATATATATTTTTTTTTGGGTTGGGTTTATATAGTCTGTTTGACCACACCCAAAAGAACAAGTCAAGCATCACTTTACACATCACACACAACTCCATATTCGTTTTTACGGAAGTGCTCGGCGCATCCATGTGGGGCGCGTCAGGATTACAATACCAGGCACTTTTCTTTATTTCACTTAAATCTTTCTGGAAAAACAAAGAATTTGATTCTTCAGTTAGCAACAAAATCAGTAAATTTGCGTGTTTATAATGGTGCTTCGTATTTATCCATCAAGGCACATGCCTACACTCTCCAACGGTGTGGGCTACCGTCAATCAGTTCAAGTGCTGGTCCCCCACGAGCAAAATCTCCAGGTCCAAGTACTAAAAATTTCTGTGACAAACTTGTATTGCAGGGACACCACTGGGACAAGAAAGTGATTTAGCTAACCATTTATTGGAGCTAATTTATTTGAAAACTGAATCTAGCTCAGCATTTTAAATTATTTGGAAGCATTGGCTGCCAGAAATGAATTTTATTTTTGCTGCCAAAAACAATCCAGCATTCTGACAGTTTTATCGCGATAAATAAACAACAAGAAGCCTTTTCTCCCCATCCACTTCCACTTTGAATGGCCAACTGACGAGCCCCAGTGAAGGCATCCTGGCACCTTCTGCCTGGTCAGTTCCCAGTAAATGACAAGCATTCACCGGTCAGTGTACCTCAACACTCCGTTGACAGCACGAACAAAATATAGTGCTAAACTTAAGAGAATCGAAACCTTGATGCCAGTGTTGTAACTCGAGTAAACTGCTGGCTATAACCATTTCTTATCCCAAAATCTGACATTGAACCATAGTACTAGGAGGATGTGATTCTTCCTTGTCAGTCTGTCATCTAGTAAGCCTGGATGTTTCCTGCTGGACCTTTTTATAATGTGAAAATGGTGTGAAGTTTGATAGCATATTTCGCATTTGTTTCAGTATTTTGAGTACACTACGCACCACGAGCTCCGGCATAACATCCAGAAAGAGTTGTGTCTTCACGGCACAGAGGGAGCGGTGAAGCTGGAGGAATGTCAGTACAAGGGCCACGACACCTTCACACGCTCCGAGCAGAAGTGGGAGCTGAAAGAGGTAACGCACGGTTCCAGGAAACAGCTGTAACCTCGACAGTAAATGTAATATGCAGAATGCGCATTGAGAGTATACTGTACATTACTGGTAAACAACTCTGTTCCTGAGGGTTTGTCCACCTGTAGGTTCTCATTTCAACCCTAGAGCACGCCGGAGTCCGCTAATTAGCACGTCGATGAAATAGCTTGCTGTTGAATGCTTTGTTTGGGTTGCAGACATATAGAATTGGTAGATCGCCAAGAAAAGGGTTACTTACTGTGGCATATATTATCTCATTCATTGAGAGTTTTGCCGCTCAATCCAGATTGGATTGAGTCAGCAAACCGCATCACTTACTGGCTGGTATTCAGGCACTAGCTGGAGGCTAGACATCTGGGTAAAGCCCGTGATGTCATCAGCTAACTGTGGACAGAAGCCCCGCAGGTGTGAAGCTCCATTTACTTTATGCTTCTGGGCCAGCTGAGGTCACCTGGGTTCGAGCATAATGAGTACCTATCAGCCATATAATTATAAATGAGAGCAAGGCCCGTGCTCTCACTGAGTCTTCCTCCCGTGTCCTACAAATCGGGGTGTGTACTGAGGAAGGGAGTCCTTTGCTCATTGGTTAATGTGCTAGAGTGTGCCTTGTCTGTGCGATTAAGCTGAAACGTTGACATTGGGCGCATCTTGGTTCTCAAATGACTCTTATCCCTGTCCTGTATGGGAGGAGATGAGTGGAGGGAAGGCTGATGCGTATATTTTGAGTATTGGGGATGTACCTGCAGAGCGAATATCGGAAATGGCCAAAAAAACTGCTCTGTTTGGCTGACTAAAGTGAACCTTGGGGGGGGGGGGGGGGAATAAAAAAATAAAAAATTAAGACACTTGTCCAGTTTAATATGGGGTTTTTTGGGAGGGGGGGGCCTTAACCTTTTGAACTTTTCCACTGGGCAAAAGACATTTCTTTGGTCATTGGCTTCTCAGTACACATCATTCATACACTTGGCAAAGTCTTAACTGAACAGTTAATACAAAAATTAGGTCATTTGATAGTATCAGGAATAGTTGTGACAGTATTGTATTAGTTTATGCATTTAAAAAAAAAATCTCCATCTGGTTCTGCATAGCTTGAAGAAAATCGACCAGTAAAAGGATTAAGGTTATGGTCAGGTATTGGCAGAGCAGGTCGACTGAGGGTTTTTTTTTTTTTTTTTTTTGTAATCCAAGCCTCTGAGAAGCCCTCTTGTGGTCTTGCATTAATTTGTCTCTGTCTGCTTGCGTAATAGAGCCAGTTATTGGTGAACTCTGGGCGACGTCTGTGCCTTACGGCTCGACAGGAGCACCCCTCTCTGGTGTCCTGCAATCCCGCGGACCGTTACCAGCTCTGGGTCTTCACCTGAGAACCCCCCCAGCGCATCTCTGTAGCACCGACATTCACTTCGGGATATGTGGCTGTCCGCAAACTGACTCGACTGAGGAACATGCCGTGTCTTTGTTCATAATTTATTTTTCTAGGTGAGGCAATGGAACCCGCGAGAAGGACGCACTCATGCTCGTACTGTTGTTCTAGGTTTTGCTGTTTGCCAACTGAATTTTTTTTTTTGTAGTTAATTGTTTACTAACAGCAATCGCCTTTATTACTGTAAGCGGTATTATCTGGAATAAGCTGTGCCTGATTGAACAGTAATGAGCCGGTCTTGTGTAATTAACACGTCATAGTGAGCCGAGGGCTTTTAGGACTAGCATACCTCACATTGTTTACATGTTTAACAAAATAGAACCAGATTTTTTTTTTTTTTTTAAACACGCTTTTAGGAGGTTATTTGTATACAGAACCCAGGGAAATATCTTTGGACGGACTAAGAATACACATTAAATTGATAGTTTTTGTTTTGTCCTAGAATTGCTGCATATTAGGAAAAAACGGATTGTGAAAAAGTTCACCATTTAAGAATTTTCATTTTTTCCATTGTGGTTTTTGTATAAGTCTTTGCAAATACTCTTAACTTCATTTAACGCGTATAATGTCGACAAATTTTTCAATTGAAATGATCAGACGGCTGGTTTATTTCTGTTTTTTTTTTTTTAAATGTCAAGACATTTAATAAAGACTGAGTCAATGCAATACTCAGTTTCCGGAACCAAAGAAAGTTTATAAGGTGTCAGCGGAGGTTAGGACGGTCCTGTCATTGTTTCCTTTCTTCCCCCCCCCCAAGTATGAAGAAATGCCACTAAAACTGAACATTTGATGGGTAGAAACCAAATTTGACCCAAATCGTGTCTGAAGTCTGTAATGAATTGGTCCTTGTGCATTCTGATGCCATAAGATGCAAATGAGCCAAATGTCGACTCCCCAATGGTCTCAAAAATCTTTTGGCATCCCGCAGGAAGTGCCAGTGTTTTGCTGGTGTGCCTTACCTGACATTCTGCTTCATTTTTGTCTTAAGATGATGCTGGCGACTGTTAAAACCAGTTTTCCCACTCTTGCTACTAGTGCCTTGAATGGCCACAGAACCACAGCATGGTTTAACATGGTCTAGCAGGAGAGTGGAAACAATCAATGTGATGTGCCTTCTACACATTTTTGAGAATAAAAAGAATTCCTCACTGTGACTTTGCTGCCTCTGTGAACTTTGTAGCGCAATAACTACATACATTCAGTGCTGCAATTATGTCAAAAGTCCTGTAAATTATTTGGACCAGAGATTTTCTGCAGTGATGAATTTAACAGTGGATGCTGTTTTTCTTTATGAATGGATTGCTGTGAAACTGAAAATTACTTTTATTTTTTTTTTTTTTGTGAGCATTACTCATGCTCAAAGGCTCTAAAGTACTTTGAATAGAGTATGTAAATGCTTGAGTATGACATAATTACTTTTTGAAACTGATTCGTGTTTGAGAAAGGGATGATTCCATTGTTCTAGGGTTAGAATCATCGTCGCTATTCGAGACTTTAATGGGAGCCAGCCAATTGCTCAGTCAATTTTATCTAGTAGTGGGGGTCAGTGGTTAACTTGTGTTTTCTGGTGATTTCAGTGTTGAGTTTAATGGTTTATTTTGATTGCAAATTAATTTAAAAAATCTATTTGTGCTTAAAGAAACCATTCCTGATTTTTAAAAACCTTTGTAAGCATACGGTCGTATGTAAGTAGTAACAGAGAAGCCTGCAAAAATGGAATAGCTACTAATTGGTGGCCAGTGTTTTGCCCTGAAAACCATTTAAATCCATTAAGAACTGCTGTCATAATTGCTGAGTGGTGTGTATTGGGATATTGGCCCATTCATTAGAACAGACGTGATACAGTTCTTTTAGGGACAAAGTAGAACCATGTTTGCAATCCACATTCCATGACTCCCCATAAAGGTTCCACGATGTTCAGATGTAGTGACGAAATGACTTCAGCCTTCCATTCCTAGGACTATTCTCTTTTCAGTTGTGTGTATGGGGGAGCTATCGTACAGGAACCTGCACCTGATCTTGATTGAAAAATTATTTCATATTGTTTCCGGTTACATAGAGAGAACATCAGGTCCGGTGAGTTCCGTAAAGTGGCTCCCAATAACATGACAGAACCACTAGTGCAATACACACTTTGTGACAGAAATTTTGGGTCGAAAGTCTCCTTTCGCGCTCCCCAAACATGAACCCTTCTAGATGTACTGAAAAAGTAAAGACAGACACTTCGCGGACAATATAAATTTGGTTTAGATGTAGTTTCCGCCACACCATGTCATGCATTTTTATGCATCAGCCTTGTATACAAATGGTTTCCGAATGGTAGCCCTGCCATAAATACCTGCTCCCAACGGACTGCTTTTCTTGTGACTGGTTCAGATATTGGCTGGTCCAATTCTGTGGTGGTTTTTTTAGAGCAGTAATTCCGTAGTTATGTGCAATTGTACATCGGGCCCTGTCAGACAGCTTTGTTAAGCAGCCACTGTTATTTTTTGGTGTTGGGCATGCAGTGACTTGAAAAGATATTTGCAACCCTCCCCTAAAAAATGTAGTTTAAAATGAGAGTATGAGGATTCAGTCAACCTTGCCATCAGCAGGCATTCATACCTACACAACACCAGCTCTATCAAGCTTCACCAATGAGATGATGTGCATTTCTAGTGAACAGATATTACTGCAAAAACAATGTAATATCAGCCAATACCAACATATTTATGTAGGTGACTGTAGTTGTTCGATCATTTTTTTCCCCACATTCAGTAAATTAAATAATTATGTAAAACTGTATTTTGTGTTTACTCAGCTAGTCTTTGTTCGAAAATTTAGATTGAAAACCTGAAATATTTACACTAAAATTGCCGATGTAAAAAAATTCAGCAAATACTTTTTTCAGCACTGTAGGTTGCCATAATTTTTACACCGTTCCGCTGGTTACCTTGCTTAATTTTGCCATTTTGTTCCTACTCTAGAGCAGTATTAGAATCCTTCAGCTGGTTAAATTGACACCTGCTGGAAATCAACTAAAATAAATAGGGATCACAAGCATATTGCAATATGCAATTTAAAAGAGAACTAGACGATGCGCACTCTATAGAGATGCTAACTCACGCCTCTTGTTGACCTTGACCTTTCAACCTCAAAATGGAAATTTGGACAGGGTACCCTAGGATCATCTACCCCACAAAATTTGGTCACCCTAGCTTCAGTGGCGGCCAAACAGTCGCGCGGACAGACGCGCGCACGCGCACGCGCACACACACACACACACGCAGACGGTGCTAAACTGTATACCCACGCCGCCTCGTCGGGCGTGGGTAAAAATAGAGTTTGAAGTTCCCAAAGTTAAAGCCATTTTTGAGCCATTCATTCTATTTCTTCCATCCTAAAAAGTCTCACTGAATGGAGTTTGCAATGCTGTGCACTGTCCTGCAGAGGGCGCTGTATACAGACTTATTACCCAAAGCTTGGTTCTCAGATCCTCATCCGATCTTCATTTAAGGTTGCAAGACGCACGCAAATATACAGCTCAGCTCAGTCATTTATTTCAAAAACAGGAACTGAGGGAAAAGCAAAGATAATGATAACATTGGGCTCTTTTTAAAACTGAATTTAAAACCTCAATACATGTTTTAACATCTATCTAGCTATCGAAAAAACGTGAAGTCTGATTTTCACTTGAATCAATTCCGGAAAATTGAACAGCTGAAGAGAAATCAAGATGAACATAGCGACAGGCACACACCGCAGCTAAAACGAGAGCAAAACACATTTCACAACCATTAGAAAAGAAAGGACAATTTCAGACAGCTGTAGCATCCTCCTTAATACAGACATTTGCAATAAACAACAATAAATATGCATTTCAATATCATTCATTGATACATATTTAAAAAATACAGCAGATTAACAAAAACTGAGCGACGTCACCCGTTGCCCCCTTTCAGCTGCTTTGGCACATCGTGTCGAGGGAACAGCGGCGCCGTCGGATCTCAGAACAGAGCCGCAGTTCACATTTGTACCAAAATTAAATTAATAGTAGCAAAAAGGTACTCTGATTCCAGGGCAAATTTGTGCACCCCAGCTTTGTGTGTCTTGAGGTTTCCTTAAATCGCGCATCCCAGGTTTACCTGTATTTTTCCTGCATTAGTAAGCACTGATCAATTTCAAGATGATGGCAAATAATTTACCCATTTACGACTGATATTTTACAAGATATTAATATATTATATTAGCTCCAAATATCTAGAACTTTCAGTAAACATATCATATAAACATGTGCAGCACAAAATACAGATATTTAATTGGCACCCAGCAAAATATGCTTAAGCATTATTGATATTCCCTTGATAACTCTAGGCCTGGGGCCTATTCCACCAAACAGGATTACTAAGTTACCTGTTCAACTGCACCAAGTTAAATCCTGTATCCCCCCAAATCTGAAACATGGACTAATGGAAAAAATGCTTTTCCGTGATTTACTCTGTAAAGATAACTCAAATGACCTTGCCTTGTGGAACAGCCTCTTCATGCACCACTAGCTGGATCATTAAAGCTGAATATTGGTCAGGCCAGTACCACATGCCCCTTGTGGTGACAACCTTTCAGCGATTTGAGGATTGTCTTTTAATGATCCAGGTATCCCATTCAGCTTATCAAACAATTTTACAGTGAAATTACTCAGTCTTATGCACCAAAATATGGCCATAATTTTCCATGATGCTCTTCAACGTTAAGTTATATTGGGACTACCCCATTTTATGTTATATTAAATAGTTTGCACCGTTTTGAGATGCTATTGCACTCTGTTATCAAGATTACCTGGATTTTCCAGCAGTTTTATATAATGCTTTTCCATCATTTCATTTAAAATAACATTGCAGTGTCGCACATCCACAGTACTCATGCCAAAAATAGAGGCATATCCAAATCTGAAATAATAAATAAATAAGTAAATAAATTTTACTGCCCCTGACCACCTAGAATATATTTAAGAGGTCCACTGCTTTTCAGAAGTTAAACAACGTTTTATATGGATGAAACACTCCCTTAATTACTTAAAAACCCACAAAGTTTACAATGAGTTGCCCTCAGAAACCTTCTTACACAAAACCGAAATGGTGAAAGATATTTGCCAAACGCCAAAATGTGATGATCAATCTGTCCATCAATTACCAAAGCCACTTACACCCAGTAAGAATTGCTGTTGATCTAATTATATGTGGTTTGATTTGTCAGAAAAAATTTAAACCAAACTAATAAAAAGATTTAACACTTGATGAAAAGAACTGGGTCCAGATTCAACTGCTAAGTCAGAATTCCATTTTCTGCAATTATGAAACCTCTTACTATAATCAAAGTGTAGGGTTTTTTGGCCATTTTTTCTCCATTGCATTGTAAAGCTAAACTGTATTTAGTAAATGCAGGAAAAATACTGATAGTAAACTGAACTTGGTTTATAATTCAAGTATTTTGGTCATTAAGGTAATTACATGGCAACTGCTCCTTCTCACAAACCAGTTGAGAAAGTGCAAATGCAGAACGATAGCTTAATGTCGTCATTTATACATTTAAACCAATGTACGCGTTTCATATTCAAACTTAAAGCAACAAAGATTCAACTAAAGTACCGCAGAGCCAGTCCCATGCCATTACAAACAATAGAGAAGCACAAAATAGATACAACATAAATATTTGTACCATACATGTACACCATTTAAAAACCCATAGTTTCATAAATGTCAACAACAGCTCAAAAATAACATGCTTTTCATTATCAAAAACATAACTTTACTTCCACGTCATAACCCCATGAACTGAAATGAAGTAATTTTTTTCCACAGTTGACGTATGGACATATAAAACCTCTATCCACATTGTGCTGAAAACTAGAACCTTTACTTTAAATTCACAAGATAGTTACTTTTCACAGGCCTAAAGCTCGCACAGAGTTCTGTGGTTTTTAACCTTGCATTTAAAATTAATGTATCACATGGACAGCAGGATGCCACGAAAAGATTCTATTTGAGCCTGGGCCCCTCATTTTAAACAGGCATGGTTTTAAAATGAAAACAGCGAATGCAATTTTTTAAAAAGGTGTAGTCTGAGCAAAAGTCACCAATTCAGACAAATCCCATAAATACTTTTTTTTTTCATTATTTTTAAACCGCTAGGTTTACCCTAACTATTTTGTCCATTGTTAGAAATACCTAGATCGTCCCTCGCAGGTGGACGACACTAAACTGGCGTGACCTGGGGATAGCTCTCTGGGGACGACGAGGTTTTACTGGCGTCCGGCAAAGAGGAGATTTCGGCGAGCCCATTAGACAGGTCCTTCGGGCTCTCGGTCATAAAGCAGTTTCCGTTATTGGCGTAGAGCTCTTGTGAGTTATTGTTCAAAAAGTTCTGGAAACCCATCTGGGAGGGGCCTTTGGACAGGTCGTGGCAGGCCCCGTTAGACGGGACGTTGTTTTCCAGGTCAGGCGCGTGGCAAGCGATGCTGGAGGACGTGCCGTTGATCATGGCGAAGTGGTGATTTGCGTACCTTTCCTCAGAAGGCCTCGAGTAAGTGCCGAACTGGTCGGAGGGTATGCCGTACATGGCGCCATTGCCGCTCATCACTCTGTCCTGTAAAGGCCCGGCTTCATTATAGGCCTCCGCAGTTTGGCTGACGTTCCCCAAGTTCTCCAGCTGATAACACTCTGCTGCAGAGCCGCTGAAGTACGAGTTTCCGTTGGCGTGGCCGTTGTGCGCAGCTGTGTTCTCGGAGAAGCACAGAACCGAGGACAGCGGGACGACCTCGGCGTGGGACACGGGCGACGCGCTCATGCCGTCCTCGAAGTCGTCGGACTTGTCTTCGTCGCCCTCCGAGTCCTCCGAGTCGCTTGCCGCCAGGCTCTGGGTGCTGGATTCGGTGAGGCCGCTGCACAAGCTGCTGCCGTCGTCTTCGTCGTCCTCGTTGTCGTCTTCTTCCTCTTCGTCGTCCTCCTCTTCCTCGTCCTCGTCGTTGGCGGGATCGTCCATCTCCTCAGAGGCCTGCAGGTGCATGAGGGCGGTCGGCGGGACAGCGTCGGACAGGGCGTACTCCAGACTGTGCTGGGCCTGCACCAGGGGACTGGCGTGCACGTTGACGTCCCTGTGGTAACCGTTGGGGGTCGAGGCCTGCTGTTCGCAGCTCTTCTCCAGCTCCAGCTTCATGATGGTGTGCAGGAAGTGTGTTCGCACCCGGATGGGGTTAAACTCGATCCGGCCCGCGCTGTTACTGCAGCCTTCCTTAGTGCAGCCGCAAGGGAAAGACATTCGGTCCACCTGCAGCAACCAGACCAGACGCTTCCGTGAACATCTGAACACCCTGCTGCTAAAGGTACTTCAGTCACAAAAAGTTTATTTTGAGGAAAAAAGGGCGTGAATATATTATAGATCCAATAAATCAAGACCCAAGTGCTAAAAAGACTTCAGTCACAAAATGTCCCTTTTGCCAAAATTGAGAAAATCGGCTTGGGCTACTATGGAAGATGTTTTCCCATCCAAACCTCATGGTGTGTGAAAATGTGACGTAAGTACTTTAAGCGCTAAACCCTTCATTTACACACTACGCTTCAGCGCTGGGCTACTGACACGCGGTTCTGGAGGCCAGGAGTACCGCTGGCCTCTATTCCTCCCCTTTAATAATCAGGGCTGGCAGGACCTCTAACCTCTGACCTCTGGCAAGTAACATCTCACAGACAACCAGCAGGTACAAAATTAAACCAGCAGTACTGCAGTATTACTGGCTCAGGGTGTTTTAAAGCTTACATTATATAAAATGTAATGCTCTTGCAGCAAAATGCTAAATATGGGCTAGTTATGTCACCACAACTTATTGTTGCTATATATTCACATGCATATTAGACATACAGTTTGATGAAATCAGACAGCCAATCTTGTCCTCTAAAACTCAGGCAGCTAGCGCTTCTGCCAAAGTTGGGCAAATGTGCCCACAAAAAAAAAAACTTGCACGTATAAAGATTGAATATTTCATGATTACACCTTTCCTACGGGCGTACATGCTGAAGGAAATTTGCTCAGGGCAGGACGTTGGAGGGGACAGCAATTGATTACGTTTTGAATGGAAAATATTTTTGGTTTAGGGTTGGTGAGGAAGAAAATTGATTTAAAAATGAAAATCAGACTGCATATTGGACAGCATATTAAATAAGAATAATTTGTAGTGGACGGTCCTCTCATTGATATTACCTGAGTGTCGTTTTGGTTTAGTTTTGAATAGTGTTTTAATTTTTTGAGGTGGAACTTGCAGAGGATTTTAATATGATTTCTTACACTTTTGGAAGGAAAAGTACTGTTTTAACATTATGATTCGATGGTGCTGCGGTGCTGAATCTTTAATTTTTTTTTTTGGCTGGAGGGAAGCAACGAATCTGAAGAGGATTCAATTTGAGTAGGATTGAAAAGAAGAGTTTTTCTTGATTAAAAAAAAAATTAATTATAAATCAAAGGTTCCCTACAGCCAATTTATAGATATTGTGAAAACCTAAATGTCCTCGTCTCTGTGACTTCAAACTCAGTTGTGGTAGCATGCAAAACGTTTAGATATCGATCTGCTACCAGCCAAGTGAGTGACTGAATGAGCAAGTGGCTGATTTGCATATCCAGTGGCCGCAAGGACTAATTGGTCATTTCCTGCCAACAGTAAACACAACTGGGCGGAGAGTTGGATCTTGACTGTGTAGTTCTGCTTGATGGGATTTCCATGTAAATTAAACTGCAAACAGTCGGAGGTGTCATTTAAATGAGGGTGCAGTGGGTGATTACTGAAATATAAGGCTGTCTGTGTATGATTTGCAAAAGGCATGTCTGAACTGAGGCACAGCCTGTTTTGTACATCCATCAGTAGCACTGGACAAACATGCGCCCGCTTGTTTCTTCCCTTCGCACGTTCACGAGATTAAAGTGCCTCGTTCGCGTGTCCGCGAGTTAAAACGGAGTGCTAAAGGATTCAATTTACCCTCGGACAAGAAATAAGAACTGCTTAAGCACGAACGATAACTTCACCTGACACTTGATTCCCGCCATGCTGCAGGCGCACGTTTCCGGGTCACAGAAGATCCTACAGTCGCAGCCGCAGTCCTCGCGGGACACACGGATGGCTCGGAGTTCGTGCTTCTCCTCGACGTCGATCTTCTTCACCCCCGAGGCCCTCAGCAGAGCTCGCCGCTTCTTGGTGGTGAGAGGCTGCAGGAAGAAGTACTCGTCCACCTCTGTGTTGTCCAGGTCGATGTCCTCGTCCGAGATGTCGTCTATCGTTAGAACGTTGGCCTCCTCTGACTCGATCGTACCGTTTTTGGTCAGCTGCAAGTGGAAGACAGCGCATGGGAGAGATAATTCAATAACTATGAGCGTAATTGTTTTTTTTTTTTGGTGTCTTTTAGCAGAGAGGTGTCTGCATAATAACTGAAGTTATAGATCTGGAGGAACTCGGAACTCTACCCCCCTCCCCTTGTGTAAGGGAGAAGAGCAGTGTAATTTTACTGTAAATCGCAGACTAAGCTCAGCTCTCTCACCTTCAGTTTGATGGAGTTGAGTTTCTCCTCTTTGAGGTGGTCTTTGAGCATGTCTCGATGGATCCTCTCCTGCTCCAGGGCGAACTCTCCCAGGGTGTACTGTCGCACGCAGCTGTGCCGACTCGCCATGCCCAGCGTGCTCCCCCCCTGGCTGGGAATACTTGTGAAGCCTTGCCGCCGGCTGAAGTAATACACCGTCACATTCTCGAAGTGCACCTTCCGCGTCCTCATGCGCTTCTCGCGCTTCAGAATGGAGGACGCTGTGGGAGGAAGGGGATGGAGTTTTAACAGTAAATTAACTGCATTTTTATAGTGCTTTTCAGTCACGCTTCACATGAAGTGTTGCTCATAAAGGCTTCATTCAGCATGTATAATGCCTTCATAAATGAGACATAATGTCTTTATAAATCATACATGAGCAAACATCATGCTTCGTAAAGGGTAAAATTACACATCCTTATTCAACATGTGCTGCCAGATGTGACAATGACAATGTCACTTAGCTGACAATGTCACCCTTAATAGAATTTAGCCAATAGCTAAAGTGACATTGTCAGTTATATCACATCTGGCATCATAAGCTGAATAAGGATGTGTTATTTCACCCTGTACAAAGCATGACATTTGCTTATGTATGATTTATGAATACATCATGTCTCTTATGTCTCTCATTTATGAAGGCATTATACATGCTGTATAGAACCTTTATGAGCAACACTTCATCTAAAGTGTGACCATGCTTTTCTATTCTTCTGACCACTCTTTACAATCTATACCTCACATTCACACACTTATTCATACACTGATGGTGGAGGCTGCCAAATAGGCCCCGACCTGCTCATCAGGAGCACGGCGGGGTCAGAGTCTTGCTCAAGGACACTTAAACACACTCTCTGGAGGAGCCAGGGAACAAACCAGGAGCCTTTTCCGCTAGCTAGACAACCAGCTCTACCTCCTGAGCTGAGACGAGGATGTAGCGAGACTTTTCTCTCGAATTCAGCACCTTCGGTGGAGTTTCAACAGAAAGCTCTCAAAGTTTGGACCACGTGATAACCTCACGCAGTTTCTCGGACTTGCATCATCTGCCCTGTAAAGGCTCCCCCAGCCACCCCTATCGCCCTCGAGGGTGCTCTGAGAACTTAATTTCCTAACTTATTCTTGCCAAGATGATGTTTTCCCTGGAATTTCTCATTTCATAAAGCAACTAAATCCGTCCAATAATAGAGGCATGATGTGCCAGGTAGTGCTCTAAGAGCAAGATTACAGCCACAGGGCGAAGACAGCCCTCTACGGACATGTGTCATTCCACAATGTGTGTCAGAGTGGCTTATCATACTCCAGAAATCATCAGAGCGGCAGTGCTGATCTAGGATCAGATTCACTTCCATCCAGGAAGGAACTGTATCCACTGATTCCAGATTAGAAATGTCATTAAAAAAAAAAAAAAAAATTCAATTAATATTGGCTAAAGCAACTGTATAACCTTTTCAGTAGCCTTTTCCAGCACCTCTCCTGACGTCAGACAAATTTAGCAAAGTACACCAATCCAACAAGCTATAACAACTGACTAAAACATTGACCTGAGAACATGCGGGCGTGCAGTGATTAAGCGCGCACTGCTGGCACATCAGTGAATGAGGCATAGTCCTTATATACAAATCCCTTACAAGGCCAGGGACTCCACTGCCTTCAACGGCAACCGCTACAGCGCTGCACTATTCAACCCCTCTACTTCCCTCCACCTGAAATAAAGCAAAAATATTTATCCCATAAGGACTGCCTATTTTCTCATATAATAGCCCATAAATGTCATACGTCGCTGTTATGATTCGTTTTCCTGCTTGTGCTAGGTCCAATGATACACTGGACATTTTTTTTTAAGAGTAGTAGGCATTTTATAAAAAAAAAAAAGATTTGTATTATAGTATATTAAATGGAAAAAATGCCATGAAGTATTCTTAATGCTCCCTTTATGTCCAAAAATAAATTATATCCATTTCAAACGATGCAAGCAATACTGCCCCCATAATTCCATGTGTCCTGTCCATAGACTGTAAAAAAAAAAAAAAAAAAATGGACGAAGTAACCGTGACGTCGCCCATTGGTTTTAGAATACCATTTAGGAGGCCTCGATTTTGGCAATTTGAACAGCACCATTTTTTTATTTTGAAACCGGATGTGATTCTTATTGGAAGAGAGCGTGAACTGAATATCCAGGGAAGAGTGAGGGGTGAATTTTCGTGTGGATCTGACCATATCTGATGAGGGCCAGAGGATAGCCACGCCCCTAAATCATATTCTGGCTTTATCCTTTATTCTAGTTTATTTGGGACCATAATTTACAAAAATGAACCTCAAGACTCCTTCGATATATCATAAAAATTGCGACAGATACCAAATAGCGGAAAATCATTATTGAAATAAGAAATAAGAAATCGGGTAGGCAAGTAGGGTCATTTTCTCATAGACTTCTATAGAGTTTAACTTCTTTCTGCAACCACCGACTTCGCCATGTGCTGGTCATTAAGTTGAATGCAATTTGAATTTCCACATTGGCCTCAGTCTTCAGACCATAGACTGTATAAAAAGATGGAGGCAGCACCTAGGTCTGAAAAGTGAGGTCGATGCGGAAATCTCAAAACTTTGCATTATATTTGATGGCCAGCGGATGGCGACATCGGCGGTTGCAGAAAGAAGTTCAATCCTACTGAAGTCTATGAGAAAATGACCTGATTTATTATTTCAAGTGATTTTCCACATCATTTTATGGTATCCACCGCAAGTTTCAAGTCTCCTTCGATATGTCTCAAGTAAAGGATAAAGGATAAAGCCAGAATATGCTTTGAGGGCGTGGCTATCCTCTGGTCCTCGTCCGATACGGTCAGATCCAGAGCCACGTTCCTCCCCGGATCTTCAATTCATGCTCTCGTCCAATAGTAATCACATCCGGTTTCAAAATGACAAAATGGGAGAATAGTCCCAGAATGGTCTAGCTGCAGCCACAGCCGAGTGCAAACCACGCCCCGTACAGAACACGCCCCCTAAAAGAAATGCCTAACCCTAACCCCAACCCTTTTGTTGGGGACGTGTTTTGTAGGTGGCAAGGTTTGTACTGTACCAGCGAGGTTTGTAGGGGGCGTGGTTCGTAATTTACCCGCAGCTGCAGTTGGGTATTATTGGAAAATGGTGCTGTTCAAATTGCCAAAAATCGAGGCTTCCTAAATGGTATGCTGAAACCAATGGGTGACGTCACGGTTGCTTCGTCCATGTTTTTATCCACTTTATTCCTGAGGGTGCTACTGTAGATATGATTATGGGTGCAACTTCCGGCGGAAGTAGTTTTTATCGAGTGGCTAGTCAAGAACAGCAGTGTTTCTTTCAGTTAACTCAGCTATTACAGCTCGTTTTTTTAACAAATTAACTTACTTTTCTTAAAATGTCCCTTCAGAGCTCTGGCACCTGTTGTGCAGTTCGAGGCTGAATTAACAACCAGAGGAAGCTATAAATTTATGGTTTGATCAACAGTGTTTTGAACACGCAACCAGAACATAGGGATTCTCCTTGTGTTCAGCAAAATGGTTTCCATCGCCTACCTACAGAAGAGGAAGCCAGAATTTGGCTGAAAAACCTGAACTCGAAAAGACCCCCGAAAACATTAGGTGCTCATTTCATTATATCGACAAACAAAGATTCCTACTTTATGGCTAGGCTCAGACAGACCGCCGCAGAGGAGAGGAGGACAGAAAATTGTTGTATTCGTCCGGTAATGCCAATCTGTGTAACTAACATTTCATCCTGTACAGTTTAAGATGAGGCTGTAGAAGTAGCAACAGTCTACTACAATTTGAAAATAGCCTACTCTGTTCCAAACAATAGTCTTGCACTCCAAACCTCAGTTCACTAAAATTAAAAGCATGGGAAAAATGGATTCACTGAGTTTTACATGTTATAGTATTGGATTAGCTAACAACTTAATACCGTATAACGTAGTTGGCTGGAGTAGAGTTAATTTGACTCGAACTGTCAGATGGCTTAATTTACTCTGTATAACAATCCATTACGTTTCATATGTAGAGCAATATTTACCGCTGAAATAGTGTTTCCTTCAGAAATATTCTCAGAAAGTACTTGTATATCTGTTTTAAGGTACATTAGATCGTATACTACCTCCTTTAACAAAACGCGACTGACCATGTTGCTGTGGAAGTGCTACATATGCTTCGGAGCTTTGTAGATATTTCATAGCTTTGCTAATGTAGCCAAATGCGCTAGTGTGGCCACTGCTTCAGGTCGTTCTCCCATTCTTCGATAATAGAAGGCAGTTGTACCGTAACTTTATCCCGTTTGAGGGCTAAAAGTTGATGTTCCCTCATATATTATTTTCCAATCTCTAAAAAAAAAAGAGGATTCTCATGAGCCGGTACCATGATAAACAGTTCAGAGACAGGATGCAGTGGAAGTTGGTCTCAGAATTGGCACTAGGGATCATGGGATGTGGGAATAAGGTGTATAGAGTCTATGCTTCAGACTCGGTGCTGCGTCCATCTTTTTATACAATCTATGGTCCTGTCCTTTGACATGGATGTTAAACAAGACATCCACAAGAGGGCAGCTCAGCGTCAAAAGTTTCTTACAGAGACAAACATTTTGTCAGATCCTTTCGAGGAAATCACGGCAGAGTTTGGATGCGGGTTTTCAGTCATTGTCATGCGAAAATCGCAAGTGATTTTGGACAGCACTGTAAATAAGTAACATGATTGTATCCGGCATCTTTATTTCATCTTCGGTTTAAAATTCCTTGTGGGCTTACATTTCACAGTGATGAAACTGTAACTTAACTGTAGAGCTTGTGTGATTCCTCTCAATTGGTCCAACCTAACTGCTGGTGCATATCACCGCATGGTTGAAAAAAAAATTATATTATTATCATCATTATTATTATTAGTAGTAGTAGTAGTATTGGCAGCAGTAGTAGTGCCAGAAGTTACAAGGCACTGTACTGCTTATCTACCTAATTCTGTGCATAGTAACAATAAATGTTGATGCCTTCTCCTTTTTTTTTTTTTAAATTTTGCTTCTCCAATCACACTTGAATCTGGAATTTCCAACTGGGGAACTATGTACAAGACTTTTCGCATATACGGCCCAACTCAGGAGAATGAGACTGCTCGCGGCGGTCCTTTGAAGCACACGCCCGTCGCCACCACTCATTGGTTGATACCTCGCAAGCTCAGAACGAGGGCTGGGGATAACCAAAAGTGAGCGAGCTTTGAATCATTAGATGTCGTTCTGGGTTCTTTTGTGATCTCCTGGATGAATTGTTGATGCACAATAGGGGGAATTTTTGCAGGCCAGCCACTCCTGAGAAGGTTTACTACTGTTCCAAGTTTTCTACATTTATAGATAATGTCTCTCACCATGGTTCGCTGGAGACCCAGTGCCTTGGCAATGTAACCCTTTTTAGACTAATTCATGTCAAAGACTTTATTGCTTATCTGTTGTTGTTTTTCTTTAAATCGCAGCATAATGTGCTGCTTTTCACCCACTTCACATTGTCAGACAGGTTCCAATGAAGTAATGTTTAAATTGACCAGGCCTGGAAGTAATCCTGCTAGGGTGTGTCTAGTGAAACAGAACCCTATTATTAATTAAATTTGTTTAATTAATTTGTTTATTTTTTAAATTAATTAAACTGGTTGATTTACTGACTCAGGGGGCAATCACTTCTTCATGTGGGGCCAGGTCAGGTTGGATAGCTTTTTTCCTCCAATAAATTAAATCATCATTTAAAAACTGCATTTTGTGTTTACTTGATTTATCTTTGTCTAACATTCAAATTAGTCTGTGGTGTAAAAGCAGGAACAAGCTGTGTGGTACTGAGATCACGGTTCGTGAATAAAGATTTGAAGTCTTTGAATACAGTAGTTTCAAATAAAATATTAAAAATTAACACCAGGCTGTAAAAAGTAGGCCATTATGTCAAATTCAATCACAGTTTAAGAGCTGGTGCTTAGAAAATACATTAATATTATAGATAAATGAGTTTCATCCCGACAGCAATATTATTTAACATGAGTTTTACACTTAGGGACATGGAAGCCCTGTAGAGGGCCTATGCTGTATCAGAGCGATTGTAAAATCCCTTGCGTCTGTCTTCCATCATCAGAGGCTGACAAATAAGGCTCAGGGAACTTCCAGAGGAAAGCTATATGATCCTGTGCTTCTCACCCACAGGGACCGCTGTTGTTGCTCAGACCAGACAGAGCCATAGTTGACCAGGGCTCAAAGATTGAAGATCTGGGACTTCATTAAAAGAGAAGGGGTTTTTGCCTTGATTGACTGCGCTCTTCTTAATTCTTTTTGGTGGGTTTGGGGAGGGGCATCAAATCACCTAGATGAGACTTTCACGAAGCAAAAAAAAATAAAATAAAATAACCTACAGACGACCAATTTGCAGAATAGTAACAGAGTTCAATGGATGCCTCATGTGCGATGGTGACTTTCCAGAGTGGGGTCACATTCAAGCATTTTATTCCAGTAAATACGTCTTTCACAGGATTTACTTTTGGGAAGGAGTCTCCTCCACATTCTGGATTAATGGTACCATGTTTTTTACAACCATAACTGCCAATAAGTCAACAAGGATTTTAACAGAAATGTACCTTGGACCTCTTGGAATAGGCCTATAATGATACATATGCATTTTTATTATTAGTAGTAGTAGTCGTAGTAGAGTTATCTGTAGCAGTGGTAGTAGTAATAGTCGTTTATTTATTTATTCGTTCATTCATTCATTCATTCAGAAGACATTACAAACGTCAGCTGACATTGGCTGCATGTAAATTTAAAAATGAAATAAAACAAAAAAATATGAGTTTCTTTCCATCGTATGGTCAAAAACCCCACACCAGCTATGGCAAAGTCTTCCCACCCCAAAAAAACAGAATATAAAGAGAAAAAAGAAAAATATGTAAACCCTGCTACGGAGGGGGACTCACGGGGGAAGTGGCATGAGGCGGAGGGGTTGACGCTGTCGTTGCTGTCTCCGCTCTCGATGCTGGAGACCTCTTCGTCGGACTCCCGCAAGGACGAGCACGGAGATGAGCCGTCAACCTCCTCGAACTTCCTCTTTAGAATTCCGCTCATGACGAAGGGCTGCACCTGTTATCCAAAGGAATAAGAAACGCCTTGTTTAGTCGGCTACGCGTAGCGCACCCGCCGAAATCTGTGCAGCTAATTAGCCCGTCTGCGGGAGACGTGCCCTCGCCTCTCGGCTTCCCCACACAGGGGATCAGCACACAAGACTGTATCTGGAACAAGTCAGAATGTTAATTGCAACCTTTTCTTCGACAGGAAATCCATTTATTTATCTTTGATCCGATGGCCAATGCAAAACCTGAACTAGCCGAGTTACCTTAATTAGCCTGGTTGCCTGCCACAAAAATTTCAAAGGCCATAACGCACATACCAAATATAACAACGTCCATTTAAATTAATGATGGAAATGAAAAGTTCAATCAATGAATTGTTACTCTTGAATATGAAATGCCATTTCTATGTTAAAGTGGGGGAAGATAACCCTGAGGTCAAAAATCCATGAAACCCATCGACCCCCAAATATTTTTGCAACAAGTCCTCCTCATTAAACTGAATGTTTTACAGATACTTTCAAGGGAAGCTTGATTTGTTTTGAATGAGGGAGTAAAGAAATCAGAACATAAGTGAGTATTTTAGGACAAGAGTCACTGGAGAATCTTGGCCCAGAATACCCAAGTTGTGTTCTGCTCATTTTTCAGCAGACATTAACATAATACCATAAAGACACAAATTTATGCAAACACATGTCATAGTAAATTGAATAAAAAAAAACAACAAATGATTTTGTTTTCATTGTACAACAGTGTCTCTAACCAGCTAGAATTAGAAACAAGATGACACTGTCATCAATATCCCCAGCCACCATGGAATCTTGTTTTCGAACCAAATCAAGGTCATGACAAGTAGAACATACACAAAATTTAATTCGTCTTGAAGGAGAGCTTTCTGAAAAAACTTCGTCCCTACTTATCCACTCAGAAGGGCGGACGGGCCAACGAACAGATGAAACAAGCTCGATCGCAGTATACCCCGCTCCTCTTTGTCATGGTGAGTAACAATAATAATGCTTCAATGGATCTGATTTCAGTTATTCCAAAAAACCCAATGAGGAGGTTTGGGTCATAAGGCTGGAGGAGTGACAGAGGATGGAAGAGGAGCTATTGCTCTAATTTTTTGGCCACGTCTGGTTCTGAACTGCTGAAGCCAACGCAAGAATGCATTCAGAACTCAACACTCTAGTTACAAGGGTCATCTCCTTCCCATGATACAAATCTCCGTTCGTGTCTGATCTTAAGGCAGGTGAACAGACGAATGTAGTACTCCTATCGTGATGAGCATCAAGCTTTTGTGCCTTGTGGGAAGCTAAAATTGTTCATAATTTCATTTGTCTTGTGTTAAGTTACCCAAAACTTCATAGAGCATTCGGGGCTCCCAAAGGCTACACTGGGAACAAAAATCAGGTCAAGAATCTGACACACATTCAAGCCACTCCGTTGACTGACACGAGAACCTTTTAGCCCACGAACCACCAGCAAAAAATCCTTGCGTAAATCATGAAACTGCATATCAGCCGTCTTTCATTTCTATTTATACACCAGTCACCAGGCCGACAATAACTTCCACTAGCATCTGAAGAGTAAGAGACAGTTGGGTGAGATGCTTGACTTATTTAGTTAATGTTGACCATTGACATCAAGGAACACTTTTAATTGAAACTTTAAAAAAAGCGAACATGAAATTGCACCTGAGGATAATTTGCCTAAAATATGTAAACATCCTTCTACCTGTCATTTGTCTTCCTGCCTTCTCCTGTAGTGTGACCTTAACATGAGTTTCTGTTTGACTGTTAATCAACTAATTGTAAGAAAAAGTAAAAAATTCATGGGTATGATAATCTTTTGAGCTCTCTGGACAACTATCGTTGCCCAAAGATGTAAGATATCAAAATTAGATGTGTCGAAAAACCTATCATGCGGAAACTTGTTTAAAAGAGCTCCACAGGGGAGCTCTTTTAAACAAGTTGCCACACGATAGGTTTTTAACAGCTTAGGATAATTACATTTTTAATTCCTTGAAGATGTATTCAGCGCCCTAAGGGTTAAGGGATCTTAGAGATCACTTCATTGTCCAAATGGCTGTTGCCATAAATGCAAATTATGTTAAGATTAAAGCAAACAAGAGATCATCCTGCAACAGGATCATGTCAGCCGCTCTGACCACCCTCCTACCTCCAGTGCCTTTGCTGGGACCACATCCGTCTTTGAATTTGATTTCTAGTACTCATCTGTTAAGTTTTGTGACGACCACTAGCATGATTGGGAAATGCTCTCCCAATGACAAAATCTGTCCACAGACAGACAGACTGACAGACATATATACACCTGGCATAGTGATCGAAATTACCTCCACAGTACAACCCGAAATCAGAAAAGGTTGGGATAGTATGCTATACTAAAATTTAAGTGAAGTGATTACGTTGGAAACAATACAACAGTACATTTTTTGGTCTCACTTTAGATGAAGTGTTGCTCATAAAGGCTTTATACAGCATGCATAACTCCTTCATAAATGAGACATAATGTCATCATAAATCATGCAGAAGCAAATGTCATGCTTTGTAAAGGGTGAAATAACACATTCTTGTTCAGCATGGGATGCCAGATGTGACAATGACAATGTCACTTAGCTGACAATGTCACCCTTAATGACATTCAGCCACAAGTGACATTGTCAGTTATATCACATCTGGCATCAGATACTGAATAAGGATGTGTTATTTCACCCATTACAAAGCATGGCATTTGCTCGTCTATGATTTATAAAGACATTATGTCTCATTTATGAAGGCATTATGCATGCTGTATAAAGCGTTTTTGAGCAACACTTCATCTAAAGTGTGACCAAAAAATGTGCTGTATTGTGTTGTTTTACGCCGCATAAATTTTTGTAAAAATGTAACGCTCACATTCCATTACAGATTCTTGCAACATATTGCAAAACAAGTTGAAAAAGTACAGTGTTTAACACTATGTAATGTTGACATCCTTCTCACAACACTTACTAAATGTTGAGGGACTGAAGACACCAAGCGATTAAGAGGTTCAAGTACAATTTTGTCCCATTCCAGCAAACAAGTCTCACAACAGTGTGGGGTCTTTGTTGCCACACATTCATGAATTGGTATTGGTGGATGGCCAGTCCAACACCAGCTCCCTCTTTACCTCCGCTGTGACGACAGTCAGCAGTCATCGGAATTTTTCTAATGCAGAGTCGTCCGGTGTCCGTCTGTCCGTCTGTCTGTCCGTCCGTCCATCAACTTTTCCCTCCAAATTTGAATATCTCAAAAACGGTCCGATAACTTCTTTTCTAATTTGGTGCGAGTCTTCTTTATGATATTCTGAATGTTCACTCTGAAAATCAGAAAATTCTACGTCCCGTTTTTTGAGAAATTCAGCATTTCGGACATAGAAAATTAGCGTTTGTGCTCATTTTTTCAGTCTTTCTTAATGTCTCAAAAACTATCAAATAACTTTTTGTCTTATTTGTTGTGAGCCTTCCTTATGACGTTCTGATGATCCCTTGCGAAAATGAGAAAATTATACGTCCTGGTTTTTGAGAAATTCAGCATTTTAGACTTAGAAATTGAGTTTTTGTGCTCATTTTTTCAGTCTTTCACCAATATCTCAAAAACTGTCCAAAACCTTTTTGTCTAATTTGTTGTGAGCCTTCCTTATGATGTTCTGATGATCCCTTGAGAAAATTAGAAAGTTCTACGTCCTGGTTTTTGAGAAATTCAACATTTCGTACTGCAATAGTTTTCAAGGATTTCTGAAATTAAGTTATTCAAGTTGCCTGAAAAGCTAAGGCATAAAAATGGGATTTTAAATGATTTTTAAAAGTGGAAATAGTACGACATGACCGAATGTGGAAGGGGAGGCTGTTCCAAAGCCTAGGGGCAGCGACAGAAAAGGCCCGCTCACAATTGAGCTTCAGCCGTGATCGCGAGACTGAAAATCATCCCTGGTTGAATGATCTGAGGTGTCTACATGGTGTCTATTTTTTAAGAAAAAAAAATCCAAAACTATTGATTTGTCTAACCACACTGCGTTTCCTCGATGTGTAGTCTATCCAAGAGGCCTCTGAGCCCAGAGATGTCCACAACACTTCTGGAGAATGTTAAGATGGGGCGTTTGCACAGTTTTAAGTAGCATTTATGGATACAATAATGTGTATTTGAGAAAGGCTTGTCAAAATAATCCTACGCCTATGTGGTTATATCACCCACACACGGAGCCCCTCTGTAGTCATCGGAGAAAAAAGAGCCCTGTATAAACCTGTAACCTGTGTTTATATACCGTGCTCTGGGATTCATAACCCAATGACAGAGTTTTGCAATCTATACCCAAAAATTTGAATATGGAATCCATGGGCATGAATTGCAAAATCTTGTGCACAGATTATGAATCCAAGAACAGAGACAATGAATCGTGTACACAGATTATGAATGCAAGAGATAAATAATGAATTGTGTGCACAGATTATGAATCCAAGAGCAGAGATAATGAGTCGTGTGCACAGATTATGATTCCAAGAGCAAGGATTTGTAAACTGAAAGCACAGATTTGGACATGGCTCACCTTCTCAGTAAACACGTTGTGAATTGATATTTTCCGGGACAGGATTATGTTCTCCGGAGTGTCACAACCAGGCCTCTGTTCGCTCATCACAGGGATTCCAATCTGCATATTATTGTGAATGTCACAAACAGCCTACGACTGACTGACCTGCAACTAAAGCAACTCAAAACTCAAAATGTCGCTTATTTTGTTGTATTTTTCTGCAAGTTTGTGACGGGCTTTCCTTTTCAGAGCCCTTTCTTTTTCTGCTCTACATGGAATCGTATGCCTCCGTTCATCCTCTCTCCTTCCCAGACCTGGATATCGTTCTTTCTCTGCCATCATGGAGGATCTTCCACTCCGTTAAACGCACCTCGAGGAGACATGGAGCGAAGAGGGAGGAGGCTTCTGGATTAGCTTATAATGAGTAGACACGGGAGCATCATATGCAGAGGCCCGTCGAGGGTTAAATGCCAGACCTCTACGTGTCACATCGCTCAAAGGATCAAAGGATTTCTCACTTAGCAACTTTTTTGTATCCTCCGTCCTCGGGGCTCTCCCCAGAATCTCTCTCTCAGATCCTCGCTGGCAGGAGCCAATACCAGGCAAAGACATGGCATCATGGGAAATGAAGAGACAGGCTAGTGTAATGAAAATCACCCCTGATCTCTTCCCTCCCATTCTGCATCTAAAGTAGTAAGACTGTGAATCAAAACAACCAGAACTGAGTGGATGCGCTAAATGGTGACACTGAACATTTGCAGACTCATGACTTATCAACCAATTGCGTTTGACTTCATTAGAAACATGATATCTGCCAGAGACTTGGCAATTTGCCCATGATGCTGCATTGCACAGCCCCCCAACCCAGAAGAAAATGATCATGATAATCATTTGGATGTAAAAACAAATGTTAGGAGGCCAAAGGGCATTGAAAAATAGGCCAGGCCACCAGGAATCCTCACAAAATGCCCAATGAACAATCCGAACCCCTCATGCCATGAATTGTTCATCACGCTAGCGACCGACCTGCCAGATGTTTGTAATGAGCCTCTATCGCCCATCTTGCTTGCTTTGGATCACTGGAGGTCCGCACCCCCTCGTTTGCAGACGGCATGAAAATGAAATTCAAATTAAAGGTTTCAATTTTATATTTCAGATGAAGTCCTGCGCCAGTGAATCCTTCACGCCCATTTAATTTTTCAGTGTTGAATGAGAAGGAAAGAATTCTCTGTCTTCGAGAAACAATATTCTGGTTATGAATTCACATGTGATAATAAATTTACTGTGCATGTGTGCAGCAGGCACACTGGATAGCGTGTATCAGAATGAATAATACATATATCTACAAGGTCATCGAGAGTTGGGTGTTCCCAAGGGGGGGGGGGAGTGGGGCTTGTCCTGTACCCGAAGTGACTGAAGAAGTTCCCTGACAGAATCCTTGTTCATAGTAGCTGAACGTGACTGATCGAGACAGGTCTTTAATAAAAAACACAGTCTGAGCCTGTGGATGCAGGTGAGATTTTGTGGAAACTGAACTAGTTTCAGCAAAATCAGAACTTCGGGAGCATCTAAAATCTTTCATAAATGGTAGTGTTTACAATGATAGGAGCTCCCCAGTAAATCACCAGGAATCTGCTTCATATGTGATCTAACTGTATAATGCTCATATGAAATCAGTATACATCATTCTGTCTGCTTTCAGAGGGCACATCTTGACATGCTACATCACATTACAGTAAAACAAAAAAATTGATCTAATACTGAATGCCAAATTGTGAACAACAGATGTTACACTATCCCTAAAAAACCAATGCACCGCCATTCAAACCTTGTCCAAATTATATTCCAGGCACACACCATTACATCACCTGAATTTCACCCTGTTTGAAAGTGATCACAGCTTTCCTTAACTTCGTTGTTAGATCAAACACTTCGAGCCTTGAGGGCCAATCCAGCATCACAGAAATAATTAGGAGTCAAAATAGAACAATTAGCAAATGCAAAAGCAATGGTGCCTCTTCATAATACGGTGTAATGCCAGATGGCAAGTAAACCATTTGCAGCATGGATTTCCATAACATTGCACAAAATTCTCAATTACTGGAATAGTAGGATGAGGGTAGGGGACACAAAGCTAACACCATATAGATCAAATGAATACAAACTACACTTCAAAATAAATAAACAAACATTAGGGGTCAAATCCAAGACACCAAATTATCATTTAATCCATTTTTTATTACTAAAATGAATTGTTTACACGCGAGATAACTGAGATATAAGCTTGCATCGTATTCTTTTTTTCTGATTGATGCCACTTTTTAGAGATGTTTTGCTTTTGATAACCACTCATTTAGTGAGCAAAACGAAAAAGGATGTCGAGCTACGGTAGGCTCCGGGTCCATATATTTTGGGTTCCCCGGATTAGATGAGCTAAATCAAAATAAAAGCCATGACTAGCAGAGATCTGTAGGCGTTTTTGACAGCAGGCGTTTTTTGAGCCGGAATCAGAGGCAGTAAAATTCAGAGGGTGGCATAACGTGCTGCAGCCGCCGTCTCTGAAATCTGCCAAGAGCGCTCGCTTCAGAGATGCGTTCGCCGGACGCGGTCTCGGCGAGGGAGAATTTGTGCTATCAGCGCATAACAGATGCCAGCATTGTTTCAGAGAGAGCCTGGTGGAGCTTGCGGACGACATGTTGTGCCAGTAACGCTTCTGGAGGGGAGACGGATCTCGCGGCTCCACAGTCATGCTGAGGCATAGCAGCGCTCGAAACATGGGGGGTCCGTGAGCACAAAACACAATGAGCTCTCTCACCGCTCATTGGTCTTGCATTAGAACTAAGCAGGGATGTAGCAACAGTGCACGCTCGCTACATTTTCAGGCAACTTCTCGCACGCATTTGGGAATTTTTCATAGGAACACTCGATTGGTTTTTTTTTTATCTCACAACGAATCCTTTGTTGTAAAGTACACCCTCATGCAAACAGCTGGAAATTTTAAGACAACGGCTCCTAATTTCCCGCTAAAGGGAAGGCACAGCACCCCAGCACTCTTCTGCAGAAATAGGACAGGTGAATCATTGGTGAATCGATGTGCCATTCATTAAGCTGAAGTACACTTGTGGAAAAGCTCTTCAGTCTAGGCCTGATGCGTGTTCTCTTTGAGTAAACTGTCACACCTTGCTATGTTAAAATGAATGTAAATACAATTGAATAATACCGACAGCATATGTTGCAAGTGCATCAAATAGTGTAATCACAGAACATTGTAGCCAGTGTTTCAAATTAATCTCCTCTATTGCATAGTGATTTGATTGCTTCAATTACCAGTATGAGTGATCGCAAGACTGGCGATGCCAGATTTAATGCTGTCCGTATTACAGAAATTGGGATGTTGGCAATCTAGCATCCAAAAATTTCTGCGAACTAATAACCAAGAACAATAAACATCTTAGTTCAGTTTGCTCTCAATACTGTGAGCAGGTCACCTGGATTAACATCAAGAATAATAACTCCCAGGCTTTTGCCTCTAATCCAGAAAATTATGGCCGAGGCCTTGTGGGACTCACAGAGACGTCATTCGTCGGGGTGTCCAATAGCAGGAATTCAAATCCCAGCCAGGTTTTTAGCATCACTGTGTATTGATGAAGCAACAATTGGCCCAGCTTTGTCGGCGATAATTAAGAGTTAAGCTGGTTAAATTTGTTTAAAAGTTTCATTGCTCTCTAGCCAGCTCTTCTGGTGAGCCAGGCGTTTACAGCGGCAGCAGTCAAACATACGCTAACTGCGTAAACCTCCTATGGCAAAGGCAGGGTGTGATTGGCAGATATAGCAGCAAGGGCAGAAAATTTCTAATAGGGAGACTCTCACACTCAGAACTTCCTGTTTTATAGGGGGCGCCTGTCAGATAGTCCATAATGAATTGGACCCTACTGAGCTGCAGCCCAGAAAATGGTGCATTGATACGAGGGGAAAAATCAAGCTATTTTTATTGTTTTTGATAAAACGGGTTGAGTAAATAAAAATAGTTCCATTTTTAGATTTTTTCAAGTTTTCATTTATAGTAAAATACGTTTTCGTAAGTACTAGTGACAGTAGCACTTGATTGATTGATTGATTGATTGATTGATTGAATCAATCAATTTGACCTTTTTGGTTAAATTTCCCAGTAATGAGTACGAGGTGATGGAGACAAAAAGATTAATTAACTTTTATGCTTGGATTCGAGACTGCAAGGAAATAAATCTTAATAATTAATTCGGAAAAAATCTCAACTCTCTCTAATTCTGTATATTGTTTTGATCTTTTGTTTATCGGATTATGAAAGAAGACTGAAAATAAACCTTTTTTTAAAAAAATGGCATTAAAAAGTATGTGTTTAAGGGGGGAAATATAATCGTAAACATATTGACCACACATTGAACGCCTCATTAGATGGGTTTTAATATTTGTTAATGGCATTATGTTAGCTTCCTCTATGCAAATATGAACAAACTTGCTGTCTTGTGAGCATTTTAAGTTCGATGCACTGAGCAATAATGCAGTGGATGGAACTAGCATGTCATTCTGCCTTTTAGTCTTCTAAATTAGTTAATCAATCCTCAGATTGCTAATCAAGCAAAATTATTGAGTTATCGTTTGTTTAACGGTGAGGATTCTGCCTACCCTAACTGACTTCCGATTGTTGTAGTTATTGTTTGGACAAAACGTTAGGAATATGATTTAGACAAAAGCCAAAACCATAATTATTTCGATTCTGTAATGTTATTGCTGAAGGGTAAGTAAGATGGACTAAGGTAACATTGCTAGCTGACTGAAGACTTTCATTGCCATCGAGCGAAAGTGTTCGGTCGCAATCAGTCATTAAATAGTAAGCAGAATGCCAGCATCCAATGGGCAAGGCAATTTCTCATTTCAATTTCGATATATAATCAATACCATATCTGCAAATCTTAAAATAAAATACAATTTTGGCTTATTTGTCTAGAAGCTGGCATGAATGTTTATTTTATTGATTTAGCTCTATTCATTGAAGATAAAAAGCAGCACGCACATCCAAAAACAAAGTACTGGGTGCTAGACAAAAAAAGATATTAAAGTACAAAACATAAGTCCGCACACCAGAAAATGCTCCTTTGAGAATTTTTTATTGGTATCACCACGTGGTACCACATGGTGATACCAATAAAAAAAATTTCAAAGGAGCTTTTATTTATAAATCAATTTATCTTATTGATTTAGCTCTATTCACTCCCATACATTGAGGAGTATCTCAAGAGTGCCTTCTAGGAGGGTTGGAGCCAGCTTTGGTACAACGGCGTTCGTAGGACGTAGACAGGCTTGGTTTAGGAGAGCTGGTGAGGGCCAGTCATCATGTGACTCAGAGCAATCATGTGTCATGGCTGCCTCTTCCTGAGTCACTAGGAGCTGGTCGCTACTCCCGCTGCACTAAACATTTAAGCTGAGCTCAGGGTGAGAAAAAATTAAAAATAAGAAGATGTCCATCTGTTTTTTTTTGTTAATATTTGGACTGCAATACTCCAACAAATGAGATTTTTGATTAGGGAGAATTAGGCGGAGGAAGAGACTGTCCACTTATCTTGCTCAGTCATCACATTCTCATCCCGAATCGTCGTATAATGACGCTACCAGACCACAAGTGTCAGTACACAATGAAAAAGGAGGGTTTAGGCATCCTAATTAGACCCTTAAGATTAGGGTTTGGGTTAAGGGCTAGAGATTAGTGGGTAGGGTTAATTTGAAACCAGCGTCAAATAACAATGCCAAAAGCCTCGTTTAGTGTTGTATATCGGCGCTTGGTCGAATAGTGTCACTGTATGACGCATTAGCATGAGACCGGGCTCTTTCGGCCGAGTTCGAACAATTATTTTGGCTGAACTGTAAAGTGAAAGATGCACTTCAGGAGGCAGACTCATAATTACACTTTTGGGCCCATGACATGAAATGGGTTGTAGAAGGGACACTTTTGCTACTCAGAATATACGCATTATGCGAGCATCTTACCTACAAACAGGCACTTGGCTAACTAGTACGGTACAGATCTACTGAGGCAGAGTGGCTGTTAAATTTTTATGTTATTTATTTAACCTTTATTTAACCAGGGAAGTCCCCTTGAGATTAAAATCTCTTTTTCAAGGGAGCCCTGGGGGTTGAGGTGGCAAGGGAGAGGGCAATTTGCACAGCCAATTAGATCAGGGGATGATTCGGTGGCAGGTTGACAGAGCCGGGTTGGGACTTCAGCCATGACATCGGGGAACCCACTGCTCCTATCGAAGAGTATTACAGGATCTTTAATGACCATAGTGAGTCAGGACCTCGGTTTAACGACTCATCCGAAAGACGGCGTCTAAATGATTGCTGGAATGAAAATCATTGAATTGAACACTGAATTGAAGAATTAGACAAATTCAAGGTGCTGATCATTTTCTTTTTAATGGGTGTGATAAAAGTGTCAAGGCAAAGTGAGTATTTATTCAAATGATTAAGCTCGACAGGTAATTCTTAAAGAAATATTTTGGCTGGACTGTAAACATGGGAAAGCAGAGAATCTTCAGGAGCTCTAAATAAATACCCATGAGCCTCAAGGACGGACATTATTGAACAGAAAAACTCAGAAAAAATCCATGCCATTTCCACCAATCCTGGCAATGCCTATTCACTCAAAAAACCGTATTGTTCTTATCCTCTAGGAGAGAGTGTTCTTTTCAATGAACCCTCAAAGTGGTTTCCATGGAAATTCCAGTACACACAAGATTTGAAATCAGAGATTAATTACAAAGCATTACGGGCACCGGAGAAAACAAAATACAATGCACTATTCAAATAAATATTTGCATTATTCCGTTGAAGTAGCGTTTAATTAGTATTACTTATTATAAATTATGATTATTTTGGCTAAATGAAGCATCTCACTCAGCTCTGAATAAGCAGTGAAACTAAGGCAGCCAACTGATTGATGCCATCGCGTACTGGATGATCACAGCTTTGAGTTTTATGTCTAAACAGAAATTGTAATTCTTTACCAGATATAAAATAATTACTCCGTTGAAAATGTTCAGAAGCGAAAATACAGTTAGGGAGAACAAGTCCATTTCGGTGCACTCGAAGGACCTCTGCAGTCATGCAAGCATTCAAACTGCCCAACCTGCGTGCATTAAATAGCTGGCCTGTGACAATGTTGGGGTCAGGGCTAGTCACAGGCCAATCGGAGAGCATGCAGATGCATTACAGTACATAACGATTCCACATCGCGCCACTTCAGGAGGAAGACTGAGCGAGAGAGAGACGTGAGGGGTATTCTGCAGATCCACGTTCAGGCGATTTCCTTTGTCTCTCGTTATTCTCTGCTCTTGCTAATCACAAGGAAGCACAACCACAGCTCAGAAAATAAATAATTAAATAAATAAATCCTAGGAACAATATGCTGCAAAGCACCATCCCTTCAAAAAAGCCCCTCCCTGAGCTTGTGACACGGAGCACAGCGCAAGGCTGTACGCAAGCTACAGCACTCTTCAAATTCACCTGCCCCTGGTCCGATCCACAATACCGTTCCCATTAAAGAAAATACATTTCCTCTTCCTGACTCACCGCTGCTGTAGACACAGTGGATCCATTAGCCTCACACTGCAGAGCTGCTATTGTATTACAGAGAGCTTCTCTCGTCCCTCCTAATAAAGGCTTTAGCAGCCACTCAACAGCAAGTCATGACACATCAGCCGCGCACAAGGTGGCTAAATAATGTTGCCCTTTTCGGATGGCAACTGGAAGCAGTGACTAACCTCTTTCCACCGACAGATTCTGGCTCCACAGTCTCCTGCGCAGAATTGAGACGAGGGAAAAAAAATTCTAGATGAGGGAAATCAGAATGATATGAAGCATATTAATTGAAGGGATCCCATGTCGACTGCCAGCGATGATGCCGTTTGGCATAAGCGAGGGACCTGTGAATTTCCCAACCCGATCTTGTGCCGGTACCATATGCTTTATTGTTTAGTGACTCTCTCTCTCTCTCTCTCTCTCTCAGAGCCTCTCCCTCCTCCCTCACTCTCTCTCCCTCGCTCCCTCTCTCTCACTTTCTCTACGCCACCCCCCCCCACCCCCACCACCACACAAAGACTCATTAAGTACCACTGGCTGAGGCGCCGGAGTCTGACTGGAGCAGAGGCAGCCCACGAGATCACATGGGCAGGACGTCTAAGTGGGAGCCAGGCATGCCTGCACTCCAGCTGTCTGCAGATATTTCCACCAGCCAGAATCAGCGGGGGGAGGGGGCCGAGAGAGTGGGAAGGGAGAGATGGGGTTGTGTGTGTGTGTGTGTGTGTGTGAGGGGCTGTGTGAGAGAGGAGGGGGGGAGGGGGGTAGAATGAGAGAGGAAAAGCAGAGTTAGAAGAGGAAAAAAACAGACGAGAGCAGAGTCTGGGGAGAGAGAGGCAGAATCAGCCCAGAGTATATAAACCCAGACTGATCTGCACCCGTCTGTAGCGTCAGAAGAGGCCCTGGGTTCAGGTATCAGGAGGAAACACTGCGACATTTTGGGGTCATTTCTGAGGACAACGCGAAGCACCTGGACATTCATAAGATTATAAGTTAAACATTGCAGGTTTCCAACATGAATAAGCGAAAGAACCCAGACATTTCTGGACACCTCCCTCTCTAGCCAACATGAACCACTCATTTTTTAAGTTGCCAGCTGGATGGTGCTTGTTTCACACTGAAACTGATTTTGGCGAGCAGCAATTAGCACAAGGCTAAGCAAATAAATTCTTATTTCAAAATTTGTTGTGTGTATTTCAACTGAGCAAAAAGAACCACCGCTGTTCAGGAACAAGGTAAATAGCTCATACCAATGTGCTTCATTTTTAGTGATTTACAGTAAGAGGAAACCGGTAGCTATTCTACCTTGAATAATGCATTGTGTTCACACATTCAGCAGCTAACATGCACATGGTACCTATTATTACAATTTTAACTAGTTGCGGTTGCTATGTAATGTTAGAAATAATTATGTATTCGCACAGATCTTTGACAAGTACTTCTGCTCTGTATGTCTGCAAGACCTCAGACAACATGCGATTAACCACTGCGCACACTGCTTAAAATTCAAACCTCATCTCACACAGGCAGAATCACACTCATGTATTCATTTGCTACAGAATCTGGTCAACCTTCGTGAAGGCTGGAGTGCCCATCTCGTGTCCCTTAATTTAAGATTTTTACTGCCCAAACATTTAATTAACATCTATTTTCAGTAATATTGCTGTCAGTTAAGTGGCACACCTACTTAGAACTCGGAAAGGGATCTATTTAGAAAGCATTAATGATATGTATTACCTCTGTGGTAATTACAGTGATTTTATATCATTGCATATCCAGCCTATCAATAAACATACAGAAATGAACATGTGACTTTATACTGCTTATCAAATATATCGAGGGCTTACTGCAATAAACAGTTATGTCCAATACATAACATCTGTACATAACTGTTTATTGCAGCCAGGCCTCGACATGGTCGATGGACTATGGTGACATCATGCAAATATGACCATCAGGACTACACAGTTACTCTCCAGTTGTCTGTGGAAGCAGCACGCCGGCCACCGTGCACACGACAGGGGCTATGTAACGGCTGCTAAAACAAAAACCATGCAAACCTCCATGTCCGATGTAAATCCAGCCCTGCACTGCATATGAAGCGTTGAGAGCATATTGCTATGAATAATCTGATTTTCAAGTCATACCTCCAGGTGATACAGTTGCGTACATGACATCATACATTCTGTGCTCACACTGGGGCTGATTAAATCAATTTTCTGTCTTCTGCATCTTACAGCAATCAAAATTTTACTTAAAACCCGACATAATTAATATAATATTGATTTCACATCATTTGATTCAGTTTAGATCAGAGCCTACAGAAGGTATCACTGGGAAACATACTGTATTGATCAATTTAGAGGTCCCATAATATGCTGCTCCCAATCTCCCCAGCTAAGTTACATATCATATTGTTGAATGTCCACAAGGGAGATTCGTAAACTTCTTTGTGACATAAAAAAAAAAAAAAATTAATTTCATGGCCATTTGCTGCCTGCTACCCTCTCCCTTCTGAAGAACAGGCTGTTTTGAGAGGGCATGCCCTATGATAATGAGCTCTGTTCTGAGCAAGGTTGTGAGAGGGGGCAGGATATACAGACGGAATCAGGAGGCGTGAACTGTGTAAACTGTTTCTGACATATAAAAGCAAGGAAATTTCAAACCACAGGTTTTAAAATAGTGGAGTACTTATTCCCCCAACTTTTGGTTAAATAGAACACGTCTCCTGCGTTATTTTGAGTTCAGTACTCCACCATTTTCCCTGCCCAGATCAGTGACAGCGTGGGAAAACACTAGCGCTAGGAAAGGACGCAAAAGTTGACAATTTTTTGCATCTCTTTTACAACATAGTGAAAAGAACATTGCCGTGTTTGTGCTGGATAATGGCAGAATGTAAACAAAAGGACTAATCAGATACCTTCACTGTCTCATTAATGGTTGGGGCAATAACACTGCTTGTATACCCAGTTCTCCGAAGAGTTGAGGCAACAGCCTCGTCCTTTAAAATAAGCTAGTATTTCATTTTAGTTGACTGTTTGCGATTGCATATCAACCACCACTTTAGAAAACTGCACTAACTACACAAAAACTATGGATTTTGATTTTAAAAAAATCTCTCTACCCTGTCCTCCCATACTCCGAACCCAAACTCGACGACCTGAGCTGACGTGATGCTTCCATACAAAAACCTGAGCTAAAAATAGAAAACTACAGCAGAGCAACGCAACATGGTTCACTCTTGGGTGTCTCCAGAGATCTTACATGCTGCAATATTACAAATAAAACACTATTAATTCACAGTCTGAATCGTGACTCACCCCCTGCTTAGATCAGGAGTGAAAATCTATATAACTACAATGCAGTAAATTGACCACAGATCAATCAAATGAAATACATTAATGCTTTTTAACTGTCATTAATTCTCTTATTTGGCTAGCATTTTAGGGACTTCAACAGAGTTTCAGGGAGGACTATGTTCCCGCTTATACAGTGCCCTCCACTAATATTAGCATCCTTGGTAAATATTAGCTAAAGAGGCTATGAATAAATTTGACTGCTCTTAATCCTCCAAAGTGACTGAGGAAATACAAATATTTCCACCTGAAAATTAATGGTATTCACTCAAAACATGACTGCCACGCTCATTGCCACCTGACAGAACAGACAGAATGAATTGAAGTACCATATATTCCCACTGATGTTTAACTTTTTTATGTTCACTAAAATGATTATGAAAATATAAATGGTCAACCATGCTTCCCAAAGGTGTAAATACGAAGTGACGCAGAATTACCTCAGTCATCCATCACCATGGTTAAGACAAAAGATGATCCAATGATGAGCAGCAGAAAGTTGCTGAGCTTCATAAATGTGGGAATGGCTAAAAGAAAATACCTAAAAAGTTTAAAATGCCCATATCGATTATCAAGGTTATAAGACATATGGAGATATTTAAAAAATGTCACAAGGATGACGTGACATTCAGTAGAACATATTTTGGATCATTAGAAACCCTGGAATGTCCAAAATAATTTAAATAGGCCTTAAGTTTCACATTTTTTAAGTCAGCAGCTGCATCTCACAGACCCATGCATGACCCCTGAGGTTTTATGCGGTTAAATGAGGGGGATTAAATAATTTTAGCGCGGGTGTTCCGGAGAAAAACACTTGTTCCATAATTCAATTACTGTCTTATAATCTTTACAATTCCTGTGTGCATTCCTCACACCTCTTGCTGCACCTGTTCCTCACTGTTACTCGCTGTATCGGCGCATTTAAGTTCCCTGCCAGATTGTCTGGTGCTGGCCGTGGCTTGATTCCAGTTTTCGTGGTTTGTCAGCGTTTTCCTGGGGTCTCGTCCCTCTGTGTTCCTGTGGTCTCTGCCCCATGTTATATCTCCCCTCTTCAGTCCCACTGCTCCCATCCTCGCTTCTACTGCTTTCCTTCCACCTGACGTCCCGGTTCTGACACCGGCTTGGATTCTGGGTTAGTCTCTGCTCTCCCCTCAGGATTCCGGTTGCTGCTGTTTGACCCTTGTCAGTCCCTGGATCACAAACTGCCTTCTCTGCAAGTCTAATCCGACCTTCCCATTTTTCAGGCTTGCCGATGGTTTGCACTGTGCATCAGATTTAATAATCAAGGCATTCATCCAAGGGACAATAAAACACAAAATTCTCAATCCTGCCGACAGCCAGATCATTCACGATGGCTAATATTGCTGACCGGTATTGAAATTAATGACACACCCTTATTAGGTGACTATTTCTGATTTAGCAATTTTGTCAACTTTGTTCACACTTTATAAATTTCACGATCCAGGGGACCCCACAGCAGCTCGATAAGACGAGTGCTCTGGTCTCTCCATATTTTTATTTATCTTTTTTTTTCCCTGAAAGTCCCCGCAGGAATGTGGATTACGAATGCTTGGATTGTTGTCTTGTTGCAACACTGTGGTTAACAAACTTGGTCCTGGAATTCTCTGGGGGTTTTTTGTTAGCTTTTTTTTTTTGCAACTACAATCCAGTATTAGGTCAGAAACATCAATTCATGACATTCAGAATAACGGCCTTATGTACATGGGTCAATGACATGGCATTGTCCGAGCGCACTACTTCGGTTAAAAATAATTTTAAATGATTCATAATTAGCATCATTTTATTCTATAAAACCTGTGTAATTTGAACATATTTACAGTTTATCATGAAAATTATATATATATATATATATATATATATATATATATATACCATTTTTTTGCCATCATATATATCATTTTTTGTGTTTTGCCATCTCAAACCCTCAAAATGTACGGTGGCGCAACCATCTGAGCAAGTTAACTCAATGTGTAATGTATTAAATATGTAATGTAAAATATGAATGAATATAATATTGATATGGGGACATAATTTTACATTGAAAACCCTTCAAATAAACAAAGTTTAATAGTTTAATTGTTCTTAACACTTAACTCTGGCCCCCCACAATAAAGAATCCATAAGTTACTTTAGATACTAAGCTCAATTACAAAATAGTAATGTTTCAGGCAGAGTAGACACTCTCAGGTATACTTACTAAAAAAATCACTTCGAAAAAAAAGAGGGATGTGTGTTTTTTTCAAGAAACATTTGGTTACGCCACCTGACATTTTTATGCCCCCGAATCAAAGATAGGGGGGCATATAGCTTTTCACCTGTCCGTCTGTCTCTGTCTGTCTGTCTGCAGCGGAAAAAAAACGTTAACCTGCAATAGTTCAATCTGCGGCCAGGGGCATCAGTGTTCCACGAACACAGCTTGTTTGGCTGATGAAATTGCAAATACAGTCTACAACTGTACTAAAACCCTGTAAATGTTGTGCAAACATTATGACTTGTTTCAACACACTCTTCCAACATCAAATAAATGTATTCTGTACATTTTTCAAGATTTATTATAAAAACATTTTTAAAAGGCATATTTGTCATTGACCCACATATTATGCTTTTGCCGTTTTATTGAAAAACTGAATACAAAACATTCCAAAGGGAAGTCTGCTTTTTAAGTGACCAGAGTAAAGAGGTGAATTGATAGGGGTAGACTTGGCCAAAGAGAGGACTCCGAGCCACAATTACAAATCCCTATGAAAATAAGTAGGAATTAGAAAAACCAAGCAGGTGAGAATAAGGCAAACCAGCATTTTGCAGCTAAATTCAAGAAACACGTCACAGGATTTGGAAAGGACCGTACTGATTGACCTTACTCGATGATCCGATGAAAGGAGTCAACATTTTTATGTTCAGCACACTATGCACAATGCAAACGAGAGTTTTATTTTTCATGGCATGCATTTCCATTTCTTATACAATGTGGCAAATATTCCCTTTGAGCAAAAAAGAGCACATAATTAATAAACATTAATAACCCATTAAAAATCTAGCATCACACAATCAGTTGCAACAGAAGCTGGCACAAAGGGAGTTTGTGAACCGGAGTATAAAAGCAAATTAAGGTTAAGTGCCTTACGATAGGGGGTCATCACTGTGCCCGACTTAAAGTCAAACAGAATGTTCAGCTCATTAAGCAGTATACTACACCCAAAATACCACCTTGGAGATGGTCAGACATACGTCCAACAGATTAACACGGCTGAAGCAGAACAGAAAACACATTCACAGGTTTCTCAGGCAGTGATAAAAATAATTATGTACAGTTTATAAACAGAGACATTTTCACTGAAAATTAACAGCACTTTCATTTTCAATGCTGAAAAAAAAATGGTAGTGTCCTTGCTCCACAAATCCACAATGGGGCAAATATTGGTAACACTTTATATTGAGTACACATTATTAAGCATTAGTTAAGCATTAATAAATTTAAAGTTTAAAAATGCGATAATTAAGCATGTTATTGATGAGCTTACTAATGAAGAGAAAAAAATAACTGATTATAAGCTACTTACCAACGAGTATTCATGTTAAAAACATGATTTATAAATTATGAATTCAGTATTTACCAATCCATAACTAACATTCTTATTAATGATGAGTTGAGTAAGACATTTACAACTGTTTATAAACTACATACTAATGAGTATTAAGATGACAGCAATGCTTTATACATGATGAATTCAGTTTTTATCAATGCTTAACTAACACTTAGTAATGTGTACTCATTATAAAGTGTTACCCAAATATTTTGTTACTCAGCTATTTTTTTCCAGAGGTATAAAACACGGTGCAGAAACACTGGTTGTAATAAATTCAGGAAATGCAATCCTCTAATGTTTTCTCTTCATTAATTAGTGACTAATTGGGGGAGTTTCTTCTCAGTCACAAATTGTCAGTAAAAAACGCAAAATGGTACATTTCATGAAAACTGTTATTTTTCACTTTGTACTCATTTCTGTGGTTGACATTCAGAATTCAACAAGGAACAATTCCCAGTTTGGTTTAGCTCAACTTTCGAAACCATTCAAAAGAAAATTCAGGCATTGTCCAGGAATGGAGTGAAAGATCCGAGACACATTGAAATTTCAACTGTGGAAGATCCAAGTAGAGGAACAGCATAGTAATAGTGCTGAAATCATGTACGTGAGCACCGCTGCACTTCTGCCATGTTGCAAAGGCTTGGATGTAATTTGTGATGCTGTGCGAGTGAATCACAGGCAGACTGCATCTTCAAGAGGCGGGGAACACATTGCCGTATGACGCTTAACTGCCCACACACCAGGTAACTTGTACAAATTGATTACATTGCATTACACATGCATGAGCCACTGCTCTGGCCGCTTGCCCATTTGGAGAGTGTAATGTAGTTACACGTCTCAACAGTTTTGTCATTCAACTATTACATCATGCCATCACCGCAGTCACAGTGACATTCAGGCTATTTTTAAACACCCATTTCCTGTCGATTCTGAAATACCTTTCGTTTCTGTTGATTCCACATTTCTTTCAAATGCTGGGCAGAATTAAAACATTAACTTCACAACTAAAGCAAATGCCCCTCATAATTTCACATTTCATTTTCTGCGGAACCAAGACCCCTCCAATTAAACAGCACATCAGCAGTGCGATACTTAAGTGCTTTTGCAAATAGGATTACCAGGCTCTGGCCTAAACTCAAGCTCACGCATTAAATACGAATATGTAATACAACTGCATGATTGAAAGGAGGCTCATAGTCGAACGGTATTCACTGCATGGCAGGCGGTAAACCACCTCTCCGTGTATTGAAACCAGCTCCATTGACAACAGTTATGCCATGAAATGTGCATTTTCAGGGCCTGTAGGGAGAGTTCCGGGGAGGAGAGAGCTTGGGTAAGATTTCTTCCCATTCCTGAAAATGTATAGTTCGCCTTCAATGTAAAGTTTCAACACAGGTGATGCACAATTCTTCATACTTTTGCCGGCCTCCTAGGCACAGTAGTTTCACAGATGGTCACAAGATCTTCTGTTGTTCTGCAGGTAGCAGATCCAGGTGAGACAAGTCCTCACACAGGAAGTGCCTCCATACTAAAGCAGCTCTTCAGTCCACTCTTCTTGGCAGCAGTGACTGTTCTCACACAGGAATAGTCTCCACAGTAACACAGCTCTTCAGTTCACTCTTCTTAGCAGCAGTGACTGTTCCTCACATAGGAATAGTCTCCACAGTAACACAGCTCTTCAGTCCACTCTTCTTGACAGCAGTGACTGTTCCTCAAATAGGAATAGTCTCCACAGTAACGCAGCTCTTCAGTCCACTCTTCTTGACAGCAGTGACTGTTCTCATACAAGAATAGTCTCCGCAGTAACACAGCTCTTCAGTCCACTCTTCTTGACAGCAGTGACTGTTCTCACACAGGAATAGTCTCCACAGTAACACAGCTCTTCAGTCCACTCTTCTTAGCAGCAGTGACTGTTCCTCATATAGGAATAGTCTCCACAGTAACACAGCTCTTCAGTCCACTCTTCTTGACAGCAGTGACTGTTCTCACACAGGAATAGTCTCCGCAGTAACGCAGCCTTCAGTCCACTCTTCTTAGCAGCAGTGACTGTTCCTCACATAGGAATAGTCTCCACAGTAACACAGCTCTTCAGTCCACTCTCCTTGACAGCAGTGACTGTTCTCACACAGGAATAGTCTCCGCAGTAACGCAGCCTTCAGTCCACTCTTCTTAGCAGCAGTGACTGTTCCTCACATAGGAATAGTCTCCACAGTAACACAGCTCTTCAGTCCACTTTTCTTGGCAGCAGTCACTGTTCCTCACATAGGAATAGTCTCCACAGTAACGCAGCTCTTCAGTCCACTCTTCTTAGCAGCAGTGACTGTTCCTCACATAGGAATAGTCTCCACAGTAACACAACTCTTCAGTCCACTCTTCTTGACAGCAGTGACTGTTCTCACACAGGAATAGTCTCCACAGTAACACAGCTCTTCAGTCCACTCTTCTTGACAGCAGTGACTGTTCCTCACATAGGAATAGTCTCCACAGTAACACAGCTCTTCAGTCCACTCTTCTTGACAGCAGTGACTGTTCTCACACAAGAATAGTCTCCGCAATAACGCAGCTCTTCAGTCCACTCTTCTTGACAGCAGTGACTGTTCTCACACAGGAATGGTCTCCCCAGTAACACAGCTCTTCAGTCCACTCTTCTTAGCAGCAGCGACTGTTCTCACACAGGAATAGTCTCCACAGTAACACAGCTCTTCAGTCCACTCTTCTTAGCAGCAGTGACTGTTCCTCACATAGGAATAGTCTCCACAGTAACACAGCTCTTCAGTCCACTCTTCTTAGCAGCAGTGACTGTTCCTCTCATAGGAATAGCCTCCACAGTAACACAGCTCTTCAGTCCACTCTTCTTGACAGCATTGACTGTTCCTCTCATAGGAATAGTCTCCACAGTAACGCAGCTCTTCAGTCCACTCTTCTTGACAGCAGTGACTGTTCCTCACACAAGAAAAGCCTCCACACTAACAGCTCTTCAGTCAACTGTTCTTGGCAGCAGCCCTTCTGTGCTGCCCAGGCCTGACAGTCCACTCCATTAGTCCCGTCTCCTCATCCAGATTGAAAGTGGGCATCAGGCCAAAGCATCCCGCCTGCTGCTCGGCTCCTCTCAGGTGTTCTCATTAGGTTTGTTACAGTTTCACATCATTTCTGATGCACAGCCTGCTCTGTACAGTGAACTAAATCTTAATTAATATCAGCTTCAGAAAAATATGTGTCAAAATGAACAGATTAAGGAATCAGAGACCTTAGAAGTAATCAGGGCATTGACCAGTTTATGGAATAAATCTAGGTCAAGCCCATTAACATGAGAGAAGATGACTAATCTGTGACATTTTGTTCATTCAAGGAAGGCATTAGCTAGTTCATGAAATACAGTACGCCATGTCCATCGCGAAAAGAGGAGTTATGTCCGGGTAGGCTTTGAAAATGGCAAGAATACGTTCCTTCAGACAACAGTCATATCTGTAATGCTCAGAAAACTCACAGCTACACTGCACTGACACCTGCCACCAAAAATTCCTTCATGTCCTACAAAGAGGATGCTGTTTCTCTTACTGATTCTATCAATTTATTGCCTTACATTTTCCGGCAATTTGACCACATGTCAATGGAAAATACTTAAAGAGACGTATTGGCCCCAAAAGGTTACAAAGCCTTCTTCAGGGTGTGTAAAATATATTCACATCCACATTACTGGCTTTGCAGCTGAAACACAGAAGTGTTCATTGCAGTAGTTCTAGAATCACATTTGTGGGATACACTACCATTTTTTTTTTCCAGTGACAGCAGTATCTAGGCTACATTCAGCAACAGCCTGATCACCATGGACACTTTCTGTAGCAGTGCTCTGTTCTGTTCGAGCTTTCCACCAGAGACTGAACATTTCAGCGGCTGAAATATGGAAGTGCTTTGTTTGAATCTATTCAATTTCTGCTCATGCTGAAGAATTTCTAGATTTGATAGAGAACGTTGAATGATATCTCAATTTATTTTTTTTCCAATTTATTTCCTAAGATCTCTTTTCTTGAAATCTCAAGATTACATAAGGACTTTTTCATACATTATACAGCCAAAAGTATGTGGACAACTAACATCTCATGACAAAATCACGGGCATGAAAATTGATCACTGCTTTGGGGATTTACTTCCAGGTCAGTCAGAAAAGCATGAATAAGGTGAGGTCACGCAGATATATTGGGCAGCTAGGCCAGGCTCGCAAGAGCCCAAGAACTGTATGCCAATGGAAGACTTTTCAACAGGGTGAAATCTTTCTCTCACACTCTCTCTCTCATACCAACACACACACTCTGTATCTCTCCCTTTCTTCCTCTCTCTCTCTCTCTCTCTCTCTCTCATTCCCCTGAAGGATAATCTCTCAAAGAAATGGGTCCAGACTGAGATGCTGAACACCTCCCCATGCTTTGGCTTTGCTGAGTGTGCATTGCTGAATACCCAAACCCATAAAACTGCAACCTCCAAAACCAGATTTTTTTTTTAATGAATACGCCATCTCACTCTGTAGAAGACAATTTCTACCAGCCGAAAAGTGAGGTTTCGTACAACACTGATCCACAATGGTTTCACAAAGAGCTCCTGTTCACCAGACACATGGCACTGCGAGCCTGCCTGCAATTCTGGCCGAAACTCCTTTGCGTTTCCGCCGCTGTCATACAGTACAATACTGATACTGTAATGCTTAAGTTCTGCAGGTATAAACTGTGCACATAGAAATATCACAGAACCATTTTCAACGCATCACCACCTGGCTAGCAGCTTGAGGTCAGTCTCCCAACTGCCACAGAAATTCTGAGGGAGGATCTGACTCCGCCACAACCAATTTCACCGTACAGACTACTCCCCTGCTAGACTAATGTACTGCTCTCCAATCAAACAAAAGACTATAGCCAGATAGAAGAGGTACAACAAAATACACTCATTGGAGATACACAAATCAACCCTGACATAAACCAACATATTCCCCCAAACCTCTTCCAAGAAATGGATTTTCCATCTCTGGATGTTCAGGATGTACTGGTTGCAGAAATCATCCAAAAATAAAAACAACCAGAAGACAAAAAAACGCCAGCTTGTCTTCCAGAGGCACAGAAGGAACGGTTCCAATCAATGACTACACCTCTCTATTGGTTACATCCGATAAATTTACCGTCATTTACCGGTCTGACCTCCAAATCAAACTCATAAAACTGATCCCTTATCAATCTTTTGAATCACTCAAAAATAACTCTGCACCATGTATATTAGACATCATCTATCGTCCCCCCAAACCGTGTCCCTCATTTCTCGCTGATTTTTCTTCTCATCTGACCTCTGTTTGCTCTCTATCTCCCCATGTTCTACTCACTGGTGATTTTAATAACCATGTCAGTTCCAATAACTGTTCACTTGCATCTGATTTCCTGTCCCTGCTTCATGCATTTGACATCATCCAGCATGTCAACTTCTCCACCCATATCAAAGGCCACACAGTAGACCTGATCTGCACAACGGGTCATCAACAACCTAACCCTGTCGCCCTCTCGTTTCCTATTTGGGACCATTTCAGACCACAAGAAATTTACCATTTCTGCAGCTGTCCCTGAAATCAAGAAAACTCCACAAATCATATCAACTCATAACCTGAAAAACATTCAACCAGTGGACCTCGTGACCGTAATCAACTCTCACACACCTCCTCCTCCCTCATCCTCTCTAACTGACTTAGTCTCCCACTACAATACTTCCCTCTCTGATGCACGTAATGCCCTCGCACCTTTGAAAACACGAACCGTCTCCTTCACTACTAGTGTCCCCTGGTACACCCCTGAACTTTTCCAAATGAAAACAGCTGGTCGCCGTCTGGAACGCCTCACCAAGAAAACTGGTCTCACTGCTCACTCCCAAGTAGGGCTGCACGATTCTGGAACAAGTGCTAATCACGATTTTTTTGTTTAAAATCGAGATCACGATTCTTTGGCACAATTTTTACCCACAACTGAAATGTTTATTGTAGTCATAAATAAAAAAAAAAAACAACTGGCTACTAAAGTGGTTTAAAAAATGTTTTAAAAAAAGGTAAAAAGACAAAATAACCAAAATAAGTGCACTTTAAGTGTTCTTTCACTCCGCAACATTGAAACAATGTCAAATCGCAACCCAGGAGATGATACATGATGCTGCTCAATTGTAATGTCATATCGAACAGGCAGGTATTGATCCAAGCCCATCCGAGGCATATTTGCCCATAAACAATAAGCCTTCATGGAGAGGAAGCAGCACGCCAACTGCAGTCCAGCACAAACCAAGATCGGTAGTTTTGGGGAAACCCTCGAAACCCAAACCAGATCCTGAACATGGCCCTATAATTTTGAATGCACTAATCTGTCGTGCGAATAATTTGTTTCGTGTTCGGTGGAAAAGCCGCATTATCGGATGCACCCGTTCCAACGACCACATCACACCTACCCTCCGTGAACTCTACTGGCTCGCAATTAAACACCGCATTGACTTCAAAATCCTCACGCTCACCTTCAAGTCTCTCCATGGACTTGCTCCCCCCTACCTTTCTGAACTCCTTCATGTTTACACACCGCTTCGGTCACTGCGCTCTTCCCCCGCCGGCCTCCTAATCCCCCCCCATGCCCGCCTGTCTGCTGTTGGAGCACGCTCTTTTAGTCACTACGCCCCGCGCCTCTGGAACTCCCTGCCGCCACACCTCAAACAGCGAGATTCCATCTCTACATTCAAAGCACAACTCAAGACTCACCTGTTCAAAATTGCATACACATAGCCCCGCCCCTCTCCAAATTCCTGACCTGGACAACACCTACCTTCTGCCCACCTGCCTCTGTCTCTCACCTCAATTCATCATTATCTCTTTATTTTTAATTAATTTTATGCATTTTTTCCTATTTTACATCGTCATGTACTGTTTTTACTTCTGTCGTTTTCTGTATGCCCTACGTTGTTTAGTTCATTTGTTACATCTCTGTACTGCGTCCTTGGGTTTCTAGAAAGGCGCATCATAAATAAAATGCATTATTATTATTAAATGGAAGTCGATTGTGATCACTGAGAGAGAGGAATACATCCCCATGTTCCGGGAGAAAAAGCGTCAACTTCCCACATGTGGTATTCAGCCATGGACCTTTTATGTGGAGATCTGAAGGTTGAGAGGATCCAAAGTACAGAAATAAGTGAGCCTTAATGAGTTTAAACGAATGCCTTTTGGGCAGTAAAAATCACCGGAATGGTGCTTAGGAGACTGGAACTTTGTTCATAGGCTGAGAATGCCATTCCCCTCTCTCAAGTAGAGGTGTGCCCATGTTGAATTGATTTTGAATCCCGATTTATGTACAACCTAACAAAACCAACTGCCGCCATGAGCCATACAGATAATTGTAGGCAATTTTTTTTTTCTTGAAAATGTACCTTCATGCCTGAATTTGGTATTTCACAAACAGTGACCAAGCATTAGAGGCAAGTGAAATGCTTCTGGGGGAAAAAAACCATCAGTGACAGAATTTTTATCATTTTTTGCTCATTATGCCCTCAAAATGCATCAGGAGGGAAAGAATCAAGATGTGCCTGAAGTGTAGACTTTCAGCTGGAATCTTGTCAATTCTATTGTGTATGTCATGTAGAAATTACCTCCATTTTTATGCATGACCCTCCACTTTCAGGGGTAAAACTGGATTATTGGACAAAGTAAAAATCAAATTAAATTGCAATTTCTAATACACAAACAACTTCAGACATTATTTTTTTCCACTGGTGATTCTCTGCCAGGATTTCATCTCAGCTGTCTCAATTTCTGTGAGTTCTTTAGGCATTTTGCCGTCAGCAAGTGAAATGCACGTTCAGCTGGATTCAGTTCATCAGGTGATTAGTGTTCCACTTGTTTGCCTTGAAGACATAAAATCAAGTTTTTAACCTTGTTAACATGTCCATGTGGTGTTTCTCATACGCTACAAGACATATGAGATAAAAAATACACAGTCATCAAGATGATTGAGAATTTCCAATTTGAAACTGCAATGTCCACATAACAGTCCCAAAAAACAGACATAAATTATTGTGTACCAATACTAAGGAACCAATCCTATTAACTTTGTGGGGGCTGCTTTCCACAGAATTATTATGCCAGGACAAAACAAGGGGTAAAACAAGAGAAGCCAGGTGTACCTATAATATTGTTATCTTGCAAACGTATTATTTCTGTTTTAAAAACTGTTATTTCTGCTCAGAAAACAAGAAAAGTTGGAAGAGAGGAAATGGTGAGCCTTCAGTTATTGCCCAAGGATCTGAAAATCTGAGAGAAATTGCTGCAGATTATGTGGAAAAATGGGAATGTCCAAGCCAAAAGATCCAAAGGAACCTTGGGCTTTCAATAAACATTTTGCCAATCACTATTTTGAGGGACAGAGAGTGCAAGCCAACAGGCTGGACAACTGGTAAGTTTATATCTCTTTTGTCTTGTCTGTTGATTGACAAGCATCAAATCTGCAGTGTGCTGGTTAAATAATGTTAGCCAACATTAGCCTGCCAAGATACATGAGTCAAACAAAAAGAGGATATTTTATATGGTTTATCTGCTAAATTAGATGATGGCTGTATTCACAATGCACATCTGGATCTTTAGCTCACAAGTGAGTTTATCTTATGTCACCAGAACAAGGTACTTAGTCAGGAAAGCCAGATTACTGGATTAAAAATGGTGGCCTAAAACAGAAACTTCAAGTAGCGTAAAATAAATTGTTGAGAGTAGTGCTGGGGATGGATTGCAGGAGGTTACTTGACAGAAATTTCATCGGGAGCACTTTATTTTTAAAATGGCTTTAAAAATTAATCACAATTCTTTTTATTACAATAAGGCCTTAGCGCTACTAGGTGATTGGACCCTACATCATTATGCATACAGAGTTATAAACTAGCACCTCTTCTGCCAGTTTTTTTAACTGTAATTTTACAAACAGTTAATAACAGAGGTTCCCTGTATGTTAACGCTAAGCCGGTTAAATGCGCGCAGGACTCTACTTACAGTTAAAATAACAAGGAGACAATGCGTTAATTTAACTGTTAAATTCAGTCAGTTTATAACAGTGTACATACATATACCACACCTATTCTTGTGGTAAGAAATTTGTTTTTGTTGTTCTCTATATTTAAAACTGGTTCACAGTGAGTTTTTGAATGATTTCAGGCATGACAGAGGACCCCCTCCGGGTGTACTGGGTAAAGGGCTCTATTTTTAGCAGAGGGATGAGTTTTGAAAATCATTTGACAGTGATATGTATTATATGGAGGGATTACTGTGTTGTTTTATTAATGACAGTGTTACGGCACAGCTCTACACTCCTTTAACACTACTCCACTCCTCTTTCCCAGCGTACCCTCATTAAATCTCAGTCTGACAGGACCGCAGCCGTTACATCCACATCTCATCAGCTACTCTGAATCTCGAAAGAACACGCGCTCTACTTCCCGTAAAATAAGCTGGCTAACATCTCAGGTTGGTTTGAGTGCGGGGATTTGGAATAAATTCAAATTATTTACTAACCAATGACAGTTCCTCCAATTTTTTGAAAGAAAAGGCAGGAAAAATTTGCTTTATTTTGAGGAAATCAAAACTGAGCCCATTCTACACAAGGTCTAGAAGACTTTACATTAAAATGTTGGTCTGATATTTTTCAATACATTTATCACTATACATCTCAAGAACCAAAATGGAAAAGAGTGGCGCGTTCATTGCCATGCTGACTGTCCTCAGTTCAGCTCAGAACTGATTTCTATGGCTATCATTATTTTAGTTTTTTTTTTTTTTTACCATTTGGCTTATTTTGGTCAGAAATATTCATTGCAGAGGTTCCGAAACATGGTCCTGGGGTTCCCCTGTGTACGCTTGTTTCTGTTCCAAGCACAATTGCATTCATGTAATTTTAATTTTAAATTTAAATTAATTAAATAAAATTAAGTTTTCTTTGTTGGGTGCCTTTATCTCTACAGCATTTATTTATCCTGTAAAGCCACACTTCGACAGATATCCATACATGCCACAAAGAAATAAAACTCCATATTCACATTTCCACTGATATATTAGACACAACTGCACGAAGAGTGGAAAAAAAAAATTAACCAAACAGCCGTATGTTCCTAACTGGTGAAACCGTACACAGTCCAAAAACCAAACATTTTATCAGGTAAGTAAATGATGAAGTCAAACCTATTTTGTGTCTTGTCTATGATATTAATTTAAAGCAAATTATTTTGAAAGAACTCTAAACACATGCGTTCACCAACCCAATTTGGACCTTACAGACCTTTTTAAATGTCTAATTTGACCTCTGAATTGTTCCTGACTGGCCTGCAATATAGAAAAATAAACACTGTATGCTCAAAGGTCCTTGATTCTTCAAGGCACACATGGATATTTCACTCAAAACAGGGCTGCAGGCATTAATAACTGCTTTAAAAATGAAATGCACCTAATTAGGATATATTTACAGAATTTTGACTTCTGACGATTGCAACTGTAGTTGAAACAAGAACAGAACAAAATTAATAAACAGTAACAACTTGTTAAAGGTCCGGCATTACAAAATAAGATCAAACAAAGACCTGCATACACAGATTGACCCCAGGACTGAGTTTGGGACTCACAGCAGTAACACAGTTTCTTCAATTTAATCAATGTGTAATTCCTACTTGTTTCCAAACTTTTGAGCGGCAGTGCACATACAGTTTTATAATTTATAGGTATGGACAAAAGGATGATAGAAAAAAAATCATTCACTCAATTTATAACAAGGTCAGCCATACTTATGCAGCTCTCTTTATCAACTTACTAGGTGAAGAATACTTGGAGCAAATGTTTATCCCACTCAAAAAAATAAAGTGCTAGATTTACATTAAAGATGTTGTGTCAAATGGTTCCGCACAATTGCTTTGACCCGTAGAGCATTAAATATAAACAGTGTTGCTCAATGATGTAAGATATCAAATTCAAAGCTGTTTCAAAGTTTTCAATGGCACAAGATAATTTAATTTATAATTTTTTGAAAATTTATATCAGCGCTCAGGGTTAAGTAATTTCTGATTTCATTCTAACATTATTTGCCAGTTTAATTGATTACATTGAGTGGAATGTACACTATTGCTCAAAGGTTTGGGATCACTGGCAAATTTCTTTGTTTTCCAAAGAAAAATACATTTTAATGCATTTCAAAAACATTTTTTTCCATTTCATTAACATTTTTATCCATTTCACAAACAATTAAAATTAATCAGATGATTTTCAAAGAATGATCTACATTTCTGCAAAGAGGTCTATTATCAGCAACTGTCAGTCCTCTGCATCAATCTCCTGGTATGGCTGCAAATCCAAGTTAAGCATTTTATAAGGCTTATTGATAATTATAAAACCCTTCTGCAAATGTGTTGCTCAGCTGAAAACCATTGAACTAATAAGGGAGCGCAAAAGGGAGCATGGCATTCTTGAGATCGGTTTAGTACCAGAAGCATCAGCAGTTGTTTGTTTGTTTACAGGCTCAAAATGGCCAGAAAGAAAGAACTTCCTTCAGAGACCCGTCAGTCTATTGTTGTGCTAAGAAAAGAAGGCTATTCAAACTTAAAATCTCTTACCATGCTGTCAACTACTCCCTTCAGAGAGCAGCACAAACTGGCACTAACAAGGACAGAAAAAGGAGTGGGAGGCCCCGATGCACAACTGTGCAAGAAGACAAATATCTGAGAGTGTAGTTTAAGACAAAGACGCCTCACAGGTTGTCAACTAGCAGCTGCGCTAAACAGTTCTCGTCAAACACACCAGTTTCAGTATCAACAGTGAAGGTAGTTTTTTTTTGATGAGGGCAAAGTTTGAAGTACCCATTCATCATTTTCCATTAAAATCATTATTTCTAACTCAGACAATGTCAGCATGTTCTGTTCATTTGCTATATTTCCTATTCAGACTAATTTCATGTTTGTTTCCAAGGGAAACAAGAAGATTTCCAAGTGATCCCAAACTTTTGTGCAGTAGTGTTCTTTTCTCAGTCTAGTGGAACCGGTTGCCATAACATTATTAGGTAAATCTAATATTTCATTCTGACAAAATCTTTGCGTGTCATACAATACTTGTGCTTTTTTCCCCAAGACAAAAAGCCAAATTCTTTCAGTCATCGGGGACAGTCCATACGCATATTTCGGCCTTCAGCCATCAGCTCACCGAGGAACTTGTGCACCTTTGAACCTCCCATACTAGGCTGCTGGCCGAAGGAAAGATGCCAAAGGCGATTCAATGAAATTTGGCTCCCAGAGTAAAATGAGCCCACATGCAGACCATATGCCGACAAGCGGGCTTTTGAGAGCACTGCCCGTCTCGGGCCAAGATTACCGTCGGCCGTCTGGCTGTAGCGGGAGTCCCCGAGCAGTACAGAGCTGACTCCAGATCAGTTTTCTGCATGGTTTTGGCCATTTCTCTCACCCCTGTCCTCAGGAAACCCTCCGATCTGAACCTCTTCCGCTCCTCTCCGCATTTTTGCTCAAGTGCAAGTATTTTTCTTTTTCAGAAGAAATCTGTCTGGTTATGACAGTTTCCGATGTTACCCTGTCATTAGGGTAGAAGATCAGAGGCACATGGATCAGGTAAATGGTTCAGGGGTCAGGAGGGTCTACTTGCGAAGCTCATCTCCTTCCACTAAGTAACACTGAACGGACAAGATCCTGAGATAGAATCACAGACATGAAGCAAACGCACCTCTGAAACTGATTCATTTTAGTCCATATAGCCACAGAAAAGATAGCTTAAATGAGAACATAGAACATCACATTTTAAATCTTTTAAAAGCCATTTATTAGAAGAAAAAAACAAAAACCATTTTGAGCAAATATTCCATCGCAACCAACATGGCTGAGAAAAAAAGAAATCTCTCAGGAAAAGCATAATTAAAAACGTCACAAAAACACAGTTATGAATGGCATGCTGTATCTCAGTCACCAGCTAGAGTCACAAAGCACCGCGGGAAACGGAAGGTACACTCAATTGCAGTTCCAGGAAAGTCTCGCCACACTGAGCTGTCTGGGTCATGCATATTTTAACAGCGTAATCTACATAAATTACAGTGCAGGAGCCACACATTTTTATGCAAATGGAGCTCAGAGCTGGGCATGTTCCTTTTAAAAAGAAGAATGTAAACTGACGTCTGATATTCCAACGAGTGTTTCAGTGGCTCCAATATACTGAAGAACAGAGGACAAATGGAAAATTGTGTTGCTGCCCAAATACTTCTGGACCACAGTGTCATTGTAAAATACCACAAACATGGTACGTGCGCATGTAAATACAGCTGCCAGAAGATATTCCTCATTTGAGGAATACAAGATTTTTTTCAAGACAAAGAAGACCTGCGACCCGTTTCTTAATCAAAGCAATGCAACTGTCGATATTATAGATTAAATTTTACCAGATTGATCTACCAAGGGAGATTAGTGCAGTATTTTTTAAACCATGCTTCACTTTAGCAAATTTCTTTGGTTCAAAAGGGAAGATAGTAGTTCAATATAATAAATAAGGAGGCCGCTCGTGCAAATTTTATTTTTCTTAATTTCCTGAATCATTGCTGTGCCTCATTCTCCAATGGATGTTTTAACTACCGTAGAGCTTCGAAAACATGTTTGTATTCAGGTCGTAATTGTAATTCGTGAAAATACGCCCTGTTAATATCGAAACGCATGTCCGTATACTGGCTGATAAAAAACATAATGTTCAAATTTTATCAGGCCCGAACTAACTCTGCGGCATCAGAATCTTTTGGGAGAAACCTAATTCATATTCATTTTCACAAACAATACGTCCATGTAGGCCCATGTCCATTTTACATTTTTCATCACCTGCTTGCTATAAAACTGAGGTAACAAACATGGTCCTGGGGCTCCCTGAGAAACACTGGTTTTTGTAGCAACCACAGTCCCATACTAGGCCAAAAATACCAAATCATGACATGAAGAATAATGTTCCCATAAACATATTGTGCTTATTTTGTTAAATTTAAGAAAACACACAAATGAGGCATTTTCAAGTGATCAATGAGAAGACTTTGGTGAATGAAAAGGCGCAACATTGGACAAATGGTGGAGTTCTGACCCACACATTAAAAAACAAACCAGATATTAACAAGCCAAACCTACATTTAGTAGTTTAATTCACGGAACAGCAGTCAAGACATCCAATTAGGACCCTATTGATTAACTTTGATCAATTATCTGATGAAAGAAGTCACCATCCTTTACAAAGATCTTCACACTGTGCACAATACAAACAAGATTTTTATTTTTATACATCAATACATTACAACAATACATCCATGTAGGCCGACATCCATTTTAAATCTTTCATCATCTCCTAGAGCCCTAATGAAAATGTATCTGTGTTTATGACTCGAAATGTGAATGACTGTACCGTTTGGGTTTGTCTTATAGCTTCCTACTAGAGAGGAGGTTTTTGCTTGTTTGAGAAAAAAACACAATTTCTGGGAATACAAGCCTTTTCCTGGTCCTGAAAAATAGATTTTTTGAGGTAGCCTTCGCAGTTTTCATCACACAGCAACAAAATATTTAAAAAACTCATTCTGTTCAAGCCCAACCCGAGCCCGACTAACAGCAGCAGTTTTGGGCCTGAGCCAAGCGGATCAAATCAGGCCAAATCGAGTTTGGGGAGATAAGCAAAGTTCTAGGCCACTGTTCCAGGGTCAAAGGTCACAGTTCTTAATAAACCCTCAAAAGGAACACCCGAACGTTTTCATCTGAGCCAAAAATCAGTGTAACTACTTTCTAAGATATGCTCTGGAACTGATTTTGAGGAACAAGGTCACTGTGTCAAGGTCAAAGGTCAAATCAGCCCAATCAATCAATCAGACAGGTTTTTCCCACCTAAGGTATGTACAGTGCGTGTCCAGTATTGAACAGATAGCATCAGTAGTTTCTGAGATGTAGCCCTGTGAAATGATGACAGCTGCTCGACCTCACACCCCTCCAGACGGCGCAGGAAACGACAACAGTCCACACGACTTATCCGCCTGAGGAGCGAGCGAGTTCGCTAAAATCCCGTCTGCATCTTCACCGGAGAAAAAATTACATTGTTCAATGCCACTGAATTACTTTCACAATCCTCAATCACAATGATGCTCAACTTCGCCTTAGTACATTAGCTAAGTCGCCCAGGGCGAGAGATATTTCCACACATTATCCAGGCGAGTGATAGCTGTGTGCCTGCCAGGCATCGCCCACAACACCACGGCTGCTGCAAGAGTCTCACCATTTCTGCTCTGTCTGAGCCAACAACACAAAAACAAAGAGTTTCATTAGGAGTCAACACTGCGGGCGGGTGGCCCTGTGTCAACTGACAGGGAGAAATAAGAGGACAACATCACAAAGCACTGTGTACTTCCTTCAGAGAACTTTCCTCCCCCCGCCTTTAAGCCCTCTGTTCCCCAACCATACAGTGCCTAAAGCAGACTTCAAATGAAGACTCATTGAGAGACACAACTGCAAGTCTTTATCCCAGTTAATTTTGAAATTACAAATTCTGTGTCTATTTTATTGTTTCATGATTTCAAGAAACTGTGATACCTCGTCTCTATTCTCTGAGTCCACAGCAACAGAATAATAAGAAGTAAAATTAAATGCTGATTCTGAATGTTATACCAACTAGAATCTAGTATAATATCATCACATCTGTATAATCATGTTTGGTACATAATATGTATTAAAAACAGCTAACGACCACTCATGTAAAAAATGTCCTCTGTATCACCTGAGTGACATCAAAGATTTTTCACTTACAGTCTAGATTTATCATTTTGACCAAAAAAGAAAAATAAAGTTCAGTCACACTTTATTTGAAGTGCTGCTCATAGTAGCTTTATACAGCATGAATAATGCCTTCATAAATTAGACATAATGTCTTCATAAATCATTCATAAGTGAATGTCATGCTTTGTAAAGGGCGAAATAGCACATCCTTATTCAACATGGGATGCCAGATGTGACAATGACAATATCACTTAGCTGACTATGTCAGCCTTTATCGCAATTAGCCACTAGCTAAGTGACATTGTCAGTTATATCACATCTGGCATCACATGCTGAAGAAGGATGTGTTATTTCACCCTTTACAAAGCATGACATTTGCTTATGTATGATTTATGAAGACATTATGTCTCATTTATGAAGGCATTATACATGCTCTATAAAGCCTTTATGAGAAACACTTCAAATAAAGTGTGACCTAAAGTTCTTTAAAGGAATCACATTCCCTCCTTCAGCACCTGAACAGCATAAATGCAAGATTATGCATCAGTGCAATGACTGAATATGTATTGCATTTGTGCACAGGGTAGTTTCCTGTAATGTGTCAAATAATTTATCCACGACAAAATCAAGGAGACTTTCCGTCACCTCCATAAAACATCACATGCTAACACAATTTAAAAAGGGACAGATTGCGCCTGACGGAATATTTTCTATTTACTTGGTTTCGTTTCACGGAATTGAAATTTGGCGTCAAGCTTAAATGCAGTGAGCCGCCAAACTTGCAGCAACAGACTAGCACCACTGCCTGAGCTCTGGATTTCAAGTCACGTACCGGCATAATCATGTGTGTTCGCCTCCCAGTCAATCAAAGTGATTACCTGAATAATTCATAAAAGTATATTTTATTTATGAGTATTTTCCCAGGTCTCCAAAAAAGTTATGAGATAGATACACCCAGGCAGCAGCAGCGTTGCCAAAGCTTCTCGAAAACAGAGGCTCCTTTAATCATTAAAACAAGCCGAGAGACGAGAGCAGCGCACATCTTCTCCGTCTCCAGCGAATTTCTCGCATATTTTTCTCCAGAAAATTCTGTACTTATCGCAAAAGCAACCTGAAAATGCTAAATATTCAATGCATTTCTATGCCGAGCCGAACATCTAATGACCATTTTAAAGAACACCAACTCATACCTATATTAATACCATATTACTTGATAGTAAAATATGTTTAAGGTCAAATCTACACTTATATTGCAGAACAGGTAAACAGGAAAGCTAAACAAAAGTCTTGTCCAACAAATATTGCATATTCTCAGCAATATGCACTATCAGTTTGATACATCAAGCGGGGCAGCGACTGGCTTGAGCTCTTAAGAGTTAAGCAGTGTCAGGGTAGAGAGAAGCAGAGATCTAAAATTAGACTCACGAACAAGTACATGCCACAGAAAGATGACTCAACACCCATTCAAATCCACTGGCATTGTCGTACTCCAAATATGATGAAATTTCAGGCTTTAATTCTCTGAAGCTGGTCTCCAGCATAACGCTACAAGCAAACCTGGAATGACGGGCCCAACACAAAACAACATTTGTCAGATCACAAGTAAATACTAAAGATTTATTTTCTTCAAGGAGAGAACCTTCTCAGTAGAGAGTTTAAAGGCTGATTTCAGTCAAAAATGCGATTTGGAGATGTTCTCCAAAGCCATTATCATAATCAATGATAATATTCCTTATATTCCTTATAGTATTCACATTATCTTATTTTTCAAACTGACTTTCATTTTCAAAGTTTCCAATGCATGAACAGTACATTTAGTGTTTATTGCGCAAAAGACCCAGTTGCTTAATTTACAATGAAATACTGTACAGCAAAGGCGTAGGTTGAACAGACAGTGCCGTGAAAAAAATTATTTGAGTCCCTTTTTTAATTTTTTTTTTTTTCTATATTTTGCAAATTTATATGGTTCCGTCAAATGCAGCTGCTGTATTCAAACCTGAGGAAGTTCAGGCCTATTTTCTATTCGAGCTGAGATGCCGAGGTTTCAAGAGATCTCCAATATCCACCCATCCATCCATCCATTAGCAACACTCCATTGTCCTCACTAGGGTTGCGGTTGAGCCTATAGCGGCGGACTCTGGGCGAAAGGCAGGAACGTACCCTCGACAGCTCGTCAATCCATCGCGGGGCGCACTCACCATTCACACACTATTCACTCTCTCACTCATGACTGTGGGCAACTAGAGTCTAATTAGGATGATATGCATCTAATTGGACAGTTGGAGGAAACTCACGCGAACACGGGGAGAACATGCAAATTCCACACAGAACGGCCCCAGGCTAGATTCAAACCTACAACCATCTTGCCGTGGAGCAACACACCTCCCCACTACCGCACCATGCCACTAATCCCAAATATGTTCAAGTGAATTACAGGGAAATGTGTACAAAATGATGTACAAGATCTACACTACAGGCCAGAAGTTTGGAAGAAAGGTGAATACAGGTCAAAAATTTGGAAGCGACTTCAACTTTCTGTGCAAAATGCCTTTGTTAAAAACCACAGGGTTTCCCGCAGTGCTTCATAGTTATGGCGGCCGCCTTGACAACAAATGCCCCCCGCCTTGACTACGTCCCTAAAACATTCTCATCTAAACTAAACATTGGAATAGTGTCTCCTATAAACTGCTTCCCCATATATTCTGTTTCATTAAAATAGGCTATATGCTATTCGTTAAGTTTCTTATCAAGGCTACCGATGTGTTTGCGCGTGGCTTGCTGCTGTGTTTGGAAATTGCGGTTGGTTTTGTCTAGTGTTCAGTAATGGATGGGAAAAAGCAGTCAGAAATATCAGGGTACTTTATTCAAAGAAGCCGGCCTACTTCACCATCTGCGCATAATTAGATCTCGTAATTACGAGATAAGGTGTATATATTTTTTTTATCCTGCGAATGCAATGCCATTCTCCTCTCCCCAGACATAACCACAACCGCAATGCATTTGGGGAATTGAAGTCAAAACAGATAGCATACATTTTCCGTTAGTACATTAATTTTCATTTCACCCTTAGGGATGGTTGTGCACATTTTACGTGCTTTTCATTCTCCTTCTTTTTGATAATTTTGGCTGTGTTCATTCATGTAGCATGAATTCTGGTAAGATTGTGTGTTTTTATTTGATCCTGTTATTTCCAGCTCAGCTCTTACAGTAAGGCTAAAATACACTGTGTACAAGCAAGTGTTACACTCAGACTGTTAAGCGCAAAAAATGCGCCATTGAAACCCAGAAACCCATTCAAACTGCAATTTTTGATCTCACTTCCATGAAATCATAATTCATACATTATATCTGAGTGTCAATCAATAAAGTTACAAGACTGTTGACTTTGTCACTTTGTTGCACTTTAACTGCTTTGTTTATTTATAAAGTGTACATAAACGAAACGACTGTTGCCGCTACCCCCCGGGTCATCGTCTCTCTCTCTCCCCCCTCACCACCTTGAGTAACCGATTCTCTGTGGGAAACCCTGAACCAGTATGAAATCGATGGATTTTGGGATGTATTTACTGCATGATTAGACTTTTTATTCATTGATATGCACCATTTTCCTCTATTTAACTTTAGGTAATGTATACATTGATGTTACCAGACCATTTCCGAATAAATGTTAACAAAAGAAAGGAGGGGCTTAGTTTTTGGGTTGAGAAGATTTGCAAGAGTCACAACTTAAGTTAAAAGTAAAAGAACAAATCACAGTTTGCATTATTCACTTTATGTCATGGTTTACAGCCCACCGGATGCCAACGGCAATGCGGAAGGCACTCGGACCATGGGCCTAGTAATAGGGGCCTGATAATTTGAGTAAAAGTTTATTCTTATAAGTGACTCTTTATATAATCATGTTTATTTTATTGCAAAGCATGCCAATGAAACCATGATTTTTTTTTTGTAAAAATTGTTTCTTGTTTCCATCTTTTGATCTTTCCATCCATTGATCTTGTTTCCATACTTTTGGCCGGTAATGTAGATATTTTCCATTAGATTTGATGCTGTGGCCATAAAAAAGAGTTCCCGCAGGACAGCTCTTTTAAACAAGCTGTCCCACTTTAGGATTTCAACAGCACAAGATAATTAAATTAAAAATATTTCAGTGCTCGAAGGGTTAAAAAAAGTGAGGGAGGAGAAGAAAAGAAAAAATAAAATAAAAACGACGACGACAACAACAACAACAGTGACGAGAAAAGGTTTTGTAAGTTTCCATACAGTAAACCTAGCCCTGAGAAACTAATCTCAGGAAGCAACAGCTTTAAAAGCAGCTGGAATAACAGCAACAGAACCGTTAATAATGACAACATCCTGCTACTGGAACAGTGAACACTTTACCATAGAGCGCGTCTCCGTTTACACACCGGCATTCATTTAGGACAGTACGTCAGTTCAACCTGCCAAGGCTGAAGGGAAGATAAGAAATAATAAAAGGGCATTGGGCTAAGGTGAGTGCGCTTTTATCAGAGTATGTGTGTGTGTGTGTGTGTGTGTGTGTGTATACAATGTTTGTGGGAGACTTAGGAGAGTAAAAAAAAAAAACATTAGGCTTTGATGTGTGTGTATGTGTGCGTGTGTGTGCACGTGTGTGTGAGCATGTGCATGTCTTAGTATAGTGGTCGAGGCTAACGTTAAGCAGATTTTGGAACAGGCAGTTGTGTTCCATGAGATCTCTGAAGACCAAAAGGGACCACTTTACCTCATCCCCCTACAACATGGTCAAAAGCCTCTCAATTAGCAAGTCTCAGGCTTTGCCCTGAGGTACACAGATATTTTTGAAAACGGAGCATTTTCTATGCATTTTGACCTTTCGTTCACCTGCAAACAATGTTTTCCGTCACTGATACCGGTCCTTTATGAAAACACCTCCAAGGATAAAAGTTAGTATAAACTTTGTTCTCACTCTCTGCATGCGGTCAGGCAAACTGAGTTTTTGGCTTGTGACGTCAGAGTGTGTGAGCCTGAGAGCAAATTTGTATGGCTTCTTATTGGCCTATATGACGTTACAGTGCATTAAATTATATCACCACCGCCTGATGGTTTGGCATGGCATGACTGTGCTTTAATTGCATTTTTGTGTCTTCGAGTAGACGATGATTGTTTCGGAAAACAGAGGTAAAAACCCACCATTTTACAAATGTATGTGTGAACCAGCAATAGCTGTTCCCAGGCATCATGCTCAAAGTTCCATTTTTTGTACGTATGATCAAAAAGCTGCAATTAAAACAATTAAAACCTGATTGGTGTTTTGAGGAAAATGATCTAACTGCTGTTGTAGGAAAATACTTAGTCCGAGCAAGTGGACAGTGTGTTCCACGGACCCTTGCAAATCTATCTCCAAAAAACAGATCCTTCTCCAGAGTCTGATGTATTTGGGTTTATTGTAAATCCATCCAGAAGTACACAAAGAAACCCAAGCTGGTCAGCGCCAACCACGAAGCATTCATTCTTCATCAATCACCCCACGCCCACTGACCTCCGGCTGTCCGAACCCTCATATATATTGGCCTTTTGGCACGTTCCTTTAGTTGGGATCAAACGAGACTCTTTCTACCTTCTCCAAAATGATAGACTCTGATTGGTACACTGTTATGTAGCAGCCCTCCACCCCTAGTAACAAGTTTGCCATTACATCATAGTGTAAATTAATTTTAAGCCTCCAGGGACGCTCAAAGACCACATATGAGGCTCCCAAACCTTGGGTTCAGCTAAAGTTCAGTAACTCATCAGGGTCATGGATGGTTCCAGAACACTCAGGTGCGTACGCTCAGGTAGTGGGACCAGGCTGACCGATATGGCCATTCCGGAAGGTTGGCTCATTAGGCCGGCCTTGAGGGTTCTGCAGAGTTTGGCTGATCTGGGTTTCTTGGCAGCTCGATAAGTTTTTGCATCTTCGCTGCTACTCCTTGTGCAGCAGTTTTTAAAAAGTTTTCTTGATGAATTGAGATCAGGGTTTCACTTTGAATTTAGAATGTTTTAGGATAAACCCCCCCCCCCCCACAGTGCTTTACATTACCCTTAGAGCATTAAAAATAAATTTAAAAACAAATCATAAATTAAATGATCTTGTGCTGTTGAAAATCTATCATGTGCGACTTGTTTAAAATACGTCCTGCAGGGGAGCTCTTTTAAACAAGTTGCCAAATGATAGGTTTTCAACAGTTTTGAATTTGACCTCTTACATCATTGAGTGATACTATTTGTATTTAGCCTTCTAAGGGTTAATTCTCATTGAGTGAAAGCGACAGAATACAGACGGCAGGGTGAATTTATGTGTTTTTTCTGCTGTGAGTGTCGTACTCCAGCATTGACAGCACAGAATACATTTGCTTGTTTTTTGGTAGACGGAGAGCTTTTTTTTTTTTACTCCATGGAGCGGCTAGCTCCTCGAAGAGTGTGTGACAATCGAGTGACAGACAGACACCGTCTTCACCATGAGCAGGCCCGTGATACACACCGCACAGTCACGGAAATACACTGCCATTCAATAAACAACATGGAATCCATTTCACGGAGAGCTTATACAGAATATGAGCGTTTATGTCAACAGCCTCGGGGAACACAGTACTGGGGGGGTTGATTTTAATCAACGAGGTTAGAATTAATGGGGATACCGGCACAATGATTGGCGTGCAATTCCAAATTGCTGCAAAATAAAGAGTATTAGGCTACTTTTCCATTTTTATGTCAGTATAAATTGGCTATACCTGCAATTATAACACAGGAAAATTTCTCTTATTATCCAATCTGTTCATAAACCATTATCCAAGTTGAAATGTATAGGCTGGATTCCGTAAATATCTCGCCAAACACTTTCCACATTGAAGCTGGTTGCCATAGCAACGGAAGGCCTCTAAAGCCCCGTTTCTGAGACGGGAAACATCTGTTGGGAGAACATTCTATAGAAATGGCCAGGGAATTGGAAATTAAATGAAGTCTTATCATGTAAAAGTAACAGTCATTCTCAATAAGATGGCAGCACAAATTTTAAATGAAACACAGTTTGTTTTGTCATAATAACTTACTGAATGATGGCATCAATGATAATGTTTTTTACTAACTGAATTGATTATAGTCATTAAATGAACAGTTCACCACTGGAAACATATTTATAATCACTGCCCTTTGATCTATGATTAAATACATCCACTCCATAATTAGCACATAAAAATAAAAATTATAATTGTTCATTTGCATCTTCTTAGTCTGTGTCATGACGAATTTCACACCATGTTTTGTCAAAATGCTGAAAGAACACCATCCATTGGTTTAGAGGACAAAAAAGTACAGAATATCATTAGATCAGGCTATGGTTACACGCCATAACATAAACTGCCACGCAAGTCTCATAACTCAGGTCATGAAAGAAATTACATTAGTGAGGCAAAGTTTAGCACGTACGATTTGCAGCTTTCATTTCAGAGTTCAATCACAATTCTCCTCGATCCAATTTCCTGCATATGTAACGAGGAGCAGCCAGAAATTTGCATGGAATTGCATGGACTAAACACAGTACAGACTGTGTACGGCAGGAATCGCAGTTGCTGGGTGCTGTCCGCACCAGATAGCTAATGCGCACTTATGCAAATAGCCATTCCAAACATGCAAGGCGACTGAAATGAATTCATACTTCAGCGAGAAATGCAATGAATCAGAGAATTAAAACGTAATGAGATATACCTGTATCTTCAAATGCGCAAGTGTATAGCTGTGCATGCATGTGTGCGTGTGTGTGTGCGTGTGTTAGAGCGGGGCAATATACCAATATTACATTGATATTACCAGATATCGTCTGGGATTTTGGATATCGTAATATTGTGATAAGACAAAAGTGTTGACTTTTCTGGTTTTAAAAGCTTTGTTTCAGTTAAGTATAAACTAATCTGTTTATCAAAAATCTAACAGTCCAAATCTGTTTTGAAAGCACCAATATTTCAAGCTAAGATAATACCACAATATCGATATCAAGGAATTTGGCAAGTGCATTATATTGTGACATTTGATTTTGCTCATATCGCCTGGCTCGTCTGTCTCTGAGCGCGCGATGTGTGTGTGTGTGTGTGTGTGTGCGTGCGTGCGTGCGTGTGTATGTGCTTGCGCGCGGGTGCATGTGTGTGTGTACTGTTAGTGTGTCTCATTATGGTCCAGACACAGTGAGTGACAGTATATACACCTCATTATTAAGGAAGTATCCTCTCACAGAATGTGAATAATATGAATAAGGGCTTTCTTCTCTGGGACTTGGATTAGCTGTCATTATAACCAGCAAATTCCCATTACCGTAGTGGTACAGCTTCTTATCATAAACTACGGCAAAAGTGCAGTAATTATCCCAAATGAAGATGGGGGCAGGCCTTACTGAAGCCTTCCTTTGTACATCAGGACTCCCTTACCTTTGGACATTAAAAAGAGAGCCAGGGCTCTCAAACACCTGGATAATTTCAGCTGAATGCATCTAAAGAAACTGTTTACATGGATTAAGCTTACTTTGAAGAGGAGTGTTCAGCATAACGCATAATACGGGTGTATTCAAATTCAACGTTTTAACTTCACTGAGTTGTGTGCTACACTAATCAAAATGCACCATTAGTGTACCAGCACATAATGAAAAAACAAGCATTGTGGTCAGACAAATCAACATTTAAAGTCTTTTTTGGAAGAAATGGATGCCGCTTGTCATGGACCAAAGAAGAAAAGGACCATCCAGACTGTTGCCAGCAAAACGTCCAAACATCGTGACATTCAAGACATCTTTTCCAGGGACGCCCATGCAAATTTCAACACAACATTGCAGAACTGTTTGCACGACAAAGGCATGGCTTTGTAAGAGGGAAGGTGTAGGTGCTGGACTGGCCTGCCTGCAGTCCAGAATGCGTTTTTAAACAGACCCTGTACTACTGCACGCCTCAAGCCTTGCTTGCAAGAAGAACGGGTCAAATTTCAGCACGAAACACTTAATCATTTGGTGTCTTCATTCCCTAAACATCAAACTGCTGAAAAAAAGATAACATTACATCAAGTGGAAAATACTCCATTGTCCCAAATGTTTTATAAAACATGTTGCAAGATTCAAAACTGAAATCAGTGTTCACTTTGAAAACTCAAAAAAAAATTCAAGCGGGGAAATATCAAACAATGCTCTGTTTCAATGCTTTAAACGTAATACAGGTCAAAGATAATTTATGAATCACAGCTTTCAGTTTTAATTTTAATTTAGCATTCCATCTCATTTTTATCCGATTTGGGGTGGCAGAGTTGCGCACTCATGTTTGAGTTTCACGCTAAAATGCCCCGAGCTCCCTCGAAAATTTACTGGCACTGGCTGTCAAGATACAAGATACTTAATTCTGGTCCATTTCCATAAGTCCCTGAATGTACCTCGCATTTGAGCCGTGTGCTACTGTCAACCATAGCAAATTAACTGTGATGGTGCTATTGTCCACCTTACTGAATTTAACCAGCTTTGTGCTTGGCCTTTGCTGAATCCTCCCTATCAACCTCCCACTGATGATGATAATGTCCTGAACCAAGACCATCACTTATATATCGTGGTTTCTCTACCACTGTTGTGTTCCAGGGTTAGAACAGTATTATTTATGGTTTTAACAGTTTCATGTATCAAGATTTCATAGTTCATAGTTCATAGTTCCATAGTTCATGTTCATGTTCATGTTCATAGTCATAGTATTTCATTATCCATGTTCCATGTCCATGTTTTTACTTTTCCATGTTTTTGTTTTTGCCAGGTCTGCCATGCCACTCCACCGCTTGTCTGCGTTCCGCCCCGTGCCTTCGTTCTTGCACATTTCAGAGCTCTGGTTGGCTTTGTGGTTTCCCCCTTCCTTCTGTGCTGTGCTGATTCGGGGCTGTCTAAGCTTAATTGGCAATTAACTGTTTTTAAGTTACTAACATTTACTAACACTCACTGGGTTGGTGTAATTCTTAGATAGGCACATTACTAATACTACTAATTTAGACAGGGAGTTTATTGTCATGATTCCTGCTTTGCTATTTCAAGATCTTGCTGTGCTTTTCTGTTCTCAACATTCATGCTTGCTTCCAAACTGCATACTTAATTGGTACTTAAGCTGAGCACGCTCATTCTCTTAATGAGCAGGTCATGTCATCCAATCTCTGTCCATGTCTTGATCTTGCCATGCCTCTTGTTTCTCTCTCTCCAGGTGTTACCCCTCATGTCATGATTTCCAAGCCTTTATCTGGATGCGGTGGAAGTTGGCTGGCAGACAGTGTCTCGCGTCTCGTTGCTTGTGCAAGTTTAGCCAAGTTCTTGTTATCATAGTTCCCTAGCATTTCTAGTCTCAAGTCTTGTCCCAGCCTCTTGTTTTGTGTATATATATTTAGTCTTGTCATTTACTTTTCTTGAGCATCTTGCCTGGAGTTTCCAGTGCCTTTTGTTTTTTGCCTTTTGCATTTATTGTTTATAGCTCTGTGTAGCTTCCTTAGTTTGTTTTTTGCAACCCTTTGGGCCAAGTTTTTTGTTGGCCCTCGTGCCTGTTTTGTTTTGGTTTTTCAATAAATCCTCATTCCCTTTTCCCGCATCAGGTGTCACTGATTCCATATCAACCTCCCAGATTAATCTGATGAACCAAGTGTGTATGGTTTATAGTACATTTATCATTATGTGCTACATACACAAATAATGCAGATGGTTTTGTTGTCCAAACTTCCTTTGGCTCGCTGCATTTTTGCTTTTCTGCCCAAAAAGCATGAGAAATTGTGTTCATATAACCATTATATAGAGGGTCCGATCAATTTAAAAAAGAGAAAATACACACACACACACACCAAAGCCTATGCATGTTTACCTTCCCTGGTAAAATAAAGGTTAATAATAATGTGACCCTATGCCTATTAAAACTCCCTGCCATCGTCACTAATGTGCCGACAGTGTTTCTTTGTCCTTTGCATCCAATTGTATTTTATCCACGGAGGCAGTGGCCAGCCTAGATAAAGCCAGCCTGCCAATTAATTTAGAACAAGGCATTAGCATATGCAGAATGAAAAAGCAATCCCCAGTTTTATACAGTCTTCTTTGTCTTCATATCTTCATCCCAGCACACTTTCTGCTGCTTTTTCAAAAGCACCATGCGCTCCCCTTCTGGTGAACATGGAATAATCTAGAAACAGAGAAACCATTCCTTACTGCCGCCATGGCAACGTGCCATATCTCAATAAAATATTTCATGGAGTAGGATATTATTGTAGCTCCGTGTACATGTGATTCCACTCAATTTTCTTTATGAATTGACAAATTTATACATCTATAATAAGCATTTAAATTCTTGTAGAACAGACCAATAGTTTAAACCTGCTTATTCACAGAAATAAAAGCTGCAAATAAATGAATAAATAAAACACATACTTAAAGATAATGAGACTAGCAGCTATACAAGCAATGTATAGTTTGTGCACAATTAATTAATTTATTTTAGTCCATTCAAAAAGAGGACATCATACTCCACCTCGTGCAACTTTGGAGCCAAAATGTTATGCAGAGATTATGGAGCTATTTGTTGCGCAAGAGACTCAAAAATAATGCGGTAAAATGGAATGAGATAAAGCGATTAGACCGGTGGAAGCACTACCCCCACAAAAATCAATACATTGTAGATTACTTCTCGGAATTGACATTATTTCAAAATATAGATCACAGCGTGCAATCACTACTACACACCAGCACTGATCTGTGGAAAGTACTGCCTCCTACTGGCTGAAAAATAACCCAACCAGCAACAAAAGGCCTTCCAGTCCTCCCATGAAACACATCACTGTGAGAGATGTGTAATCTCTCCTAAATCCCAGTTATTTACTGAGGCTACAGTATGCTACGCTAATGTAATGACAGAGAACATAAACAAACTCAGCCCAGAGAAAGAGCACAATTGAGCCACAGGGTGTTCCCCGCTATTGTGATGAAAGGGCACAGTCAGGGCACGGCGAATGATGAATCGCTGAGTAACGGAAGCCAGGGACATAAAAGCTCATAACGGGCTCAACTCACAGACGTCAACGCCAGTACCGAGCGGCGTGGCCTCTCGCCTGCTGCCGAGGAGTGGAACTCAATTACAGGTCCAGTAAACAGAAGACACCTTTATTAAGGCCTTGGACTCTTCACTGCTTACGCAAATACGCACATGAACTAAAAGGTTATCATACGCAAGCAAACTACTATGCCAGCCCTGATTAAAAGTACACAGCCAGGCTTAGCAGATTCATGACAGGAACACTATCTGCCATCATGCGAATACCACCATTTCAATTCACTTTTTTCTTCATATTTTATCTTACAAAATCTTAACTTGCCTCTCTAAATTCTTAATGACCAAAAAAAACCTGACTCTAGGTCGTGCCATTTGTGCAAACCCTTAGCATCATTAATGTAGAGTATGGTATAGTTGTTGAAGCATATTCTATGAGCACTAATACACAAGAGTAGCTGGTTGTGACTTGCCCGCCTCTGCTTTGACTGTATTTTGATGTAGATGGTTGCTGTCACACCGAGCTGACATGCGAAACATTATTTATAAAGATTTGTTAAACCCAGAAGCCCAAAGTGGCATCTTTCAGACCACAGAGAGGGATTCAGAAGGCAGTTTTATGACGGTTTCAAAAAACCGAGCAAGAGATCTCAGCAGGGTGTACTAATGATTTATAAACCAGCCTTCTGATTAACATGTTTCATTTTGATCTTTAAAGTGTTCATTTCCAAATGTGCCTAAGCCCTGGCAGAATATACTCTTGACAGCCCAACTGTTAGCTGGAACCTTTATGATTCTATCACTGCTGACAGAACGGCAGTGATGACCACTGAAAAACTGAGCCTGCTATTTGCCACAGTATACTGGTAAAGATTTAAAATGTTACACATTTTACATAAATAAGGTACTAATCGGTGCACTTTTTTTAATCTGTATTTTGATTTTTACCTGGTGAGTCCCAATGAGACCATCATGTCTTTTCTATGCAAGGCCTAGCCAGGAGTAATAAAACAATCACGCAGTAATGGAAATTATTAAAGCCATAGATCACATTAAAATTCTTGGAAAAACAGTGACAACATCAGCACTCAATCTCTTCAGCAGGAAAAATTAAGAACAAACATTTCCCATATTTTCACGTCAGCAATAGACCTGAATATAGGCCACAGATTTATTGAGTCACTGACAGGAGAGTCTTACTTGACGTCAGCCAATCATTCGCAGTTTAGTTCCTGTCAGGCGCGGCAGTTGTTAGACTCCAGTGAAAGAAAAAACAGTCATTAACTCACAGAATGTGTCGTTGCCAAGGGTACAGTCTACTAACCAATTCAATCCTACATCATGCATACAATAAATTCACAATAATACTAAATAAAGTTAGAAAAACTCAACATTTTGTTCTTTCAATCATTTGTCGCGCTACCAAAAAAACTGCATTTCATTGAATTTTTCAAAGAGTGACAGATAATCAGACCAATAATGAAGGAATACTGATTTCAGTAGTATCCCAGCAGCAAAATAAACCGGCTTGTATCTTTCAATGACCCTCAACAGTAGAGTAGGCGGTATTTAAGGGCATCGTTACATACACCCACCAGAGTTTAACTAGCAGCTAAAGTCAACCAATTATAAATATTCTTTGGAGAAGAAAAATCTCTTAATTGTGTTGTCCTTCTTAAAAATTGTACGTGAAAAATGAACGGCACACAAAGAGAGGATCCAAGGCATACTGTTCCAAGTAAAAAAGTTAAAAAGCCTTTATTCAGACATGGCTAGATTTAAAAATACAACTACCGCGTTTCAGCACTGGGCCCTCATCAGGATGCCGGATGAAACCTGATGAAGGCCCAGTGCTGGACACCTCAGAACCTTCACTAACGGCAAGTCATTGAGATGTGCTGAAGGCTAAACAGAATGGTTTGATTCATCCATCAACGATACAATATCTTGGCCAAAAATGAATGCAAATCTGGGCGCATGTAAATGTCGCAACCCTGCATAAGATTGTCCAAACAAAGCCATGACAAATGCACACCCTGATCAAAGCCTAAGGTGGCCAAACAAAATATAACAATGTGCGACTTTCATTTGAACGGGCAGCGTATATCAAGATAAATACTTTTTCTCCTGATTCACGAGTATCCAGTCAGAATTAGGGTGCCAGCCTGCGATTTCCAGGCAGACCTAGGCCAGTGATTGCACTTAAATGTCCTATGCAGAACGTTAAACTGTGACCAGCTTCCTACAGTTCACTCAGCCGGTCGGTTGGTCCACAAAAATTTTTGCGCCCTCTGGCATCCACAGCTTTCACTCCGGGAGGTGGAAATTCGGCACGGACATAGAGCGTGTGTGTGAGGGTGTGTGTTTTTGTTCATGCCAGTTAGGTAAAAAGGCAGCATAGCAATGTAAAACAAACATGTTCTTCTCTACCATCTCATTGTTTGAAGAAATTCATATCCTGGCACATATTTTTTAAAGCATATCATTTTCAGACATTCCTAATGGATTCAAATTAGAGGGCAGACCTTAAACCAAGCAAGACTTACGGTATAGCACCTTAAAACTGCCATTACTGAAATATCAATAGGCCTCAACGCCACTGTATTTAATGTATGAATAAATAAACATAAATAAATGAAAAATACTTTGATGACTGCCGCACTAGCTCTTTACTGGACCCATCTTCCATAAATTGAACAATCAGCCCGTAATTAAGCGCAGGTCCCATTACATACAAATCGTAAGGAATTGCTTAAATTCACCATTCTCGGACAAACCATCATGCTTAACTGTACAGTAAACATCTCTTACCTTAAACAGCTAAAGACAAATTTAAGTTCAAAATGCTTCTTTTCTGTAAAAAAAATAAGAACAGAAACAGATTGTCACACATTAACAAAGGAGAACAGCATCAACAGTAGCTTTGCATATCAGTCATTTTCTGCTTATGAGGTACAAAATTTAATCCAGTCTCTCTGCAGGCCAATACCAAACACCTGGACCCAAAAGTTCAAAACTTCAAACCTCAACCTGATCAGAAATGCTGATTTAGAAATGCTGCATTTTTCCAGAATCAAACAACTCGGCCAGATTATATCTAGATCTAGATCTATTATATCTAGTTCTGTCAAAGCTAGGATAGGATCAACATGATTGGAATTTAGGACTTTAAGATCGTCAGATCCTCAATATCAATGCTTTAATCCTACCCATTACCACAAAATGCATATAAAGAGCAACATGAGAAGCAGACAGTAAAGCAATAGAGAGCCATTTACCGAGAAGGATTTGAGGATACAATAGAACAGTTCTTGCAAAAGTGGTTAATTAAAATCGAATTATAATCCAAAATAATACATATAACAGGGTAAACACAAAGACCTTGGGTCCCCATAAACTCTAACTTTTCACAAATGCCTTCTGTAGGTTCAAATAATGTTGTGGAAAAAGTTTTTTTTAAATATTGTAAGACAATGTCACATATGAATTACGTATCTGCTGGTCGCAGTGCTTTACTGAGGCTACATTATATGACAAATTATATATTATGGCATTATTACAAATATTCAAATCCAGGACTCACTGTTTTCATGGCCACAGCATTACAACCAAAGGAAAATATCTAGATATTGGGTATAATTTCTCATACATTTCCTCATTACTCAAAAGGACATGATTGGGATCCTTGGAAACCTTGGGATCGCCGTGAGAATTTAAAATGGGCCTGAAGTTCTCGCAGGTTTGAATACAGCAGCTGCATTTGATGGTTTCAGTTTGCAGAGCCAGGCTCAGTTCCATTTACTCTTTAATCAGATGGATTTGAATCTCTGCCCTGTCTGTTTCTTGGTTCAACAGAGACTCATAGGCATCTGAATTCCTCTTCACTGAATGGCTGGTGCTTATGATCTTTTTCTGAAGAGGTGGGTCTTGCATTCTAGCGGCTCTGGAATGTCCAGGTGAGGACAAGGGCAACACCTTCTTGACTTCAGTGTGTTACAACAGGGACACAAACTCCACGCACCTGGGACTCCCCTTAATATGGAACATTTGCTAGAACAACTGCGAATTCTTACCACAGATTATATCAAGCATCACATCTGTATATTCCCTCAAGTCATTGAGTCTGTTGCCTGTCTGTGGATTTTTCACCGAGCTGTGCTTTCTGGTGGCCATTAGTTTCTAATACTTCCGCCTCAACCCCATGACATACAGATTTCGATCTTCACTTCAGATACTGCTGCTCCACTACCCTTTACGTTTAAACTCCTAACCATAGAGTCTTAATGACACCTTACACTCATTCTCAGCAGATTAGGCCCCTTGGTGTCGCTCAGTCCACCTCACTGGTTTCATGAGAAATGGGTTTGTATGGGTTTGGGCATTACTGGTTCTAAATGACATGATTCACCTCAAGCCCAAACTAGAGGCACTCGTAGAGAGCAAACCTCCGCCAAGGCAGCACGATCCAAATGTTCATGAGTGGGAGCAAAGTTGAGTTATCGCGTGTCAAACGATTTCAAGATGGCTGCCGTGGCGGCCATATTGTGTCAATGATCAATAGGGTCCATCCTTAATGTAATAGCAATCCACCCACAACATTTCAGTGATATCCGTGCAGCACTTTTTGAATTATGTTGTTCACAAACAGACAGACAATCAAACAAAAAGGGGCGAAAACATAACCTCCGCCCCAACTTTGTTGGCGGAGGTAATAAATACACCTGAGAAGGTGAAGTGGCCTGGCCTACTATCATGTTAAGGAGTCAACACATACTCATCTCAACTTGCCGTATAGCGGCGCTACCTGACCAAGCATCGATATATGACAAAAATGGAGGGGTTTGACATCCATTTTTCATGTTTAGGGTTAGGGTTGGGGTAAAGGGTTATGGGGCAGGGTTCGTTTTAATCTGGCACCAAATAACAATGCAAAAACTTCCTTTTTTGTTGTATATTGACGCTTGGTCATGTAGCATCACTGTAAGATGAGTCAGGATGAGATTGAGCTCTATGGGTTTGTACTCTCAATAGCTAACAGCTGGAGGGACTCTGGTACACTGTTTGTAGTCCAGATTTCTCTGCATATACATTATGAGCGTTTCTTCATTACCGAGATTCCTTGTTCACAACTTGTTTGTTTTCTGGGTCCTCAATTCTGTCAAGTCCCTAGAGTGCGATTGTTACCCGTGTTTGATTTCCTGTTTGGCTTTTTGACTAACGGCTTGTCTTCTGTTTTGGCTTGGCATACCTTCTTCCTAGTTTTGATTTCCTGACAATTCTATGATTGCAATTCTGGATTTGCCCTTGTATTCTGCATTCTGCCCACCTGAGACTGAACCAAACTGTCTGACCAAGATTCTCAATAAAATTTCTGAACTGGAGTATTGCGAGCGCGTGACAATATTATCTTATTTCAATTCAGAAACTTCACAATCTTATTTAATATCGAAACATACAGAATTTGAAAAATGTATTCTACATTATATTTAGTTCTGGCAGCCAACACTAAATCCACTCTTCCAGTGGAACCAAGATAGTCCTGAGTTTTTGGATCAAAATGATGACAATCCTTTGCTTATGTTTTGAACCACATGTTTTGAAGATTTGATAAAGATTAAAGCTGGGATAGGATTACTAGATTTGATCAGATTTCAGATTATCCTAATCTTGTTTTTTTTTTGGTTTTGAATACCCTTTTTCAGGCTTCAATCCGAGAGCCCAAATCCAATCAAATCTCTTTTAAACGCCTGGGTCCCACAGAGTAAGTCAGTCACCACATTCTGGCTACAGAGTTATCTTTGGCACAGCTTAGATGACATAAGCATGAACACCTGCAATTCACTATTGCAGTTCTGTATTCATCTTGATTACAAGCTTTCCAAACCAACAAAAAAATAAAGGCAGAGGTTTGGCAATACAGAAAAAAACAAATGTCATACTACATTTTAATTAACACCTCAATATCAGTATTTGATAGCCAGTAGTAACGAGGACATAATGTCAAAGCAGGTGGATGTAAATAACAGAGCAGCCATGACAGTCTTATGTTGAGAAATTAGCAGCCCTTTACTTTAATGCAGCCTTGAAAACCCTGAAAAAGATTACAATCATGCCACAAAATTTTAAGTTAGTCCACATCTTTGGGTTAATCCTCTGTGTTCTCTTGTTGTTTATTGTCATGGTGTCTGTTACGTTTCACGCTGCCATTTTGGACCGGTCTCCCTCGAAACAGAGCTCTTTAATCTCAGTGGGACAACCTGGTAAAATATGTCTTAAATAAAAATAAAAACAAATGCTATTACAATATCCAAACTCTCAGGTGATACCTAATCTCCTGTCATGATAGTGATATAATATTGATATATTGCCCAGCCCATCTACAGGCCACATTTTTATTTAGCGTCAATATCATTCTCTCTGGTCCAGTTCCCATTTCTTCTCCATTCCAAGCCAAGAAGTTTTTTTCAGTGAAATTCCTCACATAATTTTCTGTAGGAACAACGAAAAAAGCAGAGAGCAAGAACCTGCATGAGCTGATATGGAAATGAATCCAACAGAGTGACTGAAGCAGCCAGTCATTTTTTTATTTGAAAAGTCCCAAGTGAAAAAAGGGACATTATGTAATGCAGCTGAGTTCTGTGATTGAGAAGATGCAAGCAGCATTATTTTAAAAAGTTCTTACTCTGAAGAATAGTATTGCGGCAGGTGTCAAAGTCCTTGTTGGATGAATAGGAGGACTAGACGGTCATTACTCTCCATCAGAAAGACGTTATTTCCCAGCTTTAAAGCAGGTTCCTGCTCCACAGATGATAGTGCCAAGTACAGCCAGGCAAGAATGGGGAGGAATATTTACAGTGGCAGGCCAAGGAACATATCCCACACAAACAGCACCTCCCTCTAACTCTCTAACACACACACACGCACACACACACGGACGCACACACATACGCACACACACACACACACAGCACTAACTTAGTGATGACGAATGCATTTGAATGTTGCTTCTTATTTAATAGTACAAATAACTGCACCATTCTGACATTCTGACTCTGTCTTTCAAGCATGAAGCTATGAACAGGTATTACTATCCACTGCAGATTTTGAAACGCCATGAGAATCTTGTTTTACCCATTGAATGTATGAATATGCTACTGATATAGTGAGCATTGACGAGTCGAATATAAATCAATATGGATTAAAATAATAATAATAACTAATAATAATAATAATAATAATAATGCAGATTGACTGCAAAAGTAAAGTAGCCTCATATTCAAGCAATTTATCGTAAAAAATGAACTATTCACGTCGCAAGGCTGAACAGATTACAATTTTCTTTTTTTCCAGAAATTGCGAACAGCATCAAAGATCATGCAATGCGGTGCGTTTCAACTGACGTAATACAAGGATGGAAATCTAGCATTAAAATACCAGAAATGAATTCGGCGCATGGGAAGTAAATTAAAATCACCCGGCGATGAGCATTCTGGGCTGGAAGGACCACTGTGCAAAAGAAATCGCCAACAAAGACATTCGAAACGCGCGGCAATTTACGCATAAATTTCCCAGAACAGCGCAGTTTGAGACAATCGCGGTCAACTGATAAATATTAGCGGCAAATGGGATGATTTGATGCGCAGTGTGGTCTTTTTTTCTCTGATATTAACCGTAGCCTATCGCGAGTTAGACCATCCCATTTCGCCAATGCCGCTTTGCAGCGCACGATGAGGCCGTCATGAATTAATCATAGGTTACATGTATGCTCATATGCACTATTCTACATACACTAGTATATTAAATCCTAGAAGGAAATATGGCAAATTGCCCGTATTAAAAGTCGATGATGGCAACTTACCGTGCCCGTTGTCTATTCATTATAAGGTGACCTGTTCTCCAAGCGGAGCGCGGATAATTATCTCTAAAAGCTGACCGAATATTTTATTTTCAGATGTCGACACACCCCAGCAAAGAAAAAAGTATTTCATCGAACTGTCGATTCTGGGTTAAAATTATGGCCTGACGATCCAGCAGTTACCTCAGGAACATGCAACCGAATACTCTTCCGGCTACCCGTGCGAACAGTGGTGTAGGGTTTGTGTGACAGTGCAGCTGACAACGTGACTACGGTCAGCCAATCGGTCCCAGATGGATAAGAATCCTGAAATCGTGGTCTGCAGACTGAATAAATCTCGGTCCTGGGGCCCCACTGTGTCCGCTTGTCTTTGTTCTAACTATAATTGCACAACCAGAATTTTAGCGAGTTCCTCATTTTTCTTAATTGTACAATTTCTGTTTTAATTATTTTCCCCTTTAAAACCGCATTATTTGAGAAATATCTATGCGTGCACCAATGAGCTCCATATTCAAATTCTATCGCATTCGCAAATAGCCTTTTATTGCATAAAAAGAGGGGGAAATTGTGACTCCTGAAACTGAAGAAGCAATTGCCTTTTATTTGTTGAAAATGTGACGCTAGGTCACTACAACTAACCATCTGCACGGTCATTCAGAATTCAATGACAATGCAATGAGTCAAATCTGTTGGGTGCTGTTTTTGTGCGTGGTTTCAAGAAAAATATTTGGAACTAAACTAACCACCAGTGTCGAGAAACCTAATTAGTGGCTTATTTATTCACCTCTGTGAACCATCAGTTTTTATTTGTAAAAGTATATAGACCCCTCGGCACGGTATGCTTAATTGGAATCTCCCAGATAAACACAATATGGACGTTGTGCTTCCAAACATCACAGATTACATAACCATTTCCATCGATGTGGTTTAAGCGGGTGAAATGTCTCTCTAGTCTGAAAAGCAACTAATTTGAACAAAAAAAGAAAAGAAAATAGCAGCTTGTCAATTAGTGGTTGGAACAAAAACCAGCATGCACAGCTGATCCCCTGGACCAAGTTTGGGTACCACAGTACTATTCTGTTCACTGTAAACCCTGATAGTGTGGTGAACTCAAATGTTTTGTGGAAACTGGTTACCTCAAAAAAATTGAGTGAGCCAACTTAATGATCTTGTGATCACAGCACTTAAGACGTGTAAAAAAATAACTTCACCTTATTTTCTTTAGGTTCTTTTCACACAATGCAATTGAGTTGGCCTACACAATTTTCTTAGGTAATCTTTCCACAAAATATTTGAGTTCACCACACTATCAGGGTTTGCAGTGCACCATACTGCACTGTCCACTGCTTTTTGATACGCCCAAAAATGGGAGCAACAATGTAAAAAGGTGATGTCATCTCTGAATGGTGTATCTGATAAGGATGAAAACCACATCAAATGAAAAGCTGACAGTCCGAACTACAACCTCATCATCACTGTATCCTTTCAAACTAAAATAGCTAAAGCATAGAATCAAAATAAAAATGTGTCATTGCTCAATGTCATCAAAGATGGCACCTCAGTGTTATCCAGTTCACCTACTTTGCGAAGCACAAACAGTCACTGCATGAAGACGTCACAGAGATATGAAGCGCTCGCCTATTGTTTTTGGGGTTCTCTAGTCACCCCATGTTTTGAAGCGAGTTTGCCACAGCAGTCAGAGGAGCAGAAATCATGCGCAAATTTGGAGGTGCACCGCTGACTCATCTCCTCAGCCGGCACAGCGGCTCCTGTTACGCGTGCAGATGTGTGTGTACAGTATACTGTAGGGGTGATGGGGGCTTGGGGAGCCATGGAGACCAATGAGCCATATCACTTATTTATGATCAGTAGATGTCAGAGCTGCTCAAAATAGACAAAATAGTGATACGGCTCATTCCTCCCCATGGCTCAGTGGACCCCATATAGTCCCCCACATATATTGTTTAGTCGGGGTTTCCATTTTGATAATGTCATTAGTCTGTACTGTACAGCCATATGAATTTAAAGGTACCTCCATTAGTAACATTTTTTTCACGATCAGAAGTTTGTGAGTGTAATAATAACAATTTATATACAACATATCAAAGAGCCGTCAAAGCCTTATGAGCAATGAAGAAAATGAAGGACATTAATAAATAGGGCATAATTCATACAGAAAGAAACCCAACGTGCTTTATCAGAGCAATGCACTTAAAAATGAAGCACCTATTACTAAAACCCCATAAGTCACACTTGACTTGACTTGACTTGTGGGGTTTTAGTAATCAGTGCTTCAAATATGAGAACAAAAGGAGCAACAAAAACAAACAAACACATTGACATATGCATAAAATTTGGAGAGCATAATCGTTCTATCAAAAACAGAAACACACAATGCATGTCACCAAGTAAAATACAGGAATAAAAAGGAATGTTTTAACTCAGCTTTTCAAAGAACCAAGAGTCGGGGTATTTCTAGCATGACTTGGAGGGTCATTCCTGCCATTTGGAGCGCAGTGACAGAAAGCTGCTTCCCCTGCTTTTGTGCGAACGCGAGTGACGGCAAGGAAACCCCTGACTGGTGATCTGAGGCTTTCTATTGGCTCATACAGCACGAGCAGTTCTTTAATATAGTTTAGGGCAGGACCATTCGGTGCTCCATACTTGAAGCCCTGAGAGTTACACTAATGTTCTTCACAGCCAGGAAATCCCCTACTTTGCACTCATCTTAAGAGCATTTGAAGTGATTCTAGTGCAATGTATGTGATTTGAGGGTACAGGGAGGTCGTGTGCCGTGTTCCCAATGGCAGGAACCGAATCAGTTATTCTATCCCAATTTAACTGCATCCAGACTCCTGCAAGCAATGTACAGCCTCACCCCATAGTTTGAACCAGAGGACCGCGGGACAGATGTCGGTTAGCAGAAGGGACACGTGAGTCAAAAGAGATGCTGTACTTAGGAGAAGAACATTATGAGTCAATAAAATCATCTCAAAAAGGCAAAAGATATTTTTGCCCGACCACGTGTTTCTCTGAAAGAATCCTGGCACGGTGATGTGATTCCATCAATGGGACACATTGTTAACCCAAGAAAGAACACCGGGGGCTGGATTTGAGGTTCAGTTGAGGATCCTTAGTACCAAGCAAAGGATTTCTCTCAGCCAACTACCTGTCATAACCTTAGATCTTCCACCAGATGTCACCAGAGAGACTCTTGGCTCAGTTTGAGTTTGTACCCGTTCTGTTAATTGCTCCCCACTCCACCGAGGAATCATTATCCCTGTCATCTGCCTTGTTACCGAATTGTGTTCGTCTATTTAATGCCAGATAGTCGTCACAATCTATGCTAAGTCTCTGGAGTCATCTCTTGTTATGGTGAATCTCTTAGGCCGAGTCCTCTTCCTCTAGTCTTGTTTCTCGTTTTCATCCCTGTGATGTGACCTCTGCTGCTTACTTGGTATAGATTTTTGGATTGTTCCTGTTCTGGACCGGGCTTGATTCTGGACTGGTACTTTAGACTTGACATCATGAATTACGGACTTGCTCTCTTGTAGCTGTTGCACTCCTCTCTGGCTTTGGTGGTTTTCTAAATAAGCACTCCTGAAGATCCATCAACCTCGACTTCTGGCCCAATTCCAATCCGCATCCTGAAGACTCAAGCCTTGAACCCTCACTGACTTAACTGACGTCAGCTGTAAGGGACTGAGTCTGAGAGGGCTCCAGATCCTATAAATTGGAATGGAACAGCGCTTATCCCCTTTCACGTTACCAAACTACACGCAGTTGTGACAATCAACGTTAATACTTACACGTAAACTTTTTCTTTATTGCTCCTTCCATTAACTCAATCGGAGCGCTCTTTGGTTTATTTACCATTTTTTTTTTTTTTTTTTTTACATTTCCGGTATTCCGACGGCATCCCCCGTATTTGACTTAACAGTGCTCTGAACTGAGGGTAATTTCCTAACCCAAAGTCAGCATCGGTGCTGACTTACGGTAAGGGGGCAGTAACGGCTCATTCACGGACTCACTGATTTGATTATCTGACAATGGAACAGCCCTCACACACTCACGAACTTCCCGTGAACGCGCCTCTAATCAGTAAGTCCATAAGGGGTCGGATTGGAATTGGGCCTCCTCTGACTTTGAGTGCACCCTACATCACCAGCTGGGTAGATCCAGGTCCTTGTGACTTGGAACCCAAGATTCAAGATCTGGAAACGCACTAGACTCTGACATTTTTTTTTGTTTAATCATCTCTTTGTCCTGGTGAGTCCCATTTAACTGAAAAAAGTCTTTCTCAATGAGCTGTTATTGCTCTATGGCAGTGTCTACACTGCGCAGTGAATGACCCCAATTCCAAAAAAGTGGGCACATTACGGAAAATGAAAATAAAATTAAAAAGGAGTGATGTCAAAATTCACCCACTTTTGTATTTGAAACAGTACAAAAACACATTTGATGGCTTATTGAAAATATACACTTATTTCAAATCTGATGAATGCAACTGACTCCAAAAAAGTTTGTCAGTTTTGAACAAACAATTCAACGATAATAAGGTTTCAACAATAAGTTGATGTCAAACAGGTGATGTTAAATCATGTTATAGTACTAAAGGAGCCACAAAAAATGCCAAGTCACTCAAGGGCCGGCTCACCAATTTGTCTACAGACGTGTAAGCTTACACAGCAAAGAAGGTAGGATTTTGAGCATTTTAACCCTTGCATTACAAAATATAAATAAAAAATGGACGGATCCAGTCCAGCCGAATCTAACTGTGTGACAGGCAAAGCCGAAAACCACAGCTGAATGCAAGTGTTCACCGATTCCTCAAACATCACAGTCTTAAGAACCATCGTGCGACTGTAAGGAATATCACAGCATGGCCTCGGAAATACTTTGGTAAAATTATTTATCTAACATTGATTGAGATATCTGGACCCACTCACGGAGGTCAGACAAGGCAAAAAGTGCAAACTGAGACTTAACTCGAGAGAGCACAAGAGCAGGGCAAGATGGCCAAGCATTAAATGAAAAATAGATGGTATTGGAAGACAACTGCATGAGCTTGAAGCAACAGCTGGCAGAGCTGGCGACAGAGATGCCGAGGCTTACGTCTTAGGCGTGAGTTTCTCCTCTTAGTGACATTCACGTTTCTGTGTCGTAGTCAGCAATTATTCAATCAAAGCGCACTGAAGAAATTCACTCGCGGAATTTACGTCATTGTGCATCAACTTAATCAGTTTCACGTGCATTACGGTGGATTTCCCCACTAATGACACGGAGATCGATTATGACTCGGGAATTCTCACGCTTGTCTTTACTGAGGGATTAAAAGCAAAGGAATTGCATAAAAACGTCTCAAATGGTCTTTCAATAAAACAATGTAAACGATCATGAAACACGTGCATTGTTTACAATCCCTGAGTAAAGAGAAGCACGAGAAGTCCGGAGTCATCGTTTTCCATGTTACTTGTGATGAGGTGCAGCTTTACGCAAGTGAAACGGAAACTTCAGTGCTCTAGGATTTTAATTCCGCTTGAGTATCTCATTAAGTATTCAATGAATAATTACGGACTTCGGTCAATAAGCCTAAAAATCCGCGAGACCTACGCCAAATGCGTGAGACTTGGCATCTCTGCGGCGATGATGTCATTTTTAAGCACCGCGTTCTCAACACAAACTCCAAAATAATTTAGCTGTGTTCGAACAGCCTAAAAATAACGTGTTTTTATCTGATTCCTAACCACTTCCCTTTAACGTTGATGGAAAATGTCATGAGGTAAAGGAAAAGGTGTAAGACGAAATTCATAAGGGCTTCGAAAGACAATCGTGGAACTAAGAGAATCTGAATGCACTTCCACAAGGTGAGGTGGTCATGTGGTTCTGGACCGTCATGTTCATTTGTTTTCGTGATTATCCAGGTGGATAGTCATCGCTTTAGATAGTGCTTCTGCTTGGAATTGCGGGATGGCATTATTGTCTTTCTTTTTTAAAAGGATGGTCCAGTGTTCTCTGTTCTAAAGAAGATAAGTTAGGATGCACTGAATCACTTTCCCTTCACATCATCATACTATAATTTGAGGAATGTTTGTCTGTCTGTTTGTTCCCCTACTCCTCCGAGGTCCTCTGACGGCTCTTCACCAAACTTGGTGGGTCTATGTAGGTTGTCCCTGGAATTGTCCTTGAGGGGTTAGTTTTTTGAAAGGTCAAGGTCACTGGGGTCAAAGGTCAATTTTTCGCATCTCCCATCTCCCTGGACAGATCTTCATGAAAGTTGGTATGTGGACGTAGGTCGTCACAAGAAATGACCGCGAGAAGTCCGTTCCGTCAAAGGTCAAGGTCACGAGGGTCAAAGGTCAAACCGTAGGACGTCACGAGAAATCAAGGTCACTGGGGTCAAAAGTCAATGGACAGTTTCCTGACAAACAAGGCACATACACAGACAATGTTGTCTACAGAGAAGTCCTCAACTAACCAGTAAGCTCCAACCAAACCATTCTACTTTGGACACTCCACCAACCCCATGCCAGACAAAACTCCCCTTCCTCTTGGGGATAAGGGTGTGGCATAGCCCTTTACAAATGTAACTGCTGTATTTCCATCTCGATGCTTGAACAGTCGAAATAATTCTCGCCACGGGTAATTCACTAGTTTAGAGAATTTGAAGGTACTAATCATGGCTGCCACGAAAATACTCTCATTTTCTGAGAGTGAGGAAACTCCAGCAGCGCCGAGAGCGAAAAGTGGTATCTGCCATACCGCTTGCGGCAGTTTAAAAACTGGAATATACCACTAAGGAACAGGTATAGGCCTACTCCACTCAGCCGCAAGTGGTATGCCAGGTATCACTTTTCGTTCTCGCTGTCACTCAAAAACTATTAAAACGCAGCCTTTGACTTCTCACAACCCCAAAAATGGAAAAAAAACTGAGTGGAAGTTTTGAAGGGTTCAGAATTGCAAGCAACTCAGCTACATTGTCCAAGGCCAACCACGTAAGCACACGAGTAGGTATACTGTATGGGAGATAAGACAGATGACGAGCTGCCTTAAGCCGCTTTCACACCGGACGCGGAGCGAATTTTTCGCACGACAGGTTACATTCAAAGTCAATGCAAAGACGCGAATACGCGTCTTTGCGTTGACTTTGAATGTAATCTGTCGTGCAATGCAGCAGGCAAGTTTGAAGACTGTAATGGGCAACGACTACAAGGCTACTGTGGATGCAGGGCAGTCTGAGGAAGAGACGCTGCAAAAGTTCAAAAACAAGGGTCAGACACACAGCAAACCCAAAACTAGGCTGTAGACGCACTATGGAGTAGATCCAAACTCATACCCAAAGTATGGATAAGCCCCGCCTCACTCAAAGGTCTAATGTCCAGCCAATAGAGCGGAATGTCGCAAAAAGTCGAGGGGAAAAAGGACAATACAGCCGATTAAATAAGCTTGCTAATGCAGTGCAGTCACAGAATATGACGGCCTGTTACTAGGTACCCTTGACGCAGCTGATGATTTATGTGCAATGAGCCTTAGCATCCGAGATATTAAATCTGCAGAGCGGATCTTTTGTCCCCCCCTTCTGGCAATTAGAGTAATTACACAAACACTGTCGTGTGCTTATGAGATACGAGGCATGTCTTGTCTTTATCTACATTTTGATGATTGCTTGGTTGCTTAAAATGTAACCGTGAAAGACCCTACCGTTACTTTTGACCTAGACTTAAATTTTGGTGCCCAAATTAAATTTTTTTCAAGAGCAGCCTCCTCTCACTCATGAAACATAGCTAAAAGCATACATCTCCTATCATTAGGGAATGCAGAGAACTTGATTCATGCTTTTGTCACCTCTCAACTAGACTATTGCTATGCCCTATAATCTGGATGTGCAAAATCCTCATTTTAAAAAATCTCTAACTCATTCAAAATGCCGCTGCATGAATCTGGGCCTGAACTAATTCCCTCCCCAATGTTAGCATCAGTCAAATGGCTATGTATTGAGTATAAAGCTGATTTTAAGGTTGTTCACAGAGGGCCAGATAGGGTCGCATAGCTTTTCTTCCTTCAATAGATGAAATCATCATTAAAAAATTGGATTTTGTTTTTACTCGGGACATCTTTGTCAAATATTGGGATGAGTTTTTTGATATGAGACATTTAGCGTGCCAAATACACAAAAATAGAGGAAATAGGGAAAGAGGCAGATTTTATTTCCTTGGATTGTGTATGAAAGAGCAACTGCCCCCTTAGTTACTAAATCAACCAATTACAAATCAGTAAACTGAATAGATATTTGAGTTCAACTTCACTCCACACACAGGCATGGTACCTGCCAGCCCTGCTGAATCAGAACATCATTTAAACAGAACCTGTCTGGCAGAGTTAATGAGGCAAAATGCTGTACATGATGCTACGATACAAGGAAATTCAAGAACAGATGAGGAATGAAGTCATTGACGTCTAACAGTCTGCAAAGTGTTATGAAGCCATTTCTAACACTCTGGGAAATCCACCGTTAGAGTCACTATTTGCTGTACAAATGCAGAAACAAATGCAGAAACTTGAAACAATGATGATCCTCGCTAGGAGCCGCCAGCCCACAAAAATTCTTCCTTAGAGTGCAGTGACAACTCATCCTGGAGGCCACAAAAGAACTTAGAAGAGCATCCAAAGAGCTTCAGTGTCATGTTCACGAAGAGGACGCCCGGACATGATTCCACGAGGGACCTATAGGGGTGAAAAAAAAGGCCTGGGCCGAATTAATACAAAAGGAAGGAAGATGGCTCTCAGTCAAATGACATCTCAGATGTACCGTACCCTCAAATCCCAGAAAACAAACACTGCTAAAAAAGGTTCATTTTGATTTTAAATACTTTTAATTGCTATAGTTTTGGTTTGGGAGCAATCAATTGGTGGATGCATTTGATTATGAATGACAGGATGCCAGTGCATGTCTCATGTTTTTGGCAAGTGTTGACAAGAACAGACAAATTCACCAAATTTTATGCAGCAAAATTTGGTGTGAGCTTTAGCTATTCCGCGACAACCGTAAGGGCAGGGCGCGTACCATTTGGCCAGCTCTATGGATTGATTTATTCTTAGACTGACACGTGGATATGAAGCTATGCTTCTATCTAGTGTTTGTAAAGACGCACAGGAAGGCAAACAATCAATATTCAACTAAGTTGACGTAATCAGATTTTTTGCATTGACTCTTCCCCACTTATTGTTGAGTATTTAACCAAAAGAACGCTCAACCGGCCATCATCATTCCTACAAATATGGGATACGGATTAAATTCCGTTCATTTGTTCAATGCTTCCACAGTGTCATGTAAGTTAAAGCCCAAAAAAGGTGAATCCTAAACACCCAAGCAGAAAGCAATGCAGTAATTATATCTAAACTTTGCTTAACTGAAATTTAAAACGTGCATATCAGAATGATTCATGTTTCACACGCAACTTTGAGTCCGTACATGATATTTGAACAGCAAACCAATGCCGAGGGTTGTAGGAACCCAAAGAGAGCGGTAGAGGGCAGTAAAAGCCCATCTCAAGGAGTTAAGTGAGAGCCAACACAGATCTTCAGTCACTTCTCAATGTGTATATTCGAAGAAATGCAACCCTTTCAAAGTAAAGACTCTGAACATTTTTATGTATGTATAATTCTGACATTGATTGATCACATTGATTAATTTATGCCACAGGTGTGCTGAATGCTTGACTGTGATTGGTTGAGGGGGGTTCGTTATTTTCCTAGAACTGCATGCATTCAGAGTAATTCCAAACATGTAAGCCTGTTGACACTTAATACTGTGTCCATTCGCCAAGTTTGACTCTCTGGCTAAATTTAAGGGGTAGCTTTGGTGGTCCAACAGCTTTTGTATTTTGATAAAACACACACATACACACACACAAAAACTTTGCATCTTTAAACAACTTCAATACAGTATGTATGTTTATTTGATTTGTCAACAAAAAGACTGCAAAGAAGCCAACCACAAACACTGAGATGTTGACTGACCCTTCCTTTAATGCCCAATGTGGTTCAAAAATAGTTCCAAAGTAAAAGCTGCGCCGACATCTGAGACGTTACCTCACCAGCAACCGGATGTCCGTCCAGGGCATTCTAGCAATGTCAAAATATGAGGTTACTAGAAACGGGCCAGTTCAGCTATTCTACTTGTCTTTATGTACATAGTGTGCATTCAGCAGTTTTATAGATTCTAAAAACTGATATTAATGTCAAGTAAGTCTATAAATAAGTCACTATTGTCCCTTTGTTTCCCGTGGAACACAAATCCCAGTATTCAAGATGAGAATTCTATATCAAATCCACTCATTAGTCACAAAAATTTAAGCGGACTTTGTCACTCTTCAAACTGTCATCTGGCTTCCTGGTAGAAAGCCCTGAGGCTAAATTTCTCCACTGTGTGATCAAAGATGGCTTTGATGGAAACCTTCTAAGAAACTCTTTGTGTTTCAAATGTTGATACAGGAATAGTTCTCATGTAGACATGCATAAAATGCATAAATGCGTTTAAATAAAAAAGGGTGTTGAGTTATATAGGGTAAATCTGGCATAATCTGCATATAGGTAACGTGAAATGGCAAAGATGTTTTATAAATATAAAAAATGGGTGCAAAGTAATACTGGTCTTTGCACATAGAGTGGAAATTACAGTAAGGCTGTCTTTACTTAGCCATTTCACAACCACATAAATTGTAAAATGTCATAGTAATGGGGAGAAAAAAAGAGAGACGTGAATTTGCTTTTCTCATATCAATAATATGAGCAGTATTTTTCTGTTGAGTGGATGGTGCGCACGGGGGTCTGACTGTAGTTTTAGCGACTGTCTGACCCCAAAACATAAGTTCTGTCTCCATTTTTTTTTTTACCACTTGAGCTTGTTCCTTAATACAGGCATTCAAAATAGACACACATTTGCATAATGGCATATTTTAAACGTTGCCATATGCCAGTGACGTGCGGTCGGAGGTTAGTTTGGTGAGGCAGAATCCTTCCTTTTACCTGAATAGCAATCAGACGATTAACTAGTTTAGTAAGACTACTCGGCAGAATGACGGGCCAGTGTGAGGTTCCGCGGCGTTATTACTCAGTACATCGAACCTGAAATGCACACCAGACAGCAGATTTGGACGTAATTGCTTCCAGGAAGCCGAAGCAATGTCACTAACAAATATTAAAACAGTTTGACTTATGCAGAGTTCAATGCTTAATCAATATACAATGTATTCTCCTTTAAATATGCGCTTTTACACCAAAAATAAATAAATAAATAAATAAATAAATAAATAAATAAATAAATAAACGCAAGCTTTTATTTTCAGTCTTCTTTCATAATCCAATTAACTAAATGTTTAAACGATATACAGAATTACCAAAAGCCGAGAATTTTGCCTAATTGATTATTCAGATTTCCATCGTTGCAGTCTCGAATTGAAGCGTATACGTGAATGAATCTTATTGTCATTATCTCCTCTATCAGTGTCAGGCTTCCTATAGGCTTGGTCTTAATTGTTTTCATTGTCAGTCAGGAATAGTACGTGGGAACAAGTTCACAAAATCCTGTGATTAAAGTTTGGGTCACTGCCTCACCTCACCGCACGTCTCTGGCTTCCTGTAAGCAAGTACTCGCAAATATACAGTTTTGTGAGCATTTCAAGTTCGATGTAGCCTATTCAGTAATAACGCCACGGAAACTTAAACTGGCCCGTCATTCTGCCGAATAGTCTTACTAAACTAGTTAATCGTCAGATTGCTAATCAGGTAAAAGGAAGGATTCTGCCTCACCAAACTAACCTCCGACCGCACGTCACTGCCATTCGAGATAAACTTCTGAATTATTGCCCTGATAGTTGAAATGGGCACTTTTAACTTTTTGTGAAGCTCAACAACTTTAATTTGTCTGTTCTGCGATAAAGGATGACTAAGGGAAATTAGCTCATGTGTCACTTCATAATCATTCCCCAGGGAAACAGGAGGTCATGGTTGACAGTTGACCATTTACACTTAACTTATGTGTGTAAAAAAAGTAAAATAAAAATTACTGTTTTATTTGATTTTTTTTTTTTTTTTGGGTAAGTTTTTGAAGAGGTGCGAATGATTGTGGCTTACTTTTATTGAGGAAAATATTTATTTTTTTCCTTCAATCATTGTCTTTTAAATTCAAAAATAATTTTTTGTTAATATTTTGATTAAATGACAGGGATGATTAAAAGCAAACAAATAATTTCATAACCTCAGCTAAAATTTACAAAGGGTGCTAATATTAGTGGCAAGCACTATAAGTGCATCACTACATGGAGACAATTGTTATGTCATTAAAGCATTATGCAATTAGCCATGTCAGCCTTTCACAAATCAAGCAGTCCTCTTAATAACCATTTGAGGAATTCATTCCTGTTCATTTTCTAACGTGGCCACTCCTGCTGGCATCTCTCAGCAAAACAGGGGAAAAGACTCACTTTTTACAACTATCAAAACAGGCAAAAAAAATCTCCATTCTACATCTGTGCTTCTAGTTATACCAGGGCATGGCACCAAGGCAAATATGACTGCTGTGGCCTTGTGGTTTGGGCCTTTTTTATTTTCTTTAAATTCCTGATTTTAGAGATACCATATTAATAGACTGCATTCTGACCAATCCAGTGAAGTCAGAGAAATATACAGTGATTGTAAGAAATGGTTAAACAAGTTAGTTTGTGTTGTTATCAAGAAATTATTGAGAGAAGGAGCACAGCTGGAGAGAGGCTAAAGGAGTTTCTCAGGTTGAGGTCATTAATTAGTTTTTAATTTGTAAATATTTTCTGAATCTGAACTCGATATCTTGCTCTTTTTATTAAATATAGCCAAGGAAAGTGAAATTAAAGTGATGAAAAACTTACAATGAATAAGCATAGATTATTTATGCGATGGTTACTAAAAATATTGAATGATGAACAGGCCCTTTTGCTTCTTTTGCAAGTTTTACATGCATAGATGAATGACTGAGGGGATATTTTTGGTACAAAACACAGATCCGCTTTCTTAACCCCATAAAACCTATGGAATCAAATTTCAGTCTGTCAAATGCAGCTGCTGTATTCAAATCTGTAAAATCTCAGGCCTATATTAAATTCTGCTGGATCTCAAGGTTTTCAATGGTCCCAAAAATGTCCCTCTGAAATACGAGCGATTGCGTATACAATGATGTGCAAGACCAAGATATTTTCTTTTGATGTAATATTGTGGACATCTAAACATGGTGTCCAGGGTTTGAATATTTCTCTCAACATATGTAATGTAGCAACAGTAAAGTGTTCCAACCAGCAGATAAAGAATATGTATGTGACATTGTTGTACAATATACAAAATATTGCTTTTTCTAACTTTGAACTTTAGGGAAAACTGAATTGAAACATTAAAGTTTAATCAAGGTTAAATACATTGCTGGGCAGATTGTCAAATTGATTATTTTAATGACTGTTTTTATTCCACAATCACCGAACAGTAACCTTTTAATTTGCATAATTTTTCTATAAAATGAGGAAAACTGTCTGTCTGAATCCATTTTCTCCTCAGTTGGTTTGCCCATCAATCTAAACTGCACATGGACTTCAGCTTACATGTAGGCAGGTGCTGATTAAGCATTTTTTCTTCTTTCATAATAATGGTGTTTTCAATCATAAATTGGCAAGTCTGTACAGAGTTGTGGCATGCACATGTAACAGTGTTCATAATGTCTGTTATTCCACTTGCATTTTTGTGAGATTCAAGCATTTATTTGTATCGATGGCTCAAGGACGCCCTCCCTCAATCATATTATACATACTCAATTAGCAGCTGCAATGCTTTGCCAGTTTATGTGAGATATGCATGACCTGAGTAGCGGTGCGCAGTACTGTGAACAAATACCTCTTATTATTGTTTGTGTCCACACTATATGGACTTCAACTGCACAACAAATGTTGTTGAGATAATTCCAGAGTGTCGCTGTTATTTATAAGTGCTAAACTATAGATATAGCAGCGGCAGTAAAGTGCCACTGAGCATGTTTACACACACCAAGTATAAACTAATGATATTGACTCTGAAAACCGACTTGAAACGATCATTTTGGTGCCTTTGCTCTTGCAAAAAAAAGAAGAAGAAAGGAAATCAATCAATTAATTTCAGGGTCAAAATTGATTATTGATCTTTAGCTCCAAAAAAGAAAGAGAAAGAATTCATGGTTCGTCAGTTGCACATGTTGGCTATGCAAGTATTGGTGCTTCAAGTACCTCTAGTATGTAAATACTTGGATAGTGATAGACCAGCTGAGGAGTTAGTTGCAGTTCTGCAGTTGAATGTATCCAACTCTTTGAAGTTAAGATTAAAAGAAACAAACCTCAGAAACAGACAGTGGGGCCTAGCTTGAAGACCTAAATGTAAGCGCTAACGGATCAAAACTGGGCATTTCTAGCTCCATTCCGCTAATTTTGTAGCAGGAGGCCATAGTGCTGCTGTGGTGCTGTTGTCAAAAGTGTTACACTGGGATGAATGAATTGCCTGTGCGTGTGATGGAGGATTGGCTCCACGAAGGCCAATCAGATTATCCGCCGTCATTCCCTTTAAAACCAGTGTATTTATGCCATAGGAAACTGGCAATTTTGAAACTGGCAGTGTTCCCATGTAATAATGCATAGAGGTGTTTGAGGGGTTAGTGATTGATTGACCAGATAATGCTATTAGACTGATACTGATACAAAATGGTGTTTGTGGTTTTAAAACAAGGGCGCGAATAAAAATGATTTTTTTTGTACTTCCCCCGCACGAATAAATACTCCCATGCACAAAAAATACCCTTTCACTTTCCCATCAGGCACAGAGCAGTGCCCGGGGACCAACTCCAGTTCTAAAGCCAGTTCCTTGGTCAGGGGTACTGGTAGAAGTGTTCCTGTAATGCATATTTTTGTGGGTGGGGGAAACCCACATGAACACAGGGGGAACATGCAAACTCCACACAGAAATTAGATTCAAACAAACAACCTTCTTGCTGCGAAGGGGCAGAGCTCACCACTGCGCCACCATGCTGCTCCACCGAGTGAGCCTTAGAAATAGCTTTGTAACCTCTTTCAGACCAATAAATGTCAACAACTTTATTTCTCATCGGTCCTTAAATTTCTCTAGGTTGTGGCATCATGCCCTGCTTTTTGCCTGCTTCACATTGGCAAACAGGTAAATTTGAATGATGTTTAGATTCAGCAGGAATGGCAGTAATCATACCAGGGTGTGTCCAGAAAAAAAATTCCCCTAATTATCAACAAAATTGTTTTTGTTGACGTGCACTGGACACGTCTCCTGAGCTGCTTTTTAACGCTGTCATAGCAATGTTTCAACAATTCTTGTTTTCGCCCCGTTTATAAAGACACGCTCGTTTTGTCCTGTCTGGCATTTTTCACATGCAAGCACATCTCCTGTGAGAAAGGCTCCCAAGTGAGACAAATATGCAGAAATTGAGGAAATCGGGAAGGGGAAGATACTGTCTCTCCACACTGTATGTAACGTGCGGGCAAATGTTGTGTCATCATTACCAAACGGACCAGGGTGTGATGCTGCATCTAACAGCAGTGTGTGTCTAACAGTGTGTTGCATGCATGCTGGGATAGGCTCACCCCCCACAACCCCTGAGCAGGAATAAATGGGTTGGATAATTCATTGTTCGATGGACATACATAGTTTACTGTAACGGATTTAGAAAAACTCCACTCATTTCTCCAAAAGGCAGCCGGATTACTTGAATCAGAAGTCTTGAACTTCTGAGGCTTGTTGATATGGAACTCAGAAAGTCACGAAAAGGAGTAGACTAGCTTTTGAAAATAAATCGAAAACTGCTTTTCTTGACCCTGCAGGCTCCCTAGATTGGCGCAAAATGAAAGGAAATATCCATGTAATAGGAACCCCCTCTTTCCGTCTCACTCGCTCTCGAGTGGATAAGCCAATCTTCTGATTAGCCAGACCAGGCCGAATATGGCACCTCTCATTGAGCCGGACCTGCCTGTGTGTGTGTCTTTAATTCACTTTAGAATTTGTTTTGGCCCATGTTGTGCGCTGTGAGGCTGAAGTGCGTGTCATCGCTGGCTAAAAGAGGAGGTATGTCACGTGTCAACATCTGAGAGAGGCTATTTGATTTAAACAACTGATTGTAGATTACGTTTAGACTGCTGCCATTTCAAATGGTATGCAGCAGTCTGAACATTTTGAATTTTGTGTTCAATTTCGATTTGCTGCTATTTAGCCTTCATGTTCAGCCCTGATTTGTTCCTGAATACTTATTCATAGAATGGGGAGGACTGTGGGTAGAGCAGCAGGAAGCTGTGCCATTAAAGTGAAAAGCAAGGTATCAACAGGAGGGAAATGAGAGCAACTGGAACCAACGGAAATTTGCAGACCGTTTTCACGTTTTTCTTCTCCCTGATTTAAATCATGTTTTATGACGATTAAGGCGCTTTTATTATTTATTTTCAAAATTTGTTTTCTGTGCAGGTATTCATATAACTGATTGATTCCATGAATGAATGCGTGGAAGCAAACTACTTCAGTCTCTTGGTCGCTCAGCGGTTTATTTATGTACTCTGCGCACAGTACTTCTTCATATTCTGTAGTTATTATAACTGCCGAATGGATGATATTTCCAGCATTTTACAGCCTTACTAAAGTTTTTTCGAAAGCTTCAGGGCCTAATTTTTCTGCATACGCTACATCTGACAATACGCGCACTGCCCAATCACTGCCCGATCACTACATCTACTGACACTTTCCTCCAGTCGCATGAACTGACAGGAATTTTGTGCCAAGACTACACACAATTGGGCAGAGAGATGAATGTTAAGAAAGTGCTTTTATTCAAGTGGGATTTTCCCTATTAGATTCGATGGCGCCAGTGGGACTGCAATTTAAATGAGGTCACACAAGGTGATTTTTGGTGTCTCTTTGGCACATAAAGCAGTCTGCATATGACTTGCCAGAACCACGTCTGAACTGAAGCGCAACAGGATTAGAACTGTGTTCCTGCTCAATCCATCGATCCTGCTGTCAAGCGGTCCTGATTCGCCGAGGGTTATACCGCCTGCCCGGGATGCCACTGGCCGCAAACAGACAAGTCCACTACCCTCGCAAGTCGATGCCATCTAAGCCGGACTGCCCCTTACCAGCTTGGGTCTTTGTTCACACTCCAGTTATTACCGTATTCCTATCAATGAACGCACCTTGATGGATTGTTCTCTGAATTTGACTCGTTCTCTCGTGTCCCTCCACCCCTTCGTTATGTGTTGTGCTGTGTATATATAAGTTGTACTAACCTTGATATTCATTGCTGGATTGTCTTACCTGGCAGTAGTCACTAAGCCAGTGCTCTTTTATCTCAAAGCTGTTTTTCCTGTTTGTGTTTTCCGGTTTACTCTTTTGGGCTCCTTATTCAGAACATTCTCTCCCTGCTCTCTAATGGATCTCCAGAGCAGGGACAGCCCTGGTTTCTGTCCGCCATGGCGCTCCAGTGGATCTTCTGTTCTGCCGGAACAGCAACTCTGCCCAATTACATGGGTCCCGACCTCAAATTGTCTGCACCTCGCCTTGGGATTGGCCTTGTTCACTTTTGCTGTTTACCAAACTCCTACATCTACAACGTACTTATCCATCTGCATCAGACTGACCATCCTGTCACAACTTTTTACTTAGCCAAACCTCTAATAAATGCCCAAGTGGCACTTTTGTCTGGTATGTGTTAGGAGCTTGGTTTAACAAATTATTACTCTGCTTTTCAATTTCCTATTTCATTCCTTGTTCTTTCAATTCTCAATTTCTCTCCCTGCAGTTTCCATTGATAATGAGTTTTCCCAAGATTTCCATCTCATCTCTCACATTTATATTTAAATGGAATGGTCTTCCATGACCAATCCAGACACTCTCTGCTTCATCTTCATTTAACTTTGCACCAGAAACTTCTGCATGCATTTTAACTCTGAATATAGGCAGAATAATCACCAAAACATATTAAGCTGCCCTCAAAGGGCGCTGGTGTCCTATATCTCTGAATCTTAAAACACACAGTTAATATACTATATGTAAATCAATCTCTACCGTCGATTTTGGATACAAAAGCTGAACCATATGAATAAAATCTTCAGAGAATCCACGTCTCATTGAACACCACTAATATTCTCTTTGTATGTTCTCAAAAGCTTTCTTTTTGATCCATACCCAAAAAATAAATATATAAATAATTAAAACTCTCTATCCCATGAACACGTAAGTATATCCCTTAATGTAATTAAATTGTCCCATACAAATCTACATTTAATAGCCTGGTTGCTTTACACTTCCACTCAAAAGTTTGGGATCACTCGCAAATTTCTTTGTTTTCTAAAGATAAATAAATTTTCATGTATTTCACAAACATTTTTTTCTATTTAACAAACATTTTTATCCATTTCACAAACGATTAAAATTAATCAGATGATTTTCAAAGAATAATCTACATTTTTGCATAGTGGCCTATTATCAGTAACTGTCAGTCCTCTGCATCAATCTCCTGGTATGGCTGCTAATCCAAGTTAAGCATTTTATAAGGCTAAATGATTATTAGAAAACCCTTCTGCAAATGTGTTGCTCAGCTGAAAACCGTTGAACTAATAAGGAAGCGCAAAAGGGAGCATGGCATTCTTGAGATCGGTTTAGTACCAGAAGCATCAGCAGTTGATTGTTTGTTTACAGGCTCAAAATGGCCAGAAAGAAAGAACTTCCTTCAGAGACCCATCAGTCTATTGTGGTGCTTAGAAAAGGAGGCTGTACAATGCGAGAAATTGAAAACTTTAAATCTCTTACCATGTTCTCAACTACTCCCTTCAGAGAGCTGCACAAACTGGCACTAACAAGGACAGAAAAAAGGAGTGGGAGGCCCTGATGCACAACCGTGCAAGAAGACAAATATTTAACAGTGTGTAGTTTAAGACAAAGACGCCTCACAGGTTGTCAACTAGCAGCTGCGCAAAATAGTTCAGTCAAACACCAGTTTCAGTATCAGCAGTGATGGTGGATTTTTTTATTTATTTATTTATTTTTGATGAAGGCAAAGTTTGAAGTACATATTCGTCATTTTCTATTAAAATCATTATCTCTAACTCAGACAATGTCTGCATGTTCTGTTCATTTCATCTGTGTTTCCATGGAAAACAGGAACATTTCCAAGTGATCCCAAACTTTTGAGCAGTAGTGTATATCAAATCAAATTTTCAGAAATGAATTCCTCCTTTCCTTGATTACTTTGGTAAAGATCTGTAAATCCAAATTCATCTAAGTTAATGGTTTCCAATTATCCAAACCACTTCCATTACCTTTTTTTTTTTTTTGTGAAGTGACAGCATTTCGCCATGATAACGGGAGTCATGCAATGTGCCTTCCCTCAAAACTTCATTAGATACAGGAAATGATATGATGGAAATATCATCTTAATGTGTCTGATAAAATTCTGTTAGGTTTCCATGATAACCTGATCGCTGCCTTTAAATTATTGTGCTACGCCCACTATGTCCCGTCTTGCTTTTGCTCTGACCGGTGTGCTCAGGCTTGCCTCTTGGTTTTTCAGAATTGTTTCAAAAAAAGCAACATTTTTTTACTGTACTTGTTGTATCGTGGTATATGACTATTCAGCACTTGTTTTCATTTAATCTCTCTCCTGCTACATCATTAATAATGTCACCATTTTCATTTTGAATGCCCTTTGAGCATTTTTCTGCCCTTTGTTTTCCTCCACGTAGATCCTGCAGAAAATTTGTGAGATGAGCTGAAGAGCACAGTCTATTAGTGTCCAGCCTGAAACCCCGGATCTGGAGGGATTCAGTGTGGTGTTGTGGGAATTTTAATGTTCATTCCTGAAAGTCATCACACTGAGACAAGATGCAAGTAAATAGGATCCATTTAACTATCTGCCACATTGTTGTTGCCTGAAATGAAGACTCTTAGACAAAGGAATCTCTCCTTTGCTTTGGATATATGTAAAAGCAAAACGTCATGATGTACGCCCTCTGCGTCAGCTGCTTGCGTGCGCATCCCACGTAAGTCTGGCTCCAGTAGTCCTAAAAAGTTTCTCCCCCTGCAGAAATTTACGTTTCCTTGGGTCTTATTTTTAGAACATTCCAGGCTCAGAAGGGACACACTGTTTCAGTAACACACTTCGTGACGCTTCTCCACAGGAACAAGCTGGATTATAAAAGTTGTAATCGCGCATGGCCTAGGTCACCTAGGCCACTCGAGAACGAGCAAGGATAAACACTTATTGACTGAATAAACAAGTAAATCAATACTAAATCAAGAGCAAGCAAGGATAAACAATTAATAACCAAATAAGCAATAATAAGGAATTTATGACTAAATTCCACCAACAATGGAGGACTGGTCTCAGACTCTGTGCCATGTGTTCACCATCCTCATCCTGCATTACAGCAGGAGACCCAGAGATGTTGGCAACGGGAGGTTGCAAACAATATTCAAACAAGGGGTGTCTATAATTGCGGCACACGTATTTTTGAGAAACATATTTGTTTGATGACAAGAATTTAGTTTTTCTTTCGGTTATTTGTGTGAATATTTTGAAATAAATATGAGGAGGGACAATAAAGATTTTTTTCATAGCAATCTTCTTTTGCTCATGTTTACTTCAGCTGTGCTGGTGACTCTGGAGGGCGTTTGTATGCACACAGACATACATAAAGTTGAAGATAAAAAAAAAATGAAGATTGTTTCTCATATTTTTTTCATTTTGTGTTCTTCTCCGCTTTTTATTCGGTTCAGCAGCCTTGTAGCACAAGCCTGTTTTATTCTGGTACCATGAAACCTTATAAAATTCCTTGTTTTGTTTAAGGTCATGCCTCCGTATGGGGAAAATGAAAACAGAGCTTTGTGTCGTGTTGCTTAGCATTATTCAGTAGAGCATAAATGAAGCCCATTTTCCTATTTTCCAATGGTGAACATCCACGCTGTTCACCATTGCATGCACACTCCCCTGGTTAATTTTCCGGAACATTCTACTGCATATTGTTTTTCCGATTGTGTTTCAACGAGTATGAGAGAGAAGATATGAGATAGTGCAGAGCTTGCAGGCTGAAAACACCTTCAGAAAGGCTGCTGGTTAGAATGTCCTGCATGTGCGATTACAAGGCAATCATGCCTACCTGAACATTGTAGTGACACTGCAGTGATAATTCCTATATTTACCGTACATGTGAAGAACGGTTTATACGAAAGGTAATTTAAATGTTTGTGTCAAAATTCCATTATATAAATAAAATCTGTACCAAGAAACCCAGCCTTAGGCTCGGGCTTCAATTTATTTAGAACTCAATACGCTGTTACACACAGCTGCACAGCATGACACTGAAGGCACTGCATGGGCATCTAAAGATAATAGAATTTACCCAGTAGATGTTAGCATCGGAGAAATTGTGTTTTTGGACCCTATGCGAAATAACTCAGTAGATAATAAATTCAGAAATCGTCTACCCTCTCAGGCTATTCTGTTCGATGGGGAAGCATTTTCTTCCGTCACATAAAATGTATCTGGAACAAATAAGTGTATCTTGCTTCTCTTTAGTGCTAGCATGAATTCCAAGTGGAACTTTAATCCATTAAAGTGTCGCCGGCAATTGTGATGAATGGATATTCCTGACAAGCGTTTGTTTTCATGATTGATTCCCAAAACACTTAGGTCCAGTCAACTGCCAATCTCAAACATGTTGGCTGGTTAAGAGACGTGATGAATTGTTCCAAAAATCTGTATGGATTTATGCATAGTTTAAAATCCAATTTAAGAGTGCAATCAGTTATACATAGATTGTATAAATTGTTGCCTTTACAGCAGCAATATGCAAGAATGTTTTTTTTTGTGTGTGTGTGTTTATAAAGTGAAGGATTTCAAACCAGCAAAGATAATGTCAGAATCCAAAGACCCGTGTCAACTGACAATGACAGGAAGTTGAAGACTGGACTCAGGTGCAAGGATGGACTTGGTTGTATTTCTTATGCTAACAGCACTGTAGAAGGCACAGATGTACCAAGGCAAAGAATAAGGAACAGAGGTTTCCAAATTAAGCACTATGAGTAATACAGAGTCTGGGCTATGGCTGCAGTGACATTGTATTACAAATAGAAAAACAAAATGGATACGAGGTTCCTTAAATAATAATGTGCTGGTTAAATATAAAGGCACAAGTTTCTAGATTTTAGTATAAATTCACAAATATGGAGAAAAGAGCCTATACAGACACCAGTGCTGAACAGGCCTGGGTATACGAGACTTCACAATGAGACTGAGTGAAGCTTGGTCTTATATACACACTGCTGCCACCCAGTGGCGATGAGAAACAGGTGCGAGTGGTAATGGAATAATGAATGAAGAGCAGTCCGGGATTCAGTAGACCGGTCAGCTGGACAGCTGGAGGCATGGCCTTACAATTTCACTAAATTTTAAACAAATATAATGACTCTCATTTTATTTATTATGACATTAGCATTGAACACTAAGATCAAAAAAAATATTAAAGAAGGAACTAAAAAGTTTTAGTTTTGCTAAAATACTCATGTTCTCAGCCCATACTGTACACACTGCTTTCTAAGCGTTTGAATGTCTAGTATAAGTGTAATCAAATAAAATATTTTTGGCAACATGATATAAGCAACAATGCACATACTATACATTGGACACTGTAATTTATTGAAACCAAGCAGAGGTACTGTAGGTTCGCAAGGTTGTAAACCTTTAAGAGAATGAAAAAGACCGAGCAAACGTTTTGGCGTGGTATGAACTTCTTTTTTTTGCATGCTAGCCCATGATGGAACTGAGGTCAGCTGACTTTTGGCATATGGAAAAACTACAAATTCTGAGAGATGGCGATGACACCAATGAAGTTATAGCCTTTACCACAATCTTTTTGAATCACATTAGCAGGGATGTATACTGCTGTCGGATTGTTGTAATTTTCTCATTAGACGTGAGAAAATCAGGCCATAATCCTGGGGAGTGTGAATGGACACAGAGTTGCTACTCAACTTAATTAAACTTACCAAACTTGGATCATCTGGTCACAAAGTTGTATAAGCCTGGGTGGAAATCTAGTCAACATAGATAGGCAGCAACCAATGAAAGAGCACTTATTACCAGTACTGGTGTCCAGCAGAGATTTAGCTGCAGCTAAACCTTAGTCTAAAAGCGTTGACTTGAGTTCTGATCAAAAACTAGGGAACTGACATCTTGGCTAACGGAGCCAGTCATCAAGCAAGTGCAACAACACAAGACACGGCCTGGCAGCTGATACTCCATCCAACGGCAAGAGGGCCAGCAATCTTGTGGCCTTTTATTTTGCACAGCTCTCGGTTAGCAAAGACCTACTGTTGTCAGGCCTCTTACTCAGTCTTTCCCTTTGTAGCTTCCTCCATAAACATCTTCTGCAGTCTCTTCGCCTCCATCTTGATGTCCATGCTTAGAATGCCAAGCCAGCCTCTTCTCATAGCTAGCTGATGTGATGCAGCGAATGCAGCATTTCGTATTTCTTGCGGGGATCGTACTCAATAATCCCCAGTTATATCATGCGACAGCAGGCATTCAGGGTGTAAAGTAGGAATGAAAGATGTGCCATTCTCCTGATTACAATTCAGTGAACCATCGCGATGATTGAGAGGCCTTGATTTACCTTTTCAGTATAACATACTGACTACAGATGGCTTAATCAGGTTGAGTTCAACACATTGAATAGATTCAGTGACTGAAAATGTGCTCTACCTAAAGGTTGAGGCAGTCAAAGTGCTGAGGTAAAACTAAATTTATAATGTTGCTTTATAATCTTCCCCTGTTGGAAAATACCTACCCTCTATGGGAAATGCTGCCTCAGCTTGAGAGCTAGTGCACTAGAAAGCATTGCTAAGTATTTTCCACTCCAAGAAGCAAATGCATCACCTGTGTCATAATGAAAATTAAAATGAAAATGTAACCCTCCACTTTGCTATCCTCAGTCTCTGGTCCATGAATGGACTTTTTTAAAAAACAATTTGAGAATGAAATGCCATTCTCCATTTGCTATTTAATTTTCACTAAGTTTGAATGAACTACATTGTCAGGACAGTGGCGTGTAATTAGCATGTGCTTGTGCAGGATGGACCTATATATGCCTCCTCTGACATTTTTGCAAAATCAGGGTCAGTTAAAGGGCATCTAAAGTCGATTCTGAGACAGGACGTTGAACGTCCATTTTTACAAACAAATCACTTGCTTTTGTTGACATCTTGCATTGTCACATGACCAATTTCATTCATATAAACCAATGTTTTGTGTACACGCGTAGATAATCCTTCTATTTCAGTTCATTTGCGCAGGTGCAGCTCGCTGATTAGCCGATAAACAAAAACAATGGGAATCGACTTCAGATACCCTTTAAAGCCTGCACACTGACATGAAGCATATGCTTGTCAAGCTCCATGACAATATGTTTAGTAAAAATGGGGAAGTAGCACTTCAATGTTAATGTTCAAACCAAGAGGAACAAATTTAGGAGATTTATCTATACAAAATTATCATATTTTTATAACCATTAAAAACTCTAGTACCTGTATAGTCCACTAGGGACATCTTGTGGATCATGCTGGTCCTGCAATGATAATGCCATTACGTATAATGTGATCAATTTGGAGATTTTCGATGAGCACAATCCATCAATCCATCAATGTCACGTCATGTTTTTTCCATTTATTATGGGTTTGTTTAGATTTCTCTACCTAAGGTTGGGGAGGTTCACTAGCAGCTCGTTTCGATTTCATAGTAAGAGTCCACAGCAACTGGAGAAAAATTAAAAAGCCTCAACAGATTCGAGCTATAGACCTGTTACCTGATTTTTATTTTTGTGGATTAAATAATGAGGGATTACACACCTGGCCATAGAACAGCTTCATAGCCACTGCGCTGAAAAAGTATGACGTCACTTTCGCTGGGGTCAACACTCACTTCCTTCAAGATGGTTCACGCTCACAGCATGGCAACACTTTCACTCGTACACTTAACATACGGCCCGAAATGCCTAATATTTGACGATTAAAATATACTGAGAATGGCTCTCTGTTCTTTTAAAAAGAGCATATTTTGGGTTCAAGATCGCTGAAAATAAAGTATAATTCCATACATGGACACGATGGCCACGGGGATGAACACTGTGCAATATGCTGTGGAAGTAGTTTGGTTCGTTCAGCGTAAACCAGTGGCAACGGCTGCGGCAGGTTGACCTCGGAGTGACGTCGCGACTTTGGCAGCGCATTGCAGAATTGTTACTGACCCCTTAAAAGGGGGCACCGCATACAAAAAGAGGTGCAATATGTTATGATCCAGACCAAGTACCAAATGCGGAGTCAGAGCATAATCCAGTTGAAGGGTTTATTGACAGTAATTCGGTACTGACAGAGGGCCGAGGCCCAGAGCAGAGCGACACAGTTCAGTTCAGAGGGTGCAGGCTTGGGTGCAGGGCAGGGCCGTATCACGCTCCGTGGGTGGTGATCGGAGACAGCTATCAGGCGGAGTGCGAATTTCACCAGAGCGGAACTGTCAGATATCAGGGCTTGGAGTTAAGCAGGAAGGCAGTTTCAATCCTGATGAGCGCAGACAGCCTGGGAGGTGATCAAAATGAACTGGACAGAGGAAGAAACAGAAGGATAATTAATGGGATTGCGGTTCCAGTCTTGGAGACTGAGAGCAAAGCCGCTTTCACACCGGACGCGAAACGAATTTTTCGCACAACAGATTACATTCAAAGTCAATGCAAAGACGCGAATACACGCATTAAGGCTTGGGAGCTTTTATCAAATTAGTAGAACTAAGAAGAGAACATCAGCATTTAACCATCATTAAAGATTACAGATGATTTCCAAAGACAATAAACTTTTCTTAGGACGTACTGACTGGTTGCTAAAGGGTATCTTGCACGTGAAAATCCAGCAAAGTAAGGAATATTCAGAATAAGTACGAACAAACTTGTAAGGTAATGGGGAAAGATGAATGCATAACAGCTTGTGGGAAAAGCATGCGGATGTGAACCAATTAAAAGAGACAATATATCTAAAAGGCATGCAAGCTGCTCGATGGGGGCCGACACTAAAGGGATTTATACGAGAGTTGTGGCAGTAATATTATTGCCAGATAGCAAAAAGTGATTGAATCAACTTTGTGATATTGCCAGGCTGAAGACTGCAATCAACATTGATGTCAGATACTGAAAAAAACATTGAAAGTGCTCGCTATGATCAACATGGAAATAACAATGAATTTCCAATCAATTGTGACAATGAATCAACCTTGATTCAACTATGATATGATCAACATTGAAAGAATGTAGAATTGCATCAACACTGATTCAACTGCATGTATGCATTGCATTATACATTGAAAGAATGTTTTTATTAAAGGGCCATTTGAACACTTTTCAACCCTCCTCTGTGGGTTTTTAATATGCCACATTTAAAAATAATCACTTTATTACTCTATTAATGGTATAGTTCAACAAGGAGCATGCCAAAGTAGTCTACTATAGTCAGCGATATCACTGCTATATGCCTGAATAGCAGTGATGTCTCTAATAGACAAGTTTGGAGCCACCCCCGCAGAATAGATTTAATAATTTATGTATTATACCATAATTTAAAAAAAGTTTCATGATTTTTTTTTTAAATGAGGAATATTAAAAACATACAGACGAAGGTTAAAATGCTGAAATGGTCCATTAAGTATGCTGTACTGCAGTAGTTCTCAACCTTTTTATACAAAGACCCCACTTTACAGGGACATGCTTTGGGGGACCCCATACTTGATTATAATGATTTCATAGGTGAATATTTGAAAATGTGTTGCGCGCTTGTCGATTGGCTATTTCCATTTTTTTAAGAAACCAAGGTTGAGAACAACTGCTTTACTGCATGCTCTATTGACAAAAAAGAAAAAAAAAACAATAAAAAAGACCATTATTCATTTCGTTATTAATCAAAGATTCAAAAAACATTACACTTTTGTACTTCTTTTGTACATTTTTGGCACACTCCTGTTCTTCTGATCTTTTAAGGTTTTTTCTGATCTTTTAAGTGGAGGAAGCACCTTAGAGGATTATCTATTTGCCCCCCATCAGCACCATTGAAACGATGTCAATTCATTGTAGGGAATTTCAACATTGAAAAATCATCATCTACACTACATCAACAACTGTTTTTCAAACGTTGAAATGGTTACTGTAATTAAACATTGAATCAACATAGATTTTTCAACCTCAACCAAAAATAACCAATCTGACCATAATCCAACAGTGAATTAATGTCTTTTGCTATCTGGGTACTGTTCACTTTGAATGTATAGCCTTCGGTCAAATTAAAGATAAGAGTTTGCACTTTGAACTTATTCCTACTTATTGTTTAATTTCATGGCCAATTTTCTGTGGCATGAACACTATTGCATTTACTATGAATGTATTTTATACCCAAAGAATGAAATATATTTACTACTTTTTTTGTGAGATTTTATACTTTGTGATTAAGTTGGAGCAGTAAAATTTTGTTGGGTTGTGTGGTGCAAAATTAGAATTGAAACATGAGATCACTTGGCATCTTTTGTCCCTAAACTTTCATTAAGTGCTGTGAAAAGGAGTGCCAACATTACAAAAGATAAATGTTTTACTGTCCCAACTTTTTGATGCTAAATTGAAATGTGTTTATTTTGAAAAATAAGTAAAATAATGTGGTGAAACATCAAATAATACGCTGTTGTTTTGTTTTCGATGCAATGCAGGCCCAAGATACATTACGAAAACCTGCTCGTTAATTTTAATGAACCATGCTGTCCCAACTTTTTGCTGATTTGGGGTTGTGTGATACTAAAGACTAGTACAAAGTAAACAGTCTAATGAAACAGTGAAAGAGTTCTGCTCAGAAGTTCTGGTCTTCTGATCCGTAACCTGCGAGAATTACTTTCAGAGACGTTTTTGAGCTTGAATCCTGGCATGTCAGTTTGGGACTCAAATATGCAGAACTGCCGCTCCTCTACGCCACAATGTCACTGGAAAATACAGACACAGAATATGCAAAACCTTAGTAATGTTCTTGTGTTAAATCCAAAACAATGAGGTCAGAGTCTTCCATTTCGTTCAGCTATAAACACATTTCTGTCAGCCAACTCAACTGCAGTATGAAAGGAGCAATATGTGATATATTTACAGGGCAAATCATGAAATTACCTTGATTTACCATCAGCGATAAAGGAAAATACTAACTGTAAATACTGTTTTTTTTTTCAACAATGATAGTCAGAATGTTCTCCTTTGAAATTTTGATTCCCCCTGAGAGCGTTTTAGTTTTTGCCTGTGCGATCCCACTCACTGCACATACATTTCAAAAATGGAGACGGTTTCGAGCCCAGAATTATTTCAAACAGCGTTTTATTATTCTTGCTTTTTCACAAACAGAAAATAAAGAAATCACACATACATCTTATCATTGTTTCACATGGCACAATTGAGAAAACATAAACTACCTTCATGAAAACAAAAATGCATAAAAAAGGGAAAAAAGAAAAGTAATACAATATGTAAAAAGGAAAAAGAGGAAAAAAATGCCGTCCATGAATCCAAAACAAGAAAATCTATCAACCAGCAACCCCCTTTCACACCTAAATGTCCCACGTACTGCTCTCCATATAGTTCTGCATATAAAGACCACATTGAATAGTCTTGTATTTTACAGTATACTTTATAATAAATAAAAATCCGCCTACCTTCACCTACGTACCTACCTTTTTTGTTGGTTTTACACTGCAAACTAGCTAGATATGGTCAAACAATGTAGCTACAGCTAACCTGCAGATGTTAGTCCTTGCCAGCAGAACAACAAAGTTTATTCTCTTTTAATAATGTTGCATTTTCTATGTAATCCACCCGCCAATATAATTAAGTGAGCACACAGCTCCTTTTGCTTGGTTCACCAAGCTGCATTTTTCTTTGTTGTTCAACCGGTGTTTTGGTCTATCCTGCAACCGTATTAATGGGTTACGTTCAGCCAAATTTAAGGAAGAAAGTCATGAGAGATGATCGGTTCTTAGTGAGTGCAGTTTAACTCATGTAAATGAGTCAGGGTAGGTAATTAAAACCAATTAGTATTCACTATTAAATTAAAATTGATAATGCTTTCTCTTGGTCGTGTTGGGTCAGTGTTCTCGACATGGCATTCACGTGAGCTTTGAGTCTGAGGAGGAGGGGCTGGGGGTAGACGACTCTCTCCAATGATTTGAATTTAGACTGCGGTACCAATTTTAAATGCTTGCTATCAGTGTTACATATTGCTCCTTTAACAAACAAACACAGTGATAATTTCAGATATCGGCTCATACACTGACTTGCGGCCCTCTGAGCTTGAGTAGAAGACAGCAGGAACTGTCAGGAGATGATGTGTGGATGCTGGGGAGGAGGTAGGATGTTAACTAGCGGCAGGAGAGAGAGTCGCAGCAGCAGCAGAGTAATGCAGTGCAGCAGCAGGCAGAGGCAAGTTTCCCACACACCGAGGAAACTTAAACAGTCCACTTTCCTGAGGAGCAGTGCAGTGTCTGATATGCAGGGGAACGTCTATGGCAATATCGGCATGTTTCATGTTGTCTGCTTGAACTATCTCTGCAAGCTACACGCTGTTTCTGCCTGCTGTCACATCTGTAAACCGTTAACAGCAGTGTTACAACGACAATTTGGCATCTAGGCTCTAGCCCAGACTCACGCCGTGGCCCAGGGCAAATTTCTCTTCGAGGATGATAAAGTGTATCTTACGTTGACCGGAGCGTGCCCCAAACTCGAGCAAAACACTCCTGATTTTATTCTGAAATTGGATATTTATCTGCAACAGTGAAATCGCTTCAAAAGTCGCTTAGCAGGAGCATTACCTCTCCATGAAATAGAGGGATAATAAGCAGGCGCGTGCAGGCCCATCTGGACGCTCTGGACTTTTCCCGATGGCCTGTGTCATTATTGGCCTGCCTGGCTGCCAATAAATAAAATTCAGCCACTGGCCCGCTGTTTCCAGGAGGACAACACACACTTGTTGCAACAGCAGCAGCGCTGGCAGCACTATGTTGACAGAGAACACGCCCCCTCACTGCATAGTGCACACGTAGCCAACATGAACTCTGTGATCAGAGGGTAGGATTGGTCGAAATTACAGCGATCACCGTTTTTCTTTTAGAGGACTCGTGTTGTGACTGGTTAGGCCCGCCTCTACACAGCCAAAACACTGGAAGTGTAGAGAAGCACATGGAGCAGTCTGTGAGAGGAGGGGGGATGAGTGAGAGAGACGCGTCCAGCGATGCCAACTTAGCGACTTTAATCGTTACTACTGTCGACATGCAGCGGGTACTTCCGCCGGCCTGTCCCCCCTCACAGAGCACTCACAGGCGGCCCATTCCTCTCGCAGTCGCCCCTCCTAGCTGGAGTCGGAGCAGGAGATGTTCACCCCTCCGTGTCCAAACTGCAAATGAATCGCACTTGCGAGCCCGCCGCTTTTTCTCAGTGTTGGTTTACAGTCACGGCGGGATAAATGTGATTTATTTGTCTAAATAAATAACTGTCAGACATGCAAACTCCTCACCTTTCGGCGAAATTCGCCGTTTTGAGTTCGAAACGGGCCATGTACGCGAATCTCGCAGATCCGAGGAGGGGGGTTAGCGAACGAGCAGAACAGTGGACCGCAGGAAACTACAGACCTACATTACCCTCGTCTCGTGAGAGCAAATGACTGACGAGATGCTCTAATTGAAGCTGCAATTTACACCAATTCACAAGGCGCCCCCTTCTTCCTAATTTTTTTTCTAATGGTGCCAGCCTGAAGCAATTTACCCACGAAAGAAATCAGCTCAAGGCCTCCATTGTGGAAATTAGAACCTGCGGCAAGGTAAGGCATAAACGATAGTTATACATTTCTTAAAGTGATAGCCTATGAACAGCTTCATAAATCAGACGTCAATGTTGTCGTTAGATTAATACCTGCACTTGGAATTTGCGCTGGTTTCGTTCGCGCCTACTGTGCTGTTCGTAATTCATTCTGCCATTAATAAGCTACACGGCTCTTTATAATCCTGTAGAATGCTCCATTCAATTTCCAACATTTTACTGAGACATTTCTTGATAACAGACCATTGTATAGCCTACAACAGGCTGCTGTTAAAGTGAAACAGAACGTTGCCATGAGGGTAAATTAACTAATCTGTAAAATTGAATTTATTCCTCGATATTTGACCGCCTCGCATAACGTTATCCCGGCCTATCAAATGAACTGCACAGTAGGTCTACCGACGTGATGTTTGAGAAAGTTTTAGCTAGACGAGCAAGCCTGTCTCTTCTACAACTTTTTTAAGAGTAGCTTAAACCTAAATAGGTCGCAGGCCATCTCCATTGCATTTATAATTTCGAGGGAGACTCGTTTTTGGGAACAGATAAAAGGTTAATAGGCCTACCGTCTCAGTCACGTATTTTATAATTAGTCACGACTCTCCGCCATGTGGCGATAGGTGGTATTGCTTAGACCTCGCCGTGATGAGTAAAGCACATCTCGTTTTCTTGAATTAAAATAATAATAAATTATCAATAGCTATAGCTTTTTGTGGTTATTTTAAAACAATTGTGAAAATGTTTTAACCAGTATGATCAAGGAAATTAGAGAAGTATGGAACTTAGTTAAGTTTAATGTAGGTTGATAAAGGCATGAAAAAATGCATAAGGTGTGCCTATTAAAAAGTGACTTTCCGTGTTACCGTTTACTGTTTTTGAAGAGCTAGCCTACATGTGGTGATATACATTGTGTTGTATCAAGCACATGATCTGAGAGTGAGTGTAGCCTATACTGTAGCCTACCAGTTGTCACTGAAAGGGCATGTGATCTTTGTCCAGGCCAAAACAAAAAATGACATGTGCATAACTTGTTGATTTTGATTTAGGTATTCATGGTAAAAAGAGCATGCGATCATTGTCCGGGCCAAAAAGAAAGGAAAAGGACCTGTGCATAAGTTATAGTTGTTTTGAATTGTCGTCTCAATAAAAAAGAGATGTATATGGTAAGTCATCTTGTAGAGTATTCTATTCAAGATGCCTCTGGTGATGCATGTTTCTATAACGCAGACTATGATATTTACGTTTCCGTTCGCGCCGTGTGTCTGTGCGCCCTTCTCACCTTTTTCACCCATGACCAGTTTGCATGCCTGAACTGTATTAATAAAGATACTCGCCTCGTCCAGACAGTTCCGTGTGTGTTTGCATTTCTCCGTGACACAAGCTAAACCTCTAGCTTAACATGGCTCAGTCTAAACTGTACAGTCAAAAGTACAGAAAGGAGTGGGAATCAAACCCTGAATTCAAAGGCAGGTTAAAGCAGTTTATTGGGGATGATACTCAGGCATACTGCATATATTGCAAGGCTGATTTCTATGCCAAACTAAGCGATATAAAAAAACACATGGCAACTCCAAAACACATGCACAAGGTGTATTATGCAAATTAGGTAATGACGTCATCTATCGACTTTTAGGACAGCCAATACAATAGTATTATATTCAATATTGGTATTCTTTTTAGCTATTGTAAGCTGGCATGACATCTAAACGATTTGCTGACAAAATAATACAAACATGTTTTTGTGTAATTCTGCACATTATATAAATAATATAGAACAAAAGGACACAGTATGATGTAGAGAAGAGATTAGAGAAGACAAAACTGGTATGGTATGGAGGACTGTGTGGAGCTGTCGTCATGGTTGTGTTTAATAGAGTGTTGTTGTGTGGCTTTCAGTCTAATAGTGTTGTAGTTGCTATGAAAACTCTAAATGCTGCCTAAAGTCATCCTTTTTTTGAAGAAAAACCCCCACAAATTTTTCACCGCAAGCGCTTTGCGTCCACCGCAACACTTCAGTGGCCTGCTTGCTTGATAGTCTCCTGGCCTGAATTGGATCCCCAGCACGCCCCTGATAACAAGACACACCTGGCCATTGACCAGCTGAGCGGCTAATTGTCCAATGACTTTTGGTCCCTCATAGAAATGAGATCACTTAGAAAGATTGCTGTAATTACCACTCTGCTTCCATGTAAATAGCACCCAAATTAAAGCAGACAGTCTGCATTTTGGGCTCATATTATTTCATTTCATCAGTAATAGGTAGTAGACTGCTAAAATAGCGCTTATTGATGTCCCACTTTTTATGGACTTGACTGGCGCTCAGATCAATGCAGGCTGTGCCCTGTGGCTCAATCTGGGTTTTACTTTCAAATATTTCTAGATGTACTCCAGTTCGACTTCAAAATGAAGTCAAGCTCTAAACAGTTTTACTTGTTAAAATGGCAGAGGTTAGGCACACTTTAGTAGTACAGCAGGCTGGAGACAGCAGAGGTGTTCAAAGTGTGAACTCGGCCTTGAAGCAGGCAGTCGGCTGTCTGAAGCACACAAGGAAAATGTAATGGTGTTGAGCAGTGATAAAGTTGGGGAGCGCAGCGGGAGGTCAGTTGCTTTGGGCTTCCATTATTTGTTTGGGAGGGATAGATCTCTCACGACTGAAATCAGTGGTGACGAATGCTGTAGATGGGTGTTATCAGACTCTAAATGCCACCCGCGCCACATGTATTTTGTTGCCGGTCTGGTGGATATGGCTCCTTCGCATGGAACCTCCTGTTTGGTTTAGGGGCGCTGACCCAGCGCAAAGGGGAATGAGCGGAAATAGAACTGGTTTCCAGAAGTGCTCCGAACGCCTTTATAATTTATGGATTTACTGCTGCTTGTGTTGTTTTGGTTTTTCACGCTGGTTTATTCATCGTTGAGGCGGCAGGAGAAAGGAACGCCCCAGAGGCCGTTAGCTTTGGCACGCGCCGCGATGCTGTGCTGTGAAGAGATTAGGACTGGGGAAGAATGAAGAATGCAAACATTGGCAGTAGGCCCTCTCTAAGGTCCCACTCCAAAACATAACTGTGGGCTACAACTGGGGGGTGGGGATTCCAGCGTGTCTGTGTGTGTGTGTCTGTCTGTCAGTACCTGTGTTTCGGTGTCTGTGTGTCTATATCTGGGAGGGTTACTGAACTTTTTTTATTTTTCTTTTTTTTCACTCTGAGTTGCACTCTAGTCCATCCAGTCAGCAGAACATCTGTGTGCCTGTTGCACGGGGAACCACATATCACAGACTCTATCAAACAGCTCCTGTTCATCTCTCTCTCTCTCTCTCTCTCTCTCTCTCTCTCTCTCTCTCTCTCTCTCTCTCTCTCTCTCTCTCTCTCTCTCTCTCTCTCACACGCATTACCTCTCTTTTTCTTCCATCTTTACTCGCTACAAGAAATAGTTCACGCTCCATTTCTAGGAGAGGGGAAGCACAGTTTCTTCCACAATGGAAACTCAATCAGGAAACGGTGTTGTTGTGGCCTGTGGAGCCGCGGTCACATCCTGTTCACCTCCACAGAGCTCCAGGGCAGAGGCGCACAGAGAGGACCCATCAGCCGCCAAGAAGATCGAGAGGTTTGACATCTCACTGGACAGCCTGAAAATGATCTTCGAGAGCCCTGTGACGCTTCACAGTGTAAGTAAATCCGGGCTGATATTTAAAAACTATTTCCTTTTTTGAACAAAGAAATCTACACCTTCTGAGACTCATTTGCACAGATTTCTGCTGAGTTTGGGGTCGCGCTCAAGCTGGTAAAGTGATGGCTGTTTGTCACAGTGTTTGTGGTTTCATAACAAGCATGGTGAAACCACACTCAAATCAGTGGGTATTAAACTTTAGTTCTGAATGCTCAGTGCAACCTGTCTCTCATACACCAGTTTGAAGTGCATCTTCAATTCGTTTGTTTGAGGTTTTGCTGCAGTCTAACTGTCGTTTGTCCACAACAGTCAAAGCAAACCATCCTGAGAGCATATCGTATTTTTTAGAATTTTTGAATGTGGTTTGAAGATGAGAGATCTGCAGATATAAATACCAGAATTGTGGATTTTGTGGGGACTCTTCCTGACAAGTAGGGGAAGAATTGATTGGCATTTCTTTGCTTTAGTTTCTTCCCTCAAAAATACTATGCCCTTATTTTAATATTTTGGCTGAAAGTGGGAGTGAAAGTAGGATCAATTTTATGGTTTGAGCTTAAAATTCCAGTCCTTGTTTAACATGACTTGCAGCATCAACACTGAGTAAACAACTGAAGAGAGTTTTGAAGCACCCTCTTGAAAGTTTAAGTACCATGAAGCTCAGCTGCCATTGGGGACAATGGGCTGTAGCCAAAAATCGATGGGTGTCTATTAAAACTGCTAGAGAAAACATTAACATGGCTGACAAAGTGCTGAAGAGCTTTTGAAGAAGGAATTGACCCTTAGAGTGCGATATATGGGCAACTATAGTTGCCTGATGATGTGAGATATCAAAATCAGCTGCGGTTGAAAACCTGTCAGGAGTCGACTTGTTTAAAAGAGCTCCCCTGCAGGAGGTGTTTTAAACAAGTTGCCACGTGATAGGTTTTCAGCAGGTGAGGATAATTATATGGCAACTTGTTTAAAAGACCTCCTGCAGGGGAGCTCTTTTAAACAAGCTACCAGACGATAGGTTTTCAACAGCTCAGGATAATTACATTTTTATTTCCTTGAAAATTTATTCAGTGCTCTAGGGGTTAACAGCAATACAGTGCACATGTAATGTGGTGTTAAATGCAGGTTATTTGTTGTAAATAAATGGGAATGGAGGTGTTGTCTCTGGTCGCTCTGTAAGTATAGCAATCCTACTGCTAGGCTGCTATGGAACAGATAGAGCAATATGATTCACTCTTTGGCTGAGCCTTTGCCACAGATTATTCATTCTTGTGAAAAGTTGCATACCTCTCCATATTAAAATGTTGACTGGGAGCACTGCTTAAATTTTCCACCGTGGTAGTATTGACTGAGTTTTGAGGAAAATCTAATCCCCGTCTGTACAAAGTGAACCATCTGTGAAAAAGAGCACCGGGAACATATTGGAAAAATATTTTCTGCTTTTGAAAGCCAGGATTTTAGATTAGCGATGATGTCATTAAAACAGATTGACCGAAGTAGTGTTACATCTACCAAAAGTAAAGCTAAGATATTAATGTTACAAATTGCTGCTACTATTTGAAGTAATTTCTTTATAAAATCAGTTTTTTCCTGCAATGCCAAAGCTCTATTTTTGCTGCCATGCCTCCAGTATACCAACAATGGACATCCCTGAGTAACCGTGCTAATTTGCTAATTTTGCTAATTTAATACTAGAAAAGAGAAACCCTTTATTTTTTTGTGCAAAAATATATGAATATATTTTTAGATTGTCCTGCACTTATTGTGATGTGAGTAGTTTCTTAAGTGCAAAAATAGCACATTTTCACTTTACATACGTAAATTTGGTTAAGTGGTTGCTGAAAATGAGGCTTTGCAATCATGCATAAAGACTGAATCAAAAACACTCACACACACACACACACACACACACACACAAAAAAAACAAGTGGTTTCCTTCGTAAATAAAAGATGCTACGTTGATGAATAAATATACCGTATACAGTGTATTCACCACCATCAAACAAGCTGTACTGTATATACACGCCTCAGCCATAACATTATGACCATGTGTCTATGATGCTGTTGGTCCCGTGTGCTGCTAAAACAGCTCTGTCAAAATGATGGCGATATAAAAGCCCGGCCCCAGGGTCTCCTAAAAGGACGTGTCCCAGAGTATCACTGTCCCTCTGCCAACTGGTCTTTCAATCCATCCTCGTGCCAACGCTTCCCAAGGTAAACCGTGCACAGGGATGCGGCTGTTCATGACGTTAAGAACAATGAAACTCATTGGACCAGGAAACCTTTCTCCATGGCTGCAAGGTCCAATTCTGATGCTGCTGTGCCCATTGTAGGTACTTTCAGTGGTGTAGGCAGGTTAGAATCTGCATTCTGACCAGTGTGCGTCTTTGAAACAAATTGTGGTAGAAGGAGGCACTCCTCCCCTCCCCCTTACCCATCATTCTGTCTGTGCCTGGCTATTCCACCAATCCACTCCCATTCATTCCCATTTCCCTTCCATTTGTGTTTTAGTATCTGTGATGGCCGTTGTATATTAGACACCAAAAGCAGTGGCCAGGATTAGAAGGCAAAAACAGCTGGGAACAGGGAGACTCAAACAGGATTAAAATGTGAGACTCGTGCTACAACCGGACCTGGCAGTCGTCCGAGGTAGAAATCAAGCGAGCTCGATGGTACAAAAAAAAGGGAAAAATAAAACAAAGATTCCCTTTCTAACTATCTCTAAACCTCAAATATGCAACTAAAGTCCCTGACAATTCTCTGTCTCGAGACCTTACCGGCTAAAGCGCCAATGTAATATTGACACTCTAGCAACGGAAGCATGGCGGAACTGGAGCTTAAATGGAGTCCGGGCAACGCCCCCAATTAATGCCAGCTGGCCCAGGAATCCGATTGGGAGCAAAACGACATCGTCCGGGACGAGAGTGACAAAAAGAGTTCTCAAAGCTTCCAAACCATGATAGTATCCAATCTGTTCAAATTGTACTGTAAAGAACAGCCCACCTTGTTTTAGGATGAATCTCTGGGCCTCCATCTTTAGGGCCTCTTGCCATGCTGGTACCAGACAGAGCTGCGGACTTCAGCAGTTGGTTTTTGTTTGTATTGTTCACCACTTGTTCGGAATTTTAGCAGTACAGTAAACTTGATAAAAGACTATTGGCTTTAATCTCTCAGTTCTACGGCATCATACCCAGCAGAGCTCAGTGCACTGAGTTGCGACACATACCTTTTATAACCCTCCTCAAAATGTTCCGCTGCAGTAGCTCTTCTGTGGGCTAGGACCAGATGTTAGAGCTTTTCTCACTTCTTTTGATTAGCCTTGGCCATCCCTCGTCCTGTTGTCAGCTTTTGGATGGGGGGTCTTGCTGACGGAGTCACACCACTAGGCTTGTCACTCTGGAGATGCTCCACTCCAGCTGTCTTGCCATAACCGTTTTGTACCACTTCTCTCACGCTAAGGCATGGACTGCAATTGTCTCACTGCACGAGTTCTGTAAGCAGACTTTAGATTATGCCTTTCTGATGAGGTTATTAACGCTATTTGTTTCATGAGTGAGAGGCTGTGTTTTGTGAATCGTGTGTATATTTACTACAAAAGTATATGTATAAACTTCAAATTGGGGAAGAATGTGATCTCAGAGACTTTAAAAACCTGGAACAGCTACACTCCCAACGACATACCCACTGGTATGAAAAACATAACCTTCAGAGAGCTGCGGTGCTGCGGATAGAAACTGCTTGTTGACAAGAGAGGTCAGAGGAGGGTGACCTACCGCAGCTAACAGACGGCTAGGCTAACTCAAATAAGCACTCTTTATAACTGCGGTGAGCAGAGGAGCATCTCAGGACGCGCAGAATATCGACCCACGAGGCAGATAACGGAATAACAATAACGGAACGCTGCCTCGTTTTTCGCATCTATTGGCCAACAGCAGAAATCTTAGGAGAACTGAAGACTTGAAAAAATTTGAGAGCCAGAATTTTTGAGTTGACAGGGCAAATCCAAAGACCCAGTTTACCTTGTGTCAACAGTTCAGGCTGCTGCATGATGTGAAGAAAGTTTTCTTGGTACACTTTGCATCCTTTAATGAGATCCAATCGTTGTTTCAATGCTACAGGTTATCTGAGTGTGGCTGCACATCTATCTATGGCCACAATTTACCTATCTTCTAAAGCCGCTTTTACACTGGCCACGAAACGAATTTTTCGCACAACAGATTACATTCAAAGTCAATGCAAAGACGCGAAAGTCGTGTCTTTGCATTGACTTTGAATGTAATCTGTTGTGCGAAAAATTCGTTTCACGTCCGGTGTGAAAACAGCTTAGTGGTTACTTCCGGCACGATGGTGCTCCCTTCCGTGAAACAAAAGTCACCTCAAACAGGTTTCACGAACATGACAGTGAACTGTGTACCTCACTGCCCCCCTGAATCAGCAGGTCTGATTCCATCAGACCACCGCTGGGGTGAGAAGCTTTGCTGAATGAATGTGCAGCTGACAGGTCTACGGAAATTATGTGATGCAGTCATGTCAACATCAGAGTCTCTGTAGAACATTCCCTACATCTTGAGGAATACGTACATGCCACGGAGAGTTCAGGCTACTCTGAGAGCAAACTAAGGCCCTCCTCAGGATGTGTTTTGTGTTTCCTACAAAATGCTGTGTATGTGCATGTGTTGGGTCTCATCCCCGCCACGAGACCTAAAATCGAGCGGAAACCTGTGGGCTGAACTGAAGTGGGCACCGCAAACGTAGGAATATGACTGATCTTTTTTGTATCCGAGTAAAGCAAATGTCCAAAATCGTTCCAGGGGGTGGGTGAGCTTTAACCATGTCAAACAGAGCTGGTATCCTCGCCAGAGGTGGTTGCATCAAGTACTAAACCATGGCCGCCACCAATCGTGGAAATCATTATTAAATCATTATTAATTAAATCACTGAAAAACTTTGGTTGGTTCCATTGAAAGTTTAACAAAGTACAGCATTCCTTTCATGACGGAATATTCTTCATCTCAGTTTCTTTAAAAATAAATAGTTTATTTCCATGATTTTGTTGTTTATTTTTACTTCTGTTATAGGGAAGGCACGTTTTTGTCCGTGTTTATCTGTTTGTCTGTCTGTCAACAGGATAACTCAAACTGTTATGAACAAATTGGTCCAAAATTTAGTGATTTGGTAGCTAGTAGTCCAAGGATGAGTTCAATTTTAGAAGTGATCTGGAACATATTCTGGATTTTAGATCCTGAGGAACCAGTAATACTGACGTGGCGTGGCAGAGGTATGCGCTCTAACCGAGTGCCCTTCTAAGTTTCTTGCTGTTTTTGTGTATTTCCATTCAAGGTTGCCAATAATTCTAGAGCCCAATATGTGTTTATGCACAGTTAGGTCCATACATATTTGAACAGTGATATTATTTCATTGTTTTAACTCAGTAAGCCACCACAATGGAATTGGAAAGATTCCAATCCAAATATGTGTAGTGCAAACATTCAGCTTTATTTTAAGAGTTTTGGCAAGAACACTGCATGACCTGTGTATGAATTATGCCCATTTTATGCACAGCCCCCCTCAGTTTCAAGGACCAAAGAGTAATCAGACAAATTAAGATATAATGATCAACTACATTGTAATTTTTAATACTTGGAGGAAAACCCTTTGGAGTCGATGAGTGTCTGAACTCTGGATTCCATAGACATCACCAGACACTCAGGAGCTGCCTTCAGGTTCTGGTTTGTTGTTGGGCATTTTGCATTCAGTTTTGCCATCAGCAAGTGAAAAGCATGCTCAGTTTGATTCAGGTCACATGAATGACGTGACAATTGGAGAACATTCCACTTCTTTGCTTTTCTAGTCATTGTTCATCTGCTGTGTGAAGTGATGTCCAATTAGTTCTGATAGATTTAGCTAAATCCAACACATAATACAGCCCTATACAATTCAAAATTCATTCACCAACTTTTGTCAACAGATGCACCACTAGTACATACAGGGGAACCAGCTTAATTGGCTGCCATACCTGCCCACGCATGACCACTTTTCACAGATGAGGTGCTATGCCTCAGATCATGAGCAATTCCTTCCCCTCTCCATATCCCTCTTTTGCTGTCCCCCAAACATAAGTTGTTATTTGTCTTGACTGTCAATCGGATGTTGTTCAATATTTATACAGGCATTTTTTTTTTTTGGGGTGGGGGGAGGATAGTTCCTGTTTTTGAGCCTTTCCTATGGTTAATATGTTAAAATCAATGTTGAACTCTGGTGAAGTCTTCTTTTGAATGTTGACTTTGGCGCAGATATACCTGCCTCCTCAAGAAGGTTCTTGATCAGGCCAACTGTTGTTAAGGGGTCTTTCTGAACCAGGGCAATAATTCTTTCGTCATCCACCACAGTTGTTATTGAGGGTCCTCCAGGCCTTTTTGTACTCCTGGACTCACCACTGCATAAGAATATACCAAAGAGTACAGTTGGCCTCACCGAATGGTTTGTCTTCCTCTCTGGAGGGTTTATTGTGATTTTTCAGGCTAATAATGGCTTGCTTTACTAGCACTGACCACTCTTTGGATTTCATTCTGATAGCTTACAGCATCAGACTACAAATGAAAATGTAAAATGTAAAATCAACTGTTGACCTTTTCTGTGTTCAATTTAATTAACTGTATTCGGAAATAAAACACAGTTGAGCATCTAATTGTCCAAACACATTCAGTCCCAGTTTTAATTCTTAAACAGACCACCCAATATCTAATGGCCAGCAGCCACACCACTTTTTGATCCGCACCAGCTGTGTGGCTGTAGCTAAGCAGGTGTGGGGTTGGTTAGTACTTGGATGGAGGACCACCTGGGAAAACCAAGGTACTGCTGGAAGAGGCGTTGGTGGGTCAGTAGGTTGTGCTCTTCCCTCTGGTGGAATAATCCCTAATGGGGACACTGTACTGAAGGAGATGCCATCTTTTGGATGAGACGTTAAACTGTGGTCCTGACTCACTGTGGTCATTAAAGATCCTATGATACGTATTGACAAGAGTGAGGGGTTCCCCGGTGTCATGGCTAAAGTCCCAACCTGCCACTTGCGACCTGCCACCTAATCATCCCCTGATCTAATTGGCTGTGCAAATTGTCCTCTCCCTCCCCACCTCAACCCCCAGGGCTCCCTTCTGAAAGAGATTTCAATCTCAACGGGACTTCCCCGGTTAAATAAATAAATAAAATAATGTGTTAACTCTCAAACTGAAGCAGAATGTCCTCACTTTGAACTCACAGTCATTATTTAACTTCAATAATCTATCGTGAACAGCTGAAAGAATAATAACTTTGTCAGTGAACAAAAGTACAGTTCTGATGGGCCAAACTGAGTTGGTTTTACATTCTCAGTCAGAAAATGTAAATAAAAAGTTAAAAGTCCATTTCACCATTTTTTCATTCACTTTAAAATTTAGGTAACTGTCCAGTCAAATAATAGATAATCTTTCACTTCTGACCATAACATCTTGCTTTGCGGCATTTAGGTTTATTTCCTTACAATGTATCTGATGATACTTACCAAAACATGGAACCAAACCACGTAAAGTGTCCTAATATGTAAAATCTATTTACAGAATTTACATTTGTGTTTGTTAAAATTAAAACAAGGCCTTACTGAACCTCTCCATTCCTGATGGTGTGATGGCACTGTTCAGTTTGACGGGAGCATATTTTTTTGAGAAGCTTATAAAGCAGCGAATCAGTTCCATCTCACTGATTGTATCGACCTGTTTTGCAGCTGCCTGTGCTGCAGAACTCCCACCCAGACAGTAAGTCCCTTTAACCTGCAGGTGGCAGTAGAGTACATGGCAATGAGAAGAAGGCACGTGACACGCTGGGGTTTTATCTCTATTTTTGAGTCGTATGGTTGACCCCAGATTTGGAGAAGGAGGCAGTAATTGGTCCATTCATAGCGGAGGTCTGCCCCAGATAGCTGTCAGGAAAGGAGACGTGGCGTTTGAGCCGAGCCAAGGCTGCCGGCTTCAAATCAGGGCCCCTTTCCCAGTGCGGAAAGGCTGAGAGCTGCGAAAGCAAAAAGCACAGGCAATCACCCATCGCTCGGTTATTTTTACCGTGAAAGCTGGTTTCAGAGGTTTTAAACTCACCGTAATTCTGCTCCACGTTCATAAGATAGCAGCTGTTTGGTCAAAAAAAATTACAGTGTAGGTATTTTGAAGTACGCCTGTGCAGTATGCAAGTAAGTTAGAACTGAATCAAAAAACAAGGCTGAAAATAGTACAGGGAATGAAAGCGGGTGTGTGGCTCTTATCCATGTGGTCTATGTTCTTATTTTAAAACACTGAATGTTACTGGAGGTATACGAGAGAGCTTACTGAATAGCAGTCTTAATTATTAAGTGATAATTATTCAATTATATGGAACCTTAGCCGCTGTGTCTGTGTGCTTTGCTGTATGCTGTCTTAAAAATGGGCACATCCATTTTAAAACTGTTTTTTTTTTTCTGTTATTAATTCTTTCGCCACAGCAGAAGATGGCAGAAATTTAGATTCCTGTTTGTGTGTGGAGGCGGTTGGGGGTGGGTCAGTGTGCATGGGTGTTTGAAAATGATGCGATAATATGTAAAGTCCCACGCCATCCTCTGTGCATTTGTACCAAGAGAGCTGCTCTTTTTTAGGTGATTTCATTAATTAAATCGTTCAATTAGCTGCCATTAGAAATAGATTCCAGGATACAATCTATTATGAATTCACTGATACACTTAATATTCTAGTAACTTAAATATGGACCAAAAAAAAAAAAGATTTTCTTTTTCTCATGAAACATTAGCATTCTCAAGGGCTCACTAAATAGCAATAACAACCATGGACCCTGGTCACAACCATAGAAAAATGGCAATACAAACAAATAAGATAAAATATACTCCCAAAATTTTTAACTTGATGATTTACAGAAAAAAGGTGACCTTTAGAGACACAAAAATGTAGCTATGAATTAACACAACGAAAATCTGAGGTTTTCGGTCAGTACTTTACTTCAAAGCTTGTGCATGAACTTTAATAGTTAAACCTCCAAGATCGCCTGCTGCTGATCTCTCTTGTATTCTTGGTCATGCGTCATCCCCACTCTAAAAGTTCTTTTGTTATATTTGTAGATATCAGTCACAAGAAAGGAGTTTTGAAAAATTGTACACGAGTCATGTGTTCTTGAGCAACTCAAGAGTATGATATTGCTGGGATGTTCTTACCAATTCTATTTATTCCCTACCGTGTCCCAAAAAAACTGATGAATGCTTACGTACTTCTGTTTGTCATATCTATTCTTGTGTCATTAGCGCATTGCATTATATTTGCTCATAGCAGGTGACCGTATCCCGCGATACGCATGATTGCCTCTCGTGTTGTCCCCTTACGCTGCCAGGCATTCGCTCACAAACCTTCAATAACCACTTTGGTGGTGCATGGGGTCCTCTGCAGGGTATTTGGAGAGCCCTCAGTAATCATCCTACTTTTGCTGTGAACTTCAACGGCCATGATAAAAATTGGTTAAATCTACGCTGTAGATATGATCCCAGGATGATATCTAGCTTGCCAGTTCAGTGGATTGCTGACATTCGCCTGGAGGAAATTAAGCCAATGTGCCTGGTTCTTGCAACCTATTGTCATTCAATGCCTGATCTCCTGACTTGAATGAGGAGTGAGACTCCTAGTCTGAAGTATATCTAAAGTATACATGTATTAGAGTGAATGTACAGGTGCAGGTTAGTATCAGGGATCATTGAATGTCTATCATGGCAAAATGTTTACAAGTGAGAAGGGAATATATTTTTTGGTGCTGGTCTGGCGCCATGTTAAGTCACACTAAATGTGCACACAGAGGAATTTACATGGCTATCCATCTGACACACCGTTACATCCTCGTTGATCTAGGGGTAAGGGAAGTAACATAAATAACCAGATGATCATAGGTTGAAATGAAGGTGTTGGTTTAATGAAGGAGTTAGTGGATAAATTGATAGCAAAAGGGTGGCTGGTGCTCTGGGGAAAGGGAGAACAGAGGATCTCAATGGCTGTTTTAACCAAATGCAAAAAAAAAAAAAAAAAATTAAAAACATTGGCGAGGAGCATCACTAACTAATGAGGCGGACAGGTTGCAAGAGCTCAGCTATCTGGTCCTGTCTTCAAGGACATCACACTAACTATTAACAAGGTCAACCTCTAGAGTTACAGATTCAAGTCATTATACTTCATATAGTTATCTAACAATCAATACTTCGTACACCACACAGAGCAACAATAACCTCCGGAGTTTTAGTTACAGATTTAAGTCATTATACTTCAAATGGTCGTCTAACAATCAATACTTAGTACAACATCCTAAACGGGTTACCACCAGAGTTTAACACCACAAGCCGGAGACGGACTGCTCACATTAAATCACAGCCGAATGCCGAGTGAATGTTTGACAGCTTCTTTTATAGTTATAAGCTGATGTGTTGATCCCAGACTGGAGAGAAACAGGAACACCGGACCAATCAGGCACGTTAGCGGGCGGGCAGGAGGGCGGACAGAAGGCTGGCGATGGGCTGGGCTGTGCACCAATGAGAAACGGGGGCTCGCACAGAGTAATTTGTATACAACAATATTTTTGGAGACAGATAGAGGTAAAATCACATGGGAGTGAAGGCCGACCCACTAGAGCCGTAATACACGCGCACTATCTTTTTGCCTAACTGACAGCTAATTATGCTTAAGACTACATTTAGAATTCAAAATAAATTTAGGAAATGACAAAATTCAGACTCAGAACTGAAGTGCTGGCAGATCAGGTTCAGATATTTATTAATGAGCTTAATCAAGGTCAAAACAATCTGGTTCTGAGCCACACAGGAAAAATACAATACAGAGGGGTAAATCCAAACCGTAATCAGGGTACAGGTCACAGGTCAAATGCCATACAGGAAAACCTGCCAAACGGAAGAGAGATCCAAATCATATAACCAAAAAGGTAAGCCAAAATTATGACCAGAATATCACAATACTGATTTGGACAGGTCATCTAGTGAACCCGAGAATGGTAATGGAGAAGCCTTAAGAGTGAATGCACGCATAATTCGAGCAAGAGGTGGCCGCAGTTGAAAAATCAACCCACCCTAATTTTGATTTTATGAGAAGCAATTGGTGAGTTTTAAAGGGTTCTGGGGTTTATTTTTTAATTCTTGTCGAATTGAGTGAGAAAAATGGGATTTTACAATTTCTCTGGTCCGTAACTACAAATTTGGGTTAAAAGCACTGGCCCGAAAAACTCGCTTTTGGAAGCCAAACAACGCTTTTTCCTCACTTAAAAACACCTAATTTGCTCAAAACAGACATAAAACAATTACTCTATGACAGATATTCGGTTTTAGAGGACTTTCGTGACAGCTAATTAGTGCATTCTTGTAGAGTCAAATAATAACAAGGTAGTTTATCGCGAAAACTACAATGGCTCTAGCACTGGGGGCAGTGATTTTCATTGCTTCAAAATCATATTTGATAGATATATAAATAATATATATAAATAATATTTCAAATATATCAAGTCATTTTTTTTTTGGCATCTTAATCGAGAGCCTTAGAAATTGCCCCCGAACCCGGCCCAATTCTATCAAATATGCTCGGTGAGTGACCATTTAATTGACTTTTTTGTTTTGAAGCTAGGCACAAAATCCCCAATAAAACTCAATAACAATACTATGAAATACAAAGATAATAGTTTGGTTTGACTTATTTTCTGAGAGTGGTCACTCTCCGGCAATTCAAATCAAAAAAATTATTTGATATATTTGAAATATTATGTTTCAAGGTTGCAAATCCTGATTTTGAAGCAATGAAAATCACTGCCCCTAGTGCTAGAGCCATTCTATTTTTCACAGTAAACTACGTTGCTGTTATTTGACTGAACAAGAATGCACTAATTAGCTGTCACGAAAATCCTCTGAACTCTTTAAAAATCACCAATCGCCTCCCATAAACTCAAAATTAGGGTAGCTTGATTTTTCAACTGTGGCCACGATTTTGCCATTTTGCTTGATTTTTCCGTGCATTCACTCTTTATTATTGTGGAAATGGGTTTCTCACCTTGTTGACTCTTGAAATCAACTTTGCACTGCACACTGGAATGGTAGCAAAGTGTTTTATCAAGCGAGGTAAGCTGAGGTATAAACTTAGATGCTGTGTAATGTTTAGGTCAGCCTACTTATTCTTCTGATTGTCCGTTTATTACGTTCAGTGGTTAGCACTGCTGCCTCACAGCAAGGTTTTGGGTTCGAATCCGACCTGGGTACTCCGGTTTCCTCCCTCAGTCCAAAGACGTGCACATCAGGCTAATTGGAGACACTAAATTGCCCATATGTATGAGTGTGTGTGTGTGAATGGTTTGTGCGCCCTGCGATGGATCGGTGAGCAGTCCAGGATGGGTCGCTGCCTTTTGCCCATAGTCAACTGGGATAGGCTCCCGCTCCCCAGCGACCCTAGTGAGGAAGAACCACTTTAGATAATGGGTGGATGGATGGATGGATGGATGCATGGACTATGCAGTGGATTGCTTTGGCGGATCGCAGCAAGGTGGTCATGAATTTGAATCTGACGTGGGGCCTTTTTGTGTGGAGTTTGCATGTTCTCCCCGTGAATGTGAGAGTGAATGGTGGGTGAATGGTGTGATGGATTGGCGAGCTGTCTGGGGTGGGTCCCTGCCTTTCACCCAAGGTCAGCTGAGATCCGCTTCAGCTCCCCCTTGGGACTCTAAGAAAGGAAAAAAGCGGGCAAAGATACTGTATATATGTACTATGCAGTCAGATGACCACCAGGCTATTAAGAACACAGGTTTGGGTAGTCCGTCTCCATCTCCCAACGTTTACTTCCCAACGTTAGCCTTGCTGCTAGGTTCAAACACTGATGAGAATTTTGCAGTTGATTTTCATTAGATTCTCAAAATCACTGCAGATTATATTCTGTAGTGCTAGGACCTCACAATTTATGCACATGTAATGTGGAATTAAATCTATTCCTTAAGTTCCTACTTCAAGTGCACTTCCCGAAAATTCAGTGAGTGTCTGTGCTACCGCTGCGCTGAGAGCAGCTGTCAATCACAGCTGCCAATCATGACTTTGCTCCCCCTTTATTACAGTGTCAAATAACTCATTAACTCTCAAATAACTCAACCAGACTTATCGGAAAAAATGAAAGCATTCGATCAGCATGGTAAGAACTACACGAAAGAGCTGCCGGGTGGCTCACACAGTTAAGGCACTGCTCTGCAGTGCAGAGGTGATCAGTACGTCGCGAGTTCGAGCCCCGGCGTACCCACCGGCAGGGGTCGGCAGCTCTTTCAGAGTAGCGCACAATTGGCTATTGCGCTACAGGGTTTCAAATTGGGAAGGGACTGCCGGATTTGCGTATACAATAACAGCTTTGTTCGTTGCTCCAGCGCCTCCTGTTGGCCAGACGGGCGCTCGTCAGGAAGACTCCAGGCTGGTTCATGTCCGCGGATACTCTGCCCTAGTTCTGAACTTGCGAAGATTCAACCAATGAGTGTATAAGAATCAGTGGCAGACAGGCACGTGCTTCGGAGGAGAGTCGCGAACTGTCTCACTATCCTGAGTTAGCAGCAAGGGGTCGCATGCGAGCAAGCTTTGTACATAGTTCACTAATTGGGCACTCCAGATTCGGGTGGGATTGGAGATGCCAAATTTAAAAAAAAAAAAAGAACTACTTGAAATGACAGAGACTGTCTTTGCGAAAAAATTATTTGACTTTAGTTTGGCCCATGTCCCATCCACTAACAGACAGATGGCGGGGTTTATGACCTGTACACCAGCCAGCTAACCGGGCATAATCGTGATGTTTTTTGGCTTTACTTTTGGGGGGCTGTCTGGTCGTTCAGGTTTTTATACAGTCGAGGTGCTCAAGGCTCCCATATTTACATCTGCGAGAATGGTGTTCTGTTACAGAGCTGTGGCCCCAGCAAGTAAAATCAAGGCATCTCTGGAATTTTATAATACATTATTGCTTTAATAATGTCAGAGTGGTTTCTAATTCATGCAGAAATGTTCTAATCTGAAGTATGTGGAAATTGCTTTTTCTTTAGTGAAGCCTACATACAGTAGCTTGGATAAATATATCATGAACATTCATGCCTTTTTTTTTTTTTTGCTGCCTTATTTTTATCTATTACAAGAAACTTTCATTTCTTAGCGAGTTTGTGATGTTGGACATTTCATTTAAGTCATTTCAAAGAATGGAAGTAATACTGTAAACATGATTAAAGTGACTGAAGGGAAGGTAATTGTGAAGTAATTATGGATTAGGCTTGTGATGCAGCTCTTTTGTATTTGACAGTTGGAACTCTTTGAGTGCGCCCTTCAGCAGGATATATGGTTTACCGGTAAATGCAGATTTCTTCTTATAAGAGTGTTAGTGTTTGAACCTTTTCTGTTATGTTGATTGAGTACCTTGTTTTATGGTTTTCTCAGCAGTTATTTTTATCTGAACAGTTGTTTCTATTTCCTGTCACCTGCCACGTGCGTTTTGTTTTCACTCTTGCACTTCCTGTCATAATTATTAATTAGTTCTCTCACTCCCTATCCCTCTCATGCTCATTTGTAACCCCACCTCCCTGCACCTCTCTTCAGTTTACTCACACCTGTTTCCCAAGAAATCAGTCACTCTACTACTTTTTATAATCCCCCTCCTGAGTAGTGCAAATCGCAAGTTTGTTTGCCAGCTTTTCATGTGTCTACCAATGAGCATTCTACAGATTCTTGGTTATGGTCTGTTATGCCCCTTGATTTACGATGTAGTCCAGTCTCTTGTATTTGATAGATCTCTTATGTATTACCCATACGTATATTCTTCCTGGTTTTTCAGTTTTGAATGTCCTTTGAGCTAAGTGTGCCAATTTTTTTATTTGACTGTTTCTGGATTCTGTTTGTGCCTCATTACTCCTGTATGTTACTCAACTGGCCTGCCTGACCAAGAGTATTTACAAAATCCGTGCACTGAGCTTTTTCCTGTGCGTCTGAGTTCTGACCCTACTCCCTGCCTGAGAGTCTATAACTGGGGATTAGAAATGTTTCTGCAATATCTTCTCTGATCAGTGTGTTAACATGGCCCATGTATAATGTTTAATCCTCAACAGAGAGAGCCCTAGAAGATGATGGAATCCTGCAGCATTCAGATGTCCTTCAGTGTCATTCATTAAGTGGGACCAAGAGTCGAATCACAAGTTTAAATTCATGCTTGTGCAAGCCAAGAATCAATTTTGATCCCATCCCTTTAGGGTTGGTTTAGTGTGACGGCAACTGATTTCTCCTGTTGGTCAGTTACTGCAGTATTATATTACACTGCATGATTACTTTATTGCCTGCTCTTTCAGCAGTCACTCTCCTAGTATGTCTGCTTGACAGGAAAGCAGAGGATAAAATCTCAGATGGCGTCAGGTGTAACTTCCCATGTCAGCCTCAGGGTGGCAGTCAACTTCCTGAAAACTTCAGTCTCAGTGATTTTGTAATGTGCTCTTAATTTGGACACATGGAGATAAAGTAGCATCAGACCGTTCATGATATCTGAGATTTGATATTTTAATGGTGTAGCGAAGACAAATGGAATATTACCTAGGACACTGTGCTGTGACATTCTTTAATGACCGAATACTCATAAAGGTGCATCGTTTCGCCGAAAATGAATCCATCAGCCACATGTGAACGTGGGAAAGTTCTGTACTTAAAGATTTCAGCTGGCTATAATGAATGTTAGGTACTTACACTAACATCCATTTTGGAAGTCAGTGATTGATATTTCTAACTTTTTTCAGCTCTCATAGTTCAAGCAATCCACTGGCATTACCTGAGGACCTTTTGCTCTGGGACCAATTTATCACGGAGCTGGATAATACAACAGGCGAAAGAGTGATGGATGGTTTAACATAAAACTGAGAGGACCCTCCAAATCTGGCTATTTCCACATTTCAGTCCATCACCTACACTTTATGTGGGGTCTTTCAATAATCCACGTTGTTATTTTTAGTTCTTTTCAGAGATTCTAGAAAAAACCTTTGACCTGGCGGCGAGAGGATCATGTATAAGGACTGGCAGTGTCTAAAAATATGAGCTGTTGCTATGAATACAGCTGTTTTTAATTACTGCACTACAAATTCTACGACAAAGCGCGTGTTTACATGATCCAGGATTCAAACGCTGACGTAGCTTGGTCCAGCAGCGTAACAGATTTTTATTCAATCTTCTTTCCTCTCATTAAGCTCTGTTAATTCTATTTAATCATTTCATCGGTACACTTTTGCTGTATTCCATTAAAGTAAGGTACATTTAGTAATTTTTTTTGGCTTACCATCATTTTGGTCATATTTTCTATTGTCAGGGGGTCTAAATGGGCTGCAGGTAATGGGCTACAAACCGCTGCCTTCGGTACATCCCCCATTGTCAGGCCTCGGTCTCTTCCATACGGCTGTCAATTTGTTGATAATTTTACCACTTTACTGAGCCAATATTGGCTTGAAAAAAAAATTACCTGCTTCTTGGTAGGCATATTTGTCATACTTAAGTGTTTCAGATCTTCAAACACAATGTAATGTAAAACAACAAAAACTTGAGTTAACATAATATACAGTTTTTACTCCTCAATAAGCGAAGCTTAGGAAGGAGTGTTGTGATGAGACTCAAACTTCACTCTTCAATCAATCAATCAATCAATCAATCAATTAACAAATTAATCAATCAATCAATTTGCCGTTAGCACGACCACAGGCAGTAAGATAAATATGATCTTGGCATGGATTACCGTCCCTAATTCACAAACAGCTTATCCAGGAGTTAATGACAGTGTCACTTTGATAAAGTCCACTGACACCCAAAGAGTAGGTCGAGAGATTGATATTGATTTAGGCTTTTTCCATCCATGCGTGCGTCTGTCGGAATCCGTTACTTTGAGACTATATGTAGCAGCCAAACCATTTTACTCTGACTGTATGATCTTTACCAAAGCTTCATATCTGTTAACTTTTTTATGACCTCTGACCTTCAAGCGATGACTTCCATCACTGTTTTTTTTTTGTTTCCGGAGCATTCCTCTGACACTGTTGAGAGTGCCCTTTCAAAATTGCTTGTGTAGGTTGACCATATCCTTTAGTTGTGCCTTTTGAATTCTTCGTTGAACTCTGACCTTTTACCTTTTTCCTAATGACCTTGACATTTTCGTGCAATAGCCAACTTTCTGAAAAATAAACTGATCTTTAAATGTGCCACATCAAAAACTTTTAAGTTTATGTCAAGGAAACCAATACAAGTATATGACCTCTACTTGGCTTCAGTTCCGTTTCTGGAGAATATATCCCCAATAAATTGCAGCCTTTCTAAATCTCTTTTTAGTCTGCCGCTACACGACGGGTAGGTCGGGGGGCTGTTGATTTAGGCAGTGTCCGTTCGTCTGTCCATCTATCCAACAGCCTGTCTGTGCATCAGTCTTTGCATGCGTCCTTTTGCGGGGGAATTTTGCGGACTCTGGCCCGCTTATTAAATTCCCATTCCATTCGTTGAGAAAAGATAGTTATCCACACAGGGGTAACATGATCAGAGATGTATTTATTACTGAAAACAAGGATTAGGAACAAACACTGAACGAATCAGGATCACCAAACAGGAAGAAACTGAACTGGCACAGAGAGCAAAACTCATGCGACCAGCGGCCTGAGTCGAACTGCAGGTATTTTATAAAGGGTCGATTGTCCAGGAATGAGAAACAGGTGCGAGTGATAATTGAATGATGAGCCAGTGATTAGTTTGTTGGCGATGTCAGCATTTATCAATTTCCACATCTATCAAGCTTTTATTATGGCAATTCATTAAGTTCTGAACATGCCGTTGTTGTGGACACATTTAATTGATGTAATGGTTGTTTCATGAAATATGACAGTGACTTCAAAGTGGCCTCATTTTGACCTCATATATCCAATTCAAAGATAAAAAAAAACAAAAAACAAAAATATGTATGACCACTGACCATATGAAAATATGACCCACGAGCATCAGTCGTACTCTGCCAGAGTAAGAACAGTGTGAATAGTGTTCAGATCTTGCATATAACATTATCAATTCTTCTCAGTGCATCTCAAATATTAAACATGAAACCATAAATGAAGGGATTCTTGGCAAAATAAGTCAAACCCTAAAATGCTCTTTTGAGAAAAACAGAAGTTTGTCCCAGTTCACTCAGATAATCATTATTAAAAAATCATTATCCAGTTACTTCCAGCATCACAAAATGACAACAGAGATGGTAGGTTGTAAAAATATTATGCACAATATAAAGTAATGTTTGCGCCAAACAGTGCACTTTTTTTTTGAACAATAAGTTTGCTTGTAAACCTCTTGCAGGTTGGGGTAAAAGGAAGAAAGGCGCCATTTAATTCAAAATTGAACCTTTTTTTGCCTTTTATTGAATCAAAATAAAACTCACTTGAATGAAAGGAAAATGATCCTCTGAGTGAACAAGGAGTTTATAATTCCAGCACCGCACACGACCAGAGCTGCTTCATAAAACCTCCTCTCATTTTCTGGGGCTGAAATGGAATCACTTTCCTGTCAATTTTTTATAGGAATTATGATCTTTTTTTGCCATTGGTAAAACACTATGTTATATGGCAGTGTAATTCTGAAATGGTTGATTAAGAACTTATAGGGAGGACTATTTATCAAGCTCAACTTTAAACATAAATGATTTGTTTCATTTTAAAATGAAAACTAACAAAAATGATAGCGATGATACAATTTAATTTAATATATAAAAATAAAATAATTTTATATCATTGTAATATACAGTAAATTATATTATTAAAAATCCTAAAAGAAATAAATATTCGCATTTATCAAAATGAAAACGATATGAGATGTGAGATATACTCATACAGTATATGTCCTGAATTAAGATATTTAACCTTTGCAGGTGTTCTACATGTTGCTGGACTCCCCACTCACTCCCTCTCGAAGCTTTGCTTGCTTAAATTCACTACAGATACGTTACTCCTTTCTCGTACTCTTCCTTCCCGGTTTGATGGCACTGTTTCTGTAATGTTCAATCATTATTGTTTTTCACAAACTCAGTTTTGCTGCTGTTGTCAGTTATTGTAGGACCATGAGTTCAGTTTGCACTGATCTTTACCTGAAGGTGGCTACCGTTAGCCCCCCCTGCTACAGTCAGTGATTACAACAATTGATGCAGCCCTGTAGCTCTAAAAAAAAGGCATCTCTTGATAAACTGTCTTCAACATCAGTGGGTTTTTACTTAACAATTCCAGTGAACACTTTTTTAGGTTCACCGGGGTAATGTATGATGTAGCAGTCAGCTTGTGACTCATGACTAACGGGAGGTTGGGATGCAGCCGGCCTAGAATTTTCCCTGCAGAACTGATTATCTGCTGGATGAGGGCACGATACCTTGCCTATCCCGCTGTGCCAACAAATCTTTTGCCAATTGTTTCTCCTGCCACAGTTCCAGAAACTACTCTGTGCGCTCCTTTCCATCAGGGGGGCGGTCAAAGACTGACCTTTACCGATCCTGGAAATCTGTGTAGCTCCGCTCAGTGGCCCCCCCCCAATGCCCTCCCATTCAGCAGAAATACTACTGCTGCAGCTGTGGACGCATCGGAAAGTAGCATTGTGGAAAACACCCATTACATTCTGCAGTTGATCCATGATATATATCCAGAGCCGCTATGCACACATCTCAGAAGGGAACTGGGTGCTGCACTGCATTGTGGGTGCGGCTGGCAGTGGTGACCGGTTTCAGAGATGTTTTAGGTGATACAGGACCTCCTTCACCACTGATCCCAGGTCAGGACACGGTTACAGCCTCCGACACACGTGTCCCGAGGAAGCAGCCAAACAGTGCGCTCAACTGTTGCATTCTGTAGTGGTGGATCCATGGCGACAGCGGTGCAAAATATACCAGACAGGCAGACTCAAATTTAGTACAAAAAATAAGCAGCAGATAAGAAAAAAATGACTGTGTTAAAACAATGATTTTACAATGATGATGACCATTTTGGCATTATCAATAATCACGTCGGACAGCTGGATCATTGTCCTTCATTTTGTTTTGTTTTGTTTTTCAGAGGTTAGGGGGCCTCTTTTCCTGTTTGCAGGTGAAATGACAGGAACAGGTAGCTGGGTTTGCTGCCCTTGGTTTGATGTGTTAGTGCTTTCAGAGATGCCCTCTGTACGGTAATGTCCTAAATGGCTGTTCGTTGGCTAACTGTTCCACACTACACTGATGTATGTGTGGAACATAATGCGTTAATGTCTGTTGGGAGATTGCAATTGTAATGATTTTGTTTTTTCAGTAGTCCATATTATTGATCTTAAATGAGATGCCATCAGTTTAAGTCAATGATGTTAATAATTGTCACATGCATTACAGGCACAGGCCATTACACCAGGAACAATGACTCCAATGATAAATCTCCATAAGGGCTGTATTTTCCTGAATGGCATCAACTGAACCTCAAACCACACAGCAATAATCACTCCGGCATCAATAAATTATGCATTTAATCCATTTTAATTAAAAGTAACCCCAATGACTCATTAAAATGTAACGTTTAAAAAAAAGGAATTCACAAGCAATGTGAATGTGGGTAAACTGAACGACATCCAGCTAGCTTCATCATCATCATTTATTTATTTATTCATTTTTTGGCACCCAAGGACCCAGCTAGCTTTTTTTATAGGTTACACAGCTTAGAAATGAATTGGTCGTAAGGAGCCATGGATAGATCGTTTCTCAGCATTAAGTACAGCGGTCGTCCAATCAGCCCCAGCTCCCTCGGCGTTATCTCCTCCTGTCACCTCCTCTCAGTCCCGCTCCTAATCCATGTCCCCGCTCTTCTATCTGTGATTCCAAGCTCATGTCTGCATCATGCTCCCGCCAGTATCCCTGTTCCCTTAAAGCAGGACTGCGTCCCCTCTCTCTACTGGCAGTCAGTTAACCATCTTCTCTGTGTTGAGAGTTGGCTGTATCTTCAGCAGTGCCAAGAGTAGTTCTCTTTAGTCATTATGCTTTAAAATGGTGATGCTGTGTAGGAGTGCAAGTACATGTGCGCGTAGAGTGTGTCCCTGTGAGAGGGCACCACTGTATGTGAATCTCAATGTTACATCATGGTTCTTTTCTCCATGATTGTCGTTCCTCACTGGTCCTCCTCCTGTCTAACTTTAGCTAGCACAGTCTGGCTAGCACTGTTAAGTACTGAACTAGCACTAGTACTAAAATGAGTGAGATATTGTAAAGGCTGTACCTACCCTAGTCTGTTAAATAATCTGTAAAATTTGCCCGTCTTTTTGACTGCTTTGATAATGTTATCATGACTTTGCCACTTGCCGATGGCTTTGTGACTTAAGCTGATGATACAAGAGAAATTTTACAGGGCAAATTTATGGCAAAATGTGCGGACAGTGAGTATGAGTGACTGGGCAATGGGTAAAGAGAGCCATGGGCTATTCTAACTGCCAAATTTGACAGTAGGAAAAGAATAAAATTGGCAGAGAATGCTGCCATTGCTGTCATTTTGGTCTCAATTTTTCCCCCCTGGAAAGGTGTTAATTTAATACTTTTTTTCAAATTTATCCACTGCACTTTCTTACAGTGTTTTATAGGCTCATGTAGGTCTAAAAACAATGAAGAATAACCTCTTTAACAACCTTTTGTACAAGCCCCAAACAGTGCACCTTAAGTAATAAAAACACAATTATTATTAATTATAAACACAAAAATCAATTAGCTCTATAAGTCTTTGGCAGTTGAGGAGACCAATTGTGATAGTTTTAAAAGCAACATATTTTCCCACTCTCGATTCAAACAGATTTTTAGCTGCACAACACTTTGCAGCCTCCTTTGTCGTATTTTTCATTTCATAATGAGCCAAATGTTCTCAATGGTTGACAGATCTTAACAACAGGGAGGCCAGTTTAACACCCGGACTCTTTGATAATTAATCCACATTATTGTAATATGTGCAGACTGAGGTTTGGCATTGTCTTGCTGAAATAAGGATGTGATGTCCATGATGTCTAAAAAGAAATTCATATTTTGATTGGTCAGGCCTTGGGCCAGTGTTCCACTTCCCCTTAGAGGCTTAGACCATGATCTCAGGCCCAGAGAAAGTGCCAGCATTTCTGGATCTTGTTTATGTTTAATCTTTTCATGGAAAAGTTTTATCTTGAGTTTGTGGATGCAGCGACAAACAGAGTACCCTGGGAATGCTCAACAAAAGTGCTCCTGAGCCCATGCAGTGATTTGCACCACTGACTCTTGTCTTTTTTAATGCAGTGCTGCCTGGGAGCCTGAAGATCACAGCCATTAAGTATTGGTTTCTGGGCTTGTCCCTTGCATACAGAAATTCCTCTGGATTTTTCCAAATCTTCTAATGACATTATGCACCGTAGGTGATGAAATCCCCAATTTATTTGCAATTTTACCCAAATAAATGTTATTGTTAAATTCTTGAACTATGCAGTCTTTTGCAGACTGTCGAAGCCTTCGCCATCTTTACTTCCGAAAGACTCCACCTCTCCGGGGCTCTCTTTTTATATCCAGTCATGGTACTAACCTGTTGCCAGTTAGCCTAATTAGCCGTGAAATATTCCCTAAAGTCTGTTTTTTTATTTATTTATTTATTTTTTGTTTTTTGCATCAAGGAACTTTTCCCATGTTTTGTTGCCCCTGTTTCAACTTTTTTTAAATGTTTTGCAGGCATATTTAATTAACTACATTTCTCAATTTTAACACCTCATGAGTTGTCTTTGTACAAAGTACTATTTTCAATTAAATACAGGCTTTAAATTTTTTGTAAATCATTGCATTGTTTTTATTTAAATTTTATAGAGTGTCCCAACTTTTTGGGAAATAGAGCTGTTATTAGCCAGGACGTATTTAACTGAATACATGCTTTTCATTTTTATTTTTTTTTTTGCATTTACTGTTCATTTTTGCTTCAAAATACTACAACAAGAAACAGATGGTTGTGTAAGAAATATTAGTCAGACTTCAGACACATCACGGAACAACAACTTATTTCGTCCCATTAATAACGAAAAGTCGCAAGAGACATTCCTGATGAAACCTGTTTCATCAGGAATGTCACTTGCGACCTTCTGTTATTCATGGGACGATTTATCATCAAGCATTTCTTTATGTAGCCTGTCTGAAGTCCCGGATTTGCCAAATTAAGCGCCACTTATTTGGGAGACGCATAACACAGGTCTGGCCTGATCTGGCACAGATTTACCCCAGATTACAGGTGCTTTTGCAGTTTAGTAATAATCTATTACCACATCTCATCTCATCTTCTTCCGCTTAATCACGGGCCGGGTCACGGGGGTGGCAGTCTACGCAAAGATGACCAGACTTCCCTCTCCCTGTAAGCTTCCTTCAGCTCTCCCGGGGGTATTCCGAGGCGTTCCCAGGCCAGCCGAGCGACGTAGTCATCTATTACCAAATAGCTAATTTCTCCATTGACATCCATTCAGACCGGATGACTTTATCTCAGAAGAATTACACACACTTGGACAGTAGTTCAATGTTCTGAAGTTTGACTCTGAATGAATTACTACTAATTATTGAGACTTATTTTCTGAGACAGAGCTAAAAATAATATGAGATTTTTTTCCCATTTCTGTTCCTTTCATGTATAAGAAACCGAGAAAGGCTCTCGTGCCAGAAAAGCCTCTTCATCATCTGACATGCCTCCTGAACTGACACGTCCCTGTGGCTGTCCACAACTAATCTTTAATCAAAAAAAGCTTTATTGAGATGGAACAAGCTGAATTGGCAGTCCTCGCAAGCGCTTTTTGACGAGTTGCCAGAATATCTGTCACCTTGGCTGAGGTGCCTGGCTCACAATGTTCATGAAAACAGAGACTCTCTGCTGCTATTGGATGATGGGGTTTTAATAAAAAATATCTTTATGGTCACGAAGGTCTTCTTTTTTTTTTGCGACAGATTAAGTTTTGCCACCCAAAGCAAAAATATTGCTCTTGTGTCATATGTGGAGGTCATTCTAACTGTATTGTCTGGTAAAGAGAAATTTGCAGCTGTGCTGCAGTTATTTGGGACCAAGGCAACTTGTCATTAAAGGAGCCATTGCATAAAAGAGCCAGTTTCCATGACTCATTTAGTGAGATTAGTTGATCTCTCATCCAACCCAGTAAGTGTCCAAAAATTGTACTGGCTTTGCTACTACTACTACTATTATTATTATTATTATTAATATAAGAGTAACAAGAGAGGAGGTAATAAGTTTATTTTAAAATAACGCAGTAAATCCTTTGGTAAATTCTGATACATTTAAAAATTGCCCACTCAAAGATTTGAAAATAATTTATTAGTATCATTTGTTCTTTTATAATTTTTCAGATGCTTTGCTGATCCAAAAACTGCTTTCAAGACTCGCTAGCACTTCAATATGAAGTTTTGAACAGCCTTGTAATTGGTTCTAATGAGAAACTTAACACAGTTATTCTGAGGTGTTTAAAGTTCTCCTACAGGTGTATGATACTTCAGATTTGAAATGTTTAGCCCCATCTAATGTGTCTAGAAAGAACTGCAGTTGAGAAATGATTGAGGCTCACGCTCCCTCAACAGGTTGCTTGATATATTGCTTAATTATGGCTTGTGGGCCTCGCTTGAAGGACATTATAGGCCATGTTGGGAGCAATAAATATTTGGGGCATCGTAAACGCATACCATGTCTGGAAATTGTTTGCTCATGCGAGTTAGCTCAGACTTAGCTTACAATAGGCTACGGGTTATCAACCCCACATAACAGCCTCTCAGTGGCTTGTTTTGTTCAGAAAAGTTAGCTTGGATGTTACAGGATTGAAATGCTTGTTGTATATTCTCCATGGAAATAATTCTGCTATTGCTGTTGACAGTAGCAGAGTCGGTACAATTTAAAAGCCTCCAGAAAACTTACTTTACTAACCTTTGTTAATGATATTGGTATGCTACAAAGTGTACCAATATGCTAGCTAGCTTGCAATGCCTCAATGTGATGGTGTAAAAACAAATTTCATACACTTTTGGTAAAGCTCCAATAAACTAAGGTCTAAACTCTGTGTAATACATATAATTACTGACATACATAGCAGCTCACTCGGCACGTAAGCAGACCTTAGCTTAGCGGTCAAGAAGAGAAGTCTCAACATCATCGCTGGTTCTCAGGTCTTGTTCCTCCTTAAGATCACACCAGCGAACAAAAGGCTGCAACTACTTTCACCTGTGACTTGGTCCTGTTTTTGTCACTGGGCCGCTGTGATCAACAGAGGAGTTTCTTAATGGCAATTTTCGTGTTTGAGGGCTAAAGCGCTAGCGGTGAAACCGGCTGCATGGGCCTTCTCAATGCTACCTGCCAGTTCCTCACTGAGCAGTTAGCAAACTGGAAACCACAAGAATCCCGTCGATTGGGTTTTGTCATAATTTTCCCTGTCTGTTCTTTAATTAAAAATCAACAAACAAATAAATAAATAATGAAATAGTAATAAAAATAAATGAATTAATAGAGCTGAGCTCTCATGAGGAGTTGGGGTGTGGTGGGGAAAAAACCCCCACAAGAATCCTGCCACAGAGACAGCTGTTGCTTTAATGTTGTGATGTAACTGGGTCTGTAGAGCTCTAGCTGCTGCTGACCAATATTAACAGAGGAATCATTTCAGACTCGACAAAAATGAAACAATTGTTCATGTCCAAATCAATATCATTTTTGCGTGAAAATAAATACTGCTCCTTACAGGAAGCTCCACTGATTTATTATTATTTTTTCAATTTTTCATTTCCAAAAAAATCTTGTATCTGGCACCTTCAGTGTGATGCTTAGATGCTATTCTGAGAAACTGTGTACAAACAGTCATTGAGCCACATTTTTAGTTTCACACTACTACTGCAAATATGTGCAGTATAATTTTGCTGTATTTGTTTGGCAAGATAAGGAAATGGTCTCCATTTCCATTTTTATGACCATAAAATGAAAAAAAATGAAAACATGCTGGACTGTTTATCTGAGAATTTCATTCACTACCACAACAGACACATTTACTATGAGAGCTGAATCCATTTACAGCTTTTTGTGTAAACTTTGAAGCAATTTTTGCCATTTTATTTATTTATTTTTTCAGTAAATATCCATAATGGTGACTGCACTCTTTCTCTACGGCATATTTTAACCCTGGGCTTTGAGACACCATTATGTCCTTGAGCTAAGCCCTTAACCTCATAAATTCCAGCATATTGTATCAGTCAAATACTCAACAGTATCACTGTTATCTAAAAATTAGTTTATGTGGATCATTTCAGATCAGGGCTGAGCTCAACTACAGACTTCATTGTTTTTTTTTATTTTTTCCTGTGACTACGATCAGAATTTTAAACTGCTTTCAGAGCAAGAAACTAAGAAATTTCAACACAGGCCAAAAGTAGCAGAAATATTGGATTTGTCATTTTAATCACTCAGAGTACTGATCTCGGATTTAAATTTTTAATGCTTGAAAATCCGTTTGAGGATTGCCTGGAGATCTAATTAATGAGAGGCCGGCTCCTCTGCGGATCTTTATAAAAAGTCTGTTTCTCTCCGGCAAGTGTTGAACCCTGTCTATAATCTTTCTGGGAGTCTGAGTGCCAGTGGAGCCGGTCTGGTGGGTTTATGGCTCACGGACATGCGGCGACCCCTCCGTCTCTCCCCTGAGTGTGGAACAAGCCTGTTGAATAAAACATACGACCCCTACATCACTCCATCCGGCCGCACTCCCTCCATTTTAAACTAAAGTGGCACAAGTGCAACAGTCCTCCCTTCTGCAAAACAGTGTTCAAAGCTGAAGTTTTTAATTCAACCTGCTGCTTCATGGAGAAAAAAGTCTGAGTTGATGAGAAGCACTTTACTCCCAGCTCTGGAAAAACAGTTGTGCTTTTGAGCTGAGATTGACAATCCAACAATAACTCTTCTTCAGCAGTTTTTTTTAACCAGGCCAGTTCTGAGGCCCTATCTTGCATTATGCAACAATGAGATTCAGATACCTTTCCGCCCTCACTCAGGAACACACTCCGCGCACACATGTACATGCAGACCAACACAGCGTCGCCATTTTAAAGAATAATGAAATGCCTCCACTAAAGATGCAGCCAACACTCAAAGCAGAGTAGATTGTGAACTGACTGCTACTCGGGAAGAGACAGGAAGCAGTCCTGTTTTAATTATGGCACTAAGTACCATTTGAGAAAGCTACTCAGCAAAATATAGCCTGCAAATTGACTAGAGTTCAGCTGAGACTTAACTACTCTTAACTGAATAGCTAGCTGAGGGCATTACATTACAACATCATGAACCCCATTTTCTTCAAAAGCCCTCATAAAGATAACAGAGTGATTCTCCACTTCAATCCACTGGAATTGTCAAAGGATATCTTAGATTTCTTGTCTGGTAATGAACTGGAAAATAAATTAGTCTCCGGAGACTAGTGACTCCCTGGTTCTCCGACAACTGCAGTGCAAACTTTATTTGAGAAATTAACTGTGACAGCTTTGCTTTTTACACATCTGAAGAATTGGTACTCAAATGTGGTCATTTAAATGCTGTTTTTGGTCAATCAGCCATTATTTACTTGGCCGTTTGGTAACTCATGATGTAAAAAATTTGTTGGACCCCCCCACCAGTAATTGCCATGCTTCTATATACATGCTAATGGCTTCAGTTTATTCTGCACGGTGTACCTATCAAATACACACAAGACATTTACAGTATTAACCCTTAGAGCACTGAAATAAATGTAAAAAAAATTGTACATTTACTTTTGTGATTATCTTGTGCTGTTGAAAACTGATTGTGTGGCGACTGGTTTAAAAGAGCTCCCGTGTGGGTCGCCGCATGATAGGTTTTCAACAGTCTTCATTTTGATATCTTACATCTCTGAGCAACAATAACTGCATTTAGTGCGCGAATCATCAAAACAGCTCATACTCTCGAATATAGGGCTTTAACAGGAGGGTAGTCAGCGATAAGGTCAAAACTTAGAGAGATGGATAGATGGGATTTGACTGATAGATTTCTGTGTGCGTAGAGGACAGGAACCAGCCAAGTCTGCCAATGGCACAGACATTTATCATTTCCACATTTTGTTAGTTTTTAAAGGAAAATCAATTGGCGATGAGATCTCCTCTTAAGTTCCCAAGCATGCAAGTTATTAATAAAGATTTATAAGAGTGATACAAATGGAAATTTTCCACAGAAGAAGACAACACGTTTTGGGCCTTCCTCACTCCAGCTTGAGCCATCCGAAACAAAGATAGGCCAGATAATATTCTGCTGTGTCATACCATTCGCAATTCCACAATATCTTGTCCTGATTTGTGGCTTTAGAGATATATATCTCAAAACTGCGGTGGTGGCCCTGCTCCAGGAGTTTCTGTGCAGTGTGGGTTTGGAGCTCACGTTAATCATGGATCCTGGCAAGGGCTTCTAAATGATCCCGTATGAGGGCAGAAATCAGAGCATTATGAAACGTACAATACGGCTGAACAACTATAAAGAATGGCCCTGCCTTCAAACACTGCCTCTCTTGACGCACTGCTTAGTCAAAAGCGATAAATAGCTCACGTCTAAAAAACTTTTTCTTGATTTGTGGAGAATGTGACGACATGCATCAAGCTCAGTGCACTCCAAAAGAGAGCATATTTCTTTCCTCCAGTGTGCACATTTCTTAATGTTGCAGGTCTTTGACCGCGGTTTTACTCAGTTAACTGAACAGAACTCCTTCGCCACTGGAATTACCCATGGGTGATCCATTCCTTTTTTATCAGGGTTCTGTTGAATATGCCTCTGAGATTGATTGAAGTTCTAATGGTGTATGTTATTTTCCACTGAATCCACATCTATGAAGTAATGCCAAACATTATCCTTTTTCACTTTGTATCCACTCGTCACATTTGAATTCCAGGTAAAATTTTGTTTAGTGGCAAACACTGTAATGAGCACTCACTCAGAGAGCTCAGAGTGACCATGTTCATGGCCAGACTTCGTCTGGTTTCAAGTGAGCAGAAATATACACAGAATTAGGGTCAACCGGCAGCATTATAGTAAAAAAAACTACCCAAGTACTATCCTCTCGCAGCAAAAAGTGCCTGTCTTTTAGTCTTAGAATGGCACGTAACTTCCTCATTTGTATATCTAAAGTAGGAATTTTTTGTTTATTTCAAGTCCCCATGAGCTTGATAAGTGAAATTTTCTTCTCTCATTGGCAAATCTAGGAATGAGTCCAAATTCTCTCATCTCAGTAGAAATTTCTTTGTCTGAAAAATAAAAGGTCACAGAAATAAGTGTTTTACGTTTTAGGTCAAAATTAAATGCTTGGTAAGATGGTCTTATTTTTCATTTTTGCAACGCTGGACGGGAGATACAAAACTAACTCATTTTAACTTATTCTGACTAATTTACAAGCAGCTGTTCAACAAACACCCACTGAGATGCTGACAGCTTATTGCGGACCAAGAAATTACCAATGTGAGTGAGGGCAAGAAACATGCCCTTTGCGGCAGACGAAATAGTGCATGACGGTACTGCCACATACATTTCCATTTGCGAAGGCTTGAAAATAACATTTGTAATATTGTCATTCCAAGTGAAATCACCCATATTTTCAGAACTTCCCCTGGTGACCCCCCAGAATCAACCAATATATATTTTTTTAAATGTTCACCTCTGTGACCATGTTTAAACAGAATTTTTATTTCACTTCCTGTTAGTTTAGCAGATACAGGGCACCAGAAACGTGGCCTCAGACGCTTCTCTAGGAGTCATAAGTGCAATTTTGCACTTTTGCCAAGTTTTGGAGCCTATGAATCAGTAATAGAGCTCTCTAGGAACTTGAATCTGGCGGAGTTGATTCATGTACCCAGATTTTCAGATTTTGGCATCAGACTCAATAAGCAGTGCTCTTATTTATTTAAAGCTATCTAAAATGGCTTTTTTGGGCAAAAATCATACAAAAAAAAATGGACTCACAGTTCCACAGTTAGCAACTTTCCGTTAATTTTAGGCTGTAAGTGCACGGCTGCAGTGTCTCACTTCAGTGCCCAAATGTGTTTGATTGGCTCTCATCCTGAATCATCAGGCATTACCTTGGCAGTAGCTGTTTCCTGCACTCTATGCCTCCGCTCTCCTTTCGCATCTCTGTGAGTCATCGCTGGCCGTGCCATTAATGCCCACCCCCCCTGCTTTTTTTACAGTGATACTCTGCTGCCCTTTATTCTCATGATTGTACCTGTCCTGTCCCCTCCTCGCGCCTCATGTTCTTACACGTGTGGGTAATAAGTCCCGTCATGCTGCAGTTATGGCAGTCCCGTTCCCCGTAAGGACTGTCTTTTGGGTTGAGATTAGTTCTGCCTCAGTGTTTGCATTTTGACGCCATAGCTGCGGAGTACAGGGACATGACATTTACCTTCAGTAAGTTGCTAAATTGCTCTGAATCCTCACCCACCGTTTACACTGCGATCTCTCGGGCCTTGTAAAATGTAAGATTAGCTTTGGTCAAGAGTTTCCCGAGTGCAACCTCGTCCCTCAAGCCTCTCGCTCAAACCTGTCCTGCACAGCCTCGTACAGGTATGGTTCAAACTTGTATGGTCCAAACTTTTGCTCTCCCCATTTTCTTAACAGCAATGTACTCGGCCAACGTGTCCCCCTTACCCCGGTTCCACACTCTGCTTGTGAAAACGGAACTTTTTTTGCTATTAACAGTGGTTTGGAAGAAAAATGCACCTGCAACTTATCCACAATCATCCTGTATGTCACGCCTCATGGTTTGGTTGGCAAAGTGTGGACTTATTTCCCGATAATGACCAGCATATCATTATATTCTGCCTACTGAACCAACCTCTTTAAAAACTGCACTGCGGGAGCACTTGTTTGTTGTCACAAAATGTCCAAAGCACGCCTTCATTTCCCACTGTAATGTTTCATTTCTAGGACTTTGTAATAGATTTTTCAGGGCTGTAATTTTCTCATTTCTTGTACTGTATTTCAGATATTACATTTGCATTGGTATGAGGATTAAAACTTTCTTCTATTCAAAAGCCACATCATCGCATGCCCTGAGGCTATAATCCTTAGGAATGCACTTATTCAGATACAGTCTTATTACACTTTTTCTGCCAAAAAAAAATTAGTATTACGAATAGCTTGGTTTGTGCATTTGGGCTAAATTAATTGTCTATTTTATTCAGCTCAAGTTTGAAACTTCTGAAGCGTCTCAGAGGAGGAAATCTTTTTTACCTGAGATGCTTATTACATTTTCTTAATGGAAACTTCATGCTTATTGCACAAGTTTATGATTAAATGTAACTCCAGAAAAGCCCAATGCAATGGCACTGATCCGCAGTGTTTTTCATGGAAAGGATAATGCTGTAAATGCCTCAGCAGAACCGATGAACTGGACAGCTCTCGGATGTATAGACTGTTCCATCCTCCCTCATTGGGATTTGAGTGGCCAGAGTAATGTATTGCTCAATAAAAAAATATATATATATATTGAAAAAAATTGGGTTGGGGATGTGGGCAAAAATATATATGTCACAATATATTTGGCTGGGGCTAAATCGGCTGTTAAAATATATTCGCCCTGTGAATAGAAATAAGACAAATTATGGTAAAATGTTGGTCCATGTAAAGAATATATTTCTAATATATCACATAGTGGCTTTCACTGGACTATTGTGTTATGCTTGCTTCGACACAGTTAATATTGGATTCTTCAAAGCTTACTTGTGTGGTGGGATATACAGTCCACAGAAGTAGTCGAAGCATGTAATGCTGAATTGACTGCACAACTCGGACTGGGGATGGTGCCAAGGCAAAGTAGTGGATTTAACCTGTTATTAACACTGGGGAAGATAGTCAAAGGACCCCAAACTCTAGCTTTCAACCAAATGAAATAAGCAGGCCCAGTCATGGGCTTAAATTTACACATTTCTCTTTTTTTTTTTTCCATTACAATCCTAATTCCAGAGAAGTTGGCCCATTGTCAAAAATGTAAATAACATCGAAAAAGGTGTGATTGGAAAGGTCCATGCACCCTCTGCTAATGAAAACACAATAACATTACAATATTTGATGCATTGACTTGAGAATTCAATTGTTCACCGAAAGTACAGGTTTATTTTAAACTTGCGGACTGCAACAGATTCCTAAAAACTTGGCGCCTGTCACGACACACTGATGACTCAAGTGCAGACTGCAATGTAAAAATAAACCGATGCTTATTAAGGGTTGTCAGACAGGCAGGATCCAAACCGATCAGGCAGATTCCCTCACAGAATCGGGATCTGGAGTTGTAGTCAGACGGGCGTAAAACAAAAACCGGGGGGCAGAGTGCAGATAAGTCTGTAATCAGCGTGGTCAGAAAGCTGGGGTCAGAAGCCTGGCAGGCAAACTGAGGTACATAGTCAAGCTTGGGGAATCGTTGTCAGGGGAGATTGCAGAGTCAGGCCAGAAAACACAGGGACAAGCAGGGTTCCGACTCGCTCGGGAACAAAGAACCAACACCGCAGAAATGGAGACACTGACAGATACTGTACCTGAAATGACCGCGCACTGACCGAAGAAACAAGGGGATAAATGTACACACAGACAGAATAAACAAGCACAAAGTGGGCGGGGAAAGACACAGGAAAGGCTGCGAGGGAGGGGCTAGAGACGAGACGACATGATGAAATGCTAACGGAATGAAAGCACTGAAGGTGCTGATGCCTCGGTGCTTACAGCAGTGGCAAGTATGTCCCAAAATCAGGTACGCGAATGCGGTTGAAACTCTCAGCGAATCTAATAAGCGGATATAAACTTTGTACTCAAACGAACACCAATAACTGCAATTAATTTAAGGTAGCTAAATTAACGACCAAAGACATCTGGTTATGCTAGATCATTAAGAGCTGCTCACGTCATCTACTTCAACTTCAATACGAATTTATCAGGTTGTTATCTGGCGATCAACATAAAGTCAAGCTGGGTACAGAAGATGATGCTTACAACAAAATTTATTAGGGGTCAGCTATTGCGACAAATTTCCCAAAAATGCAGTCATTTGATAAACTTACCTGCAAGCGTGTCCCAATGAAAATGAATGGAGGTCAGTTCTGGAACTATACATTGTTTGGAACAATTGCTTTCCCCATGACAGGCAGTACTTCCACATTCCTTGATTCCTACTGGAGTCTGCGGACGTGTCAAATGGTGCTATAAGTCGAAAACAAAGCTCTATCTCAAAAATCTGGCAAATTTAAATCCAAGATATAGCATTTAACTCATAGAGCCATTTTCTAGGACTTGATTTTGACCGGCAGAGCAGCTATCCCGGTAACAGACAGAATGACAGACAAACAAACGAACTGCCGTATGCTCCGCTTGCGTGCATGACTCACGCACGCGCACCGAGGCATAATAATGAGTAACATTTAAGAAGCTCATGGGAAGAGACGCGTGGAAGGAAAAGTAAACAAACACATGCGGGAATAAAGACATGAAGAAACCGAAACCTCAAGGAGACACGGAAATTACAACATCAAAGCGAAAAGAAACTGACATCACTTTGACGGCGCAGGGACAATTTAGGACAAATGATGTGACAAGTTGCTATGAGAAGTTAATCCTTGAGCGCAGCTATTGTTGCTTAATGATGTAAGATATCAGAATGAAAGCTGTTGAAAACCAGTCATATGGTGACTTGGGTAAAAGAGCTCCCACAGGGGAGCTGTTTTAAACAAGATGCAACATGATAAGTTTTTAACAGTGCAAGATAACAAGGTTAACATGTTATATCTATTTGTCTCAGCGCTTTACGGGTTTATGTGAAACAGGTGAACTAATCGCGTTATGGTATGAAAACAATAAAAAAAAAGGTCTAATCCTCAAAGAGCACGGATGGGTCAAGGCTCACCGCTTTGCCAAGAAATGCGTCAGCTTACAATCACTCAGAGCTGCCAACAAGTCATCTACAATGAGTCTAGGGACTTGCACCTAATAATTTAGCTGTGCGACAAAATAATTGCGGTGGCAAATAAAAAAATCACTATTCCTGCTTCCAACAGATGAATCTGCCTCCTGGAGATGCCAGGACAAAATGCATGGTGCACACTCTTAAATTTCATGGAGGTGGAAAAATGGTTTGGGGCCATTTTTGTGGTTTTGGCTTAATCCAGTCACTTTATCAGGCGATCCAAAAGATACAGCAGCTACGATGATATTTTGGAGAACTGCGTGGAAACAGTTTGAGGAGGGTTGCTCCATGTTTCTCTGTGACAGTGCCCTTCTGCATGAAGCGAGGCTCGTAATAAAATGGATTGCGATGCTTGGTGTTGAAGAACTGGACCGGTCTGCTGAACTGTGACCAAAGCCTATCAAACACCACTGGAATGAAACTGATGTACTGTCTGCGATCCAGGCCTTACCGCTCAATGCCAGCACTTGACCTCACTAATGATATTGCTGCTAAATGGAGGCAGAACCTCACAGTTCTCAGAGTAATGTGGAAGCCCTCCCAGGCAAGAGGCGGAAGCAGAGGGTGGCCAACTTCTTCTCTGGTTTTGGAATGAGACGTTCAGGGAGCACAAATATGTGTGAGATGTTGAGGCCTGCGCATAGTTCTGGCCATGAGTGTAGTATACAAGAGAACAAGAAGGGATTTAATTTTATTTTACTCGTGAATCGTATTTATGATGACGAACGTCGGAATATTTTCCACCTAAACATATCTGGGGCAATTAATATATCCTTTTTCTCCGATTTCACATCTGGATTATTCTTTATTTGTTTTTGTTTATTCAAGGTAGGTTGACTGGGCACATGGGCTGTTTTTAAGTTGTGCCCTATGAAATTTCCAAACTGGCCTAATCTGGGTTTTTATGCAGTAAAAACATACCGTGAAACTTCATGAGCTCGTTAATGGATGTTGTGTTTGGTGGTGTCCCTCCCCCACAAATTGAGTTTTAAGGGCAGTTTTAAGGGTTTGATTTAAAGGGCTGACTTTCCGCAGAGAAGACTACTGAATTATGTCAGCGGTGAGAGCCCTCCACACAGCCTTTGTGATATGCGCCAGATTAACCCTTAGAGCGCTAAATGCAGCTATTGTTGCTCAATATCAAAATCAAAGCAGTTGAAACCAATCACGTCGCCAAATGATAGGTTTTCAACGGCACAAGGTAATTACATTTATATTTTTTAAAAATGTATTTCGCCGCTCTAAGGGTTAATGGAAACGCTGATGCACGGTCTGGTGCCACACCTCGGTTAAAATATTAACTCTGGAGTGGGAGGCTGGTTGAGCCAAATTGCGCTGATTTCGAAAGTATAGCATCCCATGTGACTGCGCTGTAAACGAGGAATTCTTCCTGTTGCACAGGCCCCTGCATTTTCCTCCTCAAAACAAGCAGCTCTGGAACTGTGGATTTCATTAAATGCTCGAAGGAGATGCGACTTCAGCTGCAACATTTAGAAAAGCATGGAGGTGATTTGCGCAATAATTTTGGCTCCTTGGAGATAAATAAAGATGCACACATTGAGTATTAGTAAAATGCTGGATCAGGTATAAAACTGAAACAAGATATGCATGCATTACGAAACTGCATGCAAAATAAATAGGTACCAGGAGCAGGCAAACTCTTTGCTCAATATTCAGTGTCTTGTTGCTGCTGTAAAGATTTTCCTCAGCTTTTTTTGGTTCCTGTTCAGCACTATTTGCCAGTAGAACAATGACAACTGCACCCATTACAAGATAAATGTAGGCTCATCAGTGAGGTACATGCCTGATTAATTTCCTGCTGTAAGTATTGTAGTCTCTCCGAGCTGCTTTTTGGCAGTAACACCTTTGTGTGAAAGTTTGGGGCAGTGAATCACAGTGTTTTCAAAAAAGGCTGCCAAAACAGTTGCACAAGGTGTGATGGTTGAACAGTGTAGTTTCTGATATCAGTTAATACTTCAGTAAGGGTGTATTATCATTCGCAAAGTGTTACAATGGCCTTGTTTTTTTCATCAATATTTTTGTTCACTGGAAAAAAACAGATGTTTTTTTTTTTTTTGCTGAGACTGAGTACTAATTCAGTTTATTTGCTGACAGAGTGTTCATCAAATCTTACATAAAATAATTACATCTATGGTGTAAAATGAAATGGAAGTGATTGAGTAATAAACTTATTGTAGCTAAGTATAGCTAAATTAGATATTCAGGTGAGCAGGGTTAGTTGTCACTCTAGAAATATATCAAAAACAAGAGGCAATACCTCAAAAACTGAATACCTACCTAAAGTGACTCAGCATTCCGACGCTTTGAGCAGAGGCTTATAATCAAATATACAAAAGCATGCTTGTGCCGGTCTGTGTGTGTGTGTGTGTGTGTGTGTGTGCGTGCGTGTACACAGGTGTGTGAGAGCGAGAGAGAGAAAGAGAGAGAGAGAGAGAGACTATGTATACAGCCAGGATATTGTTTGACACTATAAGGGTACTCTCATACACAAGCAGGCACACATACTTTTAAATGGTGTTATGAATGGTGCTATGAACTGCATTGTAGCAACAAAGAATTTGTTGGAAAAAAAGATGGAAGATGGTCAGGAATCATGAAAGAAAGTAAACACCCCTTGATACAATGTCAAGGGAGATGAATTTGAAGAAATAGTGTTCACACTGCCCTGATTATATTCTTATTTGTGAACAATCAAATATGACATCTGTCCCTCAAAGGGTGACAGCATACACTGATGTTTTCACAAGTGCTCACCCTCTGCTAAGCTGTCTAAACCTCTGCTGAAATATTTTTTAAAGCTGCAGTTGATGACTTTGAATTAATGCTTTTATTTGGTATGACATCTATTCCATTATAATGGCACTCAAGAAATGTCAGAAATAGTGAAAAGTGTGACAATGCGCTCCGCTATTCCTGTCAATTAGACGCAGTGAAATACAATCACTTGTAGACTTTTATATGTATTCTAATTAACAACAGTCACGTCTACAACTCTTGAAGTATATTAAATCACCTGACAAAATAACTTTTTTGCCGTCGCAGAGTGGTTGTAAGAGCTGCAAAGTCCACTGAATGTGTTAGGCAGAGTCTGCTGCACTGAGAGCTCAATCTTTCACCGGGCTTTCTGATTGGCTCGTTACCGGGCCAGGATGAGCATGTCAGGCTCTGAATGGGAATTTGAGCATCGCAGCTCTGCTGGACCGTAGCAAGCCTACAGTTACCGCTGCAAATTGACAGGACGCAGCAAACATCTTTCCTGGTGCTTTCACAGCTCTGAGAGCTGTCACTATATCCTCCTCCGTCTCAGTTAGTGCACGCCACCGTGTGAGAGATTAAACCTGCCAACACATGCTGGAGAGTTCTGAGACCAGCTTTTAACGTTCTCAGGCGGGGAAGGCCTGGATATTTGAATCGTGTGGTTTTGGAAGATATAACAGCAGTGCAATGGGCTGCACTGCATTCCAACAGTTCACATAATGCACCGACTACGTGCAACACCAAAAACTCTGGCCAGGGCGAGGAACGAGCACAATTATTTAAGGACTGTGGAACTTTCTATAACAGTCCAAAATGATGGGCACAGAAGACTATTCTAAACTCTTATGCCACCCCCTGGAGCAACCCAGGTGTTTCCAAACCATAGGATTTATGGCATATGCTATTAGTAAAGTATGTGATCACTCCAGTTCAGGTGTTCCAGGCAGTGACTCAGAGGGAGATGATAGATTAGGACTGAAGGAATGGCCCTGACTGGCAGGGGCCTGAAACATCATGAGATAATAGACTTTTATGGAGCGGTGGGCTCATTGAGAGACCTATTCATGGTTCTCAAAATACTTGGTGGTATCCCTGCCTGTAGCTGCTGGTTTGAGTCTTTGGCCTTTTGCGAGAAGACAATAACGAAGGGGTCACAGCTGCCTTTGCCCGATCGATGAGTCTCAGTTATTAGCATTCCAGGTATCAATGCCTGTCCTCCAAAGGCATGCTAACCATCGAGTTCCTTAAAAAGGAATAAATGTTTGAGTGCAGTAGCTTCTCAAGGGGTCCAATTAGGGGTCATGAATCAGAGGCCAAGGACTGGAAGGTCATAATATTTCAATAATGCAGTACATCACAAACATCTCTGAGTTCATTGAGCTTTAGGCATTAGTTCAGTCAGGCGCGGTAGTGAGACTGATCACAAGCCTGTTTCCGTCCGATCATTCTTAACTTTAGCTCCTCCCACCTAATTGGTGAACTTTTATAGCTAAGGCAGTGTTCCTTCATTTCTCTGGCGCCGTGCCCTCTGCACCGCTCAGACTTGGGTTGCTAAGAAATCTGTTTCTCATCTCCCTCCACCTCCCCAGCCTCCTCCTTTATAATTACCATCGTTCATCTTAAGCAGCACTTGTTCATATCATGTTCAATAACTTAAACTTTTACGAGATTTAAAATGATCTCAGGCTATGCTGGGGGGGTTTTGATCTCAGGGGACTGTCTGTGTCCTTCTTGCTCAGATTGTTCCCGAGTATTACTAGAGCAGAGTCACCGCCAAACTCAAATGCAGATCGTCCTGCAATAAATGGTTAAATCTGAAGTAATTGTCCTGACTGAACTGGTTATGTTGCTGCAATTACTTTGAGAGCATCTCCCCTCAATTTTTTTTTTTCAAGAATTTTTCCTTAATTTGACAGTTATACAGTGTAGAGAGGCAGGAAGGTTGGGGAGGGGAAGAGAGAGGCGAAGACATGCAGCAAATGACCTGAGCCGGAATCGAACCCAGGTCGCTGCTGGAAGGACACGCACACTTAGACCGATGAGCCCCTGGGGCGCCCCCCCAAATAGTTTTAAGCAATCAGAAACATGATACTGTAGAAATGATTTAATATCAACATTATACAGGCTTAGGAAAGTGGTGCAAAATTAAGCTGCCGCTCCGTATCAACTGAGGAGCTTTTAGATGTGCGTCGTGATATTCCTTGAACTGAAAATATGTGTGTAAGGGATCTGTAAGCTGCTGTTCCTGAGGTTGTTTAGTGCTGGAAGCTCTCTGTCGAATTTTAAAAAGGTCCACGTAGCGCTCTGCCGGGAACTTGATGTGGGAGCCGGTGATCACTACAGGAAATGTTTTTCAATCACGGAGGCAATTGTGGGAGGTCTTGCAGCATGAGATCGATGAGCTCCGGAGAGACTTTAAATTCGAGTGGAACAATCCCGCCACACGGAGAGACAAGGCAGTTACCTCTCCTCATCAGTGCGGAGGAGTAAAGCCTCTCATGGGACTGACCCTTCTGAGCTGGAGTCTCTACCACAAAACAGGATTCCTCAGTTAATTGGAGAACTGTGCCGGGTGAAATCTGGGACATTTCTTTTTACTAAAGTCCATGTCAAGTCAAGCCAAAGTGGTCATTGTTATGGGCACAGTTAAAAACAAGTTTTCCAGTGCGATAAAATTCTTTGCCTTCCAATATGAATGCTTAACGAGTGACGTATGAAATGAATGAAAATACAAGCAAATATACAGCATTTAAGAGCAGAACTAGCAAGGGAGGTTATCATCATGCCACAGTGAAGCTTTCCAGCCATCTGAATAAATCTGCTTTGTGGCACATGACCCTGGGACAGGGAATCAGAGTCGTTTCAAACACCACGCTAACGTACACAAACACACGCACACATACACCAATGCAGTCCCCAAAATCCTGTGCTTCCCTTTGAAACCAACTCAGTAGGGCACCACATCCTCTATATCAGGGAGCTAGATCTGTCAGTGCACCTCTCGCTCGTGGATTCTTCGCTTTGGACAAGGAGAGCATCGGTCGCAAAATGAGCGAGGTCCACTTTATTATTAATAATAATAATAATAATAATAATAATAATAATAATAAACTTTATTTATATAGCACCTTTATGCAAAACATGCAGCTCAAAGTGCTTCACAAAGAGAATAAAATCAAGGAAATTACAAAGTAAAAAAACAGGACAGTTTAATACCCAAATAATACAAAATAATACAAAAGACCGGGTGAGTAAAATGATACAGATTTAAAATTAAGACAGGGATAAGATGGAGAGGTAAAAACAAATAAAACAATAAAAATAATCAAATAATCAAAAAATAATCACTTTCTCTCTTTTTTGTGTCAAAATCTTTCCTAAGTCCTTCTCAAAGGGCAGGGCGTCATGAAGTAGAAAATAATACATTTTTTAGAATTTAACTTTCTAACCCCTCAAAACCTACTGCTGCTGCTGTATTCAAACCTGTAGAACTTCAGGCCTTTTTTAAATTCTGCAGATATCCCAAGATTTCCAGTGATCCCAAATGTGACCTCCTGCATCACAGGGAAATGAATATAAAATAATGTACAAGATCGAAATGTTCTCCGTTTGATGTAATGCTGCGGCCATAAAAACACTTTGTCCTGGGTTTGAATATTTAGAAGTGTGATGTAGCTTCAGTGAAGCGCTGCAATATTCAGCAAAAACAGAATATGTTTGTGACAGTGTCCTACAATATGAATATTTAAAAAAAAAATTTCTGACTGTGAACCAGCTTACGTGAGAACTCAAATGAAAGGTTAATGATAACGGATTTGAAAAGGCCTAAGGTTTGCTCTGTGCATGAGAGAAACTAAAATACAGCCTCAAGGTCAGCAGTAGTGACTACTGGAATTTTTCTTATGCCTGATATTTGTTCAATGTTGTCACTGATTAGCCAGAGATTACCTTCCCCCGGTGCATTAAATTTTAATCAATCCTAGATTAAAGTAATTCATTACTACCATCGCACCAGTGGCCAGCAAGCCTACTTGTAATCAGCACAACCTTTAGAAATGACGGGCTTATTTTGCATCAGGAGTTTCGCCCTGCCCGCACCGCCAGTCACTCTGGTCACGCTCAAGGCTCTTGTTATGCAATCTCATGGCAAAGCATTAATAAAATCAATTTATGTAATGACCTGCAGCCCAGCCCTGGAGCTGATATCACTTTAGTAGCATTATTATTACCGACTGGTTTGCTCAATAGTGGCTTCAAACTGAAAGCTCCTACTTGAATTTGAGGGGGAAAACGATTTATTTTTGATTGAGCAATATCTTAGGCCATGAGTTTTCATAACTTGAGTTATAAATCTGCATTATGCCGCGAAAGCACACAATTGGTTGCAATTAATTGCAGTTTAATGTTCTTTTTTTAATACCTGGGAAGGCTTTCATTCACATTATGTAAACTGATACATTTTCAGTATTATTGAAGAAAAAATAATCAAATTTCATTAATATGACTGTTACATCATCATTAAAGTTCATCCCAATTTTGTTGAAACATACCATAATACTGACTCATAACTTGCTGATAAAACTGAAAACTGAACTTGTCCACAGTAACTTAATGAATAATGTCAAAGATTTTAGCCCATACAGTGATGGCTATGTTGGAGACAATTGTTGAGATCATGGTCACTTGCAGGTAAAGGTCACTTGCAAGGCACATATTTGTATATTAGTGGTTAATAGGGTTGGGTTGCAGTCAAATGGAGTCAATACAAAGGCTTTACCTTTTTCAAAGTGTTATTTGATGTGAGGATTGTACAAGTTTCCCACAGTAAAGGACAGCATGGACACAAAATAATGTTGGGCAGGTTGTAGAGGAGCCCCGGATTCTTGCTTTCATGCACTGAGGAGAAAAGAAATAGTCCTTCATGAAACAGAGGAAATGTCGTGCATTTTGACCATAAGTTGACCACAGCAGGAGACCAAAAACCAAAAGACATTCTTCGATAATTAAACTGTTGCTGCATTTCATTACTTGTGATATTTGAATTGTTAACCCTTCCAAAAAGCTGAGGATAGCTGCTTTAGATTGCAAGTCAATTGACGATGAGCTCAACAATAACATATGAACAACCAATCACAACCTAAAATATGGAGATTTCCTTGTTTACGCAGTACAGGATGTAATTTTTGACTGATTACTTTCATATTTGGTATGGACACGTGTTATATTTAAGTTATGACACCTATCTATTCTGGTTGCCATGGCGACAGTTTTAGTCAACATAGACGCTTCCTTGTGGATGCAGTGCAGTCTGGAGAAGTGGGCATTTGGGGGCTACATCAATGTGATCGTGGGCGACCGGACTGTCTAGTTCTGCTATGTAAGGAAAGGATCCTGAGGGCCAATTTCCCAGGCTCCTAATTACATTGCGTCGATAAACTGCTGATTGTATGCAGCTATGTGGGACATCAAACAATAAAAAAAGATATTATTATTTTATAATACTTTTATTTTATAATACTCCACAGCACAAGGCTGTTCTCATGACAAGCTAGAGCAACGAGCCAAAATGGGCTGAATTGGACTTTCTTCTGACACGTCAGAACACCTGATGTTCTCTTGTACAACACTGAATAGCTGGACGCTGGATAATTTGGGCTTGCAAGGTGTTTGAAAGGGATTTAGAAGAAAAATTTAACCAAGATTGTCGAGAGATTCCTGCGCTCCTTTTAGGACAACATGCAACGTGTTGAGAAACCATAATTTTATCAGGCAGGATTCCACATTGCACTTGACATGATGGTTATCCTCTTGTGTTTATATTGTCTCCTTTTCTATCTATTTATTGGGGAAGAGCTTTGTGAGCATTAATTGCACCCAAACAAAGCCAAAGCGAGATGCTGGAGCCGAGCGTGGTGGTGATTAAAGGCGCTCAGCGCTGGCGTGGCTCCCAGGAATACAGCGAATCGTCCCACCGGGAGGCTGTTGGAAAACTGCAGCAGCGTGGAAATTTGATTTGCAAATACACCGAAACCCAAAACAAAGGTCCATTTATCCACCCCCTCCTTTCCAAAATGGCTGACGTGAAGCCATCGAGGCTTTTCAGCGGCACGTCAGCATTAGTCGAGAAGACAGACCCGAACGTTTTGTGAGTGCAGTATTAGTTATTCTCATTCGGCTGCCAAGGCAATGAGTGAGCACCATTCAGAGAGTGATGACAATGAATTTTTCCTGCGAAGTTTAAATCACACTGAATGATTAAGCGTTCTGCCCGGGCACCGTGACTCATTTGCATTTAAAATGACACCTGAGGGCATACAGGCATGAAAGTTCAATTTTGTATACAATTTCTTCGTGCATTTATAATAAGCCAGTGTCTAAAGAAGAATGGAAGTTGTCAACACGTCCTTTCAATCTAGCTCAAAAGCCTGTGACTGCAATTTTCCTCCACAAGTTAATTTGCTTTATTAATTCAAGGACGTCAGTGTTTGCTGAGTGAACTCACGTGGCTTGAGTTGTTCCACCAATACCTGTTGTGAATTTGTTGCAGTAAGTCTGCTTATATCTGAGAAGGAGCCGGTTCACACTGGTTCACTCATGGCTGCTAGTCTTGCTCTCCTCAAAGATGGCTCTTCCGCTAACTGCTGTCCTCCCCATTCTGTCTGCACCAGGAAGTTGGATTTGAGAGAGGAGTGATGTCCCACAAGCCCAGGAGAGCACAGACAGCCCAGAATAATGGGGTCTCCGAACGGCCTGAGAAAGAACACCGAGCACCGGGCAGGAACATGTCATGCGAACTCAACCACAGTAAGGGCATTTCATCTCCTCACAGAGAACAGCTAAAAATTACAGAATTATGATCAAGTCATCTGGTGGGAGAGGCAAGTTACCTAGTGAGGCTGTTTGGACGCTTGAAGTTTCCAAAATCTGTACTTTTAAGACCCATTTGAAAGCTCTTTCAGAAATTCAGGAGCAAACTTACCCTGGGGTTCGTTTTGAGAAACCTTTTGCCTTATATCAGAAAACTGCCAAAAAAAAGTATAATTAGCTGGAAAAGTTTCTCTACACTTCTTGTGAACTGAAAAACTATTCATATTTATGTAATTGTGGAGCTGAATGCAAATTACAGATCCATAGAAATACATGCAGAACAGCTATGGTGAATTATGTCACTGAAATTGTTACAGCAGTTTGTTAAAATGGCTGTTGATATGGAAATTGTGACAAAAGTGCACTCATATGAATATGGCTGTTGGGAATGGGTGAGAATTTTTGTATGTTCACTCGTTTGTCTTTACAGGAATTTTTTTTCCTTGGTGTTTAGAACTTGAGATTCTGACTCCAGTTCCTGAGTGTTTATTTCTTACTCGCCTATGAAAGTGTGTCAGCATGCAGTGAAATTTTGACACATCAAGTCAGTGATGCAGGAGATGAAAGATAAAATGGGTGATTCCATCATTGTGGTGAAATTTGTGTCCCACTGATAACGAATTTGCAAATATATATGTCAAGTAAAGGAAAAGTAGATTTTATACTGAAGTAAGATGTTCAAAACCGCATCGTACAGAAAGTCTTTCCAAAGTCCAACCCTATTACCAATATTTTAGCTTGACAGTAATTTATTTTGTCCACCAAGGAGGCTGTCTTTGCCAGCGTTGGTTTGTCTGTCTGTTAATGCACACGATAACTCAAAAAGTAATGAAAGGATTTCTCTGAAAGTTTATGGGTGGGTTGCCAATACCTCAGGGATGGACCCTATTGATTTTGACCGTGATTAGTCAAACAATACAGCAGCCATCTTCAAATCCTATGTTGCAGATACCTTAAATTTCTTTTGAGCCATGTTCACTCAGCAAGATCGCGACTGTGCTGCCTTGGCGGAGGTTTACACTCTCGGAGTGCCTCTAGCGTATTTTATACAAATGCATTTCCGTTAATTAACAGAGAGTTTTAGTTGTCTCATTGGTTGCTTTATTGTCATAACACAGAAACTTGTTACCCACATTTTGCATTTTTGGAAATTCTATATCAAAAAACTAAACTCTGGTACAACCCTCTTTCCAGAAAAGTTGGGATGCCGGGTAAAATGTAAATGAAAACAGAATGCAATGACTTGCAAATCATAAAAACCCTATTATTTATTGAAAATAGCACAAATACAACATATCAAATGTTGAAACTGAGAAATTCTATTGATTTTTTTTTTTTTAATCTGCTCATTGTTAATTTTATTTCGGCAGCAAGCTTCAGAAAAAATTAGAATGGGAAGACATTATGCTTTCAAAACTATTGTAGTTGGTCTACTCAGTTCCAGAGTGCTTACAGAGTGGGGTTAAAAGAAGAGGTGATGCAGCACAGAGGTAATGTTGCCCCTGTTCCAACTTTTTTGAAAGGTCTTGCTGATATCAAATTCAAAATGAGCAAAAATTAAACAAAAAAATCAGTTTCAATATTTCATATGTTGTATTAGAGCTATCTTCTATTACAGAGGGTTTAGCTGACTTGCAGATCATTCAACTATGCTTAATTAACATTTTACACGACGTCCCAACTTATCCGAAAATGAGGTTGTGCTTTCAGCCCTGCCACTCTGAAACCATGAAAAAACTATTTGTCTTGGATGGAGTGAGGGACTGAGCCAAGTGCGAGATCTGAGCTGAGAAAACAAACGCAGAACTTTAATATGGCGATTCAGCCCGAGGTCGAGCACCGGCAGACAGGGCAATGGAGGGCAGAAAAGATGTGTCTGGAGAGCAGGAAGAGCTCAGGCGGCGGCAAACTGTGTTCAGGCGGATGGGCAAGGCTTGGTCAAGAGTTTGGTTCAGAGTCCAATATCAGAGGTCGATCTGTAGGGAGTTGGAGACACACAATAGAGGAATATAGTTTCTGACTAGAAAGGCAAATGACAAGAGAAATACTGATGTAAACACCGGACAGAAGAAGTGACTGGAGGCTGAAGGAGTTAGGATTGGAAGATCAGAGAGCTGCTCGATAGCTCACTCGGTTAAAGCACTGCATTGCGATGCAGAAGTAACTATCACAGCACAGGTTCGAACTGGTCAGCAGCTCTTTCAGAGTAGCGCACAAGTGGCCATTGCGCTACAGGGATGCAAATTGGAAAGGGTCTGCCAGGAAGGGTTATATAAAATAGTTGCCTAGTTCGTTGGTTAAGCGCCTCCTGTTGGCCAGACGGGCGCTCCTCAGGAAGATTTGAAGCGTGTCCGGGTATCCTCCGCCCTCGTTCTAAACTTGCAAAGATTCAACCAATGAGTGTATAAGAAGCAGTGGCTGACAGGCGCGTGCTTCAGAGGAGAGCCGCAAACTGTCTACACTCTCCTGAATTGGCAACAAGGTGTCCCATGTGACCAAGCCTTGTACCTAATTCCCCAAGTGGGCATTTCAGATTCAGGTGGGATTGGAGATGCCAAATTTGAAAAAAAAAAAAAAAAAGATGAGGCCTAGACTGAAACACGTCAAACAATCTGGCAGCGCAGAGGACAAACACAGGAACTTAAATAGACAGAAATAATGAGTAAAAACAGGGAACAGCTGAGGGTAAAGGGAGAGTGGAACGCACAGGAGGAGGGGCGAGGTGACGTGACGGCAATTTAATAATTAAAATCAATTAAAGGAACTGAAAAAACTGAAACTGGCAGCCTAATTTCAGGCCGCACTCTGCCTGATTGGCTTTGCCCCAGAACATGTGACAAAACCCTTTGATAAAATCTTTAATCTGAGTTCATGTCTGCATATGAGTTCTGATGCTGCTCTCTGTCACTGGGCAGGGGTTATGTGCATGTCTGTAAAGGCACCATTAATGCACAAAAGTGCACTGAGATTTTGGAGCATTATATGCTGCCTCCAAGACATTTTTTTCCAGACACTCATCAACATGACAATGCAAAACCACATTCTACAGGCAGGAGAAAGGCACGGATGCATAAGAAAAGGGGGGTTTGTACTGAACTGGCCTTCCTTTAGTCCCAGATATTCCCCAATGGAGCACATGAGGTGTATTTTGGGAAGCACACCTTAAGACTTGTTTGCTGGAAGAATGGGACGAAATCTCACCCCAAAACACTTAATCACGAGGTGTCTGCAGTCCCTGAGTGTTTATTAATGCTGTGAAAAGGCACAAACACAATGACAAAGGGGGGAATGTTTCACTGTCCCAACGTTTTTGAGACAGGTTTCAAGAGTCGATATTGAAAAGTGTTTAATTTGACAAAAATCTATGAAATTCGTGAAACAAAATAAGGTGTTGAAATAATGCAAGTCAGCAGTTTGCAAATCCCTGATTTCAGTTTTAATCCTAATTTTTAACAAACTGTCTCAGCCTTTTCTGATCCGGGGCTGTATTTATAGTTGAACTGACGTGTATTTTCATCTCCCCGACCTTCTGGATCTCAGAGGAAGGCTCGTGCGGGCAGTGTACGGCAGGCGTAATGAGTGCTGTCACATTCCGGCCTGGCAGGAGCTGTGTATACGCAGCTGACTGCGGCTCAAGGTGCAGACGGACACAAACCCTCCCTAATCCCTCTCTGAGCTGCGGCACCAAGCGTACTTTTGCTAATCCCAGGAAGCTACTTTGGCTTGTTTTGTGTTTATAAATGAATAATAAGTATGGTAGTGCTTTGCAAAATAATGTCCCTCTGGCCACACTTTTCAAGCTGTTAAATGCGATCTAATTATGTACTACGTATTAAATAATCCTCTATATATCTGAGGGCAATAACTATCTGACTGAATAATCTGGCAGCGCAGTCTTTTGTCAGTGACAAAATATCAGCAACATCCCTGAAAAATTGGCTTTAAGGTCTGTAAATCACAATTACATAAGCATCTATACAGGCTATTTCCATTAATTGAAATGCTAATTAGCCCACTGTGTCGGCTGAAAAGAGTCCTAACAAGCAGAATGTGATAGGTACGTCTCCAGTGCAAGATGAGGACACTAACATAGGGGAAATTAACAGAGTAGTTAATCAGAGTAGTTCACCCAGTCAGGTGTACTGAGTGAATACAACATTTCCTTGAGCTGAATGAACTATTTAATTTCCGTGACACTGGATTAAGTTGGATGCTTCATTTTTAAGTGCCATTTTTTTATTTATTGAAAAATATGTCAGTCAGAAAAATAGTTTGAAAACAGGTGTTTTGTGCCTCCTCTAATTGCAGGCTTGGAGCTGCTATACTCGCATTTATATATTTTGATAGCTGATCCAGTGTCACAACTGTGTGCTTGTTGGCAGTTGTGGGCCTGGATTCTTTCCAGTCCAGAGCCAAATGTACCTAATACCAATTCCATAGAGAGGCCATTTGATAAATGCTACCAAGGAGACCAATTCTGGGTCCAGTTTTGACACGTTATACATGCGGAACAAAGGAGGTATTGTGATTTATTATTCCTCCTCTGACGCCTTGCTTTCACTCATTTGCATACGTGTACTCTGTGCTAGTAGATGAATTCTGCTTCTCTCTGAATACTGGGGTGGTTCCATATCCTGGTCTTCATTTGTTCTGGTCCTCTGCTGCTCAGAGGGCGAAATTTTGATGGTGAATCTTCCATAACACCTGTGTCAGCTCTGACCGGCCGGCATTATCGTTGAGGCCAGGTTTGGAGGATCACGCTTGATTTTCGGTTCAATAAATCAACTTTTAAGTCCTGCCGTGTTATCTCCGCTTCGCAGGTGTCCGACAGACAGATCGCTGCTCTTTGTTCAAGCAGTGTAAGGCAGAGATGTCCTGGTCGCCAATATACTGAAATAACATTTGTGTATCATTACTGTAATATGTGACTGTCTGACACCTACCATGTATGCCCTCAGAATTATTAATGAACGAGGGCTTCAGCTTCAAAGAAAAGGAAGCAGCTGCGTCGAAAAAAATGTCATAAATTATGTAAAACCTGCCATGTTTTTCAAAAGTAACAGGAAGTGAGCGTGTTCTTGGGAAGGTTTAAAGTAAATTCCTCAGTTGAGGTTTTGTCTGGGTAATGGCTCCTACTGTGTTAAAAGACATTTCAAGGTATCTGTTTTCGGGAAGATAAGACAATTCTTGCTTTTTTCTTGACACAAATGGGGTTTAAATAGTCCAAGATTGAGCACTTATCAGTTGTTTACATGATAATGTAATCACTTATACGTTGCTGTTTCATATTAATTCTGTTTCAAAACCACGGGCTTTCATTATCATAAAATAAGCAGATTTGAACTTGGTTCGGAAATTGGATTTCGGTTTGTGACACACAATATCCTTGAACACAGGAGTGTGGCTTCCGTCTGAGTGGTGCCATTTATCCTTGAATTGCTTCACTCTGTTCTCCTGCTTGCAAATGAGTATTGAGGCAGGTAGAGAATAGCTTTTTCTGTCATCCTCCTCGTACTTGAAGCATGCACTTAACCCTGGCCTCTCCCGGGAGCTGGGGATTCCAGTGATTTAAGCCCCTGTCATTTGGTATATCTGTACCACTGACAGACCTCCACAGACAAGCAGGGAACAAGTCCTTCCTGGTAACACGGAGTGTCAACTGTCATTACGAAAACGAGTCCTGATCTTCGAAGGGGTTTATTTTGGCACAGACAACCAGGCTAGTAACTGAGGAGAGCGCTGCATGCAAAATAGGGTTAGCCGCACTTTATGACTGGTTACTAAGGTTACGCATTTTATTTGTCATCTGCGTGTACAGCGAGTTTCAGGATGGTTGAGGCCGAAGCAGTTTTTCTTGACTGATATCTACTTCACAGTTTTTAAATGGTTACACTTCGCATATGGATAAAGAGTGTCTCTCCAGCTTGTGTTTGCACACGCTGTGTTTTACCTCGTAGACATCACAGCAATTTTCGCACATACTCCCCATTTCTGGTGCCCATAACCTGAATTATTTCATTATCGAGTGAATCAGATGAGTTGTGTTCAGTAGTTTGTCTCATGTTTTTTTAATGCTATTACTGCTTGAAGTGTGCTAACTGTAGACCCTGCTTACCCTGTTAGGAAATTCTTCATCGAAGTGAAACCTGATCATCCTGTTTTTTTGTTTTTTTTTTGCTGCCGTCTAGTGGCCTGTGTCTCATGGCGTATTGTGTCTGATATTTGATGTGTCCTGAACAGAGTCAGTGGATAATCTGTCTGATATCTGTCTGTGCTTTTTTTGTCTTCAGCAAAAATGAGTCACTCATAGAGATCCTCCTTAGTCAGGCTCTTTGCGATTCCCAAGCTCTCCAGTGCTCTTTCAAACAGTCAATTTATTCAACGGGAGACATGCTGTTTTCCGATTGTCTGACTGTCTGTCCATCTGTCCATCCACAAAAAGGTAATGGAAAGATTCTGTAATTATCTCTATAAGTTCCAATGGACTGAACAGATCCTACAGCCTCTGACGATGACATCTCTTCTTTAGAAGTTCCCCTACAGCACCCTTTAAACTCTTGGCTAAACTATTCGACTAATAAGTTTGCAATATTCTTTTCTTGCTGTCAGTTTAAATACTGTCCTCTGGATTCCATCCCATCTCCAGTCCTGCTGTCTATATCTTGTGAGCTTGTTCTTTATCTTTCTTTCATTATTAACCATTACTTTACCCATGGGCATAATCCCTCTGAATTCTAGATGGCTTGTGGTTCAAAACACTTCAAGAAGTCCTCCACTGACCCCTCTGGTATTACTGACTACTGTCCTGCATTGCTGCTACCCTTCCTATTCAGAACTTTGGATAGAACTTTTCTGTATTTAACCAATTATCATCCTTTCTCCTTTAGAATTACAGCATTGACCCCCACCGGTCCAACTTTCAAGATGGCTGCTCAACCTGAGACTGCTATACTCTCTGTGGCAGATGCACTCACCATTGCACCATTGCCTCATTCCTCTCCTCAATCTTCATCCTTCTTAACCTGTTTGCAGCTTTTGACACAGTCTTCAACAAACGTCTGTTGTCTGCTTTGACCAAAGTGGAACTACCTCTATCTAGCCTATAGGTCTTACAAGGTTTCCTAGATGGGATCAGTCTCTACTCCCCAGCCTCTTTCCACAGGAGTCCCTCAGGGATCTGTCCAGGGCCACTGCTTTTTACCCCTCAGCCCCGACTAAGGGGCAGACGGGTGGATGGGTGTCCAGGCGTCCAGCCATTGTCCAGGCCATTTCTCTGTAACGGCTTGGGTTTGGAACTTAATTTTGCATGAATGGACTAGCCTTGGTGAGTAGCCGTGCCTCGTTGAGGTTTTGTGCCTGAATGACCTTTGACCTTTGCTCAGTGATCTTGAATTTCAAAACTTTGTCCGGGCTGTTCCTGTCAAACCCCTTGAGTTTTGCATATGTTGATTCCCTTTGGTCGAAGGTGTGCCTTCTCCTGGTTCGATATGTCGGGGCTGTGGGGTACTGCCTTCGCTCCCGCGAGGCACATTTTTATCTTTTACCTCTTTTGCTACTTTTATCAGACCCCATAGCCTCTCCTACCTCTGTTGTGCTGAAAACAATCTACTTTTTTTCTCATTCCTAACCTTTGGCACAGTTAATCCAAGTTAGAAAATGGCTGGCATCTCCAGGAGCTCAACTTGAACAAACCAAACCTTCTCACCGTGCCACATCAGACCCTCCGCAAGAGCTTAGCTTCACTGTTGAAGGCACTGCAGTTGCTGCTTTTTTCTTTGTGACAAACTAGGCTTCTTTTGGATAATCATCTAGGCTTTAAGGAGCATGTCACAACATGAGCTTGGTCCTGTATATTCCTTTGATACAAAATTAGAAGGTTTCAACTACACCTGATCTCAAATAACACACCTGAGCTCAACGCCTAATCCAGGCTACTGCCATTTCCCGCTAAGACAACTACACCTCTTTGCTTGCTGGTCTACTATCCTGTGCCACTCAACCCCTGCAGCTCACCCAGAATGCAGCCGCTCCACATCTATTCACCTGTCCTGAGTTCATGCATGTGACTCCCCAGCTGAAGTCTCTGCACTGACTGACAGGTGCAGCCTAGGCTAATGCAGTCCTGACTCTGGTTTACATTGCAGCACACAGGCTGGTCCCAAGAGGTGACCACTTTATACATGTATGATGAGTCATGCATAAGTTAAGCATTACTTCAGCATACGATTTGCACCCTAGGTGTAAAGTGTGACCATTCAAGAGTTATCACTCATGGCACTGAACAAATGTATTTTACTGAAATGTGGCACTTTAATCTTTCTCTTATCTTTCACGGTTGCTGCCTGCAAATTGAAGAATTCAGGTCGAAATCTGTTGGGGCTCTCTCCAAGGGAACTTGAAACTGAGGACAAATAATTCTGAATTGCTTTAGAGCACTTTGTCTTGCTGCAGGAGGATAATTATCTACGAATATATTGACCGAGCATCATAATTCATTCCGACATCTTTTGTTATTAAGTTGGCAAGATAAAGCCAGCTTACAGATCTTCTTATTTATCTGTTTATTATTAAGGGTCCAAGCAGTTAAACTGCAGGAACCCTATTATTGTTATTATTATTATTTCGATCCTAGGGCTATGATACTTGGTCTGTTGCAAATGGGATGACTCCTCTTGCATGCTTGTCAATTTCAGTGTGTCACTAACAAATGGTGAGGATATGAGCAGAAATTGACTGCTTGATTTTGATTGACTTTATTCAGTACTGCACTGTGCTGTTAAAGAGTATTTGCTCCCTCCAGACTTCTTTTATTTTTGCATATTTGTCAAATTTAAAAGGTTTCAGATGAAAATAGTCTTCATATCACATAAAGATAACTTGAGTAAACAGACAGAGTGGTTTTTAAATGAGTGTTTCATTTATTTAAGGGAAAAAAAGTTGTCGAACTCTACCTGACCCTGTGTGAAAAAATGTTAGAAGTGTATAAGTCAACTAATTCACCAAACTTAATTGATAATTGGGTTCATTATCAGTAGACACACCCATCAGTGATTACTGCCAGCCCTATTGAATCCATTTATTACTTAAATCGAACCTGTCTGGCAAAGTGAAGATGGCAACCGGCCTCAAATGAAAGAAATTCAACAACAGATGTGGAACAAAGTCATTGACATCTATCAGTATGGAAAGGGTTATAAAGCACAAAGGCTCGTGTCAGATTTGCCAAAAACATCTTGATGACTCCCTAGACTTAAATATTCTGTAGACTGATGAGTCAAAAGGGTGAGTATTTGGAAGACATTGGTCTCGTTACATCTGTTGAAAAGCTAATGCAGCATTCCACTATAAGGACATCACACCAACAGGCAAACATGGTGATTGTAGTGCAGGGGTGGGCAATTCTGGTCCTGAAAGGCCGGTGTGTATGCAGGTTTTTATTTTTATCAATTACCCAGACTAATTGACCTAATTAGTTGCATACACAAATATAGATTTATTCAATGATTAGAAAAATGTTTTTTGAAGGGAGACAAGCACAGTCTTTGGTCATTCATGATAATTTAAAGAAATGTGTCTTGAGTTGTCAGATTTCATGAGTGGTTTGGCTAATTTAGATAATGAACTAATTAAAGGCCAGAAGTTGGTGTGAAAATCATGGACAGATACGGCCCTCGTTGCCCACCTCTGTTGTAGTATGATGGTCTGGGGCTGCTTCGCAGCTTCAGAACCTGGGCAACTTGCTGTATCCGACGGATCCAAGAATTCTGTTCTCTACCAGAAAATCCTGAAAGACATTATCTAGCCAATAGTTTGTGACCTAAAGCTCAAGCACAGCTGGGTTATGCTGCAAGACAATGATCTGAAGCACACACGCAAGTCCACTTCTGAATGACTCAAAAGAAAGAAAATTAAGGTTTTGTAGTGGCCCAGTCAAAGACTGAAAATCTGTTTCACACGCCTGACTTGTTTGACATTTCATGGTCCAAAACCTGCCATTGTGGCTTAATTGAAACAATGCTGCAAAGAAGAGTGGGCCCAAATATCTCTATCATGTTGTGAGAGACTCATTTCCAGTTATTGCAAACATTTGATTGCCATTGTTGCTGCGAAGGGTGGCATAACCGGTAATTAGGCTTAGGGAGGTAATTACATGCTCAAATGGCACATGGGCAATATAGTTTTTAAATAACCGTTTACCTTCAATAGGTCAATGCAATGATGATTTAAAAGCTGCATTTTGTGTTTACTCATGATATTAAAGTTACTTGGGATTATTTGAGTCATTTAAACATGAGAAATAAGTAAAAATAGAAGAAATTAGAAAGGGGGTAAATACTGCCTCACCGAACTGTATTTGTTTTAATGCCCCGGACAATCCTTCCTATGAAAAAAGATGGTAAATTATGTGGTCGTCAGCACCCAGTCAGCTGTCAGCGAGGTGACAGATTGTCATGAAACTTGCAATCAAAGGGATATCATAAATCATTCCGTGACACGAATTGCAAACTGTTTTAAAAATTCATCCAGTGTATCTTATCCCTCTTTCAGCATCCATAATTGCCTTATACTGAACCCAGGTAATTCCTCCATGCCCTTATATTAATGATAAAGTTTGCGTGACATGGTCAAAGTACATTCTTCTTTGACAACTTCTCTCACGTGTCCTTGCTCTTGTTCTTCTACTTCTCCTTCTGCATATTTCTTCTTCTGCGCAGAATTCGCCAACGCAGCTCCTCCCATGCTGCGCTTCCACCAACCGCAAAACAAATTTTTCATGCGGCCAGATTACATTTGAAGTCAATGCAACGATGCAAATAGACGCGAGTTTGCACCTTCTTGTGTGTATTCAGGTCTTTGTATTGACTTTGCATATAATGTAGCATATAATCTAATCTATAATGTATAATGTTTCTTCTTAGTATTTTTCTTTTGCTGCATTTTTTGGGTTTGGTAAACTGTACATTGTGAACATAGTTTTGTGTAAAGTATGAAGGTTATTATATTCAGTATAATAGGTGTTCCTGTATGTTAACGCTTGCTATGTTCTATATTGTTTCAGTTTTTTTCTTTTTTATTCATATATGTACATTTACGTATATATGGGGCAAGGCCTCGCATAAGCCCTTCGGGTTTCTTACCTCCTCCTTACACCTCACTTATTTTACTACATCGTGTGAACTTTTTGCACTGAATTTTAAATTGTGCTAATTGGAATCAAATGTAGCCGCATGAATGACTGGTTTCTCGTTTGGTGGGAAAGCAGTATTGCAGCTTTAAAGCTTCAAGCTCAGACACTGTAGAGCAGCTTCAGGATGTTCCAGCAGCAATTGCTGGATGCTTTTCTTTAACTTGTTTTTCTTTTCCCCCCATAGACTTAGGGCAGGGTATCTATTTAAAATACTCATACATACAACTTCAGAGCTAGAAACATTAAGCTAACTGCTGATCTTCATGTTGGGTCAGACTTATCATCTGCAAGTCTTTGTGATGATCCCTCATTTTTTTACCTCCTTGTTTAACTCTTCTTTTTTCATGTCCATGAACTTCCTGTTATGGTCCAGACGAGTCCCAAAAGCATAGTTGCTAACTAAGTTAGCAGCTTGCATAGTTCGTCCACTCACAGTCAATGGGGCCAACTATGTAGTTCAGCATCTGTGATTTCGGGAAATGCACCCTAGGAATCAAGTGCGGCGTAAGATGTGCAATTCGAGTGGTAGCTTAGTTCTTGAAAGCTGAAATTGATTACCAGGCTTGAGTGGACTGTAGTTGAACTCAGTCCCAATCACAGACCCTGATTAGGATTGGAATCTTGTTCGAATTACTGTAACTAAATGACATTATAGGTTACTGAGAGACTAAGTTGTCACTAAAGTACGAGTGGCATTAGACAAAGACAAAGAAGTTTAACTAGGACAAGGATTTCAGTAGGAATGTGACTTTACAATCCAGTAACTTGCACATGAACTAGAGGGCTTGAATACTCATCACTTGCATATTGGGAAACATGCGAGTTACAAGATTCAACCGAGCTGGAAGAGAAGCAGAAGACTTAAACTAATCACAACGCACATACACGTTGCAGATATGCAAGCTGCTGTACTGCGAACAGACAATAAAGGGATTCACACGAGGGTTGTGACACTTCAATTCATTTTAAAAAGCACACATGGCCCCAATGTTTTGATGGCAATTACCTCCAAACTTCCTATGCAGTTTCAGTGCGTCCAAAAGGATGGGTGTCGATGTTTCTGTCCATCTGGCCCAGTGTTTTCTTTTTTCATCGCTCCATTCGTAATTAAACTTCATTCATTTACCAAATCTTACAACTTTCAAGCTGAAGCCTTCAAACTTGCCACACTTAAGACCTTCCCAAAGGATGGATTTATAAGTATTTGTCACCCTCCCTACAGATAACACACTAATATTTGCTTTTCTCAATTTTCATCATTTTATCCCACATATATCCCCATTAGATAGTCTAAGATCCTTTTGACTATAGAAGAATTTGTCACAGAGAGATAGAAATTGGGTTGTTAGACTCTGGAAAGGGTCATGAACTTTTCCTACTTGTGATTATCCTATATTTAATCCTTCATAAATATTGAACCATTTGTCTTCGAGAGTTGGGGAAGAGCTTGTTGTAAAGCATTATTCTTAGCATCATTTTCATTATGAGAGCTTCTCTTTGTGAAGCCACATGTAGTTTTTGTTCTGTTGGTGGAGTCAATCACCCGATCTGAATCTAACTGAATATACACTTTACATGCTGAAGAGGAGTATCCTTTCAAACTCAAAGCATTGGAGTAGTGAACAAAAATATAAAATGTGTCACAGCCCAACAAATTACCATGCTCACTGCATATATCAGCTACAGATTAATTAATTATGCAAATTCATCAAAGGTTTTGCAGTTCCCTAGCCCTGTGCTTCTGATAGGAATTAGTCAGTTTGCTTGCTGATATTCCTGCGCTCACTGGTAGTTGCGGTGTACACTGATCTGTCGGCTTAACCCCTGCTGACCCTTGCTCTGTTCCACCTTATTCTTGGTGAAATTCACCTCTGTAGTTGGGGAGCCCTAATAGGAAACTGCTCTATGCCTCGCCGAAAACTGGGCTGCCATCATACTGGTCCCTGGCATATTATTGTTCCAGCGTTGGGAATGCCTCTTTGCTGGGTGCTTACGGCATGTGTTCAGTAGCCTGGAAAGGATTTCAGAGCCAGGCTAAAGTTATATTGGCTCTAAATATGCATGAAAAGTGACTTTAAGTTCTTCTGGACAATGGGCAGGATTACACAGGGCAATCTCACAGATTAAACAAGAGAGAATTAGGCTAAGATAATGGCTCAAAAACTTATTTGACATTTGGGTGAAATCCTGTTGCATACAAATCGAATACAGTTTACACAATTGGCAGCGCCCCTAAATAACCACTTGCAGTTAGCTAACAACCACTCCTAGAAAAAAAGTATTACGTTTCTAAGCTTTTATGAGGTACTCTGTAAAAGTTGAGCCTTCGTAAATCAGCAAAGGGTTGATGACCGTGTGGCAGGGACACATTCCAATCCCTGGATTCATGGGACTTAAGGACGTTAAATACTGGATGTATACTGCGCATAATATCAATCTGTATGTGAAGTCAGAATAAATGCATGTCATCTTTTAAAAGTGAAGAGCAGATATTATTTGCATAATGACATTCATAATGTTGATCCTAAATGCGGTCACATGAAATGTTCCATTTCAATTTGTTGGGAAGGTGACATCCTCCCTTCTTCATTTAGTTTATTGTGTCTATGAATATGGTACCTCTATCTCTTACCTTAACTTTTATCATTACTAATCCACATCCTAAGTACAAATAATTGGCAGAAGTATATTCTACAACAGTTTTTACAAATTGTTGGAAAATCTAAATTGTAAATCATTTTTGAATTGAATGAGTTTGAAAACAGTTCAAATTCTCAGTGTTTAGTGTTTTCCAGCAACATGTTTCAGAAAAGTTAGGTATAGAGTTTGTTTACATTTTTGTGACATCCCTTTTCTGCTTGACAGCCCCTGAAGAAATTGTTTGGGGTTCTGAGGGCACCAGTTGTTCCAGTATTGCAGGATTTTTCTTCAACGCTTCCTTGATATACATCATCATTGTCATATTTTGCACTTCTTACAGCACCAAATATTTTCAACAGGAGACAGATCTCAGCTGCAGGAAGCCAAGCCTGACAGCCGCACTCTGTAATAAGACAGCGTGTTGTTGCACTTCAAGAATATGACTTGTCTAATATAAATAAGCAGGGTCTTCCTTGAAAAAACATCAACTAAAAGACAGCATATACTGCTCTAAAATGCATGTATATCTGTCAACATCAATGGCACCAACACAGATGTTCAAGCAACTCATGCTATTGGCACAAACCACCTCCATACCACGATAGAAGCTTGATTTAACCACATGTTGGTAAAAACAAAAAAACAACGGTTTCTTCTTTGGCCTGGAAGACACAGAATCCATTATAACAGATTAACTATTTGAGAGGTTGACTGGTCAGAAGACAGAACACCTTTCCACTGTGATTTAGTGCATTTCAGATGAGCTCAACCCCAGAGAAGACAGCTGTGTTTCTGGACATATTTGGCATGTAGCCTCCTCAGTGAATGGTTCCATCTTGAATTACATTTATCGGTGCAATGTTGAATGGTTTCTATTGGCAAGGCTTTTTCGATGTAGTTCCAGCCCATTTGGTTATAACAATCACGAAAGCATGTTGGTTTTGATTGCAGTGCCATCAGATGGATCAAATATCTGGGTCACTCAGTATTGACGTTCAACTTCCCTGTAGCTCTTAACAATATAAAACTCCATAGAGAGTGGGTACACCTGCACATCTGTTTTTAACAGAAGTATTCCAACACTCTCAAAGTCTCCCCTCTCCTGACTCTTTTGGAACTTGTTGCTGGCATCAAGTTCAGAATGAGCCTGTGTTTCCAAGAGACAATAAGGTTCATGATATACAAAAGGACATTTTTTTTCTTGTACTGTTTTAATATAAGACACTGTTTCATCTTTTTCAGAAATGGAGCTCTATGGCAGAGATGATATTTAACCTCTGTTTTCACCTTTGGTGAGAAAAGACACGCTCACACAGAGCGGAAGAGGGAGTGAGGATGGTATGCAGTGAAAAGGGCTGCTAATATACGATGCATGCTCTCTGGTAGCATGGTTTCTGGACTGCATACGTAACTGCAGCTTCAGACAGAGGGCTAGTTTTCTTGGCGCCGTCTTCCTCCAGAATGGGCTTGTTGGACATGAGATCCTCAAGCCTCAGGTTATTGCTCGCTGTATAATGGTTACCTCCTCAGCCCAACACCATCAGTTCACTGACCCAAATTAACCCACCACACCACCCCCTCGGAGAGTTTAGTTTTGTGTAATGATATGGGAACTAGGTTTGTCACTGAGCAGCTTCAGGCCTGAGTCCAAGATATAAAACTTGCGCCTAAAGCTCTCTATGAATGGATACGATGCAGTAATGAGAATTTAATCATTTTCTCCAGATAGCAGTTCTGCTCAATACCAATAATTGAGCCTAGTGCTAAAAGTACTTGAGTCACATTTCACACTCAGTGACATTAGGATGGGAAAACATCTTACCCGAGTCCACTGCCTCGATTTTCTGAAAATGGACATGTCAGTACTAAAGTACTGTTTGTTAGCCCTGTGGGCTCCAGTTGTAATATTAATTCCATGGCCTTCATTTGTGCCCATTAGCCCATTTGGCTTTCATTTAAGGTTAATTGCGGAGTATTATGAAAGCGCACAACAAAAATATGTATCATTGCAAAGTGTTATTGAAGCTTGCGATTCGTTCATCTCGGATATCGTTTAAGCCCTTCGTTTTCATTCACAAAATTTGGTTATTTAGTGGTGTTAGTGGAATTATCGAATGAAAATGTGAGGGTGGGGGAAGGGGGTACTGACTGAACAGGAAGTAGCTGAAAAAAGATTTCTGGGGTCTGATGTTGGGAAGACAGACACCTCACTGTCTAAAAAAAGACCTTGAGGTCCATCATTTTACTAGGGGGTTTAAAATAAAACCAGCTGCCCCTGTCTGCTAGAGAGACAGAGGTGAGCGAATGTGAGCATAGCTGGAGCTGGTCTCTGCAGCTAAGGGCTGTTAGTCTTCTGCGGGCAGAAAAAAGATCCTGCAGGCCGGGAATTAGACGACTGTCTTGTGGGATTCGTGTGCTGGAACACATCTGTGGTGGAAACTCAGTTATTTGGTGAGTACCAAAGCTTAGCAAATGAAAGCTCGAGTCGCTGCTTAGGTCACGTGGCTAATGATCACTGTGGTATTTTGCTCCGGCAAAGAGATCAGTTTTTATTGGTCAACAGGTGTAAAAATTATGAGAAAATTTCACTGATGATTTCAGATGTCTTATCGGTGTTAATCTAATGGTGCTTTATCTTTTCTATTATTTTTTATTGATTCCAATACTAGAATTTGTTTTAGATCTTGCTGAACAGTTGAGATGAAATGACACACTCTGTGTGTGTATGTGTGTGTGCGCGGGTGTGTGTGTGTGGATTTCTATCAAATTATATTCATATGCTTTATTTACTGATATTTTATACATGCACTTTGTGTGGTACATCTCTCTGGATAAAAGCGTCTGCTAAATGACAATAATGTAATGTAATAATGATAAGAACGAAAAGACCCCACAAGGCTTGTAAAGTCTGAAAAAACAAGCACTGCAGAAAAGCTTACTTCTGGGCTTGGGTGAGGTTTAATTCTAGCGTCACTGTAGGAGTAATAGTAAGATCTATTTCTAGTTTTAAGGTTAGCTGTTTGAATTAGGCTCTTGGTTAAAGTAATATGTTAAATTAAGGTTAAAACGTTGGCTGTTTTGGGGGGTGTATAGGTTAGGGTTAAGATAACGCTTCAGGAAAGGGTTGGGTTTGAGGTTAAGGTTTAGGCTAGTGGGTACACAAAGAGGATTTTGGAGCAAAAATAATGTTTTGGTCTCTATGGGGAAAGAAAAACAAATGTGTTACCCTATGTGTGTGTGTGTGTGTATGTGTGTGTTGTGCAATTGATTAACAATTGCTGTGTAAACACGAAAAATACTGTCATACAGCACATGCTAATTGTCTCACATAATGAGCCACTTATTGATGCTAACTTATTCCAGTCAACCAGAATCCATTTTCAGGGGAATTAAAAATGATTCGGCTGCATCTATTACGCACGCAAATATTTGCAGTATAGATGATATGTTTTCTAGTGTCTACTGTATCTGCCCATAAATAGATAAAAAGAAAAAAGAAAAATTTGAATGTTTTTTTTTTTTATTACTACACTACATGTTTCTTTTTTTTTTCATTTTATAATCAAATGAGCATATATATTTTATTTATATTATAGCATTTGGATATCAAATGCTTGAAGGCACATATCAGTTAAAGTGAAAAGGTTAAGAATTGTTCACCTACTCATACCTGGAGGTAACTTTACTTTAAGACGGACAGATGGTTCAGTAGCCGACATGTGGCTCATTCTGAAGAGGAACAGGCTCGCAGAGCTATAGTGCTATAGTTCACCCCACACTGCGGCATAATCAGCCGTGGCACGGGTCAGGGTATATTTCAGTCTGAGGGGGTAATCGCATGTCGCTCTTGCGGTCGACTGTAGCGGGTGGTACAGGAAGTGGCAGCCTCACTGCTTAACTCGCGTGTGGCTCCATGAACGGAGCTGGCAGCTAGCTGCTCGTGCTTTGAAGCATATCAACGAACAAATATTTTCCCCTTTCCGACTTCTGTTGGATAAATTTCAGAATAGCACTCCGTGACTGTATTGCGTTTTGTTTGCATTTCTTGTCATCGCGTAAACACATCGTGTCGCTCATTAAAATTTGGAAATTACTTGTCTAAATTCTGTTATGGTTTACTCAGGCCACATGGTTTGGCAGTACTACCTTTGCCAACCATTGTGTGATGTTAATTGCTTCTCCAAATGAGCTGGTTCCCAGAAGCTTGTTATGCCATCTTGCACGATCTGTCCCATTATTATTGGATTATTACGAAAGATATCAGCTTTGAATCCCGGTAACCTGAATTGCGTCAGTATACATCTTGTTGTTTAACCCCTTTGCGCAGAATAGAAATAATGTCAATTTTTCCTTTTGTGCTTGAACCTATTTAGGCTTTATAACTCAGTATTCGCGTCAGAGAGACTGTGGAAACTAATTCCAGTGAAGCAAGACATTTGGAAATTCAATTACAGAATTATTTAGGAATTAAATTTTGGAATTTATGGACGTCAGCGTCTATATCTGCACAAAGAGGTTAAATGGATATGTAGTAAAAGGGATTTTACGAGAGGGAAAAAAGGCATGCTGAACTTGTGTAAGTCTTTCTAGTTCATAGGGCCCTCTTTATGTCTGTAATGTGATGCTGCATTCTGCATACTGGAGCCAAGACTTTATGTGGTTCAGTCATCACTGCCTCTAAACCTGTCAGTCATATGAAACCTCTGAATGAAAGTTTAACCTTGATTTGTTATCTGTCTGACTCCTCTTTTCATGTGGAGGAATGATTCAAAATGGATGGCTGTCTTCTTACCTCTAAATTTAGGCAGCACATTAAACAAGGAAATGTCAGTATATTGTCAGTTGCCTAAATTTTCTCTATGCGAACAAAGTACCTTGTGCAATTACAGCGTACTTATTTAAAAGTCATGTTGAAAGTCTTATCAAAGACTTTCCTCTACCGACAGAGTGGATTTTGCCAATGAGCCGTCTGCATATAGATTTTCATTCTTTATCCTAAGGGAAATATTTGTTCATGACATTTTTTTTTCTCCTCATCCCTCTGCCTGGGAGGAAAGTTCCCCAGGCAATGGATTGAAATAAAGTTTGTGTCTCGCAAGGACCTGGCATATTCAAGAGGACTTCGCCCTATCCTGTGGAAAAACCTTTTGGCCTTTAAAACTTATCATACCGCAGCCAACCTTTTCCACCACATTTTGGCGACAAAAAGAGCTGTCTCTGACTGACCCAGGACTCTATCCCTTCAGCAGAAAAAGAAAAAAGAAAAAAGAAAAAAATGGCACCATTTTCCTTGTCACAGTGTTCATAAATTAATTTTACCTCAGATACAGGACACGTTGCCTGCTTTTTAAAGGCTGAAGGGGGTAAAACGGTACTTATATTTAGGAGGTTGCAGTGACAGAGCGATAGCTTTACACTAACATACCCATCATAGCTGGGCATCTAAAATTGGGTGTTTAAGGGGAACACTGTGCCATAAAATCAGATGGTGCCCAACACGAGCCTAATGATAGCACGCCGTGATGTAAGCGTGAAGCAAGAGCCTTTGGTTTCCCCGACTCTTTTCTGTGCCAGAGATGTGAGAGGAATACCGGTAGCAATGGCGACGGACAGCGTAAGGTCACAAGAGCGTCACAAGGCACTTTTTGATTCTGAAGCGCAGGTCTTCTCTTCTATTGGGATCTGACAAGTCATTACCCAGTCCATAATATTCCACTCGATCTGCTTCATTAGATTTCAAAGTAAACTGTGTTTGCAGTGCAATAAAATCAACTCAATTGGTATGACTTAATTTACATTGAGTCGAGTCTGAACTCCCCATGATATATTAATTTCCATGCAAAGCAGTGTCAGATTCACTACTCAGCTGGTAAGAGCGCATATTGATCATTTCATTATGCCAACTGTCAATTAGCATTGTGAATTTCATTTTATCAAAGATGATGGTGAATAGCAAAGCATTTGTTGAAGAGAGACATTGATTTTCCTCACGAAACACCATATTTTGCATGTGGTTAGCAACGATAATGGCTAACATCGCACAGCAGTTTAGTAGAGCGACGAGCATCTCAAACCTCAGACCCTAGAAGATGTGCTTCAACACTGAGCCCACCGCTGATTAGACCAGGGTCATCAAATTACGGCCCTTGAGGTCCAAGATCTGCCTGGTCTCCACCCTCCCTTTTCCTTGGAGTCAAGAGTCAAGACAGTCTGGCAAATCAGAGACACGAGTTGTTCAGGCAATTCGTTAATCAGCTACCTGGCATTAACAAAGGAACACCAGGTCCAGATTCAGTGACCCCCCTGATCTAGATAGTCCCCCTTTGCAGCATGTGGTGCCCATCTACTTGCCACCGTCAGTATTTGTGGAGTCTGGATTCGATCTGAGACATGTGGCTCATTCATCCAGCAACAAGATAAGTTTCACACATCCAGAGTCATAAATTGACTATGAATTCTTGATTTAGACCATGCTTAAATACCTTCAGTCAGCTGCACATTTAAATAAAATGGCCCGCAGGCACAAATTCGATGCCAGGATTGGTGTATTGATTGTTTTATTGAAGGAGGAAAAAATGAAATTGAACTGAGGCACAATTATAGCACAGTGGTAACAGCAAAATGGTTTTAAAATTGAAGTGGATTCTTTTGAAAACAAAAGTGCCGCCAGTAAGCTGATGAAATTCCTGTTCAGGGCTTAATCCATCCCCCTACATTATTTTCCACATGCTTCATAAAAACAAATTGGTTGACTGGGATGAAGAGTTGGAAAAATTGATTGTTAGCTGTCTGAGGTCTGGAGAAAAGATGCTCTCTCATGATATTGACTCCCCGTCAACCATAGGCCAGTTAACAAGTCAGGGTGTCATTGTTCTCTGTAGTTATTAGCAGAGGATATTTTTTTTTTTTATTGTTGGGAAATGTATAAATATTTTCCTCTCTTATTCGATTGGTCAGCCACTTGCACGACCTTCAGAGATTTTAATGAGGTCCCACACCAACACGGTCATTTTAGATTCATGAGAATACCTTTTGGACTGTGTGACAGCATCCTCTATAAATACCACTTTAGGTGGCTATGTACAGAATGTAAATGGTTCTTGAATGACCTCACACTCAGCAATGTTGAGCATGGAGTCATTTGGATGACAGGAGCAATTTATGTGCACTGTTGCTGGTGTCAGACTCAGATATAAAGCATGTTGACGATGTTTAAAGAATAGCAGATAACTCTTCACTTGGCAGGACAAATGTCTGCAGCTAACCTCTTTCTTTACAGTTCTGGTTAGGTGCCTGTGATGTGAAGTTAATCTTAGTTGCCATCAGTTGCCATCCTGTTATTCTAAGAATATGAATTCCTTGTCAGGTGTTTTGCTATATATAAAAATTACTCTCGACTCATTGTCCTTATAAGCACAACATGCAGTATATTCATTCATTTATTTTCAAATTGTGTAAATATTATTTTCATGGAAGTCTAAATTATTTCCTGTCCACCCCCATGTAATTTTGTGGTTTTCTATGAGGTAATCAGGCAGTGAAATACAGAATCAGGTAATAAATTTATGTTTTAAAACAAAGCACTCTGAAGTCTCATTGGAAAATGAATGTTATGACTTTTGATGACTATTATTAATGGTAAAAGTTGTGATTATTCACATCCAGAAAACCAATCATGTCATGTTGGGACAGACGCTTTATCAAAGCAGACAGTAAGAGCATGAAAAATGAAGGTAGTGATGTATCGATCTGTATCCATTCCGGAGCCGGACCCTGGTTCTCAGGTCTCTCTGTCTGTGTTATGATTGACGCAGTGAGTCAGCACTCTATCGTATCCCAGCTGCAGGCAGTGCAGGCAGACCCAGGACAGGACTTCCTGAGGAAGCGGAGAGGCACCGGAGCAGAGCTCCTGCGGAGGGAACTGAGCCAGAGTACATCCCTTTGAAGGACAGGCTGGCCATGTATCAGGCTGCAGTCTCAAAAAAGGAGGCAGGCACCTCCTCCAGCATGGTGAGAGTACCACTGCTCTGGAACATCGTGTACCATTGCCTTCACACATGCTAGCATGTACTGTATATACTCAGAGCCAGGAATTAAAGCTAGTGCATGCACATATACCTCTTAAAAACATAAATAACTGTTTACTCTTATATGCGCGCATACCAGTAATGGACTGATAAAAGCAGTGTGTTCACAGACACAGCACGCCACCTCTCATAAACATGCATAAACGCAGCACTCAAAAGCAATTTCAAAGACTCATTTGCACATCACAGGCACATGCCTATATACTGCTGATGCACTTTCTGACAGGAATACGCAAACGCATGTGCATAAAGACTGGAGGACAGACTGTGACATGTTATCCATAATGCATAACAGCTGCAAACACACACACACACACACACACACACACATATACACTTGTGTGTGGCACCAGTCACAGTTAAGGATGTCAGAAAGACATTTTTTCACAGCTGCAGTGCTTTTACATGACTGCTGAATAGCATATGAGCCCTACATCAAGGTCAGCTCAATTCTACCCCATTTTCTCAGTGGGCGCTGAGTGCACCGTCATTGTTTGCACATGCAAAAGAACCTACCGAGCCTTTTCAGCTATTTATCATTAACTTGTTTTCAGGCCCTCAACTGCTCCTTCAGCATTTACACAAAGACGTGTTTTGAAATGTGGGGGAGGCTTATCTGCTTGAAATGAATTGAATGGATGACGAGGAGAGGTGCTCCTATTTTTCAATTCCTGGTTTTCAATTATGGCTTCTGCTGATAACTTTATTTATCTGTTTCTTTTGGGAAGCATAAAACATCCTGAATTTCTCAGGCCCAAACAGTGGCGGCCCCACATCACCCCCGTCAAAAAAATGAGGCGTTATCTCCTCTCCTTTGGCACTGTTGTGGAGATTAGCATGGCCGGCTACAAAGCATGCTAGTTTCCAATATTTTTGGGTAAAGCTTACTTTTTACAGTTTTGGATTTTGCAAAGAACTGAGTAACTTTTACACAGGCATTGCACGTGACTCCTAACTCAGCGTAATCATCATTTCATCATGAGTTAATGGCCTGCGACCATTAGAATGAATGTGACATACGGAATGGATTGAATGGGAAAGCAGTTAGTCACTGTGAGCGGCTATTCCATGTCTACACAAGGGAGTGTGACTCATGCTTACCGCTAGCGGGATGGAAATAGTTCACCCCTGCACAAGCACTACATGATAGCTTTTTTGCGCCCCCTGCAGGATTCCCCGGGAAACTATAATTTGCGCATTAAATCCTGCACCAGTTTTTTTCTATTCTGACGGCGGACAGAGCAAGTATTAAGTTACGTGCTTCTCCCACCATGAGTGCTCTTCCATAACAAGAGCCTGAAAGTGTGCATGACACAAATTTTTTACTCCTCTGGTATTTAGTTCTTTGACGTGTGAAAAAGCATTCTAACATTTAAATACTTCTAAAATTGTGTTAAAAAATATTGCTATCTTGACTTGAAATTTGTCACAAGGATGCGCATCTCGCGATTTGCGATCGTGGGGTCAGTTGATTTGATTCCCAACGAAACATAGCGGAAAGCAAGAGGAAGGCAGTGAGGAAAGGAGGGCGATATTGTGTAGCTAGAGCGCTGAACACCCAAGTTTTCGTACCTATACGTTTTACACTCTGGGCATGTCACTGTATGTCTCTCCCTCAGATCCCACTTTCAGGGCGAAATGCGTCAAATTCGTGCTGTGGGGTCGCGTTGATTTCAGCGAGAAAATTCAAGTGAAATTACTCAAAGCTGAACCACGCTGAGACTGTGATCAATTACACAGTCATCACAAGTTAGGCATTCTCGGACCACGTTTGTGGGACAATTTTAGAGGGAAAATTAGAGTATCTTGGGCAGCAGAAAGTGACAAAAAAATTTCAATTTCAAAAAACCAAAAACAAAGAACTTTGTGTCCTATAAACCTTAAAAACATGTTGTGTCTTTGGGAAAAGGAAATTTTGCATGCGTTTCAGTGAACATCTTTATTTATGAGGGCACGTGGCACCCAGATCGTTCTTTCCTTTGTTCCTGCCCTTCTGACCCCTGACTTGATAGGCTCCTGCCGGAGGTCGAGCCACAAAAGAGCTCCGTGAAAGCCATCACTTTGATTTGTGGGCATGTGAAGTGAAGGAGGCTAATGGTGTATTTAACTGCTCTGGCAGGTTGCGGAGGAGGCCGGGGTCCGCTCCTTGCCTGGCGGCCTCGCCAGCGTGAAGAAACAATTTGAGAGTCGGGAAATTGCATCGTCCCACAGTACTGTGACCCAGGTCCATATCCAGCACAGATCAGTGCAGGTAATTAAGGAAAGTTATTGCCGTGTGTCGAGCACAGAGGATGCTGGGTAAGGGAAAGGCCGTTAAGGGGGCAAGCTTACATGGGGAGAACACGAACATTATCTGGCCCTCAGTCTCTCGTGTACCATCTGGATGTCCTTTTGAGCCTCGTTGCTCCAGTGAGCTCCTGCATTTTTAACTTCCCTGCAGAATTTTAAATATGTCTTCTGCAATCACCAGGCACAGATGTTTGTGAATATTGAATGGATCCGGTGGCTTAAGTGATGCGTAGTACAAATTACCTTGTTCATTAAAGTTTGGCAGTCTTGAGTTGTCGTATGCCTTATATATGCCGTAGTGTTGATGTTGGGGGTAAATGGCTTTCTTTTATGCAGCATTATAGCAACATCTTGCCATGACTGAGGAAAAAGATACAGCCCTCTGTGGGTCTCAAATACTGGGCAACACTCTGTTTATTCAGTTTGCTATCAGAGATTCCTGTGGTAGAATCACAAACTGATGTCAACAGCACATACTCTAAAATGGCCCAAAAGTATCTCATACTAATGTTTTTTTTTTAAACCTTTTCTTGGTAAACCTGTTTTTTCAGCCATCTCAGAGTTGTCGATAAAAGTCATTTTTCTATTAACGGCCTGTAATTGCGAAGCTCCCGCTGGAAATTGCTCCCTTGATGTACTCTCTTTGTCTGCTTCTATTTGAATATTAATTAGTCCCTCTCTAGCCAATTACAAAACCAGACCTACAGGGAAAAGCAGAAATTCCTGAGCCCAGTGTGAGTGTATGTGTGTCAGTGTATGTGAGTTCCTACATTATCGCGTGTAGCGTGTTTGTGTTCGTTTGTGGTAGCCTGTGAGTGAGAGACGTTTGAGAATATGCATGTATTTTACATGAATGTACTGTGTGCGTATGTAAGTATGTGGGCATTTACATTCAGGGGTAAGGATGCTCACAGGGCATCAAGCTTGGGGGTGTTTCAGGCATGTCCAATGGGACAGATACCTCAGAGTAGGCCCAGAATATATTGAAGGGACTCCCGGCTGACGAGGGAGGTCATTAGGATCCCCTGGAATAAACTGACGAAGGTGTCAGGGCTGCAGGTTGTCTGGGCTACATCTGATTGGTCTGTTAGCTCCCCAACAATAAAGTGGTTAAGCAGCTAGATAATGGAGGCAGTGGCGTCGCCAAGGAGGGGCCTGGGGCACGTGCCCCCCCACAGACATCTCATGCCCCCCCCATTTAAGATATTTAACCGTCACCCCCCGTCCCCGTACCCGTCAACAAAATAAACGTGTGCCCGCTCATCAAACTGTTGTGCCCTCCCCCCCGCAGAATATAAAATCTGGTGATGCCAGATGATCCCAGTGTGGATGGAGGGATAGACGTGTGCAAATGTTTGCCATCATGGACCGCCCAAATGCATGTAGCTGCTTGTGAATGTGCACGCCTGTGTTAGTGATCGGTGTTGATGGTGTCATCTGTGCCACAGGAAGTGTCCAGCTCGTCAGAGGTGACCGTCAGGAGTAACGCCAGCGAGGATATTTCATCAGCTCACCAGACATCCTTTACTCAAGAGGAGCAGGTGACAGAGCCTCCCCTTACTGCTTCACACGGTCCAGGACTGCTTTATAGCTCACTGGTCGAACAGTTCTTGCTCTTTACCTAATGATGCTCTTGTTATAACTGCTGTGTGGTATGTGTCGTCGCTTTTTGCTGTCGAATTTAAATTAGCCACATGAGCACAATAGAGTCAGTGTGGTAGTAACATTAAGCTGGGAGAAAACCAGTCCAGGCATCTGATCTTGTTAGTGGTCACAAAGGCAAACATCTTCTAAAAGTAAGTGCAGCTGAAGTGAAGATTAATGCTGTTTCCCAAGATGATATTTAAATGTATTCCCCTTCCCCACTTATTCTTACATAAACGGATATGCTTCTTTTTTCCATTATAATACTCGGACGGTACGGCACATTCTAGGAACAACCCCGTTCAGAAAAAAGTTGGCTCATTTTTTGAAAATATGCAAATTAAATCAGAAATGGAGTGAAGTCCGTTCACCCTCTGCTTTATTGAAATTGCTACAAAAACACATAATTTGATGTTCTTCCGTGATACTGATAGCAATTAAATTTGATTCTGTGTAATTGCAGCAATTACACCAACTTCATTTCACTGCAGGTGTCACATGATCAAAGTGTTCACCAGAACTCCATGGCTTCCGATTTCGCAAACCACTACGAGGAAACAGGTGAAGTATCAGTTTGTGTTGCCTCCCCTGTGAGAAAGTATTGGGGACACATGAATCACTTTACATTTCATCCGCTGCCGTCCCGTCCATACACAATTCTCGTAATCTCTCTACAGGCCACAAATCAAGATTGACCTCATATTTAGCAGGATTAGTCATGGTGGTAGGGTCACGCCACCCGTCCAGTTCACTGAAAAAAGAGATTTTGACCCCTAGTAAATGTTCCATATATTAATTAAGCATATTTTAATAGAAATAGGTGCGTTATTTAACTCCAAGTAATTTCAAATAGTCAACATAATAAAAATGTCTAGCTTCAGATAAAAATATTTTGTGCAACCACTTACCTTAAAAAAAATATGTTCATTCAACAAAACATTTTTTTCAGTGTTTGGTTAAAATCAGCTAATTATAAATAATAATTTAAGATTTTATTCCTTAAAGTTATTTATTTTACAGTGTGTAACTCGTAATTGTTCTGACGTTCGCTTGTGTGGATGGAGTGATGTTATATTTGGCGGGATGATTTGTGATGCGGACATCACGGCGCCCATTGAATTTGGTTAAGATCGGCAAATTTGAAGTGTAAATAATTAATGATTTAATGTGATAACAGTAATCGGGCAGTTGTTCATCTGCTGCTTAATGTGAGAACAGCACAAATACATAACATGTTGTTTGTATATAATGGACAGTAGTGAAAAACTATCATCCAAACACATGAACAGTTCTTTGCCTTGATAAAGAAGGCAGTTCTTATGTGATGTCTTTTTGGGATGTCTTTGGTAAAGTGAAGTAAAGTATTCTGTGTCCATACAGGAGATACATCTACTGTCCTGGGGTGCGTTTCTCGAAATCACAGATGCTAACTTACATAGTTGGGCCCATTGACTGTGAATGGAAAAACTATGTAAGTTGCTAGCTTAGGGAAACGCACCCCTGGGCGATCACATTTTCAAGTTTTAAATTGAAGCCGATTTCTTTATTCTCTATCATTTTAGGCAAAGAGATTACCTGCTTTTTTTGCCGTGTTATGCGATTTGAACATGACATTTTTTTCTTACATTTGAACCAACCACACTGGATGAAGCATGGAAGTGCTTTGGCTCGTGCACATTTTTTTTTTCTGTATTAGGCATTACACTATATCATTATTAGTATGCATCTTCCTGTGAAACAAAGGGGTGGCAGAGTGGTGCAGTTGGGTGGCACCGCTACCTCGCGGCAAAAATTTTAATTTGAGGGTTTTGGCCCAGCTTCTCTATGAAGTCTGCATGTTTTGTCAATGTTTGCATGGGATTTCTCTAGATACTGTAGTTTCCTGCAACTATGTAAAGACATACATATTTAGCTACTTAGATTCTCTAAATTATCAATAGGAACAAGCTGAGAGAATGAGTTGTGTACCCTGCAATGGATGGGTTGGATGTCCCAGGAACATTCCTACCACATCATTTGGATGCTTGGATAAGTTCCAGCTCTTCAAGACCTTGATCACAAATTAACAAGACAGATAATGTACGGATATGTACCATAAGATAATAAGTTTTATCTGCCTGGATTATTGATAAGTTAATGGATTTTTTAATGGATATCATACTATTCCAATTTTGCCATTATACGATATACCTTGATCTACTGAAATGCTGCATTATTCTTGTCTTTTTTAAAATACAACTATATATTTCTGTACATTAGTCATTTAGTCATGGATCAGGTTGCATGGAGAGAGCTATCTAACTATTTTGTCATTTCAGATGCGAGATTGTTAGTTTTCAATTAATGACAATAAATGAATTAGGTCACAAAGACTACTGAATCATTTAATTAACCACTAAACATGGTTGATAATGACCATTACTCATTACATTCATCATATGACCATGGAATTATGAAGAGTCTCCAACTATTGTACATTTCTATTTACTTGAATATTTCTCCAAAGCAGTTCTGGTTCAGAATTCCTGCATGGAAGCACTTGCTCCTTCCTCAGTTGTTCATTATTTTGTATTATGAATAACAATGTTGTTTTTAAATTCTTTCTGCAGTGAAGGTCATTGGAGGAGAAGACTTGCCAAAGATTTCCACTCAGACACTGAAGCAACAGTTTGAAAGAGCCATTGAAGAATCCACTCCAAGCAAGCAAATAAAGGTAATTTGAGTAATTTATTGCTCACATCCAAATTTCCAACTTTAAAATAAAATAGTCATTTCATATGCAATCTCCTCACTCACTTCATTATGTTGAGATAAATTAAGAACAGAACATGGTGGTTTCCTGTGAGGAATCATGAAAAATAATTGGATTAGAAATTCAAAGCATATCATCCATTGATGTTCAAGAAACAGTATGTGGACGCCAGTACTTTTTATTGCATATAGTGTCTTTTTCGTCCTGCCTGGGCTTCTCTAGGTTTAGTATACCTTTACTTTTCCTTGACTATCCTTTCACTTTACTTTCCAAGTCATGTGATACATTAATAGCTAAATAAAGCATAAACTAAACATTGATCAAATTTGGACGAGTGATAATGCATTTATATTTATGTTACAATTTGAGAAATTTTATTGGGACTTGATGCTGTTCTAATATATTCTAGTATATAGTGCATCTTACTGGTATTCTAAATCATTTGAGGCAAAAGTTATAGGGTTAAAAAAAAGCAATGAATGTATCCGTATTCTTTCCTTCTCAAGATTGATGTCGATTACAATAAATTTCAATGGGCTCCAGTTGCTAATGTTTCATCTAAGGCCACGACCAGCAAGAAAACCGAAGTCTCGTCCGTGACTTCTAAAGTGGAAGATGTGGCCTCCAGCTCAGCTAGTGCCTCTGCTGCTATTTATGAGAGCATGGAGAGTCTGCCTCCTCCGCCCCCAGAGCTACTTCAGCCACCACCTGAACTTTCAGAAGGTTGCTCACCAGAGCCTATTGAACCAGCCCCTCCATCAAAGCAATCAGTCAACAAGCAGTACTCCAAGCAGAGGAACCTCTACGAGTTGAAGCGTCTCTATAAGCACATCCACCCAGAAGTCCGCAAGAACTTGGAGCAAGATTTCTTCAGTGATGTGACAGAGATAGAGAGAACCCAGATGGAGAGCCAAGAGGAAGTGACAGGGGATGTGCAGCAGACCAGGTCTGTATTTGAAAACACAGGCAGCAGTCCAAGCAAGTGTTTGAGCCCCGAGCGGGAATATCTGGAATGGGACGAGATCCTGAAAGGGGAAGTGCAGTCCATGCGTTGGATGTTTGAGAACAAACCCCTGGACTCCATTAAAGATGAATCCCCTGATGAGGATGGCACGAGGAACATTGCTCAGCAAGAAATAATTGCTGGGAACGATGTAAGGTACACAGCATGGATGTTTGAAACGCAGCCGATGGACACCTTAGGAACGGACAACCCGGACGCACTTGACGAGAAAGGCAAGTGTCCTGAGCTGGCAAGAGGAGATGTGCGCACTGCCACTTGGCTATTTGAAACACAGCCATTAGACACTCTCAATAAGGTCTATAACGAGGAAGGAGAAACAACACAAGTCATTATGACAGATGACATAACTCGAGGGGATGTGAAAACTGCAAGGTACTTATTTGAAACTCAGCACTTGGACTCTCTTGGCCACACCGAATCTACAAATGAGGCTCACTTCCTGCAGCTGAAATCAGAGCTGGAGGAAATTAAAGGGGGGGTGAGGACTACCACACAAATGTTTGAATCTCAGCCCATGTGTGTCATCAGGGGAGACTCGGGTGAGATGCTGGAAATCACGACTATCCGTCGAGAGGAAACGGAGAAAGGGGATGTGAAGACCTCTCGTTGGCTCTTTGAAACTCAGCCACTGGACATGATTAACAAGGACCCCACTCAAGTGAAGGTGGTTTGCGGTGTGTCCATGGAGGGCAGCGGCCGGGACAATGTCAAGAAGGGCAAATGGCTGTTTGAGACAAAGACCTTAGACTCGATCAAAGATGAAGAATGGGAAGACTCTCGGCTACAGAAGGAAGAGATCATTGGAGCTGACGTTCAAAAGCATTGTTGGGTGTTTGAGACTCAGCGAATGGACACTTTGAAAGATGATTCAAATGCCAGACCTATGTCTGCTGAAGAAATTGTCGGTGGCGACGTGCGCGGTACCAGACATTTATTTGAAACTGTTCCAATGGAGGCCCTGAAGGAACATCCAGAAGTGGGCAAACTTCAAAAGCTTGTAGCATCTGAGGAGGAAAAAGGTGACGTGAGACATCAAAAGTGGGTGTTTGAGAGTCAACCGCTTGAGAATATCAGGGAAGAGAAAAAGGAAGTAATCCGGACTGTAAGGCTAGAGGAACTGGAAAAGGGCGATGTCTCGAATTACAAGGGAATTTTTGAAACAATGGATTTAAGCAAGTGCGATGAAACTCAAAAAATACAAATTGAGGGTGTTACTAGCGGCTCGGTGAAATCAAACACTGTCCTTTTTGAGTCCACTCCCTTATATGCAATGCAGGACAGCTCTGGTCACTACCATGAGGTGAAAACAGTGCGAAGGGAGGAAATAGTGAAAGGAGATGTGAGAAGCTGTAAGTGGATGTTTGAAACACGTCCTATTGATCAGTTTGATGAAAGTATAACAAAGTTACAGGTCATTAAAGGAATTTCAAAACAAGAGGTTGGGGCTGGGGATGTCAAAACAGCTAAGTGGCTTTTTGAAACACAGCCTCTGGACTCCATGAAATATTTCAGCAATGTTGAGGACGAGGAGGATGAACCTAAGCCGGAAGTTGAAATTGTGAAAGGTGATGTTAAAACATGCCGGTGGATGTTTGAGACACAGCAAATGGATACACTGTATGAGAAAGAAAGTAAGCAAAGTGAAACTGAGGAAATTCATAAAGGAGATGTGAAAACCTGCACTTGGCTCTTTGAGACTCAAAACCTGGACACAATTCGAGACGAGTCGGAGACTGTCATTAAAACGCGTACGGTGGAACAGGAGGATGTCCAGAGCAAAGACGTTCGCATGGTTCGCTTCCTTTTTGAAACTGAAAACCTGGAGAACATCGTAGGTGAAGAAAATACCTCTTTTAAGACAGTAACTGATATAGATATTCAATCTGGAGATGTATCCAGAATGAAGTATATATTTGAGAATCAGTCGTCCGACATTATGACCTCAACTTCAGAGGAGATCATGCATAAGCTGAAAGCCACTCAGGCAGAAGACATTCAGAAAGGAAATGTGGTTAATTGCACGTGGATGTTTGAAAATAAACCTATTGATGCCATTTGTGAGGACTCTGATGAACAGAAGAACATGCGGACTGTATTAGATATACAGGGGGGTAATGTGGAAAAAGGGCGATTCATTTTTGAAACAACATCTTTAGACAATTTTCAGAAGGAATCCTCGGACGACGTGGTGAGCCAACTCCAAAAAATTATTTGCCAGCAAGAGGAGAAAGGAGATGTGAAAAACTACACCATGATGTTTGAGACTCAGCCTCTGTACGCAATCCAGGACAAAGAGGGCCATTACCATGAAGTTACCACGGTCACTAAGGAGGAAATCATGCGGGGAGATGTAGTGGGTGCAAGGTGGCTGTTTGAGACAAAGCCTCTTGACTCAATAAAGGACACTGATGAGGTCTATGTCATTAAATCTGTCACCGAGGAAGATATTAATAAAGGGGATGTGAGCTCTGCTCGGTGGAGGTTTGAAACACAACCTCTGGATGAAATTGCAGAGGACATGAAAGTTTCAGTCAGAACTGTCAGTGATGTTCAAGGGGGTGATGTCAAGATGAACAAACAACTTTTTGAGTCAGATTACACGTCTCAGAAACTTGTGCGCACAGTAAGTGTGAGTGAAATCCACAAAGGTGATGTTAAAACTGCGACGTGGATGTTCGAAACCCAAACACTGGATAAGATTCGCAGTGAAGACGCTGAATACGATGAAATGGAAACAGTGACAAAAGAGGAGGTGTTAAAGGGAGATGTTCGGCAGTCAGTTTGGTTATTTGAAAAGCAGCCCTTGGACACTATAAATAGATCTGAAGAAACAAGCGTGGTTACTCGTGAGGAGATTCCAAACGCGGACGTGAAAACAACCAAATGGCTTTTTGAAACAACCCCAGTACATGAGTTCAATGAAAAACACATTGAGAGAGAGGAGATAATCGGCAAAAGTATCAAGGAGACCCTAGATGAGCTGTACAGTCAAAAAATGGTTGCGTCAAGAGGAGTACTCATTGAGGCGGACGAGATTGGAGACGTCAGAATGGCAAAATTCAAGCTCATGAATCAAGAAAACCCTCAAATTCAGAGGGAAGAAATCCTCAGAGGCGATATTAGAAGCATAATGATGAATCTGTTAAATAAAAGCGATTCTGTAGATAAGGCCATCATCGTCAATGAAGAAGAGAAGGGCAACATCAACTCCACTGTGAAACAGCTGTTTAATCAGGAGGTAGGAAGCATTGAGAAAGAGGAAATCATCAAAGGTGACATTCAGGAAGCTATTAACAACCTGTTGAAGGGAGACAGCTCCAATAAACATGGCATTCTTATTCAGGAGGACGAGAAGGGAGACGTACGAATGACAATCTATTCTCTGTTAAATCGAACGGATGAAGATGTATTTGAGAAAGAAGATATTGTCAAAGGGAATGTGAAAAATACCCTCCGCAAGCTGCTGAATGGGGCAGATACAGAGCTGATGAAGATTGAAATCAGTGATTCAGAGAAAGGAAACGTGAATTTTTATTCTACCTGTATTGAGTCTGGTGCTCTGGACTACCTGAAAAGCCTGCAGGTTGACCCAGAGGATATACTACCAGAAATAGAGGAGAAGGAGAAGATTGTTGGTGGCGATGTCAAAGCGACAAAGCTCATCCTGAAGAACAACCAGTTGCACATAGAACGCACTGTGGCAGAGGATGACATTGTCAGCGGCGATGTGCACAACACAATAAAGGTGTTCATGACTGAACCTGTGGTCTCTCTAGACAATATTGAGAAGGACGACATTGTGAGAGGAGATTTAAGAGCCACGCTTGATTCATTGTCTCAGGCCATCAACCAAAAACTTGTCGTTGAGAAAGAGGAAGTTATTAAGGGTGATATATCCACTACACTGAGGTCTCTGGAAGAGGCTACAAAACAGTCCAAGGAAATTGAGAAGCCAGAGATTGTGCCAGGCGATATCAAGGGCACGATGCAGTCCCTGGAGAAATCGGCGACTACAAAAATTGAAATGGTTATTGAAGATTTGGTGCCTGGTGACATCAAAGGCACCTTGAAATCGCTGGAGGAGGCCAAGCAACTTTCACGGGAGATTGAAAAGGAGGAAATCGTCAAAGGTGATATTCAGACAGCGATGCAGAGTTTGCGAGAGGCATCCAGTGAAAAGAAGGTATATCAGCACCAAGTGAGTGAGCAGGGAGATGTAAGAGGGACCATACAACTGCTGCTGGAGCCACCAACTCCATCTACACAACGCAGGCCCAGTACGGAGGGCGATGTGAAAATGTCCATCAAATCCCTATGCGATGGACAGGAACACACTGAAATAGAGAAGGAAGAGGTGATTAAGGGTGATGTTCAAGGCACCATAAAATGCTTGCTCCGGGGCAAAGAGCAAAGCAGTGCTAAAACTGCAGTGCAGGATATCAGGAAAGCTAAATCTACTGTGAAAGCCCCAGTACTTCCGCTGCATGAAATCCATGAAAACTCAGTTGAGACTAAAGCTCAGAATGAGTCCATGAAGGCAGATACCTCTGCTAAAATTTTGTCCCAGAGCAGCGAATCGCAGAGTACCCAACAAAAGCACATAGCTACTAAATCTGTGAAAAGCACCTCCATTGCCCAGGAGGAGCATTCTCTCACAACACAAAGCACAGCGATCAATATGGACCTTTCTCCGGTGCGGACGAATGTTAAAGAACGGCTAGTGAAACAGAAGGTGACCTCCCCTGCACCTGTAGTCGTAAATAAGAAAAATGTGCACAAGGTGGTGACTGAGAGCTCCGTAAGTCCTGCAGATATCAGCACCCAATCCCAAACAAGCGTCAGTGCAGAGCATACTCTGGAGACAAAAAAAGTCAGTCAGGTGCAGACAACTGTGATTGAGCAAAAAACGATCACCAAAAAGCATGATGTTAAAACGCTGAAGACGGAATTCCGTAATCTTGACGTGAGCCGAAAGGGTTTGATCAAGACCGGTAAAAAGATGAAGAAACCAGAGTTACAGTTCCCGCCGCCTCCTACATCCCCGCCTCCACCTTCCGCGACTGAATTTCCTCTCCCTCCCCCGCCTCCACCAGAAGCTGAACCTGACCGTCAGACATTTCCAACTCCCCCTCCACCTGAGGCGAGGCAGGACAGTGACCTTCCCCCGCCCCCTCCACCTCCTGTCGAATCCCTGTCACCTGAGCCAGATCATTTCCCTCTCCCCCCTCCGCCACCCCCAATGACAGGCCAGGACGTCCTGCCTCCTCCTCCCTCACAACAAGAGCTGGACTCCATGCCTTCCCACACGCCTCCTCCTTTATTGGTGGAGACCAAAAAAATGACAGTTAAAACAGTGAAGGCTCCGGCTTTATATAAAGTCCCAAAGCTGGAAACATCCAGGCTCTCCAAGCAGGAAAAGACAATGGCACAGAGGAAAAAAACCCCACCTCCGCCGCCCTCGCAACCTTCGGCGATAATGTCACAAACAAAAATACAGCAGGACACGACAGCCACAGAAGTGATCAGCACAAGCAAAACTGTGACTGAGATTTGCAAACAGGAGGATACTGCTGATACAAAAACTCAGGTTGAATTAAAATCACTGCCCCCGACAGATGCTGCGACTGGGCCTCCGCTGGAATTGCCTGTTCCCTTAGAATCGCCTCGGCCACCCAGGAAGGTTTTCAGCCCTCCAAAGAAACTGCCTCCGTCGAATACTCAGCCCCCGTCCCCTAAACCCAAGCCCTATGCAAGGAAATTCAAAACCCCCCTAATGATGGCGGAGGAAAAATATCGAAAGTACAGAGAGGAAGAGATTACCGCTGAGGATGTGACCCCCACTTCTCCTACAGGTGATGGAGACCTCCGGTTTATAGCAGGGGATAAAATTAAGGAAAATATGAGGGAAGATATTCCCAAGGAACAATCTGAAAAGAGCAGTTTACCTGATGTAATTCAGGAGAAAAGTGAACATGATGTGACTAAAGCTAATTTGGACCCTGAATCTCTTCAGCCACCGGAACACACAGGTCTGACTGTTAGTCAGAAAATTGTTTCTCAGCCTGCTGACATTTCCTCCGCAAAACAGCACGGTGCCCTCAGTCAAGCAACAGTATCAAAGCACCACACCTCACACGTTTCTTACTCTAAGCATCAGACTGTTTCAGACAAAACTGAAGCAGTCATTTCGGTTTCCACTGCTCACTATGACTCATCATCCTCCATTAAAGATCGTCCGACTGGATCCACTAAGCAATTAGCGAGCAGTTTGAAGACTGATCAACAAAGCTCAGATGCTAAACAGGAAATTATGCAAGACATTACAAATTTGCAAAGTCAGGCTTCTGCCAGCATCAAAACAGAAGTTAAAACGGTGGATGGCTCTGTTATTCAGGGACAAAGTAAGGTGGCCCCACAGCCCTCAAAAATGTCAAAAGTTACCCCTAAATTCAGAGTGAAAACAGTAAAGGCGCCGAAACTTGAGAAAATTGAGAAACAAGAACAAATGAAAGACACCAAACCGGTAGATGAAGTTGTTGAAAAAGGCACATCAGTAGTAAAGCAGGAAGAGCAAATAGTCTCAGATGTTCAGACCGTTGTTCAAGAAAGCACTGAAGTGTCTGGAGCCACTCAGAAAAGCTGTGAAACGAGTGTCACCAAGGAGGGAAGCTCTATTTCTGAGAGTACCGCTCCTGCCGCGGATAAGAAACCAAGAAAATTATACCCTAAGTTTAAAGTTAAAACGGTCAAATTGCCAAAAGTAGAGAAAATGGAAAAGCAAGAAAAACCGATTGATCCTACTGTTTCAGAGATATCTGAGGTGACAGTGGTTCAAGAAAATATTCAAAAGACAACCACCATTTCCCAGTCACAGACAGCAGGAGAATCCAAGGTAGAAAATGCACAGGAACAGCAGGCAGAGGAGTCCTCCTCGGTGAAGGACAGTAAAGAAGAGGTTCAAATGAAAATGCCTAAGCAGAAACAAAAGAAGGATAAAGAATCAAGATTATCTCCACCTGGTAAAGTTTCAACTTCACCCAAATACAAAAAATCGCCGAGTCCCGCGAAGTCACCGCAACATCGGGAGGAAACAGGAGCAATCCAAACGCAAGAGGCTCATAAAGAGGAGCATATTCAGGTTCACGAGGAAGCGCTCGCCACAGTTCACGAGACTGTTAAGCAGCAAGAATCCATTCAGGTTCAGGTACAGATCAAGTCTTCTCAAAAGCAGGCCGAGGAAACCAAAAAACAAATACAAGAAAAACCAAAGGGTGAATACAGGAAGATCCCGGTCAAATTGACTGGGAGGGGAGCACAAAAAGTAGCTAGTCAGGCCTTTGCCGACGAATCACAAAAAACTGAAGTCATACAGAAGCTTCTGTGTCACATAGAAGAGCTGCAAAACACTTCAGGAAAAATGGATTCTAAAAATATGAAAGCAATGTTAAGTGGTATCCCTGAGTGGCTAATCAGCTCAGAGGAAAAGAAAGATTTTTATAAATCTGCATTTGAATGTGATGTGCAGAAGCTGACAGAGATTGGAGAACAGGTGAAAAATCTAGCTAAATCCAAACTTTTAATCCTCAGTGAAAACAGCACCGCTACGGAAAAGCACGTCTCTGAGAAGACTGATGCTGCCGGGGCGATTCCAAAGACATACAAAGTCAGCATCGGATCGGTTAAGGTTGATCCACAGAAGAAGGTGCTTACTGAGAAAAGGATTGCCCACGAAAGCAGGACTGTCACTTCCAGGACACCCTCTCCCATGCTAAGAATGCGTTCGCCATCGCCGACCTATATCACTATCGAATCCACGCGGAAAACTGACTCGCCCCAGAGGGTCGCACCATCACCACCACCGCCAATGCCCCCGACTCCGCCCCCTCGCAGGTCTGAGACGCCCTCCTCTCAAGTTAGCCGGGCCACGCCCTCACCGACTCTCATTCGGGCCGACAGTTTGTCTAAGCTGAAGGACGCCACGGCCATTCTGTCGCAAGGACCATCCCCGTCTCCCCCGCTGCTGCCCTCTCAGATCGCGGAAACGAAAGCCGAAATCGTGGAGTCGCCGGCTTCATTCCATCGACAGATCAAAATCGAAGGCTGTGCGACAGATGCATCCGACACTTCAGACGCGTCGGCGAGCGCATCTGTGAAGGACAAAAAGGATTTTTTTGAGGAAGCCCAAAAGGCTGAGGTGAACAGGACTTACGTGCGCAAGGATCCCATAGATATCCCCGAGCGGCTGGGTCCCGACTCGGAGGACACGGAGAGGACGGAGACGGAAAAGGAGGAGCTCCCCAGGGTCGACGTGTCGCAGCTTCTAAATAAATTTGAGTCACCCGAACATAAGGTTTATGTTCGGAAAGAACCCATTCGCTTAGCCGAGCGGCGGGAAGCTGATATGGAGGAGTCAGAGTCTCAGGAAGTCAGAAAAGTCTCTCTGTTGGACGAAATGCCCACATTTAGCATTAAGGCCATAAGGACGGTGTTTGAATCAGCTGACAAAAGCTCCCAAGCCAGAGAGCAAGTAAATAAACATGAGGCAGTGGAAGCAGAAGCCATGACAGATGGTGCAGAGCAGACTGACTCCTCGAGGCTAGAAACTGGCCTTGGGCAGAGTTCGCCCCTGCCTGTCCACCAGACAGTAACGAAAGAGGAATCAAGTGAACCTACTGCGCATTCTGAGACAAAGTCTGTCAGCGAGCAGTTCTCAAATGTTGACGAATTTGGCAACAAATTAAGTGGGTCGAGGAGCACCACAACCGTCTCCAAGCATGCAGAGAGCGTAATGCCCCGTCATGCCCCTCCCACATACGCGGACGTCGTGAAAGGGAACGTCCCTGTCCTGGATATTTCTGCTAATGACTCCCCAGAGGAGCTGCTAAAGAACTTCCAGAAGACCTGGACCGACAGCCAGAATGTTTTCAAGAGCCTGGGCTACACGATCTCTGAGGAGAGGACATCACGAGTTGTCTCACACCAGGAGCAGACGATCTTTACTGGTAAACTGGGCTGTGCAGCATGAAGGAATTGATGCACAATAACGGTGTGTTTTGGTTTGGTTTTTACCTAACAAATGTATATTTTCACGATGTAAAATTAATGTTCTGTCTTTATGTGTTCACTGGCGCATTCTTAATTTCAGAATTCCAGTCGCAGGTTTAGTTTTTTTTTTTTCCGATGTACTGGTTCTGAAACCTTGTAATCTCTCTCTAAAGCACTAAATTAATTGGGACTGACAATCTGTTCAGCGTCTGTGGATTTGCTTTGAAGAAGCAGTGTAATGAAGCCCTGTCCAAAGGGGCTGAAGTTCTATCCCCATATGAGACTCATATTTCCCATTCCTGCATGAATTAACCTGTCTAAAAAAAAATCATGAAAAAAATAAACTTTTTTCACGATAAAATGGAAATCATTGTGCTTATAAAAATGTGTGACAGTGTGGGCACTTAGTTTGTGCCATGCCGTTTTTGATTTGTCCGATTATAATGCTTTTGATTTGCATGATCTGGGATTTGCGTGCTGTGATATTGAATTCATTAAAAAAAACTCGATTGTTTGTCTTAAAACCGTGGGGATGTGGATGCGCGTGCTCATTATATGCAGTGAGCGCAATAATTCATCAGATGCTGACTTTTTTTTAAAATTTTGGTTCTGTTGATTGAGTCAGTTACCAGAGCTAAATCCAAATGAACATGTATTTTACATCCTGGTTAAAATGTCCCTGAGCAAGCAAGATCAGAAAATGGCTACAAGAAAGGCCTGGTTGTACATCACCAGGGGAGATACTGATCGTTCCTCGATGCCTGTGTGTCACAGACTTCAAGCAGTCACTTTATTCTACGTTGTACATTGTGTAAGACTCTCCAATATTGTATAATGCACCTGAAAATGGGGGAACAATGTGGAAAAGGCGCTGTCATTTCCAAATGCTTCATCCAATATTGATGAAAACACCTTCGTATTAATGCCTGTCTTTGCTTCAACTATATTGCACATATGTCCTTTTAAAACTTATCTAATTTATCCTCTTCAAAGTGCTAAAGTACGGAACCAAAATAAAAAAATGTGTTAATGCCCAATGAATTATTGTGCTGACTGTTTATAGAAACTAAGATTACTTAACAGCGTCTGTATATTACCACCTTTCCACCGTTTTTCTGATGATGACGACATTATGACTGCAATCTGTGTCTGTTAAGCAATATATGGTCATGTATACTTTCAAATGAAACTATAATCTGATGTAGGACTTAATTCAAATGTGTGGTGTGTTCGGCGTATTGTGGAGGAAAGCATCATGTACTCTACATTTCATCAGCGTTATTACTACTGCGGTATTGACAGTCGCTTAATTGTTGATTCTACTAGAGTAAAATGTCTAGTACTACTTTAGAATAAATTAAGTTCACAGCATCTGTGAAGGCGTTGCGATGCATTTATTCATAGTTGAAAGCAGTGTTTTACAATAGCGAAACAGCAATAGCGCAAACTCTAATGATCTCTAATTTGTTCCCAGAAAATTCAAGTTCCAGAGTTGGACCTGTGCCAGGCGTGTCGAAAGAAAGTGTATCCGATGGAATCCCTGGTAGCGGACACGCAAAACTTCCATAAATCCTGTTTCCGCTGCGTTCACTGCAGCAGCAAATTAAGGTAATTGCAACCATTACGATATGCCGCCGAGCCAAAATTTCAAAGTAAGATAAAAAAAAAAAATGATTTCTGTATCTCTTTAATTTCAATGGTAATGACATTTTTTGGGGGCGGGCTGGGGATTTTTTTCAGCCTTGGAAACTACGCCTCTCTCCATGGACACATATACTGCAAACCACACTTCAAACAACTCTTCAAGTCCAAAGGAAATTACGATGAGGGATTTGGACAGACACCTCACAGGGAATTATGGAGCGCTAAGAACCAAACACATTCTTCAGAAAAGGCTATTCTTCACTCCGCCCCTTTGAAAACTGATTCGCCGAGCCCTAGAGCACAGATCAGCGTTAGCTCTGCAGAGACAAAACCGCCAACCCAAAACAAAGTAACTACGAGTAAACCCCACGATGAATTCAAAATACCCAAAAATAAAATGTCTGTTTTATGGCCTCCTCAAAGTGAGTCCCCAAAGAAAATTTTCAACATGGAGGAAGGAGTGAAGTTCGTAAAGCCGAGCTGGCCTCCAGCGGGTAATCATTCGTGTGTGTCCGAAGCACCAGCCCAACCCATTCTGTGCAAGGAACTGCCTTTGAATGAAACCAATAATTTGACTGGGCGAGAAGAAATTGAACCTCAGAAAAGCAGCATAATAACGGACAGAGAAGCAGTAAAAGAGGTGCCAGTGAAACCAATAGAAACCGCGCAGCCTGTAGCACCTATAAAACCCATAGAATCTTTTGAAAGCATGGGACCTGTACAAAATGGAGGGCCTCAGGAAAGTGAAAGGCTTGTTGAAAGTATAAAACCAGTTACCAATGTTAAAGAAAGTCTGGGCATAAAAAGGGATGATAATGGAGCTGAAATATTGGAGCTGTGGCAGGATGAAACTGAAATGACAGACGGGAGAGAAGTGAATAACGAATTAGCGTTAAGTGATGGGAATTTGCCACAGGAAAGAGAACTACTCCAGGAAGTGCTGGGCGCTCAAGTGAATGAAGGTCAGGACACAAGTTGCAAAGGAAGTGCTGAAGGGTTAATGAAGTATGTAAAAGGGATAGAAATAGCAGAGGAAGAAAAGAAAAGAGATGCAGTGGAAGCCCAGGTTATGTTGATTGATGGTTTAGCACAGGGAGAAACAGCCAACTCAAACAATGAAAATACTCAGCATGAGGCAGTTTGCATGGAAGGAAAGAACTATGGTATGGACCTGGAGCTTCAGGATAGCTCCTCTAGCCATTCTCAGAAGCTCATGCCCGAGTTTCCTTTAAAAGAGGACTTCTGTGCTAGTGATTCAATGGAGGCGAGAGAAACAAAGCCTCATAATGTCCCTCAGTTAGCCCAAAATCATGATGATTCTGTTATATCAAGTGCCATATCCTCTGAAGCAACAGGGGACGACTTTATCGAGGAGCCGCTTGCTGATTTTACCTCGAAGAATGCCTTTTCGTTTGGAAACGAACCTCAGACGTCTGCTTCCAGCTTTCTCCAAGACATATTTGCTGGCCTCGACACAGGCTCCTGTTTGCTTTCTGATGATACGCCTGATGACCGTCCCAGGGAGAAGTCCTTCGCCTCCTTTCTTGATGACCTTTTGGACTTTGAGCCAGCCGTAACCGCGAAAGATCTGGGAGGCGAGTATGAGAAGGATGGGAAAGATAGAATTGTTGGCTGCTCGTCAGCTCAAACTGGCGTTTCCTGGCCGAATGAGATCCTGTCTGTGGAGGAACAAATCAAGAGAAACAGATATTATGAGGACGATGAATAAATCTTCAGGTATTTCGCCTGATGGCGAGCTCCATACGTAAAAGCTTTATACCCACAGATGTAAAAATATAGCTCTCTGCTTTCTCCTTATTTAACCATTAAGTCCATGGGGAGATGACAAGAACATATTTGAATGTATGCTTATAAAATGACTATTTTTTATATTACTCTCAAAGATCATATTCTGTCCAGGCTGATAATCGATAACTATTTACATTTTTGAAATGTCTTTTTTTAAGCACCTGGTGTGCAATTTAAGAAGATGATCAAGGCCATTATTTTTGTTTGATGTACTTAATATCATATGCACATCAAATTTATCATGTTTGGAGGTATATTTTTAGAATAAATATGTATTATTAGATTAGCATGCCTTTCTTTCTATTGATTACTGATGGCTTTTAACTCATTAGGCTGGCTTAATTACAGTATATATATTTTATTGCTTGTCCAGAACAATAAAAGCTTAGAAACATTTCAGGTCTCTTAAGTCCTGTAAGCATTTACGTCATCAAATATTTATACGTTGTATATTTTATGCTGATAGAATTTTAAAGGACATTCCTGTAAGAGTGCGTATAAAGGTTGGGTTTGATCTACAGTATGTCCTGCATCATCAGGGCAGACCAGCCAAAAACCGGCAATGTGCTCAGATGGTTCCAGGGAGTGCTTTATTGATTTCCACCGGGACAACCTGCGTGTGATAAGGATCTCTAATTGCACATTCGTATTGTCTGTTCCAGACTGCAGCTCCTTACATCAGCTGCCAAATTTCCCAAGGTTGCAGCTGTTCTGTCAAGCATAACTGAACATTTTGTTGAAATTATTGTCCAAAAAATTAGGGGCAATAGAAACTTGGAGGGATACTGAGTCAAAATAAAGTCATAGGACCTCTGCAAAAAAAAAAAAAAAAAAAACAAGCAATTTACTCCTTGTTGATGGGTTTGGCTGCATTAATTGCACAAGCACGAAGGCAAGCCAGGCTTTTTGTTTCTTAAAACCTCAATAGCCATTGAACCACTCCTACACTATGACGTTGCAAAAAGCAGTAATTTATAAAGAGCTGAGACTGAATTGTTTGTCATACATTGAAAGCAGTTTGATCTAAAAGCTTTTCTTCCGCCAACCAATAAAGTTGGCAGAGGTTAAGGATTCAACCAAGACTGTTTGTCCTGACAATATCTATGAAGGTTTGCAATTTCACTCATATTTTGTGGAAGTGTGGGCCATGACCCAAGGAACAATTTATTAAATTTTAGGAAGGAAATGAACTGCAAATATGGCCTTATGTGTTCAGTTCTTAGTGAAAAATGCATTGGCAGAAGTATGTGCTTTCTGAGCGCTTTCTGGTTTTGAGAATGCGTTTATTATTTTTGAGAGCATAGCAACAGTACAAACAGAACTTTTAAGTATACTGCCAGGCCAAAAAAATAAATAAAAAAGACACACTTGTGCTTTGTTGGACCCCCCTTTAACTTTATTTACGGCGTGCATTCGCCGTGGCATTGTTCGATTAACTTATGCAATGTCACAACTGATGGGAGAGTCAGACTGTTGTGTGAAGTTGTCTCCAGCACATCCAAAAAGTTCTCAATGGGGTCAAGATTTGGACTCTGTGGTGGCCAATCCATGTGTGAAAATGATGTCCCGTGCTCCCTGAACCTCTCCTACACAATTTGAGTGCAATGAATCCTTAGATGCCATGAAAAAACCTAGTAAGTAACAGAAAGCTGATTACGAGAAAAAGACAGAAAACTGCATCCCTCTGGGGTTAAGCTCTTGTCTGACAATGAAACTGACCTGGGAATTATTTGTTCAATACATAATAAGAAATATTCATGGAGGATTTTTTTTTTTTTTGCCCTTTTTTATCAGTATCCATGGCAATATGACTTACAAAATTTTTCCATCTGAAAATGTAAAATGTAATTTCTGAAAATGATGAACAAAAACCTAATGATTATGCAGTGGCATTTGACAGTTTTTCAGTGTTGACTCCACCATCTGCTTCCCTCCTGAAGCCATTTTTCGGTTGTTATTAGGACGCGAATAATAAATACTGACCACTTATGTCCTGCACATCCAGTGCTCTGCATGGGGACTAACCTGACAGATCATGTAATAAGTGTGCTACTTTATGATTGGCTAATTCAACTGAACAGGTTTCATCAGAACAAAAAATAGAAAATTTTGTGTGGAAGAACCAAAGAAGATCAACTTGTTGTTGATCAACTTGTTGCTGAACCTAGAATGAACCAACTGAAGCAACCCCTGATAATTACACTGCCCCCACAGGCTTGTACTGTGAGTAGTATGCATGATGGGTGCACCACTTTATCTGCCCCTCTTCTTACCCTGATGCCCCCATCACTCTGGAACAGGGTAAATCTGGACTCGTCAGGCCACAAGAACTTTATCCATCGATCCAGGCAGAGTCGGATCTTTATGTTCCCTAGCAAATTGAAACCTTTTTTTCCGATTAGCCTCCGTGATAAGTGGTTTTCTTAAGGATACACAGTTTTTTAGTCCCAATCACTTGAGTTCTTCACATACTTTCACTATTAAACATAGCCGTTCTACGATTGATTTTTTACGCTTTGATCTCACCAAATGTTTAAGCAATCTCTGATCACGATTATTAACGTTTTTTTTTTTGACATTTCTTCCTCGAAGACAATGGTTCACCGCTATCCTCCCATGTTTCAATAATGCGTTGGACAGCTCTTTTCTCAACTCAATTTTAGAAGTTTCAGCAATCTCTGTAGTTGTTTTCTTTGCTTGATGCAGGCCAATGATTTGACCATTCTGAAGCAGAGTAACATCTTTTCCACGACCACTGGATAGGTCCTCTTACATGGTTGTTTAAGAAATGAGAAGCTACTCACAGCATCAGTTAGAGTTTGGCTCAGGACTCCCATAAGGCCTTGACGGAGGTTGAGGTAGACTGAAGGAAGCCTTTTAAGGTTCCTGGGGTGAGAGCTGTTAACCATGAAATATTGAAGTTAAAATAAATAGTGAATATGAGTTCAAAATGTAGACATTCTGATTGCATTTGAGGGCAAACACATCAAAATTTTATGCAATGTTTAGCAATTACGGTACCTTTTTTGGAAATCCCCTCTTTAATACATAAGAACTGTCTTTGGTATTCAGAATGGCTAATATACTACATATATACTACATACTCCTGTTATATCTCAACTGCACCAATTTTTCTGGGATTTCAGACCGATCTCAATTCTTCATCATACTTAATTTAGGCTACTGTAGGCCTATTATTATTCAGGAATTAGACCCAATTAAATTGTTGAGGTTTTGTATGCTAGGTAAGCCATCATGTGCCCACAAAAGAGTTTAAAAAGAACTTTATCAGAAGTACAAATCTGACTGGATTACATACTTTACCTGATCAAGATCTGGATTATTTCAGTATTTGCTGTACTGAAATGAAAATGACAAAGTCAGCTGACAAGTGATGTTCATGTATGATGACTGATTGCAGGATTCAAGGTAGCTAATTTTGGGTCGACTATGTGGTGAACATGTAATGTTAAGCGCGACCCTACCGCTTTGGGAAAAATGCATTTGCTGATTGTGTAGATGTTTAGTCTCTAGAAGGCTATGGTGTTTTACCTGGTGTTCACTGTTTGTAAAGATTCCAGCATTGCTGGCACGCTGGTTACTGCGAAAAGGGATGGAGAAAGTAGACAAGCATTTCTCCATGTTGCAAACAGCTATGTTTACTTCACAGCAAACGTATAAGAGCACTGCCGAACAGACAGGGTGGGGGTCACGGGGGGGTCATTTTAACCTGATTATTAGTCTTCATCAGTTTTCAAGCATTTTCATACTCATAAGACTATTCAAAAATCCCTTGTGCCCTGTGGGGCGTAGGCCATTGTCTTCCTGAGAGAGATCCCTCCGATAATGGTGGAAATTCTTCTTCATGTAATATAAAAGTAATCACACTGAATGACTGCGCATTGATTTGCAGTGACCTCTCTGCCTTTAAGCAGTCGAGCTTACCCAGACGACGCCAGGAAAATGAAAAGAGGCATCTGCCTTTGTCATGTTTGTCCACACATTTATTCAGGATTTTCTCCTCAATTTGTCACCCGCCTGCATATTTCCATTGTGCTTATAATTAGGGGGCTGTGCTGAAAGGCCCGGCGCAGATGTTTCACATCCATTGTGGTAAGAGAAACTGGGTAATGATCTACTGTTTATATTACATTCCAGCTCACGGGGTGCCATTGAAAGCCTTTCACTGGGGTTGCCAAATGAACACCTTCTTTCGTGGATGTTTCGATGAGTTTGGCTGACAGATCCTGTCTGCCCCTCTTCCATACCGACACCGAACCATTTTTGCTGATATTAATTTGCACCACTGGCACCCCAAACACGAGCTCAGTACAACTGTTTCTGTTTTACAAATGAGAATAAAAAATCCGCCATACCTGCCATCAATCTCCAAACCTGTGCATGGCTACTACCCTGGCTACCACACCCGCAGCCCAGTACACAACGGTAAAAACGGGAAACTTAAAGCCATGCAGACTCCCAGAACCGCACCAACTTCCCTGACGACTTGCTGCACAATATTTTAGTTTTAACACAACTGATTTTTTTTCTGTTTATATTGCCTGTCATGGTATTATTTCCGCCGGATGCCAAAAGCAATCCGACGGGCACTTAGACCATGGGCCAAGAAAAAAAAGGAGAAACTCAAATGTCAAGACCGGAGTAAAAAAACTGAATTCAATTAAAACAAAATCCAAAAGCAGCAGGTTTAAAAATAACAGGGAGCAACAAACAAGCGCGGAAAGGACAGGGAAAATGCAGCCGCACCAGGGGTGGCACCTGCCAGCTGTAAATACTCTGCTAACACCTCCACCCTAATGGGCTCCACCTGTGGCCCAAAGAATGGGGGGGGGGGTGCAAGTCCTTATATTGCCGTAGAATCGGGCAAAATTAATAGAGTAATGAAAAATATTACCTTTACCCGAGAACAGCAAGAGCAGCATTCTGAAGAAGAAATAAGGATGTGTCACGTCCTGAATGTTTTTTTAAACATTTTTTTCTGCAATCCAGCTGTCCTCGGAAGTTTCTGTTTTGTTTCTCATACTGATTCTCATGACTGAATTGTCTTATTATTCTCCGCGTGTCTCCCCCCGCCCCCCATGCCAGCACATTCCTATTCACTCTGTTAATTGTCCACATGTGCATTTAAGTTACTGGTGTCCATCTCCCCTTTACTGGATTTTTCTCCTCCATCTTGAATGAATATCTAAAGAAAGCAACTATCTGGTCAGGGAAACCCATATGAAAAAGATTTATATAAAACCTGTAATGTTTATATGTGTTTTATGAAACATATATGCATCTTATAGGAGATACAATATTCATATAAAATGCCTACAAAATCAAACTTACATAGAAGAATCATAGATGGCACTAAACCTTCATGTAATATCATTATAAGACTTTTGTACAACATGACATATAACGCCAAACCTTGTATGAGAGATATAGGCAGACAAAGAATACATATAAAATCCTTAGCAAAGACATGATGAAAGTTCGTCAACAAGTTAAGGGTTGTTTTTTTCATGATGATACACCAGGCCAAGGTAATTCCCAAGCTGTGGTCAGTGATGGCATAGCGCGTTTTCTGTGGAAAAAGAATTATATATTAATATATATAGCCTATATATATATATATATATATATATATATATATATATATATATACTGTATATATAAATTTTTATTTATTTAACCTTCATTTTACCAGAAAAGTTCCATAATTTCTGTCCACTAAAATGGCATGCTAAAATTGGATAGTGACACCTCTGATTATTATGCATGTATGAACTCATGTATTATCACCACCTGGCCTATGACAGACACGCAGAGGGCTTTTAAAACCCCTGAGCTAAGTTATTTTGTTTCCTAGATAAGAAGATATTCATGACCAGAATTTGTAGTTTTCTATATATTTAGAAGTAAACACTGATTGGGAGAATTATACATGTTTGCATACTTTATGCTTTACACTTTAAAGGAACACGCCACCGTTTTTCAGTACTGATAAATGTTCATCCCTGCTTTTAGACAAGTTAATGCCGACCTGTCTCGTCTTCCTCCATCTAATCTATCTCGCTAATGAAGGGTGCAAGCATGTTAGCATGTAGTGTAACACAATACTTTCATTAGGATCCAAGCATGTCTGAAGTTGGAGGCAACCAAGCTCTTCCAACACTATTTAAATATGGTTACCCAAGTTGTTACAAGACCCAGGAACTCTACTTGTGAGTACTTCAATATTAGAGCAGTGGGGAGACATTTAGAGAGAGGGAGACCAATCACTGAGGAAATCCTTCCATAGAAACACATTGCGGCCATTCTGAATGCAAGTTCTGACTTGTTTTGAAAGTAGTTGATCGCATTGTTGGACGTGGAATTTATTACTGGCGGTTAGCCTTTTGTTTACTATCTCCATCACCAGTGGTAGCCATGCCACGAATGTCCAATGAGCTCATTCACATTTGAATTAAGTATGTACAACCCACCAGTCTGGACTTTTGGATATCTCCCCATTCATTTTGATAGGGCCTGGACTTGTTGTAGCTGCCTGCAGGCGTCACCAATATGGCGGCTGAGTGGAGGAACTTGCCCAAAAGGACTTTGGTAATATCACCAAAGGGTTGTTTGGGAGTTATGGTATCAATGCTGTTGAAGTACTCCCAAGCAGCCTATAGTTCCGCCATACATTATAGTTGTATCTTTGTATCTGCTTCTTAAAATACCCACGGATGCTCTCATAACTGTATTTAAATTGGGGAAACATGGAAGTTGTTGGTTGCCTCTCACTTCACCAATGTTTGGATCCTAATTAAATGCTAACACGTCTACGCCAGTGTGACAGAGCACGCATGAAGGCAAGACATACGCCTCAACTTGTCTAATATCAAGGAAGAACATTTCAATATTGAAAAACTGTGGCGTATTCCTTTAAAGTGGTGTCAGTCAAGAAATGAATTGAAATCAGGCATTTCTTAGGGATTTAATTTTCATAAATGACCAGTAACACATACAAAATTTAGGTTGCAACATCATGAGCAGACAAAAAAAAACATTCAGTTCAATGCATGCATGCAACTGAACATGCAAAAAACCTGTATGGACTTTGACATATTCATATAAGAATAGACATTGAAATATGTAAGAAATCTATAAATGTTTGTACACACAACATACAGAAAACATGTATGGGCTTGCACATATTCATATATGAATATTAATAGAAATATGTAAGAAATCTGTAAATATTTTACACATGTCACACAAAAAGCATGTATGGGCTTTGACATATTCATATATGAAAATTGATGTAAACATACAAAAAAAACTACATTGTTGTCCATACCTCATATAAAACATTACTCTTAACATTTCATGTTTCATAAGCTGACCATATATATTGGCTTATATGTAATTTATACAAATCCTTTATGATCTGTATTCGAATCATATATATGAAATGGGCCACTTTTGTAGCATGCGCCATATATGCCATTTCATTACAGTTTTATACTTATCTTTGTAAGTTTCTTATGAATCTTTTTCATATGGGAACCCTCCCCAGTCCCCGCTCTCCTGGCGTGTGGATGTTCTTACAGTCCCTCCCTCATCTCAGTCCGAAAGTGTCCACCTGCCCATCCTGCCCTGATTCATTCAGCTTGACATCCCGGCTGCTGACCTCAGACCAGTCCCTCACTCGTATGCCCAGCCTTGTTTCCTATGTTCCAGTTCCGCCTGATTTAGGACCGTCTTCAAATTGCCTCTTCGTTTGTGCTTGAATACATGCAATCTGTTGTTCGTTAAATTCTGTACACACATTTATGCAGCTTTGAAACAATTGGTGGTAGTTTTTGGTATGGTCAGAATCTGAGAAAAAAATTTGGGGTTCCTCTCTATTAAATCTAAATGCAATTTGGGTCATGATTTCTCTGAACAATTGCCAGGGGAAAACTACTTAATTACAAAACATAAAGGCTTATATAACATTATATATGAGTGTGTCATATTCCAAAGGGCAGATTATAGCCACCAGATCTAAGCAATGAGAAAATCTATATTTACACGAGGGCATTGTGTCTTGCCTAGATTTAAGCAAAATGTCTCATCGAACCTCAGACCTTTGAAAACATGATTTCTGACATTTTTATACTGATAATAAATTGAGCTTTTCGTATGAAAGATTTATACCCCATTTTATCTTTTTATTGCATTTCCATCATACTTACATTTTATTCCAGAGAACCTCTACAGTGTAATGTTACAATGAGGTCAGCCACCCTTGTCGTAGACAAAAATACACAGTGACTATGCATGAAAGTCCTATTTAGGAATTAGGAAAATGGCCTCATCCACCAACACATTAACAGGATTGAAATGATTCTAAGCATGCTGTTGCGGCTTTAAAGTGGGAATGCAAATAAATTACAGTAATTGTCGAGTGATTTCTTTCATGGTTCAGCTATGACCTAAGTGTAGGGAGAATCGCAGCTCTGGGGAACATTGTGTATGGGCCTGTGGATCAGCCGCATGCCTGATTGATTTAATGTTATTTGCGCTCATAAGGTGAAATTATATTGCCGCAGTGCACTTAAAAGCACAGTTGGTGCCCTCATTTAATTTACCTTATTTTCAGTGTCTGTGACATTAACGACTGAAATGCCGATGATTTCTCCCGGTGCCAGAAAATCCTGCTGGTAGCTCGGCTGGGCGTAGGTTCACCCTATTTGATATAATTAAAACGAAAAGGCAAACAGAAAAGATGTGTATATGTTGATGTGAAAATGCGGCTTCACTGCTCTGCTCCCTGTTCCTGTTTGACAGAACATAACACAGGTGCACGGCAGCTTCTGTCCCTCTACTGTCATTCTCTTTGTGCAGATGTATGAATATTTTAATAAAGCTACTGTCCTGGGCCACTTTCATGGCCAAGAAGTTAAAAAATAAAAAAAACAACCCCATGCATTTCAGGTAGAAAACGTAGAATTTTATCACATGTGCATGAGCGATGAAATTTTCCATATTGCACCTGAAATGCACTGCTTTACCTAAAACGGTGTTCAAGGCCAGAGCAAGGAAGTCTTGCCGAGGTAAAACAGGTCTAAAGTATCTTCAGGAGTATGAGAAGCATTATAAGCTTAGATCAAACTATGCAGCTGTGGCTACAAAATCGTAGTTTACCACCATCAGAGTGTGAATGTGTGAGTGAATGAATAATGTATCCAGGGTGAAGCGTCTTTGAGTGTCCAGAAAAGCGCTATATAAAATTGATGCATTATTATTATTATTATTATTATTATTATTATTATTATTATCAGAATTAGCTTCTGTGATTACTTTAACAAATTTTCTGGTTTATTTAGGGAAATTGATGGGAATGAGATTCAAAATTACACTGCCTTCTTGATTCAAACGGAATATGATTATTAAAGAGAGATGATGAAACCGCTCTTAACCACAAAGATGTAGGGAATTATTTCACTTGACCCCAGTTTAAGAGGTTCTTCTAATCAGCAAGAAAAAGAAATACCCTCATTTTAATGCAAACAAATTTTAAAGGACAATTCCAAAACTGAGCAATCTCATTCTTTCTCATTCTCCCATTCTTTTATAAAACATGTATGAATTTGGTGGATGCATCTCCTAAAATATCAAAGTGATTCTATTTTTAACAACGCCAGTAGGAACTTTTCATTTTCTCTCCCCAACAATTTGAGTAATTGAACGCCTTGGGAATTATTGGCGCTCTCACAGAAAATGAGGACATTTGAAAGGGCGCTAATCGCATACACGGGAGACACTACGACAGTGTCTATCTATTACACAGGGGTCTAAGAATTGGAAATGCCCTAAATTCCAGTTGTCCAGAATATGAAAGTTTTTAGAGGGGCACCTTTACAAAGTGGTATACATGTAATTCCCGTGTTGTTCAAGTTGGCAAATTGAGCCCTGAAGTTTTGAAATATAAGTGTGCAGGACTAGGTAAAGGGGTCACAGGATTTTTCCCATTCTGAGATTAACGGGGTATCTCAGCGATATCCCAGCACTACTGTACTGTCAATTTACGACACTTTGCTGTGCACTAATTCACCCAATTTTTTTTCTCAAAATGAAAAACTTGGATCACCCTTTGATTTTGTAAGAAAATCTCAATTTCCAAAAATTGACCCAAGTGACTCCTTTTCCTAGTCCTGAAAACATTTGATCTTTGCTGCAGAGAGGGTGCAAGACTCATGCAGCTGCCTTCATCAGATACACTGGGTTTGTTTTATTCAATTCTTTCCTGCTTGGTCACAAGCCAAACAGATATACGCATATGTAGGCATACCAGAGCCCTGCATCGGGACAGAAAAGTAATCCCGCCCAGTCCCATCCTAATTATTTCCAGTCCCATCCCGTCCCATGTATCGAAACTCCATCCTAACCCTCTATCAGGTCATCCCATTCCATTCCACCCCACCTTCATTTTCAGAATTCAATCCCATTCCCGTCCTGTTCAGAGGATATACAAAGTATATTTTATGTACATTGATATGTCTGTTTGTATTATTTGCACGGTATTAATGCAATGAATTGTGTGATGTGACATTTCTTGCGGTACTTATGATCATTTTCATTGTAGTGACTGTGTTGTGGAATTTAAGAATATACATAGGCTTTAATATGGAAGACGAGTATGTTTGAACTATTTTATTTGTCGTACATTTACAAATAATGCTCCATCATTATTCAAGAAAGCATGAAGTCTCACAATAGTATGGAAACAGGTTTTATTTGATTTTCTGAGAATCATAACAGCAGCATTATTGCAATTGAGTAGGAGGAGCTACACCTTTCTTCATTGATCCTATTTAGCAGATAATCACCAACACTTGCCACTTCTAGCTGGTCATCATTCAAACACCACATGTTGAAAACCATAATAACACCCACTCTCCCTAGTTGTTTTTAATCACTGGATCATTGCAATCATGCAAATATAGCCTGTTCCCTGTTCTGTGAGACGGTAACTTTTTCTCCTCATATGCCAGTCTGAATTTTGAAACAATTCCAAAAACACTGAAACAATGATGAATTCTTTCTGGCGCCTGTTTTTTCTCCAAGCGCTGTTACTTTCAGTGTTTTTGGACAGGTATTTTCACCTGATTTGTTGATTTCTGATTTATAGGAAAATCCACAATACAACTTCATATGTGAAAACCCAAATAAAGGGTAACAAATTCAATTTGATCGAAGTGAATAACATTTTATTGATTTATTATGTTATTTGTTCTAAACTTGTTTTCATTTGGGTTTTTTTTTAATGTATCCCTTTCACTAAAAGAATTAGCTTTTATATCTTTATATTTGTTGGAAGTGTCACAACTGGTTTGAAATTAATTATTGCTCTTTGTAACCTCATCATCATACACACAAAGGGGTCTATTCTCCCATTTGCGCTAAAGTCCTTTTTTACACGAGAGTTACGCGTATTGTCCCTGCTTCGATCACGCCCACAGCGCTTAACTTCAGAATGTAGGCGGCCTTATGAAAGAGGTGTGACTGATCCAAAAGAGAGGCAGACTCTGTACAAAGCTCATTGATTATGGCTTTCAGGAAAACAAAGAACAAGGCTTTTCAGAAGAATCATTTATGGGTTTAAATATGGACTTTTTCGAGGCCTTGCCCCACAAAAATCTTGAAATCACTAAATACGTCACGGTTCACTTCCTGTATGCAAATTTCACATTTGAAATCTATTTTCTGGACATTCCCACAAGTAGGTACATATAACCAGAAGATGGTTCACATTGGGCTGTGGCCAAATTTGCCTTTACCCTGCCAAACCTCCTTTAGTCACATCTCATCCCATCCTAATCCAACTTGACCCTGTCCCGTCCCATCCCATAACAACTCATCCCACCCCATCTCATTCCATCCAAAATCAGATTTATCTCATCCTGTCACATCCTGCAGTATCCTGTCCCGTCACCAAGCTTGAAAACATGGAGGGGCAGCACAGTCTCCAGACTTAAACCCCACCGAGATGGTTTGGGATGAACTGGACAGAAGAGTGAAAGCAAAGCAACCTACAAGTGCCGCACATTTATGGGAACTTCTGCAGCAGAGTTGGGAAGAACTTTCTGAAGAATATTTAATTTCAATTGTAGATGCCAGGAGTGTGTTCAGCTGTTATATCTGCCAAAGGTGTCTACTTTGAGCCAAAAGTTTAAAATACATTTTGAATAATAAATTGATTCTATGATTCTTTTTTAACTTGGATTGCTAATTTGTTATATCATGTCAATGCTTTAATTCCAGAGTACAATGAGACATTAATCTGCATAATTTTCTGTTGAAAAACTGGGGTGTCCTAAAACTTTTGACCGGTAGTGTATATTCTGTAAACAAACTGAATTCATTGATGTCATTGGGGTCATTTTGATCTCAAGCTCTATTGGTATATAAAACCATCATTTTTACCTTATACTATTTATTGTGTTGTCTAATACTGGAGGCACTTCCACATTCATTTTTCATTTTTTTCTAATTCATTCTCATTTATTTTGCAATAGTCATATAAAATCAATGCTTGATGTATACGGGGAGGATGGGAGAGTCATGTTTTATTTACTTGGATATTGTGATGGTCAGCAGAAATGCTGAAAGTATCGGAGAGAGAAACTTGGGTAACAACTTCAGCTACAATCATTTTCTGTAGGTTTTTTGCAGGGGTCAAACTGACCTCAGAGAAAAACAGAAAAATAGACGTTCATCTGAAATAAAAAAAACGCAAAAAAAAAAAAAAAGAAACCAGTCAAGGCTGTCCATATGACTGGCGCTCTCATTCAGAAGTGCTCTCGTTCCGTTATTATGCGACATCCACAAACAGCTGTTTTGTTATCAAACCATACAATTAAGATTAATGCGCAGCCTGGAAATAATCGCCATATGTATCAGTCGTGTGCGAGTTGGCTGTGAGAGCTGGCTGTTTTAAGTGAACGATTAATGAGGGCTGATGTTATTCTCTTTTTTATTGTACACTAATACCAGATAGAATAATGGGATCTTTCGCCATGCTGCTCGGCAATGGAGAATCCATGAACTGACTGAATATTATGTGGATGTGTATGTCCGGTGTGATGACAGAGATAGATGGAACGAGCATCATGATATATTTTGAAACTGAACAGCCTTGTGTGTATACTATATGTGTAAACCCCTTTGAGAATTTTGTGTCTGTCATGCAGTCTGTATGGTCCCAAGATTTGGCTGGTCCTCCCACTTCCTGGTCAGTGTCCTTGGTGATTCTGATCTCACCCGTTCCAGTGTTCCAATCCTGAAGATTCAGTGAGGAGAATCGAATATTTAAATGTTTGGATAACTTATTAATCAGAGCGAGAGAACTCTGAAACGCTGAATGGGCTGGATTTATTTGTGAACTCATGAAGGGGAGGCCGGGGATAGTTGTAACATGGGATAGTTGTTGCACTTACAACGTCTTCATTCAGGAACAAGCTGGAAATCAAATGATTCACTCAGCACATGCTATATTTTGCCTTTATTCCTCATGTAAGGCATTGTAGTACAAAATCATAAACCTTAATTTTTTTTGGACTTCAGTTTGCCTCGGTCTTGGAAGAGAAAGAAGGACGGGGGGTATCTCTCAACATTTTGAAGACAGCATCAAATGATGTAAAAGAGCCAGGAAAGTCCATCACATCTGTGTCAAACTTGTGTGGAATATTTTTTATGAGATCATTTGCACATAAGTATGAAAAAGACTGTGCAAGAGAGGCTGTAAGCAAAAAAAAAAAGGTTTATAGAGATACCCGCTCATTTAAAATATCAATAACCAAGCTTATACATGTTAAAAAAACTAAACAAAGATGCATATTCGAGGAAAAAATTAGAGGAGAGAGGATCTGGGGAACTTCCATGGGTAGGCTACCCTAGTGGAAGCAAGGATTTCACCACAGAACAAGAAATTAAGAGGATATTTGCTGAGGGCTGCTGATGCATATTATGGGTTGTCTCCATGTTGGGCAAGCGGATGGGAATTGGTAAAGGACAGGTCAGGAGAAAGTCAGCAAATTATATTGCTGGCAATGTGAAATACAAAATGGATGGGTAAAATATTGCATGTTTGTTATAGGATTAAGATCAGAGGTGAGAGAACTTGCATATGAGTGTGCAGTGAAATATGAGTTGAAACCTCCAAGGTCATGGGCTGAATTTTCGGTGGCTGGAGCAGACTTGTTGAATTGTTGGAGCTGGTTCACATTAGTACATTTTGCTCAGTTGAATTACAATGTTCAAATGTTTGTGTAAGACTTTCAATCTGTGGGCTTATGAAGCCAGCACTCCAGCAGTGCCTAATGTCTGTCTGTCACCACTGTTCCTGTGATGGTGACGGCGAGGCATAAGAGAGATATGTGGCTTACACACACACACACACACACACACATACACACACAATGTTAAGCATTAATCTATTGGATAGAAAGCTTTCAATATCTCAAGTTTTTGCCATAATCCTTGTTTCGTAATGTCACATTTCACCCCAGGCTATGTTACAATTAACCCACACTATGTGGCAAATAGTAATATTTTACTCTTTATGTCTTTATGTTACCAAACAATTCATTTTCTGTTTGAGTAACATAGATAACAGCTATTCAGGTTAATAGCAGACACATGTAACTAGTTTGTACAACATGTATGCAGTGGCTGAGCGCTTTTACCCATAGACACCGCTCTTTCTTTCCCCATTATGACTACAAATGATGACCCGGCCCATATCAATGAAGACAACATTTGACGCCTTGGGGATATTCCATTTTCAATCAGTGGGGAGGGTAAAGGTCTAAAGGAGGCCAGGGTAAAGGTCTATTGATATACATACAAGCGTCATAATCATTATGGGGGAAGAAGTTCAGGTGTCATATGGATGGTCTCATGCAAGAAGGGTTTAAGGGACATTTTACAGATTTTACAGGAGAGCCCAAAAACTGCCACAGCACCACCTGTTAAAAAATTTGCCAGCAGATGCGACTTTTTAAAAAGGCATTTTAACCCCTTTAGGATAGGAATTGAGAGTCCTGTCTTGGTCAGGAGACGGGCTCGTCTCAGTTATTCTAAAACAACCAAAAAAAGTCATTTTTGACCGAAGTGTCACTTACCCCCTTCTTGCATGAGGCCATCGATACGCAGTCATTATGGGGAAAAGAGTTAAAAGAGAACCACGATAAAGGCAGAAATGTTCAAAATGTTACAACTGTTCCCAGTCTTCCCAACTACCTTGTTTATGCAGCAGGCCAGAGCGTCTGTCGATGTTCATGTTTATCAATGCAGCTCATCATTGTGTCTCGCAAACTGCCTTTAGTAAACACTAATGAAACTCGGCATGGGCTTGATTGTATCGTAACTAGGGCAGGTGTACGGTCTGGTCGAGAACACACATGCATACATGCGGGATTTCTCGTGTTTGATTCACTAGGCATAGGGGAGTGGTTCTGACTGTTTTCGTTTATTTATTTTATTTTTGTTATTTTGTTATTGTTTTGAATAGCACTTCCAGGCCCTTTTAGTTTGTGTTCACTTCTTGTGTCTTTGCATGACTATTTCAGTTCCTTGCCAATAAATCGCTTTATTCAACCATTAAAACTTGGTTCTGTGTCGCTTCCCTTTTCCCTACGGAGCTGGGTTGTAACAAACAGTTAGAACTCAGTGTTTGAAAGCTTGGAATCTAATGAAATGAAGTTTTGCATAATTGAAACTAAGCTTTGAAGACTTACATAATGAATTGAAATGCTGAGAAAAAAAATTAATTTCCATAAATATGTTGCTCTCGAGTTTTCCAACACTACAACTGACACATTCTTTTCCCACTGTTTCCCCAACACATTTAATAGTTACAAGTTTGTCATTGTCCTCCCGGTGTATTAGTTTTTTCTCCATGTTTGAAACATGGACAATATATCAATCCTGCCTTACCTGGCAAATACAACATTGGACTGTTCTTCAGGAGAGAGCAAACAATAGGTTATGAGAAAATGCCCCTCCCTGCCGGATCTCAGCTTTTTTTCAGACAGTCTGTTTTGGAGTTGCAGATTTTCAGAGTTGCAGACCTGAGAGAAAACGCTGCCAAAAACTACGTGACTCGCAAGCTCACAACGTGTGGGCAGATCTCTGGAAAGTGGGTGTCTTATACTCGGCTCTGAAAGAACAGTCTGCAATATGAATGCAATTCGAGTGCATCTGCAAATGTTTCAAAATAAAGATTTGCCCTTTCAAAACTCAGGTTTCAATGTTTCAATTTTTTTTTCCCCAGCATATGCGCACCAGTATTCAGATTATCATTTACAAGGTTTCAAGCCTGAAAAACAGACTAATTCACAGGGAGAGCAGTGCCAAATTTGAAACTCTGAAAAAGTGTTAGAGAAACACCAAAAAGAGAGCTGCAGCTGTGAGGAAGGAAAACTTTCCTAAGATTTGTTTTTTTCCAACCAATCAAAACATTTCGCAAGCCTTCAAACCTCAGTTTCAATCATGCAAAACCTTTTATTTATAAGATTTCAAGCTTTCAAGCACTGACTTTCAACAGTTCAATGCTTTTTTTTTTGTTCAGTTTCATGACACGATATTCATCTGACAGAAATCATACCATCAGGTTAAAAGCAGGCAGGTGAATGAGAGTTTAGAATTTGGTATATTGTGCAGGTAACCCTGAAGTACCGAATTGCGCGTAAATGGCCACGAGGCACACAGCAACTCTTCAACAGAGAGGATGTGAACTGCAGAAAGCGAGTAGTCAAAAATGAAGTAGCATTTGGAAGTGCTTTATCAACACAGGCAACATAACATCAGAAATGTAGAATTGTAAGATCAGAAAATCATGCAATGTGCCACGAGGTGAAATTCAACATACTGAAACAGGTCCTGGAGTCCAAGGGTGCCATCATCTATACCCTCGCAATTATCAACGAACCTGTTGGTACTCTGAACTGAGAAATTTGGGAAAAACAGCAAGAGAATTGCGCTGATTTGGAATGGTTTGATCAGGTCACTGTGGAGATTAGCGCTGACAGATACAGTGGAAAATTGTTCATGCATTTTTTTAAATCATTTTATAAATACATATTAGAGGTATATATTGCAAGTGAATCACAGTAACTGACAATAACGAACTGAACAAAGTTCATGCACCACATAATGCAGCAAAACATAATATACTCAAAAGTCAAAAAAGAAACTTCACACTTATAAATTTGTAAATATTTTCTCGAAACTTTTAATAAAAGAGTTTTTATTATCACTAGGGGTAAATGCGTCGTCAAAGACATCATGACACACATCAACTCTGACGTGCACAGGTACGTAGCACGGGCAAGCGAACTTTAAGCTAAAACCATGTTTTCTTGTGTTCCTAGTCACGTGACCATATGAGAGATGTGCCACTGAGCTCACGTTAGCACGTTAGAGTGACATCTCGGAAAAACAAGTTTTTACAGTTAATTATTCGTTGATTTTCAATGCCATGGTTGTCAAACATTCAGTGTGAACGTGCCATTGGCATGCTGAATATGGAAACGTCCGTCACTGACGTTGCAAGGGTTATGGGATGCAGTCGACGGACTATCCATGATCTTCAGACACGTCTCCAACAAACTGGCACCACAGCTGACCGACCTCGTTCTGGTAGCCCACGTGTGACGTCAAAAGCAGAAGACCGACATATTGTCTTACGTCATTTGCATAATCGATTTGTCACTGCAACGTCCACTAGGAATGAATTGTTTAGAGGTCGTGTGACTGCCCAAACCATACGTAATCGCCTGCGCACTGCTCTTATTCAAGTTGTAACTTACCATTTTTACTCTTGGACATTTCCGTTGCATTTCCAGTGGAACTGGTTACATTATGGACATTATTTTTATGATACACCATCTTTAATGAGTACAGAATTAAAAAAAAAATCATTATTTAAAACCTCATTTCTTGTTTGTTCAACTGATCGACCTGAGTATATTCTGAGTTACTGTATATTTCAGTGTTTTGCTACTTGACAGCCTCCAAACAGCTTCTCCTGTGGAATTGTCTACATAACAGACCAGCACCAGACAGAGAGAAGAGTAACCGCAGGGACAGTGATAGGGTTAGGGACTGCTATCTGATCAAACACGCAGAGAAAGTTCCACCGAAAGGAATACAGTACCGTTCTCTCAGAAACTGCCGTCCTGGACACGGGGTTCATAAAGCTGGTCGTTGGTAACAACAGAACTGTTGATGAGACTCTTCGGAGTAACAACAGCAGCAGTAAAATGTGACGGCAGCAGCCGACTGACTCCACCACCCGCAGGCCCAAAGGGAGAAGAGTGAGCGGGGGCACGAGAGGCGGGGCCACAAATGTCTGCTGTTCTGAGGCTCTTTACTGAGCCATCAGCAGGGGAAACTGCCAGAAGGAATCCCTGAGCAGATGCCAAACTGGAAGTAAGATCCTGTCTTGAGGAGCCTCTGATCCGAAGAGCTGCGCACCCGCTGAGCCGACGGGAGACCGAGGCTCCAGTCTATCCGTGACATGTCAAGGTGATGGCAGGGAGACTGTGCATCATGGCGACATCAGTCCCTCCGGAAGGAAAAGAACCTTCTCAAAAACGCAGCAGAGGATGGGCAGGTGATGACAACGAGAAGAAACCAGGTTTTCCTCTCTAAGCTGAGGCTCTTCAATCTTTCTAATGCTGACCTGCACTAAAAATGATTTTGTAATGTTACATCTTTGGTGCAGCTAAAACTGTCTGATGCTGCTGCTTTGCACATGGGAGTTCTTTTTAAAAATTTGTTTTATGACAAACCAGGCTTTGTTCATGATTTGTTCGGAATGGTTTGTGTTTTGGATAGTAGAACATATTATTATAATTATTATTATTAATAATAATAATAATAATCATCATCATAGTAATAATAACAGTAATAATAATAATCATCATCATAATTATTATTGTTATTATTATTATTATTATTATTATTATTAAAAGTGTTAAATACACACATGTAATCGTGTTTGATGTTTTTACATCATGGTATACTAGAATGGTTTGTGTTTTGGATTGTGGAACATAATAATAATAATTTAAAATGTTCAATACACACGTGTAAAAGTTTTTGATGTTTTTACATTATGATATACTGTAAAGGTTTGGGTTAAGTATAAACTCAATTTAAATTCCATAATTTCAGTGATATGTGCACACATAGCCATCATTTCTCAAAGCCCTGCTATGTGGCGATATATTTTGGCCTCATTCCTGAGCAAGCATGAGGAAATTTGGGGCACTGAAAAGCACATTTCACCAGCACATAAATCATATTTCAAACAGGAATTATAAGTCAGGAATAATGATTTTATTTATTATGAAACCTAATATCATGCTCAATAATATTGTATGAGCATGCGGAGTTTGCATGTTGTCCAAGAGGGTTTCCATATATAGTGGAGACCTTATATGTGTGTGTGTGTGTGTGTGTGTGTGTGTGTGTGTGTGTGTGTCTGCGCGTGTGTGTATGTGTGTGAATGTGTTTCCCTTTTAATATCCTTTCTGACAGGTGTTTGGTGACTATCTTGAGCCTTCTCTAGCAGTCCTGGGTAGCGTTGCAATTGGAGATGAAATAGCCCATCAGGATTTATATTCTCCAGTTCTCCAGCTGGTTAATTTTGTGGCGCACTAACGCTGTGCCATGACGAACTGTGACCAGTGTTGAGTTGGCTATGAGTGGAGAGGTAGAGAAAGAGGGTAGAGTGACAGAGGAAGAAAGAGAAAAAGTGTGTGGGGGGGGAGAGAGAGAGAGAGAGAGAGAGAACAGGCGTGAAATGGTCTGGCAGGACACCGAGCGAGAGTTTATGAGAGAGCATATGAATAAATTTGAGCTATAGGGGTCATTATTGCACTACAGTATATGGATATTATTGAGCACAGAATAGGATTTAGTTTGCACGAACAAAATATTTGTTTGCTTGCGTATAATTCATCTTCAAAATATATTATGTGCTTACTTAAGTATTTTTCTGTTCCAAATTCCCCATTGCACTCACGAAGTGAGCCACAAACACTAAAGTCGAGTGAATTCTAAAAACCAGAAGTCGAGCAAAATGAAGAGCCATTTGGGCGCAGAAAGAACTGGCTCTAGTGCGAAGCAGGGCTAAAAAATCTCGCTCACTAAAAAGAGCTGGAATTCCCATCACCAATGTAAAGGAATTAGCTGTTTCATGACAATCTACCGTGCTACATAAAGTACCGTAACTTGTATCAGACGGATTGGCTCTGAATGCGTTGAGATTTCCCTGATTGGGCGGTTCACTTGTCAGATTAGGTGCGTAAACTGCGTTCCGCCTACGTTTCCTCGATACATCACAGTCTTTCATCCAGAGACGCTGCTGCTCCGGGGGTAGTCATAGCATCACCTCCCGAAGGTTTGATGGGATGGAGACAATACCACTGGTAGGTTCGAAATGTTTACAGTTGATGCAATTGCTGTGTGGTCTCCCGCCTTGTATACCTACCGGCGCTGCGAGAAGCGTGGGAATATTTTAAAACGGGTTTACCGTATAACCATCGCATGCTCCTGAAATGCAATATTGTGAATGAAATTGGGGCATATTGAGCCAGCATCTGGCGGGGATTCTGTTTATTGCTTTTCATGCGGATTCCGTTCTGTTTAATGTTTAATTGCGAACATTTTATCCAGTTTGCTCATGTCCTCCACAGGACGCGTAGATTTAAAGCCAAACACTGGCGGACTTCGTGTGCGGCGTTGGGCTTACTGGGCGAATGCATCGGTGCCTGTTAATGTTCTATCTCAGAATTTCATGATTTAAAAAAAAAAATGAAATAAGCTCAGTGGCTTATCTGTTCGTCATTTTGCAGAAGATATATAGGCTACCTTGCAGCGCTGAGAGGTCATTCCTCCACCGACTAAAGTGTTGATTGGGAATCGCGCGTTAATTGAAGAAGTGAACATTGCTTTAGTTATCACCGGGGTTTCGAAGTAAAACTTAACGGGTAACTTAGCGATGCCATGAGCAATAGATGCTGGGGAAAATGATATGTAGGCTATTATTAGCCTTTTTTAATTTGCCGTGTGAAGTCTGTATGTCATAAATTCCATGTCATAGCCCATTGCCTGCTATCATTTTAATAGGAAAAATGAGCGACGTCTAAAATTTATTCTAGAATTACTCATTAACGCCAATAAGCATATTGCATTTCGGCTCAATTAGTATTCTTTTACTGAGACTGTATTGCTGAATCTTAATGAAACGTGTACGAATTTAGTAGAGAAGCATCTTTCTCTAATTAGGAAATGTCAGCAAACTGCGCATGCTATGCATTAGGACATTTAATTTGTAGGACCATTGTTTAGCCTCGAGTGCTGGCAACTATTGGGCAGGTCTTGAAAGAAAATGTTTTTCTTTTTTCTGTAATGTTTTACTGCATTCCGAAGAGGTATATTAAACGCGTTAATCGTTTGGGTTTTCGTCAAGACTGGCCACTTTTTCAATGGGAAAAGGGAGAGCTCGAAGGTGAAAAATGAAGGCACTTATCTGTGAAAACAGAGGAGACTTGATTCTAATGCAGCTGTCGTTCCTGCCCGAAACAAGGTGTTGCTTAGTCAAGCGCGTTTCTGTTATGAAGCGATATTCCGATGGGTTTCAGTCCCTTCGCCCGCTGCAGGATGTTCTCTCGTCTTTCTCGGGAGCCCTCAGTCGTGTGCAGTTGCATTCAATGGGGAATGCGAGCCCGCTGCAGCCTTATATTCGTGGAAAAAAAGTAGCTGCCCGGAATTGTACTTTTGCATAGCGGTGCATATAAACTAATTAAATCTACATTGGGTAAACTGAAAATATTGTGGTCAAGTGAACTTTGTGTTGTCGCCTCCGATGACCGTTTTTGTCCGATAATCAGTAGAAGACTACGCAGGTCTGCCCACCGTTTTCAACCCTTGCTTAAACAAACAAATGTAACGTTAAATCTATTGATGTAATTTGGATATTACCAATTATTGATTTTGTTTTCTATGCATTGAATCCGACAAATTCCTCTTAAGTTGATTGTATTATTCAAATTGACGCACAATTTATTGGCGTGACTTCTAATCGATACCAAAAGACATCGCTTTATGCAGGAAAAAAGGAAAAAGGCTTGTTTCATCCACAGACATCGACATTATTGGAGGGTACTTCAAATGGATTTACATCTTTGGTCTGTCCGATTAGTTTATGGTTTCTCTCTTACCCAGACCTTGAGGCATGCTGCATCAAACTTCCGCTCGAATATACCATTGACTATGATTGATAGTTTTCAATAATGAAATCTGCGCGTAACGTTAAAACCCTGGTTGTGAGCGAGAAGATCTAATCCCCGCAAATGTCTCCCGAAACCAATAAGGTGCGTCAATTCAAAATAAGTATTCAAGGAGACCTGTTATGCAGCGCAGCAGTTAATATTTGGAGGGTGACGCAAATGTTGTATTGGCTCTACACTTTACTAAGTTAGATTTGAAGTGAAACAATTTGAGGTAATTGAGCTAAATGTCGGCTTTCAAGGGATTTACACCAATTGTGGGTGAAATATTTTGGGTTTCATTTAATGGTGACAATAGTGCTGGCTCACTAATCCTTTCTGATCTAGTGGCTGCTGATGACAGCAGCAGAATGGCTCTGAAATGTATGGATGCATGTGCATATATACAATGAAATCCCACTGGATTGTGCTTGAACTTGTGTGTGGACCACGTTCCTATGCACAGAGGACCGAATGCAAGTTGCCTTGGATGCTAGAGGAATTGGAGGCAGGTGGAATGCAGGCTTGACGTAGTATCACCAGTATCTCATGATGTCAGTTGGTCACAGACTTCATGCAGTCATTAAATGCAAGCAGTGGTTGAGGAAACAAAATGACTTTTCAGTTGTCTTAATATCTCTAATCACAGCTTTTAGGTTTAGGTTTTTAGGTTCTGTAAAGGTGGTGCTTGGGATGCAAGGATAACGACCGCAGTCTCAAATCAAACACAGCGATGCCATTTTGATGCTGGGAGAGTATTCAGCTCTGCTGCACCTCTGACCGGGTGTAAGTGGGTTTGATTACGGATGGATTGATGTAGCGTGTCCAAGGACTTTTGTTGTCACCAGGGATCATGAGTCTGTTGATTCCAGATCATTTTTGAGAGAGAAACTATTTCACTGAAATATTCAAGGAATGCCATCACAAGCCAAACGCATTCACCAAACAGCCTTATATTTTCAGTAAAAAAAGAGGTGCGTGTTTTATTACTTTTCAGTCGTAGAAATTATATCTCTGCTGGAATATGGTGATAGAGAGGGCCAGCTTGCTTTATCATTCAGAAAGGAGTGCTGAGATTTCATGCAATAAATTATTTTCGTGAATGTTACTCACTTGCTTTGCACACTTGATTTGAAATGTTGACTTTTTTTTCCTCCTGAGCGCGCACCCATTTCTAAGATTTCTTTAGGGCTTGGATGATAGTGTAATCTCAGTGCATTTTGCTGCTTGAAGCCTCAATATTGACATGATGGAGAGATATTCTGAGAACGGGGATCGAAGTGCTTGTGTCAAAAATGTTAAGTTTTTTTTGCCATTTGACTGCATCTGGGTGGGCACCCATTTCTTGGCTGGCTTCGAGGCATGGTCGATGCGATTTCCGTAGTACATTTTTCCCTTTCAAGTCTCAATATTGATATGAAGAAGAGCTAGTCTGAGGCTGGAGGTTGCAATGCTCTTGTCACACTTGGGCAGGACTCGTGTAGTACTGTTGAACCGAACAAATTTGGCTCGCAGGGTTTTCAAACAGTTGGCACACTGGGAGGTGCAAATCTGATTGATTTGCCTCCTGAGGATTTGGATTTTTTGGTACAATCTGAAAAGGCAAAATGACTGACAGCCCTGTCAATTGGATTTGGCAAACAACACTGAAGTCATGCTGTGGTGGCATATTTTTAATAGGCGCACATCTCCCTTTGTGTGCACTTCATGTAAATAATGAAAGGTTCGCCCAAAGATGGATCGCGAGCCCGCTGAGGCCCAACCCTGAAGGTCTGAAGTGTCACATGTTGCTGCTGTTGCTTAGGTGATTTCCTGTTGATGACAGCATTTCTCCAAGCACTGCTGGGAAAATCACGCGTTGTGATTTCACTGATTCTTTCTCTTCTAAAGGTGGTGAACAAGGAAAACTGGTTTTGAAAATCAGTCAGAATCAGGGATGCCATTTTCCAGGTTTTTCTGCCAAATTGGGCTACTTTGCAATCTGGTCACAAGTGGCAGTTTTTGGGTTCGTCTTTAAAAAAGCAAAAACATCACAGCCCCCTGAGAAGAAATGGTTTGAAATCAAAATGAAATCTTGAAATATTTGAGCAATGAGACAAAGTGTTTGGGGTAACTTGACACTTTTGAAGTCATACGACGTGTGGCAGGTATTTGGGCAAAGTGACGAAGTGTGTGGGGCAATATGTCACTTTTGAAGGCATCCAACACGTGGCTGGCTTTTATTTTCCAACCTTGAGAAAGTGTTACAGGGGAAAGTTCCATTGAGATGTTTCTCTTTTTCAAAGATTCCCTGTGAGAAATGCCTGATAGAACAGTTTAAAGTGAAAGTGGACAGAGAGAAACAGGGGTAAAGCCCCTGAAGCAGTTTTGGGGCTAAGGGCCTTGCTCAGGGGCCCAATGGCTGGGATCTTCCCAGCTTCATCTCTGCAGATCAAGTCAGAATCCCAAACCTCAATGAGGACTTGAGCCAGAAACTCTTCAGTCAACAGTCAAGCAGCCCAGCGTCGAGCTACTCTGCTGGTGCTGGATTCCTCTGTGCAGCGCGGCTTCTGCTCCATAGTACTGGCCAATGTGTTTAAGATTAAAGAAAAACTGGATTAATGGTGATTTCAGCTGATTTGTGGAAATGTAGAGGAGTAAAATAATACTCAAAAGTAATATTTAAGTTTAATATTTAATAATATTTAACCCTTAGAGCGCTGAAATAGATTTTCAAAAAAATGATAAACAAATGATATTTGGCTGCTGAAAACCTATCATGATGCAACTTGTTTAGAAGAGCTCCCCTAAACAAGTTGCCTCATGATAGGTTTTCAGCAGCTTTGATTCTGATATCTCACATCATTGAGCAATAATGGCTGCATTTAGCCCTCAAAGGGTTAAATAAGGCCGAAGGTAGCAAATTATTTCCACTCGATTAACTGAACGCCGTGAGATGAAGACATTAAAATGGAGCTTGCTTATCATTATTTTCTCGGCCAAAGCTGTTTTTTTAAACCATTTCCTGTCTGCTTTATTCAGTTTTTGAGGAAAATTTGCATTGTGAGTCTGGGCACATCTGGCAACCCTTTTCAGAATTAACTGTCCAGCTTCAGTAACCTCTGCACTGCAGTATTAATTAGTACAGCTCAGAACACATCTGGCGACACGTTCCAGCCTCACTAGCCCAACATGTGAGAGAGAGGTCAGGCCCTGTACTATTTGTGTGGACTTTTATATTTCACTATTTGTCATTTACATTCATATCTACAAAGTATGCTGTACATTAGAGCTGGCCGAGAAAATGATCTATGGAAACTTCTTTTCCTTTGGTTGGATGTAAGAAATGCTCAGTGTAGTCTGCGTTGATAGAGATCATTTCTCCAGTGAACGGACTATTCACATAGACTGGACACGACTTATTTTTAGCTATCATGTAGCAGGAAGAGAGTCTCCTATGAATAGTCTGGCCAGACAGATGCAGTAAACACCAGGCGCGACATTTTTGTTTCTGTCGTCTGGTAAACAACAAGAGAAATTCCCTTCGGAGCAAATCCAGTGATGGTTATGACTGATGACTCACCATTCAAGGTTCGTGTCACGTCATTTGATTTTAAATGTGAAGCAGGACGGGTCCAGATTAAATTCTGCTTTTTAAAATATGTGCCTTTTGCCTTATTATGCTCCAAATTTGCACAGAATAAATAAGGATCATGTGGCATGTTGCAGTATTTTGGGCTCATTTAAAAAGGGCTAAAAGAAAAGGAACACATGACAGCTTGTGTTAAACAGTTGTGTCCCCTAAAATTGACTGAAAAAGTCAAAAAGTCAATTTGAAAAAGTCAAAACTCTAATACTTTATGAAGAACCTCCAGCTATCATGGAATTGTAGCTGTGAACCAACGTTATCTAAATGAGACATTTCCGAGTCATGTCTTTCTGTTAAACAGCAGGGTGGCTATGAGCTATGTGAAATACCACTTCTGAGCCGTGTTTCTTTTGGGTAATGTAAAATATGTTATTTAGCTAATAAGACATTGCTTGATTCAACAGAAGACCACAATGGAAAAATGATCAGAGTCACATTTTCATGTTATGGAGAAATGATGAGTAAAAAAATGCAAAACGATCTTCGAAACAAAGCACTGAAAGAATATGCAAAAAATATAAAATATCTAAAATATTCTGATAATACATAATATAATTATGTATTATTATAAATATTATAATAATACATAAAATATGAAAAAATGCAAAATTTGGATTTGTTGATCGTTTTTCCTTTGTGGTCTTCAACTGCTTTTTGTGAGATACCCATGGAAACCCATCTTCACAGGATTCAATAAATTCTATTCAACAACTGAAGCTGGCTTGTCAACAAAGTACGGCCTGGCTGTGCAAAAAATGCCGAGCATCTCTATCCCGCTGTGATAAAGCAGTCGCACCCCATTAGCTTAGATTTGTAATTAGATGACAATATGATTCGATAGTTTCTGTTTTTGCATTTGGCTGGTTTTGTTTCTATTAATATGCTTTGCAATGTTAATGACATTGTAATGAAAGAAAATACAGTTTCAGTGAGCACTGTAATCCGTTGGACGGTGACACATTTTAAAGGTTAGTTCTGCATTCTAATACTTTTGGTTTAAACGAATAGAATGGCGATGAGGTTGAAGCACGGACTGTCAGCTTTAACGCTGAGAGTGCTGAAATAAATTTTAAAAATATATAAATTTAATTACCCTGAGCTGTTGAATGTGGCAACCTATCATTTTTGATTGTGATATCATACATCATTGAGCAATAATAACGGCATTTAGCGCTCTAAGGGTTAATTTTAAGTTGTTAGCAGCCCTGTGGGATGAACTGTTTGAAGTGATGAAGTAATCCTTTTGTTATATTTGATCACATTTTGTTTTCAATGCTCTGACTGCTTGAAGTCTGTGACATTCAGACATCACCAGACACTGGGTGTCTCGGTTGGTGATGCTCTGCCAGGCCTGTACTGCAGCCATCTTCTGTTCCTGTTTCTGGGACTTTGTACCTTCAGTCTCCTCTGCAGCATGTAAAATAGAGGTCATCATTACTTTCACTTTACAGGCCAAATCACGCCCTGTCAGACTGCTGAGCTCACAAGGGTGCTTTTCTTAGTCAAGTTCAAAGCAGCTGATTTTGATAAGCCCAAGGTTTGTCCTAATTTTTTATGCATCTCTTCCTCATAATGGCTTGACAATAACTGACTCCATCGGCTATCAGAAGCTTGCAATCAATACTAAGTACTGAAAGCACTCCTGTTCTTGCACTTTTGTGCCATCTTTAGCAACGCTTCTGATAACTGGAGATCCGTCTCACTGTGCAGGTAATTTGGCCCTCTCTTCTGAATTGCTTCAATTCAGCAGCATCATGGGGTTTCGAAGTATGAACTATCTGTGTAAGGTAATGCCTCCGCATCCCACTCGGGTTCAAGTAAGGACTTGGACTCGGCCACCTCAAGACCTTATTTTCTATATTTATGTTGAGTCGCTCTCATGTGGACTTGCCCTATCGGTGCTCTCTGCTCACATGCTTGAGATTTAGATCATGGGCCGATTGTCAGACGCTCTTCTGCAGAAATTTCCTGTGCAGAACAAAATTCTGTGCCCTGTCAATTATGGCAAGTTGCCCAGGCCCTGGAGTAGCAAATCATCACTATTCCACCCAGGCGTGAAGCGATGGTGTTAGTGAAGGGAGGACGGAGGGGGTTGGAGGAGGAACAAAAATCCTTGAGTGCTCCCCCCCCCCTTCAATATTATAATCATGAAGATAAAATTAATTTTTAATTATTTTGTCATGGTATGAAGAACGTTACCTTCCGATAGTTTTTAACCCTCTGTTAACCAAGTACCTTTCCAACTGTGTAAAAATCATTTCCCTTGGCAAATACGTTGATTATGGGCCAATATTTGGAAAAATAGTAAAAAGAAAAAGAATTCGACCCTTTGGCCCACCTTTCCAATAATGCGAATGGGAAAATTAAAGTGACGGACCATTCAAGTTATTCTCAAATGTTTATTTGGCAATAAGAAACAAAACCAGCAGGGTGTCCAGGCTGTTAACCCTTTTACTTAATGTAGCAGACATGCTACGGTGGTTAACAGAGGGTTAATATGGCGATGGATGACAAAGGGAAATTGGTCATGTGTTACTGAGAAAAACGGTAAGTCATGGATAATCATTTAAATTTTCTTCGTCGTCTCGGTGAAGGTAAAGCATAATTGGGAATGTACTTCTATGAGATTTTTCTCATTAGGTTCTTCTACAAGTGCCAAGAATTGAGGCACACATGTTCTGGGGGAAAGTATTTATTTTTGGTTAGGAGAATTATTTTTATTTCCTTTATTTGAATTCCCGGTTCGTTTTTTTGGCCAATATTTTGAATGAAAGACTGGGAAGATCAACAGCAACATTTTTGTAAACTGTTGACCTCATATTTACCAAAGGGTGCTAAATGCTAATTGTTGTAGAAGGCGCTGACAAAAGAAAAGATCAACTTAAGTCGATATCGTGCATTTATATCTCCTCTGAAATAGGGTTAGCAGCACTAGCAGTAGTGTTGTACATTCTATTGCAAGTTGCAGCTGTTACCGTATATTACATACTGATAGCATAATTGTTTGTGTCGTAATGTCACCATCATCCTTAATGCTGCTTCTTGCGAGTTTGAGGTCTGAATCCGACATGCCAACAGCCTGCTTCGGCCCCTCATAATTAGGTAATTATGGTGATGGGTGCTGTACACAAATTTTGAAATAAAAAATAGTGAAGTGGATGATTGATGCTGTACTATACATTCCTACTGCCAGTGCAGACTTGAAGTTACACAGTTATTCCTGCCATTCTTACCTCCACCAACGAACGAAGTTGGGATCGAAAATTCCTGAGTTTGTGTCCCTGCCACAGCTTTCACTGCATATTCTTGGGGCAAAGCACTTTACACTAGTGAAGTTGATTGGAAAAGTTCTGTATTCTGGATGGAAATTCTGTATTCACTCTTATCTGTTCGTTCGTCTCCTGACAGTATCTCGCAAAGCTCTCACTCATTCTCTATGTATTTCATGGAAGTGTGGGCCATCGTCCAAACAACCATCCGTTAGATTTAGGTGGTAATCTGGCTCACCATCCAGACCCAGGAATTCATTAAATCATTTTTCACCATTGCGGGATTACCAAGATTGGGATGAATGCAGTACTTAAATTCCACTTGATTGTTTTAAAGTTGAATGCCACAAAACATAGCCAACTGGACAAATCTGGGGATTGCCCTTGCAGATTTGTGTGCCCTAGGCGAGTGTGACTAGTAGTTGGTAGTTGGTATTTCTTTTTTGCGGCTCTATGTCGGTGGCACTTACTTTTAAAATTGTGCGCATCCTGCGCTTGATGGGCCTTGGACATTCTCCCCCCACCTGCTATATGACTGTGCGAGCGACTCCATCACATGACCACCTCCATGTTTGACTGCTGGTGCAATGTTCTTATGGCAGAATGCCGTGTTCACTTTATGCCTGATATGATGGAGCCTGCGATATAATGGAACCCCAACAATTAAGTGCAACAAATGTGACTCGCCGTGGTAAAAGGTACCTCCGAGCGACGATCATGCTATTGACAAACTTGATTCAAATGTTCCGCTCGCCACATGGACTGTGTTTACTTTTGCATTTGAAAACCTGCTTCTGATCCATGGGATTTAGCTCCATATACGTCACGCGGAATCTCATCAGTGTCTCTAAATTTCCATTTCAATACTGGTGGAAATTTGCGGCGGAGCAAGAACTGGGAATCGGGGAGGCACAGACACGTCCCTTTATTCCCTAGTTCTCAATCATTTTCCTTTATTGACGCGTTTTCCGATTATCATAATTGGCAACTGAAGACACGGTTTCTCTCCAGATGCGATTTAACAGTGATAAAATCATGGACTAAATTCAGTACAGAAAAATAATTTACTTATTAATAGGCAAATGCTTTGCATTGATTGAACTGGTCCGTGTTCCAATGAAATGTCGCCTTTCACTCTTGGTATTGCGTGGGTTGATAAAAAAAGTGGCACTCGGCAGTTAAATAGGCTATAAAAAGCGTGCGGCTCAAGCTATTTGTGTGAGAGTGAACGGGAATGCAATTTTGAATGATGTTAATTGAAATACAGCAACTACACGTCCAGATAAATTTCTGGAAGAGTAAGGTCCACTCTATAAAAAATAACATAAAACTGAATTTAGAAAATTTTGACCCTGCCAGCCTTTTTTCATGGCTGGTCACAAATGATCAAAAATATAAGAAATAAGGATGAAGTCAAATACTTTTTCGCACCACTGTATATCTGAGGAATTCTATCTGAAGAAATGAATGTTTGGGTTTTTGTGGCATTGGGACATGAACCACTTGCATCAATAAATCAGACACCATACGTAAGTCTATCTGTACCATCTGTGCTATGAAAAAAAATAAAAAATCATGCATTCTGACGCACTAAATTGATTTTCGCTTCCTCATGGTTGATATTTGAATAGAATATTTTTCAAGGGACCTTACGTCCAGTGTTGAAGAAGAGGTTTTTTGAGGGAGGCTGACAAAAAAGGCTGACAAGCTGTAGTTCTGGCCTTTTAAGATGTAACATCGCAACAGCCTTGTCCCCCACCCCAAATGTATTAATTCGCATGAAGAAAGTTAACAATTCATTTCCAAATGATTTGTTCTTAGCACTTCTAATTCCATCTAGTAAGTTTGCTTTGGATGCAAGAGTCTTTTTAACTCCTAAATTTAAACAGTGATATTTTGGAGTATCCTAGAAGAATTGTTCCTGCTTGTAAAATTATGATTTTCTATACTGTGTGCTGTTTGTTTGTTATACCTCTGCCTGGAGGTTATGTTTTCACTGCCGTTTGTTTCTTTGTTCATTTCTTAATTTGTTCGACAGTTAACAGGATATCTCAAAAGGTTAAGGATGGATGTGAATGAAGTATTGAGTATTGATAGATACCCTGCTTAATGGGAAGTTATTAGATTTTGGTGAAGATCTAACCCATGTTCTTAATCCAGGATTTGAAATAAATTATATGCGAGAAATCGCTGCACTATCAATCCGCAGTGCCACGTGGCACTAACACCCACATCAGCCATCAGATTACTTCTTTGTTCATATACTTTATGCTTCGATAAATCTGAATATGACTTCCTCCGCCGACGAATTTCAAAACAGTGGAGGCAATACATTCTCCTAGCGCCTTCCAGTTATTTCTGAAAACCTAGTATCTGCAATGGGGAAATATTTGACAACACCTTTTTAATTTCACTCAAATATCCTACGGAGAGAGAGCGTTCTTTCTCATCTCGAACTGTTTGTCTAGCTTTGATGGTTTTCTCCAGCTTTACTGAAACTGTGTGAAAATATTCCCTTCTGGCTGCACAGTAACATACTTGATATTTGTACCGTGTATATATCTCATCCTTAATGGTGTTGGGTTACGATGTGGGGGAGCACTTCAGAGCAGTCTGTCTCGGCTTGATGCTGTTTTTTTCTTTTCCGTGCTTTTCTGTATTTTTGAGATTATTATTCAGTGTTTTCCGTGTGTATCTCTGATCTTGTTACATGATGCTTTTGGTCACAGAGGGAGCAGCTACATTCTCTGTTTCATGTTCTCCCGGTGGGTGCCATCCCTGGTTGTTTTTTGAGCTCTTTAGGAGTTTATCAGCTGCCGAGCTGTTTGTTGTGGACGCTCCTCATCCCGCATTCCGTCCTCAGTTAGGCTGTCTCTTTCAATTGTTGACGGGTCTGGTGATGAGACTGAAAGAGAGTTGTTTGTCTGATACAATGCGCTCTCGTGCATTTATTGTCCAAGGCCTCAGTTTCCCAGACAGATCGGTTCTCAGCTTGCCTGGCTGCAGTGGTCTCTCGCCAAACTTTGGTTGCTTCTTACTTGCGTTCCTTCTTTGCCTCTTGCTCTAATGCCACCCTGACACTTGCACGATTTTTGTTCCCGCAATGCCACACAATGCGTCGTGGCAATGATTAAAGTCTTCGGGAACGAGCGTGAGGAGTGTGTGAAGGGTGCGGGGGTGCGTGCGATGTGATTGAGAGAATATCGAAATGTTCAAAAATTCGGTGCGTGTTCGGCACGCAATGCCACTTGCGTGAACCATGCGAGAACACTACGCAAACTCGGCGCGAACTCTGCCGACGGCGCGTGTCAATGCGTGCCGTGTTAAGGTGTTGTCACGAGTTGTTCACGTGATCTTGGCACGCCCCAGCTCACGCATAGTTCGCGCACGTCACGAACCATTCGCGCATGGCAGGAACATCTCACGAAGCGTTCACGCATTGTTCGCGCATAGCTTAGGCAGTGCGTAACGTATGTGTGTACAGTGCGGGAACAGGGTGCAAACAAGGCTCCGCGGCATACCACGGAAATGGCACGCATTGTCACGACGCATTGCGCAGCTTTGTGGGGACATATTTGTGTAAGTGTCAGGGTGGCAAAACACTTGTTGAGAGTTTGCATAATGATGGCACTTTATTGTTTTTCAAGTGAGTAATCTTGAGGTCTTTAAATTCGAGTGTGGGGGTCATGGCACCACTGATTTTGACATTTTTTTTATTCTTTCCGTCAGTAGCAAATTTTTTATTTATTTTTTTACTATACTCTTGGTGTGCATTGGAGGCATGTCAAGCTCAGTTAAGTTGCATCGTGCGGGCTTTTTTCCCCTGTGGCAGCACTGTAACATTATTTCCCGATGGCTGGGGAGCGATTGCTGTGCAGTTTTAGGCTGGATGAAGCTAATGATGTCTGAAGCCTAGCATATGGACTCTAATTGATGGAGATATTAGCAGCCAACTTAAAAAAAAACCCCAAAACAACTAAGCCCAAATTCTTTTTGAGTAACTGCCTCACATATAGTTCCTGCCGTTAATATCGGTATCCTATTTTTAGCTATAAAGGCTATGAAAATATGTGGTTAAAGCTGTTTTAACTCATTTGGTCATTTTAGCAGGCTTCAAGCCCCTCGCCCGGGTCAGCAGTCCCCACCCCCCATCCTCAAACGACACACAAACACGCATCGGTTTCTGACGGAGGCAGAGATTGAGAAAAGCGACCCAGTTACAATATAAGTACAATACGAACAAACAATCTCAGTGATTGTCGTGTGAAAGCCACACTGAAAACATGGACCAAGGACACATTACATCAATGCGGAAACTTCGGTATGAATATGGTGAGGAGATCGTTGTTACGGGAAAAAAATCAAACACACTTTTCCGCTAGCCACTTTAACTCATTCGGAGACATTGACATAGATTCACGTCAAAGACGTAGATCAATGTTAATGGCGTTGGCGTTATACCATTTGCCAGAATTTCAGTACCACCTATCTCCACCAGATGGCACTGTAATTTCTTCACCACACTCTTGGTCGCTCAGGATGTTCTCTTGCTTACATTTCTCCCATGTATTCAGTGCATAACAATGACCTGCTTGACCACTGAAAGTGTGGCGCCAAATGAGTTAAAACATGCTTTAGTTTTTTCCTCATATAAATACATGCCATTGCCCAGTTATACAACAGCTTCTCTTTGCCAGAAGGAATACCAGTTGCTACCAAGATTTGCTGCAACACAGCTAATCAAGCTGTAGTCGGCCACAATTGACGTACATTTATAAATGAACATAAGCAGGATTAAAAACCACCAACAGGACTACCCGAGGCTAATACAACTGCAAAACTATTGCACAGGAAAACATAGCTTACCTGTTCAGTAGCCGCAAGGCTAGTTGCTTTTTAGACTCCCTAAAGCGACACCAATATATACGCGGCTCTGGGCCTTCTCCTGTTTTTTTCCTCCTTGACTATCTGTTCCTCCACAGGTTGTTTTGTATGCTGTCTCTCGTAGCGTTGGGATCGGAAGCTTTATTTTTTCCGCTGCGTAGGCTTGTAGCGATCGGCTCTCTTTACAGTAAAGTAGCAGTAAATCTGCTATTATTACCTCGGGAGGAGAATTCCAATCTTGCCTTGCCACACACATCTTAGACTGTCACAGACACTTCCCCCCCGCTCACCGTCCACCCGTCACATTGGCTGAGGTTCGAAACGCTCTATGGTCTACATACACTATTCTCAGTCCACACTAGCCACACTACACGCGACTCACTACGAACAAGCTCTTCTTGTTGTTTCATCTTATTCCTCAACGAGTTTTTCGGGAGGTTTACGTCGCATTGCATCTTGGACAATTTGTATATGAATAGTGAGCTTACGATGCAGCCACAAAATATCTGCCCGATCTAGTATACATCCGGGTACTTCTTGCGGACACAAACTCACACCCCATGCATAAGTGAACACCCCACCCCCTAACTCTGACGTTGTCGGTAGTGCGAATAGTATGTTAGTGCACGGTTTCCAACATGGCCTGTGACTAGGACTCGAACTTAGGACCTTTCGATCCCAACTTTGTTATTGTCTGTCAGATAGCAGGTAAGCTGCTGATGTAAAACCTTCTCAACAGTCTTACTGAGGAAGGTGAGGTTGGAATTTGGCCTACAGTTGCTACATACATTTGGATCCAGGTTGTTCTTTTTAAGAGGTGGTAATAGCAGCAGAAAGATACCAGCCTGCTAGAAAAATGTACTATCGCATAATGTCATTGTATCTGCTAAAAAACGAGGAATTGATTTTAAAAAAACTATGTTGGGAGTGGATCAAGGGGACTTATTGCATCAGAAAGATCTTAGGGGTCTAAAGTGGGGAAATCCCTGACACTGTCAACATGCGCTAGTTGAGGTTTGTCATAATTTACCATGATCTTAGTGATTCTGATATTGCACCCGACGTGAAGAACTTTTTCGCTAAAGATGTTGCAAATTCTTTGCATTTGGCGGTTGAGATGGTGTTTGGGGAAACGGCAGAGGAGAAACTGATTTGTTTTTTTTTGACTGATTTGTCATCGATTTTTATCGATGGTTGAGAGGTGTTCGGGATCATGTTTGTGGGTGTTGAAAAGAATTCTTTTCTGGCCTTTTTCAGACCTATTACGTATGATGGCCAACTGATGCGCATCACTAGATATTGGCCAAACTCCAACCTAGTTTGACTGATCTCTTTCACAATTGGACAACGGACAATTAGGTTACTAGAACCTGGAATGTTATATGCACTTGTAATATGTAACATGAGAATCAGCATTAATCAACAAAGATAATTCATTTAATCTGATTTGATGCCCTGATTTTGTCCTTCTGTTGACGGTGTCTTTGTTTAAACTTGTCATTTCCATGTTTTTATTTCATTCTGTTTCATTTTATATTTTCTCAGTTTCCATATTTTGTGGTTTTGTTTCAGTTTCTATTTGGTTCTGTTGTCATTTCTCTTCTGTGTTTCCTGGATGATTTAATCCAGGCATTGAATTTGAAACCAATTGAGTCCTCAATTTCAAGAGGAACACTTTTTCCCTTGTGATGCAGTAAAAATATTCAGTCATATTCAGTAAAGTGTAATTTTGATACGGGGCTCTTAATGGCATGCATTGTTGGTCCTGACATAATGTAGCTTAACAGGATAAGTAATTTCTATAATCACAAGTAGCCCAATTAAGGAAAATGAGCAACTCATGAAAATTCTGGGAATGAAATTGTGTTTAGAACAAAAGCTGGCGGACACAGTGCTCTAAAGAGCTAGGGACCTTCCTCGACAAAGATAATGAACCGGAAATAGTTTGCCTGCTAGCCATGACAACAAGCGTCCTAATTTCATGGAGGAAAGTTGGCAATTGGCTCATTCATAGCCTCCCTCTAGCAAGGAAGCATCGGACTAAGCATGGATGAAAGAAAAGACTGAATATAGTCCACAATCCCTTGCAGGTGTATTGATTGAATATGAAATTCGCAGGCCAAAGTTTTCTGATAAACTGCAAAGACTTTATTTGTCTCCAAGCTCATGACGTATTGAAAGAAATAACTTATTTAGGTCCTTTAGTACCTTTTAAATCTCCCGACAACTTTCCCTTTACCTATGTGGAAGGTCAAAGGAAAAAGGCCTATTTCAGAGAATTAGGGTGCTGCCTATATTTCATTTTTCACATATTGAAATTCAGTAGTAGTCCGTTGGCAGTAATGTAGACCCTCATCCTTCAATACTTGACAACCTAAACCTCTCACAGTTTATTTTCCCCAATTATCAACAGTTGCTCAGACTAACAGATGAAAGGACAGTCAAATTCATTTTCAATAGCATTATTATACATTGCACCACAAAGTTACGAGGCGTTCTCCTCCGCACATAAATGACAACATTAAATACAATTCTGTCTTTATAAATTCTGCGCTCATGTAGCTTGCGAAACGGCACAGATCTGTGTAAATGAGTTGGCGAGGCTCATGAAGCAATAAGCCACAAGAATCTGTTCTATATTCTGAATGTAGTGAAGGCTAAAAGGCGTTGTTAGGTACGATGCACAGTGTAGTGACAATGGTAAGGGAAAAAGAAGGTAAAGGAAATAAATGCAGTGATTGCAATGAAAGTTTTGGAATTTTTTGCATTTATATTGCTATCCTTACAATGTCATATCAAATATATATATATGTAGGCAATAGGCATTCACTTTTTCATTATTATTTATTATTCATCGTGGGTCATGTGTTCGTCTTGGTTGTTCAGTCAATAAATTGTTTAATTGTCAATCAGGTGAACCTAAAATTGCTTGTGGGCAATCGAGCAGTAAAGGGTTAGGTTACTGAGTGCCCTCTTAACATCTGAGGCTATGCCGCTACTCAAATTTGAATAATTTTTATTGAGGCAGAATTTCCTTGTCCTTTTCTGAGTAGGAAAATGTTTAAGCTCTTTGCCATTCTAGCAGAGCCCTGTAATTTAGTTTGAGTTGCTTATTGAATATTGATCTTTTAGTTTACCGTCATCATCCAAAATACGGAATGAATAATTTGTCTTAGGGGAACTGTTGGTTTGAAAGACGTGTTTAATTTGCAGTTTTTCTTAATATGCTGCTCTACGTGGTCTGGTTCACCTTTGTGTTTTTACTCAGTCGTTTGCACAATTCGCTGTTTATGTTCAGAGAAACAAAATGTCTTTTTGGTATAGCTGCTTTTGTCAAATTTGTTAAATATACCAAGTATCATGGATATTACAGACACAATTAAAGGGAACCCTGATTAAAAAGAACCCTGGAAGACATTTGGGGTACCCTTGTAGTGTAGTCAGTTTCCTTTTCTGCAGTCCTAAGGGGCCACTGTGCCTCGCAGTCATGCCGGGTTCTCAGCCAGTAACCCCAAAAGATAAAAGCCCTCCATCATCTTGACAGACAAGGAATTGAGTTGTTCCTATCGCACAATCATTGGTTGTATCGACTGCACCTGATGCAAATTAAATTCTGGCAGCTTCACTCCGATGCCTGCCGAAAGGTCGCCTCAGTGTCGGCGGCAGAACTGATAACTTTCCGCCCCCAGATTTTTCTGGGACTGGAGAGTGATGTGTTTGGGCGGGGTAACGTCCAGTCATGACAGATGCATTTCAATAATAATCTTATTCCCCTGCTAACTACTTTTGTCACATCAGTGGTGATTACCAACTCCCTGGTGTATGTTAATGTTGGGATAAAAATAGATGAAAGTAGTGCCTGATAAAGCCTTTTGTGCATTTTAAAAGTGTTATGTGCCGCTTATTGTAAATGTGTGATCCATTTTTGGTAAATAGGGCTCCATTAATATAAAATTTGAAGGCATTATCAATACACCTACAGTGCAGTATTTGAGAGAAAATCCCACGAATATTAATCATATTAAAACAATCTGCTTTGAACTATAAGAATATTCATAATAAATGCATGGTATGTGTCAGTGTTCACACTTTAGTTTGGCATTTCAATTCCAATTATTTTATTTTTTGTTACATAGCTGTGGGTAAAATTCAGATGATAATGACAGACTTTGATCTATGGCAGTCAGTTTCAGTTTATAAAATTCCATGATTGAAGTGGATAGTTCTTGATGTAGCCCATGTGCAGTCTGGTCAGCTGGTTTATAATGTTAAAATATTTGTTTGAACATTTGAATTTGGCATTAATAACCAGACCTAACCAGCTTGCGAAAGAGGGTTGATCTGAGAAAATAATCCACTATTACACTCGGCCATTATTACCTCCGCCAAAGAGGTTCTGTTTTCCCACCTGTTTGTTTGTCGTCACTTTGTTCCGTTTGTCTTCTGTCTGTTTTTCTGTTTGTTAGCAGGATATCTCAAAAACGGCTGCATAGATGTTAAGCAAACTTTGCAGGATGTGACAGTAGCACAACAGGAGGATAAAATTTTGGCATATTTAGGCCAAAGTACAGCTGAGATAAAGGCGAAAGTACAAATCCAGCTATGCTGGCGGAGATTTGAAGTCTCGAGTCAGACACCAGACTATTTCGAAAACGGCCCCAATAGACGGGAGTCATTTGTCTGTCTGTCGGTCTGTTAACCGGATAACTCAAAAAGTTATGAGCGGTTTGGCAGGATGATGGTAGGATGATAGGTAGTTGTCCGAGGATGAGTTGATTCAATTTTGGATCTGGAACATATTCTGGACTCTTAATCCGGATCAATTACAATATATCTGTGCAATGCGGGTCTGTTTGGTATTTCAGATCAGATAACTCAAAAAGTTATTGTTATGCCACACCCCCAACGGGCGGCATCACCGGAACTCTGAGGAGCCGGCCTGCTCCTGCAATTACCACTAATCAGCTCCACCTGTTTGTCAGTATCCCATTATCATTAAGTACCACATATAAGCCCTGACTTTGCACCATTAAGGTGCAAAGTCTCGTAAAGCTCATATGTTATACAGGCTTTTTGTATACTGTAATGTCAACCGATTTAAATAGCTGACCTTGTTTCGTCAGCTCGCTGTTTTCACGTAATTAGGAACCGCGTTTCCTATTTGTTTGTAACTCGCCTTTTAACCTTTGTGGTTTTACTAAAAGCCAAGCGCTTCTTTGCCTTTGGATCCTGTCTCCCTTTTTACTATTTTTCATTAAAGTTAAGAAGCTATTACCATTAAAGTTATGAACGGTTTGGCGCAAAATTTGGTAGAATGATGGTTGGTAATCCAGTGATGAGTTGATTCAGTTTTGGAAGTGATCCAGAACATATTCTGGATTCGGGATCCGGAAGATTTACAATATATCTGTCTAACGTGGGTCAGTGTATTATTTCTGACCTGATAACTCAAAAATTTGCGAACGGTTTGGCACGAAATTTGGCAGGATGATGGATGGTGGATGAAGGAAGAGTTGATTTGATTTTTGAAGTGATCTGGAATATATTCTATAACCAAAACAACAAAATATGGCGTGGCGGAGGTATGCGCTCCACTGAGTGCCCTCTAGTTGTTCTCTGTGGTGTGCAGATTTTTGCGTAAGTTGCTTTGGTCCATATGTTTTACTTGCAGCTTCAGGCACCTGAATCAACTAGTCCATTCTGCTATTGTAGGCGAAATGTTACACTGAGAATTCTTTTAAATTAGAGGCTATAATCTTTGCTGTTTCCATTTGGATTGGTAGTTACGCTGCAAAATAAATAAAATAAAAATAAATAGGTTGTTTATGTGATTGTTTATTGCTTTTTTTCCTGGGATTGCATGTTTATTCTTAGGAGAGCCACGCTTTGTAGCTACACAATATTCTGCTTATCATTTATCATTTTAGCAACGTCTGATATGTAGATGAGACATTTGCTTTGCAAAATTACTCTACTTTGCTTCCAGAACTGATTTTATGATGAGAGACACCCAACAGTGAGGAATCCGGTGTCCATAAATACTTCATAAGCTCTGCGTTCATATTGGAAGCCTCCGCGCATAATAAACCCCATTGTCCTTGACCTGATCATTGATTTTGTGACCCCCAAATTTGACCCCATCGGCTGTAAATTCAGAATTTCAGTGCTGCTATATTGGACCACTTAAATGCTCTTATATTCATCAACATCTTCACATTGTCCCGGGATTGTGTTGCTGAAACTTTGCATGTTGCTAGGTGTCGCTCATATCGACAGCCTCAGTCCTTTCCTACTTGTCTAGTGCTTACTTATTGTGTTATTGCTATAAGGAATCCTACAGTGGGAGCGCACAAAGAGAAGAGCTCTTTTTTGTGTTGCAGGCTAAATAATATCTAGCATATAGGCACTGCCTCTGTACTGAGCATAGATATGTCCTTGACACATTTGCCCTTTCGCTGAGATTCAGAAAAACAATTCTGTTTTTTTTTTTGTGAAAACCTTCTCATCACAAACAGTATACATTTAGTCTTTAAGCTTGTCCTTCACATCCAATACAAAGAATAAGAAAACATTTCTGTTTTTCATTTTTCATCTATTCATTTGCCAGAGGGTTCTGCTCAAGAGAGAACCATGAAGCTCACATATTGCCTTTGGGCTCTGGCGATATTTGAGCTGTTAGTGGTCTATTTACGCCTATTGACATACTGAACATTGTTAATTGTAGTTCCGCGCTTGTAGTGTCCACATTTACAGTATACAAGTGCAATGAGTATTTCCTCTCAGAGAGGTGGTGCAATATATTACTTGTGGGTGGTGGATGCCCAGAATGGATGCTGCCCTACTTAACTTGACAAATGCTCTTAATCTGAGCTGAATAACCAGAAATGGAGGATGATAATAATAATAATAACTAGCCTCCGCCAATGTACTCAGTGTTATTTTTGCCAGTATTAGGTAGCACCCCTGGTGTTCATGCAGTCCTGTAGTCTTCACGCAAATATGCTTTTAATTTGTTTTTGACCTTTTGCATGCCCTTGACTATTGACCCTGACCTCCCAAAATCGAATCATCTCTTCCTTGAAAAATACTTGATCATTCCACCAAATTTGATGAAAATCCATTCATAACTTTTTGCGTAATTCTGCTTGCAAACAATTCAATAAACCAACCAACAGACAAATGGTAATAATGATCACATGACCTCCTCCAACCTCATTGGGTGGAGGGAATAATAATATAAGGCACAATAAGGTAGCGTCAGTGATACACTGGAACCTATGCATGAAGCATTACATCCCGCTAGCGAAAAAACTGGTGGGAGCACACCGTCGAAAAGGTCTTACAGATAGACAACGTCAAAATCTCATGGAATTTTAAGATTCAAACAGACGAGTGCTTAACTGCTAACACACCTGACATCACTGTGGTTGAGACAGAGAGAAAGCAAGTGTGGTTGTGGATGTGGCTTTACCTGGACACAGCAGAATTGAACTCAAGAGAGATGGAGACGATCGCCAAATATTAAGACCTGAGGATCGAAGTTGAGAGATTATAGGAGGATAAAGCCATGGTGGAGCCAGTTATGACCGGAGCTCTGGGAGCAAAACTAAATGACCATGAAAAACATCTGAGAACACTGGGGCTCCACAGTATCACACCAGTACTACTTGGAACGGCTCACATCTTACGTAAATATCTCTAAAATTCCTGTGATTCCTTGGATAGGAATTTTCCAAAATTTCCAGTCTTATACATTTGGTGGACTGACTTAAATGGATGATAATATTAATAATAATAATAATTATAATAATAATAATACTATGTACTATGGACTTTGGACACCATATTCTGCAGAATGCCATAACCCAATCCAATGCGGCTGCAATCAAACAATGCAGGCCATATCTCACTTTTAAGCTCGCAGGATTTTCCCCAAGTTGTGAATTGCTTTGAGCATTCATAGTTTGTCATATTCTTTATTGCTGCTTGATGTCTTCCCTCCTCAGTTAGTGTGGGTTTAAAGATGAAGTCAGACACACTAGGGAGAGAAAACTTTCCCTCACATCTCCTGACGTGACCTCATTTCAGCTGCCCTCATAGGTTTTCGCTACAAATGCGGCAGGTACGATTTAGCTGATACAAAGATGGTGTTCTGAGAACGCTTAAACATTTTCTCAATAATTTGTCCTGTGCTTAAGTCATAGGGTTGCCATATTAATGTTTTTAATTACAAAACGCTTCACTTAAGCTGCTGTTTTTCTGCTATCTTTCGATTTCTGCAATGAGAGGGGTGTGTAATTAGAGCCAGATTTTATTTACAACCATTTAAGGGAGAAGACTAAAATATCAAAGTGAATTTCACAGGTGATCTATCAGTCTATCTGCTCTGCTTTTGCTTTGGGCCCCGGACAGCGCTGCACACATTCACACTGGGAGGTAAGAGAGAGGGGAGAGTGTGCGCGTGTGCGGTGGGGTCAGGGGTCGCAGACACCAGCTAAAGTTACCTTGGGGGTCGCGACTCAAAAAGGCTGAGAACCGCTGCAGTAGAGGATAGGCGAATTGTGGACTCAAAGGGATGCAGATGGCCCTCCAATTCTATGGCATTCAAACGATGAGCCCGGGGCCCAAAATGTGCCAAGAACATGGTCAAGTTGGGTTCCTGGATTCATGCTGTTGGCTGCAAATTCTCGTCCTACCATCTGTGCGTCAGAGCAGAAATTGAGATTTTTCAGATGAGGCTAAATTTTTCCAGTCTTCCAGCATCCAGTTTTAGTGAACCTGTGCCCGCTGCAGCCTCCGTTCACTGTTCTTGGCCAACAGGAGTGGCACTCGATGTGGTCACCTGCTGTTGTAGCCCGTCTGCCTCGAGTTTCGACGAGTTTTACACTCTGAGATGCCTCTCTGCTCACCGCAGTTATTAAGACTGACAGCAACTGCGGGAACTTGGGTGAGGATCTTCAGTCAGTGTTCACATCAAACATCAGGATGGGAAAAACTTGATCTTTGCGGCTTTGACTGTCACATGGTTGTTGGTGCCAGATGGGATAGTTTGAGTATTTCTGAAACTGCTGATCCTCTGGGATTTTCTTGCACAACAGTCTCTGGAGTTTACACAGAATGGAGTGAAAAACAAAAAAATAATAGAAAAAGAAATCCAGTGAGCTAGCGTCAAACAGAAGTCTGAGCATAAATATGAATCCATGGGCTCCACCAGCCTTGTGCCAGATGCTCGGGCTGGTGAGGGTGTGGTAATCCTGTGAGGATGTGTTCCCTGGCACACTGTGGGGCCCTTAATACTAATCAGTGAATGTGTCAATGCCACAGCCGGTCTGAGTTTTGTTACTGACTGTGCACATCCGTTCCTGGCCTCAATTTACTCATTTTGTACTATTTCTAGAATGACAATGTGCAGTATCACAACTTAAGTCACCTTTAGCTGGTTTGATGAGCATTACAATCTGATTTCATGAACGTCAGTTCCGTGTCCTTCAGTGACCTCCCAGACAAACAGATATATGTCTAATTAAAGCTGCAGTTCGGAGACAAAAGCGGGAAAGAGAGATTTTCATCATAAACACCACTGCCCCTCCCCTCCTGTAGCCCCTCCCTCCAAAGGATGCTCATGCTAGTTCATGAGTTCAGCTTGCCAGCTGTAAACAGAAATAGCCAGAGGAGCTACAGTATGTCTGATTCCAAAGTAAAAAAGAAAAAAACACCACTGGTAATGACAAAAGAGTAAACGTTGAGCATTTACATGTTACTCACAGGTACATACCACACTGTCTCAAAGTCTCTGTAATTGTACTTTGTAACTTGAAGATGTCAGAGAAAAGAGCTGTTCCAAGCAAGTGAGCAAGGTCTTCCAAACACTTGTGCCCACTTTATCCGGGTGCAGTTACTACAACCTTGTTTCTCTGTATATTAATGTTCTTCTATTTCTGTGTGTCGGTGGCCGGATTTTCTTGTCTTGCTTCCTGCTGATGCTACTTTCTCACATCTTTATTCCCGAGCCTCTGATTCCCTGGTCCCTCTGTCTTGCCCCAGCTTCGTTTCTTTGTGTCGCACTGTCTTTGTCTCACCTTGCCCTAATTTTCCCATTCTTTCTGCTCCTGTGGACTGAACTCCTAATTTTGACCACAGCTTTTACTCTCTCCCTCACCCTGCACTCTCCCTCGGATCCTGATCCCCGCCTCCCGACCTCCCTCTGTTCTGCGACCACCGACTTCTCACCCCTGCACTACTCGGTCTGCCTGTTCAGGACCTTGGACCATCTTTGAAAATAAAGCTCTGGTTTTCACTTCCCTGGGATACGTGACTCATTCCGTCCACCCTTCCCTCACAGAGAACGTGCGGACTGCACACAGAAAGGTCCCAGGCCCAGACTCAAACTCATTACCGTCTTGCTGTTTGGCAGCAGCGCTACCCACTGAGCCTCCATGCTGCCCTTTGTGGAAATAGCAATTTATTGGCTCTGTACTGGCCTCGCAATGTACCGCAAATGCTTGAGAAAGGGAATTTGTGGCAAATCAGAAGTCAACTGAGGAAAAAGAGAACATGGTGGCCGTGCAGCATTGCTCAACCACAGCGACACCTGTCCTGTTTTACCCTAATTTATTCTCATTCCCAGTCCTTCTCCCTGAAGTATGACACACATACTAGGTGCCACATTTTATGGGAGATGATTACATCAAAAAGTTAAACATGAAAGCCTTAAGCTCTATTGGTGCAAATGAATAATACTGCATCTGATTTGAGCTTATTCTAAGCAAGGGGAACTTTATCTATAACTTTGTCTGAGAGTTGAAAAACATTAATTTGGGAGAAGGACTCTGACATTTCATGACACTTGGACTTTCTTGATTTTTGCTATAGTTTGTTGTATGTACAGTATGTATCTATAAATTATTTGATGTCAAATAATTAGTGATTCACCATTTGAAGCACTGATTACTAAAACCCCACAAGTCAAGTCAAGTGTGACTTATGGGGTTTTAGTAATAGGTGCTTCAATTAGTTTCAGTGGAGTCATTGAAGAAGACATAAACTTCCATCGCAGATAAAGTAAATGGTGCCCGACTCTAATAGCCTTTATGTCAAAGTCACAAAATGTCATTAATGTAAGTTTTTTACTTGACGCGTTCACACGGGGCATTGATATCAGCAAATGTTCTATCACTGTGAAGGCTGACATATTTGAATGGACCCAACTTATTGCATAAGAGTTGAATCTAGCTGGATGTCAGAAACAGTTATTACGTATATGGGACCGTGGATAGATAACCCAGCTAAAAATGTTTTCATAACTGGGGTTATAAATATAACATGGGGCAGACATGTCTCTCGTCTCTAATTGGGGCTGAGAGACATTTTGAGAAATTTGATGTTACATCTTTTTGACACCAATCTTGGGTCTGAACCTTTGGTAGTTCACTGCAAAAAATGAAAGATGAAAATACTAGGTAAGATGAATTTACTTAATTTAAGACCTAAAACACTTATTTCTATAACCATTTTTCTTAGTAAGGCAATACATTTGTCTTTGATTTGAGGTAATTTTGACTAGCTTGCCAATGGAATAAGAAATTTTCACTTGTCAAGAAAATTGTAACTTATCATAAGTTGCTTTTTGCTTGACAAGTGAACATTTTCTTATTCCATTATAGCAAGTTAGTCAAAATTACTTCAAATGAGGGACAGATTTTTTTTTGTCTTACTAAGAAAAATGGTGATTGGTGGAAGTGCTTTAATACTTAAAATAAGTAAGTTAATCTTACGTAGTATTTTCATCATTCATTTTTTGCAGTGTTCTTGTGAGATTTTGCTAGGAGTCATACAATTTTGATAAGAAAAATCTTCATCCCTGCTTCTTTGTATTTTTGGTATTCTAATAGCAGCTTTACTGCATAGACTCAAAAGCTTCAAGGCTGCATCAGGCCACATGAAAGTTCTGCCATTTAGTGCAGAGGGTGTTTTCTCTCTCTTGCATGACCCTGCAGTTCTTCTGCTTGTTTTGTACAATGTTTACTGTGTATTAAATGTTGATATTTTTCAGTATTGTCTTTTTTGGCATGTATATGTTGTTAACTTTCTGGTCACTATAACTCAAGGAGTTGTTGGCCGTAACTCTTTTAAATACTAGCTTATTTTTGGCATGGAAACGGGTTTGAGGAAAAAAAAATACAGGAATCAATATGTAAACCTCAGTCAGACATTTATTTTTGCGCAATTAATTCTCCCAGCTGGAGATATCTGGTGCTGTGTTACTCTAATTTCTTAACGCTGAGCTCATGTTGTCTACAGTTTGAAATTACCAGTAGTGGTTGCCAAACTCTAAGCACTGAGATGTTTTCTTCTTGTACTTTTCTCTCTAAAGCCCAGAAACCATACTGAGACAGATATGAGTGGGTTATTATCACAAGTTTTATTTATTAGCCATCACTGACATTGGGGAGGGTTATGGAAGAAATTGCTTTATGATAAATTTTGTTCCAAAATCTTACTGTCACTGCTCGTAAATATCCCCATTCCAAGTGGACAAATTCCCTTTTCCCAGTCCATTGAACCTACAACCAAATTATTCTAGAGTGAGGACTTCACAGCATTGAGATAAAGCGCATTAGTGAAGGAATGAGAACCCCCATGAAAAAGGCACTTGAGTGTGTTGCAATGATATCTGTCACCAGGGCATCCAACCTGAGCAAGGAGCTAAGTCAGTATTTTCCCATTAGCATTCAGCTGGGATGTCAATCGATAAGGTCTACACTCCGATGCATCCTTTAGCAGAATTGTGATAGATACCTCAGCGAGACACTTCCTTACTCACCAGAGTGCTCTGACATTTCACGCTGAGTGCAGCCCAAGCAAAGCTTTCAGCATGAGAGTTGCATAAAGAGAGTTATGAAAATTTGATGGGATCCAACTTTGCCTGCATCAGATTCTGTATCTTAACCTTAAGGTTGTATTATAATTTAGAGACCTTAACTGCTCTTTGGCGTTGGTTACTGCTAAGCCAGAATATCCTTATGCTTTTGCCGCAAAAATAATCTCTGATGTTTTTAGTCTTTATTGTAGTTTCCACAGATGGCCAGTCCAAGTACGATAAATCTCACCTGATGCAAAAAACAAAAAACAAACAAACCAAAAAAAAAGAACCCCTATATTTCATAGCATGACTAACTAGTGAAGGAGAAAACAAGTTTAATTTTGATCAAATTAAGGCATTCAGGTATAAGTTTCATTAACTTGTGGGTAACTGCCCACATAGTGAACTTGCCGATCCAAAATTGGCAAAAAAGTTACTTTTTCAGCTAGGACCCATTTCAGGGTCTCCTAACTCCAATGTTTTGCCTTGGATGCAGTTAATCTTCCTTGTACAGACAGATTGTTCTCAAATAGAAGGAATCCAGCACAATTTAGCCTCTGTAAGGGGTCCAGGCCACATGGGGGGCCCTTGAAAACTGAATTTTTGATTTCCACCCATAAAAAATTTCATATTTGAGAGACCAACATCTTGAAAATGAAAAGAGATAGATAGATTTTGACAATGGATTCTGAAAGCCTGCATCCAAATTACCCTGGATAACTATTTTTAGTCCATATCTATGATTGGTTCCAAAGATATTGGCCTCCAAAATCCCTATAGATTAACATTCTTGATTAGCTTGGGGCATAGCCCCTGATTTCTGGGGGGCCATATCTCAGAAACCCTTTGCAGTAGGAGCCTAAAATTTTGCATGTGTTCATCATGAATATGGAGGTACTCCCAAAATAAATCTGAGCCAAATCTGAGTTGGTGACCTGGGGACCTCTGGTTGACTTCATATGGAATGACCCTGTATGTTACTGTCCCACAGGCGCTTGTGTACAAACCAAGTTATCAAAATAGAGGTCCAATCAGGAAAAAACCGCAACCTCAATAATCATATGCGCATCATGCTTACGTGTCTAACTTGCCTGGCGCCCCTGGCCTGACGCCAGTTAAATGAACATAAATAATCCATGCACATTACAAAATAGTTTGAATAATCCTGTCCATTCTTCAGTGCCGATAGGGAATTTGCATGTGCTGTTGGGTTTTATGAAATTAACCAATAGCGAAAACCAGTAGAATACAAAAAGGAGGCTTTATTCCATAGGGGGAAACCCCCCAACAGAGCTGGCAACAGTACAAAATCCGCAATCCAAAAACAGAGTCCAATGGGCGAAATCCAGAGTCATACACAGGGCACCAATCACAAAAATCGTGGTCAGACAAAAGAGGTCAAAAAACAAGAATGCGGCAAAAGTACAGGGAATCAGCAAAGCTCGGTGTCTAGGGCGGTCCAGTCAGAAAGATAAATCACAATGAAACAAGGCGAAAGAAGCGTAGCACAGGTAACACGGAAGAACGATCTGACGAGGAAGTGAATCAAACAGGCATCTAATATACATATCCGGGTGAACACATGATCAGGGAACACAGGTGCAATCAATGGAACAATAATCATGGAGTGACACATTAGGAATAAACTAATTACATGAATTTGGCCGAAGCCAAAACGCAGACAGGGATAACAAGACAAACCTATGGACAGACAAACAGCTCCAGTCACGGAGTACTAAAAGTGCATAGTTTAGAGAAAGGAAAGCACAAAGCATTTGTGGAGACCCACAGAAAATTGCAGCAGAGATAATAGGGAAAAGAAAGGAGGCGGAGACTAGAATAGGGCGACTGCTGAGAGATCGTTAGTCAATAAGTAAGTGCAGCTGTACAATCCCGAGTGCTTGTTAGTAAGTAAGTCTAAATATACAGTGTAAGTGTTGGTTAGAAATTAGCGAAAATAATAAACTGTTAGTATGTGTTAGTAAAAGTAAGAGGAAGGAAGAACACGAGATAAAGAAAGAAGGTTGAAACCCAGAAGCCAATAAATCACCCGAACGAGTGGCACGCAAGACAGGGACTGTGAGCAAAGATACACTCATGACCAGACGGGGGAGAGAGGAAGTGCAAAGCATGGAAAATAAACATGACATGGAAACTATGAAACATGGCTATGAACTCAAAACATGGCTAGGAGACTAAGAAACTAAAACATGAAAAATAATAAAACATGAAATCTAATTACCAATAATACAATACATGATCTAGGGATGGTAAGACGAAGCAGTGGTCACTAAAACACATGAGGAACTCTAAAACATGGCGCTAGGCCAGGCACAGAACTTAAACTAGAAGTATGGGGCATGGGACATGGGACAGGAGTCATGGGGCATGGCATGGCAAAGACTGAAAATGCAGGATCACAACATGTGCTGCATAAAGACAGGGCAACATGACCACACAAGTGTCCCTTATCACCCCTTGTAATCAGCTCTTATTCCCCTCAGAGGGCCTGACTGGGTCACACTCTTGTAAACATCCTACATCATTATACCACTGTACTGTCTTCACCTTGTCACTGTGATCAATGCTTCAAGGCGACAGCATTGCATTCAGGACACAGGAGCCATATTCTGTTCGACGTTAATTCATAGTTCAAATCTGACACCTCCCTGATATGACACTAAGTGCTTCAGTTTGCTGACCACGAGGGCTGGAGTGGCATACTTTGTCAGAGTGCGGCCCTGAGCGCTTGACCAAAAGAAGTGTATGTCCAGAAATGGAGCTAGCACGGCATGGGGGAGTTCTTACAAGACACGCGGTCAACTGCACCAAGATGCTGACTCCCAGCCAATCGTACCGTGCAATACTCAGCTGTCAGCGTAGGTGACCTAACCCGCCAAATTTCAGGCTGCCTATCTGCTCATTGTCAAATCATTTGACTTATTTAAGCTGTAAATACCATGCAGTCATCCGTATCAGCACTCTTATTGCGACCCCTCCACCACCACCGGAGGGGCAGAAGTACCAGGGGTGCAGTACCACCCAGGGCCTGCAAACAAAGAAATGTGATCCTGGCAAAGCAGTCAGTGTTTATTCTTCCCCGCGCAGAGCAGATAGTTTAAGAATTGATAAATCTAATCACAGTTTTCGCTATATAAAAAGCTAAATAAGTTAAATAAATCTGCTGTTGGAACAAACATTTTTAAGTTTTTAATCGGTCTAGGTCAAACTCTGATGCAAATATGTTGTTGTGTATGTTAGACCTAGATAATTACATTTTTTTTTAATTAGAAACAGATGTTAGTTTAGCTGCATGTTTTCTGTGAATATTACGAAAAATATCTTTGCTCTTGCTTTCAACTTGTGGAGATTGATTGGTCTCCATATTACCCATAAAAGTCAGCTATTTTGGTTAACTTAGCTTTCAAACAAAACAATGGGAGCGCTAAGGAAAAAAATGAAAATACCTACGAAAAGAGACGAGGGTAAAACTGCCTAGTTTGTCATATTTTGACTTCTGTGCCGCAGTTAAACAGCTTAAGAATGAAAGACAGTGAGCAACTGCTGGTAAGGTCACATTTTCTCACCATCTCATAGCTCTTGTACTATCTAGTTAGCTGGCTCATTGAACCCTCTCCTGCCGTGTTCTCTCTCTAGTGTCGAATATCGCAGGTATATTATTTCCAGCTTGCCTGTTTTGCTTACGTAAGACAGTTGGCAACTTGTAGATACCTTCGTTGTACCCAGTTTTTGTACAGAGTTTATGAGGATTCTGAAGCAGAGAGTTTATTGCACCCCGGCCCATCATCACACACTTCCAACACTGGTTTTGTTTATGTGCTTCACTCATTGACTGCCCATGTTTATATTAACACTGACGATAAAACTGCTTGCCTGACCTTATCGAACTAAATCAATGTCATGACATCAGCGTCTTGTTGTACAGTTCAACCAGGAGAGCCTCAAGTGAAATCAAGAAAATATTTGTAATCCTTTGAGAATGAAGGGGTAACATGCTTATAATCGAATCAAGTCTTTGGCGCTTGGACTCTTTGGACGATCAGGAGCACTGCCCGGAGCAGCCGCAGGAAATCCCCCTGAAGGGTCCAGACACTGGTGGTGGTGGCGGCTGAAGACTGGTGGAGCTGGAGTGGCGAAACGAGAGGTCTGATGAGAAGGGTGGCGTTGGGGCGGAGGAGGGTCAGCGAGCGGCAGCATGGGTGAACTAGGGCGGAGAAAATAACATGTTTAAAAAGACGGCAGCAGAATGATTGGCTAGCGACGCGACTTAGGTGTGCCCTGGTTGGATAGAAGCAATCAGCTGCTGTGCCAGCTGACTGCTCATTGACAGCCCCGGATATTGTCTGCGGAGAATCAGGAGTGAACATGCATGAACAAAATAGACGGGGTTGACGAGCGCGAAAGAGAGAGAGTCTTCCTGACTGAACTTTCGCTAAGCTTCATTTCTGATCTGTTTCGTGCAGCTCTCCATGTATTAGGCTCTGTGCACGGTTGCGTGGATGTGCAGGGAGCCCCCAGAACAACAAAGCCATACCGCCAATCTTTAAATTATTGCTTGTTCATGCATTTATTGTGTTGATGGCTTATTTTGTACTTCCTTTGATGAAAGCAATCCTAGCAGACATTCTCATTTCATGTCTTGTGCGCAACCTTTTTTTCTTCTAGGGTTTTTGTTCCCCTACATACAGCATTCTTTGTGTAATGGGAGCTCTTTTTAGGAGTTGGTGAATCTTCCCCCTTCCCAACCCGACCCCTCACAGCTCTTTGAAAGAAGCAGCTCGTGCAATTTAATTACACTTCAGTTCTTAACACAACCTAATGCATTAACTTCCATGAACAAATAATGGCCCGATCATTAGGGTTTTATTCATGTTGACTAAGCCATTCGCAAAGTTATTGGAGCCAGGGCTAGGCTCATGAGTTTCTCCTGAGCAAATAAGGTGCAATTTTTATATTGGTGAACTGTTTTTTTCCCCCATTCATAAATCCCTCTTCTCTCAATATTTACAAAAATCTTCAGTGTGTGAAATTTTATATGGAATATTGTCTGGCTGATTTGTTTCTCAAAAAATTCACCATGAGGACACTGTACACGTGGTGAGTGTTTTTGTACGCGAGGAGTTGTCGCCACAGATCCTGACTTGTGGAGGAGTCAAGCTTTCCATCTCTCTCTCTCTGCTTTCGGTTAGTCCCTGAAAATCTGGGTTTGCCAGGGTGATGTGTCGAGTCTGAGTTCTCATTACTGCCTTATTTGTAACCTGTTTACAGACATTTTCTTGAAATTGAAGCCGTCTCAATGAAACAATTGAAAATGAAGTTTGTGTCCTTGGAAAAGCCGAAAATCGAGAAACTATTTGTGGGATGATTTCTGAAGCCACAAATTGCGAGCAAGCACCTGCTGGATATATCTCTGTGTGGCTTTTGCTGTTGGCAGAAAGATGTCTCCCGGGCTTTCAGAGGCTGCAGTGCTGATTTCCCCAGTGGCCCAATGGAAATGTTTTATGGATCAGTCTTAACAGCTGGACCCTTATACTTGCCGTCTGCTGAACCCATGACCTTGTGAGAAGTCAAAACAAGGCCTGATGTGTTTGGAAATGTACCTCTGTTGCCTTTTTAGAAAGGGACAAGGCGAGAGGCGGTAGTATCCTGGTAAGTGGGGATGGAGTAAATGTCAAAAGCATTTTTTAAGGCTTGTCTTCGGGTTCCTCTGTGTGAGAAGAGCAGGATTTATTCTCACCTTGCGGTGTTACGGTTTTTTCTTTTTCTGTTGACTGAGTTGGTCAGCTTTTTATTCAACCCACTGTACTTCATGTGAAGGTCACCCTGCCTTAGAGTCTGCTCGGTCTTTTGAAAGTCAAATGTATTGATAGATTGTAATTTTGTGCTATTGATCTTTAGCTTGCAAATGGGAAATTCCCAGGTGGTGTTCTCATTTTGTCAGCTGCTTCTAGAAAAATCTTTTTGACTGGTTTAATTCTGATGGCTGGATATTTGAATGACTGTCATATTCTGTATTTTCCATGGACCTATACTGAGTGACGACCGCTCATTTTAGGCTTTGCTGTTTTCTGTCCTGTTCATTTGGACTTGAGGTTTTTCCTGGTCTGTCCATGCTATGAAAAGTCTACCCTTGTTCTCGTTTTATTGATTGTTTGTGTCTTTTCTTGCTTGAGGATGGAATCCCACGATGCCTGTAATTCCTCCCTTTCAGCATTTAGAGATGATGTTCCACAGGTTTCAATATCTCTGGCACTGTGCAGAATTTCTCTTGTACGGATGTTAGATTCACTAGTCAAGCTATTCAAGAAAGGCCTAAAGGTCACATGAGTCTTGTTTTGAATGCATTTTATCCAATCGTTTTAAGTTAAGAAAAGCAATATTTCACTATTACCAATGTGATGAGACTAACAGTGACTAGACTAGTTTCTGTCGTGGTAGCGCTTATGCAGTGCTATCCCCTTTTGCTGTATAAATGGCTCAAGTTAGCATGCTACCTGCTCATTTTTAAAATGGAAACAAAGAAACCTGGTTAATGGACATGCGCATGATTGAGAAAACGGTTAATAAAATAAATGGTTCTGACCATGGATGGAGGAAACTGGCAGAGCTGGGAAACTGTTTGGTAATTGGTGCTTCAAAGATGTCTGGTGTTTGTTTCTGTGCTGTTTGCTCGAAAAGGGTAGATTACAGCAGCAGTGGAAATAAATTGCTCTTTTGCCCAGAAGATAACAAACACAAAGCTGCTATTTGCATACTCACGTTCGGCCACATTACTGCTGCTGCTGTGGAATCTATGATCAATAGTGCTCGCAAATAAATAAATTAATAAATAACTCGGACCAAGGGTCCTGAAGCTTCCTGGCAAGCAATCTTACAGTGAAGATACCAGTTCTGAAAATTTGATGCAGATTTTGACCTTTGAATCTTTTGACCTGTGACCCTTTTACTAAAACAACTGATTGAATATTCACTAGGTCTCGTTTGACCTTCGGTAGTCCGTATGAAGATCATTAAATGAAACTTCATATATGACTTCCTATATTTCTTTAACACAAACCCAGGCATTCTCAGTGTCCGTTTGGGTGTTGCAAGTCATATAGGTCAAGTTTGAATTTCGAGGGTCACTAAAAGCCAAGCTGAAGCTCACCAAATGAAAGTTTATATGTGACTTATGTGTCTAATACAAAGCAAAGCTCAATCGATGACCATTTGGGTGATACAAGTCATTGAAATTTCACAATGTCAGGTTTAACCTTCAAAGTTCACTGACGGTCAAGTTCAAGGTTACCAAATGAAAGCTCATGTATGACTTCCAACAAGTGTTCAATAGACATAGATAGAGTATATCATCAATCTTCAGTATTTTCAAGCCAGGATGCCTCTGAAAATTTGAACATTTGGTTGACCTCGAGTTTGACCAAACCTTAACACTTCCAAAATATAGGTCATACATGACATCCTGTATGTTGATAATACTACCTTATGTTCTATCAGCAGGTGTTTGCCCTCCACGGGCCTCTTCATGAAAAAGTGCGGAAAAATGACTAAGTCCAGACTGGACTCCCAGGTGCAGCTACTAGACACAAAATGCCTGCCTCACCCGGTACTGTAAAGATATGGAGGACCTTTCAGTCTAGCATAGGCAAGAGTGAATGCTGATGCTTACTGTAACTGAATTATATGTGAACCATTCATAAAACTGTTCACTGTTGTTGCTGTATTTGTGCACGACTGGTTTTACTGAAGTCCTCAGCATAGGCTGTAGTAATTCTGAGTTTAAATGGGTTGTCATTAAGCACAGAGATTAAGTTCATCCACAAAGATATACATATCAAAACCGAATTTTGTCCATTCATTTATGATCGCAGTAATCTGTTGTATTATGCTGCTCAGAAGTGATATGCGCAGAAACAAAAACCACACATTTTTGAGATGAGAAAATGATTGTGAATTAATGCATAAGCAATTCCTTAGTGATTCTCTGCGCATTGCAGTCTAGGGTCTATGAAACACATTATTTTTTTTTGCCTTTTCTTTTCTATTGTTGTTTTCAGGGTTGTAAGGCATTCAAACGGCAATAAAGAATTTCTATGCGGAGACTCTTCTAAATAGTGCTAATTTTGGTTGGTCCTTAAGAGTTTAAGTTGAATTAATTTATTATAAGTATGGAGGAAAGCTAATTTAATATGGAAGTGCTCATCAATGGAGAAAAAATTGAAAACATAATCTGAAACCCTGAAGTACCACTTATTGTCTTTTGCCATTAACTCGTTCGCTACGGCAAGCCGCTGCCAACGGCGCGGCGAATTCTACCATTCCCTACGGTACGCCGGTGCCAGTGGCGTGGATGACCATTCGCAGTCCGATGAAAACATAAAATCAGTTGACGATCACAGTTGTGGGCCACCTGTTCTTCAATACTTTATATTGTCTAATTTTCGGGAAAAGTATTCCGTACAAACGCAACAATTTTATATAAAAGTATTCTGCAGGGAATGAGTTAAGTTGCCATGAGACAGCATAAAATGTTTGAGTCATTTTTTTTTCTTTTTGTGCTGCAAATTCTACCAATGTAAAACAGTTTGACAGTTTGCTAATGCACACCAAGTTAGGATGTACTTTTTTGAACTCCGTGGGGCAATTCGTCCTCTGCATTTAACTAATCTTATAGTTAGGAGCAGTGGGGCAGCCACACAGAGCAGCATCCAGGGACCAACTCCAGTTCCAAAGCCAGTGCTTTGGCATTCTTATAATTTTGTCAGGGAGGGAAACCAGAGCACCTAGAGAAAACCCATGCAATATCACGGGGAGAACATGCAAACTCCATACAGAAAGGCCCCAGGCCAGATTTGAACCCACAACCATCTTGCTGTGAGGCAGTAGTGTTAATCATTGTGCCACCTTGTTGCTTATGATCTGAAGACCTCCAGGCAGTTATACAATGAAACTTCACATTCTAGATCCTCCTATTATGTTCAAATTGACAAACCATTTTTGGTTTGAGGTCAGTTCGATGCCCACAGCGTAAAACGACATAAGATGTTTGTAACTGAAAGTGTTACCCAATCTCCCCTCAGCTCATTTATTCCTTTCTACTGACCAGCCAAGTAAATAAAACACGACTCCCCCATCCTCCCCTTATGCATCAAGCATTGATTTTACATGAATGAAGACTTGACGCGAGTTCTAATTGGCTATGGAGTCAAGCCTGCTAACAGAAGAGCAGCTTCTACCTGAGTGCGCATGACTGTCATCTGACCGAGCTGCCTGATTGCTTGGCTGGTAATATGCTACTCTACTTAAGCTCGCCTCAGGAAGCTGCTCCTCAGTGCACTTGCTCAACAACCCTCTTCCACCCCAGCTCCACCAATCTATTGTATTCATTAACCCGCCTCTAGCAGCTTACTAGCATTACTAGCAGCTCCCTGCCTTCGGTTCCTCGTGCAGACGGGCAGGGATCTCTCATAACAGAGCCGTGTCGCCAAACTCAATGTATGATCGCATGCCTATAAGTTGCAATTAATATTTCCTTTTTTGACAAAGTGGTCCTATGAAAATTATTGTAAAATGAATGGACAAAATGTGAAGTGAATGAGAAATTCATTTGAACATGACCCCAGTGTTAGGCATCGCTGCAAAGAAAAAGAGATCAAAATGTTGGATGTATGTAATAATTGATCCGGAGGTCAAAATGACCTAAACAGCCATGTTTTCAGTAAAATTGAACATTGAGTCGGGTCAAATTGCTCCATGGCCAACATTTTGGGGAAAAAAAAAAAACACCCAGTGTAGCAATTCAGCCAAATCTTCCATCACATTACCTGTTGAAACTCAGTTTAAGTCTGGAAAAGTTCTAGTGAAAATTGGCAATTCACATCTGAGGCATGAAATTCATATGTGAAGAAAATTCAAAGTGAAGCCTGTGTAGATAATATTTTAGAAATATTCCGCGTCTGGTCCATCTGCAAGAGCTCCTTGTTTTTAACGGGTATTTTATGTGAGTTCGCTGTGCAGCTCTGTTTCCGCGGTGAGTGCTCCTTTATTAAATACCCGAACCAAAGCGTTTTTATGGGAATTACTGGAAGATTTTTGTGGCCACTCCTGGTGTACTGAGGAAAAACCCTTTTGTTTAACATGATCTTATATCCTTTCCACCACCAAGTCAAACTTTATTTCCAAATGCAATAAATCAAAAAAAGTTTTCATTGGCATCATGTCACTCTTCATGCAATTGCGCCTGGTGCATAGAGGAGGGGTGTTGATGGTATTAGTCACCCTATGACCTTTGCTGTGCCACCACCCCCAGGTCAAAGTTTTAATTTTTACAAATTGCAATAATTCAAACAGCTTGGATGGAAATGATTCCAAATCTGCAGTATTTCCAGTCCATAGAGAAGGAACCTCATTGATTTTGATGCTCAATTACATTTACTGTAGTGCCGCCCATAGGGGAAACTGAATTTCTAAATGGAATATTTCAAACTATTCTGATCAGAATCAGATAAACTTTACTGTGAACAGCTTGGTGCAGAACAGACTTGTCGTACTGTTCTGGTGACACCATGGCCATTCTTGAAGCACCGCCTTTAGGCCAAACTTCAGTTTTTGAAAAATTTAATAAGTCAAACAGTTCGTATGGAAATTGGATGCCCAGAGTAACGTGCTGCAAAAGTTCCCTGGTGCCCAGAGTAGTTCCCTTGTCGGTTTTCTGGATGCGGTGCTCTTTTCTGTATTGCCATAATTTGGCCAAATTTTAGCCCATTGGAGAAAGCCATCATATTGGGGATGGACCTTGCTGTCCTCCACCAACAGCATTTGTCTAGTTTATTTTAAATGGCAATAATAAATAGGGCCTTGCTTAGAGAGCCAGCTCTGGACATGTCCATAATCCCCATGGGAACTTTCATGCATATCAGACATAGGGATGTAACGGTATGAAAATTTAACCTCACGGTTATTGTGACCAAAATTATCACGGTTTTCGGTATTATCACGTTTTTTTTTTTAACGTGTTCAATGTGTTCAGAAAGCACTGATAGGCCTACACAAACTGAAATAGTTTTTTAAAAATGTAACGGTGTTTACTATATTTCAAAAAAACCTTAGCAAAATTGCAACTCTTGGCATCAGAAGAACAAGGGTTCAGCATGTTACCAGCTTATTTTTCAGGAACATTTCCAGTAGTGCAGGTTTAAATTATACAAATCTAAACATTCAAGCTGACATAAAGAACAATATGTAAACAAATCTAAGAAACACCACTTATTATATACTTGTTTTCTTCATCATCAAAATTAAAATGTAGAACTGTACGCATGAGCACTTTAAAGTAAACCTTAAACGAATTAGACAAAAAAGCATTATGCATTTAAAATAGCCACTATAAACAAATTACAAAAATAACTACTACAATCATATGTAATCAAATCCAAATGTTCAAGTGTTGATGACATTAAAATGAAAAAAAATATATGTAAACAAATCAGTGGAACAGAACTGATTGTATACTTATTCTCTCCATCATCAACAAATGAGATGCTGCTGATCTAGCATCATGTTTCATTATTATTATTATTATTATTATCATTGGGCTACCATATCAATATACATACGATTTCGCCCATAGCTGTTTTTGTCGCAAAATCAAAAGAAAACAATTGGCTAAAAATTAATTATCTTATAGGGCAAATAATCATGTTTCGTGTTTTCGGAGACACTTGGCTCAGACCGCTGACTTAGTAAATTAAAGTTATCCAACTTCACTAGAATTAAACCATTTACTGACCTTGGACAAATATAACTGGATGCGCTACTATGCGAATAATGTTACAGCCTATCCTTATTGGCAGAGCTGCTAAGTAGCTGCTCATAAGGAGCGGCTGTGCGAATAAAACAACTGCACAGGGACGCAGCTACGGCTTATTTACTCAGTGGCTGTGTGAATAGCCACTCCGAATACAAATTATGCAATCTTTTAGAAATCAAGAAATGCATGCAATGCAATAAAATACTGTAATCTACTACTGTTTAATAAACGCAAGTGGGCATCCATCTAGCTAAGGTTAAGAGAGTGTCAAGCAGCTAGCGCCACACTGCGCCATTGAACGAAAATGTGGATTTTAGGAAGAACGCTTCTGGTGCCATGTCATTCATTTCAGCAAATATTTATGACATTGCTGATTAGTAGTGTTAACTGTTGTCATGGTAAACAAATCTGCTCGCGCGATTTAGGTTGGTTGGTTTATTTGGTTGATTTCAACGTTCTATTAATGATATATGGTAATATACATGTAGTCACTGTCAATTAAATTTCTTCAAAAAATGAAGTTTATGGCATTTTTGACGCCTTCAACTTGCGCTAAATAATGCCTTGTTTTCACCGTTTCACCGTCTCTTCGTGAATTAAAGTTTAGTGGTTTAGCTTAGAATATTTGCTGCGAATGCATTCTCGATGGCGACAGGCGCTGTACTTAGGGTTCTGTTTACATTATTGTCAAGTCAATAAGTTAGACAGACGAATCATTGCATTCCACTGCAACCCGATGTCCCCACATCATGTATTTCAGCTAAAATGTTAACGTTAACTTTGCATTGGCTATAAAGTTGTGGGTGATGGTCACGGAGATGTGCCATGAGATTTGACGTATTGCTGCCTTTAGCAGAAACTTTTTCTTGCATGTTCTGTAGACAGGATAACTGCATTCAATCAAGTGTCACCCCGCATTCTGATAATACCCAATATATGCCCATACTTCAGACATAGTCCTCTTAGAGGGCTGATAGATCTCCTGAGCGCAGTCGTTTCCCCCTTTCGCCATGATTCAATTTCCAATTTGAAGAAAGTTCAAACCCAAGTTGTGGGCTACACAGTGCGCCTGCGCGGCTACTTCAGGAGACTCGGATGGTCTCCTGGGAGCTGGGAAGGATTTAACACTCGGTTTCCACACCTCGGTGATCCACCGAGATAATAATTCTATTTGAAATGAAAACCGTAATTGTTATTGTCAACATTTTCATCGGGGTTTACCGTTACACCGGTAATCGTTACATGCCTAATCAGACACTGCTCCACCCCTCTGAGAGCTGGGCATTATGGTCTGTACTCCTGCTCTGCTTCAGTGGCAAAACATGCCTTTGCCTGCTGTTGCATTGCATCACTCTTGCCTGCTGCTAGTTAAGATCCAACCTCATCCCTGGCATCGACCCTGTGGGCTCTGAATTTCCTCTGGGGTGGTCAAAGGATATCTTGAAACTCCCTGCTCTCTTCTTCGCAAACTATGTTGGCCGCTGGGTCTATGAGGGTCAAACTACCATTGTATTCATTGGTTTATACGTTTTTCCATGTCTTACAGGCAAGTTGGCTGACAAGACTAGCCTCATCTGCATTATTAGTTCCAGGCCCTGCATTTTTGTTTTAAGTTAGTTGCTCTTCAGTTTCTTGAATTAAAAATATTTCAGTCAGTACAACTCACGTTTCAATAAAATAGAACAATTTATTCATGGATATGAGCATTACATTGTATTTTGGCGGCAGTTCTGCTCTGGAGGAATAATCTACTTAGGCACAGCAAACATACAAACATAGTCAGGAACAGAAATCAAAATCCCCCAAAACAGCAACCACCGCCAAGTGCTAAACCATTTATACAGTGGAGCACCCACTGCTTCTTGAATGACCATGAAATCCATAGAGATATCCAGGGTCAAAACAGACTACTAAAGGCTGCCAAGTATTTAGTGCAGTTTTACTATCATCAATGCAGATAACCTGGATCAAGAATGGACATATGATCATTAATGTACATTACCTCACCATGTGTAGCCTGGTTCCACTGCGGGGACCCGTTAGGCTTGTTTCCTCAAGAACACACCGCTTGGTGCCCTCACATCTGTACTTGCGGGCAGGGCCTCACTGTTAGTCTGGATGCTTGGCCAGATCCTCTAGAGAATAGGCGCATGCCGCTCCCTCTAGTGCACGTCTGCAACCCCTACAGATGCGGGAGGCAAGATGAAGCATCATCTTGGTCCTGAGAAAACATTCTACCTAGTGAGAAAAACTGTGTGTACAGCCGGAGCACCCACTGCCTCCTGGATAACCAGGAAGTCCATAGAGATATCCAGGGTCAAACATTGGCTGCTAAAGGCTGCCCAGCCTTTAGCGCACGTCTGCTGCCACCAATGCAGATTACCTGGATCAAAATGGACATTCTACCATTAATGTTACGTGACCTCCCATGTGTTGCCTGGTTCCACTGCGGGGACCCGTTAGGCTCATTCTCCAGAAAACACACCGCTTAGTGCCCTCACATCTGTACTTGCGGGCAGGGCCTCACTGTTAGTCTGGATGCTTAGCCAGATCCTCTAGAGAATAGGCGCACGCCGCTCCCTCTAGTGCACGTCTGCAACCCTTACAGATGCGGGAGGCAAGATGAACATCATCTTGGTCCTGAAGAACATTCTACCTAGTGAGAAAAACTGTGTGTACAGCCGGAGCACCCACTGCCTCCTGGACAACCAGGAAGTCCATAGAGATATCCAGGGTCAAACATTGGCTGCTAAAGGCTGCCCAGCCTTTAGCGCACGTCTGCTGCCACCAATGCAGATTACCTGGATCAAAATGGACATTCTACCATTAATATACATGACCTCCTATGTGTTGCCTGGTTCCACTGCGGGGACCCGTTAGGCACGTTCTCCAGGGAACACACCGCTTGGTGCCCACACATCTGTACTTGCGGGCAGGGCCTCACTGTTAGTCTGGATGCTTGGCCAGATCCTCTAGAGAATAGGCGCACGCCGCTCCCTCTAGTGCACGTCTGCAACCCTTACAGATGCGGGAGGCAAGATGAACATCATCTTGGTCCTGAAGAACATTCTACCTAGTGAGAAAAACTATGTGTACAGCCGGAGCACCCACTGCCTCCTGGACAACCAGGAAGTCCATAGAGATATCCAGGGTCAAACATTGGCTGCTAAAGGCTGCCCAGCCTTTAGCGCACGTCTGCTGCCACCAATGCAGATTGCCTGGATCAAGTATGGACATTCTACCATTAAGTATGGCCAGCCAACCACCTGCGCAAGCAATTTATTATTTTTAATTCATTCAAATTTTTCTATTCAATTATTTGTATAGCGCTTTTCACAGACTATCACAAAGACGCTTTATGTTGAGCGATTAAATAAATGAAAGGGCAGTGCCCAACCTAATCCCCACTAGAGCAAAATGAGGCAAAAAACTCCCAGTAGGGAGAAAAATCCTCAAACAGTGGTGAGAAAAAACTCCCCAGTGGGAAGAAATCTCAGGAGGAACCTGGCTATAGTGGGGAGCCCATCCTCCGCGGGCTAGCTAATTAAAGCAATAATAGAATAAAATGGCATCAAAACAGTGGTGTCTAGCTCCAGGAAGTGGGATGTCGACGAAGGAGCTGAACTGGATCCGGACCTTAGGACAGCAGCAACCAGCGCTTATGTTGAAGGACAGGGCTCAGATGGTCCAGGACTCCGTAGTGGAGGGAAAGATCCTCAGAAAGAGACACAGAAAAAAAAAAGGGGGTGAGGCACTGGATAAAACTACTGCATAAAATAGAAATACTGTATTGTCTCGAGTGGCAGGTAAGAATTTAGGAACAATTGGTAATAAACAGTCAACGCCCCTCCATCCGCTTGTTGCATTATAATTCTACTAGAAAGAAACCATCAAGTACCTTTAATCCTTGGTTTAAGCAAGTAATGATTCATCATACTTCAAAACCCCCAAAACCACGAGTTTCATGAGGACAATTCTGGTCCTGAAGGCCGGTGTGTAATGAAGGTTGTATTTCTTCAAATTTCGATGACTAATTGAATAAAAGGGTTATATACAAAAACAAATTCTCATGCAGTAGAGAGAATGGCATCCTGTGTGAAACAAGTTTTTATTTATTCATTCATTTCTCTTTTTTTTTTTTTTTTTTTTTTTGGGGGGGGGGCCATCTTGTGAAATTAGAGATGCCACAGAAACTTCAGATTTTAAAAAGTGCTTTTGCCAATTAAGGCAATTAACTAATCAATTATACCTGCTACTCCTGGTATAACCAGTGAGCTGCTCTCTAGTACAGATTTGATAATGCACACTATAGCAAAGCAAAACATTACATTTCTGACGGCAACATTTGAATGGTAGGTTATTCCATCAATTCTCCCAGACTAAAGAATAAAATCCAATCTTACAAATCCTTGGAATTCTGAGTCATGAAGGGAACGAAACTGGATTGGATACAAGTTCACAGTTTTGGAAAAGCTCAGAAAATTGCCTTCGGAACTGCATATTGTATTCTAATGCGCAATACCAAGAACTTTGGTTTTTATATTTAAAACAATACCGACAGCTAATGTAAAAGGTTGCAAGTTTGCGAGTCTTAATAGAACACTGAACCAGAAGAGGCCGGCTGCAGCAGACATGAGCGACGAGCAAACACTAATGAACGAATATCGAGCTAACCATGACGCCATATTTTACGCTGCAAAAAGGTTATAATGTGCAAGGATCTCAGACACTGATAATACCCACCGAGTCCTCTTAAGGGAGCGATTCCAGCTCCAACGCACACGAATCGTATGAGGAATTTCCTAAAGTTCAAAGGGGTTACCCCACTTTATTTTGTTAACAAATGAGTACCTTTGAAGCAATGTGCATTTATTGCCCTGTTCAGAGCAGAGCCGAAGTTTCAGCAGCAACATACATGTATTTACCGTTCTCAGTGAATCAAATGCATACAGCTGTTAAATTAGGATCTGAGCTTTATAATGCCACGGTACCTGTGTGATTCCTGTTCAGCAGAAGTGTTCATGCGTGTCACGCGCTTAAATTTGTTAGGAGATAACAGAGTAGGCCTGGTGGTTTTAATATGACATACTAACATGTCATCTAATTCTTAAAATTCAGAAGATGAAGCCGAAGCTTCAGAATCAGACCAACATTCAACAGAACATAATTCCAGCCATCTTTTTCATCTTATCTTTAACAGTGCTTTCTTTGAGTTAGCTTCTTCTTCTGTATTGAAGTGTTGATTTTAATTATTATGATATGAGCTCTTCGTCCTCCATGAGGTGCTGTTTAAGTAGTGCTGTGTCGGGTCCTGCCATGAGGACGAAAACGGAGGAATAGCGGAGTTCAGCCGTTTAGAAGGAACACCGAGGACGCACCATGGGGCGCATGCGATGTCCCGTGTCTGTAGCAGCCGGACTTCAGCCGTATTAATGGAAACAGCTTAATGCTCTGGTACTGAACAAACCATAGACGGAAACGAACATTCATGCTCAGTTTGGTCTTAGGCGCATTTACAATGGACAAAACCTTACTCAACTGGATAAATCATGTATGCATTCGACTGTTAAAAAATAAATGCGGACTAATTTTGCATACAATTGAAGCAATGACTTGGGGAGTTTTATTTTTTTTAAAAAAATCAGTTGGCCAGAAAGATTGTAGAATTGAGGAAACAGGAATTCTTCGCGCCGCGTAGTCGTATGAGTGAGTATTCATAAGGTTTCCACCCGTTACTTGTTAACAATAACAGCAATCCAGGCAGTATAGTCAACATTGTTGCCCATATACCCTGTTAATGTTTGCAGTCAAACATCCATCTGCAACAATGAACCACCACGACGCAAACCACTTTCTGACATTATGTTCACTTATGATCATCCGAACATCACGATATAACCACACCATTTCAGCAGGCATAAAAGCATGGAATTTAGCGATTTTCAGGTCCCTGACGTGGTCCGCAAACTATAGCCCGAGCGCCACTGCCATACCATTCAAGTTCGCAAATTAAGAATTAAATCCTAGTACAAAACGCTTCACAAAAAAACTAGGGCTATGAATAAAGTACCACCCTCTCTGTGAGGCAAAACAAACACTAGGTCAGCACACAATTCATGAATCTTGAAGGAAAAGATCGTATAAGTATCCATGCACTGCCCTCGTGCTATTAAAGTCAAGTGTTTGTATTTTATTAATTTATTTAATTTATGAGAGACAGGGACATGCTTAGCAACTAAAAGGAACAGATTTATATCCACAATTAAGCAGCCTTCCGTCAACAATGTAGCACATAAAGCAGAAATAATCGCAAAATTTAAAATTACCTGCATATTTGGATTCCAGGGTTGCACAGAAGCTGCCGATGTGGTAAACGGACCCCGTCGGTTTGGAGAAATTGGCGTTCCGCGTCTAGACAGGAACCAGGTCTCCAACTGAATCAGTCCATAGACCGTCATTTTGACTTATAGGAGGAACCTCACTTGAATCAGAATTATCTTGGATTTTCGATTTAAAAATAGCGTTTGAGGGGCGTTCACGCGCGGTCGCAACTCTAACAGGATAAAATATGATTGCAGCAGTAGGCTAGTTCAATTTCATCAGGCGCCCATTAATCCTGGAACACAGAGAATACACGCCAAAAGCCAAGAAGAAGCACAAGCAACAACATATTGTAAACGTAGCAGAAACAGAATAGCTGCATAATAACCAACAAAGACAGCAAAAGCAATCTGCGTAGCGAGGGACTGCTGCAAGCGCCAGTATAAACATCAAGCAAAAACCAAACAGCATGTTGCATAGCATGAAGCGTCATTGCGAACAGCAGCGGAAGCAAGTGAGCGTGACGTCTTTCAAATAGACCGCTGCATGACCTCGTGATGTGTATCCTCCAATTGTTTGCCTGCTGATGCTGAAGTGCTGGTAGCTTACCAGGCTGCTGTCAGCTGATGTAGCTCTTCTCGAGTTTCCTGCCTGAACTAGTTACACTCATTTCCCTTTTTTCAGGCAGTGAGACAGTATTCTCCATACTGAGATTCATCACTCTTGCACTGAAGAATTTACTCTCGTGGCTGAAGTTACCCTGCTCAGAAATAAAAATTTACTTTGTGGAAGCAGATGGTCACAGTCTTAGATTCATAATATTTATCCTTGCACTTGCATTGTATTGATGCACCATGTGCTCTTGCATGAACAGTTCTGGTATGATCACAATTCCATGGTTCAGAATAATCATATTTACTCTTGCACAAGCAATTCACTGAATTCTATTGTTTTTTTCCCCTGGAAGGTGGAATATAACAATAGGGTTAGAACTATTTGTGCAGTATTGTGCTGAATCAAATACTGGCAATGCCCGAGTATGAATATCATAACTGGCATTATCTTGTGATGCAGGGTATTTTCCATCATATCAGACTAAGACAGTGTCTCTGATTCAAAGGGAAACTGCCCTTTCATTGACGCACAGAAAATCACTTTAATGCATGCGCACAGGGATGTGTGTTCTAGTGCGCAATTATTGCATCATTAACCTCTCAACTTGCACCCCGGTTTTGCGCAGATATGCACCCCAAGTGTTTACTGTTCTTGAACCACCTTGAGTGGAGGCGTAATAACGGTCTCTTCTGAAATGTATTGTTCTCCAATAGTCAGAATCACTGAGAAATTACTCAAATTGAGGAACAATGCGGTTTTTGTTTGTTGGATTAAGATGCCACATTTTCTTCCGGCCCTGTGGCATTGTGACCGAGCCTCAACAGCCGAGGAAAAACAAAACAAAAAAAGCCACAGCCAGCAGCCTAAACAACAGCAGGCTCAAATATCATACTGTGAATAAAAATGAATATTTTATGGATTTTTTCTTTGTAATGTCATATTTTTTTCCTAAAACACCATTTTGGAGACTCCAGATTTCTCAGTCTTCTCATCACTGTCCATGTTCGGTTTTAAAATGGTCTTCCAACTTCTGATTGTCTTTTTCCTGACCTGTAGCTTAATTTTCACCCCAATATACCCTTCCGATTCCCAGCAATAGTGTGCAGTCCTGCAACCAACACTTTTGCTTTGTTGAGATTCCTCCCTCCAAGCAGAAATAATTCAAAAACAAATTAATTGTTGTAATAATAAATCTCTTGTCTGCCATATGTTTCCATCTTCTCAAGGTTCCAGTCCATTGGCTGCCCGTGTAAACTAATAGAAGTTCATGTTTCTGATATATTCCAGTGAGGGCTGTTTGACGGAGGCAGTTACTGTTCAGTGAGAGCAGGTGACATTAGTCAGTTGGAGGGATTTTATTGTTCCTGAAGGTCTACTGTACAATCTACGTCTGCATTGATTCGTGAAAAGGGTTTATCATTGTAAAATTCACGAAGGTGTGCAGCTGCTGTTTCTATTCAAATGCAGTTTTAGTGATGCTTGTCTCAGTTTGATTGCTTTGTGAATTGACGGCCATAATGGGTTTCGATCGCTGGAAATATGCTGAGGTAAGACCATTGATATAGACATATTTTCAGATCTGTACAATGTCATACAATCGAGCCTATGGGACTGCAGAGTCAGGCTGAGGGTCGTTACGAAACAATTGACAATGCTTTTGTATTTGCATCGCAAAACAGCTTACGCGGTTAGAATGTTGAGTCTTCACACTTTAGAACAATATATAGTTTTTTTATACAGCTCAATATTTGACCACATAAAAAAGCAATTATGCCTTGAGTCCCACCTCTGGGCCTGTGTGGTTTAGAGTGATCAAGTACCTGGGAAGTTAAATCATCAATTCTCTTTCATCAGTCTTTTTTTTTTGGACCTTGTGGGCGTACAGTACACATACACAAAGTGGGAGAAGATCACTACTTTTCCCCAAATTGGTTTACAAATGTAAACATTTCCTTCTTCAGTGGCTGGATTCAAACTGGGCATGAAGTGCAATGACATTATACTTGAGTAAGAAACCTCACTTTTTCAGTTTGGCGCTCAACCAGTCACAGAGTTTATATAAATAACCCCCCCGGATTCGTTCCGGCCGCATCCATACAGTCCATTTCGCTATGTTCGTTATGCATTTTATCATTGGTATATCAATGCATGTTGTTTCTTAATAGTATTTCTTCAGTGAAAAACAAAGTACTGAGGGCAAGTGAATTTTAACCCCTGCTTTCCCAAATGGAAAGTGGAAAAAAAAAAGCTAACGTGAAGCCCTGGCCTCAACACTTAGTAAACTTTGAAACATGCCATCAAGTTTTACAATTGATTTTATGTTCTGAGGGACTTTAAATAACAAGTCAAGCTCTCTCTTCTTTCTTAAAGCAAAGATAATGGTGAAAATGCACCTGGTATTAAAAAAACATATCTCCGGCCCTTTTGACGTTACCAATCCTTTTAACAGTCTTTTTGAAATCTTATCAAATGTTCTTTGTAGCTGGCGTCTGCTTTGTAGCAAATAAATAAATAAACACACCAAAAAACAAAACAATTGCAAGCTTCTAAAGATAAATTAGAGTGAAATGGAGGCTGGACAAATGAAAAATATGATGATGTTGCTACCAGGGAGGCTGATGTACCTAATCTTCATAATATGTGAACTAAATGGGGTAAGCTTCTGAAAATTGCAAGATTGCATCCTTTCAATGTGAAATATCCATTTAAAGGGAAAAAAACTCAATGAAAATTCAATTGCAGTTGTACTATCTGCTAAGAATATGTCAACACAGAGGATCTGCTGAATGTGTGGATCGTGCTGACGCTTCTGAAAGAAAATGGCATAAATTTACAGTCTTCCAGGGATGGCTCGCTCTGCGTCTTGCATTATACTTTTCATTTGATTTCTAATTCGCCATGTCAACGTAGTTTGATTGTCGTGGCTTTATTATTTTAATGTGGATAAAATAACTCCAAAAAGTAAACCACAAAGGGATGGCGATTCACCACTTTACTTTCATCTGTTCCTGGTTAAGTTCCTTCACTCATTAGACCAAACAGGCCGCGTGAGTCTGTGAACATCACAGCAGTTTGAGTGAATGAAGGTCAGAGCTCGTTCCCTCTCAATAAGCTTGTTTGCGTAGTTTTGTTCAGGATGATGTCTGTGCAGTGTCTTTATAAAAACTGTGTTTAAATTGACAGCATCGCTCTCCATGTTGGGCCTGTTTGCTTGGAACCATTTCAAGATTCAGTGACTGCAAATACTTGACATTGGGTCTCAGTTTTACCTAATTGCTTTTTAAAAAGTGGCAACACATTGTTACCAGTTGAGCCGATGTGCGGACATCTTGAAGAATCTCATTAGGCTCGAGACGTAATTTTGAGGCATCATTTTCGCATTAACAGATGAACTGCCGGGTTAATCGAAATTATGGCTGCAAAGACAATCAAGGCGAAAGCTGTGAAGCCTGCTCTGTAAAGTAAGCCAAGCACCACATGCTAAACAGAATAATTACGTACGTGGGAAGGCAACACAGGCATCGCATCGAGCAGGAAACTCAGCGTGATGTTTCAGCTCTCTCCTGAAGAAAATCATCTGTCCAAATTGGCAGCCGACGGCTTTATCCGTTTGTGCGGGAATGGTCTGTGATTTCTGGAGACTGAATTGGCGATCATCGTAAGCTGTTTCCTTGTGGCAGAAGATAAAGAGAGTTTGTCAGTGGGATGGTGTGCATTCAGGCCTGTTCTGTCTGCTTGTACATTTAAAAGAGGGTACCAGAAGAGTTACACTGAGAGACTGTGTTTTACGCATAACCACTTGACTCTAAAGAGCCCTTTTCTCTCAGCACATTTCCAGAGGGGTTCTTACGGAGGTAAATATTTATATTCATACCAAGAACCAGTTCTAATTAGTAAAGAACCCTCTTTCCTCCTGAAGGAACCTTTATTAAGAAATAGACTCCTTTTATGTTTGTTAGCCAACTTCAATTTGGCGCTAAACACAGCTATAGTTAGTCAAAAATTAGAAACAGCTTTATTAATAACATCTCTGTCATGGCCAAACGGCTGATTGATTTACTTCTGGTCATTATATGATGGGATGTTTCGTGTAGGAAAAGTACCAAACGACAATTTCAAGCATTTTTATGCTATTGAATCAGTCAGGAGAGAAAGGAAATTGGGTGGAAAGATTCACCCATATCACATTTGAACAATGTCCTGAAGAGCTGCCTGAAAACTCCTGCGCTCGATCTGACTAGTTGATTGATCCATGAGATTGAGACTTGAGATGCTTTTCATTGCGTTAACTTCTGCTTCCTCGTGTCCTCTTCTCCCTGTATGACCGGGCATCCCCCCCCCTACCCCCCCACCATCATGGAGGATCCTCCCAATTCCTTGTACGGATCTGGAGGAGTGAGGAGAGAGGAGGCTTCTGGCGGAGCTTAGAGCAAGGAAACACAGATGTATTCTAAGCGGAAGTTGTTTATCTTGCGGCGTGAGGTATAAATGCCACAAGGATTTATCATTTAGCATTTACAGGTCCTCTGTCATTGCGTCGTTCCTCACATCTCTCTGTCACATCCTCACTGCGAGGAACTAAGATGTGAGGAAGAGACTGAAGTGGAGGCGGTGAGGAAATATGCTAGCATAATGAAAAACACCTATGGAGTGGAGAAGGTAGGGATGAATAAATTAGCGTTAACTTCACCCATAACCCTCATGAAGTGGGTGTGACAATCAGTGACAGAGCCCAGTCACTATGAACTGAGCCGCGGAAGGCTAAGAGGGGGCAGGTTTTTATTAAAACTGAGTTTGGCCGCGGTCACATTACAACGATAATTTGTCTCTCTTCCTTTCGTTACGCGCCTCGTTCCAATGACATCACCGTGATCAGTGGAATCACGTGAGTGCGTATCAGTTGCCAAAATGAAATAATGCAACACCTTCGTCTGCTTATCTTAAGTGAATTTTCACCTGCTAATTTCTGCCAATGATCTCTGAAGGGCTGGTGCTGCCGGACTAGTGTCAGGTCAAGCATGGAACGGCTGTTATTTTAGTTGTGTCCAATCAGTTTTCTATGATTTTATCTGTCTACATGTCCAGATTATAAATTCTGCCGAGTTTTTCCTGTGTGTCTGTGTGTGTATGTGTGGACGTGTGTGTGGGCGGACTGTGGGCGTGTGCGTGCGTGCGTGTGTGTGAACAGAGGAACTAGGGTAAGCTTCCTGTACCAACTTTTTGGCTTTTTTGGCTAATTAATGTACAGTAATCGAGCTCAGCTGATGCTGAGTTAGGTTACAGCAAAATCCTGTACCCCGTTAGCGCATGGGTTCTTATCTCAGCTCTGAACCATTCAAGACTGGTTCAGTCTGAGTCTGTTTTTCATGTTGAACCTGTTGTGAGAATTTTTAGATGGAGAAGTACTTAATAATTTAAATAACTGTTAGTTTCTTTGTGGAAAGGACATGCAAAATGGAGCAGGACTAAAGCATGAGAATGCGTCATAATAGAAGGCTTTGGCTGAAATGTTGAGTCATCCTCTGTAGAGACATAATGGTACACGAGTGTCAGAGATGGTCCATTAACTTTAATGCACTCAAAAAGTTTTTGGATGAGGGACCGTGTAATTGAGATCTTTGTCAAATGCTGAAGAGAGGCTATAGTGCCTGTGTGCTCCCTGCTCTCTATCGCCCTGTGAGAAGTTTCTCCAGGACTCACAGGATCTTTATTCCTCCTGGCTCTTTTTCAGAGTCTAACCACCTAACTCACTCTATTACTCATACATGTTTAAATAAAACTGATTTCTACATAAAACTGTTTATTTTATGCATTAATGTCAAAGCTGTGTTAGTTTTAGTGTGGGGAATGAACTTGGCATTTTGAATATTGTATAAAGGTTTTTTGTGAACTCTGGAAGGGCTCTATGTGACACCATGAAGGGCTCTTTTTAGAATTCTGGGAGGGTTCAATGCGGTACCGTTAACCCTTCTCCTCCCGGAAGTGAAGCACCAATCAGGTCTCCTCCTCCTGAAATAGTTTCAGCTGGTCAGCTAATTTTTATAGTACACACATAAAAAATGCTTTGAACAGCAAGTTAAACAACCTGTTTTGTTACAAAGAAAAGTTATTGGACATATATTTGACTCGCATCTTATTTTAATTCATAAAATTACAAAGAGATATTAAGAAATTAGTTGTGACTCCAAAGTGCTTACATATTTTCGAAAAAAATCTTCCGTTTGATAACTCAGTGCTCAGACATTATTTTATGTTTACATGCTCTCGCAAGAATCCTTCGAAGTCCAATGCGTCTGAATCACTGTTACAATATATTTTCCGCCATTTTGATTTCTAAAAATATGTGAAGAGAAATCTCTACATTTTGGAGGGTAGTGATGCCATGTGAGAATGCAGATGTAATCTATAAGGCTTGTTATGATCTTTTAAAACACAGTTACAATCAACTGAATCTTAAAACAAATGTTTTAATAGGTCTAAGTTTAGTAACAGAGAGAGTAAGTAATACAAAGGTATTATGACAGAGAACCATTTTGCCCGCTTAGCAGGTAAAGGGTCAACCTCTCTGTTTGGCCTATAAAATGCTGAAATGTAATTGCTAAATAATTCTGTAACTGACTTTCCGAATGAAACAAGCGTCTTCCTGCACTGAAGTAATTTTTACAAGTCTGTGTGACTCTAATCCCGAGTAAAAAAGCCTTAAATAAGGCCATGCGCAGTGGACAAGGATTAGCTTGATATGACATTTGCATTTAGAGGTTAAGGGTTCTTTCACCAAACTCGTTGGGGGGTTTCCATGTGACGGCATTTAGAGTTCTTTGTCAAACTCTCTGGAAGGATCCCACGAGGTACCATGAGGCCTTCTTTCTACAAAACTGTGGGACTGTTGTAGGCATAATGCCTGAGGTAAGTTTCTTGGTAGAACCCTTTGCAAGAGGCTCTACCAGGAGTCAATAAGGTCCCCCCCCCCACTATGAGGACAAGCCAAGGTACCTTTAAAGGTTCTAATTGGTCCTAGTTTTTCTGCGAGAGTTCAGCTGCTGTCTGACTTGTGGCCACAAATTGTTGTTTTCCTCTCCCGTAGGGGACTGGACGATGGCCGTTGAGCTGCGGTGCTTGTCAGGCCTGTGATCTCTGGAACGTGTCTCTCTGATCGGTGAGTCCCCTTCATCCTTATCTTCACACGTAAGCGCTCTATTTTGGCCTCCACATCTGCGCTCTTTCAGCTCATTACTCACTCCTGAAGCTACGCCTACCTCTTTGTACTCTGCAGTGCAGTTTGTACTGATAATGATTGACTTAAAGTGCAGTATTAATATGGCATAGCAACATTTTTGATTCAGACGATGGTGAGGTAATTAAACATATTTTTATAACCGCAGTTCTCATAAAGTCGCATCACTTAGTGTTAATGATGTCTTATCATGAAAAGTTTTCTAACTAATGTAGCTTCTTGGCATCTGTGAGATATTTGCATCTTCATGTGCCTTGTTCAAATCATGATCATCCGTGGTGATTTTTTTTTCCTGCTTGTTAATCATTCTTCTGAGTATTAATAATGTGAAATTGAGAACTTCGGAGTTGCACTGGAGTCATTTTGACGGTCAGAAAATGTGATGAGAATTTTCTTTTTGCTTGAATTGCTTCTACAGAGGCAGAAATAACTCTCAAATTGCTTTCCTTTGCTTCCATAACCAAGACGGAATAAAAATAGCAAAGAAATGTATTCATGCTTTTGACTTTCTTTTGTGGGGTATATATTTCAAAGGGTAGTATGGTAGTGCAGTTCATACTGTATGGCTTGATTGTGTTTGCGTGCAAGGGACCAAACTTTGCTTAATTTAGTCAGACTGCTATAAGGCTTGTGCTAGTCATGTGACACATGCAGTGTGATTCACAAAATGGCATGACTTGAATACCTTATTACATATCATTGTAGACAATCCATTTTAGTCAAATATCGGGAGTTCTTCCACCTGTGTTTATTTTCATTTCGTGAAAGACTGATTAAATGAATATGTAATTTGCTGAAAGGATATTGTTTCTCGAAGGAATAGATTATCTCTTTGTAAATGCTCATAATGCAAGTCAGATCATTTTACAAATATTGTCTCGGGCCCCTATTTTAAAAATCTAAGTGCACAGTCTGAAGCGCATAGACCATTTAGGGTTTGTCCATATCCATTTTTGCTAGTTTAAACTATGCTCAAAATAGGCACATTGTTCAGAGGGGTTGTACCTGATCTCTTGATTCATTCAATTCATCGTTATACAGCAACAATAAAACATTCAGTCCGTCCAGATACAAGTGCAATTATACGTAGACAATAAGACAGGAGTTTTACAAGACAAGGACAAGACTTTAACTTGAGTTGAGAAAAGTTTTTATTCAGGATTACAGGTAAAAAAAAAAAAAATTATATGTGGGTGGAGCACGGCCGAGAGAAATTAAAACGAGAGAGAAGAAAAAACAGCCAAGGAGTAAGAAATTAAAGTAATATTCTTTAGATTACACTACCAAAACTCCTTGAATAATATCCGGCAGGACTGAAATTAATTTGCTTATGTTCTGCTTAACTGCGGCTGAGCAGGAAATAGATCAGCGTTGATGACATAAGAGCAAATATAACTATCGGTGAATATCAGATTGCTGACATCTCATCTTCAAAGGCCAAGTTGGATTGTATGGAAGATATTCTGATTAATTATCGACGGTGACAATTTCATCTGTTCCTTTGAGCTTGTTCGAAGTTCCACCTTTTAAAGCTGCTTCGTTTGTCGACCAAAGTGTAAATCATAATAAACGCATTTCAAACAAAATGCAGCATAATGTATTCGATAGTAGAAGTGGAACAGACAGGTTTCAGGTATTGAATTAATGGATCAGGTCGGATTCAAAGCCGATTTTCAGATAATTGCCAGTAACAGGTCGACCCGTGCAAGGCTTTGACCTGATTATCTGAACTTCTGAAACACATCAAAGACTTAAATCGGTCTTTCTATTAAAGTACTTTTTGTGTGTTTTTCAATAGAAAGAAAATTCACACAGGTGTATGCCACATCTAAAATGTCGTCCGCCAACAGTTACTGCACTAGGGGGAACCCCTAGAAGACTGCAAGAATGACAGCGTTTGCCAGTATAAATAATTTATTTCTTTATCCAGAATAAGTTGTGAATACCCACATGTGTAACCTTGCCCGCTGCATCACAAACCACCTGCTCGTTGATGGAGTAGGTTCCCTTGCTAGTCAAATACATTACAGCATTCTGATGCGACATGTAGTTGCATGGGCGTGCAATCAAACGCTCTCACCATCATGACAGGTCTTTTCTGTCATCTTTAAATATGTAATCTTTTTTCAGTTTGAATTGTTTGCACGAGTATACGGTGCTGCTCACCCCAGCGTGTAACAACCTGAGGGTTCACTCATTGCGCACTGACCTCCAAAGGGACATTATACTGTCTTGTCAATGCGCCCTTAAATTAGGAGTCGGAAACTGACAATTGACTTTAGACCAGGTTTTTGTTGGTCAATCCCGCAATCGATTACTGCTGCCTCAAGATAGCAACCTGCCAACAATGAGCCTGACCACTCTTCACTTTCAGACCAACGCAGATGCACGCTCAGTTTGCGCAGGTTCATTCACTGTTTGAGCAATGTGGATGTTTGACAGGGAAACTGTAATTGCGTCAGACTTGAACTAGCAAAAACACATTTGTGTGATAGGCGCCTCTCTACGCCAAGTGTAAGATAGCGTTGCCTTGCCACAAAACTGTAAACTTACACAGCTTGTGTCGTTCCTGTACATTACCTTGTATTGGTCTGTTGTGAGTGCTTAATTTGAGTGTCAACAAATTGTGTATGAATATGATCGATCAGAACCCTTGATTCTCCAACTGACTTTATATGTCACTTAAGTCACAGAGAGAATCTGCATTTGCTTGCTGTTTTCCAAACTAAATAATTCAAATTGCTCAATTTAACAGATGGAGGCATTGAGAGAAGAATGTGTCTAAACCATAGTCTACCAGTCAAGACTCTGAACAGATTTTAGCTGAATAAAAGTATTCAATTTTCAAAGAAATGTTAATTGGTTTATTTTCTGTAATGATCTTCAAATGATACAAGGTGGGACGGAAATAGTCGGAAGTAAAAAAAAAAAAAATCTTTAGGCTAGTGTCCGTAAGTTGGGAGTTTTATTTAGAAAAGCCATGTGTGGCAAAACGAAAACACAAGTTTTCATTTTTGTTGGTAGCATGTCGAAATCTATCTGGGACTTGTAAGAATCAAGCAGAAGGTTAAGGATATCGGCAGAACATCTGAGAGAACTTCCTCAATGATGCTTGTGTAAACTCTCAGCACCATATGGCAGGCCATCTGGAAATAAAAGTGTAAGAATGCTCAGCTATTATTATTACAAATGGTATTAACTTTGATGAATTTAAGATTCAGTTGATATTTTTTTCTGTTTTATTTCTTTTTCAAATATTTGATGACAGTACAAATATAGATATGTCCAAACATTTGACTGATTCTGTACTCATCCCATAATTTCCTTTTCAATTCATGAAAACTAGTGCACACAGATTGTTGGATTAGTGGATACCGTACATCTAAAGTTATGACATTGAAAGAAGTGTCCAAATACATGTTACAGTCGGCTTCTGAAACCAGTCATTTCATGAAATGACTAAACATTTTTGGTAATTCTATGAAATAGCCAAAGTTTTGCGCTAGCCATATCATGAAATGACTGGTTTCCCAGTCTCACTGCAACATATGTGTTGTATGCTATTTAACTTAAAAATTCAGACTTTCCATATTGGTCAATATGTAAAAAATAATAAGATAAAATAAAATTGAAATGAAAAAAGGAAGAAAGAATAAAAAAATCTGGAAATTATGTCCAGTAGGGGTGATCATAACTAGTGCTGAAGGTAGGCTTAGCTCATTGTGCAGAATTTAATTAATAAATAATATAGCTTTTAACATTCTCAACTCATCCTGTTTTGTGCTTGGATTTGTATTGACTGCAGATTTCTACGATGAAAACCAATAATCTGAAGCCATTTTCACGCTCCTTCGAGCAATTTCAGGTCACAGCTAATGTGTTAATTTCTTTAACATAGCATTGCTATTCATTGCTAGCTCTGTATGATGTTTCAATGTCTCTGATTACTTCTTAAATGGGCAAACTAATGCGAAAGGGTTAGACAAATTTTAAGGCATGATTTTGAATATACATGTAGCTGAGACGGATCTCATTATCTTGGTGCGAATATGAATCTTGAATTAGTTTTTTGCCTGGGGAGAGAGAGGGTGGATGGTGGTACCTGACTCAGAGAAAAATAGAAGAGACTCATTTAGTGTTGTTAAGATTTATCTCTTATCCCTCTGTGGCTCTCTGCAGACACCGGCTCACAAAGCACACTTTACACAGGGTACATCTCTTTATCTGTCTGACGACTGTCAGAACTATTCTATATAAATCGTCATATCCATCACGCCCACTAAAGCAATCCCTGCCATTTGAGAGGTTTTGTCCTGGCCCACAGAGGGAACGAGGCGAAAATACAACGAGCTGGTCTGCTTTGTGCTCCTTTCATAACACAAATCATCAGGGCTGACTATGACTCTTCCCGACATCGGAATAATGTGGCCCAAACACTGATCTTCTCCATAATTGTTCAGAGTATATCACTGTGTTTGGGCCATATTATTCCAAGATTTATGCTATTTTGATGTTTTCCATTCTTACGATAAGGTAGTGATTCTAACTGACTCAAGACAGGGAATATCTGCAAGGATTAAATGTTAGGAACCAAAGATCTGAGCTTAAATGTATTTGGCTAAGGTGTTTGTAAACTTCCGACTGGAAAGCCACCGATGGATTTGAAAAGAAACGGTCAATATGTGCTTTAGGTGCAGAACTTCAGTTTCAATACAAAGGTTTTGTCTGAAAACACTGAATTAACAATGTAGGAATTATACCCATTACATATGCTGCCCCCTTGGCTTTTGTGGCACAAAGGTAATTGGACAAACTAACATAATCATTATTTCAATTCATATTTTGAAAACTCGGCGCAAGACATTTTGCAGTCAGTGACTGCCTAAAGTCTGGAAACGTCTCCGAAGTCTGGCAGTGAGGGACATTGAGTTCTGGAATTTGCCCGGCCGCTTCCGCAAGGAAGTGCAGCTGGGGTGCGTTCCTCATTGCGGCCAGGTCCTCACCGAAGCCTCCCGGGCCGTTTAAGGTGGGAACTTTTGCCAGGCTTGCGTGGAGGTATTCGACCCCCACCCCCACTGCCACATGAACCTGCTGGAGCTCACAGCGGTAAGGAGGCTGCTGCACCACTGTCTCTTGCAGCTGAGTGGGAATTTGTGCCTCAGCTTTGCATAGCAAAGCTTTAACTTGCACCGATGCATACAGCGGAAGATGGTGTTAATTGACAAAATAACCAAATTTGCAGTTATTGGATTTGAAATGTGTGTATTTTCATCATTCACCTGAACTCACGAGTTAAAACTTCAAATAATGTGCTGTTTTAGTGTATTAATTGTATCCCGTGGGGAACAAACATTTCTTCCCTCCCCTTTCTGATCTTACGATGATAAAACTAAAAAAAAAAACTAGCTCTGCTGTCAACATTTGGGCTCCGTGCCACAGCGATGTGCAGACTTTTAGAGATGCACATACCAAAACGTCTTAAACACAGTAAGTTTGCTCACAAACAGTTTAAATTGACGGAAATAGAAAAACAGTTTAGTCGGTCCCTGCCGATGCCCGTGTGCAGTTTCATATTGATTGGCCAATCGACTGAGGTGAAAAATGAATTCAAGCAGGCGGAGAGACGGACAGTTTTCCTTCTTCTGTTGTAGGCTTGGAATTTTTCATAATGTCCTGACTTTTTTAGAAGAGGTCATTTGGTCATTTGCAAATGTTGACTGCAGAGCTAGTTTTTTAGTTGTGTAACTACCGCCAGTTCTGCCAATGTAGACAGAGCGAAAATAGGCTGATCGTTTCAAACATTACAAGGGCCTAATTAAAAGAAAAAAAATCTGATGTTTGAAATTGTGAAAGCGGTTTTGTTTTGAAAACCAGCATCCATAGCCAAGACTAACAGTGGAACAATGTATTGCTTTAGAGCAGACAGTATATTCCATCAATGACACTGTATAGAAATGAAGCTCCTTCTTTGATACTGTTGCTCTTTCCTTTGAAAAATGACTATAACAGGTACGACTTTACAATTAGGGTACATTACACTGGGTTACAAAAAAAAAAAAAGAATTTTGTGAGTTATCTCAGTTTTCTCAACTGTTTAAAGACAATTTTGCAATGCAGGATCCGAAAATGACATCCATTTCTCTCGATCAGGTCTGGTTTTTGTGCTAGGATTTTAAAAAAATCTGATCTTCTGACTAACATTTCTGTGACATTATCGGTTGATTTTTGTTCATATACTGAGTCAAAAAAGAAACTTCACACTCAGAAATTTGTAAATATTTTCTTGAAACTTTTAATAAAAGAGTTTTATTATCACTAGGGGTAAATGCGTTGTCAAAGACATCATGACACACATCAACTCTGACGTGCACAGGTACGTAGCATGTGCGAGTGCACTTTTAGCTAAAACCATGTTTTCTCGTGTTCGTAGTCACGTGACCATATGAGAGATGTGCAACTGAGCTCACGTGAGCACGTTAGAGTGAAATCTTGGAAAAACGAGTTTTTACAGTTAATTATTTGTTGATTTTCAATGCCATGGCTGTCAAACATTCAGCGTGAACGTGCCATTGGCATGCTGAGTACGGAAACGTCCGTCACTGACGCTGCAAGGGTTATGGGATGCAGTCGACGGACTATCCTTGATCTTCGGACACGTCTCCAACAAACTGGCACCACAGCTGACCGACCTCGTTCTGGTAGCCCACGTGTGACGTCAAAAGCAGAAGACCGACAAATTGTCTTACGTCATTTGCATAATTGATTTGTCACTGCAGCGTCCACTAGGAATGAATTGTTTAGAGGTCGTGTGACTGCCCAAACCATACGTAATCGTCTGCGCTCTGCTCTTATTCTTACCATTTTTAACTCTTGGACATTTCCGTAGCATTTTCGGTGGAACTGGTTACATTATGGACACTATTTTTGTGATGCACCATCTTTAATGAGTACAGAATTAAATAAAATCATTATTTAAAAGCTCATTTCTTGTATGTTCAATTTATCGACCTCCAAACAAGTGTGAAGTTTTTATATGGGCTGAGTATATTATGTATCCGAAAAAGGTTTTTAAGAGAAAAAAATCATTTTCTAACACAATGTATTGGGAATTCCAAACTTCAGACTTCAGACAACTCTTCTTGCCCTTGGTCCACCGACGGAGATACTCGGTGCAGGTCTTACATCCCACATGTCTTACATACATGTGTGGCGCCTAAGCTTTATCCTGGTCACCAGTTTTCATACCAAGATAAGCATGGTAAGCACGCTTTATGAAACTTGTGACTGGATGCCTGTTAGGAACAACGGTGTAATCGCCGCAGATGTATCAGAATACATCGGGGCTTATTTTTGCAAAATCTTCAGCCCGAGGCAATTTCATTCGCCTGAAAATAAATATACTTGTTAGTCGTAAATTGCTGCATGTGAACTCTTCAGGGTTCAATCATTTCAAGGAATAAAAAAGAATGTTCCATCATTTAAAGTGACAATACCCGAACATGTAAACAAAAATGTAAAAAAAAAAAAAAAACGTGCAGATATTTCAAAAAGTTGACCTGATTGAGCAAAACCAATATAATTTTTGGATTCAGCATATCAAAACTGCCCTTAATCGGCTAAAAAAAACTTAGACAATATATTTGGTGTTGACCAGTTTTATTTACCTTAGCAAATGCAGTAAGAAGTATTAACTATCAGTTAATTAACATTAAACTAATGTGTCTACTAATCATTTGCTAACAGAGTTCATGTTAATTAATGTATTCCTTAACGCATTATTGAATGCTTCGATAGTTTGATATTAACTGGTAATTATTGATTATTACTGAATTGACTAATGTAGCCTTATTCTTAAGTGTTACCCCATAACTTTGAAGAAGCACAGTGATCGAAATAGAGTGGAGTTGGTTCAGAAACTCTATACTTTCTGAGTGACTTTAGAATACGGTTTACTACTTGTTGAATACTTAAAAAAAAAAAAAAACTTCTGATATTTACTGATGGTTTTGTTTAGCACTCTGTTTTCCTCATCTTAATATTGCGGTAATTAAAGTTTGAATTTTTAATGCTGGCATTTTCAACATCAGTAATAAAAAGCTTGAAAATCTCTGTTACTTCAGAGCTTTTTTTTTTTTTTTTACTTTGGTCTGCTTACTGTAATTAAAGAAAGTTGTGCTTATGAATCTTTCACCTGATTTGGTTCTATCCAATGCTTAATAGAATATACACTCATGTACAAAATTAAGAACAACATTGTTCAAATAATTCTTTATGTTTACATTGTACATCACCTATGTATCATGGAAAATTTACTGATCTATTTTTCCATAATTTCAATGTCTTTAACTACCATAATGCCTTTATTGTCATTTACGATCGTACCTGAGGCCACATCCTCATCATGTAATGAACTTCTGAGTATGAGTGTGGCTACACTTACTTTGGGAAGTGGAGGTTATTTGGGCATAGTTTTTGTCTGTGGTCTGCCCCTGTTAAATTAAGGGTGCTAACATCCTGAGGCCAACATTAGTTATTTATAGAGTGGAATGTCGATCTCTTTTGATCAGCACTAGTTTTCTGTTAACCATAAATGTTTCTCAGCTCATTTGCAGATTTCTGTGCCCTTGCTCTATAATCTCTTCCTCTGAGTCATAAGCACTATTTTTTGATATGCTGTATGTGGCTTTTGGTACAATTTGACTGATAGACAGTTTTCGCATCTTGGCAGCGTCATTCATGAGCTGTTTTATTGAAATATCCTTATCGAATGTGATTTAAGTTCACAAAAGATGCCCTCAATAAGATGTTTTATTCATCTCTCGCTATTGTACATCACTCAGTGGTCGCCTCTTAGCTTCCGATCTTTAAACGTCTATGATTAGAATTATAAAGCTTTGACTGAAAGACCCTGGATTACAGTTTCTACACGTCATTATCCTTTGAACGCACTTCTCTTATTGGCAGAATTATGTTCAGTTCACTTATAAGTGGGGAAGACTAAAGTGCCGTTTCCTCGTATGTTCTAGAAGAGGGTAAGTTGTAATGGCCGAAGAAATTGGAAGGCCAAAAGCAGTGGCTTGGAGAACACAGAAGTAGCACGGACTTAAAATACCCGCATGGAAAAATATAAATGAACAGCTCTTGCGCTTCCAGACCGAACGCCCGGCCATACGAACCAGGAAACAGTGCGACAGAGAACGAAAACTAATAGGGAGAAAGGAGCATGAATATCTTGAGACCCGAGATTTAACAAGCACCTCAAATGGTGCAACATAAATGGTAGAGAGGGAAAGGCTAAGAAGGAATTTATTCTAACAAAATAATAATCAGAAAAGTACTGTGAAACAATTCGCCAAAAATCCCTGACTAGAGATATCTTCAGGCTGTAGCGATAACTAAAGCGGACACTCCAGCAAAGGAGGCGTGGTGGACATCCAGCTTACATAGCCTTAGGGGAGGGCGCCGCCCACGCCTGACAAAACAGCTGGGAAAGGAATCCGACGGTAAAGGAATCCGATGACGTCCCAGAACGAGAGCCACAGAGAAAGTCCTTAACACATACAGCCAGAACCATGACATAAGTTATAAGTTCACCCCTGCGAAAAATTGTGCAAACAGTGGACACACAGACATCCATACACACTCCCTAAAACGGGTGCATAGCTTGGTGCACCGTGAGCACTGGCAGACTTTGATACCCCACTCATATCCTCAGTCACTGCCAGACAAGATAATGCAGATTGAACTGGTGCCTATCAAAGCCATCTGAACAGATCCATTCCCTTGCTTTATGAATAAATTCCCAGAAATCGGACTATTAGAATTCAGAAGACAAGAGAGAAAAAAAAAAATTCAAGGCTGATTTGCATTAAATTTGGATTACATTCAAGAATGAATGTCAATAGTAGACCCACACTCTGAAATAAAGGTTAACGTACATGTTAAAATTCAGGGAATTAATGGTTTAAATTATCCTTAAGGTGTTGAATTTATGTCTGTATCTATTCATGGATGAATCATTTCTCCCCCTATCGTTTTTTTTATTAATCTATGTCTGTAATGCTCTATTCCATTGTGTGCAACAAAAGAATAATTAAATTGCCTTGGTAATCACTGCCTTTCTAATCTTCTTCTCTCTGTAGTGTCTCTTATATTATTCAGTGCCTTATTATTTTATCATGCATATTCAACGCATTAATCTTTGTGAGTGCGTAGTGTTTAATTTTAAATGACTTGTGCGCCAAATTTAAAGTTATGTATTTCAAGCGTGCATATCATTGGCACTGAAGCACATTCCTTTTGGTCTATGGTCAGCAAAATTTGAATTTAATGGCAAAAACAGAAACCAAGTTTGACCAAAGACTACCACAGGTCAGCTACTGCGCCAGATGATGCAAAAAAGTATTTGCCCTTTCCTGATTTCTTCTACAGTATTTGGGCAGATTTGTCTAGTTTCATATAATATAACACATGGAGAGAATAGTGTTTGACAAAATTCAGTTGTAATTGATGATTTCATCAATTGTAGGAGGTTTTGCCAACAAGCCATCAAAAATACGTAATTTTCCCCCTAAACATTATAACTATTTGTGCCACCTTCACAGCTACACATGCAATGAAACACTTAGCTGGAAATCAGTCTCAGATCACTACTTAAGAATTTTAGACTGGCCCTCTTTGCACTGACACTTTAACTTTGCAATATTGGATGGTTTTCCAGTATTAACTTCCTGTTTAAAGTCCGGCCGCAACTTCCCAATGGGGTTGAATTACAAACTGAAGTACAAAATCTTATTTGTCGTCTTTTTGGCCTTTCTGATGCTCAGATGTGTTATGCATTTGTATACTTTGTTTAATTATAAAGTAGACATGCTTGGAAATATCTCATGCTTGTAATGGAGCATTTCTACTCTATCGTCCATACTGTATTTACAGCTCGAGTGAAAAAATACGGCTCAAGCTTTGGTGTTTTTTGTAGCCAGTTGACATATTCACAGAATAAACTGTGGGCATCATCATTGTGATCAGTCCTCTTTGCAATAATTAAACGCTGTGTCAGTGCAGTTCTGTCTGTGATAACGGTAGACAGCAGATCTGCACAGGGTTTCTCTGGAGAGCTGAAGCTGTGCAATGCGTGGTCATAGTTTTTGTCTTTACAGCAAATTCAAGGGGAAGGTATGTGGGTAATAAAGACTCAAATATCTTACACTGCTGTTGGAAAATGCCCGTTTCATGTGCGACTTATAGTTTCAAAGTGTAGGCTTTGTATAAATATGCGTTTCATTGTTGGCAAATTGCCCCTTTAATGGTCAGCGGTATAGTTTTTACTTCTTTCATGTGTATCGTTATTCCTAGGTCTGTTTTTTAAGTGTCATAGAGCCCAAAAACCAAACCTAGGTTGAATTCATGTAAAAGTTAGCAGTTATTGTTCGCTTCTATTAAATTTTGTTGTGGTTAGGCATTATTTAAGCAAGTTTAACATTTGCCAGGCTTTCTTTGCCTGAGTCAGCTTGACAAGTCCTAAACTCAAAATCAGACACACCATAAATTAGCATGGCTGGTTGAAAGAGCCAGCTTAGTGACAGTGAAAACCATGGCTGTGGGCTCAACTGACCTGGGCAACACACTTCTCGCTTCTTAGAAGACCCCTCAGGTCTCATTATTTACGCTCTTAAGCCATATTATCCCACCACACATTAAAAGGGTAGTTTTATAAAAGTTAATAATTTGCTTCAATTCTTGGATTGCAGTTATGGTTGGTATCAAAAATAAACACATGTGGTGGACCCCTCGAACAGCTTTCAGTCTGCTCTCTGCCAATGTGCTTCTTATAATAACCCGTAAATTTGTTTTTGGAAAACATTGTTTTTTTCATTTATACCTGTCAATCACAAGACTTTTGAAACCTTGAGCCACCCTTTTTTCTACAATCTTGTTTTAAATTTGCTTTCAATTAAAATGTTGACCATCAATTCATTAGCGCTAGTGCTTAGGGGCACTCCAGATGAATATATAAATAAGAATTATATCTTAAAAACATTTATTTCTTGCATTGCTGCCAATGTTAGCTCAATAACATTACCGGACACCCATGTGAAAGTGTTTGATTAAATGCATGCACATTATCACTATTGATTCCTGGTTGGTCCAGATTTAATTATACTTGTTTTGGCCCTGTTTCCTACTAATTGCTTGCCTTGGGAATTACAGCAGTTGTCATTTAACATTTCATAGTCAAGTCATATTGATTGACACCGAACAGCAAATGCTTCCACCCTGCAGAGACATTTTCAGGATAAAATAAATCTTCAATCCTCCCATCAACATTGAAGATGATTGTGTGGCACCATCAAGTAAATATATTTTCACAAGAACAGAGAAATATCTCTTTGGCTTGTCATTATAACAACCACCTTCACAAATAATGCATTTTAATGCTGATGATATAGTCCAATCAGATTCCACTGTCAAGATGGCTCCTGAGTGATGACTTAAAAGGAAAAATAAATCTGTTTGAGAAAGCTTCTTTTACCAACTTCTCTGTCAAGATAGTTTGCTTTATTGGGTGTTGTATTGGAGTGAACAGGTCTTAGTTTGCTCAAGGCATTTTGGACTGCATGACTAAATCAAGAAATTGCCTGCAAAGTGTTTTTTTGTAACCACTAAATTTGACACATCCTCTTTTTCAACCCTCCAGACTAACTTTTGGACCTAGGAGCGCATGCGCTCTCAACCTGAAAAAGTTGGGAGCGCAGGCCAAAATTCAGGAGCGCAGGCCAAAACTCTGGTCACGCAAAGTACCATGGTACTTTTCTGAATACATACAAGCCCAAATAAAGATACCTGGACAGACAACGAGTTATTGCAGCATTTATTTAAGAAACATTATCAGTAAGCACGTTGTAAACTGTGAAGTAGATATTGATGTTCTCAAGAATGTTTGAAAAAAGTATAAATGCAGTTATCATTTTGGAGAGTTGTCATACAAGTCTAAATGTATGAACAACTCACCATTTCCCCAAGGGACAACTTTTCATCAAACCCTCCCCAGTGCATAAACTGAATCATTCATAGAAAAATACAATGTTTTGGAGAGCTGTCAAATAAGTCTAAATATTACATTTTCCAAAGGGACTTTGCATTAAACCCTCACCTGTACATGAATTTAATCATTCATTAAAAAAAAAAAAAAAACATTTTGAAGAGTTGTAATGCAAGTCTAAATACAACATTTCCCCAAGGGACAACTTTTCATTAAACCCTCCCCTGTACATAAACTGAATCATTCATAAAAAATAAAAAAAAATTGTGTAGGCCTACAGCCAATCAGCGACCTTGCGCCAGAATTCTGAAGGAATGTCTGGAGACTATGGTCTCAAAATAGATAAATGCACAGAAAAAATTCACAAATGTATTTGGGGATATATGACTCAAAACGCAAATACATTTTCAATGCACACACAAATATGTTTCATTCCATGTATAAGAAAAAAAAATCTATATATTTACTAGAGTGCCAAGGGCCCTGAAGGTTGCTGGCAGTTACAGTTCTAACAGGAGAAAAGTAACTAGCATCAGTCTGCGGATTCAACAGGAAGACAGAACAGAATTCTTGTGAAAGCAACGCGTTGTCTACACGATACTGTGGTTAATAAGCTCTAGCTCGGACATCCTCAAAAAAATTAAACCTTTTTAACTTTTTTTGCGAATTTCGGCAGTGATGGCGAATGGTCCTGTACCACTGCGAATCAATTCACGGTTCTTCAAATCAATTCATTCTGCGAAAGAAGAGAACTGTTTCCGCGGGCCAACGCAGCTCATTGAGAATAGGGTTTTACTTACCATTATCGGGCAACTCGACTGAGCGGTCACACTTTTTCATGAGTGACAGACAGCAACATTTTTATGTCACTTTTCTGCCATTATGCAAAAATATAATCTTCAAGAAGTCTACATCATGAAATCTGATAAGAATTTTTCTAAACTGGACTTTCACTGTTGTCTGCTGTCAATTTGTGAAGTGCGCCATCTTCTCAATTCACTTCTGGGTCTTGCTCTGCTTTCAGGCAGCAATGGGTCGCATACAAGCAAGCCTTGTACATAGTTCACCAATTGGGCATTCCAGATTCGGGTGAGCTTAGAGATGCCAAATTTATAAAGTTTTGCTTGGGCATTAACTTGATGACTCATTTGATCACATCCCCAAATCATCAGACCGTTTTTGAGATACGGCTTTAAACAGACGACGCCGCCGGATGCAAAGTGACGACAATAGGTTACTGGCCTATGGCCGGCAACCTAAAAATAGGATAAGCATATTTTCAATTCACACACAAATAGAAAAAAAAATCACAAAGATATGCATGTAGAAGTATTTGCAGTCTTCATGAAATACATATGTGGAGCTTGTTCCATTCATATATAAATTGTTGGATCTGCATTTACAAAGTGCTTTTAATTTGTAAACTTCGCTGCATTTGTGTGTGAGACCTTTTGAGACTCCCCAGATGTGAGTCCGATCCACAAATGCATTTTTTCTGAGGGATCGTCTGGAGCCAATTAGATGTCTCACTCCTTTACAGCCTGAGTGCCTCCCCATTAGGGGTGTTTTATGACGCCATTAAAATGCAATGAAACATATTTGTGTGTGCATTGAAAATGAATTTGTGTACGAAACATGTTTGTGTCATATTTAAAACACTAGGTTGCAGATGACGTCATATTTACATTATCCAAAGTGAAGCACCCTGGCCGCCATATTGATACACCCAACTTCTTCATATAAATGAATGGTTTCCTATGAGGCCAGTTTCAAATAAGCCGATATAAGCGTTAAAACGCCGAGATGTTTTCATTTGAAGGGCTGTAATACAACATTTCATGCATAAGTTAACGTAGAAATGATAAGTTGTTACTTGAATAGTAAAACTCGGGTTTACTGCTAGCTAGCTAATTAGCCGTCCCATTCACTTGAATAGACCGCTGACTAAAACCAAACACTAGCGATTGATAACAGTCACCTGCAATCTACCTTGGTACCATTAACATCGCATGGGCTGCACTGACTTAATAGTTAATAAAATTACTAAGGTGGCTAAAAAGCTAGCTTCTTGTAATTGACATTCAACGACAATATTTCTTACCTGCATAATATTTAAAACAGTCACTTTGTCTGTTTGTGGGCTACAGAGTTCCAAAAGACATGGAGAGGAGAAAGGCTTGGCTGTTAGAAATCAAGAGAAAAAACTTTCTATTTCCCCTCGATCCATGCTGTGTAGTGATCATTTTTGACAGCAGTGTTTTAACGGGACAGGGGCAAAGATGAAGTTTAGTAAAGGAGTAGCCAGAGTTAACTAGCACTTAGTTTTCAGCACTTAGCACCGCATTTTCAAATGAAGGACACATATATTTAATAATTCAAAACCTCTTTCAAAGTACAAAACCCAAAACCAGTGAAGTTGGCACATTATTTAAATCGTAGATAAAAACAGAATACAATGATTTGCAAATCCTTTTCAACTTATATTCAATTGAATACACTGCAAAGACAAGATGTTTGATGTTCAAACTGAGAAACTTTAGTTTTTTTTTTGCAAATAATCATTAACTTAGAATTTAAAGGCAGCAACACATTGCAAAAAAGTTGGCACAGGGGCCTTTTTACCACTGTGTTACATCGCCTTTCCTCGAGGAGACCAATTTTTGAAGCTTTTCAGGTGGAACTCCTTCCCATTCTTGCTTGATGTACAGCTTAAGCTGTTCAACAATCCAGGGTCTCGGTTATCGTATTTTAAGCTTCATAATGCGCCATACATTTTCAATGGGAGACAGGTCTGGACTACAGGCAGGCCAGTCTAGTACCCACACTCTTTTACTATGGAGCCATGCTGTTGTAACACGTGCAGAATATGGCTTGGCATTGTCTTGCTGAAATAAGCAGGGGCGTCCATGAAAAATACGTTGCTTGCATGGCAACATATGTTGCTCCAAAACCTGTATGTACCTTTCAGCATTAATGGTGCCTTCACATATGTGTAAGTTGCCCATGCCTTGGGCACTAATACACCCCCATACCATCACAGATGCTGGCTTTTGAACTTTGCGCCTATAACAGTCCGGATGGTTCTTTTCCTCTTTGGTCTGGAGGACACGACGTCCACAGTTTTCAAAAAAAATTTGAAATGTGGACTCGTCAGACCACAGAACACTTTTCCACTTTGCATCAGTCCATCTTAGATGAGCTTGGGCCCAGCGAAGTCGGCGGCGTTTCTGGGTGATGTTGATGAATGGCTTTCGCCTTGCATAGTAGAGTTTTAACTTGCACTTGCAGATGTAGCGACGAACTGTAGTTACCTGGCAGTGGTTTTCTGAAGTGTTCCTCAGCCCATGTGGTGATCTCCTTTACACACTGATGTTGGTTTTTGATGCTGTACTGCCTGAAAGATCGAAGGTCACGGGCATTCAATGTTGGTTTTCGGCCTTGTCGCTTACATGCAGTGATTTCTCCAGATTCTCAGAACCTTTTGACGATATTACGGACCGAAGATTTCGTCAGCCGGCCGGCGGAGGCTGATAATTAGGGAGTGAATCGCTGCCCAGAATAGGCGCACAGTGCATGAAGTGCGCGTCCGATGTGAGAATGTAAGTTACAAAACCTCGGTCGCAGACTGGAGCGCTGTTTTTGTCATATCACCAGTATAACAGATATGCACTGTTCCAGAGTTGTTCAGCCGCGAATACGATGGGCAATTTACACATTCGTTTGGAAAATTGCAAATAAATACTGGATTGACGACAGTTTTATGTGTATTGCTAAAAGCAGTAGAGTATGTACGAGAGCAGTTTCAATCGATGTTGTCTCAACATTTGAGCGACGGTCCATTTTGCATGCAGAAAATATGTACTTTATCGTTTCCACCGCCAGCCAGGGATTAAGGTACTGTAGTCTCTACATAGCTGTACTTGTACTGGACTGATGAGTTTAATTATTCTAGCTAGAGTGCAGGTTACATTGCATTATAGTTTTTGCTGGTGCTCTTATCCTATGTGATGCTCAGTTACCTTATTTCTATGCATTTATTGCAACAGCTCCAGAACAGCTCGGACCAGGTGCAAATCACAGAATCAGTCAGCTCAGTCCTGAACAAGTGCAGGCAAACCATAATGGCTAATTGTGTTTGTGGAACAAATAATTGCCTCATTTTCCATTACAGTTTAATAAATGCAGACCAGGCTATTTTGTGGTGAGAAGTTTTGATTATACATACATTAACATTTTAATTTTAATTGAGAATTAAATGATGGTGATGCCAGAATAATAGTTATTAGCCTGGCAAAAAGCAATACGTATGTATTTTCCATTTACTAACTCAAAATGTGTTATTTGGTGCTGAAAGTTGTTGAAATGTCCAGCCATAATGCCTCCCAAAAGAGACGTGTCTTAACTTTGAGGCTCGTTGTATCCGTCTCTGTTAGAAGGTGCCGGAAAAGCCTCCACATCAATGAGGCCTGCTGCACTTTTCTTCAATTTACACACTGAATGCACCAGTACTTTCTTGTCATTATAAAGCAATTGGCTGCGGGTTCTTTGCAGAAAATTTGGAAAGGAAACATACATAATTGAGCTTGCTTGAGCCTGGAAGGCTGGCTTGATGCGGCGTGATTTGCGGTGCGGCGGTGAAAATCCGCTGCGGCCGTCTGTTCGGTCTCCTCGTTTCGGCTTTGTCTGAAGTCGCTGCCGTCGAAGCTTTCTGACGATCCTCGCTGAGCCCCCATGAATATTTCACAAGGTGTGAATCGGCCTCCGTTTCTTATCAGCAGATGAGTGGCCTACAGCCATCAACCCCTCATGCATAATGTCAAACTCCAGTGCCGTCAGTGTTGTCGGTCGCTTGGCTTACCGTCGATTGGCGGAGGTTTACTGGTTGCTTTCATCCTGAGTATTAAGACTGCTAACCGAGTGGCTCTCTTTTAGCGCTGTAAACATGTTCAAAAAGAGAGTTCCTATCTTTGTGCTGTCGAGCACGACACAGATAATTCCCAGCTCTTATCAAGCACCGAGCCCCTCCCCCATTTACGCCCAGAGTAACGCGCCTCTCATCCGTGTCTCCCGTGTGCTTCCAGCGGACTGCACTGAGGAAAACTGGCCTGCTTTGATGACTTTGGGCTTTGAAGCACTCTGCCTTTCTTCTTTGAGTGATTTTCATGTTTGTGGCCGGGATCACTGAGATTACAGACTCCCAATTAGCACAGTCTCCCATCATCTGGCACCAGCCTCTCGACTCCACTGTTGGGGATAATCCTTACAGCAAGGGCACTGGAAATGCTACAGTTCACACAAACCCCAAATTTTGAAGGAAAGTACATAATGCACTGTAAACCAATTTATTCACAAATGACATGCTGTACTTCAGTATGCTCAAAATGATATGAAGATAATGTAGGTATGAAGATGTGATGTCATAACTTATTCATACACCTAGAAAGACACTCATCGGTCCTCCCCCGTGTTTGGTATCACACTCTCTGGACAAAATCAGACAGGAGAATCAGTCAGTTCTCTCCTAAATGCCTGGTATTCAGGGTCAGAACATTAAACTGTACAAGGCTATCTTATGAAGACTTACCTCGTCTAATATCCCTTAATATGTGCTGAAATGTAATGAGTATGAGAGTCCCCATTCCACTCCCACCCTGTTCCCTCAGCTCTGGAGCAGTATTTCCATCGTGCGGATATCCCAGAATTAATCTGTGCAAGAGAGAGAGTCACATCTCTAATCATATGCTGTGGCAGATGGACAGGGTTCATGAGCTGAAGCTCCAGGGTGAGCAGCTGCTGGGAGCCCAGTTCAGCGCTCTGCCCCCTGCGACTGTCGTGGAGGGGTGTTGAATTTCCCGCTCAGCCCTGTTCAAGTCCACTGAGTATGGAGGAAAGGGATGAAGAGAGGCGTTATTCATTCCGCTTGAGAACCGTGCTAGCGTAACCGCTCATCCGTGTCCCGCTTCACGTGGCCTGCACGCACTGTTTAAAGGTGACATAATTTCCATTGACCGTACGAAAAAAGAAAAAAAAAATCACTTGAAAGTTTCATATAGAACTTGAACTATTAGAACTATTAAAAATGGTCGTACATCGGTGTTGTGTCATTTTGTTACCAGTGTTGCCATCTTTTTAGAAGCCCCGACAAGGTGGGGCTGCTTTCAGGACTTGCGAGAGTTTATCTGCTGCGTCCGCTGCCATACTTTATTTCGCCTATAACTTTCTTGCCATCTTCAACTTATTTCTAATACTTTAGTCACAGTTACTATAGCCCTAAAAGCACTCAGAGAGCGCAGAACCTCCTCCAGGGGGCAGCAAAGCCAAAAGCACGGCGATTGGAACTCCAGCCCATTGGAAAGACTTGAAATCTTGAACTTTGGCGTATATCTCAGCAGTACTTAGGTCTAGATATGCCAAAATTTAATCACCTCTTCCTTGAGTTTATACCCACCTACTCTGAAAATTTTGTCAAAATCGGGCTGCAAGTCATTGAGTTATGTTGTACACAAACAAACCAACAAACAAACGGCACCGAAAACATATACCTCCTGGCGGAGGTTAATAAGATTTTATGACACCAAGCTGTAACTTGGTATATGGCAACTTTATAACTGGACATAGCTTCTATCAACTTTTGGGCAAATTCCATCGATGGTCAAGGTCTTAGTGAAGTCATGGTCATGAATGCACTCACATATGAAAATATTGTGTCAACAAGAAGTTTAATGTTTGCTTATTCTTCATTAAATATACTTAAAACTGTGTCCCAAGGGCAGGTGGAATGGAGGGGCTGCTGTGTTTTTGTGGTGTCCTGCTAACACTTTTCTAGTTTCCTTCTGCTGTTGATATCGGGTTAGATTTGATGACGGGCTGAGTTTGTACTGATTCGTGAATAGCTGGGAAAGGCAGTATATCAAGGCAGTGTTTTTTCTGACCTGACATGATTGCTAAAAGAGCTTCTGAATGACATCATCTCCATGTTCTTTTGCTCTTTGTGCTCATTAAATTTTTCCTCTGTAAACAGGTCCCTGGTGTCGGCGTTCTCATTAGGAGATACAATCTTAGTTGAATGTACTGATCCAGTTTTAAACATGAGCCCTTGCCAAGAAAATGTGAGGACCTTTCAGAGACGGTGATAACTGCTTGGTTTTTGAGAGCAGCTTGTATTTTCTAGATATGTGTGGGCAAACAAGTTAGCAGCTCCTATTTCTGATTTGGAAATTGTCTCCCCCACCAACATCCCCCCCACCTCCCCCCACTCGGGGGACATATTGCTTTTGGCTCGATTTCCATTGATGTCTGTGTTGGCGCTCCTATAGTGTTTCCAGATCAGAAGTCAGAAACTGAATATTTCTTAACCAAATTTTGTTGGCACATTGATCGATTGATCATTGATCGACTACTAACCTGAAGCCTTTTGATCGATTGATCATTGATCGACCCCTAACCCGAAGCTTTTCACCATTTTGGGGTTTCTGGGGGGGGTAAATCAGTAAAAATACAATCTAGTTTAACTTCGTATAATGAATGGTTTTTTGTCATTGAGTCGACTAATCTTGTGGATTTTTGTCTTTTATTTTTCTTGGACATACAAGATTGATGCATGAAGTGGGTATAGTTTTTAGGCAGTTGAAATATTAATACTGCTGAGGCTATTTACAGCAATAATGTGGCTGGGAATTGGACATGGTGTTTATTTTGTGCTAATTAACAGCTGTATTACCAGTTCTACGAGCGCTGAAGGTCAGAAAAATCGAACCCATTGTGTACAGCACTGAAGATAGAATTAACAGGCTTCATGATGCGTCTTTCATGGAATGATTCTAGTTTAAGACCAAACATTGAATAATGATGAACTTGAGTTGATGCTTTTTTGCCAACTTGGACTTATTCATTCCTACTGAAGCATTAATTACTGCGTTATGCTCCTTTTAAACTTGGCAGTCTGTCCTTAACTCTCCACACTGTATTTGTATAATAATAAATTCATATGTAATTTTGCTTATACTAATATGTATATTACTTATGTATTAGTACACGATTTAAATAGTTTTTTAATAATGCATTTATGCATATTTTTATCAATAATTTATTATTTTACTCTTAAATAGTTTCAGGAATAATTGCATTGCGATGAATAAACTGTGAGTCGATTGCAAGTAATTTGCATCTCATGTTCAATATGTCACATGTAATTGGGCTGCAAGTAGCGTATTTAAATTCCAGCACCGTATGTGCAAAGGTTAGCCTTTTAGCCACGAGATGCAGCTAAATGAATAATGTGTCCCATGCTGTTGTTTAATGCCTGAACACTGCGCTGCAAATCACATTTTGATGCGGCTTCATCTGCGGGAAGCCCCTCGTTATCACCCATCTTTATTCATCGAGGCTTTGTGTTAGTCGTTATCGTCATCTTTATTTTGTGCTTGCATGACGATACACTGTCATAATTCAGACTCGGTTCTCATTACTCTAAGCTGTGGGCTGTTTTTTTTTTTTTTTAAACTATCCTTGAAAAACACCGTCCTTTAATCTGTCATAGCTTAGGTCAGGTAATGTTCTGCTCATTATAGTGTATCAGCTGAGCTGCTTCTTGCGACAAAATTGTGCATTTTAAGTGGCCACGCGGTAGCTAATTATGACTGGCCTCAAAAATTGATTTCCAAGTTGCACCGACTGAATTCCCAATTAATCCAAGTGTCCGTATTTTTTTTTCTCTCAGTGAATCTGTTTAAAAATGCTAATGCGCCTCTGCTAGACAGTGAATCTGCTAGACAGTGCTGCTCTATCTGTGTTAATCTGTTGAACAGAGCTACTCTCTGAATCAGCTTAGCAATAGCATTGTACCTCTTAAAATGTTCAACAGAGCTACGCTATCTGTGAATTTAAATGTGCCAATGTATCTCTGATGCCCTGTTCTCACACATGCGATTTATCACTCACTGAACTTGCTAGCAGGGCGTTCCTAACAAGAGCCACTTCTAGTTGTCCTGGTAACTTTAATGCGTCGTTGCGCCTAAGCTGGGCTCCATGAGGGGGGGGCTAGAAAAGAACAGGGTGTCGGAAAGAGTTTGCCTTCGGGACTTTGTGTTGGGGCTTTATTATTTTCAGAATAATAGAGAAAAACAGTCAAGGTTTTGGTTAAAATGGATCCTTGCACATTTTTATGCAATGTTTACCACATCAGAAAAATTTACTGGCTCAAAATCTTTCTGAAAGAAAGCCCAGAAGGCCAACTTCTCCCATGTGCCAGCAAACAGCACAATACTGGACGAAACCTAATTTAATAATACAAATATTATTTAATGATTATTAAATATTAATATCAAAATGTGTTCTGTGAAAAATGCAATAGCTACCCGCTAGCAGCCACAGCATGAAACGGCTAACAGTGAGTTGGCTATTAATAGATTGTTGATGGCTATAAATGTACTAGTATGTGTCCAAAGACATGTTGTAGAGAATGGGGAGGTTCCATATTGCTCATAGGTGAGGCTGTCCATGTTAGCCATCATGCTGGAAAAATACAGAAATAAAAAAAAAACTGGACATGTTTGACAGAGGGAAACATTGAGTCTTTGCATCAACTCTGCATCCCTCCCATTGGAAGTGGCCTGAGTGAAAATAGCCTGTCATTTGCGTTGAGTTTAACTTTGCTGTAATTTCTGACATTGCGGGCCCTGCCCCCTTTTATTTGCCCACAGTTACTGCAGCTCATGGCCGTTATTTGCTCAACTCGCACTGAAAATGAGTGGAGGCATGGTTATTTGGTTGCTGGATGGTGCTGCAGTGTGAATGCCCCTTTAGTCTGTTCTACAGTGCTGGTATACCTCAGTCAGTCTGTTTAACAGTGCTCCTGTACTTCTGTCCATCTGTTTAAAGGTGCTGCTGTACTTCTTTCAGTCTTTTCAACAGTGCTCCTGTACCTCAGTCCATCTGTTTAACAGTACTGCTGTGCTTCGGTCAATCTGTTAAACAGTGTTCCTGTACCTCCGTGAGTCTGGTTAACAGTGCTGTTGTACCTTTGTGAATCTGTTTAAGAGTGGTACTCTGTCTCAGTGAATCTGGATAACAGCAGCACTTGGTCTCTGTGAATCTGTTTGAGAGCGCCTCTGCATCTTTGAATGTGCTCCTCAGTGCAGCTGTTCTTCAGTGAATCTGTTTAGCTGTGGCACTATGTCTCTAAATCTGTTTGACAGTGGTACTGTACTCAGTGAGCCTGTTTTACTGTATCTGAGTGAATCTGTTCTCTTGTAAACGTCCTACCAGGAGAGCTACCGAATACTAACTGTTTACTTGTAGCTGTTTTCTTCAATTCTCTTCAGATTGTGATCGTCTGGTATTAAATCTAAGAATTGAGAGCTCGATCAGCCTTGCCCCCTGGTGTTTGAGCCGCGATACGCTTGCCAAGCAGATGTGAGCTCGACTTCACACCAGGATTTTTCAGGATTTTTATTTCCCCCGTAAGACCATCTGGTTGAAGGCTGATGTGCAATTTCCTGTAGAATTGCGCAATTTTTTTTTGTGTGGAACAGTCCGGAAAACAAATGGGAATTATTTGTCCTATGCAATGGGGTGTCAGACAGCGAGATTGAAAATTCCCAAGAACGAACACACTTTCGTCTTACATGCCGCATTGTTTTTGAACCCAGAATATAACCCACCTCTCTATACTTATAAATCAATACTCTTATGCATAATTTAACTATCAGAATGAATGTTTTTGCTTTAAAATATACTCAAAAAATATAAGAGAAGTGTTTTTGAGCGTAGATGTGTTTTCTTAATGCTTTTCGGAGCGCACGTATTTGTCACTGGCAGCGAATTGCTTTGTGCTATATTAGGATTTACCCTCTGTATGTCCACCGTAGCTCAAGCTGTCGGCTCAGCCTGCTGGCACGATGTTTCTACGGATGCATAATTGACTAGTTGGGATGAGAATGTCGCCATGGTAATTATGGACTGATCTGAGGAGGCCCAATTACACAATTATCCACTTGGAGCAGAACCAGACAGATTATAAAATCCCTCTTCAATCAAAGAGCTGGGGAGAGATTGGGTGCACACTCTGAATGCTTAAGGGAGAATTATTCAGGTTACATTCAGATATTTTCCTGAATTCGGGGAACTTTCCATTAATTTTTGCTATTTTCAGCCTCGTGCAGTATTAAGCAGCACTCCACCCATTAATGAAATTTGTTACTCGGAGTATCACAGAGCAGGGGTTTATGACCTTTCTCGGTGTGGGTTCAGGCTTTTATTCCAATCGCGCAGTTACACACCTGATTCTAGTATTTCTATTATTCTATTATATATCCCAGAGTCCTTTGCAAAAGACCTTGATAAGTAAAATTAGTTGAATGAGGTGTGTAATTGCTGAAATTAGTATTTCTCGATTAGAGTTTTCAATGCAGTTCATTGTGGCATAATGGAGCAATGAAGACTCAAATTTTTCCAGAATCTGCTGAAATATCTGTTTCTAAATATAATACCAGTGTTGTTGGCTGTGCTTACGGCAAACAGTTATCAAGGAAGTCAAATTAGTTTTACCTTAATTTAATCAAAATACAAAGTTATTTTCAATAAATGAGCTGCATTCATTTCAATTCACTGATAGAAAGAAAAGAATAAAAATGCATCCATGTTTTATTTATTACTTACATTTTGTTCAAGAGCAGTTGGAAAATAAGTTTCGCTGAAATGTGTTGAAATCCGATCTCTGAAAAATAAGTGCAGTCATGTCGTAAGTAGGCATATAAAAATTTAATGAAGACATGAAAAACCAAAGATATACCTACACTAGTGCTCCGTGTTTGGAATCATTAGCGATTAAAGTAACTCATAATTTTATTATATCCCTGGACAAAGTCTGGAATTTTATGGATTTATGTTCATTTCGCGCTGCATCTCTGTTGATGGAGGTTTCTTGTAATCAAAGTGCAGGTCAACCAATTATCTTGATATTTGGCATTGGCAACACTAGTGGTGAGTTCTAGGTGCGTATTGATTTTGGTTGAAATCGGATAGTATTTTACTAAATAATTAATTAATGGTTTGTATTGCTCAGACTCATACAGAATGGTTCATCTCTCACCATCACAATAAGAGCAGTCATTTTGCACATCAATTTGTGACCCTCAATTTGACCTTTGACCTTGGGATCAGGGTCAAAGAAGAAAACCCCTCATAAAACAAGAAAACTCCCTGAATTGCGCTTATTATTGTATTTAAAACAGGTCTGCATGAGGCATGAAAAGGAAGTCATATATTGTACATCTGTTTGCTCTGTTTTGCTTATTATTGAAGCTTAGGTTTGTATTAGGGACTGATAAAAAGTCAGTCATGTAGTGTGGATCAGTTTTTGACCCAGGAATTTTACCTTTGACCCTGGGCGAAAGGTGAAAGGTGAAATCGGAAATGTATCTTGTTCAATTCACAAACCTGTCATTGTCATGCATTTTTTTATCCTGTTTTTATTTAGTTTCCACTCGTGTCTGTTTTCGTGTCAGTCTTACTGTCTCCTCCTGTTTGTGTTTTTCTTTCTCTCTCCTTGTCGTTATGATTGGTCCATAACCTCGCCCTTCCCTTGTTGCGTTCCCTGCACTCAGAGCATCATCTGTTTCTCATTTGCTTAGTTATCTGTGTATTTAGGTCTCTGTCTTTCGTCCATTTGTCTCAAGTTCATTATTGCTGATATCAGTTCTCTGTCTCTACTTTTCCTGTCTGTCTGCCTGTTCTACGTTTGACTCATTGTGTCAGGTTTCGATTTTCCTGGATCTGTTCTGCCGACCTGCTACAACCCGACAACCCTGGCCGTTCACCATAGCTTTTCAGATCCTGAGTCTGTATCGCATTCTGGCCATCCTGGTTCTACAAACTCTGCATGTTTTTTTCTTTGAATAACTTAGAAAACTAAAATTGAGTTAAAAAAAATGGAGAAGTATTGTACTGTCAGGAAGATGATGTGTAAAATCGTTTTTCCTGCGAAAAGTGTGAAATAGTTTCCTGCTGCAAATTACGCACATCCTTGCTGAGATCGATTTTTTTCCAAATGGTTCTTAGCGCGGAGACGAGGTGCGGGGTTATGGCTGACACTGCAGAATCTGCATCCTTTGGAACCCGAGGAGACGGCGAGGGCCTTGGGTCTTGTAGCGTGTAATGTAAAGGGAGGTTAGCAACTTCCCACAGTTCTGTGCAGCCGAAGTAGAGTCTATTAAAGAAAAAGTCCTTCCGCTTGATGCCTATTGGAGGCCTACCCATGACCGCCCCCCACCCGCTTTTGCGGTCAGGGTCGCTTCGATACCATGTTTTGTCAGAGTCATCAGGGAAAAGTGCGTGAAGATCACAGCTCAGCGCAGACGTTCCCGCTGTGTCCTCGGGCCTGGAATGGTTTTTCCGCTGTCGCCGCCGTGCCCGTCTCTAAATGACTTTCTCCTCTCAGTGCCCAGTGCTCCCGTCAGGTTGATTGGAATTTATTTCCTCTTGCGCTTGTGTCCTACAGCAGGTACAGCGAGCTCTGCAGGTATTTTCGACTGATACTCAGTACGAGAAGGGCCGCAATTCCTTTGCATTCACATGTTGTACAGAATACTAATGCCTGCTAATTGAGACTGCTGGTCTCTACTTCGACCCTTTTGCGCCCACGTACCGAATTTTCAGTTTATGCTACTCCTCTGCCCAAATAGGGATTTTTTTTGTGTTTTGATTGGCTTGGGGTCCCCAATCTGATCCAGGAAGGGCTGGCGTGGGGGCAGGCTTTCATTCTGACTGAGTAGCAACACACCAGATACTACTGCACGAGGTCTTAAGCGAAAATTGAAATTCAAACTGATCATGTTTCTCTGAATATTTTCTCTCGATATGTAAAACCCGCTATTTTTTGTGTAGATAAATGCATTCAACTTGTGCTGAAATATATAAGCAACATTTAATTTGACTATTTCATACCATGAAATGCAATGGTTAACTCAGGGGGTCAAAAATAAATTTGAACAGTTCTGATATCTGGTCTTAATTAACTTGAGCAGAGTTGGCTGTGAAAGGGTTAACCTATTCATTGCTCTAAGTCCCATAGTGGGAGCAAAGAGAAAAAGGAGTATGTTACTGTCCAAATACTTCAGGACTTCACTGTGTAACTTTCAGCTCATGTCTTTTCCTTAGCTTGTTTGTGGTATTGTATTTGATTACGCTGTTATTTAACAAGAGAGGGAGGATAAAATTGCCCCACAGAAGGATTCTAGAAGGGTGTAAAAGAAACTTTATTTTTAGGATTGCTGGTCTGAAATGAAACACGTTACCCTCCATGCAGCACCAGAACACCAAACTAAATGCAAAATCTTGGACTTGAATGGGTAGGTCCAGCATAAATATTGGGCTCCAGCTTAGCAGTCAAGAACACCGAAACAATATGCCCAACCAGCGTTAAATATCAACTACATATGAAATGAATTCCATGAAAATGGAATTGGCTATTCCGTTTTTTATACATTCAAAAAACAGTTAAAGACCTCCAGGTCTTTTCTCTACAGCATTATTTTCTCTCGTTCCGAGGTTTCCAAGATGCTGTCAAGCTGTGGTGAGAGCAGATGGTGGTCACACAAGACACTGAGGTGACTGGCCATTGTTTCACGTTTTGATGTAATGGTCTGGACTTCGTGTGATTCGAGTCTGTCCTGCGTATAACCTGCTTTGGGGTAATGAAGTCGTCTGATCAGAGCTTTTGATGCAATTTGTGGCTTGGATGAACACCAATGATGTAAACAACAACTCGGATTTATGTTCAGTTTTTACATTTGACGTGCTTGGGTCAAAATCGAGTGTTCCTTAACCTTAACTTTTTTATTTGAGCATATTTGAAAACTGCACATCACCAGAACCTGTGTGAAATATTTGGCCGAGTACAGACAAGCACAAGCTCTCTGGTGCATATAGTGTTGAGCGGCAGAGATCTCCTGTTTAACATTAATTCTCACCTGTGCTGTGGTACTGTATCCCCAGACTTAAGCTGTGATCCGGAGGGAACAGGAGAACCAGGTTTGAAGCACACACACACACACACACACAAACACGTGCGTACGCGCGCGCACACACACACGCAAACACACGCGCACGTGCGCACACACACACACACACGCACGCACACACACACGCGCGATCACACACACACACACGCACGCTCACACATGCACACCCACACGCACACAAAATAGAGAACGACCTCACAGGTGCTATAACAATGAGCGAATGCCTCTTTGTAATAAACTTAAATGTTGTTTTCCCTTTAAGATCTTGCCAAATGAGCTCATCCGAATGAAAATATATATAGAGGGGTTTCAGTGAAGATGTCCAAGTCATCAGAAAGTCTGCAGCTGTCAGGCTGTTGGTAGGCGAGCAAGACTTGCACAATAGCATTACCAAAGTTCAGATAACCTCACGGACACGCAGTTCCATCAAATTCCCTAAACTAGGCCGCAAAATAGTCAATTACCCTGAACCAGAAAAGCGAAAGATAATAAATCAATCGCAAAGTGCCTAGACTGACCAGAGTTTCTTCCTGATAATATCTTCTCAGATTAGCTATAGAAGAAGGATCAAAGTAACTTCGGTGAGTCATTCCTCAGGTCTTTTTAGCCTCAAATAAGGGGCGTCATCATGCTCTGATTGGCTAAGGGGGGAATGAGCTGAGCTATCCTCAATTATAAATTAAGTGCTAATCGCCCACACTGATTACCGCAGGTGGTCCAAATAACCGTCTACATTGTACAAGCCAGGCTGAGGAAGGAAAAGAATTTTGAATGAACTGAGTGCGGAATTGAGGAAAACCCTCAAAATGAGGGAAAACGAAGAATGTTCTTGTCGAAGAAGGACAAGGAACTGACGAGGCCGTACCGCGGAATGTGTGACTGCTACACCCGCGGGAGCCCAGTCCTCCAGGGGGTTTAGAATAGTGATGACGCATGGGGGTGCTTTTCATCACGCTAAAGTGTCTCCTCGCTTCCGTTGCTCACGTCTGTCACTCGCATCTTAGCTTAGCGAGGGCGCGAGAGGGAGACGCAAGCAGGAGACATGAGGACGGAGTCATAAAAAATGTCAAATAAGTAATCCTTGTGCCATTTATACATCACGCCACTTGATAAGAGACTTCTTTGTCGAACAGGGGTTCCCAAACTCGGTCCTGGAGACCCACCGTGTGTGCTGGTTTTCGTTCCAACCACACTTACAATCCCAGAATTAACAAGCTATTAATTTTTTTTTTTTAAAGTAATTGCTTTTCAATGCCAGGGAGACCTTTCAACCTCTTAAACCGCTTTGACAAAAATGGCGATGCATTCGATGGTGTTTTAAAAGCCCAATGTGGTATATATTGTACTTTTTTGTTACATTCCTAGTAAGGAAGTGCAGCCAAGGTAGCAATAAGTTTTAAATGATCAAAATCAAGATGGTGGTGAATCAGCTGTGAATCGGGCTTCTGGTGTTCAAGTTCTTTCTAGATGATTTCTTTAATACTAACACCAACAGGTTTGACTCTTTAATTTGCTTTGTCTTAGAAATATTAAAATTCAATAAATCTTAATACTTAATAAATGGATGTGTGGTTTTGGTGACCACTCATCCACAGTTTCAAAAAGTAAATGCCAATTGATTCTACTATTCCAAGGCTAACAATTTTCCTCTTTTTACGCAACAAAGTTATTTGTAATTTTGTACAATTTTAACATGCAGCTTTTCAGCAATAGTCCCATTAGCTATTTCGAACGTAATGTGGCTTAAAAGTGTAAATAATCCATGAGTATCAGTTGCGCAGTTAAGAAAAATTAGCGACTCATTAACATACTAGGATTGCGTTTGTGGCTGGAACAAAAACCAGCAGACACAGTAGGTCCCCAGGAGTTAGTAAGGGAACTCCTGCCGTGGGATACAATTGTGTTTCCTCGCTCTAAGCTCCTACAGAAGCCTCCTCTTTCCTCGCTACGTTTCATTCAGGTGCATTTAAGGGAGTAAGGGGCTTTAACATACGTTGTACGACGGGCATACAACAGGTCTATGACAGATATGTGGAGTAATTTGTGAGACGCTTGCGAGTATGTCCTGAGAAATTTGTGTATTCTGTGATGGAAAAGGCTGTCATGGATAGTCGTTTTAGAATTTTGAACATGTTCAAAATTTTTTCGCCGTCATTTGTGATTCTCTATGTCAGGCCCATTTTGAAGGTCTGTCTTGCGGTGCCCAACGAGGTCGTTCAACTGTGTTATGCTGGACCTATGAATTTCGTTTGTTTTTTGCGGTCATCGGCGGCCCTCATTATCTTTGGAATTTCCAACAATAGACCTACAGTCTTCCTACGTTAAACTCACGACTGTCCTACAAATGTTCCACCATTGTACGTCTTTTCTGCGACTGTCACCGAGTAAATAAAACGACTACAGTATCTTACCTCAATCTCACAGCTGTCCTGAAATTTTTTTTGTGAAATATTTTCCTACAACGGTTGTACGTCTCATAACTCGTATTGTTTTGTGACCGCTATTACGTAACCTTCAAATCCTCCTCTCCCAAACGTACGTCAGTCCCTTCTGTCTTGGACTCGTTAAAATCGTATGACATAAAAAAAAGCATACAACATACTGTCTGTGAAAGCCCCCTTGGGAAATCTTCCATGATGGTGAAGAAGGAATAATTTCAGAAGAAGGGAGGGCAGGAGGAAGCATAAGTTAGCCTAATGAGAAGCACCGTGGATCAGTACTGCCTAAGCCCTGGCCAGCTGTGACCTATGCTGGCTTCATTGTGTTTGAGTTTGCTGGGCTACTAGCCAAACTCTCCACCGGCCAAGATGGGATTCAGTGCCAGGTTGTTAAATCTACAGAAGTGCCTAAACAGAATTTTACACCCAATATCCCCCAAAGTGCCGTTTCATCCAGCAGGATAAAAGCCTGATTGTGCTGATTAATTTTCAGGCGTTTAGACACTTGCTGTTTCAAATGAGCTGGGAGCGGATGGTGAAATTTGGTTGGTTGTTCTTTTGGGTTGTTGACTTTTTCCTAGTTTTGCTATCATGTCAGATTATGAACTGTGACTGTACAATAAGCACTGTAATGAGATCTGAGAAAATTGTTATGAATGTTTGGGATTAATGCTGTTCCATTAGTGTTCAAAGTGTTTTCCAGATGGATTTCCGTTCACGTGGGAGCCGCGCATATGTCAGCGTATTTTATTTATCAAATCATTTAGATGAATTTTGATTGAATTTAGTCACGCTTATGTGATTGACTTAGCTAGTGTCCATAGTTTATTTTTCTGCGCTGCACAAAATCTTTTATGGGAAAATGAAGCGTGAAATGATTTCCCTTCTAATTACAGCTTTGGTAATTCTCGACAATAATGTTTGAATTGTTTGTGTACATTCTTTGTCTTTTGTTTGAGTTATTTATTCAGCGAAGGGTGTCTACTTTTTTAAAATGTGTCTAAATGCAAAGTGCGAATGATGCGATATAATTCAGAATTTATTTTTATCTTTACTTTAAGCATGAGAATATCCTTTGGGGATAAATAGAATATTTGAAGATGATCTGTGATAAGGTAATACGTTTTTATGTTCTCTGTTTGATTGGTTTTGGCACCTGAAGGCCCTAAATATTAGCATTTGAGTTGTTTCAGAGTTCTGCATGTTGGAAGGAATCTTTCTGTTCACATCACCGGAATGAGTCCTGTGTTACCAGTGGGCATCATTGCCAGCCAGTCATTTGCCATGTTTGTGATTATGTTTGTGAACTACTGAACTGTTTTAAAGACCTGTTATGAAAAAGCATATTCTTAACTTCAGTTTTTAGTACAATTGCAAATCAACTTATTATCCACAAGTGGTTTCATACTTAGCATTTAATCAGTTTTTTTTTTTGGACGACGTATCTTTTCCAATAGTTTTTTGTGACAAGGTGACTCTAAACTATGCCTCACGTCTGTATTAATGTCGTAAGGTGTGCATATTCAACAATTCATAAATCTCACTGCTGTTCTCTCATTGTAAACTTTATTTGGCGGAGGTTCCACTACCTAATTCGCACAGTTGCCAGTGGCATCACATTTCGAGTGGGTTTTAGAAACACTGATAACACTTGACAAGAATAATCAAACTTTGTAATCCTACCTCCTAATGTTTAATTACACATTAAACTTGTTTCATAATTTTACTGGCTGATCGAGGATCATTTTTGGCTTGTAGCCATGAGTGTAGCCTATGACCTGAGTTGAGCCTGCCCCAGTCAGTATCACTTACCTCATGACACAAATGAAAATCCAGCTAGTAAATATGCAGCTGTGAGCACGTATTATGGAAAAAGCTTATGCGGTCAGTAGGATCATTTAAACAAACTCTTAAAAAGCTCAATCGATTTTAATCTTGGTCCTGAAGTGCATTTTGGTACCAAAAGACAACACAGTGCTGGTGTTATGCATTATTACATCTCCCAGCCCGAATGTCCAAACCCATTTACATTCCATAATGAAAAAAAAAAAATTATTTCCCTACTAGGCTATTTACTGCTGAGCAGCCACAGTTCAATTTTCTCATGGAAATACATGCCTCTAGCCTAACTCTAAAATTCTAGTATATAACTGTGAACTGGCAGTGAAATTCTTGATAAGTTGAGGCCCTCAGTTAAGGTTATTCCAAATGATAAATTCCAATAATGCCAACATCATTGATTGGCCTGGAGTCATAAATTACCAGCCAACTTCTCCTCAAACTTAATGGTTTAATTGATTATGGCCTATGAGAGCTTTATGCAGAATTAGCGTAATAAAAATGATCTGAAGAACCTCGTTTAGGTTGTTCAGTTGCCTTTTGCCTTCGTCACCACAGGTGTCATTAGCCTAATTCCTGCTTTCTCCAGCATGCCCAGCACAAATCAGTTTCCATAGATACACATTAAGTTTCCAGACGAGTTTTATTTTAGAAATCGCCAGTGTTCTGGGGGAAGATGCGCTCGCACCCTCCGAGGCTCTCTCTGTGCACATGGGGGGCTTATAAACGAGGTTTTCTGCCCACCAATCCAAACCTTCCGCGAGGGAGAAAAACAATTAATTCAAAGACAAAGTAAATGATGATGGGGCAAACCTGCATTATGTTGATGTTAAAGGAAGAAAAATTATCAGTGACAACCAAATTAGGAGCCTATTGTGCTTCATTTTCTGTGCTGCCTCCATTAATGTAAATGTCATCATTCAATAAGCACAAAATGAAACTTGGTATTCATGAATATATATACATATATAAATATAGATATTCTTTGTGGCATTGTAAAGCAATTCCTGTCATAACCTTGATTAAGAAGATAAGTAATGCTTAGAGGCATGACTTATCTAAGCAGGCCTCAAGACGGCTTTGTAAAATTCATTGATTGCAATTGTGCTTGCAGTGAAATCAGCACACACTGAGGTACTCCAGGACTGAGTTTGGGAACCACTAGTTTACAGGATGGACATTGTGTTAGAACACAAGTCTCCGTGTATCTGGAGGTTCCAGGGCGTTCTGTCCGCTGAATGTTGCCTGGCTAAAATGTGTGTGGTTGCCCGTGCTGGGTCCTGGCATATGAGTTTTCGCAATGTTTGGGAATCTCAGTGAATGTCGCGGCTCGGAAATTCAGGATATTCTGCGTCTGGAAACATTAGGCGAAGCCATGTTGGATTTACTTTGTCTTTTCAGACTCTGAACATTTCGTTGGCGGCAGGTTAGAGAGTGAACTCCTAGTGTTTTTGCTCAGCCATTTTTTCCTGTAGGTCTATAGTCAGTGCCCATTCAGACGATCTTTTCTCACGCAACGTATTCATTCACATTTATGTCCATTTGTCGGCGGGATGAAGTAAAGAATTGGAACTTTGATTATATTTTAGTCAGACACTGTGTACTCAGTGTAGACTTAGGCAGACTTGATGAAATATCTCACATGCATTCGATCATTCAGCTCCTCATATCAGGGCCCTTTCTGTCATCTGTCAGGAGCTATGGTTAGGGCTCGCGGTGAAAGCCGACGTTCATGTCTCGTTCACTAATTTTAGTTGATTAGTGTGGTGGAAGAACACAAAGTTGGAGCAAAATGCGGCATTCCTCCCTGAAAGTTTTATGAGGAGGCATAAAGTGTTATTGTCTTTGAAATTGCTAAGCATTTGCTGGGTTGCCTTTCCGGTCGTTGGGCCAGATTTATTGCATCATCCAGGCATGACGCTGATATCCACATATATACAGAGGACAGCTTTTGTTGAGTTTTCTGTGTTCAATAACAATCTGTGGTCATGATGTATACAGTCGTAAAACTCCAGTCGTTTCGATATTCTCCCTTTGCTGTTACGCTCAGCAGGATAAATCCATTCATCTTCACATTAATTTTCTTTTTTCCTCTATGAAACCTTTTTCGTTTTCACACTTTAAAATGTTGCACTTGTACAAATGTGTTTAGATTTACAGCACTGAGCCAGAACATTAAAATCCCTCACAGATGAAGCACATAACATTTATTGCCTGATAACAAAGGCTCACGTCAAGGTCTGTAGACAGTCCTTTAATGGTAAGCGAACAACTGGTTCTCATTGTCGATGTGCTGGATATGGGACCTGAATGACTTTGACTGGGGCCAAATCGTCATGGCTTGACGAATGGGTCAGTGCATCTCTGTGGAGGCAAGCCTTCTGGGGTGCTCACAGGCAGCAGTTGTGAGTACCGATAATGGTCCAAGGAGGGACAAACCGTGAACCGGCAACAGCTTTCATCAACACACAAGGTAATAAAGGCTATCCTGTGTGGTTCAAACTGACCGAGGGGTAACTGTGTCACAGTGAATTTTAGTAGAACTTCTATAAGGAATGTGTCACAACACATAGTGCATCACACCCTGCCGCATATAGCGCTTTGTAGCTGCAAACCTTTTGGAGTTCCCATTTCAACGTTAGTCCACTGCACTCAGCACCCTCAATGGTCATGTGACCTTCATTACTGGACCTCAGAGCAATTGAAGAAGGTAATATCTGCTGATACTTGATGGGATCTATGATACAAACAAAGTGTAAGACCGTCAGTCTGCTCAGCTGTTCCAGTTGCTAAGTTTCCTGTCTACGATGAGGAAAGGACTTTCCCCTCTAGTGTAAATAAGGGGTTGTACGCTATAGGCCTTTAGTTTGTTGTGGTACCAAAGAAACATGCCAGGCTAACACAGGCAATATGTAGCTCAGTATATTTATTTCTTCTGCTCTTTGTGAATATATGGTACGCAAATGTTTGCTGTATTTCTCCTCAGTGCCAGCTTTCTCATCTTTGCTCGCCTTCACTTCTGAAAACATGAATATAAATGGAATCACAGTAATTATTCATATCTGCAGCTTGTGGAGATATATTCGTGGTCTTGGCGATGGAGATTTCTCGAGAGGGTGGAATAATTATGCTCTGCTGTGGACTATCAAGTTGGCCTCAGGAAAACACGGTTAATGAAATATGTTTCTTAATTTTTTTTTTAGCTTTCAGATCATCTCGCTCTCAGAATACTGCGCTGAACTGAGAGCAAAAGCAGTTGTAGCATTTCATGCCTGTAGATCTGTGCTTTTGGCGGCAATATCGTCGGTTTGAATCAGTTTTAAGTAACTCCTTTCAGTAAATATTCAACACTAACCATTGATATACTTTGAGTCGAACTGCTGGGAAAATATGATGCTCAGAGTGTTTGCCGAAATGGACTCAAAAGCCTATGAAATATTTAGGGCAAGTACTTTGTGCCATCAACAGCATATATAGAGACACTTGGACCCTGATTTTCACAGTTTGTGGTAAACACCAGCATTGATGTAACCTCTTTGCATTCCATCAATGGGAGTGTTCCCTCCTCACATGAATGTGTTTTGCCCTAACCACGCGCGAGAACGGTAACTGGAATGCACTGGAATCCTTTTGAGTTTGGCTCAAGTTCAAAGCCAACGCTACCACTCTCTGTCGGCCCTACGGTGTTCACACAAGCAGAGGGCCGACACGTAATTTACCGATTTATTTTCGTTTACAGATGGTTTTCTTTATTTTTATAGACATAACTGATGCATTTTATTAAGCAACATTTACTGCATTTATGTCATTTGAAAAGGAAAGCGTGAATATGTGCAGCGAGAGAGCAATTACTGTGCTCGTTATGCGCCGTTGTTGAATACTCGATTCTGACTGGTCAACTGTACCATTCTACAGTTTGTTATTTCTTAAGAACAGACCGTTGCCATAGGTGCTATGCAGTTCCAGCTGTAGAATATAACTGACCTTTTTCAGCAGAAGTAATAAAATCGATTTTAAATCAATTAAATTACTTTAAAATCAATATTTTATGTGAAATTATCAATTTCTTTTGTAAGTAGCTGTGTAATTAGGGGGATAATGTACAGCAAGCTGGTCATTATTCGGGAAATGAACCCTTTCAGGGTGATTAAAGATTCCTCTGCTTTGAGTCTGGTCCTGAATCACCCTGTCAGGGTTTATTTCACAATAATGACAATAATCCCTCTACATTATTCCTTAAAAATCTGTCTCTTGTCTCTCTGCGGCTATAAGTGGTACATACAGTCCAGTCTCTGTTTGTGTTCGCCTTTATAATGTGTTTCGTGGAATATTTAATTACATTGACGGGGCAACATTCTGCGAAACACAACATGCTACAGAAAACGCACCTGAACTCTCATGACAATTTTGTCATTTTCTGCCCTTGTTGTGAATCTGATTCTGTCTGCCATGTTTATGATTCTGCTTTGCTTGGATTTTGATCTTTTGCCTTGCCTGACCATGCCTTGATTATGTATTGTGATTTGGTTTTGGTTTATGTTCATGTATTGTCTAGTTTAGTTTTTCCAAGTTTTGCAGATTACCATAGTCACATTCCGGTCCATCTTTTTGTTCCAGACATGCATTGCACTTTGTCTCCCCCTGTCTGGTCTCTTGTCTTGTCATTGCTCACAGCCCTGGTATTGCGTGCCACTCTTTCGGGTGATTTAATGGTTTCTGGATTTCAACCTTCCTTCCAATCTCGTTTACTTCCTTCACATTGCTTTTTCTATATTGCTAACCAAAACTAACAGTTTGTTGTTTTTGTTAAATTACTAACCAAGACTAACATTGCGTATAATACTAACTTACTAACGAGCACTAGGGATTGTGTAGCTGCACTTACTAATTGATTAACAAGCTCTCAGCACTCGCCCTGTTTAAGTCTCCGCCTCTTGTCTTTCCCTAATCTTCTCTACTGCGTTTCTGTGGGTTCTCCACACTTGCTCACGATATCCTTTCTCTTAGTATCTAGGCACATTAGAACTCCTTGACTGGAGCTGTGTATATGTCTATAGGATTGTCCCGTGATCCCTGTCCGTGTTTTGGTTTCTGCCAATTTCATGTGATCAGGTTCTCCCGAATGTGTTGCTCTCTTGTAATCAGTCTGACTGCCTGCACCTGAGTTCTGTTATCATGTGATCTCCCAGAAGGGTATATTAGGTGTCTCTTCACAGCACTTCCTCGTCAGATCGTTCTCCTTTGTTTGCTTGTGCCACGCTTGTTTTCGCCTTGTTCTCATTGTGATTATCTTCCTGACTGGACCGTCCTCGATTTTCGATTTCTGCCTACTCCCTGTACTTTGCCGCCTTCTTTGATACCAGACCCATTTTTGTACGACTCTGATTTTTGTTATTGGTGCCCTATTTACAATTCTGGATTTCGCCCTTTGAATTCTGAGTTTGGATTGTGGACTCTGTACTGTTGCTTGCTCTGTTGGGGGGTTTCCCCCTTCCGAAATAAAGTCTCCTTTTTTGTATTTACTGGTTCTCGCTTGTGGTCCCTCTCGTAATCCTCACAGCCCTGCTTGTCCAGGCACTTGAGACGCATTTCAACACAGCTAAATATTCGCTCAATAACAGTCCTGCTGGTCGTGATAGCGTTGCTGAATCTTTGTTGCTGCTGGGTTGTTACATTAATACGTAACCTGATAAGCAACATGTTTGATGGGCAGCTACTGTCCCCTAGCTGCCATACGTCCTCAGGATAAGTCTGCCTGGGCTCCCCAAATTATGGTCCTTGAGGGCCAAGAACTGCTGGTTTTCTGCCCTCGCTTTACCTGGGTGTCAGGTGTGTCATGACAGTTTGGTGAATGAGCGGCAAGAATTGTTCACCTAATTTCCTGGAAGGAGAGAAAAGCAGGGTTGGATTTGGATTTGAGGACCAGATTTGGAAGCCCATTTTTGCACATCCACGCCTGCTGCTTTGAGTGTGTCCTCTCTGTCTGTAAAAATGCTTGTGGTTCTTCATTGCTCTTTGTTAATGATATTCCAAAACAGTTTATTTTGGCTCTTGCCCTGTGGTTCATTTGCAATATTGTACTGTTTTCATGTTATTTTCTGCATTATTTGTCTATTCTGATAATAGTTGAAAATATTTTCACATATTTAATAATTTTTTTTAATTTTTTTTGTAATTAGGTACAAAACCTGCAAGCAATGCCCGCATACTACTTAATATCTCCCAAACATGGTAGTTCAAGCACAGTCTGATGAAGATGTATCGAATGTAAAAACTGGAATATGAAACAAACCAAGAAACTTTCTGCTGTTGTCATATCCACCATTTCTCAAAAGACCACTGGGTGATAGTGTCAATAATTCAGATTAATTCCCATAACCGCAATGATCAGCCATAGCAGTTGCAGCAACAGATTCCATCATGCTGAGATGAAAGCCTGTTGGTTTGGGTCTGAGAGGCTGTCAGGGTGAAGGGGCAACTGAAAAGTTGAGCCACTCTGTGGTTCGAGGAAACAATCAACAGCAGCCATTTTAGGATGCTGTCTTCAGCTGCGAAGGGCTCTCCAGAGGACTGGCGTGCCGACAGGAGAAAGATTACCTGTACGCAGAGATCAGAGATGTTTCCTTCAAGGAAGGACTCCTCTTTCATTCTGTTACTACAACAGGTTACAGCATAATTCGATACAAAGGGGAATATTTCTTGGCAGGAGCCTGGGGAGGATTGAGAGGAATGTGTATTTCTTTCGGTAAAACAACAGCTCATTCCAACTTAACTGGCAATAGTTCACTCTGAATATTGAATTTACATGTTTTGGTTAACTGTGGGTATAAAATAGCGAATGTGGTTTGGTTCTTGACTGAACATTGCAGTGCAGATGCAATATTTGCCACTTTTAATGGTAACCGATGGGGCTCTAGGGCAGTGACTTAGAATTTCTGCAGAAAAATCCTAGAAACTTACTTTTTAAAGGGTGATGCAGATTATTAATGTGTTTTCTAGGACTCAACTGTGGTCTTAATCAGTATCGGACCATGAAAAGACTGTGTGTCGTATCCGTTCTCATTCTTGCCTGGGCTTCGGCCTGTATCCTCATCCTTCATGGGGCGAACACACAGGGACCTGGGGCTAAACCGAGGGCCTGACACACTTTCCTTTTTAATGAGGGCAATTCGTTCATCAGGCATGGTCATAGCAATCTGTGAGGCCACCGGAGGAATGTGGGTCAAACTGACCTGCTTTCCCTGGAGTTCACCTCAATTTTTCTGTCTGCGATGTACCCTTATCCTTCAAAGGCTTTCACCTTGATTCTCCAGTGTTTTGGCAGAAATAGCTTACCCGTGTGTTCCAGCATCTGTGCGGCTGTTAATCAAAGAAAAAATAACAGCTCCTATCAAGTTTCCATTTGCTTAGTCATAACTTTCAGGCTTTTTATTAGTCATTTCCATGTCTTTCATATCCAAACATTCACATTTTATAGAGTTCATAAAGTGGTTATGAGTCTAATATCGGTCAATTCAGGCAACCAAACACCTCCATAAACACATATTGATAACCTGAGGTCCGTAAGCAATGATGTTCCACTGTAAAGTGTAAGGAAAAAGACTCGTTTTGATGTTCCTGCTGCATGCTGAGGTGCTCGGTGTTAACATTCCATCTCGGCGCACAGCCTTCCTCCATTACCTGAAGCAAAGCACATTATGAATGTTCTAGAGACGAAATGAGTGTGTTTGTGTGTGCGTGCGTGTGTGTGTGTGTGTGTGTGTGTGTTAGAGAGCGAGACAGAGAGAGAGAGAGAGATAAAGTGCATGAGTTAGTGTGCAAAGGCGCAAGCGAGATGGTGAAATTACAGCCTTTCACTATGAAATGCGCATTAGTCGAAATTGCTCTCTCATTTCGGCGATGTTGCCGTTATTTCATTCGACTCTTGATATTTTTAGCATTTCTTCCCCTGAGTTTCCATTATATCTGGAGCAGAATTTTGCGAAGCGGACCCTCGTTTCAGTCGAGCCACACTACAGTACGTCGCCCCGATGCTTCTCTGCGAGGGGCGCGGGGGAAAAGAATGCCCTTGACGGGCCACATAATGCCCTGCTCTTCCAGTAATGAGCACTGCCTGAAATACCTGCTACCCAGGGGCCTGTAATTGCCAGAGCCCTCTGCTCCTCCATGCTTCCTCGTTACGAAGGCGATGTCATCTCTCCTGCTGTGGCGGAGGGTCATCGGGGGGTTGGACGGGGAGACGGTCCGACTCGGGGCCTCTCGACGGGGAAGGGCACTTTGAATAACTTCAGCCAGCTGCTTCCAGTTATGCGTGGCATGGAATTAATCAAATTTGCTAGTTTTTATTTGGCCGATATTTTTGTCGATGTTTAGTGATGTTGAATCCGTTTCTCATGAGGGACGGTCCAATAGAAAGATGGTCTCTCAGGTCATTCAGAGCGATTATAGTGTTGATGTGAGGTTTTGCATTTATATGAGCAAAATCTCAGTAATGCTTTAAAAAATGAAGCCAATACAGACATAGTA